>OW386168.1:38518350-41018350 GCA_936431705.1 Cheilosia pagana
TGTTAATGTCGAGAACTTAAATGAAACCAAAAAATAACCAGTAAGCTCCTGTAAAAGAAATATTTTGCATAAATATCTACAAAAACGAAAACATGTCAATATACCTACTAACTTTGCTGTCAACTCATGCAAAGCCTTCCTATCTTAACACGTATTATGACTAACCGGGCAAGGACGAAAAAAAATTACAAAAAACACGTTCTCTTCTCTGCGCAGACGTTACGCATGCATGCATATATGGCCCAGATTATACACGCACGGAAAGTGTAAATGTATAAATATTTATAAATGACAACTTTGTCATCATCAACATATTTAACATCCTGTGCGAGAGATCTTGACGTATCATCCCCCACCATACTCTCCTAATTGACTGATCAACCGCAAAAAATCCCTTCTTATAGCCACACCATCTACCTAACACCACACCATTTCTTGAGAGTTGCCATGTTATGACATCAGCAGGAGTCCTGAAAACAGCAAAAACATATTTTACTCCTTGCGTAAATTACCACACACCCCAGGACATAAAATAGAGCGCGACCAAAAAGTAGGAAGGTAGGTACATCTACATGGTACGCCAGAGCAGAATAAAAAAAAAAGAAAAACCCGTGGTGGGAGCCTATTAACTCCTTGACTTCTTCACTGCTCGCTGTACAAGAGGATTTTTCGCGGCGCGTACATTAACCATATTTCATTTCTTGAAAAGGAGGCGCTGGGTGGAGTATGGCACCCCCTTCACACATGTGACAGCAGACAAAAAAAATTGTATATGAAGGCAAAAAGTTAGGCGAAAACACACACAAATGGAAAGTGAAATATTTTCACATAAATCTCACGCTCCTTTCGGGCGATATTTGGCGCAGCTTTTTTATTACATTTTTAATATTCAATTGACTTTGTTGTTCGTCGTTGGCTTGTTTTAATTAGGCAATATAATGCCTGTAGATGCGATTCGTGGGAGTGGTGGTGCGAAGTGATTGTATGGTGCGAAGGCGCTAAAATCGTTTACAAAAAAATATCTCTCAGAGGTTGTCTTTGTAATGAGTTATTAAGCATGGCCTGGGAGTGGCAGCTTTCGAGTGTTTGGGTTAGGTTTCATTAAACTGTTGGATGAGCTATGCGTTTTTATGTCAAACATAAATATAAAGCTATCAGCATTAAGAGAGAGTGATCTTCTGGAAAACACCTTTTATGTCATATTAGGCGCGTAAATCTGAGAAATAAGGTAATTCTACAGGAAAAAGTTCACATACTGGTAGTGCAGTTAAAAGGGTGCCAAGGAAGCTGGCTGTGTAGCTTTACATGCTTTGAACGACTCCTGGTAAGACTTTACAGGAGACTAGAGTTTAAGACGCCAACACGAGCTTTTCAGTCATTCGAAAGTCAGATTTAGCCCAGGATCATAGAGGAATGTTAAGGTCAATTCGTTTCCGTGTCGGAGGATTTTCGTTAAATGACATCTAAGTTTTCATTTATCTGAAAAGATCCCAGGTATGTTAAGGAAAATGATCATGAAACAGTTTTTCTGTTGCCCACTTAATGATGCGACTGAGTTCGAAATAGTCTGAAATATCTTGTTCATCTAAAAGGAAGCACTGTCGATTTGAAATTTCACTCGAATTTTAAAAATTCTAGTGGAATCGAATGGTTAAAAGTGCCTTAAAAGCTGACTTTGATTGGTCTGGTCTCCGAAGATCTGTCAGAAATCTGTTAACGACAAAGAGCCGTCTGAAAATCTACACAAATTAGGAGGATAAAATGGAAGTAAGCTCAAAACCAACCTATGAGGATGTCGGTGTCAATGCTGTCAATGCATCATGCGAAATAGAGCTGCTGACATATGACTTGGTGGTGTGTTTCCAGTTTCGATTTTTTTTCCAGCATTTGATTTTCTATGATACTCAGTCAAGACATTTCCTAGTCTTAAAGCTTGACGTAAACGAAGCCTTAATGAAAATTGTTGCTTCTTCTTCCGGACAGCGCAGAGGTTATTAAAAGCAGCAGCTACTTCGAGGTGTGGCTGAGAAGGTTTTCCAGGTCGGAGTAGAAACCAATTTTACAAATGACAACTGATAACTGATACTGAAGCCTACAACGAGACGATGTTTCTTCGGTTCCCCCCAGTGGGTTCAAAAATGTATGACTCGAAGAACGAATGCATGCTCTATCAGAAGCCTTACCCTGCCACTTCTATGCTGTTGCTTCTTTTCTTACAAATTGTTGTAAGCGGTATTATTAACACATTTTGAAGCAAGGACATGAGTGTTAAAATTTTGGTTATTAGATGTCTTGCTTCCGGTTGGTCGTGGGTATGATTTAGTCAAAGGCAGATGCTTCCCGACCTGGCAAGGGTTGCCTCAAAAGAATCACAAAACTATGGATCGATGTAAAATTCCGGTCTTAATTCGTCGTAAACTGTCTTAATACTAGCGAACCGGGTTTTCTGATAGCGATGCAAAAGCTGTAAACTGCTGATAAAGGGTCTTTTATTCGGGACTGTTATTAATTTTTTTTGATTCGCTGTGGAAAGCCTTTAGTATGTATGTCAATGATTGGGGAAGTGGGCTATGAGTGACTTTGAGTTATAATCACCAGATGGTCACTCGCTGCGAGTCAGGATGCTATCGTTCAAGAGGTGGTTTCGGCCGGTCATTCTTTCTTTCCCACAGGTTACTCACTGCTAACTAGAGGCTTGATATTGATCTAACGGAGATCGAGATGAATTGCCTCGTGACGCGCGGGAGAATGGCTCGCGGGAGATTTTTTGTACGCATGCTAAATACCACGACAACTACACCAACTTAATAGGAGAATCAAAGGAGCGCTATGAAATGCCAATAATAATCAACCAAATCGACTATTCTGCTCTCTAGTTACAAACACACAAGGACGCGATTTCTTTGACTGAAACACACAACTACAACTACCTTCCCAAAGTCTACATCATCATTTTTACTATAAAAATTGTTCGCTACATTTAACCCACCTATACAAGTACTTGCACTCGCACCTCGCCATTCTCTGAGTAGGTATCTAGAGCAAGGACAGCATGGAAATCCTTACTTGCTGTGGTATCGCTGTGCTTCTAATATTATATTCCTTAGCGTTATCGTTATACTTGCTTTTTCTCTTCTTTTTTCTGAAAGGAAACACTAGGTATTTCCCTCTGAGACACACTCAATATCCTATTCTCCCTCAACGCCCGCTGGATGGAGGTGAGATTCTCAAATTTTCCCTGCATACGAAGTTGTAGGTACATCTCAGATAAAAGCAACAGTAGCAAGTAGCATCCCTCACCTTAGCGCCAAGGTGAGATGATGTGCGTCGAAGTGGATTCTTCCGCACACTTATCCAGGGAATAATAATGATCTTGATTCAGCTACCTGCATTAAAATACAAAACAAGAACAAAACCTTAACGTGTCCAAGGTAACTGGGTGAAGAGCCTAGGCAAAAAAAAAACCAACGAACTAACAATAAAAAAAAAAAATCGTATAAAATAAATACAAAGCCACCATCAAAGCGTTGCGCAAAGACTTTGTCACGTTCTTCAGCTAGGTTGTTGCGAGGGCCTTTCCTTTGTAGTCGCTGCGATGCGATGAAGTATTTTGGCGCGCTCCTACGACACTCCAACTCACCAGCATTACACACAGAAGCGGGAAACTGTTTTCGCACGTCGTCCTTTACATCCCCCGCGTTATACGGTATGGAGCGATGCCCGGCACCGCCACTACCTACACATTGATTTTATAAATAATTCAAGAGTGCCGACACAGATACACAGATGTACCTATATATAAGAAAAGTGAATTTTCATTTCACCATGAATTCGATTGAATTGTAAAATTGTTTCGGGGGCTAGTGCTCGATTTTATTTTGTCCCCCTCCGCTGACGATGAAGTGTGGTCTCTTTGTAGACTGAAAGCACTTTTACTGGGGTGTTGAATTAATGTATTGGAACAAAGAGGATTGCTACCCCATGTCTTAAGAACTTTTACTTGTGGCGCAGATCTTTTTGGGGAAAGTTTGTGCAAATTGTCTTAAATGCAGGGTCTGGGGAATATGAATCTTAATGTGGACTCGACTGGGTGATGGATTGGTAGAGGATATTTTGGAATTTCAGTATTTTTCACCATTTTTGACTTGAAATTGTTTTAAGGTTTTTGAGGTAGCCATTCCACGGTGGCCCGTGTGGAAAAGGTGACAGAGACGTTTACATCACTTACGTCAGAATTGTTCAAGTTTGGCCTGCCATTCAGGGTAACTTTGAAATGAAATTAGCTACTGCCGAAAGTTGGAAACATTTCAATTAATCAGTTGTGAGGGTTCGCTGGCAGGGATTAGAGAGAATGGCGGCTTATGGTGACCTCGGGGCTCAGTAGGGTATTGAGCTCGATATATTTTGAAACTATTTCGAGGCAGACCTGAGGGAGACTCAAAGATTTAATGAAGAACTTCAAAAGCAAACGTTGTGAATGTGAAAGTGGGTCCAAATACAACTGTTTTCCCAAGATTTTCAGCACAGTCTCTGAACATTAATGCTTTTATATAGGACTAGAATTATCCAATTCTCCTTCTGTGACACTGGAAGTGAACAGTAGTTTCAGAAGTTCACTCATATTTCTATTGCAAAAATTTAAAAATAAATTACAGAATTTTTTCACAAAATAGCTTTATTATTACAGTCCTTTAATTTATGAGACACTATGAAAAGCATAGAAGAAACAAATGAGATCCACAGTGAACGAAAAATAACTTGGACAAATGACTTCAGAAACCCTATAGGTACCTATGCATTAAAATATTTTGGAAATCTATAAAGTTTAATAAAGTGTTGCTCTTCCTCGTCAATATAGGCTTTGATCATCTCGAAAACAGGGCCGGATTAAACATGTCGGGGCCCATATACAATGCAATTTTTGGGGCCCCATTAACCTTTTTTATTTGAATGCTAAAGGAACCTCGCCAGCTTTGCTAAGCGTTATAAAAGCGAATTCGGAAAAATTGCCCACAAAATTTCATAAAAAATTAACCATGAACCATAAACCACGTTATATTCCGGGATAAAAAGTACCCTAAGTCCCGACCCAGAACTTAAGCAATCAATATGTCAAGTTTCATCAAAATTCGTCCAGTAGTTTCTGCGTGATGCGCGGTCAGGCATTTTTTTATTCTACAGTTTTATTATATGTAGAGAAGAGAAGAGAAGAGATAGAGAAGAGAAGAGAAGATAGAGAAGAGAAAGAAGAGAGGAGAAGAAGAGATAGAGCATAGAGAAGAGAAGAGAAGATAGAGAAGAGAAAGAAGAAAGAAGAGAAGAGATAGAGAAGATATAGAGAAGAGAAGAGATTTGTCCTTAAAATCGGTAGTACTGCCAACATTACAATGTTAAATCATTGAAAGAGCTTTAAAAATGCTGGTCTTGGTTTTGCCTGCCGTATCGCCATCGCCATCTGTAGTCGGCGTTAAAACCGGAATATCAATCGATTATACTTGGGGCCTAGTTGCCTGCACTGTCTTCTGGATAGTCCGGCCCTGCGCACAAGTGACACATACCTACTTGACAACTCCCATCAGGACTATTATTAACGAATTTTGTAAAAATAGAATTTGGACCTAAAAAAAACCGAATTCGGCCGCTGGCAGAGGGGAAATGGGGAGCACTTGGACGATATTTATCTAAAACGCACTGCTATTTAAGGACGCAAAGCTACACAGAGTCGGGCCGGAACCCCAACGAAACCTGGCTAATTATCGGTATTCTGTAACATAGAGAACATCATTCTTGTGCAGAATGTTTTAACATGTTCGCCTTATAGAGAAAATAAAATGTAAGAAATCAAAGCGCTCATAATTAGCACCAACTTTGGTCAGTCTTTTGTAATTTTTTACTGTAAAGTGACATTTTTTACTTGTTTTACTACCCATCTGATGCTTTTAAGTCTTTTTTCCTTGTAGGGAGGACATTTTTATACCAAGAGCAGCGTAACTCATTTCTAGGGATAGATTTTTGATAACTCTCGACCAAACTCGCAGTTTTTATTCATCCAAACTCATAAACATAAACAAGTCTGTATTCACAAGTGAGAGTTCGAAGTAAGATCAGTCAACCTTCGATTTTCAATTCAATTTCAAAATTTTTAGTAGTCTGCAGTATGAAATGCAATACTTCGAGTGACTTCGAAAAAAATCTAAGAAAAAACACACGGGTACAAAGATAACTTGGATTTAATTTAAGGGAAAATTTATCTAACCCCTTAACTCAACCTCGGCGAGACTTTTTCAATAACCTTTTGACATGCCGCAATCTCATTTCAACTGACTGAACTTGTTCATCCTTTGATCTAGATTATTAGCGGTTTTGCATTATCCCAATGTGTTGCTATCCCCACATCACTTATGGCGTTGGAAAGAATGAAAACAAGAAAACTTTCACCATTTCCCAGAACTACGACTACTACGCGAATGGCATTCTTCACTCTACATCTGGGGTGGAATGAGGGTTTAGGAAAATAGACAAACACACGGGATACACCCACTCACGTCGTGACTTTACACCTCAACTAGATGAAAGAAAACTTCACACACAATAGTTTGGTGTCGCGCTGCAAGGACTCGCCTCAATCAAATAGGGTCATGATGTTTTACTCGTTACCAAGTGCAAGCCATTAAGTTTGATGATGGCTTCGTGTCGCAAATACTACACCAAACTTTAACCCCAAGCTAAGCGTGTTAATTGGCGCGACAATTTAAAGCATTACCATTTGCTGGAAGTATTGGTTTCCATTCAAAGTCTATCTCGGTTAAGTGTCTCCAAGAATTCACTTATATCGTCACATACATGTCTCCAAATCACCATTGATTCCGTCTTAGCTCTTATGGAAACATATTAATTCCTATCAATTCTGAGCCTCGCGCACTTCTCACACAGCCCAGAATACAGAAGCACTCGCCACATGTGACTAAACACTTCATCCCGCATGGTGTTTGTGTTCATGTTCGTATTCGTGTTCGTGATCATCTTACTACAATTGATGTTAAGCGCTGTGAAATTGTCATCTGTCGAAAGCCGATTACACAGTCTAAACCTCAAGTAGTTTTACAGAACAAAGCAGCCAACACAAAAGCATAATTCTCCGCACACAAAATGACAAGCACCGCACTTCCGTTCCGTGTTCCGTCCTAAGAACAAGGGACTACGGATAAAAATAAAACTCTCTGCCGATGCCACATAATATTTGCCTCCCATTCGGTGGTGCCTCAAAAATAAACCTCTCAACACGAAAGCCATTCCGACCTATAGCAAAGGAGTTACCCTGCTGTCTTTAAACAACTATAAGCCCTCAAAAGTGATGCCGAAATTAGAGCACTCCCTTTTATTCTCGGTCCTGCTGAGTGGCACGCAGCCTGACAGGAGGGGGACAAAAAAAACTAATCCACAGCTCATTATATCGATTCATCACTTGAAGCCATTTGACCGAAAACCGACATGAGCCATTAGCAGCGCAGTATAATATGAACGACATCTTTTTTTAAAATAAGATTGCATATGCAGTTTCAAAGTAGCAGTTTCAATACACAAGCAACAAGGAGCAAAAAAATAGTGTCAAGTCCTGCAATCCGATAGTAGCTGTATGTAGACGTAGAGCCAATCCGGTGACGGGGATGAGAAAAAGGCAACCGCAAGGGAATGATGAGTTTTAATGCAAATGGTTGCTATACATAGACCTTAGCGCAAGTTCCTTTCCCTTGCACTTCAATTGCGCCCCACTAAGCATATACTGTTTGTCGTATAGCCAAACGTCATTGTCGGATCGACCTCGTTTCGTCGACGCTGTAATGAGCTTAAGAAATTCGTTATTTTTTTGTTTGGCGAAAAGTGTCCTTTCTGCCACTACCACCATCAGCCACCACTCAATGACATAGTTGTATATTATATAGCTATAGATTTGGCTTGAGGAAATTGAATAAATGGTTCGCGTAGATGCATCAATGGTTTCTTCTTCTTATGGCGAATTATTCATTTTGGCGAAATTCAGAGAGAGCAGTCGCAGAAGAAGTGCAACCAACTTTGGCTCATGAATATTGCGATGATGATCCCTTGAAGAGTGGTATGATAATAGAAAACGGGTGGGTTATTTAAATAAAATAATGCGAGTGGTAAGAAATTTTCACTATATGCGTTTCCAGGACCTCAAATACGATTCACGGAGCAAAATTCTAGTGAGAGAAAGTACAGTAAAGGGATACAAGTTTGGCTCAATACTCCCGAAAGCCACAGGCTCTGACTACAGTCGATGCTCTCGGTTATGATAGGTCTTGTACAGCCCAATCCAAAAAAATTCTAACCACTTGCACGTGCTTCAACAGTCATACAGACCATATCAGTCATCTGGAGCGGGTTAGGTTTTTTAAACTGAGGTTCGTCCTGCAATGTAGTCGACATCACTCACTTGAGTATATAATACCTACCCTTCGACCAATGTAATGGATAGATGGATCATTTGAAATTTCTGACATGACACAGAATTTTATAAAGAAGTCGCTATCCAATACGAACGACCAACCATCTGACTAAACGTTCCCTTGAAACAGCCCGGTATTAAGTCAGCTATAATTCGAGTAAGGAGTCTGAATTGCAATCCGCCATAGCAGCGGTTTCTTGAGTTAGCTCTTCGCCAGATTTCCACTGGACTATCATTTGCAGATAGGTGATGATAAGTCCGAAGGTAGTGCTGTCAATCAACCACAATTTCAAACAAATTTACAGTCTTTGGAGATTTTCATTTGCTTGGTAAGAAGTGAGCGACTTGCAGGCTAGCCAAAATTTGGGGTTGGAAAGTCCAAACGTGGCCAAATTTTAATTTAAAAAGCTGCTCTGACAGATCACACGGTCGGTTTCGTCCTGCTCTTTTCAATATAAAAATAAACAACCGAAATAAAAATATTATTTTATATTTTTTATATGTTTCCGAAAATATACACCTTTAAATAAAACTTGACAAATTCTAAAAATACGGACTTCTGTACAACAATAATAAGTTTTATTTAAAAATGTATTTTCTACGACAGAATAAAATCTGGAAGCATTTATTTTTATTTTGCTTATTTATTATTTATTTATTTTTATCATTTTTCCAGAACTAAATAATATTTGATTTTATTTTAAAGACTATATTAATAAGCATTTATATTTATTTCACTTTATTAATATAAAATAAATTTGCCTTTTACTTCTGTTATTGTTAACAGGTAAAAAAGTATTTGTGTTTACGGTTTTTCTTATTAAATAATAAAAAAATTAAACAAATAATTTATTTTTTTCAAGCTGTCATGTTAGGGCAACCGATGCTCTACTTTAACCGCTTTCTTATTTAACCATAATTTTGTAAATAAAAACATACAAATATAAAACATATAAATAATAATAATAAAATAATAATATTGGATGGCAGTCCCCGTAGTCCAATCATTTTTAATCCTACGATTGTTGGTGTTTTATGGTATCATTTCAGAACCGATCTACTACCTGTTTCAGAAAGAAATTGAAGATATGGTACAGTGATCATGATTTCTGTAATATTTCGGAAGAGCTATTGTTCGAAACGAGTTTTTCCGATATCTAATCACGATTTGACATTCGGTATTCAGACTCCAAGTACATGCTTTTTTGACGTATGACTTAAATAGTTGATCTTGCCGTTTGAAACCTGTATAGATATACAGTGCTGCATTATTACGTCGTCGCTTTGGATAAAATCACTTATAAAACACGTTAGACAGGGATAAATAGACACCTCAAAGATGATTGCAAGATAAAGGAACGCCTTTGTTCCTTTGTACATCAGCTCCGTATTTAATGAGGTCGCCTAGTGAATAATCTGTGCTGAACGTCTGGTTTTTCCTTCCACATATTTCCAGTAGCCGGTTAAATCTACAATATGATAATTTTTTTATTTTTTTTTGTTTAATATTTTAATCGAAAACAAGTCTCTTGGATCAAAACTATGAAAAATATCATACTGTAACACTATAAAATTCCACATGCAACGTCTTCCTTCGGATGCTTTTCTACCTCATTTATAATCTCAGCGTTTTCTTCAATATAGTGACACTTCAACAGCGCCCCAAGATGCTTTCAAACGCGGCGGGTATTACTTGCACATGCTTATATTTGTTGAAGAAAAACGTTTCGCATCGTCAAAGCCTTGTGTCACTGACGACTCGCAGCGGCAATTAAACATTTCCAAGAAACATCACAAAAGCATCATTGCAGCTTTTAGCCGACAATTGATTTCTTCATTTAGACATCAGGCTTCAAACGAAATGGCATTCGCGTTCTTTTATTGTGCACGCACGCAATACCAACCATCTCCATCCATCCAGTGCAAAAGGACACTGTCAGGACGTCTTTTCAAGCAGAAAATAAAATTAAGGGCATTAAACCGATTAAAATCTAAATTGAGTGCAAAAATATTTGCTCATGGGCTAAACGAGACAGAGACTGCGACTCACATACAGCAATTTATCTTGAAATTAATTGATAAGAGCCTTTTGCGTTAATTGGCCGTGGTCCCCCTTTCAATGAGGACTTAGCAGCTGCTGCTGTTCCTAATCAAACTGCAATAAAAATCAACCCCGAGAACACGCCATCGCCATTCAACATAAATACACGTAGTCAAAAGCCCTAAATTAATCATTTTGGCGACCGAAAATTCTTTGGGATTGTTTAGATTGTGGCCAATTAAATTTTCCTAGTGATAGGTACCACATCGGCGTGCACCCAGTACCCACCCCAGACTATCTCACTGTTAGACTTACCATAAATAACCGAGGGTTATTGTTTCTCTCGTTTGTGTTTGGGGGGAGGGGCCGTACTGCTTTATGACGATTATCCTTTCAATAAGTTTGTTCGTCGGTTTGGGTCGGTGTGGGTTTTTTTTTTTTGTTCTTTGTCTGATTTTTGTTGGAGGGGCAACGAGACCGACCGACCGACAGACCGACCAACTTTGGTGAACGAACTTTTGCGGCAACGATCTTATTCTCTCATTCACGGATAATTGATTAACGGTAATTTATAGCTCTTCTTTGAGAATCGTATGAAAGTTTAAGCAGCGCGCTGAATAACGTACGGTCATGTTAACCCCTTTTGTGTTTGCGCCCGCAGCCTCTGTAGGATAATAGCGAGTTCAATGTATTGTAACACATTTGCGGGGGTGGAAGATCTATGTATTGGGTGATTAATATTTTGGAAATATTTCCGAGCCCTTTTTAAGCTGCAGGCAGACAGAAATTTCAGTATTTTGGTTAATTCTTTTGTCTTGCCGAGGTAGATAGGTATATAATGCTATTGTTCCACAAGTAATATTAACATGTGAATTAATTTTCCTGTTAAACATCCCACATGTGGGCAATTATGAATCCTTTGTTTATGGCTTAGACTATGGAAAGTGATTATTTTCACTGTTCTATTCGAATGAGTTATTTCCAAGAAAAGAGGACCGAACAGCGAACACGGGTTGGTGTCTTGTTATACATGAGTAGACAATATGATGTGCTACAAATGCCGAATTGTCAGATACCTTTTCAGGAGTTTAAAACATTGAAACGTGGTTGAAGGACCGCCCAATTGACGCAAACTGAGAGGGGATCTTTGGATAAGACCCCAAGTGGGTCAAAATTAAAAGTTAATAAGATCTCATCGTTGATTTATTCGCCTTAACAAATAGTTGAGTTTAAATTTAAAGGTCCAGGAGTAGAATCCGTCCTAGAATCGGTTCTTTGCAACACCTTAACCTTCCATCACTACACTCGTAGTAGTAACTTTTTTATATGAAATGCATGAAATAAAAAAATGATATAGCGTATAAAAAATAAACTATATAAATATAAAAAGAGAACTCGCATTTTTTTTAGCAATCAACTTTAGATGAATGGAAGCTCCATAAATTATGGTTATTTTGGTTGTTAATAACTTATTAAAACTACATTTAAATACCACGATTACATTTTTTTGTAAGAATATTGGTATAACAGCATACGTTGTACCTACGTCCTTATAGGCAGAAAATTCCTATTCACATGAAAGATGTTTATAAACAGCACGATTTCTCAATTTGCGAACGGTGTTCTTTTTTATAGACCAACACAATAAAACAAATTATGGCTAACTTATCCTGGAGGTATTCGACCTTCGAACTACATTGAAGGCCGAATATTGAGTAGACTTTTCATCGAATTCAGAAGCTAAAAATCTGTCGAAATGGGGATAAATAGTTAAGTAAAACACTGACTTATTCTGACGCACATCCACACATCTTAAAAACAACTCTACAAGTGAAACTTTTTTTACCTCTACAAGCGAAAGTGATATTTTATAAATTAACCTTTTATTGAAACAGACTTGGAAAATTATATATTTTTAACTCTGTAACTTCTGTGTTACTTGCAACAAAAATATAAATTATAATCAAAGTGATTCTTGCCTTGCGCTCAGTGTAAAGTTGGTACGCTATCATCGATCTTGTATGACGGGCATGAGGTGCAAAATGACTGTGAGCGTGTGTATTGTTTTAATAGGTATAATTTTCTGTTTCTTTTTTTATTTTAAAGGACGTTGTATATTTTTGCGAATCTTGCACGATTTAAAAATAACAAAAAAAATGTCTACAGTCGTCAAATAAAACAAAACCCAACCAACATGGACGTGTCATTCCACGTTTGCCACTAGATGGCGTATTACACAAATGTCTGACAAGACTATGAAATCAAATTTAACTTACTACAGATATGATAAAAAATATGTCTGTGATTGAATTTATGACATTCTGTTGTTGTTGTTATAGTGGCAAGTTTTACTTTTATTATTAAAAAAAATAACTCTTTGACTGAATTAACTTTATTAAATATTTATCTATTTCCTATGTTTATTAATTTTAAGATAAAAAGTTTCTTCCTTAGCTTTTAAGAACATTATGAAAAAATGTCGCCTCCCACTGATCGCTTGAAAACCACTTGTATCGGCTGTAATAAATAAACTCCATAAACAAATTGAAACGCACTGTTTCTTATAGGAATTTATGCTAAAACCAAGTATTGGATTAAAAGATTTTTTTTTACTTAAATATTAATAAATATGCCTACAGTTTTTTTCTGCATTTCCTTAACGTTTCCTATTTTGCTGATTGGAGGTTTGGTAGTCGTATCTATTCCTATAATGCAAAGCTTATAGGGTTTTATTTTCTTTTGCGTTAAATTAATTTCCAAGAAGAGAATTAAATACTGACACTGACCTGACCCGGCCTGAAATGTGAGAAAACAACGTATAACGCCTCGGTTACTTTTTGCAGCTTCTACTACCTTATTTTGTACAACCGGTTGTCACGAGAATGAGCTGGTTCCTCCTGCCTTAAATGTTTACAATAATTCAGTAAAATCAATAAATTTAGTGTCTTAGCGCCGATGGATTCCTTTTAGGTAGTGGAGTCTAATAGAAACGCAACAGGGAAACCTACCATCTTTTCATCCCCCTTTTTATATTTTTTTAACCCAGTTTTAATTTTATCAAAGGCAATCTATGTACACGATTGTGACTTGGAAAATATTTAACACCCGGCCTTACTTTCTGAAAATGTTGTACTTTTATCCATTTGAATTTTGAAGTGTGCCGTTCCCACCAATCGCTTCAGCAATAAACATCACAGGAGACAAAAGCAATCAATATAAAACGTCTTCACAGGACCAAGCGCAAAAAAAAGAAGAAAAAAGCAATCCCTATCTCGACCTAATTAAAGAGTAATCAAGAACAACCTTTGCCCAAAATAACCCTCTGACAATACGGAATATTTTTCTTTTCACAAACCCTATCCCAAAAACACAGTCAAGCCATCAAATATTCAAGTATACACATTATACGATGCAATACCCTTTTTTTCTGGCCCGCATAGTTACAAATTATACATCCGCTCAGTTGGAAAATGCCTGCATGGAAACAAATGCTTTTGACAGTTCCACTCTTCTCCGGTAGGACCCTCCGTCAACCCGGGACCATCGTATACCATTTAATATATAACTCGAATTTTGCAATGCGCCCATTCCCCATTTGTGCTGTGTGATCCTAATTAAATGATTTAGTTCCTCTAACTCCGGTTCGGATTTTTTTTGCGCTCCTTCTTTCTCAGAATTTCACAACCTGCTAGGATAATTAAAATTTGAACAATAGGTACCTAAGCCCAGAGTGAAGCTTTCAAATTCATCACCCAAAAATGAGTTTTAATTAATAATAGTACGGGCGGGAGACGACCGGCGGCCTATGATCTTTTTCCAACGACCCGGCCATCAAATCGCATTAAGTGGGTGGTTCTCTAATCAATGACCCAAAGGCCAGAGCTCCTGCTAAATTCATTTGAATATATGGAGTGCGAATGAGAGTTAACCATTGAAAGATGAAAATGTTGCCTAGAAACAGGTGCGGGTGTCCCTGTGCTATATACACATGCGGATGTATGGCATGATTGAATTTTAATTGTAATTTGATTACTATAGTGGGTATAGGTAGCTGCTGCAGTGGTCAGTTAGGGATTTAGGACAAATTTGCACAAGGGAATGAGGAAGCAAATTTTAATGTTTCATTTCGGTTGTATATAGGGACTCTGAGTGTATGATGCTTGTGGGCTTCAGTTGGGATGATTTTGGTTATTAATCACAGGATTAGAAATGTTTTATTAGCTGTGCTGAAAATAAGCTTGCCTTAATTTTGCCCATAATCTCGGTCGAACGATGGATGACAAAGTGTTCATTAGCGGTGGATCAACAGTAATCGGTTTTCCCGGGGTGTTGGTGTATTTCATTCAACTAACTGCGATTTTATGGAGAGATTAGATACGCAGTGATATAGTGCAATTGGTCCGTTGGTAGGTGTATTGCATTTTCGAATGAAGCAAACCCTTTGAGCTCATGGAGGATTTTCGTAGCGCAAGGAATTTGTTTAAATCTGTTGGAGCGTCGGTAATTTACTAGAAAAAAATATTCGACGTAATAGAAACGCGGTCTATAATGGTGAGGATATGAAAGAACTACTTCTGCAGACTCTTTAACAATGAAGATCAATAACAACATCCACCCGATCTGGATAAAGTGAAAATAGCTTTATCTAAGACTAGCTGACCCATGCTCGCCTTACTTCACCCGCCAGCCATTTTTTGAGACACAAAGTATTTTTATCGAGCTTCATCGATTTACGCAAAGCTCTGTTATTTCCCTCTTACCCACCTCAAATGTCGACGAAAAGGAAGCAACAACAATGAAACAACTTGACACACGAATCCCACCAGCCCATTTCTAAACTTTTCGACGGGCGATGTTTTAAATAATTATTTTGAACATTGCTCAGCTTCAGGACACAGGGGGATGTTTTATATCCTAAATGATTCAGAAGAAAATTTACTAAATTCACCTACTTTTTTATTTTTTAATCCGATAAGACATTACTGAGCTAGATCTGCATAAATAGAATTTTCCCTACATATGTTCGGTTTTTTGACAATTTTGTAAGAACCACGTTATATTCCGGGATTAAAAGTATCCTAAGTCCCGACCCAGAACATATAAGCAATTACTATGCAAGTTTCATCTATACCCATTAATTATTTTCTGCGTGATGCGCGGCGAGGTACTTTTTATTCTGCAGTTTTATTATATGTAGAGATTAAGTCCAACAAAACCGCTGCAGCTGTTGGCCTAGCCACAGAGCTGTTGGGTTAAGAACATGCACCAACTCATCTGTAAAATATGGCAGGAAGAAAGTATGCCCGATGAATGGAACCTCAACATTGTTTGCCCGACCCTCAAGAAAGGAGACCCAGGCCCCTCTTTCCCAGTGGGCACTGTGGGCAAGTGCCCAGGGCCCCGCAATCGTTAGGGGCCCCCTCAGATCAAATACAAAGTCCCTACTTCCTGTCAGAACATCAAACGATAACCAATATTTACTACCAAAAAACTTATATATAATTCTAAGAAATAATCAAACCTATAAATTACTGACTACAATACCAACTTACTAGCTTTTACATGCGCGAAGCTATTCTACTCTCGCCCAAAAATTTGGCTTTCCGACTTCAGCATGCTCAGATGAATTTTGAATATTTGACCTTATATTTAAGGAGATGGTGGAATGACTACTTTCTATGTCTATTCTAACAAAAATAGTGTTCTGTCAAAGTCATAGGGGCCCCATTATCCTAATATGCCCAGGGCCTCCAATAGGTTAAAGACGGCCCTGAGGAGACCCTCTGAACTGCGTCAATTATAGAGGTATCAGTCTTCTTAACATCGCCTACGTCAGATCTGACGTGTTGTGTAAACACCTGAAGCCTTTTAAAAATCCTTTTGTTATGAAAATGGCGCATCTGCGAGTATTGATACTGAGGCGGAGAAGATGTGCTTAATAATATTGATTAAAAGGATGCGCTCTTCGTGCACCAAAAATAATCAGGTCTTAGTAATTTAATATTTTATTTTTAAGAACAAACTTGTTTCACAAATTATTACATTTTTGCCCCACATGCCATACCTACTTGTGTAAAAATGCTTCAAGTATATGTTTCACTTTCAAGCTCAAAACCAACGTAAAGCAATATACCTCAAGCACCCACGCGTTATTGCCTTAAAGTGGAACATATGTGGCAACTTTAAACTGCCTCTAATTGGCAGCGTGTTGTCAATTGAATACTCCTCTGTACTCTGTCGGTTTCCCTTAGATTCCTTTAAGTTATTTTAGACTCCAGTGCGCAATATCATGTCAAGTGCTTGCCTTGAAGATACCAGCTGTGGAGGTTTGTATGGTATATGTATTTTTAATTATTTAGCTCACCCAAGTCAGGTGTAAGCAGACTAAAAGAACAAATAAAAAATAATACGAAAACTCATTAACAATAAAATACAATTTTTCGCTAGGCACCTTCGCACCCTGTCCCATAGGCTCGAATAAATAATTCGCATTAACATTCCACCTCGGCGCATATCTAATTATATTCCAAAACATACCCAGATATTTTTTTTACTCCTCCACAATTTATCACGATCTCTCTAAATACCTAACAAATTAAAGCTTACCGACAAATAATTCATAAAAAAAAGTAAAGAATAAAAAAATTTTAAATAATTAATTCAAACCACACAGAACCTCCTTATCGCTGGTGATGGTAACCATCTGCCAAGTTGTTAAAGGTGGTTATTAATTGGATTTATGCAAATAGCCAAAACACACCCCAAAAACCCATTTAACGGTATACACCTTAATACCTATCCTTAGCCATTCAGAAACTACACCAAACGGCCACAAACGCTTGGAGGTGCTGCCGCAAAAATTAAGCCCCTGTCCCAATAATCAACATACCCAACCTACCCAAGACGAGTATAACGAGTACCTATACAAAAAGCCGACACAAATACACACAAAACTCATTATCCCTCTTCGGCTAATTGATATTAATGAACGAAATGATTTCCGGGTCCAATTGTGGTTTGATTTCCTATATTTGTCGGTCTGATCGAATTTGCGATAAACAAAAACAACTAGAAACCTAATTCGCTCGCACTGCTTCTAATGAGATTTTAACAAATCAGTTTATATTATTCTCTGTTCTCTGTGCGCCAAGCCCAGCCCCCCTTTCCATCATCATCCGGTGGGTGTTTGTGTGTGTGTTGCTCTATGGGGGTGGATGGCTAGCCATTTATGCTGACTCAAAAGCAATTAATCTTCTCTTAACACGAGACCACGGTTGGCGGTGGTAATTCCCAACTTAGGTGGAGTACCGATTTTTTTGCGACGTTCTAAAAGAGGGGACCTGCAGATGCGGATTGAATGTCCAATAATTACGAGCACGTGGGCTGGTTCCCATACACACTACACAGGGGTTGGTTTATTTATACCCCTGAATGATGGTTGAGTTGCTTTATTTTAAAGGTTGCGAATTGGGATTCGGTGCGATATTGCCCAAGGAAGGTAATTTGATAGTGAATTAGAACGTGGAGTGAGTCGTTGTAAAATTATGGGGTTGGGCCATCCCCACTCACATATATCTCCTCTCGCATAGTGAATGACAGAGCAATTGGCACATTCTAGACAGTTGGCCTAAAACTTAACATTAACATCATCGTATCATTCGTTGATAGACTTATCACTTGCAGCTTTGGCATAGACCTACTGGTCCAAATCTTGTACTTGGCGCAGTCCAATATACTTATCGGCCAAACATATATCAATGCAAACATTGTTGGCCCCCTCTTTCATATTAATGAGATTGTCTACGTAAGGTTTAATGTTCGTCTATATACTTGGGACGGATGAGAAATGTTTAGATTTCCGCACAAGAAATTGAGTACTTAATTGGCATTTTGACCGCCGGGAATTTTATGCTGCCTCGTATTCCCCGGACAATGATGACGGTGAAAATGGTCGTAAATAATTTTTTTTTTTTGCTTTTTTCTGCTGTAGATCTTTTCTCTTGGTCATCTAGAGATACTTGCTTTTTGCCCATTTAATAGGATTATGCTTGTTTTTGCAATGACGAGGAAATGAACGAACAAGATTTATGACTGGGTGAGTCATGAAGAAACGCTTGTTTAGTGGATGATTTGGTGATATTCTTAGAAAATCGCCGTTTGTGGGAAAATCTCATCGAAGTCTTTAGCTGGAGACTTTGTTGTCGTCTTTTAAGAAAAAATATTTATTCTAGAATGTGTTTTACATTGGATGGAGTAACATCATGTCCTGTTCTTAAATTAGGTGGTGGATGAAAAATAACTGTTATTGGCTGTTTCTATGAGCTGAGCTACCCCCGATAAATTGCTGTAGGTACAAAACTACAGCTGTACCTAAAGATCAGAAGTATGAACTGTTCGCCTCTTTGATCAATAAAATCTTTGGAAGATAATCGGTCCTGTTCTCACTGATGGGTTTTGAGGAGTTAATTCGACGAAACCGCGCTTGAAATAAGCTTGCCAATATTTACCAAGCAAGCAACATGCAAGAGGAAGGATTAGGGAAGCAAGTAGAAGACTTTGAAGAATGAAACCGACAAAGTTCCCATAATAAGATCCTTGCAGCCGCACAGAGATTTTGTACTTGTCTGCCCTAGCGAGGTATCCGTCGGAATGGAAAATTCTCCGATTTTATACGATTCGGAGGATTTTGGCTTCGGGGTATCCTTCGGAACAGCTATTCGAAACATTTTTCCGACATTTTGTAACGCATATCGGCGAATTGCGTTGAAGTGCGATGAAGTGCATTTTTTTGTTAAATTTTTAACAGCTAGGCTCCGCTTTTCTCCGGCAGAAGTTGGTTGCGGAATTTATTTACGATTTGTAGTGAAGCGTTTTCTTTACGAAAAGCGAATACCTCGAATGTAATTTGAGCCAGTATGCGTTGCAGGGCGAATATCAGCGGGAAAAAAATATTAAAGACCAGCTGACCCGTGCTCGCCTTGCTTCACCCGCCGTTTTTTTTATAAATATGTTAATTCACTTGGACCTTTCTAAAAGCAATATACAGCAAAAACAAAGACAATAAAAACATAATTTTAATACCTAGGTACTAAAAAGTCGACACAAAAAAGATTTACGCAAAGTTCTGTTATTTGTTCCTTCTTACCCACCTAAAATGTCGGCGAAAAGAATCAATACGAATGAAGCAACTTGAAATTGACACACGAACCCCACCCCAGCCCATTTTCAAACTTTTCCCAATGAACAGCACCTGAAAACGTGTTCAACCTGAATGTATGCGCTGAAAAGAGATGACTGCCCATTGAAGTGCAAAACATATGATCACGTTAGAGTGCGCACATAATAATCACACATACACGCACTACTGCAACGATACTCACTGCTGCATGACTACTGACAGTGGTATCCAATGAAGGAAAATTGTGGGGGATGCTTTGAATAATTGTTTTGAACATTGCTCAGCTTCAGGACAACGCATGGTATCTTTGGTTCAGGAGAAAATTTACTAAATTCAACTATTTTTTATTTTTCAATCCGATAAGCCATTACTGAGCTAGGTCTGTATAAATAAAATTTTCCTTACATATATCCGTTTTTTTTTTTACTATTTTGTAAAAACCAAATTATATTCCGGGTTAAAAAGTATCCTAAATCCCGACCAAGAACATAAGCAATCACTATGCCACGTTTCATCAAAATCAGTCCAGTAGTTTCTGCGTGATGCGCGGTCAGGCATTTTTATTCTACAGTTTTGTTTTATGTAGAGAAGAGATAGAGAAGAGAATAGATAGAGATTTCACGCGCAGATCTCGTTTACTGTCTTTCTGAAACACAAAAGAATCTTGCAACAACTAATGAAGCAAATCAAAATAATTGATATACCTCTGCTTCCGAAGATCTCTCGATCGATCGATGGGAATGAAAAAGAGGAAAACTGGGAAAAGGTTTAAAAAAAGGGAAAAAATCAAAAATCTATTTAAAACTTAAATTGCTTAATAGTAAATTAAAACGCATTTCCTTTGCTGATAAAAAAGGGGAAAAGTCTGGGATCACTGGGCACGAGACTGATTTAATTTCATCACAGCATCGTTTTTGGTATGTGCTTCAGAAATTTAATGGCGCTTCACTTTCAAATGTTAAGGATGGACATTAATAAATACCTTTT
Source organism: Cheilosia pagana (assembly GCA_936431705.1). NCBI lineage: Eukaryota > Metazoa > Arthropoda > Insecta > Diptera > Syrphidae > Cheilosia > Cheilosia pagana. The sequence continues at coordinate 38,539,024 of OW386168.1, forward strand.
TTAATAGAATTCATTTTCAATAAGCTTCGAACCTTTCTTTTTAAGTGGACAGCAGGTAGATTTAACCCCTGTTTATACAAATGCAAAAAATAATAAAGTGAAAAAAAAAGAAATACAAATTGCATTTGATCAAAAAATGCATCTAAGAGAAAAGTAAGGGGCACTTTCATTTGTAGAAGCATTGAGAGAATGAGACAGACTTTAAGCCCTTCAATATTATTTGTGTAGTACTTCTTTCGCACACAGCAGCTGTGAAAGTGCGTTAACGTCATTCTGCATCGTCTTCCTCGTTTTAACTATTTTATGAATGTGTTCACTGGCTATACCTTTTTGAGGGTTGTTTATCTTGTACCTATCACGGTCGTTGATTTGAAAACCTGGCTGTCTTATAAATAAATAAATATTTTGGCGCGACAAGTCTGTGGGACCCAAGGCCTAGCTTCTCACAACCACTCATTTTGTGTGGTTTTTCAATTGTTGGGACGAATGGAAGGGATCTACAATTTTACGCCGAGTCCAAACGGCTAATTGAGAAGATCTTTTATGATCTTTTATGATTATGACTCTCGGATGTTTGTCAGACGTTCGCGAGAGGTGGCGCAGTGGAAAAAAAACCTTAAGATGTAATTTGGTTCGAACCGGGTACCCCTCGCCCAGGCAAACAAATGCAACAAGGAGTTTGATGTACAAAAGTAAGTAGTATATAGTAAATAATAAGAAGAAAACCCACGGGAACGGTAACTAGGAGGTTGAAACCATTTTCTTAGTATACTCGAATATCCTATCAAGAATGAATAACCCTTCCAACCCTTCCATGCAACAAGACCCAAACCTGCGACCTGTAAAACCCTGAACCAGAGACAGTTAAAAAGTGAAGGCAACCTAAACTTCTTTGTCTAGCTGAATCACTGAAGCATCACTCAACCTTATGCTTCGGCCACCAACCCCACTGCGAATCTTTTCATATGGTACACTGCAGATGGTACACTGTACTGCGACTTTTCACTCTTGATGTAGTTGCGTGAAAATCGCATTGACCTCAAACTCTCAATCGACTTGGGGAAGCACTTCGCAAAAAATCAGTCAATCCACTTACACCAACCCCACAGCGGAAGGAAATGAAAGTTCACGACATCCTGACTTGTGGTGAGTTCCAATTACATCTAATACCGTCTACCGTCTTCCTTGTAAAAGATATGTCCTTCAGTCCTTGCATTCATCATGGAAACCCAACAGATTAGGACCACAAATCATTGCCAAACATGTATGACTTCAATATTTTCTCATCTGGAACTTGGCACGTCTCAGCGCGACATCTCCCAGCTACTATACACGCGACACAGTTATGGGGATATGCAATGTCACATTTACTCTGATCGAAAGATTTACTGCTGACACACTTGGACAGGGTTACGTAGTGGAACATGGAAAATGTTCCTTAATCCCGTTGCCAATACGACCTCGTCTCCCACACACCTTTGAAATGGTCCCTCGAGGAAGAACTGACAAACATTGTCCGATTCAATATTCAATGTCCTTGTCACTGGCATAATTTATTTGAAAATGATCGATTGCCATCGAACGAATGTCAATAGGGATGGGAATGAGTATTCCAAGGAAATTGAATTTCCAGTGCGGAAGGGATTACTTTTGGACATGGCAACTTCGAGAGATAGTCGTCCTTCAAGTGAAATTTAATATCGAACCGAGAAATCAACCGAAGCACAACAACAATAGGGAGCAATTCATCTGCGATGATAATCAATAAATACAGCATTATGACACCTAAGTGGGTATATGCGTCGGCTACGATACTAGATGTCAGTTGAATGAAACGCAGTATGCTACGCCCCCATCATTATGGCAGCCAGTTGGAGGTCTATCAAGGTTACAGCTAAATGATTGGTCGTTAAGATTGTTCCTTAAAGATATATCGTTTCGTCTTTATGGCCATAATGGTGCGCTCATTGTTTTTATTGGACTTTTTGAATTTATCGCAGCCGTTGGAGATGGTGCGATGGTGATGTTGTAGTTTAATTGAACTATGAAGGGAGTGTTCCATCTATATGGATACCAACCTGATTACCGATGCTCTACTGTTTGTTCACCTAGCCCACACACAAACGCAAACGGCACACACTCCACATGGAGTGAAGCGCAATAAGTCCCGACGCTAGAGATTTTAAGAAATCCCCCTCGAGTCGTGGGACAACATTTGAATATCCTTGACCCGTTCGATGGTGTTTTGATGAAAGCCAAAGAGCAACGCAAATCAGCACACCCCGGACTAACACGGTATGCAAATATTATGCATACTCCCAAACGATTTACTGCAAAAACTCGAAGGATAACGAATATAGCTGTTTGTAGAGCAAGAATCGCGCAGTCAGCGCAAAGTCATACACCGGAAGGAAAGGGCACCTACCTACGTATGTACGCTTTCTAAAACTCTTCATGTAAGTATGTTTAATGAAAAGTTTCAAGATTCTGTTTGATTCATTAAATAGTTTGTTCTCCTTTGGGAGCGTAAAACTATAGAGATTATTCTCACTTGTGGTCCGGGATATTATTCGTTAGGAAAGTTATATATTTGTACCGCAGACCAGGCCAGGTGTAGTTAATGGCATGGCGAACTGCGAGAACTTTTGCCAAGTTAGTAAATTGAGTCTGGGTGTAGCTTGTGATGAACGCCGCAGAGTTTATTTTAGGTAAACTTTATGTTGGTATACCTTGCCCAATTGGGTGGTGAGAAGTTTTTGATTTAATGGTAGCTATGGAAGTTAAAGATTAATCGGCACTTGTATTTGTCAATCGTGTATGTACCGACTTATCAAAGGTCGCTAGCAAACTCCGAGATGATTAAAAGCGAAAAAAAGGGCGCATGTTAGTACTTTTTTAAGCATTCAAATGCAAGGCTGCTTGTCCTCTATGGATCAGAATAAAAATCGGCTAAATGTCAAAAACGTTTCAGAAATATTCGTTCATGATCCATAGACTCTCCGATATGCACGATCTTTTTAAGCTTTAGAAACGTTTCAGACCAGGGACGGTGCATCATTCATACACCATACAACAACCACCCGAAGAAATAAAACACTTTGAACCAATAGAGAGTTATACATCTTGAAACATCGATGCAAATGGTCGTTATAAAGAACTCTGCAAAATATGGGCGGGATTACGTAACGGGGCGTGCCACTTTATAGGCAAAAGAGACATTTAAAATCCTGTCTGGTGGCACTAATGATAGTTACGAATTTTGTTACATCGTAGCGCAGTGGAAAAAAAGCTTAGTAGATCAACTTAATTTTTTTTCATTTTTAATTCATTTTTATTAATATCATTCATAAAGTTAATTCTAGACAAAAACGATTAAATCTAATTAAAAACTAACATTAGCGAGCGCTCTAAACATATCGTTATGCTTAAAACTATTGCTTTTTGGCATTAAATCTATCTATATTTAATTTCGTTTGTTTTTTGTTCTTCAAGAAACTTTTTATTTAAAACTTAAACCAATTAACTTAACCTACATTACCAATAATCAGGGTGGTGAGCAATCTTAAGGATTGGTTGGTCATACGGTATCGAAGGCGTTGTCAAAGTCAACCAGGCAGGCACCCGTGCATTGGTTCTTGCACGTGTAGTTCAACACACTAGCCACTAAGCCACTGCGCTTACTTCTTAATAACTAACTTATTTAATTTAAAGCGCTATTTATAGAAGCTAAGGATGCAAAGTTCGGATCAATAAAATCACACTGAGCGACAGACCCCCAGACCCTCGGCTCGATCCACGGAAGAATATAAATTACATCTAAGGTTTCTGTTTCCTTGCACCATCTTGCACATCTGGCGAACGTCTGACAAACATCCAAGTGCATAACTGCCATTAAAAAGCTTCTCAATCCTTCCCAAAAATTAAAAATCAAAATAAAATGAGTGGTTGTGAGGAGATAGAGGCAAAGGGGCGTGGCACCCCTCATATATCTCGATGGCCACCGACCCGATTCAGCTGAAATTTTCAAACAACCTTTGGCCACTAATTATAAAAGAAAGCAGATTCCTGCTTCTGTCATTTAAACAATCACAAAGCTTCGCACGAGGAAAGGCATTTGCCATGTAGAATATGACTTATCGGACTTGCAGGTTTTTTAACACGGTTTTTGGTGTCTTATTAGTTTGTTAAATCAGTAATTGATACCCGAAATAATATCATACTTCGAATCACAAAACATAGTTACGCTGCCAGTTTAAAAGGAGCACTCAATTTCAAAGGTAGCTACATTCATTATGTGTTGCAGTCTTACAGACGCATACAAACATAATCTCTTGTTTAAAGTTTGTGTTTTTTTTTATTAGTTAGAAAAGAGTGCTTACGCTAGCATGTTACCAGAGGACCGTTACCAAATTAAATAACAAAATTTTATGGACTCTTGGGAAGCACTTGCGAGCAACAATGTCGGACGAAGTTTTAATATACTTGTTCAAGTTCGTTTGGAACGATAGTTTTTGAGTTTCTTCTGTTGTTCCAAGTTTTCCCATTCTTCGACCCTTGGCTAGGGGTTAATGGAAACTGCATAATATAACGCCTTCAAAGTTATTGATGTTAAAATAGCTAAATTAAAGCTGTGCGAGTTATTCAACTGATACAATTCTTAGACAATCTGTGATATGACGAATTTCTTCTTCCTCATTCATAGTGTGCTAGTTTTTGCCTCATTAACACAGTAACCGAGAGCTTAACACACTACCCGACTGAAGGATTTTTTTTTTAATTTTTAGTAAAATAAAAAATAACACATGAATCTCCAATTTACCAAGAGAAAAAACAGCAGACAACCATCGCATCGCCGTTGTCCTTGTCGTCGTCGTCGCCATCATCATTATCGCCGTCGTTGTTGACGACATGTCCTTTAAATAAAGAAAATAGTTTATCAAGGAGACACGTACAGCATAATTTCAAGAAACTCATTACAATATTAATGTTGTTCATGTGCTGTCTTATGCTGAGTTGTGTGCTTGCGTATGTAGGTGCCAAGTGCCAACATGTCAACCGTATACAGACGGAAAAAGATGTCTGACGACAAGACAAACCCAAACAAAACCATAAGATTAAGATTAACAACTACCAGCCAACACAGATTGCCAACAAAACAGGACTCTTTAACGTATCAACATCTTTTTTGCTTCTATATAAGTTACCGTTGCCGTATATGCAATCCACATGCTAGGGACGAAGGAGCTTTCCAAATTGGCTTTTGCGCCAATGGATGTCCATCGCTGGCAAGGACCACCGCCCAAGGAGAGCCAGACCGGAAAGATGAACTTTAAAATGAACGATTGAGGGATAAGGACACCACAAAATATTCACAAAATTAATGGACGGATTGTATACAATGTGGGCGACAGAAAGATACACACTGTCGGCGTTTGAATTGTTATTGTGCAATTTTGGATTAACAAAAATAAACTTTCTTAATTTAATTTAATTTAATTTATTTATTTATTTCAATCAAATGAGTACATCTACTGTTCTCGCTAGATTAGATACTTAATACAAAAAATTATACTTAAAAATTACCACCAAAGCCTAACAAAAGGATTAGTTTATTCCTAAATGATTCTCTACTAATATTAAAATCAATAATATCACAATATTTATTGGATTCCCTAAGGCATCTTGAAACTGGTTCATTGTAACCGTAGTTAACCCTATGATAGGGTATATGAAATAAAAGGCGGTTTCTAAGAACTCTCACAGGAGCATAAAATCCAACTAATGATAGTAGAAAAGGGCAATCGATATGACCATCTATCAAATCACGAATAAACATAACGGAAAAATATTGTCTCCGTCTGAAAAGTGGTAAGATACCAAATAATTTGCACCTCGTCTCGTAAGATGGCATTTCAATATTCCATCGCAGTCTACGAACAACTACTCTAGTAAGACGCTTTTGGATCTTCTCAATTCTAAAAGAATGTACTTCGTAAAATGGATTCCATATTATACTGCAGTATTCAAGATGTGATCTGACAAATGCAAAAAATAGACATATAAGAGTATGAGGATCTTGAAAGTCTTTCGAATTCCGCAATAGGAATCCAAGCATCTGATTACCTTTGGCAACCAAAAACTCAATGATGTTTCGATGTAAATGAGCTCAGATGACATCTTGCAATCACATCGATAGCGCAATGGAAAATAAATGAGCTTCCAAGAAATATTTAATTCAAAGTTAATTGAATAAAATCTCAAAATTAGCAAAATGTTTCGAAAGTCAAGACAGTTGGGTAGGAAATCCCGTAAGCCTGTGGGACATTATTGGCATTTGACACTTCTTTTATATATTGTTACATTTTTTGTTTCATTCTGTCCGTGGATTGAAAGTTACTGAGTTTCCTTTTTTCTTAAATAAATTTAAATAAAACGGATTGAAACGCGAAAAAGTTGCTTGCCAAGAACTTGTAGTCTTAACGAATAATCCTCTACGAATGCCCTTGATGTAAGTGGACTCAAAATGTGTCGCAGAACTTGTAAAGTTGCTTGCTTTTCAGTGACAACGTGAAGAAGACAAATTCCCAAAAAGGCCGTTGGCAGTCGCTTCTTTTGAACTAATGCCAATCAGCCTGAAATTCTGCAATCATTTATCGCAAATTGGTATATTTTTGGTAGGTAGGTATATAAATATCGACATTTTTATTTTAAATAGATAGATCTTTGGATACGCATATTTTCCGTAATTTTCTTTTAAAGCAAAACTAATAATTGTATAGATTGCAAAAATTAAATCATTTTAACATACCACCTAAATTGTGGTGACGACTTAACAGAGAGGCTACTACCTAAGGTCGCTTTTAGCGTTTGTGACATTCTCGACACTGCTTCCAAGTTTCACCCACCAACTGCTTAATTAAACCATCTTCGTTCAGACTTGGCATATCTACCATCAGTCTGAAAAATTAAATTCTATTGACCTCCCTCCCTGTGTCACATACTGTAGAACAAGGAGCCCTTCGAATATGTGCGTTAGAACATGTTTACCATATTAAAAGCTTATAACGAGATAATCTTAATTGGTTCGGGTGTTGGTGTCATTAAGTATGAATCGAGTGTGTGGGCTACCAAAGATACACTTATCTCCATTTCCCGAATAACATCTTCAAAGGTTTTTGTATACGCGCTCACGTACAACTAGTTAAACGTATACAAGCTGGTAGATAGCATGTTATTCTTCTATACATTTCAATTGCCAAACATGGGGACTTAGACACACTAAACCTAAATAAGGACTTTTCTGGTCGAAGCAAACAAACAAAAAATACAACTAAAGTAGGTATTTGAAACAAAAACCGCCCTAAAGGAATGCCAGGGGACAAAATGCTCCTTGGGCTTCAAATTTTTTGTCGATGGGACAATTGGGCTCATGGGAACAATTTCGACACCTAAGTGAGATGAATGGGCTTGATTTACTTATCTTCCTTCTAAACAGGGAGCAACCCACGAACACCTTAGAGATTTGCAAATAAGGCTTAAGACGGATTAGAGGTAACTTAAAATATCCCGCCTGGTAATGTGCCAAGAAGAATGATGGGCCGACCTTTTTCAAGTGACGATTGAGAAATGAAAATGACCCATATGTCATTGGCTTAAGGGTGTTTTTTTTTTGTTTTTTTTTTCGTTTTGTTGGGTGACAATGTTTTTGCTTTTACCCACTTAAGAATGACTGGCACAAGATATGGCAGAGGCTAGCATCATTTCTTTTATCGCTTGCGAGAAGTTCTGAAGACCTGACAAACAACTTCTCCGCATAGTTGTGTAACGCTCACGTAGATGCCTGCTCAAATCCACATCATTATTCTTAATTAACGTTGACACCTGAGGATTCAAGGAGGCTTACATAAATTAAGCACACACATGTAGATCGAGTGCGATACACCCACCCACGGGACTTCTACTATATAACCATGTCTGACACGGAAAAGTTTTTGAATCTAATGATACCATAATCGAATGACCAAAGTTAGTTTGATATAATGCTGCATACAGTGTCCTTGTGGGGATAATATTGGCCAATTAACACTATGAGGTGGAGAGCTCGAACTTAATACGTTCAGTACATAATACGGTCGGTGGTAAGATGAGACACTCCTTTGGGGGGCTTTAAAGTTCAAGTGGGATTTAATTACTAATTTTCAGCAAATTGATCCTAATAGGTATTGAATGCGGTGGCAATATCACATGGTTCATTTATGGTGGAAAGATAATACCGATTGGAATCGAAATCAGGACTCAAAGGGACGCAAATTTGTTCGAATTACCTCATGCCCGTGTTACCAATTATTATTGATACACCAAGGACAGTCATGGACCCGAAAGATATCGATATGCATCAGTCCTCTCACTCAAATCGGTTACGTACACCATCCACCCTACACACCTCTGCATTTTAGGTACCTATTCAAAATGCTGTTTACCATTTATCTGGTCATTGGCTAATCTCTTTTTTTCATTCAGAAATAATTGGATAATGTCCTTTACCACACAGCAGTGCATAGCATACTGAATTTATAACAGGATGATTATAATGATGGTGGGGATCTACTTCGTCGTACATTTTTGTTTTTCTTTGGGAATTTTTGTACCCTTGTACTAACAGTATATTCGTCATGTAAATTTTGCAAGTGAGTTTGACATGGGGCCGCCCTGCGGTCGTCCTCATTACAGTGCATCCTGACCTCGCTCTTATCTGTTGGCTGAATAAAAAATGTTTGCAGAGAGGGACCTTGTTGAATGGCAGATAATTCGAGGATTCTTCCTTTATGCACTGATTGCCTTTCTCTGGATATATTTGCAGAGGCATTGAGTCGGATCTTTCTATAGACAGAAACTGAATAAAGCTGCAGCAAATTTCAAATATTATTTGATTTGCTTTAAAAAGCCAAAGAAAGGATTTTTCGACTTGCCGCACATTTTTATTGAAATCAATTCATGTTGGCTTTATGAATTCAGTGCCTGTAAAGAGTAAATCCAACATCTTTTGAATAGGGATGGATTCTTTTAGAAAAGCGGTAGTTATGCTTTGCAAGGTACTTCTACAGAAGTTCCCTCAAATTTCTATTGCCTACAATTTTTTACATAACCTTGTTGAATTCTTAGCAGTAAAAGCATAAGAAAAATACCCGATTCGCTTTACTTGGCCTTGTGGGCAACCTCGTCATCACATATCGAGCGCACTCCTCATCAGCTACCAGCGCAGCGTTTAATAGCCACCAATTTACAACCCCCCAGTAGTTGGAAAAGCGAACGACTTCAGCTAAATGTCATGAGGGCAGTTAACATTCGAAGAATCCGCTTGCAAACTACACGCATCTGCAGCAGTTCCATTTCGAATTTGGTCATATCGTTAAGGTTTTACTTTTACAACCGAAGGCGTCTATACTCTCGTCCACCTGTTATGCAGGTAGATAAATAAAAGACAGCTTATGTTGAAAATGCCAGCCAGCAGTTTTATTACCTCGCATCAACCCTTTCGTGGTCTGCCGCACAATAGACTTGCTACACTCAATAAAATTCACGTTGTTCCAGTGTGATGGGGTGGAAGTCAATTAAGTCCTTAATTAGCTTAGGGAAAAATGTTAACCTTTTCACTGAGTCGCGGTATGATAGTTATATCTTGACAAAGACATAATGTTGCCTCGGAACATCTGTATTTCTGTCGCTCAGTTTTGATGGTATCACAATTACGAGCTTATTTAAATAATTATGTTTTAAATTTGTTGTACTCCTTAAGAGTGGAAATTAATTGACTTTCTGGTAAGTTGTTTACAAACAGTCATCTCTATCTCCACCTGACTGAGTAGAAGTGCAAATCCAAACGTTACATCAAAAGGAAAGAGTGCATTCTTCCAACTAATGCTCACAAAACCATTCAATCGGTTTAGGTCAAACCGATGATGCCAACCTTAAGCTTATTGACCAGGGCACATCCTATTCACAGGTAGAGGAAAACAATTCTATTTCAACTGAAAAGTGCAAGGATTTGCTCAAAACGTGGTGCAGATAGCATCTCCTTCAATCGATGAAGACTTGTTCAACCTTTTACCTCAAAAAGTGTTGCTCTTGATGAAAATCGTTTATCTATAGAATCTAGCAAACCTCTTAGTAAGTATTTATTGTGTCAATTTTCGTTTTTCAAGTTTAAAAATCAGTGCTGTTCCCATCCAGCAGGATTTTTCAATTCAAACTTGATATTTACCCAGACCAAGTATCTATTTATCAAGACCCACTTCAAAACTTCTCATAGCAAAACTCAATCAAAAGGACTGTCTAATGACCAAGTAAACAACCGAAAAAATACCATCAGCCAAAGCTTTTTAATCCAAATACATGTGCGTCGTCCAATTTATTGTCCCATTGCATATTCAGTGCCTTCGAGATTTAAGGTTCAAATAACTTTCAAGATTATGTACCAAAAAAGTCAGCAGAAGGCACAGCAAATCTCTGTACTTTTTGTTAGTTTCAAGGCGAAATGTTTACAAATGTAGATCCGGTACGTCGTACATATACAACAAACTTGGTCGTTAGAATAATTTATATAAAATCTTGTCGCCCCCCCTTCTGGGGAGAACTTTTGTCGGCAAAACAAACAAAACTCTATATTGGTTTAGACATGGCTAATAATTTTTGCAGTTGTTTGACGCTGCCTCACATTGGATTAATGGACCCTTGTCAATGTTATTTAAAGTTGACTGTCCTTATCTGGAGTATCCATTTGAACCAGAATCGGACTTGCGTTGTTGTTGCCGGGCGATTCCACTTATCGGCCTATTATGGTTTTGAAACATGTGTTTTTTTTGCTTTTCTTGACGACAGGGGGAGAGGAGCCGTCTGCTTTTTATTCGCGCTCAGTGGATGACAGAGATGTCTGCAATAAATAGGTATTGAGCCTGACAGTGCCTCGATGTTCCACAGAGAAATTCTACGGGAGTGTTCAATCACAGGAAACTGCCAGATCTTCGCCGATGGCGTATGACGTTGCTTACGATGATCCCGTCTTTAGCAACAGGTGGTGGAGAAGGTTCAAGACCTTGCAGAAGTCTGTCGAATTGACAGCTGTTAGGCCGGGCCTACCATTCCAGTTATGTGCACTCTGTGGTCTCTATAACATCTAGTAAAATAATCTATCTGCCATATTGTGTAAACGCCTAAAAGACCCTTTGTAAATAACCTGATCTCCGTAGTGCATGTGGCATGCTGAGCCTGAGACAATAGAGGCTCAGAGAATAGCATAAGGCCATGGACTCAAAAGACGGTAGTTAGAGACTTTGTCGAACTCCATTCATCCAATCAGAAAATGGAAGGCAGCCTTTCACAACGGCGCTCTTCCGGAAAACTCATAATGACCTAATCTTCGGATGTGAAGGTTTTGAAAAGCTGATAAAGGAAATTGAGAGTTAGTCGGTTTTGGAGGCCACAATTCAACTTCTCAACTTTGTCAAAAAGCTGCACGTTAATTTAGAAGGAATGGAGACCAACGGTCCGACCAGGACTGTCTTCGATTCCAACCCAGTAAAGTAGAACTGAAAAGTGAAACTAACCATTTAGTGCGTGCACGGTTCCGGCCGCACATTTTTGTGCTTGAATGGTATAAAATGTTGTGTCGAATTTTAGTTTGCAATTTTCTATCAATTTTTACCCGCATCTCTAGTAAGGTTCCAACATAAGCTGCTGCTATCAAGTAACCAGGTAATAATCTCAGAAATGTGTTGCAGTACGTACCTATTTTTTTTAAATCCTACCTACCTTACTTTGATTTGCTGAGATAAAGGCTCAAAAAAAATCGACTACTTTATGAATTTTTTTGGTATATTGGAGAAGCAAACTAAGCCCCTAGCTGCATTCAGCCAAATTCATATATAAGAACAGTACCTCCGGTTATACCAAGCTTAGTTACTACTCATGGGCAATGGGCTAGTGGAAACGCAGACTTTTGAGCAAATCTAACACCTAATGTGGCACAGAATGTGTACTCATACGCTTAGTGAATTCGCAACGCATTTCTGGTGTGATGCTCATGGTAGAGGTAGATTAGTTTGTTCTTCAGTTTGATCCTTTTCCATAATATTCGGCTGAGATGTAAAACCAACCGAATCGCTTGTGCCTTCCTTATTAAGCACCCACTCACTGGTCATTGTTTTCATACCCTACCTACTGTTTATGTGGTCATCCAAGTGTAAGGACTGTTTATCTGAGTGAAATAATTATGATGGTCGGTATAGGTAGATTAAGGTCAATTGATATGGAATTTCGTTTAGGTCAAATTATAGGGCAAACAAGTTCCATCGGATGACCTGAGAAATTATTGTTGCCATTCAGAAAAAGGTGGCCCATGACCGGATGAATGTTTTTGTTATTCAAATGTTTCTTAGAAATTGTGTTCAAAACATCAAAGTTTACGCCTCAGTTGGTCTGGTCAAATCAAATTTACATCTCTTGTTTGGGGGCATTTGTCTGTCTGTTATTTATGATAGGTTTAAGTGTCCACTGAACTGGAATGCGAAATTTGATTACAGCCGAAATTTATTTTAAATCGATAAGAACAATTTACATGAGTGTTGTGTTGTTTGAGTGTAATGATAGTGGTATAGCAGGATAACAAATGAGGACAAACACATTTATTGGAGGAGTTTAGCTAACTCTTTACAGAGTCTTTTTATGACAAAGCTTTCTCGTTTAATCTTGCAAATACGGGTGTATCTATATGTGTATGTGTGTCATCAGTGAACATGATTTCCTCGTCGGTATGGGGAAATATGTTTCATAAAATATTAAGCTGTCCTGAATGTTATGAAGAGCTTCTGCCAATCGGGGTAGAGCCTTAAATGACCTTCGGAGTGGATCAGACCAACTACCATTCATTTGAGAACAATCTTAGTTTGTAAAAAGCGGTCAAACCACGAAGGATACTGGGCACATTCAATAATATTGTTACCTTAAGCCGAATAGATTGGACTGGATACTGGATTAAATGTTTCTAGTTTCTACCAACTGGAAAAATTAGATTTTCGATTATATGAAAGAAACCTAAATTGATCGTACTAGATCTAGCTCAGCTTCTAGATGAAGCAGGAAGCTGCTTGGTAGCTTAAAACGCTTAAGGAAATCCTTGGTTTATAACGTATTCTAGTTTTTGGTTTTGATTAAGAACTTTTTGATTAATGACAAGTTAAAGGCAGTGAATCCGAGATAATAAAAATACTTTTTGATAAAAAAAAACGCCCCAAAAAAGTAGGCGTGGCGACGAAAAGCATAGCCTATAGACTTCTCGGAGTCTTAAGAAACAATTAAAGAAAAGTGTGAAAGGAATTTTTTTAGTAGTTTTCAAGCCAACTCGTAACAGACGTAAAACAGTTTGTAACACCTCTAGAAATACCTTCTAAATTGCTAGTAAGAACCACTTTATATTTCTCTGAAGAGGTTCGCCTAGATTATAGAACCCACAGTTAAGGATGCTTTAAGAACCTCCAACATGGGATTTCTATGTTTACAGTCTTTGATAGCTTCCAAAGTGGGTTCACCATCAGCTCTGTAAATTGGTAGCGTGTTTACATGGTTTAAGGACGCGTTGATGGCCTCGTTGAGATGTTCTAGGGTACACTAACTAGGTAATATGCGAATATTTACAAATCGCAATATCGTAACAACAAACCTTTGAATCGAAAGACTGAGACACATACCAACAACCAAATCATTCAATAATACAATACGTATTTTTACATTTTTTACATTTATCCTTCAAAAGTCCAAAGGACCATTTCGTACCTTAAGTCAGATAACTTCAAAAAGGACTTGGTATTCTTAAGCTAGCTTGCCAGCAGACATTAGGTCTGTTCCTTTACTTTTAAATCTTACGATTTTTTACGAATTCTTACGCATTTTACTCAATTGTCGTTCCTCAACTCGAAAAATTCGTAAAAGAAAGCAAGACATTTCCCCTCTTACTAGTTTTTACTTAACAAATTTCTTTGCGTAATAATTGAACCAACTGTCAATCACCTGAAAATTGACAACTGATTTGAATTTGTTGTTCTATTTGGCATTTGGGTTTTATGAACTATCCGTCATTTTTCACAGGTTACTACAAAAGTGTTCCTTAACTTTTGCGTAAGTTTCCGTCGCTGAGAGAGAGTTCATCCCCTCAACTGGCATTTTGACAGTCCTTAATATTTTTACTACAAAAGTAAAGGAACAGACGACCTATTATGTATCAAAAGAATACAAGACAGCTTGTAAACATCGATACGTATGCCATTTCCTACATTGTGACGTATGTGCACAGGGTATGCTAAAATGCGATGTCATTCAAAATTTGTCCCCCTCCTAGAGTACCTGTGATATATTTAAAATGACACTAATATATTAGTTAATGTACCCGTTGGCAAAGTATAATATGGTGTGTTACGCCAGTTACGGATCTAATAATATTTTTCCCCTCAAAAAGACGTATCGTGTTAGCAAAAACACTTGTGGTTATGAAATTGACCGCAACTGTGATGCTGCCAGCTGGAAAAAGCTTAGCGTCGCATTTAAAAATACTGCGCATTTTTTTTATAGCCTGAATCGTTTTGACAATTTTTCAAAGCTTCCAAATATAACATGACTCTTGACAGTTTACTTCTATATCGTTCACTCTCTTTGCTTTCTTACGTGTTGCAGACGCAACACATTAGTGTATTAGTTCCGCCAAAACATTAGAAAGACCTATAAAAGAAGTGCACACTTGTTACAATTTTAAAGCAGTAGCTCTGTAGCTGAACAACGTCAAGCTCTTCCAATTCAGCCCAGAAACAAAATTTTAATTACTAGATATACCCGTTTTAAACAACATTCAATCCCATTCACGACTTAACAGTTGATAAGCCTTCTCACCTGCTCAGCACCGGTGTTTTGGAGTTTTCCTAACTTTTTTAATTCAAACAAATCTAAAACCATCGGCATGAATGCAAAACGCGCGTTAAATAAATATGTACCGCCATCAGTTTCTTTTAATGGTTGCGTCCGTTCATCGTCGTTCTTCTTTTTCACATTCCTTTTCTATATATCCATTCCATTGAGAGCCATCCAATTTAGGCCGATTTCACACTATAACGACTACCCCCATAGCCGCATCACTTTATCAAAAAACGTACATGGTGAAATCACAGCATCGAACTTGGATCACCATAGAGCGCAACCATCACAACGTCCAGCGCGAGAGGTGAACAGCAGTAAACGGCCGTGGCCATTTTTGACGTCCGCTTTGTAGACGAGTTGAAACTGCTATCCAATGGAGAATAATAAAGCCTCGATTGCCAAGGAGCACAGTGGATTGTATTGTAGTAGCCGGCTGGCGTTATTGCCACGGAATCTATGGCCACTAAAACCGCTCCATGGCTCCGTTCTCCGTGTCTTTGCATATATAACTGGCATGGATAATGGTGGCTGGCAGTTGGGGGCGCTCTGTAACTGAATTCGATACTCGGATACAAATTTGGCCTCGCCATCTGTGCTAGGCGCACTATAGATTTTTTTTTTGCATTTATTCAAAAATAGGATTGATTTTTTTTCTAGCTCAAAAATCGGGATCGGGCATTCGGGTTCCTTCTTGGGGTAGGAAAAAACCAACTGAATGTTCTGTTGGGCATTTACGACAGGGTTGCGTTATTACATCCGCCATCTGCAAATTTGGTAGCAGTCAATTTCCGGTCCGATGAAGATATTTGGAAAAAAATGTTTTTTTTTTGTAATTTCCTTTGATAGGTTTCGAATTAAAATGTTATTTCGAGGATAGATTGCTTGATGGTTGCAAAACGAATGACAACAACAGATTAGGTATGTGCCCGAGGGTGTAGGATCTAGTAAGGAAGTCCTGAATGTTTATGTAGAAACTATGCGAGTTTGAGGAGATTGAAATGTATTAAAAAAAAAACATGTTTGTGCGTATCTATGTGGGTGTGTAAAACACGTTTATATAATACCTAACCTTTGGGTGGACCATCGAATTTTTGAAACAGAATCTTTAAATTAATGAGAGTATCAATGAAGAGTACTTTAAAGACGTCCGGTCTGTTCTGGAGCAATCCATTTCTAGATTGATGCGTGTTTTGCAAGAGTGTCCGCCCTTTTATTACCATCAATCTCAGAGTCAATCTCACTTCATTAACATGGGATATGTTTATCTATCGCTCTAAGAATATTCTAAACGATGTAGCACATGTAACAGATTTATCATCTCGGGCTGCAGTAGGTGGTAAATATTGGTCGTGGAGCCAGAGACGTCGCGTCGGTAGGTATCTCAGGGATAAGGGGGATCCCAGCGATCACTATTTGCTATGAAATATAACTCTTTCACAGCAAGTATTAGGTACTTAGAATAAAAAGTGCCCTCTTCGACAGTCTTCATTCCAAAAGTCAGCCAACACACGTTTGAAAATGCTCAAAATACCCACTAGCTTATGCTTACAATTATATCACGCAGATGACAAGTAGCAGCCTCATATTTGACTAAAATACTTTGATATGCGATGGTACATAATCCAGGTCTTTAGCATCACATAACGTCAGCCGCCTGTAAGCGGATGATGTCAAAATCATAGCTCAATGGAAAAATAATACCTACACACAAACACCTTGCGAATGGTCATTCAACCCCCATTGGCTGTATTACAGCAAGCCTTAAATCCTATAAGCAGCTCCACCAACAACCACCGAACGCCCTATATCAAAAATACGAAAGCAAACATCAATTCCCGAAAATGAAATCCTTTCTAAGTCCCACCTTGTCCTACGGACAGTATTTATTTTCAATTTCCTCCTGTCGTCCATTTGCATCACTGCTCTGCGTTAAAATTCACTTTGAAGTAGGTCCATCCAGCTAAGTACCAGAGTGTACAAAATAATCGTCAAACATCATTCTACTACCGTAGGGACAAGCCAGACGTCAAAACCATCCATGAGAATATCTCATTTGTTTCGCTTTGGTACGAGCTATTATTGTCAAAAAGGGTTTTAATGGGAAAGATGGCTATCGCTGTGACGCGAAAATTATTTCAAGCACCCACCCATTAGCATCGCAGTGTATCGCATCAGCGGAAGCGCCATTCGGGTGTTAATAATGCACACTCAATTAGACCTGCTCCAACAATATTTCATTTAAATGACTGCACAATTACTTGAGCAGCGCGCTTTGGCCATAGGGCCGCACACGGATACACGACGACGACGACGATGACAACACAAACTGCAAAAGGCAGATTTTAAGGCGTGCTAAGCCGGTGGTGTTATGGCAATTTGTAGCGCTGTCAAATTGCCGGATGTAGGTGTCATAACTCGCTGTCACAGATTTGCAGTGCTAAATGAATTTGTAGATCCTCTGCCGCAGGAAGCGATGACTGACATGGGATGGGGTGTGGCATTAAATGAATATTTCCAGCACAACACCATTCCGTAAGCCTGTAAGCCGTTTTGCATTCGCTTTTACCCTTGACTGTAATAACGAACCAAATCAACAGAAACAGCAATGCCGATATAAAATTTCCCTTTCAAATTTACTTTCTCGCAATCGGATTTGGGTTATATTGTTTCGGGGGATGGAAGACATTTTGCTCACCTTTGCCAAGAGGGACAAACTAAATAAAAATAGATGGTCTTGAAGAGACTGCTTGTGCTTCTGTGTATTTGAGTTGACTGTGAACGTGATCCTTTCCCACGAATGCTGTTGCTACCGTTGTAGTGCATTGCTTGCGGCGCGCAGGCGGTGCTATGTGGCCTGGCGTCTTCAGCTAGTTCAGGTGTCGTTTTGGCATCCAATCATTTAAATAAATCTTGCAAAGTGAATTCCAATCCTTTTGGTGTGTTGATTCTAATATAATACTGCCGCTGCTCGAGGAGAAGGCGAACAGTGACAGAAAGTCATCCCGAGAAGAGCCCGAGGAAATGCAAGTGTATTTGCATGACATGCATTATTCATTCGATGGGGTATTGCAATTGAACTTTTGGCTGCGTCGTTGGTAGATTTATAAATTTGGATTTAAGGATATTTGCATTGATTGCGGATTTTATTTCCTCTTAAATAAGGGAATTTCGGGCGCCAAAACATTGTGTGCGACCAAAATTTGTGCGCGAACGCAGTGGATGGAGCCTAATTGATAGTGGTGTGGATTTTTACAGTCGATGGGCATTTTTTATAAGTTTATCTGCAAATACGAGGGTTGTGGAAATGTCGCTCTATAGACACATTTGTCTGTTTGTCCTTATTACGTTTCCCGAATAGGTATGTGTCCGGCCTGTTACCCGAACACTGTCGAACATCCATCGGTCTCCTTAGAGTGGTCTTATCACTATATGAAGGATTTTTTATTTGGGGCGTAGCACCTACAGCACCTATTTGACAATCTTGCTCCCTACAAAAAAAATAATTGAAACGCTATATTCGGTGGTTTCGCCTGAGAGTAGATACCTATATCTACTGCCAAGGATTTAAAGAAATGTGGGCTCAGTATACAAACAAAAAATGTTTTCTTGACGTCCTCCACGATTTAGATGAGGAAAGATGATGATTGAATGCCAATCAATAAATAGTACAGTTTGCATATTCGGTAGATATTTTTAGTAGTTTCGCTGAGCATTTTTTGACAAACAACTGAAAGCTATTCCAAGTGCCATTACCCGTCGGAACTCCTACCGCATTAGAGCCCAATTTGAGCGTCATTTTCATCCTCGTGCCACACTTGCGTCAGATATGTCTACATGAGCCCGAAAACTGAAAAATAATTTGATTCGGCAATAACCATGCGCGTGCTCTTAACTATCATGACAAACCATCTCAAATTGCAATTACGCACATAATAGTCCTTAAACAGGAAACACTGTAGTCATTAATCGAGATAATGTTGCATTGATTGATAGACAACAGAGTATGGGACGTCGACAGATGCTGTTTGCCGATACAACGAGTCGGCTGGATAATTAGCAAGCCAATCAATTAGGACGTTTTCAGAAACCATTTCCAAATCAACTGCATAGTCGACGCATGTGGTAATGATAATGAGTGCGCGAATCCTGGAATGAAGAACGGTTCTAGGTATATGGTATGTGTGGGAAGAGCGCAATATTAATTTGTTTATGCTCAGCGGCCCACATGTCCTTTTATTCTCAAAATTTTCATGACACACAATACGACCACCTACCTGGATGAAAATTCAATCCTTAAAAAAACAAACGGACAGCTTCGCTACCGTGGTTGCTCCGTCTAAAGTGAAAGTTAGTATCGCTGCAACTTGACATCGAGAAACTATTGCTGTGGGACCTACCGGAAGTAAACTTTTATATTATTTTCGTAAGGGAAACTAAAAGAGATATTGTGTCCTTGTGCAATTAAAAATATGGAGTTTTGCGTTCCACAGAAAATTGAAATGGGACTCAAAAGTCTCGGTAGCATTATTTTCTACCTGGTGACTATGCCAAGTGAAGGTTCAGAGTACAAATTTTTTTTCTTGTCCCTTCTTGTGTAACAAAGGTGACTTTTGTAAGCAAGAAATAAATTGCATTTTAAATGAGAATATTGTTTGCGCTTGTGATTTTTTTTTTTGCATTTTCTTGGCAACGTGGTGTGGGGAATTTTGTACTGGGCGTATGCGTATAGTATTTTCGGCAAAGCAATTTTCAGATTGTTGATAGGAAATTCTTTTGTATTTTTACTGTGAAGAAAATGGTGCTTGCTAGAGAGTTTTGTTTGCATCTAATCTATAGTGTCTGTGCAGATTGTGAATATCAAAAGTCAGCTTAAATTAAAATCTCTTGAAACACGTTCCAAACTGATTTCTATTCTTTATCACTGTTTGAGATTGCACATCAGATATCACAATCGCAAGTAAGTAGGTGAGTACTTTTAATATTTTACCCCTTAAAAAGGGAGTTGAGGGTTATTTTCTAATAATAGTTTTTCTAACTCACAAACAACTTCAAATTAAAACTCAGCAAAGAAAGCCCCCTTAAAATGACAGGAGGGGTCATATCCAAAAATTTTCAATTGAATCACCGTTTTACTAAGGGACCCCCCCCCCCCCCCCATTGCCATTTTCAAAAACTCAAGGAGCTGAGTTTTAAGTTAAAGTTATTAGTGAGTTATGTGAAACACCCCTTAAAATGACAAGGGGGGGGTCATATGCAAAACGTGTGCGTTTTTTTTCTATTTTCTGTGGTTAATGTATAGTCTTCAAGAATGGTACATATTTAAACCCACAAAAAAGGAACTAGAGTGCAACTTACAAAAATAGGTGCACTCACTTATTATTTACTAGCTGTTGCCCGCAGCTTCGCTCGCCGATTAATGCCGATTTTGTCAATCACTTCAAGTACACTTAAGGAACCCTTTGTCCTTTTCTGCATTACTTTTTAAAACGGATACAAAATTAGTTCAACTGAATTTCAATAAATTCTTATTCTAACTAAAGCAATAGTGCCAATAGTGGTCTAGAAATACATTTTGCAAAAACAAAAAAATTTGAAGATCTGCATGCACATATACAAAAAAAAAAACAGAGTGTGCTTGTGACCACACGCCAGATGTGAATTGAACTGTGTTGTATGTTGAATTTCATTAAGAAATTTAATTAAAAAAACAAATCGTTATACCTAATATTATAATCTTAATACAGCGCAGTTGATAATTGTATTCATTAATTTATCCAATCCAAAGTTTTCTATTTCTATTTCGAGAGTTTTTGTGTATAGTGTCTGTATAAAACCAAGCTTCTTCAGTTCACTCCAACGTGCCCATATAGGTATTCACTTTAATGAGAGTTTAGTTGAAAAAATTCAAAAAATATATCTTTCCATATAACCATACAAACCAAAAAAATAATCATTGAAATTGGTTGAGTGGTTAAGCGGATCGCCAACAGCGCCACCTATCGGGTCCAAAACTATCCTATCCATCAAGTTACAACCAACCATACCCACCTACAAAATTTCATTCAAATCGGTTGAGTGGTTAAGAAGATCGACAACAGCGCCACCAATCGGGTCCAAAACTATCCTATCCATCAAGTTACAACCAACCATACCCGCCTACAAAATTTCATTCGAATCGGTTGAGTGGTTAAGAAGATCGACAACAGTGCCACCTATCGGGTCCAAAACTATCCTATCCATCAAGTTACAATCAACCATACCCACCTACAAAATTTCATTCGAATCGGTTGAGTGGTTAAGAAGATCGACAACAGTGCCACCTATCGGGTCCAAAACTATCCTATCCATCAAGTTACAACCAACCATACCCACCTACAAAATTTCATTCGAATCGGTTGAGTGGTTAAGAAGATCGACAACAGCGCCACCTATCGGGTCCAAAACTATCCTATCCATCAAGTTACAACCAACCATACCCACCTACAAAATTTCATTCGAATCGGTTGAGTGGTTAAGAAGATCGACAACAGCGCCACCTATCGGGTCCAAAACTATCCTATCCATCAATTTACAATCAACCATACCCACCTACAAAATTTCATTCGAATCGGTTGAGTGGTTAAGAAGATCGACAACAGTGCCACCTATCGGGCCCAAAACTATCCTATCCATCAAGTTACAACCAACCATACCCACCTACAAAATTTCATTCGAATCGGTTGAGTGGTTAAGAAGATCGACAACAGCGCCACCTATCGGGTCCAAAACTATCCTATCCATCAAGTTACAACCAACCATACCCACCTACAAAATTTCACTCGAATCGGTTGAGTGGTTAAGAAGATCGACAACAGTGCCACCTATCGGGTCGGGTCAGGAAGATCGACCTCGCCTACTTCTCTTTCGTTTCACTTCGGAGAAAACTTGATGCACTGTTGTTGTTGCATTGTATGTGCTTGTGCGATGTGCGCCACCCACCACCCCCAAGCAGAACAACGTTCAGGAACAATGGTTGTGGAAAATTTTCGATTTGAGGAAATAAATTAAGTCTTTTTATGTTAGATTTTGGGTTGTCGCTCAGCTTCTAGATGACGCAGAAAGCTGACTGATGGCTTAAAATAATTATGGAAGTGTTGGCTTTCTTTATTTTTTTGTTTGGTTTAAATTGATTAAGAATTGATTGAGTAATGGCGAGCTAAAGGCAGTAAAGTCAGGAAAAAAACACATTTTGGCTAAAAACGCTGCCAAAAAATAAGTATGGTAATAAAAGAAATAGCCTATTACCGTCTCAGAACCTTAACTAACATTTTAAAAAAAGTTTCATCGAAATCAGTGCAGTAGTTTTCACGCCAACTGCGAACATAGAAAACGGCTACAGTTTTATTATATGTATAGATAATTAGATATGTATAGATAATTCGCTTCCTGAGTGTAGGTACATTTTCGAATCAAATACTCGACTGCAATATTTTTTTTTAAATAGTAACCTATGCCTCATCATGCACCCCTTATAAAAAATGGTGATGTACGTGATTCGTTATTTGAACTATGGAGTACCATTACAACGTTTGAGGGAATTTCTGAAATTTGTAAAGTTGTCACCCTCTTTCGTTTATATATTCTATCCCACTGAAACGAGCTAGCATTAAAATCTTTAAGAAACCGTACAAAATTGTTTGACATTCTCTATCAGCCTTTAAATCTGCAAAACGCAGTAGAAGAACACAGTTTTGACATATTGCCCCTCAAAAGGGGGGTCATTTTGAAAAGCGTCCAAATATCAGTTTACTAATTGGATCTACGTTAATACGCCTTCTGAGTTATGGAAAAGTCCCCCTTTATGAGTGGTTTATATCCAAAAATCAATTCATAGTGCGAGTCTACAAAGCTTGCGGAAAAACCCCTTCGTTCCATGACTCTAAATTCAACCGTTTGAGCTGTGTGCTGTCTGTCAGTTACTGTTACGGAACTGTTTTACTAGAGATTAAATACATATTTATGGAAATGTATACTGAACTGCCGTCCTTTCGGCTTTGACATGAGGTTAAGCAAACAGTCTTCGCATTTTAAATGCATATGAATCAGCCAGCGCTTCATCGATGAAATTGGGAATTTCCCAAATGGGTTTAGTCGGCATCACCAATGTAATGAAATTATCATTTCTGAATACTCTACAGAATTTGTAAGTACGGTCATTTTATTGCTGCCGTCATTATTTCGACTCAAGAATTTGTGCGTCATGTCTGAGGCTGAGCCATATCTGGAATATAAAAGCTGATGCCTCATTTTACTTGCAATCTAGTGTGTTGCTGACTTCTGCCCACATCTCCCAATATGACAGTCAAATCTGTGTTTCTCCTGACGCTATTTGCACTGTCATATGGCCTGCCATTAACCAAGACGCCCGATAACCACGAGTTGGATGTTGAAGAAATTCAAGCAGCCATTGACAGTTACCTTGATGCACTATTTTACGCATATGAAGTTGCTGACGCAGATCAGTCTTTTGAGGTAAATACTGTATTTATAAAGTCGTCTTAATCCTAAAACCTTTCGTTACATTTATCTCCATTAGGTCCCCAATGGAAAATCTGAACTGAGCAGAAATAAGCTGATGAAAAATTCGTAAGGCAGACAGGGAATAAATGTTGACAATAAATTATTTCCGCACAATTTTAAGGGTTTGGTTTTATTTCATCATACCTACCTACCATCCAACCAACCGCGCATCCCCAATCTATTGTCAATCGGCTTTTATTACAAGAATCACTTTGTCACTTCCAAATTAAATACAACACGTATCACCTCGTATGTCGGTGTCGGCTACCCTTTGTTTCATCGCTCAATTGCCGTCTGTTCCCAAACATAACCCCTATACCTATACACTCAACTACTACGGTAGAACCTGCAATTACACTTTTGTACCTTTAAATATTTGGCAATTAATTTTCGGCACCGCTTCCACCGCTGACATCCAATTTAATCACTGTAAAAGGTTTTGGCTTGGCTTTTCACAGCCAAACCCAAAAGTTGTCATCAACCCCAATCCAAAAAGACACTTCCCTCCACCATTCACCAATCTTCATCTTCCGAGGTTATATCAGATAGATACGTATACATTCAATGGCATGTATGGTACATAAAAAAAAAAAAACGATACGAGCAAAGAAGCTCTATTAAATTTTATAACTCTTCTGCAAGTGCGTGTATGTGTGCGTGTATCCACACAATTGAATCTTAAACGCTCAACCCATATTGGCTGCTGTGCAACCCACTTTGGGTGGAACGTGTGTATGGAACTTGTTACTTAAGAAAATTACTCATTACTTTGGGGTATGTCTTGCTGCGAGCTTAAAGCGGGTAAAGGTTGCGGTAGCGGTATATATGTTTAGGTTTACGTCAGTAGCAAATTCAATTAGTTAAATATGACAGGCGAGACGAAAATCTCATGCCTATAAGTAAGCGGTATGCTAATAGATTTTGGGAGAAAATTCAAGTATTAAAGTTTCACGTGAAAGGCGATGTCAACGACTCGGGCAGAAGCCAACAGCAATTTCACACCTTTTCGAAAACGCATAATATTACTCGTTGTATCTCACACAGCCAATTCAGAGTACCTACCCTGTGCATGAATACCTAATGGCAATCCAAAGAGAGAAACTTTCCAAATCGACGTAACTGACCCAGCTGCCTGAGGCAGTCCCACCCTTCTACCCTTCCACAGTTTTCAACGTTCAAACAGCATTCCACTCTCGGTTTATGCAAATCGCATCTCTATTTAAAATTCTGTCGCGAAATGCGAAAACGTTTCGCCGACATTTTTGTATTTTTGTTTTTTTGTGCAACCTACAACTGCTCAAGCTATTGGTATACAAGGCGGAGTTTGGAAGGGTGGGTACAGAAAACTGGAACAAAAAGTGATGGAAATTCAGAAATTGTTATGTTTAATGCATGTGACAGCGTGCTGCGGCTTTGGAAATATACAGTGCGTACAATTGTGGATATAGGCATCTTTTTTAAGGTGCTACACTTAAATGGGTTATACCTTATACCTATATAGACGGTGAACACTTCGACTGCAACTCAGTTGCTCCACAAATTTTGGATTAATAAATCCGACTTACATGCGATATGTGGCGGACAGCGCACTTTCCTGTGAAAATTTGAAATAGAACTGCAGAAACTACTTTAGGTTTTGAAAGTCTTTCCTTGGATAATCTATTGAAAAATATTAAAATATTAAAAAAATCACTTGAAAAGGCTCCTAATTTTATTTCATTTATTAATCTCTTGGTTTGAGTTGGACTAGGTTTTGGAATTTCTTGACAGCAACAAGTTTCTTAATAAATGCTACGAAATTTATTTTCGACCGCCAATGATCAGTGATGTGAAGAAAGCACTTCATCGATTCGAGCTAAGTTGTTCAGCAGTCAAAAAATACTTCAGCTCAGGTAGAGCTTGCTGTCCGCCAGAAAGCTTAATACCTCTACAGCTGTTGAAATAATCGCTTGCGGAGGCTAGGGCCAGGGCCGGATTTAGAGGTTTGGAGGCCCTGGGGCAACAAATGAGTGGAGGCCCCCTGGCTTATTACCTATGTTCCAAATTATGAATTTTTTTTAGTGTTTCAATAATTTAATGCGAAACCAAATAAATTATTATCTTAACGAACATATCTACATTTCAATGATTCTAATCCACGCATGTCAGATTCAGTAATGATTTTCGGGTCCTGCAACATCTTGTTTGCAGCATCGAATCGCTCCAAGATGACTTTCCAGAAGATAACAAATAGAGCGGTTTCGAGACAACTCATCTTTTGTAAAAGGCGCGATGCTTCGTTCCTCACGACATATTTTTGCTCCTTATCAGAAGATATGATGGTTTGAACTCCTTTTGTTTTAGAATAATGGTTGACAATGGCTTTCCGAGCTTAAGCTCGACAAGACTAGCGAGTGTCCGCTTTTTTTCAGCGATAATTTCAGTCAGAATTGGGTATCGTTCTGTACTTGCTGTGAAACTCTGATCGCCTGCCTCATCATAAATACGGCACTGGCTGGGGCGATGGAGGTGTTTTGAGGGAAGTTTTACAAATTGGTTCTCAAATCTTTAGCCAGTCTGTAACATTCTTGTATTCAGGAGTTGGAATAAATAAATATTTATTACGTTGGATTCAATCATAAGTTTAAATTTCAAACCGCTTTGGGGAAGACCAAGATTTTCTTCTCAAGCAAGCGGCCGCTTTTATGGCTTGAGAAAGAATAATTCAGCAAAAAAAATATTATGAGCCCAAATAAGGCTTGAAACAAGCTTTGGTGTTTTGCTGATGAATCAAATAAAGGGACTTCCAGAAAACCCAGGAAGACTATTTAAGGCTTCTTAAGGTTTTGCACAATTTTCAAAAACTTTGCCAATTCAGCACAGAACTGCTGTCCTGAAAGTGTTACTGATTAAATTTCAGAGACAGACGAGGTCAAAGACAAGTGGCGATACGATGTCACTCTACTAAGCCAACGTAAATTATATACCGTCTGTATTACTTTACAGGTTGCCCTGTACAAGAACAGATGTTTCGAAGTTGGTTATTTTTGGTATTTATTTTCAGCCGAAGCAGAAGAACTTTGTTGGTCGGCCGGAGTGTAAGCCCTGCTTGAAAAGGACACATAAGACTCCCCCAGTCGCTGTATTCAGTCGGTGTGATGAAGTCTTATAAATAACAATTTTTTGACAGCCCTTTTTCAAAATCACAGCCTTAAGATATCAGTCCGAATGTGCTTGGGATGTCTCTTCTATACAGTCCGTTATCGATCTCCTTTTGTATCTTTTTGTTCACTTTAACCTAGACGCCAGCGCCATGTCGAAACAACTTTTATTCAGAATATAACCTAATTCATGATGGATGTTGCAGAATGTCATAGCTTAGAATAAATATAAATATATATATTTTGGCGCGACAGGTCTGTGGGACCCAAGGCCTAGCTTCTCACAACCATTCGTTTTGTGTGGGTTTTCAATTTTTGGGACGAATGGAAGGGATCTTCAATTTTACGCCGAGTCCAAACGGCTAATTGAGAAGCTCATTCATGACAGTTTTACTCTCGGATGTTTGTCAGACGTTCGCGAGAGGTGGCGCAGTGGAAAAAAAACCCTAAGATGTAATTTGGCCCTTTCGGGACTCGAACCTGGGACCCCTCGCTTAGTAGCCCAACACACTACCACTAAGCCACTGCGCCGACATTAGAAAGGTCTGCATAAATGTGCGGTGGCCTCTGCAAAGATGTCAAAGGGAAATTTATTTATTGATGCTTATTTTGGAGTGCCCATTTATGGCTAATGAATGTAGTAAAATGCGTATGAATTGAACTTATTTGTAAAAAGTACGGTAAAAATAAAGGTCAGTCCGAAATATGGCCACAATTGTTGGCGAATTCCAATTTTTTAATACACCCAACGTTAAAAATGTTATTGCATGAAAAATAAGAGTCTTTTTAAGGTACGCCAAGATATCCATATCCAACACGAATGATTTTCATAACTGGCTTCGGTCTAAATCTTGAAGACCACCAGAAAGGTTCAAAATCAACTCGAAAATGTTTTACGTATAAGTCATATCCTGATGCGCAATAAAATAAAGGAACCATTTTCTCAAACACCTGCCACAGGACAAAAACACATCGTTGACTATTATCTAGATAGCTACACAACTTGTTACTTGGATGAAGCATGTTAAATAAATCCTTAACCCTTCGGTTATGCTTACGATGCAATCTCGAGCTCAGATTGAATTCCATTACATGCAAAACTTTGTCCTTGTAATCACTGTTGTCTGTCTAACAGTTCCTACCCCCTTTTGCAAAGTCTTGCAAATCTTGGTGGGAAATTCTTTAGAAAACTTCTCTCCTGCGTGCGTATAGGAAAGATTTTAGAAATAGCGACCCAAATGAACAACACGAATGCTAAAAGTGATTCAAACCGAAAAGTTCCTTTCAATTAATTTCTGACACAAAACCGAACGAACTAAGTTCACCGAACGAAAGTCCTCTTCCTCTTTAATAGAAGAGTGGCAGTTGTACACACAAATGTAAATAGATATGTGTTACGAAAGTTGCGACTTGTAAACTTAAATTTGGCGCTAGAAATCCAATAAAGCTTCAACTTGATATCTCCATGCAGGGTTGTACGGGTGTGTTTGTTTCATCAAAGTTCCACGTCTAATCAGATTAATGTGGCATAGAAGTTGATTGTAGGTACAAGCGTTATGGTATAAAGTGGTATTACCAGCTCATATAATTCAATATTGAACCAATGTGGTAATCAGGTGGGCGTTCGGGAATGTCACAGTCGAAAGCAAGCTGATAAGGTATTGTGTGAACGGGGAACGCCTACACCCAGTCGCGAATTACCTCCATAGTCTGGCAGTTCTTGGAAAAGGCTCAAGAATTCCAGCTAAACATATCGCCTTTTCAAATCCGCATATAGCACAGTGTTAAGGGATCTATGTACAAAAATGTCAAGCCTAGGCATCTCAAATCCGTTGGTATCTGCACTTAATTAATTGATGTAAAGCTCAAGAAACACACAACGAAATTTGCTGGTCCAAAAATAAATCAGTTTCTATTCAAATGAGCAGATCGCTTCCACAGGAGGATGGACACATCGACTTGTCCCCGACACAGACTGAAACTTTTACGGCTCTGCTGGATGCATGCAGACTTTGGCTAACACCTCTTCACGAAAAACGTTCTTCTGGTTATGTTCTGTATAGTTCGTACCGATGAATTGTAAAGAAGAAGATTGATGGCCATCCAGCGATGTCGATCTAGTCGAAAAACTGAAAAGACAGCGCCAACGGCTGAAATGGCTACAGAGCACGACACAAGAACGTACCTAGTAGTCCTAGCACCGATCACAATGGAAGCACTACACCTACACCAACTTGGTGTGCGCAACCAAAATGTTAAACCCACCCCTCCGGCCTTTGGAAGCATCCGTACAGAATTGCGACATATCACCCCTGGATTCGAAACACCTTCCACAATCGTAAACCAAAAATTCTGCAATCCCACACATTTCAATTTAAAACCATACGCCACATAATTTACTGCCTCGAAAAAGCATTAACATAAAACTCCATAAGCCAGTCCAATTAATTAACTCTTGTTTAGCACGTCATCTAAATAATTCATGAAAATAGTAAATCAAAACTGTTCAAGTTTTTAATTCACTTGCCTATGGGCCTTGCTGGCGGCTGCATCCTATCATACAGTAATTTCAAAACCAACATTTTATTTGACGCTAAACACAGCGACAAAGTACCTACCGCTAACTGAACACAACGACAAGGACAACCTTGGTGCCGACAAAATTTATATAAAATAACCGCTGCAGGAGAATTCTCCAATCTGAGCGAGCAACCAAACAGAGGATAGTTAGAAACAAATTAATTTAAAATTTATTACCCCGTGATCCGAGAACTAATTTATATGAATAATTCATGAGGTGGATGTGCAGATATTCACATTGTCCATACGGCTGCACTGTGTGGACCAGTGCGGCTAAACTGTGTGCTCAGTAATTAAATATTAAATTAATACCTCTAAACAGCGACAGCGCTGCCGAAGGTACCACCGCCACCAATATTGTACTCTCATTCTATGGCATTGCATTCGTTGACATTTCACCAACGCGCGCGCTGCGCTGTTTTAAATTAAAGTCTTAGTTTTTGCTGGCTGCAGGCGTTCAGCGCTTGTACGTTGACAATGCGCGAATTGCGAAAATCTCGAAATGGGGCCGACTGCAGTCGATTAGAGAGGAGACTCGCCTGTTATGGTGAATAATTAACCAGAGGATAAATGTCGCAGGTTTTATCATAAATCACGGGTAGCGGGTACACGCCATGCCACTTGTGCAAGCAAAGTCTGAATAATTTTCTATAAACGTTTGTAGCTGACTCGATAGTTGTTATGAGGATGTAAAATTTTTAAGGATAGGTATGCAAGATCTTAAATTGTGTTTCCTATTAGTTGTTAAGTGACTTGAAAGTGATCTACAAAGTAAGGGACTTGATATGATTTTTTTGTTTCTAGAAGAAAATTGCAGAGCGGATTTTTTAGCGACGAACACTCAAAAGTTCCAAACAGTCATGAAAAAGCGTGTAATTCAGAGGTTCGTGGTCAAGCTAAAGTCGTTTTCCATTGGACGCAATGCACTTTCTTTAAGAGTAAATTTTACAAATCTAGATTCCTTAGCGAGATTTACACTTTTTTTATTAACACTAGAGCATTTGACATTTGCTGAACTTATTTAAATTTTTAGACGACGAGTTACTGAAAAATGGAAAAATGAATATCAACAAAAATTTATGGAATTTTGTAAAAACAAATTACAATTTAAAAACAGCTGTTCTTTAAATTCGTCCCTATTATTGAGAAACTCGTCGTCTAACAATGCAAATAATACGGCAACATCACAAATAAAAAAAAAAACAAAATGTGAAATTTGAGAGCAGAATCTGAAAATCCCAATTAAAAAACACATAAAATTGTAGGTTACTTTGACCTTAGCTTCCTCTATAACACTAAACCGAACATTAGAAGTTCATAAGTGAGTGGTAGATCAATTTTCGATTTACTTGGATCTTGGAAACTGTTTTTTTTTAATTCGCACAAAACCCTCAAGGAACTGAAATGGACTTTGGGAAATTGAGGAAAGAGGTTGTCGAAAGGTGCTGCCGGACTATAGCTTCGAAGTTCCGATGCATGGTTACAGATGAAATTTTACGAAGTATAGTCCTTGCAACTCTGGCAAGTGTACCGGAGATTTGACTAGAATTCGAGATCAGGTTCAAAAAAAGAACAGTCTCTTATTTTTTATTTGCCCGCAAAATATACAGCATTTTGTTATTGGCGGTTGAACCCAGTGTTGCCACTTGCTTTAAGTGAAATTTCCCATCACATTTATCAAAATTGTCCTTTTCCACCTTTTTTCGTGGTGGCATTCCCCATTATGATTACCTGACAATGCTTTATCAAAAGGAATATTGACAGTAAGTAGAATAATAACTAAAAAAATGTCACCCAAGTTTCAATGCAAAAACTCAAATTTTAGTTCTGTTCCCCTACAATAATGCATTCGAACAAATTAGTCAAACTTCGTAGGTACCCTTATAGAAGGAAACAAACTTTGACTGAATTTGGCTAATGTGTTCAAATGCATTATTTTAAGGGAACAGGCCAATTATTAGAGTTAAGTATATTTCATTTTTCCCACATATCGTGCTAGGGGACAGAAGGTTTCCATACAATTTTTGACAGAAACCCTCACAGAAAGGGTATTTCCAACGAATTGGCACAACAGGTCTGTATAGTTACTATAGGCCTCTTAATCATTCGTTTCATGTTCACTGGAGTTTTTTTTTTGAAGAATGAAAGAAACCTACTTGACCTTTCAAAGTCGACTGCTCTCATAAGTGGTACCTATCTGTAATTTCGTAATTCGAAGATATTACTGAGTAGTTCTGTGTCCCATTAGAAGTTTGAAAAGCGGTCTATACTGCTCCGCTTTTAATTTTCGACAACTGTTTAGAATTGCTTTATTCACTGTCTGTTTTCTGAAGTGTCATATCGCCATTGGTATTGTGAATCCCTTTCTCAAAAGAGAAGAACATACTTTATTGTTTGCAATCTCTGCCAGCAAAGTCGAGTTGGAGGGAAGACAAACTAAATCAGGCCGACCCAGTAATAACGTAATAAGCCCACCCAGTTACATGCACGCAAACTTTGTAATTAAAATCATAAATAATTGGCAACTTGTTATACATTGGCGGAAATAATTACGTAAGTAGGTACATATATATTTACATCGTCACACCTGGCAAAAGGGGTACACCTTTCCCTATCCATTCGAGACTGTTTAAAAAGAGGCCAATTTTCCAGAATCTCTCGTTAAGGAGCGGGAGTCATGCAGAGAGTAACGCTAACTTCACTGTGTGAGTGTAGTTTGCACACATTGCGGAAACTTTCGCAATCATAAAGCGAATGTGCAATGCCACCTCCTTGGGTGATTTTAACTCCATAGGTACACGTTTTAAGCGGAATCTGTTGGGTTCCTCTCTTGGTTTGTTTTTAGCATACGAAGGTTACTGAAAGCAGATGCAATAGTGCATATAAAGGTACAAGCCCAGTGCAAGTTTTTATAGAGAAAAACTTTTGTAACGTAATATTGCTACTGTTCAAGAGACAGGACTTAAAAAACTAGTTATTCCCATCAACAGCTCTAAACGTTTGAACGAGATTGGACCTTTTTGGAGCTTATTACGCATATTACCAATTCGTTTGCGAATGACGACAGTTTTTTTTCATAATGTAACCAGAAACGCGTCAATATAGAATTCATAAAGAGTCTAACAAAAAATCCAAAATCTTTCACAAAAACTTGTCGCGTCAAGAAACGGGCAAAAAAATGCGCCCAAATTGTGGTCAAAGAATTCTGCCAAAAAAAAATCCAAAAACCAGTCCAACAACGAATCTGCAATCTTATACAAAAACGCGCCAAAAAATAACGTCCAAAAACGTGTCCAATATCGAGTCGCAAATGTGTACAGAAATTAAACGAAATTAGCAAAATTAATCCAAATTGTGTAGGTACGAAATGGTGTCCAAAAACGTGTTAAAAAATACGTCCAACAACGAGTCTGAAAACTTATAAAAAACAAGTCCAAAAACGCATCGAAAAAGAGTAGAAAAATGCGTAAAAGAACGAGTCTAAAATAATCCAACGAAACAGCCGGAAATCTTCTGCATAAATGCGTTTCAAAACGAGTACTAAATTTTACACGAAACCGCTTCAAAATATACATCCACAAACGTATCAAATATCGAGTAAAAAAAGCGTTTTTAAAGGCGTCCAGAAATGGGATCACAAACGCGCCCAAAGAAGTCCAACAAAGAGTCGGAAATCTTCTACAAAACGCTTTTTAAAACGAGTTCTAAATTTTGCACAAAAATACGTCACGTCAGGCGTCCAGAAATGGGACAAACGCGTCAAAAGCACGTGAAATATGTTCAAAAACATTTCCAAAAATGTGCCGAAAAATAAGTTTAAGAAAAACAATTCTGATAACTCTCTTAATAAAGTTTAATTTTAAAGGGATATGTACCAAAACTTTCTGAAAAACATGATTAATCAACTAACAACTACCCCCACTGTCTAAATTACTACAAAATTAACTGAATTTCCTTTGCTACCGAAAAACAATACTTTGTGTATATTTACTAGGCGCCTACTTCCTCCCTTACCACACGGACATGACATCGGGTTTCCAAACAGCACCAAATAACCACATGCAGATATTTGCACATCCACAGAAGAACCGCAACGATCTATCAGATCAGGTACCATAGTTTCTAAATGACAGTGCAAGGGAACATTCCTGCCTACATCCATCTGACAAATACGTCTTTCATGCGTTCTTTGCTCTTGTCAGTAGTTGTCGTCCTGAAATGTAAAATTTGCTCGTATAGATGTGTGTAATGTTGCTTATAGAGCATTGTGTGCAAACAATTGGAATTCGATTTGGCCAATTTCGGTTTATGGGCATACAACAAACTTCAGGATTGTAGACAGATCTGTGGCATGTGGATAGAAGATGTAAATATGTGCCAGCAATTTTTCTCAGAGATGTCTATTATTCTGAAATAAGTTGGCAAATTCCAAGTTCTGGCCCTGGCAGTAATAGTTAACCCAAATATGTACCTGGATGCACAGGCATTTTAACCACAGAATTGCATTGACAAACGGCCCTGGTGGAATGTCGTCATTCTATAGGATACCAAAGGAAGTAGGTCTAAGGTAAACAAAGGTATTTGGCATCACCTGATTACAAGCCGCCTTAAGATTAATTGGTGCGTACATAGTGCGGGTCAAGTTTTGAAGCACAACCCAATCCTTCATTTTACAAATTCAGTTTGAAGCCTGCCGCACTCAAAATTGAAAGCAGACTGGGAAAAAAATCTCAATTGACTTCTGCCCCCTTAAGTTGTAAACTGCGACCAGCGCCAGCGTGCATATTGTCATCAGCATCACACTCGTGTTCATATTCGGTTCGTAATGTCGTACTTAGGTCAGCCCTTTTAAATTCATGAGCCATAAAGTATGAAGACCAATTCACACGACCTTACTCCGGACATTTGAGTAGTCATGTATCAACGTAACGAATGGCGGGTCTGCACTCTGCACAACTATCGATTTACAATACCGCGCAACATGTATTCCGTCCGCCAGTGAACAGAAACATATCACCAGGACAGCGTATGTCCTTTTTTAACGCAAGTACACATTTTATTATCATTTTTTAACCAACGAAGTGCATGCCGTCTACCGTTTCGTGCGGCATACCATCCAAAATACACGATAACCGTATACAGCATATAGATCGTAAAATTAAGCGTGAAATAAAAAAAAAAAGTATAAATAAAGTTATTACCCCATCAGGATAACGATGCAAATTCGGAGACTGTTTCGGCGTTATTCAGCCAAATGTGGTTGGCAATTTGGTTAACGGCCCCCCAATGTATTTTTGTGGGCATGTTTTTTTGCACTTATTTCGACTTGAATGTAAAACGCTTAGATTGGCTTTAAGCTGTCATTTGTTGTGACACCTAGGTGGCGTAATATGACGAATTGGTTTACAATTGGGTCGGCAATGGCATCATAGACCGAGTTGCAAAGTTTGTCATCGCATAATCCCTCCGACCTCAGGTTGTTGGTATCTTGATGTTCATATAATGGCGAACTTGATGCTGATGGGAAGGAGTGGAAAACCTAATTTGTATCCTAGCAGCGGGAGTTAATTTATATTTCTCGCCATCAAAAGTTATGCCCCATAGTGGTGGCGTAATTATACAATAATGGCGTGCGACTTGTACTAGAAGGACAAGCAACGGGCTGTGGCAACGAGAAAGGAAAGGATACGCCAAAGGTAACGATAGTGAGTTACCGCATGCCGGTGCAGCTGGATTGCCTGCGGAGACTTGCATTCAATGGCCGTGTAAAGGAGGAGCGTACGCTAAGGATGGGTCGTTAGGTTAATGAGCAAGCAATTTGAGTTAATTCACGCTTCGCCGTTTTGTAATTTAGACATCAGACTTAAAAGCTGTGGAAGGCGATGTCTATATAGGTATACCTGAAGCATGAATGAGGCGAGGAAAATATTTAAAAAGAAGGAGGACTCCTTTGTAGGTAGATTGAGTAGCCAGCAATTTTTTTCAAGCGGAACTTTATGCGGCATAGTGAGAAGTCGTTTGATTAATTTCGCATGCATTTTTGAACAACGCAGTGACCAGATGTGAAGGGTTTGATATTATTTTTTTAATGGAACTTCGAATCTAAAAACTTTACAAGCTAATTAGTCGCCTTTGACGGAAAGGACATTGGCATTTGCCTTCACCAAAGAGTGATCAAGTGTGCCTCCGTAGTCGTGAACGTGTAGATACTTGTTGCGAGAAATAGGTCAACGAATCGTGCTGAGTTGATGAGCTCTCGTATAGAAAAACCAATATCAGCAGTGTCGCAAGATCCACAATTTGACGATGTAATAATATTGCGCAGAAAAAAAAAATTCTTTAGCCATTTAATGAAAACAGAAAAAGCCTCGGATAAGACTGCAAAGAAATAAGGACCTGATATAGAGGAAGATCATGGGAGCTCTACAAACTGCCTTTACCGCCAAAAGGACCTTATAAAAAGAGCTTGAAAAGATGTGAAGTCCTATTACGGGAGCAGAATCAGCTTTTAGTTAATGCGCTTTAGTCATAGGGAGAATATTTAGGCAAACAGCTTTGAAAAATGTTATCTTATGCCGAAAAACATGCGGTTTCGAGGTAACTTATATTCTCTCATGCGACTCATATGGGGGATCAAGACTTAAGTGACGAATAACGATTTTTATGATAGCTTTTTGGTGTTCAGCCCTTATGGCGGTATTGTCTACTTGCAACGCAAACAAAGGCTCATTGTTTAAGCGACAGCCCAAGACATCGGGGTTAAAAGCATGCTTTTCGAAACGTTGCTCTTCTCCGACCAAACCCCAAAAATCCAGAAGGATTCAGTGCTGCTTCGGACCACTACCTAGTAGCAATTAAATGAGGAGCGCTGCAGATATTTCGAGTAGTCTGGCAAAGAGAAACCACTATGAGAAAGTTCGACGTTAAAGACTAAACCTCTCAAAAAGTCTAGTGTAGGCAGTACTATGAAAAGAGTGCAAGCTTTGTCATAAAGACATCAGAAGGGCCACCAGTGGTTTTGTCGGATTTAATAGGCGATCACCAAGGAAAGGGTGAGAGTATCCGAGAGTATTATAGCGAGGCAGATTTTACATTTAGCTATTCGGGTTCGGCATAAAATTGTAAGTCCCCTTTCCAAAAATAAGAAAACCTCAAACAATCGAATGTTTGTGAGTGGCTTGGTCCTATAGGGTCCAATATACGAAGCCTTTTCATCTATTGCATTTTTAATAACTGGTGCGGAAGATTTACAAAAAAAGTGCACGACTGAATAAATCAAAACTAAAAAAATTAGGACGACAAAATTTCGAGACCCACTTTTTCGAGTTCCTAAGCTATTTACAAATACGAAGCTTATACTTCATGGTGTCAAATGACGGGTAGCCCATGTAGCAAAGCAAGAGGCTGTCTAGCAACACTATATCTCTCAAGACCAGGCAGTCGAGAGTATTTGATTCCAAATTGGTCTAAAATCCCCTTTGGAATAATCAACTGCATCTCGCCGTCTTTTTCTCAAGCCTTTCCCTATATGAAACTGAGTTTCGTCGAACTTGCTTGATTTACAAACTTGCACAAGGTGATTAATTTTTTTTAATAAAA
The DNA here is from genome assembly GCA_936431705.1 of Cheilosia pagana. Taxonomy (NCBI): domain Eukaryota; kingdom Metazoa; phylum Arthropoda; class Insecta; order Diptera; family Syrphidae; genus Cheilosia; species Cheilosia pagana. Next base: position 38,575,860 of record OW386168.1, read on the forward strand.
TCGCCTTCAATGATGAAGACCCCACTCTTGAAATCATTGATTAAATACATCTGAGTTAATTCAAATATCTCAAGTCGATTATGAACTTCAGACAATGTATAAAGGCGCCGCATATAACTATCCATTCTAAACTGTTGGAGGGAGATAATCCTAATTTGGAAATTCAATATACCTACACACCTATTCTGAAGTGAGCGCAGATTGAATGTGTAGTCATGTCATGCATTCATGTAATCCTATACGATACTGAAGTCGATAATAATCTCTGATGAAGATAGCTGTTATTATGTACACTCCTGATGCCTGGTAGTGCCGCTTCAATCAATAGCCGGTCTCATTCATAGAAACCATCGACTCATCCTGGTATATAGGTCAGTGATAACTAATACAAATGTTCTATCCGTCTACGACCGGAAACGACGGCAATATCCATCTGTTGGGATTTATTCGTTTGGTAGCAAATGGAAAAAATACGTGCGGAAGATTCAATGATAAACGTTATTTCGTATTCTTTGGACAGAAAAATCTATGTAGCAGTATGACGTACTTCTATAATGTCATATGAGTAATTTTGTTGCGTTGCTTCCAATGAACGTAGACAAGGCGTGATAAGGACTATTTCCGGTTACTATACAATTTGTAAATCCCTGGGTGATGGATGTGGCTTCAAATACGAGCTAACGAAATGTTTAACGCTTCTACTGTCAAAAAGGAAAATCTTTCATACTTTTTTATTGTACGCCTTAAGTAGTTTTCCAATTTATTTATTTTTTTCCTTGGCTATAAAGAGGGTCTTAACTTGTAAATGTCTCTATGGCGCTCCATCACTGCTGGCCAATCAATGGCTGCTTAGGTTTTCCATCACACAGATTCTACATGACGTTAAAAAAATAAAGACAGGAATACAAATGGCAGATTGAGACGTCCTTCGGCAATTGCGAGTTGGACGTCTCAGTACATTTCGCATCTTTTAGAGACTTATGGTTAAAAGACATAATTCTCACACATGTACATAATGTCATGGGAATAATCAATCAAGCATAAGTACTCTTCAATATAGATAGCGAATTAAAAAGAAAGAAAAAACATTTGAAACCCTGTCACACCCACCATAAGACAATGACTCCCAGTTGGCCAGACATTATTGACTTTCAATATCGACGAGGGGCTGCAAGACAAACAAGCTATAGTCAATAAGAGTATCGCTTGACACGCTCTTCGTTCCAAGTGCATTCCCATACGACGATACTACAAACGGTGTATAAAATATCCTTATTAGCACAACAATTTCCCGGAAATCGCAGCTCATATCGAAGCTCGAATCAAGGCGTGGTGCGTGTACCTATGATACAAAAAAAATAGCTTGAATCAATTATACTTAATTGGCAGTAATTACCTTATCCATAGGGTTGGCAAAAGCTACCACGATGAACGCAAGGACTTTAATGGACGGTATGAATTTTTCCAACGAAAAGTTGTTAATTACTACTTTATGGAATTATTTCCTTATATTTTTGTACGCATATACCTACAGCTACAAGCCATACCATGAATTAATATTCCATCGGTTGGGATTGAATATTGCTATTTAATATCCGCCTTCCCATTTCACCCTTTTTTGCACTCATATTTATTTAAGAGCGGTTTTGCAATGCAGTCTCGATAATACCACAGAAGACCGGACCTACTACAACGAAAATGCACTGAATGAAAAGAAAAATGGTTGCGCATAGAACATTTATAAAGAAAATCGGCGAAGACCCATACTCTTTCCAATATACACTACTCAAACACTATCCTTTGATAGAAAATCTGTCTTTGTATTCTTATAATATTCAAAGAAACGAGAGGAATAAAGATAGATACTAAATGCTTTGAAAAATATCATCATCATTGATTTATTATCTTTACTATCTATATCTACACACTAAATATAAAGGAAAGTCCCTCAAAAAGCGTTGTTGCCGCTAATCTCGAAAACCAATGAACGCACTTCAATTCGGTTTTAACGGTCATGATCGGAGTCTCTCATGGAAGGTTTACGAGTTTTAAAAACTTCTTTATCACTTAAGAGAGCTGAGTGCACTTAAGAAAGCTGAGTGCAGGGGTCTATCGGTAAAGAACAAAAAAGGTATAATAAATATACTTATTTCATTCCCGATTCATTACCTATACAGACCATCTCTCTGTTTAATTTAAAACCTATGTAATGCTCAAAACAAATCATTGAAAGGTGTTTCAACAACTTTTCATCGGCGTAAACGAGACCACAGCCAAACAGCCCTCCTGCTAATGCAGCTAGTCACTGCTAGGCCGTTGCCATCGAGCTTGTGACGCAGTCTCCTGTCGTCGTTTGCCCAAATGAATAAATCTTTAAAGGAAAGAAAACAATAATTTATTTGCCTCCTTTTTAAGAAAGAGAAGCCGCTTCAGTTTACTTGAACCTCGTAATTATCCACGTAATTCACTTAATCTTGGCTGTTATACGTAACAAGAGACATTGTCAATAGAGAAAACATATGCATGACGGTGTTTTGTGTTCAAAATTTCGCCACTACCTAAGAAATTCTCTGAAATCGATCCAATTTTGCATTTCAACTAGAAACAACAATTGAAACAAGGAGTAAACGCTGCACAGCCAACCAAAGTTTGGTGAATCCAAGGAACCTTACTTAGAAACCATCTTTTCCGTATAATCTTTTGCCATTTCTTTGGAAAACTTAAACTCTTAATCGTAGATATTGAACTTTTAAAAGTACGGCACTTACATTAATGACAAAACTTGTTTTAGTGAATGCACTGTTAAACGACCAACAACCTCATTTCAACGAGCAATAGAATTACTAATTTGCATCTGCATTATTCAGGAATACTTCCAGCACCAGACAGCTCCTATCCCCAGCACCATGACATGACAATAGCTTGAGGAACAAAAAAACAACAGTCCTGCATCCACCTAGGGCACTCTATAGAACTTATCAATTATTCCAACTGTTAGCGTCAGTGTATATTTTCTCTCCTCTGTGCCTTACAAAATCCCCAACTAAGTCGCAGTCCTGTGTGTCAACAAACTGTAAATGCATATAAAAATATCCTGTTCCTATTATTTTCCGATTTCATTCATTGTTAATTCATTCGGAGTCATGTATATACGGAAAGGACATTTCGCCCTGAAACAATGATAAGAAGAACAGAAAACAAAGCACAAAATACCCGGACCAATTGCATGGAGTTCGTGATTGTGGGAATGGTATTTTTCTATGCTAGGACAAATAGTGCAACGTTGGGGGCACTAAGCATCGGCAACTGCATTCTTACGTTGGTCGTTTTATTTGTCTCTGATTTTGTTTTGTTTCTATTTTCATTGCTGCAATCACAAAGAACTTCGAAGGATAACGACAAGAAGCCAAACACAAGCAACCGTAAATAGTCTGAGAATGCTGTGAACGGTCAAGTCGGAGTCATACTCATACCTTCAAATGTGTTGGAATTTCAGGAGATTGCGACCCGAATGCTGGCACTATAAGGACAACGTTGATCTTCGTTAAAGCAGTAAGAGGATTTTTCGAACATGGCGTGTGTGGGTGTTTTTCTTTTTTTTCTTTTACCACTTGTGGATATTGACAGGGTACTGGTAAAGAAAATAATGGGAAACGTTGACGACTATGAAGGAATAAATTGAATCCGAACAAAGGCGATAGATTGTAAGAGTATTCTTGACTTTGATTATTGTCATTTTGTGTCAACATAGCATTGCATTATTTATGGTAACACAGTTGGAGCTCCCAAGATTAGGCAATTCGCAGAAAAGCGAGGTTTGGTAAGGACACATCATATGAAGGTGTAACTCAGGTGGCGCGTTCCTTGAATGTATCTGCCAAGAATCCAACAACCTACTTTTTGCAATCGGAATCAGTTCCACGAATCAATTCACATGTAAGAAAAACTTTGCGAAAATTAAGAATTCTGGGACATGGCAACACGATTTGTACCAAGTGATGAGTGAGAAAAGATCCACAACTCAAAGGAGTGGTTTTTTCCTTTATTATTTTGTTTATCACATTTTTTGAATGATGTTTATGCGTGATCCGTAACGTTCCTTGAAGAGTTTTTTCCAACAACGTTTTTTGTTGCGTTTCCGACGCATTTTTTTATTTCTTTAATGGATTTTTCAAATGGTTTTGGACGCTATTTCTAATACGTTTTTTTTTAATGTTGGTAAAGCGCTGTATTTACTGTTGGAGAGGCTTAAAGTTTTTTAATGGATCTCCAACCTTTATTTTTAGTTTTATTTTTGAAAAATTTTTTACTTTAATTAGTTAGTTTTGTAACTTACTATTTTTAGCATCTTTTAGCGTTTTTTAATGGGTTTTTGGATGCATTTTCCCAACACGTTATTTTTCAATGCGTTTTTTCATCATATTTTAAAATTGTAAACCGATTTTCAAAGCGTTTTGCAGCCTTTTAATACATTTTGTGTATTGCGTTTTTTGCGAGCTTTTTTGGAACGTTCTTTTTTATGTTATTAGACGGTAGTGTTATGCTATAGGTAGGGTTGCCAGATTTTGCTCGCAGCTGGCCGGGACAAATGGCAAAAATATGAGAAAAACTCGGGACTTCCAAATTTATCCCGGGACATAATAAAAACTCATATAAAATACATATCAATACATACAAATCACAGAGAAAATATTGCAATTTATGCTATTTTTATTGATTTGAACGACAGCTGTCAATTTGCAAAAATGACATTCTAATATTCTACTAGGTGTGTTTGATCGAAAATTTTAACGAGAATTTGTTAAGGTCAAATTACAATGCAGTCACTGTGTTGTAAACAATAAAAGATGTTTGAACTAGTTTTTTTTTTTTTTTAATATGAATCGCAACCCGGGACAGAAGCGGGACAACCGAAATTATGTCGTAAATATAGGTCGCTTTGTCATTTTCTGGGCAGTCTATAAAATTAATGTCCCCTAGTCCCCTAGTCTAGTTTTCTTTATTCGATCTTAAATCTATAGACGTAGGACCACGTCGCGTCGGCGCAGTGGCTTAGTGGTAGTGTGGTTGGCTACTAAGTGAGGGGTTCTAGGTTCGAATCCCGAGAGGGCCAAATAACATCTTTAGGTTTTTTTCCACTGCGCCACCTCTCGCGAACGTCTGACCAACATCCGAGAGTAAAACTGTCATGAATGAGCTTCTCAATTAGCCGTTTGGACTCGGCGTAAAATTGTAAATCCCTTCCATTCGTCCCAAAAATTTAAAACGCACACAAAACTTGTGGGTCCCATAGACCTGTCGCCCCAAAATATATATTTTTTTTTGTAGGACCACGCCACCACAGGCTTTTAAGGATTTTCCTGCGATTATGTAAAGTGTTTTTAGGTCCACAGAGATATTGTGGGAGTCCTTTCTTAGACCCAACCAAATGTCTCAGACAACGGCTCTAGATTTGCCTTGCTGTTCGATAACCTGTGTCCACAAGTGGGTGAGCAAGTCTCCCGTGAAACGAAGGTAGGTACGCTTCCAGATATATCTTATTATTTCCATACGATTCCCTTTTCCTTAGCCGTGGACAGCATGACAAGCTTTTCCATTTGGATGTAACAACCTTTTTTTCGCCATTGTGCTGTAGATTAGTGTGTCTTCCGATACTACCGACTTAAGAAGACGCGACTGCCCCAGAACTGTTTTCAAAACTTTGAAACCCCTGTACAACTTCCATCAGAAAATTAAATTCTTTAATTGCATAACCTATGAGAACAAGAAACTCAACAAAAGTTAAAAGCGTTAAGCTGTTTTAAATAACATTCTCCAGCATGCAGGCAAATCTTAAGTCGGAGTCCTGTCAAAACCAGAAATATAAACGTGCAAGCAAAACTCCTGACTGTCTAGGTGGGGGTCGACGAGAGTGCAATGCAATGGTTTGGGTTTTTTATGAAAATTATTACACTTGACGGTAAATAAGGTAACCCCAAACTCTCACAATGCGTATTGTTCGTTTAAAGTCTGTGCGACCAGCACTGAGCGGACGCGTTAAATGCCACATTGGGGTAGATTTCTGGCATCTGTTTAATTACTAGAGAATCTCTTGGCCAAGTAACGATGAGGTTTCTGTTTTCTTTGCCTGATTTTTCTTTTGTTGTTGCTGTCCTTTCACTCAACTGCATACATACACTTACCTACGAAGTACAGGATTTTTGCCTAATGGTATCAAACCGCACAAAATGCAGACATTGAGGTGTGTTTGCTATTAAGGATGCTTCAGTAGTACCCAGTTTGCTATTCGAACTAGGTACACAGGTAAGGGAATTTTCGAAAGGATATCGTTTACATATTTGTTGGGGCTCCTATCGGTTAGATGGATAGTTATATCCATGTAGTTTTAGTTAATTTGTGTAAATAACTCTAGGGATGTGCACACGTTTAAGAATTTATTTTCAGCACCTAGTTGTGGAAAAAAGGTGTGTGTGTGCAGCACGGTTTCAGAGGTTTAAACTTTTAAGAGTGCTGGACCACTGAGGAAGGTTCCCCAGGCACAATCCCCTATATGGGTGGGCTTAAAAACTAAGTTGTTTGGTAATATTTTAGCTCTGATAGACGTCTTTTTGATGTAGAGTTTTTGCTTGGACCGGTTGAAACTCATTACAAGTCTTATTTGAATGAGTGTAGTTCGTCGAAGAAGCGCGAATTGATTTTCTTTTACAAAGGATTCGAAGGACGATGATTTGTATCGATTTGCATTTTTAGGTGCCAATTTCGTCGTTTTATCTTTTAAGGCAGGCATTTTGTGGTTTAGTTTAGTTTGGTTTCCTACGGTTCCTGAATAAACGTGTACAAGACGTCGTCTGCATGAACTTCTGAAATACCAATCACGGATTTTTTGCAATCGTTCGGGCAGAACTTGTTGTGTTCTTCGTGCGTCGGTGCCACTCTTTGTTTGAGTAAACGATTACAGGAAACGTCAAAGGTATTTGTGCTGTATTGCTGAGAGAGGGTTTTAAAGTTCGATCCCCCGCAAAAATTCATTATTTTGAGTTGTGTGGTTTGTTTCGACAGTATGTAATGCTTCTTGCGGGGGTATTGGACGAATCCGCTGTTAAGAAACACTAGGTATTCCTTGCAGCTTTTAGTGCGACTTTTCAGAACTATTTCTAACAACGTTTTTGAAGCCGCTGTTGTCCACGTTGGTTTCTCTTTTTTACATCATCGATTTCGTAGTTAATAAGACCCGATTATGATCAAAGCTTTTTTCGTCACTAGGCGCTTTTCTTTACTCGTTCACGTCGAGCGGACTCTAAACTGGGGTCTTCAGAACGATCTGATTCATTTATTGAACACATTTGAGCTCTAAAAAGACTAGTACACTTATTTGAACAAGCTCTGGTTTTTCCTGCATCATTAAATCCAAATTTGTGTGGGAATACTTTCAGAAACTCAATGAACTGGGTACCTGATGACCGAAGGTACCCTTCAGCAAGTCGAAATAAGGTTAACCATTTTTGCACAAAACACCGCCGAATGTGACGTTGCTTCAGCACAGTTTCGATTTCAGAAATAAGGATTAAAGGACCCCTTTTTGTAACTGTGCGGTAGGTGTTGATGCTCCTAACTGATCCGACAACACCCTTCGCTTTCGTAAGAGCGATTGCACAACGGAAATGCTTTCCACAATTTCGTCCTAAATTTAGCTCACTCACCTAAGGGGCTTTGTTCGTTTCTATACTTTCCAAAAAAAAGCGCAGAGAGCTCCCCATTTGACTGCAAACAAATTCAAACGCCCACACCAACACTATCACACACACACACGACACACGAGAGGAAAAAACTGAAAAATATTTTTCGACTTCCGTCTCAAGGACTCTCAACCCAGTCATTAGTCATACGACTAACGGATATACTGCAAAACAAATCTTTTCATCAGTTCTTCCTGAAAACTGTGCAAGGACCCTGGGCGCAATTCACTGCGACTGCAACGAGTGAGATACATGAAATGAATAGCACACTTGAATGTGTTACAAGCCAGCGAAATGCTTAAGCCGAAAGGATCACATAGAGAGCACATTTCTTTGCCAACACTCTGCTGCTGCTGCTGCTGCTCTTCCCAACACCTTTCCGCCGCGTCGTATAGATGTACATACCTTTAGAACTCTGGTGCGGGTTGGAATACCATTCGCATCATCTGAACCAAGCTATTATCGCCTTCGCCATAGTGTTCGTTATCCTTTCAACAGCAAATGTAATGGGATATTTCAATAGTTTTTCACCTACTTCGTGTCTCCGCGATGTTGGCGACATCTTTATCCCTGCTCATGGCGAGTTTGTTGAGTTTCTCTTCTTAAAGATTTATTCCCCTTTTCGCTTCCTTGTTTTTGAAAGGATTTCCATTTGTAATGGTATAGAAACGTTCACCGCATATAATCCAGGACCGAGCTTAAGTTTTTTTTTTTTGCCTGCTCGTCCTCTCCCAGCAACAGAGTTTGAGAGCGAAAAAAAGACGTTCCCATCAGTCGTGTTTCCTGTTGCAATTTTTTTGTGTCACCCTCATCGTTTAGTGTCACTTAAGGACATTAACAGAATCAGATTCCTGCAGAACCCTTTTCAGTTTCCATTTTCCTTGATATTTTGGATTTATGTTGAGTGAAATCTGATCCTGCCACCCGTCTTATTCGTCTTTTCAGAGGCAGACACGCGAGATTAACTTATTCAGATGGAATGTGATTACGGAAACTCACGCAGACAGGATGACAAGGACGAGCCGTGAGAAGGGGTTAACTGCTACTTGTACCAATTCAAGATTTCACCTTATATTCCGCGGCGAATTGACACAACCACCCTTTACATACAGCCATAAATTATTGACGCAAAATTAGGAACGTATGTAGCCTCGATGTTCCGCATCCGAATAATGGTCTCCTCTGCCGAAAGGATTTTTCTTTTCACTTTTCTGATTTTGTTTTCCCCTCACCGATGAATGGCAAGAACCCAGAAGTTTATCCTTTCACAGGAGGCGAGAATGGAACACAATGTAATGTACATATATTAAGCTCAATTACGTTTTGTTGGGTAAAAGCCAAGGACTAACTGGAATCAACATCAGCGCTGTAAAACAACTATGCGCTGCTGAATCTATGGACTTTAAAATGAACGCTCGCCCGCCCTGGAACAATAATAATAATTATCTACTGGCGTAATTATAAAGTTTTCACGCTGTGGATAAATTTGAATCTGAACGCCCTGCTGGAAGGATAATAGTGTGTCGAGGAGTGAAGGATCGCCAGCAGCCAGGATATAATGGTAGAGGTATTTAATTTAAGCGCGCCCAATACCGGAAACCCATGGACGATGTTGTTTTTGTCTTGTAATAGGACTGAACATAATTTAACATTAATTTCCGCCCCGCCTAGCGCTAGCGTACGTCTACGTATAGGAGAACTTTTATTTCGAGGACAAAACTGTATTTTACGCTGAAGAAAATAAAGTGGGTACTAAATAGTTTTGGGTCCCGCAAAGAAAGTTTACAAATTTGTTGTTGAGTTACTGTGCGCGAATTGTGAACAAGTTAAGATGGAAGTTGAATGGAAAAATTGAAACTTCTTCGCACTGGGCTTTGAATACTTGCACTGGAAATAAGTTGTTCACATTGTCGGCTGTCGGGTTTTTGTCAAGTGGATACGAAAACTAAGGTGACGATTTTTGCATAGTTACATTATAGCCGTATTTCGGGAAACTGTTTTTCATTTGCGCTCGCAATTTAGAAAATTCTGAACCACCAAGGAGTAGATTTTTGCCAGCCAAGATCAAAGGATTATTTTTGTTTTAAACGGGGAGTACTTAAAATCGATGTGACGTTTATTTACAGCAGTACAGAACAACGCTTTCTATGAGCTTTAGAGTTTACAAGATGTTCACCCTAGATCACAAGTATTTTAAAAACAAGCAAAGAATAGTTTTTTCATATTTGATGCGTTTTTTTGTTCCCTACTCCGAAATATGTCGCATTTGCTTTCCTCTACCATATTTCAGTTTGCAAGCGCTATCCCACCACGTTTCCTGCTTACAATCACGTTGATTTTTCGTTTCATCGGAGTTTGTCCAACGAGCCAATAGAAGTTTCACTTCAACAACTGTCGAAACTGATATTTCACAAATTCTTTAGAAGACAACAAATATTATTTAGCTATAGATTGTTGAGTGTTGGAAGTTCGAAAAACACAACAAGTCAAAAAAGCAACAAAACGCGTTGAAAAACCCCAACCAAGAAAGCCTCGAAAAAAGACCAAAATGCGTCAAAAAACACCCCCAGAAAACGCATAAGAAAATGTGACGAAAAGCACGGCCAAAAGGCAACCAATATTGGGTCAACAAATTGTTCACAAGAAGTGTCAAAGAATGCAATAAAAAATATCCAAGAACGCGATCAAATTGCGTCGAAAATGCGTAAACAAAAACATCTCGAAAAAAAACGATCATAAGAACGCATAAGCCAAGAACGCATCTTAAATTGAGTCTAAAACTTGTCCAAAAAGATGAGGACAAAATAGAACCAAATTGCGTCGACAAACTCAACCAAAAGATGTTCAAAATTAAATTTAAAACTTGTCCAACAAAGTATAAAACAAGCTTCGAGAACGGTTAGTGCAGAGTCGAAAAAATGTTCTAAAAAAACTCAAAAAAAAAAAACGCGCCTAAATAGCATAAAACAAAAAATAGGTCTAAAAGCGCAACTAAATGGCGCCCAAAATGATGTCCAAAATAAAATAGAAAGCCAGATATGGAATCGATAGATCAATTATTTTGTTCTTTTCCTTTCAAATACCTTTTTAAACTCATACAACTTGACTTAAGCGTGGCACCTTCAGTATCAATACAGCGATTACTGTTCTCTGAAACTGAATCCTTTTCAGTTGCATTTCACAATTTAATAATCATTTTCTCTTTTGGGACTCATTTGTTTAATCAAAATAACCACAAGACCTTAATTTATGAGCTACCTAAATATACATTTTCCGCAGCCACAGCAGTATCGTTTTTCTCGAGTTGTTGTACCGCAATGATTTTATGCGCGTCGCACACTCTTCGAAACCTCGTCTGCGTACAACTACTGTGATGTGTATTGTATACCCCCCACCGTGATATACGTACCACACCACTCACAGCGCTGGTAATATGTTCTCGGTTTGGTCGTATTATCGAATTACAGAGGACTTGCTGAACCCATTTAAATTGACATTTTTTCCCTATCGTATACGAACGAACCTTCTAGGTGACGCTCCAGTAGGAATTTTATTTATTTTCCTGTTTTCACACTCATTCCAATCGCGGGTGGTGCAGTCAGTTTGACTGTGAAGAGTAGTTCGTAGTGCCTGTATCTATGGATGGCAATAGGAGTAGGTACCCATAGGACCAATGTATCGATAAAAGTTGAGTTTTTTTTTCGAACATCAAACTTCGAATCTAAATTTTGATTCTTCTCCTTTTTTGACTTGAAAACAAAAGAATCAAAAACAACAACGTAGAGCGTAACTCTAAAGGATTTTTTCAAAAAACAAGGGCCCTTAGTAATAAACGAATTTAAACTCGAGTTTTACGTAAACTCGAATCTAACACAAAATTCGTAGTAATAAACGACCGATCTACTTCTAAAATCGACAAATACTTAGTTGTGGTCGAGTCGTATCTAAGTCGAATTTAAAAGTAGTGACAGTTAAAGGTTTCAAAATGAGTTTCGAGCGAATTTTACAAGATTTCGATATAATTAATGATACGGAAAATAATAGAACTCGAAAAATATACAAAACACGATTTAATGCACTAGAATATTACAGTGATGTGGAATTTAAGAAAAACTATAGGTAAGCTCAAAAGTTTGGAAGCATATACTTCATTAATATAAGTCTTTCTATAAGATTTGACAAGGAAACCGTTCGTTGGATAACACATTTAATAGAAGACGACATTAGACCTACCAGTAATAAAGGATCACCCGTTCCACCTCTTATTATGGTCTTGCTTACATTGCGACATCTTGCAAAAGGAACATATCAGCTCGATTCAGGTACCTTCGGTTTAATTTCTAATTTATGTCATATTATATTGAAGAATAACCCCTTCACAGCTGATATGCACGGAGTAAGCCAAAAAACAGCCAGCACGGTGATCCGCAAAGTAGTCAATGCACTGGCTAAAAGACTTCCAGAATTTATTAATTTCCCGGAAACAAATGAGGGCATCAGGGAAGTTAAAAGAGGATTTATGCAAAAATTTGGGTTTCCTCAATGCATGGGTGCTATAGACTGCACTCAAATTAAGATAAAAAATCCGGGCGGGGAATTGGGAGCTCGTCACCGATGTCGGAAGGGATTTTACTCGTTAAATGTGCAAGTTTTAGTTGATTCCAATGGAAAAATATTGGATATTGTTGCACGTTGGAGAGGAAGTGCACATGATTCACGAATTTATAATTCGTCAAGCATTAGAAGAAGACTTGAGAACATGAATCGCATGGGAGGAATCATTCTCGGCGATGGCGGATACAAACAAGGTAGAATAATGATGACACCGTTTAGACTAGGGACCAACTTAACTGCATCTGAACAATCTTACCAACGACATCATATTCTTGCAAGGGGAGTAGTTGAAAGAACCTTTGGACAGTTTAAAAACTGCTTTAGATGTTGTTTTAATGGATTCCAATGCAATTTAAATACAGCAAAGAATTCAATAGCTGCCATTGCAGTGCTCTGGAATATTGCCAAGACTCGAAACGATTCCCTAACAGGAGATACTTCTCAAATTCGTAAGTGAATTGAAACCATAAAGTATAAGATTTACTTATTATGCCATATTTTTATTTCCCTAGATCTTCAGGACGACAATACAGAACACTTAAACCTGCCGGAAGAAAATCACAGAGGAGGAAGACAATTTAGAGCAAGTTTTATCACCACACATTTTTCTAACAATAACTGAACAAAATATGCAATGTTACTAATAAATACTATATTTTAAAATTATCAGACTTTTAAAGTTACATTTTCACAATTTACTTCATATCACATTCGAGAATGCTTAAATTAAATCTTCTTTTTTTCATTCTCAATCTGCAGACTGATTAGCTCCATTTTTTTTAAATTCACTTGCCTTTGCATTTCGAACAACTCCTTTTGTTGTACTATTTCCATTTCGATTTGCTCAAACCTTTTCTGCAAAACATCTTGTCCAGTTTTTGTTGCAATTTTCTTCGATGCTGTTGAAGCCTGTTTCGGCTTCGGCATCAAATCAGCTGCCGGAATTTGCTGTTCTTTAAAATGAGCATCGCTGTCGAAAACTGCAATGTCATCCTCAAAATCTTCTGGCAACAATTCTTGGATGGCATAGTCGAGGCAATCTGGCTCCTTAGGCTCGACTCCGCCACCAGTTGCATTCGTTTCCCTTCTAAAACTGGAAATATTTGAGCGTGCTGCAGTTTTCATCCTCATCCACTGTGCCTTTAACTTCTGAATTGGTAAATTTACACCAATACCAGCCATTTCTTCGGAAATTGTTTTCCACGAATCTCTTTTTTTTGTTATCATTGTGGTGTTGTTAGTTTTTGAGTCCACGATGTTCACATACGGTGCAATGATATCTTTGAGGAATTCTTTTTCCTCAATTGTCCAATTACGCTCCCTCTCACGTTTCTAAATTTGTACATTAGATAAAATAAATGAATAAACGGAATTTATTAATAAACTTACCCCATTCGAATTTGCCATTTCAAATGAAAAATCAAATTTCAAATTTGTTGTTCTGTCAAAATTAGCTGTGCTAGCTTACAATAGCGAATTTGTAAATTTGAGTCACAGTGATTACGTTAAATTCGAGTTTTGTAAAAGCTTCTTTATTACTACGAAAACTTAAAAGTACTATAGCTACACCTAACAAGTTTCGACTTTAGGACCGACTTTAAGAATTTCTATTACTAAGGGCCAAGGAATACATTTGGGCACACAACTTTTACTGAAATTGCGATGAAGGCTCTCGCGAATAAATGTATCTACCATCCCTGTCTTAATTATAGATCTTGTGGACTATTTCGAGAGCTGATAATAGCTTCGTGCGAGCTATGGACGGAGGGGCTTATTGGATAAGGCCGTAGTCCACCACTGACTGCAAGCATCATCGAAAGATATTGCCCAATTCAAGGTTTTAAGTACAGTCTTCCATGCAACCGTACTAAGGGAAGTTTTAAAAGGCCGAAGACGAGTGTATTTCAGTCTCTTTTGTTGGCCAGCTCACCAGACTCTTCATTTCCCAGAATATCCACATGCTCTGCCACATAACATACGGTTGCTTTGTTGGCAGTTCACATAGCTATAGCTTTTTTCAATAATAGCACAATTTACAGACACGTTATACTTACTAATGGGCTCAATGGCTCAATACTAAGCATTGGCACACTAAGCTACTAAGCAACAAGTCTCAGGTTCGATCTAAGGAAAAACTCAAATTGGATTTTAAGGATATGTGCTGACAAACATCGGAGATTAGCCGTTTCGGCTCGTCGTAAAATTATAGGTCTCTTTCATTCCTTTTAAAAATAAAAAGTAACACAAAGCGAATAGTTGTCAGAAGCCTAGACCTAGGATACCTATTTATAGCAACTGTCTTTGTCTGTAGTTGATTACTTTCGAGCTTTAGACAAATTAGCCCCTATCCTCCTTCTCCAAAAAGGAAATATCCCACAGCCGGGCTGCTAAATTCACCACAGTAAATACAACGCCTCTAAGTAAAATAAGGAATTATTGTACGAAAAAGACCCATTGAAGAAGATGGACCATTGTATTCTTACCGAGGCTCTGCTGGGTTTTTGATATGTTTTAAAAATAATATTAAGACATCTCAATATTCGTCCAACGATCGATCACCTTAAAAGCACCATCAAACTGCAAATGCCTCCCTGCATTCAGTCGAAAGACACATTATTTCAAGCACCCGCCCCCAGGTACCACGCTCCTATAGGGTAACCCTAAATTACACGTGAATCCATTTGCCTAATGCCACCGATAACGAATGTGTTAACATAAATATAATCAAATGACATTTCAATAAATATACGCCACGCGAGTCCCGCAACAATCCGTCTGCTACTTTGTACGGCTCGCTATACCACTCCCAGACCGATAACTTTTCCATTTCTTTTTTGCTTTATGTTACCCAGATAAACGTGAAAACAACCAAAATTTGTTCGCTCTATACATATAATAAAATTGAGGAGAGTTTTCCATCGAACGCTTTCAAAATGACGCGTGAAATAAAAATAAATTCAATTTCGGATTGGTCCCCAAGGGGTATTTTCTTTCACTCCACTCACTGATAAATGAATGAATGAAAGTTTCTAGCTGAAGGTCCGTCTGATATCTGGGGTAAATGCTTCTATTATTTGTATACAATGCCTTCGAGGACATTGCGCGTTTGTGTTTGCGTGTCAATATTTACTGAAGCGTGTTTCTGTGAAAAATTGCTCGCGCTTTATCGCTTATCGCGTGAAATTGCCCACAGATTAGGAATGTCAAGCAAAATTTAATGCTAATGGTGGCAGTTAGAGGCGTGCGAAGGTGATATTGCTGACTTAAGGATTCGTTCCTTTGTTATCAAAAAAATATAGGTGTATAGGTAGGTACCTATATTGATATAGGAGGTGAGGATGGAAAATCGTTAAGATTATAAGATTGATGATTTGCGACCTTGGTGGCGCACTTCTTGGTTTTGAGTAAAATTGTAGGCTGGAAATCTCTTATCACATTCGACATTATGTACGGGTGTTTGATTTTGGAAAAAAATGATCGTCATCATTGCAGGAGTTTCTTTTATCAGCTTGCAGATTTAAATAAAGTGCACGACTGGATCGCACGAAACTTTCTCGTTCATATCATCAGTTTGGTTGGTTTATTTTTCTTTTATTAATGTTTATAGGCTATAAAACCAGATTTTTCAAACTGGTGATGCTGGTTGGTGGCCATGACTCCAAGTAGGGTTTGTGATGTAAGAATTCAGAGATTTGTTTTTGAATTTGCACGTGTTTGGGGGTTAATGAAGTGCGGGTTTCTGATAGTGTAGACTCCAATTGGTTAGAATTATTTTAAGGTTCATGATTCATATGGTTGAAAAAAAGTAGTTGGAAATATTTGCTAAAAAGGAGTTTCTAGTACTTGTGATTACATTTTAACTGGTAGTGCGGTAATGTTTATAAGACGGCATTATTTTAATTTTTCTAAGAAAAACTAAGTACGGGGTTTTATTAAAATTTTAATTAAAATCTTTAGAGCTGATTTTGGAAAATAATGCGTACAAAATAGTAACAAATATTGCAATGTTGAGTTCGAAAAATAATCTTGCTCAACTATTTAGCTAAAAACTAAGTATAGGGTATTGTTCAGGATGTTAGTATTACGTGGTTTTTTAAAATGTTATTCAAATCCAAAATGGCGTTTTTGAGATTTGGACAGTTTACAAAATCAGCGTGTCCGGTGGTTAGAATCGAAAATGAAGGACGCAATAATGTTAAAAACGTCAATTTTACTGCAAGTATGCATTTTGGTCAAAATCGCTTTAGCTGTTTTCATGTAGGTAGAAAAATAAAAAAACAAATTCTCAAAATATGCATTTTTTCAAAAATCTATTATAGACAATTTAGAGAAAAACTGAGTTTGCTATCGTGTTAGGAATGACCATATTACATAAAAAATTAATTTTTGTTGCAATCGTATTGACCGTTTTCGAGATAAGGCCACTTTTCAAAAGTAGCGTTATTCGACTTTTTAGCCAAAAACTGGGTATGCAGCCATGTTAACCCCATATATGGTAGTGCAAGTATACATTTTGGTTAAAATCGTTAAAGCCGTTTCCAAGTAAACCATAATTAAATAAAGTCTTAAAAAACGGCATTTTTCCAAAATAGTCCGTTGAACGATGATTTAGGGAAAAACTGAGTTTGCTATCATGTTGGGAATGACAGTATTACCTTAAATATGATTTTTTGTCGAAATAGTTTTGACCGTTTTTGAGATATGACCAATTTTCAAAATTACCGTTATTCGATTTTTCTGCGAAAAACTGAGTATGCAGCCATCTTAGTTACACCTACTTAAGCCCAAATAACAATTTTGGTTGAAATCGTTAGAGCCGTTTTCGAAAAACTCAAAATTGCTGAATACCGTTAGAACGGCAACACTTAACGTGCAAAAAAAAAAGTGGCCCCGAACTGTAAGCCCACCAACTCCAAATCCGAAGTTTGAAAGAAATCCGTCCAGCCGTTTGCGCTGTAGAGCTCCGGAAGGACGGACAGACGGACAGACGGACAGACGGACAGAATTGCGAGACCCACTTTTTCGAGTTCCTCTATCATCGTAATGTTAGATTTGATTAAAATCTCGAGTTCGATTTTTTGTACGATTACAATACCTTTCTCTTACTACGTAATGCGAGAAAGTTAAAAATGTAAAACCGCACAAAGATCACTGAAAAATTAAATTTTCTGTGTTTTCAAAACAAATCGAATACAACTCCGGGTTAGGAAATGTTCGTATTGACAGCTGACATTTCGGAGCATAGTGTTAGGTAATTTTATTATATTTTTTTACACAACATTTGTTGATGATTTTTCATCACGCTGACAAAACAGGAGAAAACAGAGCATATGGTTTCACACTTCTTCTGATGAAAGTCAGAGTCAAGCAATAGAGGAAGTTTTGGGTGAGTTTTTCATTTTTGGGACGAATGGCAATTGTATGCCCAGTCCAAAAGGCACTTTCATGACAGTTATATTATTTGTCAGACGTTCGCAAGAGGTGGCGCAGTGGAAAAAACGTTAAGATGTTATTTTTGGTTTTCTGGAGATCAAACCTGGGACCCCTAGCGTAGTAGTCCAACACACAAACCACTATGCCACTGTGCCTACAAGTCAACTAGATAAGTGTATACGTATCCAAAAACTTGATTTCGCTTTTTCTACGTTGTCCACAGATCAAGTTAATGTCATCTTATAAGAAGTTATATTACTTAATAATAACACTAAATGTAGTCAGCTAGCTGTCAGACTAAACCAGATTCTTAAACGTCATTAATATAATTATACAATAAGTTTAGTTTTAAGCTCAAAGTGCAAATATAATAATTTTAAAAAATTGTACTTTTTTCTTATTTCCATAAAGAACTCAGTTTTGCATTTTTTTTAAACTGCTCTCATCTCGAAAACCCAACTTTTGAATTTTATAAAATTGTGAGAAGGTGCTTAGGTACATATCTACATTTTCAGGAAAACTTTGCACTGTGCTTTCAGATTACCAGTTAATGAACACTAATATTCAAAAAAGGTTTAATTGAAATGCATTAAAATTAAAAAGGAGTTTATTATTTTTAATGGTAATAGTTTTGTTCTGTACATATCACACGAAAACTACTACCTAAATCCAGCTTTGTATTTCTTGCACCCCAGTTCCAATACAAGTTCAATAGAAAACAATCAAAATTTCATCTAAAGTGTCAAACCAATTAAAACTCCCAATTTATTTGCAGTCACTCACACTTTTTATCACTAAATTGCCAAGAAACCCATGACTTTATTATTCTTTCATTTTCTCAAAAGATATTGAGTTCGACGAATGTTTTTTTTTTAAGTCTCGAAACAAATTATTTGAATCATACACTGCACAGACTTCCCATTTTGGTTATTTTTTATACTGTCCGAATACCTGCCATCTCGGAAGTTTAATTTACGAACAATTCCACCCTGTGTGTAAAAAGAACCAATATTTCATAATTTAGCAGTAATATTTTGAAAATTCTTTGCGGTCTCAAAATTTTGAATACACTCTTGGTTATACAATAAACCAAAAATCTACCTATATTTTAAATGACAGCAACGTAGGTATAATAGTCTTTGAGTTGAATGTGAGATTTAAAAGGACTTATTTTTGGAGAAGTAATTGTATCGCGCGCCCGCCGCGCCATTTCAAAAGAACCAACCAAATAGAATGATAAACCAGACTTTAATTTTTTTATCCTCAAATCCTTTTTATTTATTTTATTTTACTCGTTGAACGCTTAAAAGCAGTAAGTTATATTATCCTATTAGTTTAGGTACCTATCTTAAGTTTATTTTAAAATTTTATAATTTGCCTAAAAATGGAAATAGGACAATATTTTAATTTATGAATACTACAAGTTATATCATATAGTTAATATTTTTAATGTTAATACATATGTACATATTTACTGAAAAGTAATCCTTTAATATTTTTTAATTCTCATTATATTCTGTGTTTCTTTTATGTAACGCGATAGAGGATAACACAGGCGGACAGCATTGACAACAAATTGACGGTCAGATGAAATACAAGAAAAGCGAGGATGAATTAATTGACGGAAACCTTTTGAAAGTACTTTTTCCTAATTCACTTACCTACCTAGATATCAACTTTTTAAGTTTTTACAAATGAATGGTAGACCGATGCTTTTAGAGCATAGAGGGGAGTTACTCGTTACGCATTATTTTTTTTTTTTTTTATTTAAGAACGTGTTTTTCAACATTTTGAGATTGTGAGGCTGCATGAATTTGAAAAATGAATTGAAAAATGAAACTGAAAAATGCGAACTAAACCCAGCAACCGCCAAAACCAGTGCGCTCGAAATTAAGGTAAATGCTTGAACAAAGGCTTTAACTCCTCAGTCATCAGAGAGTGTGCGGTCTCGTTCCACATCACTACTGCGATCACTATAGGTATCATTTTTAAAATCAATTCAGAATGCTGTACAAATCCATGAACGCCCAAAATTCACGCCACCTAACGCTGATTAATCCATTTTTATTTTGAGACCTATTCCAGATGCCCGCCCAAGTTTCCTGTTGAGGCACTTTTTCTAAAATGAAATTGACAATAACTTTAAATGGACGTAACAAAGAAAATTCTTGATCTTACCTAGCTTCTTGATAAGCTAATAAATTCCTTTTGTTCAAAAGGAGGTGCCAGCTTTTAAGAGCCATTGGTTTATCGCTAAATATTATTCTGGTTATCTTACGGGTAGGTACCTATACTATATAGCACTTTGATACTTTCTTGAAAATCATACCTTGGTGGGGGTTTACATGATTGTAAACCAAATCTATTTCCACATTTTAGGTGTAACATCTGCTCCTACGAGGCTTAGTATCACTCTTATGACTCTTCTCGTGCCGATTAAAATCAGTTCGCATAATAAAACATAGCCAAACTTGGCTGGCATACCAAAATGTATTCATCTTCTGACGGGGCAGGAAAAAGAGCCACTTCAAAAGTCCATTCGTATACATATTAGCACTCATTCAACTGCTCTTCAATACAAATAAAGTGCCAAAGCCATTCAAAGGCTATCGCTCCAGCTACTCTGACCAATTTTCGACACTATTCCGCCTCGGACCTGCCATCTATCTGCCATTCAAATATTTTTCATGACCCATTGAATAGCATTTTACACAAGACTAGTTCATCGTTTTTCTACAATTTCTATGCCACGGCGGACACATAGGAATGGAAAAAAAAAATCCCATACAAGAAGTGTCTGCAGGACTGACATACAAAAATTAATGCTCTGCTCATTCGTTTCAATGACCCCGCCGAACATCTACCATGCAAAGTGTGATTTTCCTTTTGGGTCAGTGGTTTCATCCGTTAGCTTAGTAATTGACATTGACACGTGTTTTGTTTTGTGTTGTGCGCTCTGCTCTGGCTGTGTTGTGTGTTCGATGATAATGGTTTTATTGCGCTCCTCATGCATGAACAAAGGATGTGCGCACTATTCATGAAACACATTTGTCACACAATTGGCACCATCACATTGAAAACTTTTATTGTTCGGTAGGTTTCTTCTTTTTTTTTATTGTTGGCTGCTATTGTATTTGCGCATTCATAATGTTACGGTAGGCTTGCTGACAGTTGAAACAAAAAGGGCCTAATTGTTCCCTCGGGGAATAGAAAGCTAAATGAACGGTTTCTTGTTTTAGAATTAAATGAACTTTAACGCACAATGCTGAAGGACAGCATAAAATTGGTGACTAGCTGTAGGGCTGCTCATTTTGTTTATTCTTTTGGGTGTTTTGTTATAACAAGAATTTGACGTTATTAAAAATGTATACCTACAGTGTACAGGATATATAAACGCGTTTACAAAACAGTTTTATTTTAAGCACTACTTGACTTGTACTCTGTTTGAATAGTTAATTTTAAAGTGTTGTTTGTGCAGAAAGGGCTCATTTGTTAACCATTGGACAACTCAATGCCAACCAATTTGACTGTCAAGTCACAAGCCGAGGACAATACTGACTTATCCTCAAGTCTGTGAAACACCAATCTGAAACATACTTCGCTACAAATGCGCTGCAACTCTCTTCGTCCATAAAAAAAATTGCCACACAGCAATTTCTCAAATTTATGAGCACTTAACCGTATACCTCATTCAAATCTATACATAACCAAAACCAAGCAGCTCTGGTCGGTTATAAATACTAGTGACCTAAGTCACACTTCTTAACTCGACCAAAACTGCATGTTTCATGCATCATATCATGTATCTTAAAACAAAAATAAATGAATTTGAAAAAGCTTGCGTGCATTTGAAGCCTCGCGTGCTACCGACTTTTAAAAGAACATCAACATAATTAACTTAACAAATTCACACAAATGCGTTATAAACAAACCGACCTTTTAATTCTTCCACTCTCATGGCTTCTGTTGTAATTGTAATTGCCCTACTAAGGGTGTTTTTCCATCTACTTACCTGATGATAATCAGATAGCGTGAGTGATTGTTTCATTCGGTTTTACCGAATCCCCACCTTCCCGCCCCCACTCCCAATGAACCGCATTAAGTCGCAATAAGTCTTTGCTGGCGCGACTAACCAAGTTCGCAGAGGATAACAAGTGCAATCGAGTTTCATATTCATTGACTTTCCAAGAACGTTCGAGTTGTGACGAACGAGTCCTTGCTGCAACGGAAAGCAATTGGATAAACCATTTGGTGAAAAGTTAATTTTAATTTATTGCACGTTAATCGGTAATTAGCACAGCAGAGGGAGTTTAACCGCCACAAAAACTTGCTACGCAAGTGGTATCCTTGCATAAGGAATGTTTTTGGAAGTGAAATGTAATTGTAAAGCGCGCACGATTGCAATGTAAATTCACCCATCAGGAAGTGCATCGGAAGTCTCTTTAATCAGCCTTTAATCAAGCTTCTTACCGACACGTTTTCATTGTGTATTCTTAGCGCGCATTTGGTTTGAATTAATGGTAGGGCGTTAAATGAGTATGACTCTCAGTGCGCTATAGTCAGATTATTGCAATTTTGACGGATAGGGTCGAAGGTGTCATTTATTTTAGCAAGGCTAATGACGAAAAAGTATTTAATGACGCTTATGAAGAACAATGAAACCCATCAAATACTTTCCGTTTTCAGTAGAAAAATATGCGCATGACGTTTTTTTATACCAAAAATCCGCCATAAGACGTTCGCATTTTCTGCCACTTTTCGCATATACGTCACAACTTACAACGTAAGAAATACCCAAACACAAACTTATTTTCTCAAAGCACTCTATTTAAATTCAGCAAGCCTTCTCGTATAGTAAAAGGTATATTTTTAAAGCACTCTGTACACACCACCTGATTGACCGATCATTTTATAATCCAGTATCCCTGTGCTGTGACAAATACACATTACAGGATTTCAAGCGCCTATAGTATAATCCTCATACAAGGCCGCAAGGAATTTTAATTAGAATTCCTTTGTTTCTATTACGAAAAGCTATTTCATGTTAAGAGACAACCACTATAACCTTTCAATTCCTTTGAGGGCAGTAAACTAGTAGGCAGTAACATTAAGCAGAACTTAAGGCGATATAATTTCGTCCTATCCTATCGGAAATGGGGAATATTTGGTTACATGAGTGACTAAAGCCAAAATCACAGGAAGTTTGTACAAAATCATTTCGTTTTCTTAATATTATTAAATATTTGCAATAGGTACCTATCTGTATAAGTAACTAGTATGCCAAACACGCTTATGGATGTTTTCCTGTGCGTTTTTGAATGTGTTTCTGGAAACGTATTTGAAAGGGTTTTTGAGAACATTTTTGACGTCGTTTTTTGAAGGTACCTCAACACGTTTTTTCAATGATTTTGGAATGTGGTTTTGGCGCATTTTTTAAACAGTTATGGACTCGTTTTTGTACACGTTCTTGGAAACTATTTTGGGCGCGTTTTTTAAATCGCTTTTGTATGTTTTTTCTGACAATTTGTAAAATACATTTTGGACTTGTTTTCTGACGCATCTTTAAACACATCTTTTCTTATTGTTTATTCGTCTTCCAACACAGTTTTGAACACGTTTTCGAACATCATATTAGACTCGTATTTGGATGTTTTCCTGCGCGCTATTAAAAGCGTTTTTGAACACATTTTTTGGCTAATTTTTAGGTGCATTTTTTTACGAGTTTTACTCTTTTTAAAAGCGTTTTGGACGTTTTTGACGCATTTTTCTACAGTTATGTAACGTGTTTGAGAACGTCTCAAACTCGTTTATTTTTGTGTGTCCATCTGTCATTTTTGGACTTGTTTTTGGCGCATTTTCGATTCATTTCTGCACGTTTTTTGACGTTTTTCTACCTCTTTTTTACATTTTATGGACTCGTCTTTGGGTGTTTTCAGCGCATTTTTGGAAATTTTTTTATATATCCACACATTTTTGGATATGTTTTTCAAAATGTTTTCGAGCGTGTTCTTGAACAGCTGTGGACTTGTTTTTGAGTAATTTTTCTGTGTTTTTATCGCATTATAAATATGCACGCTCACATAACTCAATTGAAGCAGAAATTCAAGCCTCCAGCATTTGCGAGGAATTAAAAACGGAAAATCGAATATGCCAGATTAAACGACATCGCATTTAAAAATTTCCTGGCCATTGCGTTAACCATCACCGTTATATATCTACCAACATAAACATTTACCACATAATAGCCGAAAATAAAATAAAAATAAAAGGCTTAAATTGATTTACAAACTTAATGTAATTGACGTCTGTTAACCGCAATTAATATGTTAAAGCAATTGATGCACCAATTCAACTAATTATAGATATAGGTATTTTGCACCACATTTGCAATTAATATGCATACCGTTCAGCTGCAACACCGATACTTTTTTGACAATTAAATAACAAGTCTACCCAACCCATCGCCATGCAGTCAAATATTCCACATAATTTAATTTTTATATCCGGATAATAATTGTTTGCACAAAGTAAACGCATTCACCACGCTTGCTTACCTCCACTCGCATTTTTGTTGCGTTCTTCTTCTCGAATTTTGTTTAAAAATTATTAACCTCGCTGCTGTTAAAAATATTCAATAAGTAATAAAAATCTGATTATTTTTGTGTCGTATGCAAAAACAAAAAAGAATCAATTTAATACTGAAAGGGTGTGTTTTTTTCCATTTATTTTAATGGAATTTTAATAATGTAAGTACTTGTTTATTTCTTGAAAAGAATGAAAAGTATGTAAATAAATCAGTAACCTTTGGGTGCATCAACAACATACGACCATAAATAATGGTCACCTCTGGGTTGTGTGTGGTAATTCCACTGGCGGGAATAAAGCAGTGCCGCATTTACCTATTACCAATTTTTTTAATTAATATGGAAACTCGATTTGAAGGAATTATTGGATTAAAGAAAAAAATGTCACATATGCGGGTTTTTTTTTTTTTTTTTTTTTTTTGTTGCGCCTGGAGGTGAGTAATCTTCAAAAAAAACCAATGGTATATCTCGTCTGCCTACGGGCTAAACCTCACCCCTCAGAGAGGCACTATGAGATCCGGCCGCGCGCGCTCATAGTAGTATGAAATTTGTTCCTCTCATTTTTTCATTTAAGTGATGACTACGACTAAGTTACCTTAACAAGTAGTTTACGCTTCTGTAGTGTTATTCGCGTTTGGTAGGTAGCTTTCTAGCGAACGCACCTACTAATACCGTCATTACATGCGGTTTTTCCTTATGGCGCTAGGTCGAACAGTCTTGTTCTTTGTAGTCGGCGCTCAAGGTTTGTCACGTCCAGAGTACGGATTATTTCATTATTGCAGTGACCATGAATACGAGAACGAAGTTTGCGAGCAAAGTTTGTTACTTCGTTACTCACGGTAGCAATTCCTAGATCTCTGTGAATATAACTATTCCTTATATACCATGGAGCATTCACGATTGCTCTTAGCGTTCTGTCTTGGAATGTTTGTATTATAGCCATATTACTTGGTTTGGTACAACCCCAAAGTTGAATACCGTATGTCCAAGAAGGTTTTAGCACTTGTTTATACAGGAGCAGTTTGTTGTATACGCTTAGCTTTGAATATCTTCCGAGTTGCCAATACAGTTCTCTAAGTCTGATTGCGAGCTCGTCGCGCTTTTTCTTAACATGGCTTCCACTTAAGTTTTGCGTCTAGGGTCATTCCTAGATATTTCGCCTCGTTGTCGTATGGTTTTTGTACCGAGTTAATGAAAACAGGTAATTTGTTTATCCTTTTGTACGTGAAATTGACATGCGTCGACTTGGTCTCGTTAAGGGCAATTCGCCAGGTCTTTGTCCACTCGCATACTTTATTAAGAGCCCGTTGGAGTTTTCCAGTTGATGATTCGACTGACTCATCGATTGCGAGGATAGCCGTATCGTCTGCGAATGTTGCTACGATGGTCCCTTGATCCTGTGGTATATCTCTTGTATAGAGCAGGAATAAGATTGGGCCGAGAACGCTTCCTTGAGGAACACCGGCGTGGATTTCTTTGAATTCCGAGAATTCAGTCTCATGTCTAACACGAAAGAGTCTGTTCTCAAGGTAGGATTTCAATATTTTGTATAATTTTTCCGGTAGGATTGTCCTTAGCTTATACATGAGGCCTTCGTGCCATACCTTGTCGAAGGCTTGCGATACGTCGAGAAAAGCGCTAGAGCAAATCTTTTTGCATTCTAGAGCATTCTCAATTTCATTTGTTATTCGATAAACCTGATCGATTGTGGAATGTTTAACCCGGAAGCCGAATTGATGATCTGGTATCAAGCGTCTTTCTTCAATTACTGGTTGTAATCGTTTTAGCAGAAGTTTCTCATAAACCTTAGATATTATCGGCAGTAGCGAAATAGGTCTATATGATTTCTTATCATTTGTATTCTTCCCTGGTTTCGGAACCATAATGACTTCGGCTACTTTCCATTTTCTTGGAACATATGAAAGTCTCAGAGAAGCATTTATAATGTACAGCAGCTTAACTATTGCTCTTTTCGGTAGTTCCTTTAGAACTTCTCCAGTTATTAGATCGTTTCCTGGAGCTTTGTTATTTTTCAACTTTCTTATTGTCATTCGAAGCTCGGACAGAGATACGGCTTTTACTTTATAGTTGTCGGATCCCGTATTAGCATTCGGTTCTTCGTGTAAAGGTTGTCCATCGAACGGCCTGAATGTTTCTTCTAGATGCTCGGCAAACAAATCCGTTGCCGGGGGGTAAACGCACAAGCTTTCTAACCCAATTTAGACATTTGGATAGGGCCTCAAATTTGAGATGCCATCTCCAGTTGTTTTTACGGAACATATTAAATTTTAGAATTTGTAAAGCACTCGTAGTATTTTATAAGCAAATCACTACACATGAGCATATCGATTGGTGTCTCTAAATTTCCATTAGAAGCTATTTTGAAATGATGCACATGAACATGAGTAGCTGCCTCGCCTATTTTTTTTTGCCTTGCACATTTCTGAGTACAAGTATTTAAATGCGAGAAGCTACTGCTACTAATAGGTTGTAGTTGAGAGTAGTTGTAGTTTTAAGTCCAAAAAAATCAACCCACCATTTTAATTTTCAATCTGGGATGTGTAACTAACTCTAACTGTATTGATATTGATGTCTTAAAAATATAACAACAATTTGTTATTTTGTTCAAATCCGCCCCTTAAAAAGTGGGCGTTTTAAAGTGATTAAAGTATTATCATCGCGACGGTTTCTTTGAATGGTCCTCATCGCAAACACTCAGATTTTCAGTTCAGAATAGTTTCTCTAAAATCTGCCCGATTATCCCTCGGGTAGGAATTCTTCTATCAGCATTTCATACATTCATTCGCATGGTAGGTAGGTACCTATTATCAGTCAGTAATATCTACCAAAAAAAACGGCTCCAAAGTGCATATTCGATGAAAAAAGTGATTCACAGTAACACGGTTGCACTCTACCATTAGCTGAATAAATGATAATTTCAATAGATACCCAAACAAACACTAATGGCATGCAGTTACTGCCAATTCTGGTGATTCCATGGAAGCCAGCTGTTTTGCGCTTGACATAATATCCTGGAATTTCATTCGAAAATCTATTTCATGAGAATGATACTATGGGTATTCTTCAAACAATATTGAAATGATTTTCCGAATTTCACACAGTCACTAAATCACTTAATGAAATGTTAATAGCAATCGAATTGGAATCCATTCAGCAGGATAATTAAAAAATTTTTTGGTTAGAGCGGCCACTATTTTGTCAGTAAACGTTTTCGCGTTAAACCGAGAAATCAAGGTACCTATTGTGCATTTCTGTATAATTATTTGGGTACCTAAAAGGTAAACAAGTGGTTTAGAACTACATGATTGATGTGTTGTGCGTATCGGACACTACAATTACCTAATCGTATACTCTTTTCAATGCATCCACAGTAGGATTGATTACAGTAGGACTTAGAGTTGCCAATAACTGTGTACTATAAAAAAGAAAGTTCAAATGGACACTTTTAACTTTAGGCATCCATTTGACCGAGGCAACGTAGCAAAGGATACGCTATAAAGTGGATTTAATTTTCTGTCTGTTTTTTTTTTTATTATTTTCGTCCACATGTTTGTATTCTTCGTAAGAAATAAAGGTTCACTTATGATAACTGAACAATTTGATGAAATAAATACAATCCAGGCATATCAGAGAAGCAGAACGCAATTAATTTATATCACACTCGATGGCATCCATTCCATCGAGACATGTGTGGGTCTATGGTCGTTAAAGTTTTATCAACCGAAAAAGTGCTAACTCGTATGTCGTTAGGCAGACCAAGGCGACAGCTGATAAGTTTTCTTCCCTCACAAGAAGTAGTCAAGTGGTTTAAAAATTTCAAATCGGTGCGATTCCTTGAAGATTCGTTGTACTTTTCAATATCCTTACTGGTCTAATGGCGATAATTTGGACTCTCTCTACCCACTAGATGAAGTGGTATTTTTTAGATGGCTCAATCTCCTTGGAGTAAAGATATTTTTTCACAACCAGTTGTGAATTACATTTTGATACCATACCGGTTGACGTGAGAAGCTTTTTCAAGACAGTCATGCTCTCAGAGGTTCTTCACGTACATAATCGGACTCGGCATACAGTTGCAGGTTCCATATTGCATTTGTCCCAAAAAAAAAACACAACAAATTCTTGTGAAAATCTAGGGTAGTAGTCCATTCACTCACTTTTTTTTAGAAGAGTGTTTGCCATTACCGAAATGCTAATAAGATGGACTTCTCCCAAGAACGTCAAACTTTGTTTGAACAAAATTTTCATCTTTAACCGAAACTTTAAAAAGCTTTAAAAAGTACGTAGTTCAATTCTTCTTTCCTTCGATATTTATGTCCTTGGTCTGTCTAATTAAAAATGTCCTCGAATAGAAAAATGGCTTAAAACCAAATTCAAGAGCACAGTTCCTAGAAGACGAACATTATCACATTGAGCACGTGCGAAATAAAGAGCACTTCTAATAAAAACCATCCAAGTGAGAAAGCAATTACTTTTTTCATCTTTGTGGACGCTAATGGGACGCACTTTGTCCATTTAAAGTTGATTTTCGCAGGCAATAGTTGTGTAATCCCCGCGTGTAGAACCAGCGTTTTGCACGTACCGCTGGC
The DNA here is from genome assembly GCA_936431705.1 of Cheilosia pagana. Classification (NCBI taxonomy): domain Eukaryota; kingdom Metazoa; phylum Arthropoda; class Insecta; order Diptera; family Syrphidae; genus Cheilosia; species Cheilosia pagana. The sequence goes on from OW386168.1 coordinate 38,604,837, forward strand.
CCGAAGGCTGTGAAACTTTCGAAAAGTTCAAAGAATTCGACTAAATGTCCCTTTGACAGTTTGGTGCAAGGGGGGGAGGTAGAAATTATCGCTCAAAATGGAAAACTTTGCAGTGGCAATTAGTTGACTTAATATTAATCGTTGCAAGAAATCTAAACACTCGTGTTGACAATACCCCGACAACCATATTTATTATTACCAAGGACAATCTGGGGGACTATAGATAAACATCTTCTAAAATTTAAGAGCTCTCCTGGTCTGGTATTTTATGACAGCTCAGGTGCCGAAATGATTAATGCGAGTTGAGGTTTATCAAACTCACCCCAGCAACAAGGCAATAAATGTAGACCACTTAACTGTTAGGTACACAGATGCAACATCCAATTATCTCGCAAGTAGAATTTTGTGTTTTTGTCAAACACAATTTCACACCCACAGGACATGTCCGAATAAAGTTCAACCAAACGCATAATTGTGTCATATACAATTAAAGTGAACCCCAGTCAGTGGCATTGTGAAAATAAAACAATCAAAACTACCAATAGGATAAAAATAATAATAAATATCTGATGCACAACATGCAGCAACACACCACATAATTATGTCATAAATCACAGCTTTAATTTGGCCGGTAGGTAATTAATTATTATTATTTTTGTATGTAATCTGACCATCAGTCGACAAACTACATAATATTAATTTGACACTAAACACGACCGATAATAAGCCGGAAAAATTCAATTAATACCGAGATCGATATAATGTTGTCCAGGCATTTCAATTGAATAAAATTTACTGGCCAATGTGACACATGCAGGATTTATTCTGCACCAGTGTGCAGTTATAAACTGTAAAATGGTGCACCTCTTTTGGATGCAACCATGCATATTGTGTGCATTTAAATTCAAACGAATTATCGTTTCCAAAGGATAGCATAACCTTTTCCATTTATTTGACAATGTATATGTGGACTAGAATAGATGAATAAAGGTCTAAAATAGGGCACTCAAATAATAATTTTAGCTGGAAGTAAGTCCTAAAATCACTATAGTTGAAAAGGTACTTTATATGATTTTCTAGGACTATAAACAAATTGCTTGTAAATAATTTAAGCCATAAATTATTATGACCAGATTATTGTCAGAATTCTCAGGTAACATTATTATCAAATTGCCACCCATTACAAAATAGTTTTCATTAAATTAATTGCTTTTCATTTTAGTTAGAATTAGCAGAAATAAATTATTTCGCATTTAGAATTTCAATGCTCTTATTTTCTGCTCCCTTTATATTAATAAATGTATAAATTCAAAATGTAAACAAAATAAAAATAAATATTATTGTTATATAAATAAATGTTATTTTAAAAATAATTGTTATTATTTATTTAATGAAATGAAATTATTAAAATAAAAATTGGCGTCTGGCAGACGGTTACAAACCAAGGCAAAATTTGTATTTGAATTTAAATAAACTTATTCTTAATATTATTCGATATTTTAAGCTGCCCCATCATCAGCCCGGTAGTGAATCTTGGCTTTAATCTATATATTGGGCGATAATGAAAAACTACCTCTAGTTGCCTTATTGCTTTGGGAACATTAAAATTTTATATCGAACTGTATATCCAGAATCCAGAGTCGACCACCACCTTTCATGTCCACCTGGCACTCCTCTTTGACTGATTTCAAGAGTATTTGTTGTAGCTATAGCTTCCAAAGAACTAATACTTCCTACCTGTCACTTCACTAAAGCGTACTTCCACGTGGGATTTGTTTCTCTGCTTAAAGTGCTTTCCGCCTCGGTGTCCCATTACCAAAATATTCCCTTAGCTTTTCGGAGTTTCCAGGGAAAACAATAAACACTGCCACTCCGCCAGTGGAAGCCTCGCTAGGCCAGAGCGCAGAGCATGCAGTCATCTCATAATCGAAACCGCGCAAGACCCGACTTAAAGCTTTTCCACACCTGGAACGAGTATTACTTCCAGGCAGTACTATTCCACAAAACGTTCATGAAATAAAAACAAAAAAGGGTTTTCCTTAGGTCAATTCGAAAACATGCGTCCCATATATACTCTTGGGCAATGTTGTTCTAGTTTAACCCCAAAACAAGCAGTGGCAAAAAAGAAGCAATAAACGATGGAAGACCTGTTTATGCTCATGTTCTGGTTATACCTATGTCATTACCATTCTGTTTGTGGAGCATTTTAAGAACTACTTTGCTTTAATTTCCTCTATGCAGTGGCAGTGGCAAGGGGGGATGAATAACTGTGAGGATGTATTTCGAGGGTGTGATTATTATCCGAGATGTAAGTAGGTTTTTGTTATTCGGGTTTGAGAAGGATGCTGCCGATGTATGGTATGTATGGTAGGTAAAGTGCGTATGTATAGATTTGTTGGTTATAATGTTAGGTTGTAGAGGAGTTGTGGTTTTGGGATTTATTTGTTTTTCATTTTTAAGTAATTAAAGAACTTATAACAATTTGCTTTTAGTTACAAAAGGTCAAGATGTAACTTCCATAAATATGTACACTCATACGTAAAAGCTATAGATTTTGATGTTTTGAGCATTTTTTTTGTTGTTTTTTGTTTTGTGCTCTAAAAGGAAGTAGTTCTCATCATGCATGAAATATAGCATCGTTCAAGTATCAGTCGCGGCTTCTTGTGTTATGGTACAGATCCGAGTGTGGTCAAATTTTTAGTGACTGCCGCTTAGATCCAGCTGATTTTTAGCGATTGCATTGTATTTGTTGGCTTAAAGGGTATTACTGGATAGCACCTTATTGGCATAGATATGCGACTTCAGGAAATCCAACAAGAAAAAGTAGAGCAGAGTCAAATTGTTGATGCAGAATGTCCATCGTGCTCCTGCCACGTAGCTGCGTCCTGCTGGACCCACATGTCGTCGATCTCTATATCTTTCAATTTGGGCCAAAATGAATCGGCTCGTAATCGATGTGATGGCAATTTGTAAAAAAAAATACTGACCAATGACCCCGCACGCCGGCCTGAATTCCGCAACAAACAGTGACTTTTTGTGAATGCATTGCCATCTGGTGGATTGGCGTCCCGAAGCGAAATTCGCCAACTTGAAGTATGCGAAAGGTCGATTTCCTGTGCAAACGCGGTGTCCTCGTACGATTTGGGCGATCTTTAAGGAGAATTGGGCCACAACACATTGGAGGCTCGACTTTGAAGGGCCACCGCGTCTGTCTCAAAATGTGCGCAACTTTATAAGTTCATTAATATCATCCGTTATAGGTGCTCGTCTAAAATCCATATTTTGTCCTCTTAACAGGCCATTGGACCCATTTCTTTAATACAAAATCTAGTAAGCTAATCCCATCTATTCTCTGTATATGTAATCCTCTGTCAGATGAAAAATAATTCAAAGACTGCAAGCCCTGTCAACAAAAATTTCGTAGGATTAGAGGTTAGTGTGTTGGACTACTAAACGAGGGGTCCCAGGTTCGAACCCCGGAACGTCTGACAAACGTCCGAGAGTATGACTATCATGAACGAGCTTCTCAGTTAGGCTTTTAGACTCGGCATGAAATTAATGATGACTTACATTTAATTATTTTCAATTATTTATTTATTTTATTAGCCTGTACATAGTACTTAAAATTTTAAAGTATTTTTAATATAAATTTATATTCAATTAACTTGGAACTAAATTACAAAATAAAAAGGAAAGAAAGAAAAAAAATCGGTTTGAAAAAAAGTTTTGGAATAGATTTGAGGAGAGTAGAAAGGAAAAAGAGAGATAGGATATTATGAAAGGTAGGCATTAGTATTAAATAGAAGAAATAGTGGATGAGAAATAGAGAAAGCTGGCACTTTTAAAGCTTGTAAAACTAGAAATTGTTTTAATTCGCGTAGGTAAAGAGTTCCATAGTCTGATAGCGTGGATGAAGAATAGACGTGAGGAATTAAGGTGCACGTAACGAGAAGGGATACTATTCATAGTTCTATTGGAACTAGAAAAAATGAGCCTTGTGAACAAATAGGTTGGGTATTGGTTGTATATAATTTTGTGAAGAAATATACAGTTCCTGGTGTTGATGTAATTTTGTAGAGCACATCCGAGTAGCTCCCGAGAGTGAACCGAGATGTGATCGCTTCTACGATTCGTCGTATTTATTTTAATACAAGAATGTAGGTACAGTTTGGAAGTATATATTTTGGTCTACATGGTTTCAACCTGCAATACTTTTCTTAAAAAGAGCTGCTAAAAGTATGAAAAACTGGTTAAAATTTCTGGGCAGAATAGGTTGGGAGTATTTTCCCATCATTAATGAGGTAGACACGAAGAATTGTCAGAAATACCTAAAAATTGCTCAGTGCCTAGTTTTATTTTTAATAGCCACACTAAAACAAACTCCGAGGTATTCCGGTAAACATGTATAACTAGTAATTTAATAAAATGAGCAGAAACTTCTTGAAAGGTTTTCATAGCACAAATTTCAGCAATTCATTGAAATTCATAAGAAAGGCTGTAAATACCTTTTTTTGGAGGTATAATTGACAGTAGCCAGAGTCCAGAGGAGTTCAATCATCCGCGTCTCTGTCCCATTCGAGGGGTTTTGTACGAAATTCTTTCCCTTTGCAATGAACCAGAAATAAGCGCTGTAGCCCGGCGTCGTCTGCAGCGAAATAGGTAGCATTTAATTAAAAGAACATTTAAAATAGTAACATTTATGGTGCATACAATTTGCAATTGATGGCCATTATTCGCACTGATTTCATGGAATAAAACAAGCGAAGTGAATCGGAAAAATTGAAGGTTTTTTTAGGACAGCCCCTGGTCTCAAGTTTGATCACATTATTTGCATCAAATTTAAGGTAAATTTCGTGAACCTTTCTAAATTTTGTAAATATCTTATTAATTCCATTGAACTTAAAAGTGTGCGGACTATACCCATGCAAGTGTTTATTGGAAATATACCCATAACTGGTGTTAGTGGCAGAAGTGTCCTAAATAGGATTGCAAAATTGGATTTCAAAAATCTGGTCGATTGAATGGAAAAGGGTGGTAAATTCAATCTATGTATTTACTACAAAAAAAAATAGCTTGGATTTTCTGATGAAGTGGTAGATGTGATAAATTGGAAAAACCAGAAATAGAGGTCGATCTTAGTGTTTAATGAATTCATTGGTAACTGGCTTAAAGCGATGACCCAATGCAGTAGAGCGAATAGTGGCCTTATAGTGCGAGCAATTGAGGGATATTATTTCTTCTTGGAAATGCTGCTGAGTTTTTAATCATCTAGCATACTTTAACACATTTTACAAACTGACTGAGCGTTACTATATAAATGCTCGTTTTTATGAGTTTTGTCAGAAAAGCTTCATCAGAAAGAATAATATTTTTCGTGTCCAAATGGCTTCTGTTAAAGAAATTTAAACTAAGGTGAAACAGACTCACTTTAAGGTGAATTTAACATTAAATTAACATAAAATTGCGAATTCTATTTGAAGCGAAACGCGTGGCGAAAAATCCCCAAAACTTCATAGAACTCAAACAAGGTGAACGAAACGCGTTTTTACTGAAATAAAACTTTATGAAAAAATCATATCAATCCTAGCATTATAATGCGTTAGCACTTGACACCGATTCTTCCACGACTGTCCTCCGCTAGTGAATGCTTTGGGTACATATTTTCTTGCCTACATCATTCAATTCTTTATCACTGTCCTTGGATATTCTCGATTTGTATTTCATTCAACACACGCCTATGTACGGGCTTAGTGTCTAACACCGCACAAAATGGAAGCTAGGGTGCACCATTAGTATTGTTACTCATACCCGATGTTGGTAGGTACATAAAATATGCCAAAGTATTCACTTGAACGCGCACAGTTCGCACCATACACACCTTCGTCGCGGGAGGTGAAGGTGATCATGATGAGTGATGATGAGAGATGCTGTTGCTGGTGAGAAATATTCCAATTCATGCGCCACCAGTATGGGGTAGTATTGTACTGAAAGCCAGATTTTACTACAATATAGGATGCCCTGCTGAGTGTAGGTGGTGAAAGGAGGTGCCTGAAAATGAAAATACTCACCGTTGACGTATAGGTACCCTTAATGTTGTATAGGGTGTATTTCTGCTTTAAATTTTCATTTAAAGGGTGAACTGTGAACTTACATGAGGAAGAAACCCCAAAGCAGAGAGAAAGAGCGAGGAATCGCTTTGCGGATGGAAAACTTTGCTCGATGGGGGTTGGAAAACGACTACGGAATTAAAGTTTCCTTTGCTTTACTCACACTGGTAATTACATGGGGTTTTATTAAAGTTAAGGTGTTTTTATAAAGCCTTGCTCAGCAGTCTGAATAAGGCGGCTGTAGTGATAACGACTTTTTATGGTTAGGTATAATCATTTTCAGGCCTGGAAATCCTTGTGTCAATTTCGAGATTTCGCTCATCTAGCGGAACTTTTTGAACATACTTTTTTAAAATTAGTTATATAGGTACTTAGTCAAATTTTTGATGAAGAGTTCCCGATGCATGGTCTTTGTTTTTAGCCTAGGTATTCCGCTTCATTTGAAAGTAAAAAGAAATAAAGTGCACGACTGGATCGCACGAAACTTTCTCGTTCATATCATCAGTTTGATTGGTTTATTTTTCTTTTATTATTGTTTATAGGCTATAAAACTAGATTTTTGAAATTGGTGATGCTGGTGGGTGGCTGTGACTCGAAGTAGGGTTTGTGATGTAAGAATTCAAAGATTTGTTTTTGAATTTGGACGTGTTTGGGGATAAATGAAGTGCGGGTTTCTGATAGTGTAAACTCCAATTGGTTGGAATTATTTTAAGGTTCATGATTAATATGGTTGAAAAAAGAAGAAGTGGGAAATATTTGTTAAAAAGGAGTTTCTAGTAGTTGTGATTACATTTTAACTGGTAGTGCGGTAACGGTTATAAGACGGCATTAATTGCATTTCTCTAAGAAAAACTAAGTACGGGGTTTTATTAAGAATACTTATGTTATCTTAAATAAACATTTTAGTCAAAATCTTTAGAGCTGATTTTGGAAAATAATGCGTACAAAATAGTAACCAAAAATGCAATGTTTATTTCATAAAATACTCTTGCTCAACTATTTAGCTAAAAACTGAGTATAGGGTATTGTTCAGGATGTTAGTATTGCGTAGTTTTTAAAGTTTTATCTAAATCGAAAATAGCGTTTTCGAGATTTCAACAGTTTTCAAAATCAGCGTTTCCGGTGCTTTGAATCGAAAATGAAGGACACAATATTGTTGAAAACTTCAATTTTACTGCAAGTAGGTATGCAAATCGTTTACCCGTTTTCATGTATAGGTAAAACAAAAGAAAACCAAATTCTCAAAATATGACTTTTTTCAAAAATCTATTATAGACAATTTAGAGAAAAACTAAGTTTTCTATCATGTTAGGAATGACCATATTACATACAAAATTAATTTTTGTTGTAATCGTATTGACCGTTTTCGAGATAAGGCCAATTTTCAAAAGCACCGTTATTTGACTTTTTAGCCAGAAACTGGGTATGCAGTCATGTTAACCCCATATATCGTAGTGCAAGTATACATTTTGGTTAAAATCGTTAAAGCCGTTTTCAAGTAAACTATAATTAAATAAAGTCTTAAAAAACAACATTTTTCCAAAATAGTCCGTTGAACGATAATTTAGGGAAAAACTGATTTTGCCATTATGTTGGGAATGACCGTATTACCTCAAATATGAATTTTTGTCGAAATAGTTTTAGTTACACCTACTTAAGCCCTAATATCAATTTTAGTTGAAATCGTTAGAGCCGTTTTCGAAAAACCCAAAATTGCTGAATACCGTTACAACGGCAACTCTTAACGTGCAAAAAAAAAATGGCCCCGAACTGTAAGCCCACCAACTCCAAATCCGAAGTTTGAAAGAAATCCGTCCAGCCGTTTGCGCTGTAGAGCTCAGGAAGGACGGACAGACGGACAGGCGGACAGAATTGCGAGACACACTTTTTCGAGTTCCTCTATCATCGTAATGTCAGATTTGATTAAAATCTCGAGTTCGATTTACATATACAATACAATACCTTTCTCTTACTACGTAATGCGAGAAAGTTAAAAAGAAAGAAAAAGCTCCACTGTTATGAATTGACTGACTAATCGAACTGCCATTACAAAAAGCATCTAGAAAACACATCACCCATTTTAAATTATTTAATATATCCTTGTTTAAAGTTAAACCAATTCCCCTCACTGTCAACTGACATACTTTTGTTTTGCTTTGGCTTGCATTACAATTTAAATCCTTTTCAATACCCTATACCCTTGGCGGACTAATGCCCGACTTTTATTTCAATTTGTTTTCTAATGCGCATTGTGTCCCACCATGAACTCCTGTAACTAACAATAATGTTACTTACCTACTACATACAACTACAACTACAGCACGGTTTCTATTCTTTTCGAATGCACATCTACCCTTGCGGCTGGCTGTAATGAAAGATATACTCTTGCCACTCCAACACAGTTGGATTACAAGTATCGCTAGTAGGTGGTATAATGATTACAGGAAACAACAGGCAAAGACTGGAATAATGTAGAAGAAATTTAAATAAAAAGAAGCTTTTAGATGAGTTTTCCCGTTGTAAGAATGGCAAGGATATGCTGTTTGTTTTAGCACAAAAAGGAAGAAAAATATAATTAAATGCTTTGAACTTTGTTTATATGCTTAATGGAGTTGTAACATTATTTTTGTTTGTAAAAGTCCAGTATCCTGCAAGTGAACCGAGTATCCTTCAGGGAAGAATTTGCTTTTTAACACTTATGGTGGTGTTGTGAAATTAAATAGTGCAGGCGTAGATACATAATATTTCAAAGTAATGTGGACTTTCGATTTTTGGCAGACAATGTGCGGCATTCAAAATCATTTTTAGTGCACTACCTTAAATTGTACGAATTCAAAATGACGATTTGCCTGTAAAAAATGATTTATTGTGACTTAGGCGGGTTTAAAATGTTTTAATGCGGCTTACATTCACTTATAGGTCACAATAGGTAATTTAATATGGAAATTTTCGCCATTGTGAGTTCATAAAATTGAATCTTGACTAAAATTTGGATTTGTGAGACCTTCAAAGCTCACCCTCCAAGACCGTATAGGCTTAAATTTTTTTTTAGCTGACAGGGGATTTTTATAATTAAGGACACACTTTTTGTTTAATATTGGCAACGCCGGTAAAAAATGTTTATCTTACTGCATTCGTTTAAAAGTATAATACTATACCGTCCAGACGTTCTTACCTAGTTGAAATGGATTTCCAAGAAGATACCTAATGGCAACTCCTCAACGAGGTCATCAACTCCAAGCTCCAGACAAACATTCAAGTGGCAAAAAAAGTTACCGGAGGGCTAGTCACATACACACCGGCACCTTCTTAATATTTCAACGACACATGTCATATTGCAAAACAAAAAATAAACACCCACCTCATGAGTCTTTTAAAGTACATGTACCTACAGAAGATGATCCTTGTTTCTTTTAGATGGACTGGACAGCTAGAGACGGTGCGTTTGCTTGTCCAAGGACTATTAAGAAATGCCAAAGCAATTCTGTTCAATCAGACTGATGGTATTCATCCCTTTGATGTCGCTCATAGTATGCATAATATTGACTTGTGGTCCTTGAAGCAGCTGGCTAAACACAAAAGTAAATAAATGGGAGGCATGTGCGGTGCGCCTTTTGCGATTGTGATTGTGACAGTGACATGATTGACATATTTTCAATAAACATCATAACATGCTTCTTCCCATTCGTTCTCAAAATTTAATCCAATTATGGTTGTTAAAGAAAATTTATTCACGCAAGAAAATGGTGTTGTGTGTACGTGTCTTGTGACCTTCGTATAGTGAGGCTTAGTTAGGTACATGGAACTTTGAAAAATAAATTAAATTGATTAACTTCCTTGTCAAGTAGTAGGGAAAAAAATGTTTATGGTATCAACACAGATATTATACGAAGTCACAATGGCAACATTTTATATCGAAAATCAGCTATTATGACTTCAATATTTTTATGGTGAAGCGTGAAGGTTAAGGCATTCACCAGAAATAGTTTTAAGGTCACAATAGACAACTTTATTAAGAACATTTCACAATTGTGCGATCACGGATATTTTAGCGTGCATCCCGAAACTTAAAATGAGAAGTACCTTCATTCAAAATGCGCATCGATTCTAATGTTACGAAGATAAATCAGCTCAAAAAGTGGATTTCCTGTGAACGGGTGGAAACTCTTCGTGTTAAGAGTAGCACATGATGAGAAAATCGAAAGTCATCATAGAGATAAAAAAGACCCTAACTGATTTAACTGGGGGGGACTCTGCACACCTTGCACACCCTGACGAGACGCCACTGCTACCCACTTATAGAGGTTTGATTTAATGATTTGCATTTGAAGAATGGGCACCAATAAGGCCCATTTCCCCCCTGATATAATAAAAACGCGGGAAATGATAATGGTTTGTTTTATTGCTTAATCTTTCAAGCGGACAAATCTTTCTTTTAAACCTCTGACGATTTTCACAAATCCCTAAAAGAATGTTTGCATACCTAAAAATTGGCTTTAAGATTTCAAACAACCGATTTAAGGAGACCAATTTAATTTCTCTACTGACTGACGGCTCAGTCTTCTGAAACAACAACATGTATATTTGCAGTTACGGATCCGTTGACCAGCCATTACATTTCCCCCATCCGTTCATTATTAATTGTTACATAAACAAAAACCTCAAAGAACACAATCCTTTGACAGCTCAAACTCAAAGACGATACAACTTTTCCCAAGGGAGAGGGTCTCTGCTGGGAGTATCTACCTACGCTTATTTTTGTTTTAAAACAAAAGCACTAGGTATATAGGTAGAGCCAAAAATGAATATATACCTACAGTCTTGTAAAAATATCCTCAAAATAGAGTGAACAGCGGTTCTGCTGAAATCTTACTCCACTACGGTTGATTTTATTTTCATCGACAATATCACCTTCATTGTTCCGGTTGTCTTGAACCTTATGAAAACCGCCTTCGCTGAAAGTTTCTCTCATGGCCTTCGAGAGGGAGGATTTTTCCCGCTCCACCAGTTTGCAAAATTCTATATCAGGTAAAGGATACCACTTTTTGTTAGTTTCAGTTTCCATCCACGCACAAATGACCGTCTCATCTCAATCTCAGGCTCTTTTCGTCTCCCGCCGTTACATCTTCTATGTTGGTACCTACACAACTTTTTTATTTATTATTATTTACGCAACACAACTTTCTGTATTCGCCGACATGAATTCAAAAACCACCTGGAGGTGCGCTGAGATACAATAAAAATAAGTTTGTTGCTGGTTGCTATACCGCATTATCAAGCTGTGGTTTGACGGAAGCTTTCCTTGTCTTTTTTCATTTTTGTTCCTTCCCATGAATAATGAACACCGGCAAGGATTTTGAAATTAATTTCGGCTCGTGCTTAGAGAGGTGGTTGTGTAGTATTGAAAATGGTGCACAGCACACTTAACAAGGATTACAACCGGAAGAGTGCTCTGTGTGAAGGGGGATGAGACGTTCATGTCGTTAAGATGTCTGTATTTTAGTTTTACAAAGCTGGTGGCGACAGCTTATCCTGTCGATAAGCCGTATGATTAATTGAAAAGTTTGTTGTCGTTATGGTGATTGTGTTTGTTTGAGAATAATTTTATCTTGTTTTACTCTCGGATTACAGATATATGGGATGGTGCGGTGGATATGGGAATCGGTGATTAATGGGATTTCGAATTATTCAGGAGTGTCCTTCGAAAGTTTTACAAGATGAACACGAATATTTTTCCAGTAAGTGATTGATATTGGTGCTTTTTCTGAGAGTAAATTTGAAAATGAATAAAATCAGTTGAGCTGACTGACTATAGTAATATTGAATGGTAAACTCTTAAAATATCTCCAATTCAATTAAAAGCGAAACAAAACAAACAAAAGCTTAATGCAGCACAATCATTGTTGGGCACATTCTGCGTCTTAACGTATTCCGAACAGTTTCCTAAGTTTTTGTCAGGGTTTTAGGATCAAGATTAGAAGGATCACAATCCTTTGTTGTCTCCTGGGATTGATTCTACAACTGAACAAGTTCTTGCTATGAAAAATATTTGATATCAATTTATTTGAATAATATTTCCCGCAACAGGTTCTTACAGAAGGATCAGTTTTACCATCGTAGTCCACCAAAACACGTCGCATCTCAAAGTTGAATCAAACCTTGACTCTGACAGAATCAACACGTAGGCCATCAACTGACTGAATATATAATACACAAGCACACAAAAGGGTCTATCATACATTTTTACTACCCATATAACAATCATCACAAAAGTTTTAAATCTATGAAAACCTGTAGCCTAAAATAGTACCTAGTCGATGCATAAACAAATTTACACCGATATAGTACCCAAAGCAAATTTCCGACACCAAGAGCGTCAATAAATACCCCCGAGGTGCCCGAAGCCAGAGCCCCGAACCCGAAGTTATTGCTTCTTCTCGTTGCGCTACATCGTCGTGCTTTACGGCGATTATCCTTTGAATAGCTGCTCAGTCGTTTGAAGGAGTTCCATATAATACGCGGAAGGAACTTTTGCGGCACAAGAAACGGCATTTCTTCATTCACGGATAATTGATTAGAGGGAATTTATGGTTTTGGAAGGGCTCATAAAAGTTTAAACACAGTCTTTCGAAAGAATTACGACTGCGTTCACCCCTTTTGTTACTATAGTCCTGCGGTATGTGTGTGACGATGATGTTTCTTTATGTGCGGGTGCAAACAAGTGTGAGCGCCTTTTGCCTTGAAGTTGATGTAGCGTAACGTAACGTTTTTTCGTCTTCTTAATAGGATTTTGTGCGATTAATTTTCTTAGGGTATTTTTCAAGCCTCTTCGTGAAATTATTTTGTTTTGCCATACGTTTCGTATTGTTGTTGTGGTAAATTGTAAATGCTCGTAAATTGATTGGCATGATAAACATCTTGCACACGAAAGAAATTCCCTTGTTTACAACATAAGCATCCTGACAGGGTGCGGTTAGGTTCGAGCTCATTGTGACGCTCATAGGTTAGGTGTGTGTGCCTTGGAACTCTTTTGATGAAAAGCAGTGAGTTAAAGTGATTTATTTTGCACACGCTTACTTAGATAGGAAGCGTATTGTCTGAAGGATGGGAATGTGATGAATAGGCATTGTGGCGAGATCGAGTGTTAAATCAGGGATGCGCCAATGGGAATTTTTTATTCAAAACATTGAATTGTTGTTCGTATTGTATTCATATGGAGGGAATGGAAATATGTAGGTACAGCAGACATCCTTAAATAATTTTTGAGGGCGGGCATAGAGCCATTGCTATAGTGAAAAGCAGTAGGCGTAGGAAGGCAGGAAAATCCTGTAACCGACTATCGAAAGAAACAAATTATGTGTATCCTGTAACCTGTTTCGAAGAACTCTCAAACAAAATGTTAAACTGTTAACTTTTTGACACATTTAGAGCAGAGCGACAAATTATTTGACTAAAGGGAGTAGTAGTCTACAAATATGCGCTTTTATGAAATATTTGGCGTAGTAAAATTCGAACGAGTTAATTTTTTTTTTTAATTTTTTTATAACTTCTCCTTGAAAAACAAAAGAGTTCAAGTACGAACTGGCAGTTGAAGAAAAACTCGTTCGATTGGAAAAATGTTTACATTACGAAATACGTTCTGTGATTGGTATTTGGACAGAAAAAACCTTCAAAAGTCAATGTGGCGGATTCAGCTTTACAGGTAAGCTAGGTCCGCCACAAAATCGACCACTTCCCGAAGAGTGACAAAATCAAGAATGGTGCAATTAAATCACATGTCCTTTGTTTGACGAAAGTCCAATGTTGCGGTCCCAGCTTTACCCAGGTCGGTGCCTTGAGCAATATAGCTTCCTTTTCAGGCTGTAAAGCGGGAAAGGTCATATTCGACGGACATGGGTCTAAAGTATTGTTTGCTTAAGAACAGTAAGAAGTGTGCGTTTTCCGTCGACTCGTATGTGCTTTTGTGATGCGTGGTTATGCCAATCTTATTCAATGCAATGCTATTCTAACTTTATCAGCAATGAATGCATAACAAAAATCGTCAGTTTGTTTCCTTAAAGTATTGCTATATAACTTAAAGCTTACTGAACGTTTCAACTCATTTTTTGTTTATCAAGAATTATTTTTCTCTCGAAGACGTGTACATAGCGACATATTGTGTACTTATCTTGAAGACGTGTAATGTAAACAATTTTGCGTACAACACGTATCTTGAATCTATGAGTCAATTTATCAGCTTCGAGCTGTTGATGAGTTTACTTTTGTTCAAAGTTTTCCTTAATTCCCAACGAAGGGCTTCCTTAAATTATTTTAAAAGCTTATCCTACAAGGTTACAATATTAATATCAAAGAAGGATCCCTCTTAATAATTCCCAGAAACTGTTACAATTGCATGAATGGTTTGTTATCCGCCAGGTCATATACCAAGCATTATAATGTAGGTATGTACCTACTCCATTCAGCAGATACATCCCCACCATTATATACGTGTCCAGCAATTAGCATAAATCTAATTAATTTTTAATAATATCACAAGCTCATAACACCGTATGCGGCGAGCTTGAGAATTATTATTACCTCTACCTGGAAGGCTTGTTATAATTTACACCGGCTAACATGAAGAGCATCGCAACGCAGATCCCCTTTTCTTATACCAACCGCCAGGATATGTTTGCGTTGGATTGTATTTTTCGTTGTTTATTTGAGAGCACAACAAAAAAAGCACAGGGCAGACAAGCGGCAGAGCGAAAGACCAACATTTCATTTGGCGAGGACATCTGCTGGTTAGTAAGTAATTAGGTAATTTTCATTTTTCGGATGAAGTTTTAATTGAATTTATATGAAAGCTTTGGATATAATCAGAGGAGTGTGCCTTAAGTCGGATGACAGTGCTTAAAAGTGCGTTAGAATATTTTGAATTCCGTTTGTGCGGACAGGGAATAAGTTAATGGCTATAATTAGAGTGTTGCTTCGGTGCAACTTTGAAAATGGGTTTGAGTTGGAGTAATGAAAATCCTTATGAATATGTTATAATATAATTATATGAGATGTACCTACTGACTCCATTTTGCCTTGGGGATCTGGCTGGGTATTGCGGACTTAATGGCACTAGAACAGTTCTTTTTAGGGGATTACAAAATTTATTAGTGCTGATAAAATGATAATGCTGGACTTATCTGCTTCTACGAATATATGCCTCGAAACTAAACATTTCCTAGGTACTGGTGCGACCATTCTGTAAAAGATACTCGTCTTTTTTCCGATACGAGATTGTGTAAGCGGTAAGCCCACAAAAAAACAGTTCAGCTTTTTGGTTTGCATGTGACTCTACCTTAAATCAATCAACACAGAACAAGTAGATACTTAGACAATGCAGGTAGTTTGGTATATGTAGGCAAAGTGGCGAACTACCCGAAACAAGATAAATCGGATTCGACCAGGTATTGATGGGTTTGAAAGTCTGACGCAGTTCGGGGGACTTTGTGATTCAAATTGACCACTAAATGCAGTCTTTAAGCCCTAAGCTTTACGCTCCTCTATGCTTTAGAAGCCTTTTGGATGTTTAACCATTGAAAGTCCTTAAAATTCTGATTGACTTGTTTATCCTATACCCACTGAACCTTCGCGGAATCGAGTGTTCAAAACCGTCTCCGATAATTTGGCATCAGTGCCAATCTCCAATTTGTTTACCAAATTATCAAAATGCATGTGCTTTTTTTAACCGCAGGGTGTTTGTTTGGAATAGGCTTGAAAACTTTTGCACAAAATTATCTCCGGTTTTCATATTTGCTTTGCCAAATATCGCGATTAAGATAAAGGCTATGTTTTATGAGGATCCGATCTACGAAAGTGGAGTCTGTTTCAAAAATATCTTCTAGCTACTGGCTTTAGAATGCATCGGTCGGTTAGAAAATATTATTGCTATATTTTGAGGTGGTTTCAGCCAATATTAGCGTCGTTCTGGCTTTAACAATGGCGATTCACATCACTTCCATTTAAAATAGTTATGTGCGAATTATTAGACTGATTGCACCGCGGAAAGCAGTGTTGATCAGTATAGAGGGCACTCTTCATTCTTCAATGAGCGAAACTATTGCTCTGATTCTTGTAGGTTGAATTCACATCTAACAAAGATCCAAGATTTTCGCTGTTTTTAAGCGGTTGGCAACTACACACAGACTTACAATTTATTCCTGCAGCCCCGACAAAATTTATTCAAAACACTCCACCTCATACTGATGGCTCATTAAAACAAAAACCTATGCCAAACTCTGCCCTAAAACTTCAATCAGCTCAAACTCGCCTGTGAAAACAATAGGAAACTACTCTATGAATATGTTCCTGCTAATTTATTTAAAATTCAAAATTGTTGTCAAGTTTGACAATAAAAATAGCCGCCAATGTGAACTAACTTTTATTTTGGTTATGCATATATGGCTTAGTATATGCATATATACATACTGCAATCAATTGTCAGACTGCATATATGATGAGATTATGAAGTTTTTGCGACTCCAGTGCATAGAACGAGAAAGTTGTCATCATTGAGTAAGTTCTACGATTGTGAGCAATTATCCAATGTAACCTGAAAATCCTAAAACCCATGCAAAGCTTTTGTCACAAGTTAACTAAAATATGTATCTAAGCATTTTCTTCTTCTTTTTTTTGTGCAAACTTTTCTAATTGTATCGGCCAAGGGGAAAATTGAATGCTAATGAGAATGTTCCACGTAGAAGTGGCATTCAACAAATGTATATATCTCTTATTGTCAACAAAAATGTTGGACTGGTCTCGGTTTCGCAGAGATTCCGTTCAAAGGAATTCACATTTGGGATAATTAAAAAAGTTACATAGATACTCTTATCTCGATTGCTGTGCTGCACAAGGATAGTGCATTGGACGATGTACGATGCAATAATTGAATTTAAATATGAAAAGCTTTAGCGTTACGTGTAACTTGTAGTTGGTCCTTGTTGGAACGAGTTTTTTGCGAAAAAAATATTTCAACGAATGAAATGAAAATGGCTTTTGAGTGAAATGTTTTGAATATTTTCATATGAATGGGTATCGTCGAATAATTGCAAATACCTATTCATATAGACGCATATCACTTGAGAGGGTTGAGTCAGCCGCCTGGCTTATGGAAAGTTATTTGTTATGAATATGCCCTACCCTCTGATGAATTTCGAGTTAAAAAAGGCGTGATCTCTCGTTTTCAGAGAGATTACTTTAAGCGATTCTTTCCGTATCTGCCCAAGGATGTAAGAAGTTGCCTTTCTTGGAGCCATTCAATATCGAACTCTTTTACAGTATTGCTGGTCGTGCAGGACTTTTTAAAACTACAAGGGATTCGCAAGCTTCCCTTGCCTGCTACGAGGTTGTAGTCGAGAGCTTTTGCTTTCTGTACCGAATTCCGTAGTGAGTGTCGCAATTTTCCATACGCTTTTAAGTTTAGTCCTTTAACAGGTCCTTCAGCATGTGGGTTGCCTGCTGATTAATTGTCCATTTACAGTAAAAACATCAGTGCATCAACAGTAAAGGAGAAAAAAGTATTCCTTAAAAATTCGTCCCACCCTACATAATCACACTTTATTGCGAACATACACGCATCAGAACTTTCGCCATTTTCGATGTGTGTATGTGTATACAACACATCCATGTAAGCAAACTTTTTCGTTCACCATGTGAAGAAAATTGAAAATTGATAAGAAGAAAGTAACTGCGAAGTAAAATAGAGAAACCGTATAGCGGCAGAGACGCCGCCATCACCGTACTTTGGTTAAACGCGTTATTTAGTACGAGTGACGAACAAAAATTCATCTTAGATAAGCCGCACCAGGTTATAAAACGTAAACGAGCCGAATCCCGCACAAGCCACAACGCAATACTTTGGCTCATCATCACCATCAACACGCCTGACAAATTCACGCAGTATATACGTACCCTACCGACATGTCATGTGACGAAAATAAGCAAAAAACGAGCACAGGAGACAGGAGTTCATCTAGCTGTATACATACCAAAGAGGTGAGTTTAACAACACTGACAAAAAACATCAAAGTAAGCAGACTATTGTCCTGAATTTTAAAACAAATGGGAGGAAGGTGATGGCGCCCACGAAACCTCTATGTCGCGTGGGGATGAAAATTATTCTTTCAATCTGCCGTTACATCGACGGATAAGATTAGAAGGGTTTTCTTCTCTCTTAAAAGTCATTTTTATTGACTTGATCCTGTGTTTTAAGATGGCAGACAGATGATGTGGTAAAAGGAATTCTCATTTCCCGCACACATCTATCTCTCGATTCGGGCGACTAAGCCGCCCTCGCATCCACGGGCCGTACTTTTTTGATGACTTATTTTTAGGTAATAACACAGATCGTAGAGAGAAAAGGATTACATTAGATAAACATCGTCCTGTGTGTCTGAATTCGATTATTTGTTCTTTGCTTTAGTTTATTACTTGAAAGGTTTCCGATGTCAATCATTTGTGGGTCGTGTCTCGTGTGTGACTTTAATATTTATTGAAGCCTTTTCTGCCCCCCGGTTACTGGAAGATGGATGGCGGGCAATAACGTTATTGGCATTGTAATTATTTGCCTAACTGATTTTGCAGATGAAGAAGAAGAAAAAAAAAAAGACGGCTTGGTGAAATTGGAATTCAAGGTCGATGTGCAATCAGAAAAAGGACAACGATGGTGAAGGTAATGTTTGGCGGCCATTAAAATAATTGAGAACAACCTTGCGGAAGGATCAAAGGAAAAGATACCTATAGATAATTTATTATTTTTGTTGATTGAAGTGTGTTGTTACGGATTCATTAGAATTATTATTGGGCAGTGGCGCCGAGGACAGAGGGGTTGTGGGGTTCAAGCTCGACTTCGCCTTAAAATGTGCAAAAATGACTTTAATCTTAATCTTAACTTGAAGTTGCTTTCAGATCTATGAAATTAAAATTATTTAAGCTTAGCTTATATTTGTCGTCTGGTGTCTGAATTTGAAGCCCTTTACAAGTCTTCAGTAAGAGATATATCATCTGATTTCAACAAGTGCTTTTTGTTTAACGTTTGGAAACTGCTTGTAAAATTCCTCTAATTAGGGAAAAATTAGTATTTTTCAAGCCACACTACTTTTTACGAAGGGGCATAAGTATTTTCAGGTCATTTTAATGAAAATATATTGAAACGCTAGCTGACCCGTGCTCGCCTTGCTTTATCCGCCTTCATTTTTTGTGCGGACCGAAAACGACCACTAAAAGAATTTTTAGTGTAGTCAATCAAATCAATCAAACAAATATTTTCGATCGAAAATTTACACTTTTAAAACATACATAATTATGTTCAAACAGATTTTTTAAACGCAATTTTAATTCCTACTAAAAAGTCTACACAAAAAAGATTTCCGCAAATTTCTGTAATTTCCCTCTTACCCAACTCAAATGTCAACGAAAAGGAAGCAACAAGAATGAAACAACTTGACACACGAATCCCACCAATCCATTTCCAAACTTTTCCCAACGAAAACACCTAAAAATGTGTGCGCTGAAAAGAGACGACCGCCCATTGAAGTGCAAAACATATATTCCGGTATAAAAAGTATCCTAAGTCCCGACCCAGAACATAGGCAATCACTATGCCAGGTTTCATCAAAATCCGTCCAGTAGTTTCTGCGTGATTCGTGGTCAGGCATTATGCGAGTGAGCGAGTTTTTCGTTAAACTTGACAAAGACAGTTTTTACTCAGGGGAGTTTCTTCTTATAATCTGGGTGAACACTGGCAATCAATTCGCACTATTTGTTAGCGCATTTTATTTAAAAAACATTGTCGCTACTTCCCAGGTACATCGCATACTTCTCTTTCGTTCCGCTCCAACAAGGAAAACGACACGCAGACCTATCGATCTGCTCCTTCTACTACCCCAAGTCAAAACCTCTATCAGGAAATTTTATTTGGTTTTTTTCGTCTGCGTCTAAGCTCTTGGATGAAACCGAAAGGTGATTAACAGAACTTGCTAGAAATTCAGTTAATAGAGAATTGTTTTGTTTTTGGATAGAGTACATTTTTCGATTATATTTTTATAATGTGGTGAACTTCAGTGCAGAATGCAGATTATAAAATTCATAGAAAAATCATGTTGACTTCTCAAAGGATGACGAAAATAACGCTAGATAGGTCTTATTGTTTGATGCGCCCATATCCCCAGTGGGTATTAAAAGAAATCGACTTTCCACTCAGACTACAACAGCAAAAGAAAGTAAAAAAAAATGTCCGCCATTTGTGTGGTAATTTGTTGGCAAAAAAAAATGCTGTAACGTGACAGCTTAGGGTTAGATACTTCACAACAATATTCCAAGAAAGTTTTCGCCTGCCAGTCCGATTAAGCATCGTAGACAATAATTGCAAGAAATTCCTTACAGCGTTACTCACTAAATATCTTTGAAAATGCACAGCGAAGAAAGTTCGTTGAACGAATTATTGAACATCAAACGTAAATGCCGATTTTTTGAGTAAAATCCTCCTCAGCTGAACCACACCTTGATGGCTTCGTTAATAGTCGAAACTGCCGCATTTGGGGCTCAGATGACCCACATGTGATTGTCGAAAAACATGCGTACATCACTGGTGCGGGTTTTGGTGTGGGGAGATCACTGGACCCTATTTTTTTCGAAAATGAGATTGATTAAGCAGTGACTATTAACGGTGGTGGATATCGCCACATGATAACTAACCGAGCACTTTCTGCGTAAATTCAAAGATATTGATTTTTTAACCACCTGAGGGCTGAGAAACATTTTGGCACAAAGTATCGTCCGGTCCACATAAGACCCCAGTTGATATCAAATGGTAGATGCAAAGTGCAATGCAAAGTACGTCTTCATCGAGCGTCGACAGACATTCCTAAAAAAAACTAAACTTGCAAGAATGTTTTTTTTTTTTTAATCTCGTAATACAAAGTTAAAAAGTTAAAGTTACAAGTCAAATGAAAAATGTTCACTGATGCTTGTTTATTTTCAGCCGTCGACGTGTCGTATCGGCAGAGTTTAAAGCGCATTCTAAGCAAATTAGTCGACGCTGCATATGCGCCTAAAATCATGTGGATTCTTGTGGTCGTTGTTGTAGTAGTTTCCAAGTCATCATCTATATGAAGGTCAACCACATTCACATTACCTTGCGCCCATCAGTGCTTACCTTTTATATTCCCCTTATCACACTCGCATCCTGCACTGATATGATGTATTCACTTTTTTGAATATACAACACCGCGCCACATAATGATGCTATAAATCTTCTCGGCCGAATCGTTGAAAAATTAACACATTTTCCATTTTCACAGTTCTATTGTCGCCACCGAGTATACGAGTATCGTCTGCCACAGAAAAGCAGAACAAAAACGCCTGTCAACAGGTAGGACATTTAGTTGCCAAAATGTCTACCTTTATCTTAAGCACCGCGAAAATGTTTAATGTGCCTTAAAATTACCATAATGTGCTCGTTTTTTGTCATTAACAAACAATTCACCCGAAATACTTTGGCCATTAGACGATTGCACGATATCAGGAGGTTTTCTCTTCTTCTTCTTTTCCTGTTATCCTTAGCCAAAGTCTGTATACAATTTACACAAAGGCCACAAAGCCACAGACACTGAATAAAAGACGAAGACAACTTCACAACTTCAAAGCGAAAAACCAGGCCACTGCCATCAGTGTCATTATTCACGAGCGTCCCTAAAGTATTTAGCAAACCAAAATAAGAGCCAAGAAACGTAGGTCCAAGGACCGATGTGTTTTTTTTTTTTTTGGAATTCATTAGAATATTTTATACGGTACCTAGTCCTAAAGTGATGCGGTTTTTCTCAGTTGTAATTTTTAGATGGAGCGACGTTTGGCATTTTCGGGTAGATGTCTTGGTGGATTATGTGTATTTTTCAAGGGCCAAAATGTTGCTTAGAACAATTTTAACAGCGTTTTCCAAGCAAATATTACTTTTTGACGCAAATGCAGCTGTCTGACGGTTCATGAATTTATTGCGAACAGAATCAGTTTTCGAATTGACCACGTGCAGGGGTTCATGCGTTGTCCTTCGGTGAAACCATTTCGTTTTTTTATCAAAACAAATAATTTGCATATATCCTTTTAGAGGTACTTATGGACCTGGTTGAAAGTCAACGTCCAAAGCAAATCCCTGCTAAGTGCTTGGTGAAATAGAAAATCCCTAAAAAGACGTCCAGGTTGTCCACCCACAAACAGAACGGTGTCTCCTTTGGCACACGGAACCCTATTGAGCCTTTTCATTTCCGGTATCTGGTCTGATGGTTTTAGGTATTTATGCGCGTCTTGATGTAGGTAGGTACTCAATAGTAAATCCCTTTCGGAAGATGTGTTTAATTTGAATTTAGTGCAAGTCCCATTCGCTATTAATCCCCCAAGTTAAAGTGTTGTGCTATGACAATGGGGAAGCGATAAGAAGCCGCCTTTCATCAGATCCACAATTCCTTTACATAGCACCATAATGCCTGTTAATAATTTGTTGCCTAGAAAGGGGCTGTTATAATATGTATAAGTTTGTTTAGCATCACAGTAAAACCAACCCAAGTGCTTGTAAGAGTGATCCTGATTTAAGCTCTTAAATGGAAAGTCAATGAAGGAGTAGGGTATAGGATTCTAATATCTATATTATAGCACAGCAACAATGTGTTGGATTTTCATTGCCTTTGATGGAACTTGTAAAGCCTACTTCCTTCGATATATATATTACTTCTCCCCCCACTTCTCTAGAACTTTGAATAAGAACGACTATCAATTACTTAAGGAGGACATAAGCCATCAAGAGTATACTTTGTCGACTACAGTTATTGTAGTGTTGAGCATGATACAGAGATTATATCATTGTTGTATGCTGACCTATGCAGTTTCGGGTTTTGTTGGTTAAATGGAAGTCTAATTAAGCAGTTAATTGAGGCTTATTGGACTAGAGTGGGCTGTTGCCAGGCATTTGGTTATTTAAAACAACAAAGAACTAGGCTATTGACTTAATTAAGTTAGTCATAGTGCACAGGAGCCGACCGTATTTTTAAACCAAGCGCACTCAAATCTTGATCATATCGCCCCATAAGCTTGAAGTTGACTTCGCTCTTATTGGCAACTACTCATCTCATCACATAACCATAAAACCCGCTTGTCGCATGGTATCGCTGAACCATTCTTGCTATTGGACCAGTTTATACAGTACAAAGAACACCCATTGAGCCCCTCTGTGCAATTTTTATGCTTT
Source organism: Cheilosia pagana (assembly GCA_936431705.1). Lineage (NCBI taxonomy): Eukaryota > Metazoa > Arthropoda > Insecta > Diptera > Syrphidae > Cheilosia > Cheilosia pagana. The sequence goes on from OW386168.1 coordinate 38,628,213, forward strand.
GTAGCAGAGTTACCTACTATTCTGGAATCATGCTCTATTAATAGGTTTCAAAGTTCGCCGGTTCATTAAATGCACATCGTACCTCTTACCAAAAGTTGGTGCCGCTTTTGGAAGACCCCGGAACAGGCGAAGTTTAATATTATGCCCTTGCTTAAGGCAAAGTTCTATAAAGCTCCCGAACTATTGTGTGGTTGTACCTACACTATATGCATATCGCATATCAAACCAAAGTCTTTCGGCAAAGGTTTAGAGATTCGAAAAAAATATAAGCTGGGTTAGCAAATCCCCGCAAACTGTCAAAAATACCGTAAGTATTAGCATCCCCGCAAACCCATGTTTGTTCTTGACTTAAACCAAGACCAATCAAAGCCGTGCCAAACACATTTTCAAGTCTTGTACTCAAGGGGTCCATATCCATTTGTCGATAAGCTGCAAATGGCTGCAGGAAATAAGACCCCAAAAAAGGAAATAACACCCAAAATTTTTTTAAAAATCGTGTTGTTGTTTCCTGTATAATTTTTTGGGGCCTTATTTCATATTTTTTGGGGTCTTATTTCGCAGAGCCGCTGCAAATGACTCAAGATCAGCTTGAATAGCCTCCACATACCACATCAGCCCTGCATTGCTTTAAGTCTGGCCCAGGACTATAAACAAACAATGGTTGATTTCTGAGCATGAGCCATTCGAAAGGTTAAACGGTTTTACAAGCTTACTTTACATTTTTCTGAATTTTGTTGTTCTTATAAGAGTGAAATACGTTTTCGTAACTGCACTAGAGCATGTCAAACAAACCACTTAGCCTTTCGCAAAACTCGTCCTGAATTTATGTCTATCTCCTCATTTTGCTTACTTTTCTAAGTGGCATAAGCTTGATTTCATAATTCATCTTATAGTGTGCTTGACTCCTGAGTAAGGGCTCCAATCAGCACAATCCTGTTAAACATTTTTTCGTTTTGTAGCTTTCTCCTTTATGCAAACATCTGACAATCATCCAAGCGTGTCCTAAAACCATCCTTTGAAAAATTTACGTTTTTGAACAACTTCGAGAAATTAAAAGCTAAATTGGGTTGATGTTTTTAACTCGGTGTTACTGTGTAAAACTTTGCCACACTTGCTATGTGTAGTAGGAATATGTTTGCAGCCATATTGACGTCTACGGTAAATTGCAAATGTCAACAATAACCAAGTGTCACTTATTTGCTAAATCAACTTAAAATGAGCCCATAGTTCCCATCGCTCAATAAAATCAACGTGCCATTTGAAAGTGCCCAAAATTTGTGCCGGATTGGGCATATATAGGGCATAGCCAAAAGGTATTCTACAAATATACCCATATGAGCGGCATATTGCTAAACAAAATTTATTCCACAATGACCATTCATGATAGTCAACAAGCGCAGTGACATGTGTCATAGGTAAACATAAACACAACCAGCGACAGCAGTGTACACCAGTGTATCCTCAAACGTAATCCCTCCCTGGGTATTGGTTTTATGTATGTTGGTAGCCCCGGGTCAGTGTCCCCATCGGAAGTAGTGATGAAGTGCTTCCATCTAAACCAAAAGGATAACAGCGGTCTAACGTTTTTTATTTCAATTTATTTATTGTGTAATTTTTCTTGTTTCTTTATCTGCTAAGCTGCGTGGAGCTTAAGAATGTAAAAAATATAGTTTCCCCTATTGTGTTATCCGAAAGGATAAGGCGCGCAGAATCGGGCAAAAGAATAAAGGATTATGTTTTTTACGCACACCTGTCGCTCACTAAGCTTCGATGCTATACGATGTTTTAATGAATTTAATTTTGGGGTATTTGTAATTTTTATATAGATTTTCGTCCTTGGTCTTAATGGTTTTAAATTCCCCAGGTCAGGCAACTGCAACTGCAATCGCTCAACTTCTAGCACTCAGCAGCATTTAATGGCACGCAGCCCCTAACAATTTATTGGCTGTCAATGCGATTAATTGATTTATTGTAATCCCAAATGAGCGAATTTACAGCCGTCCCCATGATTCTTGACATTATAGCATTGCCCGTCGTAGTTGTCGTCTGTAAAAATGTAAATGCAACAACAAATACATCGCCGGTCGTGGAGTGCCAGCATCATCTGATTAATGTCTACCGAGAGGGGTTTTGCTTTGTGGACACATTCCACTGGTATGTCAATATGGGTACTCTCAACCCATTTAAAAATGTTGAGCTTTCTCCCGTATATAAACACCCTAATCCCTGATGGGCGCCTCTATACCAATTTGCAACCGCTTTTCGAATAAAATATGTTTGACTCCTTGCCGGCATGGAATTGCAATAAATTACGGTCCCTCATGGTATATATCCGTTTGCATGGGCTACATACAGAGAGGCATTGTCCGAGCGGGTGGTTTAGTGGTGTCGAAATCTTTTTCACTCATTCTCCGGTGCATTTAATTTCGAATGCGCATTTAGTTGTCACCATTAATATTGATTGAAATTAATTAACTAACGTGCTGTCGGCTATTTGTCTAATTGTGGCTGACCATAGCGGAGCAGAGGGGCGGTTTTGACATGCAAAACACAATTTACCTTCTTAGTGTCAAAAAATTGCAGCGTCTTTTTGAAACAAAGTGGGACTAGGCTATACATTAGGGTGAAGCGAAAAAACTTTTTTGTTTATTGGTATCTAATAGTGAAAAAAAGGTGCCTTATCGGCTTAAATATATATATGCAAAATATGATTCGATTTGGATAACGATAACTGCCCGCGCAGACACACTGAAACTTTTATTAACAACTTGGGTTCCAAAAATAGGACTAAATTTATGACTTAATTGGGAAAAGCACCATAAAACTTCTTATTCCGAATATTCGTTTTTAATTCCTTAAAACAATATATTCTTTTTTCATATTTTATTTAGTTTTTCCCAGATTATCGCAGGATTAAAAAAAAAGATTGTAAAATTACGCCAAAAATAGACCTTTTCATAATCAAGTGACACGGTGTGCTATAAAATGTAATCACTTTTTTTTAAATATATCTAGTTAGTCTCTCTTTTTGCTTTATATCAGTCAACTATTGTTTTCCATGTGTATCAGTCATATTATCGTCTCTTTTACAAATATTAAACTAAACTCTTTAAAAGAAGAACATGCAGAGAAGGCAAAATATATTTAAATGTCCTATATTTGGTGATTCTTGTGATATAAAAGAAAATGTTATACTTATGAAGATGCAATAACTATACTATGAATGAAGGAGACATCAACTTAAATGCGAATTGGAAACTGCAAACAAAAGAGCCCACCATTCCAGAAGTAGCAGCTATAGTAACATCCAAAATAGAAAATATATGGCTTTGCTGCAAGAGTCAGGATCCATATACATGGGATATGCAGTTCCTTAGACTAGTTTGGCCAAAAGAGTACAAATTGTAATAAGAAGTTTTCTATCAGATGAAGAGATTCCACAACATCATCTTATGGCTAGCGGTTGTGACGGTACAAATGTGAATAGAGGAAAGTACGGCGGTGTTATAAGACTACTTGAGACAGAACTTCAAAAACCACTTCAATGGATAATTTGTTTACTACATATGAATGATCTACCTTTAAAACAAACACTTATTTCAACATCTTGATGGATGCACTTCCGGGCCTAAGTCTTATACTGGACCTTTGGGAAAAGTACTTAAACCTGTGAACAATTATAGCTGTTAAAACATTTCAACGTAGGTATCGAAGGAAATTTTCTACCAGAAATGGTTAAAGATTTAACTACAGATCCACAGTACTTGCACAAGATTATGAAACGGGCCAACCGCATAAAGCATTTATATAAACTACAGTGACACCTCCAGGAAACTTGATAACTTTGGCCACGTTTGCTGTCAAGATCAAGCGCCATCTTGGCTCTCCGTCAAAAATAAACCATCGTCTTTTTAACATAGTTTTGGCCACCAGATATCTTCCAAAAGAACCAATGAACGTAATCGATCCTGTCATTCAGATCAATGGTTATTTTGCGCATCCTGAAAACATTCCACTTACTATGATAACAGATAACAATAAACACATTAGAGACCTGGCGGATCGGCGCATATAAAAAGCGCGTAGTATGCCTCGGTCTTCAACACCCAGGCTGTTTGAAGTGCGTCTTATTAACTTCAATGCGTTAACGTATATCGATTTAATAAATTATCAAGAAATGGATTCTGAACCACCGATTGTGCGACAAAGAAATTCGCAGCATCGTGGAGTCTGGTGATGAAGGTGAAGTGTTCTTTTTAAGGCTTCCGTGCCATTCCTAGGCTGTTGAACGAGCTGTAAAGATAAAGACGTAAGCTGCCACTTCTCGGTAGACGAAAAAGTCATGACTAGGAGCAATAAAGTCGAAAATGTTTATTGTTACGAGAATGAATTTATTTTTTGTTTATATTGAATTTCTTTTGCGCACTTTTACTTATCTGTTTACTTTTATATTATTTTCTGCCATACCTATAAGTTTAGTGAAATCTTGTATCAAATTATGATTTTTGAAGTCAGTGAAAGAGCTGCTCAATTAGCCGTTTGGACTCGCCATAAAATTGTAGATCCCTTCCATTCGTTGCAAAAATTAAAAACTCACACAAAACGAATGGTTGTGACTTGTGAGAAGCTAGGCTTAGGGTCCCATAGACCTTTTGCGCTAAATGTTTTTTTTTAAAGATTTTCAATGAATTTTTTGTATGGGCGGTGATACGCCCCTTTGTCCACTTTTGACCAATTTTTACAGGAATACTCCAGGGCCAATACCTAAGATTGTGTGTAAATTTGAACTCAATCCATTGTGTGATTTTCAAGAAATAAGATTTTTAACGTATTTTTTGTATGGGCGGTGCTACGCCCTTTTGTCCAATTTTGACCAATCTTTGCAGGAATACTTGCCATTACCTAAGAAAGTGTGTAAACTTGAACTCAATCGAATCTGTGGTTTTCGAAATATAATGTTTTGAATGCATTTTTTGTATGGGAGGTGCCACGCCCCTATAACTCATGAACCAATACACCTTCAAAGACCGTATATGCCTACAAACCATGCTATTAACGTCACCTTTCATGGGAAGTTTTCAGAATCAAAATCGGTTCACGCATTTCAGAGAACATTGGCGACAAACACAATTCAACTTATTTTTATATATATAGATTTGTGTGTTTATTTGACTACTACCCAGAGAGGGGGGCACCTGGTCCATAAATGATTTCGTTTTTTAATTTATATGATAGGTAGATACATTTCAAGAGAGTAGTGTTTGCTTTTTAATTAATTTTACAAATTAAAATTCCCATGGAGGTTTTTATTTCATACTGTACACAAATGAATAATGCACAAGTGCATAGGTACATGGCACTCACTCATGGCTCATGTTCGAGAAGTCATTTTATTAAATGCTCCCTATACTGAAAAGTTGCCCGATTTTAAGTTCCATTACATGGGCAAAATGCCAACTTTTACCCCAGACAGACAAGTGCGATTACTTTTCCACTATGGCGTTGTAATTTTTCAGCGAATTTCAATGACAAATTTAAAAAAAAAAAAAAAATCACACAAACACAAATTTTCCATATAAAGGACTTTCAATGAGAATGTGGAATTTTTTTTTCGCTTTCGAAATTCCATTTAATTATGAAACAACATCTCATTTTTTACACACAGGACACCATTAATATGTTAATATCCGCATCGCATTTAAAACATATATTTACATAAAAAAAATAATGAAAAATGTTAAATGGTAGATACCTACTTTACGAAGTGCGGAGCTGAGAGCTGCTTTATGAAAACTCCAATGTAGCCATTGCTGTTGAGAGAAAACATTTTAAAGGCTGTTGGCATAATGGAGAGAGCAGACGCACAGTAATCAGTTAATAGGCTGTGCGGATGCATTGCCTATACGTGTGAAGTGTTGCAGCGGATCATTTTGCAAGCTAATAAATCTGAAGAGGTCCAAAAACAAAAAATAAACCGACACCATCAGTTTCACTGTAAGCCCCAAAGAAGGCTAATTTAATACCACGAAAATTGAAATGTAGTCGATTTGTATTAGAAAACTTTCTAGGAGATTTAGGACTCAACATAGGGCATTAATAGTTCACTTCGATTCTAATGCCCGAAACCACATAGGGATTAAAGGTTTGGTGAAAGAAGTCTTACACCAAAAGCTAAATCAAAAATTTGAACAATGTACAAAAAATAAGGTTGCCTGGGTGACACATTTTCAATTTTTTACTGATTTTTGTAGGCAGGTCTTTGGCCGCTTTTCTGGAATCGTCTTGTACCTGTTTTAAGATGTGCTTTGGACGTGAACAAAAATTTAAACACCTTTTTAGATACGTTTCTCGCATTTTTGGACACATTTTTTGAACGAGACTTTATACGCTTTTCCAGACGTGGTTTTAGCGTTTTTCAATGCGTCAAACGGACCCGTTTTCTGACTTGTTCTTGGACTCTTTTTTAGACGGGTTTTCGGTGGGTTTTTGAAATTGTTTCTAAACCATTTTTCGGACGCAACTCACTGTCACTGTCTATGAAGAGAACGAATAATGTCAGAGCTCATAAGACCCTGTCCCAGAAAATAAGTCTCTAATTGGAATTGGAAGTATGACGAACAAATTTTGGATACAAATTACTCCTGGAATTTGAATCCACTCATTAAAACGAGGGCTGCATTCATGTGAAAGTATTACTTGTTCAATGTTTCGAGAAACGCTTGTTAATACTTCGTTGTAACGCATATCCTTTTATTCCCAAGCCGTGGGATCACTAACTTCCACGTAATAATACAAACCAGTGAGGCTCTTATCTCACTTCTCATGTAGTCGTTAACATTTTGACATGCGAATTTCCTCGAAATTACCTGCTATCCGCACAAAAATTCATTCGAAGTTTCAGCGAGTCCTAGTTTCAACATATTTACCGGTGTTGGTTTCATCGTAATGGACGCCACGTCCCATGGACATGTCATCATCAAACCGAATGCAACACGGCAAATACGTCAAGAATCCTCTAACGAACCACACTCATTTCTGATCCCAAATTCCCTGTCACAGTGCCCTCGGGCCAGTGCAGTTTCCAGAATTATGACCACTTTACGCGTCACACGCCAGATTCCATCAGTGCGAAGAGATCTTTGTTGTTCAGTTGGAATGGTAATACATGTGCATCCTTGGGTATTGTTATGCTCATGCTTATGTGCGTCGAAAATGTCATAGTTCCATGAAAGTTCCGGGAAAATTGCAACGAAAGACAAAAGTGATGGAGGCGTTTGGGACGAAATGGATAGTTTTATTTTTGCATTTTTTTGTAAAAACATATTGTTTTCGATGCGCTCTTGCCTTTATGCTCTACATCAATGTCGGATAGTGTTTCTGATTTTGTGCAGTGTATGTAGGGTTGTACCTTTCACCTTTTGTTTGTTCCTACAAAGAGTGGACAGACTGAGAAGAAATGGATTCATGAGTCCGTTATAAAAAGGCAGCAAATGCATAGCAAAGTTTTAGAGTATTTGCGGTAGAGCGACATTTACAATAAACTGTAATGTAGGGCGAATGTGCAGACGTAAAATCGTGTCACATGGATAGGACACAGGAGTATGAGCTACAGACCTTTCCGGTGGCATTACAATTGCAATTTGTGGATATGTTTGAGACCCAATTTTGATTTGAATTTCTACAGAGTAGAGACACTCATCCCTCACCTCGGTGGGGCGAAAATAGGGTAATTACCACCGATTGAACAAAAGTACTTGCTTAAATACTCGTAAGTCGTAAAGTGTACTCCACTTATTTTGCAATTTCAAGACAGGCAAAGTTTTTTTTTTGCCTTGGAGAACACCCTCATCTTGTACATTGACAGCTTCAAGATTTATAGATGACACTCGGACAAGATGACATATAATACGGAGAATAATGTTCAATTTTGTTCAAACCCACCCCAGTAGCCATTCCTGTACTAAAACTCACATCCCAATGTCAGGTTTAAAATCCCCCAGACAGTCTCCACGTCTCGTATTTACACTCAGTCATTATATACCTACATTTATACTACCTGACTAAATAGTATAGAGCTTCGCATGATTCGTGTGTTGTAAGGACTACTGCGCCAAGAGCATAAATCTGATAATGATTGATTGTTGCCGATGGCGATAGATGGAATGCAACCATAAATTATTCAATTGACAGCTAGACAAAGCAAATTAATTTTGTGGTCGAAGAGTAGAATGGACACTGCTGTTTTATGTTTATAAAAAACGAATTGCTTGGGGAACTGTCTAAACGACGCATTACATGACAAGCAATCAATTTTGCTTTCAAATCGGCTTTGACAGATACTTACAAACATATTTGGCTGAGCTTTTTTGCATTTGCACACGTACCGCGGCTACCTCTTTCAAATCGCATTGGATAATTTGTTGAATAATTGGATCCTTACAACATCCTCACAAGAAATAATCAAGTTGCGATATGTCGCGTGATCAGTGTTCAATAGTCATCCCGTGACCTCACATAATACCACCACCACCAGTGATCAGTTGATTGTTTTAAATGGGGTTTTTGTATAGTACTCAAAGCATGAGTCATGAAGTCTGGAGTCGACTGTATCGTATGAATGAACTGACCATTTTAATGTGAAACATCTGTAGAAATTTGCACACCCTGTAAAGGCAGCAAAATCCCCGCGTCGCCAATTAAAATAAATCAAAATGAATAGACAAGGGATGATAAGGAAAAGCGGACGTTTTTTCCGCTTATCTAGAAGAAACCTTTAAATCGTACGATGGTCAAGCGGTTCACGACAATATTAATAAGGCGGAATTAATATCTGGCGATTAAACACTCAAAAGTGCCACGCTTAATGAACTAAAACGTGAAATCGAATCTCTGAAACCTAAGAAAGCTCCTTGCTAAGGGGTAGACAGCTTGTAAAATCTGTAATTTCTCGATGCTATGTGTGTAAGCGTCTATCGGCTCTTCCTGGAACGCAACCATTCGCTCCTCTTTCTTGTGACAGGATGATGTCATCGCGTCCGTTCGACATGACTGGGGTAGATTATGCCGGTCCGCTTTACATCCGTGAATCAGCCAATTATGGATCAACAAGGAAGGTCTATTTAATGGTACTAACTTGCGGTTTTATAAGAGCCGTGCATTTGGAGCTCGTGGCAGATCTCACAGCTGTACGTTGTTTAAGAAGGTTTTTCGCACGGAGAGCAACTCCAAATATTATTTATTCAGATAATGCTAAAATGTTTAAGAGTTTTGAATGATACACTGGGTACCTAGTGATAGGTATGGCGAAAGATTCTGTGAGCACAAAAGGTATTAGATGGAAATTTATCGTTGGGGAGGTTTCTGGGAAAGACTCATCAGAAGCGTAAAAGTAGTCTTGTTAACTGAAGCTATTCCCATATACAAAATTCACGTACCTACCAGGAAGTTAAATATTCACGGCAAATGTGCAACACCTTTCGACAACATTTTTAAAAAAATGTCAAGGGATTGAAGGGATCCTTGCAGTTGTAGGCTCATTTTATCTCGTAATCCAATCACTCCCAAGGAATTCTATAAATAAAAGGTAAGAAAGACAAAGAATAACATATTTCGCATTGTTCTACCTTCCGACGTCATACCGAAGGTAAAAAATACCGAAATACTTGATACCCGCTAAAGATTAAGGTAACAGAAGATTTCTCTGGTCTAACAGCCGCCACGTAAACAAAATATACTCAGCGCCAAGGTAGACCTTTAAATCTTTCAGCTTTCAATGCAAGAGCGCATGACAGGTTAAGCCTCGAGGCCACAAGAGATGTATTGGAAAACAGCACTGTTTGATTTATGTACTCGAGGCTATGTCTACAACTGCAAGAAACATCTGACTCCGGTTTGCACAGTTGGACTCTAAAACTTTAAAATTTAAAGATACGCTTTGCTTTATTGTAATCCGTTGAGAAGAAGCGAATCTTTAAGTTTATATATTCTAAGAAGAGACTATTTCGCAATACTTCAACTGAAGCTAAACAGCTGCATTTTAAGCAATGCTTGCGCCTGTTCTGATATGCGTCTTTGGGAAACTTTTTAGTGGCTGCTTTATTAAACTATGCACTTTTACCAGGAATTGTAAGCCCGACCACTGCATCATTATACGGCTTAACTCCCCATTTTTGCTGCAGAATATGTTTCTACCATCTTACAGTCTTTGGAACGAATTTTTATGAAATGAAAATATCGTTGTCATGTAAATGTGGATGAAATTTTCATTTGCTGAACTATTCGCATCTCCATTCTGCCAAACATCGATCAAAAAAAGATTCAAGGCAACAGTTCCGCTGTCATCAGTCGTCAAAATAAGTCATCGTCGAAATAAAAATGAATTAAATGCTGACACAAGTGATATCAGCCCCGTGGCAGAATTTAAAGAATTTCACTGCGACCACCCCAAACAACTGAACTTCTGTCGGTACTCTACTCGGTGTAATTCATTTTACTTGACATTTGCAATTTCCCCAACTTCCTTCATAGTTCGAAGAATGCACTTAATGGTCACTACTTGGCAGGCAATCACAATTCGTTGCAGCGGAAAATCATTAAATGTCCACGGGACCCCTATACAGTAAAATACCGAACTCGAACTCACTCGAATTGCAATTGAATTCATTAAAAGCGCCTTGCACTCGCACGCCACAGCCTTGTCATATAATTATTCAACCGGAACATAACGTCAGATATGATAAAATGCAACAAAATACCGAAAATAATACCAACTGCGACCAAGAGACTGAAAAACGGAACTGGTCAGCTTAAAAACTTTGGCGACTGATAGCAGAAACCTAAATGTCATTTGGGTTCATTCGGGAGGTTAAATCACTGTTCGACTGAATGAAACCAATGTTCCAGTGGTCGATGTGCGTGGGTGCCCTAAGAGTGGTTCGGTTTGGCTTGGTGCGGTTAACGTGATGATGCTATTTACATTTTATGCGCACTTAACCAACACCAAGTGGGGGTAAATTAAACCGCCGAATGAAGTTGTGATTTCTGATTTTTTTTTAAATATTATTTGTGTATGTGCACTGAAAATATCGACCGAGGTCCGAGTGGTTGTAATTCATTCACTTGGATGTAATAAATTTAATGCGAATGATGGAGGAGGCTGAATCCACTGGCGTGTTGCTATCCATTAAGATGACTTCTGTTAAGAACCTTTTTTAATAAAATTTACGATTCCCTCAGTGTGGGTGTGTGCTGTACAACTATCACCCGGAGCACTCTTATTCCGTTTTCCAGCAGAGTGCATTAAAAGCTAATCCCCTTGATGATGCACAGAATTTCGTACTCCATCGACGGATATAATGCTCTGTGAGACTTTGACTTGACACCTGAAAAACATTACATTTTCCGCGACTGCGATATGTAGCACTTTAACAGAGATGCATATTTAAGAGTCATTTTCTACTACTTGGGTACATACGAAAAGGACTCCTGCTCTGCATTTGGATTTCAAACTCTAAGCAGTAAGGACAAAAATGCACTGACACCATTTCCGTTGCTGCACTTGAATTTCTAATAAAAGAAAAATGGCGCACACGTGAACCCTTTCTTTTTCTGCGTCAAGGGGGTTGGTATTCCAGTTGCATTGCGATTACGAATTGTGAGTGAAGTTGAATTTTTTAAATTTCCATAAATAAATTGCACCTTTGCCCTTTAGTTAAAGCAGTGACAGGTATCACTCAGAAGCACGGTTGCTGTTGCTGAGATTTCGAACGATAACAATTCTTGTAAAGGGGTGAAAATGAAAAAGGAAATCTGGTTGGGTGTGAATGGAAAGCAATGCAAAAGGAATACGTTACTTCTTCAATATTCTGCAGCTGCTCCCTGGTGCAAAACAATTTCCTGAAGATGTAGTCCTTAAGATGCACCCAGGGGACTTGACTATGAACTTTGTTGTAAGTACTCTTCACGTATTCAACGACTTGTATACAGTTCACCAAAGAGCACAATATTATATATTTTGAAACGGTTGCAAGGAAATGTGTACGACTGTGTCGCACGCTACTTGCTGCTGTATGCCATTTTTAAATTAGAAAATTCCGTAACGACCGTGTCGAGAAGAATACTATTTTTTTAACAAAATTTAGCACCCCTTGTCAATAAGGTCATCATCCGTCTATGGAGCTTTCTACAGCCTATTGGCTAACTTGTTGAGTCCACGCTGTCTGTCTAGACCGAACTCATCTTGATTACTACAAAATATAAAATACCTAATGGAATGATTGGGCCATCTAAATTTGAAATCTACTTTAAAAATAATGTTTCAAAAGTTTGTCGATCGCTCACGGAAACAACACACGAGTCTCGGCACTCAAAAAAAATCCAATTTCCCAACCCTAAATCTAATGTTTTCGATCGCATCTATGAACATTAAGGTCAATAACTCAATAAAATGTCTAGTCCTTAACCGAAAATGCTCCTCACTCTAAGTCCATATATAAAAGAACACGAAAAAGGGCAGCGCAGACACTTTGTAAGACTATTCAAAACCTAAGCCCTTTTAAGTTGTTCCACATTCCTGGCCTTACTGTGAAAAATGCAATCCTGCAACGTTCTTAAGTTCACATCAAAATTCCCATAAATTATTACTCACCATTCATGAGTGGTGTTATCGTCCCTTATACACGAAGAAAATACCTCAACCCCAAGTCCACCCAGCACCAGACTCCCCGTCCAATTTTGCCCATAATCGATTCATACAACAGGAAAATGAAAATTCCTTGAACCTATGCCAACGTATGCAACCGATGCTTGCATACTACCGAGAGGATATCCTGCAGAGTGCCTAACAAGAAGAGAACAAAAAATTCAATTTCTTCTTCCTTAGCAAGGAAATAGGGAAAAAAAACAGCTTAACACGAAAAAAAAACTACCTTGAGTATACTCCACATCCTGCCCATGTAGAATTGAAAATCTTTTGAGGAAAATTATCGCTGGGCTACAGAAGCGTATGATAATTTTCGGGATTTCCCAGGACATCGATTACTGCGCGCTGCACTGGCTTCTCATCTCAGGCCAGAGCGAGTTGCGTTCCCTTGTTTGCCTCAACGAAAATTATTGCCACATGAAAGGAGAGATATAAATCTCCTTGTCGGACGAAAAGTTTTGTTCTTACATGGGCAATTGGTCTTGCACTTGTGTGTGCATTATTTTTGCTTGAGAAGGGCAAATTTACATAGATTAATGACTTTGGGGGGTAAATTAAAGCAGCCCAGCAAGAAGATGGATAAACTGGGCGAAGAATCAACAAATTTTCATTTTAATGGTGCTGCTTGCGCTTAGTGTCCTTGAGGCGTCCGGCTCTAGATGGAGATTAATTTGACATTATATTACATATTTGAACAGTTGCGCACATTGGCGGTGCTTTAGTGATGGAGTAGTAAGTGCGTCTTGTTGTGCACTTGAATACTGTACTGCGTCATATTTTCAATATGTGAATTAATCTTAGTAAGTATGTCAATTTTTATATTTTTTCGGTACATCGATTTCGGAAATCTCATAGCCCGCCAAGGGTTGAAAACTTTAAGGACTGATGTGTTGCTGGTGAATCCCGAACACCAGCATTAAAATTAAAAATGAATGTTTCTGGTTGTATTCCCACAAAAGACTTACTCTTTTGAAAATTGTGTTCATTCGATGAAATATTGTTTGCTGAGTTTTAATATCAACAGTTACTTTTCATAGAATGCAGTCAACTTTTAGACGCTGGGTTTTTCTAGTAATAATGCTAAGGTAAAATATTTGAATATTTACATTATTCGTCCTGCAAACTATTTGGTTAAAACATGTCCCGAAGCACCTGCAATTCACAACCAATCAATTATCTCCCGATGCGCAATAATTTGCTAAATTCCACCCCTACACCACAAGCTATTTAAATAAATTATTCACCAAGTAAAATACTCCATTTAAGGTAATTGCACTTAGGGACAGTGATGTATAGTATATACCACGGAGTACCCTCTGATGGTGTTTGCAGGGCGATGTCATATGAATATAATCGGGGTGGGATGTATACATGAATTAAGTTCAAAGTTGGTTTCCTACCTACGTAGGTATTTGAGGAATTTAGGAAATTGTTTACAGGATAGCTCATCAAAATGGTAGTGGAAGTGGATGAAGTGATTTCATAACAAAACAAAAAATAGAACTTACTTTCATGGAAACTCGAAACAACTTTACACCAATTTATTCCTTAACTAGCTGACCCATGCTCGCCTTGCCTCACCCGCCGTTTTTTTTTATAAATATGTTCCCTCCCTTGGACCTTTCTAAAAGCAATACATATAAACCAAAAACAAAGACAATAAAAACATAATTTTACTTATCTACTAATAAAAAGTCTACACAAAAAAGATTTACGCAAAGTTCTATATTTTGTTTCCTCTTAAACACCTCAAATTTTGTCGAAAAGAAGCAACACGAATGAAACAACTTGACATTGACACACGAACCCCACCCCAGCCCATTTCCAAATTTTTCCCAATGAAACAACACCTGAAAATATGTTCAACCTAAATGTGTGCGCTGAAAAGAGACGACTGCCATTGAAATGCAAAACATATGATTACGTTAGAACGCGTACATAATAATCACACACACACTACTGCAACGATAGATACTCACTGCTGCATGACTACTGGCAGTGGTATCCACTGAAGGACAATTGTGGGCGATGTTTTGAATAATTGTTTTGAACATTGATCAGCTTCAGGACAACGCAGGAGGATGTTTTATATCTTAAATGATTCAGGAGGAAATTTACTAAATTCACCTATTTTTTTATTTTTCAATCCGATAAGCCATTACTGAGCTAGATCTGTATAAATAGAATTTTCCTTACATATATCCGTTTTTTTTACTGTTTGTAAAAACCAAGTTATATTCCGGGCTATAAAGTATCCTAAAGCCCGACCCAGAACATAAGCAATCACTTTGTCAAGTTTCAGCAAAATCCGTCCAGTAGTTTCTGTGTGATGCGCGGTCAGGCATTTTTTATTCTACAATTTTAATATTATGTAGAGAAGAAGAGAAGAGATAGAGATAGAGAAGAAGAGAAGAGAAGAGAAGAGAAAAGATAGAGATATTTACATGTAAATGTTACGCTGTTTAAGGTGAGCATGAGCATACGCGGGAAATGAAAATTCGGCTTTCATTTGGTACGTATTTTATGAAGGTCAGTTTTGAAATAAGGCCAAAATCCTATTAATGTAACGATTCTTTATAACTAAATGTTTTATTTTGTAAATTAAATTAAATAAAGAAGAAGAGAGAGATATTCGAAGCAGACCACCAATGTCGGGTCTCTTTTCGTCTCTCTTTTCTTTATTTTGGTGTAGTGGGGGAGAAACTCTGATATTATTCGTTTCTCTTATAATGTTTGGGTGGCCGAGTGCGAGTACTGCTGACCCCCCGGTGGGGCTCGAACCTGCGCCGACCGGGTCACAAGCAATGACTCTACCCACTACACCATTGCCACCCCTTATTTTGTAAGTCAAGTAATATTAATAGGCAGCGTACTTCATGGCGGGTGCAGTTTTTACAGAGTTGGCAGAGTTTGGGACTTCTGAAAGTGGAACTTATTTAAAAATTTGCTCGAGAAAAAGGTAAGGTAGGTGCACTTAGAATGGACACTGGAGGGCTTTGTATGGGGGATATTATTGAGCAGAAGCTCAGCAAAAAAATTCGGACTTATTGTTATCAAGAAAATGTTGGAGCGCTTCTCTAAGAAAATAATATTACGAATAATATAAAGACTTTTTACCTACACACACAATTTATTCCTCAATCAATCCTGTATGTATGAATAAATACTTTTTGAACTTGCTACAACTAAATTTAAAAGTGTTATCCTTTTTTGTAATGGTGGCTAGCAACACTCCAAGAATCCTTTAGTAAAGAGTAATCCAGATAGCAAGGATATTTTTTTCAGTTTGCTATGTTTCAGCAGCTTTTAAAGTTATACCACTGACATTCAGCTGTCAAAATATTTAGTAAAATTTGCCATTTGATTATGCATCGTTAAACAAGCGGAAATTATTAAAAAATATTTTTGAAATTCGGACTCAGCTGTAAATACGCAACGTGAAAATCATTTTCTCGGACGATGTCCATTTTTGGGTCAGGGGCAATGTCGAAAGGCAAAATTGCCATTATTGGTGCGCAAAATCCAAGGGTGTTCAACAAAGCATCAATGCCCCCACAGAGTTTGACTATTCGGTGTGGTTAATGGCATGGCGGAATTATCTGACATTGTTTCTTTTGAAATGACGAAACAGACACTATTTTTGTCAACGGTCTCTGGTCCCAGGCCAGACAGAACTCGACAACATCGATATATGCTGTGGTTCCAACAAGATTGCCACATAATGGCAAAATAAAGCCGGAATCAGTTTTACGTAATCACACTGGTGATGTTTTAAGTAAGTGGTTTTCCCTGGTCACGCTTTGGTAGGTCATCTTTTCTGAGTAAGTATGTACTCTAAAGGCGAAAAACTACTTTAAAATATGGGAAAATAATTTACTTTCTTATACACGTGTCAGTTGTTAGAGAAGCGCTGTTTGATGTCAAAATTGCAAATGAAAAGGATCGAACGAAATTAGTGTTAAAACTCTCCATTTAATCTTGACACACGAGTTTAAGACTGCGGGGCAATTATTAGTTGGCACGTTAACTATGTCAATTAAATAAAGTTGAAGAATCGTTTTTATTTAGATAATGAGTGAAGTTTCAACATTAAAAGGAAACGGTTGACATAATCTCATTTATTTAGGAATTCGAATGAAAAGTTTCAAACTTTTTTAATTGACTGTTCTTTTAAGTGGTGTAACTCGTGGCAGATATTTTTTTGAACTAATTATAGCCAACACGCGTCGGCTTGTAAAAAAATGTGCACGACAGTGTCGCACGTAACTTGCTGCTGTATGGCATTTTAAACTCGCAAATTGGGAACCAAACAAAAACAAACTCTGAATCAAGTTTTTAAAGGATAATTGCTGATCAATTTTCCAAGAAAGGTTGGAGGTAAAATTTCACCATTTTCCCAAACAAATACCTAATAATTATTTTGACAGTTAAAATTCAAAGTTTAGTTAAAATGATTTTGAAATCTTTATATCGCAACAAACCGAAGATACACCTAAGGCTAAAGAAAATTTGTTTCGAAACCAATACTTCCCCCTTTTAAGTTCACATAGACCAAAGTAATTTGACCCGGAACGGCAAGCATCTGTGATGAATAATTCACTCCTCGACCACTTAACGCACACACGTGCAACGCCCAGCACACCAATCGTAATTGTATAAATAATAGCGACTCAACGGATGGCAGCACAGTCTAACAATGTCTCTAATACCATATTTTGATTTTATAAAGATACCAGTGATTTTTTACAAAACAATGGGCCAGGAAATGCTCGAGCCGGCTAGGATTCCATCGAAATACCTGAAGGTTCTATTCATTTTAGGACTAATCAACTACAACGTTAATTGGGGGCTACAAATAATCCTGTTCATCATGTCGATAAAGTCTTCGTCAATGCTGGACGTGACCGCTGTGGCGCCATGTGTCGGTTTCGGTTTTGTCGGCAATTTCAAACAGATCACATTGCACACAAATAAAATAAATATCCGAAGAATTCTCAAGGACTTGGAAGGACTATACCCGGACACAGAACAACTGCAAAGGGACTATCACATCAGTGCCTATGCGGCACCCTTGAATCCTGTTATGAAAACATTTGCCGCCATTTGCCTTTTTAATACGGTTTATTTTGGGTTCTTTCCACTTGGCAAATCCATCCTAGCAATGCTGGTTTATAGCGAGAAGTTTGATTATCCTCAAGGATTTCCAATGTGGTATCCTTTTGATACGTCACAGAATTGGGTCGTTTACATTCTGATCTGCGGTTTGCAGCTGTGGGCAGGCACATTCACGGGAATCGCAGTGCTGACGGCGGACTTGTTCTTGGTC
Organism: Cheilosia pagana; assembly: GCA_936431705.1. Taxonomy (NCBI): domain Eukaryota; kingdom Metazoa; phylum Arthropoda; class Insecta; order Diptera; family Syrphidae; genus Cheilosia; species Cheilosia pagana. The sequence continues at coordinate 38,646,239 of OW386168.1, forward strand.
GCTTCTGTGACGCAGCTGTGTATACAATTCGACTATATATCGAGGAGATTGGAACAGTATACTCCCACGTCCAGGGAGAAGGATCACGAGTTCCTGAGTGGAATTGTGCGACTTCATATCAAGTGTTTGAAGTGAGTCAAATCGGAGAATGGGATGAGACTATACTTATCTTTGAATTGGTACTTTCAGATTGACTGAATCCGTCGATGAGGTGTTCAGCTTGTCCTTGCTGTTGAATATTCTTACTTCGTCCGGCACGATTTGCTTTGTGGGCTTCGAAGTGATAGCTATATCTACTGAGGAGCTGCTGCGGTACGCTATGCTCCTTGTGACGTCTTTGACACAGATCATGATTATCTGCATCTATGGAAATAAACTGATTGATGCCGTGAGTCACTAAATGGTTTGTCAACGGAAAAGCTTTTATATGAATAATATTTGTGTAGAGCCAATCAGTGGGTGCGGCGGCATACAGTCATCCTTGGTACAACGCCGACTTGGCCTACAGGAAAATGATCCAACTAGTCATATGCCGAAGTCAGAAGATTGCAGCAATTCACGCGCCAACGTTTCCGCCGATTTCTCTGCAAACTTTTATGAAGGTAGGTCCGCTTTGTATTTGAACTATTTATTAGTCAATTTCACCTTTCCCAGGTTATAAGCATGTCTTATCAATTCTTTGCTGTGCTACAGACCACATATGCTAACGAGAAGTACAAAGGGGCTTCGCACTAGCTTGAAAGAGAGCAATGCGCACGCACTCTGTACGAAATTCTACTCAGCCATCATCAGAAGGCCCTTTAAGGTACCTATCCAAACAATTTGACGACTCTTAAAATAGACGCAGCAAATAAAATTGTATAAAGTAATGGTAGCTCATTCGAATGAGATGGCAAATTCTCTTATGCAAGTTCAATAAAGCAAACCTAATATTTTACAGCCTTTATTAAGGTCTAGTTATGACATCAACCCTTGCTGGGAATGAATGACATTAAGTGCACCTCTTTACATGGACAATTCTTCCCAATGGATTGCGGACATACACCCATTTGCATTTCTTAGCCCTCCGCCGTTGCCTTGCTAGAGGCGCATCGGGAACTTTCTGTATGGGAAGAGTTTGGGTTATTTAAAGCATCAAAAGCGTAATCTTTATTTGAAACCTACCTCTGCTATTAAGGCATGGTCTAGTTGTTCTCCTAGGTGAAAGCTTACTTCGTCATCAGCAATGGCGACTATTGAGTCCAGATCCTTGCTTTCAGTGGTGGCAACTGCAGATTGAGGAAGACCACAGGCCAATGCAATCAAAGCGAATACAAACAGTAGCTTAGCTATCATGTTGAGTTGATGTAGCGGATTAATAAACAATTAGCTGACTTGAAGTTTTGAGCTGCTTTTATATACCCACTTCCAAATGAATGACTAACCACTGAAACTGAATGCCTATCGTATGTCGGAGAGTATGTACGATGCTTGGTCTAGAAATTCCCACAACGATTACAGGAAACTGGTGAAATACAAAAGTACGATTTTCTAGAACAGCTCATCACTGCATCGTACGTCTTTATAACTGCAATGATGCAAAGAAATTTTATAATAAATGTGATGGGAACTCTTGAAGCAGATTTTCTAGGTAAATTTTATAAGGTTATTCCAAATATTCAAGCTAATTAAAAAACTTTTCCGATGGGTGGTTTTTCTGATGGATGTTATTTTTTTGGAATTGAATGACAAAACTTGTCAGATTAAGTGGTCCAAAAAGGCAATTCGATTTTTATTTAAACTGGGTCTTAAGTAAAACTTTTATTAAAACATTTTTCTTTTGTTATTGATATTAAATTTGTAAAAAATGTTAGGCCAGTTTATTCTTTGATACAATCGTTCAAATATTCGTACGTAGCCTTTTTCTATTAACCTTATTTCCTTTTTTCAAATCAACAATCCACTATGCTTATCTACAGACCAAAATAATACATAATGCTTATTTGTTTTATGAATTTTGATAGTATTTGAGCCACGCTTTATGCGAGTTCTTAGTTTTTTAGGGCGAATGAAAGGGACCTAAGATTTTATGCCGGGATCGTTATACTAATTGCGAATTTCTTTCATAACAGTTGCCAGATACAATTTGTGTTTTTCTGGAGCATAGGTGTAGATTTTCCTGAAAATTTGATGAAAACAATGAATTATGAATAATATTATTAATAATAAATAATGAATAATGAATAATGAATAATGAATAGATAATGAATAATGAATAATGAATAATGAATAATGAATAATGAATAATGAGTCAAACTATTTTGTAGTTTATACCACTTTTTGAAGAATGCTAAATTCATTATTTGTCTACTTCTACTTAACTTAAGTTTGTTAAAATAAATGTTCGAAAAATCACAGTTTCGCTAGTTGATTGCTTGCAAAATGAGCGTGAGCCAAATATGCAGTCCTGTTTCGTTATGATGTAGTTAATATTAGTTCTGAAGCACACGATTTGTATAGATACTCAAAACTAACCAGCTACAAAAATGAAACACATTGTACTATCCTTCATCTCAGTATTGGTAATGTGCAACGCAATTCTAATCCGTCTACCAGCTGTAGGCGTACCTAGGACCAATCGCTATTTATTTGGGATGGGAAGACAGGGATGGTTTCTAACATCAACATGTACATATTCACATAATTTATAAGCAATTCCCTCATTAATCAGTTATCTGATAAATTATTTTCTCAACCTCCATAGCCGTGCGAATAAATAATTTAGCCTATAAACGCTTCGATAAACCGATTCACGAAGTGTGTGCACCGACAATCATGGTCGATGGGAAAGCCTTTTTGCGTATAAATAGAAGTGCATCGAAGGACAGGTGTATACAATGTAACCATGACTCTGATACAACACTTACAGTTTATTAATATCCCGGTGATGTTTTACAAGACGTTGGGGCATGCAATATTCGAGATAGATGTCACCAATCGTTCTTCGTCCAAAAACTTGAGCTTTTCCAGCTACAACCTGCAATGGGGCCTTCAACTCATATATTTTATCATGGGCCCTAAGAAAAGGGTCAATGCTTGAAGTGACCGCTGTAGTACCATTGCTCGGTTTCGGTTTTGTTGGCAATTTCAAAGATTCTCAAAGATTTAGAGTATCTACACCCGAAAACAAAACGGCTTCAAGAAGATTATAACGTTTTTGACCGTGTCAGAGCTGTTAACATCGTGATGTTATGCTGGCCTATGCCTCCTCAATACGGTTTACTTTGGACTCTTCCCGCTGGCTGTATCAATCACAGCAGTGGTGCGAAATTTCGCGGAATTTGACTATCCCCAAGGATTTACAATGTGGTATCCGTTTGACGCGTCTCGAAGTTGGCTGGTTTACGCGCTGTCCTATTGCTTGCAGCTATCGGCAGGCACTGTGACGGCAATTGCCGTTTTGACGGCGGATTTGTTCCTGGTATCGATAGTTACCCAGTTGTGCATGCAGTTCGATTATATTTCAAAAAGCTTGGAGCAATATAATCCCCAGTCTAAGCAGGAGGATCGCGAGTTCTTAGGTAGAATTATTAAGCATCATACAAAGTGTTTGGTGAGTAAGCGCTATAGAAAACATGTATTGTCTGCTATATGTAGAGTCCTTTTATTTCCAGCTTAACTGAATCGACTGATGCTGTGTTTAGATTCTCCTTGCACCTGAATATTCTTACCTCTTCGGGCATGATTTGCTTTGCTTGTTTTGAGGTTGTAACTGCATCGATTGAAGAAGTATTGCGTTATGCCATGCTTTTTGTTACGTCTATAGTGGAGGTTTCATATCACGAACACGATTATTCTTTTGATCTGCCGTTTCAGAGGTCAGAGGTTTGCAGCGGTTCATGCGCCAACTTTTCCGCCGATTTCCTTGCAAACTTTTATGAAGGTATGTTTTCTCTGGGAAGTGTCACAAAAATGTTTGTCCTAAGCAATTATTTTTGTTTTGCATGTCTTATCAATTTTTTGCTGTTCTACAGACAACATATTGCAAGCAGTAGGCATAATAGGTTCAGATTGCTGTCGCCTTGCACTTTCACCCATGTAGATGCAATTTTAAAAATCTTGAAGGGTTTTTTTGGAAACTTTGCCTTTCACTGTTTTGTAGGGGATTTTCGTCACTTGACAAATAAATAGCAAAACTGAGTTTGAACGCACTATTACTACTCACGTATTTTGACGTGAAATTGTTACAATAAAAGGTCAGATCTTAAATTCGTGCTTATTAACCGTCTGTTTAAAGTCCTCATTTGGTAACTAAATGAGTAAATTTGTTTATTTATTTTTTTTAACTAATAGCTCTAAGGAAGTTATGACTATTCCTGTAAAGGAAAGCGCGGGTATTTTAAATTATTCGAACGCTTTTTATTCGAAAGCAAATCAATCTCATGGTACCTACACGCAAAGTTGTCATCGAACTGGTGTTGACCCAAAATTTCGAAATCTTAACGAACTCCAAATTTACTAAATAAAGTGTCAGCTACCGCTTTACACAAAACCGCCATTGGCCACTTACATAACATTTCATTCCCTCGTGTAGACTGTTTCATTCACCTAGTTGCAATTTTAATTCAATCGGTCAGGCAGAAAACATCCCTTTGGGAAATTTTTTACAGTCTGGTGATTTTAATTTCATTTAATGACGGAATGATGAACTTTCCCCCAACAGGTAGGTACTGCTGGACTAATGTGGTTATTGCAAGTTCACTACACGATGAAACAACCGCTACGACTGATGAAAGTAATTTTCAGTTGAACGGATAATGTAGTAAAAGTGACAAAACATGACAGAAAAAATTTTGCTGGATGGATATGCTGGGAAAACCTAGACGAAACTGGGATACAAGAAGTGAAAGCATAAGCGCTAAGTGATAATTCCCCGCCCCGGCATTGATTAAGGACAATTATAAATTGTCAAAATAAAATATTTGGAAAACATGTTTCTGGAAACACTCATGGAAGCAGCACAAACTAATCTCTGTTGCCAGGTATAGAAGGAGGTTAGGTCGAAAAATTCCGTTTGGTTTAATCACCTTAATTTTAGCAAATGATTTTGTACAATGCATTTAACGTCAGGAAGTTTTTAAAATGCTTTGGTATTAAGGGCATAAGTGGACTTAAGTCCTTTGTATTTATATTTATTGTATAGTTTGAAATAATTTATTTACTCCTAAGCCATTGAGTCATCATCGTAAAAAGGTGAACAGCAGTATAACACGGTTAGTAGCAAATGGTACGAAGGTACGCAGGACGAGTTTTTAGACTGCTTTATTGGCTGCAGTATTAAGAGAAATATTTAGTTACATAAAAAAACTCTTCAGACGATTGTAAAGTTTAAAGCTTTCTAAGGCGAAGAGATTTTAGAAATCTGAAAGATTCGAGGAAAAAAAGGTACAACTGGCTGAGAAAAAACGGAATTAGTATTCTCCGCTGAAATTAGTTTCACCTGTTTTTCACGACTTCAATAAAAATTTGGCAACTTCGGAGGAGGCACCAAATAACTAATTTTATGTTTTCAAAATCCCTTTAAGAATTAAACGAGTTATTAATGTAAGCAAGTCCTTTTTCTTTACTAAAGTAATTAGAAACGACTTGATTTTATCCAGGTAACTGGACAATGGCTCAAAGGAGACAAGTCATCAGAAAATCTAGTAAGCTCAGTTTTCTGACCTAAATTCTTTACACCGTTTACAGGATTTTGTTGTCAGTATAAGCTCAGTTTCGTATTGAACGCAGTGGTGGCCGAGTCGGTGGTTACGTCGCACACGCAACTGCCGTAGAGGCGTCAATCGCAATCGAGCCAAATCGGTCAATCTCACGGCATTCTCAAGAATTGGGCCTCTCCTAGACCACACTATGGCGAATTTTACGAAAGGATTCAGGCCTACACCCTTACAAAATCAAGCTGACTCAAGACCTAAAGCCACTTGATCATTTATAAAGCGACGTACGCTCTCGAACGATGGAAGAAAACGAAGAAGCGCATTTTGGTTAAATATGCGTTACTGGACAAATATGAACAGTCAGTCTTGTGCTTCATGAAACAGCACTTCATCCGCAAAAAGTCACTGTTTGGTGCAGTTTTCACGCCGGTGGCGTTAATGTGGCAACAATCGAGTTATTGAAATTTCAGTTCTCTGAAAGTGTTATTACGAGAAACGGACCTGTCGATTGGCCGCCAAGATCGTGTGATTTAACGCTCTCTAGGCTATATTTTTCTATGGGGCTAAATTAAATTATTGGTTTATGCCAATAAGGCGAAAATTGGGTCGAATTCCATTCATAAAGGGTTTGGAAGTAATTTAAGCCAATAAAATTTTGGTTGCGATATCTCAAGTAGTTTGCATTTTATTTATAAAAATTAAGCTGTCAAGTCCTTAACTAAAGACCCTTTACAAAAAAAAAACAAGTCGACAGCTTAATTTTAGATCGAGATCATTTCTTTTTAAATATTTATAAAAAAGGACTCTTTATATAAAATTAAATAATTATCAATTAAAGTTCATCGATTTTACTTATACTATTTTGTGCACTTAAGACTGCATTTAAAAAAAAAAACAGTTCTAATAAATAAAAATAATAATAATAATAAAAAACAAAAGATACCTAAAGATGAAGAGAATTCCTCTTGATGAGCGATTAAGAAATGCCCACATAATTTGTCTTGAAAAAGAAAAATCCATTCAACCACAAAGTGAAAGGCAAAATGTCTCTTTATTATTAACATCCAACTACGAGTACTCCCACATGCATACACGACAAGGACAAACAATCTATAATCATCCACTTCACCTATAGCTATTCATCCATCTTGGATGCTTTTGTCTACGTTAAGGGACAATTCTGAATTGAATCGACTGTAGTAGATGGAGATTTACGATCTACTGCGCTCGAGGATAGTCCTCTTCTTTGGTGGAGTTCTATATGGGAGCTTCGCTGTGCTATGCTAGGACCCATTCAACTGGCATGTCACCGAGTGACCAAGGAAGCGATTTGAAATAGACCATTCACGTTATTTATCACAGAAAGACAGAGAAAGAGAGAGAGAGAGATAGGGAGTAAGGTCTTCCTCTGAATACCTAATATTGATGTCATGGTCAGAAGCACCAGCGTCAGCAGTATACCGTCTCTTCATGGCGCCCCTTTAACTCGATGTAAGGGGTTTGATTGTTGTTTATGCATAAGAATAACAATGCACTTGCCTTTGAACGTTCGAACTCATTCAAGTTCGATTCGGTATTGTCAAGCTGTCGAGGTGGAGAGGAGCATAGCAAAGCCAACCGCTGTAAATAAGAGATGATGAATTATTGTTTTGTCCTTTGGGGAGCTATTTGTCTTTGCTCCTGCCGGTTCAACTGGGGCGCACGGTGGCGTTTGTCCTTATCAACTGCATCGAAAGGCTGCGTATGCCGGATGCATGGATGAAATTTAAATTCTTTATCTTTAGCCAATATGCAGTAGTTAAGATTATTCGAAACGTAGACACATGCAGTGCTCCGAATTTCGCATTATAACCTTCACATGTGCAGCCACATTAATATTAGTCCAAGGCGAAATGTTTCCAGTCGGTCTTCATTTCTGGAGCTGTGAAAGCGCCGATTGACTTGTCATACTGCCGAAAAGAAAAGTTAAATACGGTCAAAATTAGCAAGCGGCAGATGGTCTTTGGAAACTATATCGGACTACCTTCGTAGTAAGCATCATGAAAGAGCTCTTCCCTTATATTTATTACCAAAGCGCTGGAAAGTTCCAATTTTACTCCAACAGACATTTTTTTACAGCGGTTTTCCCACTTAGAATCTCCTAGCGAACCCCATATTTAATGTCAACTACAGATGATAGACTAATGACGACACCCTGCACTTCAATCAGCAAATAAACCATCGGTCTTAGGTTCTCCTGGAAAGCCACAAATTTTACAGCTGATGAAACGGCAGCAGGAGAAATTTCTTTGCTCTTAAAAACGTTACCTCTTTGGAAGGTATTCCTAATGGGGCAGCATTAATGTTTGAACACTCACCTATTCATTCAGTGCATCTGCTACCATTGGAAATGGGTTTTCTCTAGTCTATCCCTGGCAAAGGTGCGCATTGGCCCGAAGGGAACTCAAAGCCAAACCTCATCGTTAAAGAATGAACCTCAGCAAAAGGTGTGCTACATGACCACTCGATGTTTTCAGTAATTAAACAGTTTCCATCCGCACCGGAGAGATTTAAGCCATAGGAGTGGAGTTGGAAAAACACCAAAGAATCCTACCACCCAGCTCCGGTTTGAATGCATTTCAGGCATATACATAAGCAATTGCATGGTTTTAACTGTTTGTGCATATTTTGACTGATGTATGGGGGTTTGTTTTATAAATGCAACTAGCAGCAGGGATGGTAGAAATAGATTGAGATTTCCCTTAAAGTGTTTGCTTCGATATTTTACGAGCCTATTTGTATTTGCATCGTTGAAGATTGAATCTTTACCTCAAAGCAAAACAAACTGAGAAAATATCTTATTTTGAGTACCTACCCAACAAGAGAGGAGTCGATATTTGAGTGAGGACAGCTTTAACACTAAAGGGTGGAGTCCAACACGAGGGATGATTAATGCATGCTGATGGGTTGCAAGTTTATGACGCTCAAGAGATTAGTTTATCATCCAGCAATTGTTTAAATTTACTAAAAGAAACATAACAGGCGTTCCTATGAATAGGAATCGCACCCGATGACCTCAAACAGCGGCCAATAAACGCGACAAAAATAGCCAAAACAGGCAAAGAAATGACACCAAATTCAACTCAAAAATTTTAATCATTATATTCAACTGCCACTCGGTGAAGGATTCCATTAGGGGCTTAAAAACGTGATCTATCGATTCTTAATTGTTATTAAATGCGTCACCATTTCTTTTAAATATTTAATGGCATTAAGCACAAGTGGGTCTAGGTATTGGTTTGACCGCGACAAGCACCAAGCCCCGCAAATATGGAAAAATCAAACATTGTTATGCAGTAGGTAAAACAGATACATAATATTCCACAACATGAAAACCACACTACCTAATATAACTAATTATACAGCGGGTCGTGTTTGCGGATGCATTCGCGTTAAATACCCTGTTGCTGATATAACCCAATTTAATTTGTTGCTCTCTTTAATATGGTTTCACAATTTATCCAGTTGAACTAATATTTTCCAGACTTAAATCATTACAACGATATGAGTCCCATTCACTCATCGATTCAAATCGAAATGCCTTAAAGAGTTTGAAATACATATATCTATCCATTTTTGGGGGGCTGTAAAAAAAAGTATTGATGTACAAATTGTTTGTAAAAATCACAAAACCCTTGGATATCAATTGTATTTCGGTCTAGACGGCATTCCAAAATGTTGATGTTAACAAGACACAAATTTTGTTATTCATTTTTTTGTTTGGGGAAAGATACAATATCTTTGACCGTAGGCTGTGTATTCTGTGTCAACAAATGGTTCCACTCAGTGATTAAATGATACTGTTTTTTAATTAAATTCGAATTGTTTGGTTAGGATTGATTTAAGGCTGTCATCCGTATTGTATACCTTACCGAGGACTTTGCTAACATTTTATGAATTTCTGAAAAAGGTCCTTTAAAATATGTCTGGGGAATTCATCTTTTTTTTCTCTGCCACGTATATGGCAAAATATTTAAGATACGCACTCGACTTCAACTAAATATTTGTTTCATCCTAAATCGAGTTATATTCCAAGTGTAGGAAAAGGTGTCAAACCGATATCTGTTTTCATTGCGACAATGCATACTGAAAATCAAGTTACTCCTACTAGATAGTAGATAGGTAGGCACTAGACTATAGGCAGCGAATCCAACGCAGCTATGCTTGCAATTACCGTTTGCGCCCGCTCTATTTGCGGTCTTCTTTGATTAAAAAAAAAATGGAAGGCAAAGGTGCAATCATACAGAAACATAATATACACATGTCTTTCTCGGCATAAGACTGATCGATTTCTGTCCCCTCTCTACATTCACAGGATCACGGAATTTGAGCTTCCTTAGCCTATCGCGGTTAGGAATATTTAAGATTCTACATAAAAAGAACCCTTTCCATATTTACATTATCTTTCTTTTTGTGTTCGCATTTTGTTCTTTTGAATGGGCTTGGGCGAATTGCCGCCTGGGTTTCTTAGATGAACTCGCCGGCAAACGAAATTTTTTTCCGAGGAGTTTGAGCCCTCAAAACAAAAATTGCGATAGTTTGTGAGTACAACATCAATCAATTGGTCGCCTTTATTGACCAAAGCAGATTTTGCCCTTAATGCTGCGATTCCTATCACTTGTTCGAGCATTTCGGGCGGTATATAGCGATGATTTCAGCACGAATCTTTGCCTTGAGCTAGTCAATGGTCTGACGTTGACTGGCGTGCCTACACTTTGCTTTCAAATAAATGGAGAATCGGGGTGGCCCATCAGGTTCAGTCTCAACCATTCGAGCGTCGGAAATATTCCTTGTGTCAATTGCACTTTTAACGGAAACAAATGCAAATCATGCCGCAAGGTGGTTCTCCTGACACCAACATGCTGAGCGTGGTGATCAATTCGCCAAACAAACGATGAATAGTGTTGTCAGACGGTGCTTAAATCGTCTTGAACTTGGTTGCGTACAACAAAGATACCAATTGCATTACATTATTTAAGTTCGTTGGAGATTTCAGTATAAGTACATAAATCTGTTCAAACGTAATACTCTGCAAACCAACGGGGGTGGGAGTACAAATTCCCTCTTGTTTACCTTTGAAGTCATACCCAGCCGTATTCATCTACTTGAATCGTGCCACAAGATACTGCGCCTTGTTATGCAAATCAGATTATCCGAACACAAGAATCTCTCGTTAAAATCATAAAATAGGTATACGTCGTTAAAAGTTTCCCTGCAATTTAACATAAAATGATAGCAATATTATATTACAACAGAAAAGTCATTATCAAAAAATATACAATATTATTATTTACCTGTCTGTGGGACTCGTCATCTTGTGTTTAAATTACGATTTTCTTTTCATCATTAAACCATGAAAATATGAATGGCAATGCCGTCTAAAAATGCAAAAATAAATGCGTCTCGTTAAAGACAAGTGGTGTTTCCTTTGTTGCCATAAAATAAATAAATACCGACATCAAAAAGTTCATCCACCTCGATGTGGCCTTAGATTTGAGTATTCCATACATCATACAGTCTGTCGCCCTGATATCTGCCACATCTCGCTGACGGAGTTGATCCTTTTTAATTTGATTTTGTTAATGAACTTATCTCTATTTGCTGCTTCTTCAACACAGCTAACCAACTACGTACAGGACGAACAGACTGGCCGAAAGTAAACACCGGACTGCTGTCCAGCGAATTAATTCTGTCACCGAAGTAGAACGCCTGAAGGAGAGCGAAATCAAGTTGTCCATTAAGCCGTCTGGCCCTTTTAATTTCTGCCTAGAGGGTGAACATCAAAAAGGGACGCAAATACCGACAGATAGAGAGCGGCACAAACTTTGACATCGAAGTTGTGCAGCAGCATGTTATAATGCACAGTTGCGAGGCAAAATTACCGACAGTAACGGCACCGCACTCGTGCGTCGTGCGTTGCTACGCTGAATCAATTAAAGGCCGGCAATCGTGGAAACATGATTTTGTTTTACAATTGTCAAGTCCCAAAGTAGCAAAGGGCCAAATTGGTGCTTTTGACGGATGAAAAGTTTTAACAGCAAGGATATGCAGATGTAGGATTGATTAAGTGAGTGTAAAGCAAGGACATTGTTGCACCGATAGCTGAAGTTATAGAAAGGCAAACTTACATCTGAGGGAGATACGTTGCGTTCCGCCAGGACTACAACGAAGGCCAAAAGTAACACGGTATGTAACAGAGTTCTAGCGAGCTGACATAAATATAAAAAAAAAAAATTAATAAATATTTTGGCGCGACAGGTCTGTGGGACCCAAGGCCTAGCTTCTCGCAACCATTCGTTTTGTTTGGGTTTTCAATTTTTGGGACGAATGGAAGGGATCTACAATTTTACGCCGAGTCCAAACGGCTAATTGAGAAGCTCATTCATGACAGTTTTACTCTCGGATGTTTGTCAGACGTTCGCGAGAGGTGGCGCAGTGGAAAAAAACCTTAAGATGTAATTTGGCCCTTTCGGGATTCGAACCTGAGACCCCTCGCTTAGTAGCCCAACACACTACCACTAAGTCAAAGGCGCCAGACATAAATATGTCGAATCTAAAACGAAAACCAAAGTTTTCCATGCAAATTGAAATGACAGAAAAATGTAAATCACTAAAAATGGAAATGTCAATTATAATTAAACGACTTTATCTACAGTAGGTAAGGTGTACCTACATTTATTTCCAGCAGCAAATTCTTTCTACTGAATGCAGCGCTATGTACGCATAGAAATCTCTCCAGCACAATACCAAACTTTCTTTAAAAGGTACCTCCTGGTTCAAGGTCCAAGTCATTTGATATCATCGGATGACTATCATCTTTGAACGCAATGTCCTTTGCTGACAAAGAGAAAGAAAATTCATTACATTAAGAAGTTTACTTGGATTTTATTATTTCTGAGAACCAATGGCGTTTCCGTCGGAAAGGCTTCAAGCTATTCGCTTGATTGAACTTTATCCAACAAATACCATGGGAATTAATATAGGTAATCTTCATCTCAGCTGACCGTTGTTCATTCATAGTTTAACCCTCAAAACGGTATACATCTGTGGACTCGCATTTCTACTATTTGGAGGGAAATAATAAAAGTGTTGGAAAGTCAGGAGCATGACTGACTTGAGTCTGCAATACCTACTCCCACTTGATCTGAATTGTAATTAGCTAATGAACTAACTTCCCAGCGTGATGTAAGTCCAATGGTTTTCTTTAAGCAATTTTTGTTTATTTTCTTTCTTCATTTTCGTCTGACTTATTTTCATTTATATAGTCAGGTAAATTTATGTAGGAGCTTGAAGAAAATATAAGCACCTTCATATTTATATTTATATTTATGTTTATATTTATATTTATATTTAAACAAATTTTGAAACTGCCAAAATTATGTTGGCTAGGCGAATGCAAATAACCAAACGGAACTTTAATGAAAATCAACGGAATTATCCGCATTAATTACCAACACAAGCCATTTATGTGGTGCATAATTCCGTAACCGTTGCAGCTATACCAACCACATCAACCTCGATGCATAACAACAATCAATATCCCTTCATTATAATTGGATGTCAGACTTTACGATGAGGTGAGACATTTAAGTGAGGTTAAACTCGCACGCATGATTGGACGCCCACCGATTACTGAAATTTTATCCTTTATAAGCTGTTTCCGCAGGCCTACTTCACACTCTGTTAAGTAATAAATCACGCAACTAATTGTTATAACTTTACAAAGCCCAACAGTTACCTTCTTATTCAGCTCGAAACCCAAACCCAACCCAACCGTCATCTCAAGAGGCAGTTAAGTGCTTTACACTGCACCTGAGAAGGTGACGGCAGCTTTTTAATTCTTGTCAAGGATAAATCGTTTAATGAAACCTCACATCAAGCAAGCCAAGTAAGAAGGGCGCGTATGTGTGAAAATCTCCTTCTCTATAATCGCATTTTTTCTGAGTGGCCTATTAAAACACGGATGCAGCTAATTATGGTGAATAATTTAAAAGTTCTTTTTTTACAGCAAAGAGAAAAACCATGCTAAAATGACCAAGAACTTAAATGAGGGTGTAATTAGACTCTCTTAAAAAGGGGGACCTTTTTGCACCCTTGCTTAAGTGACGATGTTCGTGTACACACAAATGGTGCATCTTTTGTCCACAGTCAGCTAATTTGAAATCAAGGTTACTAAGCCGAGCCGCCGTACTATTTAAGTTTTCGTGCAAATGGGTGAAGGTCAGTTTAGAGGATAATTTACTTAGGTGGTTGGTTTTTCTTCGCGCGTACCCAAAAGGGTATCGCGCTGAAATCTTTTTACAACAGTGGTTCAAAGGAGTTCTGTTGGTACCTATGCAAGTGTGAATTGAGCTAACCCCATTTAGTAGTGCACTAAGGCGAGATCTTAACGTTAACTTATGGCGGGCTTAAAGGAAAAAAAGTCTATCCCTTTCTCAATCTCCCCATACTTTGCCATCTTGAGTGAGGCTTAAAGCATTCTCTTGTAATAATAACATATTCCGGTCTTTGTTATTAGCCATCTGGCTTATTAAAAATCACACTGAGCCTATGACTTATTAGGAAGCTGAAATTTCTAACAAAGGTAGAATATGAAGAATAATATTTCCGAAAGGATTATCTATTGCCTGGAATATTTCCTTTTGGTTTATTTTTACGACTGCAAATACACATGTAACGTTTGTTTCTGTACGAAGTTTCTATCATTTCCCAGAACTCCGCAATACGAGAGAATTTAGAGAAAGTCAGGCGAAACTGTCTGGTATAATGGAAAAGACATTTCTCCTTCTCCAAATGGATACAGACAGAGAGATCCATAACATGAAAGATTGAATGAATTCCAAGAACTTGGATATTGTGTCAACGAATTCCTTGAAGTGTTGAAATAAAAAAGTTGACATATACCGAACTAAGATTGACAAGTTAAAGTTGAAATATCGTTTTCTGAAGTTTGCAGACATCCTAGCAGATAATCCAATACACGATGTGTATTGTTTAATACCTACGAGTGAAATGTTTATAATAACATTAAAAGTTATCAGGTAGAAGTGAAAAGTAAATCTTGTTCCAGCCAACTACTTGCATACCCACTCACATGATGATTTCTTGCTTGTTGTTGTTTATAGGCAAAGCATTTGTTCATGGGTGGTTCAGTATTTAAGATAGATTTATTCTTAGTTGGAGAAATACATTAAATAAATGATATGGAGCCGATTTTAAGGAAAAGTATATGTGTAACAAAGCCTGATACTTAAGGGCCCTATATTAGGTCAAGAAGGTTGCTCTTTTTTAAACCGACAGAAATATAACCAAAGCGCTTAGAAACGCTTCAAAAATTTCCCAATAAAACGTTGAAAATAAGTTTTAAATTGAGCTAAACAAATCCTAAAATTGTATCAAAGAGCGAACATTTAATTGGGGCTTGGACTTATGTGCTTGGTACCTACAAAAATATTTATCAAAATAATTCACACCGATTAGTGACCCAGGATTCTTGTACTAAGGGGTTAAAATATTGATAAAAATAATATTCTAAAAACACGAGTCAAAGAACAAAGAATATTTTATGTTTTTGAGCCATAACATTTTTGACTTAACTTTGTTATGAAATTTAGGAAATGGCATTTCAAGTGTTTCTTTTATTCTTGAAATTTTTTTACTGTTTTTCTGAAGAATACATTTTTTTGGAATATATCGACTTGTCTCGAATTTTCATCTTTTCTGACCTTATTTTGACGCCGCTGACTATATCTATTATATTTTAGAATGAATTTCTCATTACATAGTAGATTTTATCAAAATTGTGCCATTTTATAAACGAAGTTTTTGACGCACCCTAAAATCGTTGATCGAATTCTTTTAGTAAAATTTTGGGCACGAACTTTGACGTTTTTTTAATGTGGCTGTTAATATCTTTTGGGGTTATTTTCGATCAATTTACTAAATTTGTTGAAGACGATAAATTTTAGTTATTTATCA
The DNA here is from genome assembly GCA_936431705.1 of Cheilosia pagana. Lineage (NCBI taxonomy): Eukaryota > Metazoa > Arthropoda > Insecta > Diptera > Syrphidae > Cheilosia > Cheilosia pagana. Next base: position 38,661,952 of record OW386168.1, read on the forward strand.
AAATTTGATATCTATCATCTAGCACAATTTTTGATAAAAGGTTTTAGGTAAACCTTTTTTGACATGTTCATTCATGACAATGGATCACAAAATCTTGCAAGAAAGTCGACGACGAATTGAACTTGAAAATGCGTCCGAAAAAAGCCTACTTCACAATCAGAATTTAAACTCGATACCAAATTCTGACGCATCTAAAAATATTTGACTCAATTTTTATAATGGTGAAATTTCGGTCAGATCTTTTCTGCTACGTGTTTCGACGCTTATTTCAGCTATTGTTATTGCCGCGTTCGTGGAGTTATTGTTCTGCCAGATTAATTATTTAAGGCCTTAGCTCAGAATTTTGTACCGATTTTGGAATTGATGTGTGCATTGATCACATTAAAATTGCAACAAAATAGATTCCAAAATCCGTTAAGCAATTTTGCGAACTTTTATCTGCAAGTTTTGTGCCAAGTTTTGGAGAACTCTTTTCTTTCATCAAGTTTTTGGGCTCAACTTTTAAAGCAAAATTTATGCTGAATTTTAGATACATTTTTTTAGTTGTTCTTCGATTTAGATCTCAAATTTGCTAATCGCTATGTGAAGAACATTGTCGAATTGTTTGACAATTGGTCCAAAAATGTCACTTCATTCCTACTACCCAAAATAACTATTACCATCATAGAAGAAAAAAGTTTTGAAATAATAAATTAATACTATCTTCCCTGCATATAATAATTCTTCCTGTGTCATCCTGAAAGTTGTTCTCCTTCGTTGATTGCTTCGTGTGTAGTGTATTGAAATTTGTCACACGTATAGGTAGTGTCTCAATGAAAAAAAATAAAGGCTGCCCAACTAAACAATCTAGAACCATTTCATTCCCCACTCCCTTTTGCTATTTATATATGTTGTGTTTGTTGCGTATAAATTTATGGTAAACACACCTGTGATACCTGTTCACTTTTCTCTATGCTCGTCGCTCCCCTCATTGGGTATTATAGGACTTCTGCGAGCGTACATTTTTTTCCCTGTCTTTTGATTTACACTTGACGCGGGTATTACCAGCGTGCCGATCCTTTGTAACGTTTTGAAATTAGAGACTGAGTTTGGGGCCCAGCCAAGACACCGCACCGAACTTAAGCGTTAAATTTATTTCAAAGGTTTATCAATGACGGAGCATGGGATCACGTGCGTCTTATAGATTACGTTTTCTTTCTTCTGTTTGCCAGAGCGAACAGGATAAAGCCGAAGCACGAGAAGGGAAATGAGTTTCACAGAGAATTCCATTCTCGATGCGGTATTTTTGTCACCGAGTACAATACTTCAGGATTAAGCGAAGAACAATACGGCAAACAGACTGGAGTAAGCAGCTTAGGACTTGGAATGATCCTTTAAATGACTTCGCAAGAGGACGACCGACGGCGTCGACGATGATGATGTAGCTGATGACGACGGCAAAAGAAGAAGAAACTTTGAATTGAATTTTGCCAAAGCAGAGGCACGTTCTTGATTTATCTTTATTGGTGCATTCGAGTGCCTTTTCGTTTCTTTTTTTTTACCCCCCTTTCTTGTTTCGCCACTGTGAATTACATCCTTTTCACGATGCGGTGTTTTATAGATGTTTACGGGAAAATTGAAATACGTGAGGCGTAAAAAAAAGAACAGCTTCTGCGCTAGCAAGCAACTTGTGCGCGTGTATGGTGATTATGAAGCTTGTTATGACTTATCCGTGGCACTTGATGCTTGTTTTATTGCAGGGCAGGGGGTGTGCTGCTTTTTTGCAGACTTATAGGCACTTTCCTAATTGAAGCTGTTTAAGCGCGAAAATTATCATTTAATCGCGATGCGAGGGAATTTTCCCGTCTTTGGATAGGCAGGTTTTGTAGGTCTGGAAAGTGTGTGTGTCTTTGACAACGGAGCGTCGCAAAACTGCTACTTTCCTACTACAAAAGAAGTAACACAACAAACTATGATATAAACTTTCTGCAAAAGTTTCGAGTCTGGGAAAAATAGACTCTTTTGAAAAATTATTACCAAATTCTCATTTTCTTAACAACTCCCACGAATCCGACCTTGCCTGCAACTTTTGCCACCGCGGACTTGCTATTTGTGACGGCTTTTATTTTGCCAAATACCTTTTTGAAAAATTGCAACAAATAAAAAAAAATCGTTGCCTAACTGAAGATACAACAAGCAACCATTTCGCTTATGGAGTCCTTGAAGATATTCCCACTACTAACTTTGTCTGTGAAATTAGGCAGCCACATCATACCCATCTACCTCGTTCACAAGGACATGATGAAGTAGCAATCTTTGCCATCTCGCGCCCGCATGCTGTCCATATGGAAAGTTTTCAGTTGTTACCCGTAAGGAAATTCACTTTGCAAACATTTCAATTGGATATATCCTTGCTACTTGTTCAACTCATAGCAAACAATATATATGTTAGCGAATCTTCGCTGGCACTTGTGATAGTTCGCTTATAGAATGGGATCAAAGTGCTGTGCATCTTTTGTTCTACACTCTGTTTACAGGATACACTCATGGCGGCGTTCGCCTGCGCTGGCTGCTGCTCCTCATGTTTTCAAGGATTATGCACAAATTTATCGCACTAATTTTTCGGAGAAAAGTTTTAAAGTTTTGTTTGAATAGGTGCGAGTAGGGACCACCGATGTAGAGAAATTGTAAAATTCTATCGATGGGCGAGTTCGATGTAAAGTTTCCCTTCGAAGGGATAGGTTAGTTTTTGACGAAAAATGGGCGATGTGTTGAGAGGACGCGCATTTTTTCACTGTAGTCCAATCAGAAAACCATAAGGGTATCCAGCACAGACCTAAGATGAGTTAGGACCGAAAGTTTGATGATGATGACCGTAGATGGAGGTTTGCAGTCCCTTACAGCTTTAAGTGATGTCATAAATTTGAAAGTTACAAGAGTTGAAGGTTCAAGGCAGTGGGGAATGGGTACACAGTCGAAATATATTGTTCGTATAAAGTATGCCAAGGTCTGTAGCTTAGGATTACGGTTTTAATAGAAAGCGCTGAGCTTGGTGTCAAAGCTAACTAAGTTGGTCTTTAATTTGCTGTTTTAATCTAAAGCAGTCCACTACAAGACCTCATAAAAGAGCTTCTAACGTAAGTGCTTGCCGCTTTTTAAATTAGTTTTACCCCAAAGGTGAGATGCGGTCATTCAAATTTATTCGCTCTATTTAACTGGCTACAATAATTTGCTTCACACAAACTGCCTTCGCATTGATTTATTTCACACAACAGTCACAAGGTCTGTTATAGACGTAAACCTGTAGCAAAGGTCAAATTGAATAAGATTTTCAAGTTAACTGCGGTTTTCATTCATGCATATAAAAGTGACACTTCTGCTAAACCCAGCATCAGTCAGCTTACTACAACAGATCCTTTACTACCTTTAAAAAAAAAAACAGTGATAGATAATGCTAATGAAATACGTGGTTTTTCTGACACTTTTAGTCCTGGCCTACGGCGCTGGTCTACCAAAATACTACAAAACGGATGATGAAGAACTGCAAGTGGAGTACATCATGCCAGATGAACCCATTCAGATTCATGCTCATTCACATGCAGTTCGAGAAAATGATGTAAGTATGACACTGTTGTAAGGACAAACAATTTGTTTTTAATAAAATCTATTTTACCAGAACATGCTGATGCACAGGCTAAGGGAAAAACGTGCGGCCAGTCCTGGTAAGAAAATGGGTCCTGGACGAGAAAGAGGAAGGGGTAGGAAAAATCCCTAATTGCCAACATGAGCAACTGGTAGCCCAGAAAACTGCGTGTGCTCCCATCTAAAGTTGTTTAATAAAACAAACAAAAATATTGCAGAGTTCTTACGGTTTTTTTTATTTTATGTATGGGATAAGACCACCAAATCGATTCAAAAAATTGTACTACGCGGGACTCTTGTCGGCAATCCTGAGCAGATTTATTCAAATTCATTGTTATCCGGCCTCTCGTCCGTATCAAACTGTAGTTCTATAATCCTTACACCCGAAAACCACGGTATTCCGTAGGGCCCTCTGTTAGTCACGCTTGCAATTAGTCCGTTTTTAGCCACCTTTTACCAAAGACAAGAACCGCGCATTTTCGTAGTGCCCTCTCGTAACCATGCTTGTACCAGCACTTCTTTCGGTCACTCTTTGATCCAGGATCACGTGTGATGCATTGTCGTAGAGCCCTCTCAAAATCACCAAAAGCTTCGAAGGTCGACTTGAACAACAAATAAAACAGGAAAATGCAACCATCTATGATCGTGACTATAGAGAGAAAGCTTTGAATCTATATCTTTACCATTACTTTAAGGCCAGCCCTTTCTTAAGTTATTAGCTAAAATTATTAGTAGTCTTTTGACAGCTTCAATTCACAGAAAGAGGAATAAGTCTGCGCCTTGCGGATGTCCGCTACCTTTTTACGAATCTACTGTCCGCCGGATTTGATTTTTTTTAAGTAAGTTCCGATTCTCCGTAGCGTTCAAACAATTATACATTTCCATGAAGCCTTAAGCCCCATTTAGATGATCAGTTATCAGTTCAGTTATCAGTTCAGTTGTCAGTTCAGTTAAAAAAGGCATTGTATTTAGACGTCAGTCCGGTATTCAGTTCAGCTTTCATTTTACTCGTGAGCAGTCAGAAGAAATATATTGCGTAATGGACGAAGAAAACCTAATTGCAATGGCTATAGCTTTGTCGCTTAATAAATCACAAAAAATAAGAAGCAAATGGAGCAATTGAAATGACAACTAAACTGAAACGTATTTACACATCACTTTAACTGCTAGCTGAACTGAAAACTTATGGGAATTCCATCAGTTTCGGTCTCAGTTTCAGTTTCAGTTAAACGCTTCAATTTTTGCATTTAAACATCAGTTTAACTGAATGCTTAACTGATAGCTCAACTGAAACTGAAACTGAAATGATCGTCTGAATGGGCCTTTACACCACTATTCATCATTCCACACATGGGCCACTTGTTATCCTTCCTATGAACGTACCAATTCTTGGGAAATTTCTTCCTATTCTGGATGAGAAATCATGGGATTCACTGCGTGCAAACCATACAATTTCCGAAGGTAATCCTTTCGACTGACATCCCCTTTCGAGAGGATTTACAGATAAGCAAAGTTCTGTCATCATTTGAAATCTGTTTATATGGGTCTTCTATATCAAGGTGCGCCTCTACACCTATCATACATTGCATGCGACGCTCTACACAGTCCATAATCCTAGAACATTTGTCCTTGCTTTCATCTTTTTTCGTTTACGTTGTCTTTGTCGACGCTGACGAAATCATCTGTAACACACACTATACACACGAAGAGGGTTCTCGATGTTGGGGATAATATATATATACTCTTGGGATAGCGGTTGTTCCGTCACCATCATCATCGTCATCATTGCCGCAGAGCTTAATCCGAGTCATTGAATCTGGATATTCAAATGTCGTGCAACTTTTTGGGGAATTATTGCCCGCAGCAGCAGGAGCAGTGCCAGCCGCAAGAATACTCATCGGAGAGAAAAGAGTCAACCACATGGATTTCAAGGACTTAGCCTTCTTCATTTGTTGTATTTCAATTGAGTTGTTTCTGTGGTGACTCTTGTGGGTGAATGGAAATCTCGAATTAAGTTCGTTACCCGTGTGGATTTTATATTTAAATATGGGGCTTCATTCCTTTGCTATATATCTGTCCATCTATCATTCGTAATGGTGATGAATTTGTTTGGCTTAGAGGAGGTTACATCTGCACAGGTATAAAAAATGAGAGTTCTTTAGTTGAATTGAGCGCTCCGGTGAGTAAATGTAGGGAAGCTTTAGGGCCCTCAAGGATGTGCGATCGGGGAAAATGTGTATTAAAGCACTTTGACTTGAATTTCAGTCGTTTGAACAACTGGCCTGAGGAAAGCAGGTTTTTATGCTTATTTGCCTTTTTCATTGTTTCCTGCTCCTATATTTCAAGCTCTTTGATACTTTGATTTTTTCATACTGAGAGTGTTCGTTCGTGGACAACCATCGATGTTATTTTGCATGTCTAACCGCTTTTCTGAGGCCGCCCTTAACTCTGGTAACTATTTGGTACTCAGAAGAGTAAGTGTGTCCTGTCAACTATAGAAAGTGGGCCTACATTTTAACCCCTGTAAAACTTTTATATCTTACTTACTTAAGGTGGCGCTACAATCCGGAGTGGACCTGGGCCTCAACCAGCAAGCGTCTCCAGCCAGCGCGATCTTTAGCTAGCTGTCTCCAGTTTCGCACGCTAAGTTGGTTAAGGTCCCCTTCCACTTGCGTGCGCCACCTGAGTCGCGGTCTTCCTCTACTGCGCCTTCCCTCGGGTATGAATTCGAAGATCTTCCGGGCCGGAGCATTCGTGTCCATTCGCTCTACATGACCCAGCCACCTCAGTCGTTGGACCTTCACTCTTCTGACTAGGTCGATGTCGCTGTACAGTTCGTCGTTGAATCTCCTTCTCCATTCACCGTCAATGCAGACGGGACCAAAAATAACATGAAGAATTTTTCTCTCGAAACAACCGACACGGTTACCTCATCTGCTTTTGATGGAGTCCATGCCTCTGCGCCATATAGCAGGACTTGGATGATAATGGTCTTATAAAGGGTCACTTTAGTTGTTCGAGAGAGGGCTTTGCTACTCAATTGCCAATCGCCCAAAGAAACAGCAATTGGCAAGAGTAATTCTACGTTTAACCTCAGCGCTGGTGTCGTTATCTGAGTTCATAGCGGAGCCTAGGTAGACAAAGTCCTTAACCACCTCAAAGTTATATCTGTCTATTGTGACGTTCTGTCCGAGCCGTCGGTGTTGGGTGTCCTTTTTAGTTGACAGCATATACTTCGTCTTGCCCTCATTAACCGCCAAACCCATCTTCGCCGCCTCAGTCTCAATACTCACAAACGCGCCATTAACATCACGCTGCGTTCTGCCAATTATGTCAATGTCATCGGCGTATGCGAGTAATTGGACGGACTTTTGAAAGATAGTGCCTCTGGTGTTGGCGTTTGAGTTTTGCACTATTCTTTCAAGAACGATGTTGAAGAAGTCACATGACAGAGCATCGCCTTGTCTAAATCCTTTTTTGACATCGAAGGTCTCGGTTCGTTCTTTACCGACCTTGATGGAGCAGCGTGCATTCTCCATCGTCATCCTGCACAAACTAGACATTGCTCTGTATAGTTCGTCCCTATAAATGCTGTCATAGGCGGCCTTAAAGTCGATGAAAAGGTGGTGGGTATCGTTTTGAAGTTTCTGGGTTTTATACAAGATCTGCCGCAGTGTGAATATTTGGTCTATGGTGGACTTTCCTAGCCTGAAGCCACACTGATATGGACCAATCAGGTTGTTTACGAAAGGCTTCAGGCGTTCACACAAAAAACTTTTATATCATTTCAAACAAAATAACAAAAAAAAAAATAAAGAAAAAGCTGTCATCATCATTTCCCCTTTCCAATGTCCCGGATGGTCATGACTCTATGGAATCCATGGCACGTCGTTAAAGCTCATATAACGGCATGAAATTGCAGTGATCAAAGCCTTGAAATATAGACCACTCGGATAAATATTAAGAAAAATGTTATTCCTTTTTTATATAGAGTCAATACCTTCGCACCACACTGTACCTGTCATTACAATTGCAGAGTCTCGGTTTTTTTAACTCTTTCGAACAATATTCAAATTTTACAAGTGTCAAAAACCTACACAGTTAAATATGAACACTAACAAAACAAGGATTCCACCAATTTTAAAATACACATCTGAGTTTATTAAACACAATATACTGACAGTATGCCACCCAGGTGGGTATCTTCATAACAACAAAAATGTAACATATAAAGAGGATAAATCACCATGAAAACATTCACCCCATCGCAGCATCCACCCCCAAAACCGATTTCCTTACCATTCATGATATTGTTTTCTTTTGCATCATCTTAAGTCTTCGTCGAAACTTCAGAGCTCTTAACATTGAAAATATATTTCCAAACGAATCACTGAACTTGAAGAACATACCCAATTGGATCCACCCTCATAAGGCCCATTCCAAATGCTTTCACAAAAGTAGGTATATGGGCTTAAAATTGTGATACCCTTTCGTCGTTGTTCTTAGAAAAGCTTTTTGTCCTTCAAATCGTTCAATAGAACATTATCGTGCGACAGCAATTCCGTAAATTCAACAGGAGCGTATAACAAAATGATGATGATAAGGACTTAGGAGACCACTTTTGTGTTTATTTATTTATTTTTTGTTCTTTCGGATGCACAAGCTCTCCACAAGCTGGCAGAAGAAATTGAATTGAAAATTTAAATTGGAAAAGTTTGCATCGATTTAAGAGCATACTTCAACATGCAGTCAGTTGGGGGGTTGTTTTTTTTTCCTATGAATCTCTTGCCACAGTTATTCTTCAGCGGGTGTAGGTGTAGTTATAGGTATCTCAACAAATCATCTTGTCATTGCGATTGTATCGCAAAATTTATTGCAGTTCTTAAGCACGAAATGGGTGCATTTGCTGCACTTATGTTGTCTGTCATCAGGTAGAGTGTCAGCGACGAAACTTTCCAAATTGCACAAGTTTTTCGAACGACAATTTAGATGGGCGAATGGGTTTTTGTGCACCAAAAGGGAATTGCTGAGTTTGGGTATTTTATAAAAGTCGATTGTCAACATTGGGACTGCGATGACGTGTACGGATGTAAGTTGTGGTCGAATCGGTGAAGAAATTGAAAGGACATTGTGATGTTCGGAAGCAACAAAGCAGAGCAATCAATGATTACTTAACTTATTGAATATTTCATCAGTTGAAGAGAAACGTAAACTCTATTTGTATTAAGAGGATAGGGTTTATGTGGTTCATCGGATAATGGAATCATCAATTAAATACTCGAATTCATATGAGAATAGTGCTATAATCCGCTGTAGTAGTTGTGTATGGGTGGATTTTCGAATCAAGTATTCTGGGAAATTAATAATATCTGAGGCCAAGAAGGATATCTATTTCTGTAAGTTGAAAGTGTATGTATAATTAAACCAATTGCACTTGGGTATATTTGCGATCCTATCAACAATGAAGTCTTTCGACAATGCTTTCATGGGTTTCAGTGTTTGTGATAGACTTGAGCAAAGGGAGTGAATTACATTTATTGAGTGATCACATATATGTAAGAGTTGTGTTTCAAATTACGCCATGGCAGAGATAGAAGTCAAAAGCAAACAGTTGTAAGCTCGCACTTTACTTATCCTGAAACAAGGCATATCTATAGAATTCTGCCAGTGGGATCCTGCAACATCTATTGTTGCTTTATTGTAATACCTCAGTTTCTCAAAATCAATCACTTTATTATTTTTTAATTACTTTAAGCATTCAGTTGTTGGCATTACCTTTTTAACCACTTTTAATATTCAACATTTTGAGTCTTATGAATGTCATTAAAAATCACTTGCGGTCTTCATCATTAAAAATACGGAAGCCTATTAAAAAAATACAATCTTCTTATACACTTTGGTTTTAAGTAAGCAAAGTTCTGTTATTCGTTTCCTCTAACCCACCTCAAATGTCGGCGAAAAGAAGCAACACGAATGAAACAACTTGACATTGACACACGAACCCCACCACAGCCCATTTCCAAACTTATCCCAATGGACAGCACCTGAAAACGTGTTCAACCTGAATGTATGCGCTGAAAAGAGACAACTGCCCATTGAACTGCAAAACATATGTTCACTGCAACGATACTCACTGCTGCATGACTACTGGCAATGGTATCCACTGAAAGAAAATTGTGGGCAGTGCTTTGAATAATTGTTTTGAACATTGCTCAGCTTCAGGCCAACGCAGGAGGATGTTTTATATTTTAAATGATTTAGGAGAAAATTTACTAATTCCACCTATTTTTTTATTTTTCAATCCGATAAGCCATTACTGAGCTAGGGGTGTATAAACAGAATTTTCCTTTCATATATCCGGTTTTTTTGACTATTTTGTAAATATTCCGTTATATTCCGGGTTAAAAGGTATCCTAAAGCCCGACCCAGAACATAAGTAATCACTAAGCGAAGTTTCATCAAAATCCGTCCAGTAGTTTCTGCGTGATGCGCGGTCAGGCATTTTTCATTCTACAGTTTTATTATATGTAGAGAAGAGAAGAGAAGAGAAGAGAAGAGAAGAGAAGAGAAGAGAAGAGAAGAGAAGAGAAGAAAAGAGAAGAGAAGAGAAGAGAAGAGAAGAGAAGAGAAGAGAAGAGAAGAGAAGAGAAGAGAAGAGAGGAGAAGAGAAGAGGAGAAGAGAAGAGATGATTGCGAATATATTTTTTTTTTAATTCTATTGATTGCCAATAAATAAAATTATTTCAAAGTGAATTCATATGATTCCAGATGAGAAAAAATGTTTGCAGAAGAACCCAAATCACGGGAAACGCTAGAATTCTTATGATTTGAACTCCATTTTGAAGAAAAATTAATGCTATATTTAAAAGCGAACATCAGTCGAAGTCAATGAATTTATTTATTCCAAATCGCATTTTTGTAAAACAATTTTCGAACAATCGGTTTTAAGTATAAATACTCGCTACTTTTATTTCGATTATAATGACCGCCTTCTTAAAGAACGGCTTTTTTGCGATCACTGCACTGAAAAGGAACTAGAAATATGAGACGTACACGATGATGGAAAACGTTGATTTTCGTGTGAAATCTAGCAAAACCGTTACAGTTTTTCTTCAACAGTAAGAGCAACTGAGGAAATTTTATACACATTAAAAAAAAAATATCTATTTGTTTACAATAAAAATTATAACTCAACCAGAATCACGTCACGGGTTAGTACAATTGAATTCTTCTTGTGCATTTATGGTCAGAGATATATTTTTTTCTCATATAGGCGATAATAACATCTCTTTCACGTTTATACTAAAATTAAAAAAAGAGTTAAAAGCCACGAAAAAGTTTAAAAAGTTACATATCTCACCTGTTCATCAGAATCAAATTTTAAGGCCTTATTTTCTGTGGGGTTATAGTCATCGATCTCATTGTCCGCAATAATTGGATCCTTCACTGGATGGCAATAGCTTAAGGCTATCAAGATCAGAAGCAAAGCTATTTTCAGTCCCATTTGAACACTTTCAAATTTGTTTTTCAACTGAATCTGTACCAGGTTTGAGCTATCATTTTAATCAAATAATTCACGTAATCTTTCCAATTGTATGTATTGAGTATGTACCTATATAAAGTTTGTACCTCTAATGAGAGGTCACTATAAAAAAACGATAACAATCATGCAGTGCTAATCTTCTAATTATTTATTTATGAGTGCATGGCTGGGAAAATTAAGAACATTTCAAGCTTTTGAAGAAAAATGGTGATGCTGTTTGGCGATTGCTTTCGACTGATGAGTCAGGAGTTTGATATTTAGATTTGGAGTCATTATAAAGCTATTTTTTCAAATTACCATGTTTTAACCAAGCGATAATATTTTTTTAATCGGACTTTTTGATAATAAGTACTTACTTAACTCACAAAATTAAACAAAAAATCAAATCAAACCCTCAGTAAATGAGAAAGTTTCTTGCGACCCGGTCATGCACTTGTTCAACATTACCACCCCTTAGTGCAAGATAGATATGCACTTTTCAAAACATCAAAATAAACACCATGTAACGTTTATTTCGTAAATTTTATTGAAAGCCTCACTTTGAAAAATACAAATAAATCTCAGCATGTAAATAAGTAGTGGAAAAACGCATAAATAAATATTATTAGAAACTCCTACATCAAGCTATGGAATTGTTTTCCAATAAAGGAAACTAAAACAATAAATTTTTAATGAGTGGGTAATGGTACAGCGACCGCAATTCTCTCTCAACTGACCTTTGTCAACTTAATCAACTTTGTATAGAAAAAAGTTTTCAAATGCAATAGATTTCAACTTCATTATAAATCAGAAAGTTAATGTCTAGTTAAGTACTTATGTACCCAGTTTTAATTGCACTTTAGGCGGGTGTTTTGCGTTAAATGGATATATAATTTTACGACTTTTTTTGTTGCGTTCTATTCTCCGAAAGGTGATTTCTGATATTCGTTTAGTGCAGCTTCGGACCACTTTGTTTACAAGTCGATCGTCTGTTTATGGAATATTCAGTCTGTTGTAAATAATTCGAAAGAGACAGACTCACAGTTAACGTTTGCGAACTATGATGTAATCTTTTCGTAGAAACCTCATCTCTGTTTTGATTATCCCGCAGTTCAAATACGATTTCGTTCAATTGTTCATAGATTGTGTAAATTTTATGCGTCAATACAAATGTCTGGTGCGACATCGATCGATTGCAGAATTAAAATACAAATGCCCTCACAATTTGAGGCGAAATCAATCGCAGAAACAAATCTAAATTGTAAAAATGCTGTTCAAGTCCAGTGTGTTTTTAGGGATGTTCAACCTGTGCCCCTTCCAACTTGCAATTTAGGATACAAAAGTGCCAGGAAACTGGATCAAATTGTCAGAGGTCCCGTTCGGTGAAATTTATTATTGAGTCCATCAATTGGTAAGATATGAAGTTCTATGCAAGTGTATAATAAGCTGTATGAACTTAAAATTTATATTCCTGTCAGAATTATGTGCTGAGATTGAGGGTTTGGTAAACTTGACACAAACTACGGTGCATCACAGCAAAGCTAACAAGGAACAGAATACAGAACCCGGACAAATTATTTGGAATGCATTTTTTGAGATGTAGTAACACAGACGTTATTTTTTCGATTCTTTTACAGAATAGTCAACAGTCAACACAAAAAGAGTCAATATAACTATTTCTCTCTCAAATATTTCCAACGTCGTCATGTGGACGAAAACGAAGCAACAGGCAACACACGAACGAAAAAGAGACATATCTCGGATGTTTGTCAGACGTTCGCGAGAGGTGGCGCTGCGGAAAAAAACCTTAAGATGTAATTTGGTTCTTTCGGGATTCGAACCGGGGACCCCTCGCTTAGTAGTCCAACACACTAACTCTAAGCCACTGCGCTTACTATGTAAAAAATGTATTTAAATTCAAATGTTCTTAACATTCAAGTGAAGATATGAAGTGAGCGAAGAAGAGAGTTCTAGGAGCAGGTCCTGTCGAAAAAGTTACAACTGCAGCTGAAAAATGTTAAGTTTTCAAACGCAAAATCTCTAAAAATATTAAACGAGATAATTTTGGTTAAATTATGAAATAAAGTCGTTCGTTGCAAGTTCTACTGTTTGTCGTCTATTTGTTTAGTAAACTTTTATTATGTAAAAATTCCAAAGCTGCACTCAAAAGCAATTCTTGGGAAACATGTCTTTACTTGACGTCAAGAAAGCGTCCAAAAAGCGTCGAGAATCTCATCAATATGGAGCAAAAAACAGGCAGAAAATGCAGCAGAATCAGCGTCCAAGAGCCAGCGTGTACAAAAGCACAAGTAAAAAAAAAACAGATGAGAAACGCTTCAAAAAACTTAAACTAGGTTAAAATGTCTCCGAAAATGCTTATAAGCCAAAAATGAGTCAATAAGCACAATCTAAGAACCAGGGGAAAACCCCTTCAAAAAGGCGTCGAAAATCTTTTTTACTTAGGGCTGGTTTTAATATTAATAATCGTCATGATAAAAAATTTAGGCATGACAGTATTGTCTGATTGTTAAGAGGTTTATAAAATATTTCTTGATGTTTAACAAAATGGTAAGAAAAGTTCAGTAAAAATGCATAATACTTGCACTCGCATCTATACCCAGTTATAATGCTTTTTAGGAAATACCCTCAAAGATATTAAAACCGATGTGCTCAATTCAATCGCAGTAATTAATTATAGTAAATATTTGAATAGTAAGTAGCACCTCTCGACACATTTATTCATAGGAAATAATGATCTTACATATAATTTGAATCAGAACTAGACTCAACTATTACAAAATATTAATCTCTGTATGTAACCACACTGAGAATGCAGATAAAAATGATGTGAGTTGCAATTAAAAACCATTTTGATAAAAAAAAAACACTCAAGTGGAATCCCCTTATTCCGATGAATATTTAAACACACAATTCCACTGAAATTTATCATAGTGATAAACAAAGGTGTTCGCTTCAAATATAAAGGACGGACAGTGGACAGCCTTCAGTCTTAAGACGCCATTGAAAGAAGTAAGTAGACCTGAGTCAGTATGTATTTGAAGGCAGTTTTTGTTTCTTCATTGGTCGCTTTGGCTTGTGGGCTCCCAGCAAGCGAACCCACAAGAAAAAATAGGAAATTCCAGAAGCGGTAGAAAATTATTTTAAAGGACACTTGCCTGGAGCCAGTGGCAAAGCCAACTTTATAGCTGAGGTTAATTATACAACTCGTATCTAACATCTATTGATTTTGTATCATTTCTTTCTGATCTCAACAGTCATCGGATGATGAAAAGATCGCCCCAAAACGATCCAAACGAAGGGCCTGCCGAATTGTACGAGTTCGTAGCAAATCTGGAAAGATTATAATTATAAAGAAGTGTTAAAAATCTATATATATAAAAATGGTGTGAAAAATGTATAGTGAATCATCAATTGAGAACGGCTGGGTCGATTTGGCTCAAACTTTTTTTGAGTTGTTCGTTATTGCCGCGAGAATATTGTTACGAAAGAAAATTTTGGAAAAACCCTCCGGAAAAGTCGGGAAATTGTAAAAATCGAAATTTGAGTTTTTGTATGGAATTTTTTGTGGAATTGTTCCGGAATGGCTTTTCGAATGAAAAAATAGAATATTCTTAGTGGACAATTTGGAAAATTACGGAAAAACACGAAAAATTAGAATTTTTTTTTCGAATATTTTTTGCACTTTATCACATGATTTGATGATTTATAGTTTTTTGTGAACATTAGTGGCCCTACACCCTTCGATTCCCTGCTTACTGCAGATGGTGTGCTGTGCGCCACTGTTCGGGAGGTTTACCAATGTTTAAATTTCCTCGAAAACGATACACATTGGAACTCAACCTCGCCAATGCAACTTTTTCTTCGCCAGTGAATCAGATTTGTATATTGTTTGCGATCATTTCATCCCTCGAACCTGGCCGCGAGGTGGCTGACGACATTTTGCACAGAGTTCGCACGACAACTTCGAATTTCGATCGAGATGCGCAACGAAGCGTTAGTTCTGATCAAAGACATGTGCGGTAGTCTGCTGTCGAAATTGGGAATGCCAACGCCAAATCGTTCGATGCACGATGTATTCCATCGCGAATGGCAACGGAAGGAAGACTATGATCGGGATGAACTGGCCGAAAGAGTCCAAACAGATGTGCAGCTTTTGAATGCCGAGCAGAAGAACGTGTTCGATTCGCTGATGACGGCTGTTGACGATGAAACGGGACGCATTTTAATTTCTCGATGCTCCCGGTGGGACAAGTAAGACATTTGTCATTTAGTTGATTCTTGCAACAATTCGCCTAAGATCTTAAATTGCGTTGGCTGTTGCATCCTCTGGTATTGCTGCCACACTGTTTTGGAAGGCGGTCGAACTGAAAATTTCGCTTTGAAGCTGCCGATGAATCTTCTCACGGTTGACAAGCCAACATGCACAATGACCAAGAATTCAGCGATAGTCAAATTATCAATTGGGATGAATGCACGATGGCGCATAAACGAGCTTTGGAGGCAGTTAACCGAACAATGAAAGATTTACGAGGTGATTCGAGACGATTTGGTGGCGCTATGATATTGCTCTCCGGAGATTATCGTCAAATGCTTCCCGTCATCCCGAATTCTACTGCTGCCGATGAATTCAATTCTTGCTGAAATCGTCTATTTTGTGGAGGCAAGAAGTTGAAATTGACCACGAAGATGAGAGCCGCGTTGCAGAACGACCAATCGGCTTCTGAATTCTAGAGACAACTGCTCGCACTTGGCAATGGCCAAATTCCTGTTAATATTTCGGCTGGATTGATATCGTTCCATGCTAATTTTTGCGAGTTCACATCATAAAAGGAGGAACTCATCACCAAAGTGTTCCCCGGCATTACACCAAATTATAAAAATCTCGGTTGGATTAATGAACGGACTTTACTAGCAGCGAAGCATAAGGACGTCGATATCTTGAATTTAATTATTCGAAGTCAAATCGCTGGAGAATTGCATTCGTACATATCCATTGACCGCATGACCGAGTAGGATGAAGCGACCAACTATCCGACGGAACTTTTGAACTCACTTGATGTGCCAGGAACTCCGCCGCATAATTTACAGCTGAAGGTAGGATCGATTATAATTATGTTGCGGAATTTAAATCATCCGAAATTGTGCAACGGTACGCCGTTGTCCGCAAGAAAATGATATCAACAATTTGATTCTCGAAGGAGAGGAAGTCCTTATCCCATGAATTAAGTTATTCCAACTGATCTTCTCTTCCAGTTCAAGCTGATTCAGTTTCCCGTTCGATTGGCTTTTGCGATGACAATTAATCGCGAGGCCAATCGTTGAAAGTCTGTGGGATTAATCTCGAATTTCCCTGTTTTTTGCATGGTCAGCTGTACGTTGCCTGTTCATGTGTTGGCAAAGCGTCTTCGTTGTTTGTTTTTGCTCCGGAAAACAAATCGAAAAACATTGTTTATCATATTGCTCTCTACTGATTTCGATACAATTCAAATAAATTACATTGAAATTTTAACTATCTGTGTTTTATTATCCCTCTGGAGTTTATCTGAAGGCGTAAAATTGGGGCGAGACGAAGTTCGCCGGGTCCGCTAGTTGTTTATAAATAAATTTAAAAAAGTTCAATTATGCGAACCTTAAGTAAAGAAGTGTGCTTTTTCCACTCCTGCCCCTCGTAAACGTCTAACAGTCATGCGATGAAATAACTACCCAGTTCAAATTTGTCCAGATTTGTTTAGAGGCTCACACAAACTGAAAGGTTGGCCTATGGCTTGTTGCGAAACCTATTATAGTAATCTCAGAATTGATTGATCGAGCAAGAAATTTTGTATACAACATCTTTCTCTTATACACTAGTTAAAAACCCAACCCATCAGCTTGTGGCATTTTAGCATAGCAATGTCCACATTAAACGCCGACGACACGTATGTAAGTATGGACTCACATATCGTAGAAGGTTTAAATGACGATGGATGCAACCATTTCTATGTTTCTATGTCGCTTATTAGAACGTTTAAGTTGTATAGTTTGCCAACTATTTTGGTTCATATCTAATGAATTGACTGATGAGGATACAGATTTGGCAGCAACAGAACAAGCAATACTGGGCAATACAGCACCAGTTATATTGGGCACATTCATTGTAACAGCATTAGGGGCAACAGCATTTTTATTATTTATAGCATCAGCGTCTTTGATGAGTCGTTCCGTAAAACAGAAACAGCATTGTAATGAAACTGTATGAGTTAACACAATAGCAGAAAACCACATCCAACCATTGCACTCATTCTGAAGATGAAAAGTGGGAGGTGGCAGGTTTAACAAACTAAACACCACATTCCTTTATCTTCTACAGCCATTTATCCAAAAGATCGCCTTCACTCTCAACGGTTTTTCCGGCCAATTTCGAATGATGTATAAAAAATTCACTTAGTACCTATGGAAATATTTCTATACGATCAGTATATAGATAAAAGATGTATGTATTTGAAAATATTCATGGTATTTCCATCTCAATTCTGCAAACAGATTCCACAAATTCCATCAAATTCAACAAGACATGGAATTTTCCGATATGTTAAATCCGAATTTTACTCTATCTACACAATAACAAACTTATTTTGCGCACTTTTATTATATTAAATGTGGTTATGTGCTACATGAATCACATGCTTCTACTTTGTTTAACTTGAAAATCCCACGGGGAATCCGTATACAAATTTACGATTCAAAATATCAAAACTGATGTAAATAAACAAATTTCATTGAAGGGGGATGCCCAACTGGAGAACGACTTTGTTTTGAAAAGAATAGGTATCTAATCTACCCAGCTTTAGATACTACTCGCGCCGCGGCAGCATATAAATGAAAGCCAAAGAGTTTGCCATTGGTTACTATACAATTCTGCTTTCCGCTTCTGTACTGTAGCTAAACAGCGGCTAACTCCAAAGCTTTCATACGTTACACAAACATTGCAAAGCTTTCATTCTATGTTAGCAGAGAGCTACTCGCTGCAAGTTTTGACTCGATTTCAATAAAATGTATTTAAAGTAATTTCACCATCAATCCTAACCAGCAAGCACTGTAGGTATCTGTATCTGTTCTTGCGAATTGGGAAATACTGAGAACCGATACGAGTGCGCACATCAATCATCCCTGGCCAGAGCGTCGACGATGGTATAAAATAAAATTTTCCATGGCGCGAAATATCACTACTAACTGAGCTATCTATCTATTCGCACAGCTGTTGATAAACGTTTCAGATCCGATACCGAGAATGTCTTTTAAGGTTGTACTTTTCATCGTCATGGTAGCAACAGCACTGCGTGTCATTGATATCGGAGTGATCTACAGGCATGGCAGGCAATCCGAAATTTCGCCGCACATCACTTGGTCATACCCATACGTAAGGCGACTATTGACCAGTTTATTCGGCTGCTATGCCATTGGACCATGCAGATGTGCAAGTCGCCAATTTAGCCATGGATTTTTACCCAGTACCAACCTGGATTTGGATAATGAGTGTCCCGTTCGCAATGAAAGTCGTGTTTACTTGAAAAACGACATGATGCTGCATTACACTGTAAGTTACTATAACAAGAGTTTTAAAAAATAATAATGATTTAATTGGACTCTCCCTTAGCAGTGAATGAGCAGCATCAAAGTTCTCGAAAGGAAGTAGCTGGTAATTAAGAAGAAAGCCCCGCTTGGAAACTATTTGTTGGAACTTTTTCAAATGGAGCTGTGGATTTTTGAGATAGGTAGTCTGATGTATTCATAATTTACCTATTATTTACGTCAATATTAACGAAATGACTTATATTATAATAAGACTTATATAGATAGATATTTAAAAAAATGTACCTGCCATGTATTATTTAGATTTAATAAGTTTTAACCACGAAATAAAATATAAGCAACTTTATTTTGATTTGTAAAAATCACTTTTATTCATTTTCTGTAGTTCTTTAAGGAGCCATTGAAAAAAGTCCTTAAATAATTTTAAAAACTAATATCTGTCTTTCTTTCTATTTTTCTATCAAAAAGTATTGTCAGTTTAGTCAAAATATCAACGACGGTATTTAAAAAAAACGTGCGTTGAATGTATTTGAATTTATTAAAGAACTGTGTAGTAGTGTATGAACTACGTCTTTGAAAGTCATCAAAAAGAAACATTTGTTCGATCTAGCGAACGTCTGACAAACCTCCGCGTGAAGGAGCTTCTCATAAAGCCCTTCGAATTCGGAATATAATTGTGAGCCCCTTTCATTCGTCCCAAAAATAACATCTCCCACAAAGCAAAACATACCAACTACATATTTATTTACTTTCTTAGATCAGTTTTCAGTTTTTCTAGATAATTTTTTTCAGATCTGAATTTAGGTATTTAATAACTTACACTGTTCACATGCGCAATATTTTATATCGGTGTGGGAATATTGATTGACTTTATAAAAAAAAAGATCCTTATTTTTAAAATTTATTTGGACTAATTTTTGCGGTCAACCTCAATCAAGTGGCTGCCTCTGTTGGCCAAGGGAAAAAGTGCGTCAATGTTCCGAGATGTACACTTTGCTTTAACCCCAGAAAAATAAGTACAGAAGGGTAAGATCTGTAGATCTGGGTGGCGAGTCAATTTCGCAGCTTTTTGAAAGCATACGTCAAGGGAACAATTTTCGTTCCAGAAACTGAGTTGATTGATTTTCCGTGTGGCATGGCGCACCATCTTGTTAAAACCAGTAACCGTCCAGTGCCCAGGGGTCGAATCGGGTAGTCGTGAACAAGCATTAAGTTGATTTTACATGTGAAACAAAAACAAATTCCGTCACAAAATACTCGTTCACGGACGACGCGATTAGACCCTAGGTTCCGCTGAAGCCAAACTGCTGAGCGCGAGTTAAGTATCCATAGCAAAACATATTGAGAAAAAAGATAACATTATTTGTATTCAATGATATCTTTAGTCTCTAGTACAGTCTTGCACACAACGCTACAATGATAACATATGTAAAAGAGATAATATCGTTTGTATACAATGTTGGAATATTATCTCTTCTTCATTATCAAGCAAGACGATTGTACGCTTGGGTCTCCTTGTAGATAGATAAGAAAAGTATATAAATACGACTGTATGATGAATTTATCAACAGTCTTATTGTAACTACATAGTAGCCTTAAGCTCCTTTTAGAATTAGTAAAAAGTATTTCAATAATAAAGGACATAGTTCCAAATAAATATTGTTTAATTTTAAAAGTAAGAAACAAGTGTTTTAATTGGCGATCCTGCCAGGAGGTTAAATATACTTTTTAACTTCAATCGAGCGGACCTCGGGAACAAGTAGTGAAATCTAGTATAAACAGAACACTCGCGTTACCGGTTACAAGAATTACCTAGCATAGCAGGTACAAATATAGCTTCTTCGTACGAAGCAGCAAAGCAATTCAGTGAAAGTGTATATGTGGAGGAAAAAAACACACAAATTCGACGACAACAGACACGAGTTCAAAATGGAACAACTCGCAGTATTAATGGCAAGATTAGAAGCTTTAGAAACCAGGTGCAACACAGTAACACAAACCCTAGAGCACACACGCACAGAGAATGCAAGGTTAGCAGCAATAATAACTAACCAAAATCAAATAAACACTAATTTAGAAACAAAACTAAATGAAGTAAAATCTGGATTAGGCATAGTACCAAACATACCTGTGCTAGAGGAAATAAGAACCACATATACAGATGGTAGTGAAATACAGTTAGACGCATTTAAAAGCCTACCTATTTTCAACGGCGATCAATCAAATTATCGGTCGTGGCGCGAAGAAGCATCCAGATTAATGGACAGCATTAAAAACTTCAAAACACACAGTAAGTACGCAGCAGCATTGACTATAGTGAAAAGTAAAATACAGGGTGCAGCCGCGAATGTGTTAACTAATTATAACACAATTTTTAATTTTGAGGCGATACGTAACAGATTAGATTATACGTACTCTAATCAAGAACCTCTATACGTGCTACAAGACATGATGAAAGCCATCACGCAAAAAAGAAGCACACTGTCTGAATACCACGACGAGATAAATAAAAATCTCAATTTAATAATATCAAAAATCACTATGTCAGGTGATCCGCCGAATATAATCGACAGACTAATTAAAAATGCTAACGACGACGCAGTTCGTATATTCATTGATGGTATGAGTGACAACTTTACAAGAGGATCATTATATTCAGCTACAATAAATGATCTAGAACACGCATTCGCAATTGCTCGCAGAATAGAACATGATAATGTGCACAGGCATTTACATCTCACTCAAGATAAGCACCACAAAAATATGCCACATGAACGCAGAAACGAAAGAAGACCAAATTATTCGAGCCAAACAACGAATTATCAACCCCAGAAGCAATACGATAATATGCAGCAACACAATCAAGGACCACAGCCGATGGAGATAAACTCGAGACAAATTGTACATGCACAGCGACAAAATTGGAATCAATACAAACCCGATGTATATAATCCACCAGCGAAACGTGAACACAGCGGGAGTTTCAACACACACAACAGACCGCAACGATCTTATCAGCAGAACTTCAAGCAGCAGAGAGTAAATAACTCCCGACAACAACGCAGAGACGATGTCAGCAGTACATATGCAGAAGCAGATGAAACGGAATGTATGGTAAATAATAACATAAGAATAGATCATTTAAACTAGTAGACGGGTTGCCCTGCTTAAATTTAACTAGTACTATTTCTAAGGAAATTTATAAAATTCTTATTGATACTGGTGCAACCCATAATTACATTAATAGAAAATGCGATTCTAGCGAAAAAATTAAAATTAAACCTATAAAAATAAAAACAATGCATGGTTATTCTATGGTAGATACAAAGAAAGTAGTTAGGATATTAAAGAAAAATATAACATTTTTTGAATTAGAGGATATTCAGTCTTTTGATATGATATTAGGATATGAAGGACTTAAAGTTCTAAACGCGGAAATAAATTTCAGTAATATGACTCTAACTACCATAAGCAGTGTCGAATCTATTCAGAAAATTAATTACATAATTGGGGAAAATAATATTTATAAAGCAGATATAGATAGACTGATGAAGATTAATAACAGCATAGGACCGTTACCCTTTACAGATACTATAGAAGCAAGCATTAGGACGACCAATGATAATCCGGTTTATGTTAAACAATATCCATATCCCATAGCAGATAACGAATTCGTAAACAAAGAAATACAGAAACTCTTACATGACGATATAATAGAAAAAAGCCATAGTCCTTATAACAGTCCCATATGGACAGTACCTAAAAAAGGTTTGGACGAAAAAGGAAAACCAAAACGGCGCATGGTTGTTGATTTCCAAAAACTTAACGCTCACACTGTAACAGACAGATACCCCATTCCGGATGTCAACATGACAATTCAAAATTTAGGTAAAGCCAAGTACTTTACAACGTTAGATTTGGAGTCAGGTTTCCACCAAATTAAATTCAAAACAGAAATGGTGAACCAAATGTGTTTGAAATACAACATAACTAAAGTAGAAACTCCAGTATACAGATCGACAGCGAACGGTCAGGTAGAACGTGTAAACGGTACAATAACTGAACTGTCTAGAATATTCACAATTCAGAATAAAACAAGACTTATCGAAGAAATATTTAGAACAGTGCGTGAATTAAATAATTCTATACACTCAGTTACCGGTTTGAAACCTAGAGACATTTTCTTTAATCAAAATAAATATAGCAATAGTGAAATTATAATAAATAAACTAAACTCAGCATCCAAAAAAGTGATCGAACGTCTAAATAAAGGAACTCGACACAGAGAGTATAAAAAAGGAGATAAGATAATGGTAAGAATCACAGGTCTTAGAAAGAAATCTAACGCCAGATACATAACAAGAATAGTAGAAGAAGATAAAGGAGACACTGTAATCTCTAAAGAAGGAATAAAAATTCACAAGGATAACATAAAGAATTATCATTTTTCAGATGACGAAAATATTAATATTCCTAACATTACTAGGAATTGTACAGAGTCAAGAAGGGCAAGGAAACGTTCAAATAACTGAGTTACTAAACAAGAAGTTTATACTTACGCAAACAGATGACGTGTATTTATTCAAAGAACAAACTTATTTGTTACATGCCACCAACCTGACTTCGATATTTCAACCTTACGTAAATATCGTAACTAGTAAATATCAACCTACACAAGAAGAAAAAATTTGGTTAAGTAAAATTAAGAATTTAGCAGACCAATTACAAGAACATACTAGGCATACTAGATCAATTAACTTTTTAGGAACAGCTTTCAAATATGTGTTTGGTAATCCTGACCATTATGACTTAGTTAACATAGAAACGAGTATAAATAATCTCATAGAAAACAATAATAAACAAAAAACTATAAATTCTAGATTTGAACAAATTTTGCAACAATTCGAAGGTCAGAGCCTTAAAGAACATTTAGTAATAGAACAAGTGTACGAACAATTATTATTATTGACCAGAACAATTAATGCAGCAAAAAATAATGAATATTTATCAGAAAGCCTAGACTTAGATGACATTAAAAATATTATTCAACATGAAATAATTCAAGTACCCATAATAAATATACTTGAGTACTCTAAAATATTATTAGCTAGAACTGATGAATCCAGTTCTAATTAAATCATGTAAATTGTATAAAGTAACACCTTTAAATTCAAAACATGGAAAAATCATTACAGATAAAACAATTGCCTTATGTAACCAAACTTATTTAAGAACAAGAAATTGTCAAAATCATCTAAGTAAAAACATTTGTGAAATTAACTTTGAAGAAGAAAATTGTCTTATTCCACTTTTAAAGAATATAACTTCAAAATGCAACATTAAACAAGAATACGATTACGACTTAGAAATTGAATCCGGTGTTATGTTATTAAGCGGTAAGCATAAGTTAAATAATCAAACAATTAATGGTATAAACTTAGTTACTTATGAAAATACTATAAATCTAGACGATAAAATATACAAAAACATGCATAAGCAAATTAAAGAAGTTATATTAAGAAATCATAATTCAGAGTCTTACATCGACCAAATAATTAAAGAAGATACAATGTACAAATTCGATAACATAGATACTTTAAAAAAACTAATTATTCCTTTTGAAGAAAAACCGATATTATCAACTATATACACAATTGTAACACTGATTGTTATTCTAGCATTTACGTACGTAATGATAAAAACTATACAATGTATAACAGATCGTCAAAAACAAAAAAAGATTGACGCATATAACAAAACTTATGAAAGAGAAATGTTAAAAATAGCGTCGAAAAATCGGGACGATTTCGTTTAACAAGGGGGGGAGTTAAGTATCCATAGCAAAACATATTGAGAAAAAAGATAACATTATTTGTATTCAATGATATCTTTAGTCTCTAGTACAGTCTTGCACACAACGCTACAATGATAACATATGTAAAAGAGATAATATCGTTTGTATACAATGTTGGAATATTATCTCTTCTTCATTATCAAGCAAGACGATTGTACGCTTGGGTCTCCTTGTAGATAGATAAGAAAAGTATATAAATACGACTGTATGATGAATTTATCAACAGTCTTATTGTAACTACATAGTAGCCTTAAGCTCCTTTTAGAATTAGTAAAAAGTATTTCAATAATAAAGGACATAGTTCCAAATAAATATTGTTTAATTTTAAAAGTAAGAAACAAGTGTTTTAATTCGCGTTAACAATACGACAACGAAATGCAGGTTGGTTTAACACAACTGAATGACTACTTTCAATATTTCAATATACAGCGTCACTGATTCGGATTATTTCGAAATTTAGCCGAGATACATTTTTTTTAAAACTTAACTACTTGTGTTGGTCTGTTTGTCTGGCGATCTGTCTGAATAGAGCAATCAGTTCAATTGATTGCATTCAAACTCATTTGTATGTATGTTTGTCTGTCTGAATGAAGTGTCTCTCTGTCTGAAATTTTATACAGATTTAGCGTTAATCACCGTGTACCTTCATTTATAAAACTTGCTTATCTGTTTGACTGATAGAAATCTGTCTGAATGTTTATGACTATGGGCACATTCAAAAACTTAGTTATCTTAAGTCTACTAGATTGTTCGAGAATAGATGTAACCTGAACGCAAAAACTAGATTGGTTGGAAACGTCACTTTTTTTTAGTACTCAGTCACGAATTTCTTGACTAGATTCGTCGGCAACCCCTCCATAAACGTCAACTGACACAGCTGCCCATGTAACTGATCTAGGCGAATCAAAACTGAGATTCATCAAGTTAGTCAGCTGTCAGACTGAACTAGATACTTGAACGTCCCCTATGGCTTAACCGATTTCGATTAAATTTTGTACCGATGAGTGTTTAAAATTCAGCCTTTTTGTGTAATTACTGCCAGCGATGTGGTTTTATTTTGATAGGCAAAAGCATTCTTAACTCAAATTGAAATAACTCTTCTGCCGACAAGTGCTGGGCATTGTGGCTTTAAAATGTGTAATCGGTTGCGCCTTAAAAATAAGACATCTTCTGCTGACTTCAGGTAATATATGCGCTCCTTTCAAATGCCTTCAACCACTCTCTTACATATTTACGTCAAGTCGTTGAATACCTCCTAACCGTCAGATTTTGCGGCTGATCCCTGTCGGTCTTCCTATTTTCCTAGAACTTCTTATCAAATCCTGAGATATAACGGGTGATTTTTTAAGAGGTTTAGAACTTTTAAAAAAAAAAAACACAAAAAATTCGAAAAAATGAATGAAATATTTATTTGAATCGATAGTTTGAACCTTGCAATTTAATGTTTAAAGATAATTTCATGCAAATGTTGACCGCGGCTGCGTCTCAGGTAGTCCATCCGCTGAGTCCAATTTTGGCATACTCTTTCACACATATCGGCCGGTATCTCACGAATGAATGCATGGATGTTGGCTTCCAGTGCGTCAATCGAAGCGGGCTTGTCCCTATACACATTAGCCTTGACATACCCCCACAAAAAATAATCTAATGGTGTCAAATCGCACGATCTAGGCGGCCAATTGACCGGCCCGAAACGTGAAATTAACTGTTCACCAAACTCGCCTCGCAATTGCGCCATTGTTTCGCGTGCTGTGTGGCATTTGGCACCGTCTTGTTGAAACCACATATCATGCAAGTCAAGAACTTCCATTTCGGGCAAAAAAAAGTTTGTTATCATCGCTCGGTAGCGTTCACCATTGACAGTAACGCTGCGATTCGCATCATCTTTGAAGAAGTACGGTCCAATGATGCCACCGCCCATAAACCGCACCAAACTGTGACTTTTTCTGGATGCATTGGTAGCTCTTGCAATGCTTCTGGCTGATATTCAATCCAAAATCGACAATTCTGCTTATTTACGTGCCCATTGAGCCAAAAATGAGCTTCGTCCATAAAATGGAAGCAGCGCGCGATGAACATTTCGAACCGAGCACGAATTTTGATAGTAAAATTCAATAATTTGCAAGCGTTGTTCATTTGTAAGACGATCCATGGTTAAATTTCAAACCAAACTGAAGCTGTTTGACAGTGACACAAGGTACTAAACACACGTCAGCTGTCAAAACCAGTGTTGCCAAAACCAAACCAGCTAAAAAATCAGCCTTTATTATATACAACGCTAAATGAAGCCCAGACCGAGATCACTGGGAATTTCTTTAAGCTTTGAATTTCGGAGAATATCTTCGCCCATCTCTCAAATTTCCCAAGATATTCCTCTAAATGATTTTCCAAAAATTCAGCTTTATCTATTTATAATAGATCGGTCACTGTCAATGCCCAAAATTCTACCATCTATATCCAAAGTAATAACTTATCATTTTCGCGTCATACAGTGCCCCGGATATAAACAGATAACGCAAATTTCACGATTTCTAAATAAACAAAAATTTCAATTTCTGTAACTGATGAAAATACAAAATTCGCACTGCGGCTGTCATGTTATAGTGTAATCGCGCTCGCATTGTCTGTTCCGAGTCGATTCCACTGCCAAGTGCGTCGGCGCTGTTTATAAGCTTTTTCTACTGGAATTTCACCAGGCAGCGTAAACACACTCGGCACCGGCTAAAATTATTGTATAAAATGCTGCCTTCCAAAGTGCAAGTTCATCAGTATTCAGTAAGTTGGCATCGTTGAATATCTCGTTCAGTCGTAATAGAGAAATGGCTCCAAAATTTGAGATTTTCTTTGTTTTGTTGCTGGTGTCATTAGCATTGGTGTATGGATGCTTACCAAACACGGTATTGGATGTGGAGGACTGTAAAATTGGAAAAGTCGATGATATTTACTATGGACATGACATGTTCCTGAATTTTATTGTAAGTTTTACATTGTTATATAGCTAAATGTTTTAATTTTAATATGGCATTTATAATAAACAGTGAAGCGACGGCACTCCAATGATGGGGACGGTACTGATTGAAAGGAAATCATAGCCAACACCTTGGGGAGAGTTTTATAATCGACAGAGGCTGATAGTGAACTGTGGAGGATCATGGGATTATGATTGTTGTACATAGTTATGATGTTGTTGTAATAATTTTGTAGCTAACATCTTCGGATCTAGCAGAAGTAAATGTTCTAAAACCTCAAAAAAATACAAATATTTGCTAACAAAATTATCACATTGTTAACATTTTCATTTAAGCATAGGTACTTTAATTCGATGGTTCAACGAGGCCTGCAGTTGGGCACGCAGTCCTATTCATAGTAAATTTAGTCAACTTCCGCTCCTTCTTACTTTCACAATTATTATAAACGCTGTAGTTTTAAAATATCTTACAGCGGAACTTGAAATGAACTCTCGTTTCATAGTAAGGCACACAAAGTTGACTTGAAGGCTTACTCTAGACAGGAGTAAGAAAGACTTAAAACTAGCTTGTCTTCTGCAAAAAAAAATCTACTCGCAACACATGGGCCTTACAACCTCAGACAACCCACCGACTCACATCTGGGGTTGTTAGAATTTAGAAGTCCAACGATCAGCTTGTGTCTGCATAATTGAAGGTTCCTCTGCAACACTGAACTACTGGACATTTTGGTCCACCTACTCAACCTAACCTAACCGTCTACATTAAAAGCATTGACATACTATTATACTGCTAGTGAAATGTCAGTTTCATACAAACCTGCGAGGAAAAGTGAAGCAAACATAAGCACTAGACTTTTGGGTTCAGTGCGGCGAAAGTATGAAACCTCTGCGCGCCATTGCTATTTTTTACATAGAACACAGTACCACCCATTGTAGAAAAATTGCAACTGCGCAAAATAACGATTTATATTCAAATAATTTCCAACATTCTACAACGGAAGGCGTATTCAGCACTTAAAAAAATAACCGCTTGGTTTGAAAATGCAATCGAATTGCTCGATGACATTTGAGTGTTTCCAATTCTCTCCGTCGTGAACCAAAAGTGCTTATGTTTGCTTCAACGAAAAATTGGTTGCTAGCAGTCCATGTATAGTACCTATTTCAATGATTATAAGAGCTAGTGCCCTAGTGGAACAGAATGGTTCATGTTGACATCTATCAGATAGAATAGGGCATTTTCATAGTTGCACTCTAAGCCCGTGTCTAACTGAACTGGAGTCTAAAGTTTAGCCACAGCTAAAACACGACTGCTATTCATAAACAAATTGGCAGCTCTGGGGTTAAATTACCGCATCCGTGATCGAGTAATACGTGACTGAATTTGTTATTGTTTTTCATGTAAAATCAACAAAATTCAGTGACTTATTGCTCGCTCACGGGTGCGGTAATTCGACCCCTGTTTAATTAGATACGAGTTTAACGTGTATTCTACTACAAATCTATTACATAAACACTATTCTGACAGCAATTTATATCAAAAGTAACTTTTTTTGTGGATTGTGGTTGTGCTATTTCAAAAAAAGTAAGAATCTTAATATACGGATATTTTTTTTGAAGTTAGCAAAAATTATAAAATTGCAGATGAGTGTCAAGGAATATCGTAATCGACCGATACTTTTTATTTATTTTGATTATTGAAATATCTACGAGCAACATTTTTTAATTTATTGTAAAACAAGTGTAACACCGTATTAATTTTTCTATAAATAATATTTATACATAAGAAAAGCGAAACGGTGTGCAAAATTCGTTAATATTCTTTTTCGTTCACTGGTTTCTGACGTTTAACAGGATTAAAAACAACTTAAACATACCTACGTTTTGTTGTGATTAATGTTAGACTCGAGTTTATCGTTTAGACATGGGTTTAAATTGTCTATGAATTGAATAACCTCCGGTTTAGATTAGATACCTAGTAGATACATAATAATAACATATCAAAGATCTATGAATATGCCCCTGTGTTTAAGTTTACGATTTTACTCATCCTACTAGCTACTACAGGAATTGAACAAAATTCGTATAGTTTATACTCAAACCACGCACCATACGTTTCTTGTCTATTCCCCTCCAGATGCCGACAAAACAAATTCGCCGCACTGGAAAATAAAACTTGGCATCACCTATTCATCTGACATATGCCTGACATTTCTCGTGTAATCGTTAGGAAAATAAAACTTGCCAACATTCGCATTGCCGCTGAAAATATCAATTTTTCGCAAATAATTAATAAATTTTCTCCCTTTTAATGAGGCCAGACATAACAAGGCTTTAGTTTCTTTCGCAATAGTGTAGTCGTCTCGTGCAGTGCAAAATAATGCCGAAAACAAAGAAAAAATCGCGTGCTGAACCTGATTCCGGGTCGGAAGGTACGGCTTCTGTGGACTCTGATTCCGATTCCTCAAAAAGTAAGTCATCCTCGTCATCATCGTCCTCGTCGTCGTCATCCGAAGGTGAAAAGAACACTCGCAAAAAACCAACCAAAGCAAAGAGATCAAAAAAGACAAGCCAAGACAAAAAGAAGAAACGGAAACACGACAGCTCCGATTCGGAATCAGATGATTCCTCATCTTCGTCGTCATCGTCAACATCATCGGCAGATAAAAGGGAAGCAATAAAAAAGAAGCGCACTCGTCACAAGGACACAGAGCAGAAGAAACCCAATCGAAGAAGCTCAGATCCGTTTGATTTAGAAGTTAATCGGCCAGATGGGAGACGTAGCTCACCGGCGGCGAAGAGCTCAAGATCTGTTGAGCGAGGGGACGATGGTGGCAATTGTTCGAAATGGGATAGTCCAGGAAGAGAAGGACGACGCGGCGGTGGCTATCAGAATAATCGAAACTTTGACCGAAGAGGCGGTGGCGACAATTGGAATCGCGGCTGGAACAACGGTTGGCGTAATAATCGCGATAATGCGTTCCGCGGCAGAGATGGATATGGTGGTGGGGGCAGTGGTCGTGACAGAGACTGGGGCAGAGATAGAAGAGATAGTGGCCCGTCTTTTCGTGGTGGACGCAATCAGGATGAGAGGTGGCGCAACGATGATAGAGGACGTCAGGATGACAGAGGACGAAACGATTATAGAGACAGAAGGCCAATCGAACGAGATGGTGATCGAGAAAGGGAGTCTGCCGGAGATCGAAGTGATGCTCGCCCAGAAAGGGAGCGAGACTCAAACAAAGAACGAGACAATGAAAGGAGGTAAGTAGGCGAAGCGTTTCCCTACAGCTTGACTTCAGTTTTGGTTTTTGTTTTTCAGACGCAGCCGAAGTCGCAGTCCACGAAGGCCGCGCAACTTTCCGCGACGCAACAACGAAGACAATGACAAAGATTATGAGTGGGGAGGACGCAAAGATGACACACGCATCAAAAAGGAGGAGGAGCAGAGTCCCACTGAAAAGGAGAAACCAAACTTCGGCCTGAGTGGCAAACTCACAGAAGACACCAACACAGTAAATGGTGTCGTAGTCAAATACGCCGAGCCCGCAGAGGCTCGCAAGCCAAAACGACGATGGCGCCTGTACCCATTTAAGGGCGAGAAGGCGCTACCCACTCTGCACATTCACCGTCAGAGCTGTTTCCTCATTGGACGCGATCGCAAGGTATGCGATTTACCTGTTGATCATCCCTCGTGCTCCAAGCAGCATGCAGCGCTGCAGTATCGATTAGTTCCATTCGAAAGGGAAGACGGCACAGCCGGCCGTCGCGTTCGACCGTACGTCATCGACCTGGAGTCTGCCAATGGCACTTTCTTGAACAGCAAGAAAATCGATCCCAAGCGATACGTCGAACTGATGGAAAAGGATGTTCTTAAGTTTGGCTTCAGTTCAAGGGAATATGTTCTCTTGCATGAGAACAGCAAAGACGATGAAGATGACGACGATGTGAAGCAAGAGGACGACGCTCTTGAAGTCAAGGAGGAGCCCGAGTAAATGTTAAGCGCTTATATTGCAGTGTATGTCGAAATTCAATTCATTATTATTTGTTTCCCTCAACATAGAGGAAATAAAGAGCTATACTCTCTCCTTTTCGATTTTTGGAAAAGTTTTTGACGAGTTTTTTTTGTTTTGTTATCTGTCTTCTTTGCAGGAATTATTTTAATTTGGCGTCGGCGTCCCCGCTCAAGTTATAAAAACAGCTGCATAATCCATATCAACTGTCCGAACTCATCAGCAGATTCTTCGAACACAAAGGTAGATTCCTCGTTATGCTCATTTCAATATTTCGTTAACCTGTATCAGCATTTTACAAGTGCCTCTCCACATTAGTATGCGGCCAGAAGAGTATTCGGTATAGAAGGATAGTTCTGTAATAGCGAAGGTTTTAAGTAGGAGTCTTACCGGCGACTGTCCCCTCAAATTTAAAACAAAAATTCTTGGTATATGCCTTGACTTGGGACTTTACTTTTAATTACAAAAAAACCTGCAATGAGTTTCGATTTCAAGTTGATTTAATTTACCAAACAAGTCAACTTGACATCCGATCTCGAGCAGGCTTCTTACATACACACATCATAAACAACGTCATGGTAATCACTCGTATTTATATGTACAAGTTTGTCTTAAATTATATTTATAATTTCGATTGTCCTTCATTAACGTAATGAACTGACTTCCTTTTTGGCTGAGTTCCATTGTCTTCCGCCTCGCTCGGTGGTGATACCTTGAATGAGGTAAGTTCACTTCCACTGTCTTCAGATTGATTTCTTTGGTTTGACATCACTTGCCCGGTGAAGCTGCTCTGCAAGCTTGACGGATTATTGGCTCGGCTCGAAAATGAAACTGAAACAAGCGACGTAAGATATAGTTGCCTTGAAATAGGAGTCATCTACCTACCTTTCGAGTTGCCTTCATCGTCATCTGACTCTGCGAATGACATATTCGTGATGCCCTCTAAAAGAAACGCTGTTAAAAATGTCTAAAAAGAGACACGATCTCATTTACCTTCGTTGTCGCTGGTGTGCTTCTTATTCAGGACCGCCAACTTCATCGACATTAGCTCGTTGAGACATTGCTGGAACGTCGGCCTATCATCGGGGTCATGACTCCAGCATTGCATCATCAGTTTGTACCTGCAAGAGGAAGGCTTTTAACTTATAGATATGCGATTAAAGTGTTATGATCCTACAATTCGTCAGGACACTCCTGTGGTTGCTGCAACCGTCCGCCCTCCTTAACGAAGTTCAGTACTTCTAAATTACTCTGCGCCGGATAAGGTTGCTGACCCAGACTCAAAATCTCCCACAACAATATCCCGAAAGACCAGATATCAGATTGTGATGTGAATACCCCATCGATGAGACACTCTGGAGCCATCCATCGGACTGGGAGTAAACCTTCGCCCTCTTTGCGGTAATAGTCGCTTTTGTAGATGTCTCTAGCTAGACCGAAGTCACCGATTTTCACAACACGAAACTGCGGATCCACCGAGGAGACCAAACAGTTGCGACATGCCAGATCTCGGTGCAGGAAGTGTAGGTCCTCTAGGTAACGACAAC
The DNA here is from genome assembly GCA_936431705.1 of Cheilosia pagana. Taxonomy (NCBI): domain Eukaryota; kingdom Metazoa; phylum Arthropoda; class Insecta; order Diptera; family Syrphidae; genus Cheilosia; species Cheilosia pagana. The sequence goes on from OW386168.1 coordinate 38,695,067, forward strand.
CTGTACACACGTCGAGGCACATGCCGACAAGTTCGAGCAATGATAGACTTCCAAGTTTGCTCTGTAAATGATCAGAATGAGAGAAACTGGTTATGAAAACTTGGCAAGGACTTACCAAAGTAGGTCGAGCATGCCGAAGGTAGGTCTGTAAATCGCCACCCTCCATCAATTCCATGATGATGCAGATGGAGTCCAAGTCAAAGCACACACCTATAAGCTTGACAATGTTTTCGTGCTTGAAGTGGCTCATGAGGTGAGCCTCTTGCAGGAGTTCCGTTTTCTCCTGCTCACTGGAGCCCTTGCGTAGGGTCTGAAACAGATAAATCACTTGAAAAACCAGTTGAAAAGCAAATTCGGCTACCTACCTTGATAGCAACACGATCCTGCGATCCATCGTCGAGGTATGTTACCAAACCCTCGTACACCTCGCCAAAGGCGCCGCTACCCAGAAACTTGTGCATGTCAATCTGACCGCGACTTATCTGCGGCAGCAGAGCTATATCACCATCAGTCAAGGGCTTCCCAGTGTACAGCATGCTACTGGTTTGTGAGAAGTTGCGACTTCTCGCCACCTGTTGCAGGGTGGCGACATCCAGGCCCCAAATACTTGGTCGCGACTCGTAAAGGAGCTTCTTTGCATGTTTCCGTCGGCCGTGAACTGCGGATACATAAAACTGAAAGACACCTATGTGGGCAGTCTAGGTCATATACTCACCATATCTGATCAGCATCGCCAAAGTGACACAAGTGAAAACAATGGTTATTGGCGCTATGATGGCAAAGACCAGTGTATCCCGCTTTCGTGGTGAAACAAACGGTTCGGCAATCATTTCACTATCCGGACTGTACGGTCCCCAGCCAAAGGAGTTCCTCGCCCGCACTCGAAACATCAGCAGTCTCATCGTGTGCAGTTCGGTTATGATGCAATTGGTATCGGTTCCGTTGCAGTAGGGAATCCATTTGTCTTGGACCGGTTCAATCTCCTCAGCCCAAGGAAGCTGCCCGAGTCGCGCCATCGTTTTATTGCTGACTCGCAGATCGTCGTCTTGGGCAAAGTAATGCGACCGTCGAACTCTCTTCACCTGGCTCGACTGTAGAGCCTCCAAACTGTATTCCTGGATTGGAGCCCCGTTACTGCGCGCTGGTTCCCAGAAAATTTTGAAAACCTCTCGCTTGATGTGCCTTATTAATGGCTGACCAGGAGCATCCGGCCGATCGGCGAGCGTTTCAAAAACGAATCGATTGTCTGGCGGCCAGACATACGGGTGTACCGAGTGCGAGTAGAAGAGCTTCAGATGGAAGCTGTATTTCGTCTTGGGCTCGAGCGATTCTATGACCCGTGCATGCGAATCGCTAGTAATATTCACGCTAATGGCGTCGTCCAGGTCCAGGGGTGAGTAAAGAAGAAAGGCTGACGTTATGTTTGTTGAGGAGTTCCAGTTCACAGTCAAGCTGTAAGCAGTTGAGTCGACAAAGGCCAGTCCTTCTGGTTCGGGAAACGTCTCAAAGTGGTAAGTTGCGCTTGTGTTAAATGCCGTTTCGGTTGAGAAGACCTTTATCCAGACCAAGTACGTGTGATCCGGTCGCAGGCCGGACAAGAGGAAAGAGTTCCATTTGTCTTCGCCCTCTGGAAATATTTTTTGATGGCGATGGACCACCCCATTGTTGGGATTCTCTGTCTGCCAGTGGATCTCGTACCACACTCTGTCGTTGTTAAGCAGCTCCGGATGCACCCACTCAATCAGGCCGTCCCTGGGACTAACTGCTTGGGCGGTTACATTGCGCGGTATCGATGGTGTTCCAGGAGCCGTTGTAAAGCTTACTGCTGGGCCCAGTACCTTTTGATATCCGAGTTTGTCGGCATAGAAGTTACTGATCTCCAGCTGGACAGAATACCTGGTGAACGGTCTTAGGTTTGTCACGTTCATCTTTGGCTCAAAGCTGTGTATCTCCCTAGCTGTGGCTTCCTCTTTACCCGATTCCCGTAGGAGTAGGTTGTACTTTAAGCCGGGTATCTTGAAACCACATCCTTGTGGTGGGGAAATTCTCGGAAAGCGCAGTTCCAGGCTGTGTTTGGTTGAGTTCACAAGTTGCGGAACCAGTAGGTTGGTCTCGACAAGCGGTTCCTCCTCGAAATCTGGCAGGAGGCACCTCCTCTCCGGATACGGCTGAAGGCTCAAGGCTGTGATTACGCCTACATCTTCTATGTTCACCATGTACTCGAGGGATTGCTTCTGCCGGTCGTAGGCTCTTATTGAATGGGGTTTGAGGGCATAGATGAAGCCATTGTCCCACGCTAGATGCTGGTTTTCAGTATCCACGCCGATCTTTAGGACTTGACACGATTTTTGCTGAAGACTTAGCACGCAGATGGTCTCTTTTTCATCGACCAGCATCACGGACTCTAAATCCGGCTCAAAGGAACCTGCATACATGGCTTGGTACGTTGAATTCGTGTTCAGAAGGAGGTTTATCTCACTCAGTTCGCGAAGATTCCATCCGCTCAAGCTTCCATCCCGTTCCAGCCACAGTATGGTCTGGCTAAACGGAAGGATTACCAAATCCTTTATAGGCTTTGGATTTGAAATCAGTAATTGACCACTTAGCGGCTCGCCTTCGAAATGGTTCAGATCCAGAGAGTGTATGGTACTTCCGCCGCCTTGGTCCGCCTGGGACCAGTAGACGATCCGGGCTATCCAATCCACTGTCAGCGCTTGAACTTCAGCCTCTAAATAACTGAGAACGCTCACGTTTCCCCTGAAGTATGACATCAATCTTCCCTCCTCGTTTATCCAAATCACATGGTTCTCTTCACGAATGGCAACGAGGTGTCTCGTGGTGTAGTTGGTTAGGGTGAAGACTTCCGTGGAATTAAGGTCCATGTCTAGGAGTCCAATCTGATCAGCAGTTGCGAGTAATAGCCTCGGAATCGATTGAAACTCTGAGTCTACGCTGATTGATATGATTTTTGAAGGCGCCCCTCCCGCGCCAGATGTGAAAGCCTGGGCTTGAAACGAATACGTTGTGTTCTCCTCTAAGCCCCAGAATATCGCCTCGAGATCGGTGGAGTTTTGTATGGCGAACGTTTCGTTTCCCTTCTGGCAGGTGATATTGTACAGAACTATGGGTCCGTTTGGCTCTACGGGAGGCTCCCAGCGAACAAAAGCGGAAATGTTTTGGTCTCCCTGGAGGGGGTTATGAATACGATTGACAAAGGCTCTCAAGCGTTGCGGTTCTGACGGAGCAGCTGTCGGGGAAAATACGTCAACTGTAGTTGTGTTGCTACTACTCCAGGGAGAGGCGGCTGTGATCCACACCCTAAGAGGGGAATACGGCGGCAAGTCTCTGTGTGGATAATGGACTGATGTCTCTGCGCTCTGCCAGAATAGGCTGTCTTCGACCTTTATAGAATAAATAACTTTGTAACCACTGTCAGATTGAACTGGCTCCCAGGTTATGTTGAAGTTATCCCACAGCCCAATAACTTTTACGCTGGAAGCATTAACAGCGTCGGGTGTTACACTGTAGGGAACTGCGATTCGCTGTGTTGGCTCTATCACTTTGACTCCATAAGTCGTGACTTCGGATCCGAAGAAGGCTTGGTTCTCGCCCTTTTCATTGGCAAAAACTATCGTTGTCTCGTTCGTCGACCATAGAAGTCTTCCAGACAAGTATGCGAACCAACTTTTGACAGGTGGCGCCTCGAAGGGCGTCATCACGGGGCTGCCTATATCCTTCATCACATGAGCCATTGGTGCGCTATACAGGTAGCTTTCATCATCGGACTGTGTCGTCCAGAGAACGCGTTCGTTTTTGAAATCCAAGGCGACACCTTTGGGAAACTCGTCTGCAAACAGAGACGCCTTATAATAAGTCACGCATGGACTACCGCTTAAGCCGCATGCCTCTATGCGCAGCCCCGTGGAGTAGTATACGTATCCATTTTCGGAATCCAATTCCATGTCAGTTATTCCGAAGATTGGCAACAGTTCCCGTCGCGAGCCGTCCAGATCTGCCCGCACTAAAGCTCCCTTCGGCTCGTCAGTGAAATATAGCTTCTGTCCCTTCCAGTCATATCCAATGCGACCCACTACAGTGTCTCCAACAACGGTTGTCAGGTTGCCCATATCCCACTGAAACCCCTGGGAATCTTTCACAAAGAACACGCTTCCATTAACCCATGACAAGCTTGTAATAGATCCGTTCAACGTGGTCTCGGTAACGTCCCCTGCTTCATTAGAACGCACCAGTCCATTGTCAGTAGCCCACAGTAGATAACGGTCCTCTGAAGCCATCCACGTTTCAGAACGAAACCACTCACTCCAAGGGCCATCAGCTCCATTCAATGCAGCGACCCTTACCCTAAACCAATATTCTGTACTCGGTTTTAGGTTTTCAACAGTAAAGAACTCGGTCTTAATGTTTCTTATCGCCACGCTGATCTCACCTTCTTTGACTTCCAAATCAAAGTTCCAGTCGGACCAGCCTGCTGCGCCCTGAAAATATCCCTTTTTTGGTGACTTCCAAGACAGCTTCGCTGTATCCGCTGTAAGAAGGGCTTGAACTTGGGTCGGCGCATCACGTGGGCTCGGCATCGACTGAGCAGATCGCTGGAAAAGCTTTAAAATTGCACAGCTGTCAAAGAGGACCGTCAGTGATTGGTTGCTGTAGATTTGCTTGCCATCGGTCCAGTAGAGGGCTGAATTGTATTGCACCAGGCCCACTAACATTTCCGCAGAAACCTCTATACCCGCATCAAATGCGAATTTCCCGTCATATGAGATTTTCAGCAGCTTTTTGTCCATCTTTGAGAATGTACTGAGAAGGGTTCTTTCAGGATCGACAGCAAGTGTGCGAAGCCCTTGAGCTTTATAGATGTTTGTCCAGCTCAGGTCGGCCAAGTCTAAGCGAAATATTCCCGACTCCAGTGTTATCCAAAAGATCAGTCCATTCAAAGGGTCTGCGTACAGCTCGACAGGTTTCTCCTTCAAGCCTTCCACCATGATCCTTGGCCCGTTCGCTGTAAATCCAGTTCGTGATATCAGCCAAGTTCCATCGCTTTTCACCTCTCCCACGGTATAAAGGTAAGAGTTCAACCAGTCTACGGACATTTTGGACGGCTTAAAATTGCCAGCGGATTTGGGCGCAATTATAGCATCACGTTCTCCTTCAGTCTGCATGTTGATTCTGTTTGAAGAAAGGTTCATGAGCAAAGTCGACAAAAGAAATTTGCTTGCCTGTGGTTACCTGTAAACATGTCCACTGTCGTCCGAAACAAAAAATGTCTGCTGATCGATTAGGACGTCAAAACCAAGTATAGGGTGGTCGCTTTTGTACAGTTCCTTCGCTGTCGACCCATCTGCAGAGGTATTCACGAGGATGACCTTGTATTCGCCGGCGACAATGAAGGCTGGATTTCCGACTTCCCCTGGAGTGCTACCCGTCGAAATGACTTCCATCGCAGAGGGGCCCTCGCCAAAGGAGTTCACCATCGACACTTCGACGTCGTAACTTTGCTGAGGCTCGAGGTGATCAAGAATGGTGTAGGTATCTGATGAATTTACAACCTGAAATGATGAAGCGCTTTTGAGTTAAGATACAACAACAACTTACTGAACATATTCTAAAATTTAAACCTCACACAGGTTCTAGAACTTAACCTCATTCAGCGGAGAAGTAAAGACCTTTAACGGAAGAGGATTCCTAAAAGTTTGGTGTCTGTAACAAGCAAACTTTCATGAAGTTCAAATAACTAACCTTTAAGCATATTAAGGGCAAGCTATACCGAGTTGCGGTGCAGTTGCTGTTAAAACTTAAATCGCTTTAAGAAATTTGAAAGTGCAAACACCGACCTAAAATCCAAACAGCGCTAAAAGTGTTCTTCGAAGACAGCTATTGTGGATCCCTCCTTTTTTCTTTGTTTGGAAAGGGTAAATGCAATATACACAATGGATTTCTTATCTAAGTGAGTGACTTACCCAGATGCGGAAAGAGTAGGAAATTATAAAACAATTGAAAGAAAGATAAAGTGAATGCCATTGCCATTTAATCAAGTATGATTAAATGTGATATCTTGGCGAAATCAATTGGTCAGAAGCTGATAAAAAAGCCAAAGATGCTATAGTAAGATTCAGTTTTCTTTCGAAGGTGTTGAAAAATATTGAAGCAAAAAGATCATTAATGATGCTGGTAACATACATGTAACTCTAACTTATTTCCGACAGTAAGGTGTTTGACCGGAATTGGTTTAAGAACTGCCTCAAGAAATTGACACAGGTTTTCAGAATTGCACTCTAAAATGTCACCATAAGAAAATAGGCATAGTTTAATGCTTATCTGCTGTTTAAAAACAGGGCTCCGAGCTGTTATAAAAGCAGTCAATGCCTTCAAGTTTCTAGCTTAGCCGGTTGGAATAGCATCATCCTGGAGTTGAAATCACACAATTTATTAAACTCAAAAAGAGTATAATAATTTCGATTGAATCATAACATTATACTCAAGACCTGGAATTTAAAATTACGGGTAAACGAGACCATCCCTAGCGTTTTGCGGCAATTTTTTCAACCAGGTTTTGGATGAAGGCGTCTCAATCAACTAGAACACAACTATTCAAGTGGCATGGAAAGACGCCACCTTTATCTACTCTGATGAAGTTAGATAATTAAATATTTGTCTTTTGAGGGATTTAAGTGGAACTTACATCAAGTAGACAAGCGAGCTTTTCTGATGGGACTACTCGTCCCACTTATGACTTATGACCACTTACCGACTTATGTAGGTATATCAAAAACGTATGTTCAAACTCCTCCGAGAGAACATAGTATTTCACCTTAAAGATTTTTCTGTAGCGAAAACATCTTAAAGTATAACTATCCTGAGAAACTTTTGTACCCAATTTGGCAGGCTAAATTAATACCAGTGCAAATTAGTAAGAAGATTCCCTTGCCAACTTTCTGAGCTCTTTATTCTTATCTGTCTTCAAATAGAAAACAAAACTTCAACCGCAAGTGTATTCCAAGCGTAAATGTGACTCAAATGTTAATCAAGAACAATCAACAACAATAATTAAGGAAAAAAATTCAATGGGAATCCATAAGATATGAAATATCCACCATCGCGATCGATATAAAAAGCGTACTCCGATCATGAATAGAACATCATTCGCAGATAAGTTTCAGTTGTTCAGCAGACTTTCTTCTTATTTTTTATTCGGTTTAAATAAAAATGGCAATCAAATTCATCGTGTTTCTTGGTTTGATCGCAATTGCCCTTGGAACATCCATTGACTATAATAGCATCCGCCCTGATGTAATTTCGACACATCCACCATCATTCCTTGGAATTGATGAATCGTGGATTGTAAGCAACAGAAGTCATTGTTACTATCTAAATCTAATAAAACGCCTACATTTTTAAATAATTTATTTAGGAGCCTCGTCCCTTCCCTCCAATTCGTACAGTACGATCACCTGAAGGCGGATCGGTCAAAGTAAATGTGAATCACAATGACAAGACTGGCACTAGTGGTTCAGTCAATGCAAAGCAAAACATCTGGAGCAGCTCAGACGGCAAGACAAAAATAGACGCCAATGCAGGTGCATTCAAGAATTTCGATCATGGCACTTCAAATAACCATGCCGGTATTTCTCTTAACCATGAGTGGTAAAATGATCTAGTTTTAGTATAATAATTATATTATATTCGTATAAAATGTACCTATACACAAATAATCATGTCTATAATAAAGTTTTTAATACAAAAAATTTGGCTTTTAAATTTTTTAAGTGATTTTAAGTGTCTTTAGTAATTGATCGAATTGAGTTTTAGCGAAGCAATTCGGGCAGGGTGTAGATACCCGACTGTTTTACTGGCGGTTTCATCAAACGATCATCAAAAAGAAGTCACGGGAATGAATGAAAAGCGTTCTATTTGATTTTGCTCGAACTATCGGTTCGTAACACCATCTGACGTCATCCTGATCGCTGTAGTTAATGTATAATCAGACTGTGAACATCTATATCTTGAATTATCTGAGGCATATCCAGAACATTTATGTACACTAGCTACATTTGGTAAGGTTAGTTCAGGTAAGCGACAGGAGGAACCTATACACGCCACACTTAGTTCAGTGTAGACCCAATGCTCTTGGGGTTTAATGAATCCCACTCTGACTCTTTAGAAACCTGTGAAACCGGGACTTATCAATGAGATCTTCAAAGTCTTCGAAAAAGTGTCTTCAAAGAATTCTGGTCAAAGTCAAATTCAAAGTCTTCAAAAAAGTGTCTTCTGGTATCTGATGCGGCAAATTGCCGTGTAGTGGCAAAAAAAATTGTGGAGTGTTCTCATGATCCTCCTCATCGTCATCACCGCATCCTCTGCACAGGTCATTAGTGTTGATTCTCATTTTCTTGAGTTAGATCGCTGACTTTCTGCAGCTTTATGGTGATAATTAATCTTTGGGCCGATATTTTTGTAGGGAGATGAACCTTTGACATCCCTGTTTAAATTCGTAAGAAAAACCGAAGCTGGAAACAAATATGTCGATCCGCGGAAAAATGCGAATGTCTAACATACATCGGAGAGTACAATTGACTTAAAAGAGCTTCCCAATCAGCCGTTCGGACTTGGCATAAATTTGTAGACCCCTTCCATTCATCCCAAAAATTTACCGTAGGCCTGTTAAAGCTTTTATAGATTTAAACATAGAAAGACTGAAGCTTTTAGGCTTTTGAAGAAAAAGACGAACATTTTGCTATTTTTTTAGGCGAAAAAGTATTGAAGAATATCTACTATTCGAATAGTACCACCTAACATCTGTTCATTGAGATCAAAGCAGGGCCTACAACAAACCCCGCTTATAAAGGTCAATCTAGCTCTGACCCATTGAGCAAAACTTTTCTTTACGGATTAAAATTTTAGTGTAGGTACAGATATTTATATTCTCAAAATCAGGGCACATTGGCAGGCGTTATTGTGAAGCCTTTCATAAATTATCTTACAGACAGCATTTTGTTCGCTTTCGAAACGAAACAGTCGCAGTCGGGTTCAATCAATTTTCTACTGGCTGCCCTGAGTGTCTTGAGTTCTGGATTTTGGGGCAATTCACTATTCGTTGAACATGAAAGTCGACACGATGGCATTTATAACTTTTCAGGTTGCAAGTAAAATCACATCCAGATTCCTCGCTTTAAAGCACATAGGGCCCATAAAAAATGTAAAAGAAATTTTGTACAATTTATGAAATGAATCACAGGTTCTTTTAAAAACTATTATAAAAAAAAAGAATTTTTCTGAGGTCTGCCTATCTGAACAAATTTTTAAAATACCGTCAAAAGTCACTGCTCTTAGTTTAATTTAATAGTTAATAGTTTTTATTAGCGAGTAGCTCCCACTTGAAATAATCAATATCGGTCTTTGTTTGAATTTACTGCGCATTTTTTTTTGCAGATATCCAAATGGCTTAAGACTTGTAGAATCATCATGGCTGTTGCTAATAGAACTAATTTCAACACCAATATGTTTCACGTGTACTTTTTATTACATCGCAATTGGTAAAGTAACCTTTTCCTTACAGCGAATAAAGATATTTAAAGACCAAGCTAAGAAAAAAACTCCCTTTGGGAATCACCTTCAATACTTTCACCTAAGATAAGCTATTTCACAGAATACGGCTATCACTCTTTTGCCTTTCCAATCTGATCAATATAAAAGCCTGATCGGATCTGGAAAAGATCATCAATCGTACAGCAGTCTCTTAGTTGACTATATATAAAATCTCCCTTAAATAACATTTTCTACTGAATTGCTGAAAGAAAAATGTCACTGAAAGTCATCATATTCTTTGGTTTGGTAGCAGTTGCCCTTGGATCAGCCATTGGGCATCAAAAGAAGACCACCAAAAACCCAATACAAGGGAATACCGTCGATATTGTTTACACACCGGTAAGCACAAAATACTTTTCGGTTTGTTAAAAATACTACTGTTTTAATTATTGCATTACTTTATAGAAACCACTCCCTCTACCTTACATTCCTATTCGTAAAATACGATCACCTCAGGGCGGATCAGTCGAAGTTAATGTAAATCGCGACAAATCTGGCACCACTGGTTCTGTCAGTGCAAATAAAAACGTTTGGAGCAGCTCTGACGGCAAGACAAGCATTGATGCCAATGCAGGCGCTTCCAAGAATTTTGATCATGGCAATTCGAATGCCAATGCCGGTGTTTCACTTAGTCATAAGTGGTGAAAAATTACATCTATTGAGGGAATGTAAATAAAATTATAATAAAATTATAAAATAAACATTTACCTATATTAAAAAAATTGGACATTTTTATTGCTTTTCACAGAATATTAATTATGTCTTACAGAAGACATTTTTTTGAAAAAAAAAAATTATTAACAGGAAAAATTGTCAAACTTCGTTCAAACCAAAAGCTTGTAAAGAGAGGTCCACACTTGTTAGTGAAATATTTTTAGGGGAGTGTTCAATAATTGACAGATTGTATACTGTCAGATCCCTTAAACGTCATTTAAATATGTAGGTATTTTATTAAAGTTTGTTTTACATCAGCAAAGATGAAGTAAAGTAGCAAACTATTAAGTATAACTATTAACGACAACAGACCCATTTTCAGATAATTGGCTCGAACTCACCAACATGCACACTATTGTCAAACGTCCAAACTCCAAAGTGTCATTTTTGTTGCTTTGTTTAAAAACAATTGAGTTAAAACCAAGTTTACAAGTATCTGCTGTTATTTTATTTGATTTTATCCAACGGAACACATTCGTATTCACTGTATGCTTTTGTGGCAACAAACAAATTATTCACACCCATGTGTCAATCTCCATTGCTATTGTAAAATTCCTCAAAGGAAATGGGGACGTTCAAGTATCTAGTTTTGTAAGTCTGGCAGCTGACTGACTTGATGTATCTTAGTTTTGATTGGCCTAGATCGGTCACATGGGCAGCTGCGTCTGTTGACGTTTATGGTGGGGTAGCCGACTAATCTAGTCAAGAAATTCGTGACTGAGAACTAAGTTGACAGTTGGCATATGTGGCTGACGTAGGAAAAGTGACGTTCCCGACTAGTCACGTTTTTGCGTTCAGGTTACATCTATTCCAGACCAATCTAGTCGACTTAAGATAACTAAGTTTTTGAATGTGCCTATAGTTTTACCAAACAGACTGCAGACTTTCAAAATGGAAAAAACAGAGCTCAATTTTGTTTAAGATCTTAAATGCAAAATGACTTTCTTAAATATCGTTTGTATAACAACTTTCAGTTTTAGATTCATTTGCTAAATTTAGAAAAATTCAATTTTTAATTATTTAAAAAGTAAATTGAGTAAACTTCTCTGATTTTGATACTTCTTAACAAGTACTTCTTAGAAATATAGGTGCACAGAATATCCCTGTGAAAAAAAGGTATTAAATAATAAAAAAAGGATCGGATAGAAAACGTTTCTGTACCCAAAATCTGGAAAAATAAATTTGCGAACTTAAACTCGCTGAAAAACTTTGATCAAGATAGTTTTTCTGGTCTATTTAAAATGAAAAAAAAAACATTTCTAGCAATCTGGAAAATCTGGAAAAATAACAGAATTGTATCCTGTGGATCTTAAAATGGTCATTAAGACGAACCGAAACCCAATTGGCATTGTAGTAGTTATTATAACTTAAATGAGTGGACGAGTGGCAAAGTTTAGCTCCAAAAAAAAAAGTCCAACTCAAAGACTGATTACTTTTACTTACTAAGAATTAATACGGCTTTATATTTTAAAATCTATATATTCTACAAGTAAATTTTCTTAATTATAGAAAAGTGACACATTTACACAAATCTTTAGAAAAATTTCCAGAATACATCCTCACATTATTCCATGCCATCAACGATGTGAAGCGCAATATTCTTCAAGAAGACCAGAAAAACTTTCGCTACGAGAAGAATTCAAAAAAATTAAGACCTACTCGTGTTAAAAATGAAACCCGCTTGAAAAATAACCCTTTTCTATTTCGATTTGCTCTAAATTTGACAGCTTTCCAACACCGAAATATGTCGCATCTTATATTGTGACGTATTTGCGCACTTTTGTAGAGATCTTTTACACAAAGCAACATTTTGACTTTCTCTTTAGGTACCTATACTGTATACAGCTACGCAAAGTGCATGCCGAAACTTTTAAGCCGAATGTCATAACCTTATCTCCTTTATTCTGGTGTGCAATAATCCGGGGAATATTCGTGTTAATCACAAAACTTGTATATTTTACCAATCGTACTGGTGAACATTATTACTTAATCACAGTTGTAAACCCCACGATCTGTTGCACTCTTCCTTAAATCAATCTAAGATAAGACAGTTTACAATTTGCGATTACCCAAAGATAACCACAAAGCTGTTTACAATTTGAACGATATAAAAAGCGAAATCTGATCATTAGCTGATCATCAATAACATTGTTATCGAGTTATATTATTTTAATTGCTCTCTCGGATTCATATTTTTCAGCAGCATGATAATAAAAGTCGTGATATACCTTAGCCTGATAAGCATTGCCTTAGGATCACTCGCCAGTCACGAAGAGAATACCACGGTAGATCCAAAATTTACAGAACCGCCCATTGGTGTCGAGGTGGAATGGATTGTGAGTACCAAGTAAAAGAAAAATAAAATAAAATATTCTTCAAATACAAAATTTGCAATTTTTCCAGGACCCACCAATTCCTATTGTCCGAAATATACGATCACTTGCTAGAGGTTCAACTGCAACCAGGATTGATCACAATACAAGGCCGAGTAGCATAAAAAAAGTAAATCATGTCAAACCTATTGTCAATCATAACACTATCCATAGAGGATCAGTCGGAACAAAGAATAAACTGAATGAAGAATCGAAATTACTTACTAAACCGAAAATAAGCGATCATATCGTACCACATAAAAATCCAGGACCGCAAGTGCCAGTCGTAGCTAGTACTAGTACTATTGGCGTCAAAAATAGTTTGACCAACTCTGCTGACGGCAAATTAAAGTTACCAGCTCCTGTCAGTGACGATCATAAGGGATCAGTCAAAGTTAGTGTGAATAAAAACGATAAATCTGACGCTACTGCCAATGTCAAAGTGAATCAAAACATTTATGCTAGCCCCGATGGCAAAATTAATTTAGACTTCAATGGTGGTGCTTCAAAGGATTTAAACAGAAAGGACTTCAGTGTCAACGGCGGTCTTAATTTGGATCATTCAAAAGGAGGATCACTTGGATTTGGCATCGATTACAATGATAAAGCTGGCACCACTGGCAGTGTTAGTTTGAAGCAAAATATCTATTCAAGTGCTGATGGGGCGACGACTTTCGATGTTAATGCTGTTGCATCCAAGAATTTGGACCATGGTAATGAGGACAAACAGGTTTACTTTAATGTAAACCGAAAATTGTAAAAACCCGATCGCTAGTCAATATAATAAAATCGGAAAATTGTCATCACTTTTCTTCAACAACCTGACAAACGAAGGCTTTGATTTACTATGATTGTATTGCAAAGTTTTAAGATTAAAAATATACTACATATGAAATTTTAAGCACTTACCATTTCAATTGAAGAATTTGAATTCAAAGCTATGGCCTTCACTTTATATCCTTGCAATGGAGCGTTGATAAAGCGCCCCGGTTTCCAGAAAACAGCGATCTTGTCCTGGTCCAATGCAAAAACCTCTATAATTTCCGGTTCCGACGATGGCACACCCAAAGGCATAGTTTGAAGAATACCCGATTCAGCTGAGAATACAAAATTCGAATGATCGGTGGTAACCATCATTGTTATCCTAAACTAAAAATTGAAATGCATTAGGTGATATTTCTTTTATAAACAAATTCATCGACTTACCCTATATTTGGTATATGGTAGCAGTTTGCCCACAACACAAGTATGGCTGTCGATCCAATGGAATGTCCAAGAGTACCACCACTTGTCCGGCGCGTCCACGTAGCTCCATTGTATTAATAGCCTTTCGGTAGAATATACTCTTTGCGGAGTAATTGGCCATGATAATGTCAATGAAGTTCCATTGATTGTGTCGTTTAAGAGAACTGGCGCTGTTTGAAAATCCAGAGATTTCTTCAGATGCTCCATAACACCGAAGATGGCTTCTTTGCAACCAGAAATGCAGGCTATGTTGCAGGGTGACATGTTATTGTGCCATGTTGTGTCGTCGTCCTAAATTTCGATATCGGAATGAATATTTAAATCCAGATGTCAGTTTGAATTAAACTTACACAGACATGGTCGCAGGTTGAAAATGTCGATAATTTCCATTTGTTGCAACCCATCGAGCACTGAAAGGAAACAAATTAAAGGTTAAACTTAAACGAATAGCAGCACTATAACGCGTCCAACAAGAGCCCCTTAAAAGAGGACATTAGAGGACGATTGTTGCAGTAGAGTTAAACCATACGAAATCCAGAAATATATTCTTACATTTATTACACATCTTAAATTAGTTGTCATTTGAAATACAAAACCATACTCCAAGTATGCACGTCATCACCTCAATTCATGGGCATTGTTGCACATCCGGCTATCGTTGAATGCGTGCAAATAAATACCATCAGTTCATATCTGATTTCTGATGTCGCTTTCAACAATTTTAATGTGAATCCGAGTCAAATACCTCAAAGTGCCCACTACCCACCCCATACCCGAAACAATGCCTGGGGTCTCTGATTACTCCAAAGTATTTTGCATGGCAAATTGTGTTACACAATTGCACTCGGTGTCGGATGTCGTGAGAAAAGGCAATTTTGTAAAAAGCCCCCTCTTCCTCGACGTTCTTTTGTTTGCCTTTAAGCCATATAACTGGGTAACTCTATCCTTAAACACTCAAAAAGGTTATAAAGTGATAAAACCACTTACCAAGTCCTTATAGCTTTTACATCCAACCGTTTGCAGGTTCCCATAGTACTTGTCCTGCAAATAAAGCAAATAAAAATAAACTCATCATTTGCATCCTTTATAGAGTAAATTTAAGAAAAAAAGATACACCCCTTCGACCGTGACAGGACTCGAACCTGCAATCTTCGGATTCGAAGTCCGACGCCTTATCCATTAGGCCACACGGTCCTTGTACAGCATCCTTTCTATGTTCTGATATCAACCCTAAATCATCCCTTGCAAAAATCAATAATCATGTCCTTGTAATGAGTGCATCTAGATATATGTATTCCACACAATATGTTTATATTGCTATTATTGGGGTGAGTAGAAAATCTGAGTAGGTACCTAGCTGTTGTGTTCTCCCAAAAGAAATCATAAATTTACAAACTGTTTACAGGACAATGCAATGTTAAGGAACTACAGAGAAAAGTGGAAACAGTTTAGTATTTAATAAAGTAGACGTCGGCGTCGTATAGCATTAGGTCTGTAATATTTTTCCAAATGTGTTAAGGAACACGAAAACACGAAGAATGGACAATACAAATCCTAGAAAAAGGATTTATGCTGGCAGAATGATGGCTTCAAAAAAGTTAAGAAATACATTTTCTTTCTTGAGTAGGTAGCTGGAAAGGCGTTTAATACCTCTTGCACAAGAAGCAACACAAGACATTTGCAGTACAGAGGTCTGCAACAAAAACACACAAACGCTCAGGCACTTTTTTAAATTTTTAAATTATGCATGAAATCCAAATACCTACCTATAGTAATTTGAGATTTTGCTATTTATTTTTCAAATTGCTTCCCCAGTGATATTCCAGACTATCCAGATATCATTTTACCAGCCAAATCGGTTTTGGTGTTTTAGCTTGTAAGCTATATATATCTAGCTCTTGTTATCACTACACTGGATTGGTCTGTACTAGATGTACCCTGAACGCAAGAACCAGATTGGGAGATAACGCAACTTTTTCTACGTCAGACACATTATGCGAACTGTTAACTTAGTATTGGTATAGGTACTTAGTGTCTGGGTCACGAAATTCTTGAGCAAATTCTTCGGCTGTCAAACGTCAACTTAAAAAGCTGTTCACGAGAACGACCTTAGTCAATCAAAACTGAGACACATCAAGTCAGCCAAGCTATCAGACTTACTAAACTAGATACTTGAACAGCCCCATTGCAATCGATACGAGGTTGAGTAAAGATAATAAAGTACTCGGTCGGTGTGTGTCCTAAGCCATTGAGGATATAGTAATTTTCTAATCAGAGATACATAATTTTTATGTAGATGTAGAGATCCAACATTAAAAAACTGATTTACCTACCTTGAATTGCGTGTGAAGAATATTATTTTGTATTCACGTTTTAAATTGGCTCTTCTTTTAATGGTATAGCGGCAATAAGAAGTATGTAACTTATTCACTAAATCTGACTGGCTACATGCATATAATAAGCCATTCGTGACTCCCACCTGTTTTGGACTACACCAACAGATGAAATTATTTTAATTGAAAAGAAATACCAGTCATCCGTCTGATGATGATAATAATAGTGTCGTAGCTAACTGGAAATGTATACCTATGTATACTTTGAACAACCTTACTAAGTTTACGTTTTAATTTTACCAATACAATAAATTCATTGTTTTTATAATTTACAATGATTATGGAAAGAGTATCTACAAGGTAGGCCAAAACAAGTCATCCGATGTTGTTTGGCTGTAATTTTTTTCTAAATGAAAAACTTCGATTCTGTTTTTTAATTATGTTTATTTGAACCTTTAGAATTTTATTGGTCATGTCGAAAAGATGATATCGGCCAGATGGGCGCCGTCACAAAAATTGATTGCCATACGGGCTCATTTTATGGCATTTTTCATCACTTCGGCTAGAACTTCGGGCGACAGATTCTCGCACTCATGTCGAATGTTTTCCTTGAGGGTTTTTATGGTCTCGGTCTTGTTCACGTAAACACGGGACTTCAAAAAACTCCACAAAAAATGTCTGGAACGGTTAAATCGGACGATATTGCGGACCAGTGCAAATCGCCAAAACGAGAGATGAGGCGACCCGGGAACACCGCCTTCAGAATATCGGTTGCGGCTCGCGCAGTAAGTGCCGTCCTGTTGGAACCACATGTCCTCCAGTCCTAATTCGTCCAATTGCGGCAGAAAAAAACTCGGTTAACATGGCCCTAAAGCGCGCACCGTACACTGTTGTCTTTTGACCAGCATCGTTCTAAAAAAAAATGGCCCGATGACTCCTCCAGCGTGAACAGCGCACCATGCGGTAACTTTGAGCGGGTGTAATGGCTCCTCGTGCATTATTCGTCGGTGCCCCAGAAGCGATAGTTTTGCTTGTTCACATACCCGCTGAGGTGGAAATCAGCCTTACGCTCGTTATGATTTTGGTCGAAAAATCGTCCACTTCGTCCTCGAGATTGAGGATGGCTTGGGCGTAGTTTACACGCGCTTGGCGGTCGACAGGTAGCAGCTGATGCACGGACTGGACTTTGTACGGGAACATGCGCAATTCTTTGACCAAAATTTGCCTTAGGGACGACCGGCTGATGGCTAATTGCAAAGCACGGCCACAGCTCGGCATCCTCGTCAACAGCGGCGATATTCTCAGCACAACAGGCACTTCGGGGGCGGCCGCTCTTTTTTTTTTTAAACCACAAATTTATATTCTGATTTTAAAAAAAATAATAGGTACCTCTTACGATCTTACATAGCAACGATCACAAGTAATTGTGCTTCAAATTACTAAACGATATAAGGCTCCTATTGCCAATGCTTCTATATATACCCTATTTGACGAGTTGATAGAAACGTTATGTATCGGACCAGGTCGTGAGATCAACTAGAAAATTGGAAAAAGCTGCAGATTTTTGAGGTTGCTTGGTAAGTCATTAAATAGTTGCACTCCTTTGTACAGTAGGTTGTTCTGCGTGCCAGCTCTTCTACGCTTGCGATACAGAACGTAGGTAAACCCATTTGATTACAATAGGATCCGTCAGTGTTTCTGGCTTTTATGAGCCAACTGATGGACAGGAATGAATTGTTAAACCTATCATGAGCATTCTAAATGACCGAGATCGGAGTGACTTTGTTTTCGCAATAAACTATCTGAGTTTGACAAGAGACTTGGCAGTCGAATTGCCAGTTATAGGCAGTCGAAAAATGCAAGCCACATCGGACGATTGCTTCCGCTCATCAATTTAGAGCCAAGAAGTTTATTCATACCTCCTCCTTGGGGTAGACGAGACACAACTTTCAATCCTAATCGAGGAAGCAATACTATTCACAAAAGCAGTTTTCAGATTGAAAATGTTGTTAGGGGTCGTGTTATTGTATGTGTGTAGTTATATTCCTTAACGCGTTTTCCTAAATGCGCATAGACTTGAAATTAACATCTTTTGATTTTCTTAAAGGACCATTTGACATTAACCTATAGCGTAGCTAACTTATTTTTCGAGGCAAATTATCGCCGCCGACAGCGACTAGCTATTTAGTGTCGTTTAACATTGGCAACGTTCAATAATCGTGTTTAGTAAGTCTGACAGTTGGCTGATTTGATGTGTTTCAATTTTATTGGCTTCATAAAATGATCACATGGAGAGTTTTATTCACTTGACGTTTAAGTAGGGGTAGCCTAGTCGTAACAGGGTTATAAGTTGGCAGCTCGTATATACGGCTTAAGGAAAGTGACGAGAGTACCTACATTTAGTCCAGACCAATATTAATTAAGATGACTAGAGTTTTGAATGCACCCGCATTTATTGAAAGTAAAGGCAGATACACAATATGAGAGTGTTTGTCAGTTGTCGCTCTATTATCTAATGACCACACATAACCATCCGTCTTGGCAGATAAATACTCCCATATATAGGACCATAATGCCATAAATGCAGGTTATTATAATTTCGCGATGTCAGATGTCACTGCTGTTGTCTTGTTGACATCTTGGAAAGATTTTATGATTTGCTGTCATTTGTACAAGAGACTACTACAGTACTACTTTCGACAACTAAAGGTTGAGAACTAGATTATTATTATTATTATGTGAAAGGGGCTATTGTACTGCGACCTTTTGCCTACGCCTCAGTGAGGTATACTCCCTCATAAGAGGTCCCCTCGCATTATAATTATAATTCCTTTCGGAATCATTTTAGAGGTTTTGTTGCTCTTGTTTATCTTTGGCGGAAGAAATCTGTCCTATAGCACTCTCTCTAGTCCAGTTTCCTTTAAGAACCTAAGGATGAGAGCTGACTCCAGTGACTGTATTTCCTCATCAGATAATTGGTACTTGCCCAAGTGTTTCAGTCTTTTGTGGGTCAGTGCCCCACATGATCCCAACACGTGTTCTGGGATTTCATTGGACTCATCGCAGAATCTGCAGAGGCCTTCTTTAGATATACCCAGCTTCCTGGGGTGTTCCTTGAGTCTACAATGCAGCGTTAGGAAACCCGTTAGGATGTCGATGCTCATGCCGACGCAAGCTTGGAATCTTTTCCGGTTGTATTGTCCCAGAAGTTTCTTTGCCTGCCTCATGCCTTGAGTGCCATGCCAGGTTCTTGCCCTGTTTACTTTCTCTATTTTCATTAATTCTTCTTTGTGGTGTGATCCCCTATTCCGCAGAATGGTTCAGGACCTATGAAAGTTTCTGATGCTCCCTTGAGAACTAGATAACCAATTCTTGAATCCAACACAGACGCTTTCAACCGTTTTTGAGGATTGTTGGGAACCTACAATTCTATCATATCTTTCACTCGAATTACGTTTTTTTTGTAATAGGTAGATACTATTTCTTATTGGGTTTTGTCCTGTTCTTTTGTTCCACTTTTGGTTAGGTATGTAAATTGTGTATTTGTACAATAAATTGTTTGCCATCTATATGTTTTGTGCGATTCAATTGTGTTTTTTGTTGATATTGTTATTGTGTTCATTCACGCAATTGTTTATTTTTGTTTAGTCTACTGTTAAATTGTGGTGGGCATAAACAGAAGCAGAGTTACCACACTTCAAAATATCTATCTGTTGTTCAAATTTGTTTATCCGTGTTGACGTTGATTTGTGTAAGCAATAGCGCCACAAGTGATTTGCATTTTCCTTCGTAGAAAATAAGTACGTCATAATATAAGTGAAATTTCTCTTACGTTCATTTGTCGATATATACCTACGTAATAACATTTTGCGAGGAAAACAGGAAATCATGCGAATATCGTAAACATGCATTTCTTTGATTAATGTAGGTAGTCATACAATTCATACCTACTGTGGAAAGTCCCATTTCGTCTACAGAAAATATATTTTTAAGTGAACCGCAATGTTCTTGTTATCAGCTAATTTCGTTCTACAGTTTGAACAACACTCGTAGGTACCCGTATCTGACGAGTAAACCATGTTAAATATACCTTAATCGATTTCATCTCGGAAAGCCTTTTAAAAAATCGTTGTTTCCAATAATTCTCTAATACTCCATACAGTTGACTAATCATTTAGTAACATTTATGGCCGCGTAACCCATTGAAGCGTAGAACTCTACAGTTAGGTATTTTCTGCTATTGGTACCTTCTATCTAAATTGGTCTCTCTAAATCTAATGGACGTATCCGAGTAACTAGAGCTCTCTATTCGCAACCAAGTCAAACCTGTAAATTACGCAGTTCATTCTTCAGTCTTGACGTCAGATCGTTAAATTGGCCGAATTAGTTGATTGCTTGTGTACGATGCATAAATGTAGCAAGTATCTTTCTCAGAACGCCAATGTTCTTTATCCAAGCTTTTTGTCACTCCTTGACACACAAGCAATAAAAGAGAGAAAAAAATATTCAACAATTTCACAAACTAATTCCATTCTCAACTGAATGTTGCCGGCGCAGCCACTCAAATACAGCGTTCACAAGCCGAGACTCTGTATCATATTGTTTGGCCAATGTTCGGACTGCCCACCCGTTAGATATACCTATATAGTCCACATGTCTGTCATTCCGACTAAATGATTTATACTCCAACTATTGTCAAAAAAAAAACTAATTCAATTAAACCAGCCCGACCAGCTACATAATAATAATGCCAACATTCTGTCATGTGTAAAGCTATTTAGAACAAATCAGCGACAATACAAATCATCAAGTCCAAAAAGTATCTTACGTTCTGGACTTGTCGCTGTCGTTCGTCGAGTTGCTCTAAATAGCTTTACACTGTTTTGTTTTTCTGTAAGAAGGAAGGAGAAAACAATAATAACAACAATTTGTAGATACAAGTTAGAAATACTAAGTGATCACACCAGTAAGGTACAATAGCATGCCCGCACATAACGCGTACGTCGGCATCTATCGTACAAATGAAAGATGATCGAAACGCTGAACTATGGCATAAAAGTGCAAAGTCATATATACTGAAGTACTGGAATAATAATTAACGATCGTGTTTACAGAGTAGGTATAGCATTGGAACTACCGATCGAGATAATTAGAAATAAATTGCCACAATTTCTAAATGTTTGCAAGGTGAAATAGATCTGCCTTACAGACTGTGTCTGACAGACTTGCAGATAAGAAAGATAACTTTCCTTGGCCTTACCTCGTATGCGCATTTATCCATACAACTGGAAATGATCTCATCGTATCCACTTTCAGTGCCATTTAGCCACGATTCGAGTGTTAAAGATGTATTTTGGTCCACCCCCGATACGGTACACGAGCATAAATTAACGACAATAAGTGATATTGCCAAGAAAATGCGTAATGATAACACTGACAGACCGCCGCTGCTTTTGATGATCGTTAAACCGATCGGACGCATGTTTTCGTTTTGTGTTTTTGTTTTTGTTTTAAGCCCGGCTTGACTCCTCGACTGACCTCGTTCGCTATTTAGCGAAGTTATTCCGACCGAAACTAAAGATGATCGTTGTCAATGATCGTCGGTGATCTTATTGGGCCACATTTTTATTTGTTTTCCCTTGGAAAAAGTGTCACAATGAATGACAATACTAAAGAAAGATCACTGTCCCGGTATCACATAGTATCTATGTTAGTCGTTCACATAAACAACACATGTGTTATATAAGACAGACAGGTGGCTCCGAGTCAGATATGCCAAGCAACCGGTTTCCTTAATGCCCGTGATTGGAAAAACAATACCAATCTAAACGTGAATAAATCTTTAAACAATTAATTGAGCGAATAGGGTTTGCATTTGATTATAGTCAAGTGGCGAACGCGATACAAGGCGCCTTGATCTTGCTCGTGTATAGTGTACCGCGGTCGGATCGCAACTGAATTCAAATTGCCATTGCCGGAGCAACTACTTCCCCCCATGGATATATGGTATGGTAATAATTGTGCTGTGATGTGCCTTTGGAAGTCAAGTTTTTTTTTTTAAATAAAAAGAAACGTTGTGGTTGTCGTCGTCGACGTCGGTGGAGTGGAACTTGTGTATGGGGATGTGGAACTGCTTCCATGGATGAGTAAACATAGTAGCACATACGAAACATGAGAAATGCCATGGGGGGATGGTTTTGAGTGATGACGCAAAGATCTCTGTGGCAGACAGCCACCTGTATGAGTGAGACTGTCCCGGTTTTGCATCTTCTTTTTGTTTACGTAAACGAATCGTTACCCCCTTGTTTGGTGCCTTGAGGTCTGAATCGTTTCCATTGGATGACTTTAGTGTCCGCCGAAGCCGGAACCACGATCACGATCGTCTCTTTGAACTTAAGTTCAAACTTTTGCATTTGTAAATTTATCTAGATATACAAACGTACATGCCAACGTAGTGTTTAAAATGCCGTCTCTTATCTGAATACTAAACGCAGCTTGACAATGTTGTTTGACATTTGTTTTTTTTTTTTCGACTTTATCATTTTGAGTTGACAAACATTTTGAATAGGTAGTCAAACAAAAAAAAACAGCAATTCAAAGCAGCACGAAATATTAACGATCGCGTGACCTGTTTTGGTCCTTAAAGATCAACGATATAGATAGTTACCCATATATTTGTATAAGTCTTGTTTGTCCGGTTTTCTTTTGATTTTATTTTCAACTGCATACCTAACACTAAAAATAATACCATGATTGAATTATTTGGGTATGTTCTAAGCTCCCTACTCTTAAGAATTTGCACGCTTCTTTGACCAGACACCAGACACTCAGGCAGTGTTGTTGCCTACCTAGCTAACATTGTTTATAACTTTTCCATGACAGTGATTTTACTCACTGTCATTCCTGTTTTTGGGTGATGAATGTCTTTGAGTTATTGGACACCTTTTTTGTGGTTACAGAAACTGAAAGGCAAAAATAAATGACATATACCTACCTACCTATTACAGAAAGAAAGTGAAAATAACTCCGAAATGGGTCTTTAAAGCAGTCCGTGTGAATGCCGGGACAATTAATTTGGACGAATCGAGATGATTGATAAGCTGGATCAATGAGTTTATGCCCTTCCGAGTTCCATTCAGTTCCATTCCATTACATTTATTTTAAGTCAGAATCACAATGACATATGACACCTTCATTTGAGAGAGCAAGGATTAAGTGGGGAGTCGGGACGACCGACGGAAACTATAGTGATCAAAGCACTAGCACTAAACAGCCGAACCATGGCAGAAATCTTCTCTTTTTATTTTTAAATATAGCGCTTCAGTTGACCAGTTTACCTTAGGGGCCAGTTATAGCGATCAGTAAAAAGCAACCGAAAAAGTTGGAACAGTATGAAAATGAGGTTTTTTTCGTTTCGGCGGTCATAGCAAACAGAAAAAAGTCTTTCAGAAAAATTCATTTTGTGAAGCATTATTTTTTTTATTTCGCGAAAACATACCAAATGTTTGAATTCTACTTTTTTTAAATAAATGACTGAGTCGCTTTTCGCTGCTAAACACCCACACTTCACAATATACAACAAACAAATCAACCACCACTGTTAAAATTCCATCAGAAAAAAAAATCCTGACAGATGGAACAGTAAATAAAGTGCACGACTGGATCGCACGAAACTTTCTCGTTCATATCATCAGTTTGGTTGGTTTATTTTTCTTTTATTATTGTTTATAGGCTATAAAACCAGATTTTTCAAATTGGTGATGCTGGTAGGTGGCAATGACTCGAAGTAGGGTTTGTGATGAAAGAATTTAGAGGTTTTTGAATTTATCGATGGACGTGTTTGGGGGTTGCAAATGAAGTGCGGGTTTCTGATAGTGTAGACTCCAATTGGTTGGAATTATTTTAAGGTTCATGGTCAGTATGGCTGAAAAAAGAAGAAGTGGGAAATATTTGCTAAAAAGGAGTTTCTAGTACTAGTTGTGATTCTAACTGGTAGTGCGGTAATGGTTATAAGACTAAGTACAGGGTTTTATTAAGAATACTTATGTTATCGTAAATAAACATTTTAGTCAAAATCTTTAGAGCTGATTTTGGAAAATAATGCGTACAAAATTTTGAGTTCGAAAAATAATCTTGCTCAACCATTTAGCTAAAAACTGAGTATAGGGTATTGTTCAGGATGTTAGTATTACTTGGTTTTTAAAGTTTTATCCAAATCGAAAATGGCGTTTTCGAGATATGAACAGTTTTCAAAATCAGCGTATCCGGTAGTTAGAATCGAAAATGAAGGACGCAATAATGTTGAAAACGTCAATTTTACTCCAAGTATGCATTTTGGTCAAAATCGCTTTAGCCGTTTTCATGTAGGTAAAAAAATAAAAAAACAAATTCTCAAAATATGCCTTTTTTCAAAAATCTATTATAGACAATTTAGAGAAAAACTGAGTTTGCTATCATGTTAGGAATGACCATATTACATACAAAATTAATTTTTGTTGCAATCGTATTGACCGTTTTCGAGATAAGGCCACTTTTCAAAAGTACCGTTATTCGACTTTTTAGCCAAAAACTGGGTATGGCTGCCCATATACATATGGTAGTGCAAGTATACATTTTGGTTAAAATCGTTAAAGCCGTTTTCAAGTAAACCATAATTAAATAAAGTCTTAAAAAACAAAAATTTTTCAAAATAGTCCGTTGAACGATAATTTAGGGAAAAACTGATTTTGCCATCATGTTGGGAATGACCGTATTAACATAAATATACATTTTTGTCGAAATAGTTTTAACCGTTTTTGAGATATGACCAATTTTCTAAATTACCGTTATTCGATTTTTCTGCGAAAAACTGAGTACGCAGCCATCTTAGTTATACCTACTTAAGCCCAAATATCAATTTTGGTTGAAATCGTTAGAGCCGTTTTCGAAAAACTCAAAATTGCTGAATACCGTTACAACGGCAACTCTTAACGTGCAAAATAAAAAATGGCCCCGAACTGTAAGCCCACCAACTCCAAATCCAAAGTTTGAAAGAAATCCGTCCAGCCGTTTGCGCTGTAGAGCTCGGGAAGGACGGACAGACGGACAGACGGACAGACGGACAGACGGACAGACGGACAGACAGACAGACGGACAGACGGACAGACGGACAGACGGACAGAATTGCGAGACCCACTTTTTCGAGTTCCTCTATCATCGTAATGTTAGATTTGATTAAAATCTCGAGTTCGATTTTTTGTACGATTACAATACCTTTCTCTTACTACGTAATGCGAGAAAGTTAAAAATTGAAACACATCAGTGGAATGACTTGGCTTTTTTGTGTGGAATTAACTGAGAAGTTGATCAGAAAAAGTTTTTCGTACAGAAAAATTTGTTAATTCTTTTTGTAGAAAATTTAAACATTATCCACTTACTTTTTTTTGATAAACTAACTTTATAATTCATAAGCAACATTTTAAGACCAAGATCGAGTTCAAGCATTACCTTTAGGTGGTCCAAAAAAGAAAAAGAAAATTTTTTCGGTTGCATTTTACTGATCGCTATAACTGGCCCCTTACCTAATTTCCACCCACACAACCATGTTATATTTTATGGGACAGCAGGGATGCTATATTTTGAACTGCTAAAATGCAAAATGTCGCGTTCGAAAATTTAGCAAATCTCTGAGATATGCAAAAGTGAAAAGTGGGAACAGAAATTAAAAAGAACTACAATTTACACAACAGAGTCATGAGTAACATTAGGTACGTAGAAGTTTTGATCCATTGACGTCTATGAAATTGACGTTTAAAAACAAAGCAACGCAAAAGAAATTCCCCAAACACCAACAGCTCTTTCGCATGTTACCTACCTATTCCTAAAGTTAATTTTTCCATATAGATATAAATCAACATTATCTAACTGTCATTTAATCAACAACTGCGGAACTTGGAATGCAACCCTAGGTTCTATAATTGGAACCCTACCTAATGGCTATGGACAAAGTTGAAGCTGCTAAAGGCTGGTACGCTGTTCGAGTGAAATCCAATTTTTCATACAAAGTGCGAAATGTCAAAATGAACTTTCCACATAAAAATTTCACTAGGCAGTACCTACGCTGTTGAAGTGAAAAATAGTTTCTCAAAAAGTGATTTGTAGGGGACGTTACTTAAGAAATTTCACTTGGCTTTTATTGTCCGTCGCATTAAATTTTTGACATTTCAGCGTGAAAATTTCACTTTCAATTTCACAGCACTTTTTAAGGAGGAGTGAAAATTTAGACAACAAAAATTGACAGTAGTGAAATATCTCTTCCTTAAAAACTACATATTATATTGTTGCACATATGAGAACACTTGTGAACGCCACAGAATCTATGTCGCCGTATTTCATTTGTAGTTTGCTCTCTCACTGGTAGATGGCGTAACTTAACATGGCGATAATAAGAGCAAAAAAATAACAGCAATAACATTGATTGCCGGGCAATCTTTTAAGCTAAATGAGAGATACCTTGTTTTCTCAAAATTTGTTTGCCGTTCAATGTTCTCCTGAACCTTACCCCTGCATGTGCGATAAACCAAAATTGGGGGCCTTAAAAACAAAACACAATCATTGATTCACTTCGTTTGCGCTATTTTTTGCGGCTTAAATAAAATATGGTATCGCAAGACTGCAGTCAAATTTAAAGACTATGATTCGATTTAAAGGCCATAATTTAATAATACAAATTCAAGTTATAAGCTATATAAATAATCTAAATCTATAAACATTTAAGTTAATCACTTGGGGCATCTGACGATAACGACAGTCTTTTTCGTTCTGTTGTTCCTTATTGCTACATATCTGCATACAACAACTCTTCTCTTCATTCTGCTACCGGTTGTCTCGGTGGGATGTAAAAGATGTGCCTGAAAAAGTAACATTTATATTATTAGTAAATTGTTTAAATTAATAGAAAGGAAAAGCAAACTTACAGCTGCTTCCTGAAGCTCAACTGGAGGCTCTTCCAGCTCTACTACGTTCTCGTCGTCTGGCAAGCCAATAAATTGATTTTTTAAATACTCCTGCACATTGAAGGATAATGTTTCGGCCTCGATGAGGTCCGTACCAATATTTTTTGGAATCAAAAAAGCTGAACCAAACGCAACCACCGACAGAATAATAAAAATTCTTGCACCCATTTTTGCGAGTTGACAATTTCGCGATCTATTGCGTACGAGATGATCAACTGGTTTATTGATGCCGTATTTAACTCAGTTGGCTTTTATAGCGAAAATTTTTATTTACATTCTTATCACAATTACAGAAGATGGGATTCCCAATTCCATTGGGCTAGTCATAGTCACATGTAGATCCCAATTTGCTGCAGTAATAAAACAATACATTTTTAAGTCTACCTACTAACTGTCGTTAAATAGCTATATATCTTGAGTTAACATTAAAAATTTACATTGCAATTCAAAAAAGCTGCTATTGTATACTTTATTTTTAAGGGCCGGGGGAACAGTGACAATTGAGAATTGGACTTGATAAGAACATGAGATGAACTCAAATAGATACGTTTTGAATGTGGGAAAAAACGTGATAAGCCATTGGTATAGGAAAAACCTAGCACGTGCGAAATAGTACTGCAGTGAAAATAGATTGCTACTAAAAATAATAACAATATGACTAACGATAATAATAAAAAAAGTTCAGATTCGCTTTCTTGTCGAATAAAATGTAAAAACCCAAATTGTTGTTATCTTTATTGTTTGCATTTGTTGTTTTCGGAATGTGTTTTGTAGTCGTTGACATTTATTTACATATTTTGTGTCTGTTTAAATTGATTATAGGTAATGTATGTTGCTCGACGCGGTGATTGATCACTTACTGGATTAGTGCTACCAAGCACACCAAAATATTAAATTCATTATTAAAGCCTGGTACGCTGTTCGAGTGAAATGAAATTTTTCATACAAATTTTTCACTGCGAAATGTCAAAATGAACTTTTCAAGTGAAAATTTCACCAGGCAGTACGCTTTTGAAGTGAAAAATAATTGGTCAAAAAGTGATATGTAGAGGGCGTTACTTGCTATTTCACTTGGTTTTTATTGTCCGTCGCATTAAATTTTTGACATTTCGGCGTGAAAATTTCACTTTCAATTTCACAGCAATTTCTTGGAGAGGAGTGAAAATTTCACTTCACTTGAACAGCGTACCAGCCTTAAATATCGAAAACAATCTGATGTGACAAAATGGGATGCAAACGTTTTTGATCACCAAAATCCATCCAACGCTTTATTTCAACTGATACCAACTACCAACTGAATAACAGTCACATATTTTTGCATTTAAGTTTATATTGGCTACTCTGACCTACTTAAAACTAGTTCATAATGTTTTTGAGTTAATTGATGAATAATTTGAACATCAACCGCAAATTGAATATATGCTATGCATTCACGTAGAATTGTGCCAATAATCGCTTTTAATGTCTATAGGTACAAGCGACCTTGTAAAACCTAGGGCATAACTTTCCATAGGTATACAATTAATATTAGACCTATAAAGTTTTAAGTGTGAATATTACCAGCGCCATAAGTTTTACGTTTTAAAGTATCATTGGCATTGGCAGCACTGCAAGTAGTATAAGATCATGTCATTTAAAATATCATAACAATTTATATAAAATTCCTAATCGAGAACTGCATCAAATCGTAGATCTATTCTATTACATCTAGTAATTATAACACTTTTCAGTATGAAAATGTATGCTATTGCATTCGCAAATAACAATCAAAATGGTAACTAAACTGTTCCTAATGGTTGCGTAAAAATATAGAAATTAGAAATCCCACAATGTTATCATATATTTATGATTCAATGTTCAGCGCCATCAAAAATAAAAAGTCATGTAGCGCTGCGACAAATTGCGCTTTAACGCCACTGGCCATAAAATCCGTTGCCTCCGTCGCTTTGAGGAATCCGTCAATTTGAAGAAACGATCAGTCCAATGGAATAGATATGTGTCCGTCGCATAAGAAGCGGAGAACAGTGAGAACGTTCAAGTATCTAGTTTAGTAAGTCTGACAGCTGACTGAGTTTTGATTGGCCTAGATCGGTCAAATGGGCAGCTGTGTCAGTTGACGTTTATGGAGGGGTAGCCGACGAATCTAGTCAAGAAATTCGTGATTGAGTACTAAGTTGGCAGTTCGCATATGTGGCTTACGTAGGAAAAGTGACATTCCGGACCAATCTAGTTTTTGCTATACGTTGGGAGTTGGGATACGACGGATTCTATGGATTGGGCCCTTAACCTACTTATAATATAAATATTCGTTCGTCTTTAAATTTACAAATACCTTATTTTAAAATTTGTATCTATCAAAAATATATTTTTCCTTTAACACCAAAACATAAAAAAAAATAGTCGGCGCAACAGGTCTGCAGGACCTGCTAGGCCTAGCTTCTCAGAACTACCACTAAACCACACATCAACGCACTTAGCTTAGTGGAACCTAAGTCTGGGACGGGATCTGGCTGATTTGATGTATCTCAGTTTTGATCGATGGCCTTACCCACAAATCTAGTTCAGCTTGGCACTTATCCAGACCCATCTAGTCAACTTAAGATCACTAGATTGTTTAATGTGTCCATTAGCAGCCGTAATCAAATAAATAAAAATAATGCCCAGAATTTTAATTGCACTTTTTTCGAAAAAGCTGGGTAGGTACTACAAGACTACGACGACCCAAGCAAGTTCAAATTTTGTTGTGAGCTGTGACTGTAAAACGCAAAAAGTGCTGCCAGACTCTTGTTTAAATTGCATCTTAAGTGAAGGAATTAGTTTTAAAAAAGCGCAAACGGTAGGGCCATTAGATGCCATTAATTTCCACACCGTCCAAATTTTTTTTTTTGCTAATCAAAATTTAAACTAAATAAATTTTACAGCAAGAATGGCTGTCTTCCGCAGTGTAATAACACTCTCTCTTCCTTTTACCTCCGAAGCGTAAGCATTTTCCCTTATTTTCCTTTAACAACTCATCTTCATCCCAAGACACTATTTTTTATGGAGAAAAACTAATTTTTTGAACAGAACTAAATCACAATTAGCCATTATTAAACATTATTTTGATAACTGTTTGTACCTAATTGCTAAAAGGCTATTAAATCGTTCGTTTATATCGGCATATAGGTACCTACATGTCGTGTGTCATGGTGAAAATGAAGATGTTTTCATGAAATTTCACCAAAAATTAACAGTTTGCTTTCCTCCCACAAAAATATCTGAAAGAAATTCCCACATTTTTTTTTCACTGAAAGCTTACTTTCGTACCCAATAACCTCAGAATAGAGACCCGCTTCTACTATTTCCCACTAGATGTCGTCAATCGAATTCGCTGTCAAAGTCATATCTCGCCCAGACCAACTCTATACGTCTCTCTCTAGCTCAAAACCAACAAAGTCCAGTCTTCAGCGAACTTGACATCACCAAGAAAATATCGCCAAAGCAGCGACTGGCATTACTGGCACCAGCAAGAACATTCGTTCTCTCTTTCTCGCATTTGATAAAACTGTCAAAAATTTAACTACAAAAACCAATCCCTAAAAAAATACACACCTACACACCCCCCTCAAAACCGTGTAAAAACCGTAGTATAGTAATAGTACCAATAAAAAAAGTCGAAATGTAATCAGACAATTATAATTAATATAATCGAGTGTATGTGGTAGTATGCAGTGTAAAACGACAGCAGTAACAACCACAAGAGAGAGAGCAAGTGTCTAGAGTGCGCGAGACAACGACGGCGACAGGGTTTGTTTTCCCTCATAGTCCCAAGTTCACAATAGATTTTTCCCGCAACGACGTTCACTACAGAAAAAAATAAAAATAAAAACACCAAATATTCACGCCTGCTGCAAAAGAGCCTAACTTTTCCACCACTAGCATTATTTTTACAATTACACAAGCAACAAACAACTCTGCAGACGTAATTTTTTTCGGTTCGGTGCGAGTTATTGCGGTAGAGTGGAATTAAAAAAAAATATATCTAATCGAAATTTGTTTTTTGTTTCGGTTGTCCCAAGATCAGTATTTCGCCTTGAAATAAACGTCAACGATTAGGACTTACGACTGTGGTGGTGCAGTGCGCTCCGGCGAAAAGTGCAAAGGCAAAAAATGCGAATATTGAAGTGATTCCGATTATGTGAAAAGTCTAGATTGCCGTGCCGTATACCTCGGCCCCCCCCGATTGAGGGCAAAAAAGAAAATTATTAAATAATAGAAATAGTGCCTGCAGGAAAATTCCTATGAATAGCGAATCTTTAGTGCAGAAATGTGTGATGATGTTTCCGATTCTTGTATCGCTTAATGATGGATGATATTTTGACAGCTCGCTGTACGACAAACGTCAAATTGTTTTTTGTTTGTTGCCCCGTTGTTTTAATATTTTGCAATACCCCTACGTTGGTTTATTTTGCTTCGTAAATTTCTAAGAAGCGCTAAAAAATAATATAGTACAAGTGAAGTATCGCTATAATAATATTTATGATTATGAACTTTGTTTTTTCTTTTCGAAAATTGTTCTCTCTATACGTGCGATGTGTGTGTGTGCGTGTATGAATAAAAATAATAATAATAATTGTGTGCTGTTAAGGAGTGTAATCGCGTAATTTTTATATAGACGGTGTCAGCGCAAAACAGCACCAGCCAGTGTAATTGTGTAATGGATGTATGGGAAAGCGTAGTAGACTAATTTCGAGGAATACGCATCCAGTCTGACAGTGAAAACAACAATTCAATTTACAACTTTTCAAACTGCCAAGGTTAGTACATTTTATTACAGACGTTTGTCAACTTTGTCTAGCAAACGTAGAATGTAATTCGTGAATGGATACTTTTCGTTCTTATTTGGGAGTGTTTTTTTTTTTATAAAATTAAATAGGGGAGGAGTACCTAGTTGTTGGAACACAAATTATCTCTTATTGTGCCCTTTGTCATTGTCACGTAACTGACCTCACCGCTTAGCCTGTTTGTCCCCCACCCCGCCCTCGTCGTTAGCATTATCACGGTAAGTGAATTTGTTTTGATGGCAAATATCTACATTACTACCTATCTGCCTACCTACCTAAGTACTGGCGATAATAAGCGATATTTTTTATTTTGACTGGAACGATTTCAATGGAGAAGAGATAGGTACCTCTACCTATTTCTTATAAGAAACAAATTCAAGTGGTGTTACCAGATCGACATTCATTTATTTTTTTTCTTTGAACAACCTAACTAAGGCCCCAGTTATAGCTATCATTGAAATGCATCATTGGAACTAATCAGTGGAATGGTGGTTTCAACTAAATCAGAATAAAATTATTTCTTTTGTAAAAAAAATCTATAGTTGAATAGCTTTTTTTTGATATCAATTAAAGGCAATGCAGTTTGATTAATCGTCTTTAAATCGAAAATCAAAATTTTCAATGATGCATTTCAATGATAGCTATAACTGGGGCCTAAGAATAAATAACAAATAACTTAGAAATCTGGGAGCTTCTGAGTGAGATGCAAGACTAGCTTTAAAACATAACATACTCGCAAGTTTATCTACAAGAACCACATAGATATGAGTATTAATCTCAGGAGTACTTTAAGATTTACGTTCTCCAGATCTTTATTTTTTTATCTGCAGTTTTTAACTACCCTTCTCCAATTGTGCGCGCCACTTAAGGTGGGGTCTTCCTCTGCTGCGCTGTCGCTCAGGGGTGGATTCGAAGACTCACCGGGCTGGTGCGTTGTTTTCCTTACGCTCCACTTGTCCCACCCATCTCAGCCGTTGTATTTTCTGCTTTTTGACTAGGTCAGCGTCGCTGTAGGTATAGCCCGTAGAGTTCATCGTTGAATCTTCTTCTCCACACTCCATCGTCACAAACTGGACCGAATATTACTCGAAGAATCTTTCTCTCAAAGCATCCCAGAAGGTTTTCATCTGCTTTTGACAAGGTCCATGCTTCTGCACCATACAGCAGGACCGGGATGATTTAGGTCTTATATAGTACCTCCTCGGTTCTATGAGAGAGGGCTTAACTTCTTATGCCTTCTCAGCCCGAAGAAACAGAGATTGACAAGATTGATTCTTCGCTTCATCTCTGCGCCGATGTCATTTTGCGAAGTGATAATGGAGCCCAGGTATACAAAGTCTTTCACTACTTCGAAGTTGTATCTGTCCATCGTGACGTTTTGTCCGAGTCGCCGATGTTGAGAGTCCTTTCTCGTTGACAGCATATATACTTCGTTTTGTCCTCATTAACAACCAGACCCATCTTCGCCGCCTCCGTTTCGATGCTTGCAAATGCGCCCCTGACAGCTCGCCGCGTTCTCCCAATAATGTCAATGTCATCGACATAGGCAAGTAATTTGGTCGATGGTTGACTTTCCTGGCCTAAAACCACACTGATATGGGCCGATCAGGTTGTTGGCGAAGGGTCTTAGGCGTTCACACAAAACAGCCGACAAGATCTTATACGCGACATTCAGGAGACTTATTCCTCTGTAGTTGGCGCAGTTCAGAGTATCTCCTTTCTTATGGATGGGCCTGACTTGCTAATTATTTTAATATGACACATTTCGGCATTGGTAGAGCGTAAAATCTAAACTAGGGACTGGAACTACATAATTATCAATAGCACTCAGTGATCATTATTCTAAGACGTACCTCAAGGATGGGTATGGATTATGCATTTATTTTTGGACAAAATACAAATACATGGCTACTGCAAACTAAATTTAAGTTAATTGTATGAAAAACAGACGAATTCAAAGTTATTGTCCAAACTTTTCAGGCATCATGCATGCCTGACACATGCTATTTTCTTGGTAAAGTGTCTAGTAGATGTCAAATTTGGCAGATCAATCTCAAAGCGCAATCACTAAATTTAACTAATGAACGATGAATGGTTTCGAACTTTTTAGGTTGACTTTGGGTTTCTTTTATCGCTTTACTTTGAAATGTCACTGATATTTGTATGTAGCCCTATGTATCTTCTTGGATGGACTTATCTACGAGCCGCCTTACGACTTTTCAATTAAAAACCAATTAGAGTGTGTAAGCTTGTTCCAATAATTCCAGTTGACATCGCTTTTTAACAAACTTGAACAGTAACACGTTTGCACATAAGTATTTTCCTGTTTTATCATACTACTTACGTTACGTTGCATCATAAACTATTAAACTAATAACTTTGATAATTATGTTTTCTTCCTTCTTTGTGGAATTTGTTACTTCGATATTACTTAACAAGAAGAACATAATTTGTTGTTCACATTCGGGTTGCAAGTAAACGCGTGTGCAGCACTGATAAAGCTGCGTGACTTGAGGAACTTAAATAAACGCTTTGTTCTGATGTGAGTTTTTAAATATTGTAAACTTTTGATTTAGTAAAAAAAATAATTCTTTAAGAAAAAGCATTACGTACGAGTTATAATTGATTTAACTTAAAAAGTTTACAATTTCATAGTTTATAACTACTCTTAAATAACCCATAAACTAAATCTAATTTGTTTTGTATTTTTCCTTCTAAATTCATTTTTTTATTGTTTGTGCTCGCCTTCTTTTGGATAGTAAAGTGTTTGAAGTTCACCTAGCCCAAGGTTGTTAAACATTGTGCTGTCCCTATCCCCAGTATGTTTTTTGGTAATTCGTCATATGTTTGTACTTCTTAATCGGTTTCTTTGCATAGGCATAAAACCACTGAACATAAATTTGACAAAGTACTCCTTGAGTTTGAAGAATAAAACGACAGCTTTTGATTAGTATTTCCAAGATTGGCAAATCCTCTTCAAATTTAAAACTTCGCATGGTGAAATGGGCGGTTTTTACTTAAAACAAAGATAAAATAGTCCAACAATATTGACAGTATCTTATAAGGGTGATTTCATAATATTTTTGTTTCATATCCCATCTCATTCACATACCCCCTGTACTTACGAACAAATGTCAGTCAGTTAGCATACACAAATTTGACGTATAGGTATTTAACTGCTGAGTAACCAGTTGATAACTTTTACGCAGTGTTTATTAACACGCGGACACCTATCGACTTCTAAAGTGCATTCCGCACTTAAACTGATATGCCTATCATTAAAAAAAAAACTACTCCAAACAGATCAAGTGATTAAAAACTTGCTTTAAAACAAAATGTTATCACCGTATCCATATTCATCCGCAAATTAAATTCTCCATTTAAAAATAATAGCCGCGGCCTAATCGTTCCATCGTTGACATGGCAACGCCCTTCCCCACAATTTTTTGCCGCTGTCATTGTTTGTCTCCATTCTCCAAGTAGTTGTTGCTGCTGCTCCATGGCCTTGGACAACTTTATTTGCTTTATTAATTTTGATTCTGTTTAATTTGGTTGTTTTTCTCCCCCGCCCCGTTTGTGGTTTTTTCCTGTTTAGAATACTCCCCTCTCGCCCATCAGGTTCCATTCACTTAGTCACGATGAACAACAATGAATTCCAGTTTCAACCCCGCACAGACACACAGAAAGAAACCAAAATATTCGTATACCAATATACTTTTTGTTTGCCTCTGAAACTCATTAAGAAATCTGCCAAAATGAAAATAAGAATCGTTATCGCTGACAAGTCATCATCAATCTATCTAACCGCACACAACCAGATGGGGAGAAACAAAAAAAAAAAAACCTGACAAATTTCACTTGATCATCTCGCATATTGTGTCTGTTTTGAGTATCGCAGTTCGCAGTTCTTAGCTACGCAGCGTTTCTATAGTAGTGTGTGCTATTCGAAAAAAAACATGACGTAGGTCATGAGAAAATACCCGAAAAATAAACGACGGCAATGTATACATATACGCACTCACACAGGCAAAGGCCCAGTCTACACACACCATGAGATATTGGGAGCTTCTCTATTGACCAGCAATAGCTGTAGCTGTAGGTTTAGGTACTACCAATCCATGGCGGTTATTGGTCGCAGTGCAAAATCAATGTTCTGAGGTTCTAAATTCCAAAACACTTTCGGACCTCAGAGATAGGTACCCCATCCCATACCCTACCTTTTGCCGGCGAAAGACGAAGCAGAAGCCGAAGCCAATGTAACACGCAAATATGCCGTGAAATCTCATTAGCGCCCGCGTTTCTCACTCGTTCGATTGTAAATAGTTTTCAAATCAATAGGAGAAATCATAAATCCCGAGAAATACACTCGTACCTATAAAAAGGTTCAATTGAAGAGCAGCAATAATATATAAGAGTATCTGCAGCACTTCCGGGGGGCGAGGACTGGTGGCATTTGAAGGCGCAAACTTGAGGCACAGCCACATTCGAGACTGAGAGAACAACGAATAATACTACAAAAATAATGATGTTGATTCTGCTTTGGATCTTTTTACTTCATATTCGCTTTGATTGAGCAACTTTACTATAAATGTGTGTGCATGTATAGATTTGATAGTGGGAACGCCATAGCCATACACGAACACGAATACTGCGCTTAACAGTTTGACCGAATGGTTTCTTGATAGGGGTAGGTCTGGTTTCGGTTACAGATAAATTCTCTTTTTATTAGGGACTATCGCACGTATATAATTTCTCATTGGCTTCGGCATCAAGTGTATCATTTCTGTTGCTTGTGTTATTATTTTGGTTTTCGCCTTGTAATTGATATTTCTCTTTGGTTTGGTAATAAATTATTTTTCAATTTTCCTGTATGTTTTCCGACTCGTTTAGCGTACATAATTATATAATTGGTGCGGGAGCAGCAGCAGCGGCAAGAGCTCGTAAATTGATTTATTTTGGTTTTATTGGCACCGGTGTTTGGTATAGTGAACGTCGCGTCGCTGCTACTGCTGCTGCTGTGTGTTGTTATGTTTTTATGGGCATTTAATCTCTTTGGGCTGGCTTGGTTTCTATGGGTGATGTGTACATCAGGGTCAGAGGAGTCTTAAAGATCACGATCACATCATATTGGTCTAGCAAATGGGTAACTATACGTGATTGTATGGCATTTGCGCAGTTAAATGTTTGTGAAAACATAAAGCGGGTAGGTAGGAGGTAGGTGGGTACTTATGACTACTTCGACTGTATGATAACGGACGTTACGTTATAGCTGTTTCAAGGTAAACTTCAAAGGTTATAAAAAAAATTGAGAATATTCCACTGCGTTGGAAGTGGGTACACCACTAATGTGACTCACAGTGCATGTGTTTAAAAAAAGTAAATAGTTGGCGCAGGAGATCTGCATCAGGAGCCTAAGGCTTTGTTTAGACGAATGGAAGGACCTTCAACTTTGTGCCGAATCCAAACGGGTGATAAGATTTTGTACGACAATGTTTATGACAGTATCTTCCAAATTTCTGTGTGAACGTCTCAAATCGTTCAGATAGCACAGACAGATCGACCATAGGCACTTGGGCAAGTGCTGAACGAATATCAACGAGTTTTATGTTAAGACAAAATCTTCTCTAGTACGCGAAACAGGTGGCAAGACGAAAACCGCAGACATTGGTTTGGTTAGGTCCCTCAATTTTGCGTCTAACCTAGGCCTGTAAGTCAATTTGAATTATCATGCAATAGGATGAACGGAGTGTAACTTTGAATTTTAGAGTCATATGTTCTTTACCAGATATTGGATCTCTTGCGTATTATAGTCCTTAATTATGGAGTTACATTATTATGTGTTCAATGGGCTGTGAAACGCCTTTTTAACTCAAGCTAAAAAAACGATTTATTAAAGAAATATTAGTATTACTTTAACCTGCGTAACAAAGATTGATATTCGACTGATTGAAAATGTGATACAAAATTGTATGTTCGCTCATTAGACAATGCAGTGATACACATTCAAATGACATCTTATTCTACGTTTAATTATACTAAATCGACATTTTATTTCACTTTGATTTCATACTAAAGGCATCCAGAGAAGAATATGCGATTGCTGTAGTTGTAGTCATGTAAATGATGTGGAATGAGCTCTTATGGTGTCTGAATTTGAAAAACCGATGCATTTGTAAAAAATGTAGACAATAAAACAAGGCCAAAGATGTCTTATAAAATTTCATTGAATGATTCTTTTTTTTTCAATTGAGACCTAAACTTGTTTGCCCTTTTTACCCAAGAAGGGGTACCGGATATTTAAACCGTACTGCTATTGGAGGCATATTCTCTGTTTCCTTATGACAACATATTGAAAATGCATGTAAAGTTCTGATTCAAATAAAGAACAACTCAAAGTCACGAGACTGCAACTACCTATATATGTAAGTATATCACTTCAAAACTCACCAACTCACCAATTTCACAACAGAGATTTATCTGCGGAATATGCCGATAGCGACAATAGTCGTAATCCTCGCTTCCCAATTTACTGTGTGTTATGTTATGGTTCATATTTCGAAATTAGGCCTGTTGAAGGCCACTTTTCTAAAACATAAAATGTTTAATTGGGTTTTAGGTCCAATGTAACACTGGGTGAGTCATAAAATAAATACTTTTCTAAATCATAAAAAATATTCATACGAAACCCATTTTTTTCAGCCTTATTTATAAACTCAGCGTAGAGTCTGCTTAAATTTAGGCACCCTCTAAAATGTCCTTAGGCAGAAAAACGTGATTTATAAACAAAAATTTAGGCTGCGTAACTTTAATCGTCTAAATTTACATTTAGAGGTTGCGTAAAGCTCTCATATTTTTTGTTTTTAATAGTAATTTTTGAGTAATTTTTTTTGAGGTAAATCTAAAACAAAAGCAAAAATTGGAATAAAAATGAAATGTTCGTTGAAGAATATAAAGGTCACAGTACCGCTTTAGCTGTTTTTCACAATTGGGCTATCGAATTTAAGGATCAATAAAAATCAAAAACATTTATTTTTTGCTGTCCATCGTATTCTCCATTTGAAATTTATTTTTATTTGCAAAATAACTGTCCACAAAACTGCTGGTGTTACTTTGATTAGTAAAAAGTAATAGATTTCGGTGTTTTTTTTAATAGTTTATCCAAATTAATACATATTAAGACACAAACCCCGTTCAGTAAAACTACGTAAAAATTTCAGAAACGCCAAGTTTTACTAAAGGCCTCGTCAAACAGAGCGCGTTTTACCGCGGCGTTATAATATATGGCAGTACATATATTCCCCGTCATACGCGGCGTTGGATCGCGGCGGTGAATCGCGGGGTTGTGAAAAATTACAGATTATTTTATGAAGCGTCGCGTTTGAAATAATTTTTCATGATTTTATATCCTAAGAAACGAAAAAATTAATCGAACGTGTTTGAACATATCCATATTTGTACGGTTTGTGTGATGAATAGTATAAAAATGCAGTTTTAAAGGCTGAGATATGGGAGGCAATAGCAAAAGAATTCCTTTTTTGTTAACTTCGTGCACCCAAATCCTTTTTCTGTTACGGGAACTACGTATCACAGTAATTAAATGCAATAATTCTTTCTCCGAGCTGCTTGACATTTTGTTAGAAGTGAAAACCAAGAGTCATGTACATTAATGAGAGCTTTCTGTTTGACGTCATCTAACGCGGCGGTTAGAACGTAGCGTCAAAATAATATTACCGCCGTGTAAATTAATCTCAGCGCGGCGTTAAAAAAGCGTTCTGTTTGGCGAAGCCTTAAACAACATCGTAGAGACGTCGTCAGTTAATTCTATAATTAAGTATTATGTAATTACGTATTGCTTAATTTTGTTGACTGAATTTGTTTGATAATTCAAAGGAAAAAGATGTGAATGTGTATTTTTAAGTGCGAACGCAGCTTGTATTCACCTCTAGCAATTACTCTATGTGTACACATTACAAACTTTAAATTATGCGAAAATAAAAACATTTTTTTGATGTCACTTAAATGTTCAAATTGACTTATTTCGTGCACTTTATTTCCTTACAGTAAGTCGAGGCAATCTTAAAATTAGGTGCAATTTCCTTTTACATGGAAAACTGTGCTATTTCTACATGTTGCTTTATTTTTTAAGTTATTATTCTCCACGCAGAAATTACAGATGGTAGAAAATAAAAGAAAATGCAATGATTTATGGGACAGACGTGTTTAACTATAGGCAGTTTTGCCCAATTTTTTCATCTCGCAAAGCGGTTTAATTTAATTTGCGACCTTAACCTCCTTCTGACACTTGCATTGAAGTGAAAAGCATTTGCATTGCATTACATACAGGTCTACTACATGCAAGCAGAAAGCGTAAGGAATTTTTATTAATTTTTGAAATGCGTTTGGACGAAAACCTCAAAATATTGGTGGGATATATTTTAAGTTTCATATTCGGGGGCGAGTATATAAAAGTTGACAGGTCCTCAGCAATAATGAACACCATTACTCTTTCATTAATTTTGTTTAATCCCAAACACTCGCATTTGAAATTAACGCAAGTCGCCTACATCTTTCGAAATCACTTTACTTTGTACAAAGCTTCTTCTATTTCATTTCTACATGCCACTTTAAATTCTTTATCAACTATGTTTTTTTATTATACGTATATACCTATTTATTGGTTACCGCATAATGTGACGTTTATAGTTTTATGTCCAGCAGTTAAAAACCCGGAAGCTTTTCGACGTTCACTGCTGACTGTTGTTGTTACTCCCAACGTTCTCCACAATTATGATAAGATATTTTTTTTGCCATATATCTATCTACCAATTAGCAGTTAGATTGTAGACATTAAAACAAATAAAACGCATTTATTATGCACTTAATTGCATCACTAAGTAATACGTTTTCTAGAGCGAATGTGAAGTGTGAAGTGGCGATCTTTCTTTTACATTAAGCGTGAAGCAGAAAAATGCATTTCCTTGAAAAGAAAAAAAAATGGAATTTATAGAAATTTGTTCGACTTTATCGCAAACAGTTTAAAGCGAAATTTGCAATTTCTATTGACATAAACGCAACTCATCCCTTGCTATACCATTCCAATACAATTCACCTGAAAAACACTTGAACTATACTGCTTCACTTATCTATAGGTCAGACAGCTTTCAAATTTCCACAGTAGTAGGTATAAACGTTTTCAGTAAGCGAAACAATTCTCCCAACTCGAAAAGTGATGTTGGATGAAACGTCTGATATATGAAGTTACCGATGCGCAGATGAGCTGTATATGGGTATATGAGTTGGGCATGCATGTCTTGAATGAAGCTGAGTAATAAATGAACCCTCCTGAAAGTAGATCGGCGTGTTAATTGAAGTGGCGTATCAATTATTAAATTAAGATTAGTATGAGAAGTGAGGGTCGAAGATACTCTTAGGTGTTATAACTTGTTTCGCCCTAACTCATGGATACGTCCTTAAGATAAGTGTGAAGGTTATTGCAAAAATCTTTTTTTGGCGAAAGCGAGGCACAGACAAACATCCGAGTAAAACAGCCATGAAAAAGCTTCTTAATTCAGCCATTCCATTCGGACTCGCCGTGAAATTGTAGGTCCCTTCCAATCGTCACAAAAATAAAGGCTAAGGTACCTGTTGCGACAACTATTAATTTCTTTTGTATTTCATTCCCAACAATTTATTTTATTATTTTGCTGCACCTTTCAACGATTCCGCACTTTTTCCTCAAACATATTTTCGTCAAAAGTTTGAAAGAAAAATCGATTAGGCAAAACAACGACTCTCAGACTCAGTATAATTTTCTTTTCTAATACCGCCCTTACATGTACCACGAGACATAGTCGAGACAAAAAAAAGTGCGCTTGGCGTAGTTTTGTGGTAACAATTCCGCCACAAGTTCTTTGAAAGTTTGTTATACACTCTGAGCTTCTACGTCACAACAAAAGAAATTATTACATAGGTAAAATCGGCCCTAGCGAGGTGTCCGTCGGAACGGAAAATTCTCCGCAACGCATACTCTGTCGGAGACTTAAATCCAAATCGTAAACAAATTCCGCAACCAATTTCTGTCGGAGGATATCTGAACCTAGCCGTCAAAAATTGAAGAAAAAATGCACTTCATCGCACTTCAACGTAATTCGCCGATATGCGTTACAAAATGTCGGAGAAATATTCCGAATAGATGTTCCGAAGAATACAAAAAACCTCCGAATCGTATTAAATCAGAGAATTTTCCGTTCCGACGGAATGGTCGCTATGGCTATGGCCGAATATTGCTTTTGAAACTTTTTGGATAAAGTGGCAATTGAATGACAAAGCGAGGGTTGACAACGCGCGAGGTCACTTTCAACTGTCAAGCAACTGAGATGAACTAGTTGCGAGTGCTATTAACTATATTGGCAATGCCCACCCCTGACGCCCTGAGGGACGCCTTCACATGCCAGAAAAGTAACATTAACTTTCTGGCAACCTACTCTTTTCTAAAGGACAGATATCACTTGCGCCTCGTATCACACAAAGAGAGGTCACGATTCTCGAAGCTAAACAAACTCTCCTTGATAATAAATATGCGCTACCGGTCTAACTGGATCCGAATGTCCCGCGAACAAACAACACTGAAACCAAATTGTAACGCAATTATCGGCCGAAATTTTCCCACACTATCAGCGCAAACATGTTTCGGACAATAAAATCAAACTACCTACTTTCGCTGTACACCAGCCACACAGAAAATGTACACTCGCATATGTGGCGCTAAATTCATTGACCTGCGGTAACTTTCTCGTAGGTTAATTGATAAAATAAATTCCCCGAATGATCAGTTCTTGGAACCCAAACACAAACACCCACAAACCAGAAAACACAATTAAAACAAGTATTCAGATCGAGAAACAAGAACTCCAACTTAACCTATATAAACAAGACTCGTTTCAAGTCATGTCCTCCCTCGTTCTTCAATCAATTCACGCACATATCAATGAAACTCCAGTTGGACAAGTTCACAATGCAAAGAGCCTAGGGGCCATTTGCCCATCGGCTGCTTTTAAAAGGCTTTTCCTGGAAAAATTACAACCGTCCACTACACTTATCTATGATCTTTAAAAAAAATTATTTCCGCGCAGTGTATCTGTATCGATGAATCGATATGATGGACCACAGCGAGTCACTGAAAAACATAAAGACCCTGGGAGCGAAAGGTAGCCGGGGGCCGCTTTCTTTCGTCTTCTGCAACGCATTTAAACGTGGAAATTTATTTGAAAACCACTTTCATAGCAGTGCGTGCTTGAGAAACATGAAACCACAACATGGTTAAGAAAGATAACAACAAAAACAAAAAAAGCTCGTAAAAAACCTCAAAGTTCTACACGTATAAGTGCTGCCTAGGGGCAGCTGGGCAAACAAACCATACAGCCAAACCATCTAAGGTTTGCCGCGATTTTTCGTGCGAAATTTCCTGAGACACTCTATAGATACACAGTCATCGACACTTGAACGAAGAGCCTTCTTCATCATCACCATCATCATCATCATCATCTTTGGGGCTTGGCTTAATCCGATTTTTAGTTGAATGAAACGTGTGTTGTCTTGGCTTGGTCAACTGCATAGCGACCACAGTCCGCAAAGAATAAGTAGGTACACATATCTGTTCGTATATCTAAAGCGTTGGTAGATGAAGATTTAAGTAGTTTTTGTGTTTTGTTTTCTATTTTTAGCAATTGTTGAACTACTTTGAGATTATTCTCTATTATGCTATTTCGATTTGAAGTTTTATTTTGTGCGGCAGTCCGGCGCTGTTTTTTGTGTGTTTTTTTTTCTGCACACTTTGATGGGAATTATTTGGAAGTCATTACTTAAGCTTGTCTAAGCGTGGAAAAATTACCACTTAGGCTACTTGAGGTTGCGGCAAGGACGGATGTGGGTCAGTGAGAAGTCGAGCAGTTCTGGTATTAGCGCATGCTTTGTAGTCTGATGGAAAATCCATGCGCGGCTGGGAGTTCTCTTTCCGATTTTTCGTGAACCTCGTTGGAATAGGTTCTGATGAGCTTTGTTGGGAAAGTAAGAGATTTTTCAATAGAAAACAACCTGTTTATTCAATAAGCAGGGCTTTGAAGTAAGCTGAGACTTCTGTTAAAATTTACAACAAGAAACAAGTACTGCTTAGGGTAAGTAAGGTAGTTGTATCACTAATAACGAAGACTTGATCAAAATTGATAGTCTCATACAAGTACGTTGGCATATTCTTTTGAATCAAGTCTGAGAAAAACCTAAAGCTTCTAAACTCTCTAGAGATCCACCTAAAATGCATCCACTGTACTCAGAAATTTGTTCAAACCTGCAACACAGTTTGAGAGCTCTGTTTAAAATAAAATATTACGAAAATAATATCCGCTCTTGTAAAAAAAAATTAAATTAAAGAGACTTGCTAATTTGGATATAAATATATAGCCATTAAATGCCTTAGAAAAATCATCAAATATCAATATCTTTTTTAATTTTTGCAACACGAATATCATTTAGAATTTTTATCAAAAC
The DNA here is from genome assembly GCA_936431705.1 of Cheilosia pagana. Taxonomy (NCBI): domain Eukaryota; kingdom Metazoa; phylum Arthropoda; class Insecta; order Diptera; family Syrphidae; genus Cheilosia; species Cheilosia pagana. The sequence goes on from OW386168.1 coordinate 38,739,694, forward strand.
AGTGGAACAGCTATTTTTCTTAAGGCCCTTAGCACGTCGAGTGCTTTTGAAATGTTATCGGTTGTTTTTCCCATCAAAAAGTCAGAAAAACAAAACTTTTTCTATGAACCGGGATCAACTTTATCTTTCTCTCGAACAATTTTTCAGGAATTCTCTTTACATTAAAACGCTTAAATATACAGGGCCGCTACCGCTTCAGATGGCGCCCCAAAAATTTTACTTCGAAAAGACACTCGTAAAAATGTTTCTTTTACCTTATCCGTCGATTTGCCGCCTTATCGTAAATCGATTTCCAGACCGTCTTTTAGATGCTATTTTAATTAATTAAAAAATAAATCGGCCCCCAGAAATACAGAAATACAGCGCCTTGGCAATTTGCATGTACTCCAGCCGCGGAACATTTCACCGAATATGTTTAACCTTGTTTGCTAAAAGTCAGCAGCGCCCACCGGCTTGCAGGAGGACAAACCCAGGTTTTGGTTAGTCAATTCAAGGCACATTAAAAATTAGTTAATTTTACGACGTCTATGGGATACGTTGGACCACTCAACTCTGACGAGTGTTCACTTGGAAAATGACAATGGAGGTGGAAACCCATACAAAACATGTATCTGTTCAACAGACTCCCACGCGTCAACCACAAAAGAAAACTTTTCATTCCACTTTTTGCCAAAATAAATAACAAGCCTATGCCTTTTTCTCAGGAAAAAAAAGCACGCACACAAATCCACCGAACTAGAGTGAATCCTTAACAATTTAACTCATTTAAGCACACACATAACACAATAATTGCCCTCGTCACCGAATTGTACTTATTTTTAACAAAATCCCTTGGCTTTCACATGAAATATGTACCATCAATCAATAACCACCAACCATTACCATGGTGTAACTTCAACCACGACTAGACGAGTGCAAATATTCCCATTGTTAGCTATATATGTACATACATTGAAAAACCCCCGCCACCCGACACCCGCAGTCAAGAACTCCATCCATAATTTCATATAGAAAAATACACAAAAAGAAAAAAAACAAGAAAATACCAAGAAGACCCTTGAATTAAAGTATGTCGTCTCTTGTCGCATTATTCCTCCACACAGCCAACCCTCCAAGTCCAAATCGTTCCATTTAATTGAAGAAAACACACACATGTTGCCACCTGTTGGGTTAATTCCCATTTCGGGATCTGTGCAACAACATGATACCGCACAACACAATCACCGAGCTCTTGTTTAAATGAATGGCTGTCTCTGATTGGACGCACACAGTTTGATGCGAAATTAACAATCTATTTTATTTCAATCAGGTCATGGTGTGACCTCTGCACAGTCACAGATTTGTTCACAACACAACAAACCCGGAGAGATAGGTAAACAAGCGAACGATAATATCACATCATGTGTGCAGCGCATATACACTGGCACAGTAATTTGTCTTATTAATATCGTGGGTTGTGATTGGCGAATCAAAATTCGTCCTTTTGGATGTTTGCAAAAATTATGAGTTAGTGGTAGCAGTTGGTGTCCCCAAGCCGTGGGTTGAAATGCTTGGGCTATTTTTAAGTATATTGTCTACTACTTGCTACTGATGTTGGGTAGCTAATAACAACAATTTCTATTCCAGCACGCATGTAATTGAGAAAAACTAATTGCAGTCCTTTTTCTTATTTTTGAAAGTTGAGAACGTCAGACATCACTTCGCCTGTCAATGCGCAAGTTTTTGTCAATTGCGGAATATCATAGCATACAGGAATTTGCTGATATCTCAGTGTTTAATCCTTGCAATTTTTAAAACAAAACAATTTATACTAATTACAGTTTGTCTTTAGCCCTGGACCCGTTTCAACAATTGAGTGTGAAAAATAGTCGAAAGGGTTTAGAAACTAGATAAATATCCAGGAGTAGCTTCTCGCAATACTTTTTTTCTGTGAGTCTTGCTTTTGGGACGTATGAAACTGATCTACAATTCAGAAAATGCAACTTGCTCAACCAAATGGCTGTTGGAAACTGGGCTGGGAGTCTATAGGCTTAAATTTAGAACTAAAGGTTTAAGCAGGACAGCTTTACTCTCAGATATTTCTCACAGACTTTTAAGAGAATTGGAACTGTGGAGGTGTAATTTGTGTGTTCCCAGGAATTTTTCTAATTTTCCTTAATTTAGTAGATATTGATCGTCATCAGTTCACACTGTTCTTAAAAAAGCCTAAAAGCGATCATCTCCTCTCAATTGTGGCGTCGCAAAATAAAGCGATTTGATTTAGGATTCCAGCCCTTTTTAAAAATGGCGGACGTAATTTAAAAAAAAAATCAAAACAAAATCTAATGTGTGTCACTGTGTCATCTATCCAAACTATGAGAACCATGCAAATGGGATATTGACCCTTGGGTGGCCATTTTGAAAATGTCTAGTTTAGTAAGTCTGAGAGGTAGATGTCTTTCAGTTTTTTTTTGCCCTCGTGAACAGCTTTTTCCGTTGACATTTATTGAGGGGTAGCCGCCGAATCTAGTCAAACATATGACGGTTCGTATATGTGGCTGACATTTAGGGTACATCTATAGATATACAGTCCAGACCAATCTACTCGTCTTTAGATAAATGGGTTGCCCAGTTTATACTCATGGTGACATAACAAACCTAAGTAGACCCTCACGAAGCATCCGTCTACTGTCGAACTGGCTATTTTTTTAAAAGCAAACCTCTAAAGGCACACAATACATTTATGGAAGATAACATCATTTAAATGCCCTTTACGAAGACGCTTGCATGAATAAGCTCAATCTAATTTCTTGCTAATTATTTTTTAGCTTTAAATATAGGTTCTCGGTATATATTGCTTGTTTTTAAGGCTAAGTTACAATTAAATAAGTAGGTAGTTCACTCGAAACTTGAGATTGAAAATGATGATGGTGATGTTGTTGGGTCTGACGTCTCTGACTTATTGTCAGACCAAAATTCGACTTGTGACGCATTATTGCCTATGCTTTAAGTCATTTAAAAAAAAAGTCATTAGCGGCTGTCATCCTCTCTGTTGTATTCAAAAGTGTGCGGCCTAGCGTTCATAGTTTAAGCTGCTCATTTGATAGACTCTTGGTGAATTGACGTAAGTGCAAAGTGCATGTTCACTTCCTGACACAGGGCTTCCTTTCAATCAGTCCTTACAATAGAATCAGTACAAATCCCTACACAGCGTCAAATAAGGTGAGTAGATTCTACTAAGAAGGCTATACTCAAACAAACCTCATCACAAATTTTTTGGAGTAGGTAACATCATGTAGGCCAAACATTTGATAATGAGTAATGACAATGCCTTTATCGACACATACTCACTATAATTTCTGTAAAATTAAAACCCTTCTCACCGACCGGAATGGCTGACTTAAATGTGTATTTATCGTCTCGTTTTTTGATGAAATAATTACAGCAGCGATTAATAGTATAATCGCGCACTATACACCAATTGATTCGCAACACGATAAAGGCGACACCACACAGCGTTGTGTGTGGTGTTGCCTTTAGCGTTGACATTATCTCCTCACTTGATGTCATCTAGCTTCGATAAACTGTTGAGTGAAATTAAGCTATACGAAAAATTAAAAAAAATGTGTAGAAACAATATATATGCTTCTCATACAATTTGTTATATTAAGAGTTTGTTTCATCGAGTCAGACATCAGCTGATGTTGCGATAAACAGCTTTCAGCACAATTTGTTAAAAACATCATGTCATGGCAAGAGATATTTAAATAGCGATAGAAATTGATAGCTTTGATAAATAAATGAACGAAAGACACCTGTAATGGGTTTAGAGTTAGTAGGTACAGTCAAACCCGATTAATTTAAACCCATTTAATTGGAAAAAAAACGTTTTTTTAAACTTTATAATTAATCCCCTTGTATTAAAAAAAAATCATACAAATTGAAACCCGCTTAGGCTCTAATATCTTAAACACAATTCCTTTAAAACAATATAACTTTTTATAGAAAACACTTTGCTTAAATGAAACAAAATAACACACCTACAATTTACATTAAAAAAAAATAAAATGTGATTATTTTTTATTATTACCAATTCGTTTTGATGAAAAATTCGTCCACAGGGTCCGCTTAACTGGAAAACCCGGTTAATTGAAACTAAAGCTAATATTTTGTTGTCATTTCACTTAAGGAGCTTTGACTGTATCCTATTGGAAACTGTTGTCCTTGGCTATTGGAAGTTATAGACAATTCATTTTGATTTTTGAAACCCACTTTCAATTTAATGTCTTACTCTTCTCGACCAAGTTGAAATACAACTACGCTATATAACTAAGGTTGCAGTAACCTTTATAAAATTGGTGGTACGTCTTTTAAGGGCAAATATCTACCCACTGACGCAAGCGATTTTGTAGTTCGCAGTCTGCCCCATACGAGTTCATTTAGTCGATTCCGTAAGTTTGAAAATCCCATTTTAAATACTGACAGATTTTTCCACTAGCGTGTTGACACATGTGGGGGATGCACAGGTACATCCTTCCCTATTGCTTATCTTCTGTAGAACTATTGCAATGAATCCTGCATTTTTTCTATTATATTTGTTATGAGTGTTCCTGTTTAAAAATATCGTCTCACTTCCACGCCTTATTGCCTGCCAGATAGCTTGGCTTCAATCCACTATTCTCCTATTAGGTATTAAAAAAAATCACCCCTGATGCATTGTTCGTAATTATTTTCGTGCCCCCTAAATCAAATATTATTTTGACATTCCTATCTATAACGGGCGGTGCTGCGTTTATCAATCAACATTCATTGATTTTTAAACAAAAGTCCCCCATTAACCGAAACAAAGAATCCAATCTATTAAATACCAGATGAATCACTGTTTCTAATCTTTAGTCGACCACCTACCTACCTTCCATCAGTACCACAAAAACACAAACACATGTACGACGGTTTTCTGGTGTTCGTGCCGTCTTCTTCCATACCGCTCAATACCATTATGTGTCATGCGTTTAAAAAATAGACCCAAAACAATCAAATTCTTCTCCGCATAAAATAGCGCAAAAAATAAAAAAAAAACAAAAGGAAAAAGTGTACAGCAAAGAAATGTATCTATACCACGTACGTGTATACGCGTCTATGTTCTGCTAGCGATTGTGTATTATTTTTTCTCCAAATGTGTTCGCAAAAAATGAAACAGAAAAAAAAAATCAACTTTCAAGGCCTTCTGTTATCAGCCAAAGCTTTTTTATTACATTTTTTTTTTGTTCTTTCTTCGTCTGGTGTAGGTAATTTTTGTTTGTTCTTTGTTATGAAAAGAGAAAACGGTATAGAACTAGAAGTGAGGCGACACGCAACTTTTAGTTTAGCGCCACGAAAATCTTGGCATTTCTGAGTAAGTATGTATCGCCCATAGATGGTCGTATATTATTTATGTGTCGCAACCTAGATTAAGTTCTCGAAATTAGGTCGAGGGTAAAGCAAAGTTGAAATAAGAGAAAAATGTTTGCGTGTATATGTATTCGTTTTGTGGTTGTTTTGGTCTCTTTAAGGATAAAAACTGACATAGATTGATATTAATTGGTATCTACTACATTTGGGTGGATAATTATATTCGTTACGACACGAAAGGGTGTATTGTATGGTAGAAAATTTGAAGGCAGCTGTATGTGGTGGTATTTTTAGAATTCTCTACAAATAAAGCTGCTAGGTATGGTATATGATGGAGCACGGTACAAGTACAAGGTCGTGCGATGTTAGGATTAGTAGAAACGAGTAATTTATGCCCGAATGTATTTTTCGTTTCTGATAGACTATGTACACAAAATTTTACTAAGCAAGCAGGCAAACAACTCAAATCTATGTGTCTTGGTGTAACTGTGTGTGAAATTGTTATATGTCATGCTACTCGATGCTTCCTTATGTCCTTATGATTATACCTAAGTATCTTTTAAAATCACTCCAAACCTCTTTTTTGGCTTTGAGTTGCGGAATCTTGCTTGAGTTACACATACGCTGTCAGTACTGGGCATGCTTTTGTTATTATACTGGTCAACCGACGATGCCAGATTATTCTGTGGAAAAATTTACTGGTCAATAATAGATGCAGTTGAAAAATGATAATTGTGAAAACACAAAACCCCCTTACGATTTGCGAAAGGATTGACCCGCTCTTTGTTGGAACAACGAGCTTAATAGTGAAATGCCATGAAAGAGCTTCTGAATTACCCGTTTGAACTCGGCATAAAATTCGTCCCAAAAAATGAAAAACTCACACAAAACGAATTGTGAAATATTTTGTTTTATTGTTAACAAAAATGATCGCTGTGCCCCTAAATCAAACACAAAACTGGTGTCGCCTTATAAGCTTGGCTATCGGAAAATCTACGTGAAAAAATTTTGCATAGGACATCTCCCTTCGGTTTTTTATCACCTGAATATTCGGCAACCTTAACCGACTTCTGTAAGTTGGAAGTCCCTTAGTTCCATTACACCCTCAAACTCATACTGTTAAAAGATAAAACCATGTCTGTTATTATAAATTAACTTGAAAATATGTTGTGACTTTGTGGGATGCTTGAGAACGTAACAGAAAGGTGTAAGGAAATTCATTGACAAAAAATATCAGGTACAGTAGTGGACCAAAGTGCCTTCCTTGGGGGACACCAGAATTTGCGACGATAATTTTTGATAAATACTACGAACACTTAGATTTGAATAAATCCATCCATCCAATAAAATATATGTACATAGATCGACTTCTTTTCAACAATATAACTCGATTCAGTTTATTGAAATGTACCCCTTCACCGTGCCCTACATTTTACAAGACAGATCTAGCATTCTTTTGTAATTTTCTCTGTGATGTTTGTAATGATTTTGTGTAAAGGCGGTGTATAAATAACGAGCTCCCTATTAGAAATTATTTGCTTTATGACAGCTTTGCTCCAATTATTTGCGACTATTTCAAACTGATCCTCGATGATCGTGATGTCAAAATTTGCATACCCAACACCGCCCTCTATAATTAAGAAGAGGTTGACAAAAATGTGGTTGCACATTATAGCATTCCAATGAAGTATTTGACATTTTCGACGACCACTTTCCTCATATGTAAATTTTGTACAGAAAACCAAAATCTATTTAATTTTTTCGACCCACGAATTGCAGTATACTGAAAACTGTTATGAATTTGTAAATCTTTTGGTCTGTTAAATATTAAAATTTTTTTTGTTACAGATATATAACTCACCTGACCCTATCTAATATTGCCCAACGATCACGACATATTTTCCTACATATTTTACAACCAATTGATCAATAGGTCCCTAGCTCTTAATTGACTATATGAGCGTTATTCATGATACGCACTTATCCCGTGTCATAGATTGGAATTTTGCTTTATTTTGGAATTCCAATTGATGTAACGAAGCCGATTCTCAACATTGAATTAAAAACATTTTAACTATTCAAATTAGCGACATGAAAAAGCCCATTGTACTTTTGACAAACCAATTAAACAAATAATTATGCTTACTATTGTTCATTAATGACCTGGAAGTATTATCTGTCCATGTCTTGATTGGATTGTGATCATAACTATACCTTATACCAGAACGATGAATTTTGTTTATCTAAATTGAGGTTACGATGATTATTGGAAAATATTGTTTTACGACGTGGCTATATATGATTAACAAATTATCCAAAATTAATTCTAAATCGTATGACCTCGATGAGGGATTTATATTTTGATGGTGACATTCCGTCTGATTTTATCATCGCATGATTCATTGTTTTGAATTTTAATTTTGTTTTGTGGTGATGTCAGGTGTTTAACTTGTTTTGACTTGTTCACCAAGTTACAATTGTTTGTAGATATACTTCACTTTCAACGAATCTACATTTTAACGTGCTTTTATTTTTTGTTAACCAAAGTGTGTAAAGGGTTTTCCAATAAGAGGTGTTATTTTGATATTCAAAGAAAAGAATCGACGCTAAGCTTAGACCTTATCTTTCACTTGGCCCCTAAGGAAGAAGTCGCAAGGTGTTAGATCACAAGATCTCGGTGGCCAATTGTGATCACCTCTTCGAGAGATAACACGGTCCGGAAACTTTTCCCGTAAATGATCAATGGTTTCGTTGCTTGTGTGGCACGTAGCGCCGTCTTGTTGAAAGTAAACGTTGTCCAGATCAATACCATAAAACTCCGGCCATAAAAAAATCATTAATCATCTCTCGATAGCGCAATCCATTCAACCTCATTTTCGAAAAGTAAGGTCCAATGACCCCGCCGGACCATAAACCGCACCAAACAGTCACAAGTTGAGGATGGAAAGGCTTCTCAACAATAAAACTCTTGGGTTTTAAGAGCCCCAGATGCAACAATTTTGCGGTATTGCGGTCCAACAAGGTGCTTCACGACGACCCAAAAATGCTTTAGTTTTGCGAACTGTGACTGCAACATTTTCACCATTTTTGTAGTGAATTTTTATAATTTCAATGTGTTTATCGTTCCATTTTAAGTAATGGCGTATTTTCTACTTGTCAAATGTCAAAAAACAACAGCTTCAAATGTGACAGCTACCGAAATAGCGGGCTATTCAAAATAACACCTCTTATTGGAAAACCCTTTAGTTGGACTTGGAGTTAAAATTGTGATTTCGAAACAATAGCGTTGATTTTTTTTATTGGAATTGGCAATACCCACCTACCTTAAAAAGAACTGCTCGTTTAAAAATGTTGGTGCGCTTCCTAGAAAGTATAACTTACAGTTTTTAGAATGTAACTTTGCCTGCTTAAATAGCTTAAAGTTATTTCTAAATATTTCTTTAATTAAAATGAGTAAATGAGTATTTTATTTTGTTAAAACAACAATTAAATATTTTTTTTCTTAAATATATAGTGCGTTTAATCCCTTCTTCACCTAAGCACTATAATCATTTAATTTTAATTGTTAAGTTTAACTCGACTTAACTGCAACAAACTGGCGGCTACTCATAAATGTCATTTAGATTTTTCATATATGACATTAATATATTTCTTACAAAAACGGTTGGAAAGAATTGAGTAGAATCAACATGAATAGGGGAGAATGGAGTAAAATGTTCCCATTACTTTTCACAAAATTGTATGCTCCACTTACATTTTTCTAACTTACCTATAAGAACAAACATCTTTTAGATAGAAAAATTATGTTTGAGCTACGAAGTTGAGCAGTTATATATATAATTAAAAAATTATAATATCTAAGAAAAAGCCAAAAATATTATTGCGATATTGCCAAATTAAAACTTATTCAGCGCCACTTTGTGTCACAGTCTTGCCCTTTCTTGTAATGAGCGTAGAATTAGTTTTTAAACCACATCGACCTTGACTCTAGTTCTAAGGTCCTATGGTCTCTACAATCTTAATGCGGTAAAAAAAAGAAAGATTGTCTACGTTATTGACATCCTTATCGTAGAGAAAGGCTTCGGCGCCTTGAGCCCCTGTGCAGCACTTTATTACATGAACTTTTATTATTGAAACTAAAACCCATGTTTGCTTTGGCTCGAGTGCTTGAAAGAAAATTTAGGTCTGAAAGCGACAAATTTTTAAATGTCGGCATTAAGTCGACAACAACTTTTTTTAAAAATAAATAGACTAGATTGCGACTGTAACATAGGCTCTTTGACCGGAAAACATCTAAAACTTATTTATTTATCAAAACATATTTCTTTGGACATCGGCAACAATAAGTGTCCACATGATCTTTGAGCTTCATTTCAAGCAACTTTTAGCCTCTTTATCTTTTTTCTGCTGTAACCATATTTAGTCAAATCTAATCTTATCAAATCCCTGTTTATTGTGTGAGTAATCTACAAGGTCTAATTGATAAAAATACACACAACACTGCTTCCTGGAAAATAAAAAAAAAATTAATCCAGAATTTGGCACCAATCCTTCTTTTCAGTATCAAGCTCCAAAACAATGGCCATAATGCTCGAACTCAAAACCTATCCCCCTTTGACTCATCCACCCATACACTCTTTATCGGCCTTTTAAAAGTTGGCCTTGAAAAAGTTCACTAGCCGTCCGATATCTATTTTTAACCCCTTCAAATATTGAATGTTAAATAAAGCTAATCATAAGAGAAGAACGCAGATATGTATTTAAAAAAAACGAAAAGGAAACAAACACACAACGAAATTGCTGATTCAAAAATGAAAAACGACTGAGAAAAATTCGACAAAAAAAAAACGAAGAGGAAGGGAAAAACATACATACATGCAACGAAATTAACAAAAAGCACCCCTCTCCAACTGCCACCCACCCACTTATCATCATCAGTACAAGAGTACCAGTGCCGGGCCGGTCGGTGTTACTAGACCGCCATCTCTATCGCTTTGCTACGATGTGAAATGTGATGTGTTAGAGCAAAGTTTCTTAATTCAATATTTTGTCAGCGCGAGAAGACTAAACTTTTATTTACTCGTAGCTGCGTGTGTAGGTAGAGGTGTTCGTTGCTCTTTCATTTTGACATGAACTGAACATGGACATGGCATGGCCTAAACATTTTCGATTATACGCATTTCCACTTGTAAGCGTGTTTGAATGTGGGGTGGTTCTTTAGTCTGTATCTTCTAATTTTCTACTTGTGCGCTTGTATGCGATCGTAAAAAAAAGGAAAAAAAAAAACAACAAACAAACATAAACACAGCGAAAAAAAGCACAAACACCAGAATTATTCGATTCAAGGACGCGTAAAACATCATCAGCCGTTTTATAGCCTTTTGTCGATTTTCACTTTGTTGGCTGTTTCGTTTGCATTCTCTTCTTCGCAAAACAGGGCATTTTTCTCTTAACGTCGAAGCTTCCTCTGGCATTACTCTTCGGCGCGATTTTGTTTTGTACTTCTACGTTCTACGTTGTACTTTGTACACCTTCCCCATTTTCGTGCTTTATTTTCGGCATATAATAATTTATAAGCTGTTCCTGCTCTACGCATTGGTGGAGTGGTTTCTGTTTTGGTATTAGCTTCTCTTTTCTTGCTTTTTATTCGATGGACCATTTGATTGAATTGATTTTATTTCTCCGTTTTGATTTCCTAATTCACTTTGGGGTCTTTCTTGATGGATGGGTGAAGGTCGGGGCGGCTGAAAATGTGATTGAATGGAATGTTGTGGCTTTTGGGAAATAATTACCACTAGCCGAGCTTTCTGAGGCACCGGGGAAGACGACTCTCTTCTGTAACGAAGGTAATTGCCAGTCACCGAGAGTTGGTTTCTCGATAGCACCTGTGAGCTGTGAGGTACTGCTTTGCCAGGCTTTTGTGGCTTCTGGTTTGTTTACCATCCTATTATTGGCGTTTACTATGCATGCCGGATATAAATTGTAACTTGGGGATTTGATCAAATAGACTGCGTTCAGATAGTGTGTGGTTGTGGATTGACGACATTTATTGCCAGTCGTGGAGCTATTTTTAGAGCACAAATAGGGCAGGTGGTTAACATGGTGTATGTGCGAAAGCAATGGAGAATTACATATTAGCATGGCATTCGTTTGTATGGATTTAGTGATGAGCGTATAGGCCTAGGTTGTCACGGTTTTTATACCTCCTTGGTCATCATTCAGTAAAAAATCCAAATGAGACTTTTTTCGACTCCCCTATAACGTCAGAACCTATTGAGCTAAAAATACATTCACTAGGCACATAAAAAAGGTCCACCTCCTTCAACTCTGTATCATAAGAGGCTCTCAAGGTGCAGGGTTCTAAAAATCACAAAAACCACAAGTGACATGACAAGCGAGCATGGATGTCATTACATTTCTTGGCTAACTAGAGAACTTGGTTCTTTTTTTCTGTTGCCTTTTCTGTATTCTTTGATGTAAATAATAAATGGTATAACAACTGACGTCATTCAAAAAGGGCGTGTCTAACATCACCTGTGTGTGTTTGAAATAGGAAACGTAGAAGATTAGTTAAGGCATAAGGCATCGGGCGCAATTCAAGCGAAATCTCCAAATACTTTCTTCACCTTCAATTTGGATCCAAGTTGTATGATTTCAACTTCTTTTACCACTAGAAACAGCCCCGTAAATTTTCATAACCTTATGATGTTCGTATTTTGTTCTTCCGCGTGGTTTTTGGCAAATTTTCAGCGATTCTTCCATCCATCAATTCAAACGATGCATGTTTCACCTGTGAATTTCAGACGAACTCACCTGCAAACGAAATCTTTTACCGGGGAACTTAAAGCGAACAAAAAACGAATCTGAATCTGAATCTCTATTTTGTATATTGAATTAGACAAATTGGGGTTCACTTTAGCTTTGTTTTGGTTGTCCAAGCACGAGTTATATAGCGTCACAAATGTAAATATAACAAGCGCTTGCCTATCCTGCCTAAAACCTTTATATCCACCATCGTTGCATGTCACTTATATTTGATTGCAATAAGAATGCCTATCTCGAAGACTGTTTGAACAATCCAGTGATCACTTTAAATTTAAAGTTCACATTTTGTATATTGGGATGGGATTTTTTCATTGGTTTATAAGTAAAAAAGTCCGGCCATGTCATTGTTCTCTACCTTCATTTATATCAACAAATTTACTCTACATCACCATAAATGTTAAAAGCTGCATTTGTTTTATGTATTTTCAGTTAAGCCACAACAATAACAACATAATTGCTGCCATAAATCAAAAAACCAATAACCATAGTAAGTTACTAGCGAAATGAACATAGTGACTGAATAAAACGCGGTCGAAAAAAAAACAACATTTTTATACCAACACTGACCAAATAATAAAAAATAAAATAAATAAAAACTTAACGATACTTATTGCAATTTTATATTCTAATATTCTATGAAATGAAATGACAAGTGGACTTAATAAAAAAAAACTCTTGCTCTCAGCCATTATATGAATAACTTTTTAGAGCCATAGCAGTAAGACATACGCAACGCACCAAGATGAATCAACACGGTAAAAATCAAAACATAATCATAATCAAACAAATACCCGTAAAGCGAGAACTAATGCCAAATCAAAAAATAACCGCAATAAAATGCGAAACTATTAAATCGGATAGTAACGCAAATCGAGTGATAATGCATCCAACCAATAGCGCACCAGCGGCAGTATCACCGGCAATATCGCTACTGCCGCAACAGCTATTGGCACTGCCAACAACAGTCACAGCAACACCGACAACGGGTGCGATAACAATAATACCACGCATATTGACCGGTGCGACGCCGAGTTCGGTGACAACTCTGGCTGTGCTGACGCCTACAGCTGCTGCAACGGCAGCAAGTGATACGGCAATATCACCGGTGCTTTCGACAAAGTCATCATCGACGACATCGACCACATCGGATGCGGAGACATCGACCGCCGACATGTTGGCCAGTGTGTCGGACTATTCGGATAATCAATGCGATGATAAATTGTTAAAGTGAGTATTTATTGTTTTTTTCTTGTTTACTGATTTACCATAATTATGGGTTTTTATAAAACGGTGGGTTGTTTCAGGTTAAAAAATGCTGACATTCCGTCAGAGCTGTCGAGCTGCTTTGTTATTTAAATTTGCATATATGTTTTTAAATGCTGCTCGTTAAAGTTATAAACTCACAATACTGTTGCACTTTGATTTCTACCTGCGACAATGAAATACATTTTGCTATTTCGAACCTTGACTTGGTAATGCAGCATTGAATCAGGAAGTCAAATTATTTCCACCAATGAACATGCGTTATCTCAGTTTTTGAACATTGTCAACAAATTCAACGGACACTAAAGTTTGCGTTGCTTTGGTTTGCTTTCTTTTGCTTTATTTTATTGCGTTACTACACAATTGTTAAGACAAAGTTTGTAGCCTTTTGATATGCATTTCTCGCCTTTCATTCTTGGTGTGTGAGTGGTTCACATATGCAATGTATGCTTTCTTTTGTTGCATTTTATTCAACAACTTTATGTTTAATCAATTTATATTGTTTCTGCAAAAGCAAAGCATTCGGGAATCCACCTACGGAAATGGTTTTTTATTTGGTAAATTGAATAAAAATCGGTTCTGAAATAAAGCCGTAAGCGCTACGACAAAAAAAAATTTGTTGGTATAATTGATTCATATTCCCGGCATTTAAAACAAAAAATGTTATCAAGCACCTTTTTGGAGTATCGTTTCTAAAATTTAAATAACTTTTTCTTACAAAAAATTTACCATGCAGTTATAGATAATTTTAAGCCAACCGCAGGACTTTCTCAATCACTGCTTCACGTTAATTTTAATCTTCATTTGATCTTTAATATTGGTTGGGATAATGTCAAACTAATTATTTTGAGTGTTTAAGTGAATCAAGTAAATGAGAATCTTCTCTTACTCTACATGACTACATACTTGAGACTCACAGCAGGTATTTGATCACTGCAAACGCGATCAGGAACTCAAGAGAGAATTTCTAACTCGTGTTGAGTTAGTACGATTCTTTGACTTAAAACGGTCTTAAGTCGGAATTTGCAGTTTTTAATAAATGGATAACCGAGTTTGCATAATTATTTGAGGGATGAAAAACATAATATCCCTGGCGATTGTTCTAGGCTTATGCCATTCAAATCTACCATTCGAAAAAAAACTTAATAAGTTGAAAAACCTAAAATTATTTTTTTGACTCATAACATCGGAGAATTTGATTAAGAGTTATTATCTCAACCACTCACCAAATTTCGTGACATGTATTTATATAATACCCCAAAAACAACAAATAATTTCATTGAGCAGAAATGCTTGCAGAGTTTCAGGCTGATTGCAAACGGCTTTAGAAATGTTACTTGGGATAGTTTTATTGAGCATTTGTCCTAGCTGGAATAACTGTTCAATAAAACAAGTGTCATGGTGACAACACCAGACACCTGTTTTTTTACCTGAAAGGTGTAATGTTCAATTTGGTTCCCAGCACAGTCAGCATAATAAAAATTCTATATAAAATCATCGCTGCTGATTGTGCTGGGAACGTTTGTAATTTAATATGTATTATATTTTGTAGCATAAGCAATATTTTTGTATTTAAGGGATTGAATAAAGTTTGCGAGATTCATTCGTAAAGAAGAAGCCAACGTATTATTATTTAGACTTCCCCCCACCAGCGGTAAGGGGTCTTTGGTTAATCTTTACATTTGGTCCTTCGAGTCTTTAAAAGAATCAATAGCGTTACCTAGGCTACTAACATTGGTAAACTAATTACATAAAATTCATCAAAGTACATACACGTACTTCAGTAAAAATTTCAAGCGTTACCAGGGCTCACACTGGTAGTGAACAAGTGCAAGCGTTGCCAGGGCTAACACTGGTAGAGAATAAAAGTGAACAGTGAATCTAAGCAATCAATTTAAAAGTTTCTAATCATGGAGGATGAGGTAGAAGTTTTCATCGTTGTGGCAAAACAAAAGGCCCTAGCAGAAGAGTTGGAAAAGGCCTTGACAAACTTCAAAAAAGATAGCGCGTCACGGAAGACCCAACGCTATAAAGAAGAACGTTTAGAAAAAATCAATACAATTTGGAAGGAGTTCGATATCAATCATAGTAAAATAAAGGAAAGAATAAAGCAAGATACTCCGTACATGGAAAGAGATACCTACGGAAGGGTAAAGACTATGTTCCATGAGCTAAAGACTTTGCTCGAGAACATAGCACCCTTAGAGAACATAACACCTTTAGAGGTGGTGCAAACTTTACCACCATTGATTCCCGCAGATAATACGCTCCAGATGCAGAGGTTAAGGAAGCTGGATATAAAAATTGAAGCGATACTAGGAAACATCGAGGAATTTGAAGGAACACTCCAAGAATATTCGTCACAAGTTTACGAGTATCAGCAAAAAATATTGTTGGAGCAGCTAAGAAACATAACAGAATTGCATGAAGATTTTATGTCTAACGCGTCAGAACAAGACTTGAAATCTTTATATGTAAAAAATAAAAAGTATAATGACATAAAAAAGGATATAAACCAATGCCTCCATAGAATGGCCTCGGCATTAGGTAAGCCACAGGAATCAAGGGAAACGAATCATTCAGAAAGCAAACTACCACCTCTGAAGATACATTCAAAGGAATTTATCTCGAATGGCGATCATTCGCTGATATATTTTCCACTATTATCCACAACAAGCCAAATTTAAGTACAACCGAAAAGATGGAGTATCTAAAAACTCATCTAGAAGGCGAACCAATGGCATTAATACAACATCTGACCATTTCTAGTGTCAATTACTTATGTGCATGGGAGACACTAAAGGCACGATATGATAACGAGAGAAAGATCATATCGATGCATTTAGATAAGATGTTCAAGGCTGGTCATCAAGGAACGCAGTCACCAGCGAACTCTATCAAATCAATTTTAGATGCTACGAAAGAAGGATTGTCTGCTATCAATAATATGGGTCTCGAAACCAAATCATGGGATCCTATTATTGTCCACCTTATAACCAGGGCATTGGATCAAGAAAGTAGAACACTATTCGAGCAAGGTCTAGAACAACCAAATAAGATGCCCTTGCTTTAAACGCTATACGATTTCTTAGCACGAAGATATCAGGCGTTGGATGTATTAGCTTCTACAAGGCAAAGACACTTTAAAGGCGGAGACGACATAAAACATGTAACGCGAAATTTCCATGTTTCAACAAAATCAAACTGTGTATTCTGCAAAGGAGAGCACAACATGTATGCATGCCGCAAGTTCATGGGTTGGACTATTAAGGAACGTAATGAACAAGTCAGGTCAGCGAGACTCTGTATAAACTGTTTGCGACATGACAAACAAATCCCCTGCATGAGTAAGAACAAATGCAAACATTGCAATAAAAAACACCATTCCTTATTGCATTTGGAAAGGATGGAAGGACGACAGTCAGAACAGCCCCGGGTTGACTCACAGATTCAAACAAATCATGGTCATCAGAGCCAAAGTATCCTGCTTGCTACAGCAATTGTAAGGGCACACGGTGCTACTGAACACGGTCAGTGTACTGAACTACGAGCACTCATTGATCAAGGGTCACAAGCCACCCTAGTAACAGAAGCAGTTGCACAAGCCTTAAGATTGAAGAAGCAAAGGGTTTACGTTGAAGTAAGTGGCCTGGGAGCTACTGACGCAGGTACAGCACGGAACAAGGTAGAGCTTACAATTCTCCCGAGATTCTCCTCCCACTTCAAGATTAAGGTAGAAGCTCTTGTTTTACCAAAACTAACAAGAACTTTACCAGATCAACAATCTAATAACATGATCGATAACCAGTTTGAAACTATCAAACTAGCGGATCCAACTTTCAACATTCCTGGAGGAATCGACCTAATCATAGGAGCGGATGTTTATGGAGATATAATTCTTGACGGTTTGAAAAGAGGAGGTGGAAACTCTCTGATAGCCCAGAATTCCCAACTAGGATGGCTTATTTCCGGCCGGACATCTATTCAAAGAAATGACAAAATTAAAATCAACGGTCTTGTCGTTCAAACATCATTAGAAAAACAACTTGAAAAATTTTGGGAGATTGAAGAAGTTCCTCGGCAAATCCACCAGAAGACAAGTGATCAAGAATGCGAACAGTTTTATCAGGAATCGCATTTTCGTGATAAAGATGGCAGACACGTCGTCAAAATTCCGTTCAAAAAAGAAGTTAATCATGATCAAAGGCTGGGAGAATCCAAGAACAGAGCCATAGCTAGGCTGCGACAACTCGAAAAGAAGTTCAGTACCAACAAGGAATTACGGGCTGAGTACATAAGGGTGATGAATGAGTTCTTACAACTAGGACATATGATAGAGGTGCCGAATATGGATAATTTCAACACCAACTCTTACTACTTACCTCATCACGCAGTGCTTAAACCTGATAGTACTACGACTAAATTACGGGTGGTATTTGATGGATCAGCAAAAACGTCAACTGGTGTAAGCCTAAATCAGTTAATGATGGTGGGCCCCAGGCTTCAAGCAGACATTACAACAATCATAATGCGATGGAGAACTCACAACGAACATCAAGACTATCAACGTATACTATGGCGACCTGAAACCAATCAACCAATAAGGACATACAAACTCACAACAGTGACATATGCGACTGCATCAGCACCATACCTGGCAGTAAAAACTCTGCAACAGTTAGCTACCGATGAGCAACAAAGATATCCATTAGCCGCCGAAATCGTCAAAACCGATTTCTACGTAGATGACGTAATGACTGGAGGAGCAACATTGAAGGAATGTAAGGAAGCTCAAGAACAACTAGTGAAGCTATTAAAGGGTGGCGGATTTCATCTTCGAAAATGGGCAGCAAATCATTCGTCACTTCTAAAATCAACTTCTGATAAAGCTCACCAGCCAGATTTCAATTTTGACAAGGAAGAAACCATTAAAACTCTTGGACTGCATTGGAATCCGTTAGCCGATACATTCCAATTTAAGGTCCACGTAACCACATCATTGCAAGAGGACTATGGATTTACCAAACGTGCCACACTATCGGAAATAGCTCATCTTTTCGATCCATTAGGTTGGCTAACACCAGTAACCATTATCGCCAAGATACTTATGCAACGAATTTGGAAGGCAGAAATTGGTTGGGATGAGCCGTTAACAGAAGAACTGCAACAATGTTGGGATCAATTCAGACATGAACTTCCGCATGCTGAATCCATCAAGATTCCAAGATGGATTGCTACTAACAGACGGCAGAAAATCGATCAACGAGTTAAATGGAAGAGCACTGAATCCAACATGAACATTGGCGACATCGTTTTGATTAAGGAAGACCGATTACCCCCAACAAACTGGTTGATGGGCCGCATCACCGAAACCCATCCTGGACAGGATGGTCATGTTAGAGCTGCCACGATTTACTGCAATAAAAAGTGTATCAAGAGACCAATTTCCAAACTATGCCCACTACCAATGGAAGAGAAGGCATTGTCAAGTGAAATGAACAGGTCAAACCCTACAGTTGCTGTACATCTTGGCCTAAGTCATACAAACTGCGAGATGACGGAAGATTCAGAGCCCATGGACCAGTTTAAAACAACAACACGCGCCATTGAAGGCTCACGCAGAGAAAGAAAGACAATTAAAACGACGCCCACTTGTCGACTAAGCCCAATCAGGTGGTTAATCTTCACCAGTTTGGTTATGATGGTACTTGGACAGAGTAACACATCAAACGAAGCAATTGATCCCGTAAAGGTGATCCCATTTAAGAATCGCCCAGGAATTTATTTTGAAAAAATTGGAAGTGTGAATCTAATCACCAGCGAGTGGAGAATAATCGTCTATTATAACATGACAAACTATTGGAGGGAATTTGAAGGATTCCAGGAACTTGTGAAAGATATGAACGACTTCTGTAAAATTAAGTCTGACATTTTTACTCACAACATAGTCCATCAATTCAACCATCAGCTAACGGTTATAAGGGCCAACAATGACTTGCTGCACTCACAAGGAGCTGGGCAATCACCCAAGGTTAGGTCAAAACGGTCCCCCTTTGACTTCATTGGTACCGTGGCAAACAAACTGTTCGGGGTTTTGGATGAGTCGTATGCTGAGCACTATGAGCAACAAATTCAGCAAACAAGAACAAATGAAAATCACCTGCTTGAGTTGATAAAAAATCAGACGTCAGTGGCAGAAGCGACAAGCAACATACTGCAGAAGAATACAGAAACAATAACTGCACAACTACAAGCATTTGAAACCGACCTAGAGAACCTTAAGGGTATGGCAGCAAAATCAATTAATCAGAACGAGGAAAATCAGAAATTTTTAGCAGTGGCAACGTATGCAACGTTAGCAATGCTAAATTATCAGCAAACGCAGAACTCACTTCTTAATATTCTGATAGATCTTCATCATGCCAAAATTAATCCTCTAGTGATAACCCCGGACCAGCTTAGATCCCAACTGATGTTGATAAGGAGCCACTTGCCTCCACAATTGTCTGTAGCAGGAGACGAAACGCGTTCGAGCTTGCTAGGACTTTACAAAATGTTGACAGCAAGGGCTAGAATAACTGACCAAAATGTCATATTTGATTTAAGAGTGCCTTTAGTGAGCACCGAAGAATTTGACCTGTTCAAGGTCACACCCGTTCCGACTCCACATAACAATGAGTATGTCTTTATCGAACCATCAATGGACTATTTAACTGTTAATCTGTTGCGAGAAGCCTACTAAAGATTAACAAAGGAAGAGCTCGCTCAGTGCACAAGATCCAGCCAAAAATATCTATGCAAGCAACAGCATCCGATGTTCAACCGCCGGTCCAATGTCAGCAGGTGCGAAATGGATCTACTGACGCATGCGAAGGAACTGTCATCTCACTGTAACCTGCGCAGCATCAAACCGTCGCCTATATGGATCCAGCTAAACAACGGTAACAGCTGGATTTACGTCCTGGTCAGAATGTACACCTTCAACGTTATTTGTGGCAGGCAGATCAAGGAGATATCACTGCAAAATGATGGGATACTGACACTACAGTCAAACTGTATCCTCAAGCACGATTCGATGACCATCACTTCATACAGCAGTAGTTCTAGTAGTATCAACGCAGCATTTGTTCCGCTGGCAAACTTGACGGAGCTGTTGTCTGAAAGTCCTAGGAACACCACCAAGCCGCTAGTCATTCCACACGTGATACTCAAATCGGACAATGAAGACATTAAGGTACTAAGCAAATGGATAACGTCCATCAAAAATGAGGAGCACCTACCTAAGATGGCAAGTGTACATCCAATTCATCATGGAATAACCTACAGTCTCATCACTTTACTCTTCATGTTAATGATTTCATACATTGTATGGCGATATTATAAAACCAGAAGAAATGTCAACATAGAGGTCCAGGCCCAAGAACTGCCACCGATACCTGCAAACAGACGGTTCACCGACACCGATTTTGGCTTAGCATAAAATGTGGGCCCCAGCATGTCATGGTGACAACACCAGACACCTGTTTTTTTACCTGAAAGGTGTAATGTTCAATTTGGTTCCCAGCACAGTCAGCATAATAAAAATTCTATATAAAATCATCGCTGCTGATTGTGCTGGGAACGTTTGTAATTTAATATGTATTATATTTTGTAGCATAAGCAATATTTTTGTATTTAAGGGATTGAATAAAGTTTGCGAGATTCATTCGTAAAGAAGAAGCCAACGTATTATTATTTAGACTTCCCCCCACCAGCGGTAAGGGGTCTTTGGTTAATCTTTACAACAAGCTTCAGTCCGTTATACCCTTAATGGCCAATCGTCTCTGAATGTACATCGTACTTGAACACCCTATACCCTGAGCTTAATGAAGACAGCGATGCATACATCAAATATGAAT
This sequence comes from Cheilosia pagana, assembly GCA_936431705.1. Classification (NCBI taxonomy): domain Eukaryota; kingdom Metazoa; phylum Arthropoda; class Insecta; order Diptera; family Syrphidae; genus Cheilosia; species Cheilosia pagana. The sequence continues at coordinate 38,761,050 of OW386168.1, forward strand.
CTGAGAAGACAATTACAATATGTATATCAATAAATAGATATAAGAAAAAAAAAAAAACGTAAACCGTTGGGGTTGGGCCCCAGCTGTTGAACCAACACTTTTAAATATTAATTATTTACCACCATTTGAAACCTAGCGTCAAGTCAAATTGTGTATACAAAAAGTTTAATAAAAGCAAATGTAATGTCTCAGAATGTTCGATTTTTATAAAATTCTAGAAAGATTTTCTGGTACTTTAAGATTCAAAAATATTTCATCATGCAGCTTTTCGACCGTTTACATTTGCTTTACAATATTAAGTTCTGTTGTTGATGCTAGACTTTTGCTCTTCAGAAACGTTGGTGATTGGAAGTTGAAGCGCGAACAGTATGAACAAAGTCGTGGTGAACACTTAAAGCTTTAAAATCTTAGTCGATAAATGAAACTTTCGTTGTTTTATTTTTACATTTTAATAAGATACATTTCGGTCTTGTCGTACCGATAACGGCGTTATTTCGAAACCGAATTGTATGAAATATGGACGAAACAAAACATGAAGTTTTTTTATAAGTTATGTCACACGGTTCTTCGTGATTTATCTAAAAAAGTGCAATGAAATATTTGTTATTCTGCCTCTTGTTTACGGAATCACACCAAAATCTGATGGCATATCCCAAACTCTTTTCATCACTACTTTGATAAGAACGGTGATAAGTTACTTTATCTAAGACAATTTCTGACATCTCCTTCTCACGTTTATATTCAATTTAAGCATATGCTCTGCTTTGCCTGTCAAGACACGAAGAGGTTGAGATTTCGTATCGAATATCCAATTTATCATCAGGAACAAGCCTCAACAGGATAAAATGGAATCTTATACAAATTGACTCGTTTCGACAACCCCGAAAGGAGTACATATTATTCAATTTCCACTGTGAAGCATACGAGTGTCCTTGTTCGTGTAACAATCATTTTTCATAACAAATAAATAGACTCCATCTTTATGGAAATGTCACGTACTACATGTGGATAGAAACCTTCAGCATCAATTATGTATACGAACCAATAATCTCAGATTTGCTTGACATGTAATTTGTTCTGAGCAACGCAAATATCTTGGTGAATCGGAATCCAAGATAGCAGCGATCTTTCTCAAACAGAGATTAGGTGTCGCATTTCTCTCTGCCTATTGGGAGTCTACTTTAATCAAACGCAAAGATTGTCTCTGGCTATAACTATGCACTGCTTAAATATTGACACACCCTCTCCTTTGCTCCCCCTATTTTTCCCTGAACACAACAAATCTAGCTGTAGATAGTAACATAGAATAATATAAGCTTGACAGGTGGGTGACAGTGCGACTTACACACAAGTATACGTGCAGTATTCGGAAAGCAAACCAAAAGCAACCAAGGTTGAAAGACTCTATAAATCTGTCAATGAATCTGAGGGACGCCAAACAGTGTTTGCTGAAGTTCACTACGTGCCAAAATCAAACATGAATCTGCTAAATTACATCTTTTGTAAGGGAAGAACTACGTAAAATAAAAAGAATAATTACGCATTACATTTTCCAAGGCCAAGTGTAAGTGACGTATTCTTAAGAGAGACATTTTAAGAGCACCTTATGTGTCACAACAACTATCTATCGTTCTCATTACAGTTGCGATTGCGATACGTGTAGTGTAATGTTTTACGTGTACCTCTGTTCTCTGTACTGTGGACTGTCTTGCTGTCTGTTTTGTCTGGACAACGTTGTTGTTTTAAAGCTTGTCTCATTATGCTGCTTTCGTCTTGTGTTGGTTTGGGCTGGGCGGTACCAAAAAGCTTTATGCGAGCTTATCATTTCCCCTTTCTGAAGTGCGAGAAATAGTGATAACATCAAAAGCAAAAGAGACAATAAAAAAACTGGTCGCTGACCTATTCAGAGCGAATGAGAGAAAAGTGCGTGTCCGTTTAGAGACAATTGCCTCTCGCAGTCACAGTCACAAGCACAACTCCGCAACATTACGCATTAAGAAACACTCCATCTCCATCAACGCATATATAGTTTTGTAAACACGAGACGTTTGTGCGGGGCGTACCACAGGCGTGGTGGGCTTACGATGATAAAAATAAGGCAAGGTCAGTGTTTTTTTTTTTATATAGATTTATCCCTATATATACGGGAAAGGGAGAATGCAAGGTGCTTGAAATGGGCAACTCTTGACTGAGTTGAGTTTGAGTGAAATTCTCTTGAGTGGGAAATTAATTGAATTAATATTGAATGGCGGTGTTCCGTTGTGTTCTCGGTTAAAGCGTATTGTGCGTAGGCGATATGGCAGATGGTACATGCTACATGGTATAATTTTTGGAGGAGTTGGCTGGGAGTCTCCCATTCCTTGTTCTCAGTTTCTCACTCGCTTAGGTAGGTATTCGTTTTCGTAGCCGTACTAGGAACTAGGCTCTTTCAAACCTATACCTACCTTTATATTTATGAAGTGTTCCATATAGAGGAGTCGTTGAGGAATGTGGTAAAGGAACAATGGGAAAAGACTGAAGGCAAACAAGAGAAGAAGATTTTAATTTGATTCCAGTGTTTCAAGGACTTTTCGTAATTTCTTTTTCTCCGCTTTCCCTTGGATGGATATACCATGAAATTTCGAGTTCCCTGTTGTCTGTGTTTAGTCCTTCCTTTAAACTATGTATATGATTGACAAGGAAAGGGGGGGTAGAAAGAAATTTACTTAAGTTTTCTTGTTAATTAAGTATTCAGTTGGAGTACGGTTGAGTGAATATTCTTCGCTGAAGAAGGCGATATAATAACTGGCAATGGTTATTATTATCCTGCTTTTTTCATTTGTTTTTTTCTTGTGGAGGTTGTTTGATAGGCCTTGAGTCTTTAAAAGTGCGTGATGGGTGGCACAATCTAATGGAAATTATTTATTTTTATCGATACTTTATTCAAACAGTATTATTGTGTATAGAGAGAGAAAATTTGTGTTCTTCTTCTCTCTCGTGCTCGCGGAAAGGATTGGGATTACATTTTTTGTCCGTTACATTCTAAAGAGTTTTTTTTTCCTATGGAAATCAGTTAGGCAGCTGATTTGCATAAAGGCTACGTCTTTCTTTGCTGTCACATCGGGTCTTCATTTTAGGTTATAGTTGTAAGGCGGTAGGTATGTGGTTACTGGTTACACCCTTTCTGCTATTCCATGTTATACGAATTTAAATACGTGAATGTACCTAAATAGGTTTAGGTATACCTACAATATTTGGCGTGAACTGTGATTCTATCACTTTTTTTGAGCACGAAGAGCTGTCAATGTCAATATAAAATGCAATCTGAATCGAAACCAATAGCTGACTCTTCCGCAGCTAATGGTTTATGATTCAACCCAACAACAGTATTATTGCACTTTAAACGACGTCTTTTTCTGCAAAAGTTAAAATGCATCAGGGATCAGGCTGTATACTATGAGAGTTTGAATAAAGTATAACTTAACTGTCAGCGGCTGGCAACGCCGCTGTAAAGAAAGAAAGAGACGGCTAGTGTCATCATACGCCATCTGCCCGACCAACGCTGGCAGATACTTTCTTGTTGGAAGGAGTTTATTTTTATTTAATTCTGTACCATCGCCAAAAGGACGCAATTTGCAGAGATCGAAATCAAAATTATTGTTACTTTTGAATGTTTTCCACTTGGAACATTACGTTTTTCAACAACAGCTGGCTAGAAACCGTCTAAAAACCCTAAAGGCTTCAAGGCACTCTTGGCTTATTTTAGTTTTCTAAAACATCTAGTACTACGTAGATGTACTCTCGCACTATCTCGCTATACCGTCAATCTTCTTTACTTCCACAATATCAATCCATAAACCAGGATATAATGTTCTACAGGAATAAAAATTGCATCCACTGAAAAAAAGGAAGCAGCAAAATATAAATTTCCCAAATACAATTATTTAATGCAACAGCCATAAGAAGACTTTTCCACTTTGCTCTTAAAACTGAAGCCAAATTTGCGACTTTCGTGAAATTCCCGGCTGTGTAGACAGACATATCGTTTACTTGCAGTTAGGTTGGTCCGGTTTGGCGCACCTGAATGATGTACCGTAGCGAATTAATCATTGGTCTCATTTGTCCCTTCTTCCACATTTTCACGTGCACGTAAATTAGGTTGATGTTGAGAAATGATTCCTTAAATCGGCGTGTGGTGCCAAGGCCTTTCACGAATGTCGGTTATAGCGAATGAAAGAAGTCGTCGGCGCCTTTGCAGCAGATAATCAATCCTCAATAATATGTATGAGGCGCATGGGTGAGTGGTACATTCGACCTTTTTCCAAATTATTGCATTTTATCGACTGGTTGGCAACGATATCTTATGTGTGCTCCTTAAGAAAGTTGTTTTAATTTAGGTTGCTTCCTTTTTTTGATACCCCAGATGCTTGAAAATGTGCGTGACCCTTAGCTGTGTGCATAACTCTAGCTTATCGACTTTGATAAACTAACATTTCGTCTGCTTAGTACTCGCCTCGCGGTACTCCAACTTTTATATATTTTTAATGTGGAGTACTCTACTTTTGGCTTGTTCAAGTATTTGTTGTGTGTTAAGAACGCCCAAAATTTTATAGGCACAAGCGAATTTATACATCACCTAAGGTGGGCGGGTGTGTTCGCGGAATCTATTTATTTTTTTTTAAATATTGAATTCTTTTTTTCTGAGCGAGGATTCTTAAGCTCCATCGACAGCAACAGGATTTTGTTTAAAACCCTTAACCCGGCTAAGAATTTAAAAAAAAAAAAACTACAAGGGTGCGCATGTGGCAGCAACAAAGATGCATAGAACAATCGTATACCAGTTTTGCTTTTTATTAAATAGCTTATATGCAGTGTACACAAATGATCTGGACAGATGCTGGTATCTTTTGATACTTTACAAATGTAACGTATCTCATTAATCGTTTGCATACTACATTGTTACAAAATAATGTAAACAAAACTTGTAATTATTCATTAGGAAATAAAAAAAAAAATAAATACAACTTACAACATGTTTTATATTTGTTTTCGGTTTTGACACGAGCCAATTGTACTGTACTGCTATGCATCACCACCTGTGAGAATTGATAGATCATTTTAACTAAATTTCCCTTTATATATAAAAATCAGTAATTGGTAAAAACTCGAGAATAGCGATTTGTATAATATTTTTGTACGTTTTGTGTAGGGGATGGTTTAGGAAAAAACTAAAAGTCGGAAAATTCGCAACAGGTGGCGCTGTATGGGCACATTTCGTTTTTCAGTTCAATTAGGTTACATACCGTTGTCGATTTCCAAAACCGTAAACTGGTTTCAATAAAATTTTGCAGATAAGTATGCTTGGTTCCAACTTGAAAGATCGGAGAGTTTTGAACCCTATAGGTGACACTGTTGCCGATATAATTGTAACCACACGAAAACAAATTGCAAACAAAAGCTATAAAAATAGAAAACCTTGGATTTAATTTAATATAATAAATAGGTACACTTCTACTGCGATGAATTTTGTATAGCGATTAAAATTTTTGTTTTTAATTCGTGCAAAAAAACATTCGAAACTTTAATGTTGTAAATTGTAGAAATTTGAACTGCATTGCCTTAACGAAACACTTTGCACAAAACGGGGAATGACACTTACCATACTTACCATTTTCAGGGCTTGAGATGAAATGACATTCTACACAATTGGGCAGTATTTAAATGGGGGCGTTGCAACTCCCTTAAAAAAAAAATCACTTTGCGAAATGCGACTTAATACGAAAGGCATGGGAAGAGCCGACTATCTATATATAAAAAAAAAAGAGAGCGTGCTTGTGACCACACGCCAGATGTGAAACTTTTCTCGCTTAATGTGGATGTTAAATTGAACTGTGTTGTATATAGTTGAATTTCATTTAGAAATTTAATTTAAAAACCAAATCTTTATAATATTATAATCTTAATTCAGCGCAGAAGATAATTATGCTCATTAATTTAAGAAAGTTTTCATAACACAATCAAATCCAAAGTTTTCTATTTCTATGTAGAGAGTTTTTGTTTACATTTTGTTTTCATATCGTAAAATGATTCAGTAGTTTAGTGTGTGTAAAACCTAGCTTCTTCAGTTACTCCAGCGTTCCCATAAAAGTATTCACTTTGAGATAACAGTTGAAAAATTTTTAAAAATATATCTTTCCAACAACCATACAAACCAACAAAATCTTATTAAAATTGGTTGAGTGGCTAAGAAGATCGACAACTGCGCCACCTATCTGGTCCAAAACTATCCTATCCATCAAGTTACAACCAACCATACCCACCCACAAAATTTCATTGAAATCGGTTGAGTGGTTAAAAAGATCGACAACAGCGCCACCTATCGGGTCCAAAACTATCCTATCCATCAAGTTACAACCAACCATACCCACCCACAAAATTTCATTGAAATCGGTTGAGTGTTTAAAAAGATCGACAACAGCGCCACCTATCGGGTCCAAAACTATCCTGTCCATCAAGTTACAACCAACCATACCCACCCACAAAATTTCATTGAAATCGGTTGAGTGGTTAAAAAGATCGACAACAGTGCCACCTATCGGGTCCAAAACTATCCTGTCCATCAAGTTACAACCAACCATACCCACCTACAAAATTTCATTCGAATCGGTTGAGTGGTTAAGGAGTTTTAGGCGGCGGCATAGCGATGGCGACAGGCCAATTTCCGTCATGCACTTCCGCTTGGTCATTTCCGCTTTCATGAATCGATTTTACTCCCAAGTCGCGCCATAAGATGTTTCACATCAAAAAACTGAATGAAAAATTTTATGTCCACAAACATCTTACCAACCTTTTCTTATAAATTTCTCTTATTAAAATTATTTAAATGTTTAAAAAAAGTGTCTGCAAATCTTGGGCTACATTTATTTTAAAAAGGCTGCATATTACGTTTAAGCAAATTCATGTAGATTTCCGCAAAACCAATACTTGCCCTTAACAAAGCAAGTTAAAATACAAATTCGAGCCAAAAAACCAGTACCCCAATGAATTATTCAAAATGTAGATTGCCCCATCACTTGGTGTAGTACATGCACATCACATCTCTGCTAACCCAAAACAAAAGTGTGAATCTACAAAGTATACCTTCAATTAATGTACCTTACGGTAAATGTTAATGTGTTAAATTCAGAATGCCATCGCGCATATCCAGCAAAAAACATTTGAAACCAGCCAACTGCTACTGCACAAAAAGCGATGATTTTGCCACAAGGACACAAGAATTCCTGAAAACATCTTTTCCTTATTTGGGCGATTACATTACATTGTTGCAAACCACTTGTACAATGGGAATGGGAAGAGGTTTTTGTGTCTTCTTTACCCTACATACACGATAATACATTGTATCGAGACGGATGTCGTGAGAAGCTTTTTCAGATTTGAATTTTCCGCCCAAAGCTTTATATAATCGGCAAGAAAAGCAAGAAAACATCCCAACAGTAGAACACTTGTGGATTTTACGTAGCTGCTTTGCTACCAGCAGGTCAAAAGAGCGAGAGAATCACTTCCCCAATGACAGAGACTGCCATAGAGAGTTGAGTTGAAATAAATTAATTTACATTTATTATTCGCGCTCAAACAAAGTATGTTTTAAACCATAGCACGGCCCACTCTCAGATAGATACTTTGTAACTTGTAAGTTGAGTCTGCTTTTATTTTTCTGACTTTTGGTTTTGATATAGGGATTGGGTAGTAGTCGCTCTCGGTACTCTGGGTCTGGTTCTGGTGGTCTCTCCTAGTGGTGACTCTCTGAGAAAGAGAAAAGTGGAAATCAGCTTTTTAGTCGTCTTCTTGATAAATGATAACCTGCTAAACTTAACCAAAAAGCAAGCAAACAAAAAAATACACAAACCATGCCAGAGAGTCGCAAAGAGCGCAAAGTGTGTTGTACGTTGTACCCAACCCAGTACTACACACCGAGCCGAGACCGGAGAGTATAGAAATAGTAATTCAGGCGGTCGGGCGGGTGTACTACAGATACATTTTTGTTTATGCGCTGCTTTATTTTTTTTTTTTTGTATTTCGACTCTTTTCGACAACAACAAGAACGAAAAATCAAATAATTTTTCGACGACACTCCGCCAATCATTTGAAACTGCTTTCCGACTCAGTATACAAATTGAAATTCTGCGGATAACTGCCGCAACGGTCGGTTTCTTCTCGGAGTCTTAGATTTTTATTTTTATTTTAGTGGTAGCTCATAGTGTGTATGAGAAGAAAAAGTATCTATTGAATACTATTCGGTTTCTATTATTTTTTTTAATAGATTGGCGAGTTTTTGAAGATTTATTTCGGGTTGTCTTCGATTTAAATTTGTGTTTTTTTTTACATTTTATTTTTTATTTCTCCTGTTGGCATTTTTTGCGCGAAAGTCTTTCTGCGGACGTCGTGCGGGGTGGTATGGAGTGATACCGCGATATTTTGTCAATCTTTTACATTTTTCCTTTCGGTTGGTCTTTTTTTTTTTTCTGTGCACGCGAGAGAGAGGGAGAGAATTGTATTATTTTTATTGAGTTGTTTTCGGTATTCGGTTCGCCGCGATCATATTTTTGTTGACGTTGTGCATTTTCGTTCGAAGTAAAAAATAAAAATAAAAAATCAAACCTCATGTGGGTTATGATTACGTTTGCTTATGTGAGATATCAAGGACATTTTATTCTATATTCGAATAGTTTGTGTTCTTGCATCCACTAAAAATAATCTTAGAATTCAGATGTGCGGTAAAAAATAAATCAACGATCGAATCTTCGTGAGATACCTGTAACAAGTGAAATAAAATTAGTACATCTAAATAATTAATGAAAAAAAATTGCAAAGTGTATGCAAATTAAACCCGTATCTCCATTTTGTTCGTCCCGTCATTTAACGGCGAGTTTTAGAAAAGTTTTGCCGCGTTTTTTTTTATTCTTTTTTTGTGTGTTTCTATTAATAATTTTTGTTTTGTGCTTATATCTCGTTCTTTTAGTGTTCTTGTTATAGAGCAAGAAGCAAAAAAAAGTCTCTATCGGTCGATTTGTTCTTACGCACGTCTTGCCGATTCAAGATCAAAGTCAGATTCTATGAAAAATGTTCCTTTTCTCATTTTAGAGTATATCGCTTTTTTGTGACATTTCACCAAGGATTACGATTACTTTTTTATATATCGTACATCAAAAAGTGCAAACGGCATTTATTTACACTTAAAAAAAACAATAACCGGTTTCAAAAAAGTTACTATATCAATATTAATGTACAAATGACAAAAAATACCTGTAGATAGTTCATACGTTTTTTAAGGAATAAAATATTACCTTCACCTTTATACACATAACTACGCAACTTTTTAACGGATACATAAAAAAGTACCTACCAACAGAAATTTGGAACCAAAACCAACAAATTTTACAACAACAAAGCCATGGGATTATGTGGCTTAAGAAACAAAATCAACAAACTAACCTTCAAAGGTTTAAATTAATTAATATAAAATATAATCACTACAAATATAATATATATACAAAATTAAACATGTAAATTATGAGATAAATAATTGTTATCCTCTGTAATTTAAATAGTTTTAACCATTACTTGTTATAATAATTAAAAATAAATGATGTCCCGTTCAAATACCATAATGGAATAACGTCAGCGCTATAGTGTACCTAAACAAATATTGAATGTTGTGAAAAAAAATCAGTGTTTAGGATAAATATTATCGCATACTCCTTTGCATGTGCTTAAATGGGAATTTATACTCCCTCTATAAAATAGACAACGAATAAAAAAATAAAGTTCCACTGTTTCATGATAATTTGTGTTTGTTAAGAAATATTAAAAAAAATTGCATAAAGAAAATAGGTCTGTTGTATATTTTCGTCACTTGTAAACATGAAAAATAAAAGTGCAATTAACTGAAGAGAACTATTTTCAGAGTACCTAGAAATTTGTTGCAAATGTTTTTTTTAAGGTCAATATTCGCGATCTCAGAAGGGGATTCCCTATAGTTATAGCTGAATTCGAAATCTCAGTACAACAAGACAGGTAAACCCAAAACACCATCAACTTGGTTCTTAATATCTGTTTACTTAAACACAGGCTAATAGAAGATAATAAAAACCTTTCAACCTCTTTGATTAATTAGTCATGTGGGGAACGAGTTTTGTGTCTTTCATCCCGTTTTCTTCTGTTTCTCTATGAAAGAGTTTAGTATTATTTTTTTTCATTATTCCTATTGGTTTGTGTTTAAGCGAATATATTTAAATATCCCCAGTACATACATCAATGTGTCTTTAAAATGCAAACATCTTTGGCCAATTGATATTTCTAATTGACAATACTTTTATAGGGGGATAGATTTTAAATTTAAACTGGAATTTTATGTGGCTCCTAATTAGGTTATAAATACATCTATGTTATATGGACTTCATTTGTTGTTGCTGGTTGGTCGTTGAGTTTCATTTGCAATAAAATTTGTTTTCTGTTTATTTTTTGTTGTTCACATAAAAGATCTATTTTGAGAAAAAAGCATAGAGTTGGTTTTTTTTCCTCATTTCTGCTGATGCTAATATATATGTCAACTTGAAGTGGTAAATAAGCAACCACTCTATTAATAGTGTTTGGCTAAAGCGTGCGTGTCTGTGTGATTGATTAAAATGCAGGAGATTATGTAGGTATTTTGATAAGCTCTTCGTGTTGTGTGATGATTTGTTAATGTTAATCTTTATTAACTGACATTTCCGGGTAAAAGGCTATTTTGACAACGCTACACAAAAAGAGAGAACCTATTGTATCGTCTGAGCTTTACGCTTAAAGTCGCACTTTGGCGAAATTGTAAAAAAAAAGATAATGATAAAAATGCACGCCAAAAATGAAAAGAATCACTTTTTGTCACGGCGCGGCGCGGCGGTTAGCTGTGGCACTGTAGTAGAATGTTCGTTTGTTAAATGTTACGTGCCGAAAGTCGTACAAAAGAATTTATATTTAAAAATTAAATTCTAGAGAGGCTTAGCGAAATTCCGATATCTAAAACTGGGTAAATTTTGCGGATATTTTTTTTTTAAACTTAGTGCTTTAAACTGAAAACGAACGTTTCGTAAAAATTCCCGCCAAAATCATTTAATTTAGTTTAAAAATAAATAGAGCCTCAGTCTGACTTTTTGTAATTTCTTCTAGCCTATTGTCACTCTCTCTATATTTCAGAAATGTGTGTTTGTTTGTTCTTCACAACCCACTGGCAAAAATCTTCTCTTAGATATTCTAATGTTGTTCTTTCGCGTCAGTTTTGGAGAATCGCAGCCGATTCTTCTACTGGCACTCATAGCGACTGCAAAAATCTAAAAATTCACTAGATCTATACCTGATTCCAATAGAAAAATATGTAAAAAACTGTACTCATTGACGGATCCCTGTCCCTGATGATAACCTCCTTCGTCGTTTAAAACTTTTAAATGAACGCAGACATCAACTTCAAGGTGCTAATTTTACAAGCGAAACACGTTTTATCAACAAAATTAAACATCACAATTAAAACTGTTTCAACTTTGATTACATTCAGTTTTAAACTACAGAAGAAGAATTTCTTTCTATATTGATGTTGCGAGTAAAATGAATATTCCTCTGCAACCTATATTTGCATATAAGAAACCATATAACTCAATATATTTTATTTAATGTAATCCGATTGCAATTGGATTGGTCATATTTTGACCCTTACAATGGCTTATTGGAAACCATAACCATGCACAAAATTGCACCTCATTGTGAATATGTTTGGCATGGTAATTCTTTTCCATATCACTTTTATTTCTTGCAGCTTTTTAGGGCGTAAAACTATGAGGTATAAAAATAATTCTAGCCAGGGTCATCAGTCTATGCCTGACATATTCCACGGTTGATGGCAATATGTCCAAGCTGTTTGCGGGGTGTACCTAAAAGCAGGTACTATTTCCACCTAAAGTGTCTGAAAGTGTTGCGGGACTAACTGTGCCGAGAAAGCTTCTCATGACCGCCGTTCTGTACGCAATTCAATGTAGGTAAGTTTTCTTCCATTTTTCAGAACGAATTAAAACTTACAAAATTGGCTCTGAGAAGATGAGCCTTTTGTCTCATATGGAACTTTTACTTGAATCCTTTCTTGTATATTTTGCAACGAAAATTTCAATTTAAAAAAACATCATCATACATAGTAATTCAACAGTCGATTCTTTGCTTTGAGTGCATTTTTTATTTATTTCATTTGTTGTTAAACGCTGTGATATGACTGATGTAGGCAAATATTTTCTTATTAAGATTTCAATGAAATACCGAAAGTGGCATTAAATGATCCGAAGAACGTGTGTCCAACTTGTTGTAGCTACGTGCCGATTTTTACGCATTTCCAATAAAGTTTTGACTGCGTAAAGTATGCGCTTTGAAAAGAGGTTATGCTTTTTAATGATAAAGTAGAAATTCAGAAACTGCGTGCGGTAACAATCGACGAGCGTTTTGATATCTTTTTGTGACAACCTATGCTGTTTGATCTGTGGCTGTAACCATGAACACCCTTGTCAAGTCTAGTAGGTCGTACTGTTTTACTGTTTCTGTTACGAGAATATGTGTTCAGTGTTTCAGAGAAGTTTTTATTCTCTCTGTGTTATCAAAGAAATGGGGAGCGACGATTTATCTTATCGGGTGTTAACTCCACTGTTTCTGAACGTTGTTACCTTTATTTAACTGTCTTGATAAAAATCGCACTGAGAAGAACAATGTCCTAAACTATTTGGCGATGCCCGCCTATTTCGCGAGTCATGGATTGTTGTATTAATCAGTGAAATAATTAATGCCCGAGCACTTTTTACCTTGACTTTTTAACCGCGCAAAAACATTTGTATCTGCTAATCCAAACCTAATCGAGTGTGACAGCTAATCAGTTTGTGTACATAGAAGATTGTGAAATTGATGTCAGCTACACTTGGTGTCAATGTGTAACTTAATGCACAACAAAGATGACATCCTATATGTATATGGAGCAAATAGACAGAAGTCTACTACTTTGTATATCGTCCACTTGAAACTGAATGCAACAAGTTTCTAATCGCTAAGCCCCAATAGCAAATATTTGTTCGATTCATTTGAAAAGTATCTTATCAGTAGTCTACTTCAACTTTGTTGCAATAGCTGATTTATAAGCGGAAATAAATTTTATAACTAATTGATTAGTTTACGTCAAATGCGCGGGGGGCGGGGGGCTGGGGGAGTTTGTTGATATTGCGACACCGAATGCACAAACAATTTATCGCGAATAGACTGATGAATATTTATTCAGATTGCTCTCGAAGGTGTTGATAATGTGGTGGAGAGCGAGTGAGGGATGTACTTAAAAAAACACACACACATAGACTCTAGGTAAATAGAAGAATATACGAAAAGTAGGTAGGTATATATAAAACTCAAAGAGATAAAGACTGGCGGTTGTATCTTTGCATTTTAAGTAAAGAATGAAAACATCTTTTCAAGTTCTCTGAGTGGGGCGCAGGTAATCAGACTGAATATTCTCCGTCCCATAGAGGCTATAAATAAATTATTAAGCTGGGAATACTATTCAGAAATGCGATCAAATTTAAATGGTATTATGCGTTGCCATTGTCCGGGGGACATTTTCATATTTTGATTTACATTTTGTGGTGAGCAGAGTTTGAGTAAAGAATTGGTTTACAAAGTGTGTCAGTTCAGTCGTTATTAAATTGGGTACCGATAGATTTGTTTCTTATACATTGCATTGTAGATTTTATGATATTTCTTGTGTATATAGACACTTGTGTTGTATATACACGCACTTGTCTCACCTTTCTAAAGAAAGACGTGACTCTATTTCTGTACTTCTTCGTCGCACGAATTTACTAGGTACTAGGTGTTTCACTTCTCGTACAGTTTACGCCTCCGATTAAGAGGAAATTTTGTTTCTACACTATAATCGAACTATTTATAGTTAAAAATGGATGCCTATCCCGTGGCATTCTTAAAATTAATATTAATTCAATCGAAAGAGTAACCAAAAGAGGTTACTATTTGTTATACAATTCTGCCCGATACTGTCTTCACTATATAAAAGTTACACGATCATCACTTTTCTTGTGAAATGAAAAGCAAATATCCGCTCACATCCTTCATCTGCAATTTTCGCTTGCAAAGAGGAAAGTCGGCGTTTGTCAAGTTAATCAGTATCAAAATTTGATTTGTTCCGCTTCAACATAGAAAACGACAGACAGTTTTTGTGTGTATACTTTTTCAAAGTGCACCCAGAGACCACAATCTGTAACGATTTTCTTTGAATACGTTCGTTCTGTGTTGTTATATCGTGGGAATTTTTATGCCCAAAACGCCTTTCGTGGAAAAAGAAAAAGTTTGCTAAAATTTCATCAAAACATTTAAATTGAAGCATGCTTAATCGACACACTAAATTTCCATAAAGAAGATCTCATTAAAATTGTCTTTTAGCAAAATTTTCTGGTGCAAACGATAATCATACAAGTTTTAACAAACTGCGATTTTTATACTTAAATTAATTTAATGTGATTTTCTTTACGTATAATACAAATTTTACGTTTTAAAGAAAGATTTTTCTACGAAAAAGTATTGAGATATTTAAAAGGAAATTTGAGTACGGTGAAAAGGAAAAAAAAGGCCACGCTTCGTGAGAAAAATTAAGAGAGAGTGCTGACAACTCTGATTAATTAAGATTTGTTTTTGTTTTGGATTTAGTTCAGCCCAGTTTCTGGACAGGACAAAAGGAGAAAATGTACTGAAAACTTTTTGTTTTGAAATCCGATTCGCCTTTATTGAATAATAGCTGTTTAATCATGGTAGGGGAGAGGTTACCTTCCATATTAAGTGGAAGCTTATTACGAAACGATAACCAGGAGTGATGGTTTTTGTTATCTTGATATTGAAGCAGATGGCATTCATTGCCTACGTATGAAACAAATTGTATCTGTGGTTCTGAAGTACCCACATAATATAAGCGTTTTAACATTCAAACAAAATTACGATTTCGATTTCCTTGAACTTTCATCAAAGAAAAAGACCCTCACCTATTTTAATCCAAATAAGGGTTGATCAGTAGGATGGACAAAAGGTGTGACAAAAAATAAAATCACAATCCTTGTAACTTAAAATTTAATTCGATATCGAAACCGCTATAGTTAAGTGTTTAGCAATAGAGAGTTCATGCATGCGTCTGGCAACCATTTTTATCTTATTGAAGAAAACAAATTAGGTACTTCAATGAGTACAATCTTTCATAACCAGCTGCGCAATCAATTCAATACTTGCGCACATAACTGCCATCGGCATATGGTCTTTTCAACTCGTTGTCATGCACAGTCATTTTAGTACTTGAGTTCAAATATTATGTAAAAGTAAAAACCATTCTGGAAAGAAAATTCTTTTGTTTGAAAGCCATTGCTGGACTCGAGCATCATAATGTAAGTAAGGATAGGTCTGTTTTGAAGCATGAATTATTAGTATCTGACGTACACATACTTGGAATTCGTAGAACAAGTAATAAAATTTAAATGATGTCGCTTCTACGACAAGTAGGAACTGGAAAACGTATGTATTTTTCAACAATTTTGGTAGTAGGTATTAGCTACATCTTAGTGACCACTGCAGTGTTCCTTACGCAATGCCAGGACGTCCGGATGCATATTGTAACATTTGCGAAAAAATACTTTGGCAACATTCTGTCAATATAAAAAAAATAAAAATAAAGTTACCGGTTTGCGCTATATTGTGACGACAGATTGGGATGTTTCGTTCATATTTAAAGCACTGTGCTTTTCGATGTTCCTGTCAATTGGGTTGGCTTAGTTTGTATAAATACACCGACATGGCTGAGTAGTATGTTATTTTTCACGTTTACCAATTCATAGTTCAAGATCGAGATCAATGTTCGCTGATTCATCTGGCATGTCTTATGGCATTCCTATAAACAAACTCTCGCCCAAGGTCTCTTAAAAATAAGACAGACTTTTTCAATTGAGAACCAGTCGGTAGGCACATAAATGGCATCTAAACAATATTGTTTACCAATCCTGAGGCTCTTAGACCTGTTGCTAGCATCAGCACATCCCATTCATATTCAACGTGATTTTCGATATTCTCTGCAGGCACATGTATAATTCATAATCTCTCATCGGCTACCTTCGGGGAGTCGCAACATTTTATAACAAACCAAAAAAATATTCATTCAATAGACTTAACTTATCATAACTAACCCCGATTTTTCGACCGCAAGGCAATTTTTTATATACCAATACCTAAACTCAAAGAGAACAGCAATACGTCAATATTCTCCTGACAGATATCCAACACATCTCACATGCACATAATTTAAAACGTAATTTCTCCTCTTTATTTCACTGTTTTCATTTTTACACCACGAGTATGCCGGTCTCTCTTTGTGCTGTTTCTATTTTTATTGAAAGGCAAACAGAAATCTAATCTAAATCCAGATTCTGCTGATACATCGTATTTTTACCGGCAGTGTAACCTCGAACTGATCTGACTTACCGGCCGGCATCTACTGTCTATACACGCCCGTCGTGCCCATGCTAATTACATGAACAAGGCAACGAGAGCAATCATATCGGGAAAACAAGATAAAAGTTTGGCGCAAACATAATAACCGTGAAAAACTATATTTAACGTAGATTTTCAGCCAAAAGAGAAGTGTCATCGTGAGAGTGAGAGATACGTTGGCGTTCGTTCGGTTCGTACTGTGCGTTGTTGTTATTGGGTGAGTTTTTTTTTCAATGGTTCTACGTCAGGCAGGTCAATTGATTAGTTTATCTGTGTAATCTATTTTCCGTGTTTTTTTATACATACGAACATTTATATTTTTGATTGTCGTGATGACGATGAGAGAATGAATAAAAAATACAGCGATGTCGAAAGAAAAGGAATTGAAAAAGCATTTAAAAGTGAATTTTCGGGGGCAACTTTTGACGTAGGTTTGGTATTTTGAGGCTGACGGCATGACGTCGCAAGTGTCACACTTCAATTGTACGTAGTTACGAGTATTATGGGTGTTGATGGTCACTGGGGTGAACGAAGATCAACGTTTGTTTTGTGGCAGTGGTCTTGCGGTCATTCAAACCATTTGTTATCATCTTCCTTATTATTTACATTTAATTTACTTGTTTGAATTAAACCAATACTATTCGATTATTAATTGTTTTCAAGCATTTACTGCGCAGTGCAATTCTTTATCTTATGTGGAGGGCTTTCTTTCTCCGCCACCAATCGAACACTCTCTTTTCCCACGTCGGGCAAGTCGATTAAAAACGTCTTTCGTCTGCCAAATGGTTATCAGTTAGAATGTCTGTGAACCAAAATCGGTAAAAGGTTCTTCAATAAACTCGTTCAATGGCGTACAAATTTTTAAAATGGTTGGACACCAAAAAACGTACTTAAATTTCTTCGCGAAGTCATTGTCGCATTTTCTTGACAACATGTTTAGGTTCTAGAAAGTATCTACCGCCATTCGATTAAAAAATGTTGTGTGTGGTTTTCACTGCACTTAACATCAGTATCAATATATTTTTGAAAAAATGCAGAAAAAGTTGGGCCGTAGCACACTACCATGAAGTATCCCATAATGGACGCCTACGAAAGTAGCTGGCTTCAGAAAAGCTTTCATATCGTGGGCACACACCATAGCCACTATGCCAAGGCCTCCCTAAAGCCGGTTTTAAGACCAAGTCGAAGTAAGGTAAACCAAAATTCATTTGAGACCTACAGATATTGACTGTCCAAGAAATTGGCAGGTATAAACCATCAATTCCCAAGTAGAGATTTTAAAGCAGGCAAACGAAGATATCCCCGGTCTCATCGAAAGAACAAATCTTCGCTGGATCCCCTCTGCTTTGATGGGCTTAGGCTAGCTTCTAACAATCATTTTTACGAATGGAGGGATCTAAAATTGTATGCGAAATACAGACGGATAATTGAGAGGCTCTTTAATGGCATTAAACTCTCGGATGGAAATTCTTCTATAGTCGTATTATGCGTAAATAGCCTTGAACATGAAAAAGCGCGTGTAATATTTTATATTATAGGAACGTATTAAAAGCTGTATTTATTGAATCAAATTGCTGAACTTTCTCGTAGTAAAATTATTATGAACTACTCGGTGAATAGAGACCTCTTCAATGACCTTGTCAAGGGAATCCAAGCGTACTTACATGTCAAGTTGCGGTTTGTCATATGACTCAATTTAAGGCCAACTGTAAAAATATATGTATTGCTTTGACGCTGGTCCTATTCATTGATAAATGACAAACCAAAACGTCTTGGTTAGTCAAATCCTTTGCTACACTGGTCCTTCAGAAGGTACTGCTTACTGTATGTTTTCATATAACAAGCGAATTCGTTTTAACACCGCGGTTTTTGGAAATGTATTTTGTAACATATCGTTAAATAGTGTATACATCATATCCCTTAAAATCGTAAAATCTGCAAATCCCAGAAATTAGGGCAAATCAAGCAAAAATCGGAGCGTCGCGTCGCGCCGTAATGATCACCAAAATCGTAACAAATACGATATTTATGAACATATATAACAACGCAGTTCGCAGTAAAATTTTATGTATGTACATACACAGAGCATCTCCATATTCGACGGGTTAACTAATAATTTTCAAATTCCACAATTCAACGCACCCGTTCTGTTTGCATTGGCACTTAAATCTTTTTAAAACACTTAAATACCTAAATTGGCATTTGCCATAAACCATAACGTATTTAACACAATTCGCAAAATTTATATAAACATCGCGAATGTTTCACATTCGAAATCCGAAATCATCAAAAGAAAGAAATCTTATCAAAGCGTGAACTCCCTATTAAGACCAATAGCTAATTTTATACGTAATCTGCTAAGTAAATAAAATCGATTAAATCAGAGATTAATTTTAGACAGAAAATTCTTTAAAAAAAACTCAAAACAAAAGCCAAAGGCATACAAAAAACCTACCACTATACAGAAACATCACGTCAAGGCTGTGAGTTTTGGGTGGCATCAAATTCCGATGACATTTGCTGAAATCAATCAAAACAACAACAGCAAGTGTCAACCTGCTTAGTGTGAAGTATTAGGATGCACCTCCATTCTACTCAACACAAAATAAAAAGAGTATTTGCTGATGTGATATTAAGACCCTAACACCTCAATTATTTACGCAAAATAAAATCGAAAAAAAAAACATCTGAGTTCATCATTTTGACTGTTTGGTCAACGACAACGGCGGCAGTGACGGAGGCGGTTTACTTCAACGCGACAGAAAAACAACAGGCGACAACGACGAAGACCGGGTAAAGTCATAAATTTTATTACCAGCTTTTTGGAGCAGCTAGCAGCCCCCCTTAATTAACATATATGGAGATAAGCTCTCGACAAAGCTGTTTGGTATTCGATACAGTTTAAGGTGCAGACACACAGAGAGTGATTGTATTTTGCCTCTCAGCCCACGAACGGAGGCAGAGCGAAATGGAATGACGGAAACCAGTATCCAGTGTGTGTGGGCTTGGGTATATGTGTTTCCTGACTCTTTTGGCTTGAATCTTTTATTTTAACTGGCATGGCGTCTGCTCGTTTACAAACATGGGCGACGTACATAATTTTTTTAATCGTCACTTTGCCATCGGACAGGTGATCCAGAAAATCAATTTTATCGAAATCGGTATCCAAGTATAGTAATTTGCCCTTCCACAAACTAAGAACGTACTTAGCTGGTTACCCTGATCATTCGAAATCGTGTGTGGAATTTTATTTTTTAATCAAAATCTATTGAGTGGTTTTGAAAAATTCAGATTTTGAAAAATCGTGGTCGAAAATAGTTGTTATCTCAAAGTAAGCAGGGAATATTATGGGGCAGAAGGGAACATCCTTTTTAAAAATAGAATTGCGCAGAAAACATATTGATTTAATAGTAGTTTGTGTAATACAAATTTGTAATCGATGAAAGCCAGAAAGCACAACTATGTTGGGACGAGTCTACTGCAGAAAAGGTTACTCAAAATTTCTGCACTGGATTTGAAGACTGCAATCCAAAGCGTCGATGTCTATTGAAACGTGAATACGTTTTATTAAAATGGTCTAAGATCATAATCTTTTTTTTAAGTAACAAATTCTGCAACTAAACTTTAACGAGATACCTTGCATACCTTTTTTTAACTTGCGGAGAAACATTTTAGTTGAGGGCCAACTTTGTCCTCATTTTTGGCAGACGTTTTTTAATTGCCTATGCAGATTGACAAGTTGTTATATTTTCAAAAACGGTGGTAGAGAAACAACAATCATCAGTGGGCGATATGTGCTTCGGTATAAATAATCTCAAATCTCTACCTAGTCCTAGGTCCTTCTGTGTTGTTCCAGAATCTATGGTGAGTCTAAGAAGGTACCTACATAAAGTCCTCGGAATGGACGAATTCGTCGTCTATTTCAACTTGTATTGCAGTCAGTGCATTTTTTTTCATAAAGTTGGTGAGGTGTGTCTTATTTGTTATCTATATTTTAATAGGTTTCAGGATAATCACCCCTATCGAGGTATCCGTTCGGAATTAAAAATTCTCCGCAACGCATACTCTGTGGGAGGCTGAAATTACATTCGAGGTATCCCATTTCAGAAAAGAAAACACTTCACTCCAAATCGTAAACAAATTCCGCAACCTATTGCAATCTAGCTGTCAAAAATTGAAGGAAAAAAAATGCACTTCAACGTAATTCGCCTATATGCGTTACAAAATGTCGGAGAAATATTCCAAATAGATGTTCCGAAGAATACCTCGAAGCAAATCGTATAAAATCTGAGTTTTTTTTCGTTCCGAACGGATATTTTTTTCGTACCTATTACGGCGTTATTTCGAAACTGAATTTTTTAAACTATAGACCAAATAAAAGGTGAAGTTTCAAAGAAGGGAAGAGAGAGTATTTACAAATTTGTCTGAAATTGTTTGACCAAAAGCCTTGTGACGCGACCAACCCGATCTCACTTTTGCATAGAATGCGATCAAATTTTGGACGCTAGGTTTCCCTAATTTGAATAAACCCCGCAGCTCAAAAATTGTGTTTAAATTTTAACAATAATATCCTTGGTAAAAATACTTATTACTTATTTTAATGCCAAACAAATAACTATTTAAATTTCTGGGCATTGGAAAATGTTCTTTCTCCTTGGGAACCTATATGACTGATGACTCTATAGTCCCTGTCATCTTCCTTCGAAGGACAGTGAAAATAAACCTAAGTGCGAATAAATCTCTTTGATATAAAATACTTAATACACATAAATTTATATTTAAATCAGAGGTAGCTACTGCCCGATATTGTTCTATAATGCATGACCGCCAGGATAACGCACGTTGCAATCAAGTTTTTCTCCAGGTGCGGTCAATCTATCACTGTCACACTCTATTTACGTAATTCCTTTTTCTGTAGGATGTACAAATACATCCCTCCTACATATTATGAGTGCGGTTAGAAACCAATGCAACGCGGTAACGTACGAGTGGTTAGTTATTCCTTTGAAGCAAATCATGTTCCCTGCCAATTAAATAAGTCGATTTCTGTGTTCTCCCTTTATTTATTTTCGACATAAACCAAACGTCATACAGTTAAATCAATTTAGGGTGGTTATGTCAACAAATTGCATTTTCCATTCTGTCTGTTTTCGAAATTAATAACTGAAGGACTCACAACTTAGATCTGTTAGGTCTTCAATTTTTGTTTTGTAAAATGCTCGTCATATACCATCGACCGGTGAATGGAATTTAAAATATAATAAAAAGTTGTCCGGTTGATAGTAAGCCCTGCCACCATTGAATACCTCTGATTTCACTTATTACGCACCTATTGAAAATCGACTTCATTTCAACGATATTGTAAGAGCGTAAACGGTTTATTTTACTATTGGCGATCGGGCACATCAAAGCTGTATGAATCAAATTCTATTATACGAACGGCAATGGAATTAAAGTCGTCTAAATTTGTTTGCTCGTTTCTGCGAACTGAATTTCAATGAAGACCGTTGAATGTTTACAAATTTGAATTGGGCGACTGAATAGTTATTTCTTTCTCTCTCTCTCGCTTGCTATATAAGGCAACATTACAATCGAACAGTGTTGCGTATCTGAAGGATGATAAGGATATCAGATCAATTTATCTACCGTATTAACAAAGCATTGTACTTGGCATGCTTGCGGCAAGGCTCGGTCTAACTCGCCGGATGTAGGGGGGATTCTTAATGCTGTTAATACCAAAAGCAACTCGAAGAACAAAAATTCTCATGCCAAGATTCATATCTACAGTACCTATGAAGTACAACTAAACAGTACAGATAGATTCAATCAATCAAAATTATAGTGTTTATGCTCGGCGGATGATATGCCGCATTGGGTATACTTTTACCCTCCCAAATCACACAATGTGACTCACCATTGGCAACTAAAATACCCGCAATTTAACTTAGCTGCCCCTAATGTAAAACGAATAGAACCTAACCAATTGTCAGCAAAGTCAGCATGTTTCCAGCCCCAAGTAAATTAAAAATTAGCCCATCATATTAGTTCAATCTAACATAACAAATTTATTCATATCTGTGCTTAATCTAAAAGTTTTCATTTAAAAAAAACTAATAATGGATGTCAAAATTCATGAATGGGTATGGTAAATTGTAACGCTAGGATAGATTCCATGTATAATATTCTAAATAGGTACCTACGTAACAGTATCAATTCTTAATCTAGGATATATTGATTTAGTAGATACAAATTACAAAAGTAGATGTAAGAATGAAAAGATATCTTAAATTTTAGTCAATATTTACTTTTATGTTATAATTTTTCTTTGTTTTGTATTTAGAGATTGCCTCTTAATTAAATGTTAGATTTTTAAGATGCAACTATATGTACCTCTCGGTATGCTTCTATATAAGTCAATTTTAGAAATTGGGTAACAAAAGACTTACTTTTCTTGATCCTCTTTAAGGATATTGCTGGTTGAAATTTTAATTTAGTTTAATCGTGTATCTGTGATGTCAGTGTTCGTGTAATTGTATTCCAATATATGTTTTCTTTTGTTGAAGTGTTGTGCGCACAATCCTTCGTTGGAATCTGTTTAAATGTAATTAGAAATAGTTTAGTGTATATGTAATATGTATTTAGTAAATCTTCGATTACTTTAATTTTATAAAGATGTAGCTAATACTCATAAGTGAAATCTCTAAGTACAATGGCAATTAAATAGAAAGTACATTATCTATTCTATATTACTTACAATGAAAATTCACAAAACAAATCAAAATTTTACCAGATGGGACATAGAATACACGTAAATTTTACCATACCGATCGAGCGCGGGTTACTCGCCCTAAGTGCTATCCACTTCGACGACTAGCCGTCTTCTGTTTTGGCTATTGCCTTGCCAACGTCATAGGCTGTTGAGACAGCAAAATATTACTGCTTACTGCATGCAATGCAGGAGATAATGGTGATGATGCTGGGCTAAGGGGGCTCGACTACGAACCGCTTGAAACATGCGACTTGGCTTGCCGGTTCGTGTTGCCGCTGCTGGTAGCTTGGTAGAGGTGAAAGCTTGGTGATTGTCGGCACGGGTATTCGCTTCCGCAATATGTTGCTTGGTGAGGTGCCGTGGCTATCAACGTGGCGAAATGACTTCGCCGCTGCAGTGAAGAGCTATTTTTTTCCGTTCTCTTCTATGTTGGTCTGTTTTTGATTGTGTGCTTGATTGTAGATGTGTTCCGCTGAAGGTGTTGATTGACCTGCTCTGGTTGATGAGGCTGGCCTTGAGTGTTTGGGAGAGTTAAGACTCTCTCGAGGTGTTTTTTTACTGTGTGTCGGTCTGACACGTGGCCACACTTCTTCAGTGGCACTGATCGATAAAATCCAGTGCTTTTATACAGTGGAGCAGTCTGGGGGGGAAGAGGCGATAAGCAGAATATTTCTGTTTATCCAAAATCAGCGAAATGAACGTCTACAGCCGGCTAGCAATATGAGCCTTAACTTCTTAGTCTTATTATATATTAATTAAAAACTTAAATCACTTGACTTTATTAGAGGTAAGGTAAATCCAAAAAAAATTTAAATTGCTTCGGATCTTGAGTATAACAATTTATGTTTGCACTGCCACCAACTGGTCTCGGTGATCGTCACAATGAAAAAGAAATGTCGAGTGAAAACTTTATAGCTAGCTACCTACTCTTTCTAGCCTTTTTTCGTTTCCGCTTAAAGTTTAGAACAAAATGTTCGTCTAATGCGTGAGCATTTAGTACAGGATAATACAGCGTGCTCAAAACATAGAACTAGTCTTGGTGGGTAAGGTAGGATATTTATAATTAATTTATTTTTGTTGTTAACATTCGTAACAACAGCACAACATGTTCGTCATCTGTATATAATAGTGAAAAACGGTTTACTAATTTAATAACTGTAATTGTTAAAAAGAGCGCAGCTTTTGCAATTACGTTTCTAGGTTGTCTTGAGGTTCTAGTTGGGAAGTAGACCACCTGGTTGGTTGGTTGTCCTATGTGAGTCTTAAATAATTCAAATTTCTTAGGTGCCTTTAGAGGGAGTGTCATCTAAGTATATTGTGTAAGGGGAAGGGAGCATATGTACGGATAAAAATGTTGATCGTAATTAAATTGTCAACCTTTAGACTGATTTATTTAAGAAGGGAACTTCATACAAAATTCAGGGCAAACGTAAGAGAAGCTATTAGTTTAATGTGTGAGAAAATATCGGCACTGGCAATGTGACAATATCTCACCGTTTATCGTTACATGGGCTTACATTTTATGCGGGTGGGAATTTAAAGAATATTCTACTGCTAAAAGTAAATTACGTAAGTGATTATGCATATGAAAAATGTAGGTATGCAATGATGGTCTTTAAAAGTGTCTTCTGTCCTATATCCCTCAGATAGATAGCTTGTGATATATGAACTATGATGATGAGAAATGAGATCGTAGCTATCAAATCACATAATGTAGTATTTAAGTATATTGCTGAAGACTGTTTTGCCAATGACTCTGACATTTAAATTTTTTTTTTAATTTTGAATAAATGCGGACCAATGTTGCCGCCATAAACCTTAAACCAAAAGTATTGTGTATTTTCGTTGACAATGCCACCGAATCAAAAGTGAGTCTCGTCATGGAACAAAATTTGGCGTTTGCGTGTTGCCATATTAAAGAAATATCTACCTCAATTTTTGAATGCATTTAGAAATTATATGCGAACTTTCAATTACTTTGTTTCTGTGACGATAAAATTTATCCTATAATTCAATCGCAACATTTTGCAGTGCAACTATGAAAACCGGAAACAATTTCGTACTATACTTTTTAAAACTACTCCGGTCAAACACCTTACACTCGAAAAAAAGTAACAGTTTTAGTATATTAAGGATTATATCGCATTTGTTGAATTTAATGTCGTTGAAATGGTTCTAGTTGATGACATCGTTGTTATTCACTAACATTTGTAGCTGTTCTTCACGGGCTATACAACTGACTTAAAAATTTATCAGAATTTTCACCAGTTTTGACTTTGAGACCTTGTATGCGTATTTGTTACTTGAAAGTAATGTAACAAAACTACCATCAGTATAGTATATTTTAATTCCCAAGTAGCTCCAACTGAAATGGATGATGTGGCAGCACTGAATCGTGTGTGACTTGATATAAATGGCGTCTTCGCAAACAAGACTTGCCAGATTATACAAATTATCGTAAAATGCGGAATTCGTTTTCGAAATGCCCAAAAAACTTTATTTTCACGACTTCATCTTTCCTCGATTCCTTGCAGTGTCTTTTAGTTTCTCAATACTCAATACTTCACTTGGGAAAAAATTATTAACCTTTGTTCTGCACATAAAATACACACTTTTTGTTTTTGTTTGGGCCTTTACTAAATTAATAGGTACTACGTGAGTAGCTGTGGGATTAAATGAGAGACTGATACAGTATACATTGAACGATTGTATTATTAGTTTGGTTTCTTGGATTTATTGTTAAGAAATATAAATACTGAGTGGATGCGAGATTCCAGACTTCTCAATTCCACTTCCGGTCCAGTAAAATGTGCAAGCAATCAGTGAGTAAACTGAGCGATTTTTCAGAATACCTACACACTGATGTATCTACAAAAATACTACACTTGAATTAGAGCCAAAAAACAAAAATTGTACACTTTTTTTTTATTTTTATATATAGGAATATCTAGTTATTGATCTATTGTGCGATTTCAAACAACAACAAAAAAGTTATACTTATGTTCGCTATAGATCTTTGCAAACTTACAAAGTTTCTGTATTTCTTGCATAGACTGCAAGTGTGACCTCAGACAATTATCCTTATAACTAAATAAAACTACAGTGGGTGTGCAAATGTGCAAGAAGATTTGTCTTCCGTTGCTTACGCTAATCCTTTACGACAACACAACCGGAGAGAGATACAGTTTCCGTTTAAAAAGGCATCGAGTTAATTGGAAGTTAAAAAAAATATAAACAAGTTAATTTAAACAAATTTAAACAAATACGTAGATGTACCTACTTACATAAATATACATATATCTAGCACGTGTAAGCCTCATCACACATGATATCGAAATCAGTCTTTCGCTAGATACATGCACGTAGCACATAGTTATCGCCGTAGTAACAATAATTAGCATTAACAGCTGTTTAAATCGAATTGGCCTTCAGTAGATTTTTAAGTACCTTCTGGAATATGTTTACTTTGTACTTCTACTTACTTGGAAGGCTCTGATATAGTTCCGGGTGAACTATGTCGCTATTAAATAAAAGGTTACTCCAAAAAAAAAGCTTTACTTGTTCGAAGTTCAATAAAGATGTTGGTATTATGGTAACCTAAATTAGTAAAATATTCAATGTCAGCAGATGTGATTTGCTTTATATTTTTAAAGAAATCCTTTATTGTATGTAAAATAACCCTATTATTCCAACTACACTGGAAAAGGAATGGAACAATGAAATTCCTCTTAAGTAGTCAAAACAATGCAGCAAATCCAGTATGGCTGCTCTCAACCATACTCCCCTCTGCTTGTCGACTAATTTATTGTTTGATTGGTAGCTATAATTCAAACAACACTTATGCAAATGTCTTTTGGCATTACCAAACCACTTCGCGCCTGTACACATAACTAATATTTGCGCATAGTATTTTTTTTTAATTTATTTAAAACAGTCCTCTCTGGAGAATATTTTAAATTTTTATAGATGACAGTTATCATTTAAGGGCCCCACTGTTGGTAATATTTTTGTTGTTGTTTTTCCTTCTTCGCTTGAGATGTTTGGAAATGTTATTCGACGTGGAATGGCACACTCTTCTGTTTTAGAGGGTTACAAGGCGAAGACGTTTTATGTCCCGATCGCACTAAACTTAAGTCAACCATCTGGTTGCTGTTATTTCTTACTTTAAAACAGCATAGTTTACATGTAGTTAAATGACAAATCAATCAGATATCCGGGTTTGGTCATGCTCGTTAAATATAAACGTACTTAACTCTGTTTTGTGTTCGGACATCAAAATTAGAGTGCCAAAAGAGAGATATTCAGAAAAAAAGCTGCTTAAATTCAACGGAACGGTTAGTAATTCGACAAATTTTTAGATCTCTCTTTCTCTATTTGCTGACTACGAATACTATTGTAAGGAATGACATTTTGTTAAAGAGGGGGATATTTTTCATCATCTATGTATTATATAAATATCCCGTCTAAACTTTTCTACAAAGTTGCCCTCGCAGCCCAAAGAAACAGCTGTGGGAAAAGTTGTTCTGCGTTTGACTTTTGATTTTTATATTTTTAGACAAATTTCCTACAAAAAGTTTCAACGGAAAGTTGTTAATTGATCGATTTACTAACCGATTTTTAAAATCACCTGATTTAGCTGTCAAGCAATGTCACCCTTTGTAATGTTAGGTATTCATTCTCTGTATCTTACAACCCCGAAAATTGTGTAGTTAAGTCCACCAAATATGTCACTGTTTTTTTAATAGTTTTTTTTTTTGACAAGCGACTGGTTTCTTTCTCTACTTGCGGTGAAACAGGCCTTAAGAAAATTGAATGCAACTATCGAAACAGTGTAAAAACTATTACAAAGTTACAGAAAAGACTTTCCATTATTATTTTAATTAAAATAATTTCCTCCAGTCTCTTCGGTTAAATGTAAATCTGACAAAAAATTAATACAATTCGTATTAATCATTTTGGGCTGATGTGGCACGTCAAACAAAAAGGCTGACATGCATAAATTTAAATACTCAGCGAATAACTCATCTGTTGACACAAATTTGTTCTTTAACCTCAAAAGATGCCAATTAATGCAATCGTCTGGCAAAACGTGTTTTTCTTATTTCTTCATATTATCATGTGCTGATATGTATGGGAACAGTAAGGAATAGGAAGAAAAATGTGTGCGTAATCTCAAAAAGAGACGAATCAAATGGATTCGTCAACCTTGTGCATTTACTGCGGTTGACATTTTGCGAATGATTGTCATGTTTCATGTTTCCGATGCAAATGATTTTGGGAGGTGATGTTGTGTTTTTCTTTCTCTTCTCTTTTTTTTTGTTGTCGAGCCGCAGAGGAATTAAATTTAGCATGCATATTTATGAAAGGAATGCAAGTGGGACGAGACTCAACAATGATTTATTGCGGAACTGTTTTGTTGGGTAATTTTCTTAATGGGCTGTCTTAATGCTACGTCCCTTTCAGAGTTGAATGTAACATTAATGAAGACCCTAGAAAGTGGGCATCTTTTTCTTTACCGGTTTGCATACACAATATTAATTTAAAATTAAAACTTGTTTGAGGTAGTTGCAAGGCAATTTTGATGATGGAGGTATTTTGATGATGGAGGTATCTGTGGACCAAAATGAGCAATATGTCGCATGAATTACAATTGGATTTTAACATTGAAAGCGGCTCGTTCACAAATTTGCTGCACTCGGTGCAATCCTTAACCCTATTTTTTTTTGGTGTTTTAAATATTTTTAAATAACCTGATTAAAGAAAAACCTGTTATTCAGGTGATATTGCCAGTTTCCGTGTGCCGATAAGTTGCAGTCTTTCATAAACTTAATTTCGGTTGCGATCGGAAGTCGGTAGATACAATCACTTTGAATTTGAAGCGTATGTGAGTCCTTAAGGACAATAAACAGTAACAGTATGGATGGATGAAAATAGTTTTTGTGAAAATTTAAACAGTGGTTTCGGCGAGGGTGTGTGGATCTTTTATGACTGCCTTAATTGCTTATGGGGTGTCCTGTCCGTTTAAATTTGTTTCATTACTTTTAGACGATAGTCCACAAAGTGACAAAATTATATACCTTTTGACTATTTTAAGAGACAGACTTAAAAACAGCAGATACCTTGTCAGATTTTTTCAACATTTCAAACAGTCAAGCTACAAAGCATTAAATTCCCAATAAACACAAATTGTGCACGACTGGGTCGCACGTAACTTGCTTCTTTATACTTCAAAGTCTGTTCCTTCAAACCTCTCAAGCAAAAGAAACCAATTAGGCTGCTGCTACGTGCACAGACGGACTGAATTGTGATATCATTTTGAGTTATAACCTCTAGATTCAAGTTTTTCACATGTGTTCAAAACTGTTGCAAGCGCTTAAAGCACAATCATAAAAGGAAAAGGTTATACTTAAAAAATAGCATGCTCAACATACAAATTATGAAGGCTGTGTTAGGTCATTTACTTTCGTTGAAGGATTTTTTAACAATTCCATCAACTACCAGCAATAATGTGGTAAACTACTACTTAGTAGTAGTAGTAGTTTTCTGAATTCCTGCATGAGATTTTCTGTAGAACTAAATTTCCATTGTAAACGTGGATCGTTTTGAAACGTTGACGTGTTGTAAAAGATATTCTGCGATAAATGATGTTGTCGGCAGAGGGCTGCGGGGAATTTGCTATAGAATAAAAAAGTCCGGAGATTCCCACTCTTAGAAAAAGCACAGCGACCAAAATTTGACGTCATTCATCAAATCAAAAATCTGCCCTGGGTTAGTTTTTATCTTTTGTGGCGAAGTAATATATGCGGGAATTCACCTACGGAAACTCTCCCTCATTTCGTTCAGAGCTCATTAAAATCGGTTTCAAAAGAAACGCCGTAATCGGTACGACAAAAATAGTTATTTAGTTATAGGAATAATTCAGCCAAACTGATTGGAAGTCTCTGAGTACAACGAACCAATCACTTTAGTAGTGGGTTGAAATAGAAGGTCACAACAATTTCAAACTCATGGCTAGCACCTTATTTGCAACCTCTGCCAGCAGCATCCATTGTAGCAAAAGGTTTATTTTGTCTTGCAATGTTTGGCGACATAATGTTCACTTGAACGTCCAGAAACTCCCTCTTATTGATCCGATACTCCCGAGGAATACCCCAAAACACAAAAGTCATACCAAACTGACGTCTACTTCTAAAAAACGCACTCAAAAGTATTTTCGCAAACCTCCTCTGTCTATTCAAAAAAAATATAGTCCACAATTGATGCCTCACATATATTTTGTCCATTAGCAAACCCAGGACAAACCCCTTTCATAAATTTTTCCCTAGAGCACCATTCATTGTTACTTTACCTTAACAGCCCTTAGACAGTGCGGCAAAAAGGGATAACACCTCATAATTTCGCCTCAATTTTTATACAAATTTAGGGTTTATTATAAAGACATAGAGGATCTTATTGGGATAGACATGGTTCTTAGGGAATATTGCCGACGATTTAGATTTTTTTCCCCATTAAAAGGTATTCGTATATCCCTTACACGCGCTCGCCCACACATTGATGTATGTATAGTATATTGCGATCGAAAATTGACCTTAAAAACATTCGTGTTGCAAATCGTATATTTATTTTCAGATATAGACAATTTTTTTACAAGTGCAATTGAACAGTCTAACAGTTTAGAACAAATAACCAAACAGCCGGATTACAAAAAAAAATGTTTCCAATGGAATTTATCGAAATTCTTCACAATGAATACATCGAATTTCTGTCCTGGAACTTCCAGTAGTAATTCAATTCAATTACCAGCCAGTGAATGTGTTGATACTAAATTAGTGTCAACGCCACATAATACATCAACTCAGCGACTAGACGAACAACAGCCCAGTGAAGGTGATTTTTCCGACTCGGAATATATGCCGAACATTGCCTTCTATCCCGGTGGTAACGACAGTGAGATTGGTGCTTCATCTGGTGGTGGCCTTGCTGACATCGAAGACTACGAAGACGACGAGGACGCCGACGACGAGGAGTTCCTACATCGGCCCATTAAGGAGGAATACGATATGACGGCAGCGACACAGTCACCTTTGGTAGATCCTTCTGCGTATCCTCATCCGCATCAGAACGCACCGCCGAAAGTCTATAACAATTACTCACCAGAAGCATCATTTCGACCGTCATCCCTATCAATGTTACACTATACGTACAATTATCCGTCACGCGGTAGGAGTGGTGCGATGGGACCACCATCCGGCTATCACGGCAGTGAGCGGGCTAGCTATCCACCGAATTTTTGGTATCCCAATAGTAGCAGTGAATTTTACTCACCACCACCACCGCCATCATCGGCACCACAAACGCCGGCACATCTACCTGGCCATCATATGGAACATTATCCACCGCCGGGACATTATGGTCGATATCCTCATCATCCCATGCATCATCATCATCATCATATGCATCCGGGAGCTGTGTACGGCGGTCATCATGATCAAATGGTCGATATGCTGCAGTTGTCGAACAGGTATGTTGTTAATTGTTAAATACACATCTCTGGTTCTGTTCCTCAATTGGGTGGAAGGCAGAGCTTGATTTATAGGCATAGAATATGTAGTTCCCCCGGTTTAAATTCGATTTGTTAACCAATATTTGTTGCAACGTTGCATATGGTTATACTTCCCTTGGGAATAATGTCACCAGAGTTCAAAGTTGAACGACGTTAAAAAAAAATATAGAATACCAAGTAATAAATAAAAATAAACAACAGCAGTAAACGAATCGGCAAAGACAGCAACGAAACCACGCAAAGTTCCTTGCAACATCTATGCCATGCCAAACACCTGTTGCGGTCGTTCTCTTGATCTACAGAAAAAAAAAAAAGAAAAAAATGTATCCCACTTCGGATGCTGTCATTTTTATTACTTAATTTATTTAAATGAAAATTCGCATCATATCTTTAAAAATAAACTGTGTCGCTGGAAAAACAAACAACCAGAAGGAGGAGGATAGCAGAAGCACACTTAGGTAAACAGTAAGAACCAAGTAAAAATAATATTTGCACAAGAAGGAACCCAGATACTTCGATGCGATCCTAGTAAATTAGAAAATGCCTGTTTTCGTTTTCTTTTTTTTTATTTGCTGTCCTTTACAGTAAATGGAAAAATAAGACAGACCCAAGAAAAAAAATTAAGACGAGAAAAAAATCTGGCCGGAACCCCTTAAGGGAAAGCATCCGGATAACTCGAAGTTTCAATATTCTCTGGCAGTTAGCAAGGGTTAAGTGGTCTGTCTGTGATGCTGCGCATCAAAGGGGTTGCTTAATATTATTTTAGTGCCAGTTTATTGAATTACACTGGCATGGCTGTGGGGAAAGGGTCAATAAAAAGAGATACTACAAACACACAGGAAGGACGACTCCTTAAATAATATAAAAACAAGAAAATTATCGTGTTAGATACCCTCAATGGGAGTTTTTAATATAATTGGGAAAATTCGACCATAAAGAGATGAATAGAGTGTGCTTTCCGAAATCATAACTGGAAATTAGTACGAGTGAGCGAACGTCCTGACGTAAGTGACTACAAAATTGTGTTTAAATGGAAATGTAATCTCGTATGGCTCCCAGTGTTTTATAAGAATCTCTAAACCCTATTTAATACAACCAAGTCTGGAATGTAATTTCTTGGTCGGCTGCTTCGTCTGTTCTTCAATGACTGCATTATCGCGCCACGTTTGAAGTAGTATCCATATTGTCCGCAGTCCCCAGTTATTGATTAAGATTCATAGTGCCTTTTGTATGCCACCTGCTTGCCACACTAACTACAAACCTGTATTCGAACATCGCCATACCTATAGAGCTCCTGATGATGAGTGTAATCATATAAGACTCTAAAATTGATGAGAATTTGGTGGGTGCGAGTATGTAAATTACTCCAAAGAAGGTTTTAGGAAGGGTGAGCTCACGGGAGATTCCTCTTCTTGCCGAAAAATCTATGCGTACGTAACCCTCAAAGCCATCATGACTTCCTATCCAGGGAAAACTGTCTTTATCGCGATCTTTGAGAAAATAGTTTACTGATCTTTTGGCCTTAAAAGGTACTTGACTGTCTTGAGCACTCTCTATATAGCGTCCACCTCTGCTTGTGTGATTTCATTAACCTATGCATGTACACTTCAGCAATTGTAGCCTAATTGTTCATCTAATAACCGTTGGTATATATCAAATTTGTTGTTTAGCGAATTTTCTGGTTCTTAAAGGTTGCCGGTCTATAGGACTGTCCTTCATTTTCTAAAAATCTAACTTTTTGTT
Organism: Cheilosia pagana; assembly: GCA_936431705.1. Lineage (NCBI taxonomy): Eukaryota > Metazoa > Arthropoda > Insecta > Diptera > Syrphidae > Cheilosia > Cheilosia pagana. Next base: position 38,794,694 of record OW386168.1, read on the forward strand.
TCTTATATTCAGGGAGTGTGTAGCTATCGACGAAATTACTCTGTTTAGATCGTCACTTGCTACGCTTTTAAAAGTAAACTAAAAATCTATGAAGCTGATGGGTATCGATTTGGAATCTTTTTTAAGTCTTTTCCTATTTATTCCGTAATGTGAATTATTACGGACTTTTCCAATCAATTCTTCCATAAATCTTCCCCTCCACCCAACTCTAACATAAGGCAACAAAGTTTGACTAATTTATTCGAACGCATTATAGCTAGGAAACAGACCTATTATTTACTCAGGGTCAAGTTGATTTGGATGGAACATTCGACTTTGAGGACACATTGCTTTCATCTAATTTATCTCGAAAATATTCGTCTCCCATACCCTCCTCAGTTTATTGTTGCCTTCTTTTGCACCACTGAATATTTATAAAATTCTAAAGAATTTAAGCATTCCATTTTTTCAACGAAAAAAAGACCCTCCGCCTAGTTCGTATATTGGCTTTTCTGCTCGTATCTATGCTAACTCGAATTAATGGTTTGAAAAAAAAAAATGCTTTGGCAAAAGAGATTTCAATTTTTCGACCACTTGAATTCGCTTGAGACAACCTACAACAAACTTTAATAATCTAATAGCATTTGAAACACCATGAAATCTAACAAAGCACAAACCCTAGTTAAATGGAATGGCGAACAAAATAAATCCTAATGAAAACTCACAACAACCTCTTGGGGATATTATATTGCCACTTCAATTTGTCGATATTCTTTTACTTTCATTGAACAAATAAGAAATGCTACTTATAAATAAATGGGAAAATAAAAATAAAAGAAAATGAAATATCAAGAAATATCGTATGTACATCCTTGAAAGGGCTTTGCCATATATCTATCCAATTTGATAATGCAAGGCAATTAGGAATTTTTTCAAACAAGGTTTCTCGTTTCCCCTAATCTCATTCCTATATAAAAGTATGTGTTTTCTTATGTACAAATAATATCAACTGGTATTGAGCCTCATTAAATTGTACTTTGGATGTCCCGAAAAGTTATTCCATCGCTTTAAGTTTAGGGGGATTTTTTTTTCATTAAGGAAGATGGGTTTGTTTTCTTATTCTTCTTGAATCCAGGGTGTGGGCAAAAATTCCGTTTAAAACTATATTTTGCCAGCTGTATGGTGAAATAAATTTAAAATATGTAAACGCAAAAGGTTTTTGTAGGACTCTTGGTCTACCATCGCGTAAATATAAATTCAAGAAGCGGACTAAGAACGCTTCCTTGCGGTACCCCATTCTGACGGATAGGTTTGCCTTCAATTTGATGACTTTTCTCAATATTAGAGGCCATTTGAGGCGGCAACTGATGAAAATTTGACTGTACTTTTCTCGGCAACACTCTCTGTTCATTGGAACTACTTGTGCGTTGGTGAACGGCATGTCGAAGATCTCCCACTGTCTTGTGCTCAACAAAATTCGACTAGTTGACTACGATATTTTTGACGAAAGGCACGTTGAGTTAACACAACTGAACGACAATTTTTAATGTAGGTACAGCGTCACTATTTCGGCGCATTGTTTCGGTGTGTAGCGATCCATGTTTAAAAGTAAGAAAAACAAAAAAGGATCATGACTTCAGTATCTGAGTGAGATAGATAACGTGTTTAGATCCAACACAATACGAAACGACTCCCATAAATAATATGAGTACAAAAACTCAGCGATAAGTAATTTTAAAGTTTCGGAACAAAATCGAGTAAAAGCAATTCTCTTTATTAAGACGCCACCCGTAAAAAAAACTGTACCTCTTTCTTCCCTCCAGCTTATGTGTAAAATGGGTTCGGGTGTAAGTTACCTTCATACAACTTATCAACAGCCCTCATATAACTGTTGGGTGCTTTGGCATTTAAACTGTTATATATGGACTTAATAATGTGCACTTATGCTACAATTTTTTATTTAAAAAGCCTGCCTAAGCGTATCCCTGGACAAGATCTGAAAATGAGTGAAATGTGTTGTCGAAAAGTTCCGTTTCCTCAAGTTTAATGGACATGAAATGGCTAGTGATGATTACGCAATCTAAGAACAAACTTTGATCGAACTTCAATAACTACAAAAAACAATATAAATATAGGGAAATTTTAGCCGCAAACTAATGTAACTTTCCACCTCATTGTAAGGGCGCAAACACGCTCACAAAATCATTAAAAAAAAGCGACTTTTTATGCACTTCCCCTTATAAGAAAATTCAATCGACTCCCACTTCTCAAGTAGAAACTATTTTAAATATCTATCTATGTTTAAAAAAGTGTCACCTTTCCCTTTGTTGTGAATCACAACATAATATATTTCCATTACTCATATTCACATATCCAATATGGCGACTTGTCATTGAGATCATTCTCTATTTAGACTCTACTTAAATACAATTTATTTATATTTTCAGTTAATTAATTACATTCATTTATTTATCACCTTCCCAAAAATAAAACTGCCAACAGGAATTTACTAATTTTTTTCTAATTTTACATTCCCGCAAAATATATATATTCACGGCGCCGATAGGACAACAAGAAACATCTATTAAGTTGTTTTAATTTTTTTTATCATGTTGCGAGACAAACTAAATTTAACACCACAAAGTTGTAGTTTCATCAAAGCATCTCAGTAAAATTGTGAAAATTAAATGAGACATTCGCTCGAAATAACAAGTATTAAAAATAAAATAAACAATGCTAACTCATGAAAGTATTAAATTATACTTCCACTTCGACGTGATCGCATTATGGTCACGGAAGACAATCAAATTTAAAAAAACAGAATACAAATCATTAAAAACGCATAAAAAATAGAATACCACATTTTTCAAAGACGTTTATCTAGTAGGTAAGTAAAAAAAAAATAAATGAAAACATACGAAATCGTTTATTTAGTTGGTTTTGTTGACATAATTTTTGTCGTTAATATACATACCACGCATCTCTGTCACAAAAAGTGGGCGTTACTTGAAATGTATAGAATATTTTGAATATTTCTGTTAATGGATTTTCTGAACGTTTGTTTATATGCATTCATTTGTTAGAAGGAGCTGAAGCTCATTTAAGAAACAAGCGGGAATGTGTATGCCTAACTTTAGGTGGCGTTTACGAGTAGGTACCTCCTTTTTGTTCAGCATTTGGATTTTGCTTGCGAATACACTGGACGTGCGAGGAAATTCATGGAAACGACGTTTTTATTTCTGTAGCTACTTTCGTCTGCATAAATGAGAGGTTGGATGATATTATCACTTATGTTATTGTTATCTTTGTTCCTTGCCGGCAAATTTAGGTTCAAGTTTTATTAAAAATCCACTCGCCTGGATTAAAAAGCCAAAAAAGCTGTTTTTTATAAGCCATAAAGGAAAGGAAGTCAGTTTTTTTCTTTTTTAGCATATTTTATGCAGTTTAATGCAGTCCCGACCGCTGAAAATAAACTGAAATCTTTGAAACCAGTTTAAAAAGAAGAAAGTAGTAGTGCCACGCATGAACTCTTTGTTAAATTAATATTTATCGTTTGCATCGATAATACGCGAGATTTTACCCACGGAAGTTTATCTTTGAATTGGTCCATAATTCGTTAAATTAGGTTATGAAATAACACCGCAATCGGTACGACAACGTTCTACCTATTAATAAAATCGGATCAGTAATGTCATTCGCTTAATGTTGCCTTCGGCTTTGGAGTTTATCAGACATCAGCAGCGCTTGGTTTTTATCAAGCAAAATTTTTATTTCGGCGCCACAGGCATTTACACAGAATTTTTTAATGTTCCTTAGAGCTGGTTCATCAGAAGCTATATTTGGACCGTCTACTTAGGCACTAATTGTAGGTTCCAAGGAAAATTATCTGCACAAATTTGCTGTAAACTGAAACTTTTGAATTCTGACGGAGAAATGGCCAGACAATTCATCGAACAAAAAATTATTTTATTGTTTATTTGCATGAACAAATTTTGCCCTTGGCTAAAACGTCTTTCTGCAAATTGTGAAAGACACCCTGCCCGCAACATTTTAACAAAAGATGGCATATAGCCCTCTTTGTTTATTGAAAAAAGTTCCCATCATATTTTCACTGATGCATTCAATTTTATAAGTCTGCGGATTTTGATTTAAGCAGTTATCACAAGAATTAGATCTCTGGAGACCGGCTTAACTTGCAAAACCTACCACACACATTTTTGCATTGTTTTTGGTCAACGCTTTCAAGTTGCGACCGTTTATTTTTCTTTTTTTGCTCACAGTTGTCTCTCAATTAACCAAACAAATATGAACTGAATATTTATACTTTTTCGACAGGGTATACTTTTGTTTCTTTATTTTTTTTTTCGTCCGCTTTCATTTAAATAACGAACACAAATTGTCTGCCTACAAAGTAGTTCTCAAATCTATTCATCATTAATATTCTTCCACATGAATATCAGTATGAATATCATTAATAACCGACCAGTTGCTTAATTAATAACGATGAATATTAAAAACTGAACATAGAACCCGACAGTCACTCATTCGAACTTGACTAAATGATTTTTGTTGGAAATTTAACACATATGATCCGAGCCAATATTTCATCATATTAATCACACTTAAAATGTAAATATAGTAACAGGCAATTTATAAATATTTAAAACATAAAACAGGAAACGGTAAATAAAGGGTATCTTTAGGAACTATAAATACAAGAAGGTACATTTTATAAGCTTAAAACGTTTTTCTAAAAACATAACTTAACATAATATGTATAATTCAAATATAATAAAGTTTTTTTTTGTTTTTTTTTTTTTTCAGGTAAGTGCATTCGATTTTGAAATGTATATTCGTAAGTAGCGAATTTTTTAAACGTTCTTAATGAATTACCGACCCTTAGACATTTTATGAAGCTGAGTATTATTTTATTTCTATTAAATCTATGTCTAAACTAAAATATAATAAAATTGCTAAGTTTATAATATGTGGATTCTTAGACGCATCACATTCAAATTAATGATCTAATTCATGTGGAATTTTTAGAAAAATAAACGACTTAATTACGAAAACAAGTATAGGTCCAAGAATGCAGCCCTTTGGGACACCAGCTATTTGACATCCACAATCCATTTCAAACTCGCATTAGAAAAATACTTAAGCGACTACCATTCTCTGTCATTGATAACCTACAGTACAGAATTGAGATGTCTTCCAAACAATGAAAATTATTAGATCTTTTTTAATTCTTAAGGTTTTGGCATTTGAGAGCTATGCACGGTACTTATAGGGAACTAAATTTAGGATCTGAAACGAAAAATAGCCATCAACCTCTAAAACTGTCAATTATCTGACCTTTTTGTTAAAAATCGTTTGTCTTCAACCGCCCTTTATCAAGAGCCTTTCTGTTATTTCTATATATGCGCCAAAGTTAAGTTAAAAAAAAAACAATCCGTTCTAATAAAAAAAAATATTTCCAAAAATAGCTAGTTCATTAAAAGAAAAAAAAAAACAATGATTGAAACAATCAATGCGTGGCAGAAAAAAATAATTCACTTGTTTATGATTAACTCAGTCTTTTTACATTTTATTTTCGTTTTGCACAACTACATACATCCAAGTGTATCTACTTGACAACCAACAGATGCGGGCGTCGACGTATACGCTCACTATTGTTAAGCTTTGTTTGCCTGTGTGTATGTTTTGTTTCAAACACTTTAGCGACCTTGACCAGCACAATTCCAAAAAAGAAGTCCCACACACTCAAGCCAAACAAAAACACCAAACGATTAAAACTAAAACTAGACTAATGCCAAGTAAATTCATACATGAGTTGAGTATCCATGAAGCTTTTAATTTATTTCGTTTATCACCAGAAAAAAAATGTATCACCCACTGTCGTTGTGTTTGTGTAAATTAGCTGATGAAATATAAATACCGATGATTAAGGCATCAAAAAGGAGGTTTTAGTAAAGCATTAAAGAAAAAACGAGAACGTGCTATTTTCGTGCTTGACTATTATAAGCTCGCCCCCCCTCACAACACAAGGGTTCCCTTGCAAGGGTTAACTTTTGAAAAAGTCACGCAATACGCACGAGTAAAGAGAATCTCATATTAACGCATTTTTGTCGTCGGCTTTCCATTCGCCTTCGCGTATCTACATAATAATTTAATAGTGAAACTGAGAAAACTTGATAAGAGAGAGCTTGTTGTTGTATGTCGTGGCTGGTGGGGGCCAGCGAAGTTCGATGACATTACCCATGAAATAGAAAAAACGAGGGTGGCCCCGAACGATTGGAGGGTGGACGATAATGACAACGAAAACTAAACTCGGCTGTACAAGTGTACACACTCTGTGTGTGTGTGTTGTTGATCGCGTTTAGTTTTTGTATTGAGGTCACCGATAATGTTATTCGGGGCGAAGGACAAATTCATAATATTTTGTTTTCCTCTTTCATTATTTATTTGCTTTGTTTTATTATGGTGGAGGTTTTCTTTTTACTATATTGGATAGTCGCGCAGTGTCCCTGTTAGGATCTGTCTCATTTAAATAATCTACGTATAATGTTTTTCTGTTTGTTTTGTTTGGAGACGCTTTTTAGGGGTGCGCTTTTATCATATTTAAATATAAACGAAAATAGGTTACGACTGGGGAGATCCTATACAGTCCAGCAGTTTTAGTCGTTTATTTGGTATATCTGGTTTATTTTAAGTGGTGCTGTCAAATATTTCGACATTTCTTTACGACAACGCGAGTAAGATTTGAACGGTGGTGCTAGGCAGCGAAAGAGTTTTTTTTTTATTTTTTTGTTTTTTTAGATGACCCTTGGAAGTAATTACTGTCGGGTTGTTTACTTTTTTGCGGGTGGTTTGCGTTGGTATTTGGCGACGGTAAGGGGATTACACTTTTAATGTCAAATACCATTCCAGCCTGGAATTGTTTTGGAGATAGTGGATGGAAAAACGACTTGTTTCACTCAGAAAACTTCTGGCGTACCTGTTATTAATATGGCCCTTTTCTAAGAGCCCACATTAAATATATTAAGAAGTCCATCAAAGCATCGTACGCCTACTCTTAATGATAGGTTGAAGTTGGCAATAACAAAAATACATATGAGCTTATTCTGTCCATCATCAATTCACACGAAATGAGCGAGCTTGCACCTACTTCCAAATGACTTTTTTGCCAAGAATTTTAACATAATCTTTTTTACATCAATGTGCGCTGACTTCATCAGACTAGTCGCTTTCCACCTCGTTTAAAGAAGATGACCTTAGTCTTATAAAGACTAAGTGAAAGCGCATCCCTTATACTTTATACACCATTCATCGATCATATTCGACAATCTGAAAACATGGACCACTAGAGAGTTACATTCGGCCCTAGCGAGTTATCCGTCGGAACGGAAAATTCTCCGCAACGCATAGGTACTCTGTCGGAGGCTCAAATCCAAGTCGTAAACAAATTCCGCAACCAATTTCTGTTGGAGGATATCGGAACCTAGCTGCCAAAAATTGAAGAAAAAAATGCACTTTATCGCACTTCAACGTAAATTCGCCGATGTGCGTTACAAAATGTCGGAGAAATATTCCGAATAGATGTTCAGAAGGATACCTCAAAGCAAAAATCCGCCGAATCGTATAAAGTCGGAGGATTTTCCGTTCCGACGAATACCTCGCAAGGGCCGAATATTCGGATTAATCTGAGCGAAGATATGCGAACTGGGACACTTAAACCAACCGAGCCTATTTTGGTGTAGGCTTAGAGAAACTCTTATATACATGGAAGAATATTGCTCACTGGAGCTCGAACCTGAGTATGCGTTTGGATGACATGCTACCGGAATATGGCTTCCGTAAAAACTTCTCTTTCATCGTCCCACCAAGGGAAGACTGAGAAAAATACAAACCAAACGAATTACGATCTGACCTCGTCTGGTACACCGACGGTTTCAATACGGAATCAGGGACTAATCCCGGAATCTATAAAGCGAACTTATCATATTCCAGTTTGAAGTCCTTGCTATTAACCGTTGCACTAGAATAAAAATAAAGTTCTAACACACGTTTAAAACCCATTTTTACCTTCTCAAACAGCAAAACTGCTCTCAAAGTTTGGTATTCAAATTCAGTTACGTAGGGTACTCCAGTGTTGAAGACAATTTACCACACTGTGAGATGTAAATTGTCTCCGTAATTTAAAAAGTAACCTTCATAAAGCCCTACCACCCTGCAGCAGTAAGGAGGTGAGACTGAAGCACTTGATGCACCTTTCATCATTTTGGGTAGCAAACGACGGTTGAAAGCGTATAAGTAACCAATTCGCAAGTGTATTTTTGAATAGAGTGTAATGTTATTTTTCTGAAAAACCTCCTCGAACACAAACAGATGTATTACTATATACCTACGAGTATATCTGTTTTTCCCTCAATCATATCACTCAATTGGCGTATTCATTATTGTGATCACAATACCCACCGGCACAGACAAAAAAAAATAAAAATAAAATCATCAACAACAATGTCTAGACGGAAATTCAAGACCTCTTGCCGAGTGTGCGTAATATACGACACCAACAATGCATTCCGATTGATAAAAATCCAAAGTAGCAAAAAATTACCACCGACCAGCGCGGCCCACCAAACCAAAGAAACATTTTCCATATATGTACCTATATGGAGATACATACTCTAATGGATTTCACTGTAAATAGCCGGGGAAATAAAAGACAATGTCGAGATAATAAAATTGTGCATGACTATGATGCTTAAGTTACCTATCCCAATATCATTGCCCAGACAGCTTTGAATGTACTTGTTCGTTTGCGTTTGACACCCCCCGAACTCGATGGTGATGATAAATGAAATTGAATACTTCTATCACAACCCGTCTGGGTGTACGGGACGAGACAGATTAAGAGCGAACAGGAAATAGTTATTTCGTATAGAAAGTCGGACAGTAGTGGTAACACGAGATTATCGCTGTCTTGGAATAAAGCTGACAGCATGGCTGGCTAGCTTGATGTAGTAAGTTCTTTATGTTGGTGTACGGATTAAATAAAGCGCTACCGGTATGAGGTGAACTTAAATATGTCAGACAGTAACCGGTTATTCGAGTAATTGTCCAAAGACCAAAATAATGGTTATTTGATATGTAACTAACCATCACTTACTTATGGGTTCCATAGATGTACGCATGTTAATGATTGGACAGATTGAGTATCTCTTTTTTAAGTTGAAACTGTACTCTTTTAGTGTTCGCTAAAAGATATACGAATTAAATTTGTGGCAGTATTATGCGATTACAAAATAAGAGGGGATCATTACTTAGATCTACTTCCCAATTTTAGGGAAGGCTGTACACTATGTTAACGCCCCTAGATCGACAATCAAATACCAAATACGACAGTATATAGGCGAACCTTAGAAAGCCATGTTAAGTTTTGACATCACTTACAATTTTATCAGGTTGTGCAGAAAAACTATTTAGAATGTTCGCTGCTTTGCTAATTTAATCCAAATCTTTGATTTAGCCAAGTAGAACTAAGTTGAGAACAACGGTAGGAATACTCTCTAGGCACTGCCTTCTCAGGAAGCATGCCATGAGACTAGGCGTAGCTAATACGGATACGTGCAGGTACTGTGAAGACCTACAGGTCACGGAAGACATCTCACACATTCTTTGTGAATGTCAAGCAATTGCTCGGAGTAGAAGAAAGCATCTCGGAATGTACTTCTTTAATAACTTGGAAGAGGTTGGTTCCTCAAATGGTATTGAGGCCATACTCAAATTCTGTAGGGAAATCGAATGCTTGGGTGATTTGGTTTAGGTCTTTTAGCCGTAATGGTTCCCAGGGGATGGCGATGGGACCAACATGGTGCCTGGTCTATTGTGACGATCTCACAACCCCCATCGACCTAACCTAACCTAACCTAACCTTGATTTAGCCAGCGCTTGAGGTTTCTACAACATCATACCTTACAAAATTCGTCAACAAAAACACTGGCACAATTTTCCAAGAATTTTGTAGAACTGCTAATGACTATTGTACATTATTGGAAAAAGCAAATAACATATCCAGCTGTCAATTGTACTTAACCTTATTGCAGGTGAGATGGCTGTGTTCGGCTTCGCTCAGCGAAAGGGGTGGGTTCGATGAATTCACGCGCACTCTGCAAGTGCGTTTATTGTTTGGCTGTGCAACTCTGTTAGTTGACAGCCCCAATATAATTTCACACGTCTGATTAAAAATGGGCGCCACGTAATTTTGTGGTAAATTACGAAACCATAAAATGAAATCTGAAAATTTCAAAGTCCACAGAAAATAAAAGAATGAATTTTCACCACGTTATAATGGCTCCGTTGGAGCGCGGTCTTTATTTGTTTAGAGGCTGAAACCTCTAGCAAAATTTACTGTATCACTTACGTATATAGATATGACGTTCGGACCGTTGGCGTGGCCCGCTATCGCGTTGTCTCAAACGTTAAAAAATTATTTCTATTATAGGGTCGCGTGTCCCGTTTAATTCGGGATTTTTCGAACCGAGAAACTACCGAGATTTTGAATACACAAATTCCTACAGCAAACGATTTTAACAACACTATGTCACTCTACTTATCTGTTTCTTTATTTTCCAACACCTGTTGGATTCCTTGTCTGTTCTTCTTCTATTTTCCTCCTGACAATATTCTCGCCTTTTGTTTTTTGATTAAGAAAAAAATTAAGAAGACGTGGAATAGTTTTGTTGATGAAAAAATGATTTCTTGAATAAGAAAGTAGCGCAGCGAAAGTTTTTTAAAACTTTAATTATTTTCTTTATTTAATAAACGTTTTGTTGAACAGAGTCATTTGCATTAAAACCGTATAGATTTTATTAAGAACAAAAATGTTATCTTCACTTCCATCCAGGCGACAATTTCTTTCAGTCAAGAACAAACTGCTGTATTTTCTTAAATAGGTATGCAACTTAGCTTGCTAATCTCAATCTGAAATATAATTTAATCTTATCTATCGTCGTAGGGCTATATTTTTCTTAATTCCGTAAATGATCATTCCGTTTAAGGTACAACATTCTTCGTAACAAAAATCTGATTACATTTCAGCAAGTGTTTCTTAAAATAAGAAAAATTTTCCTATAATGCAAACGAAAGTTCTTATTTTATTTTTACTTTATAAGAAGGTGTAGGTTATAAATATTTTTATTTATGAGTATTTGATGAATTTCAGCTTTTTTTAACATACATACAAAATTGTTAACTGGTTCCTTACCAATCTCCTCACGTTAGGTTCGGACTTCGCAGTCGCACAAAGAACACAGCACAACTATGCAAAATAGATTGCTAAACGGGGTAGATCCCTAGAGACATTTATGCGCGTTGGGTCTGTCTGAGCGATTTCACACTTCTGAGACTAATACGACTTATGCAATCAGTCATTATAATCGCGATTTAATTAATAAATCAATCAACTTGCAACCAACATTTCAATCTGAAATAAATTAGACACGCGCATTGCGTTAATCTTTGTAATGAAACAAAATCTTCCTCGATTGCATGTTGACATTAATAAATCTCAGTGAAAGCCACTGTCACGCGTGTATCCTCCCGTTGCAATGTGCGCACCATAATCCGCTTAGGACTAAATGCAACAAAGCCTACGCCAAATAATAAATCCTCAATTAATTAAGGAGCCATGTGGCAACTTGTTCAAAAAGGATTTATCTCATTCGAGTATGTTCCCTAATTTTCCTCGGAAATCATCATCATATATAAATCTCTTCTACACAATTTACAGGAACATCCTGAGTGCATTGTCGGCGCTAGATATTTGTCATTATAACTGAACAGTTTCTTTCGTTATAAATCCACTAGAAAATGGAATTCAATCAGCGACTTCTTGGAATTGTTGTTTCATTGAATTGATGGAACACAAGGGATGTAGGATGTAGCTAAGTTAGAGGGGAAATTAAAAAGGCTTTCAATGCTTAGCAGACTACTTTGTCCTTGATGTTGTAAATTGTTTTCTGCACTGCTGGAAATACTTTACTTCTAGGAAATCAGGAACTTTGCAATCAAGCACCCACAATAGCCTAGTTTTACCGATTGAATATCAGGCGTGTGTAGTTTCTACCGGAAATGACAGGAACATAGTTTACGCGTCAAGTGAAAGATAAACGTTTTAATCCCGAAACTGCTCGATTTATTTTGTTTGCTAAAAATATGACTACAATTTAGAAATGAGAGTATCCTTTGACATGTGAGGTTCTTTTCAACTGTCATGTGTTATTGCTGCAAAAACAAAGTAGACGTTACAATAGAATTGTAGGTGTCATTCATTTTGGGCTGATGTATTTTTCCTTTCGAAAACCAATGTTTGTGGAGACAAATCCAAAGAGCCATCAATTACCACTAATGACAGACAATCTGTTTCGTTTTATAAATGTTTCGGGTCGTTATATATGAGTGGAATGGGGTAAGATAAATTTTCTAAGAGAACTCACTGCTTAGGGAAGGAAGTAGTCGTCAAATATTGCCACAGCAGCATTTTTTGGAAGAAAAAAACTCGCAACACGCTATTTTCTTGAAGATGCTTGATCATGGGATGCTCTTTGCCAGTTATTTAAATATTGCAACAGTCTTCTGCTGTGGCTTATTGGTTAGTGTGTTGGATTACTAAGCGCGGAGTCCCAGGTTCGATCCCCGAAAAAAAAAATTAAGGTTTTTTCCATTGCATCCCCTCTCGCGAACGTTTGACAAACATCCGAGAGTAAAACTGTCATGAAAGAGCTTCTCAATTAATCCGTTTGGACTCGGCGTAAAATCGTAGACCCCTCCATTCGTTCCAAAAAAGAAAAAAAAGAAACTCACACAAAACGAATGGTTGTGAGAAGCTAGGCCTAGGGTCCCACAGACGTGTTGCGCCAACTATTTATTTATTTTTAACAGTCTCCTATTTATCTATTGACTGTGCAGAACGACTAGCGCATTTTGTGACATAAAGGCATTAGAACAGCTTTTAATAGGTGAAACATGACCAACCGGAACGTGTCGCCGGACTGTTAAATTTGTTGCCCTAAGACCAAAACACAGAAATAGCAAATGACTAAAAACATCCTGAAGTCGGGCACTTTTCCGATGACAGAATCGTTAACATTCATTTTATTGGGTATCGCCTCTAAACTTAAGGCTACCCAAAACCACCTTATAAAAGTAGAATAAAGCGACGTGGTGACGATGACGCTTCGGACAATAGTTCCAACTAGACTTACAATGAACGAGAAAGTTTCGGGCGATCCAGTCATAAAAAACCCTCGATTTTATTTTTGTACTACCAAGAAGCATTTTGCCCTATTTTCTTATCCATAAAAAAACAGATAAAGATACATGTTGCACACATACATGATACATGTTAATTTCTGCAAAAAATAACTGTGACACCAGCTTTAGCTGATCAGACTTCTAAACTTTTTGCTGGGTCCACACACAAAAAGAAAATACGTTACTCGTCAGTAAATATTGTAGTTTATTGTGTTGCCAACAAAAAAATATATCTATTCCGCACATACCTGCACGTAAAATGGAAACACCCCATAGAAACCTCACGATTTTGATCGAATTTTGTCACAGAGAATAGCAAAGATGCTTACTCAACAAAAAAACAAAAATGTGTATGTATATTAAACGGAAAGATTGATGATCCACAAACAAATCACGTAACCGCTTTAAATTGAACACGAAACAAATCGATTTTCTATGTCAAACTATCTTTTCCCCCATCGAGTTTCTTCTTTTTGGTCACTGATGAACAGGCAATAGTTTTGCTTGCGCGAGACTTTCACACCTACATGCCGTTCAGCCGCACTCCACTGACAGATATGGCGCTCCGTCAACAATTAGTTAGCTACACATAGCAACTCTAGCCGAGAGGCAATTGAACTTAACCATTTGGTCAGTGAGTCGTCGTTTGTGTCGATTGATGACGACATTTGCATAATCCCGCCATAAATCGTACTATTTAAGAATTCATTGAGAAAATTTCAAGAGGAGGGGTTGATGACGAGATTCGTTTCTTATTTCAGTTTAAAAAATTCACAAAAAAATTGAAATAACCTGGACAGCAATGGAAGAGGAATCCGAGACCGCCCGAGGAGGAGAGAAACTTAATTCGATGCGTACAGTTTGGGCTGCGGTGTTATGTCCCCATCGTGGTCAGTTAGGAGGCAACACCTCCTCACTTTGGAGGACTTATTATATAGTGATGCGTACTTCAAGAAATCTTCTCTCTTTTTATGAATGATGATGATGGAGAGCTATCCACTCGATGGCATGATGGTTGTTTGCAATGCTGAAGTATCGTTAATCGATTTGTGTAAGGTGATTAGCTCATTGGAAATGGGTCTAACATTTGAATGTAGTATTACATTTTTAGAGATATTGCGAGGGCCATGAAGTTTGCGCACATTCCTTTCTTCCATGCGATCGCGCTCTGCCCGCGACTTCATTATACCCGTCTAAGCCACTTCGAACATCGACAAAAAAAAGAAGAAACGATTACGATGACTAGTCCATGTGCAGACATTTCGCAATTAGAGGCAACTGTAAAGTTCGTTTTGAATAGGCATAAGTTAGTCGATTTCGACGAAATAAAAACTAAGCCCTATGTTTTTCTGAGAAATCGGTACGGATTCGTTGAGTACTTTCAACGGGATTAGGGAACAAAGCCACATATAAATTAGAAAAGCTTATATTATAGATAAATCTTAGAATTTTGCTAATCATCTATCATCAAACCGTTTTAAACGTACTGCCTCGTAACATCTTAGACAGCACTCCAAGAAGGTTTAACCTAATGCTCACTTAAGCGATAATTTGCTTCCGATGTTAATCTATTTTCCTTTTTGGCAGAAGTATTTTTCTTACCCTTACTGTTCATCTGTCACCAACTCCTTTGCAATGTCCTCAGAACAGGAAATGTCCACAGTCCTAAGATTCAAATAAGTAGAATCAGCTTTAATAGGTTTAACACTAAATTTGTCCGCGGCCGCCTGAAAATAAAAGTAAGTGCCAAAGTAAGGATGCATATCTAACGTGGGTAGTCAATGAATCGAACTTATCAATTGTTCCCATTAAACCTTTGGTAATGTAAAAGGGTAGGTAGAGCAGGGCGTACCATATACCTTTACATCTGAGTTTTTGTTGGTTGATGCAAAAGTAAGGCTCCTTGAATTAGAACAAATGTGTTTGCAGCGTAAAGCACTCAATAACGATGGCAACGTAACGCCCCAATAAAGATGGCAATACAGTCTTGCCGCCCCTTTATATTTCTTTGTTTTTTTTTTTCAGCTAACCAGCTCAATAAATATCTACCTGCCACAATATTTCCAAAATAAACACTGAAAACAAATAATAAATTGTTTTATAAAATACACACAACCGTTTAAAAAGCGTATGCCATGCATAAATGGTTTCAATGAACCTGAAAACTTGTTAGATACACTCTTGAGAAAATAAATGAAGAAGCATTTACCTTTTGCACGTCACATGTCAGCACTGTTGACAAAAAATAAACTTGGTTACGAATTCAGTGAATTCTGCTGTAAATACACCTCCTACGAGCCCCTTAAATTAGCTTATTCTTTTTTTTCTATTTAAAATGTTCGTGACAGTAAATTAAATAAATAAATTAATGAAAGAGCAAGATTTCATCATGCGTATATAATATACGCATGAGCAAAATTTCGTCTTCATAAATATAAATCAGTGGTTCCTATAATTTGTCGAATGAATTATGTTTTTTGGCAAGCGTTTTGTTTTATTTTCTTTTGTGTTTAATAAATTGGTGATGAACATTTGAGGAATTATTATTGTCATTAATTCCGTCCGAAATGTTGACATTTTAAATATGATTAATACAAAACTATTTAAATTGTTGACGTTGGAAAATGAGATCTTCTAACCTATGCGGAAACTAAAGGATAGATAATTTAAGATTAGCTTCGTAAATTGTGCAGTCGCAGTCGAAACTATACTTTTTTCTTAAGCCAGAAGTTGCCGTGGGAATGTTTAATAATGATGTATGAATTGGTGTTTATTGGTGACAATTTTTTTTAAAGGTATATGTTCCAAGGACACACAAACTTTCAATAAACAGGCAGATAGATAGATTGCTCTAAGGCCATGAAGTCAAAAATGTATACCAGTAATTAATATTATTGTAATTAATAGAATACTCGCTTTAAATCGATTGCAGTTGCATAAAATTTCAACACATTCCCATCACAAGATGCAGGCAAAGGCAAAATTTGCGAAGTGATGAGTATTTCCCAGCTTGCTCAAAGGAAGCAGATATGTTTTTGACTTTTAAAATCTAAACTACAAATTAAAAGACAGTAAATTGTAACGTCAAGCACGTAGTTAATGCTGCCTAGTGATGGGACTCGAATAATTGATCGAGTGGCATTTAAGAAAATGCGAAACAAATGTCAAAATTGATGTTCTTTTCAATACACATTGACAATAGGCCTCACTAATAATCATTTTTTACCTACACCTTATATATTTTATAGGTCACAATATGCAATTTTGTATTGAAAATTTCGCCACCTTGAGTTAGAAAAATTTAGCACGGACACTAAAAATGATAATAAGTATCGCAGAATGTTGTTCTTTAATGCAGCCAAGCAGAGATGATCGCCCGCCACCTTTTTAATTTGATTCCTCAAAAACGAAATAAAACAACATACTTAGAGAATGACTTTCTTACCGATTTCTCTACATACATCATGAGCCACGCCCATATTTCGAAATATTATAATATTATGTAAATATTAGCGTTTAGTACAAATGACCTCGGTTACGAGCGGGAGTCACTCGAGCAAAAGTGGACTCGAATCCCATTGCTAATCTTAGAGTCTGCTGCAAGTTAAAATTATACTTGTTATGTATGCAAAGAGTTCTAATTTCATCACAGAAACCGAAGACCAACTCTTGTTGCTGTTAAATAAAATCACGCTTCAGGCGATATTCAAACACATCACTCTATTTAAAAATGCAACAATAGGATATAAGCGTAAGTGTTACCACCCTTTACAATCAATTTTAGGGCAGTTACATTATCGGTTCTAGTAGGTATTTCTAAAAATATAAATAATTTATACAATCTTCTCATCAAGATGGATCAGTTAATATAACTCGCAACTTATTCAAAGTGCAAATCACCTGATTTATTCGATCGAATCAGATATGAAATCGTTTATTGATTCATTCAAAACCACAAAAACACAACCCCTCCCGAAATATCTAAATACATAAGCATACATTTCGGCGAAACGTTCAAAACCCGCCTAACTTAACATCCATACCGCTCCGGTTTGTCTACTAGATACACACCCTAAAACAAAGCATAAACGATCTATGAATTTCCAATTCCAATGACTAAATTTATATCAACTCTGGCTAATAACATTCAATTTTGTGCAATAATAACAAAATGAAGCCGACCAAAAAACCAAATTAAATAAACAAACAAAATATTCAATGACTTAAGTGGTGTGCGCCTTCTTTATTATTTTTTTTCACATAAACAAATATATTTGTACAACTCATAAAAAAAAAATACATTCTTATACAGATAGAGATTTTTTTTTGCAAAACCAATTGGAAGGAAAAAAAATGGCAATACAATATCGCACAAGGTCAGCGATAGGCGGCGAACAAAGCATAGAGCAACAACAAGCAGGAACACCCACCGCGAGAGTGTGAGCAAAAAGTGGCTGATTGAATGTATTTATCTGTCACGCGGTGATGTGTGATTAAAGGCAGACATTATTAGTGGATAGCTAGTATTGATATAGAAAGTGATCTGTATATTTTTTTCGCTTATCTAAAGCGCCGCCGTTAAAGGGTTCACTGGGGCGTATGTGGAATATTTTTTTTTTTACAATATTTGTGAGGGTTGTAATTGAATACTGGCTGCGGCTTGGATAGCTGTTAGATAAAGTTCTTAGTATGGTGTATGTGCATTTGCATGAATATGGATCGCTGGGGCGTGTATAAGATAAGAGCGGTAGTGCAATTTGGATGGTTAGAGTTACGCAGCAAAGTTGTTGGCAATCCTTAAGGGATCTGTTGTTAGCAAAGTTCTTAGTTTTCTAAAGACACCTTTTGAAATTAGGATCCTGAACCTAATTTCTAGAAATATGTTTTAAATGTCAGCTTGGTAGGGCCCAGAGGCTCAGATCAATTGGTA
Organism: Cheilosia pagana; assembly: GCA_936431705.1. Lineage (NCBI taxonomy): Eukaryota > Metazoa > Arthropoda > Insecta > Diptera > Syrphidae > Cheilosia > Cheilosia pagana. Next base: position 38,812,920 of record OW386168.1, read on the forward strand.
ATTATATTAACTAAATGCAAGCGGTCTTTGTTGGAGGACACATGAGCTTCCAACCAATCATTTTAAAAATTGTTTAACTATCCTTCTGTCGGGAAGGTATGAATTTCCTTAATTTTCTTTAAACTCCATCGGAATATATTTTCAGTCAATAGTTAAATATATATATTTCATGTACTGAAACGCTCTAACTTTTCCTCTTTATTTTTTTCCTTTCAGGTAAGTCCATTGGGTTTCAAAAAAAAGTCGTAAGTAAATTGATTCGACGTTTGAACCACGGCTTGGAACAACGGTTTTATATTTTCGTTTTTGTGATTGCGTTTTTATATTATTTTTGGGCCAAAACGAAGAATCCTACAATTTGAGACACCTACTCGAATTGCAGACTTGCAAACAAAGAAATAAGATTACGATCAAGTTTGTGTTTTCGGGAAGTTCAACATCAAACACCTTGCTAAAAATTCGGAAAATGTCTAAACAATTAATTTTTTGAATAGTGTAGCTAGATTGGGGAAAATATCACCTTAAAGTGAAAAGAATATTATACTATTTCACTTATATATTATTTCACTTTTTGTTGTTTTCTTGTAAAACCAACTAAAATGAGCTGGCTTATAGAAAATAAGTGTGGAAAAATAAAGAAAGTTCTATGTCTCACCATGGGAATCTTTATAACAAAGGACTGGCTAGCCAAAGTCATTTAAAAATAAATTTAAAGCCTGTCAGACGCATGTGCAAAATGATGGCAGAATCAAGAGTCTTTAGGTGTAGTTTCCGTTTTTTTCGGGGGTCTTACCGAAGGTATTAAAAATAAATTAAACTATTTATTTGTGTTATTTTTTTTACGACGTAACGCAAGAGGGAACTACATTTGAGGATGGGTTTTCGTTATTCACTGGACCGAAGATGGCATCATTCAAAAGAGACCACGGACATATTAAAAAATATGTTGATAAAGTGCTTCGAAAATTATTGCCGACTACGTGGAAACAGTCTTTGGTAGTTAATTGTACCTAAGTTGAGTGAAACAAATACTAATGAAAAATCCATGTATCAAAAATTGCAGAGGCGTACTATTACATTTTTCTTTTCTAATTCAAGTTATCTCAAAACAATTCCCCTGTAGTGGAGGTCCCTATTCTTAAAGTTATCTGTGCAATTTGCGTAAATGCCCATGTATTAATCCGATTAGCTTTGCAGTAATATATTTCTTCTAATTTAATATTTTTAATTAAAATCCCGATACACAAGAAGTCATATCGCATTTACATAGCATACATGTCCCGGAGCACCTAACTACATGTATCGTAGCAACCCCCCATAATAAAAACGAAATAAATATTCTACGCAACATCAAAATTCCATTTCACATGTCCATCCTGTGTACTCTACTTGTACTCCGCTGAGTACCTATTAAAGATTTAATAATTAGGTTCTAGTTATTTGGGTATATAATGTGCCTACGTACATACCTACATACAATACAACTGTGTAAAATAAGCTCATATATCAGAATCTTGAAAAATTGCCTTCTAATGCGTGTCGCTCCTTAGAAGGTACACATTCTTACATGTTACAACGTATTCACTGATAAACAAAATCCACTCTCTATGCGCGTATCTATGGTAATTGGGAAGAACCCTGCGAGGAAACTGAAAATAGTACATAGGACCTGGCAATGTGATGTCCTTGAATTAGAAGTACCATATCCTAGCAAACCAAAGCAAACACGCACAACCAAACGGGCGGCCTACATTCAAAGCTTCCACTTCATATGCGTGCGAACTGTGCGTGTTGAGATATTTGTAACTCTCCCTTTCTCCAGTGGGGACTTGGGACATTATGTCTATTATGAAATTCATGGCCATCGCAGACGTTGTCATTGTCGCCTTGAATTAGGTAGGTACCCGGGCCCTTCGCTTCGAGAGCTTTCCGATTTTTCATTCCTTTTATGCGATTGCTTTTTGGTTGTGGGTGGTTTTGTCCTTGGGCGTGATTACATTATGTACACTTCATGGCCATTGGAGACGTCGTCCTCGTCGTCTTCGTTTGTTGTTGCTGGCTTGCCCGAAAAAAAAGGGAACACTGTGAGAAAGTAGAACTGATTTATGAAGCGAAACATCAGACGCATAAATAATATAAACTCTTTACTAAGAGAGAGACCTAGAACTCTCTTGAGTTAGGTATATTATGTACTCACATTTCACGTAGCCACGTCACTTGTAAACAATTCGGTTTTCGGTATCGGCGCGACTGAGTGCGTGTGGGTTTTGTTGGAAACACGGATTATATTAAAAGTGTCCCAGTTTTATTTGTGTTTGGCGTCCTTTTTTGTGTGTTCCTTCCTTGGGCTTTCTTTGGTATTTTCTCTTTTTGTTGTTGATTCTATTGATTTGGTTATGTGCGTCTTTTCAAGCTTGTTTTCGCTGACTCCATATCGGTAGGACTGACGGAAACAGGAAACAAGGTCATTATGCGTGGCTGTATGGGTGGGTATGGTTTTTGATTGAAGTGGCATCGCTGTTGTACATGGTTGTCTGTATTTTATATCAATCTCTATCTGAACGGAGCACTCTATTCGGGTCCACACATGTGTAGTTAGACATCAACAATTGTGGAGGTTTTTTTTGTGTAATTTTTTTTTCGAACAGTGAAGGCTAAAGCTGGAAATGCCCATTTTGCGAGTGATTGGATTGTATATTTGGCAGTTTATCGGTACTTTCGTTACCTTCATGTCGAGGATTTTCAGAAATTCTACACGATTACGTAGTGTTTCTCAAACTAAGTGTTGGATCAGTGCAAGGCTTATTTGGGTGCTTTAGTTCTTTTCAACTGTTTTACTGTCCATGAATATCTCCCCATTGGTAACATGAGGCGCCCATGGAAACCAGATTCCACACACAAGTCCATTTTAGAAATAAACAGTATATTACGTTAGACCTTACGCTAAAACAGTCATAAAAATGTCAAAGAATCGCATTCTTCCAACCGCATAACATCAATTCGCCTCAATCCAGAAGTTCCACAGTTCCACTCAATGTAGCTCACTTTCCACTGAGCAATCACAATCTCTTTCAAAGGCTTAATCTCAATTATAACTAAAAAAATCCAATCGCCGCAACCTTCTTTTACAATACCCCCGCCTCCATCCACCCCAATATCATACATGGATAAGAACACTCTAGTAGTTACCTTGGTTCCTTGATCAGAACAAATTCAATATTTCGCAAGTAATTTGAGTCCCCACATACTAATGCGAAAAAAGGAAATTACATCAGGGAAAAAAATCCCTTTGTACTTCAGCAAAAAGGACGAAAATCGCTCTCAGTTGTGTTATTTGTATGTGTTGGGTGTCGCTCGCTTTCATTAGGTTGTGGCTCGGTGGGTGCAAATCAAAATCAGACATCGTCTCCGTCATTTGTTTGGTCACAAACTAAGGAAATTTGAAGAAAAAAAAAATCAATTTATTTTCGCTTATTCTTTTGTTGCGTGTATTGGTGACGCAAGCCGGGTTATTAATTATAATGTTGACCTCCACGAGAGGCGAAGTTATTTTTCTTTTCATTTTCTGACGATGTTTTCCCTTTCATGCATACCTAGTAATTATTTTTTTTGTTCGGCGGAATTTTTTTTCTATCAGATGTTTTGATAGAGAAAACTCATTTCTTTAGTAGAAACTCGTAAAGGATATGAGTCGTTGTCGTTTGTTCTTGTTTGTATCCGTTGTACATGTGTTTGTGGGTGTTGTTTTTGTTATGTTCCGGAAGGGAGTCGTAAAAGTTTGTTGTCATGAAAAACCAAAAATTCTATTGTGGTCTCATTAGGTTCATAAAATGAAGAGCGGATTGCAAACATTTCCCATGAAGCCAGAACTTTACACCGGGATATAGGTAGTGCAAAAAATTTGTATTGCACTAGTTTTTAATATTTCTTAGAGGAAGGCGCTAACAGCGGACTTAGAAATCTGTTGATGATCCTTGAAATTTATTACATCTGTCTCCGCTTAGAGTATCCTTATTTTTTGTTAGTTTTTCCAAAGATCTGCAGAGATGAGAGGGGCAGCTACCTATACCCATTTTCACCTGTTAATCTGGAGTCAAAGGGCTTTTTGCAGCCGTATTCTGGAATTTGTGAAGTTGTAGACCTTTTGCAAGACAAGATCTCATATGATGTATTAAGCATCAGAAGGAGTTTTTATGCCTCATTTCTTATAGATCGCCCAATGTTGAGGCTTCATTCATCTGTTATCCTTTCCTGAATTTCACCGATGGCTGTGGTTAGTGGCTTATTCGCATATACCTGTGGCATTAGAAAAACCCACAAGAAAAGGTCTAACGGGTCAAATTGTACGATCTTGGTGGCCAGTTCACATCACCTCAACGTGAGATGCGTGAGCTGTGTAGCACTTAATGCCGTCCCGTTGAAGCGTCCATGTTATCCAATTCAGTTTGATTCTTATTATTCCTTGTATGTTAAAGTATACATTCAAAATCAATAGCATATCTTCGAAGTCGCCCTTTTCGTTTCTACTTTGATTTGATATCTAATTTGTTTTCCTCATTTATGTAGAAAGGTCTTACAAGTTGTATTCAAAATCCCATTAATTTTTCATTCCATCAAAATTGCCTTGCTCTCCCCATTCTACTTTGCTGCGTAGCAAAGAAAATTATATAAAAGAAATATGTACACAATTTTTACCGATTACGCATGAAACACCACAGGAGATTTTTCGTCCTATCAAACAGGACAAATTACCGCATAATGACACGTGCTGAGATCAAATGTAGGTAAAAAAAAAATTACCCCAGCGTGAACATTCAATTGCAGAAGTACAGCCCTCGAGGGGAGTAAGGCAAGCCATGGTGGTCAAGTTTAAAATCAATACATCCGATTTTAGAAGATGAAAGAGGATGTCGTGGCAATGAGTTTACTTATCTCGACCTCGAACTCATCTCCTACCATACATTTTCGGAAAATCACGTCAGAAGTTTGCTGCTTTTAATTTACGAGTCTTAAATTTAGTAGTATTCAATTCCAAATGCAGAAGGGACTACCAGGAATGCTATACCCTGGGTCCTAATCTCGTATACATTTTCAGATGATTCTCGTCGAAGCAATAGGACTTCAAAATAAAAACCCGGCCAGAAAATATCTTACTGCTGCGTTAAAAATGCAAGGGATCTTCGCCTTAAATGAGATTTGGGAAAGGATAAACGTTAAAAATGAAATGTTTGAGTAATTTTAAAAACCAGCTGCACTCTAATTTATAAAAGAAGAGCTCGCTTTTCGACCTTTTATCGAACCCTGCGGCAGAATGATTTTGAATTTTTATAAATTGTTTGCAAATTTTATTACTTTGAATGCTTTGTTTGCAGCTAGTGTTTTAAGTAACGAGTTTTACTCCAATTTAACAAAATTCAAAGGGGACTGCGTTTTCATAAAATATTTGAAAGCTTCCAAGGGCCCAAAGAACTTGTTTCCCAATTTCTATACTGTCCCAGTCATTCCAAAAAAATACGTTGAATGATACCTTGCTGATTGTCACCAAATAATCAAAGCACTTAAAAACTTGTCACTTTGCTATGCCAGTTAACATGAATCCTAGCAACCCCATAACATTATCCCAAATCCAAATACTATAAATCAAAACAAAAGCACTGAAAAAATTAATTTATGAATGTTTTCGACAAAAAAAATATCAACCACCTCAGAATATTAATATCAATTTAATTTAACTGGACACTTGTCCGAGTTTTTGAAGACACGCTTTAAATTTTTCAGTGTCACGTCTAACCGAACGAACTAGAATCTTGAAGCCAAAATGTAAACCATGAAATCATAACAAATTTTATGAACAGGTTAATACGTAATGAATGACGTAAATCGTTAACACAGTCGTTAATCTTAATTTATATTAACAGCTGAGAGTAAAACTGTCATAAAAGAGCTTCTCAATTAGCCGTTTGGACTTGTAGAAACTCACACAAAACGAATGGTTGTGAGAAGCTAAGCCTTGGGTCGCACAGACCTGTCGCGCCAAAATATTAATTTATATTTTTCATTACTACAAATACCCCTGGCATTACGTAATGAACCCGAGGTACTTCAATTGTTATCCGACAATTACACACAACTTCCTTGAAGATCAAAAATCCACTACAGTAACAAAATTCCAATGTCGAAGTAAAAAAATATCTTGAAAATACTGCTTCCGTATTACTGTAACATCAATAACCGCAACTGTTTTCCAAATCCACACCTCTTTGACAATAATCCAATGCACGGCTCTCTCAATATAGAAGCACCCTCAGCGACGCCGACGAGTGTCATTCCTGTAAACAGCGCACTCCTTGCTTGTCTGGCGGCGAAACAGGGTGGATTTTATTTGTTTGCTCATTGTTATGTGTTACAAAAAAAAAACACTTCACTTACATTGTAAATGCATTGGAATATGTTGAGGGCTAACCCCACGCTCTCCTCATACACTGGAACACCAGGATTGACTGACAGTGTACGAGTGCGAACAGAAAAAAAAATCCCCACACCCTCGGTGGCATATTGTTGGTGTTAGAATGACACAATAAGGGACTGTTTGTCTTGCAGAGGAATTTTGAAATGTACAGGAAGAATGACATTGTTTGTGATGGGCGGGCATGACGATTATTGACACTTTGCTACTGCGATGTGGGTTTTGTTTTTGTTCTTCTTGCAATCGGTCTTGTTTTATATTTCTTCTCGGTGTGCAAGATGTTGATGGCGATGTTGTGGGTGACAAGGCGTGATTGGATTTATTTTTAATTGATGGATTAAATGTGTTTCTTGGGAAATTCGCTACTTTATATGGCCTTAAAAGAGTTTCGCATAAGAAAATCCAATCAATTTCAAAATGAAAGCTATTTTATTTGCGTCGAACGGGCTCTTCGATACGTCTCCTCGAAGCAGTACAATTTTATACAATTCCCAATATTTAAGAAATAAAATTGGAAATTGGTATTTTAGCGAAACCCGCACTTAGTAGTCTAACACACTGACTAACCAATAAGCCACTGCGCCTTCGTAAGTAAAGGGTTTTCCAATAAGAGGTGTTATTTTGATATTCCAAAAAATTATCGGATATTTATTTCATAATAAAGAGGAGGGTATGCCGTTAATAATGAAAAACAACATCAGCCAAATGGCCACCACGACCACGATTACAGGACCATATCCTTTTCATGAAATTTTTATCTTTCACGTGGCCCCAAAGGAAGAAGTCGCAAGGTGTTAAATCACAAGATCTCGGTGGCCAATTGTGATCACCTCTTCGAGAGATAACACGGTCCGGAAACTTTTCCCGTAAAAGATCAATGGTTTCGTTGCTTGTGTGGCACGTAGCGCCGTCTTGTTGAAAGTAAACGTTGTCCAGATCAATACCATCCAACTCCGCCCATAAAAAATCATTAATCATCTCTCGATAGCGCAATCCATTCAACCTCATTTTCGAAAAAGTAAAGGTCCAATGACCCCGCCGGACCATAAACCGCACCAAACAGTCACAAGTTGAGGATGGAAAGGCTTCTCAACAATAAAACTCTTGGGTTTTAAGAGCCCCAGATGCGACAATTTTGCTTGTTGACGTAGCCACCGAGGTGTTTAGTTTTGCGAACTGTGACTGCAAAAGTTTCACCATTTTTAGTAATTGCGTAGTTTCTACGCTATTCAAAATAACACCTCTTATTGGAAAATCCTTTACTTTACAATATTTCTGCATACTTTTTCCTATGCATAGTCGTTCGTGGGCCTATGGTTACCTTCCTAAATTTTAGTTAAGGTCTGGACTTTGGTGTTTAGGTAAACTTTTAAGGCTTCAACTACTTGCTTAACAAGCTCACGACTTATACCTCGGTCTTCAATTTTTTTTCTAACGCGGGTATGTTGCTTCAAAAAAACCCAGACCATACGTTTTGGCATCTGCGATGGCTTGGTTTTGTAAGCGAACGATCGGTTTTGCTACTCACCTCGAACCTGGGGACAGGATTTGGTAGATCACCTGAGCTGGAGTTCTCATCTGTCCAAGATACTCAATGTATTTTGAAACTTACACATTTTTCTATTGCTCACGTTCTAAGATCTATTTTCAGTCTTCGCATACGTGACCAAATAATATCTCTTACTGTGTTGTGTATACGAGAAGGTTAAAAATGGCAGCAACATTTTTCTTTCATAATTTTATTTTCTAAATACTTTTTAATACTTTTTTACACCACCACGAGATGCTTGTTATTTATGCCCTATTACTACCACAACTTGAACTGCTCTGTCCATAAGAAGGCTTTGCAAGGCTCTTTAGGACTTCAGGCAATATGATACATACGTTGAGTGAATAACTTGCGGTTAAAGCGTAGTTCGCCGGGCTGTGAAATTTATTATTTCTAACTTAAAAATTGTGTGTTAAATTCTTGTAAAAACTTGTTCTAAAAACTCTCTCTTATGACCGGTGTAGACTTTTTCCAAACCGCTCAAATCCATAGACTCTGAGAATGTTAATGTGATGAACAATGTTGCTATCTTGCTCGGTGTACCCACAGTAACACTCTGCATAACAAAGCAGTAACTCGTACAAGTGAAACCAATTCATGGAAAGGAAACATTTTCAAATGCAATGCAAATAAATGTCGTACAGTATTATTTATCCAACAATAGTTCCGATGTATGCTTCTTTACTATACTTCCAATAATAAATCACTGCTCTCTATTTATTCCATTCTGTTGAGGAAAATATAAAAAAAAATCATAAAAATTCCTTCACCAATAGTCGGAACATTCATCAAAATACAAAAAGAAAAATTGAAAGTTGAATCGTAATAGTTTTAGTTTATGAACCTGACCTTCTCAATGCCAAATGGCTAGCCCCGCTCACCCCCTCTCTTGGTTGCTCTCTCACTTAGCATCTCATTATAGCTTTCATTCTCATTCCATTCAATATACACATAATTGCGCGTTAATTTCTCCCAACTTTCAAGCCAAAGGTACACACTACCACGATAACGAACACCTAAGTGTTACTACAAAACAACGTTAAGTTGAATAAACATCAATAAAATTTAAATGCTACTTTGTATAGAGGCATCCGAGTTCCAAGTGAACAGAGGGCTTTGACGCTCCCCCTTCAACTAACCGCGCTAAATAGTCACGTTCGCCTGTCACATTATTACTTGTTGTATCTACAACTGCAACTGTGTAATTATTATAATTTGTTTGCTTGCATTCCCTTTGAGAGCTGGTAGTTGGCAGTGTGTTGTTAAATTCATTGCATGCCTGTGAATGGCCAACTACATGTATCTGAACAAATGCTATGAATCGATGGGAGACGAACATTCACATGCACACACTGCACAGCCCTTTTGTTTTTTTTTTTAAGTCGTGTCAGTGTTCGAGTGCAACAATTTAGCACTGGCTTTGGACTGCGCAATAAATTTTGTTGTAGGGGCGATAAGGGCTGGGCCGTCTAGCACTCGCTGAGAGCGGGATAAATAGTTTCAGTTAATAACGTGTTTGTTTTTTTCATTAACTGCAGGTGGGAAATGTTGATGTGCTTAATAAAAGCCCCCAGACCGACTAGACGGTGAGAAATCAAGTGCAGCTGTGAGTATCACTGTGGGTAAAAAAAATGTCTGGTGGGGCAATGTTGTCATTACGACCGATATGGAGTATGAATGGCCGGCACAATCGAAGGGCAGTTAAGTGCGCAATAGTGAATAATATGTTTGATGCCCCATAGGCAAATGACTGTTCTATTTATAGGTATCGTATACAAGATCGGGAAGGGGTACCTACTGTTTTTTTAATTCGTCATTTTACAAGAGGGGTTTCCCAATAGATGTCGCCAGTGGCTTTCCAATTAAAGCCAGAAATGTTGTTACTCCTCGCATTTCCACTTTGAAAAAGTAACTTCTCCAACATCGTCCTTGAGCTAATTTGACACGAAACCCATCAGCAAACATCAAAGGCAAAATTTTCAAAAGACTGATTGCATTTTCGGGAGATCGGCGATTACAAGGCGACGAAATGACCCACTACTTAAACTAGGATGAAGAAGGAACTTAGTTTACAGCTATTATAAAGAAAGACCTCCTGACTTCGTCTTTTTTCGTTGACCAAGAGGACAGAACTATGAAAATATTTCGCAAGGCCCTAATCATCCTGGTAGGCGCATTGAATCAGTAGATAGTTTGCTACTAAGCTAGTCTGACATTCAAGACCCTAAAACAGATAATTTCGAGCGTAAGTGTTTTTTACAAACGCCAACGTGTGACATTTGGGAGTTAAAAAATGTATTGTATTAAAAAATGTTAATTACATCCTGAATGTTTAACTGGTGATTGAAAAACCGGCCCATTGACAAAATAAAAGTCACCCCACCCAAAAACAAATATTGACATTTACATGCTCTCTCGCCGACTGGCTGTCGTCCGCGTTTCGTGATCCTTCTCAGTAATTAACTATTTTCTTCCCTAATCATACCCATATCAAATTGTAACGAATAATTTTTACACCAAAATGGATTCTGTATAATTTATATTCTGGAAGCGATGTGGAAATACCTTTATCTGCCGGCAGTCACTTAAATTGCGATAAATCTTTCGAATCCCTTTTGATTGCGAAGATTTTTACGGAAAAAATAGAGCGGAATTATTTGTAAATTTTATTCACGTGATATTTGAATTCCTGAATAACGCTCATTAAATAATGTAGATGTAGAATGAGTGAAGTAGAAGGGAATGTTGTGCAAGTTCAACAAAAAAGGCTCACATAATTCCGATTTTTTTACAAAACCTGTGATTGGAATTTTCATTAAGAAGCCAATGGCAAGGGAGTTCCATTGCGAAAGAACAACAATAATTTAGGTAACGACCTTGCATCGCAGTTGGATGGATTGTTTATCTATTTATAAGAGTAAGCTCTTTTTAGTAATACATAATTGATGGGAAAAGATTTGTCAAAGATGTTGATAGTAAGAAAATATGTTCAAAGCAGCAGCCAATTGTATCTGCCTTTAATTCCCTACCAAGAAAGATCGAAGCAACAACAAAGGAGCTTTTAACAAAATCACCCTGAAGTTAAATCCAAAGAACAAACGACCGTACCGAAAATTCAAAATTTTTTATGGCACCTCCTATACCAAAAAATTCAAAATATTGTAAACGCTATTTCTTGACATTCTTGGTAGCTCAATTTTAAAAACTTGTAACGTTTATGTGTAGATATTGTCCGAACAAGGAACTTTTGGAAATGTGGGCGGGACTTTATACAAAAGTTATATCATGTCCTCTTTAAATTTATGAAAGTTGGAGCATATTTAAGCGTTCCTGAACACTGGCAAATCGTTTAATTATATAAAAACAAACGGACCCATCAATGATTTGCGGGTACCCGCTACTTTGGGGGGCGTATCTACTTTCCTGTATTGGGGTGCCACGCCCATTTTCCAATCTCGACCATATTTTGCAAAGTGCTTCGTTCGGACAGTGCACATCAATGTTCTAAATTTTACAACTTCAACTTCCATGAGTATCGAGAAGTATCCCTTGTGTTTTTTTAGAAAAGAGGTGGCACGCCCCTTTTTTTAAATTTAATAAAATACGCGCGTTTTCAATTAAAACGTTGTTTCAAAGTTATACCTAACTTTAAAATTTCCTTCTCCACTGAATCAATTCTCGTCAATTTTAATTCATTAACATCTGCTATTCGAATTGTAGTTTTTTTTTTAATTTATGTTAATGAATTGTAATATAATGTTTATAAAAATAAAAATAAAAATGAGATCGTACCATTTTATTTTATTTTTTCACACGACCAACGCAAATATGTTACAGCTTGGATATGCAATTGAATATTCCATTCGCTAGATCCAGCGATATTTTTTAACAAATTATTTTTAATTAGTAATATATTTTGTGACTATATTCACGAAGCCCAAACCACGCAGTCTTAAAAAAAAAACTCGTTGAACAAGTAATTCTGGAATCCAATATTATGGAAGAAACTAATTTCGAATTCAGCTGGCATCCGTTCTTCAAAGTGTCTTTGAAAAAAATATTGCTATTTAATAGTAATTGTTGTTAAGAAATCAATTTATGAAAATGTTATGCAAATTGACCCCAAATTCATATTTTTTTATTTTGTTTTTTGTACACTAACTTTGACAGAATCGATTTGTTTACCTTAAACGATGCGAAGAGAGCAAAACCAAACGCTAAACCGGTTCGGACAAAAGTTATGAGTAATTCTATTTATTTGAATTTGATTTGGGAGAAGATAGCCTTAGGTTTTGTTTTTTTTGGACAAATCCGACGGCGACACCATGTGACTTTTTAAAGACGAGACTGAAGGGCGTTACACTGTTGTTTGTTGTTCCGACTGCTGCTCCCCGCTGTAGTAGGCTTCTAATTTGTTGTTCTTATTTATTGTTTAAGAATAAAGATGATCAATGGTTTGTTTTGTTTTTTTGCGTTGATGAATAGCACTTTTCGTTTTCCATTGTTGGTTGGTCCACTGCGGTGACATTCTGTAACCGGAGTAACTAGTTAAGTCTGGAGGGTCATGAGTGAGTTGATTTTCTAATTAGCATCGAGTAGATTTAATCGATATGAACAGTGCTGTCGATGGCTATGACGCAGAGTAATCCATTAGAATTTACTAAATAATTGTTCGACAAAGACATTTAATGGACAATAAAGGTGTAAACAAGTCGGGGATTTCGCTAGACGGTAATCAATCAAATTAAATCAGTCAAGTCTATTCATCCGGCGTAGACGTTTTTGTGAATCTGTGGCGTGTAGTTAATAATACGAAAAGAATTGGGAGAATGGTTATGTTCCACGGGTAAGAAAAAGTGAGCCAGTTTTTGTTCATTTTCTGTGTGTGAGTGTATTTGGTTATGCAAATTTCATAGAAATAATGAAGGAATTAGCTGAATGAAGAAGCGTTGGTGTCCATACTTGATATCGATTCTTCCACGCTGTGCCAAGTGTCAAAAGATCTCCTATTTTTTAAGATCAACCTTCTGTCTAGGATGCTACCCCACCAATTGATCGAAACTTCCCATTTTTGCAATACCTACCTCGATCTTTGTTGCTCAAATTCAAATATGACCACCTTTTTTTTGAATATTTCTAATAAGTGAATTTCATTTGTTTCGTTCTAGCAGTGGTCGGGAAGCAAGAAATCGTGCAGAGAAGAATCGCCGCGACAAACTCAATGGATCGATTCAGGAGCTCTCCACAATGGTGCCACATGTGGCGGAATCGCCACGTCGAGTCGACAAAACTGCAGTTTTACGTTTTTCCGCACACGGTCTCAGGGTCCATTATGGTAAGCTAACCAAATACATGGCATAAGGAGTGGATTTTCATTGACAAAGAAATATTGCTTCTAGTTTTTGGACAATCTATCAAAAAGCCACCCGCTGCGAGGCCCCAACTCACCGACTCCCTTATGAGGCTGCTCGACAGCTTTCACATTACCATAACGTGCCACGGACAAATTGTGCTAATATCGGCAAGTGTCGAACAGCATCTGGGCCATTGTCAGGTAGGTGTTGCCGCAGAAATTTTGTGTATATTTTATTTGATCAACACGTGGTCCCAAAAAAAAACACACACACAGTCAAATGTATTTGCATAATGACGTAGTTACTAAGATCTGTTTGGTTGTCGAATGAAGACATAATTCTTCGTTGATTCTTCGTTCAGAATTAATTTCATCGCTATTGTTTATGTTATGGATATTATAATTTTTTTGGCATAGCTGTTGACCGAATTCAAAAATGATTAATACACTATACTGATTGAATTCTTGTTTTAAATTGCTACATATGCATTCCGAGTTTCGTATGTCGCATGTCGATCAAAATACTGAGGTTTCCATTTTAATTTGATTTTCGAAGAAAGATACATTACTTACTTAAAGCCGCAGATGGTTCAATTTAAAACGTTAGCCAGTAAACCACAGCAGATTGTTTGTTTCAACAGCAGACTCACCACCCACCAACTACGTATACTACCTGTGCAGTGCAGTAAATGTATTTCAATAACGATTTTATCAAAACCAGTGACCAAAACCACAACCACAGCATTTACTGAAATTAATTTCACCCAGGGACTCCTTGATTGCATCTGAGAGCCAAGGTTAGAGTGAAGGGCGGACGTTGATGCCTTGATGGTGTACTCTGCGAAGATAAATATATAAATAAATAAATTAAATGAACATGCTACTCTTCCTTGTATCTGTTCTTGTTGTAGAAAATATTGCTCTCGCAGAGTAATAGAATTACGGTTGCAAAGAGCCGCTGCTATTTATTTATATAAAAACTAGCGGACCCGACAGACGTTGTCCTGCATGCTTTTTCAAGCCACGTGTGATTAATATAATTAGCTTGTAAATCGGGAAATATGCTTTCAATCAAAGCATCTTTCGTATTTTCCATGTTGCAGAAGTTGTCCGGCAATTTGATGCATTGTGTGTCTCCATGCAATGGTATTGCCCCATTTCCAATGTTGAGCAATTGCTCGGAGAATGATAGTGCCAGTGGATCATTTTGTAGTTGAACTCTTATATTTGTGTTAAGACGTAATGTACAGACATTTCGCCATAGATATGATTGTTTTATACATGTGTTAATTTCGTCCGCATAAGTAGCGCGTGGAATGACCGACAATGTCTGTCTAAAATCATCGGACAGCAGCAGTAAAGCACCACCGAAAAGCCTGGTGTTATTATTTAGATCATTCTATCGAGAGCTTCAAGTGAATGCTTGTGTGCAATAGTGCATTCATCACAGATGCTGATGATACACTTGGCCCTGAATCTTAAACGTTGATTGAAAATTGCGACCATCCGCATTCTGAACGATTTTTGTTGCTCCAAATGATGTCATTTGAAAGCATGAATATCTTCTGCCGATCTATTTAACCGACGCGACGGTTCTGGACTATTTGTGAATTAGAAGTACGTCGACCAATATTTCCTTCTCGTTCACGAAGACGTGGCATTGTTGTATGTATATGTGAATATAATACACTTAATATTCACTGAAATGCGACACCGAAAATATCAAAAGGCTCCGTACAAAAAGGCGTTTTTTACAATTTTGTTTTTTAATATAACATCGATTTTTGGGGCACTGTGTTTGTATGTTCCGTTTGAACAGTGGAGTGTGATATTGTTACAACTTTTTTTGTCTTATAGGTATATTCCAAATAAATATATCAATTTTGTATTTTACTTAATAACTCGCAGTCAAGATTCGGTTGCTTTCGAAATGCATATAAGATTTTGAATGTAATTTTTGTATGGGTGGTGCCACGCCCCTTTGTCCAATGTTGACCAATCTTCAAAGAAATACCCCTGGGCCAATACCTAAGATTATGTATAAATTTGAACTCGATCGATTCGGTGGTTTTCGAGAAATAAGATTTTGAATGTATTTTTTGTATGGGCGGTACCACGCCCCTTTGTCCAATTTTGACAAATCTTCACAGGAAAGCTCCTGTGCCAATACCTAAGATTATGTGTAAATTTGAACTCGATCGATTCGGTGGTTTTCAAGATATAAGACTTTGAATGTAATTTTTGTATGGGCGGTACCACGCCCCTTTGTCCAATGTTGGCCAATCGGCTTCTAAACAATCCAGGGCGCCACACAAACGCATACAAAAAAATTTATTCAATTCGGTCCAGCCGTTTAGGAGGAGTTCAGTGACATACACACGTACAGTAGAATTATATATATAAAGATAGGATTCGACTATAGAAGTTAATATTGTTTGTTACATAGGGTCATGTCGTAACGAATGAAATTATACGTTGCACTTAGATTGATCAACAGAAATTTATATAGAAGACACGTGGGCTCTTGAAGGAGGTTTGTTCACAAACGAATAACTTCCGAGGGCCGTTGATAAATGTTTTTATTGCCGAGCTGTGAAGAATCTCTGCTGGAGATATGTTTAATCCGTCCACCCTGGGTAGGTACAAAAGGTCCAGTTATACAGACCAAGCACTCTGGTTTGGTCTTTGAGGCCGATTGTCAGTCTTCTTTTCGATTCTCTGCTAATATTCAAACTCCTCCTTTCTGAAGCTGTATTTACTTAGAACGTCTGCATATAGTCCAGCGAGCTCGTTTCTCTTTCAGAATTTCAAATCCATTTCTTTGCCAAGCTGTAGTGTTGTTCTCCTTCTTTTAAGATGATGCAACAGCACTTGCCTCAGTTTTTTGGATAGGTCCATGTCACTGAAAAGTTTTCCTTAGCTATTTCTTCAAAACCCGTCATCGTAAACGGGACCGCATTGCTTGCAAATAATTTTTAACTCTTAACGGCCAAGGATATCTTCAGGCGCATTTGAAAGAGTTAATGTTTCAGATCTGCAGAGCAGAACTGGGGCGATAAGGTCTTATAAATGAATGATATGATATGTAGCCTTGAGGTCGGTAAAAAGGCTGTGGGTCGTGACTTGGATTTCTTTATCGTATCGATGTTTGAAAATGTGTCTTCTACTTTCGCTGCACATGCACTGCTCTCTAGCAAAAACTATAGGTCTACCTAGGGGATTTCCATTATGACCATTATAACGATCTGATCTAACCAAAGTAGACATTAAATTTCATTAACGCTTTAGAAGGTCAAAGCTGGTCATGCGGTATAACTAGGCGTCTCTGTTTTGCTGATACCTTGAAGCCTACTCAACCTATATTTACCATTAGGTATACCGTATACGTCACGATAGTTCTTGCAAGACACATCAAGTATCACCGAATTGGTAGATGCTGCATTAGTAGATATGTATCCTTATTCCAGTTCTCGCGCATGATTTCTTCAATTCGGGATGATAATTTGGTGAATGCGGCTTGCCTCCAAAGAGATAACCTTTCTGTATTTAAAGACCATCGCTTGTAAGTTTGTTGTGAGCTTGGGTAGGCCACGGAGGCAACTTCGATGCAGGTGAGAAGGGCGCGGCACGCTTGCGGTTGCTCGGCTCAGCTCGTCGGACGGGGTAGTTCTTGCCCCCTCACCATACACCACAGGGGAAAACGAAGAAAAGAAAGAGGCGAAACGCAAAAATTTGTCAAAACAAATGAATTTTGCGACGGTCGGCCATCATCATGTCTTCTTTTTCTTGCGTTTTTTTTTTTTATAATTGTTGTCTTTTAAGTTTATGTTTCGGTATTTTTTTTCTAATTGTAATTGTAATTGTCGATGCCGCGTTCCCATTAATTTTTGTAATTTTGTGTCATTTTCAATTGTGTCGTGTTTTCGCTATGCGATCAAAAAAAAATTTGTGGCAACGTTTTTTTGTTATTTGTGTTTCACGTGGTGTGTTTTTGTGTTTCACCCCGTTGACGTAGTTTGCCAAACGCCGGGGCTGAGTCTTGCCATGGGGGTGGCAGTGCCGATGGTCTGCCGTAACAAGTTGTTTGTCTTTTTTATGGGTAAGCCCTTTATGTGCAGGGTGGTGAAATCGCTGCTTAAATACATTTTGTATTCCCTGGGCTTTGGCGACAAGGTTTTCTCCAATGTTTCGAAGAGGCTGTGTTTCGGCCTTTACCTGTAACCTGTAACCGGGCTTTCTTAGAGGTTCCTCGTAATGTTTTGTAGTTTCGGCTACCTGTTTGTAGATTTTACTATGCCATAAAGAACCTGGAACGTCCTTATTCTTTCTGCGTAGTTGGTTAGTTGGTTTTTTTCTGTTTGGAAAATCGAGCTCAATGTTTTTTTTATGAATGCTTCCAAGGTATATGTAAGCCATACCAGTTACAGCCTCACAATTCGCTGTGTAAACTTCTCCGGTACAACGCACTTACTTCAGACGAGGTTTGCTCTTAAAAGTAAATCCACATTTAAGTTGTTGAACGCCTTAGATCGATTAGAGGGTCGATTTGGGATGGGTTTCAAATGTCGAAAAAAATTCTGCTTGTTGTGTGGATGACTTACGTGCCTATTGCTACTGAACTTTGTGATACAAGCTCTCAATTAAAAAAATGAACTGATTAATTATATAATACGCCCATTACAGCTTTGATATCGCACGCGGACAGGTTCCATTCAGGCAAGAGCTAGCGGCGACTATGAAGATAAGGTCTGTTTTTACACCATTGAGAGTTTAAATCTCTTATGCTTTCCCAAAAAAAAGTTCGATGTTGGCATACAGATGTCATTCTGATTTTAGCTCCTAAATAAGTCCATCTGTACAGATGCATATAAAATGAAAGACTAGTCTGACTCCTACAAACATTTGCCCCAAATTGGGTTTAAGAGCTCCCTTCCCTTTAAAAACGCTCTTCTCACAAACGTCTACACTTAAATTATTCTGTCAAAATGTAATTACCCAATTAGCATCAACTCGTTTTTGCACATTTTCCAACGTCACTTGTGGCATCAATCACTCACGTCGCGTCGTCGTTGCGGACAACATTGTTTCGAAAAAGCCTTAAATTTGATTTGAAATAGCATTTTCCACTGAAATGGTTTTTATTTTCTATTCTAACAGCAATCATAAATTTCATGCATTTATTACGCTGATTTCATGTTACAGGCCGGCTGCCATCATCATATGCGTCAACACGTCTCCTCATCGGATAGCTGGCTCTCACAAATATCGCAATTTAATTGCATTCGTCTGGTTTTAAATATCTGCTACCCCCAAAACAAACGCAAAACATTGCGCTCCAAAGTTTACCACTTCCGCCATTGTGCGGCAACTTTGTGCGCAACGAAAAATTCCAAAAAAAAAATAGCCAATTGCAAAATTATTCGCCGCAAATAATCCATAATTTCATTTTTTTACAAAAACACACTTCTCAATCATAACAAACAAACAAAAGCCCCCAGACAGATGAAGAGAGGCACTACTGGTGGTGGTGGTGGATGGGTGCGAGACGGAACATCAATTGCACCCACTCACGTAGCCGGCTATAGTTGCAGCGAATACGTGACAATCAGTCGAAAGCGTGCCAATCATGAGTTCGTGCCTTCGTGTCACTTAGGTGTGTGTGGCGAAGGGGTTATTGTTATTACCAATGGAAAACAAGTTATCCGTGTCCTTGAACGATATTGCCCCCTCCCGCATCGATTGCAGACGCATAACTATACCGCATAGCTGTGCAGCATCGGTAGCATCAGCAGGTCGGCACGTTGCAATTGATTTTGATTTGCATGCATTTGTGTGTGGGCTGATGCTGTGCACTTGTTGATGATTATTATGTTTGCCCATCGAGAGGAGCTAAACATTTGCATAGACGACGACGACAACGACGATTTGATTTGCTAATAATTTTCTGCTGTTTTTCCATTTCAGACTGATTTATACGGACAGAACATCTTGAACATCACGCACCCGGATGATATAGCGATGCTTAGGCGTCAATTGATCCCGACAGATTTGGACAGCTTATTCGAAAATCAGCCAGAGGAGGAAGCCGCAGAGCCAAAACCAAGGACGCAAGAGGAGGAGGATCTAATCGATAAACTGTTGAAAGCGGATTCCCGGAGTTTCACTGTTAGGTAAGTAGATGGGTTAAGTGACTTGGACGTGATTGCTGTTTGGCTTTTGTCTTGTTTTTGTGTGCATGGTCTTTTTTATTAAATCATACAACCAAATATACCGACGCCAAACACTAATACCATGGCACTATACAGTACACCCAGCGGATGCTGTAAAAGCGTTTGACTTGCATGCACCACCTACCTGCCTTACTAATAAGGACAAGTCTTGTTCGACGTTTGTAAATCTTAATTAAATTGCAAACATTTCAAGTCAGCAATCTCATCAGCGTGTCCATTTCCTGAATTCCACGAATCTCCATTTCACATTTACTACACGTTGATACTTTGTTTATCCGTCAGTACTTTCATGTGAAAGAAAGCAGCAAAGTGCGAAAATCCCTTCACGTTCTGCCGGTCTCGTTAAAGCGAACAAAAGTCACTATCGCTAATAACAAACAAACCCCCTTCCGATGTCGTAAAAGCACTGCACACAGGATATGGCAATTATCCGCTTCCTGCACGCTCCATTCCATTTTACATCGTTACAATGCCAGTCATTGCATTCAATGTACATTCTAATCCTGAAACGTTCTTCCATTTACAGATTAGCACGAGCAGGTCCCCGCTCTGAACCCACTAACTATGAAGTCGTTCGCATTGATGGCTGCTTCCGTCGTGCAGATTCAGCGCCACGTGGTGTGAAGTCGAGCAATTTTCCATCCGGACTGCAACTGATACGAAGGGCGAGAGGACGAGACGACAGCATACCCCTGCTTAATATTAGCGGGAATGATATTGTAAGTCGGGTTGGCTTTGTAGAGTGAAACTTTTAATATTGATGTGTGTTTTTTGCTCTATTTCCAGGTCCTTGTGGCCATGGCACGATTGATACGTCCACCGAAACTCAACAACCGTCTAATGGAGGCGAACTCCTTTGAGTATCGAACCCGTCATTTAATCGATGGTCGCATCATCGATTGTGATCAAAGAATCGGTCTTGTTGCTGGCTACATGAAGAGCGAGGTGACCGGATTGAATCCATTCACATTTATGCACCAGGACGATGTGCGATGGGTTATTGTAGCGCTGCGACAAAGTAAGTATCTAATGTGGTTTCTTAAACGACTGGTGGGTTGTTCTGGCATCTGTTCTGTATAGAAAATGTGCATTTCACTAGCTTTTAGGGTGTAACTTAGTGCACAATTGACGTTCAATTTGATATCTTTATTCGTTTCTCTTTGCCCAACAGTGTACGACTGTAAAAGTGACTACGGAGAGTCGTGCTACCGCCTGCTAACTCGCAATAACCGTTTCGTATATCTCCAAACAAAGGGCTACCTCGAAATTGACAAAGAAACGAACAAAGTTCACTCGTTCGTATGCATCAACACGCTGGTCAGTGAAGCTGAAGGTCGCCGCTACGTCCAAGATATGAAGAACAAATTCTCGCTGATCATCAATACGAAAATTCCTATCTCATCTGACAATGATATTCCCGCATCGGAGAATCCCCAACAATTAGAAAAAGCTGTGCTCTGTCTGATCCAAAACTTACACAAACCCGGCGACGACGAAGACACGGATGCGTCCACATCTAGCGGCCACCATCATCATCATCATCATGATGACGATGCAAACAACGAATCCAGCCTACTTATGAACATCATGAGTCCGGTGGCGCGTGCGGCATCAAGTTGCTCGATACGTTCAACAAAAACACCACCACTTGCCCTAATTCCACCAGAGGCGGCTACCGTCAAATCATCGATTTTGAAGAGTGTCGACGTTGTTGGCAAAAATATTCGCAGTGCTCGTGCTATGCTCAGTCCGCAATCGGGTCCAATATCGCCCGCCGGTAGCCGTGATGAGAATTCCAGTGATTCTTCCAGCACGACCGGCTCGAGCATACAAAATAGGCCATCCGTCCTCCAAAGAGGCGGAAGTGCTCCCAAAGACGAACCACCGATCAAAATTAAGGAAGAATTCTTCCACAGTCCACAGAGTCGTGTGCCGCCACTACCCAATAGCAACTGCAATTGTTACTATGAAATCGGTGGTCCTCGAGACGATTGCCTTGCCTGTCAGGAATTTGCTGGCTTGGCTTCATCACCTCCCGCCGCTGATGTTCCCAGCCGAAGTGGTTACCGATCACCCAGCTCATCGGTGTTGAAAAGAACACACTCAGCGGTGTCGTCAGACGGTGGCATGTCACCGTCCGATCAGATATCCAAAGTGGACGAGGCAGCGAAAAGGAGATTGATCTATCATGAAAACGCCGGCAGAGGTGAGACACGCTTTTGTTGAAGATCTCTTGTTTTCTATAATTTCTCTTTGAAGTCTGTCAGGCGATTTCGAATACCTTTGATCAGCTTGATCGTTCCCTGGATGACGTAGTGAATGCCACAACCGAGCTACGGGGTCAGTGCAATAACTTCACCGTACCAAACACCAACCAGCAGCTGGATGAGATTTTTGTAAGTAAGAAACATTGAATACTCATGCCATGATGACCAACATCTTTTCTCCACCCAGGAGGAACATCAAGAGCAAAAGAAAATGCTGGTCAGCATAAAGAGCGAATACGAGGCCCACCTGCAAAGCAGTACGTTCATCGAAACGCCAGTCGATGAGCAAACATTTAATAATCCTTCCGAGGACCATTTCACGCAGAAGAATGATCTGAAGCCCAGATAGGGAAACGCGGCGAGCGACAACAACAGCTCACCGGAAAAACCCTAAACATTTTGCAAAAGATACCTTATAACCTTTGGATACGTTTTTCGATCATCCCTGGGTGATTCATATTTTTCATCGATAGAGAGCTCGAAAACAGAGATAATATTTAAAAAACGTAAGAGAGCGAGAGTACACTTAGTAGAGAAAATTTTAGTAAATCTGATTAGAAATTAATTTTAAAAATTTAAAACAATTCTTTAAAGAAATCAATTTTTTTTTTTGTTAAGTTTGTGACTTCGTCCTTGTTGTTCAGTCTGTTATCAGTGTATAAAATCATTGTTTATATTATATGAATTTTACTTTTATATTGTTTTTATTTTTTATTTTATTTTTTTATTAGAAAAAAGTTAGTTTTAACAAAATTACATAAAACAAAACACATACACACAAACGAAATACATTTATACAAAGAAAACTTTTTTTTTTGCTTTGTCAGGCTTATCACGCCTTTTATACCACTTTTTACCTTTTCGATGGTACGCGCACTTTAAGTTAGGCGCTGAACCAAGCATAAACAACATTTCAAGACGAATACTCGTGACTTTCTGAAACAAAAACAAAACCCTTTGCTCTATCCTTTAAAGAGAGAAACTCACAAGCCCACAACAACAATTGTAAAAAAAACCAAGAATATCCTAAACACACGACGACAGAATGCACCACTAATTACCGATTTAATTATATTAATTACTTGATTTTAGACCTCTGTTAGCAACACTTGCGAGAACTATAAATGAATATTTGCTATATTTGCAAAGATATAAATAAAGGAAAAGTGATATAAGACTGTTCAAGTATAAACAAATAAGAAAAATACATAACTCTACGGAAACATAGAATATTCTTAAGTAAAAACAAAAGTGAGAATAAAAAAACAAAATAAAACAATTTTTAATTTTACATATTTGTCATGCAAAATATTATAATAATGAAATAATAAGGAGAAGATGAATAAAAAAAGATACATACAATTACTACAATAAGTACCTACCTACTAGAATAATGTTTGTAATTATTATTTTTAAATACCAGAGTATAGTTAGTTAATGGAAGAACAGAAGAGTATAGGTATACGTATACATACATCTATATAATATATTATATACATACATACAACATGTTGTGTAAGCTACTAAAAACAATTATTATTGTAATTATTATTCTATGCATACATGGTAGCTATTAAGTGAAACAACAACAACAAAACAAATAAATATGTAAAGCATCATCGTGTTTTCAATAACATCAACAACAAAATTATAAAAGAACAAGTATAAAACCAGTAACAAAACAACAGCAACTACAAATGGGAAATAAAACAACAAATTATTAAAAAAAACGAGGTTGCGTGCGTCTTTTAATTATTGACTTTGCGGCCTTAGATAGTACTAGAAGGCAATAAGCATATAAATAATCGCAGTCACATGAACAGATTATCTGTTGACAGACGAAAAGATATGCAGTGTCAAGCTTGCCATTTAGCTCTGCTAGCAGTTAGCCTGCATAATTGACAGAGCGGAAAGTGTTGAGCTTGTAAAAATGCAGGTTGCCCCGCCCCTACCAGTATTTCACTTGAATCCTAATCTGATTCTACATAAATAAATAATTAGGGCAAATTAGGCATATACCTACAGAGCCTTCCAATAGGGACTTTCGAACTTTAACAGCTGATTGCGGCCATATTGTCGAATCTACATCTGTCAAACTGGCAAGTATTCAGTCTGTTTTGCGAAATGATAAAATTGTTTTATCAAAAGCAATTGGAAGCTGCCCTTTATTTTCATCATATTCTTCATCTTCAGCGATGGGCCGAATTCTGGAAAATTGCAGAATTTGGGACGATACCAATCCACACGTTGGTCACCGTCTACAGATTTCTAAGTTCTTTTGGCCTGATTTGGATGATATGGACACCGACGACATACGGTTTCAGCAGGACGGCGCTACGTGCCACACAGCTCACGCCACGTTGAAAATTCTGCACGAGCAATTCAAAGGCATGGTCACCTCACGTGGAAGTGATTTCAACTGGCCATTGAGATCGTGCGATTTGACCCCATTAGACTTTTTCTTGTGGGATTTTCTGAAGTCGCATATCTATGCCACGAACGATAGCGGCCATTTTAGCCAACATTAGCCAAGCCAAAAGTCAAATTCAGCCTGATTTATGAGTCAGGGTCTTAGACAATTTGAAATTTCGTATGCGCTCCACGGACATTTGAAAAATGTCATATTCCATGCATAATGTCATCAAAAGGCCTTTTAAACAATAGGTCTGTTCCCTTACTTTTATAGTAAAAATAGAAAAGACTGTCAAAATGACAGTGAAGGGAATGAATTCTCTCTCAGAGAGGGAAACTTACGCAACAGTTAAGGAACGCTTTTGTAGTAAACTGTGAAAAATGACAGACAGTTCATAAAACCGAAATGCCAAATAGAACAAAAAATTCAAATCAGCTGTCAATTTTCAAGCGACTGACAGTTATTTCAATTCTTACACGCTGTCTCCACTTGCGATGAATTCAGAGTATGCGATAGAGCATGCTTTTAATATCACAACTCACAAGTGGAGACTATTATAGCAGCTTTATTTTCATAGTTTGCGATAGAAAGCATAATTTAAAGTATACCATCTATCGCATACTATAAACACAAGAAAAGTTGTCATTTAGCTGTCAATTAATTTAGAAATCGTAGTGTGCCTTTGAAATTCAAATAGTATTGAATTATTCAGCACCTAATCGCTTCAAAATGACGACGGATTGCAAAAAGTTTGCTATGAAATGACCATCAAACGAAATTTGACAGCTTCTCTGCTACGTGCTTTTTCGTTTGCTGTTGCTTTTTGCTTTAAATTTATAGCAAGTGAAGACAGCGTGTAAGAGGGGAAATATCTTGCTTTCTCGAAGCCGCTCTCTTTTACGTATTTTTCGAGTTGAGGAACGAAAATTGAGTAAAATGCGTAAAAATTCGTAAAAATTCGTAAGATTTAAAAATAAAGGAACAGACCTAATAAAAAATATTGATGATATCTCACACACACACTTTGTTTTATTCAAATTTGAAGAGCGTAATGAAATATCCCTTAGGAATTAGGATCCCAAACTTTTCATTTAACAATTCGCTAGTTGTACTAATTCTGCTATACGTATATAGAGTTTGGTATAGTAAAAAGTTTGACAAAGAGGAGCGATTCAGCTGTAATTAACTTCATTATAGCATTGGCAAGCAGTTGAACTGACATTTGAAAAAATGTATTTTTGATGTTGGATAAGCTCTATAAAAAAATGTTACAGTAGGCAAAGTGGCGCGGTTAGTATGTGTTCGACCCCAGAAGAACACGAGGTTTTAAGGATTTTCCACTACGCAAGTGCGCACCCTCTTGCGAACGTCTGACAAACATCCGAGAGTATTACTGTCATGAGAAAGCTACTTTTCCGTTTCCCTTCTATTCAGTCAAAAATTAAATAAACTCACACAAAACGATTGGTTGTGAGAATCTAGGGTGGAGTCCCTTACCTAACCCTTAACGTCACTTTGTTTTAAAGCTTTTTCGGCTGAAAAGAGTTGGCAGACGACGACGTCAGGGCAATTTTGTTATTTCATTTGTTAAATCCTAGTAATAATGAGAACACACGTCGTCTCCAATGCTGACTTAACGCAACAGTTATTCCCATGACCGTATGCCCTCCTTCTGAGAGGCTCATCTCATAATACTGAAAATAAGTCACATTGGCGTTAATGGACATAGTAAGCTTGAAGCCAGTCGTTAACCAACCTTTTCAAACTGTTTTCATTCAAAACGGAGCGTTTTTTTTACAAGAAACCTATTCCTACTCTTCTTGGATTTTTGTACAAAGATGTACATTTCCGCTGTCAATAGAAACGCATTACGAAATCCACAACACCGCACAATCCAATTGAAAAAAAAAAAACACCTTATCATCGGTAACATAATAACGGAAATTTCAAACGCAATCCAACATGTCCGCTTCCGTTGCTGCGCCTACGAGCAGTCACCGAAAATGCTTCCTTTAGTGCTTTCAAACTGAATTCATAGATGGAGCCGCCATCACTAGAAAGGCATTCCATTATTTACATTCTTATCGGAATTTCCAAATTTGTCAAATTTAATAACTCCTTCTAAAAATAACTACCAATTTAAATTCAATGCATTGCCGGTCGCAGATATTAACTCATTTAATTAATTTTCATTCACAATAATGAATTTAAATCGAACTAAAGCGCACGCACACTCCGCTGCACACACAAACCATACACAGCTGACAAAGCAACTGTCAAATTAAAACTCGGAAAAATAAAACATGTCGATTTTGCCCCCGGCCGGAAAGACGACAAGACGAGTGTTGTTATTTCACAAGCAGTTTAGAGAGAGCATCGCGTGTGAGCGGATGCCGGGCGGTAATTTTTTTTTTGATTCCTCCAGCCGTTTACAGCGTATCGCAGATTGATTCTATTATACTGTTTGACGGTAAATAACAGAAAACCGGTATACTAAGCTGATTTTTCTACAAACAAAAATTTTGCATTGCAAATTCGGCTTCATAATTTTATTTCTGGTTTTTATTTTGGTTGTGGAGCTTTGAATCCACGACTTTGGCACCAATGCGGTGGCGTGTACTTGTGTCAGCGGATTATTATAATTTTTTTCGTTTGATGAATTCCACCACGTTACTGCTCGAGTAGAGTAGAGCTGAAATAACAAAAACAAAAGAACGTACACAAAACTGTATGCATAGCAGTGTTTATGTTTACACATTAATCAAAATTAGGGCGACGACGAAATTGTGTTTGGTTAATTTCGGTTTCTATTCTGACCCTTCATCGTGCACCCTGTCATTTTTGTCGGGGATGAGGTGGTGGAAAAGCTGAACCTTTGTCCGTAACTGAGTTCTGACGGGTGTAAAACGCGCGCATTCTATTCGAAGACGAATCAATCTTGCTTTGGCCAAACGCAACGTAACTCACCTCGGCGGATGAAGTGACATTTTTTGACAGTCAACCCATTCTTTCAGTGGTACCTACATCATGTTGATGGTGGCACACGTTAAACGGTCATCCTCCGTTTCGGACATATAAACCACATACGGATTTCGGTAAAGCGGTCATGAATCTATATCCTCTCTCGGAACTGACAGAAAGGATTTCGAGGTGAATTTCGGTTCGTGGGTGGTGGTGTAATAAACTAAAGCATCTCTCAGGGGTTAGTTCTGTGCCAGGAAAAAACGAAAACGACTGCAAAAACTCTTGCGGAGAAGTGTTTACGCAACGATAGAGAACTTTCCTGCAGTCCTTCAATTCGTGTTGAAAATTAAAGTCGAAAATGTCAAAACGACCGAAAACCTAACGGTAGTGATTGGAATTGGTTGAATCTTTTTAATTTTGAGCTAATAGCAGTTTTCCCAATGAATGTCCTTGTCAATAAAATAGTTTTACTTTTCCTGTGCAAACCTTAAAGTGTGGTGAATTTCTAATGCATTCGAATGGAATTAAGAAAAGAGAAATGAAGAAAGAGTGAAACCGAAGTGCCGAAAAATACCCACAAAGCTACAAATTTGCATATGCTGTGCATGCATTCTGTGTCTAAATATTTGTATGCAAGTCCTTTTTCGCGTGCCATCGGGTTTTGTGTCCTTTTGTAAAAGAAAGTGAAACGACAAAGCCAGTGTCTTTATTTTCTTTTTTCAGTGATTATCCTTATTATTCATATCGTAGTGTGATGTTTTTTCTTCTCATTGCTTTCACAGAGCGTGTTCAGTGAGTGTGGGGGTGTAAAAAGGAAAAGTGTGGTGAAAAAAAGCAACAGCACATAGCTAGCAAATGTGTATGCATATTTTATGTTTTTATAGCTACTGTCAAGAGTGTGATGTGAAATGTAATCAGCACTTGAGTATATGAGGACGAGGAGTAGTGGATATTTACATTGCGGCAACAAATAATAGGATATCACACTTCAATGAAGCGGGAATGGTGAGTAAATACCCAGTAGGTAACTGCCTAGCAAATCATCACAAAGTTGTATAATCAGGTTGTAAAGTGCCTCAACCCTCACTACTATTTACCTATACTCTCTTGCATGCCCACTGTAGATAGATACACCTGTACACATCTAAATCGAATGATAAGGCAATTCTGATGCCAATTCGTTGTCACTGATTCAGATGATTGTATTCACATTTTTTCCAGCTTCAGACTTTATAGGTGACGTTCAATTCAGTAAACTGCGGGTGACTTATTTACACATTTTTGCTCTAATTGAGACGAAACGCTTAACAAAATTATACGGCATAATTATTTTATTGTTGTTGTTGATAATTTTAGACTATGATTTCACAAAGACGTCGCACGAATTGAATTGAATGATGCAACACTTTTGCTTTGATTCACTGGAACTCTGCTGGAATCTGCATTTTGGGAATTAATGTTGAATCATTTTGACATTGTCACAATAATATAAAACCGACCTTTGTCCATGGGCACTAATATTACAATATTTGACACCTGTCACAGGACTGCAAATTTTACATCAAACAATGCGAACTTTCAGGTTTCTAGTTTCTAGTTTTTGGTTGGTCTACAGGTATTCATAATTTTTAATTGATCTTGTCTGTTAAAGAAAATCCTCCATTGAAAACACAGTTTACGTTTTTATTTGCGTCAAAATTGGTTACCAATCCGACAGCACAGTGTATACGTAATTCTTCAATATTTTTATTGGATGTTTATGCAAATTTTAGGTGCAAATAAAAAGATTTTATTTTCAATATACCTACTGACTAGAAATTGAAATGTGTGACAAACGGCTCAAGGCTCAACTCGTTTAAAAAATCTTGAGCTGCCACAAATCTGGCCGGAGTTAAACTAGACATTCAAGCGAACACTGTTGACAGCAATGAGGTTGGTAGTCCTTCGACAAATTTCACTAATTTACCGAGAAACTCTTAACCATGCAGACTAGGATGAGATTAGGTCCTTGTACAGCTAATTTATATACTCTTTTGGATAGAGTAGTTTCCCAATACGTCAGTGTCAAAATGAAAAATAGAAAAGCAAATCAAGTGACATCTTAACAATTTGTAGGACATCAAATCAGAGTTTGTTAAGGTTGGAGCATACTTTTGCTGAAAAATTACTGAATATAGGTAGTTTATATATAATAAAGTCTTAAGTCATAAATATTGGAAAAACACTGCTCTAGCCATTAAAAGTCAGATTTGCTTTTCTGCATATTTCTTGATGATTAAAACAGAAAGTTAGCACATACCTGCATATCTATATATTGGAAAGAGGATAAACTACTCTATGGCATTCGACTCAAACCGAGTACGAGGATCGAGGATACGAAAAAGCGATTGAGCACATTCAAAAGACTAAGTAAGTACTTACCTATCTGAAGTGGACTAGATTGGTACTAGATGTACCTACCCTGAATGCAAACACTAGATTGGTCTGTAGTGTCACTTTTCCTAACTTAGCCACATATGCGAACTGTCAATTTAGTATTCAGTCCCGAATTTCTTGACTAGATTCGTCGGCTACCTCTCCATAAACGTCAACTGTAAAGCTGTTCAGTCGACGGATCTTGGCCAACCAAAACTGAGACACATCAGACTAGATAGGGATACTTGAACGTCCCCACTTACAAGTTACCTACCTCCGAACCCCTGATCCCACTGTCACTGCCACCAAATTCGATGTCGAACCACGTGCCTCGTCCTTATTATGGTGCATGTTCACTTTTAAAACAGAAGAAATTACAAATTACTACCTCGGGTGGTATCGCAATTCACTGGCTCATTTTTGTGCTCGCTCTCATTACACTTAAATTAACTTTGAGCTGACACGCGTTGCGCCCATGAACTGTGGCAATTGGCAGGTGCCCTGCGCAGTCGCAGTACCTGCAGTTTTTTTTTAAAGCACAGTGCAAAATGCCCCAGTAAATGCCATAGCACAATCCAAATATTTTTTGTTTCATTCGCGTTTCTTGAAAAATTAAATTAAAAAAAACAAAAAAAATTCCCCCCAAAACATCTAAATGATTGAGAGCCATTGTTTTCCCAATTAAGAAAAGGCACAGAAACAAACCCCAGTTCAAAATGTCAAGCGCCAGATGAATGAAAATCAAAATTGCTTCTGCCATATTTAGGAGGGTCGCACATTTTTTAATTCGCGAACAACGAACGTCACTACGTCTTTTCTTTCATCGGCTTTCCTCTGTTTACACCGCGCACAGTTTGCTTGTGTACTTAAGTCACCCCCTTGAGACTCATTTAAATGCTGCCATTGCTACTGCTGCCGCTCTATATGCCAGCGCAAACTACTGTTATACGTTCGGTGTAATCAAAATCCAGTTCAAGCTGAAAAAGGGGTTCTGCCTGCTGCACCCTTATTTTCATTTTAAATTTTTTTTTTCTTATTCCGACACAAAACAATGAAAATTCCGTTCTTACCCATGCCGTCGTGCGACGATTCAGAATTTCTCGCATCCGTGGTTACAAGTTTTCGCTTCTTCTTTTTTGCTTCCAACAGAATTTTATTAAAAAAAAAATATATTCAACAAAACAAGAATTTCATCTTGAAAAAAAAAGTTCCGGCCTAGGTCTACCTCTACATCTATATATATGAGAGTATGCAACTGCAAGCGTAGCGATGATGTAATGCCTTTGTCGTAAACGTCACAGTCCCTCTGTCGTGTGCACAAACAAAATATACAACACTGCTCAGGGCAATGGTATAGGGGTGGTGCAATTGCAAGGGTAAAAGGTACGAGTACGAGTACCTTGTAACTGTTTATAGGTATTTTTTGCTCCCTCTGACTTTGAGAATTTATTGCAATCATATATGCATTTGTACACGAGCTTCATGATTTTTATGGTGTTCCATTGTGGAAGCGAAAAATCGGGGAAGAAAGCTAAGGGTGGTGGGTATCGAAACTCGAAAGGTCAACACAGTTCTAAACTCGAGATGGTGGTGATGGTGACTCGTTGGAATGAAATGCAAAATTGTTGATAATGACGGTGATTTTCTCTTTTCGACTTTTCGGGGTCACCCTATACCACTTTTGGCGGGGGGGTACAAATTTGCATCTCCAATTGTTCGGGGAAAAGTTGAACTGGATAATTGGGAGCATTTAATTGCCAGTGGATTTAATGGTCACTTTGCAGATATCCACTAGGATGCACAAAACTTGTTGTTAAGGTCCGTTTTACGCATAACTTATATTTCCTTAGCTTTGAGCTTATTATGTCTGCCAACGACGGTGAGTTGACAATTCAATGCGAAGGTAGGTATATCATTGAGTTTCTTACTTGAGCGTTCTTTACGACAGTCCATAAAATCAATTAGAAGACCGGGCGTATAAAGAATTCGAATCATGGACCGTTGTATCGATTCGAAACCACATCTGGAACGCAACCTTCTTTCGGTTTCATTTTCATACAGCGAAGTGGAAAAGCCAACCGAAGAGGCCAAAGACCAATTACTGAAGATCAGCCTTATATATGAGATCTTCATGGTGACAATGAAGCCACTGACCATGCGGGCATGGTGTTGGTGACGGTGATTCATGCAGTCGCAATAGACAGAGACACAACGAACGAAGGGTCAAACGATTTCTTTGATCATCTTCGCCTCGCCATCACACAGATTGTCGGGCGAAGAATGAAACCGGTTCATCAATGAACTCTAAGTCACTTAAATGATCATATCGTGTTTATTTGGATTGGACTGGACATCCTCGTGATAAAGGAGGGCATCTATTATGTCCCCAGGAAGGGGTAAACATCTGTCAATGGCAATGTCCGTCTTTGTCCCTATTGTGTATCGAGAAATCGCCTCGAGCAATATGTGCGATACTAATGCATATTTTTGTATTTTTTATTTCTCTGCTGTTATCCTGTTTATATAGGGAAAATCCTGCCGATTCTTGATAAAAGGAATAGCCGGACAAAACATGGTAAACAGATGTATTGAGTGGTTCTGAAAATGGAATCGGTTGCCGGACAGAGGAAGCAACTGAAAGGACAAAGGAAACACGTGTGGTTACGTATACAACAATATCCTGAATGGGGGTGTTTTTGCTACATGTACCGACCTATTGATGCTGAAGCTTTTTATAGACTTTCAATCTTGATTCAGCGATGATGGCATCTGAATAGAGTTTATTGTTTGACATATGACAGGCGGTGGTTGAAAAGAGAAATGTGTCTATTAATTATTGTGAAGTTGCACAGGGTGTGGACGAGGAAATTGTAAATCTCTGTTTTATTTTTGGAGTGGTAGGCGACAACTATTGTATTTATTAGCCTTTTACAAATGAACGTGGAACTTTTTATACTTTTAGATAAGTAGGTAGCTAGCGGGCCAGTTATTTCGAACTCCCGTGGTATAAACAACATGAAGTGGAAGGGTGTAGGAAGGAAACGAAAAGGCGACATATTTTGGGTTGGAAACAAAGAGAGCGAGCAGTGAGTTATTAACTCGGTCGAAGTGGGTAATGAGCTATGCCTAGTAAGGTGGTGAGAATTTTTCAATGCTTGTGATCCAGGGCCAGCACTCAATTTTGACTATTTAACAAGACTTTTATGAAATTAAACTTTCAGCTTTCTAAAATGTTTTTCAATTTGTAGATTAATCGACAGAATATTTACTGCAGCCTTAACTTGCTTCGTGACCAACCTGTAGGTAAAACTGTCATCCTCATCAAGTTTTTTTCTCTATCGGCTTCCGACGAAATCAATTTGAATCACCTACCTCATGAGAAACTTCAATTGCTAAGAAGGCCAATCTGTAGGTACCTTACGTGAACACTATTCACATCTATAAATAACCATTCCACAAATACGCGAGTATATGCCACCCAAACAGACATTTTTGTCGGCGCCATGCAAATTTATATTCCTGATGAGCTGTGGCAGGAATACTCAAAACGCACCTTCAGCGAGTCTCATCATCGTTTGAGCAAAGATAGAAGTCCACATTCCACAATTCCAATTCAATTGTAAAAGAACACGGCGGATGACATCTTTATTTATGTGCAAACTTCAAATGCAATCATATTTTCATAGTCTTTGCAACATTCTTAGAGAGGGAGAGGGCTGACTTCTTTCGATTGCGATCCCCGCCAACAGAGAGACGCAGTTTTTTGTCTCCAACATAATATTTTGTTGCTTCTATGCAAATTGCCTTCATATGTGAATGTGGTGTCTGTGCAGTATGCAGGGACGCAGGGTCCGCTCCAGATACTTGGAATCAGATTCTCTTTGCCAATGTGCATAGCTAACTATTACGTGAGCGCCATAAATCAATTCATCTTATATCTAGTATGAGCTGCCTACATAAGTGGGACTACAAACACAAGTATGGCAGTCTCATGACATATCTATCGCAAAAATCACTGCTTCAGTTGGCTGTCGGAAGAACTAAGCAACGCAAATGTAAACAAAACAGAAAATATCATTTCACTGAAAATGATGAGAGAGAAATTTGCTTTTTTATTTGTTTTCTTTGTATAGCAAACGGATGCGTTGCTCAAAAAGTAATTACATTCTAGGAATGACCTACACAAAGTTGCCGTGTATGCTCTGCTTTCAATCACTGAGGATGTGCTGATCTATCTCTATTTATATGAATCAGCAACAGCAGATGGAGAAAATATGGTTTTCATGAACAAGATTGGGTAATGAATTAATTACAGTCAAGGAAGCGATTATTCAATAAATTCCTGAAGCACGCAACATTTGCCGGATACTTAAACAATTTGTCATGTTATTGAACGACACGCACGATTTCAATTAATTACAATCTTGTTAGTTGAATATATACATAGATTTCGACGATTTCGGAAAAGGCAGTCCTATACCTAGATTCTAGATATCAACGTATTTCGCTGTTGTACCTTTTTGACATTCGTCCTCCTCGCAAATATAGAAATAACAATCGACACTCAAATTCCTCCTTCAAAAGCGAACTTCTTGTTTTGTTTATCAGTCGAACAGAATAGGGGAATTTTTTAGCGGCCGATGATGGCGGCATCTTCATCATACAGGAGCAGCAGAATCTGTTAAATGCGCTGATGATCAGGCATAGCTATGAAGAGTCAGAAGCTTAAAAAATAATAATGCCCTTCGTGGAAAGTGGAGATACCTTCCCTGATTAAAGGTGCATGATATTGCATCATGTTCCCAAAATTCGGTGCATTTTTGGTAAAGTTCGCGAGAGCTCCTTCCATTCTAGAGCTCTACATGCTACATGTGCCTTAAAGTCATTAAAAAGGCGGTTAATCTCGACTTGAAATTCGTTGCTTTTTTTAATGAGTAGTCTAGTTGGTCTGCCAAGCCATAAAGCCCACTGGTACCTACTGCCTTCCATAATATTTTTTTTAAGTTCACAGTTCACACAGAACAGTATCTATTTAGCAGATACCTGGTTATAGTTTTTGCAAACAAATTGACCTGGTAGTCCAACCTTCCTTTCTCAATGGTTTAGCGCATATACGCCTGATACTACCAAACCTTCGTATATTTAAAGAGCTCCACTGGTGAGCCATACAAGCTGTTTTTGTCCATATTTTTATAGAACAATATTGATCCCTTATGGATACGACTAATACAAATGAAATTTGAAATTTTTAACAGGAAGAAGAGCTGCCCTTCCGGTTTTAAAGAAGCTTGGCTTCCTTTTAAAACTCTCTTTCGCTATTTTAATCTTGGGAATCTTCAGTCTTTTTGAGCTGTTCAGCTGCATACCTTCTTTTCCTACCTTCTACTGACTCGATTGGCTTGCTTCGCCACCTTGTTTTGCGCTGCGATGTTTTTTTTACATCTGTTTCCGTTAAAAACGTTCGTCATAAGCTAGGTTAGGTGGCTATCTTAAGATACTTAGACCAGAGTTGTAAGTTCATTGTCATACACATGAGTTAGGTGGATGGAAGGTGACCAGAGATTCCAGACCGGGCATACTAGTGGGAGCGTACAAGCAGACTTTGAGAAGCAGTATAATGTATAACTAATACCTCGTCGGCGCAGTGGCTTAGTGGTAGTGTGTTGGGCTACTAAGCGAGGAGTCTCAGGTTCGAGTCCCGAAAGGGCCAAATTACATCTTAAGGTTTTTTTCCGCTGCGCCACCTCTCGCGAACGTCTGACAAACATTCGAGAGTAAAACTGTCATGAATGAGCTTCTCAATTAGCCGTTTGGACTCGGCGTAAAATTGTAGATCCCTTCCAATTCAAAACGAATGGTTATGAGAAGCTTGAGCCCCATAGACCTGTCGCGCCAAAATATTTATTTATTTTTAATACCTCGTTGGGGTACCAAGTGACGATATTCAAATAATCGGGCCAAGCGAGGTATTCGTCGGGACGGAAAATTCTCCGATTCGGAATATTTCTCCGACATTTTGTAACGCATATCGGCGAATTACGGTGAAGTGCGATGAAGTGCATTTTTTTCTTCAATTTTTGACAGCTAGGTTCCGATATCCTCTGACAGAAATTGGTTGCGGAATTTGTCTACGATTTGGATTTGAGACTCCGATAGAGTATGCGTTGCGGAGAAATTTCCGTTCCGACTGACACCTCGCTAGGGCCGAATAGTCTACAGTCGTCATACCTATACCTCCGGCTATTTCTCTGTAGTGGCTTGTTTCCTACTTTTGGCAACTTCTTTGAAGTTTTCAGGATACTGGGATCACTGGTTCTTGGCGTCTGTTGTAGTTAAATTTGTGCACATTAAAGAGGTCTAAGGTTCACAGCTTTTTCTCTTTAGTAAGTCGAGGTATGGATATAGTCGCCAGAAGAATATGCTTAGATATGAAATTCCTCTCGGAATATTTGTATTTTCCTTGATGTGATGAGCACTTGGCCTAACAGTTTAACAGTCACCCAGATTGGTATGTTAATTCTCTTCCCACTGGACACCTATAGATGACTAGCGGAACGTCAAACGTACGTCCTTATAAAATACAAAATCTATCAGCAAGCTCATGTCAGCTTTATATATCTATTGAGTTTGACAATACTTTGACGCGTCTCGCTATAGTCATCTAACGCACAATGAATCGCGGCCATTGCTGTGAAAACTGATTGATTTTGCTTATTTTGTCCATCCTGTTTAATGTCAGGGCTTAGAGATTATTTAGAGTGACAAATCGAGGTATCACTGCTAATTTGTATAAAAACCTAGGCGAGTCCCTCTAAATCTGTCTTTGTTTGCATCGTTAATGCTCTTGCCTCATGTGGGCTTTTGCTTTTATTTTGTTAACATCACCCTAAATAAGTAATTAAGCGAAATCAAGTGCGAGTGTTTAAGGTAGACTTTCGAAAAGAATTACTCACGTAATGTATCGTAAATTAAATTTAGCAATCACTAAAGATAAGAACCGTCAGGGGGTAATTTATGACTATGCCAATAAGTGCCTTAATTCCTTATAGTTCATATTAAATATCAAGCACGATAAACCTTATCATCAAATGAATAGGCTGCACCTTTTTTTGTCATACCGATGTTATTTTATGTAATATACGCCAAATGAAATGTGAAGCTCCGTAGGTGAATTGCGTTTAAAGTTTTCCAATTTCGACCGCTGGGATTTCCTAGTGCGTCCACATATGTGCTGCGTTACAGAATTATGACAAAGTTGTCATCGCAAATTAGCGTCTCCAATTAGCACTTACTTACTTACTTAAGGTGGCGCTACAGTCCGGGGTGGACCTGGGCCTCAACCAATACGCCTCTCCAGTTAGCGCGATCTTTTGCTAACTGCCTCCAGTTGCGCACTCCAAGTTGGTTGAGGTCCCCTTCCACTTGTGCGCGCCACCTAAGGCGAGGCCTTCCTCTACTGCGTTGTCCCTCCGGGTTGGAATCGAAGACTCTTCGGGCCGGAGCGTTGGTGTCCATTCGCTCTACATGTCCTAGCCATCTTAGACGACAAATGCGTATGTTTCTGACCAGGTCGGTGTCGTTGTACAGCTCGTAGAGTTCGCTGTTAAATCTTCTCCTCCAAAGCCCGTCAACGCAAACGGGACCAAAAATCACTCGAAGAATCTTGCGTTCGAAACGGCCAAGAAGATCTTCATCCGCCTTTGTTAGGGTCCATGCTTCTGCGCCATAGAGCAGGACTGGGATGATGAGGGTCTTATATAGAATCGACTTAGTGTTTCTTGACAAGGCCTTACTAGTCAATTGCCGTCTTAGACCAAAGAAACAGCGATTGGCAAGTGTAATTCTTCGTTTGATTTCTGCTGTGGTGTCATTATCAGAGTTTATAGCGGAGCCGAGGTAGACAAAGTCCCTAACTACCTCCAAATTATAGCTGTCTATCGTGACGTTCTGTCCGATTCGTCGATGTTGTGTGTCCCTTCTTGTTGACAGCATATATTTTGTCTTGCCCTCATTCACCACTAAACCCATTCTTGCCGCTTCCGTACTAATACTTGCAAACGCGCCAGTGACAGCTCGCTGTGTTCTGCCAATAATGTCAATATCGTCCGCGTATGCAAGCAGTTGCACAGACTTATGGAAAATTGTGCCTCTGGTGTTGGCTTGTGAGTTGCGCACAATTTTCTCAAGAATGATGTTAAAGAAGTCACATGACAGCGCATCACCTTGTCTAAATCCTTTTCTGACATCAAAGGTCTCGGTGAGATTGTTTCCGACCTTAATGGAGCAGCGAGCGTTCTCCATCGTCATTCTGCACAATCTGACGAGTTTGGCAGGGATGCCAAAACTAGACATGGCTCTGTATAGCTCGTCTCTATAAATGCTGTCATATGCGGCCTTAAAATCGATGAATAGATGGTGGGTATCGATTTGGACTTCTTGGGTTTTCTCCAGGATCTGCCGTAGTGTGAAAATTTGATCGGTTGTGGACTTTCCGGGCCTAAAACCGCACTGATAGGGACCTATCAGATCGTTGACGAATGGTTTAAGGCGTTCACACAGTATAGCAGATATGATCTTATACGCAGTGTTAAGGAGACTGATGCCTCTATAGTTGGCGCAGTTTAGAGGGTCTCCTTTCTTGTGGATCGGGCAAACGATGCTGAGGTTCCATTCATCAGGCATACTTTCTTCTGACCAAATCTTGGAAACGAGTTGGTGTATGCTCTCCACCAAGCCATCTCCCACTGCCTTAAAAAGCTCGGCAATTAGCACTGCTACTCGAAAATAACCCAATTAGCAGCCATACAATTTAAACATCTAATAAAAGGCACTCTTATTGAATGTTTCCAATAAATAGATCTTCTTCAGAGGCCAAGCAAGAGCCACAGACGCCTCTAAGCCCATACCAAATCTGCGACCCAATTTTCCGCCTTAATTCCCTCAACCTGAGTCGTCTGTA
This sequence comes from Cheilosia pagana, assembly GCA_936431705.1. NCBI lineage: Eukaryota > Metazoa > Arthropoda > Insecta > Diptera > Syrphidae > Cheilosia > Cheilosia pagana. The sequence goes on from OW386168.1 coordinate 38,851,536, forward strand.
CAGCCCACTATGTGTATCCATCATCTTAAGTCTGAAGTGCGTACGCGCAATTTTTCTCGCCGCTGACCTCATTTTTCTGTTTTGGCTGAAGCACAATCCAACCATATCCGTCGTTCTTTCAACCATATTTGTGCTGTCTCACCGCATCGACGCAGAGTGAATCTCCAAACACACCACTCTGGGTTTAAGATAAATGATTTCAAGAGCTGTGTCAGATAGCCATCGCGCTGTGTGTGTTTCACGAGTTTATTCATAATTAAGTCACTTTGAAGTACGTTCGTTATAATTCACGAAAATGTACATATACCTACCTACCTTACCTATTCCAAAAGGAGATGATGGTCTTGCATGTGCGTTGACAAACCGAGCATCCACTTATCCTTCGTTTAATCGGCCTTTTTTTAAACATTAGCCATAACGGACTCTTAAAGCTTAAACTTGAGCGGTACGTTTGTTTTTTTTTCTTTTGTTACAAGTTTTGCAGATATTTCTGCGAAGATACGACGCAGAGACGTGATGGTATATGAGAGATAAATCTGGGTGGGCAACGTAGACGACAGGCACTTCGAAAGGATATTTCAAGGGTTCCTGCTATTTAACACCGCTTTGTTTGTTATTTTCTTCAGACTGATGGCTGTGTGCGGATTACTCATCACTGTTTTATGAGAAAGGTGCGGGTAGGAAACAGGTCGATTTTGATGAGACGCAAATGGATGAGTAATACGATGATGGCAGCGATAAAATCTAAATTGGAGAAGTTCTCGTCTTTCTTTTCTTTATCAATAGGGCAAATGGAGTGGATTGCCTTGAATGGTGCGGGGATGCCTTATAAAGTCCGATGTAAAGTGGGTTGGCTCTCCAATTGAGAGAGAGTTTCAACATTGGGTGGGGAAGTAAATTGTGGGTCGCTTTTAGATCGTCAAACTGAAATTGGCGCAACAGAAGTGAAAATTAGTTTTATCCTAAATTTGATAAAGTTGTTTCCCGCATTCGATTTGAAATATAATTTTGAAAGTATTTTTTAAAGGTAGATATATTCATTTTATAAAAAAATTTTAATAAAGAATTTGTATAAAGAAAATTAAAGGCATTATTCTTTGATTTATCAGTGGAACTGATTCTCTCTTCTAGTAGGCAAAAATTCCACATTAAAAAAGTGGACTTATTTCCCACTATAGGAGTAAATACCCATGTGGAGTAAATTCCCGTGGATTTATTTCCCTGCAGCATACAGATTCGGGTTATGTATAGAAAAGCACATCGGGTAAATGGCTGGCAAGCACGTCCAATTTTATTGAAATGTTCTATATACATAGGTACACCCAGAGAAAAGCCTGTGTAAATTTGACCTAAATCGCGGTATAAACCTGCTTAGTCCTAAGGCCATTTTGAACTTGGTAAGTTCTAAGGTTTGCCTTATATTCCTTATGTAACCCAACTTTTTTTAACATGTGTAAAATCAAGCTAGTTCTTGGTAATGGTTTGCTAGGTTGCCTAAGGAATTTTACCTTAAACCTAGGCTGAATTTAGCCTAACATTTTACCTAAGGAATGCGTAATTTTAGATATTTTAATTTTTAACATGTGTTAAATCAAGCTAGTTTTTGGTAATGGTATGGTAGGTTGTGTACGAAATTCTACCTTAAACCTGGCTGAATTTAGCATGACATAAAGAATTTAAAGAAATGTTTTGCCCGCCTAGAATGCAATGTTGTTATTATCTGAAAATAGAAAACAGACATTTGACTACATACAATTTTCTTTGTGAAACATTTTTTACTAACATATGTCCATTTGTTTTATATGTATTTGCCTTAAGATCTTTCAGAAAGCATTTTAGAAAAATAACTGATTCGATCGCTGAATATGGCAATGTCGAAAATTGTTGGCCATTTTTGAAAGTTTAAATTGGTGTCCGGTTTCATAAAATTAAAGTCCATATTGATCTGGAAAAACAAATTTAAACGAATTAGAGGCAAAATCATGTGATTGTAAAGAAAGAAAAAATATTACCAATTCTTGAGCACGGAAATATTTGTAGAGGCCAGTCTTGCGAAATGTGTTTTTATAAATACATAAAACGAAAGTAAGATTTAACTGCACTTACCTTAAACTTCTTCTTCGTCGAACTTCTTGTCTAATTTATTTGTTTTTAACTTTAACTTTCTTGTATTTTGTATACTGTGTCGAACTATTTAAAATGTTTTTAAATTTCACTTATTTATTGAACTCATCACTTATTTGTTTCCTTTAAAAAACACATCCATACATTAGGTATAAAGGCCAGATCGGAGTGGTTTGCTTTGCCGCAACTGAAATACATTGTATGCAACAAACGAAAATAAATTTGATTTGCTGTTGCAGGCGGCTTCTTTCAGGTGGCTTCTATGAATCAATTGTCTGACTGCACCTGGTATGCGAGATTTTATCCTCAGCCTGATTTATTTACCTACGAACTTGGGTAATTTTGCAGGGTTTGCGAACATCACCTTATACCTAAGGTACATAATACCTAGTACTAATGTTATTTTTATACTGTTTCTGAATCCAACGGTACCTACATTCCGTTGCAATAAACGAAAATAAATTTTATAGAAATATTACCTTAGTTTTATAAGCAGAGTTACGTATGTCCTAATGTGGATATACACTTATTTGTATTAAGGTTAAAAAACCTAAGGACCTATGGCAACTTAGCCTATTTTTCATTCCCTATGCCATGCATAAGTTATGTTATGTTATGGCAGAGTTGTGCCTGTCCAAAAAAATCCATACAAAAATATTTGCCTAAGTCGTTTAAGGCAATTTTACACGGTATTTTTCTCCGGGTGTATTTGGGCTTATTTGCATAGATTTTTGACTTCAAAAAACCCCAAAGAAAAAAAGTACAATGGCGTTAAATCGCCGATTACTCAATTAGGTAACGACTCAACGACTAACGATGCTAAAGGTAATTGAATTGATTCTCTGGCTGTGGTACCGTCTTGTTGAAACCACATGTTGGTCACATCCACTTCATGTAATTTGGGCACTAAAAACTGGGCTATCGTCATATCATGTAAGGAACACCATTAATTTTTACAGCAGCATTTTCGAAGAAAAATGTTCCGATAATGCCTCCAGGTCAAAATCCGCGCCAAACAGTCACGCGTTGTAGATGCATTATTTGTTTCTCAGTAATTAACCGTGATCCAGTGTCCCTGTATTTTTCAATTGTTATCTTCACAGTTGATGATTTTAAGTCACATCTTTTGTACTAAAATTTTGGACTGTAGCTGACAAACCTTTATTATTTTTAAAATATTGCTCAACAATGAAAATGCGTTGTTCTTTCATGTAGCGCTTGATTTTTACTAACCCCCAAACGCAAAATTCAGATTTTGCGTGAATTATGGGACACCATTTATAAGCTATCTACCTATTTTTATAGCTGGGTTTTATTTTAGGGCGAAGGAAAGGGAGCTACAAATCCACGGCATCGAGCTCGTTTTTATTCGAAAAATAGTTGTCAACTGTCTGTTTGCATAGAATCTGAGAATCGTTCGACAAAAGTTTAAGCCGCACCGCATATTTATCTTCCAAAATAAAAGGCATCCATATCAAATAAATATCCAATTAAAACCAATTTACCTCACACGTATATTTGCGCGCCATTCCTGATGCTACTAATAGTAATTACAGTTTACAACAAAACCGTTAATCACGGGGAATGCTTTGATTGATTTATGCAATCAATTGAGCCATTGTACGGTTGAATAACAAAACCCTCAATTATACCACCTTTGAACGCATCAATGGACACATCATTAACGCTTGCGTAGCAATCTTGATTGACTTGACCTTTAACACATACGCATAATAACCTCGTCTTTATTTTGGTAACAGCAACACGTACATCGCAAGTTATTGTAAATAAATAGTAAATAAAGCTTTGAAATTTACCTCAAAATTCGAGGCAAGATCTTCCTGGGTCCATTGTAACAGGTATCCAAACAACAATACGAAGCGCATCCATCCCCTGATGCAACTCATCGCTCACTAGGTGGCATTGTTTATCTGCGATGCGGATTTCGCATCTGTTTGCATGAAAGCGGAGGCAGATTTCCACTTGAGAAGTATTTTTAACGTTTCCCGGTTCACTTTGATGTTTACGCGTACTCTACAGCGGTGCACCGTGCACAGATGCACCAGTATTCCAGTGGTGCATCTGCATCGTGAAAGGATTACGTGCTTGTGTTGTTGTTGTGCATAGGTATATGAAAACCGGGGTGAAGTGAAGCAATTAAATTTACCGGAACTGTACTGAATTGCGCCAGCAGCTGTCAGGCAGCAACTGGGCAGACGGCAGACAACACTATACAGACAGACATGGCTATAGGGTTGTCCGTCTGTATAGAGAGCATGCCGATTATACTACAAACTGCAACTGCAAGTGATATTCGTAGTAATTGGAAATGCGTGTATGCGAGTATCTCTGATGCTACCAACCAGCACATCTCTGCTTCAACGGAAATGTGAATCTCTTCAGATACAGCTACTAGTGAATGTTGCAATCTAGTGGTCGATGGTTCCACTTTCTAGGGGCGATGTTCAGTGTTCAATGTTTGATATTCGTTGGATGCGTTAATGAGCCGGTAGGTAGTGGTACGGAAGTTATTTTTTTAGAGAGTTAGAGTGCCTTCCTGGAGTTCTTTGCTTTGGAGTTAATATTCGTATTTGAATTGGAAGCAATTTGTTAAGTACATTTCAGTTTATTACATTGACAAGTATTCGTCATAAGAAAAAGAGATAAGAACCATTACAGAAAGTACTCTGTCGGATGCAACTATTTTCGGAGAAGCAAAAGTTTGTGGTTAATACCTAGGAGTCTACTCGTGCCTTACAGCAACAAATTTTTAAATACAAACTTGTGCTTTCTGACAAAATTACTTCTTGTGTGAATTAATGAACACCCTTTAGTTAAGTATAGAACTAAAAAGTAAGAAGATTGAATCGTCTGTTTTCGAGTGACAACGTCCATGGAAGGTAAAACAAATGTTAGACTATGCGAGTTCTTAGATCCCTTAAAGCTTGGAAACGGCTGCACATAGTACCATTCACCTGATAAAGTGGGTTTTAGAGTTGCGGGTCAATAAATCAAATGAAACATGTTAATACTGCAGCTACAACTCAAAAACGAGCAATGGACTCATGGACTTTTGCACAGAGCTGTACTGGGGGACAAAACTACATTTTAAAAGAGCAGATAAAGTAGCCTGTTCAATAAAACAGACCTCTGGTCCCGCTCAAACATCTCATAAAACAGCTAGACGGCCGCTCATAAAATTTGTCACTAAAGGGATTTTTAGAAAGTGTTTTAGAGTCTCTTTGAGCCTACCCTCACACTCGGAAAGGGCTTCATCAGTTTGTTGGTCAAATTCAACAATGAGGGCTCCCTGCCGCGATCTAAATAGAACTTTGAAGCTTCTCGTAATTAACTCGTAACTATAATTTTATGCCACTTCAAAGGAAGTCGTTTAAGAAGCTATATCGGCCACAGTTGTATCCTCAAATGTATGTCAAGCGGGACCTTATTAGAGTCCAGTTGACATTTATTAAAAAAAATTGTGTCTTTCACTTTTTGTTAACCTTTAGCGCTATAATGTCATGAAGCAGCTCTGAATTGAGCCATTCGAAGTGGCATGTAATTGTAGGAACTTTCCATTCGTCTCATCAAGAAATAAAACAACCAAAGGTTAAGTTGTTGCACCTAGAGTACATTTAGTTGTAAAAACTGACTCGAATAGACTGACAGAATAGCCACTCGCTACTTTGGGGTTGGAATAGACCAAAATTGTTGTAAGAGCTCCTAAAATTCAGCATACTATCATCTACCGGTACTTCGCTGATCTTTTGATGCTTTAACCTTATTTTAAATATTTACCAACCGCTCTTAACCGAAATCCGACTGAGGACCTGTCTATCTTACTAAATTATCACTTAAAAAGATCCGTTCCACCCTTAACAAGTTACACGAGCCCTATATAAAACGGTACAACAGACTTACCTAAGGCATCACCTTCAGGGCTATTTTTAAAAATTCATGAAAAAGCAAACTTTTCATTTCTTGTTGATGCTTTGCACAAAAAAAAATAAACCATAAACAGAACCTATCAATTTTTTCCCCTCACAGACCGTCACTTCGTCTTCGTCGGCATCCATCCAAACTTTAATGTAATTTGCCCAACTTATAGCACAACATCGCTACGGGAATTTGTCAAGAAAGTCTTAAACAAAAAATAACCACGGCACAAAGGAAACAATTCCCTCCTTTAAATGACTTTTTGACTGAAAACTCTCGTTAAGAAGTTTCACACGCTTTTCTCCCGCCTGACACATTTCTTATTGACCTAAAAGTTTTCGCCGAAGCAAACTTTAAACATAGCACTGCCAGACCATACCCTTCGTCAAGCTGTCAACAGAGATGCAAACTTTCGCATATACAACAACAACAATCCCCCGAGAAGTGTGTGTAGATAAAATGAAATTGATATGTGCATGAAAGTCGCACCGCGGTCTTGGGTCTTTAGGTAAACTTATATATACTTAGCCAGCCAACGTTGCGTTTAATCGGGTAATTTACCGCAGCAACGCTACAAATCTGAGCTCCGTATGAAATGAAATACGATCCTCTCTTTCTCTCTTCATATGCGTCATTGAATATCATATCTTTGCTCAGCATTATAAAAGCCAAGGCCGCGCACTTGCGACTGGCTCCCTGCACCTTTCGGGGTTAACATATTGACATTTATGCGGTTAGCTCAAAACAATCATACACAAAACGCGTGGTTGGGAACATTGGCCATACCGTTTAGCCGGCCGACCACAAATGAATTAGCCGCATTTGAAAGTGCAATTTGTCAAGCAGGTCCGAAGGCCTTAGGTGGTCGTGTTCGCCTATCAGGAAAGTTAGGGTGAACCCAGATTAATGGCCGAACAAATTACTTAATGATGAGAATGATTAATTTGTGAAGCGTCCGTCCACCAATTGAACGCATGTGGACTTGTGGCATCAATCAGAGTTTGCCAAGGGGATCAACTGAATTGACTGTTGCGGTAATTTGCAATTAAAGTGTTTGCGATTAATTTACAAGCGACTTGGGACATGTCTCCACGGGGGTTTTCCTATAAACTAGTTCTCCGGACCTGACTGTACGAGGTGAAAAAGAAAATATTTTTTTTAAATAAGCTTTAAACCTTCTATAACATCAAAATATGTTGAAGGGCCCTCAGCATATACGTTTTCAGAGATATACGCGACCCCAATGCACTTTGCAAATTATAACTTCAACCTCAAGGTTGGTTGATCAAAGGAAGCTGTGTTACAGCGGAATTCAATCCCTCCCTGTAGCACAGTTACTTTTTAATTTACGCCGCCAAATAAACAGAGATGCATATGCAAGTTCAATCCTTTTGTGTTTTGGCTTCCTTGCTAGCGCTGTCTGTTATATCTCCATCCCCATTTCATGATGAGTTTTGATTTCATTTCACCCACTGCGCTGCCAGCCAGTATCTGGTACAATTTTAATTGGACACAAGGAGATCCCACTTGCGGGATGTATAGTTGAGAGAGCAGCCCTATCTACTAACCGCTCCCTTCCGGTGAGCATCAGATCTGTCATTTAAAATTGTTTTCCAAGATTAAATTGTCAGAAGTAGAAAAACAACAACAAAAAGAACACGAATCCATATCTGTATACCCAGATGAACTTATCCCAAACAACACCTTTTGACCTTTAACGCTGACACAGTGTAGCACCGAAATTTGCTTAAGCTCGATATGTAGGTACGTTTTCATTTCGTATACTGACAGACGTGCATATGCATAACTGTATAGCTCTGTTCGGTACACAAAGGGAGATGAATATTTACTTACTATCCTTGGCGGGGCGCTACCCGTACCTGCCCCACACTACACCGGCTCAATGTGTTTTTGTTTGAATGAACTTTTAAGGTTACACGAAACGTCCTTGGTTTGCATTGTCTTACAACGGCTTTGGCAGAACATTGGCATATGGGAGCGAGGGCGCCACTCTGCGGATGTCCCCAAAGGGGTGGACGGTGGAACATAAAAAGGATACACACGAGATATTGCATCGTTTTGCGGGTCGGATAAAGGTTATCGAAGTTTACACACGTCTTTTGGACGACACAGTAATTTGCAATGTCCGTAATTTTTTCTCGTTCCAGGCTCTAATTGAATCGAATTTAATGGTTTCGGTTTGATTATGCTCAAGCAGGCACAACTTGGCACGACAAACATGCGGAGATTTTGCCCCGTGGTCTGTTCCGAAAATGCCAAGATGCTAATCGCTGCTAATAGGTGAATTAAATAAGCGTAACGTGCTGTTTGGATTGTCGTAAAAACTTGTGTTGACTCACTTTGTAGTGGTGTTTTTCTTTTTTTTTTGTTTTCAAGATGTTTTCATTAAAATTAGCAGTAAGAGTTTTTTTCGAACGGTAGGTATAATTTGAAGGAAAAAGTAACTAATTGATGGGCGGAAGGAAGGGCTGTTAATGAATTGGAGTTTTTTTTTTGGTCGCCTTAGGGGAATAGATACTTGGGGGGGTGTAAGGACTTTAGAAAGGCGACGCCATATATTAAAGTACGGAGTATTTTCACTGCACGCATTTGTTAAACCCTCAAAGAAATTAACTCTCCGTTTCGAGGTAAAGAAAAATTATCCGTCACTCCAAATGAAATATATTGAAGGCAGATTAAGGAGCTGGTGGATTACCAAAGTCTATTGACGAACAGAAATTTCTTAAGGAGTTCTTATATCGAAAGATATAAGAAATATAGAACCCCTAGAGGCATAAGGTGTGACAGTAGAACGATCTAAGGTTACAGGTAATCATCGCCCTAATATATGGAGAAATACGACATAAGCATCTCAAAAGCTTACTATATGCTGGACTAGAAAACAGTATCGTGGTAAAGCAATTCATTGCTCATCAGAGTATCTACTAATGTTATTCGCGTGACATCAGTCGTTAACTTTTGGAAGCATCACGAAAAACCTCTTGCCTTCACTCGAATATCACTTTTCAATAAAGAAGCATCAATGTGCGGTAAGTGGAGAGACACATTCGCAGTAAGTTTTTTTTAAATATGGACTTTTAAGGCTAAAACCTTAATACATAAGCATATTTAACAAGGACCACCACGGTTGGAATTACCGCATCTGTAAGAAATACGCAATTCTCTGGTATTTTAATGAAAAATTAAAACAAAATAAAAAGAAGTCATCCGGTTAAGGATACAGTTAAAAAAGCCTATTGTTGGCACCCCAACATTGATTTGCACATGAACTTTAAAACAGTGTTACCAATAGCTTTTAAAGATTTTTTTTTCCTCAAATTCGCATACAATATTTTTCCATGAACATATTTTGTTAATTTGGCAACACCATTGTATTTTTTTATGGTAGTAGTACTCAAATAAATACTTTTAAGCAACAGTCATAAATCTTTCCCGCCTTTTTGCTATAAACTGAGAAATGCCTATGAATGGAACGAAGAGACAATAATTGTTGAAAATTGACTTTGCTTTATTTTACTGTACCTATTTTTGTAAATGTTTTTTTTAAGAAATTATGTGTTTTGTTTATGTTTTTTATTAAAAAATATCTTAATAAAGGTAAATGAATAACATTAAAGTTATTTAAATGTTTTATTTTATATTTACACACAAATAAGGACTCAAGTTTTTTTAAGGTGCCAATCATTGGATGTTTACATTTAAAGACCAAGATTGAGTTTAACAATTAAGCTTAAGTGGTTAAAAAAAGCAAAAGAATTTTTTCTGTTGCATTTTTCGTGTCGCTATAACTGGCCCCTTAGATAAAAAAAACAGAAAGGAGCAAGGTTTCGAAATGGAGTATTTAGACAAATATACGCTCAATTTGGACTGCGCTGATGATCTTTCGCGTAACATCAGCATAGTTTCTATATCAAATTTTGTACATTTTGTCCGTACATTACCCCTCCTCAAAAGATGTTTGACTTTTTCCTTGCCAGGAAGTAAATCCTGCACTTCACTGTGAATTGACCAATTCGCCTTGATTATGAGTACTAGCCCTCTGATTTCTGAATATAACAGAGAGATTTGTCTTTGTCTACTTCTCTACTTTTATAAGTCATAAAGTAAGTATGAAATAAAGCTGGGTCCGCCGCATTTGATTTTTACTCAAACAAATTTATTTAATTACTGTTTAATTGTTCTGTTCTTGATTTTTTCGCCCTTCGGGAAGTGGCAGATTTTGAGGCGGACCTAGCTCACCGGTGAAGCTGGATCCGCCACATTGACTTTTGAAAGATTTTTTTTCGTTTTTTAATTTGCTCTGGGGAAATATAATTCTTTTTAAATCGCCCACAGTTACAATTTTAATGTTTTTGTTTTAAACTGACAGTTTGCAGTAAAACTCTATTGTTTTTCAAGGAAAAGGCTGAACAAATATTATGAAAAAATTAATAAAAAAAAAATAATTAGGTAAACCCGTTGGAATTTTACTAAGCCAGACATATTTAAAGAACGTGGGCTACTGCTCCAGTAAATCAAATATTTTGTGGCCCTTCTATAAATGGTCCAAAAAGGTAAGCTAAACCTACCAAAAACAAAAGCTTTGAAAAACGAATTCGTTCCCAAAACTAAAACACATTCCAATTGAAAAAGTCTCTACCATTACAAAACAAATTGCCAACAATTTCACTCAACAGTCCTCTCAAATGTTATTTTCACGACACGCAGGAATAAATTAAACAAACAGCCTCAGCAACAAATAAAAGTGACAAGCCTGCTAAGAATGTATTTCATTTCCCCGCATTAAAGCCACCACACGCCCGAAACCGAAACTCCCAAGGGAACAAGAACATCAGAACACACCCAAAGTGACAAAGACATTCAATAGTGTATCTCGCAAGAACAGCAACCATGCATCTGTTCTGGAATTTCCTCGCAATGGAATGAAAATATTTCCTTCTCTCGGCAGGAGGAACATACCTTATCATCAAGACACCAACTTACTCGTATTTCGTATATATTGGACCAAAGCACGTGTCGATGTCGAACTTAAAAAAAAAAGATAAAAATAAAAAAAAGAACTGAATTCCAAGAAGCAAATCGCTCGTATAATAGACACAAAGGAATGATTCTATTTTCATTTCTCCGGATGGTGTCGGTGGTCTTGGTCTGTATATCGATTCGATAGGAGTATCTTGACAGAATAATTCCCCATATCCAGTTGTAGTGGAAAAGTGTTATTTTTGGTCGTCGTAGCGGCATTACTCACCGCCTATGTACACAGTGCACGCACTGGTATCTGCAATGAGTGTAAGACTACAATTATTTCCTCTAACCATTTTTTTTTTTGTTTGTTTATTGTTTTCATTTGACTGAAGATAATTTACTGTGCTACAGCGGGTAGTTTATTTATTTTTAATATCAGGCGCCAACGGAAACCAATAGCGCTGAGTAATTGGCAGTCATTCGGGAGGGTCTTTTATCAGCCGAAAATATGTAGTTATAGACTTGTGGTAGTGTATGGGGAGTCAGTTTTGAGCAGCGATAAGTAATTGTTAATTACAGTCGATTGTTTTATATCAGTTGGTTGTTTTTATCATTCAGTTTCTATTGCCTCTGTGAGTAAGCGAAGTTCGTAAATGGAACTGGCGAGATAAATTCAACTACCGCATCCATGAGAATCATAACATTTATCCGCAAATGGGAAATGAATAGACAGATGGACAGACAGATGATCATGGGAATCTGAAACCGTAACAATAGAATGCGAATGCATTATAAGCCAGCAGATGATGTGATTGCATAACGTGATGAGTGATGATGAATGCGTATATAATGTTTCGCGTGCCTTTTCTCCGCGGTTTTGAACGCTCGATTATATAACTCTGACTGAAATGTTCACAGATTTCTAAATACCTAGTGGACGTGGGAAAATGGACTAATGAATAGTTAAGTGTTGTAATTAGCATAAGCATCAACGAGCAAATGACAGTCATATTTTCACGTGTCATTGTGGATTTAGTATTAGATAAATGACGTGCGCAAAATATTTTATTAAGGAAGGAGGTTATGAAATTTAAGCTGCATTAATATAGCCGATAAGTTAAGTTTAAGTTTATTTCATCAAGCAAAGTTACAGTACTTCAGTGATTACTAGACAATAAATAAGAAACTAAAAATAAAAATTAAACATTGCCACCATATAAGTTATAAATTAAAAGCAAATTATTTTTGAATGAAACTCTGCTTAGACTAAAATCAATCATATCGTAAACAGTATTACATTCTTTTAAACACCTGGACAATGGTTCATTACCAGCATAATTTGTTCTGTGATATGGAACATTAAAAAATAGTCGGTTTCTAAGCATCCTCGCAGGAACATTAAAGTTAATTAATGCCAAAATATCGGAACAGTCAATATGATTCGCCAATACATCACGAATGAACATAACCTCAGAAAATTTTCTTCGAATGTTAAGAGGCAAGATACCAAATAATTTGCATCTTGTTGCATATGAAGGCATATCAATATCCCAGTGAAGCCTTTTCACTAACACTCTTGAAAAACGTTTTTGTATTCCCTCAATTCTATAAGAGTGAACTTCATACAAAGGACACCAAATAGTGCTACAATACTCAAGAGTAGATCTAACAAAAGCAAAAAACAGACATTTCAAAGTGTGTGGATCACAGAACTCCTTTGAATTGTGCAATATAAATCCCAACATTGAATTACCTTTGGCGACTAAGAAATCTATATGTCTTAAGAAATCAAGTTTTTTGTCAAAAATTACCCCAAGGTCTTTTTTAGATGTTACGATTGAAAGAAACTTATCGTTTATTTTATAAGAGAAATTGATAGATGAACGATTTCGGCAAAAGGTTAAACTTTGACATTTTTCAATATTGAGGTGTAAGGAATTAATCAAACACCAATTCGATAATGTCTCGAGATCCTCTTGTAATAACATTCAATCTTGTTCAGTTTTTATACATCTAATATATGCATAACTTTTTGCATCTATCGTTAGAGACGGCATCTACCTATTTCCTTTTAAACCTATAGCAAAATACACGAAAACTAGTGACTTTATTGATCTAGAGCAAACTAGTGACTTTAGTTACTTAGGGATTGCTTCTATAGCCAAAGGGTGAAGGCGTAACCAAGACTGACGAGTTTGTCGACGACAAAATTCACTGAAACAGATACCGAGCATAAGACTACATAATATTTAACTGCGCACAGCTCTGTCATGTCTTTGAGAGATAAAAGACAGTCAGACACGACCTTTGAGGTGTTTTTTCTGATATATAGTGAGGATGCCAGGCTGAAGGATATAAAAAAAATATAAATATTTTGGCGCGACAGGTCTATGGGACCCAAGGCCTAGCTTCTCACAACCATTCGTTTTGTGTGGGTTTTCAATTTTTGGGACGAATGGAAGGGATCTACAATTTTACGCCGAGTCCAAACGGCTAATTGAGAAGCTCATTCATGACAGTTTTACTCTCGGATGTTTGTCAGACGTTCGCGAGAGGTGGCGCAGTGGAAAAAAACCTTAAGAAGTAATTTGGCCCTTTCGGGATTCGAACCTGAGACCCCTCGCTTAGTAGCTCAACACACTACCACTAAGCCCCTGCGCTAAGGCTGAAGGATATGCCTCCAGTAAACCCATTCACGGATTTCCAAACATCGCTTAGACAAACAAATGTGGTCTGTATATATGAAGTAACATTGAAGATGTGAAATCATAATTTTGCTGAGGTTTCAGAAGACTGCTTCACTGTCCACCCACTACACTGTTTACGATAAAGGCATCCGCCTACAACTGGGTATTTGGTGTCTAAGTCTGTAGGTATTTCAACACCCTGGCAGTATGGGAAACCTTTAACGGCCTCTGATATATAAATCGAAGAAGGTCTTATCGGGCTTACAGGGGCAAGTAAAACAAATATATGTTGCACTGGTCCATAAAGGCCTAGCTTCTAACAGCTAGGATGTGGATCTTAATTTTATTCGCCAGTATTGAATGGACCTACAATGACGAGTCGGAGGGAGGAATATTTGTCAGAATTTTGCAACTCGCAAGAAGTGGCGCAATGAGCAAGAAATAACCCCTCTGTGGGGAGCTACTCTCATTTCTGCTGCCCCGCCTAACGGGGAACACTATAATAGTCTTAGGCAGTATAGGCACCCATAAATATAAATAAATAAATTTTGTGTTATTATACATTTTCATCACTTTTATTCCAATCTCACTTTACTTTTACTTTTGGTGACGCTTACAGTCCGGGGGTGGACCATGCCCTCAACCAACAAGCCCCTGCAGCCAGCCATTTACGCAAACCAAGTTGGTTGAGATCGTTTTTAATTTTGCTCGCCACCTAAGGTGGAGTCATCCTCTGCTGCGTTATACCTCAATGGTGGATTCGAAGACTCGTCGGGCTGGTGCGTGGTTGTCCATGCCGTTGTATTTTTAGGTTTTTGACCAGGTCACCGTCGCTGTATATCCCGTAAAGTTCGTCCTTGTATCTTCTTCTCACTCGAAGAATCTCTCTCTCAAAGCGTGGCAGAAGGTTTTCATCCGCTTTCGACGGGGTCCATGGTTATGCACCATACCGCAGGACCGGGATGATTAATTAGTTATGAATCGCCTCCTTCTTTTTTCTAACACCACCAATGGCAAATAGAATGGCCAATGAACCAATGAACTAATCCCCTGTCCCTTCAAAATCACTTCAATAGGTGTACTGTATGATCCATGAAAAAAAACCTTCGTACTAGTACCTAACGGCAGTGTTCACTAAGTCAGTACATGTCAAAAAAATAAGACCCATCCGAGTGGATACACTTTAATAGTCTTAAAAAAATCATGTTCTTCAATTTCACTACTCGAATGCACAAGGCACAAGCACAACTCACTTCCACCACCCATAACCTACCTCAAGAAGAATACGTGCCAAGAAGCAATAAAATCGTTTTTCATCCAAACCAACGGACGGAATTCCAACCTTCTCATTCATGCCATGTGTTTTTCGGCTGAAAAAAAGCCACAGCAACTGAAGTCTACACCATTTCACATTCTATACGGTGGGAATTAATCCCCAGATTGCCTCGAGCGGGTACATCTGATCCCCAAGATCAAGCTCTTGTATCAATTTGTGAGCTAATCAATTAGTCAATACCGTACACTTATAGCCAGGCACTTAAAAGTATTGTCAAACTTTTCTTTTCTCTCTAAAAGCAGTCCTTGGTTGAGTACTATAGGGAACAACAGCAGGCGACATCAATGGCATATCGGGAAAACTTTGCCACTCAATCATGCAAGAATGAGCACGTTTTTGAGAGGGCAACAAAAACGATTAAAATTTAATGTTTAAACTAAATTAAATTTCTCAATATTAGATACAGAACCACTAAGAATGAAAAAAAAATAGCACATCCAACCCCATCTAGATGGCAAAGTTTTCCAATTAAAATGTCCTTCTGCCATCATAAGATTCACAAGTGTAAAATAACATTTTTGTGACATTTCCGAGAAACAATGTCAGTACAGAGTTCATCCGTGACTACCACTTATATTATGGTGTGCACATGAAGTGTAGCTATGTACTGTATGATGTAACCACTTCCTTCCGCCTTCCACTGATGCAGAAACTTTGCACAAAACTGGGACAGACAAATCCCATAATCATAACCCGAATGGATAGTGTGAAGGTGAATGTGTTCTCGCCTTCTTTGGCTGAAGTACATTCATCGAACCATAACCGTCAATGGTTGCTTTGAAACGACGTGCCTGTGTGTAGGCGTTCTATGTTGGGTAGGCGACAGGTGTCATCAACGAGCAATCATGCCGTTGTCCATGGAACGATTTACTTCTTCAGTAATATTTTTAAGCATTTTCGAAAATTAATTAAATGTTTGTAGCCCACATTTGGATACGAGTGTGTGTGTGTGTGGATGACCCGCCCCCACACGCACTCCAAAATATGGTTTGAAGTTGCAAACACTATAAGAATGACGACTGTATTTTATAGCCGACTTTGGAGCGAAGCAAAATAATAATAGGATTTCGTTGACAATGCCAGATAGTTTTTCTGACGCAACACTGTGGTTGGAAAGATGACCTTTAGGCGAGAGCTTTTTTTTGGGGGAATACAAAATTTTACAGATGTGATTGGGAATGCCCTCAGGAGGTACCAAAAAAGGGACTGCTACAAAGGTAACTACAAATTTAAGTTTAGTTCGCAATAAGCCATTATTATTCATAGAAATCTCGCAATTGTGAGCATAGTTTCTGTCATTAGTAAATTAGAAGGTTGACTTAATGCTCTGTAGTAATATAATTTTTAGTGCCCAGATTAAATTTTTCATATAAAATTGTCTACTGTGACCAAAAAAATATTCAACGTGTTTAGAAAAATAATATTTGCTCCTCAAAAGTATACAAGCTGAAGAATGAATAAAGTTACTTTTTCTACAGCTTTTTGTTAAGGCATTTTATTTTTCATGCTTGAAGTAGTGTAATTAAAAAAAAAACCGCCCCCGAAAATTGGGCGTGGCAAAATAGCTACTTCGTATGGTAGAGTTTTCAAGCTTAGACTTGTATATGTATAAACAGGTAAAAGAGATCTGGATTAAGAAAGAAAACGACAGCTATAAGGTGTCACACAAAATTTGATACCTTGAACTGAACGCCTGAACGTCTTCCAATTGGTGTTCACTTGATGGGCAGCAAAGAGATAAACGAGATTCTCCATTTTGAGACCAATTAACGACTTAGAGCGACCATGAATTGCATGGGAGCAACCCTGTTTTAAATCCTATGTCCTGATCCATGTATATAGCTTTTGGCGAAACTAAACAGTGGATTATCTTACAAGTTTGGCAGCAACCCTCAGCAAAGTTGACTTTTGTCATTTTTTAAGCTTTCCAATGGTCTCTTCCTGGCATAGTTTTGCAACGCTTTGTTACTTATTGGCAGGTATGTTTAAACGTAAAATAAGTAGTTTCCAGATTAACCGCCACCAATATAAATTCGTATACACCTAGGTTTGTTTTCTCATTGGCGTTTTATGGAGCGATTGTCTGACAAACATCCGAGTGTATGCCTGGCCTGAAGCTTCTCAGTCCAACTTGTAGTTTCCTTTTAGAAGACTCTAGATATTGTCAGTATTCGGCTTAACGCAGGATAAACATACTAAGTCATTTTAAAGAAACGCTACAGGGTCAGCAATTTTGTGAGGGATTGCAAAAAGTTTTTGGTTACAAAATTTCTATACTTGATAGTGCAAATTTCAAGGTCAGAAAAAATCCCACCGATACAGTTGATGTCAAAATAGGATTAATACAAAGTCATGTAACTTCTTCAACATCATACTTAAGAAAATTGTGCGAAACTCACATGCTAATACCAGAAGCAAAATTTTCTAGAAGCCTGTACAATTACTTGCATACGCGGTGACATTGACATACTTGGTTAAACGCAGCGAGCTGTCACTGATTTAAAATGTATCAGTATAGAAGCTGCAAAAATGGGTTTAGTTAATAAGAACAAAACTAGAGTCTACAAAAAAGGGCATACAAGATTGACGAATTAGACAATAGACAGCTATAGGTACCTTTAAGGTAGTTAGGTACTTTGCCTACCTCAGCTCCGCTATTAACTCTGAAAATGACATCGCATCAGAAATCAAAGCGAAGAATTACACTTGCCAATCGGTGTTTCTTTAGCTTAAGAAGACTATTGAGAAGTAAGTCCTTGTTAAGAAATGCTAGGGAGACTAAAACCCTCATCATCTCAGTTCTGCAGAAATATTTACATTAGCGAAGGCGGATGAAGATATCCTTGGTCGTTTTGAACGCAAAATTATTCGTGCGATTTTCGCTCCCAATTGCGTTGATGGGATTGGAGAAGGACAAAAGTACTTTAGGAACCCTGCCCAACTGCTGTAAAAATTTCGAAGAGCTCAATCTTATTTGTCCAACCAAATGGAAGGGACATACATTATATTTCTTATATATTCGTAGAAGCTTGCTCATGAGCTACTTATACCCAATTCTCTTCAATATTGGTGTTCCATAGCTCCCTTTTTATCAAGCATATGGGATGCAGTTCGCTTACACTACATTGAGTGGTGTGACGTGGGCAAACGAAATAGAAATACAGATCCGTACAATTTTACTCGTGTTTCTTGCTGACGCACCTTTAAATATCTAGATGCAACGTGCGCCGGGGCAATGACCCGTACATCAAAGTTACAGCTCATTAAAATCGATGAGCCAGAATTTTTTTTCACCAAGTATTACGAGTCTAAAAAAAAATCTCACCATAGATAGATATCCAGACACACACACACACATCATTTCATACCAGAACGAATTTAAAAATAAACCGTCAACCCCAACGATATAAAAAATAATCATCTGCATTGGACATGAACGGGAAAATCCTAGACAAAACAGACACACACAGCCAGATCCATCAACGGAAACAAACAAACAAACTTGCATTGTGTGGGCGGGGTTGACAAAGCCAGAAACGATTGTCGCATTCTATTTCCAGCACTGTGAGTGCGGAAATCTTGTGCTGATTCTCATATCCATGAGTGCACCTCCATCTCCATATGTCTGCCGCTGCTGCATATGCATATAAATGCGACTCAATCGCTGTCTCGACGACATTCGTTCGTTTGTCGTGCAATGAACCATGGAACATATACCCAACCCACTATAACCACCCTCGGAACCGCTACAGCGAAATAAAATCGATCAATTCAAGCTCGAACAAAAATATCACCACATTCTAGGTCTCTCTCTATATACACAGTCATCCATTATTCAACAAACATAAGAAACAAAAAATGCACAAACGGAAAGCGGTGCACTCTAATCAACCGGTACCCACATTTTGTGTGTCACCCCGTTTTGTGTTTAATCACACAATCGATTATAAAGTAATTAAGCGAACATATTCTTGTACACGAGGAACGACAGCGAAAAAAAAAGCATAATCGACGGAACGTGATTGACATATTAAAGCGTACCAAACGTTACGTTATGACGGCACGCGTCATGTCATCGGGCAGTGTTCTCTTGACATACACGTTCGAGTGCAGTTCTTTCCTCATTTTTTGCTACTATTTTTGTCAGAGTTGAAGGTGGGCCTGTCCTAGATGACTAAATGAGAGGACAATAGAATGAAAAATCGATTTAACAACATGACTGACGTCATTTGGTTTAGACAAACGTCATGTTCATGCATTGCTGCAGCACGCATTCCATTGTTTCACCCATTTTTCATCGAGTTTTCCATTTTTCCATAATCAATGCATGCATCGGCCGTCAAATAAAAACGCAGGGCCTACATGTATAAGCTCGCTGGGAAATGGTTTCCTTCCTTTCTGCTGTGTGCACGACAATTAATCAGTTTACGCCGAGGACTAGTAGCATATTTGATTACGGCTTTGGTTTGGTTTGATTTGGTTCGGTACGGTACTCTACTGGGCGACATGCCTCTGGACTTGCTATGGGCGGCAGTGACTCCATTAGCATTATAGGTGACTGTAAATGCGCGTAGTGTTTACATGCTGCTGCACACACACACACTGTTCTCAATGGAAAGGCGGTTCATTGATCGATGCGATTTGTTATTTACTTTGAGCTGTATTGCATAGTAGTGTAACCAGTGCGGCCGGCGGCGTGGCGGTAGTGTGTCTATTTATATATCGGGGTATGAGGTCGAAGGAGGTGCATTTAGCTTTTAACCCATCGAATGTGGTTAGATTCGGGTCGAAGGTTGGTCATTTCGATGTGGTCCGGGAAATTTTATGGAGTCGTTCTTTTTAATGGATGAACATTTTGAAATTTAATTATTATTTGAGCTGAAGGACTCTGAGGGAAACATATGAGCAGCTTTTCGTTACGAAGGCCTTTCATCCGCTTCTTGGGGAAGTGTAATTTGGGACCTCCATATCAAAAACCTGGGGAGGTTTTGAATTTAGATACACAAAAGTAAAACTGTCATGAGAGAAGTACTCGATTCGGGCCTTTGATTGCTCAGAGTGACCCTTTTTCCCAAGATTACTATAAAAAACTGACTGAGTGCCTGACGCGACGCATCAGCACAGCACAGCATAAGCCGCAAATAATTGTAGCTGAGTGTGTTTTCCAACAGCGGCGCTATTCATAAGTTTAGATTGAATTTTTTGATTTGACTCTCGTCTTTAAGGGGGCTTTTCTATAATCTTTAACAATGCACAACTCACAAGTTTGTAGAAATTAAAAGATCTATAAATGTTTGGCCTTTTTTTTCGAAAAGACCTTTTGAGGGTCAAAATATTAAAAGTATGCACAATATTTGAGGGGTATAACTTGAGCTTCCTAACAGCTTATCACAGCGATCAGCAATTTCGGTTTCGTTTTAAGACTTATATAACTTCTTTTAAGGGCAACCTCTTAAGGAAAAAACTGTTTGTTTGATCGGACTTTTTCAAACTTAGTACAGTAGCTAAATTTTCCACAAAAACAATAATAAAAGGTTTATCATGCCGCTTCCCAAATTTCTGCTTCCTAATAGGGTTGCTACGGGCGCTACGTGCCACACAGCTCAGGCCACACTGGAAACTCTGCACGAGCAATTCAAAGGCATGGTCATCTCACGGGGGGTTGATTTGAACTGTGCAACGAGATCGTACGATTTGACCTCTTTAGACTTTTTCTTGTGGGGCTGTCTGAAGTCGCAGCCGCAGGTCTATGCGAATAAGCCACGAACCACAGTGGCCCTCAAAGGCAACATAACCCAAGTCATCGGTCAAGCTCAGCCTGGTTTATGAGCCAGAGTCATGGAAAATTTGACATTTCGGATACGCGCCCCCCCAGGGAATCCGCGGCTGACATTTGAACGATGTTATCTCACTTTTGCTTTGCTTTATGTCAATTTAACAGTAGTATAACTTGCCGGCTACAGGTCAGAATATTTTGAAAAACCGAACTTAGGTTAGGATAGATGCAGGGTTGTGAGGAGAACCGTGATGTCTTCCTGGATGCCTATCACGTTACAGATTCTACAAAGATCAGTGTCCGATTCCGATTCTCAGGTTTGTCCTGCAGAGTTTAAACATTTCATTAATACGTTTATGGTATTTTTCCGGACATAGAGCCTTGGACACTCGATGGCCGATTATGTTTGCCTATTTATACGGGCTGCTTGATCTTGTATGTTTCTTTTAATAATTTCCTTGAAGATACTCAAGGGTGTCTTGTTTTCAACATGTTGGTTCCTCGTCATTTCATTGCCCTTTTTTTGCAAATGCGTTGGTGAATTCATTCCCTTCTAAGCTGCAATGAACTGGGACCCAGCATAAGCTGACTTGGTTCTGTACGCATAATGATATATGCTCAGTTGCAATAAAACTGGTTCCTTAACAAGCCTAAGCTCATTCATTCAGAATCGAATCTTTTTCTAATTTGTGTATTTTTTACCAACTTCTCCGAAGCCATTACTAAATAAAATCTTCATATAAAGCTACTTAATACAAAATAATCCGAAACCTCAATTCAGTTTTAAAGAAACTTACGTCTTCCATTCCCCCGGCACTTACAAATCAATAAACCGAACCCCTATCACTGAATTAAAAATTAAACCATTATTCCTCTTCAGTTGAAACAGCTGTAAATATGTACATACCATCGCATGTAAGCGTTCCCATATGTATACGAACAGCTATAATCAAAAACCATTAACCTAAAATCAAATTAGAGTCTAATTGGAATTTATTCCTGGATATTACAAGTCTCTACCCAAATTAATGACAAATCTAATTCAACTTCTAATTAAATCATAATCATACCCGCTGCCCAGCTTACACCAAACACCAGCACGGTCACAACTGCTGTTGGCCATTTGCATTCCATTACTCAAACATTTTGAATACATAATTGAAATTTCCAAAAACCGCTCATAAATTCATATAAGGTATTCGGGGTGGTAGTTCGCATAGTTATACATTGGAAACGTTTACACCAAAGCGCTTACCGGGCCTGGCTTTTAGTGTTATACTCGAAGTACTAACCGTAAAGGAAAATCGGATTAGAATTAGATATGCATCTACGCTACGCGTGAAATGTTCAATTAAAATTTATTGCTCCCGCACTTGGAGGGGGAGACTGGGAATACTGAAAATGCCATCGACTCAATAAGGCGCGCACCGAAGTATCACCGCCAAATTAAGTCGCACGAATGTGTAGCCGAAAAAAGAACCCCAACCAAAACCAAAACACCAGAAGAAAGGTTAAGCAATAAACTGAATGGCGAATGCGACGGCTGTGAGCTGTGACCGCCGCCGACCCACACCTGATGAAATTTGTTTCGGAGTTGGGGCAGAAAATTGTTTTATTTTTTCATACAGTATGTATAGGAAGAAAGTAATGTACCTACTGAAATTTGGGGCCTGTTTTTAATCAAGTTTTTGTATATTTATATCATACAAGGACCAGATATGATGATCATCTACTGATGAACTTTGTGTCTGATATTTTAGCAATTGAACATATTTTTTAATTAAAAATTCAAAATTGCAGTGGATTTTGAACTTTCCAAAGAGCATTCTATTTTCGTTGTAAAAATTACAATTAAAAGAAAGAGTTATAGCAGAGCAATTATTACTTGGAGACAAATATTCATTCAACAGGCGCTTGTTAAATTTGAAAAGAATATTTCCAGGATTACTTCAGGTAGCGATATTTTTGTTTTTATTTGGCGAAGTTTTTTGCCATCCAAATGATGCAATCAACCAGACTACCGGCAAGGCAACTACCGGATACCGGTCCGTTGTATTACGAGAAAGACTCCTTTCCTTTGGCACTAGAAATGGACTTCAGCCAATGAAAATGATTCATCATATACCACATCAGAACCAAAGATTCTTCATTCGCCACCTATGTAAAAGCAGGATTTGCAGATTCTAGATTTCTAGAGCTTATAAGACCAGAACTTTAAGGTGTTTGGCGAAAGTGATGTGCGGCCCGGTATAGGGCCCCCGCCAAAAGTTTACGATGTTTTGCGGATATCTCACTTGTGTTTTATAAATGTTTGTCTATAACAAGGCAAGTTTTAGAAGATTGCGACAAGGTGTTCGTTAAGGAACTATTTATCTGAGTTAGATATGTAAATGCGATTTACGTAGCCGTAAAGTTGTACACCTTTCTGTCAAATGCATCGGCGTTTACTTGTCAGTCTCGCAATATTTTATTGAGTTTCTTATTAGGTAGACTGCATGACAGGCGTCACCTTGTTGTTACTCTTTTTTTAAACCTTGGGAGCACAGCAAACGATATTTAAAATGCCTATGTATAATATTCAGCGTCATATATATCTTACTACCCTACATTCAACTTACTGAAATTGTAATTTGTTATTAAGCTCTAAAATTAACCTTTCTTCTAATATGGATTGTTCTAATATAAGACAAGTTATGTGCGATCCAGTCGTGAACATTTTTTCCTGGTGATCATTCTTACACCTCTTTTTTCGTCTTATACCATAAACATCGAACTTAACTTTTCTTAAGTGTGCTGTAAAATGTCGAGCCGCATGGCTGTTCTTCAATTGAAAATATTTTAAGAGAGTTGATTAATATTTTACAAGAAAGAAGACTACATCTGACTATCTTAGTCTGAAAATAATTTATTTTCGACAAATTACAACACATACCTGTTACCTTTTCTGACGCCAAACCGAACCGCAATGAATAACCAACATGACCTGCTAAAATAAATGTTACAACCGCGAATAAGACTCAAACCATAAAGCTATGCGAAACCATGCAGATGTAGATTTGAGCAGCGCTATCTTGTCCCGTGCACTTCCAAAGGGACTCATAAAATATCATAGAATCGCAAAAATTATGACCAAGCTTGTGGGAAACGTACACATTCGACCACCCAAAGCCGAATTCCATCGCTGGACCATTTATTATCTGGCTGGCAGCAGTATGCTTCCACAACAATCCCCTGAGTCACTCGGTGCAACCGGTCACCGCGATGAAGCAGCGTCAGGAGGCGCATTGTTATTTCTAATGGAAAACCGCACAGCATGTTGTTGGATCCAGGAGTTGACCTTAAACTCTTAGCGAGAATGTGCTATGAGTCAGATAAACCTTGTGCATCCTTTTCCAGCAGCTGTGCATGCAGGAATTTTGTTCTCCTTTTGGCTCCCGCCCAATCAATTCTGATGAAATTGGTTACGGTGTCATCCTGGATGCTGTTCTATAACCCGCAGTAGTGTTCGCTTGATGCAAGACTGTTGATAAATTGTCAATTTAATTGCCTACCGGTGGGGATGGATGGACGGATGGGAGGGGGATCATCATGTTTGATGTGTTAACCCGCGTTACTCATCTGTCATTGCACAGAAAAAAAAAACACCACCAGCAGATGAGACATGACAAAAAGGAGTCGCACAGATGAAAATTAATGTTTTCTGCTGGGACATTTGCCAAGCAGTGTGAAGCATGTTTGCTTCCCTTCATCCTCTCCCCATATGCATGGTCCTGGTATGTGTGCTCTGTGGGATGAATTGCACTTTTCCTTCGCCAGTAGTATAGGGAATATGATTTCATTTGCAGAAATTCCTGATGAGGATGCAGTTTTACACTTTGTTTACCCGCGATTTCAGTATCATGCAGCGAAAGGAGAAAATGGCAAGAAAAGGACATACATTTGCATTTGATGACTCTGCGCCAGAAAAGTAATGAAATTGCTGAATATACTGCACAATCGATAGCACTGGTGCCAGAAGGATATTTATTTATGAAGACGGCTGCAGCGGCGGCGACGACGATGACAAGGACAATGGTGGAAATTGTTTTAAACTGCAAACAAAAGAATTATATGGATGAGCGCAAAGGAATGTGCATTTCTGCTGACGGGATGATGATATTAAATTTGGAAAAGCGCTTCATTTAGATTTGGTAGTTGATGCTGTTAGTCACCTATAAATATCGTTCAGGCAGTAAAGATATGGAACCTCTTTGACGTGGTAGAAAGCTCTAGGGGAGTACATGTGCAACTGGTAATTCATGCCGTTCCATCGAGAACGGTTGGCGGTCTTCTGTCTAGCTATTTTTACAGCATATTCCCAGAAGCCCTCATCCGCGATCATTCGTCTACGCATTTCTCTAAATAAAGTTTTGAATTATATTCCCAAGCGCATTTTATACCTCTCTTTTGTTTCGCTCCAACAGAGAAAACGACACAGTGATATTAATTTGCTCCCAGCACCCCACACAAACAAAAATCAAAAACTATCGTTGCGGATATTTTTCAATGTTATATTTTGGTTTGTAGCTCAGCTTCGGAATTGAGCAGAATTGACAACTTAAAATATTTAAGGAAGTCTTGCCTCCCTTAGGGTTAATTTTATTTTGTATTGATTAAAAGTCATTTGAGTAGTAGCAGGCTCAAGGAATTGTTGTCAGAAAAAAAAAATATTATAGCTAAAAATTCACACAAAAAGTAGGCGTGGCAATTAACAACATTGACTCAACTCTTCTTGGAGCCTAAAACAATATTTTCAAACGGCGAACAGACATAACGTGGTGACGTAGATATTAATTGTTTACGTCACACTTCAGTGTACCACTACTGGGCTGAGCGAAACCACATAACCCTCCTTTGGCCGACAGATACTATGATCCGCAATGAGTAGTCAGAAGTTAGTAGTAGTTTTTACAGGTTATCTATAAAGATCCATCAAGACTTCGCTATTTTTGTGGGGCGTAAGGGAGGTCTGAAGTTTGACAAGCTCTTTGCTTAAAGAGTCTGGCTAAGTATTTCCTATGATATCTACATTCTTGGCTTTAAAAAGGTTGTTTTTTAAGAAAATCCCATGAAATATTTTTGCCAAGTTTGAGACAACTCTGCACACGAGAATATCTCTTTTTTAAGGGGGATTCCAAATCCCGGGGGACCCAGACCGGGATTGGTCCATTGACTCAAAGCAGAAACCTATTTTTTGGTGAAGTTGGGTAGAAACTCTGTTATTATTCGGGTCTCTTATATGATTGTGTGGCCGAGCATTGCTGACCCTCGGAGAAGTTCAAACCATGCGCTGCCCGAGTCGCAAGCAATGACTTTATCCACTACAACATTACACCATTGCCACACCGAGACTACCTCATATTCTTTAAGAAAAACCTTCATTATTCATTACAATACCTTGCATCGTTCATAGGATAAACATTTAATTTAGAATTGAAAGCTTCTTTCGGGCTATTTCACTGCTATAATGATATTGCACGCAGGCGAAATACCACTTAGATGGCTTAGTATCTACTCACAGTGGGATGCAGCTACCTTTTTCTAAAGGAATTAGGCACACAAGTCATCGGCTTTCTCTAATTGAAGTTTGCAGTCACTCAAAGCCCATATACCGAACATTTTCCACATACTTACCATACAAAACCTAAGAGGCATCTCAATTAGAGCCATTTACCGAGAATATATTCTCTCCCACCACACTCTATCCTCGACCACGGTCATCTATTTCAGTTTCACCTTATGTTTCTGTGTCACTCATTTCGCCTACTGCCTCTCCTTCTACTATAAATGAAGTCATCAAAGCCAATTTGAGCTACCCAAAGTATCCTTTTACATTCACCCCATAAATCCACACTGAACCACAACATCAATTCTAGGTCACCGCCCCCGACTGTCCTTTCTTGTCATATCGTTCGGCTCTCAGGATGAGTTATGAATCTGAAAATCGAAATCCTCTGTCAGAATTATTTTTGGGACACCAAACTTGATATGGGTCCATTACCATCTAATCCTCAGTCAATAGCACGCACACCAGTATAACATTGATCCAAAATTATCTCTTCTTTGTTATTGCAGAACTTCATCTACAGCACCAGACCGACCAGACAATGTCCTACTATGAGGAATCACTCGAACGGCAGATGCTGTCCTATTGTAATCATCTCAAATTCACCAAAAGGATTTGATAGAGAAAAATAAAACGAAACGAATCGCCAATACAAACAGCGAACTAGAAGTATAAAGAGGAAGAAATTCGAAAAGATCTGATTGAAATTATATATAGCAAAACGGAAACAAAGACGATACCAAATACTTTCCTCCCCCTCCTCCTATTCCAGCTCCTCATCCTGCTCAACTCAAATATGCTCCTTATAAGTGCTTTAGCTTTGGGTCTGGTCGAGACGACCAGTCCCAATATCGCCGGCAGTAGCACTCACATTGGTGGCTTTAGTGTGACCAATGGCGGCGCTGGTGGTGGCAGCGGTATAGCGGACACTGTGATAGGATCCATTCCGACATCGGCCCATTCGTCGGGCACATCGATTGCACATGCCACCACGAATGGTGGTGGATCAACAATACCATGGGACAACAATGGAACATTACGGTCAGCGGGTCCTGGCGATTGGTCCATCGAACAGTGTCTCATCTGGCAGCGACCTCATCATCTGTACTTTCAGCTGGGCAACGCATTCTTCTTCATGGCCTTTCTGGCACCGCACGGACCTTTTGGGATGCTTTGGCTGCGATCGGTCATGGTAGTCGGATGTGTGCTGATGGGAATGTATGGATGGCTGATTGAGTGCACACCAGACGTGGTGCTGTGGTCGGGACTGTTTCTAGGCGTTAATTTAATTTATCTGATAGTGCTGTTGTGTCGACTGCGACCGGTGCGGTTCGAGAAGGAGATCGAAGCGGTAAGTTTTGTGGATATTTTAAAAATTGTCAATATATTGTCTTTATTCCTAATTAATCGTAGACACTCAAATCAGGTAGTCGAGGGGCTTAAATGTGTCGGATGTTTTGCGCATAGCAATCGTGCTCGATATTAGAGTTTACTCTCTCCGTTTTGTTTCTGTTTAATTTAAGTTCCAATTCTGTTTGCAGCATTCTTTTACTTGCACAACCCCAGTGTTTCTAGTTTGTAAAATATGAAGGAGACTGCCTTACTTTCGAGATATCTCATTGCAGTTTATGTAACATCTTCTCATCAGCCGATTTTGCTGAAAATATTGACAACCCAAATCAATTCATTCGACACCGTGCAATAGATATGTATGTGGTTTTGATGTCTGTCGAGTTTCGAATATGTGGAAAATGTTGTCTGATTTTGCTGTAGCTATCTACTGAATTTTTCCGCACTACGCACTACCTCCCGATAACTTTTGGCGAACAAGGGTGTAAGGCCGGTCGTTCACTAAATGCGCAACCGACTGTATCCAAGTACAGAAACAAAATAAATATACTTAGTGCATAAACTCGTCTTAATTAATATGGGCCCAAGCCCATACACCTAATTGATCAACTTGTGTTTTAATGGCAAACAAATCTGTTGGTCTCAAGTTGGTCAACTCCATTTTTCGCGTTGTTGCAGACCGAGTTGATGCACGCGTTAATATCCTCGTACACTAGCTCATATATCGGATGTTGAGCAACTTGTTGAACACACTCGGTGAAGGTGTATAATTGAAGTACCGGCAAAAGCGACCAGCAATAGGCATGCAAGCAACCTCCTGAAAGTGTACACATTTTGAGGGAATACGGTTTTTGAAATGACAATTTGAATGAACTTTATGGAAAAGAAATGAGAAAAGAAAGACCCTTTTTGATTCATGATCATAGTCGATAAGGTGGTGTTATGAGGGGTTAATAGGGTTCTACTATCAATTTTCAACTCACGCTCAAAAAGCAGAAAATTACTTCAAGGAATTTTTAAAGCATTACTGTAGAAAACGTTTCTTAAATTCTTTGATATTTTGGGACTTAAACATTTCAAGGAAGTTTCCATACACACAGCGAGGACAATTCAAAATTAGATAAAAAATTAAAACGGTGGGTTGTTTCAGTGGAACTACTCCGCATTGTACCTGAACCATTAAGAGAACGTTTGCCTAAAAGTGTATAAGGGTCTTGACATCCTTCCCATTTTTGGATTATATATAAAACTAGCGGACCCTTGCACACTTCGTAGTGCAATACAGAAATATAAAAAAAAAAATTTCAAATTCATTTAAATCAGCGATAAATAGTTTTTATTGTAATGCTTTGTGGTACCTACACAATATTTTTGGTTTTTCCATTTTCGGTGTAAATATACAAAACCGATGATTTTGATTCACCTTATTTGGGTGTCGGGCCATAGGGACATTCCAGGCAACTGTACGGCCGACGAACTCGCCAGACATGGCACAACTGCCTCGATTCTACCGGAAAAGGAGAATCTCTGCATGCCTCTCGCTACTTGCAAACTCCTAATCAAACAAAATGCGATTACCGCTACTAACCGCAGATCGGCAAACTGCACCACTTGCTCTATCACGAAACAAATTTGGCCCAGGTTGGATCTCAAGCGCTCCAGCACTCTTATAAGATTAAAGAGATCCGACATAAGCACCCTAGTAGGTGTGATCACGGGGCACTGCATAATAGGCAGACATGCCCTCAGGCTGGGTCTTCCCGCTAATGACTTCTGCAGAAGTTGCATGGATGAGGAGGAGGAAGAGTCCATTCTTCACCTCCTATGCACCTGTCCTGCTCATTCAACTCGAAGAAGATTACATCTCGGAGAGTACTTCTTTGATAATCTTGGTGAACTCGATATTATTAATATCAATCGCCTCCGCCGCTTTACCTTGAGCTCCTGTTGGTTCAACGGGTAGTTTGAGATCATTAGATCCTGTGGTGTTACAATGGGCCAATTCTGGCCTAAGTGTGGCTGCACTTATGTGTAGCCTGCCACTATAACCTAACCTAAGTGCTGTTTACAGCTCGACACCTAAAAGTGCATTTCAGAAGCTGTAGTTGACGCTGATAGAAAGCCCTCTCTACGACTGTGCATTATGGCAAAAACTGCGTGACTTGTGGGCCAACCTGTATAACCAATAAATGGAAATCTATCAACACAAAGTTGTAAGTTGTAACACCATTAATATTCCTCGACACTGATACCTACAGTTTTTGAAATGTTTGCATTTAATTGTCAACTCGTTACATTGATTTCCACATCTACAGCCTTTTTGTTAAAGACTTCAACTTTCTAACTAACCATAACAAATCCAATTGCATATACTTATTAAAACTGGATTTAAATAATTAATTTTGTAATTGCGTCAATATAGGAAACACGACATCATAGCAAGGGCTGACCGCCAACTTAGTTAAATATTAAACACCTGCGTAATCAGACTTCCCAGAGACCTCACTTCTGTAAGGTTCTCTTAATAAATAATTGAAGAACAATTATACGCCAACTCCACATTGACCATCATTTAACTTTGTTTCAACTGGTTAAAAAAAACACACACACTCCCACACAGATTAAAATTAACCCCAACCGCACAAGTGGCTAAACGGAATATAAATCGAAAAGTAGATGAGCATTAAAGATGCATATTTGATAATCATAAAGCAAATATCACCCGGACCCGCAGTCACACCGAGAGCCTCCAATAAAATAATGAAATCAGATAAAGTTTTCGTAATCCCTGGACTCTTGATTCTGTGTGTACTCCCTCTCCCGGCGTGATGCCGACCCCCTCCTATTGACCTAGAAACTAATAAAATAACCTCCCCCGAAATGTACACAACTTTATATAGCCCGTCCAAGTGTATATGAAGTATGCTGCCTTAGCATAAACAAAGTTAGAGGTTGTTTATGTCAAAAGCAGCATAACTGGCAACCCGCCCCTATATTCAGCCTGTCACATCGCACAACCGACACAGCAGCAACGCGGCGAATTCCCATGGTGGTTTATAAATAAAATATCAGATAGAAAAATAAAACCCCCCTGAACCTCTTAAGCCAACGAATGGGGCTGTGCCCCGTTGGTGTAGGTGTTAAGGAGACTCACCAGGCAGACGATGAACTCGCTGCGGCAGGGCACGGGTGGGCCGAAGTAATTCAAACTAAAATTCTACGCTTCGTTTCATAAATTTGAATCTCCCTTTACACCGACAGCAGCATACACGAGGGGGGCTGTATTTTAGTTTGGGTGGGTGGTCTCCTTCGACCTACCCCAAAGAACCCACGGTGTCACCGCGCGCCGGCCGTGTAGTTAGTCCCATAGTCATTGCCGTGTCGTCTTGTTAGCACGTTTCTCGTTTCGTTGTTTTCCGTTTGCCGGCTACTTACCGATGAATTTGTGCAATGAATTTTAATCCTACTCTCTGTTTCCCGTCCTTTTATTGTTGCAAAATGCAATTTAATTTGTTGATTCAAAAAGTTTTTCTTTTCACTTGCTTGCTTGGTATTTTTCGCCTCTTTTTTTCTGTTGTTCACTAAAGGCTGCGCCATGGGAGGGGTGACTATGTGACTATGACTATAGGCGACTAGGGCAGCAAGCGACAGGCACTCTGCCTGTGGAGTTGGGATGACTTCATTGCGAGGGCATTATTATGATCAATGAGCGCTGAGGGAAGTGGGACGGTAGGTATGTATGTAGTAAGTAGTTTGCTATTTTATATTCAATTCACTCAACGTAATTGGAAAATGCAGGCCTCCTGTTGCGCAGCACTGTGCAAATGGATGTTATTGGGAAGACGCCCTTAATGAGGTTACATATCCCACGGTCTGGAAAATGGAAAAGATCCATTAGAAAGGGTTCTCAGAACGACGATGGGGGAGCGCTTTCCCTAGAAGGGTGTGACAACAGCTTTGGAGGCACTTTGCTTGTTCAGTATGAATGTGTGGTTTTTTTATTCGTTGTTCGAAGGTTTGTTTTCAGTTTGTTGAGACTTATCCGTTAAATAGGGAGGGATATTTCATTTGTTTGCTAATCCAGAGAAGTTTTCTATTCTTCTTTTGCTACACTAGATTAAACATTGACTTCGTGCACTATTGTGTTGATAGGAATGTGGGTAATGATGCCGGATAAAGAATTTCTAGTGAAGCACACAAGTCAAGCCATTCAATTCCCTTTGTTGCTTTCATTTCAAATCGAAAGGTATGAGGAACCTTTTTGGAACTCCCAGCAGCCTAATATCTTTATGAATTACAAAGTCCTTCCTTTATACCGACACAACCTGCAGGACACAGAACGTATGTCTAACCTGCAGATATGGTAGAATCCGGTTTGGAAATAACGTCGTAATCGGTACGACAAAAATGGTGGTAAAATTATATTCTGGCAGCTGGATAAAAACAAAACAATATTGATGCTCGTCTTTTCTTTAAATGCATACTACAAACCTACACGAGGAGTTATTCAAATTAAATTTAAAGGGGGATACAATGGATCATATAGAAAGCAGATTCAGTAGGTACAAGGTACAACAACCCACTCGTGGTATAACGACCAGAAGTTGTCCCATTTTATGGAAAAAAGTTTAAATCATCAAAAGCACTCCTAAATAAACAACCCGATGTTTAGAGGTAAATAAAATGCTAAAAGTCTTACAAGCTCGTAATGAAAGAGGATTTGTAAATCAGAACTTTTTTCCAATTCAGGAAAAGGGTAATGCTTAAAGCTATAGCTTCCTTTTAATTACTTGAGAGATTAATGAAGACATTCTCCTCGGTTTAACTTAGCAGGCTCACAGCTTAGCTTGAAAGTATTGAACCTAATAATCCACTGCCATTCAAGACATAAAATAACAATCGGTTTCATATATATTTACGTTTTCGAACAAGTCTCACTTTTGTATAAGGGGTGCAAGCTTCATGATTCCTATGAAGACTTAAAGGCTCTGTTGGATATTCTTGACTGAAGCTCATATTTTTGTACAAGTGTTTGACGATGGCGGGTTATCAAGATAAATGACAAATAGCTTGAGAAAAAGAGATCAAAACCACCTTAAGCAGTGGGCTGCAACTGGAAGCTCCTTTCAAGCTAATTTAAAATGGAAATTGCTTAACTCTAAGCACGCATTACTGTATTTAGGCCCAATTATGAAATACAGTATTGCTCGTCGAGCTTTATTCGTTTATTCAATCATTTTCAATGCCCCACTTATCATTAAGGCTAAGCTGCTTAAGTGAACTCTTGACAACTCTCAATCTTTCTGCACCGCGTTTGAGTTATCAAGGCCAATCCCCATACGGGTAGAGAAGAGATTTCGGACTTGACCTGTCCATCTCAACCACCGATCGAACGAATTTCATAATACGTCTTGAAATCCGAGTTGGCGATATGCAAACTACCGAAGCATGGACAACTCCCCCCTGACATGAAGCTCCAAAAGTTTAAAAAATTTGCTGAGGATATAGCATGGACGCTGTCAAAGGCGGATGAAGATCTTCTTGGTCGTTTCGAACGAAGAATTCTTCAAGTGATTTTCGGTCCCGTTTGCGTTGACGTGTTTCGGAGGAGGAGATTTAACAGCGAACTCTACGCCCTGGTCAAAAAAGTACGCATCAGTCGTCTAAGATGGCTGGGATATGTAGAGCAAATGGAGACCAATGGAAGGAAGACCTCGCCTTGGGTGGCGCGCACAAGTGGAGGGGGACCTCAACCAACTTGAAGTGCGCAACTGGAAGCAGTTAGCCAAAGACCGTGATAATTGGAGAGGCGTATTGGTTGAGGCTCAGGTCCAACCCTGACTGTAGCGCCGCCTAAGTAAGTAAGTAAGAGTATACAGTTGCCTTTTAGGTTAGGCAAAAAGGGGAATATTTGTAACTCCTTACTCATTTAGGTACTGTTTCACCCTTATCTAGACATACCTCGCAGATGCACGAGTTTCTGAAAATTGTGTCTGGTGTTAAATCAGTGAAGAGTTCAAGAGCAGTGTTTGGTATAAATTTAAATCCCAATTCCCAATAATTGGCAAGTACATCGACTGCTAACTACTAGAGAGCTCCACCTTTCTTAAAAATTTCCAGAAATATTCCAACTACAGTCATCGTTCGTTACAATTTTTTTTTATTTTTCAGCTTCAAAATAATTAAAAACAAAAATATCTATAGGGATTTATTCCTCACTTTATTTTCCTCTCATTTATAAATTTTAAACAAAATGTCCATCGCTTCTACTTGCAAACAGACAAAGTCTACAGCTTTTTATAAGATTGCAATGTAAGTAGGTATAAATTTTCAACCTTTTAAAGCTTTGTCGGGTGACATAATTTGCATCACTTTCCCATGAATCTCCCTAATTAGTTGGTTGCCATTTGCAGCAAGCCCCAGTATATCTAAAACAAAACGCAAATGACTGTATGCTTGATTATTTATTCCCAACGGTATGCACGCAACTCAAATATCAACATCCTTAAAGTTGTTCTCGAATTTCTGCTCGCAGCGCAAATTAAGCAACAAACTGAGAAATATGCAAATATTTGCCACTCAATTCCCTGAGCAGAAAGTAAACTTCTTTTGAAGGATACATTTTATTTTGAACTTAATTACATGGCTTAAGATGCAATTGAGGCGAAAATAATTAATACACAACAATACACTCTTCCGCACCACCGACCGCGTGGAGTTTCTTTTAATTTCACGAATGCTGTGCACATATGACTAATTGAGGAGAATAAGTTATCCACCTCGCCTTAGCTCATGACAAGTGAACAAACGACTATGGGGAGGAAAAATGGTATCATTCCAGCAGCGCACATAGGCTCGTGAAAAGAAGCTGAAGTCTGAAGATTAAGGAAAAAGGATTTAAGCAAATAAGTGAGAAGAACGTGTATATATCCTCGAAATAAACGAGCCAAATGCGACTGAGAAAAGTACACACGAATTATGGCAGGTTTGTTTGTTTTTAGCCGGGTTTTTGAATCTTATGGGTCTCATACACGAAACAATTTGTTGGTGCAAATTCAGAAGAAAAACGTTCAACTAGTACATGTATTGTAAGTAGAGTGTTTCTTATTTTTCAAAGGTACGGCATTTTTTAAGTTAAATAAAATAAAATATATATAAAAATAATGTGATTCGATTCGATTCGATTAAACATGATTTTGGGCATTTTCGTTCCAGCTCGAATAAATTGCACTTTAGAAATCCGATTTTCGATAGCTTTTTGAGCAGTTGGGCCTCGTACTTATTGTGAAATTCAGACATCTCTAAAATTGGGTGTCGCTAAGTAAGCCAACAGGACAACAACACAAAAATTTGTGAGAAATGCACCTCAAAAATTTGTTGACAAAAATTCAATTCAGTTTGTTGCAGGGGCTAACCGATAGAATCCTTCGTTAATGCTCAAGTGTAAAGAATGACCGCCAAATTGTGTTATGGACTGTTTTATAGAACTTTTGTGTCCGAATTGACTTCCGTCATTTTTCCCATGTCGTCATTTTTAATTTGCAAGCCATCTGCAATACGCCTAATGTAATTTGCTTTTGTGTTTGGTTTTATTTTTTACCCATTTTTATTTATGATCCTGTCTGTTTCCTTAAATACAGTCAATACCTCCTGTGCCAGTGTTGCGAGACGTTTTTCAGAAATATCCCCTAAACCGAATCGAAAATGTCCCCTTTTCCTAACAAACCTTATTTAAGAAGTAATTTTTGATTTTTTTTAATTTTGTTAAAATTAGTCATATAAATAATAATAACTTTCTTTATTAAAGAAAAAGCAACATTTTTAAATTTATATCGGAAACATTTTTAGTTTTTTAGCTTGTCATTTCCTTTTTAGGGATTAAATTTCATAAACAAAACTAAAGCCCACAAAACCATAACATTTTTCAATTCTGACTTTTGAGGAAAAAATGGCTGAAAAATATACGATTTTTCCAATAATTCCACAGCACTGTTATTTGAGTGAAAAGTTACTCTTAATTTCAGCAAAATCAAATGGAACAACTACACAAAACTCACACCGCCAGCGGCACTGCCATACATCACAGGGGCTATGATTTCGAAAACACAATTTGTAGACAATGCTAAAAATTGATTGAATCTGTCATAAAAACACTTGCAACCATTCAACTCGTTTGTCATCCCCTGATCCAAAT
This sequence comes from Cheilosia pagana, assembly GCA_936431705.1. Taxonomy (NCBI): domain Eukaryota; kingdom Metazoa; phylum Arthropoda; class Insecta; order Diptera; family Syrphidae; genus Cheilosia; species Cheilosia pagana. The sequence continues at coordinate 38,887,530 of OW386168.1, forward strand.
AAGTCACATAATCACTGCGGCAGCTGACAGACTTTCTAAAGCCCATTATCACAGACTTCTCTGTCACCGTGTCGACAAGAATAAGTTTCCGCCACACCAGCTTAAAACCGTCCAAGATTTAGTGCTAATAATCTGACAATAAAAGAGTCAACAGCAGGGAAACGAATTGAAACAAAAAAAATATTTATAACAAAAAGCATTCAGAAAACAATAGACAAATGCAGTCGCTAATGCGCTGAGTGGGTGCTACTTTCGGTTTTTGTTTTTCGCTCATTTTTCTTTGGAAAACTTGTGTAAACACAAGTAGTGACAATAAAAACAAACATAAATGGAATCACGTCACAAATAACAAATACCCAGAGTGGATAACACGATAATGGCCACTTTCATTCTGATGGATGAGTGGAACAATGGAGGGAAATTTTCCATCAGATTGTCACACAGAATGACTGCTGCATCTGTCTATTGTTGCTGGCAATGGAATATGCATTTGCATTCAAGAGATTTGTTTTCATCGGTGAAAATGAAATTCACAGAATTGACAACGACACGACGAGAAGTTGGCTCAGTGGGACCATTAAACCGATTTTTATGTTCAGCCTGCCTACAAGCAACTAGGTACATATACCGAGGAAAAAGTGCTATGCGGGTAAAGGGTTTTTTTGTTTTTGAAAAACTCACGCAATAACAAAAGGTGTGGGGGCATGCACCTATGCTGTTCAGGGAGGATTGTCAATATAACGATGGGATGTATGTATGAGCATTTTATAAATTGCTTCTCGTTTCTGTCCATCATTCACTTTAAAATTGGCATCATCTACTCATGGTCAGTTTATTACAATGACCCATAGGTATGGCACATCAAGGTTCAGTTCACCAACATCAGGCTCATTATCCACATACTACCCTAGGAGTGTGGCTTAGTGGTTAGTGTTTTGGACTACTAAGCGAGGGGTCCCCGGTTTGAATCCCGAAAGAACCAAATTACATCTTAAGGTTTTTTTTCCACTGCGCCACCTCTCGCGAACGTCTAACAAACATCCGAGAGTAAAACTGTCATGAAAGAGCTTCTCAATTAGCCGTTTAGACCCGGCGTAAAATTGAAGATCCCTTCCATTCGTCCCAAAAACTGAAAACTTACATAAAACGAATGGTTGTGAGAAGCTAGGCATAGGGTCCCACAGACCTATCGCGCCAAAATATTTTTTTTATTTATTTACCCTAAGAGATAAAAAAACAAGAGCTGTGTCTTGTCTACTTTGTGATGACTTCCTTTGCGTCAGCTCAAACTGAGAGTACTTTTACACAAAATTGAAAAGTTAACCATCTCCAGGACATGAATCGATAAATAAAATTCATGACAGACGATATCCACCAAGAACTTCCCTCCCAACCCAGCTCCCGTTGCGCTCTTCAAAATAAAATGCAATTTCGTTCGCAGGAAAATCAAATTCGTATCAATCCCACCACCATCATCAGCCCCAGCACTACCACCCAATTTGCATTGAACTACATTTTCGAAAAACCTCTCCAACCACTACACTTGTACAGTACACCCCCGAAGACTTTGTTCGTCGGATGGTCTGATATTGGAAACTCCTTTCAATTGTGCTACTCTGTTGGCAAGTGTATATACATTGGCTCGCATATATCCGTACATCAGTACTAGCGAAGGACTCACTTCCGGAGTCGAATGCATTTTTCGGGGTAATAACAATGTTTTCTAACAATGAAACGAAAGGAAACTAAGCACCACTTAAGAGGTCCTTCGGGTGTTCAAAGGGGAGACACCAACAAACTCCCTCCGCACTGCGATAAGTACATTTATTTTATACTCAACTATGTTGAGTGTATGTATGTATATCTACTCCTACTGGAATTTAAATAGCAAAAACGAGCAAAGGCAAAAAAAAATCCCTGAAATACTCCATTGATCTAGATTTTAAGGCTACTATGAAATACTCGAACATTTATCCTACCTAGCTTTAATGGGCTTCAGGTTTGAATAATGTTTTTCACTTGGCGGAACAGCTTTTGACCTCAATTCGGTTTTGGGTGCAGGGTGTTCCGAGTCTGGAACGTCTCATCTCAAATTGCGTATTGCCTGAAGGCGGTTGTCTTGGCCAAAGCAAGATCTCGTTCCAGTTCAAAAAGGAAAGCAATATAAAGTTGTTGCGAACGCAGTCCTTTTCGACATAATTTACCAATTGAATACGGGTTTGAATGGGAGTGCGAATGGGTGTTTTGTCAATTTCCCGTACGAAGTGTCAATATTAGGCATCATTTGAAGGACCGTCGCGTTTGTTTTTAATGAAAAGCGGCATCAAGTCCTACTCAAATATTTTTATTTACAAAATTTTGCTGTCAAATTCATTTTGTTCAGTAAATATGACTTACCTGAGAGAGAGAGAGTAAGAGAATTAAGAAAATACAGAACTTTCTTACTCTTAAAAGTTAAAAACTTTGCAACATGACTCTCCAGTCTCCACAAGCACAGTGTGGTATATCTCACCCCCAGGACTTGTATTAAAACCAAGATGTAGATACTTTTGCCCGAGTGTATTTCTTGTCGAAAATATCTACCTCCCACCACGGCATCTTGCAATCCTATCTTCAGTTTTCACACTCCATTTGGTACGTGCATGATACAGGCGCCCATCAGGGAATGCCATTCATGTGCAAATCTATCTCATACAAAATGTAAATTCTACTTCAGAACGTACTGGGGAACTTACGAGTATATGGCAGTTGTATCTGGGAAAATTGTTCTCTACCCTTTAAAGTTATAGCAGGCGAGTGGCAGTGGATATTTATGCCTTCTTTGGTACACCTTGGCATGTGGGGGAAGATGAGGGCTGTTGGTTTGCATCACACTCTGTGAGCAATTCCATATTTGATTGGGACTGAACGACCGACGACACGATTATGATTGAAAAGTACCCAAAATGGCACAATCGTTAAATAGCACTGTATGAATTTGTTATGCATTAGCACGAACTATAGAGTGGCATAGTCGGTGAATATTCGATGAGGTGACAGGGGAGCCCGCAATTATAGGATACCCAATGAATATGATAAAATTATGATCCTATATACGGACTTTTAAAATCCCGTCAACGCAAGTGCGGCTAAAAATCACTCGACAAATTTTTGTGTTCAAAATATCCGAGGGTTTCTTTACCAGCCTTTACTGACTTCCAATCGGGAATGCGTTTCGCAAACTCGAAGTCCATCTTTTGTCCAAAAACCCACCTACACATCAGTCCACCCTACTTGCACCGCACTGATCATCACAACCGACAGAAAGAGAGAGAAAAACAACATCGCGGTTATTGCGCCAGACGAATATTGCGTTGAAAATAAACACCCGGCGATTTCGTAAGAACCGGCGAACATTACCGGTAAGTTGCTCTTCCATTTCTAAATATATGCAAACCCCATACCTTCGCTCATTCACACCTTCCGAGCGATACATTTGTTTAAGACGCGCTAATGACTTATACGTGACTTGTCAATCGCCAGACAGTATCTGCATCTGTCAGTTGTCACACTGTTTTGCAAATCAAAAGCGATTTAAAAAAAAAAAACACCCAACAGAAATCAAGCGGATTCCAAAAATACAACTTTAACCAAAGAAGAAATATCCAACCACTCGTTTCATCCTTGAAACGAAGCCCATGACACCCTCTCATGAGGACCAATTTACCCGTGAGGCTCCTTTCGCAAGACTCTCATCTATCTTTCAAATGGAATGAGCCGGGCCACTGCCATCACCGTTGTCGTGCTGCCACGGTGGCGACGGGTATAAAAAAGAAAACATAAAACAGCTCTAAAGTGTTAACAGGAACGTGACACATCGCCCCGATTCGATTATATCAATTTTGTTGAAATTGGATTCGAGGATATGACAACTTAATTATGCCTCCGAGTGCCATTACGTCAGTGCCCAGGGTCATAAGTGCAGTCGTGAGAGTTCACTTTTTTTTCCTTCTTATTTCCTAACCTGCCACTGGCTGGTTTTATATGTGCGCTGTCCTCTGAAGTCAGTTTACACTTTTACAGGGAAAAATAAACTTGAAAGCATCGCCTCCGATGCTGCAGAGGAAGAAGATATGAGATGTGACTGCTTGGGTTCTTTTCATTTCTCTGTATCCTTTTTACGTCGTTGACGAGATTCAAATCCGGTGAATCTTTTGAAAATTCTCTTCGTGGTTAGAATTCAGGACCGATTTTCCTGTCACGGTGGCGGGAAAGAAGTCAGCAAAGCCTTCAAATGGTTTCACACCGATGACGGATAAAAACGCCCTAAGCGATTTTTCGAGAGATATTTTCAACTCTGTGTGTGTTCCGTGGCAAATCGAAAAATCACAACGAAACTATATTTGCGTTTGTGCACAGTTGAGTGACTTTGGTAAACCTACCTGAGCGCACACTGTTTGTTCTATGCTGCCTGCTCTACATGTGAGTGCAGAGCGTGTTTGTTTTTTGATGGGTTTTGAGTTCTATGGGTTTTTGTTTGTATTTTGAAAGTGGAAAGCAAGGACCTTTCGAGGCAAATTGTGTCAAATAGTCAGCCGCATTCCCAGCATTGTTAAAATTTGTATTCCAAAAATGTCACCCCTAATGTATGCAATGGATAGAATGCATGATTGTACCAAACGTTTGCAAATCGCATGCGAGGGAATTTTTTCTGCTCCATGAGCTATATTTTTTGCGCCTAAATGTATGTGATGAATTCAGGAATGAATTTGACTACAGTAGCGGCAGTACATATTTGGTATAAACGGTCTCTGAGAATGCAACACTGGTCAGGACAGTAATTCGTTCGATATAATGCAATTTAATAAGTAAACAGGACAACTGTTCCTGTAGGATATAAGCTGCATGATCTGATTAGAATAAAATACGCACATCTTCTTCTTACGAGTAAATAGCGAGTGCTAAGTTTTTAAAGATGTTTTTGGTATTAATTTTTATAAATTTGTAGATTTTACGTACCAAAGAGCGGACCATCTTTTAAAAAATAGAATATTTTCACTAAACTGTCTTCGAAGAAGCGCTTTTTTATAAAATTCGATAAATTAGTAAATTTTTGGCGGTGTAAATTGGGTATGGTTTTCCCGTCAATATATGAAATCTTTGCGCCCGAATAATACAGCAACAAGATTTGAAAATTGTACTGGTTGACCCGCAATTTTTATTATTGTATTAGGTAAAAGACTATTCACATGAGACCGCACTGCGAATAGGTGAATTGAGAACAATTCAATTAAGCTGTATTTATGAACTAAATATTGCTATTGCTTTAGATAATTTGCTGTCATATACGAATAGTCCTTAACAATGGCGGAATTATATCCTGCAGATAAGCGCCATTGATCTTTCGATCAAATTTTATTAAAATGTCTTAAGTTTGTTGTAAGTACAGTAAAAGATGTTATGTTTCTCTTAATGACTACCAGGGACTTGGAAAAGGGAAAAATGTATGAAGCTGTCAAGCCTCGATCACGAAGTGCCCTTTACCAATAGTTCTTGCCAACATTTTTCGAAGAGCAGCCATGTATCATGTATCTCCTAAGCCGCTAGGCGTACCTTTTGTTATGATTTCCCATTGAAGAAAAAAAAATTGGTAAAATCATTGGAACCTCCAACTGCTCCAGATTTGATTTATTTCATGCTGTAGGTGAAACTGATGGTGATGCTTGTTTGAACACATGTATTTATTCAGCTCATATTTCTTTTTGTGCAAAAACAAAGTTGAGAAGCGTTGCTCAAATGTGGCTTTCGCAAAAGCAGAGTCAAGCTACAAAATATTTATTCAGCCTGTCTATTATTCTAACTTCGAATTCATTGTTAAAGAGGTTTAAAGCTACTTCAGCCTTTGATAAATGCATTTAATATGAACTGCTAGTAATATACCAGTTAGCACGGGGGACGTTCAAAAAGCCAGTGGTTGTTTTGGTAAGCGAAGGCGGAACAGTAAAAGATCTCTCGTCTCTAGTCGTATTTTTACAAAGAACAAGAATTACAAACCTGCAGCTGGAATGAAGTTAAGCTCGTGAGTTAATTACAGACCGGTCCCTATTTTGGATATTGATAGCTTAAATCAAAATATTAATTGCATGAATCGGTAGTTGACATTTGAGTGTTTCTAATTTTCGCTACCTGCCACGTCAGCCGGACTAAAATTTAATATTGTCTATTTGTAGGAAATAAGTTACTTCCTGCATGTTTGCAAAATTATTTTTCCATTTATTTTATAGAATTGAAATTATTGTATTTTTTTTCCTTTCAGGTAAGTTTATTGCAACAAGTCGTAAGTATAGCTCATGATTCTAGAAACCGTTCAAGCTTTGTCTGCATCAAAAGAAATTTTTTTTATTTATTTTATTAGGAAAAGGGGGGTAATGTGGCGTTTTGGAAAAACGACTTTACACACTTATTGTGAATATTATTTGTAGGCATTTTTAGCCATTGTGATTTCGAAAGTTTTTTTTGCACTGCTTCTTTTTTTGCCATGAGTAGTACCAGAACTAATTTTGAGTACCAGCCACAAATAATTGAAGAAGAGCACAATAACAATATTGGGCATACAAATCACGTTATTGTGACTTACAACAAATTTGTGGACAGGAATGAAAATTATTATTATTATTTGTATATATTGGATTACAGATATTGACCGTTTTACTTATAAGTATCTAGTTATAGATAAATTGAAATCATTCACCTTAATTTATTTGTGGGTCACAATAGCTTATTTTATATGCAAAACTTCACAATTGTGACTTCGTAAGGCATTAACCATAATTGAAAGAATCATGCTAAGGCCTTTACATAACACGATCACTTGCTGCAGTCTTGTCATCAAAATTTATTATTGGTAAATATCTAGATCACAATAGGTAGTTTAAAAAAATTTAACAAAATATTTAAATTGGTTTAAATAATAGTTTCTACTTAAAAGTTGTGTAGTGCAATTTTTAGAAAAGATTTTGTGTTAAAGCGAGCTGCTTTGAATTTCATACTCATTATTCAGCACGAGTTGTTCGGTAAATTCAAACAAAATTAAAAATGCAACAACCACAGTAAGCAACCGAATCAATACCTACAGCATAATACATTGGGGAAACCCAAATCCTATATTTACTTTGGGGTCACTTTATCTATTTGGTGGAAATGAAATTCCCTTTGTGCGGTCAAATAAGGATACACATGACAGAAATAGGTCACTCTCATTACCGTGCCTGTCAAAGACATTTAGTCCCACCCTCAAACGACAAAAAAGTAGGTCGCAGACACATTGTGTCCATCACACAACCGCAACACTCAGAATTGATCCCCTGAGAGCAACCACACATGTCCCACTCTCCCAATCGTGTCACAACAAACGGAAAAACAAATTAATTAACAAATACAAATAACAAAAAGCTTATAATAAAATTCCTCGTAAAAATGACTTAAAGCACTGTCCTGCCGGCTTAGCCGCTTAGCTTCATTTTGTGTCCTTTCTGTGCAATCATAAAACCTAACCAAGCTCATAATGAATAATAACCAAGCGAACGTCAACGAAAAAAAAAAAAAACGGAAAACAAATTTAATCTACAAAAATCGATAGAACGTCCTTTACCTTTTTTGTCCATCCATTTACTTTGTGAAGTAAATGCGGACGATGAGGGACGATGTCCACCGGAAGTACCCAAATCCACACCCGTTCGAAAAATGAGACACAATGAAAATTTATGGATTTCGATTGCAATGAAGATAGCCACTGGAGATAATACACCATACACGAAAAGGGACGAACAAAAGGAGACGTTAGAAAAAAAGTCCTAGTTTAGCATTATGCTAGAAAAGCGATATAATTTACGATAAGTGCTTCCTATTGTGTCGTTCAATGCTTTTCTTCTTTCGTCTGGAACTAAATTCGTCACAAGTCCAAAGGATAACAATACAACAGTGTGTAAAGGAGGAAGACGCTGCCGAAATAATCAATTTGTCCAGCTGCAGCTATTTATTTGCATTTCAACAGTCGCAGGAGGATATCAAATCGCTATCAATATGCGGGGGTGTAATGGAGGTAGGATGTGTTTTTTTTTATTAAAACCATGTCCTTGGAGAGATTGTTGCTGTTTGTTGCATTTTTCCATTCAGGTGTACGACCGCATTTGTCAGTCGGTGAGCGCCTTTAAAAGCTGACGGCACGATGAATCCTTTTCTATCTGTTGGATGTGATTTAGCTTCCTTTTTTACGGTTTGCTTCTTTTCTTTTTGAACGCTTTCATTCATTGCTGCGAAATTGCTAGACAAAGAGAGTTTGTCTTGTTTGCCAATGTACGGTCGGAAGTAGGTTGTATACGGAGGTAGGAAAGTTGAAAAGCTACATATGATACGGTTCGTGCAATGACAATAAATTGCTTTTCGAAATAAATATACCACAAAAGGGGAGAAGCCGTTCAAGGATGAGGGAGGCGAATTGTTTTTAAACTAAATATTGACTCGGCATTATTGATTTGGCATGAGCTTAGTCAGTAGCGACGTGTGTCTGGCGAAAATATGTTTTCAACTCGTGGGATTTTCATGAATCTCTTAAAAATATGTACTCCTACACATTTATATGTATTAAAAGTAGGTATTGATATTTTTATTTTTAAAAAATTCTAAATAATTATGGGGTTTCTCTTTCCTGTGTCGAGGCTCTAAATGGATTGATTCATTCGAGAAGCCGTAAGCAACACGATATTTAATTAAATAACCTCGTCATAGGTATGTATTTAAGAAAAATTCTGCAACTCAATCCACAGTCCTTCACTCAATAAAACTCCAAACGAATTTATCTTGTCTCGTCGCCGTTATGAGTCATTTATACTCATACACTTTTTACGATAAAAGATAAATACTCTAAATTGACTTGACAGGCAGGACAGCACGTATCCTCTCTGTAGAAGGTCAGGCAAACGTTTAAATGGCGCCAAGAACAATCAGTGTAATATCAAACTACTCCTACACAGACATGTAATCGGTAGGATATTCTTATCGTGTCTGAAAGGGAATCGCATGACTCAATACGCCGATGTTGTCAGCAGTAAATTTTTGATAGGACATCCATTTAATTAAAATGTGAGCTTGATGTATGATATTTTAGGTAGTTATTTGTCGACAGCATGCATCCGATATTTCTTAATTAAGATGGTAGTTGGTTTTGTATGTATTGCTGTTAATATCAGAGAAATATTTTGTGTTTAAAATGTAAGCGGCAGTAGTTAAAAAGAACTTATCGTTGCCGTATATAAGTTTTTTTTGTGCAGTTTTCTTTTAAAAATTAAAAAAAGTCCAATTTGATGAAATATATCTATTAAGTAGAAAACGCTGAGGCATCTACAACATTCTCCAGACTCAGATGTATACCTATACTTGACACAGAGTAACCTGTTGCATTTCTAAAACCTTATGTCTTTTACAGAAAAAAAAGAAACTTGCATTATGAATGCGTGCATGTTAAGGTCATAAAGCACACGCGCTCTAAACCTACCGCAGATACTGTCTACTCAGCTAAATTATGAAACGTTTTTGCCAATCTGATAAAGTTAATATATACGTCTGCTGCGTTGTCTGTTTCTTTTGTTATACGTCTAAAAAAAAAATACTTGCACGTGTTTAAATATGTAAATGCAGTTATTACCGATATTCTGTGACGCTTGTCGAAACAACGCGATCGGAATAATAATTTGCTCACAATTCATTATCACCATGCACTGTGTACGTACGATAAACAGTATATTAATATGTATTGCATTATTGCTAATTGAAAATTGAGGCGAGGGTCGGTGTAAATAACACTAACAGATGTGTGATATTATACCACCCAAGAGGTGTAATGTTTTGTGTCCAACAAAAGAAATCGAATGTGACAGGAAGGTGTGTTTTAAAAAATCGAGGATTATTTAATCGTCCTTAACTTATTATATCAAAGTTCTAGCTCCAGTAAGACAGATAAGTCAGAAGTCTGGTTTTTAATGTTTGTGAATTGTAACAAGGAGGGAAAACAGGGCTTTCCAATAAGTGCAATGCGGTTTTCGGCGCACCAGATCCGACATGGAAGTTGTATACAAATTTTGGGCGGCCATTAGAAGGGAAGGGAAAATATTTCCTGCACCCTTGGAGGAAATCTGGACACTTCGCAGCGCTTTTGGTGACTTCGCTTGTACGAAGGATGTGATGAACACGCATACCGAGAATTGTGACTCCTTCAATTTCGGCAATGCAAGACCATTGTTCACGGATATAGATTCAGGTTTCGCTTAAGGGATAACAGACAGCATTATCTTTTAAAAACATTGAATTCCACGCTATTAACTGAATCCGATTTTTTAATACTGTCGAGGTCGGAATTGATGAACTTAGCATACGTAGCCGTTCCAGTTTTATAGCCGAAGAGCAGGGACGTGGTCCTGGATTGAGTGAAGGTGTGAATGGTATTAGAGTCTTGATACTCAGACCTTTCTGTGTTCCTAAGAAATCACTTCTTCTCAATATGTAGATACCTACAGTCTTCCAAATCGAATAGCTATATGATTCGAAGTGGTAGTCCGATGGATTACCGTCCATGGAGTCCAAGATGGTCGATTCTGATCCTGTGTTCAAAACTGACGGCGGCGCTTCCGCAACCGAGCACAGTATTTTGTTCCTATCGTTTAGTCTTTCTTGCATTACCTTTGTTTACCGCGGCAGGGATTCCTTTCTTCCTACTCCTTTCGCTTTTATATTCCTTCTCGTAAATATTGTAGTTTAAATTGTATAGTTTTAGGATCATTTTCAGAGTTCAAGAAATTGTTTCCACTTCTCGCCATCCTATATCTGATGCGGGGACACCTCATGTCATTCTACGAAAATACAGAGTTTTCCTGTGTAGCTTCCTTCCAGACATTCTCGCTTATGGCCTCATTCAGCATAATCTGACGAGGGTGACAGGAGTGCAAAAACTGAATATGGGCTTGTTATTGAAAATTTATAAAAACACTATCATTATCATGACGTCTCCAAATGATCGGGATTAAATCTCATATAATGAAATATTTGAAGACCAACAGCAAAATGTTTCTTTGGACCCCACAGATGGGTACAATTCTCTAAAACGAATCGCTCATACAAAAATAAATAAATAAAAACACAAGGAAAGTAATTTATTTAAAATTTAATTTTATGAGTTATTTTCTTCTCTTTCTTGCCTTATTTGTTTTCTAATCACTCCTCTTATCTCTCTTTTCAATATTTTTATTTTAAGTTTTTGTTTAATTTTCTTTTTCCGAATTTCTCTTCATTTTTTTAACTAAAATTCTTACAACAAACACACATGTTTAATACTTTTTTCTCAACTTACAACACTAACTACTAAACTTAATATAATAAGACAAATTTTCCAAAATCATTTCTTGTTCATAACACATAAATTTTATTTTAACCATAAATACACAAAACAAATTTCAAATCAAATTCATACTAAACAATATACTTTTCCATACATACAAGCAGTTGAATAAAGTATAAAATAAATACTAAAGTAATAAATTTTTTTGTTTATCTAAAGTTAATAGGATTTGATTTTTTTTGTTGATGAAATTTGCGTTAAATTTAAAATTTTAGTTAGTTTTTTGGATTTTTTCTTAATTTTTTTTTTGGGTATATAAATAAGGATGAATGATGAATTTTTAGTATTTTAAATTTAATATCTAGAGTCAGTTTGCATTATATCTATGTATGCGCGTGGGGGTTGGGAGATATTTTGTTCTCTTATTTTGCTCTCAAAAGTCTTGTGCTTTTGGCATTGATTTGATTTGATTTATATTTTCAAATAATCGGCTGTTTGTATTTCTCGTAATGATATTCGCCGGCGTAAATATCACAGACACACTCAAAATAATGTTAAAACTCCACTTAGGGCTACTATTTTGGTTCTTGTACTCGCTTTCTTTTTGTTTTGTCAATTTAATTGCTTTCGATGTCAAAAAGAATTTGAATTCTGTTTTTCCTCGGGTTGGGTGGGAGTTTATAAGTCCTTAGTGTTTTTGTTTGTATTTTTTTTTTGTTTATAAGAGATTTTTTTTATTCCCATCCTATGGGTTGGTGCAGTTGATTTGCTTTATCAGACGCTGATTTTTTGCGCCAAGTAGATTAAATGCAAAAACGTACAGACGAGCGCTGTTAGATTGCCCATTGCGACGGTCATGTGAATACGACGAAAGGCCTTGTGGATGCCTTGATAGTGGGGGCATTTCACAAGATCGCCCTGTTCGAGCTGGCCGACTTCTTGACCACTGCCGACGGTGATTTCAAACTTGTGCTTCTCACGCATCAGACGGAGTAATGGTGGCGCAAAATACAGGCGTACGGTTACTTCGATGACGGCGCAGACTGTCAGAGCGATAACTTGTACGTACGATGAGAATTCCCAGCGTCCAGCTATGACTTTGATGAAGAGGATTAGGGTGAGGATGCTAAGCATTGAATTCATGGCGAAATATTTGGGAAACAGAATCTGCTGGCAGAGTCCGAACGTGTGACGTGGCAGCGCAAAGTATAGAGACAGTCCTGCAAGGAGAAAGGTGAATTTCAAAATTAGTTTGGCGTGTTATTTTATTTTAGGATTTTTTTTTACTGAAAGCTGGACAGATCTAGATCAAAGCCATAAAAGGCTGGGTTTTAAAAATGTTTAAGGTTGTAAGCTAATCAAATTTACGCGCATATTTTTTTTTTAAAAAGTTGTGTCTTTTGAAGGTGCGCCTAAAACTAAGCAACGAATATTCATGCACGGTTCAAAAATTCAATTTATTTTTAAGAATTATTTTTAAAAAGTGATTTTTACTATATTTTTTCTCAATATTTTTAAGTGTCAACACTGATTGCGTACATAAAAAAATAATCTATCCAACCATTTCCCTCTCGAAAAGCTTTCAATCGTCTTCAACTGTTTTTAAATGCTCACCTGAGACAAATGTCATCCAAATTTGTGCACCAAAGTGTGTTGCAAATGCGCCCAGATACGCCACTAATGCCCAGCCACTGCGTTTCTTATTGGCATTCAATGCAGCCTCCTCATTCTCAAGTAAATTTGGATACACGGCCAACAGAACAAACGATAGAATGCCAACCGCTATGACATGAGCGGGCTGTGTTGATTTACTTAAAACGCTGCAAAGAAAAAGAAAACAGAATTTCAAGTTAAAATTGAATCGAAATATTTTTTGGTTGGCTTTAGAAATTTTAAAAATACTTTCAGACAGCCCTGTGGTACAACATAACTGAGGGACGCAATTTTGTTCCTTCTTTATTTCTTTGTGGTTGCACTTGTCTTTTATTGACGAAATGGCCTACGTGCGAAAACGCACTCACGCGTTCATTCGTATGCAAAAGCTCCCAAACAATTTGAATAAAACAAAAAAAACAAAAGAGCGAAATAAATACGAATACATAAATTAGCACACACGAAAAATGTATAATAATACACTTATAGCGCACGATTATTATTTTGGCACTAATCGGTTGGACCCGCGGAAAGAAAGAGAGCCCCCAATTGATTTATGATTTGTATTGGCTCGACTGATATTGAGCCAGAGTCAGGTGAAGCTCGACTGGGTGTGGAAGGAATTAAATTCATACAACCCTTACAGGAACGACTCATATGTGACAGGTCACATTTTTTTTGTAAGATAAATTTGTGATGCAGTCATTTTTGCGGCGGAAATCAAATGCATGTTCTATCATTTCATCTCACAAACTGACTCTAATTAGAACAATCTAACCAGTCATGCATTTCCAATTGAAAACAACACGAAAGGTGACCCCGCTAATACCGAAATTGCATGCAACCCATAAAGTTATAACTACACAGGGCAGGCTATGTATCTGAATGTAAATTCACTGAATCGATGTACGGCTGTTTGGAACTCGAAAGTTATTTATTATTCCATTACTTTTGGAAGTCAAATTGAAAGCCAGTTTTTTTTTGTGGTACTTTGTATACATCTACTGCAAGGTGCAGCACCCCGAGGACATTCCTTTTACTTTGATTAATTGAGACAAAGTTTTATTCAATACGTTTGTGACTGAAATATATCCGATTGGGTGCTATTTGTCTTATGCTTCCTCTCGTGATTACATTGAAAATACGGAAAGACAAATCAACAACAGAAAAATATGCTCAACAACGTATTTTCGTCGACAGTAATTTATGTAAATTAATTGCTTCACTGACTTGGTAGGTGCACTTATATTTCGAATTAATGGTGACAAATCTGCGGAGCTTCTGTGTTAGTAATACTGTACCACAAGGCTGCCTTTTGTGGTGTGAATTAGTCTTGGTCTTGAAGCTAAAAATGAAATATTCCACTATTTAATGGAGTGCCGCAAGGAACACAGTTGCGCCCTGCACTTTTTGCTTATTTTTTCTAATTTATCCGTGTGGCTAATTGGAGTCAAATTTCTTTGTTAACTGTCTAATTGTTTGAAGCCTAAAGATGGGCTAAAGTATTAAAGCAATAATTGATTGGCAAACATTTTTAACTCATGCTGAAAAGTTTCCTTCCCCATACTACTTCCAACAAATTTCAATTCCAACAACAGGTTTTTTTTTCAATTACTAAAATCATTTACACCGCATTAACAGAGCGCTCATCTCAGTCAACGAGAAGGCCCTGCGGTAGACATGTTTTATCTCCATTAAACTGTGTCAATCACGCAATCTTTTCTCATTAGGCTACCGCACACGAGTAATAATGTATCTCAACACTTTTCCTACCTTCGCAGGTGGGTTGCGCAAAAAATGAAAAAAAAAAATATAACCAGAGCTACAGCTATACATGAAGAGATACTGTGAAAAAATACACTTCATTATCACATGCAAAAGAGTGTTTATCCAGTGTACAAAAAGAGTTCTCTTATATGATGCTGCTGGTACTACAACTCCCAGCGGTCTGAGAACTGATATGCACATAATTACAGTAATTTTCAATCAAATTACTATACTATGGTGTATATGCTAATCAGGCATGTTTTAAAGTGGAAAATCGTTTGTGTTTCGCTTTGCTCCTTGTGATTGCAACCATCGATCGTTGATATCCCTGTGATTAAGAGTCAACAGCAGGAAGTTGTTCTCTCTGTGCGTATCTATGATGGGACAATTTGTTGTCTATAAAATCAGATGAGCTAGATTTGTAGAAAATAATTACTTGCCTTCACACTTTGAATAATGAAGTATGAAATAAATCAGCCTTGTTCTACATTCGAGAGATACGAATGTATTGGCATTTGGCACACGCCTCAAAGCACTTCGATTTGTATATCTTCCCGAACCGATTTTCAAAATTTTTGTAACAAATTTATGCGTGTTTATGATTGGAAGGGGAATGCACTTTGGAATAGTTTGAGGTATTTATAGCTTGGAAATTTTGGCACGCGAAATATGCCAGGTTTTGAAAGATATCGCGGGGTGCCGTAAGGTTGCTCGCATGGGCCATTATTGCATACTTTAAGCTGACTTTATTGTATTAAAAAAATTGTAAGAAAGATGCAAAAATGATGCACTTCAAGGTACGAAGATTGCGCCTATATTAGTTAAACCTCAGACCTTCAATTTAGCACTGCAATGGTTCTTTGCAGGACTCTGCAAAGTTTGTGCAAATTGTGGGTTGCATTTTCTATTACACTGATTGAAACGAATTTCACTTGATTGCACACCCAAATTTCTATTATTCAAGCAGAAGGTTATTGCATTTCATTTTCGAATACCCATTTTGCAAATTACCCATCACTTCGTGTAGTTATCGCGCGCCTGTCAGAGTGTCAGTCCTATATCTATCGGCTGTCATACTATGTTATCTATACAAAATGTCTATCGAACGAAGTGCATTCCGAACATTTTGTTAATTACTATGAAACATGAAAACTTCATTCCAGTTGCATAGAGGTAGATATTTGTGAACCCATTCGTGAATACAGATAGCTAAATCCACACAAAGTTACTTTCTGTTGGTTGGTTATCTATGTAGGTATAACACATGTCAGCTCTCTAGCTCTACCATTATTGTGCGTACACACCTCGTTCGTTGTCTGTAAAGCGAAACATGACTTTTAATTACTCTTCAATGCATATGCATGCGCTTGGTTTTGCTTTCAGAACTCAGATAGGCGAACCATTTCTATGGAATAAATTCACGAACTACCTCATTCACGAACTCATCACATGACAATCAAATTAACACCACACGTGACCCGTAATTCGTATTTTTTCCTTCAATTATAATTTATCATCAAATTAGCGTGCGGCCAAGTGTTAACTTCTGGCACTGGCCAAAAATTTAACAACAACATTGCTGCTATTAGAAAATGGCTAACGCCATTAAATTGTCTTATCAGTCATAGTCATAATGAGTTTATTATCACTATATCTATACCTCCGCGCACACCCCTTTCTATCGGCCGCAAAAATAAATCACATGACCACCAAAAAAAGGTGAGCTAAAACGAAAACCGATTTAGACAGTTGGTGGTTGATGACGTCTACGGGAAAAAAACACAGTAGACTCGTATACACCCGCTCAGTTCATCTTGGTTTGGACTTTATCTAGTGATAGCTCGCCATCTAATCACTTATTTGGCCTTATCAATCTTATAATTAGCGCCTAGAAGTACATAAAGCTATGACAATTCAAAACGCAACTGCGGGTGAACGTGAGAATTGTCAAGTAGACCCCATCAGGACGGGTTGAGTTACTTCCCTTGCCAAAGTAATGAAATTGTACTTATCCGGCCACCTTATCACACCCATGAGATATTTTTGTTAATTGTGAAATCGGAATGGTCAAATCGCGTGAAATAATATTTCGATTCGAGGTAAAATCCTTAAGTCACGATTGTTTATTCGAGCATTTTTGGCGCACATCACATGTGTGCGTGCGCGCGATCTGGACAAGTGTCTCTAATTAACACTTGAATTAGGGATATCAGTTAACAGCGGATGGACGGGATCCGCTTGTGATCGATTGGGATTATGTGTGGTAACATGACAGATTGTATAGTAAGAAGACATAATTTGACACCGTGTGATTATGAGAATCTGCCTATAGTGTTTGCGTGCGTACGATTACGAGGAGTTATTTTTGAATGAACACAATGATAAGCGTGACATTGATTTTTTTTTTGTTTTCTTTTTCGTTTTGCAGATAATCCGGTTGGTCATGTGCTAATGTGTTTTTATAGCGCTTTGCTAATTTGTTGGTCGCAAAATGTATAAGTCAAGGCGATAGAACAAGTAGATAGAATGTAGAACGAATGAATTCGATTGAAAGTAACTAATGTTTATCGACAGCTGTCAACTTAGGTTCGGATTTGGGTACTCTAAAAAATAAAGCTTAAAAGAGCAGTATAAATATGCAGTTTTCATTTTGGAAAGAATGTAAAAAAGTAACGAGTAAATTCACTTGCAATGCATTGACAAACACAATGCATGTAAAGTAACGAGTGCAATAAGTAGTTCGTTGTTTAGCATATATTTCTAATCCACTTTTGGATTTAGCATTGATTACTAAAAAGGAACGCTCAAATAATTATGTAAAAAAAACAGTTGACAGAATAGAATCATGGAAGGAAGTAACGAGTAGATTTGCTCATTTCACAATTTCCTTGACGACTTAATTGAAATATAACACTCTTAAAATTGCTAGTAAAGTTGACCAAAAAACATCCCAAAAAGTAACGAGTGCGTTCGGTAGTCCGTGACTCGACAAATTAAAGCTACATGCGAAGTTGAGTGATGATAATCAAGTATCGATGTAAATATTTTGTAAGCCAATACTCTACATATTTTGTTACAACTATCAATTGTTTTATTTTATTTATTTTTATTTATTTATTTATTTATTTATTTTATGGGAATACAATAACAAAAAGTATCGAGTACGATCAGCAATTGGTAGTTGTATGTTGTAAAATCTTAGTAATCTGAATGAGTTGCGATTTAATTTTGCTCAATCTAAACTGGAATGGTTAAGAAGTTTAAACCTAGTAAGCAAATTTCCATGCAACTCGTTACATTTGTATATTCAGAATATGTTCTGTGAATCACTCTAGGAAAAATGTATGTCAAAACATAAGCTGAATATTCCGCGAAATAATAAACAATACAGAAGTAATTTGACTCGCAGAAAAAACTCAACCAAAAAAATAAAGTAAATAATACAATACCGTATTGAGATTGAATTACATTTCCCGTTTGTACGAAAGTCAAAAAAAAAAATACAAACTCACAATCTATCACATCTGACGGCTTGCAACTTAATTTGTGTATTCAAAAAGACAACCGGACCTTAATCTTAATTAAAAAATCAACGTAATCTGTCTTGCCATCCAAGACAGGTGGAATTTGCTAAAAAAAGATCTCAACCTACATTGAGTGCTAATAATCCAGTAGCATGTGCGAGTTAAGTTTTTATAGGTATATGGGTAACTATCTTTCGGAGAAAATCTTCAAAAGAAAATACAAGTATTCACCGATATTTCTTGCTAAATGCTGCCCATTTTTCCATGTCAACTGGCGTATATGATACCCGCCGGCTGTATCATGTCCAGGGCCTACATGAATGCACGCCAAAAACCCCCGTGACCTTTTCTTTAAAGCTCAAGAGCCCAACAATCTTTTTTCGATCACTTTCGCATAATTATACAATCTCTTTGCGTTTTTCGCAATTTATTTTTAGCTCATGAACCTTAATGTCGAATCGTTGTATTTATTTTTTGCTCTTTCTTTTGTGAGATTTCTTGAATATTTATTACTTTTGGAGTTGATATTGACGCTCTTCAGAAGCGAGATTTTTTTTCTTTTTTTTACCTAAAGGCGAACTTCAGAGCTAAAAATAGTTTTGGGTTAAAAATAATTTTTAGTTATTTTTAGCATCGTGTAGTTTACTGATTTTATTTGAAAAGTGTTACAACGAAATGAATAAATTGAAATATCACGACAAAAATACGTGTACTTAAATCTTTGCACCCTGCTGCGATAAGATCGACTGGCGTATCTTTTTATATTTTTTTTTCATTTAATCTTTTCACAACTCATTGTTACTCTAGAGTCTAGATCAGAGGTTGATAATAAATTTCGCAGCAATCAATTAGAATGATTAGTGGACAGGGATATGTTGGAAATTTCGTTATAAATGACAAAGAAATCGTTTTAGTGATCCTTTGGCAAAGGAAAATCGTAAATAAGTGGATATTTTGCGTCACATCCATTATTCCACCCACAAGGCATTTTTTGGCACGCAAAAAATTATAGAAAATAATATCGCACAGAGCGAACGTCATTACGGTCAGCCGATCGACATCCGGTTAAATTTAGTTTTTGTCTTGTGTCTTTTTCTGGAGAGCTATTAAAAAATGTTTCTGCATCTATAATAGGTATCTGCAGATAAGACTATCTATGAGCAAAGAAATATCGAAAGAAACAACTCATTGAACATCAACCAGAGAGAGGATGGTCTTTTTATGAGTGCATTTTAATGTACCCCCATCCAGATGGGCGTCTTTGATGAGTTCATTAACTTTTTACACGAATAGGTGTGGCTTTCCTAGAACGCCCTTCTGACAATGGGACAAAGAAACAACAAAAACAAAAACAAAATGTTTGTAGTGATGATTTGTATCTTTACCTGTAGGTTTTTGATTTTTGCACTTTATAGGTCATCTCAGTGAGTTTCTGTAAACACCGCTTTGTTAGCTGTGTGAATACAGCCAAGATGTCCTGTTGATATGTTTGTGTTGCAGGTACTGGTACTGTAGATGTTTCGTGTGTTGATGATGAAGCTTGATTCTGAGATTCTGTTGATGCTTTATTTTTAGCCAAAAATGCTGCCATCGGGCAACCACTTTTTCTGCTTGATTTTCTACTACTAGGTCTGAATCCGGTATCGGAATCGACCAAAGATTCATCGGAATCTTCCTCGGTTGATGAGAAGTCCTTACTCAGACTTGTGCTACGTACTAGTTGTGTTGACATCTCCTCATCGGTAGAGGAGGACGACGCTGACACATCATCACACGTACATCGTTTGGTGAAATCCTTTTTCGGATTTAAACATCCACCGCACTCGTTGCAATTTGTACAGCAATCATCGTCATTGTTATTATTAATTGCAGCAGCAGCGGCAGCTGCAGCAACGGCACGCTTTTTCAATGTCCTGGCAACCGATTTGCCCACTTTACGCGGCATACCGTTCTCAAATAGGACCTCGATTTGTGAACTCATATCGAACTGTTGTTGTTGGCACATTTTGCTTTTGAATATTGTTAAATTTTTGTTCTTTCAATAATCACACACGATCGATTCATACGAACGGAATTAATTTTCACAAAGGAACGGTTGGTTTTATTTTCGAAATGGGTAGAAAAAAAAAAACACTTTAAACGCGTAACGGGATTTAATTTTGATTTGGATCAATTTTCTCAAGGGGGATTTGGAGAAATTTTGGACGATCGTTTAGTACCGACGGTTGCAGTTAGCCGTCGTCGTTGTCGTCGTCGTGAGGTTGACTTGCGATAAATGAATGATTGCAGAGCAGGTTCACAATTTTTATAGGATTTAATTTTCGATTTTTTTCTCTCTTTGATGAGAAAATGGTATGGCGCTCTCTTTTCTTCTCTTTTTTCAGCGACCGCACGCGATCGGTGATTTTTGTTTTCTCTTCCTTTTTGTCTTGTTTTCGCGTTCGCGTAGATCGTCATCGTACGCCAGCTTCATGCGCGCGATCTTTATGCTTCATTAGAACCCAATTAGTTAGGTGTAGTAAATAGATTGTCATATATATTATAGATAAAAGCCATTGACGTTAATGCGCAACATTGAAGACTTGCGGTAGGTGGTGGTAGGGTGGGTTTCTTTGGGTTTATGACATTTTTTATCACATCGTTTAGTGAGAGTTTTTTTCCTTCGACTTTGCAGTTCTTGCAAAAATTCGCGTTTTGGTTCTAGGGAAAGACGGCGACGTGCATTTTGTAATGTTTGATGTTTGTTTTGGGTGGCGTCACATCTATCGCAAATAGCTTTCCACAATCAGTCGCTTAGTAGTAACTATATCTACTCGTAGACGTTCCTAGTGTGCAATTTACAAACGCCACATGATTCGGTAGTTTGAATTGATTCATTGGCGTCATTTGAAGCGCCAACCACGTCGATTGTTTCTGTATTATCGGTTATTGTATGAGTCAATTCTTGGAAATGCTAAGCTATACAAATTTTGGGGTTTAACATGAAATAGGTAGGTAGGTAGGTCAGGACGATGGAAATGTTTGTCATTATTTGTAATCTTTTGATTGAAAAATTAGTTTTTTTGGACCATGGTACCTAAGTCATGTGCTTATCGGACAATAAGCGATGGTTAGTCATATTTTACTTTTAAAATTACTCATCAGTTAATTGTGCTATCTATAGTTTTTTTTTAAACAGATTAGTGACCTTTTCATGCAGATAGGTGTGCAATAAGCTTTTTGGTATCTATGGGAAAAATTTGACCGACTCTCGTGAGCAACAGTGCAATCTCCCAATACGGCAATGATGCTGAAGGGGATGCAGAAAGATAGGCGGCATAAAAGCGGTGTGAGAGCATCCCGCATAAAACGCAGTCGTTCTGAAGAGATCGTTCCTCTTGTAGCAACGATGCAAAAATGCCTTATTGAGGGAAATCTTTCCATGTTAACTTTTAAATCTCGGGCATATTTAATAAAAGTACCTACCTGATTTGAAACCTTCTTATGCCGTCTTTACAACTGATTTGGTTTTGTATGGTTAGATCTCCCCCAATTGTAGGTTGGTCATAATTTTGTAGTGTCCTGAGGGCAGCGTTTTGTGACACTGCTACTCACATGTCCGCGTTTAAATTTGGGGCACAAGAAAGAGGCAAAGACCCGCACATTGACAAACACCGATAGTTTTTCCTTACCTTATCCATAGAGCATACTGAAAAAAAACTCTATGGAAAAAATAACTAGTAGCTTCGGGAATCTTTTTTTGGAAACATAGAATGTATACCTGAAGGATCTAGATGAAAATCCAAAGTGGTGCCACATGCAACTGTCTTTGATGAAAAATGAGCCATTTATCCAGTAGTTGGTAGTTGGTACCCACATTCCTATTAGGTACCTCGTCATTTGCAGATCAGAAAGTAGGATACATAGCCTGCTGCAAATTTGACAAGGTAAGGATGCACTGCTCGCGAAAAAAATAATACCTCAAAAATGAAAAGAACCCTTTAAAAAAACAGAGAAAAATCAAACTTCGATACGCAGTCTCAAAATTCGCCTACGCAATCTCAAAATTAAACATTTGCTCTAAGTTGAAATACCTATATTTTTTTAAATAACGCATGGTTGTAAATTTTCTAAAATTTAGTCATTTATTTATATAAAATTTTACTTTAAAAATATTCCTTCCCATATAAAATATGTGATTTTAAGCCAGCAATAAAATTCCCATCTATAATGGCTTAACCTGTAGAATAAGAACACATAAATAACAAGTCCGCACAAATGCAAAGAAAGAAAAATGTTTGTCTATAGGGAAGATATATTTTTCTTTATTATGTCACGTCTCACAAATTGGTAGCAACACCGGCACCTTAGCCACTACACAGCACTATAGAGAGAAGTCAACAAAATTTAAGCAAACAATTTTAATTGGTACTTGAATTTTGATGTGTGTGAACGGATAATCGATTTGTAACTCAATCGTGTAAATAAACTTGTGAAGGAAAAATAACACACAACAATCAGATGAGTAATTTGTTTGCACACAAACTAGGTATAGGAATAAAGGGCACTTGCAAGATTGATTTTGGGTACGGGGTAAGAAAGAAATTTGCAGTGGGGTATGAGGAAAGTTTTACCAGGAAATGTTTTTTTTTCGTATAAGTTGTAAAACTATATCGCTTTTGATATATGTATTTGACTCATAGAATTGTTGTGAAAATTTTTATTTTATATAAACTACTTTTGAAAACAAAATTTTCTTAGAATTAGTTGAATCGTGTTACTGTTGTATAAAGTGCTGGTGTTCGTTCTGATTTTCACGTTCGCCAAATTTGGTTTAAATTTCAAAGCCTCTTGAAGGTACTTACCCGATGTGTTTAACATTTGTAGTTTGAATAATATTTCTTGATCATTCTTAAAAGTTTTACTCAACAATTTCTATTGAATATAAATGAATAGTCTTGTGTTGGAGCCTTTACCAGATTTAACCATGAATTTGTCTCTTAGTTGTGGGTAGTGTGAATTCATGGAACAATTTTAGTGACCAACACAATCCGTAAAAATTGACATTTTTACGCACAGTATTTTTTTATATTTATATTTTTTTCCACATGTCTAATTTTACTTAAATTCTTCCTTTAGATCAAATAAATTGTTCCTTTACTGAGTAATACTCCAATTATTGCTTCTTTATTAACAAAAATGTAACCTACTCTAATCAACTTTAATAACATTTTATATTTTTGGACTCTAAGGTAAAAATAAATCACTCTTACGTACCATCATGCTGGCTGTCATTTTTCCACTTTTTTAACTCCAACAAAAATTATTTTTAGTACCGCACTTGAAAACACACAAACTACACCTCCAACATAGATTGTTTGCAATTTGTCTCCGATATTATTAAACTGCCTCGAGACTATATTTGTTTCTCAATTAGATCAATCAGTTTTGAGAAGGCAGGAGTAAACAATATTTTCCAAAGTATTAATGCTAGAAGTTTATCAAAGCTGATTTTACTAGTTATTCAGTAAAAATATACCCCAAACCGGCTAATTATATTTATATTTATTAGGAAAATTAAAATTTAATTTATATCACTTAAATGCAATTTCTTATTTATTTATTTTCGAGTAGAAATTAAATATTCTGTCATAGGAAAAATTTGAAGATTATCATTATTTATTTTTGTCTTTAAATAGCTGATTAAATGTAAAATACTGTCTATTATTGATAAAAAGAATATTTGTTATCATCTTCGGTAGACGTTGCGCCGGTAGAATAGATGAAAATCAAGGCGTTACTCTGATGCGCCAAATTGTTTGTTAACAACTCAGCTCCTGTGTGTTTTGTTCATATTTATCTAGAATATTTCATTTGTGACAAAACAGTACATGCGGAAATTTATCTGTCATTTGGTCCATTTTTAATTAAATTTACTTTACAAATGACGCCGTAATCGGTACGACAAAAAAAGGTAGTATATAATTTTTAATTGTTTTAATTTATTAAGATGTAAATTAAATTCAATAACCGAATACTGAATAGAAGCAGCTGCAATTTTAATCGCAGCAATTTTCTATATGAAAGCGTCAATAAATTAAAAATCCTAAAACATATTCCCTACCTCAAACATTTTTTTTTTGAATATGAACCACACCACTGGAACTATATGTTGAAAATCACACAAAGTCCACTACCTAAATAAAAGCTAATAATAAAAAATGAAGCCACTACTTTCTTACGTAAATTAAAATAGGTAGCGCAATGGTCCTCAAACAGCATCCGCTTCGTAAATAACACCGCTGCCTCCAACCATTTTAGAAACACCTTGTCCCTTTAATTAGCTGTTTCATGTTCAATCTATCCTTCGGCCAACTACAAACAGTAACTTCCATTTCCACTGGACGGCACCCTTACGAAAACTAATTAAAATCAGTAAGCATTCACTAGTAGTCGGCGGGGCTGCTACTGCCTTGACATAAAGTTCATTTCAATTACAATTGTAGGTATAAGGTCAACATTGTCCTTTTTTGTCCTGCCATCACTGGCGACTGACAACAATGCAACAGCTCTAAACAATAGAAAACCACCCTGCACCTGCAGCCTAAAACTTGTGTACAATCTGTAAAAGGTGAACCCAAACAATTTGAATAAAGACCACGACTGTTACAAGTTACAACAACTGACGGCGGCGATTGTGCACTTGGCCTGTAGTAGTTGACGGGATGAATGGACTAAAAAGCGACAACATAGATGAATGATTGATTTTTGCATTCAAAGTGACTAATGAGTGTCCCTTCCCAAGCGCCAACAGAGAAGCCATGTCAATTTCCAAATAAGCACATATTGATTAAGTCCTTAAATGTGTTTGCTTTCGGATCTGAGTTTGATGTTAATTTAAATTTAAATGCGGTTAAAATAACAGTGCGCAAAACATTTGCCCTCCTGACAGTTTGTTGGAAATGCGTGTCCTGTTTTCGCAGTTCGGTTAGCTACATTGTGTTGTGGGGGAATTCGATTGTAAATTGAATTAACCTAATTCTTGGTAGTAAGGATATTTTTTTTTCAGTTTTTTAGTTCGTTCTCTTGATCTGATTTCCGACACCGGATCCAATGGCGCATGGAATCGGATCGAAAGAATCACTCCAACACCTTGGTGGTATAATTTAATATGAGAAATAAATTGAATTAGGGAGAATTTTTGCAAATGGAGGGTTCCGTGTGGTCATCATTAATGTTGTTATTGTCCGTGTTATTGTTGGCACTGGACTACACTTTCAATTGCGTTGCCACTTAGGCGCGAAATGACTTCTATACTCAGAGCAATAATAACACTTAAATTGTGTGCAAAATTCATGCGTCATTGGAAGCATTTTCGTTCAAAAGAATTATGTGTATATTTGGCGCAGATTGTCGTATATTTTGCTCAAGCTTAGGTCGGACTGATTTATGGACAGACGGCTGGTGGTAAATTAAAAAAAAAAACGATTTTGGTTATTTTCATTTATTGCGATACACTTTGACGCTATTAGACTAATATGTAGCTAGCGCATTAGGTCCGTAAAGACCTGTAGACCTAGTTTGTAAAAGGGTTTTTTCGAGACTAATGAAAGGGAACTGCAATTTTATTCCAAATAACTGAATTAAGACAAGCTTTCCCAGGATAGTTTAACTCTCTGATGTTTTGCAGACGTTCCCAAGAGGTAGCGCCTTCATAACTTTGAATTCTAAGCGCTGCTCAAACTTAAAGTATAGTAGGTACGTAAAGATACCTTTATAAAGTAGGTATATCTCTAAGCAACTTTATTCATAATTTCTTTCAGGCGTTCGTGACATGTGGTGTAGTGGAAATGACCTTAATATGTACCTTTCCAGGAGATCGAACTTGAAAAATGACACCCATACCTACCTTAGAATAAACAAAAAATTGGTAATAATTTCAAAAAGAGTTCGAAAAGCCAGGCGTTGGTGCCGTTTAAAATTTTCATTTTCGCCCAGCACGTTTGGCTGTAAAGAATGACGACCGACAACTGGAATTTCTGCTCCCTGAAAGTCGGGAAAGACCCCAACCAACCCTTTGACGCCGAAAAAGTTGAAGGCCTTTAGTATTTTTTACTTCCTAACTGAAGACCTTCTTGCATCGGAATCACCATTGAGATTAGGTCAACTCCAACTTGAGGCTATCCTCGACCTTCTCTGACTATGTAGGTACATATCACGGACTACATCGAGCAATACCTAAAATTTGCACAACTCTTCTCGAATGCCTTCCCCCGCAGAAAGGATTAGAAAGATGCACACACAATCTATTTCCCGACAGACAGACGGATCGAAAACGCATACCTTGGTAGTGTAAGACGTCTTCTCTAAATCGTTTTTCGAAAGTCGATTCTACCGATTTCCATAGGCTGTCAGTATAGGACGTTTGAAAGTATTAAAACGGATGCGGCAAAAGAAGTGTATGTGGCGAACAATTCGAAATGATGGACAAACACAAACATATAACTGCTCGAGAGGTTGCTGCACCGAGCGAGTGGTATCAGGTTCGACCGCCAGATGTACACGAATTACATCTTAATGAGAGATTCGCAAATTGATCCTTCGGACATTCATGAATCATAAGTCCTAGGATTTTATTAAATAAATAATAGAGGAATCTTTTGGTCCTTCAATAACGTACCATTTCTGCTGTTGTCGTCACAAAATATTTAAATTGCGCTGTTCTACCCGACAATTTTATCGATCGCGACCATAAAATACCGACTGAGAATTCCGTATATGATACTGATAAATAGTATCAAAGAGTTTGATAACCAAAAAGTCGCAACAGTTTGACTCATTTTATATGTTAATGACCGCAATTGGTCATTACACATTCGCTCTCAATAACCCCGATAAGTGGTGAAATTGGCGAAATATCTGAAAATAATTGTACATCATGAACAATTTCGAATTATTTAAAACTGCGTGTTTCTAAGGGAAGAAATGAAAAACAAACAGTATCTATGTCGACTTTATCAGCTCCTCGGAAGCACTCCATCGCAGAAGATGACCGTGACAATATACTTAAATTGGGCAACATTAAACTTGTTTACGCGTATGATATTCAAAAACGAAACGCGATTCCGATTAAGATGGTATACGTGACAAAATCTCCACCCAAGCTTTAACCTACGCCACTTATCTGTCTGCTGTCACACAGGCTTTCGCTCTAAATATTATTTAGCTTCCATCTAAATCGCAGCAAAATAAATCCCCGAATACCCGCAGTTCAATATTTTCACTCACAAGTGGTAACAAATAAATTGTTTATTCCATGAAACGTTCGTCACTCGCGTAACTCCAAAGTCTAAGCGCCGCTCTTAGTTGGTGTGAATCAATGAGTCAACTTTTTAATAATTCAACTTATTGAAATATTTCTCTTCAATACTTCATTCGTGAATCGTGATTTCTTTCGTCAGATACTTCGGTGTGATTTCTCTTTTTGTCATTGATTGGATGTGATTTCATAAGACAATGTCAAGTCCCAGTGGGGATGGGGATTCCATGGTCAAATTCGAAGAACACTGAACTGCAGTGAACTGAGAATTGTGCTATTTGTCAAATGTCAAGACATGGTTCGCTGAAGTTGACTTGATGTGACAGATAGTATGTGAAGGAGAAAAGGTTCTCACCCATTTACGGATATGTGGCACATAATGATAGGCAGTCGTGTCGGGCGCTTAAATTCTGCCGATGACAGATGACATCGGCTGCATATGGTTCTGGTCGAAGATTAATGCAGTTTGCTTTCTTTTAAAGATGTGTGCAGAGATGTTATGACGTATTGAGGAATGTGCGACAAGGAACCACTTTTCTATGAGCTACTCTCACTGATCACGTTTGGCGGTGATCAGCTTGTGCAAGGGAACTGTTCTCTGGGTCCTTGTGGAATAGATTTTTTTTGTTATATTGGGAGGCATGGTTTTCAGCCAATTTCCTTTAAAAAAGTGGTCTGGAAATGAATAGCATTATAACAAACCTGTTGCCTATTCGATAAGTGACCTCGCATAAGTGAGCGCCAAGTCATAAGTGAGCTTTCAGCTAGACGTATTTTCATTTTCTGACAATGGGAAATGGAGCGGAAACTCCTTGAATTGAGCACGTTCTTCATACTTATTAAGGTTGTTAAGTCGAGTTGATGCTCGCATTGCAATATGAGTCATAGAAAAAAAAAACAGACCTGCAAATTTACGAGTGTTATGACTTATTCGAGGTACTACCTCGCAGCAAATCTTTCTACGTAATTGAAATGCCTGCAGTTAAATTCTCAAGAAGGTGGCCAAAAGGTCGCTCTGATGTCTTCGCATCCAAGGACTTTCGGTGTGACCTTCAAACATCATTCACTTAAGACACAAAGTTGTATCTTTCTTTTCTTTCAAAGATATAGTCAGGTGGGTGATTTTAGCTGACTCACTCACTACCCACATATCAAGTCTACACATTTTAGAAGAGCTCTAATTTCAAAGAACTCCTTCAGCACGAAATGCAAATATTGGATAGTGTCATCCTGGACTTTTCATGGCTTAAAAAAATCACATCTTTCAAAGAACTGAACATCACAAAAAAATATCACTCATACGTCAGAGTGAATCAGAATCAACCTTATTTTTCAAAAAATCAACACCAGCGCCTAAGAGCAAAAAATCACCAGCAAATCCCCGGCAAGGAATTAATTAAAATCACCTCTCCACCACAACCGGAAATTAGCCGAAGAATTAATGTCGCCTTCGGCCGCAGAGCGCGCGCAAGTGATTTGCATTTCTCCAACTGTGGTGACTCGGCATACATTATTCACCGACTAGGTGTTAAAATTGCAAAAAGGATTAAGTCCTGCAATCGATTGCAATCCGCACACAATCCCCGGTGACCCATATCCTTGCGCTGGCACATACAGCATTATCTTAAGAAATGCAAATGGCATGACCCCCTCTGTTTAAAACTGTTGCATGGGTGATGGTTTCCTTGTTCCCTCTAGAGGACATCACAGCAACAGTTGAAATGCCAATTCAAACAGTTGGCATGTGTATTTTCTACTCATCATTCATCACTGGCAGTGCGAAGCATAATACTGGGTACTGTGCAAAAATAAATTGAATTCGCTTAATCGGCGGAGGAAGCGGCGGCGGGACTGGAAGTCCGCACGTATTATGATGGACGAGGTACTGCCTCAGTAATGGGGTTGCAATTGTCGTTCTGTGTATACCCTCAATTGGGAGGAATGTGAAAATAATCAGCCAGAGAACAAATCACATTGCCGGAGCCTGAATGCATATTATTACAATTGTTAGTGAGCCTCAGACTATCCCAAACGGCGAGAGGGTTGGCTGGGACAGCGGGACTATAGTGGACAGCATGGCGTTTGGTCACGTATCACCTCGGGAGTAGAGACCGACGACTGTACACTATGATGATACTGCGGGGGATCTCTGATGAACTCAATTCGATTAGAGAATTGCTGCACTTTTCACTGTGTATATACACGATGAGGGTGTGGCGCAGTTCTGATTCTAATTCCCGATGGATGAACGGGTCAAGTACAATGGAGAGTGAAACCAATTTGTGAACAGGTGATTGGAAATTTGTCGACTTGAACTACTTGATTGTGTGTGCTAATGTGCTTTATTGTAGGTGCGGTTTGAAGCAGTCATAAGGTATTTGAAACTCACGAGAGCCATTCAAAGGCGAATTGATTTGGTCGGCTGGTGCTCCTAAATTGAGATGGAACGGAGGGTCTTATTTTTAGACCTCATATCTAGCACTTATTGTAGCTGAAAATAAATTGCAATTCTGAGTTGAATTGGCAATAATTTCCTACTTGATGGACAGGCAGTCAATTGTTTACAATCCAATTTTGTAAATTTTGTTTTGGGAGGGACCTGCAGACATTGGGATCTCAAACTGGGGGATGGCTTTTGAAAACGATAAAGACGCCACTGCCGCAGCAAACTCTCTGCAGTATAGTCAAATGGTGACCAACTTTCTAGCGCTTAAAGACATCTGGCCGATTTGTGATTTCAAAGAAACAGAACTGTGTGCAAATTTCGGCCCATTTCGCGAGAGTTTGTTTTCAGGCATATATCTGACTCCGTGGAATTTTTTTTTTCGTGGAGCCGCGCCAAAGATCGTGCCACAGCAGCCGATTTTCAAACCTTGGAAGATCTTGAAATTGAGGACAAAATAAACCGCGGGTGGGTTCATTAAACTGTGGCAAGTCAAAAACAAAGTGAGTAACCCCTTTTATGGAACAAAAGTGGAACCATATCTTTACCAAGAACTGAAACTTATGCTCCTCAATAATCTTGGTCAGATAAAGTTTGTAAACGTTAAAAAAAAATCCCCGCCTATCTTTGCGACAGAACTACCATCAACACTGAAGATGGAAGACATTACGATATAGTCACACAAATGCTCCGTGACAACCACCTGGTGGATTAGATTCTCTTATAGATTTGAACCACTCCCCCTATCTAACAGCTTATCACTCAAAGAACTGTGTGCTTATCTAAATAAGCTTTTAACTAGTCAACACTTTACTTTGTTTCTTTACATTTCCAAAGCACTTGGGACTCCAATTTGACGGCCAATTTTCCACAACTATTCCACTTTCTTCAGCAGTCTTCAGTTGTCTTATTGCGCAGCACTTAAAAATTAAATCAGAAATTGTTCCGCTTCTAAAGTAAACCCAGTTAACAGAACCATTAGAGTAGTTCAATTTAGTCTGATAGTAGATAATATAAGCGTAAACAATATTTGTTCATGCTTTTGCACAATGTTAGGCAACTCAAAAGTAACTGCCCTTACGTCAAAGTGATGATATAATCATGTGATAGTTTTCGATAAGGCAACACGTGTTTGGAATTGGAATATTATCTGATTGAAAACTTATCGGACTTATTAGGCTTATATTCTTTGAACGATCCCATGATCGGTCCCGTAACCTGTTTTGATATGACTAAATGAAGTCTCTTCCATCCAATAAGATGTCTATAAGATTGAAAATCTATAGAGCTTCAAAAATGCCTTAAGAAGCGGAAACAGTATTCCTTCGGAAAAATGCATTAAGGATCTTAATTTTTCTTGCCCTATAGCCGAAGGAGTTTTAAAAAAATTAATCCTAAAAGATCTTACGTCTGTCAAGAGTGTTCTTCGTTGAGTTCCTCGGTACGTTTTTAAGGTGTGTTATTATCGAACTGGCATAGGTCTTGTGATCATATGCGCCATCGAATGACATAACTCTAGGACCTACTCTGAGTCGAGTCAAGTGGATTTAATGAATGTTTTGAGTATGAACTCTGTCATTAAGCGAATGAAGCCTGACCTAAACTCAACAATATAGACAAGAAGTATCCCTTGAGAGGAAACTAAACTTTTTAATCGCTGATCTAGTGATACTGAATACTTGTTCCTGTCATCCCCTTTCCGAACAGACTTTATAACATCAAAAAGTGCATATGGATTATTTGGCATGGTGGTACATTTTTATTTTGTGGAACACTTGTTAGTTGTAGGCTTGGTTTCAGTTAGTAAGAAGAGGCTAAGCTTTTTCACATAAAAGAAAATAAGCTGTGTGGCTTCTGATAAACTAGGGTTTTCCTAACTTCGAAATTTTGTACAAGATGAGTTTTCACAGACGAAATAGAATCCGTGTGCATGCTGCATCGAACCATTTGTAAAACGTAGTCGGATCCAATAGATGTAGTGATCCCTTAAGGAAGAACAAAGGCAATGGATTTCAGTCTACCGAATGTTATCATAAATCTTTAAAATTGGTTTGAATCGCATTTAACATTTAAGATTAATTTTTGAGATATCCGTGTGGGGTCCGAACTTTGAACCACAAGCTTTATATGAATCAAAATTCGAACCAACTGTTTATCGTAGGTACAGTCCTTCCGCACTGATATACAAAATGTGTAGGTACCATTCTATGAGAAAACAGTTTCACGACTTAGTCATTTAAATGACACTGTGCGGATTCTCAAAAATGTTTGCAAGAATTAGACACTTATATCGTAAGCAAATTGCGTGTGACTCAATCGTGACTACATTTTTTTTTAATGAACTCGAACTTCTCTTTAACAAACTTCTACAACCATTTCAAACAAGTTGTGGTTATAAGCCACACATAGTGCTACTTACCTTATACAAAACTGCTGAACCTACCTACCAACCTTAGTATATAAGACCAATCTGGACATTCCTCCCGAGGTTTTACTTTCCAATAAAATTTGTTTGAGTAATATGTTGCAATTTTCCCAATTGATAGGGCTTTCAATTTATAAGACAGCTGTAGGAACTCTTGAATATTTATAGATCGTAGTGGGAATGCAATAGTTTTATTTACCGGTCGTAAACCCTTAGACTCCTTCCTCACACATCAAACCAAATGGCTGTTAAACAGTTTGTTTTAAGTATACACAGTATTTAAGTCCCAGCAATCAAAAATAAAAACGTAAATGCTTTCTCAAAAATTTTCCATGAACTTCTTTCTTCATTCTCGAAGAAATGGTGCACAATTCCAAAAACGCACATTGTAAATGCGTACGCACCCCAGTCACCACCAACCATACAATGTTTATATCTACGAACTTAAGAGGTCAGTTTCAGCCCTCTCCGAAAACAAAGAACATGCACTGTTTAAACATTCACACAATCCAGGCACGCAGTTGTTTAAGCAAAAAAAAAATGTCTTAAAATTACATTGGGACGAGAAGAGCCAGACCAAAGCGAAAGTCTGCACAGTTTCGCAGCGCCATTTTCTAAATCACGCTCCTTCAGACGCGCCCGTGTAATTATGCATTTAATTACACTGCGAGTGTGGCGAAAAGGAATTAACTCGGCCCACACTTATCCCATGACTTATGGTTGAATTGAGATCGCGTAACAGATTTTCAGCTTTCGATTTGCTTGTTTATGTGCGTAAATTAAGACCATCATAAAGATCTTAATTTGAATGTGCTGTAAATTAGTTATACCGAAGTTACGCACTTGATAAGGAATTCTTTTTTATGCCATGTTTTTCGGACTTTAACTAGGTGTAGTTGAGCTGTTAGCATTTAAGTATTTAGTCGTCAATGTGAAATATTCACTGTATGACCAGGTGGGACTACATCAACAGTATATTTAGAAAGGTGTTGGGTAATTGTTTTATTTTTATGGAAAAATAATCACCCCCAGGAATAAAGATAAGGGCGGGGAACTTGGTAGATGTGATTGGACAATGAGAATTACTGTTAAATTGCTAGAGTCTAAAAAGGACTTACAAATTAATATGTTTATTATTTTTGAGGAAAAGTTCTTAATGCTGTATATTTTTCACTAGATGGCGCTGCCGCGTATCAACTTCGCGCATCAACGATGACCCTGGAAATTGGAATATCTGTGTATTCTACCATGACGGATTGTAATAAGAAAATCTGTATTTTTCGCACGGGCAGCGACTTATACAACTTTGTACATAAATCCACCGAATCAGAGTCGACCGATTGCAATTAATTATAACCTATCTCTTGCTCCATAGTATGCCATATGATATGCCTAAGAAATCCATATGAATTTCGTGTGTAATTTTAACGTGATGCGTCAATAAAACCACTACAGACAAATTTTACAATTCTTATTATACGTACGTGTTTCTTTTGGGTTACACCTCCTGTTATGATCTTCCTTAAATTGAATATTTATCAGACATACCTAACATATTTTATGGCAAAGTTTATGGCATATTTGGTTCTCGTAACTTCATGTTGTGCCTGTGACTTCAAGTTGTCTGTATGTTCAACCTATTTAAGGTACTTTACTTTGAGACTTAGTGAAGTGGGTAAATCAGTTTGTCAAATTTAAATATATATTTTTATGAAAGAAAGCCCACCTTTTAGTATTAACAACACTATGATTCTTAAATAAACATCTTCAAGGTAAAAGCAGCAAACAATCAAAGTTATTGATTAGTCACAGAAACATAACTTACATAAAAATAATGGCGAAAAGATTGACCTGCGTTAATTATTTTCAATTTAAACTTACAAATATATCAAATTTTAAATTAAGTTTCTAATTCCTACATTCTTTCCTTTTTTCTTTCAGGTAAGTCCACTGAAAATCGATAAGTCGTAAGTAGCTTACAGTTTAAAAAAAGGTTACATTTTTTTTAAAGTCGTATATCTAACCAAGTCGTATATCATGCATCTGTCAATAAAAATTATATTGTTGTTTTTGGTTCAATATTACGTCTTTAAACAAATATAAATGTTGAGTGTTTTTATTTTGCCCAAAAGCGTTTTTTTTTTTTTTGATTAATAAAACTAAAATTCTGCTACATCTGTCACGGAAATATTTTCCTAAAAACCCCCATAGGTATATGGAGCTATAAAATGCAGCATGATCGATGGTATTTTCTTTTAACTGTCGAGTTAGTTGAATACAGATATATGGAACAGGCGTTGAACTTTCAGCAAAGTTAACTTAGTCTAGGGAGCTATATAACCACGTGCGCCATAAGGTTGCTGTCAGTAGAGTCTTTTATAATTTTACTATACAAATTTATTTGCCAGGTCTACTATTTTTATAAAAAAAATACTTGATAAGATATCCAATTCGATAAAACAAACAAACAATTCCACGATAAATCTATAATTAAATTGTGCGCGACTAAATTTGCCACCACCTGGGAACATAGTTGTAGTTGCTCATACATAAGATATCTTGAAGAGGTATTTATTTGGACATTTTTATCCACATACGCATTGGACTTATGCCCCCAAAAGAAATTGGTAAAAGTTAGTGGATACTAACGTCATAGCATAACTTCCACGCGATAAAAGATAAAGAAGTTTCATATACAAGTAAACGATTTGTAAATATTCATATAAACAAAAACAATAAAACAAAACAGCAAGTTTAACCAAGAAGTCTAACATCTTGTAGTTCTGATCAAACCTAAAGTTTATGATATCGTATATGCCCATTAGACAAAAATTAAAAGTTTACACGTTTTGTTAGTGACACTTAAATGATTTTTAAAAATGTACGTGCACTACAAGTATCTACTTGTGACCCAACGAGCACGAGGTTGCAATAATCCGCAATCCGAAACAAAAATTCTTGCAAGTGAATTCGTAATATTTCCGGAATTTTTTTTTCTGACAATGCCAACAGAAGAATTACAAAACCAGATCAATCCAGTCTAGGCATGCGACAACGAAACTACTTTTATCGTTCTCCCAGCTCTTTTTTTATCTAATCACTTACTCTACCTTATCGAATTTCTGTCTGAGGTTCCAATACTCCTCACATGTGCAATTTGTTATAATCGCTTTAAGACGCCACACGTCCGCTATCGCATGAAAACAATTAACTTATATGTTTGTATTTTTAAATGGAATTATTAAAGATTGATGATAGCACAGCTGTGGATAAATTTAAAAAAAAAAAATAATTTAATTTATTTTTCAGCAGCGGGTCCTTATTAATTTTGCTTTTAAAGAAGTTGCAGGATTTTTGGGGAAGTCACTTACGAATTAAAATTAAATTTCAAAACGACAATTATCTATCAGTTTGTCAGGAGTTATGTTGTTAACTATTGAAAGGGCTAAAACCCCAGAAAATACATTTCCCATTGCTACCTCTCGTTAACGACTGGATAAATACCCCCAGATCATTACTGTCCTGAAAAAGCTACTCTTAGTTCCAAGAAACTGACGTTGTTCAACACGTCAAATTTATGTAGATGACAGCTACAGTAGTGTAGCACAACAAAGCTTGAGTGTGTTTGACAGAGGTATAAGAAAGAGTGACCATTCGAGTGCCGACAACAACAGCAGCAGTGACAGGCACCGCCGAAAAATAACAACCGCCCAACTATTTCCAACGACTAAAACAACATGTAGCCGCAATTTATATTCCTTGTATGTAGTTAAGGATCTCATATATCTAGGTATCCTTTAGACTTTCACTTACTTACCTCAAGGTCTTAATTCTTCCTTCTCGATAACAGTTGTATACCTAGTCTCTTTCTGTAGCCTATAAAAACTTCGTTTGAGTTTCACTTTTTGCGACTTAGAATAGGTAGCACGTTAATTTTCCTGCTGCTCTACTGCTACCTAGATAATACGTAAAAGTTATGATGCGCTCTAAATCCATTAAATATCCTTATTCCACTAAGTTACCCTGAAAAAATTAGCAAATATTCATTTATGTAAATCAGTTTCCGCACAAAGCTCTTGAGAACCATCCACACCCACTAGAATCGATGCAGCAAAAAACCTCAAATGGATTTCACACATTTTACGTTAAAATTCCAATCCATACGCTATGAGCTGTGAATCCCCCTATGCGGCTTCCTACATCATTAGCTTCCCATACACCGTCGCAGATCATGACCTAGGTTCATAAATAGTTCCGTCTCTCTCACCAGTCATCGGCGCCATATTACTCATGCAAATCACACCTCATCTCCCTAAGCCCCTAAACCCCCAAACCCCTAAACCACAAATATTGCAAGCGCCAACAGGACGTTCCCCCCATTGAGCCAAGGTAAAAGAAATTCCCCTCTTAAAGAATACGTCAAGCAATTTGTAACCATACCACAGCCAGTACAACAAATTTCATTCTCATTACCGTCACAACTTGAATGCTTTGCGTAATTCAGACGTCACTATGCGCGTCTGTGATTTGTCTTATATTTTTTATTCAATCCCCAGCGAGACGTTGACAGAAATTCCCAAGACCCTATCAATGAACAGAAAAAATGTCGTTTGTTGTTCCGTCTCATGATGGTGGTGGTGCCGATGCCGAGCTACTGACTATTAAACTTAAGAGATTCTATTAGATTTTGCTCTCCAAACTCAGCGCTAGTTTTGTCAGCAGTACGCCAGGCTCCCAGCTCCCGCGTCCCGCCTCCCGCTTGAAGAGAATCACAGAAACTCGCAAAAAGAATCCGAGCTAAGAGCGCTAGACGGGATTGCGATTTGTGGTCTGGTAGGCAACATCATGTCAGCTGGCGTACGTGACTAACTCACTATCACTGATGTCTGCACCACCAAGCGGGTCGCGTTTTTCTAGGTTGCCCGCTATACCACCGATGCGATGCCGTCGTCGCGCAAATTTGGTGTCAGTTTGCAAATCGCGTTTTTTTTATGTTCGCTTTAAGTGGCAATAAAATGAAAGTACGATAATGGAAAACGCTACGAAATGACCGGCAGAGAACAGTTGACATGAGAACCAAAATTGGCGACTGTTAAATTGTACACTAGTTTGAGGCGTGCTTGGGTCAAGCGTTCAAAGGCCACATGCGGTGGGGTACCTTTATTGCTTAACCAGTCCTCATTGTACGCGTTGTTGTCTCGGTCGCCCTCTTCCGCCACACGATCGTGATTGACAATGTGGTGATCTACCACGGCGTGCCGTCTACTCCAACTATCAGAGAAGCCATAGAAGCTGCGATTTCACTTCAGGTGGCAACGCATCTCTGGCAGATCACCTCTGATGATATGCTAATCATGTCAGGCATTTACAAAATGCACACAAATCAGGGCCGATGCGGTGATATCAACTCTGTTGCACACCATTACCAATTGGTTGCTACATAGATGCTCGTGTTGATGATCTTGTAATGATCGTGTTGTACATGTGGCCTGTCCGAGGTCTGTTTTGTTAGTTCATTTTTTGCGTTGTGCAATTAATTAGCGTCAAGTGGAACAGATTTGTTATCTGTGCCTGACATAATATTTATCAAGAGAGCGGAAGCGCGAGAGAATTGGAAATTTTATTATTTTAAATTGAATTGACAGGCGAACTTACTATCTATGAGGTTAATGGCACTTTGACCAATTTGTCTAAAGTGTCATGCTGCGATACGTCTGTATGTGTCTTTATGTGTCTTGTTAGCGCAAATGCTTTATTGATATTTAATCAGAAACGCGCGTCAATATGGGTTTGAAAATATTGCTATTCGACGCTAAGTGATTTATTTGATGGCGTTAAACAATTTAATGTTGTTATCAATATATGAAGCTAGTAATTGATAGCAATTTGGCGTAAGATCAAAATATTTTTCCCATCTTTGAGGTGAGAAGATTAATAGGAATGGGGGAAAAATATTTTCCACTTCGTAATCAGAGAAATAATAATATTTATTAGAGCCAGGAGTAGATGATGATAATGGGGTGTGACATTTGAACAGATTTCACAAAACTGTTGACAGTTGCGAGTAGGTGTTGAGATGAGAGATATTTTTGTTTTGGGGAATTAATGAATTTATGATTAGTGTGGTCAGCTCTTTGAGTAGTAGAAAATTAAACGTAAATTTGCAAAAGCGAGGCGATTAGATGGAAGGCTTTTGTGGTTCTCTTGTCAGTGAAGGGATTGGAATTTTAGGCAGTGAGTAGTAGTAGGTGTCAAGCGATAAATGTTCATGACACTGATCTTGTCAATTTGAGAAGACGTCAGACACTAGAATTTTGTTGCTGCTCGTGCTTTTTACTTTTTTTATGAGCAATTATCGAACTCGTGC
Source organism: Cheilosia pagana (assembly GCA_936431705.1). Lineage (NCBI taxonomy): Eukaryota > Metazoa > Arthropoda > Insecta > Diptera > Syrphidae > Cheilosia > Cheilosia pagana. Next base: position 38,926,375 of record OW386168.1, read on the forward strand.
GTTATTAGCAGCTGACATGGATCTTTTTTTAGCGCGTTTCTATACCTGGTCTAGGGTCAATAAACTGCCAATGTATCCGATAACATAATACTAGGCGTTTTCCTTCCATATTTGAAGCACTTCGCGGAATGCTTCACAAGGCTGTCCGAAAATTTTCCCCTGTAAGACTCCTTTTTTGTAGCACTTTCGTCTCAGCTTATATGGATTCTCTTAGGAGTTAGTTTGGAATTCGATTCAAACCAGGAGTCTTATTAATTTTTATTGAACTCCTGCATTTTTAACGGCTGGTATTGTTTTTATTTATAACAAAGCGAATAACATTGGTTGTCCCTGGAGGAAGACCATGTCGATCGTTAACTGGTCCCTTGCATTTTTTATGGTGTCAAAATCGATCCTTAAGACTAAAGACAAGAACATTTGCATGATTCCTTGTTTTTTTTTTTTTATTTGACAACTTTTATCGCCACCGGAACATATAAGAACTAATACTGTAGGTAAAATATTTTTCTTATACTGTGAAGTATCTGTGCAGGGTAAGAGAACATCCAAAGCACTTGCGATGGAATTTTTCATACAAGAAAACGTCATGCATAATGGTTTTGTTTTGGCTATATCTCTTGTTGCCTACAAGCAAGGACAACGTGAAAAATAGCAACCAAATTTCGTTATCTTTAATTTCCTTTAAGGTTGGGAGAAGTCGCTTTTGCTCGTTTTCATTGTCTTGAAAAGGACGTTCTTTTTGAATTACTGACCTTGAGGATACTCCGTGCTTAGCTATAAATTCTCAATATACTCTGAGCCCGATCTGAATACTAAGGTTTTGAGTGCATTTTATATACAGAGGTTTGTAAATATTTCGATAATTAATTAGCTAAAAGTTGATGACTTCATGTTGGCATAGTCCCGACAAGAAATGCACATTCTTTCAGGCCTTTATGATACGAGGGGAGTTCAATATATTCGCGGTATGGGGGGTATACTCCAAAGATGTGAAAAAATTATTTCGTGATTTTAGTAGCCCCGTTATTCAAGTGTTTTACTGTAAAATTTCATTTGGCTGTGCTTATAAGTTTGCTTTGTATTTTGCGTTGAACAAAGGTGAAATGGCTGGTGTCCCGATGATCACTAAAATTGAGCACCGTGCTGTGATAAAATTTCTTACTAAACAAGAAAAAAGTCAAAAAATTAATCACGAAGAGATGGTGGCTGTTTTTCGAGATTCTACACCTTCGTTGTCAACCATTCAAAAGTGGTCAAGTGAATTTTAAATAGGCAGGGAGAGCATTGAAGATGGCCCTCGCTCAGGCTGCTCACTAACTGCCTGCACAGCAGAAAACATTAAACAAGTCGGGAAACTTGTACTTGAGGATGCCCGAATAAAGACTAAAACGATAACTGAGAGCATTCACCTTTCCATTGGTACCATACACACCATTCTTCATGACTGCTTTAATCTTTCAAAAGTCAGTGCAAGATGGGTGCCTCGAATCCTCAAAGCGCCTTAGAAACAAATGCGAATCGAGTGTTCTAAGGATCTTTTGAAGCTGTGTAGCGAAGACCCGGTAAGAATTATTAATAGAATTGTTACCGAGGACGAAACTTGGATTCATCACTATGATCCTGAAAGCAAACACGAGTCCATGCAGTGGCAAAAGAAGGGCACAGGCCCCCCAAAAGAAGATCAAGGTTCACCATCTGCCGGAAAGGTGATGGCTGCAGTGTTTTGGGACTCAAAGGGAATTTTGCTAATCGAACACAAACAAAAGGGTGAAACCATAAACGCCACACCCTACGCATCCACTTTGCATCATTTACGGAAAAAAATAAGGAAACAAAGACGGATTAAGCTGGTTGCTGGCGTGTTGCTCCTTCACGACAATGCTTCAGTGCACACGGCACCTATTTCTAAGGCTGCTGTACGGGATTGTGGTTTCGAAGAGGTTCAACACCCACCCTATAGTCCGAACCTTGACCTTGGTGAATATTTCTTGTTCCAAGATTTAAAAAAAAACCTTCGTGGTAAGCGATTTACCGATGATGAGGAGCTCAAAACTCCAATTAATGGACATTTTTGAGAGAAAGATGAAAATTATTTTTTTGAGGGTATAGAAAAGTTAATCTCAAGATGTAATAAATGCATTAATGTAAGAGGAGATTATATTGAAAAATAAAAATAATTTTAATTTAATTCGTGTTTTCCTTTATGTCGATACCGCGAATATATTGAACTCCCCTCGTATATCACAGTATTCATAGTATTGTCTCTACTGAACGCTGCATTTTTGTAGTCGAAAAATTCACGTTTTTATGCACCATTTGCCAAGCATAAACGCATAACCACTATTTGGCCAGCAACTAATAGTACAAATCAAGTGTGTCTACACAATAACATTAAAGTTTCTTAGAATCCTCATCGTCGCATGCTTAATTTCAGAAATATCATCAAATTTGATACACCCCAAAGTACTTAAAGCCCTTAAAAAATCTTCTGTTCAGCATTTTGCATACAGCGTTGCACAAGCTATCTGAAATGTATCGATCGTTCCCAACTGAATCTAGTGCTGTGCTTCAAAGAAATGCTAATTACTGTTACCAAGTATAAATCGTGTTCAATGTTTTCTGTATAAATGTCACGCCTCAATTCTTCTTACTAATAAAAGAAATCCCATACCTGCAAATTGGAATCATGTGATTTGATTAGGTACATAGAAAAATCAGCAAACGACCCAGGCTATTGTTAAGAGATATAGATACGTGCAACTTGGTCTACTCCAAATGGAGAGAACTCTTAATCTACGCATTTGAATTTATTTACTTTTCGTTATTATTTTATGGAACAATAACAGCACATGTGATTTCGAAATTAGTACAAACATGAAACGCAAAAACCTAGATTGTTGTTTTACGATTTGAATGAGTTGCATATGCTCGGGCTTTTTATGCCGGGTAACACGGTGTCAAGAAATTGAAATTTATTTCATCAGTCAATCCCTAGACAAACTTTGTCAGATTTATTTAATAAATACGCGAGAGAAATTTTCACTCATCGAGACCATGAAATGGTATCATGATTCGGTGGGAGTGCTAGTAACTGCGGTATTGTTTTCCTCTGTTGCGGGTAGAAGACTTCCTTTGTATAGAAATGGTGTCTTGTGCCGTTTCTGACAAGAGTTCTTCTTAGTTAATTCCAGATTGGCGTCACCAACAGTCAATGGTTCTGTCAGTTGAATTGCTTTGGTTAATTTGAACCTGAGTGATGTCTTCCAGCAAATATTTCCAATGGAATCTGAGGTTGAAGTAAGATTCCTCTGAAGTGTGAAGTGACTTGACAGCAGCAGTTTTACGTTGGAACCTTTCTGGTGATCTGGGTAGAAATCGCAAGTAAACTGCAGATTGAAAGCCGATACCATATTTCACCTTTTTATACCATACTCAAGCACAAGTATGACTGCGAACCGTTTTTTTGTGTATTCGTCTACGATGCTTTGCCGAGGTTCAAGCTCAAAAAACACACCTATTAAAATTTCGAAGGAGGCTGACTTTTTGAAAATTCTTTCTAGTTCTTGTTGTAAGAGCTTCTCCTGAACTAGAAAGTGTAATTCTAGTCAGTGATTTAATTAATCTATGATTTTTAACTAAGATTCAATAAATACATTGATTAAAAAGCTCTTGAATGAGATTTTAATCGAAAAGTGTGGTCGACCGTATAGGTATTTGAAAACGACAAATTCCCTCGACTCCCTGAACTTATTCCTTTAATTCAGGGAAGATTCAACAACGTGGGTTATGTAGCAAAACTCACTATAAATAAGTGTACTTACATATTCAACTCAAAATAATAGCGGTTAACCTCGTTAAAGGTCAGTATAGCTACTTTCAAACAGCCTGAACTTTGCAATATCCATCGGCTGATGCAAGTTCGAGAGTAATGTTTATTTGGACTTCCATTTAAATGAAAATGAACATCATCGCTGATTTTAAGCTTTCCTTAAAAATAATCTTGCAACATCTCCGGCTGTAGCGATGGATTTCTTGGCCAACAGTATGGCGTGGTAATAATCATTGTGCTAATTGAATCTTACACGTGAAATCATCTTTAAATCAAGTTTTTTGAATCGTTTTTGCGCTCTTTAGAATGTGAATATTTGAGGAGCACGTTGATGAGTAAAGCTGTACGGATCTTTGTTCGTCATTCGGGCTACTGTCCTCACAGTTGCTTCCAGGTCGATGAACAGCGGACAGATCGTTAACTTATCACAGCTAACTAAAATGTAAGTTTAAGTGGTTTGTCAACATTTCACTGTGACCTGTGGCAGTGCACAATTTTTTGGTTTGGATCTTTGATAGATCATAAGGCATGCCTCTTCTTTTGTGGTATAAAGTGGGCTTTCAGTTTAAGAAGTCGTGGCATTGTTTTAAAGCGGGCTATCTTAGAACTGGGCGTTCTTGCAATAAAAGATGTACTTTATGATTTTTCGGTTAATTTAAACTGAATTTACTCCTATTTAATGAGTGCCGCATAAGCGTTGAGCAATTTTTAACCCATTCTGGCCAGTTATTTGCTTATTAAGTTTTAACTCCATTCAAACCTGTTTGTCCAGAAATCCAAAATAATTCGGTTGCGTTCTTAGAGCTTTCCAAGACGAATTTGGAGTAAGTTAAACTTATTTTCTTGTGACTTGAGCTGCTTAATTTTGAAGGAGGTCGGCTGAGAGAACGAACCAAAAACTACAGGTAGAGCAAAAGTACAACGACAAACTACTGCTTTTCGGTGGCAAATCTGAAACAGCTTTGACATATTTAAAGTTTATGAATGAGATGGTAGTGCTATTATTTGTCAATACATTACACTTCATTGTTTTCCTGCTCATTACAACCCAAAATTATTCTTAAAGCCAATATCCACCATTAATTTTTCTTTATCGGTCCTGTTTACCCTTCGAACTGTTCTGTAGATCAGCATGACAAGACAACAAAAAGTCCTCCAGTGCTAGTAAAAAATAAGGGAGATCTATAAGATTACATAATGAAAGTGTTTCTGCATCTGTATTATATCTGGCGAGATTATTAAACAAACGGTGAGACCCACTCACGAACCCCATTGACGTTAATTACCTAAAACGATAACCAATTATCATATTTCCACAGAAAAACGATCTCAAAATAAGAGAACAATTATTCTGTGCAATAGGTTATATCATTTGAAGTAGTGCCTAATATAAACAGTATTTGACTTCCTCTTTTGAACAAGCATCTCCACACTCATTCACTTCCCCATCTCACTCAAAGTGCATTTGTCATCTAATAACAAATGATTGTGGGTTCAGTGAACATACTCCGTAATTACTGCTAAATTATCGGATATCGAGGCGTTGGTTTTCATTAAAAAAAAACGGCTACCGATCGATTAAAACCACTCCTCCTACAGTGTTCGCCCAGAGTATTTATTTCAAACAGCAAATTACTTTTTCCTCGTGTCCCTCTTTTCACTCGATCTCATTGCAGTGTTTTCCGCGTGCGAAATGTGACAAGCTCTATCACATTGCCCGCCTAATCGAATGGCCAGACTTTAATTTATGTCGATCATCGCCAAATTCGGACAGCAAATTTATTCAGCCATCCTCAGCGTTTTCTTTTCACGTTTTTTTTTTTACATTTCGCTCTGTCATCATAAGAGCGTTCTGCTTCTGCACCTGAATGTGAGTTAATTATAGCATACAACGGGCAGACCCAGACATACGACTTTATTGTGTACTATAATCTGTTCGCGTGACTGGCCATGTGAATTGTGTTACTATGTGACACCAGATCAGAGTTCCCATTAAAATGATAAAAAAAAAATCGGCTTCACAAGCATTTTTACGGCTCTGAGTCTGAACTTGTTGGCCTGCCAATAGATCCGCATTAAATGGTTGGTAGAAAAGTGTGTATTGGAACGTTTGCGACTGGAATTTGAGTTTTTTTTTTTGATTTTATAAATAGGTTTTGAAAAATTAAGAAGATGATTGATTTTTCTGAATGAACAGATAAAATGAAGGCGATAAAAGAAGGAAAAAGCAGGCGTGGCGGTGTTTTTTCGATGACGAAACATTTGTTGGTTTTTTTATACAAATAGTCGTAGTTTAAATAACATTGAATGGGATTGCTAAGTGGAGGGTGTTTCTGTTTTTATATACCTAGAAGGGAAAAAAACAGAGTAGACTCAAGTTTTTGCTCTGTATTGATAATATTCATCGAACTGTGTTATGCCGATTTTAATTATCGGTTTCAAATATTGTGCGACCTAACTTCTCCATCGAAAAAATACCTAAATGACGTTGACAAAAGCTTTCACTTTTTAAACAAATGTAATTAGCTTGCCCAACTCAATTGTTTCACTTGTTAAATTAAATCCCATGCTGGCGTCAGAATTTCATTTTTTAATCCTGGGGTGACGTACTCCAGAAACGTGACTGATGCAACAAAAAAGTTAAAAATTCTGATCAGCAGCATTTAACTGAAAGTTCAATGGAAGTGATTCAGTGTGCTTAGGACAACAATTAATTTGGATACTTGAATTTAAATTTTTACCTGTATGTAGGTATATTCGAAAAAATATTGAGTGGTGACAGTCAGAGTTCTTTCAACTTGTGTAAGATTGACTGCCGGCCACCTTAAAACTGGAAATGGGTCAAACGTCCGCGACAGCACACGTATATAATAATAAAAAAAATATTTGGTTGGACTACATTTGGTTATTTAAATTTTAAGGGGAAATAATTTTCATTGCAATCGATCTGGTAATACGATTTGCTTGAGGCTATATTTCAGTCATTCAGAATTCACTAGTGAATTCGCAATAAATAACTATAAATTAAAAAAAAATTAACAATGATGATGAATTTAATTTTAATATGTTTTAAATTGTTAAATGTACCTCTGTACTGCTTTAATGCTGTTAATGGGTATATTTTATGGACAATAATAACAATGTTCCATAAAGGTAGGTATAATACGCAATAAGCATATACGTAGGGTCATATTGAATATTATGTAAACCAAAATCGAAACTTGACTTTCATTCCATTAAATTTTTCCTAAGCGATTCGGGAAAAAATACTTTCGCTTCTTGTCAACATTGAAAACGTATTTTTTTCATTTGGCGAATGGTTTTCATGTACAGGAACGCTAATCAAATTTTGTTGCCCAAGCTTTTGAAAGAATTAATGAAAAAATCGTTTATTTTACAGAAATATCTGTTGTATCTACAATCTTAGTTCAGTAAATATTACGAATACATTTGAAAGGTTTAAAAAACACTTGCTTTGTATATATAATAATTCTTTTAACATTTGCTTGAATACACTCGTAGTCTCAACTCATTTTCGTAAATTGGATAGATACATTTTTAAGTATGTACAGTGAATGGAATGATTCGTGTATAATAATTCGAAAGCGTTTTTTTTTAATTCTTCAAATGTATTCATAAAATCAACAAAAATTTTTGTAGATAAAGCGAATGCTAAATACACAATTTTGTTTTATCGGATATTTCAAGAGGACTCTATTGACAAAGAAGGTCGTTGTCATTATATGGTACATATTTCGATTCCCTATAATCCAATAGCCTAAGTCTATGAACTCAAACGTGGTTCTTGTCCAGGATTAAAGAAGTCTAATTCCAAAAATCTGCTCAAGGCTTCTCGAACTATATTGTGGAAAGAAAGGAGACTCAAGAGCGGTGCTCATTTTAAATTGAATTATTTTTGTAGCAAAAATTAATTAAAGCCTTCTGAGGATTCGAAAAAAACTCTCTCGTAAAAGCGCTTGATAAATGTTAAAGGAAATAATTTGTGGCTTTTTAAAGGCGCTCTATTTAAATAAACCCTTTATAGATTTGTAACTTCATCGTAGACGTCTTTATAAATCTGTTTGCAATGATTTCGGAAGCAAAGGAACTTGCTCGGATTTAATCTTTTTTTTTTGAAGGCCGGCTCTCAAGTTTTAAGGTAGACGCGGAAGCTCATTGGACAGTTTGCAGGACAACTGACCGAGGGGTCCAAGCTAAGTCTTAAAGTTTTTCCACTGCGCCTCCTATCGCGGACGTCTCTTCTGTCAATCATCTCAGCAGATGGTTGTGATTTGTAAGTAACTAGTCATAGGGGGTCTGCATTCTGTGTCTGTAACACCATCCAGAGTTACGTCATTTCGAGGGTCCATTAAGAGCTCCTACTTTCTTGAGCAAACTAGTGCTATAAAATATAAAATCTTCGCTTACAGAAACTTATATTTATATAAGCCGCATTTATACATTTAATTTGTGAAATGCGATTTTGGCAAGCTCTAAAGTAATTCTCAAAAATAAAATAAAAATTTTAAGTCGACGCCTTGAAATTTAAACTCCATTAGTGAAACTCTTGTTTGAGTAGAAAATGTTTTACATTTTAGCCAGCGAACTATAAAACTATTTATACTTCTAGTGGTTCGTGTATTATTTCGGTCATTGACAACATGACAACACCAATCTTTGAATATACTCATAAAAGCAAACTTGTATTTCCCGTCAAACCGAGAATAATATTCCAACTTAGCATTAACATAAGCACAGAATCACGAAAGCAACTTAAATTCGACGCCTTGACAGCGGCGGACATTCTCTTTTATTCCAAGAACACAACGCCTTAAACTTTTCATCTTTCATCTCCATCCAGCGGCCAGTCGTCGCCAATAATGTAATCACTTAACCAGATCTGCCCATCAAGTAAAAGTCGTAGGTGTCACAGATGATTTGCCATTGGAAATGTCATCGCACAGAGTCACGCTTCTCCTCAGCAAGAGTTCTAAAAATACGAACTCGTCGCGCCAACTACAAACATACGGCAATAAAATCCCTCAAACTAAACACCAAACTGCATCTTGCATGGTGCATTCCACATGCGTGCCAGGGCAATAAAACGCGTGGCGTCGACTTTAATTATATGCACCCAGCCCCATCCGTGAACCGCCCGCCAGCAATGTGTGCAAAGTTATAAAAAGACGATGGAATATGTGCCAAAATGATTAATCTCCTGAAGTAAGTTCAATTGCAGAGGAGACAACAGCCAGGAAAGGGACTTTGTGTAAGGCTGGTAGGTACTTTTGAGACCTCGGACAAATTGTGCCTCCAAAGGAATTATGCACGAATCGCCGGGTATGGGCTTAGGCATGGAAGGATGTGTCGCCGGGACGGAATCATTCCTTAGCGAGGCGGCTCGCTTTGGGAGAACGAGTTTAATTTATGCGCCTCGGTTTTTCTCGTTATGTTTTACAGTTTGAAGCATTTGACACGTTGTACGTGCCCTTATTAACCGAATGTGGGGCATTTAATGTTCGCCTAAGTGATTGCGTTTGAATGAGCCACTTACAGCATTCAAGTGCTTGCAGCTGCAGAAAACAATTAAATTTAAATTTGATGCATGTTTTGATTAAACTGAGATGATTTCAATTATGTAACTTGAGCCTTCTAGGGTGGTTGCGTGTGACAGTGATAAATATGGTCAATGCAGGTTCATTCGCTTTTGGACCCGGGTGAGTGCTTGACAATTTGTATTCGCGAGTGATATATTGAGAGCTATTAAGATGGGTATTATATAACCAGGAAGAAAAGTAAAAGAGGATGGGTCACAAAGGAGCTTGTTTTGAAAATTCACGTAGAATTTTATCAAACGTCAGGGGATTTTGGTGACCCCTTCTGATCAGCAGTAAACTTCATCGTATGTACGCTTCCTACAAAAGGCATTTTTTTTTGTTTCAAAATAGAAGAATGGGACGTGTCTCCTTTACATTTTATACATATGACGAAGTCTTTAGTACTAAATGAAACCATATTTTGAGAAATGGAAACAGCTCTAACGAAAACTCTAATAGTCCTAACCCTGCAATTGCTTAGTGGTTGGTATTGGACTACTTAGCGAGGGGTCCCCGGTTCTATCCCCGAAAGAACACAAATTGCATCTTAAGGTTTTTCAATCGTGCTGCCTCGTCTGACAAACATCCGAGAGTCATGAAAGAGCTTCTCAAATAGCCGTTTCTAGATGCCTTTCATTCTTCCATTTCGGACCTGTTGCGCTAAATATTCATTTATTTTAGTCCTAACCGTGCTCAGAGAATTCGAATTATGGGCTTCTAAAGGGGATAACCACACATCCTTAGTGATCTAAAAATTATTTGTAAGATATTCGGTCATTTTTTTTTAAAGGAACCTCAACCAACATTTTATGGACAAAGAGAAATTATGTTCGGGTATACTGCAATTGAATAGAGGTCCCTTACCTCATTATCAATGACTGTAACTCTGGTTTACAGAGTCAGAAGACAACTTAAGAACAAAAGCCAACGAGACAGAGACTGAAATCCCTTGAGACTTTAATAAGAATAATTTTGGGGCCCCTTAAGTTCCTCTGGTATTATTATCGTAAAAAAATATGTTTTGTCGTACCAAAAACGGCGTTATTTCAAGACCGATCTTTATGAAACATGCATCAAATGAAGGGTGATGTTTAGAAGAATGTTTTGTTTTGCATAAACGGACTTTTCTTTCATTGCATGATCGGGTCCTGCAGTCGTTGAAAGACTTGGAAATATATTTTTAAAAAATATCTATTATTTCTTAAACTTTTCTTTGGAGCATGATCATATTTTGAACGCCGGGTTTTCCTAGTTCGAGCAAATAGACAGCGCAATAGCAACAGGTCTATATATATTTAGGGTCTAACTTCTCACAGCTTTTGAAACCGACTTGTCTGACCAGAATCTATGGCTCGTTGCATCGGCAAATAACTACGACCTGCATGTGCGAAACGATCAGTCGCATTTCGCGTTCCAAAGATTACTTTTAGCGAAATAGCTCCATCTATGCGTCGCCGATGGGCTTAAGGTATATTTTAATCATCTATTCTTCATATGCTACAGATTCCTTGGGCTGGAGCCCAATGAAATCCTACAGTCTCAAATAAGACTTTCCCAAGTTGTAAGAGCGATACAATTAAAGCATTTTAGGTGACTGCTGGCTATTTTTAGATGGCGATATTATATGACATGTTATAATGAAACCGATTACAACACTCCTCGTTCCACAGAAACTCCTGATAGCTCATCTATCTAACTGATCTAAAGGATGATAAAAGGCTTTTGCAAACAGATACGCAACTCTACTTCAGTATCATGCTGAATCATTTTGTCTAATCAATGCATGAGTCACTGATTCCCGGGGGGATTAGAAAGCTACTCAATAGTAATCAATCACGTTCGTCGATTTTTTTGGGGGGGATTTTATTTTCAAATTGACGCACAACAACCCTAAAGACAAGTCGATGCATTGAACTCTCTCAGCAGGATGTGGTGCCTAAATATAGACACCTCGTTCCACCCATTTTGACTGGTTTCTATTCTTAAGATCACACCTGGTTCCACGACTTCGTAATTACCCCCTTCGCGCTAGACAAGACCAATATTAATATCTCATTCAAGAGTTCATTTGTAACAGTTACCGGCTTTTATAATCCGGATTTCAGCCATCTACTGGCCTTCAAACCGACCAAAACCTTGCAACAAAACTTGGTATAGATACAGCCGCCATCATAAATCAATGATTCACCTGGCGTTTAATTCGCACATTCCTATTGCATGTTTACGACTTGTTAATGACACTACATTCATATACCAACCAACTTAAGGGGGCTCTCAATGGCGCATATAAACGACAATCCGACACGATCATAAGTGCTGTGAGCACGCACTCTAAACAGCGGGCAACCCGAAAATATTATGTTAATATATCTATTTACTATTCCCCTTCGAATTTGCGTTGACATGGCAGGCTAATTTGCCCAATTGTACGCACTGACAGCTCATATTAATCAGCTCGTAGGCTGATGATCCAATGTACCCCAAACCCACGTGTTTTATTAAATTTAGCAAAAGAAGGGGCGCGTAAACATTCGTTCTTTGACAACTCTTGTGCTCCGAATCCGAAAGTCACAAGACAAATGGTGAAATGGAATATTTCTCGTTCGTCGCACTGGCGACGATTTTGATTCCGCGCCGTGCTACGCAAATAGCGAACCAGTTCGAGTCGTATTCGTAAACAATTTTGTGTATCCATGAGTCGTGTTTTTGTTTTTGTTTTTGTAGCTGAATTTGATTGATAAAAGCAACAGCGTGGATTGTGACGCATGCCTGTAGGTTGTAGGAGAACTCTCTCGGTTACGTCAGATGACACACCTCCTCCTGTTACACTATCGTCGTTCTGTCATTGTCATAGGCCATTGTATAGTTGTAGATAACACATGAATGCGTTGCCATTTGGACGCACGGTAGCTGTACATGCGTCGCACATTGTTATTGACATTGGCACCTTGATGTTGTCAAGGCGAACGAACCGTAGTGTACTTGACGACATTTGGTATCTCCATCCGAAATGTCAAGGCAAAACCCCCTCCTGTACGCCGCCGGCCATTGGAAAGGAAATACGTTGAGAAAATATTTTCCTGATTTTTTGGGGCATAGCCAAAAATATTTCTCCGTCCACAGCGTCGTAAATTTAGCGGTGGAAAGCACTTAATAAACACTTTAACAAATTCGTCAAAAATGTGGTGTAATTTATATGGCACTCAGGTAATTGTCACATGCTCAGCAAACGGATGCTGTAACGAACTTACGGCTGATCATATGACCAGGTTCTTAAATTGTTATGGGCTTACTTGTTTGCCGTTCAAAATTTGGCAGTCATGTGCGATTTTTTTTTAGTTTTATTAAATTCACCTTGAGCCGGGTGGTAGCAAAGGGCAAGGAATGTAGAACTTTTCCGCTATTAATCTGATTACAGCCTCTACTGGGGACGCTATAGAGTTAACGACCTAGTTCGAATCAATTAGGTCACTGCGGCACGTGGAACATAGTGCCCCGCAGTGTTTATTGGCGTGGGGCCGCGGGTGTTGAAAGATTTTTTTCACCTGTGGTCTTGAAATGACTGGCTGAATGGGTCTAAAATCTGCCATTAGTTTGAAGTCTAAGATTAAACCACTCTTAGATATTCAGGCCTTGGTTCGGAGTTTCTTAAATTGCTATAGAGGTAGATGAACCACATATTGGCAGCTCTTGCATCTCAGAGGTATGCTAATGGCAGCGGAATGTCTGGATTCCTATGTTTTAGTCGGCCAAAGAGGTTGAGTTCGGCATAGCTTCTTGCTAGAGTAATGCAATGAACGCATTTGAACATTCGAGTAGGTACGCATCTGGAACTATCGGATGCACCATTCACCCTTGAAGTTTCTCAGAAACATGGCTCTCCTCACGAAGAGGGCAACAGTCAAAAGGCTTATAATTTTGTGGCAACTAAGAGACCTAGAGTCTCATGTTACAACTCAATGTCCTATGATTTAGTGAATATCGGCAACTTAGAGTGCTCAATCACTGAAGTTCAAAAAGCTCTTTCTTCATTAAAACTTGAAAAAAATCCGGGTATAGATGGCATTCCGCCAATTTTACTTCAAAAGTGCTCCTCCGCGTTTTCTGTACCTTTGTGTTTAGTATTTAATTTATCTCTCCAGTCTGGAATTTTTTTGAAAGATTGGAAGAGGTCGTTTTTAACGCCCATTTATAAATCTGGATCGAGGCAGGATATTACCAACTATCGTCCAATCTGTAAAATTTCTTCTATCCCTAAGTTGTTTGAAAAACTAGTTTGTGACAAACTTACACCTCTCTTAAATAGATTTATCTCTCCGTCGCAGCATGGATTCGTTACAGGAAGATCCACTACTACAAATCTCTCAATTTTTTGTAATACTGCCTTGAATTACATTGAGAATGGCTCGCAATGTGATGTAATTTATACAGACTTTGCTAAGGCATTTGATCGCGTTAACCATATAACACTAATTTCCAAACTGACTATGTTAGGATTTCACTCCAATATCCTAAAGTGGATTCATTCCTACTCAACGGATCGTATCCAGTATGTTCGCATAAACCAAATGCTCTCGTCACCAATTTATGTCACCTCTGGAGTACCTCAAGGTAGTCATCTAGGCCCTCTGCTCTTCCTTTTGTTTGTTAATGACATTCCTGACTTGTTTTTGAGTTCCCAGTGTCTTATGTTTGCCGACGATTTGAAGATTTTCCGACCAATACGTTCAGTTCAAGATTGTATTCTTCTACAAGAAGACCTTAAACGTCTTTCTATTTGGTTAATGACAATGACCTTCATCTCAATGTCTCTAAATGTCAAAGCCTTTCTTTTTATCGTTACCTCTCTCCAATTCCCTTTACGTACGTGATCGATAATACCCCTTTGTCCATTATTTGCTCAAAAAAAGATCTTGGAGTTATTTTTGACATAAAACTTAGCTTTTGCAAACACATTGAGTTTTTGGTTGCCAAAGGTAATCAGATGCTTGGATTCCTATTGCGGAATTCGAAAGACTTTCAAGATCCTTATACTCTTATATGTCTATTTTTTTGCATTTGTCAGATCACATCTTGAATACTGCAGTATAATATGGAATCCATTTTACGAAGTACATTCTTTTAGAATTGAGAAGATCCAAAAGCGTCTTACTAGAGTAGTTGTTCGTAGACTGCGATGGAATATTGAAATGCCATCTTACGAGACGAGGTGCAAATTATTTGGTATCTTACCACTTTTCAGACGGAGACAATATTTTTCCGTTATGTTTATTTGTGATTTGATAGATGGTCATTTCGATTGCCCTTTTCTACTATCATTAGTTGGATTTTATGCTCCTGTGAGAGTTCTTAGAAACCGCCTTTTATTTCATATACCCTATCATAGGGTTAACTACGGTTACAATGAACCAGTTTCAAGATGCCTTAGGGAATCCAATAAATATTGTGATATTATTGATTTTAATATTAGTAGAGAATCATTTAGGAATAAACTAATCCTTTTGTTAGGCTTTGGTGGTAATTTTTAAGTATAATTTTTTGTATTAAGTATCTAATCTAGCGAGAACAGTAGATGTACTCATTTGATTGAAATAAATAAATAAATAAATAAATAAGTAAGTTAGAAGGTTTCTAATACCAAACATACACAATGCAACCTTGTTCGGTAGACGGTTATACCTCAAATAAAGATGACTAATCGATGAAAGGCGGACATCTACACATTCAGATCGGTGAACGTCGACCCTTGTTATGTCTTGCTGTGGCTAGCTTCATATATCGACGGTCTTACTACAAGAAGCTGTAACTGCACGAAAACAAAAAACTAGGCAGAAGTTTAAAAAAAACTCTTTACTGTGCATACACACACAGAGACGGTAAAAATTGGTGGTCCTAGAAGATCCACATGGTAAGACGCTGTCAAGCAAAACAAAGGCAAGGGTATCGAGTCAGGAGAGGGGAGAAAAATAGGACTAATAGGATAAACAGGCGTATTCTCCCAGCTAAATAAGATCGAAGATTCTTCGAAAATGAAAGCCAATCATCTGAGTGCTGGCTTTAAGTCCGCACCGCAGAGCATCAGGCTCCTTGAAACTGCGAAGCCCATATCACTGTAGTACTTTCAGCACGTTAAAAAGGAACCAGTTCCACTCAATATATAAAAGATTGGCTAAAATATAAAAGAACTTTATAACGTCAAGCAACGTCATATGATCTCGGCAACCGACAACTTCCTGCAGCAAGCGCATAAGGACATGTCAACCAATCGAGCAGAGTACCAAATTTCTCATCGAATTTAAACCCGAACATGATTTAACAACAGTGAACTCTATGAATGATGATGTACAAAAATCCTACATTGGCTCGTTATCCAGTCAAGTGGATTTCCAAACTTCAGTCCCCAAGATTCGATGTAATACGAAATACCCAACCTTATTTTTCAACACCAAACCATTGCTAAAGTCAGAGCTATTATTTATTAAATAAAATTAAATTAAAAAAATAAAATAAATTAAATAAAAGTCTTTATTTTTTGCCTGAGTGTTCCAGGGTTTTTTTAAAGGAAAAAAAATATCAAAAAAAGGCGCCACTGTGGTGGCTTTCCCAACAAAAAAAGTTAAGCGAATTATGTTTTGTTTAAGGCAGTGAAAGTGTTTATTAACTATTTGCCTATTTAAATATTAAATAACTGATTTCAACATCCCTTCTCATGCACATTTTCATATTTATCTCGTTACAGGTGTACGAATCTCTCTTCAAGCCGCTGCGGGTGTCTCGACATCAGTTTAGGAAAATTTTAAATTGCATGAAACTGATACGATCGCTCAAGTATCAGGAGGTGTATGCCCAAGAGAAAGTAACTAAAGTCGATAGCTTATCATTAGTATTATCCGGAAAGTAAGTATTATCGCTCTTTTGTTTATTTACTAATCAACCTCATTCCATGGCAACCGAACCAGTTTATCACTTATTCATATGCTATAATATCACTTAAGCGCACTTCTCTCTCGCGTAGTAAACAAAAAAAAATTCAGCTTGTTCAGTTTGTTTACCCAAGTTTCGCACATAAAATTTTGTGAAAATTTTCCAAATGAATATTGACGAGGAAAAAAAGAAAACACGTATTCAGGTCAATAATTCAACAAAAATGAGCGTTTAGGCTATTGAATCATTCTGACATGGTCACGATAATGGATATGGGTATAACAGCCACACATGTGATCCGAACCACACAACGACAGCCAATCCGAATGAATATTTCGAAATATCAATCGGATTATCAATGATTGTAATTGGGAATAAAGACGTTTCCTCATTCACACTTATTGTTGCTAACAGGCGGTTGTTTTGATGATTTCATTCGCGGCGCTAGGCAGAAATTCATCTTCTTTTGATTATTTGCTTAAGACATAAATACTAACTCGAGGAAAAAACAAATCGGTAATGGCCGAAATGTTATCGAATGGATAACAGTTTTGAAATGGGATAACAGAACAATTAGATATGCTATTAGGACCAGATGTACGTATCGCGTACCCGGGTGACTTGGTTAGGTGCTATTCAACATATTGCGAATATTGTTAATATACAAGACAACCTAATTTTTGTATGACAACAGTCTGTGACACAGTTTTTGACCAGTGCAAATATTGGTGATCGAATGCAAGCAATATGCTTTTATCCCCCGCTCCAAGCAGCTCAGACAAGCTCGACTTTGTCGAATTTATTCTAGTCCTTCTTTAATCTCGGTTAATAGTACTGGGTATTGCACCAGAATTTTAAGGACCAAGAGTGTGATGCAACGCGTTATGTCCACCGAAGCTTGATAGAATAAGAAGTGCAAACTCTCGAAGAAGATTAGATTAGATTAAAAAAGCGCCATCAAGGGCGCTCTGGCACTGCGGCCCCTGTTAAAGGAGCCGATGGTGCCTTCCCTGGTGAAGTCCTAGAGCCACTTTTTCACTCCCCAGGCAGTCAGGAAGACAAGCAAGAACTGCTGACGATTTCATCACCAAGGATCTTTTTCCTGAGATTGAGTAGTGCCGAACATTCCATGAGTATGTGAAGAAAGGATTCATCACTCTCAAGACATAGTCTGCATGTAGGATCCGGAGAGGCTCCAATGCGGTATAGGTGTTTTTTCATGAGGCCACTGGTTAGTATTCTCAGGAAAAATTGTCTGGTGCAGTTCTGCCCAGGAGTTTTAAGCCAGACTTCATTGAATTCCCGAGGAAGCTTTGACGTCAAATAGCCCATTCAATTCAATTCTTTGATGTGGCTTAGGAACCCCGGCGAATAGCCAATTTCAATCAAGCTCATAATTCTATCAAGTCCTCTTTTACTTCCTTACAAAAACACATTACAAACACCTGTAAGTTGGAGGGTCATGATCGGTCTTACTAGTATATAAAGAGAGAAGAAGATTGCGGTTTAAGCTTATGCACTATTCCCATTCTAGCTTTCCAGGCAGAGCTTTAGTAGACTCAGACCAGCACGCAGTTTTAGACCAAACATGTCACATTGAGTTAGAAAAGGTAAACAGCTTCAAACAGTATCTTGGGCTCCTTACATTTTGCTACGCAAATTGCAGCCGTCCCTCCCTTTTTTCTGGCCATCTATGGCTTCAGTCCATCCAGCTTAAATACATTCAATTCAACTTAAATACATTCAATTTAAATAAAACACAAAAGCACAATCTATGTTAAGTCACACGAACAATACAAACGGACCCAACTGGTAAACCAAGTCCCACTTATAAATTCCCACTACACAAAGGGACGTTGCACATCGAAATCCAGCTCGACCGCCAGCATTTTTGTGGTGGTAATTCTTTTTATCTCTTTCACCAGTCATGTTAGTCCACTGAAAAACCATTACCACCCGGAATGACATAGTGGCGTGCAAAAACAAACTGTCTAATCCCTTAATTTTCAAGTCTCTCTACACCTATACATATAGTATACTTTTCCACAAAGTGTTCATTTGGATTTCGTGTTCTCTTTTTTGTCCATCCCACAGATTAGTCGTATCACAAAATCAAAGAGCTTTGCACATAGTGTTTCCTCATCAGTTCCTAGATTCGCCCGAATGGTTTGGCGTCTCAACGGACGACTATTTTCAGGTGAGACCTCAATTCAGTCGCATGTTAGAGTGTTTGTAACACTTTCCGTTTATAGGTGTCAATTATGGCGATGGAAGAGTCTCGGGTATTAATCTGGCATCGAGACAAACTGAAACTCTCGATAATGGCTGAGCCATTTCTACAGTCCGTATTCGATCATATCCTTGGGCGGGATGTTGTAAAAAAACTGATGCAGGTGACGCAGGTACGATCTCACTCCAACACGATGCTTGTATGAATTTTAACTAGAATGTTGCTCACGAGCCGAGATATACTAACGAATTTCTAAATTTTGTCATTAGGTCAGCGAAACGATGGCCAGTAATGGTTTCTTGCCATCCGGCGGCTATGATGATGCCGAGGATAAGCCAATGTTAGTTATGAAAAAGGGTACCGAAGGTCATGGGTTAACAGCTTTAATCAACCGACAGCTGCAGGGTAAGTTGAGTTCGATTTGGATTTCTACGGTGGTTTGGTTGAATGTGTCAGCGGTACTTGAGTCCTGTTGCTGCTTTGTGACGCAAACTTTCGATTTTAGTTTCTATAATTATTTGTTTCTTATTTTTCTTTAATCTGCTTCTGTATGAGTTCACGTATTTGCATGCTTTTGCGATGTATAACTAACTATTCGATGTTGTTTCACACTGTGCTTATATTGTATGCATTTATTCGGGTTTAATTGACTAACGTGGTGATGTGTGTTGATTCTACTAACTGCAAATTGATATATTTATTTCGGGCTAACTTTAAACTGTTTGCGGACAATGTAATCTGATATCATTTGGTCGACTTATTTGTATTATTTTGCCGATCTTTCGTTTTTGGGTTTTTTTATTTTGAGAGGATAATTCTTGACGAGGGACGGTAAAATGGACTAATGAAATAAAAGAGCGGTTTCATCGACATAGATAGGAGAAGACTGCGCCTCCTAGGGCCTCGAAAACAATACCAAAAACGTCTTCTTTTTTTAACGTTTCGAAAAAGACAAGCGATTTTTGCAAACATTTTATATACACTGTGAAGATCATTGGTTAAAAAACTGTACATCCCAGTCCCTACCAACAAATTTCTGTAATGGTACAAGACTTTGTAGGAAAAGAGCAAATACGCTATTTCTTGAAAAAGTGTCACCTAAAATGAATAACAACTTTTTGAAAAAGACTATTAGATGGAAATAATAGTTTCTTGCAAAAATAGTTTTCTTTAGCTAGAATGTTGAAAAAGTTCCATTGACTGAGATAAAAGCTGAAATCTGACAACTATGATGTGTACCTACAGTGAAAACTTGTTGAAACGAGCCCGAAAATACCAGGAAAATTGTTTTATTAATATCTAATATTTAGTTTATTTATTTCTGCCGCCATACTTAAAATCTTAAACCATTTTCAAGGTTAAAAAGTCTCTGTCAATGACTACGATTCCATCTATTATTAACTAGTTTTTTGTGCAAATAAAAAAATAGGACCGACCACTAAAGATTTAAAAAAATAATAACTAAATGATAAATTAAATAACGAAATAATAAATTAATATTAACAAATGAAAAATAGTATTTAAAAGAATTATGTGCGATTCCTGTTTTATAAGATGTTCAAAAGTATAACTACTGCAGGGAATAGAAAAACTTGTTGCACCGGGCGTATACGTAACATTTTTTGTAACGATTTCAATATTACGCTGTTAAAAAAAAAATACCAGGTGAACTTATTCTTGTCGCTTTTCAAGATCACCAATTTTACTTTTATCAATTTAAAGTAATGTGTTCGTTAAAAAGAGATATGTCCTAAAAAGTGGGTCATCCGACGGTTCCACTTCCAAATTTCATTGAAAATTAACAGATCAGTATTTCTGAAAGTTTAGTACTACCCAAATAAAAATTAGTCCATCTTTTTCGACTCAATTTTGCAGTACATTTTCGACGTTTTAAATGGAGTTATATTTTGAGAAAACGTTGATCAATATTAAGTTTGGCTTTTCTATAATGTTTAAGGATTTGATTCAAATCCTTACTGCAGAGACCTACTTTATAAAACAGGGCGTATACGTACCATTGGTCCCATATCTGCTGATGTCAAGAATTAATTCCTTTCCATTGTACATTCGTCTCAACTGTTTCCTAATCATGATTTTTGACATCTTTTTCGATTTCCTTTTTTTTAACTAAAGCTTCTACGCCTAAATTATGCTTCTCTCCCACCTATCGCAGATGCGACTTACTGTTTCATACAAATTTCTGTAATTTCATCAAAAAAAAAGATACAAATTCATCTTCTTCTCCATAAAAAAAAAATAATTCGTAATCTGTTATTTTCTTTATCGTTCGTATTCCTTTTTCGTATTTATTTTATTTTTCTGTTGTTTTATAGAAGAGCATGCTCCTCTGCTTGGCCGTACGTATCCAAAGCGAATTCGATTGGTGTCCTCTGCTGCTGCTGCTTCAGATTCTACTTCGAGTAAAAATAATAATGTAGCTTATAGAGATCAAAAGACATCTCCCTGCTAACATACTTTACTTATTATATTTACAAAAGAAAACAAAAACACATAATATATATATATATATATTTTACTTTTAAAACTCTATCTCTGACATGTCTGTACTTTATTGTTTTGTTTGCTTAGTGTGTTTTTTTATTAATTATGTTTAGTTTAGTATTGAATTTTGTATTTATGTTCTAAAAGAGAAAAATGTTTGTATTTGTTTTTCTTGTTTATTTTAATTTGTTTTTATTGAATTGTTTTAAATAAGTTTTGTGAAACATTGCTTTGAATTGATACTAACAAATGAGTTTTGGGCCGTTTGTAAAGGGAAACCCAGATTAAATACTTCAGAAGGTGTCGTTTTTAAGTACATGATATAACGTACATCCAGTCAAGTGCACAATCACTTTGCAGCTTCTGAATAGGATCGACAAAAAATGCTTCAAAAATAAAACCCAATCATAGAAATGTTTCCTGCCTCAATTCTGTGACGAAAAAGCTATAAGCTATAAGTACTTTCGAATACTCATCAGTTGACCACTCCAAGCCTTTAGCCTATCTTTAGATAAAAGCACTGTAAATAAAAGAATAAAAACAGCGAAGAGTTGAAAATATTTTGAAAGTCTATGTCAAGCCCTAACCTCATCATTCGTTACTTTTAACATCAACAAAACGATAAATTGTAGATAAAGTGAAATGTAATTATTGACCTTGTAACAATTTTCTACCTTTTTGTCAAGAATTTGTATACCTGTTGGAGAACTTAACCTAAAAAGTTGTACTAAAAAAGTGTACTCCCAAAGTTAACTTCCTTTTTCTGTCATAATTGTTGAGACTTAAAAAAAACCGCTTAATGGCTTCGAAAGATTATGATGGCAGCATTTAAATTGTAGCTCTGTGTTGGCGTTACATTTTTAGAAACTTACTTGGACCACAATTCCTTATTGATGTGCAAGGATTTTATAAGGAAAAGTTGCTTTGAAAGTATACCTACATTTACGTCGCGTCGATGGGAGAAATAAGCTCAGTTGATTGTAAAATAGAAAGTGACAGGGATAGAAAACGTTCCCCAACACTCATTTGTTCGTATCACCAAACAAAGCAAGCCCTAATTTTTAACCAAATATATCAAATTAAGCTATTTTTTGTTATCTTTTAAATTGATTTTATTCAAAAGCAACGCAAAAATATATTAATAAATAAAAATACGCAACATAACAACACAATTGGCCTTGAATTTATTTACAACTTAAAATTATACTGAAATAACACAAAAACATTGCTGATATTGATTTAACCACACAAAAGTATTGAAAAAATAATAAGATAAAACTTACATCAATGCGAAACTGCACCCAAATTCGCATGAGATGTTCTAAATGTCGTTATCAGATACCTACAATACTATTATGCACAGACCTTTTGTATTTTACACACACAATAGAAAACACTTTCCTATTTACAAAAATAAATATCCTTGTTAACTTTAATTTACTTGCCAACATTTCCCATCAATTATGTACCTCTCTATCTCACATCACTCTTTCTTCCTCATGTGAGAGTCAAATAAAATACTAGTTTAAAAAAAAAAACACAAAAATCTGAGTTTTTTGATAAAAATCCAACAAATATTTGTTTCTTTTCTTTTTCTGATTTTTTCCGTTCCATTTGTTTTTGAAAATACAAAAAAAAAAAATAAAAAATTATAAAAAAATAAAAAAAAAACAATATGAAACCCAGCCCTGCCTAGGATATCAAAGTATTATTATTGTGGTAAGTTTTGTCAAATTTTGTTTGTATTTAATTACTTTAGTAATGATGTTGTAATGTATAAACCTTTGCAGCAGAGAGTTATTCTTTATTGTTTATTTGAAGCTAGGATGTGTTCTTTTTGTGCCAACTGTCAGTTGGACACTTTAAGCTTGTAATTATTTACCCAAGCCTTACCTGTAGTCATTATCCTTGCTATTATTTCTACAAGCTAAGCTGATGTGTCAAGAAACTTTACATTAACCGCTCTATTCAGTCTTTGCTACTTAAAAACTAACCAGCTACACTGAGGGACGGACAAAAGGTTAGGCTAGCTCTAGGAAGTCGTTAGGCACATCTTAATTAAAAATAATACTTTTAAAGCTTTATAAACTAACAAAAAAAAATACCATCCATCCATTCAAGAGCAGGTATATTAGCTAGCAACTAGCTCATCCTTAGAAGGTACACTGTTACATTAGTTTAATCATGAGTTGAACGCCACTTTTGTATATGTCTACGAGTTATTTTCTATTCAAAAGTTCATATTTTAAAATTACAAAATTCGGCCATGTATTAAAGTAGCAAAAAAAATAAAAAACTTGTTTATACCCCTCTCCCGAATGATTAATCCTGAATTTCATAGTGCTACTTGGTATTTTGAAACTTAGACTTAGAGCTAGTTCTAGTAAATGTGTAAGCATGATTTTTATTTCATTCTCTAAGTTTATAGGAAGAGCTTAAATTTAAATACAACTATAAATTTCACACCAACTTTTAAGTAATTTCGAAATCATTCTCTATAGCAGGTGATCCAAACTCATGGCGATTAGGACGAATAGACGAGACAGATCATGAAACGGCAGTCTGAGAGGAGTCGACATTTCTAATTTATATAATACACTGAGTAGTTATTTATACGAAAGAAATAATTTATTTAAGAAAAATGAAAACAATTCAAATTATAGTCAAATCAGAAATTAAAACGTTTAACAAAAACCAAAAAACGCTAAGGAAATAATTTAATAGTATTAATTTAAATTAATATTTATTACTAAAACTCTAAATAAAATTGAATAGGAGAAATGTACACATAAATGGTCCCCGATTTGTATTATAAAATATTGTTACCATGTACAAAAATAAACCAAAACAAAATGTAATTGACGTAAAGACAACTTTATAGAATTGGTATTTTAAAACATCAACTGTAAATATTGAGCAGGTTTCTTAGGATGTTTTGCGGTTTATTGGAAATAGGCGAATTGCTAATGATTTTTAATTGGGTTAAGACAAGGCACAGTGTCTGCGTTTTTCAATAGACTTCACTTGAAGTCGCACTAAGTTGCTCCACTTAATGAAGAGTACACGACTGAGTCGCACGAATCTTTCTCGAGAGCTACCAATTTCAAAGATATTTTTAAATGCATTTAATGTAGGTTAGTAACAAATCAGACGGTAGTTGTTTGTGAGTTTATTTAGCTTTTCGGGTTTAAGGAGGGCTTTCGTTTTTTAATCAACCGTATGTTGTTTAGAATTGTGCAAGCGTTAATGAGCTTTAAATTTTAATTTGGCTTAAGCTTTAAAAAAAATGATATACATACAATCATAGGGATGGATACCTTTCTTGTATCGTACTACTTTGTACATAGTTTTCTTTGTTTCACCGAACAAATAGCCCTTGCCCTCTATAGCCAAAAGGGCAACGAATAACTCGCTACTCGTTACTTTTTTATTTTGTTACTGCGATGAGTGCCTACATCTAAAGACTTTCTGCAATTGCGTTTGCGATCAATTTGAATTGAAGGTGAATTCACGCTTGTCAAGTGCCAACCAAATAGTTTCGGTTTGTCTTTATTTTATGTCGAATATGTCAAAGTGTTTTTAATGCCGAGATAACTTGGAATTTCCTCCGACCCAACGCGCGCCGATAGGGTTAGCTGTTTGTCTTTATGTCGATTGCTTTTTACTTCCAATATTTTAGCTGTGAATTTGGTATGTTTCTTCATTTAATCTTAAAAGTTTAATCATTTGTGAGAAACTAAATTGAAACATCTAGCAAAGCAGTGCAATGTTTTTTTTAAGTTATATACGTAACTCCTTATAGGTATTTTATGAAATTCAAAAAAATAATAGAAGAGAACCCCAAAATTGTCAACAAAATGTTTCCAGAGTAGACAATATTTAAATGTACATAAAATAAAGCTAAACTAAGTTATTTTATATATAGATATTGTTTAAGTTTTTCGATTAAGAGTTTGTAAATATTCTCTTTCTTTGTTTTTATTTTCTCAAATGTAATTATCTGCAAAAGGGGTGCACATGCATTTTAAGAGTTTTCATCGCATACGAATATATATTGTAAAGATGTTCCATTACAAAAAATTAGACAAAAAATTCAGATTGGTAGAAATAATTTGTATTTTTAAAAATATGAGCTGAATTAATATTGGAATCGTGTGGGAGCTTCAAGCTTGTTTTTTTTCAATTTCGAAGATCTTTAATTGTTGTTTTTATTAAAACATATAATTTAAGTGATACGCAGCTTTTAGGAAACCACTTCCTTTGGGCACTACCGTCGTTTTTATTTACTCTTATTATTTCTTTTGGTTTATTGGTCGTGTTTGCCAATATATGTTTAAGATGCAGCTAAATATTTACCGCTAAATTCAAAAGATCTTAACTTGATGGATAGTGAGGTCTGGCTGGAATTTAAAACATTTTATTTAAAGTTATAACACATGTGCTCCCTTTAGCAATTTATGTATTTCCGTCTTAGTTTCGTCAAGAATAATAAGATGTCTTACAAAAGTAATGTCAAATACTGTCCTACCTAAAGTTTACAAATGTAAGAAGCGATACAACTCTCATCCCAAATCATATTAGTGAATGGTACAAAACAAATATAGAAACCATGTTAACATAGCAAGCTATCATTCTATCGTGCTCGGATGTCACCTGATGCTGTCGATCTGACACGATAGCCATCAGTCTAGGAAAAGCAGTCTACATTGTCGACGCAACCAACTTGCATTGAAAAATTTTGCAACATTGCAGATAAAACTCCAAACAAACTATATACATATAAACTAAACTATAAGTTATTATGTTTCAATACAAAAGCGAAATCTACCTACACTCAAAACAGTATAGTATTTTTTTCTTAAACAAAATAATTTTACATTAAACTCGTTGGTATCGAAACTAAAATAAAATACCTATAGCTAATTGTAAATAATACGAGAACAACAAATTGTTTAACCAGAATTCGATCAATGCAGATATAAAATTCTAGTAATTAGTTTTCAATAAATTTCTAAGAACTAAAAACTCTATACTAGTTAAATGTATAAGAAGTGTAAAATTAATTTAAGTTAAGCTAAGAGAATCAAACTAAATTAAATATATAAAAACAAAAATGCCTTTAATTTGTGAGATGATAATGAAACGATTTAAATACATTGGAAAATTTATCGTTGAAAAGATTAAAAAGTTTATAAATTTTAAAATAAAAAAGATATGTATATTTTATTTATTTGGAGCAAGGTTATTAAAACTTTTACAATGCTATTAAATCTTTTACAAGAATGCGCGCTTGGAGTAAATGAAATGAAATGCAGAGGTGAATTATCCACCAATCGATGTGAGAGACGATGTTAAATTTAAGATTTGGGACGCAAAATACTTTCTTGTAGCTCTAGCTTTAAAGATAACTATTTTTCTTATTTTAATTAAGGAAAAAATATATTTTAAGCTTACATTGATTATTATACGTTAGTCGTACCAGTATAATTTTTTGTTTAGTAATTTTTTTATACCAAAAAAAAAACAAATACATATATTTATTCAAAGTTTGTTTGTTAAAGTTTTGCAAGCGAAAACAGTAAAATGTTTTTCTTTTTGTTTTTAATAATAAAAAACAAAATATCGTGAAGAAATACAAAACGAAACGAATAAAAGTCTTACGATGAAAATATGTGCAAATTTGTGGTATGTAATTTTGTTTCAATATAGTGGCAAAGCAGGAAGGTAAGTACTGACAAACCTTGAATTATCTTCATTGTATGGACATAAGAAACAATGCCAATAACGAATGACAACTGCGCTACATTTTTAAGTGCAAAGCAGGTGAAAAACCCTTTCTACTGAGCGAGCGATTCCATTTCATCCATCAAACTATGTGGTTTGGAAACGTTCGATTCTTGTTATCAGCAAGATTTCTTTCGCCACTGATTTCATTTGAAAACTCCAAGCTGCATAAATGTTTCATGTGAAATAGTTGTTGACATCGCGAAGAATTTAGGTGCAAGAAACGCCCGCGCTGCGCAAAAATACACGCGGATGAATAAAATGCAAAGATATATCTTGAATGTCCTTAAGAGAAAGTTAACAAATACAAAATGATAAAAGCAGTGGGTATGTCATACGCCTAGCAAAACATCCAGCACATATGGAGGCAGTAATATTGATATAGGACTAGCGGTCAATATAACGCGGACATTTTAAGAAATGAGTCAGCTTTTAAAAACTACAACGCATTTTAACATAAATTTCACGCGCGTGACCATAGATAAAACTGTACTGAATCATTAATTGAGGTGTAAACTAAGCCGACTTAAGTACAAACTATCGTTATCTTATAGATTGTGTTTGTTTCTTTTTTTTCCTTATTTGGGAAAGAAAACTCCCATCGGCCATATTCATTTCGTCAGAACTCCATTCGTGGGGTGCAAAAGTTAGTTTTTTCTGCCATGATTAGATTTGTTAATGGAAAACACTTAGCCATATGCTCTTGAAATCTTATCTAATATAAGATGGCCTTTGCACAGAGCTGTGCGTTTTCTATAATCGTCATTCAGCAATAAACTACTTACAATTTGAAGAAAGATATCAATTAAGAACATGTGCCCACTTGACACCAGACCCCATCCCTACATCAAAATGATTTTGATTTCTAGAATAAACACACCGACAAATTTTGAAACGAAATCCTCTCTCGGAATTCTTAATTTTTGTATCCGTACCTAAATATATAATACAAAATGGCCGATTGATATGTGCCCATTTATTTCGTTTCCTAAATTATTAAATCCAATAAAACAACAAAACTGTTTCTGGTTGAATCCACTCTTGTAGGTCAAAAATGAATGTGAGGGCTGCTGCCAGGTTGTATTGAATAAAATACTTAAATTGTAATTCTTGGGTGGATTCTGTTCTGGGCGCATACCTCTACTTTCGATTTTATTCAAGCCCATTGACTTAAAATTGAGGATTGGAATTCTCTTTTCAGAATAACCAAAAGATGAAAAGTATTATTTTTGTGCCAATGGAATGATTTTAGAATTGGTTTTATTGCTTCCGAGGGCAACAAGACATGTTTTCAGTGCTTTTTTTTTGTGCCAGTTCGTTCGAAACTTTTAGTCAAGACTCCTAGTACGTAACTACCAACAAATTCGACCGAAGGAAGGCATATATAGAAGAAAGCAACAAAAAAGCAATTCGCAAAGGCCTCAACAATAATTTTCGCCGTTTAAGCGTGAAATTTAACTTACGATTTTTAATAAAAATCACTGCTGGTAATCGTGATAGCTTATTAAAGTTGTGATAACACTTTACACGCCATCATTTACTTTTCTGCGTCTTATGTCGTTTTCCATTGGTTTCACTCGGGGATTCACTCATTCTGAAATCCAATGGAACAAGAAAACTGCTTCTGGTTTAATTGACGACGGTATTGGTAAAGCGCCAAAAAATAATCTACGGCTGCTGTCAGTTGGGTTGTATAAAATACACAAATTGCACTTGTGTGAGTGCTTCTTGAGTGGATTCTGACTTCAAATCGAGAAGCGAATTTCTCTCCTCAGAATCACCAGAAGAGTATTTTTTGTGCCAATGGAACGGTTTCAGAAGTGATTTTTTCGATTCCGGACTCTCCCGGACGCTTCTTTTTGCCCAATGGAAAACGACATTAGGGTCCATAGTTTCTCGATTCGATAAATTTCCACTGATAGCCTAGCAAACATTCGTCTAAAGCGAATAATTCCCAGTTACTATCTATCAGTTGTTATTGTGTATGTAGGCATTAAACTATAATAACAATCTGAATGTTATAAATCTCGATGACTTAATAGATTTTAACAGATTACCATGTTCAAAGCGGAGTAATTGCGCATTACCAACTGGTCAGTACGCTTATAGAAGATATCTGTCTGCTGTAAAAAGGAATTATTTCTTTGGAAAGTCTTTAATACTCAAACTTATCAATGACGATTCATTTGGGTTATTTGACTTATCAAAATGTTAGTGTATGTTTGATCGAAACCAATAAGTTCGATGACTGAAGCTCTATCTACATAGGCCCTTACAAATAATACCTAACGAATTCTGTACTTCAAATTCAAATCTATTGTGAACTCTTGGATCTAACTAAATAAAGTGAATGAAGCCCATAGCGTGGTTCTTATAGGTACCTAGTCAGTTTCAGCCTTCTGTGCACTTAAAAAAGTCCGAAATCGCATACAAGATTGCGCGGGACATGCTTGTACTTTTGTCACTAAACATTAACGAACTAGCAATGTAGAAGAAGCAAATTTCTTTCAAATAAATCATCAAACACTAAATTTAAAAAATAGTAGTAGGTACTCTCCTTCTGTTACTTTATTTGAACCAAACAAAAAATCTATTCACAAAATACTATGGATATGGACGCTTAAAACATTAAAAAAGATCAATCAAATCACAATCACAAAATTAAGCCTATTACAATTACAACGTATCCTACATACAACCTACATTCAGTACAATTGCGCGTAGTCCTCATCCTCAGAAATCAAATTTCTTTAAACTAATTGAATTAATACTAAATCAGTTTCAAAATAAGAAACCTCGTTCGTGGCCACGGCCTTATCTACGACCATGGTACTGATTTTCTCTTGGGTAAGGTTGCTTCTTCAAAACCATTTAAGACAGTACTGCTCTCACGTTTCTTTGCCGAATTCGCAATCGTATTAAAGGATAACTTCAGAAATTTCGCCTGCTGCAGAATATGTGGCTCATAATGGGTAATTGAGTGGTTGGCCTGAATAACCGCGTGAGCTATGTGATCCTCTTCCAAACTTCTTGGCGCATTCGGAGGTTCTGTCATTGGTTCTGGAGCTGGAATTGGTGTGACAAATACCCGCTTGCTTTCTCGTCTATCCAATGGCACAGCAAATGTTTTGTATATACGAAGGAGTTCGTTATAAGGTAAGAGTTCAATACTTGGGATATTTAAGTGGCGCTGGAGATAGATTTTCTTGGTTAACATTGGGGAGGAAATATTGGTAAAACTTTGGACTAACCTCGTTCAAAATGCTTGTAATTTCATATCGAGATAAGAGCTCTCGGTTCACAGGTTCCATTGTCCCTACTGTATCGAAAGTGTACGGTACAGTTTTTAAGTTGGAATACGGTGAATTATATTTTATATATCGCTGGCAGATAAAAATAAATTACTTTGGATAGAACTTTAAACAAAACTCGAAATCAACCAGCGGTAAATGGCACTGTCTGTTGCCAAAAATCAAACAAATGGTTGCGTTTTATATTCTAAGGTATTTAGCTGGCACTTGGCAGTCATATTTCCATTCAGCGATGAAATACGCTGAACACAAAAAGCATAGTCGGCATAAATGTCAGGGATGTAAAGAAAAAAATAGTTTTTGGTCTGGTCACCCATATTTATCAACATTATACTTCCTAAAACTAGAATCAGCATGGGTAGGTTTATAGATTTTGATAGATTTGAAACAAAAGATTTGTTGACAATTGAAAATTGTTATCGCATTTTTATAACCTACATTTGGACACATATAATTACTTTTCAGTTGTCTACATTTGGGTCTAATTTTTCCAGTTTAGCATACTGTTGTTCGCCACTCTCTTCATCAATAACCTGTTTGTGCGGGTGCGTTACGAGGATCAGACAAAACTTTATTAAACAAATTGAAAATGTACTGCTCTTCTTTTTACCAATGCAGTAGTGTGCAAGATTAAAAAAGGAACAACAAAAACCTACATTCCATAGAAAATCGGTACCTAGTTCCACCTTGGAAGGAACATGCTTTTGCGTAGGTACCTACCTACGAGATCTAAATGGCTACTTCAATTGTACATCAACCTTTAGAGTTGCACAGCGGCTTCGGCTGTCACCGGCTAATTTGACATCCAATTGGCATTCATATCTGTCAAAAAATAGCAGGAAAATTCGTGTGTGCACCCCAACACTCGATTCCTGTAAAATTAAATAAAACGAGGATAAAATATACTCCTTTCATAGTAAATTAAATAATATAAGTCTAGTTAAGATGTTTAAAAAGTAAGTGTATTGATTTATCGCTTTATTAAGCGGCATGCAACAAACGTTCAAACTAAATCAATTGTGCCCACGTCAATATATATTCAGTTTTCCAAATTTTTCCTCATTATCCACACAATCCTTTCAGATTCGAAGAAAAAGAAAGTGTTTCGTCCATCCAACAACTCAAGTCTTCCGTTCAAAAGGGAATACGCACAAAATTGCTTGAAGCATACCCACAGCTGGAGTCGCACATTGATCAGATTTTACCGAAAAAAGACTCCTTTAGGATTGCCAAATGGTAAGAAAAGCCCTCTAATAATACTGTCGCCAAAGGGCTTTAATTCTCGCATTTTCTCAGTCATGACCACATTGAGGTCCTACTCAATGGCATTGGGGAGCAGGTGTTCTTCCGGCACCGTGATGGGCAATGGATGCCGACATTGAAGCTCTTGCACAAATTTCCATTTTTCGTAACCATGCTGCAGGTGGACAAGGGTGCAATTCGTTTTGTGTTAAGCGGTGCGAATATTATGTGTCCAGGGCTAACATCACCAGGTGCTTGTATGACGCCAGCCGATAAGGGAAGGGTTGTCGCTATTATGGCTGAAGGAAAGGTGCATGCGCTAGCTATTGGAATTACCACGTTATCGACCGATGATATGTGAGTTAATACCAGACTGAGTTGTGAGCATTTTTAAACCAAAATTCATCTCCACAGTGCAAAGGTGAACAAAGGTGTGGGTGTGGAGAACTGTCACTACCTCAACGACGGCCTCTGGAAGATGAAACCACTGAAATAGACGACTGGTCCGGATGATTCCTGCATTTCTCTATAGGCTTTTGACCGATTTACATTTAAGCCAGATTTCTCAATGCAAAATACTATTTTTTTTTTGTACGTCTTTTGTTTTATTTTTTAGTCTTTTCATATGTGACAGCCATAAAATCGAATTTCCAGTGCAATGCAGTTTTTCTTTTGAAAAAGGGATAAGTGCACAAATGCAAAGGCAGTGGGTTGCTAATTTACCTGAAGATGTACCTACCTATATCGACGAGTTTCTTTTCATTCTAAGGCATTAGGCATGTCGCCATTCCTTACAGGGGCACATCGCACCAAAGATTTAAGAAAAAAAAATCCCGGCAGCACAGTTCATCGAGGTGCGATCCTGCGAGCAGTGGCGCACGAATAATTTTACCGAAGCAAATAAATTTAAAATAAAAGAGCAAAGTGCGCAGGTCTTAAGCGGAAGTGGAAAGCACAAGAATAAGGGTTCATTAGGGAAATGCATGTATACCGAGACAGGAGGTTTGAACACATCTGTTTTGCCAAATCGACGTAGTAGCGATAACCTATGATTATTCTGCGCCGGAGCGGGTAGTATTTATGGAGCTCGTGTTTACTCCGAAGTGTTACCTACTCCTTAACTTTATTGAAGTTTATAGTATCACTATTGCTGTACGATATTGGGCGGTGAAAAGATGATGGTTTGTATGTTGACAGAAGATCAATTCGCCTGCTCATCAAACGGCGTAAAAGGTTCCTCCCAAACACGCTGGGAGCGTTCAATAACTTAACTCGGACCGTTGGGATGGGCGTACAGACTGTCTGTAGACCTGTTGCCCTGTGGGTCGCACACTCACGGTCCGATGTACGATAGAACCTTGCGACCATCGCAACATGAATATCTTATTTGTCATTGCCGAACGTGAGTCGCCAAGATTTTCAAAAACGGGCTCCGAAATGGACAATTTTTCTACACAGAAGCCAGGTATTTTGAAAAAGTAAACGATAAAAACGACGTCTGTCAAGAGTAGGTACCTATATGATTTTGGTTTGAATTAAAAATGTAATTGTCTCATAATAATTTTAAAAGGAGTACTGTACTGCATTTGAATATGAGATCTTATACCTACCTCGTGCTCTCTGTGGTGGCTGATAAACTAATATAGTTTTGACTACATGTCGCGATACTGGACCACATCTAGGGTATTTACGACTATTGGTTTTACGTGAATGCAGTGATTTGATATTCTCCTTAGGTGCTCCCTGAAGACTACTCCAGTTTCCACTGCAAAAAGGCATTTGGCTCTAAATTATTTCTCCCAGCTATTTATTATTTTTTTATGATATGATTCTTTATTAGTATTTTTAATACTCTTTACAAACTTTTATATTTTGAATAATTAATTTTTTAATTCAGTCTTATTGCATTTACATATTTTTAAGCATTTACTTTTACAAATTCAATACACTTTCTCTTAAATGATCTAAAATTAAATCATATTTAATGTCATTTGGTAACGTGTTAAATAATTGAAATCCCTTGTATATAATCGTATTTGTTGGTCCTGATGTGTTTTGCTTTCCCAACCTAAAGTCATTTGCATTTCGGAGTTGGTATGGTTGAACCTCACTTACATGCCTAACCTCCCTAAGTTAATATTTTGGCGCAGCACCGTATTTTATTATGAAAACAGTCAAAAGCGTATTTAGCTTCAACCTCTGTTTAACGTTGAGCCACATAAGGGCATCTAGCATATACCTTATTGGAGTAAATCTGTTGCACCTCAGGATGCTCCTCATGGCCTTGTTTTGCAGTTTTTGAAGCCTTTCGATCTGACCCTGGTTGCAGCAAGAATACAATATTGAGGAACAAAACTCATAATGTGGTTTGACTATTGTATTGTAAACTGTTACAGCAGTCAAATAGCTAATTCTTTTTCGAATCCTTTTGAAAAATCCAATTTTTTTACCAATTTTTTTGCAGATAAAATCTATATGGTCGTGCATTTTTAGCTCTTTGTCAATGATCATGCCAGATATTTTATGTTCTTAACTGTTTCGATAGTTTTTCCATTAATTTCTATATTTGTTGAGCCATTCATATATATCATCATTAACTTTGTTTTCTGTTCGTTCAATTTTAGCTTGTTCATATTTAGCCATTTGATCAACTTATTTATAGCATAATTAAGTTTGTGTTTGCACTCCTCTTCATTTGTTCCCTCTGAGTATATTATAGTGTCGTCAGCGTATAGAACTATTTTGCAAAATTTTATAATTTCTGGCATATCATTTACGTAAATTATAAATAGTAGCGCTCCTAATATCGAGCCTTGCAGCACTTCGATAAAATCTGAAACGCTGTTATTAACTTTCGTTCGTTGTGTTCTATTTGTTGGGAAAGATCTAAACCATCTTAGCTCCATATCTTGGACACCATACATAAATAATTTTTTTAAAAGAATTCTCCTGTCAATTGTCTCGAAAGCTCGCTTAAAATCTAAAAACAGTGCCATTGTTTTTTTTTTTCTTTTTTTCACCATCTTTCCATTCGTTCACTACGTGGTTTACTGCTGCTTCACACGAATAATTCTTTCTAAACCCCGATTGATATATTGATAATATATTGTTGCTCTCAACGTATTCCATCAGTTGCTGCTTTACTACAGTTTCGATAACTTTCTCAATTGTTCTTAGCGTATTAATTGGTCTAAACTCGTTTTTGCCACCTTTTCTACTGGTGTCACCATAGAATCTTTCCACGGGCTTGGAAACTCTCCTTTACGAAGAGATTCGTTAACTAGATGAAGTATTGTTTGTCCTAATGTACTCCAGTTATCCGTCAATATTCGCGGACTTATTTTTTCGAAATCCGGTTTGTTATTTAGCTTTTTGCAAATTGTTTTGAGTTCATCTAGTGTTATTGTACGGAATTTGAAACGACTTTCTATTAGGTTTATATAGTTAAGGTATTCAGTGTTTTCGATTGTTTCTCCTATTTCCTTTATACTTTTTATGAAATACTCATTGAATTTGTTTGCTATAATCAATCCATCTTCATAAGCTTCACCATCAAATGACACATTTTTAATTTTATTCTTCTCTTGTTTTAGAACTAGCTGTTTTATTTGGTTCCACATCTCTTTCTGTCCATTTGCCTGCGTATAACGATTTTTAGCTTTGTTTATTTCAATTTTTAATTTGTTTCTTACTGTTTTGTAGGTACTCTTGCCATTCTTCTCTACTGTTCCTAAATTTCGCTAACTGGTACTTCTCAATTTTTTTAGCTTTTAACTCTTTAAGTGTGTTATTAAACCATAAATTTGTTTTTTTGTCAGAACTTATATTTTTTCTAATAGTATTTAGAAGACCAGAATCATGTGGCTATCATACTTGTAAGGAGTTGTAAAAAAAGGACGATTTGCAAAAGATAGCCAGGTTGAACCTAATCAGACCCCGTCTCTTAATAATGTTTGATCGAAGCGATCTTGGCACTTCTCACAGCGACACGGGATAGGTATTCTATAAGTTGCTTATGCCGCAACGGAATACAAAGACTTCTTCAAATATATACGTTATAAAATATATAAGTAGGTAAGGTACGTTATAAGTAGTTATTACTTTACCCCAGGCTACGTAACCTGCACAATTGTGAGTGAATATTTAAGGGAGGAACACAACCCAACCTTTTTTAATTAAAATTGTTTGTATAAATCTAATTTCCGTTGGAAAATCACTTAAAAATTTGAATTTTTATACAAGCACCACCAGTTACCTGTGTCATTTCATATTTACTTCAACCTTCAATATTAATTTAAAAGAGAAATTGTTATGCAAATTCAACTTTCCTTGGTAGAGCCCCACAAAGACACAATTTCCCTGCTACAGGATATCTATCCTCGTGCCTTCTTCAACAGATATTCTTCAAAGGTCAACAGCACCATTAACAATACCCAAGTGCTCCTCCAACTAGTGCCACAAAAAAAATTATATTAGCTATAGGATAGCACATACAAGACCATCCACATCATTGTCAACATCATCCAAGTCGTCTACAGCAGTCACAGCGCCTTACTTCATTCCCTCCCCACATGGAGTGCATCTGCCATTGTCATTCTCAGATTTAATAATTATGCTCCAAGTACACAATGACGCGGAAGACCGCCACCGCCACAGAAAAAGGTCACAACCCCACAAAAAGAAATAAGAGAAAAAAAAACGCCATTTTGTAAACGGAGATGTAATTTGAGGACGCTCGAGGCCCAGACGAAAGGACAACAAAGTTCGCGCGGACCAGAACCACCCTTCGCCGCAAAAACACAAAACAAAACTTCCTCCATGATTTTAATAACCAAAATCGATTTTACTACGACCACCTGTTGGGGTAGCAAACACCCCCCCTTTCAGATTTGACAACACTCTTTCCAGTCACATGTCAAACGTAAAGCCTGTGCCGATAGCCCCAGTGGCGCCTATATCGCAACTCGTACACGGTGCGATAATGAAACCAATGGGTGGTACATAACGTACAACTAGTAGGTACCTCTAGCCTCGTGAATGGCACAAACCCAGTGACTCGCGTCAGCCGGAGGAACGTAAACAAATCTCGGGTGCGAGAAGTACGAGGGTTGTTCCTGCAAACACGTGCCACAGCCACAGCACGAGGATAACACCAAACTGCCCATCCTTTTCCTACTGGCTCCCCTTGGCCACATGTTACAACCGTCAACTCAAACAAAAATCCAATATGGCCGCTGTGACGTCTGACAGTTACCGTATCGATTTATCCAACCGGACGCCGCCATGCGCACTGCCGTTGACTCATTTCGAATGTCACAGGAAAGAGAATAAAACCGTTTTGTTGTCGATTCGATATACAAACCACCAAACCAGCTCAGCTACAACGACGACGTCAACGAAGGCTGTCGAAACTCTGCATCGGGCATATACAGTTTATTTCTCGCACAATATGGCCGTGGTCGGTGGTAGTTGCTCGGAAAAATTCTGAGAAAATTTTGCGTTATTTCCATTTTCGGACAAGAAATCGTTTAATTTGTCGGTCATTCGGTTTCTCCGAATCTATGTGAAGTGAACAAGTGCAAGGAAGTAGCGATATCCTGTGTGTGAAAGTTCCTCTTCGAATGGAATATAAATATACCTACCTACACAAACATTAGTGAAAAAACTTAATTCATTCTACCAAATTGGTAAGATACCTATCTAAGTACGCTATTCCTGTGCCGCAGGACATTTTTACCTATCTTTGCGGTGGTTCTGGTTATGCGTCATTCCAATTTTTCCGATGCTCAACCACCATTGTGCCAATAAAAAGTCGTAAAATTCACGATGATGATGAATCAGATCCCCAAACAGGCAGTATCCTTGCAACCTATAACAGAGTGTTGTTGATTAACTATCGATTTGTCGTTCCTACTGTGCGGTGTCCCCAGGGGTTTCTTTATAGCTGGGGGATATTTTCTTTTATTTTATTTTTTGTTTGCCACAAAAGAAACAAATGATTATCTCCTCTGGTACTTGGTACTTGGGAATTTGTTGCATTCTCTATGCCCGGATATGTGGGGAGAACAAGAGAGCAAGTGCAGTTTTGGAATCCTTTAACACCTCTCCATGTGAGTATGCATAATTTCAAAGTGTCAAGTGGCATTTCGAGGACACTGGATTTCACTATCATCCAGCAAAGCATTTGGGAATGCATAGGCATTGAGATAGTGCACTTTTATCTTTGCGCCATATGTTACTCCATAGCAATTGGGTGAGGGGTATCCTGCTGCCAGGACATTATCTCCATTTTCATGCATATTTCGCAGTTAGTTTCACGCTCAGCTTTGTCCTCGAGGGGGTTATCTCAAGGGGCATGTGTGTGTCCTCGTTCATCATCGTCCTCGTTCTTGCATTCGGTGGCGCTTTGTTAGATCGTCGCATTTATAAGGACATCACTGAAATGTGGTAATTAAAAAAGTGCACCCACACAGAAATGAGAAACGTAATGCGTGTGCCTCCTGTGCCGTTATTATGCTTTTGGTAAAGTCGGCCTGCTTTTGTGCGATTAATCCTTGTTATTTTTTTTTTCATTTCATTTTTATTATGAAGCGGGTATTTCTCTAAAATAAATCCTTGTCAAGGATGTTGGTAAGCAAAAAAGAAATGGTAGGTGGCTTACCGCCGAGTGTAGTGGGACATAACATAAATTGAAAAGGAGGCCTAACGCCACTGGGGATGGGGACGGACGGACGAAATGTACCTACTTATTTGCGGTTTGTTGATTTGTGAATGTGGACCTGGAGAAGCGGATGTGGAAGGACACGTTGTTGGCGACGAACGGAGGTGGCATACAGTGAAAGAAGGAATCTTCTTATATTTTGTGAGTTTTCCTTTTTTTTGCTGATCTCCTGTCCCTTGGGTGGTGCGGCTTTTTGATCCTCTTAAATCTTGACGTGAGCTTAGGGAAATGTAATTGTAGCAATGGAAAGGGGGATTATATTTCCGACTTTGCGGCGAGGGGAAATGTTAATCTTTTATGATGTGCGGCTTTCAATTGAATTCTTATAAGAAATGTCACCGACTTTGTGAGCCCATACCCACACGCACATGTTTCCCGCCAACAACGTTACACTACTTCTCTTTCAGTCACGCAAGGACTGCCCGAAAGTGTTTCCGCAGTTGCGGTGATAACTCATTCCATATCGGCTGGCGAGGGAAAATTAATGTTCTCCAAAAAGGTTTCCATCAAATTTGTATGGGTACAAGTACAAGTATAGTGGCGCCAAGACAAGTCGGGTACCTAGTAACGTTGTAGATTTGTATAGGCGTCGGCAATCGACGGCAAAGTTTGTTTATATTACAAGGATACACGGTTTCTTTTCCCTTGGGGGCTTAGGCGTTGCGAGGAGCACAATGCAGCGACTAAGTAATGAGAGAAATTACCACGTTTGGGGAATTGAGTGGAAGTTAACAGAATTCATTGGGCATTCAGTTGAGGTTGACAGTGCAAATTTACAAAATTGAAAAATGTATCAAACAAATTATATTAAGGAGGCAAACTTAATATCCCACTCCAACTTGTTGTGATTAAATGTCGGTCCATAAATATAACATCAGTTTAATAAGGAGGCATGGTAAACTCATCGGCATATCGTAGGAACAAAGTGTGGCACCTAAAGGCACTCGTCCATAACTTGATTGGTCCTCCTTAACTGTGTAAACTTAAACCAGTGGGCATCTATATAAAGTTTGGTTAGGTTTGTTGGCTGGTGAGCAACCCCAGTAGGTATACCCTTTGTGATGATCTACTTAACACTATATGGCTGAATAAGGAAACGATTTGCAATCGACGTCCATAACTTACTTATCCATGAACGTTCAGGTCCCGCATCGGAACCATAACGAAGTACAGGATGTCTCCAGAAAAACGGATTTATAAATAATGTTTTAAAAATAGGTATAAGCGCTACTGTTTTTGACATTTCGTCTTTAAACGACAACAATCGATGTTTAAATGATACATAACTTGTATATATTGTATTTTTAAAGTAGGTAGGTACGTAGTAATTTTATTTTTCAAACTCCAAAAATCGTTTTCTGACGAATAATGAAGCAGCAATTTATAGTTTCTATGTTCTTGAAATCAAAAATTAGTTTCCTTTTGTAATAGGTAGCTAGTTTGTTTTTTTAGCGATTTTTGGGAAGCATTTTCTGCTAAAACAGAAGACCAATCATTGCCCAAAATAATGTTTTCTTTTACCCATTCAGCGGATATTTTGCGAA
The DNA here is from genome assembly GCA_936431705.1 of Cheilosia pagana. Taxonomy (NCBI): domain Eukaryota; kingdom Metazoa; phylum Arthropoda; class Insecta; order Diptera; family Syrphidae; genus Cheilosia; species Cheilosia pagana. Next base: position 38,966,059 of record OW386168.1, read on the forward strand.
CGCGCCACTTATGTCAGTTGCTCTCTATTGGAAAGTCACTGCGCCTAATGTCAAAAATAAGTCAGTCTATCTCTGTAGTCGGTTTATACTTCATATATATTAGGGTATTTCTTGTCTCTTTTACATCGTAGAACTGGGTGCATTTAAAAATCTAGTTGTCTAGATTGGTCTGGACTAGATGCGAACTGTCAACTTAGTGCTCAGTAACGAATTTCTTGACTACATTCGTTGGCTACTCCTCCATAAACGTCAACTGACGCAGCTGCCCATGTGACCGATCTATTCCAACCAAAACTGAGTCAGCTGTCTATGACTTACTAAGATAGATACTTGAACGTCTCCACTATCTAGCTGTCAAAATATGATGGGATTAGATTCTTAATCAGATTGCGCTGAGTAAATTTACTCTGTGCTCATAGGGTGCGCTCTGATCATGTTTTGAACGAAAAAAGAAACGTATAGGGACGTTCATGTGGCCATATCCAAACCTTAAAAGAAACACCCTCTTTTTTTCTGACAGTTCAGGCTTTGTTCTGAACAGAAAAAGAATTACTCCTATTATACAAGGTCTGTTCCCTTACTTTTTGGGCCAATTTCGGCAAAATGTCAGATATCAAGGAGTGGGAATATATTCTCTTAGAAAAAGAGAATATAACCAAAACGTACAGGAACGAAAGTTTGGCATGACGTTTGTTGAAAACATATGCGAGAAATTCAAAAATAAACGTCATTGGGTTCAAAAAACCAGACGTTGAAAAACCTTTCGGATTCCGTTTAATAGTTTTATTTTTTTTTGCTGATTTATCCATTTTTAATAACAAATTTTAGCACTTAACAAAGCAAACCGAAATAAATTGCCAGTTAAAATTGACTTTTAAAAGATTTGACAGCTAAAGTCAGTTATAACTAACTAGCCCAAAGAAATTTAGGTCTGTTCCTTTACTTTTAAATCTTACGAATTCTTACGAATTTTTGCGAATTCTTACGCATTTTACTCAATTGTCGTTCCTCAACTCGAAAAAATTCGTAAAAGAGAGCGGCTTCGAGAGAGCAAGATATTTCTCTCTTACTAGTTTTTACTCAACAAATTACTTTGCGTAAGAATTGAAACAACTGTCAGTCGCCTGAAAATTGACAGCTGATTTGAATTTGTTGTTCTATTTGGCATTTTGGTGGGTGAACTATATGTCACTTTCACAGGTTACTACAAAAGCGTTCCTTAACTTTTGCGTAAGTTTCCCTCTCTGAGAGACAATTCATCCCCTCCACTGTCATTTTGACAGTCTTTTCCATTTTTACTACAAAAGTAAAGATCTTTTGTTGGGCTATTTTTTTATGAAGGGGGAATGTTTTGTTCTCTCTTTGTGGCTCTGTTCTGCCGAACTTTTGCGTAAAGGAACGAAGTTTGACTAAATTTGACTAACGTGTTCGAATGCATTATCGTTAGGGAACAGACCTAGTGCAGGCACATTTTTAGAATTTTTCGTAGATGTTTTCAAAGTTCGCGTCCTATTTGATGCTACTTTTATTCGTCTAGAAAAATGGCTTCGAAATTGATTGCATTTTTCCCTAAAATAGACGTATATCTCCTTTAGTTAATAGTTTTTATTTAGTTACCATCACTCCTTCAAACTAAAACAAGTTAAATCGCTCTTCCTACACCCCATTTAATAAAACCTCGATTCCGCGGTGGATTGTCTTATCTGACACTCCAACCAATAACGTCAAATCTGTTCTCCCTGCTCCTTTTAAATTTTAATTAAATTTAAATGCAATCACAAAAATTAATCAACATTTATCAGAGAACCCTTTGACAGTTTTGATCACACGAGCATAGCTCCTTCTGACGTTCCCATTCATATATCATATATACAGCAGGATCCATCTAAAGTGGGAGTAGGCTCCACTCTCTCAAGTCAAGGGCAATTTTCGCTTGAGTGCCGCAGAGTAAACTCAGTGCGACATTTCTTTTCTTCATATCACCTAAAACAGACAAAAGCGAGCATACAAAAAGAAAAAAACAAACTCTGCTTTCACGCCATGATACCCTGCACTGAATGAAGCAAAAGCAAGCGACTCCTTTCCCTAATCCTTAGAACAGCGCCAAAGCGAAACAACATCAATATACAAGTGAGTAGGTACCTACCTACTCGTGCATTGGGTAAACGGATATTTTCTTTTTTTATTTGTCTGGTTGACGTGTCGTCCTCAAAATCTGAATTCGTTCATAAATACCGGATTAGGTGTAATCAAATGCTATAATATTAGGCAGACGACAGCGACGACGACGACAACGGCATCAGCAAGGAAGAATACACACAAGTGTCAAAGTCGCAGTTGGAGGCGTTCACCAGCAGACAGCCGCACCAGCCCAAACCAACAACTCAACAAAAGGTTGAGTGCAAATATAACAAAATATAATTGTTGGGCGGGTGTTTCTTATACGGGGTTGCACTGTGAAACGGAAACTGAAAATCTGACGGGCTGATTCCAATCAGCCGTTTGTCTATGGCCATGTTCGCAGTCATACACATATCGTAGGGGGAAAATCTTTAGAGCTATGGAGACATAGGGTTATTGACACAGAATCTCAGACCTGTCAATTGAAATTCAATGTAATCAAGTTGATGTGGGAAGAAAGATTGCTTGGGATTGTGTAAGGATTTCATCGGAGTTAGGGGCTGTTTGCCTTAATTATTATTAAAGCCGTTGACGTTCTTGAGAGATTAGTGTTGGAAATTCGACTAACGCCAAGGACTTAAGTCGAGATTAGCTCCATATTTGCAATATATAGTTGGTCCGATGTGCGGGGGAACTGAAAATATCGATTATACAAAAATATTTGAACTTCATGATTGCCTTCGTGACCGACTACATGATGGAAACTTGGCGCCCAAACAGCGTTGGTCATTAACGTGACCAAAGCGTGGATATATGTGGCAGTCGTAAAAAAGTAACAAAGTGAGTTAATAGCGTAAATGGACGCAACTGATGTGTAATTAAAAACGGAAGTCCAAATACACGTGGAGCAATTAATGAATGCCTTTGCATTACGTAGCCACTTAAAAATGTGCCTTAAATGGCGGAAGGAGTTTTGCCGGGGGTTTTTATGGTTTTCCATATAAATGTTTGTACGCTTTATTAAATCAATTGACAGATCAGAGTGTCAGCTATTTTTTGCATTCCGTCTGTCTTTTGTAGTCAATAATTAACAATCATTGCTCATCACTCAGCTCGGCACAAGTGACAGTCTCTTGGACAATTGACAGCAAACAGCGAATCTGAGTACCTACAGTTTAACTTTCTGACAGTAAAAATATTTTCCCCAAGAGAAAAAGGATAGATTTATAAACGTCGTAGTTGTCTTTAGTCAACAAGATTGGTCTCGACAAGATACACCCAGAAGGCAACAACTAGATGGGTCGGTAACGTCACTTTTCCGACGTCCGCCACGTATGCGAACTGTCAACTAAGTAATCACTCTCGAATATTCGTGCGATTGCAAAATGTGTAGTTTTCAACACTTTCCAACACGTTTTCCATTAAATTGTTAAATTTTATATCAAATCATTCGAAATTTGAGCCGATATATATTTTTAAACATTTGTGTACAAATAATCAACAAAATAGATCCACCCGATGCAATGCGTTTATTTTCAGTTGAACAATTTCACGAAAACGTAAACATTCTGAACTAGTTATCAAACTCAAACTTGTATTGGTAAATCTCAAGCAACTCTGAGAAAAATCTAGATTCGCAAAAGTGTTCTGGAACGTGAACTAGGTAGATACCTATCCCAACGTCCCCATAAATAGTGTTTGTCGTATGTCGTTTATGTCGCTTTAGCCAACAAATCTAATCAATAATTTTGTAACCTGTATTAAGTTGACATTTGACGTAGTTGCCAGACAAATTTAGTCGACTGAATGTTCCCATTTTAAGTTACACAATTCATGAACACGAATCAAAAGGTTTATCAGACCTTTTTGTAGTTTCAGACTGCCTGACGTCATTTGCCGCATTGATTGAAGCTTTTCCCGTCTTCAGTATTTATGAAAACTTCTTTCTACGTCCGTTTTGTCAAGCTCTACTGTTTTAAGATTTAACACTGAACGATTGATGTAAGTGTGTAAGCCAGATGTACCACAGGCTTTTGATAGATAATCATAGTAGGTACTTTGACATAACCTATCTCATTATAAATGCACTTCAATCATTCGTGCTAAGAAGGATTTCCAGTTTTGCTCTAATTAAATAAATAAAATATCGATTCACCCTGTAAAAAAACTTTCTCTAAGCCGTTGGAGGTAATTTCTAGATGCAATGTTTTCAAATACAATCCCCGCGGTTTCCAATCGCACGTCCAGTCTTATACTAGATCTAGTTGACAGAGAAATTTCCCCGGTATCCACCTAAAAATTACGGAGTCTGGAAAACCTCCTTAAATTGGTACTGAGTCCTTTCACTGTTTGCGATCTGTAAACCATCGGTAACGTTAATGAAATCAACAACTCATAGACATAACTCGTTCAAGCGGTAAGACATTCTCTCAACTCACAGTTTAAGTAATGCCGCAGGGACTTTCTCCCAACCATGACCAAACTTTCCACACAACTTTTCTTCGCTATCAAAATTAATTACCACAAAACTACCGAATTCCTCGAATCCTCAACCGGAACACTTAATACTTTTACCCAGAATTACTGAAATAGTTGGAATTACATCATCTCCGCAAGCATTCCGAAAGTTGTTGTCTCCTTTTTTCAATTAAAATCCTCACCAGAGATTATCTACTCAAGCGTCGGTTACTCGCCTTGCCAACCCAATCCTAAGGCTAATTGCCACCGCCACCGCCAGTGAAATTGTGATTTGATGTCGTTTTGCGGTTGTCACATGGCCTGGAAGTGCGCTTTCATTTCTGATTCCTTAGAATTTCTTAAAGAAGAATGTCAGCGAAGCCGCATAACAGTCATATCCCTTTTCCGTTTATTCCTGTAATCATCTACCAACTGCCATCTACTAATCCGCTACTCTTTTCCCGTTCCATAGAAAATGAACTAATCCTTGGCGAACAGAGAAAACAAGAAAAGAGGACGACCATCCAGTGAAAGACAACGACAGTTAACAAGTAACCAAAAGGGAAACCCCATCTTAAGCAGAAGAAGCAGGCAGCAACAAAGGGGAAAAGGCAAAAATAAAACCAAACAATATGGAGGACTTATTCCTCCTGATAATCAAGGAATCAACTGGGACGAAACATAACACTCTAAAGCAAACGGCACAAATTGCTTACGGTAAGGACTCTACACACGCACACACAAAGGCATGATTATTCTTATTCCGATTGCTCATTCCCTAGATAAGCTCTATCGTCAGCATGGCATACACCGGGACCCGTCGCATGAATTGCGCTCGGTTTGCTTCACTGCACTACAGATGGCGTTGGATACGAAACGACCTAAATTCATTACAATGGGTCTCAACGGATTACATGTAGGTTTTTGCGTTTCTCCAGTGGCCTCTTATAGACGTGCTCGTTCTACTTGCGCTTTTCTTTCAGAGAATCATTAAGGACGAACGGTTTTACATAGGGCTCGAGCCAGAAGACGACTCCGTATGGCTACCGGCTCAACTCTTACGGGCTACAGCTGGCATAAGTCCTGCCACAAACAATGAGGACACAGTGGTGAATGTGCTGCGGCTCTTTTTGGCGATGGCCTGTTCGCCAACGTGTACCCTTAACGGGCGGTTACTCATCGAGATCCTGTCGCGGTGTGGCGAATGCTGGGAAGCCGGGTCAAGAGCGATTCGGGCTGCTTCACTGGCAGCCGCAAGCCAGTGTTTGCGTACGTTCTGTGCGTTTCTAATAGACGAAGCAGAAGAGGTGAAGAAAACCGCACCCGCCGGACTGATGACAATCTCACAGGCCTCGGCTGTTTACAACGAGGTTATACCGGTCATGCAGTGGCTGTGCAGCCGGCTTATCGAGCCTCGTATGGGAAGTCCGAAGAAGAACGAGGCTTGTGGGTCACTATACCTGACAGAGTGCATTTTAACGCTGAGTTCCGCTCTGCCAAGGAATGTGCATGCGAATCCACATTTCACATCGTTCCTATGGCAAAAGTTTTGTCCAACTCTAGCGGCGGCCCTAGGGTCTCCGGGTAGGGTGAACTTGGACAAGAAGTTCACATACAAGTGAGTTTAGCCCGGACTGTTATGCAAAGTTACACATTTATCGTTGTTGCTTCTAGGGATGCCCTACATCTGATTGAAAACGAAGCTAGAGGCTTCTTTACCGGTCCCGGGCTTGATGGACCGCAGGCAAGATGTGTATATCTCACCGGAATCCAGTTACTGCGCATTGCAGGCGCCCACGGCTCCTTGAGGCCGATGTTAGAGGCGCTGTTTCATAGAATGCTGCTTCTGCCAGCTCCGCAAAACCGCACGGAGCCGCTGAAGTGTGTGCGGGAGATCTTTAAAAGCCCCGAGCGGTTGATCGACCTAGCTGTGATCCTGTACTTTGACAAGAATACCGCTCAGGGGTGTAGTGACGAGATGGCACTGTTCAGATTGTAAGTATGCATCCACCATCTATTCCGTCCAACTGGATTCATCTCTTTTTTTTAGGATGATCGACGCTATGGAAGAGTGCGCCTTTGCAGCTCACACCGGAGCTGGGGTGGACGCAAGTCTTCAGGCGAGCGTCGAGTGCATGGTGGCCCTTCTAGACAGCCTTCAGACTCTCTGCTCGGGAGACATCAATGAGAACATGATCAGTGATCAGGTGAGACCCAATCGAAAATTTTCCCCTTTCTATGCTGATGGGAAATACTTTCTCCGGTAGATCGTCGACACCGTCAACAGCCGTCACCCGAATCTCCGTGAAGCAGACTACTCCGGACCGTTAACTTATCAATCCATGGCCCGTCTGCCGGCCCCTTATCGTGACGCTATTGCTGAGTTCCGCCAGACGATTTTCGAGACTTCCTCCGGTTCGGAAAGTGATAACGAGCACAACGCCGAGAATGATGCTGCCTCCAATGGCTCGGGGGATACCGAGGGTCCCGAGGACGACATTCCCTCGTCGTCAAGCGATGAAACCTCGTCGAAGATAGAAAACCGTTGGCCATACTCTCACTTGGAGGCGCCAGTGATGCCCGTACGTGGTGACACCGATAATGATCGCCAGCACGCTCGAGACTTTGCACGCGCCCTTCGCACCGATCTTGTTCCAAAGCTCCTTCGTCTGCGATCATCTGTGGAAGTTGATGAGGCGATGCAGGAATTCGCCTCGTCCGTGTGCCAGGAGAACAGCATGAACTACTCGGACTTTGAGTACAACCTGACGGCGATCAATGCCGACGGGATTTATCTAGCGATTTATTCAGCGCTGCTTCTTAGCCTGCAACTCACTCGCGCCGGTCACTATGATGACCTGGAAAAGGAAGTCTTGATTCCGATGTCCGAGCAGCAATTTGTCACATCCGTCCAGAATACTGGTGTCTTAGTCTATCTATCCACGCCGTGGCTATGTGAACTCTATCAGTCGGTGATCGTGCTGAATCCTTTGGAGGCTTTAGAGCGTCACGAACTAGACAGCACCCGCTGTGCCTTGGTCGACATGTTGTGTGACGCCGGAGGCATGGGAGCTACACAGATGATGTCCGAGTGGCAGAGGCTCCAGTCGGTGAATAAGTATAATGACGAACAACAGAATGATCGCCGTGAGGCGGCGAAGAAGCTCTGTAGACGGCTGCTGACCTGTTGCTGGGATTCAATGGTGATCGTGCTGAGCTCGGGCTTGGGCGATCTCACCGGGACAGGGGCCAGTAAGTTGGTGGCCTTGTCCAAGCGAACCTTGAGGGTGAAGATCAATAAGGCGAACAAAACTAATGGTGAAGCATTGTATGCCATGTGCTTGGACGGGCTGCATTCGGTAAGTCGTCAGTTCTGTATCCCAGTTACCAACGTTATACCTATTCTCTTTTAGGCTGCAACCCTGAGCAACTCGCTGAATCTTCAGCACTTGGCGGGGAAGATCCTCAACTTACTGGCCTCGAACGTCTGTCATACATCTGGTCCGAGGATTTCCGCAAGCCAGGCCATGTCGATGGATGTGGTTTTAACGGGAGGACTCAACCTCGGCTCATATAGCCCAGACTGTTGGCATTCAGTGTTTGCCGTGTGCCGGCACGTAAGCCAACTAGAACATGACATATTTAGTCTTCAAAATCCCCCGATGACCCCTTCTCCGGGTACAAGCCGACGCGACATGGAGACCGGGGAGAAGCTTAGCCCCCCGCCCGGCAGTGACAAGCTGAACCTCTCCTCGATTCCGATTGATGACGACGAGACGTGGTGAGTTCTATCTCTCAACAAAGTGAGCGTGTCAATCTAAGTGTAAGTCACTTCTTTCTATTCTCAGCGTCGATGTCTACAGCTTCCTACAAGCGCCCATGCAGAGTCCCAACACCAATGTCACTTCGATCCTAAAAGTTTACTCGGGCACCAATGAGACGGTTCTCCTCAGCCAGACGGATACATCCAAGGTTTTGTGCGCCCTTTCCCATCAGGCTGAGAATCTCTTCGGCGACGCTGCCGAGAGGCTCAGTCTACCATCCCTCTGTCAGTTTTTGAAGAATCTCTGCCGAGCTTCGAGGGAGCAACTTTACAAGAACACGGCCACACGTAAGGGCAGTAGAGTCTGGTGGCCAAGTAAGGGATGGAAAAAGATCGATTCGTTGCCGATGTCCCTGCTGCTGCATAGGGTTGGCGACGTAACCTTGAAGGTTTTCCGGAGCTCAAGGCCGTTGTTACATATTTTGAAGATTTGGGCCATCACCGGGCCACACTTAATGGAGGTGGGTGTAAAATCTCTTGCGTGTTCGTTCCCTATTGAATTTCTTTGTGTTTAGGCTGCCTGCCACAAGGATCGCGTCATTTCCAAACGGTCCATTGAATACATCCACGACATCATTACTGCTTTGCTGGTGGAACAATCGGAATTGCCACATTTTCACTTCAACGAGGCCCTGCTGAAGCCCTTTGAAAACCTCCTAAGCATGGATTCCTGTGATGTTGATGTACAGGTGAGAACTTCAGCCCAAATTCCTTTCACAATTGCTGTACGATTTATGTGTGTTTTTAGGACCAAATTGTGGCCTGCCTTTACGAAATTGTAGAGGCGCACCGCACCGAAATTCGCTCCGGCTGGCGCCCTCTGTTCGGAACACTTCGCAATGCTCGCAGTCGAATGCTTAACATGGGCAACATCATTGACATCTTTCGGGTATTCCTCGACAGCGACAACACACTGGTCTTTGCAAATGCCGGCCTCGACTGTATCCTCTGTCTGCTTTCGTATTTAGAAATCTCCGGCGGCAACAACAGCACAAATGATGACAACGACAACAATTTCCGGCCGATCGAGTTCCTGCACGAAACACTTCGATTTCTCGAACGCTGCTCCTCGATCCTTGGTTTCATGTACAACATGCCGAAGTGTCCCAATTTCCATTCGACCTACAAAATCAAGGGCATCTCCTATACGCACATCATAGACGCCAACATCCCCAACTCCATGGAGAACTTCACCTACTTTGGCAACGACTACTTGCAGACTAAGAACGAGCAACACATGATCTCCTATCGATCGCTGCACATCGACAAGGACGCAATCACGAAAATCGATGAGATGGACAAATCCAGCGGAGTGCTTAAGGTGTGGTTCCTCCTCCTAGATGGCCTGACAAACTCGCTCATTGTCTGCCCGAATTCACATCAGGCACCGATCCTGCAGACGATCTTTAAACTCTTCAAGAACCTAACCACTAGCCCGGGAATTGATTTCGGTTTCTATTGCATCAATCACCTACTGATCCCGATGATTCAGGATTGGTTGCGTTACATAAATAAGACTGGCGCCAGCTGGCTGGCGATTGAAAAGAACTTCAAGCACTGCTGTTGCATGACCACCGATCTGGTGGTGGAATTCATAGAGAAGTCCGAGAAGAAGTCCAATGGAGTGGCAAAGCCAAGGGTGACTTCGATAGTCCTGCCGGTGGACAACCTGAAGTATTCGCAACTGAAGTTGGTGAGTGATGGCGCGGCGTCGCCAAACCAGATCGCAGGCAACTCTTCCAGCGAGGAGAGCAATATGAATGAGTCGCCAACGAAGATCTCTGGTTCGGCCACATTGGCGCTGAAGCAATTGCTCTTGGTATTGATTGAGTGTTCAGCACAAGCGCAGGAAACTATCGCTAGGGTGGGTGTTTCTTGCCTGAAGCATGTCATTCTGTCCACCGGAACCCTGTTTAATGAGTCACAGTGGATGATAGCGTGCTCGGCCATTCATAGGGCCTGCACCGTGACTATAGCACCACTGAGGCAGCTGTCGTTCGCGTTCCACGAGAAGTCCAACAGCTTCTATGGTGACTGCGCAAATGTTAAGGTGGCCGCAAGACGGGACAGCACATTGGACGAGCTATCTCGCATCTATTCCCTGGCACAGCAGGTATTCCTCTCGGACAACCAGAGGGAGCCAGGATCAGCGCGCGGAGGCACACACCTAGACAAGCATTTAACCGACGATCGCAGTTATTCATTCCTCCTATATCCGCTCAATAATGGCTTCAATTCGAACCTTGATAACTTTGTCATTCGAATACCATTCAAGAACTTGGTTGTCGGCCTACTGGCCAACCAAATGCTCCTGCAGCTAGTCGCTAAGCTACTGCTGTCCCGCTTGAAGTGCGTCCCTCAAGCGGTTTCTACGTGCATCTTCGATAATTACTCGACGACGACCTCGAACTCCGAATACGACTTGGACTTCCGTTCTAAGGAAATCCTCCTCCGTTGCGTGAAGCAATATCTGACCAGCTCTTTGGAGTTTGACTCCAGACCTGGCCTGAAATTCCTTATGCAAAAGGTTTCGAACATCGAGTTCGCCGCAAATCTTTACAAGCAAATGACATCGTCGTGGATGATCTATTACATTGCGCTGGTGGACTCGTATCTCAATGATATTGTGGTCTACAATCTAGGTCCTGAGGACTTGCATTTCATTCTCGAGTCATGCTCGCGACTCAACACAACAACCGTCAAGAAGAAGGAGAACTTTGTGCGGTATCTGTTCTGTCTGCAAGACGCTTGGAATCTTGTCTGTGAGTTGTATCTAAACAACTCGGCCATGCACGAGGTCGAAAATGGCAGCCTAAAGGAGGAGAAGCGTAAATCCTTAAATCCGTTCCTCACTCGGCAGAGTTCCCTGAATGATCCGGATCCGGGAAGCTCGTCCAGCCGCTCAGAGACAGCTGAAAGCTCTCCAATCAAGTCACCCGAGGAGGAAAGTGTCACAATGACAACACTGATTAGTGAATTCCAACCAAAGTCGCGAACGAACCCATTCGACACGAATCGCCCGCAGAAGCTGGAATCCGAACAAATCTCCCCAGAGATTGAGCAACAGAGAGCTACAAGCATTCTAAAGGATTCAAACTATAAGCGTGCCGCTCTGGCACAGCTGGTTGTGGCTTCAATGGAGCTCCTCAGATCGCTGCCAGGCGAAGCAGAAGAGAATTTAAAGTTGCTAATGACGCCGACAATACGCGAAGCTTTTCGTTTGGTTCAGTTGCAGGGTAACGAGCTTAAGGTTAATCAGTTTTAGGTGCGATGAAGGGTGGGTGCATTCTTTTTATAACTATATGAGTATTAATGTAAATGGATAGTAGTAGGGGGATAGGCTTACTTCTATCAGTAAGATATGTGTCGAACACATTTTATGTATAATTCTTGTGAAGAGTTGAATAAGTTTGGTCCTTCGAACCGAATATTTCGGAATTTCTTTTAAAAAAATATAAGTCTAAGAGAACTACCTAGAATTAAGTTGCTATTTTCCATTGTATGAGTTTATCTATACCTTTGGTTGGATTCTTACGTCACGTGAGATCTTCTTAAAAAATACCTTTTATTATTACTACTTATATATCCCAGTCTATCTGCATGTCTGCTACTTTATCACCTTGAAAGCTGATCACCGATTTCACTTTAATTGAATGTTCCTTGCTAGCAACTATATTTTCTTTGTTGATCCCTTATTATACGAGTAGCCGACGAATCTAGTCAAGAAATTCGTGACTGAGTACTAAGTTGACAGTTCGCGTATGTGGCTGACAAAGGAAAGTTGACGTTCCAGATCCAACCTAGTTTTTGCTTCAGGTTACTAAGTAACATAGTTTTTTAATGTGTCCGTTGTCTTTTCGTGGCAGCTTCGTGACAGCTGTCAATAAAAAATTACACGTGGCAACAGTCAACACATTTAAAAATCTAATTAACTTAAGTCGACTAGATTGGTCTGGTCTAGATGTGCTAAGAACCCAAAAACTAGATGGCTTGGTAGCGTCACTTTTCCTACTTCAGCCACAAACACGAACTGTCAACTTATATAGTAGTCACTCGCAAATTTCTTGATTAGATTCGTCGGCTAACCCGTCAACGTCAACTAAAAAAGCATGTTATCTATCCATCAAAACTGAGTCACATCAAGTCAGCCAGCTGTCAGACTTACTAAACTATATACTTGAAGCCCCCATAAAATCATTAAACAAAGTTCAAAACAGTGTTGAATACTTTCCAGCGAACTTATATGCTTCGTATACGACAGACGTCAAAGTGATTTAGGTTGACAATACATATAATTCTTGAAACGCTTACAAGAGACAAATTCTAATATCAACTTTGAATTTGTGGAAGCTTGCGACATTTTGTTTTTTTTTTTTTTTTTTTTACCATCATCGAGGACACACAAAACACTACGTTCTCTTAGTGTGACCTCTCAGTAACGCTTTACACAACTGTTGTTTGTTGCGCGACTTAGCGTCATCTACCGATCTTCAATCTTATAGACTACTTCAAATATTAAATTAACTTAATCAAAACCCAATGAAAAAACGCAATTTTTAAAATCTAATCTGGATAAGCAAAAATCAATTTCATTGCAGATATCATTGAATGTGCTTATGCACCTTGTAATAGGCTCGTTGATACCATAATTGGTTGTGTGCCTTTCTGTATAAAATAAGCTTCTAACCCGCAGAGACCTCTGGGGAGCATATATATTTAAAAGATAAAGCAATTCTGGTGACTTAATGTGATAATTAATAATATCGCGAACAAACATGACAGAAGTTACAGTGCGTCTGAAACTGAGGGTTTGCAAGCCGACTAAAGTGCATCTGCTGTCATAATTAGGAAGCTCATCAAACACATATAATTTACGAACCGCGTATCTCGTGAATTTCTTCTGGACTCTTTCGAGTCTAAGTTTGTGTAAGACATATGGTGAATCCCAAATAATTGATGAATATTCTAAGTATGGCCTGACTAAAGAGCAGTAGATAACCTTAAGGCTATGTACATTACTAAAGTCGTTACAATTACGCATAAGAAAGCCCAACAACGAGTTAGACTTAGCAATGGCGTAATCGTAATGCAAATTAAAATTTAATTTATTGTCAAATATGACACCAAGATCTTTTACCTCATCATGACGCTGAAGTCTAAGATCATTTATAAAATAATTATGAAAAAGGGGTGCAGCAATACGGTAGGCCGTAAACACCTTGCATTTAGAAACATTAAGTTCTAGAGCATTACGATTACACCATTCCGATAACTTATTAATATCTGATTGAAAGCGAATACAATCAGAAGTATTATTAACCCGAGAAAACAACTTCAAATCATCAGCGAATGACAAAACTTTACAGAATTTAAATATTTCGTGGACATCGTTAATAAATAAAATAAAAAGCAGCGGGCCCAGATGACTACCTTGTGGAACGCCCGACGTAACTTCAATTACACGAGAAGTAAAATTATCGACCTTTACCATTTGCCTTCTATGGGTTAGGTAATTAACGAACCATTTTAGCATTGAGGAATGAAAACCCAACGATTTTAGCTTAGCCAAAAGTAAGGTGTGATGCACTCTATCAAAGGCTTTTGTGAAGTCAGTGTAGAGTACATCGACCTGTACACGTTTCTCAAAACTATTAAAAATGTAATTCGTCAACAAAGCTAAGTTAGTAGTACAAGATCTACCACGAACAAAGCCATGTTGACTACTAGAAATAATTTCTTTTACCGCGAAATAGAGTTTGTCTTTAACAATACTTTCAAATAATTTAGGTATTGCCGAAAGCTTAGATATAGGCCTATAGTTCTCCACCTTTTGCCTTAAACCGGTTTTAAAAATTGGAATTATAAAAGAATATTTCCATTCATTAAGAAAATCACCAGAAACAAGAGACTGGTTAAAAATTATTTTAAGAGGAAGAAAAACGGAAGACAAACATTTCTTTAATATTACCGCTGGAATCCCATCTGGGCCTGGGTTGCTATTAAAATTAAGTTTATCGAGCGCGTTTATTACATCTTCATCCGAAAACTGTAGGACACCGATATCCAAAGCATCAGAGATCATATCGTAATGATTATCTCTTAATTGCAATTGACACTCATTGTACACTGACTCAAAAAAGTTAGCAAACAAGTCGCAAGTGCTTTTTAAGTCTGTTGAACTTACATTTTCAAATTCCATTACCTTAGGCAAGCCTGTGGTATTTCTTTTCGAATTAATATAATTCCAAAACGATTTACTATTGCGCTTTACCGATGACTCAACAGACAAAATATATTGATTATATAAAAATCGATTTAAAAACTCATATTCTTTCCTGAATCTCAAAAAAAGTTCACGATTAGAATTTGTTTTATGAGATAAATAACGCGAATGAGCTTTCCTTTTTACATTACGTAAATTAACCAATCTTTTATTGGACCAAGGAATTTTAAACTTATTATTATGACGCGTCTTTGGTACGAATAAATCAAAACCAGAATTTAATTTATCCAAAAATATATCATAATTACCTTTGAGATCGGGGGATTTTAGCATTTCAACCCAATCAAATTCATTTAAATATCCCTGCAGTGCACTGAAATTGGTTTTTGCGAAGTTATAAGATAACGCGGTATCATTACTACAACGTTCACCAGAAAAACTACGAAAATTAAGCTCTAAAAGTAAGGCTTTATGATGGATTTTATTGGAATCAATAACATCCACAGCCTCTGAAATATTATAATTAATTTCATTATTAATAAAAATTAAATCTAAAATTCTATTAAGAGAATTACGAATAAAATTTATTTGAAATAAATCCAAAGAAAGAAGACCATCAATGACTATTTGTTCATAATCATGTTTTACGTTAAAAGGTATTAAATTCGCATCACCATCTACATTTCTCCATGTGACATCACCAATATTAAAGTCACCCAATACACAAGGTATTTGAGTAGCTCCAAGACCACTGACAACACGAGCAATGCCTTCAATGTGTTTTTCATACACACTAAAAGCACTACCAGGAGGAACATAGGAGACGCAAACATACAACTGATAACACATGTTATGTAAATCAATACACACACACATCTGATCAACATCTACCGACCGATGCCCCAACGTAATCTGCCTACTTTGAAAAAGAGATGACACAGCTATTAAAACTCCCCCACCTCTCTCGCTGCTTGTTCGGCAGCGATCATTTCGGTAAACCACATACGAAGCATCAAGGATCTCAGCCGAAAAAATATGTGGGTGCAGCCATGTCTCCGTTAAGACAATAATATCATATTGATGGTCAGAGAGCGCAACAAAAAGCTCTTTTGTTTTTGTTCTCATACCACCAATATTCTGATAATAAACGGAATACGAAAAATGATTGACAACGGACGTGTCCCGCCGCCGCTGAGAATCACTGTTTATGTTTTGGCTTCCGCAAGGGGCAAGACAACTCCGTTTTTTGTCAAAAATTTCTTAACGCGAATACCCGACGGCCAAAAGGAAGAATCTAATGCGCTGGCGATGAATTCGTCCGGTAATTTAATTTTGAAATTTATAAAACGTAACTTGGTTAAATCAGCGGTCGACTTAACCAGTTTATAACAAACTATTTGGTCACTCGATATGGCCAATTTATTCGAAATATAATTCCGCAGTGCACTTTCACTAGTATCCACATGAAAACCGGCAGCATGTAGCTCCATTGGAGGAGTCGCAACTAAATCAAACGCGGTATTAACCGAACCAATGGAAGGTTTTATTTTTTTCGGGCGTTTATTCTTTTTACGCGGTTTTTTTTGCGATACTTTGCTCAATAATGCGGAGCCTTCGGAGGCATTTTCCGTTTCCACAGACGGCGGCTGTGAATTACTGCAAACGGGTATGTCATTAAAAGAAACACCCGTTTCAGTAGAACAACTTTTATCCGGCGGCAAATCCGAAGCACAGTTTTTTTGCGAGGAATTACATTTCAACTCCCGAATCTCTAACTTAACCAAACTCAGTTCATTTGTTAATGCACTAAGTTTGGAAATTAATCCAAGTAAAGGCATCCCACTGCAGATTTTGCACTTGTAGCAAAGTCCATTATTTGTCTTCATCAGCTGGAGGGCCGCTTCGGAAAGCCTCACACATTTGGTGTGGAATTCCCTGGAGCATATCCCTCCGCAAATGATGGAGTCACCAGACATTATGCCAGTACCACAAATATCGCAGGTTTCAACCATACTGGGAGCAATTATTAAAAATGCAAAATTAAAACAAAAAGGAAAAAATAAAAATAAAAATATTAAAACGACAATAGAAAAATTGCGGTAAAATAAATAAAACGACTAGCGGCGTGTTCACTGAGCAAAGCTTTCGAGAGAATTTGTCTGGACAACAAAGCTATTGTGAACACATTAAATTTAAAGTCGAAAACTTGAAAATAAAAACGGCCCAAAGCTTCCCTGGTCCTTGAAAGTTATATTTTTTCGTGAATATTGTCCAACTCAAGATTTTCTGACAATTTAAAAAAATGTATACAATACAAGTTAATGCACTGTCATTTGACTTCTTCAGTATTATTCTTAAGAAAATTGCGCAAAACTCGGACGCAAACGCTGTACAACTATGCATAGATACTTGAACCTGCATCCTCAGAGGAGTGTAACTATAAGAGAATCATAATCTCAAAGTTCAGGTCTAGGTTAAATTTTACGAGGTCACAATTGCACGGTTTTTGATTGTGACCTACACCAGAATACAATGTCGAGGTTAAAAACGATTTTCAGCGTTTTTCCAGCACTTCAGGATTTTGAATTTGAGGATCTTATTCGCCACTCATTCTAAAAGTTTTTTTAAGACGTAAAGTTTAACTTCGTAGAGTGTTTAAATTTTCCCAGCAATAAATGACAACTGTGATTCATGTTGTAAGCGAAATTCTTGAATTGGAAATATTTTATAGTTTTTCCGACCTACTCGCTTTTAAATTATATGCTGCTTAAATAATTATTTCACTTCAAAAATATTTCCGATTCTTTTTTTTTAGAGGGGCTCGATTTTACTCACTTATATCACTTTATCTTTCAACGAAATATCAATTAAAAAGTATTCGTCCCTTACGGCGGGCCAACAGTTTGTTTTCGCTCCCTGATCTTTTCACTCTGTTTTGATATAAAAGAAATCCAAGAATATGTAAATGCAATATTGATAGTATATAAAACTTAACCGTATCGAGTTTTATAATAAACTTTTAACTAATCAACAAAACTTATTTATCAGTCACCGTCTAATACTAACAAACTGCTTTAAAATCGATTTATTTTAATTTGTTCTAAATTTCTGTATAGCATAACCATATAACAAGTATATTTGTAAAACAAAAATAAAAAAAGTGTATTGTATATGTATAAATACATAGTAAAGACCTAAATGTTAACAATAAATACTAAGCTTACATTTTAAAACAGAAAAATACAAAAAAAAAATATTGACGACATATTTATTAGCTTACACAATAAACAGACTATTTAAGAACTAACTGTACTAACATATACATAAAATATATATTCTCTAACGAACAAAACAAAATATTTTTGATGGGCGTGTACTCTACAAATGAAATAAAATTATCATTATATTATATAAACAAAAAAAAACATACTACAACAAGAAACATATTTTGCTGTGCTGTCATTTATATTCTGTTAAATCGGGAATTTCAAGCTTTAATTATAATTTTATATAAAAACAAAACCAACAAATAACAATTATTTAAAGAAAGCAACAAATAAATTAACATTATGTGTATTAAGGAAATAAATGTTATAGATTTAAAATATTAATATAAAATATTATATCTAATAATGAAAAAAAAAGTATAAAACTTTACATTGTCTTTTCTGCAAGCAGAAAATGAAATATATTTGTGCTATATATACATTGAATAAAAATGAAATGCTTTTTTCTCAAATGAATTGGAGTTTCAATTAGACATAGGTAATTTTAAGCATAATAAAAAAATGGACAGTTTTGTCGTTAGTGTTTTATCCTTAGTTATCAAAGACCAAACCAAACAACAAATTTGGGTACATCTAGGACTTGGAAATGCAATCAGTTCAGCCTCCGGTACTATTTGTTTGCATTATTCTTGCAAGAACTTAAGCCCGTTGTATAACTCCAAGGACATTCAGTCATTTATGAGATGACACCCTAAGCCCCCCGAGAGATAGAACTTTAAAATGAACGTACATTGCAACGAAATACCCTCAAAGTGCACAGTTTACTGCGACTCGCAATTCGTAAACCCAGAGGCTGAACATGGATTGCTCTTTCCTCGAACCAGAAACGCATTCATTACTGCGAATGCAAATATATGACTTTCGCCCATACTCGTATACTTGGTCCACTGTCCGAGACTTTCGCTTCTTCCTCTTTTTTGCATTTCAATGAAACTGAACTTTGTTTGCATATTATTTTCGAATGAAGTGACAAAAGGTGTTGAGGCGAAGCAAAGGGATTCAGTGCAGACGGAGTTGCCTAAGGCAGTGCGCTTTTAGCGCAGGACATTGTTTCCATTTTATAAAAAAAAAGCAACAACTTAAGTGTTCTGTCGGAGACGCATTTAAAGTAGGAAAAATATCCGAGAAAAAATTCGAGCGACTGGTGGGGGTCGCCATTATTTTAACATTTAAAATTTAATTTAAATCGCTTGTAAACGTTTTCCAGTAGAAAGACATACATTTGTCATATCTCTGTTCTAATTGAATTATTATGTAAATTGTGATAAAACAGATTGTAAATTTTTAACGAAATAAAATGATGATGACGTATAAAGGAATGGACATAATCATCGTGGGAGCTGGTAGGGTCGGCATTGAAACTCAGAAGATGTACCATTCTTGGTTTCTATAGGGAAAATTAAAAAAAAAAATGGCGGAATAGCCGCAGTAAGATTAAGTGAATGACAGATTTAAAAAAGGTTAGGTAAGGGTCAAATTGCAAATTTGATGAGCTATCAATATTTTGCATTTTTCGAATTCAGAGTAGTTTTCCTTAGAATATTTTTTAACTAACCGACGCACATTATTCGAGGTTTTTCTTTGACCGCCCTTTGTGACATCAAAATCATCATCTGCTATACAAAAAAAAGAGTTTATTAGTCTTTTACTCTACAACATTGAGCCGATAACGTACAACTGAACGACCAATTATAATTCCGCGTAAGTTGGACAGTAGTTCGCTATCAAAGTTTTTTTTAAATGACGATTTTTTATGTAGGTATTTCCGTTCCTATGCTTTTATTCACGATACAATATTCTAATTCTATACCATGGGTTTTTAAATGTCAAAGAGTGATTTGTAGAACTCTTTAATTAAGATTATTTCTATTACTACCAATAGAACCTTTGACATTGTGTTGTTTATTTCCTCAGAATTTCAAACAAAGGTCCATGAGGTGTAATTAAATCTCCAAAAAGAGCTCATAGAGTTCTTAAATAAATCCATACAGTTTCATAAGGAAATAGACGAAACATTTGCTTGTAAGATGCTCTAAGGGGTCGGTTATAGCGACACGAAAATTGCAACCGAAAAAAATTTCTTTTGTGTTTTTTAACCACTTAAACTTAATTGTTGAACTAAATCTTGGTCTTAAAATGTTGCTTATGAATTGTAATGTTAGTGTATCGAAAAAAAGTAAGTAAATTATCTTGAATTTTTCTAGAAAAAGAATTCATTAATTTTTCTGTACGAAAAAAAAATTACGTACAGAAAAACTAATAAATGTATTATTTTTTTTTCGAAAAAATTCATAAGCAACATTTTAAGACCAAGATTGAGTTCAACAATTAAGTTTAAGTGGTTAATATGTTAAAGTGGCTCTCGGTGAGAGAAGCACTTAGGCAGTAAGTCAGCCCATTGTGCATCTTAAGTGGTTAAAAAAAAGCAAAAGAATTTTTTTTTCGTTTGCATTTTTCGTGTCGCTATAACTGGCCCCGAAGACTTTTGCGACGTATATGGATCCAAGTCAATAATCAGAAGGCCTTGTCAATTTTCAGAGTTCCAGTTTTACATTTTTATGACCAAAAAAACCCCATGCAAAAATATTATACCAATTTTAGGGCACAACCCTATTTCAAGTCTCAAAAAATATAAACAAAACAAAGCTAGAGCTATATCTCACATTAAAAAACTCAATTAACGTTTTGTCTGTTTGTTGAAAGATTGCAATATTTTAACGAATTTGATAGATTGGAAAAATATGCTTCCGGTCAAGGCATTTGTTGTATTCTGTACGAGATGCTGTCGTCACCCCCATTCGCACCCCGTAGTTGGCACCCTTCAAAGCAACATCTGTTTTCTCTACTACGTACGCGTGTAATAAATTGCAAATAGTTATATACCCGCATCAAGGCAGTGTCCTTGCGGTTAAACGCCATCTACATCGCCGTCACATATCACGTTGCGGTCGTAAATTGCGACATTTTCTGACAAATAAACTATAAATAGAAATATACGGCACACACAATCATCCCCCGCTATCTAGATATGAAGTGGAACCTCATTCTTCCAAAAAAATATGCAGAGCGATTTTTTGACTTTCACGCTGATAAATGAAATAATTTCAAAAATTTCTACAAGGCGCAAGTGCATCCCCTATCCTGATTTTATACATAAGTACACCGAACATTGGCCCTTTGGAGTTTCAGGAATATATTTATGAATATCGGTATGTTCGCTTCGGGAATTTTGGGCACGTGCCATAAGCAGTTGCATGTCATTTATTATACAAATACCTAGCTCGCAATGGATACATGGATATGCAATGATAAAAACGATTACATCCCCTTGGGGTTGTGGTGACGGGGTGGAAACATATCCATGCACTGCATTCCTTTCAAGGAGAAGATACATATTTCATCATAAATTTTGAAGTAGGTTCGTAGTATAATATTTCGGTTGATTTATTCTTAAATTAGAGTGTAACTTCTGTTTCCTTAATTTCGAGAAAGAATTGAATTGATGAATGGCACACACATAATTTGAAATTGGTGTGCTCCAGTTATAACACGCGCCACACTTTCGTGATAAATGGTAATTCTCTCAAAGTGAGGGTGTACTATAGCACTAGCTGGAAGGACATATTTTTTTAATTAAAATTTAAATTCTTCTCACAATGATCTCCCCATGGTCGTCCGCACTTGCTGTATCGTGTTCGGTGTATTTATGCAAAGTGGCTATAGCGCACAGTTAATCCTTTTAACATTTTTAATTGTCCTTATGTAATGTTGGCAATGGTGGTGATCCCCAGATCCTTGCTGACGACGCACCATCATGCCAATGCACGTGGATTTCAAAATAGCGCAAATCCTTAGTGTAATGTTTCGCGTGTAGGTATACACATTTAGAGAAACACTGCGTGAGCGTGGCACTGCGACTGTGAACAGTGGTGCCAATTGAGAGTTGCAGGGGCGAACATTTTTTTAGACATTTTGCTTAATTGTAGCAAAGCAAAATAGAAACGCATTTTTCTCACTCTTACAGTGGGGGAAATTCATATTAACTTTAAGCAAATACGACTTAATAGGAAACATTTACGATTGTGCGAACTTTAAAACACTTAAACAAACTATATTTAGGTAGGAAGGTGATCTGATGTGCTTGTACATAATTACTGAAGCTTCGTTAATAAGTAGGTTCTTCAGTATGTATTCAGTTTCCACGCTACTTCCGTAGCTTCCAAGCTACATCCACATTAGAAGAATCGCTGGCGATTCGTCAAAACCCACGCAGAAGAACACAATGCGAATATTCACACGATATGCGAAATACGTTTTTTTATTTTTTCTATAGAATTTTTAAAGCTATTGTGTAATTAGTATTTATACAAAGAGTTTTGAACTTCCCAACATTACGTTTAACCTGCCGTCGATAACCAACGTAACCACCTACGATTTAAACATATACCTACCCCCTGACCGACTGCACTGTTAAGTTATTCCCTTCAATTTAATTATTCAAATAGCATTTATCCCCGCTGTATTGTCGTATTAAAACTATGGCTTTACAGGAACAAGTTTCACTTGTTTCTACTACCTAGAGAGGGGTTGCATTATTTATTCACCACCACAAAATTCCGAAATGAAAGTATTTATGCAACAGCAAGCGCAAAACTAACCCCTCCGGCATTATTTCATAGCAAATACCTTCAGGAAGCAGCAGCACGCATCGTTGGCCTGCTGTATCTCATCATACCCTCAAGTTCCGCTCTCCGGCAACAAAAGTGTCCCCTCAGTTCGAGAATCATTAGTTATACCTACTTGGAATCTAAAAATCCATTTATAGAAGACTGCAAATGCAAAGAGCACTCTCTATGTGAGTCCAAGGAAACAGCCCCAGCTACGCCTTCCTTCCCACTGGCACTACGCACTACACGGTGACGGTGCACAGTGGGTCTCCGACTCCGGATCTGGGATTGACTCAGATAGTGAGGGGTTGATATCGCCACTTGTCTTATCACGTTCGTGATTCAGAAAGCAGGTTTCCTTCGAGAATTACACCCTCTCACAGTCCACTGTATATGGGTATTTGCCATAAGGGTTGTTATGCTGTATGAGAGCATACTCATAGTTGCACTACAGTCGAAGAACTACGTTGTTACATTGGTGCCGTGTGCTGGGTTATGTGCCCTCGCTTTTGCTTGGGAGGTGTGTGAAGGGACGTTTGGATACGGTTACACACCATTCGCAAGGATATAGTTTTATTGTTAATATTTTATCCATGCACGCCTTCAGTTGAATACGTGATTTATAGTCGTTCAGCTTTGCGATTGTATAGTTTGGAACACAGTAAATAACTTAGTGATTTGTGCTCTGGAATTGCATGTGGGAGAATTCATCAATCGATTTCGATATGAAGAATGAAATACCGGGATTAGTGATAGAACGTGGTAATTTATTTGTATGCGTGGCTTGCGTGTGAGGGGAGTTCGTTTTTGATAGGTAGCTAGATTTATGGTGCGGTCTGAATGTAGCCTTTAGTGCTGGGGTGGTTCTGGTTATACCTAGTATGCGCAGTTGGCACAAATCAACGATGCGACCAAATTCCGTCTTGTGGAGCCAAGAACCAATGCGTCGGAACCATGCCAATTCGGTAAATAACTACCTATACTGTCATTCTTATAAACAAGATTATGTTGTTCAATTGTTTGGGACGTCCCTACTAAGATATATGCTCCAAAACAGGCGAACACGCATTTATATCGAAAAACTGACAGCTAAAGCTGAAAAGCATTTTTAACTGATGTTCAAATATTTCCAAGCCTCGATGCCCTCCTATACCACAAATACATACTTTCCTAGACCCTTGGGTAATTTAACAATAAATACAGAAGGTGTCATATAAGAATTCAACTTGCTGCAAACGAATTTAACAATTATTTTTTATATCGGCTCCGGCAATCGACATTCCCCATCCCCAATTGCCAGTCACTCGCTTCGCTATCAGTAGGTACCTATACATAACGAACAAGCAGAGATAAGGCTATCTGTTCGATTCAGTTTTTGTGTGGCAATGGCAAGGCAACTATTGCTCTCCCAATGGAATGCAGTCTCGAATGCAACACACAACAGAAATCCCTTGCTGCTTGCTAGCCGCTCCAGATAGTGTGACCAATGTAGCCTTTTTGTATTAAAATTAAATTAAAATAGGCGCTTTTCTTTTTTGGTTCAGAGCTGAGCTCTGAACTGAGCGCGAGCATTATGAGCGCGCTCTGAATCGAGGGTGCTCAGATCGTTCAGATGTGTTTAAGAAACACACTTGAACACAATCTGTCAAATGTCAGTCAAAAAATGAAAAATAATAATTAAAATGGATAAGCTAATTTGTTTACCTTCTGTGCCAGAACAACCAGGTTCGTCCGTCATTATCCTGTTTTTTTTTCTGTCAAATTTGACTGAAATTTGTATGTATATGTGTAATCAGCTTTTTACTCAGGATGCTCAGTCAATTTATTCTGAGCTCATAGAGCGCGCTCTGATCGTGCTCTGAACGAAAAAAGAAACACAAATTTGAGCTCTGAAGTCTCTGAGCTAAAAAAGAAACACGAACTTTTTGTATAACAGTTCAGGTTCTGCTCTGAACTAAAAAAGAAAAACGCGTAATGTAACGCTTTCCAAAAGTATTATAGGCCTATTCGCATGAGAACGAATTGCGAACATGCGAATATTCGTAAATTCTCACATATCACTTACATGACAACTTTTCTTGGTCGCAGGTAGGTATCCCCCAAAGCTGTTTCAATTTTAAAGATTAAGTTCGAACGAACTTTTCAATTGCGGATTTGTGGACCGCGACTGTAGAAATATTGTGTGGATTGCGAATAAAGTGTGACAGTTCGCGGCAAACATTTTTCAATTCGCGGAAAAATTACTATCGATATGTAATTGTGTAAATTTCACTATTTTAATCAATTAAGAGTAATGCCATGTTCCCACCAATCGAAACTGCTATTTGTTGTAAGATGTTTCCAAATCTCCGTGGTTTCGCCATACATTTTTGACGTCCCGAAATCTCGGGATTTTGGCGATATCTTGTCGAAACTCCTCTGAATTCATCGGCCCGTGAGAGGTTATAAAACCGAACAAGCCTACAGCGGAATCTTTGATTTATTTTGTGTTCATTTGTGGAAGACAAAATAGTAAACGCAAAAAGAGAAAAAAAAAGTTAAAATCTCAATAAACAAGAGGTATGTAATATTTTCAAAATTGACAGCTTATCACTTTTGAAGTCACATCAACTCGTTGAAAACGACTTACGACGTTCATCGAAACCCTTTCACTGCTAAATGTCAAAATGAACTTTTCACATGAAAATTTCACCAGGCTACGCTGTTGAAGTGAAAAATAATTGTTCAAAAAGTGATTTGTAGGGGGCGTTACTTAAGCTATTTCCCTTGGTTTTTATTGTCCGTCGCATTAAATTTTTGACGTTTCGGCGTAAAAATTTCACTTTCAATTTCACAGCACTTTTTGGAGAGGAGTGAAAATTTAATTTCACTCGAACAGCGTACCAGCCTTTAGGTGTCAAATTGCGGCACTTATTCTCGATTTTGCACCATTATCGGAGTTTGTAAAATGCATATTTTTGTTAGACTGTGTAGATACATATTTCAAACGCAGATACAGAATTGAAGATATTAAAATTAAAAACATTTGCAACAGCTGCTACATATTTTTCAACAGCTCTTAAAGATAGCTGGTCACACTGGCGGCAAAACGCGCTTTCCTCACGTGGCGCGGACGTAAACAAAAAACGAACGGGCGAGAGACACACATTATTCAATCTCCTCAAAGTAACGAATAGAACACACAACATACAAATCCAAATACAATAGGTTGGTTCTTGGTTGGTACGAAGTTGTTCCCCTTACCTGCTAGAATGAAACAGTATTAGGTTTGAGTTTCTTAACTTTCTACTCAAAACAGCACTGAGTAGGAGTGCGGCTACTGTTTGTCTGTTTGCCATGCCAACCTACACCTACGCCAAAACAACGGTGCTTGACGCTTGAGTTGCACATTTGCATATCTGCGCAAGTTCGTTCCATCACTCAAAGCTTTCAATTTATGTATCCGAAGAAAGCTATTTTCTTTTCCCCTAAAATTCGGTCGAGGATTGAGTGAGAAATCCCATTCGTTTAGTTGAGTTTTATACGTGTCGGCGTTTGGTACATTCGCAGACGGTTGCTTCACATCGCGATTCGTTTGGGAAAAGAAGTGCATGGTAAAAAAAAAACGAACAGGCCAACATTAGGTTTATTTTATCTTTCTTCGAAAAGTGATGTTGCGCTGTCAATTTTCAATAGTAATTAATTATAAATGAAAATTCACCTGAGTGCGAAATGTAGGCCGAAAGAGGAACAGAAGAAAGAATACCTACTTATTTTTCATATGGTTTCCATGTGAGTGATGTAATTTCTGCGTACACCGTGTGCCGGGTTTTCCAATTTCATTTCCAATCTCCATCGGCTAAGAACGTGAGAGAAAGTTGAGAAAACCGAAGCGAAGAAGAAAAATAAAGTCGCAGAGTGAAAGAGGATCTCGGACGGATTCTGCAAAATCCCTTTTCATCATTTCATCTCACTGTCGCCAAAGCTATGTTTTTCTGACACAGATTTGCTCTTGGTGCTTAATTCGTTTCTTTTTGTGTTCCCGGTACTATTTTAGTGGTGCGGCGCGGTTAGTGTGGTAAATTAAGCCGAAAAAGTGGAGCAAAAAAGCGGTAGCACTGTTTTATCTCGGGGATTTTGTTTTCGTCCTTTATTCTTTCTGTGAAATATCTATGTAGGTGGGTCGTCTCGTAGGTACTAGAAAAGTTCGTTTTAAATCCATCCCCTCCATGGCGTTTGAATAAGGACAAGCAAAACTCATTGTGACCTACGCGTTGGCAAAAGATGAGACAAACAAAGTGCGTGCGTATATAATAAAATCAAGGATATCCTCCTTTGCAATCCTCTTGTTTCTTGTTTGTGGTACCGATGTGTGGGTGGTGGATGCGTGTGTTTTCCGTTTATTGTTGTGTTTTGTGTACTTCGAAATTCTTCATAATTTCGCACTCTTTCTAATTCTGAGTGAGTGAGAATTGCAATTTAAAAGCTAAGGATAAGGAAAAGCAATCGAGAGAAATCTAATAAAATAGCAAGGAAAGCCATGATTGTGTATGTGCAGAAAATAAGAGAAAAAGTGTACACACAATTTCGTGTGTAGAATAAGTTGAATGGGAAATTGTGAAAAATTTCGTTTACAGTGCGTATTTTTATATGTACATGCATACATACATAAATGTACATCCTTTTTTTACACCGTGATGCAGGGGATTAAATGTTGACAATTCTGCTTGGTTGGGGTAAATCCTTCCTTAAACTTTTCATCGATTTCTTAAAAGAAGAGCAGAGAACTCGAAATAAATTCGCATTTATTCGGGATTAGAGGATTTTCGAGGTCTTGAATGAAAGGTGAGTACATAACAACCTACCTATACCTACATTTTCTTTCTTGACTGAAGTGGATTAGGTAGGTACGTGAAGAACGAAATGCAATCAAATTTGGTGTTATCTATATCCAAATATCCAATATGTAATTCTAAACAATATCTACCTATTGTTCAATTCAAACAATCTTTCTTAAGTTGGCAATGCTGTAATATTTTAGAGCTTGCGGCTATGCTTAAAAATATACAGTTACACTATTTAGGTACCTATGTTGTTTGACAAGGAGTAATTATGTTTGACAGATCAATTTGACACAACTAATTCGCATCAGATGACATATTGCCCATGTTCATGATGACGTTTGGGGAGTAAATTGGAGTCTAGTTGAGTAAGTCTGACAGCTGGGTGACTTACTTACGTAAGTTGCCGTTTATGAAGTGGTAGCCGAAAAATCTAGTCGATAATTTCCTAACCAAGTAGGTAGATCCTAATTATAACCGACCAATCTAGCTTGAACGTTCAGGTAACATCCAATCCGGATAAAGGTGGTCAACTTAAGACAACTAGATTTTTGAATGTCAAACGCTGTCTACAAATTTTGTGTGAACCTACTTGTCAAACGCTTAAACGCTATAGATTGCACTTTAACAAACTCAGTTTCAGATTTTACTTAAAATGTTTAAAAGTTAAAACTATACTTGCTTTCAAAAACAAAAACGATTTTTTTAAAATGTTTTAAATGTTTTTTTTTGCACTGAAACGTCAAATAACTATAGTTGGTGATAAACAAGTCTTTATTAATAGGAAAAAGTTACGTGCCTTACGTGTTACGTACACCAAAATAGAGTACACTACCGTTCGCCAACTGATTGAATGGCTTTTATTAATAGCGTTTTTAGTTTAAAAGTGTACAACAAAATAAATGCATGTAGTTTAATTACATTTCTAGCAGAATAAAGGCGAGTTCTGGGTAAACAATTTGACAATTAAATTAAATATCGTGTTCGAGTTTGACAGTTATGCAACCGAATATAGGCACAGCGCGGATGTAATAATTTTTCATACATTTTATGATGTCAGCTGTAGTACCTATACTATTAAAGAGAAAATGACAGTTGTTGTGGAAATTAAAATCCTGCAAATTTATATTTTACTAAGCTTGGCTTTGGTTAGCTCAAACTGATCCGGTTTTCAACTGACGTTTTTGGGCATGTAGCGCTGTCTGTTGAAAAAAAAGTGCTTCAGTGTCAAGCGAATTCGGTAACAAAGCCAGCTGTCAACGCAAAATTGTATTGTTGATGAAAGTGAACACTGAACCATGCATCTGAGCTATCGAATGACGATTCATGCTGCAAAACCAATACAGAAACACATACCCATATAAAGTTGGATACTAAGCGAGGGTTCCCCGGTTCGAATCCCGAAAGAACTAAATTACATCTTAAGGTTTTTTTTCCACTGCGCCACCTCTCGCGAACGTCTGACAATCATCCGAGAGTAAAACTGTCATGTAAGAGCTTTTCAATTAGCCGTTTGGACTCGGCGTAAAATTGTAGATCCCTTCCATTCGTCCCAAAAATTGAAAACTCATACAAAACGAATGGTTGTGAGAAGCTAGGCCTTGGGTCCCGCAGACCTGTCGCGCTAAAATATTTTTTTTTACTCGTTCGACAAGGTTTTCCACAATCCCGCATGCATAAATTACGATGAAGATCATTTTTGATAGACTTATCAGACAATTTTACCGCGCGTACATACACAATCGCATAAAACACGATGATGCAATCGATCGATGACGTTAACTCGATGATCGATTAGGTTGATGTAAAACAAAAATATGTAGATTAAATAAAATAGATAGATTACCTCCTTGAAAAAGTTGCTCGTACATGAATCATTTTTTGTAAGCGTTTCATAAAAAAATGCTTCTATAGTATGTGAGTAAAACATTCTACATCAGTCATGAGAGCAGCAGTAAATGATATTCGCACATAGCCTGACTGTAGATCATAGAAGTCATAAATGACTTTTTATACGAATTTTTTATATGGTACACAAAATCATATCATAGCATTTGATTTCATTTGAACATGTTTCCTTGTCAGAGTCGATTCAATCGCAACTTCCATTCGACTTACCAAACGAAAAGCTGATGTCCAAGTGTAATAGGTACGCATGATTTTTCATCGGAAGTTTAAAGTTAAACCATTGGGTTAGTATTTTTTTGACAAAATATAAGTATAAAAGTAATATGTCTGTAAAGAAGGTTAAATAAGTACTAAATTCGCATTCATTTTTGTTTTTCTCCAACAATAACTCAACTTGAGACTTGTAGCGCTCAAAAGTACACGTACACCGTTTATACTTAGGTACTTTTTAGGGCATTAGACAGTCAGAAAAGAATTGTTCGGTTGATGCTGTCACCAAAACAGTTATCCGCCGGAAATTTTAAATATTTGCCTGGACTTTGCATTGTGCCCGAAAAGTATTCTGGAGGTAATGTCTGACAAGACAAAAAAATATATACTAATTGCAATCACTGTGAGACATAATTCACCCGTAAGCAATGTTTGAAATTAATAAAAACAAAAATAAATGACTTTCTTCTCAGTTGCCACTGTCATTTGTTTATGCCAAGGAGGAAGTAGCCTTTTTTAGATAGCTTAAACTATTTTCTTCAAAACCTACAACAGTTTATGTTGAGTAAAATGTCTGTGGAACAGTTCAGTTCTTTCGTTAAAAGGTAATTGCAATGAAAGACTTGACTTTCGATGAGTTGCACTGCCCCCTTACTTCAATATCACCGCCACACCTTCAAATAATAATTCATACACAGTTTGAAACACATGTTCTACAACACGCTCAATAATCGTGAAAAAAACCTGAGTTTATGTACATTCCTTTGTCCTGTTGCTGCGGGAAGATTTAAACTGGTAATATTTAAACTACCCGATAATTTTGTTTGTCCTAAGTGGCTATTTAGGTAAACTCGCTTTTAATGAATTTTTAACTACTTTGCCCAGTTAAACCAGTGAGTACTCACTCAAACTTTACTAACCTTCTTTTCTTTGCATCTTTCTTGTTCATAAACTTTTTATTTTTAATCGTTCGCCTCTAAAGTACTTCCAAGAAGTTGATTTCACGGTCATACCAAAACAGGTTCCATGTTACACAATCGCTTATCTTAAGCCGGCTCACAAAAATGGCACAACTATCTGTCAGAACCAGATTTTAATATAGAAACACTGCACAAAGATGAACATTATAAATCTAAACAACGACACAACTTAAACAAACTTATCACTCAATCCATCAATCGTGGAATTCACATAGAATTATGTCATCAGTTATATTTATTGATAAAGCTACATTTGCGTACATACATTTGGCATTACTCACTCAGCGAAGCAAAGGGGAGAAAATCCGCACATCTACATTCTACAGCGATAGCCCAATGTCAATGGGGAACTTGTATCAGCATGACATCATGACAAGTTTGATTCAAAAAGAGAAGAATAACAAGTGAAAGTACAGATATAAAAGACTTCGCCATCCATCCCACACAATATACCAAAATACACAATCGAGCATTCAAGTTTTCTATTTTCTGCATACAAGTACAGAGCACAGAGATGTCATCTACCTTTAGGCAAACTACAACCTCCTCTACTACAATCCACTGCAGCTTTACTAGCAGGTTCGAGTCTTAAAGCCATGACCTCTGGTGTGGGTACGATGACGACGAAGAAACGCATCCTAAACATTCAACAGAGGTATCTCTTTCTATTGTTCAGCTACAGCTACAGCATCAGTCGGAGCATCGTCGACGATAGAGAATTTCACTAAGAACACGTTTTTGAGGTTGACAATTGCCTGGTGGCAATCGTCAGAGTGGGTGTAGACGTATGCTCTATCCTTGTGCTAATAGTGATGCTGTGTTTCAATCAAACAAAAACAAACAAACAAAAAACGTAGTATATTGAAGCCAACTTCTAAATGTGAGCGAAAACTTTCTCCTGGCACCTTGCTAGCGCAGCGGGTAGCCCGCAAGCTTCATGGAGTTACCTGTAAAATTAATTAAAAATGTGCAAAAAGGCGACGACGAAGGATAAGTTAGCTCAGAGCTGTGGTTGATTAACATTTTTTTTGTTCCTGTTGCCTGCCACTTTCGGTAAAGATGAGAATAGTGTTTTGCAAAGTAAAAAATAACCAACAACTTAACTTTTAGCAGCGTATTTGAACAAAAGAACAGCGATATGTTGATTGTTGAGTAAAACTTATCGCAGGCAAACACATGTGGTGACTGGTGACTTGATGCTTTCCGGCTGGCGCTTCGGTTTGAGTGAGTGACTAATGAATTAATTGAGTTTGGAATATATCACGATCACATCAAGTATTTTGGTTTTTTGCCGCTTAATAACTGAAAGATGTGATTTGAAAGTTGCAAGCACTGAATGCGACTTTCGGTTTCTGTTTAAGATGCTCTCGGGAAAGGCTAAAACTGTCTTTATAACGATTCTAGGCGCCAGAAATTAGTTTGTGTGAGAAGGAGGAAGAATTCGCTATTTCGAAAGACGGAAATATTTACCTTTTACGTATCTTTCTGATATTCTTCTCCATAGTGCGATCGCATAATAAACCATCCTACAAATTTGCCCTAATATATTGTTACTTGCGAATTTTGCTTTATTTTTCTGCACGCATTCGCATAAGCTTCCGTTGGAAATTCATATTTCCTTCTTCCGCGTGTGTTTTGGCGAACCGCTGGCGATTCTTCTACCTATTTACACTTAACTATCGCCTGAGATTTTTAAATAATTTCGCTGGTGAATGAACATTCGTCCGGAGAAATTAAAGCAAATATTATGCGAATCGTATGCTTTGCTTGGTTGCAGGACACCGAAAAGGATTTTTACCCAAAATGTGGGTTTGTTTGACCAGAAAGCATTTTACTGATCGGGAAATAAAATATAACATTTCTTATTGTCAAACATTTTTCAGCAAATTCTTGGTTCGCATTTTAACAAATAGAATTTTGATAGCTGTTAGCGGCCATATTGTTAAAGCTACATCTGTCAAATTGACTGTCATTTATTCATTCTGTTTTGACAAATCAGCGTTCAAAAACACGTGCAAATGATGAAATTGATTTTTTTGAAAATAGGTGTTCTGTTCGGGCAACGTTCTGCGCACATGGATCATTTAACGGGTGGCCCATTTCTGGATGAATGGGTACGTCAACAAACAAAATTGTCAAATTGGGAACGATACCAATCTACATGAATTCCAGGAGCGTCAAATGCATTCCAAAAAAGTCACTTTTTGGTGTGGATTTTGTGCTGGTGGCATCATCGGTTCATATTTCTTTGAGAACGACGTTAGAAAGGACATCACTTTATATAGGTCGATGTAATTAACTTCTTTTGGCTTGAATTGGATGATATGGACACCAACGACATGTGGGCTCAACAGGACAGCTCACTTCCCATTGGACGAGAGATTCAAGAGCATGCGGGCATCTCACGTGGAGGTGAAATGAACTTTCCACCGAGATCGTGCGGTTTACCCCTTTAGACTTTTACTTCTTGTGAGGTTTTCTGAAGTCGCAGGTCTATGCGAATAAGCCACGAACCACAGCCAACATAACCCAAGCCATTGGTCAAATTCAACCTGATTTATGCGCGAGATTCATGATAAATTGAACATTTCGGATTCGCGCCACCCAGGGAAGCCGCCACGGACATTTGAACGATGTTATACTTCTTCTCTACATATAATAAAACTGTAGCATGAAAAATGCCTGACCGCGCATCACGCAGAAACTACTGGACGGATTTTGATGAAACTTGGCATAGTGATTGCTTATGTTCTGGGTCGGGCTTTAGGGTACTTTTTAACCCAGAACATAACTTGGTTTTAACGGAATAATCAAAAAATCCGGATATATGTAAGGAAAATTCTGTTTATACAGACCTAGCTCAGTAACAGCTTATCGGATTGAAAAATAAAAATATATGTGAATTTTGTAAATTTTCTCCTGAATCATTTAAGACATAAAACATTCTCCTGCGTTGTCCTGAAGCCGAGCAATGTTCAAAATTATTCAAAACATTGCCCACAATTTTCTTTCAGTGGATACCACTGTCAGTAGTCATGCAGCAGTGAGTATCGTTGCAGTAGTCTGTGACTCTGTGTGTGTGATAATTATGTGCGCGCTCTAACGTCGGCGCAGTGGCTTAGTGGTAGTGTGTTGGGCTACTAAGCGAGGGGCTCAGGTTCGAATCCCGAGAGGGCCAAATTACATCTTAAGGTTTTTTTCCACTGCGCCACCTCTCGCGAACGTCTGACAAACATCCGATAGTAAAACTGTCATGACTCATGAATAAGCTTCTCAATTAGCCGTTTGGACTCGGCGTAAAATTGTAGATCCCTTCCATTCGTCCCAAAAATTGAAAACCCACACAAAACGAATGGTTGTGAGAAGCTAGGCCTTGGGTCCCATAGACCTGTCGCGCCAAAATATTTATTTATTTTTTTACTCTAACGTGATCATATGTTTTGCACTTCAATGGGCGTCGTCTCTTTTCAGCGCATACATTCAGGTTGAACACGTTTTGAGGTGTTGTTCATTGGGAAAAGTTTGGAAATGGGCTGGGGTGGGGTTCGTGTGTCAATGTCAAATTGTTTCATTCGTGTTGCTTCTTTTCGCCGACATTTATGGTGGGTAAGAGGGAACAAATAACAGAACTTTTCGTAAATCTTTTTTGTGTAGACTTAAGTAGGAATTAAAATTAGGTTTTTTCTCTTTGTTTTTGCTTTATATTGCTTTAAGAAAGGTCCAAGGGAGGGAACATATTTATAAAAAAACTGCGGGAGAGGCAAGGCGAGCACGGGTCAGCTAGTCATACATAATGGCGCATCGATAGGCCTTTCAAACGAATAAAAAATTGAAATTTAAAAATAGGAAGTGCTTAATGAAAGGCATTTTTCTGCACACTGCAGTAAGACCCTTACAGAGACATTTTTTTTGTCGGACTGTTTCGGCTTAGCATATAAACACAAACTCCGTGAATGGTGGCGCACTTGTCAAAAATTTTTCTTTTTTTTTGGTATTACAGTTAAAAGTATATTAGTTCGCTGTTATTGCCAATTCAGGCGATTGTTATTCAATTTTTTTGACTTCTCGGTTTCACATCAAATTTCTAAACTTTCATGATGGGTTCAAATCCAATATCCCGAAAAGCTATTAAATTCAGTATTCCATGAGAAGCTAGGCCTTGGGTCCCATAGACCTGTTGCCCCAAAATATTTATTTATTTATTTTTTTATTCCATTACTCAAAGACACTGCATTTCGTCAAACAAGACTCCGCATGAAGTATATCTTCAATTGCATGTTGGTAGTCATTGCTAACTACGATTGGAGTGATTTAACCTAAGCAAACTTTGCGAAATAGAAACAACGCAAATTAAAAGCACGAGTTAAAATGTTTGAAAAATAATATAAATAGTCGACGGATTATCTTTACTGGTGTTATCGTACACCGCGATAAAAACATTCGTCTACTTAATACCCACCTTAGCCAGTGGTCTTAACTATTGTACAACGTACCGATATTATTTTTAGCTTTTAGAGTGAACTGATTATGTACTAAGTACATGTGAACCGGAAATTTACAGCCTTTCCTAGTTGCTTGTATTCAATGTTGTATATGTCGATCAGCCCACTGGAGGTAACCTTTGAGTGCTGTCTGCACGTTTGTGCGACTTTGCGTGCATGTTAAACATTCACGCCCGGCATATGCACTGGAAGGCTGAACGTGAAAAGGGCGTTAATTGTTATTATTATGCACTCTGCCCAAACACGGTTAAAGTTTAGGTGTTAACGTGTGTAAACACGACTTTTAAACACATGGGTCAGTGTTGCCTTTTTTGCTTATGAATTTCGCTCACAACATTGATTAATTGCACCGTTAAGGTTTTCTTTTTTTGATGTAGTCTGTTGGGTTTTTGTATATGCCAATCACGTCGCAGGGGGGTAGTCATTTAAAGCAGGTAAATCAGTGTTGTTGTTGTTGCCTAGATTTGTCTGAATAGGTGTGCCGATATTATGAGGAACTCATCATTGATTTGTGAAGCTGAAATGTGAAGTAGTATCCACAAAGAAAAACGATAAAATGGTGTTTGGCATTTTTCTTTTGATTTTATGAGCTTGAAATGGGAATTGAATTTAATGAAGGTCGTAGTATATTGCCCTATAACATTTTTCAACGTGTTCTGACTTCTGAGCATATCTTATCCACTGTGTGTATACTTAAATTAATTTTGACGACTTAATAACTTACTTACTTAACGGGCTCCCGACCGGTGAAGATTCTCCGCCTAAGACACTGCGGCCTTCCATCCTCTGGGATCCCGACAAGCTGCTTCCAGCTAGCAATATCAAGCGCTCTGGCATCTGCAATGGTCTGGTTCGCGGTTGATCTAGCCCTCTATTCGCCCTCATCGCACAGAGGACCAAAAACCATCGAAGCATTTTTCGGCGCCATAAAGCAGAATGCCTATTGTTTGTTGATGTCATGTACTAAATCTTGCCCACGTTTGCTTCAAGGCCAACAGATTTTGCCTGTTTTTTAATTGCCCTGAGGGCTTTTATCATATGGAACGCTGTAGACGACCGATGTTGTCAATATCATCCGCATACACCAGTATACTTGAACGAACCTGTTGAAGATGGTGCCTTCCGTGTTGACACCATCTGCTTTAGAACAGTGCATGTTTGAAAAACGGCTTATATGATTTAAAGCATGAATAGTTTTTGGTTGTCCATTCTTTTGTAGAGAAGACTTGATGCCTTAAATCGTATTAGAAATCACAAGATTCGGAAAATCAAATTTTCCAGGAACTGGGACATCGATTGATATCTACTTTTACATTATCTGAACAATCATAGACCTTCTAGGTTGGAGAAACGTTATAATTCTTAAAATGTCAAAAGCTATCCTATAAAAGACTTCAAATTTCTTGAACCTTCCTTATTACAATCGAAAAAAAACTGTTTCTAACATGGCACAAGTCTGATGCTCAAAAGAAAACTTATCAAGACTTGCTTAACTAATATTTGCCAGTTTTCAAAACTTCTCCCATGAAAATATTTACAAATCTACCCGCGCTATTTGCATTTTGTAAATATGCAGATTGTCGCAATCAGTATAGGTACACAAAACAGCACACAAAATCATTCAGTGCACTCAGTATTACCCTTTTGTTTGACAATTGAATACCACCCAACGATATCGGCGGGTAGAGGTACGAAAATAAAGAAAATCCTCAACCATGTCGGCGTCGTCATAAACTATGTTCAACATGACAGCGAACGGAGGGTAATAATCGCTTTCACTACCACCCAAGGTAGCCATGTCGCGACGCGACACATTCCCATATAAATAGCGCACCCCACAACTGATGCAACATATGAGTATTGAGTATGTTTACAGGTAGATGATAATTAAGAAGACTTCAACTACTGCCCCATTCGCTGCTAAATGCAAATAAATAAAAATTCTATTTAGGTTTGCGAAGCTAATTGTGAAAAAGTGACCGATTTAGCAAATTGCTTGAGAAAGCAAACGCCAACGAGGCTTATGTCGAGGGGTCTGTCACCGACCTTGAATAATGGAGGTGTACATGCAGTTGCACCGATGGATATATATATATATCGCACAAGAGCGACTTGAAAGGAAGAAGAATGTGTGCATAATTCCAGTGATTACAGAATGCTTATGAAATTGTCTATATAGGAATCACATTGTGGCAATTAAGAGGGGATGGCCCCAAAGGTATGTGCACTGTGCAGACAGAGGTCGTGCGGGTTGTTGCTTGGCGCAGGGTAAGTGAATACACTTTGCACTTAATTAAATGTGACGTGCTTAGAGGCCTTTTGTTTGCGTTGCACCAACTGTTCGGTGTTTACTTTGCTAACGAACAGAAGATGACAGATTGAATGCATCCAACTGATGTCAATTGATTTGGGTCAGAGATGCAATAGACAACTATGGTTGATCAGTTCATTCGCATATACTGTGACTTTGAATAAAATCACAACTGCTTGTGGTATCGTTTGCAGGCCCTAAATGGAAATGTTTGCGTTTAAATTACGCAGCCCTAAAGTAACGTTGCTTAAAATCGTAAAATGGAAATTTATTTTTTAGATGATTTATATTCAAAAAAGGGAGATGTCACCTATACAATTATTCAAGACTAGCTGACCCGTGCTCGCCTTGCTTCACCCGCCGTTTTTTTTATAAATATGTTCCCTCCCTTGGACCTTTCTAAAAGCAATATAAAGCAAAAAAAAAAACATAATTTTTATTCCTACTTAAAAGTCTACACAATAAAGATTTACGCAAAGTTACCCACCTCAAATGTCGACGAAAAGGCAGCAACGCGAATGAAACAACTTGACAAACGAACCCCACCCCAGCCCATTTCCAAACTTCTCCCAACACAACACCTGAAAACGTGTTCAACCTGAATGTGTGCGCTGAAAAGAGATGACTGTCCATGGAAGTGCAAAACATATGGTCAGGGTCACACATATGTTTTGCACTTCAAAACACACTACTGCAACGATACTCATGGCTGCATGACTACAGGCTGTGGTATCCACTGAAAGAAAATTGTGCGCGATGTTTTAAATAATTGTTTTGAACATTGCTCGGCTTCAGGACAACGCAGGAGGATGTTTTATATCTAAAATCATTCAGGAGAAAATTTTCTAAATTCACCTATTTTTACATTTTTCAATCCGATAAGCCATTACTGAGCTAGGTCTGTGTAAACAGAATTTTCATTACATAAATCCGTTTTTTTTTACTATTTCGTAAAAACTAAGTTATATTCCGGGTTAAAAAGTATCCTAAAGCCCGACCCAAAACATAAGCAATCACTATGCCAAGTTTCATCAAAATCTGTCCAGTAGTTTCTGCGTGATGCGCGGTCAGGCATTTTTTATTCTACAGTTTTATTAAATGTAGAGATAGAGAAGAAGATAGAGAGAAGAGAAGAGAAGAGAAGAGAAGAGAAGAGAAGAGAAGAGAAGAGAAGAGAAGAAAAGAGAAAAGAAGAGAAGAGAAGAGAAGAGATAGAGACGAGAATTGAAGAAGAAGAGAAGAGATTTAAACCTCTTTTTGAGTAGGTATTAAAATTAAACTTTCACAAATGGAATTGTTGGTTCGGAACTTAACCTTTTTTGCCGAAGTTACTGTTTTGTCTTAGCTATGGAAATTTAAATGCGGTGATAGCATGAGCTTCTTCAGTTAACCCCTATTAAACAGTATCGCCACTATTGTGTTGGAGCATTGGGGACGTTCAAACATCTATAGTTTAGGAGTTTCCGATAGCTGGCTGACTTGAGGTGACTGTGTTTCCAGTTGACTTTTATGGAGTTCGAATATGTGGCTGACGCATGAAATGTGGCGTTACCGATCGCCGTAGTTTTTGCTTTCAGGGAACATCTATTCCAGACCAATCTAGTCGACTAAAGATTTTGAAAGTGCCCATTGTGCCTCCCTTATATGTATTAAAATGACTGACATATCACTGGGAGTATTAAGCTAAAACTGAGACTACTGCAATTACAAAAAAATCAAAAAATACAAAGTTGGAAGATGCTTACGAGAAACTATCCTATGGGAGTTCAGTTTGACGTAATCTGACTTAAATTGAATTCACATGTCGTTCCAATAATATTATAATTGGCTAGATTGATGAGTTCTGTATAGCTCAAGCGGATTCCAATTGAATTCCAAATAAATCTATTATTATTGACCTGACCCCTAGGACAGGAGTCGAGTGTAGATTTTGTTACCGGAGTGATGGGCTGTTGAGCCAACGCTTACACAAATGATGATAATCGTTTTTCATTTACCCACACATCCTCTCATTAAGACGGGATAGTCATTGTTTCCCCTGATACTGAAAGTACCTAACCCAATTTATGTACGTAAATCTCCTCATAGTATAATAGTCTTACATATTGAAGATCGCGTGCTCCAGAAATCGCATTCCCTCCTTCATCATCGTTTGGAATATATGTATATATGTCCCTAGTTACAGGATTCTTGTTACCTCATCCCAAATTAGAATGTTCTCCTTTTCAAATACATGTTGCGCCGTTAAAAATACATTTCTCTTCACGCAAACTAATATGCCACCATCAGCCATCTGGTTCGTTTGCGTGTTTTTCAAAGGATAAAATAACAAAAAGTGTTCAAACGTTTTCAAAAAAAGCAAAAAAAAAAAACAGTATCTGGGTTTTTCTAAAAATACACTTTACCATCCGCAAAATTATAGTCAATGTAAATTATTCAGCGAAGCACGGACGTTTATTTCCATTTAACACGGACACGGAACACGGTTCCACGTTTGCTTTTATGCTAATCAAACGCTATGTCGGACAACAAAAATATTTGTCGACAAATTTCGTGAACAAATCAAAACGAAACTGATTCGTTCAATCAAATATGTGTGAAATCGTTATAAATGTCATGTCAACAAAAAGAAAATTGCAAATGATACAAATCACGCAAAATACAAATAAAAATCCAATTCGTTCATAGGCACTCAAGTAGACCAATAAAATTCGCCAAACAGTAGAGCTAAAGGTGAACTTTAGTCTTTTGCGTTAGCAATAACGATTTTATTTATTTCGCTGACTCATTTTGGATTTTATTGTTATTTTTACTATTTTTTTTGATTTATTTATCAAAGTCCATTTGTCAAATTGGCGAATTTAATGTTAATGCCAGCGGAATTGTGCTCAATCACAACGCGAAGAAAAGGCGTAGAGACACGTTTGATTTAAAATTCATGCAACGATGCGTATGACAATTTTTTTGAGGGTCGGACTTATGTGGTAAATTACCTCATTTGACCGGGGACTTAGTGTGATAAGGATAAGGGCGATGAAATGTACTCAGTAGCGTTAAACAATTAAATGAAGTACCTATCTATACGATTTTTGTTTGTGATTATTTCGGTGAGGTGGATTTTATTTATCGCCATTTGATAAATTGCCATTGCGAATTGCATGTCATGCAAATGATTATGATTTATTGGCATGGCTGGATGGTTTCAGCTGTTGGCGTTCAAGGGGTCGTCAGCGAATATTAGATTCGTCGTGCTGTGTGAGTTTGACCTTTGGCCCGTGTAATGGGTTTTCCTTATTTTTTGTTTAATTTGTAAGAACCGGCTTTTTATTCAATTTTCCCTGACAGATATTATTTTTTAATCTTAAACCTTTTTAGTGCTTGAAAAGTACAAAAATTATAGTTCTGACTGTGAGAAACCAAAAAAAATTAAAACAGACCCAGAATATATTGAAAAAGAGTGATAAAGTGGCGAAGAAAATTCGGTAAGGAATGCAAATTTGTCAATCTAAGTGAAAACGCTGAAAACGTATTTGGTGCTCTTTTTTATCTGCTTAAGAACAGTTTGTTATAGGAAGTAATTTTTTTTCGTTCACCGTTTAAGCGCTTATTCATATTACAACTTGATTTCTTATCATAAATATCATTGGCATCTGTTTTTACAA
The DNA here is from genome assembly GCA_936431705.1 of Cheilosia pagana. Classification (NCBI taxonomy): domain Eukaryota; kingdom Metazoa; phylum Arthropoda; class Insecta; order Diptera; family Syrphidae; genus Cheilosia; species Cheilosia pagana. Next base: position 39,007,030 of record OW386168.1, read on the forward strand.
TTGCAATTAACTCGACAAGATAAGAGGGATGACAAACAAGACTTGACTATAAGTACCTTTTATTGGAGTTGTTCTTTATAGCCCAATATAAAAACAGGAAACAACGTTTTTTATTTGTTTATCTATCAGAGTGCATCATCGAAAGACTATTCGAAAATGAGCTTGCATTTCAAAGCTTTATCTTAAAATACTCAAGTTAAATCAACAAAAAAGTTTAGCTACTTGTTCTCAGAAAGTCGTTTGGCTTAAAGCGCGTCTTAGGTCGTACCTTTGAATTAAATAATCCACTGGAATATCTGAAATTCTTTCAATCCACTCCCAATAAAGGGTTCACATTAATCACTTGATTGATAAGTAAAAATAAAAGGCCCCATATTGATGGAAATATTTTCATAACCCTCAAATATTCTCAAGCCAAACTTCTGCAACAGCTACTTCTGTATTATCCTTACTATCCTTTTCTAAAGAGTACACGTAGAAGTCACCAAGGACCCAAAGACTGGTGGTAGAATATGTTCCAACTCATTCTGTTTTCAGTGATTATTTCTTGGAAAATATGCAAGCCAATGATCCAGAGTCCGGACGATAACTGATTTGTCGTACCGATAACGACGTTATTTGGAAACCGATCCTTGTGAAATATGGAACCCATGAAAGGTGGATTTCCGTTGGTGTTTTCCCGCATGCATTTGTCACAAATACAAGTCATTATTTTGCAATAATTTCCCAGAAACTGGTATTTCTCACAATGGTCACTGGTTGTTGCATTTTGCGAACGCTTATCTATTTCTTGTCTACTTTTATAGGAGTGTTGCACAAAGTTATACAATAAATGATAACAATAAATCGAAGGTCGAAGGGAAGGACACAGTCCAATTGATTGCATGGCGATGGTATTACCAAAAGTACTCTCATCAGCAGCATCATCATCATCATCCTCGTATTCGTCAAGATAGTCACACTTCCCTGACAGTGGCAGCTAACAATTTGCGCGAAAGTATCTATACACAAAACAAAAACGTACCCCATCAAAGGCTGGCTGGCTATCTCCTCCATCGGTATATCAGCACCATAAAATGTAATGAGTTATCGTATCATACACAAATGCTTTACAGCAACTATACCACACAACATCGCTATTTCGTTACGAGTCAGTGAAGCGTTTACACACAAAAACGCTACCACTCTTTGGCTACGCTTTCCGTTTTCATTTATTTCAATGCCGATGGTGGTAGTACCATTACGAGTTGGTATATAGATATATATTTTTATGTATTTTGGTGAAGTCGTCCAAGTGCATTTGCGCTTCATTAAATTGCTGGCGATTGAATAAACTGGATGCATCTGATAGAATTTATTTAAACACAGAATAATGAACTCATTGTTGTGTTATGTGATATAGGGTGGTGACGATGACGTCTGACGCGCGCTCGGCAATGGTTGGAGGTTTAATGCACTCCGTTTCGCTATGAAGGAGAAACAACACAGCAGAAACTATCCTCATCCATCTGTTTGTGTATCTGATTGAAGAAAAAGACACATCTCGGTGCAAGAAGTGTAAAGACAAACTTTTCAAAGAAATATTTTCCACCGCGCCGCGGCTGGAGCGGTGGGGCGGTCTTTTATATGGTGTCTTTTGGCAAAGAGCTTGCCGGTGAAAAGTTTGTTGGCCATTTTATAATCTCTGTAATTATAGTCTGTTAATTTGATTTTGCTGCGGTTTATAGAAGTTTTGCTGACTGTTGGTTCTAAACAGAGTTCTTACTTTTGTTAAGAATGAATAATTTAGTTTCTTTGATACAGTTGGTTGAAGGCAGCAATTAAGTTTAACGAAGATGACGAGCTGTGTTGTGTTTTTGGAATATTCTTGTGTACATAATTACATAGTAGGAAAGTCTGTCGAATGGTGACTTTCTGAGCGTTCAGCATTAGACGACTGATCAGGTTGCAGTTGCAGGTAGGTATATGCAGTTCTTAAGCTTTTGAGGTAAACAAATTTGTGAAGGACTTTGGGAAATTGGAAGCTTCGTTTGTGGGACCAATTTTCAGTCTCTACCTTTTTGAAGTTTGCATTTTGACATTTTTTGCGTATGCTTTTGAAGAAGAAAATAGAAAACTTTGTATGAGACACCAAAGTTTTGGACATCCTTCAACAATTACGAGAACTGAATTAAATTTTATAGACGAGGTAACGTATCGCCTGTCTTCTCAGTTTCGTATCGGTGGAAATAATAGAAAACGCTTTCTGCCTTATTTGACATGGTGTCTAAATGTTGACACTTTGGGATGGGTTCATGTCCGCATTTCTGGCGGTACAAGGAAAGCCCAACGTCGACAATTTAATGGCATTCTAGGGAAAACAAAAATTGCTTTGTAGGTATTAAAATTATTAACGCTTTTGAAAATATAATTTTATCACTTGTACGTGTTGTTGAAAGGCTATGTCCGTCCATATGGTGATTTGGCAAAACAGACTACCAAATGACAACCAATTTGACAGATGTAGCTGCAACAGTATGGCCGCTATCAACTGTCAAAGTTCGGACGGATTGCCTTTAGGAGTTTTTTTTTTAATTTTACAAAATACAATTTTTGAAACACATTGACAAGTCCAAAAATCGAAATTAGAATGAACTCTTTTTCAGTGGGTGAGTAAATGCAAATTCTGCCCGTGTGGACTTAAATAATTGGCACGAGTAAACATCAACACTGCTCCAATTTGAGTGATGTACTTTATTGTTGATTCTATGATAATGATAAAGGGCAGGTTGTGTCAATAAAATAAATCAAATATACAAATATAGTTTCCCAAACTAAATTGCCGACTGAAATAAATAAATAATCGTACTGATTGTCGACTAGTGTTATCAGTTCACCGCAAGAATCCCCACTTGCATATTGGCATTGAAGGTTTTATATATTTGATTGATTTAAAAGCATCCATCACTTTTTTTCAAACTTATTTCTACTATCTCTCCGGTAAGTATTGAAAGCGCATAGATGGAAATTTCCCATCATCGTCGCATCATTTCGAATGGCCCGCCTATCATCAATCAAGAGTACCGATCTTCTGGAAATTAACCTTAGTCATCGGGAGAGTCCCTATACGAGTAGACCAACTAAGAGTGTACGTCTATCTGACGTCTACAGATTTTTACAAAATGCGTTTATTTTTCGTTCCATTTTGACTTTGCAGAACTTTCCTTTTACTTTTCAAAATACAGAACAAAGCTCCAAGTTAACTGTCTGATCTGTAAAAAAGCTTTCAAAAATGCCCAAATATTTCTGCGATCGCCCATCTATTACCACAATTGTCGTCGATCAATATTTATTTTCAACGCAGCCCAATTTAAAATGATTGAAGGTGATTGCACAGCTACAACCTGCTCTAATCAATAAACAAATAAAAAAACTATAAAAAAAAACTCTAGATCAGAATGAGTCTGCCCTAAGAGTCGACCTTGGCGATCGAAACATTTCAACGCATCCATTTCCTTCTGTTTTATGTTTACCACGTGATTTCAAATAAATTGATCGATCAGCACTCAATTATAGCCGCCGAGGCGCTTAGCTTTTCACATACACACAAGAGACTTTCGGGCAGTGTGAGCTATTTTTATACCACTTGCGGGCATTGCACAAATTTCTCACAATTCGGTGGGAGAAATCCTAGCGCCACAACCATCATCTCAAGGATTGTACAACTTAAATTCGCTAATGATGCACTTATGATGTATTTACTCGGCTCTTTAATATGCGCAACCCCATAAATTGCAGCTCTCCAGATGACGACGCGTATACACGAATTATATAGTTTTTGGCACATCGCCAACTAGTTTTATTGTCGAAAACGATCCAGTGAATATTTTTGCATATTTTACTGTATTCAAAATAAAAATTAAAGCTGGCAGAAAAATTAAAACTATGTAGCTGGCAGTGGTGTACACAGTCATTTAAAACCGGAGCGAGCGTATTTAGCTAATTTCGAAGCGACGCGAGATGAATGTAGTACAACTTGTTATTAGCTTCCCCAAATAGATGAGCAACTATATGGGATGCATCGCAAAGGGGGGTGGTGTTTTTGTGTTTGGATTTCAATTCTGTTTTCGTCGACCACCGAGCGAAGTTTGGGTTGTTTGTTATTCTGAAAACGAAATGTAATAAAAGTTGGATGCTGACAGAAAACGGCTGCACAGTGTTTGCTAATAGTTTAGTGTAGATTTTGATCTTTTTTTATATGTAAGTTTGCGGTTGATGTAAAAACTAATGGATGGATTTCGAAGAAACCTTCTTTGAAATGTTCCTTGAGACTCTCAGCAGGCTTTGGGGTATATGGTTCGTTGCCACGCCTACTTTTTGAGAGTGTTTTTGGCAGAAACGTATTTTTTCTCACTTTACTGTTTCAAATTGGTATTTTTCAAATAATTCTCAATCGGTATAATCAGGAAACAGAAAATGATTCAGTTTGTCAACACTTTTTTAGGTATTTAAACCTAAAAGGCAGCTTTATGCTTCATCTAAAAGCTGAGCTGCAGGCCAAAATCTAACATGATCAAATTGAATTTATTTTACCAAATCCAAAAATATCTTGAATGTTTTAAAGGTGGTTAATTCTGCTTTGTGGGCGTGCATCAAAAACACCGCGTGTCGTTTTCTCTGTTGGAATAGAACGAACAAAAAAATATGCGATGTTACATGTGAGTGGTATCAAGCGATAATGTTTTTTTTTAAGGAAGTGCGCACTTGGCTGAATACAAATTGTGAAGTGATCCATCGGATTTTTGCCAGAAACCCACGATTTAGTGTGAGTAAAAATTATTGTAAGTAGCCCAAAGATATACCTACCTACAATTGAAATTCCTACACAATTAGCTGAAAAAGAACGACCACAAAAATCGATCCGTGACGGTGTGTAGCGCACATGCCCCAATAACCCAGAGCCACCCCGATAACCACAAACTTCACTTTGCATCCATATCAGTTGGCAAAAAATTGTGTCACATAAATAAGGAACAAACTGTGTATATTAAATAAATAAGTTCGATTCCCTTAACCCAATCGATTTGTGGCTATACGACTCCATGTCACAACACCACTGGTAACATGAATCATAAGTATCTACCTACGGTTTATACAGCTTTGTGGTTTTGCGCCGTCAAAATGTTGGCCAGAGTCTAGCATACTTTTTCTTGTGGTCGCTCCTTTCGCTGAATCTTTTCGCAATTAAAATCTAAAAATGGATTTTGCTCGTTTGTTTTTGCAATTCTTTCCCTATTTCCCTATTTTTCTTAGCATTTTCTTGAAATTGAATATGCTTTTGTAGTTCGACTTGTATTCAAAGCAAAGCCACGGCTGTCCTATGTTTATTAATTTAACGTTCGGAGGTAGAGCGTATGGAAACTTGATGCTCGAAGATATCATAGTCAGCGGCGTCATCATCATCATTAGAAGGAAAGCCCAAAGAAGTAGAAAAAAATAAGAAACGCTAATGAAACCCTCTGGAGTAGGTATGTATAGTATAGGTATACCTACTCTATTTCGAGAAGAAGTTCATTATGATCAGAGATACTTTATCTGCTACCCGGTGCAGCGTCCGGTTCGTTTTTTATTTCTCATTTTCAGGGGAGGCGTGCCACTCCAGTTTATTCATTTCTCTGCCTTCGACAGCGATTTCATAATTTAATAGGACGCCAGATTAAGGTCATTAAAACGGAGGGGGGCAAAAAAAATAAGTAAAGACGTACAGAGTGTTTGGAATACGTTTTATGACACTCTAGGAGAAAAGTTAAGTGCGAGGTTTTTTTTTTTTTTTGTAATTATGGAAATGAGAAGATTTAAATGTAAGGCAGTCGCCATTTGCTTTTCGAGGTAGAAGATAATTGGAGTACTAGCGATAGGATGAATCCGGAGATTAATTGGCTCTTTATGGGATCGAGCAATGAATGGAAATGCATTTTCAAAGACATTCAAGCTTGTGCCGGTGATGAGGAATTGTATGTTTTATCGAACTGGGAACAGTCCTTATTCTTAGAATGAAAGCGTGCTGTCAATTTTAATTGAAGCCATCTGGGCAAGGAGTGGGTAGAGATGTATTTAACATTGTACCTACACAGCTCCATCTGAGAGCGAATTTGAGCTACAATCTGAACTGTTTTATTGCTGTTGGTGAATAATACTGAAGCAAAAAATGTGCCACATCGATGCATAAAAAAGTGGACGATTTTGAAGACGTGGGCACGATGCTGAAATGCTGAATAGTAGACATGCAATCGAAAACAAATAAAAGATTATATTCCTAGGGGCTGTAATAGTTTTAAGGTATTTTTTTTTTTATTTAATAATAAGTTGTCTTACAAATATTAAGTAATTTAAATTGTTTGTAAATTTTCAGTACTTCAGGCTTAGAAAATTCCACATCAAATATAAAATATCTGCTTTTATTGAATAGGGAAGTGTTGGTTCATAGGGAATGGGAATTTTCAAAAAACGTTAATTTTAGGTAACTTTTAAAATCCGAGAGACTGAACTTTGCTGAAATTTGGGTACCCGGAAAGATAAACGCTAAATTACCAACTCAATTTTTTTCTGTTTCTATGTCTCTAGGTTTGTGAACGGTAATTTTAAACTTGTTGTAAATTAGTAACTATGCTGTGAATATGTGTAGAAGATGGATGTTGCCAGTTAAAGGGTTAAAGATTTTTTTTTTAATTTAAAACAAAACAGGAAAACTTGAAGGGACTTTTTACCCTGTCCTATTTCTGTTTTTCTTGGTTTTTAAAAAAAGAAAACGGAGTTCTTCTAACTACATACATATCTTCTTCCTCAGCCAAATTTTAATGCTCGAAAAGATGAACGGACCCTTCCCTATTATATTACGGTTCATATTTATGAGATTCTGTTTGAGGAATGAAACAAAATAAAGAATAAAGGCAGCTAGTTCGAATCAGTTGATGGTTTATTCAGAACTAAAACTAAGTAATAGGTATTTGATATAATCAAAGGATCTGTCAGACAAAAATGGAGAGGAAACTTCTCGATATAAGACTAATACAAAGAGTGCGAAACGAAGAAATAAGAAGGCAAACGGACATCATAGATGTAATAAAAACAACTTAAATGGAACTGGGCAGGACACGTATCAAGAATTACAGATAATAGATGGACAAAACTTCTGATCAAATGGACACCACCAGCGACAAGATCAACCGGACGACCACGAACAAGATGGGTTGACGATATTAACCAATTTAATAGGTATTGGTACCATGACGCAAAATATAGAGATTTATGGACAACTATGGGGGAGGCTTATACTATTTGCAACTAATTTTGAAAACAATGACTAGACTTTGCCAACTTATGATAAATTTATTTTATGTATTATAAATTAAATAACGACATGATATAAATACTTCTTATAACAATGTAATAATAGAAAATAAACGTGTATCTAATATTGTAATGAAAAATTTGTAATTCTAATAGTAAATAAAAGCTTATAATAATAATAATAATAATCAGGTCAAGTTAATAATGACATAATGTATATGAAAGAAGAATAAAGTCAAACAGATGTTTGTTAGAATGAGAACAATAATATACGATTCATTTGCGTTGTACTTCACTTGTGAGTTTAACTTTCCAACATATTCTACTGTTATTGTTATTGTTATTTCTATATTATATAAAAGGTCTAAGTCAGAAATGACCAAATAACTGATGATAAGGCAACTCAAGTCTTCTTTTTTGCACTTAGCTAGAGCTTAATAAAGCGGACTTGCGCCAATCTTCATTTTTGTATTATTTTTAAATTATTCAGAGATTCAATTCATTCAATAAAGTTGCTGATTCGCAGAGTCAGTTTCGCAAAAATGTTTCACCGCTGTGAGCCAGTTTTATACCCTGAAGTTATAATTGCAAAGTTGAGAAACCGCTAAGAACGAATTTTAATTAATATGAACACTTGATGTCTTTAGCTTGAGAGTAAAGATATTTTTAAGAACAAATCATATAACAAGTGATACTCGAGAATAAATAAAAACAGGTTGCCAGTTAAAGGGTTAAAGATTTTTTTTTTAATTTAAAACAAAACAGGAAAACTTGAAGGGACTTTTTACCCTGTCCTATTTCTGTTTTTCTTGGTTTTTAAAAAAAGAAAACGGAGTTCTTCTAACTACATACATATCTTCTTCCTCAGCCAAATTTTAATGCTCGAAAAGATGAACGGACCCTTCCCTATTATATTACGGTTCATATTTATGAGATTCTGTTTGAGGAATGAAACAAAATAAAGAATAAAGGCAGCTAGTTCGAATCAGTTGATGGTTTATTCAGAACTAAAACTAAGTAATAGGTATTTGATATAATCAAAGGATCTGTCAGACAAAAATGGAGAGGAAACTTCTCGATATAAGACTAATACAAAGAGTGCGAAACGAAGAAATAAGAAGGCAAACGGACATCATAGATGTAATAAAAACAACTTAAATGGAACTGGGCAGGACACGTATCAAGAATTACAGATAATAGATGGACAAAACTTCTGATCAAATGGACACCACCAGCGACAAGATCAACCGGACGACCACGAACAAGATGGGTTGACGATATTAACCAATTTAATAGGTATTGGTACCATGACGCAAAATATAGAGATTTATGGACAACTATGGGGGAGGCTTATACTATTTGCAACTAATTTTGAAAACAATGACTAGACTTTGCCAACTTATGATAAATTTATTTTATGTATTATAAATTAAATAACGACATGATATAAATACTTCTTATAACAATGTAATAATAGAAAATAAACGTGTATCTAATATTGTAATGAAAAATTTGTAATTCTAATAGTAAATAAAAGCTTATAATAATAATAATAATAATCAGGTCAAGTTAATAATGACATAATGTATATGAAAGAAGAATAAAGTCAAACAGATGTTTGTTAGAATGAGAACAATAATATACGATTCATTTGCGTTGTACTTCACTTGTGAGTTTAACTTTCCAACATATTCTACTGTTATTGTTATTGTTATTTCTATATTATATAAAAGGTCTAAGTCAGAAATGACCAAATAACTGATGATAAGGCAACTCAAGTCTTCTTTTTTGCACTTAGCTAGAGCTTAATAAAGCGGACTTGCGCCAATCTTCATTTTTGTATTATTTTTAAATTATTCAGAGATTCAATTCATTCAATAAAGTTGCTGATTCGCAGAGTCAGTTTCGCAAAAATGTTTCACCGCTGTGAGCCAGTTTTATACCCTGAAGTTATAATTGCAAAGTTGAGAAACCGCTAAGAACGAATTTTAATTAATATGAACACTTGATGTCTTTAGCTTGAGAGTAAAGATATTTTTAAGAACAAATCATATAACAAGTGATACTCGAGAATAAATAAAAACAGGTAATATTGCTTTTACGAAAAATTAAAGTACCTAATGAAGAAAAAGAACTGGTTCTAAATGGTTTTCAACCTTAAAATAAAATATAAGTAAGTAGTAGGGTAGCCGTTCGCTATTTACGTAAAAACAATGAGGTTTGTAGCACTTATACAAACCAAACAACAATATTTAGCAACTTTGTTAAATAAAACGCGATTAAGCAACATCTATTAGATTAAGCTTTATATACATTTGAGTTTGACGAGTCACCTGAAGAATAATGATAACCACGGTTAATTGTGGTGACATGTTTCAACCACAATTAGAAGAGCTGCGAAATCGCGATGAAAGATTTAAAACCTTTTCCAAACCTTATGAATTCCTTGAACAAAGTTTCCAAGATCTTCAGTTCGCTTGCGCAACAGGTCCAGATACCCTAGGCCTAGCTTCTCATAACAACTCGTTTTGTGTGTGGGCTTTTATTTTTTATATGACGATTCCGAACGGCTGAATTGAAAAGCTCTTTCGTGACAGTCATATTCTCTGTTTGTTTGTCAGACTTTGTTTGCTGCTTTGATATTTCCTCAAGCTTTTGAAAACTCTTCTGTTTAGTAATCTTACCGTGTTTTTCTTAAATACCTTCTTTTTAAATACAAATGTATTCACTCATAAGGATACCTAAAATTCTAATCCGGGGATAAAAAAGTATAAATAAATTCCCTTCAATAAGAAACTTCTCCAAATCGTATAACAGCTACTCGATAGTAATTTGTCTTGAAAAATGTCTTCACCCAAGCAAGCAGCTCCTAATGAAGACTGGCAAATGCGATTATACTCTCAAGTGAGTCCTGATTCGTCTTTAAATAGAACGAAGATGAAAATAACAACAACCAGCTATATCCAGGCAATAACTTCCACATCATTACCAACCTCAATTCGGATAGCTTATTTCCGTCTCTCATCTCGCCACGAACAACAAAATTTCATAACCTAGTCAACCCCATTCAATCACATTAAAGCCTTTACAACAAAGCAGCAGCGGCAGCAGTGTTACTCAGGTCTCCCCCTTGACAGACGTCTGCTCTAAATATCAATACCTCGTGGCTCGACTGGTCAGTGTTTAAAAAAGATTGTCATTCAGGAAATGGCAAAAAGACACCAATACATACGAGTATACGTGTGTACTTGTGCACAATAACAAGGTACGGAGTTGTAACCTTAAATTCCGAACCCAACCATTGCATTGATTTTGTTTCCGTTGTCCAGCCTCCTTATTCGAGTTTTTTTGCGAGCGTTCCCCAAAAAAATTATACGAGGAGACGACAAGTCCTTGGGTAAAGCGAAATCCTTTTTGGCTTCTGTCTGTGTGTTTGTTGGGTGTAGGTTGCAGAGAACTGGATGGCTGTCATCTCTTGACAAATTTTCTGTAAATCCACCAGAGTTGGTGTTGCTCAAGGACACCCAGGGAGAGAGGAATAACTTTATCGATTTTGTCTCCGTCGATGAAGGGAAACGTGTGTGTATTCTTGTTATCCATTCGAATCAACCAGGACCAGGATCCAGGAACCAGCCAAAAGCAATTGACACAATCAATCATGTATCGAGATATTAGTGTAAGTTTGGAGGGTTTTTCTTTCTTCTTCTCTTCGAGTCACACGCAGTAAATAGGATGAGTGTGTGTCTGTTTGGACAGGAATTACATTATCCCTTTTTTTTGGTGTTACCCGTGAAATTCGTATATTAAATTGCTGATGCAATCAATCAATTTGCGAGACGGTATTTCAATGTAAACAATTTCGTTTCGGCGATAAAGGAGGGAAATACGTAACGGATGAAAGCTTTTGTCCCTTTTATTTGTCGTTTCATCCGCTTTATCGATTTTGGCCGAGCAGCTTTGTTCTTGTGTTTGTAACACTTTGAAATGAAAACAATTTGGCCAGAGAAGACAAAAGAATTGCGGCAATTTACGGGCCAAAAAGTTGAAAATTGATTCTGTCAACCGCCGGGCAGGGGGATATTTAAAATCAGCTTCTGTATAAATATAGGACTTTGAGAGGACTGACATTGTGTAGTGCGGCATAAGCAAAAGGTCGTGATCTCTTTTGATAAACAATGGCACATTACTCGTAACTGCTGGTTTGTTATTGTTTTTGTTAGCAATTGCTTTGCGCTTTAGTAGAAATTGATTTTAGGTTGTCAAAAGGGAAGGGTGGTTAACCTTTACTTTACGAATGATGGTGATTAATATAGAAGCTTCTTGTTTGGAACAAGGAAGGATATTAAAATACTAAATGATTTTTCGGATTTTTTTTAATAAGTTGTAAGCCTAAGGTAGTGAACAGTTGATTAAATAGTTGCCCGACTTCATCAGTGTAACTTACTTTAAGTTAATTATACCTTTGGCCATGTGACGATTTTATGAAATGCTTACTGGAGATGCGGCTGCTCAAGCTGCCCTTTAAAATGTGAAAAGCTGTTAGTTAAATTAATAAGTATGGGTCTTCAAACTATATTCGTCTTATCTGTGGCTTGTTGTGAATCTCGTGTCCACACATTTTATTTAGATGACAACTGAGCTACGGTGTTCCAACCTAATTTACATTTCGTCTATTGATATCTTCACCATTTTTTTGCAATGCTCGCAAGATTTCAAGTAAAAAAGGCAGCCCTATGCGCAATTGTAGCCGCAAGTTCGCCACCTACTTAAGCGAACTACACTTATATCTCCATTTTTAAATCGTCGATGGCATGACCAGATCTACTGTAGAAAGCCTTGACACTAGCCTCGTAAAGAAGTGGTTTAGTCAAGGTAGGCCTTACGTTACTGATTATGTCTCTTTTTAAGATGGCGAAAATATTCACGATCCACTGGAGTTTTGTGTATCAACCCACTTTTTAATGAACTTGACAGTCAGTATTAAAAACAGGGAAACTTCATCAAGAGGTTCATTTATTGCTCAACGCAGCTTATGACAAAAAAAAAGAAAAAACCTCAAAAAGTTGTAGTGAGTAAATTTTTTTGAAATAGTTGCTCAACACATTTTTATACTTTGATATTTTTTGGAGGATAGGTTGAAGGAAAAACAACAAAAGCAACAAAACTTTTCCCAAAAGCCTGTTGAGTAACGAGGCAAACAGAGTCAAATTCCAAATTCAAGCTCTGCGCACGTAGTGTATGACCGGCATTATGACATCTATCGATTGTCACACATGAGTAAAGACGACCTATTCCAAAAAAAAACTTAGCAACCTTTCACTTTGCACTTATCAAATAACATTTTTTGGACAAAGTGATAAGTTTTTCAATTCCGCAATTTTTTTCAAGACTTGGCGCTCTTTCTAATTTTTCTTCAATTTTATTTAGAAGGAAATCAACTTGAATTTGATTTAAACGGAAGCACTATTTAGTCTTTAATATTAAAGTCGTGTAGTCCCGAAAAATTAATTCGGTCTCTATAATTCCTTCTTATAACCGCGTCTTCACTTGCGTCGAACAAAAACTCACGTTAAAACAATATGAATTTGTAAAGCTATCGTTTACCTTGCAAACTTTTGACATACTTATCAGAATATGCTTTGCAAAAATAGAGTTTACAGTTTTTGTGGAACGAAACAGCATGATTATTTGCAAAGTCCTTGCAAATTAAACTTTTCAATATTAACTTTGCACTTTGCACAAGAGAACGTACGTGGAACAGAAATTGCAAAGAGAATATAAAAATTGCAAAGAGTTTGCAAATTAAACTTTAAAAAATCAAGTTATCAAATTTTATAGTTTTAAAGAACATAAAGTTTTGCAAATTGGCCAAGAAATTAATAAGTGCAAAGAGAAAAGTTGATAAGTTGTTTTGTGGAATAGGGCCCTGGCCAATGGAACTTTCATAGAGTTTAAACTCCACAAAGTATTCATTTCTTGATTTTGTTCATAATTTCTGTCTTTGTCTGTTCACAGTCACCTCGAGTCATTATTCTGTAGTAAAGCCCCGTCCAAGTCGAACTAAAACTAACCAAATCAGTAACAATTTCCGCATTTCTGCAACCTCTCCAGATTCATTTTGAAAAAGAAGAAACCTGAAGAAGTTCGATTTTTCACTTACGTTTTTGAAATAATGCCGGACGCTGACAGCATTTCAATCCGCACTCTTCGATATTTAACATTTTTAAGAACTTAACTAAAGAAAAGGACCTATCAGTTAAAAGTTTTGCAAAAATATATTTATCAAAATACCATTTTTGCTCTGCGTTTTTGAGCGACTGTTCATCGGCTTCTTATATGACACTCTTGTTAACGCTGTTAGCTTTGTTTCGAATCTGGGAACTGTTAAAAGATTCGCAAAATATAGAGCTGGAATGCCGTGAAAAATGTTTGTAAAAGTAAAAAGCATCTCAAAATTCAGCTTTAAACCAGAAACCCCGCAGCTCTAATTTGTCAATCATAAATTTTCTTGTGAATTTTTCTAAACTTGTCAAAAGAAGCTCTCAAAATTTTAGAGCAAAGAGTAAGCATAGTGGATCTGTAAACTTCAGGAGACCGGAATCGGCGCTGAAAGTAGGCCGAGGTGTTGGCCCAACATCATTCTAGAAAATAAAAATTCAAAAAAAAACGAATGGTTTTGAGAAGTTCCATAGCCCTAGGTCAGATATGGTCCCGCTTGCACCTCCACTAAGACATGAAGAATCATTCAAATAAAATGCTGCACAGCTCTTTTCTGAAATCAAACTAGTTAGACGTGCAGGTCACGTATGTAGGTAATTATGCTCGAAAAGACTATATCCAAATGTTGATAGCTGCGGCAAGTTTCTCTATCCTACCGCTATTACTGAAGTGATGACCTCACAGCCCACACGGGTATAACTTATTTCCAATTCATTAGGTTTTAGTTCGTCGGCTTTGGTTAAATGTTGCGGAATAATCGCAGATTACAGACAAAAATCAATGAAAGCTAATGTGTGTGCGATGTGTCTGATGTCGTCTTAATTTCGCCGGCAATAGGTCATTCAGCGACATCGTAAATAAAGTCAGTTCCCCTCTAAAACTTTGCTTGTTTTATGATCCAATATAAAACTCCCTCTGCACGCACTTTAAAAGGAAAAAAAACACCTCAAAGCGATTTCCCAACCCTGCCAGCACTTCTTGGCTATTTAACTCTTATCCTTGCCATTTGAATTTAATTGCAAAACCCACAAGCGTATACCTACATTCCGAATTTAATTACTTGCCATTTCGGTTTTAATCAATTCTGCATGAGTGTAACCGCAGCACGCGTCCTCATCCCTAATAGCAAGGGATGTCTCTGTAAAAATACCCATTATGTCGGTTGCCACCACAAGTGCATGCCTTGTTCTGATCGTGTTTTCCGCCGTGCGAACTGGAAAAATTTGACAAGAGTACCGCACATGGGAAATGCATTTTTCCTGTTGAACTCCAGCGTAACCCTTATAATGCAAAACGCTACTCGAACTCATATTTAAATTTTATGCAAACGTTTTGCAATTTTGCATCCCTACGCAACAGTCGATATATCCATAGCAGTGCAAGGTGCTGTTGTGTGGTCGCTGATGGGGGTGTGTGTGTGTTTATTCGATCAGACAACAAGTACAATACAGAAATCGATTGTTGAGGCTGGGCGCGGGGGTGTGGTGCTCATTACACATTCATGTCGTGTGTGAACTGTGAAAGGCGACAGAATTCGCATTTGTAGATTGTAGCATATCCTACATTATGTAAATTTCACGAACTAGTTCAACTAGTGCTGGTGTATGGACTATGTCGAACACAGAGAACACTTCCACAGCGCCGTGTGAATGGAGTTTAATAACACGCTCTTGGGAGGGGATCCCTCTTAACTCAAAGTGACAAGTATATCGGTTGTCGTTCACTTTATCGGTCAGACAGCGATACGATGGCGTATAGATATCGATTTGTTGTAAATTCCAATTCGTGTCAGAAGCGATAAGTGTTTGAGTTCAAGGGGTAAGTGTTGTTTAGTTTAGACGGGCTCATCTAAACGAATGAACAATCGGGAGCGATCTCGAGCAGCAATCTACTAATACTTATAAATCCAATCTGTATAAGAGCTGCAGGGAGATAGAGAGTAATGTGCAATTTTTTTACTCAATCTCCTTAGCTGGCCTTGCTTGCTTCAAAGAGTTCATAGAAGAATACTCCACTCCAACTCGGAGGCTTATGGCTTGACAGTATTGACAGTCACCAAACCTTTCCAACCAGTCTTTGTGAACACAACATTCACCATTAGCAACCATAACCTACTGGTTCCTCAACATAATGTGTAGGGGAACCTGGGGTAAGTTGTGCACCGGGTGCCATCCCAATTTTTTTACAAGGGAAAGTGTCGTCCAGTTGCTGATAGCTTAGGTTATTTCCATATTCAATTTTGCGCTCTGATAGTTTAACAAAATTGTTTCTGCGTCTTATTTTTATGCAATCGGCCCCATCTTCCCCTACATCGTATAAATTGTTCCAATAGCTAATATTAGATACCTTCCATGTCTCAATGTTGACAGTGATTTGTGTCAGATTGCTTCTCGTATTCAACTCGTTTTCACTTTGATTAATTGCAACGTTAAATGTTAACGAGCTCTACCATTGAACGTTATGTGGTCTATATTATTTTGCGACTGAAAATGCGCGCTTAATCTTTCGGATAAGCAATTTAACCTATATAACAATGACATGCGACGGTCCTATAAATAACTGATAGTTTTTTAATCCTTCTTTATATCTGAAACCGTTTGGTATCGCATAAACGAATGCGCTTCTACTGTTTCCTCATTCCAAACTGTTGACCCAAAAATAGTTCCCTTCCTCAAACCATACCAAAACGAAAATGGAAATTAGTTTACATATTGTAGTCCTCAAATATTCTCAATCGAAGTCGACCGCAAACAACTGCTAGACAAACATCGTTTATTTATGACACACGGAATATGGAAATCTCACCCCAAATGCTATCAGTCCCACCGAGGGAATTGTATAATGGCTGTCCGTCACTATATAATTATGTGGCATCTATATTGCACCCAGGGAATAGAACGCCAACGACATTTTTGTGGAGCGGTTTCATGATTCTTCCTTTGAAATATATTGCTACTGCATTTAGACTGTGAAATTATACAATGAGTCGAATTCGACGAAAGCGAATATGCTATTTCTTGTCAAAAACTTTTATAGAAGTAGGAATATCAATTCACAATGTTTTTCAAATTAAAAGGTCTGTTCGCGTACCAAAAGTGCAGTCAAAACTGGTAAAATTTCTTTGAGTTTCAGTGATGGCTGTCAAATATTTTAAATGTCAAAGTGTTTCTATATTTTTTATTGTTTGAACATTTAGGAATATTAGCCCACGAGTTTAAGAAGCAGATCTGAAGTTTTATACATATGTATATTAAAAGCGCAAGTGTCAATCGTCACAAATAAATGACAACTGAGTACCTACTAGGTATGTAAAAAATTTCTTGACTAGAGGCGTTGCTTAACTCCCTGAAAAACTGCTCAAATGGTCAATTAACGCCAAAAACCTCAAAAATGTTGCAGTGACCATAAAAGATGGAATGATAATTTTATGCCATTACAGTGAATTTTAGGAAATGTGAAGGGTTCTATAAAATGAACAGAACGAAATATATCAACCTTTTCAATTTTCCAAAAGATGAACGAGTTTAAAATTCGGTGCTTGAATTGATGAACGCTTTTTCTGTCTTTAGTGCTTCATATTATATTCTTGAGACGTTATTTAGTTTTCGGGCATTTTTTAATTTGTTGTGTAAGTTTTCCTCTATGATGAAAATTTGTATACCTATGGGAAAAATGCCGCCAACTAAAGAATAATTTAGGTCTCTTACATTTCAAACAAAAGTTTTAAGGGACATTACTTGTTTCATAACAATTCTTCGTTTCTTGCCTTTATAAACAAACCAAATAATTTTTTTTTTTTAATATATATATAGCTATTTTTAAACCAAATGTTGATGCTCGGAAAGATGAGTGGCATCAGTTTAACATGTGTCCATCTTTCTGAGGTTCCACTGTACTGTTTGAGTATGAAAATTCGCGATATAGGCGTCACGGCTTGTTCGAATCAAATGCAACCTGGAAATTGAATTTTTCGAGCAGAAGGGGGATAATCTAAATGACAAACTTAAAGAAGGCCAAATCAGCTGTCATATGCCAAATTGGTTGTCGGAGGAAAAAGTGTTGACAATCTGAAAAATTTGCCTCTAGCGAGGTTTCCGTCGGAACGGAAAATTCTCCGCAACGCAAATCGTAAACAAATTCCGCAACCAATTTCTGTCGTAGGATATTGGAACCTAGCTGTCAAAAATTGAAGAAAAAAATGCACTTGATCGCACTTCAACGTAATTCGCCGATATGCGTTACAAAATGTCGGAGAAATATTCCGAAGAATACCTCGAAGCAAAAATCTTCCGAATCGTATAAAATCGGAGAATTTTCCGTTCCGACGGATACCTCGCTAGGGCCGAATAACTTGTATGGAAATGTGTCAAATGCACATACAAAATAAATAGCGGCAGATCGAACAATACTTTAGGTGTTACCAACTCTGAATGTTGTTTCCCGCAACATATTAAGTCCGTCTCCATCATTTGCGTATTTTTGCTTCTAAAGACTCGCGATTTGGACACCTTTAGGGATTGAGTGACGTTGCTTCCTAACTTATTGATAGTTCCTATTGTGTATGCAATTGTCTGCAATGGAAACAGAAACACTTTACAGTCTCTGCCTGAGTTTTTAAGTGCTTACTAGTTGATTTGTGACAATCGCTGATTGTTCTTAATCTCACTTCAATAGTTGTCTATTGCATATATGCATTCGAAATGCATTTTACGTCCCCACTTGTAAATGTCGCTTAAAACCGAAAAGACAATTTGACACTTTTTATTGGAAATATGTACCTTATTGGCAACTAAAAAGAGCGAATAGTGTTTCAAAAGACGTCTCATCTACCAGCTAAAAAACTAAACAATATCCTTTTCAACTGGACGGTGAAATATTTATAAAAATACACCGACAGCGAGCATATTTGCATTCGCTGGCTTTTATGAAAGATTAAAGCACGTCCCTCCATCGACATTTGATAAAAACCACATCCGGCAACGACGAGGGTCCTCAGCTTGAACTCTCGAGCGACACTCATTGTTACAATATGCATTTAGATTTTAGAAACACTTGCAAAATAATGCCCCACGCATTCCCATTCCCACCCATCATCTATTTGTTTACAAAAGCCAAAACCTCGATCCCCGCCAAAAGAACTCTAAAACGTCCTTCAACTCGGTGTTCATTTATCCATTCTGCAAAAATAAAATAGCGAACACAAAACGAATCCTTGCAGCAAAAATTAAATTTTCCCATTCTCAGCAACTACTACTACTGCCCCCCGCCACACTCAAGTCTCACATTGTGCCAATAAAACACAAAATGTGGACGCTTAAAAGGCCAACTGCCACTGCAAAACGAGAGCCCAGAAAAAAAACCAGTCCCGCCCGACGAACTCAATTGAAATAGTCCTGCGTTGAGTTTTATTGGGCGTAGGTGGCGCGGTTTTGTCGGCAAACGTCTAAGTGGTGTTACCAGTCATCAGAACCATCATATATCCCACCAGTTATGAGTTCTCTTCCTTTTGCCATAAATTTTCGTCACTGGGGGTGTGTGTTTGAACTCATTCTCTCTCTGATGGGAATATAAGTATAACAAAAAAACAAGTAAAATCCGTCGCAAGATTCCTTGACATTTACAAAAATTAAATTGCATTATATACAAGTTGAAGGATGTGGAAATTTTATTATTAAAAGGAATACTCGTCGTCATTGTGTGTACTGGTGTGCATATCCTTTATCCTCTGGATTCCTTCACGATGGTACGCGCTGAGTTCTAAACAGCGAGGATAAAGGAAATATATCTACGTATATGCAAACAGGGAAGTAGTTTGTGTTTGACGACAATCAAACCAAGCCAGTGAGAGAGAAAGGACGACACATAAACATTATGTCAAGTCACTTCCGGGATAAGTCCACGAAGGATATTCTATCTAACAGTGCGGGACGACATCTTAGTTGGTGCTGTCAGACGGTGTGTCATCCTTTTTGTGCAAAATGATCAGAAAGGAATATCATCTGTGCGTGTGTGTTTGTTCGTTTACCATAAGGATAACAAAGAATTGGGTCAAGTTTCATTGGCCTGACAGTTTAACTAGCGGGACGTGTGCAATCTTTGCCTGTATGAAACACAACATGCAAACACACTTGGATTGAATGGGGAAATTTGAAATGGACAAAGGGACTGTCGGACAAATTACCAAGGGAATCCTTGCCACAAACATTCGTTTTACTAGAACAAAACGATTTCAAACGATTAAAGGGATTTACGATTTTCGATTAGAACCCAAGTGCGGTGGCGCTATACGTAAAGTAAACGGGTGTGGGCGAATGAATGGACTGGGGTGGTTTGGGGCGGCAAGTGTAACTGGCAGCTTATCCATTATCCACCTGTCTTATTTGCCCATATGCATGCGGTGGAGAGGGAGTAGGTAAATGGGAACATTTCCGTGCTATTTCTTTCACCCAACCGCAAGGAAAACGTGGGAACAAAAAGTGCCACTAGCAAATGATAAATGAAAGAAATATCCTTTTAGGAAGAGGGAAACGGCCAGCTACAAGGAAGTTGCCAACCAGTCTTTTGGTCTGGCCAAACAATGAGTTAAGTTGGAATGGCTACTTTGTGGCTGAAATGTATGTTGTTGCTTTTTCTCGGGCGGTGGTATTCGTTAAAGAGCCGAAATAAGTAATTTAGTGAGATTTATTCGCCACAGGAAGTTGCTGGTTTGACTGTGTGCACACACATACTGTCTTAGGTCTTTGAGGCCTCATCGCGAATCACATCTCTATGAAGTGCGGTTTCTACAAAAGAACTATTTCTCCGGAGCGGTTTTTTTTCATTAAGAAGCTTTAATTTTATAACAGTTTATTTGGACATTATGTCATGTAAAAAGATCCCTCTAAAAAGACTGCAGCCAAATACCGCTTTCATAATGATAGTGATAGTACAAATTAATTCTCCATTTTTCAGCGTCATCTTTGAAGTTCTAATTCCCACCCAACTATGTACTACCTCTATTCCCGTCCATATAACTAACCCCACTTGAGACAGCTATCCAAACTTTGAGTATCCTCTCCAGTAGCTCATCTGGGTTACAAAGCGCTCTATTATTCCGCTAAATTTGTAATCTCTGATCTGAAAATCTGTAGTGAAAACTCCTGCAACCCGCACGGAAAGAAGAAATGGTTAATCGCACACTTAAATCCCAACCAAGGACATGGATTTTTTTTTTAAATATATGGAAAACTATGAGTCTTTCGTTATGTCGCATGAAACTCGTCAGTATCGCTAGAACTTTGCCATTTACGCGGTCTGTATATCAGGGCCAAAAGTTGAAAAGTTGGAGTAAAATGTCATGGCTGCCGGAGGACTTTATCTGTCTCATTATTGTCGTACACTACCACTTGCATAGTTTAATAACAATTCGCAGAGGCAGAGAGCTGAAAAATGCTAGACATGCTCTATCAAGCGAATGCATTTAATAGTTGTCCTTGGTCATAGAGTTTCCACTTGTGATAGTGTTGCGCGGTCCGTACCGTCATAGCTGAGACGTTGCATCATTTTTCAACTCGTCACATCATCGTCGCCGCCACGCCGGCCGTTGGTGTAATCATCAAGCATTTTACTGGCCTCGTGTTATGTTGAAATTCCTCTCACAAGTTGCTGGGCGACATTTAATCAACGGCGACCAAGTGTGTCCTTCGGATCCCAGCAGCATTCGTAAGGATGTCTCCCATTTTGATACGTTTTCATATCCGTTTTGCGGTTTACACCTTGTATACGTTGTATCTATACTTAGGTACTGAAAGGGAGGGTTATATGTACGTTCTTTCGTTATAGTCGACTCTTTATTGCATTTCGTCCTCTTGCTGTCGTTATTGTGAAATCGATAAGGAAATAACATTTACTGTGTGCAGTACGATGACAACGACAACGACAGCGACATTAACTGTGCGACAATCCATTGTCTTTACATTGTTAAACAGACTCGTATAACCTCAACTATTCCATTATATCGTCAAGGAGAGGAGCATTCCTTTTCTTAGACAGGATATCTATACATATAATAAAACTGTTGCCGTTTTCTATGTTCGCAGTTGGCGTGAAAACCACTGCACTGATTTCGATGAAACTTTTTTTAAAATGTTAGTTAAGGTTCTGAGACGGTAATAGGCTATTTCTTTTATTACCATGTTTATTTTTTTGCAGCGTTTTTAGCCAAAATGTGTTTTTTTTCTGACTTTACTGCCTTTAGCTCGCCATTACTCAATCAATTCTTAATCAATGTAAACCAAACAAAAAAATAAAGAAAGCCAACACTTCCATAATTATTTTAAGCCATCAATCAGCTTTCTGCGTCATCTAGAAGCTGAGCTACAACCCAAAATCTAACATAAAAAAACTTAATTTATTTCCTCAAATCGAAAATTTTCCACAACCGTTGTTCCTGAACGTTGTTCTGCTTGGGGGTGGTGGGTGGCGCACATCGCACAAGCACATACATTGCAACAACAACAGCGTCATCAAGTTTTTTCCGAAGTGAATCGAAAGAGAAGTAGGCGAGGTCGATCTTCCTGACCCGACCCGATAGGTGGCGCTATTGTCGATCTTCTTAACCACTCAACCGATTTGAATGAAATTTTGTGGGTGGGTATGGTTGGTTGTAACTTGATGGACAGGATAGTTTTGGACCCGATAGGTGGCGCTGTTGTCGATCTTCTTAACCACTCAACCGATTTCAATGAAATTTTGTGGGTGGGTATGGTTGGTTGTAACTTGATGGACAGGATAGTTTTGGACCCGATAGGTGGCGCTGTTGTCGATCTTCTTTACCACTCAACCGATTCGAATGAAATTTTTTAGGTGGGTATGGTTGGTTGAAGCTAGATGGATAGGATAGTTTTGGACCCGATATGTGGCGCTGTTGTCGATCTTCTTAACCACTTAACCGATTCGAATGAAATTTTGTAGGTGGGTATGGTTGGTTGAAGCTAGATGGATAGGATAGTTTTGGACCAGATAGGTGGCGCTGTTGTCGATCTTCTTAACCACTCAACCGATTTCAATGAAATTTTGTGGGTGGGTATGGTTGGTTGTAACTTGATGGACAGGATAGTTTTGGACCCGATAGGTGGCGCTGTTGTCGATCTTCTTTACCACTCAACCGATTCGAATGAAATTTTTTAGGTGGGTATGGTTGGTTGTAACTTGATGGATAGGATAGTTTTGGACCCGATATGTGGCGCTGTTGTCGATCTTCTTAACCACTTAACCGATTCGAATGAAATTTTGTAGGTGGGTATGGTTGGTTGAAGCTAGATGGATAGGATAGTTTTGGACCCGATATGTGGCGCTGTTGTCGATCTTCTTAACCACTTAACCGATTCGAATGAAATTTTGTAGGTGGGTATGGTTGGTTGAAGCTAGATGGATAGGATAGTTTTGGACCAGATAGGTGGCGCTGTTGCCGATCTTCTTAACCACTCAACCAATTTCAATGATTTTTTTTTGGTTTGTATGGTTATATGGAAAGATATATTTTTTGAATTTTTTCAACTAAACTCTCATTAAAGTGAATACCTATATGGGCACGTTGGAGTGAACTGAAGAAGCTAGGTTTTATACAGACACTATACACAAAAACTCTCGAAATAGAACTAGAAAACTTTGGATTGGATAAATTAATGAATACAATTATCAACTGCGCTGTATTAAGATTATAATATTAGGTATAACGATTTGGTTTTTTAATTAAATTTCTTAATGAAATTCAACATACAACACAGTTCAATTTAACATCCACATTTAGCGAGAGAAATTTCACATCTGGCGTGTGGTCACAAGCACACTCTGTTTTTTTTTTGTATATGTGTAATAAACGACAGCAATGTGCATGCAGATCTTCAAATTTTTTTGTTTTTGCAAAAGGTATTTCTAGACCACTATTGGCACTATTGCTTTAGTTAGAATAAGAATTTATTGAAATTCAGTTGAACTAATTTTGTATCCGTTTTAATAAGTAATGCAGAAAAGGACAAAGGGTTCCTTAAGTGTACTTGAAGTGATTGACAAAATCGGCATTAATCGGCGAGCGAAGCCGCGGGCAACAGCTAGTACAGTATAAATTGTAACAGAATTATGCAAAATACCCATACAAACTAACGTTTACTGCTAAACTGATTTAAAAAAAAAGGTCAAAGCGTTTCCATCACCGCCACGGCTATGTCCTTAAACATAGATATGGGTTCATTGTATGGATGTGTTAGTAGATGGGGGTTTGATATTGAACGAATTCCCTTTCAAAGTGTTCGCAGACATTTTGAATAAATTTCATTCAATTGATGGAAGTGAATAACCCTCCTGATCCAATTTTCGGTTGACTCCCATCAGTGCGGTAGCAAGAGGATAGAATATAGAATATCCTTGATTGGGGTAGAATTTTAATGTTTGCCATTGGATTGGAGAGCAAACAAAACCAAATAAAAATGCAAATTTTTGTCGTTGCGGCAGTTTGAAT
This sequence comes from Cheilosia pagana, assembly GCA_936431705.1. Lineage (NCBI taxonomy): Eukaryota > Metazoa > Arthropoda > Insecta > Diptera > Syrphidae > Cheilosia > Cheilosia pagana. Next base: position 39,031,076 of record OW386168.1, read on the forward strand.
AGAAGGATGTTGGATAAACTGCAGGGAAGAGTGGACTCAAGTGGGTTTGTGTTCGCTCAAAGGTAGTTTCGCTTCTTGCAATGGGTTATTATTTTAAAAGCATATAGGATGATGACAACAGTAGTCTTTTAACTTTTTTTCTTTTGTATTTGATCGGTCTTTAAAAATCTTCCATTTAATCGAGTACTTAGTTTCACGGAGTGCTTAAAGTGCAAACTATCTAAAAGGTTTGATTTTTGAGTAGTCGGTCCCTTAAGTCCAGTAGTTGGCCACACAAGTATTCCTGTAGTCAGCCCTAATCACAATTCGTTAATTTTCAACAGAACAGCGGACTGATAGTTGGAAAACTTTTTAAGGAAGGAAGCCTGTCTTTCATAGTCAGCCGCGATTTCTGAGCCAGGATAGTCATACAAATAACGTCTCATAAGGTCAGATAATTATTTAACAAAATATTATTTTTAACATTTTAAATTAATAAAAAAAACTTTACAATCGCTTTTCCCAATTCACTTCCACTCATTTTTAACTTTCTCGCATTACGTAGTAAGAGAAAGGTATTGTAATCGAACAAATAATCGAATTCGAGATTTTAATCAAATCTGACATTACGATGATAAAGGAACTCGAAAAAGTGGGTCTCGCAATTCTGTCCGTCTGTCCGTCTGTCCGTCCTTCCCGAACTCTACTGCGCAAACGTCTGGACGGATTTCTTTCAAACTTCGGATTTGGAGTTGGTGGGCTTACAGTTCGGGGCAATTTTTTTTTGCACGTTAAGAGTTGCCGTTGTAACGGTATGCAGCAATTTTGAGTTTTTCGAAAACGGCTCTAACGATTTCAACCAGTTTTTCGCAGAAAAATCGAATAAAGGTAATTTTGAAAATTGGTCATATCTCAAAAACGGTCAAAACTATTTCGACAAAAATCCATATTTAAGGATATACGGTCATTGCCAACATGATGGCAAACTCAGTTTTTCCCTAAATTATCCTTCAACGGACTTTTTTTTGGAAAAATGTCGTTTTTTAAGACTTTATTTAATTATGGCTTACTTGAAAACGGCTTTAACGATTTTGACCAAAATGTATACCTGCGCTATGCTACATGGGGTTAACATGGCTGCATATCCAGTTTTTGGCTATAAAGTCGAATAACGGTACTTTTGAAAAGTGGCCTTATCTCAAAAACGGTCAATACGATCGCAACAAAAATTAATTTTGTATGTAATATAGTCATTCCTAACATGATAGCAAACTCAGTTTTTCTCTTAACTGTCTCTAATGGATTTATGAAAAAAGGGCATATTTTGAGAATATGATTTTCTTTTTTTTACCTACATGAAAACGGCTAAAGCGATTTTGACCAAAATGCATACTTGGAGTAAAATTGACGTTTTCAACATTATTGCGTCCTTCATTTTCGATTCTAACCACCGGAAACGCTGATTTTGAAAACTGTTCATATCTCGAAAACGCCATTTTCGATTTGGATAAAACCTTAAAAACCAAGTAATACTAACATCCTGAACAATACCCTATACTCAGTTTTTAGCTAAATAGTTGAGCAAGATTATTTTTCGAACTCAACATTGAAATATTTATTACTATTTTGTACGCATTATTTTCCAAAATTAACGATAACACAAGTATTGTTAATAAAACCCGTACTTAGTTTTTCTTAGAAAAATGCAAATAATGCGTCTTATAAACGTTACCGCACTACCAGTTAAAATGTAATCATGAACCTTTAAATAATTCTAACCAATTACCGCCACTTACCCCCAAACACGTGCAAATTCAAAACAAATCTCTGAATTCTTACGGGCTGAACTTACACGCCACCACCAAACATTTTTTTTGTCGTACTGATTTTGACGTTATTTCGAAACCGATTTTCATGATATATGAAACAAATCAAAGATTGATTTGCAAAATTCCCGCATGTATTGTTTTATCAGAACTTTTCCGTAGATAGTCTTAGAACACTATGCAAGTGTCAAACTCACCAATTCGACGAGTTGGGGGGAAACATGAATTTCCTGTGCTCGAAATCGGGGCTATGAAAGAGGTGACTGAACAAAAACGCCTTGAACATTTTTTAAAGCAGGGGTCGAATTACCGCACCCGTGAGGGAGCAATACGTCACTGAATTTTGTTGATTTTAAATGCAAAACAATAACAAATTCAGTCACGTATTACTCGATCACGGATGCGGTAATTCAACCCCAGATTTATACACAAAGGACAAATTTACACAGTACTTTAATCCTTTTAAGTAGAACTTACAACTGAGATCAAAATAAGTTCGAATTGAGGAATTTTTGAAAAAAATCGATCTACAAGGTCCAAAACCATAAGAACTTATTCGAGTTAGAATCATTTTAACCTTTTTCATAGAAAAATTGGAGGCATGCAAAAATGGGGTGGACAAAATTAATTTGCAGGAGGTGCCACTTAGATTCTCGTCTAATTTTGTGACACTTGTGGTGGGGAAATTGTCAAAATATATTATCGCTCATGGCGGCTTAAGTTTTGATCTTTTTTTTCTAAGTTTATTGGTGAAGTGTTTAAAAGCAAATAAACACAAAAAGTTTTAAATGTATTAATGGAAAAAATTGAAGACTCAGAAATCGGTTTATTTTCTCTTCAAAATTTATCTAAAAGAAATTAGTTTTTAAATACTAGAGGCGGTTGGTCTTTGAAGACCTTTTATTACAACATTTAAATTTTGCTTGTAAAATTATTGCGTTCATAGCCATATTGTCTAAACGAAAACCTTTTTAAGAATGTAATGAACTTAGGCTCATTTCGCCTTCAAAGACACCACGACGTCTCTCATCCAGAACACATTGAAAGAGACAGCACTATGAGTCCTCGCCCTCGGGTTATGATTAGTAAATTTAATACCCCTATGAAAGCTTGTTTTCGTTCAGTTATAAGTCTTACAAAATTTGAATTTGACGGTGTTTTTTATGTTAAAAATATTACCCTCTTTAGGGAAGCTATTTAAGGTTTTATTGTCCAGCACTTTTCAAATATTTCAGTGTGAAAAAAACTAAGCGAAAAGGTTCAAGAGGCGTAAAACTTGAAAAACCGTCATCTAAAAGAAAAAAACAGCTTTGTAACTTACTTGAAGACAACTTCTTGAGTAATACCTTTAAGGAAAATGGTCCACTGCCCAAGAAGTATACTGAAGAAGAAGATTTTTAGGACTTGTTTTGTATGAGCACAGACAAAATTTGCTCCCCAAACTCACTTTATTCTTAAATGAGGATGAGCTATAGGCTCCTACTGCACAATAGATACCAGTTTTTGAGCTCACTGCCAAAGTTCTTTCCTATTAATGACAGCTTATTTTTTGTGTGATTTGTGGGCTTCTTCAATTCGGTCCCAAAAAAGGAAACTATTAAAACTTTTCATTACACCTCAGCCAAAGAAAGAGTTTCTAAAAGTCTAAAGCCTACACTTCTCGATTATTTTCCATTTATTGGAATTATGTCACCGGTTACCCACTGGGGGTCCTTAATTGAACTGATTTATTTTTGGCAAACTTTATCGGTACGATACATTCATGTCACAATTGCAAGTATCTACCATTTCGCTAATTGCCACAACAAAATTACAATCCCAGCCTATATAATTTAAGCCCACTGCTCCACTTTTGGCAAGTCTGCATTGGTATGCGTCCCTCCACACACAAAACCCGTTCGCACTCAACTCAGTCGACCGCAATTTCCATCAACATCAAACTCACGAAGGCATAGCATCTACAATGGCGGACGGAAAAGTGCCAACTATTCGTACATAATATATATAACCACGCTGGAACGGCAGGTGAAGTTTGTTTATACAGCACTCGTCCTTCTGACCCATCGGCTGAGAATTATCCTCGAATAGGGTTTTATGTTGATGACCCCAAAACATTAATCGGCGACAAAAGAAGAATAAACACCAATTAGCCGGGCTAATTTTTTCCGAAGGACCTGGCTATCGGTTGATGGGTTCTAGGGGCTAGGCGTATGCCATGCAATATCTAAGTCAACTCAATGTAAATGGAGGGGCCAGCACTATGGTATCCTGGCATCGATGTGCGGTTGGTTCGTTTAATTCGAATCGATTGAGAAACGATTTATTGCCCAATATAGGTAGGGTTGGCTCGGTGTGTGTTGTGATTACTTTTGGTGGGATTGTTGTTAATTTTTTATTATTGATGTTTGATTCGAATGCATAATTGAATTTTTTTTTTCTTCAATTTTTCTCATTTTAGATGCCTGGATTGGTTGTATTCAGACGACGATGGTCAGTGGGATCAGATGATCTTGTTGTACCGGGAGCATTTCTATTAACAATGCATATTCTTTGGTGAGTCTAGTTTAATAAATATTAAGCGTGTTTGTCAACATTCTCAAAATCCTAAACTCGGTACAGCTTTTCAAAAACATTTGTCTGGGCTGTTTACATACATATATTGTTGACGCGAAAAAAGGAATTTTTAGATCTTCAGTTCAAAAAAAAATTGTTTTGTTGGTTTATCCCTTCGTTTGACATATGATTTAGGTAACTGCCAAAAATTTAGTGATAGGCCTTTTGAGAGGGAAGCACAAGGTCCACTTCCTGATAGGGAAGAAACGAAAATGCATTTGTATACACGCAAGTCGGTAAACGTAGTTTTTAAATATTTATTTAAATGACCCTGGGTGTAGGAAGAAGTGCCTTTTCTTCTCTTGAACATTATTCAAGGCTGCTCCCCAATTTTAGGGACAAGTTTTGCTTTCGCAATGTTGAACATTTTAAAACAACTAGATACTAGATAAATATCGTCAGAAGCGTTTGAAGGTTCACTTCTTATAACCAGGTGTATTAGGTATTGAGCTATTAACCCTGCAAACGCTTTTTTCATAAGTGCCCCATCGGGTTCAATTAAAATGTTTTGTCTGCGCCTTGTCCTTGTTAATAAGAATGCATCTGCTAAATTTTTATTTTAAAGACCATTAAAAAAGCCATAAAGCCATTTGATGTATCAACATTTTAAGGTATTATGCCACCTGAGACCGTTGAAAGCTGCTTAAGTCTTTCACGGCGATGCTACCAAAATAATCTATAGGTATTATACTCTGTCCAACAAAAATTGTCAGTACAGGAAAGATAGGATGTTTGTCTCTCAGTCTGGTTGCAATGACTTACATAAATCTGTCCCTCTTTTAAGCTCTCACAGGTTTGCCGTAGTTTGTATGAAAATTCACTATAACTCAGAGAGAAAAACTGATAGGGTTGCCACCTCAAATTTAAAATAAAAATATTGCTGAACGAAATAAATTCAGTTTATCTTTTTCCTTTTCCCGTGAGGGTTTTTCTAGGGTATTCCCAGTAGGCCTAATCACTTTAGTTTGTTTTGGTAAAACCCAACGATCAACAATACGTAGTATAGGTCTACTTGATTGGTCATTTTGATATTTCAGTGTGAAAAACTATTTGATGACAAATATGCAAAAATCCAACAAAAATGCTAAAATATGCCAAAAATGTGTGCTCTACGCATGTGCTCATTTATACCCAACTATGCAGAAATTTGCCCTCACGACTAGGGCTGAAAATATGTAGGAACTTAGAGTTGTATATTAAAATATTTAAAAACAATAAAAAAAAACAATATCACTACAACGCACTTATGATCACTTGTTGCGTGAATGAAATGAATGCATTAAAACACTTCACGTAAATATAAACCTTTTTTCTAAAAGACAACATTGAAAAAAATATTTTAACTGAATATTATTTGATCCTTCAGAAATACAAACAATTTAAAAACGAATGGTAACACCCCACATAAAAATTCGTTCTCAAAAGCACAAAAAATGAAAGTTCTTTGACAAAATCCATAGAAAAACCCTTGATGATATCCTTTCATTGTACACATGGTAACACTCTTCTGATGTGCTTCAGTGACAGTCACACATACTGCAAGCGAACACAAGCGATCACGATCATTCATTCATTCTGCCTGCCTGCAGTTGTGTGGCAGAGTGGTTGCAGTGAGCTTCTTGCCAAATTTTAGGAAAATGACAACAACAATTCCTTGGTATGACAGTGGTTTGGTTTTTATTTCAGTGGCAATTCTTGTGTTTGAGTGCCGTGAGAGCATCTACAGGCACCATTGGTAGAAAAAAAGCTCCTCCATAAGGCCTGTACTGACAATTTTTGTTGGACAGAGTATAGTGGTAAATCTTCTGTCTGCGAAAGCAGTACTTAAGCTGCCGAAGAATATCTACACAAGATTTTGTCCGCTGTCCCACCTCTTGTCGGATGGTATACGATACTTTCCCCAGAAAGCTTCTCAATTTCATTAAAGTTTTAGGTCCTACCATTTTTGCTAACACTGAAACTGGTCTTGTGTCCTCTGTGACACTCAACACCTTTTTTTAAGAAGTGAGTCGTCTCAGTTTTTAAGCTTCAGTTATTTGTTTGTTATAAACTTTGTACTGGCCTTACTCCTATTTAATACGAATTCCGGAGCACTTTCCTAGTGCAACATTTTTGTCTGGTAAGCTTTTGAAGCTTTTTCTTTCGTCTGACGGTGGTTTTTAGCATCACTCGTTGGATCTTTACTTTATTTCTAAATCTTAACTGTAACCGAAACCTCTAATCTTAGCAACAGCTGCAACACAGTTTTTTTTAGGGGGTTTCTAACAATTTTTCAAAACTATTGAGAACACCCGATATGCAGAAGCTCTTTTAGTCAATTATGCGATTGCAGTCTTTCAATGTTGAACTTCCTAACAACGGTGGTTTTTGTCTTAAAATATTTTTATATATTGCCACCCGACATCAATTCGGCACTTGAAAAAAAAAACCTTCAATAATCCTATGAAAGCACTTTCGTCAATCGGAAATTGCCCCTTGACTTAGATCGGATGCCCTTTGACTTAGTTGTTAAAAATAAAAAGTGAAACCTTCGTAAAAATATGACTTGTAAGGCCACAAAATCTTGAGCCATTTCCACAGGTTGCAGGCTACCTTTGGAAAAATAAAAGTTCCCTTCTGATCTTGGCCTTAAAATACCACAGGACGAGGATTTGAAATTTTAGGAACTACTTGTACATATATGTGTTGCAAGAAGTCAGTAAACGTCGTATTTTTGACACATTATGTTTATTCTATATATATTTCCTAAAGGAGCTTTGGTGGTCACATTTCACTTCTCTGGGGGCACCAATAAAAAAATCTTTCCATACTTAATTTCATCTATACGTTCCGGAAGGTCAACATATGTTGCCAAAGTCTGCCTCTAATAATAGCAAAACTGCATTTTAACAATCAGAGTCCACAATGGTCTCTCAACGGTCTGTAATATACCCAAAACTTGTCATTCGCTTAATCGTTCCAATCTTTCAAATTGAGCTGTTGCAACTAAGTAAGTGAGTTCTGCAACTGCTCCGCCCATTACGAATTCTTCTAATTTTCTTCCACTCCAGGTCCGCAATTACTTTCCATTGCTTCGTTTCCGACAATTTGGCATAATTCATGAAAAGTTGGGTACCTCCAACTATATACCCTTGTAACCTCCTCACGCTGACCTATTAAATTCATCGTAGTGGCATTAATTACGGTACAGCCATGCCTACAAACTATAACTAATTCCTCCCCTGAACTGTCAAACCACTCTATTATGGGCACTTGCCTACTGTTAACCATTTTGTTTTCTTCTCTCCTTGTCAGGTCCTTTCAACACACACGAGTGCACCACTAAAAGCCACATTTTGTAGGTAGCTTTGTTGTTTTTGTTTTTTAGCCGAATAACTTTTTAAGTTTCCCAGCCGTAATTCTTTTCACAGTAATCGCATCCTTTACCGCATTGCCATCAATTTAAATGCGCACACCGTGTAGTTCCGGCCAACCTCACTTCCTTGTACTAATGAGTTCATTAGACGATGTGATGGGGAAAAGTTCAAGGCCGCACGACAACGCATGTTGACGTCGCTTGACAGACTCATTCATATATGTGTTAAATGTATAAATTCACAAGGATGCCGTGGTAGAAACGCTCAGCAGGACGCATTCTCCTCATGCAATCGCGATACGTATTTTACTAATTGTAAATATTGTGAATGTGTGCTTGCATTTATGTGTATGGAATGCCAAAGAGGATTCTATTTAGTTTGCTGTCTGACATATAAACTCGGACTCGGCGATGCATGCTTTTTAATTATCTTCCTTTGTCCATGGTATAGCTGTACATTTGTGCCGTCATTAGTTCGGACATCGCGCAGTTGTGTTCAACTTTTGACATTAAGCGAGTGAAATTTGTACGGATACTGGAACAATTGAAATTTAAAAAGTTGACATCTCTCTTTATCCTTTCTCGTGGGAACTGTGAAAATTTATGCGCGCTTATCTGAGCTACTGCCGACACTCATATAGGCCTTGGAACTCATCCAATCAACATCGGTGCGGCTGGCTTTCACAACTGTTCAGTTGTGATATCCTTTCTGGATGATATAGAACTTTTTCAATGAATGTCGACAGCCGGCTGAATAAATAATTTTCTCACACATGCCAGGACTCTCTCTAGGTTAGTCGTTGTTCGTTGTGGTTGCCATTGCCGTATATATATCGCTCAGTTTCAAAGGATATAATGGCGTGAGGAAGGGTGTAGTGTAGTTCATATACTCAACCACTGATCCCATTGACAATGGAGTTCAACGGACACTAAAGCCAAACCGTACACAACACAGACACAGAGCGCTGTTGTACATTAAAGTGCTGTTGGATAAATCTGGTCAATAAACTTTTCCCTCTCACTGAGGTTGGAGAGAGGTTGTTTTGTAAAGGGACGAGTAGGAGTATAGCCGCAGGCACACAACACACATGCAGGTCGGGGGTAATTTGTGGAATGAAGCGGCTATTATAGTTAATTTTTCTTGGCGATGATGATGACAGCAAATTGAGTAGAAATCGAGATTAAATTATGAAGTCAACAAACAATTTGGAACTTGGCCTGGTTAGCTTGGTCAAGTCCGACATAAAGTCCTCTGTAAATGGGTGGGGATTGACCTTGATATTTTGGAGTTGGTGGGGGTAGATTTAGAGAGATATGGTCTTATGGTCTTATGGCCTTTTGGTAGGTAAATTTTAGCTCTTAATTTTGTAAATCTCCGTTAGGATTTTATCAACCTTTTTAATTTATTTTGTCAGTTGTCATTGAGCTCACAAATGTCTTTTCATATGTTAAAATTTATCTTGGGATACTTGAAAGTCGATGCAGGTTTCATATGTTTATCGATCTTAAACTGCTCAATTTGTTCAATCAGATAGAGCAACACTATCGATACAACACCTACAGGCTGGACTTTCTCGCTGTCGATGTCGACCCTTACGAGAAATATGGAAGAACTCCGTATTATAGGCATATAGCTCTCCTTCTCTCTTTTTGTAAAATGGGCACAAGATGTCAACTAAGTCAACTTATTTTGCGTGCATACTAACTCTGAGTTAACCAAACTTTAGAGCATCATTTGCCTAAGCTTTAAGAAGCTATGCTGGTTCAATCTTTCTCTGTTCTTCGGATGGACCGACGTATTGACGTATCAGGCAATATTTATTTCTGTCGGTGGAAATATTTATTTCTGTCCAGACTCGTGCCCGGCTTTTGTAGTTGTTCTTTTCACCTTATGGTATAAGGCTTTTAAATAGCACACTGCTGGAACCCCCCTCTAAATTGTTTCTAGCAAACATTTTGCATGTTCCGTTAGCTTTCTGGTATCTGTGCTAAACTTATCATATCAGAAATGGCTTTGCCAGTTGTACGTCTTGTTTTCTTGGGGAACTGTCAAGAGCTTGAGAGAGATCCGATAGGCAACATTTTTGCAGTTCAAGGCTGCCGCTGTATTTCTATTTCTCACTCTTTTTGAAACGCAGTCTGCAAGGGCTTTGTCGTTTTCTTGCATTATAGACTTTTCCTGATAAATCTTCTCAGAAATTCTTGTGATTTTGGTGCCCAAAACTAACACAATAGGTTCCCAAAGTAGGTTTTAGTGATCCTTTTCGAAGAATGGCCTTCGACGTCAAAACTTCGGTAATGACAGTCAAAATAAAATCTTAATTTTTGGCCCAACAGGTCCGTAAGGGACCCTAGGCCTAGCTTCGCACAATCATTCGTTTTGAGTGAGTTTTTCATTTTTGGGACGAATTGAGAGGAAAACTTTTGTGCCGGTTAATTGAGAAGCTCTTTCATGACATTTATACTTTCGGATGTTTGTCAAAACATGTGGCAGTGGGAAAAAACCTTAATATGTTATTTGGAACCTCGGATCCCTCGCTTAATAGTCCAACAAACTAACCACTAAGCCACTGCACCTAAGACAGTCTCATGATAAAATAATCTTAACCTTCAAATTTTGTCAAAATGAACGCCTTTGGAAGCAAATCTTCTCAAAGTAAACGCGGTCATCAAGTCTTCTCGTAGCATAAGTCTCCATAAAGCGAGTTCCAAAGTTACCTTGTCCCGTAGCTAAGGGAGGGAGTTTATATTGTTCCGTGTACAAGAAGTACCTAGAGTTCTACTCCGAAATGAATTTCATCCCCTTGTGGATTACATTTTTTTAACTTGAGTCTAAAGACACGCCAAGAATGGAATCGCATTTATTTTTTAAAAAACCACGATTTTTCGCAGAAAACATCACAGTCAGAGGTAAAAGGTTTTCCAATAAAAGAAGTTATTTTGAATAGCCCGCTATTTCGGTAGCTGTCACTTTTAAAGCTGTTATTTTTTGTCATTTGACAAGTAGAAACTACGCCATTACTAAAAATGGAACGATACACGCTTCAACAACGCATTGAAATTATAAAAATTCACTAAATTTTGCTGTCACAGTTCGCAAAATTAAAGCATTTTTGGGTCGTTGTAAAGCACCTTGTCGGACCGCAATACAGAAATTGGTGGAAAAATTCGAGCTGTTGGGACAAGTTAGTGATGTGAAGAATAAAACTCGTGCACTTCGCTCAAGAACAACTGAGAATATTGCTGCTATAGCCCAAAGTGTTGAAGAAAACCCAGGTTTGTCCATTCCTCGTCGTTCTTTGGAATTGGGTATTCCACAAACGTCATTACACCGGAGTTGGATGGTATTGATCTGGTAAACGTTTACTTTCAACAAGACGGCGCTACGTGCCACACAAGCAACGAAACCATTGACCTTTTATGGGAAAAGTTTCCGGACCGTGTTATCTCTCGAAGGGGTGATCACAATTGGCCACCGAGATCTTGTGATTTAACACCTTGCGACTTCTTCCTTTGGGGCCACGTGACAGATAAGGTCTACGCCAACAGCCCAGCGTCGATTCAAGACCTCAAAGATGGAATTCGTGAGTCTATCGAGGACATAGGGCAGCCACTTTGCGATTTTGCTATGGAAAATTTCATGAAAAGGATATGGCTGATGTTGTTTTTCGTTATTAACGGCATACCTTCCTCTTTTTTATGAAATAAATATCAGATCATTTATCTCAAAAAATGGCTTTTTTTTTAATATTAAAATAAAACCTCTTATTGAAAAACCCTGTAGTTAGTGCGGTCGCCCTCCTGACGAAAAAAAATAACATCTATTCCGAAACAGCACGCATTTTTTTCATAAATAAAACGCCATTAAATTCCCCGCACGACTAGGAGACAGTGAACTTTCACTGACAAGTCTCGACAGACTAAAAGGAAGTGTGTCCTTCCCCCGCACAAGGCACAAGTTTGCCAACAAGATTACATCCGTACAGAAACAGACATTGTAAACTTTGCTAAATCGATTTGGTCCGATAAACGGGTTTTTACTGCGCGTTCTTTCGAATCTGTGTATACGCCCGCCCCAAGAACGCCACTCCACCAAATCAATAGCCACTTTCGCCCGCGTTAACACCTCCGCATGAGGTTATTTTCATCGAAATACACTCCTTGGGGAAGCAAAACAAGATTGAATCAAATTTATTATCAATTACCCGTCTACATCCGGCTGTAATGTTATTTCAATTCCCCATCCCGTCTTCATCTCGAGCGCCATTTCATACTCGTAAATGTGTTTAATCTCTCGCCGCATACATTTATAGTGTAAATGCACCTTAAAGGCGCTCTGAAAACGGCGCGCCATTACCTTACATCGCATGCAACCAGGCAACCTTCTTTGACGAAGGAAAATGATTGCTTCTGCATCTCCCACTTTAATAGGCAGTCCTCTTCGTATCCAAAGGAGCACCGTATATGTAAGCCAAAGCCAGCGCCAAGTGGAATGCAACAATTTATTTGCCTCGCTCGAGTGCAGTATACGTATACACACGAGAACACGGTTGGAAATTCGAAATCAGTTTCGAAAAGTTTTCCCTGTGAACAAACGAAACCCCACTTCAGCTGAGGACTCTGAGGAGTATACTTCCATACTCATGCTTCATTGAATAGGATGAGGCATATATACACAGGATGGCAGAATGCGAAGCAAAATAGAAAAATGTAATGAGATGGATACCCCTTTTGCATAAGAATGCACACACAAATCTCTTTCCTAACAAAAGAACACAACGGTACCGGGCTATTATTATAGCGCGAGTGAAGAGGGTTGCATGGCAAAGGAAACAGCAAAAAAGTCCACCCCTGTTGTCTAAGGGCTGATTGCCAGCAAATGGTATAGAGAAGCTATACCCGTAGGAACCACAAAAGCCGCCCGCATAATCATAAAGGGCGCTGCGAAAAGTTTCCTTATTTTGTTTTTGAAAACTTTTGCAATTTTTCGGATCAAAATCGGACCGCAAAGTTAATAGGATATGGGTTGGGAATAGGTACGTACGTCATGGTCATTCGGTTTCAAAGAGCAACGAGAACTTGCGGAAGATTTAGTTTGGTTGAGTCCACCACCTTTGGTCTATAATATTTTTCAAGGACTACAGGCATATCATTATCACTGTTGAAAAGAAGAAAAACGAACAGAAAGACAAAAATCGAGACAATGCGCGCATCAGATGTGACCTTGCTCGCAGGTCGACCGTCAAGACGGCGGACAGCGGCGTCGACCACGTCTCCCTCTCCATTGTTTGATAGAGGAGATGGTATCTCGCTCGAAGGATTCGTTGGACCACATCACGTATTTGATCGATATCGGCGATTGAGGGTAGGAATTGTTTTCCTGATCCGTGACAATTGGGCTTGATGGCAATCGAAGCACGTGTCTTTCTTTGAGCGTTTGGAGGGAGAGATCCCAGAATTCAATGTACCTTCCCGAGGAAATTGTTAAATTGAGACATTTCTCACCGCACATCTTGGTAAAATGTTTCCCTTTGTATATAGTTCGATGGTATTATTTATAGGTTTGTAAGCTTTTGGATAGAGCCTGTTGAAACTATTTTGTAGACCAGTCAAATGTTCGAGAGGGTTCTTGCATAGTAGTTTTGACACTCTGGACACTCCTTATTTAGCATTCGTCAAGAGCCAAGGTAAGACCTTGCTCTGCTGCTTGGCTTTGGAATCGAAGACTCTTCAGAGCGGAGCACTGTTTAGTATGGCTGTTCAGCAAGTAGAGTCTCCTTCTCCCATCAATGCAAACGGAAATAAAAATCACTCCAAAAATTGTGCGTTTAAAACGACCAAGGATATCTTCATCAGCCTTACTTCTGCACCATACAGCAGGATTGGGATGATGAGTCTTCTCATTGACAAGGCCTTTCCACTCAATTTCCAGGCAATTTTACATCTTGATTTTTAATTTGGTTTCCAAGGACTATGGCATAGCCGAGGCAGATCTGCTCCCTAACCATAGGTACCTCAAGGTTGGCTACAATAGACTTGTGAGACTTCTGAAAAGCGGTAAGCCTTGTGTTGGCTTGTGAGGATCATACAATTGTCTTAAGATTATTGTTGACGAAGTTATGGGACAGCGCAAGTCCTTTTTGGACAGCAAGAGTCTCGGTGAAATTGCTTTCGAATTTTGTGGAATAGCTGGCTTTCTCTATCGGCGGTGTATAAAGCCATCTTTAAAAACTCTCTTAAAAACGGCCTTAAATTCGATAAAAGCATGTATATGGTATATCGAACAGGACATCTCTCGCTATTTCAATATTTGGTCGAACATTGACACAGTATGGCAGTCGGCATCTTGCATGCAACTTTAAGAAGACTGGTTGTTCTTTAGCTGGCACAGTTAGAGACACTCCTTTTATAATGTATGCTTCTTTCGGGCACACCTTTCAGAAGGCTTGGCGTATGCTCTCTAGTCGTCTAATCTTTCAGGCTTTCAATATTTTATCTTTACACGAAGCTGGGGTACCTTGGCTTCCATCGCCAGCAGTTCTACCTGACAGTGAAATCTCGGTCTTCTTCGCCGCCTAAAAACCTGCAGATGTGCTTTTTCCATATATCCTAAACCTATGATTCTGCTACAAGGCTTCATTTTTCATCTCTTTCCAGTATGGAGTCTCTATCTGGTTCTTGTTGTCTTGACACGATTTTTCATAACCCTTTCGAAGCGAACATTGTTTCTAGAGTAGCTCCTGCCTGTTTCCTCTATCTCTATACCGTGGTTCTTCTGCTTTTCCCCCTTCCTCCTAAGAAGCCTAAGTTCTAGAGTTTATGAGCCTATCTTGACCTTCCGTGCAACGCCTCTTTGTACGGGCGATTCGCTGCATCTGCTTGCCGTCACTTTTCATCAAACCAAGAGTTCGGTGGTCAATTGTATAGTTGTGGGTAGATTCTTGGCAGGCGCGATGTGCGGGAACAAATTTGCTACCGGGATTTTAAATTTAAAATGCCCTCCCTCGTCGGTTATATTTGAATTTCGGTCAATTATTTTGAAAATCTTTAGAACTTCAATGGGTAACATCAGTTTAATCAACATTAAAATTTGTGTCAATTATATTTTAAAATTTTCCTGAAAAAAGCGCCCCTAAAATCGAAACGCCCCGGAAAAATTCCCGGTTTTCCGTAGAGCCACCACGCGCCTGTTTCTTGGCATCGATGCCAGTACGATCTTCGGTATTTAAAACTGGCAGTTTAAGGACTTCCTGTTAGGTTGAGCAAAAGTCTCTAGCTGCCGTTCAACATCATATCTCTTCACAGTCTTTTTCCGAAGTTGTACCCTCTAAGATGTCCTCATTAATGGTATCATATTAACAACGAGGTGGTAGTCAAGGTCTATGTTGGCAGCTCGGAACGTTATCTTTCGTCTAGAACACCGGGAAAGTTGACGGTTAAATAATTGTTGACAACCATCTTAACTTAAGACTTACGAGGAAGAAAACCGCCTTTCCCATGTCTCTTCTCTTGACCCTACTCTTCGCACCAACTGAATGGAGGTACTACTTTAGGTATCAGTCTAGGACCTCCGCTAATTGTTCGGCCTGAGTTATAAAAATGTACGTCACTTCGAATGTCATTGTCAATTTGTTTGTTCGTTAGCGATAAAGCCATCATTATCCGAGGCTTGATGCATAGCCCGACACCAACCCCCAACCTGATAAACCTTAGGCCGTATACATTTCTGGTGGAAATTAAATTTCAGAAATTACCGTATACACCATCACAAGTGAGTTATCGCGCAAAGAAGCAATTTATCAACACATGAGTTGCAGATAAGGACTCCCAGGAGTCTTGCATATGGTTTCCTTCGAAACGTTATTAATTCAACACTCCATCTCTATCTGGCGCAACACATCTTAATGAAAATGCTGCTATAGTTATAATTATCGCGTCGAAGTTAACATGATGACCACTGCCCATAAACTGGACAGTCGTCGAGCTCCGCTGTTTGACAACGATGCTTGTCGCGAACTGCCTTCTAGTGCTCTGCGTGGCATGGCCACCATCATCAAGTGCACTGAATTGGACCCGAAAGATGGCGACTTTCGATCTGGCCGAGGTAACACTGCTCCTTGCTCGTGACCACCTGAGCAAATTCTCTTCCACCGTTGTGATTGCCGAGCACAGCAGTGAGCCAGAAACCAGCCGATTCAATGCGCACTTCCTGGACTATCTGCTGGTTCATCTGAAGGACAGAAACGCTGTGCAGCTTGTTTTTGGAACAAACAAACAGCAACACTGGGACTACTACATTTTTATCGTTGACTCCCTGGAGTCGTTGAGGTAAGAACAGTGCTCGTGAAAGTCACTTTTCTCGCATACATTTTCCTTGCAGGGAGCTCCGGTTGAGGTTTCCGGTCAACTTCTTCGAGCGCCAGTTCTACTTCCTCATCGTGTTGACCAAGTACACGGTGAACTATCGCGAGGTCATGCAGAAGATGTTCACGCTTTGCTATGACTTTCAAGTCGTCAATGCCAACATCATCGTCGACCATCCCCGCCTAGGGGTGTCCATGTTCAGCTATAGGCTCTTCACTGAAACGGCGTGTCGCGTTGTCCAGCCTGAGCTGTTCTTCAGATTCAACAAAGGTATCGCGCGGTTAGAGAGGCTGTTTCCACAAAAGCTCAGGAACTTTTACGGATGTCCCATGAGAGTGACCTCTCGTAATAGTCCACCGATTTTAATTTTCGACGGTAATTTCACTAACCCCAAGCCGAAGGGCAATTGGGACAACCTCTCCGGCATCGACGGAAGTGTTTTCAAATTCGTGGCACAGGAATTGAACTTTACCATTGACTTGCTGCCCTTTCCGACATCACCTAGGTCGGTGGACAACTCCACGCTGAACGGTTGCTTCTCTGAGGTGATTTTATGTTTCAAGTTCTGAGCTCTTGACCTTCGTCTATATAAGCTTACAGTTGGTCGCAGATAGAGCAGACATCGCAATTGGAGCTTTCAGTGCGTCGGACCACAATCGTCGGTGGGTCTCGCCAACGCAGTGCTACCACAGCACTCCCTATATGTATGTTGTGCGCGGCGAACGAAGACTAAGTGCACTGGACCGCCTTAGGAAGCCATTTGCTCACGGAGTCTGGGTATTCATTGGATTGCTTCTCATTGCTGGTGCGGTTGTCATCTGCCTCGTTCGTCGCATGCGGCCGGCGGTTCGTCGATTTGTGTTTGGCGGCACGCATGTCAGTCCCATGACAAACTTGTTTGGTGTCTTTCTGGGCTATCCGATTGTGCGACCACCTCGTGGAACGTTCGCCCGATACATTCTGACGCTGTGGCTGTTTCTAACCCTAATCATACGCAATGCCTATCAGGGCGCTTTGTACGACGCCTTTCGCTTGGACAAGTTCGTGTGGACACCCGCGGGGTACGAAGATCTCGTCAACTGGAACTACGACATTATCGTGTCCTCTGACATGGCCCAAACGAACACACTGCCTAATCGAACCACCATTTTGGTGGGTGGCAACTTTGTGCAAAGATTTCAGATGCTGGAACAGCGCCGCAGGAAGTACGCCACTGTTGCTCTGAGGGACAGCTACATACATTACATGAGCAAGGTGTACAGATTCAGTGATCTTGTCATGATCAACGAGGTGATCTACATGTATCAGATCGTCATGTACCTGCCCAAGCATTCGATATACGTGCCTTCGATCAACAAGATATTGTCGGCTTTCGCGTACTCCGGCATGGGACGGTCTATCGGTGCACGTTCTAGGTCGCATGCGGCTATGTTAAGGAGGTTCAAGGAAAAGCCGCCGAAACGGCCTTTGTCTATGGTGGTCCTCAAGGGGCCGTTCAAAATTTACCTAGCCCTGCACATTGTGGCAGTGATTGTCTTTGGATTCGAGTTGGTCTCGGTTTATTGGCGACCATTGAGAGGCGTTTTTGAGTGGATGCACTGAGTGTGGCTCTGAATAAAGAAGATTTTTTGTGCAAATGTTGTTATTTGTCTTTAGTCAGAAAAAATAAAAAGAAAAATGGTAGAGATATGCAGATTCGATGGCCCAGTTTCTATCGGATGTGACGGGTGGTATTGTCTTGGTAAGATACTTTGGAAAGGAGGTTCGGGCTTTCTGCTCGTCTCGAAACTGGGAAGATCCTTTTGGATGAAACATTATTTGATCAATTTATTCACATCTTAGCATAGGTATAGTTGGATGATCTTTTCCTCACGTATAGGAACAAGAATCTGTCAAGGACATTGGCGCTCACTCGCCGCAATGAAACGGAATTAAATGATAAAAGGTTTCTTAGCGCATTCCTTTCGGTCATAGCCTCCAAACCCAGAAAGTCCGCCCTCTTTGACCCTCTTTGACCAACATACAAGGTGGCGCAAAAATAACCTTCCGATGTTTTTTGGCTGTAATTTAAAAAAAAATGAAAAACCAATTTTTATTTGGTCTTTTAATTTTTTTTACATCAAGTCGAGAATATGATGTCATGTAAATGGCCGCCGCCACAGTTGATTGTCATTTGAGCCTTTTTTATGGCATTTTCCATCACTTTGGCCAAAACTTCCGGGGATAGGTCCTCACATTCTTGACGGACATTGTCTTTAAGAGCTGCAAAAGTCTGAGGCTTGTTGACATAAACCCGCGACTTCAAAAAGCCCCACAAAAAGAAGTCTGGAGCGGTCAAATCAGGCGATCTTGCTGGCCAGTGCAAATCGCCAAAACGGGAGATTAGGCGCCCGGGAAATGCAATCTTCAGCATATCGGTTGGGGCACGTGCAGTGTGTGCCGTTGCACCGTCCTGTTGGAACCACATGTTTTCCAATCCCAATTCATCAAGTTGCGGCAAAAAGAACTCGTTGATCATTGCTCTGTAGCGCTCACCATTCACAGTAACCGTCGACGGCGCTTCCATGACATCTTCGACTACAGCAGCAATATTCTCTGCAGAACGGCTACTCCGGGGTCTGCCACGCCTGGCAGCATCTCGTGTTGTGCCAGTCTCTTCGAGGCGAGCGGCTAAACGTCGCAGTGTTTCACCAGTAGGCGTTGGACGGCTAGGAAATCTGCGACGAAATTCACGTTGTGCCAAAGTCACCGACCGATTATTGCTCAAATAAATAGTCACCAATATTCCGCGTTCTGGAGCAGTGTAGCGTAGCATTGTTTATTAACGTGTATTTCGCATGTGTTTACTACACAAATGTCAAAACAGAACTGACATTAGGGGCCAATCGCAAAATTTATAGCATTTTCTGATAGGAGGATTACTTTTGTAATTCAACCTTGTATGTTGAAATTGTCAAGTTTACCATTTCGTGTGTGGATTTCCATCACGATGGAACCACTTTTCCAATCAGTATGCGATCGCACACAATCATAGGGCTTAACATGGACCAACACCTAGCTTTGATTTCATCGCAATCGACCAACCCCTTGCCTTGCATTCCAACAGAAAATAAAACTCACAAAAAAGTGCACACAATATCCCCCTCAAGGTGCAATCACTTCCGATTAGAACCTTTCATCAGACCACCCTATACGGCTGGGTCAAAATTGCTGTTGCCCGCTATGGTAATCTTCGTGTCAGGTGACAGGTTTCATTAAAAGTGCACATACGACCTGACTTATTGATTTTGTTCGTCGCCAATGCCTGGGCTCTAATCGCGTAAGACGACGATCGTCTGACGACGTCGTTTCGACGATTGTATTGCTTCGTGTAACACTAAAATAGTTGGATCGTCTGGACGACGTCGTTTTGGACGATTGAACTATGCTTCGTATAACTCATCCAACTGTCAAATTCAACGACTGAACGATTGCGATTGAACGATTGCTATTTTGCAATCGTTTGATCGTTTTTGGTGCATTTTCTCAATTTGATTCGGGCTGAGAGAAATATTAACAAATATTTAAAGGAAACATACACTTATGTTCTCTTTGGAGGGGACTCAATTTTATCGCAGTGGTAAAAAATGCATTTTTTTGCAACAAAAAAAATTGTGATAGGTACAACGGACACATCTTTTTTAGAATTTCAAATGCATTTTGTTTTATAATGGCATACAGTAATGCAATCAGAAACGAAATGCAGTTATAAAATTGCATTCATTGAATCCTTTTTACAACTCAAATATTAACAAAAAAAATTCTCACGATAATTGATTTCCGTAAACATCCTTCCACACTTTTGCATGTTGTTGCAATTTTTTCCTCTAGTTCATTGACAGTTCACCATCAAGGTTGAAGAATTGGGTCCATTTCACCCCATTCTTCAACCCAGTTTACAACGGAAAAAAATTTCCATACATTTTCTGCTGTCAGAGTGTGTTTACAGTAGTCTTCAAACTGTTCAAAATGGGAACGATGAACGATTCGATTGAACGATGCTACGAAGATGTTACGCGAAGCAAACTTAAAACGACGTCGTTCAGTTTGATCGTTTTGACGATGATCGTTTCATGAATTACGCGATGAGAGCCCTGAACATCAACAAAAAACAAAAGTATAAAAAGAAAAAGGAACTCACTTCCTTTCAGACAATTCGCAGTATACAACAGCAGCTGTCATTGCCCACACTCTGGTCGCACTCAACCCGTTCTAGCACTTATAGCTTAATTCATTGCCATTCGCGAGCTAGTGTTACAGTCATCGTTGTCGTTGTCGCTGCAATTGAAAACAGACAATTTCCGTTCAGGCAAATAGCTATGTGCTGTGTAAATTTCCGGTGGCAGCTTTTATTTCATATCCACTCTGCTATTCCAACCTCTGTGCGCGCCGTCCCGTAGTCATATAAACATATATACGACTCGAGCCAACAAACGCTTTAGAATTATCCTTGAAAGGCTTCAGTCTATCACTTTGGTTTCCAGTTACGAATGCCTGAACAATTATCCGGTGTGGCTCTGTGTGTGTGTGGATGTGTACTTACAACTGCACTCGCTTTGTAACTATAGTGCATATGCACATACAAATATCCGTTTAAGGACACAAAATGTTCGAGTTGAATACCTTTTATGAATGCAAACACACGCTGCCATTAGAATTCCTGTCGTCGTCGGTTTAGTCTGCTGACCCTATTACCCTAAGGCGATATGAGAGAGCAATCAACTCCAGCGCAGCGCAGGTATGCTTCTTCTGCAACCACCCCACGCGATTAATTGAGTTGTTGGTGCTTTTTCGGAAGCAGGCCGACACGACTGTCATACATGAATACCGTAATTGGATTTAATCTCTTTAATCAACTTGTATGTCAGTTTGTATCTTCGCGACAAGTCTATACAGACGTCAAGGCGGGTTTAGAGGGGTTGGCGCACTGCATGCTACACCGTCCACCTCCGTAACGAGCTAAGTGCATTCATTAAGGCCATTTACGAGGATGATTAAGTTCGCCACGATACAGCTGTTCTAGTTGATTTATTGAAAGTGTCGTTGGATTTGATTGAGAGACGGACTGTCATGGGATTCTGGTTGGATTGCTAGAGAACCCGTATGCCTGGTCCATTTAATTAGGGGATGTACGACGCAAAGTCTGTACATCCTAGTGAGCGAGCGGTGGGCTTAAATAGGGACGTGCTTTAAATTAAATATATATATCGTGGCAGCGTGTCAGCTTATGCCCTAATCCTTTTTTGGCATCAAAAGTCACGTAACATTGTTGGCGACCTCAATGGAGCAGCGAGTACTCCACGTCGTCATTCTACCAATGCGAATGAGTTTGGCACATGTGCCAAAATAGCTCTGTATGTACTGCGCGATAAAGTCGACAGTAGTGTTGATTTTAAATTTTACAAAATCACTGAACATATCTTCTGTACGAAATTATATGTAAGTTAGGTTGAGGGGGGTTGTGCGATCGTCACAATAGACCAGGCACCATATCGGGTCCATCGCCATCACCAGAAAATTATGTGTAAGTTGAAGAAAAAAAATTTAATAACATAAAGAAAACGTTTAAGTCTGTTTCTATTTCTACCAAAATGTGAGTTCTTGAGTTGATTCGCTTGCATAAAATACGACCTAAAAATATTACCCCAGTTTTAAAAGGCGTTACTTAAATTTATTGTTGTTTCGAATCGCGTCACGAGCAATACTTGCTGCAATTTGCATTTGTTTCGTAGTAAAATCGACTAAATTCCTTGAACGCATAATTCGTTGATAGATGTGGATACTCGGTCCCTGATAAAACGCGAAAAGAGCATGCCTTCAAAAGTTCCAATGAATCATTTCCTTGATCTTTGTGGCTATACGCACAAAGAAGGCCGTGTTGGAACATATTTTCACAGATAGGGGGACAGTGAAATCTCAAATAAGTACGAAAAGCTATAGCTAGATTTTTAAAATTATGCAAGCAAAATTATCTATATCAAAAATATTAAAATAGCGTTTTCGGCCACTCATATGGAAATCAAGGGAAGCCGTCATTTTGAAAACATCAATTGAAATCTATGTATGCATTTCAAATCATTAGATCCGTTTTTATGTAAACCGAATTTTGAAAAAAAAATTAATTAGAGAAACTGAGTTAAAAATTATTATAATGCATTAAGAATTCGCATTTTTGTTTAGTTTGTGTGGAGAGCTCTTGAGAAAAGTTCTTAAAAAGTTATAGCCCTGAACTGTAAGCCCACAAAGAGAAAATCCAAAGTTTTAGACATATCCGTCAAGCCGTTTACGCTGAAGGCCTCAGAAGACGACGGACAGAATTGCGGCACACACTTTCTTGAGTTCCTCTATGAACAAAAGAAAAACAAAAACAATTGAATCGCTATGAACGAAATTATTTATGATATCACTCAAAACTCGTAAACTCATTCAGAATATTGCGAATTTCGATTCCTGATTCGCTTAGCTTTTGCGAGACTATTCAGAAGAAGCGAGGACAGTCGCTGCATGTTGTCAAAACAATTTTATTTACGTTACGATCAATAACATTGATAATCCACAAACGAACAAATTTAGATCGAAGTTTTTTTTTAACTCAATTAACATGTTTTATTAAATACTTACTGCCTTATTAGTAAAGGCTGCTTTATGCAGTTACGTCAAATTTTTGTTTGCTAACTAACGTCTGCTGGCTAACTAACTTGTGCACGTATGTTTATTAAAACCTCGGTTTTTTTTTGGGGGGGGGGGGGAGGTCGGCGCCGTGACTTTGTAGCTAGTGTGTTGGACTACTAAACGAGGGGTCCTCGGTTTGAATCCCGAAAGAACCAAATTTCATCTTAAGGTTTTTTCCCACTGCGCCACCTGTCGCGAACGTCTGACAAACATCCGAGAGTAAAACTGTCATGAAAGAGCCGTTTGGACTCGGCGTAAAGCTCTAGATCCCTTCCATTCGTGCCAAAAATTGAAAACCCACACAAAACGAATGGTTGTGAGAAGCTAGGCCTTGGGTCCCACAGACCTGTCGCGCCAAAATATTTATTTATTTATTTTTAATCCAAGGTTTTCTATTTGTATTGTTTTTATTGCACTTTGTTTCCATTAGGGCCCAAAACTATACTATCTTTCAAGTTGGAATCAACCATGCGCATTCACAAAGTTTCATTGAAATCGGTTGAGCGGCTCTGAAGATCGACCACAGCGCCACCTGTTGATTCTCTCGCACTTAGCAGTAAAGTGTTTCTATCACAAAAGATCAACAAACTGTGATTTTGAAAATATTTTTTTTCTATATTTGAAGTGTCACTACTCGATTTCTATCCAGTTTATTTTATTTTTTTTTTCAAAGTGCGTTTCCCCATGAAAAATGTAATGTGTGCCTACAACGCCACCTGTTGAGAATTTTCCAACTTTTCTTTTCTTCTAAACCATCGCTGATGTAAGACAAACAAAACAAAACAAAGATCATTCAAATCGGTTGAGCCGTTCTCGAGTTTTAAGCATCTGAACAAACCAAGATCCATTTTTATATATATAGATATTACATACCACAGGTTACAGCTAAAGGTGTGGGTATGGTTGATAAAATAGAGAAGAAGTAAAATACATCGGAAAAGTATTTAAAAGTTTTAAAATGAAGGATTTGTTTTTATATTGAAATTAAAGGTATTAAAAAAGAGATCAAAAAGAGGGCAAAAAAAGAGCCACGCGAAAAAAGAAAGTGTAAAATAGATCGCTGACAAAAAAGAGAACATGTTTTCTTTAAAAGAGATGTTCGGGAAACCGTAGCGTACTTTTTATCATGTGGGTTTTAAAGCCAAATGATGGCCCATTAAATGCACCTGTTAATAATTTATCAAAAATCTCCTTTCAAATGCATCTTTCTGCCCCCGTCCCTTCGGAACGCCAATTACGTATAGGAAATGTAATACGGACAAAATGCAAAAAACGAACACTGTAATTGAAATCCCGGTGTTTGCGAATATAACCCACACAGGAATTACAAAAAACTGGGTAACAAGAACAAGGTTTTTCCAATTTCCCAATCCAAGCGAAGAATTAACAGTCGCTCGTACTGAATCTCGTATCCTTTCATGAACTCAAAGAGGAATCGTAAACTGTTCAAAAACTCGCCGAAAAAGTACTTCGAATGCATATTATATGAATTCAATTTTCATAACACTCGCCATAAAAAAATACCCATTCCTCGTATAGGTACCTATTCAAAAAAAAAATAAAATTACAAAATCCTTTACTCCTCAGTCCGAGTTCAAAAAGCCAAATAATATGGCGCATACTGTGTCCTGCTGTGTGCATGTTTTGTGTACTTCGTTTCGTTTTTGTTTTTGCTCTCCGACGTGCGATGATTTGATTATAACTGTAGAGAGAAGTTTATATAGAACGAATTTTACTCTACTGTAAAAAAACTGTATTCATTCTAGCTATACCGCAAATAAACAGAAATGAGATGGTAAAGGAAGTGTGTTTTGTTTGTTTGAGGTTCTACAAACGTTTGCATATGATCTGCCAATTCAAGCTGTGAAAGTTGGCTATCCTACACTATGCGACAAAGAGTTGAATATTAATTGCCTTAAATGATAACAGAAAGGGAAGAGGGACGAAGAAATCTGCCCATCATTTGCCAGGATTCGATTTTACTTTCCTCCTGAGTAGATTTCCTTCCTTTGCACAAAGGATTCAAATTTAAATATAAATTAAGTAATCAAGCAAATTGATTTAAATACATCCCATTTTATTCTCGGTCGTTATTATGATCATCATATATGACTCCTTCAACCTCATCCAGAGTGACAATCAACACTCTCGTCCTTTTGTTGTTTGCGCTCGTATTATTTTGCACTCTAATTGTGAATTGCCAGATGGCTTGATTTCACTGAAAGGATATATGACACAAAACAGTGTGAAACGAAGAAATAAAAAAGCGAACAACAAAAGGACTCCAAGGGCTATTATGCATTTAAAAAAATATATATACGACCGAATGTGGGACTCGCAATTCTTCGCCTTTCTGGTTTGGTTTCTTAGACGGGAGGGAGCCGGAGCGTACTGCCTGTCGTCCCGTGGTGCATATGTTTTGTGAATTCAAATCCTTTTTTCCTGCTCTATAATCAACGGCAATCAACTGAGATGCAACGAGAGGAATTCGAGTGCAAATTGAAATGCACAGACACAGAGGAGACTCTCGAGCTCGACTCGACTTTTGTTTGTTTATTTTTTCTCCTTGCATCGTCTTGTTTTTCTCTGGGGCACTCGGTGTGGGCTCTGGCAACTGTATTACTAGTTTAAATGGGACCAAGACACAGAAGCTTTACTGTATATAATATACAACTGTGGTTAAGTAAAGCGAAAGAAAGTTTTTGTAAGAATATTTTATGGTTTGTTAGAACGACAAAGTTAAAAACAAAAAAAAAAAGGGTTTTGTGTTTGAATAGCGTGTGAATAGTTGGATGCACGCGGAGCGTAAATTGTGTGCTGGTTTGTGGTAATTTGGTTAATGGTATTTCGAAGGAACAGTGGTCCTTGTTAGGGGAGCGCAGTAAATTATGGCTAAATTGACGGGAATTATTTTTAAGTGCGGTGTAGTTGGAATGCATATTCCATGTGGAATACAATTTCGAATGTGGAACAACAAAACGTGACAATTAAGTGAAACTTTTAAGTTTTTGTTGAGCGACATGATTTTTTTTTAAATTCACATATGCTTGTCCAGTAAAACGTGTGTACCGGTAATGACAGTTGCGTGGTCGACAAGACGTTTTTCTGCTTGTCATTTTTTTTTATATGCATGCATAATGTAACATCCGCGGATCTTTTGAAGTTTGACCCTAGGTTAGACGAAGGCGGACCTTAGTGGTCGCGATAAGTTGACCCTTACACTATTCAACAGGTTTTCGGAAAAGGAGGCATAGAACCTTCCATACAACCAGTACGTCTTCATATCAAGGTAACAACTGCGAGCACATTTATAGTTGCAAAGTTTGATGAGAGGGTGTAAATTGTTTGTGCAAGTCGCTTGAAAAATGTTAACACTTTTTGAATACCTTCTAAATACCTAGTCGGATGGCATATTATGTGTAGAGAAGGATGTTGAAAAAAAATGTCAATCGGACTTGGGCTTACCTAACTCCTTCAGAGGTTACAAAAAAGTGAAAGTCTGTAATTCAAAGGGAAATGATCTCACAGACTCAACACACAAGCTAAATTTTAATAGGGGACATTTGGAAAAGGGCGGCATCTAGCAGTTGATAGCACTTCTCACTTAAAGAGCTTCCATACAAAAAAGGAGCAATTAACTCGGAATATTGGCGCTTATTACAAATAATACACGAATTGTCCAAATTTGATAGATCCGATGCATAGTGTAAAACCAAAAATGTTGTTGGCAACTTCCATCTTGGTAAATCGAAATTTGGTAAATAAATTTATATTGCCCGTCCAAAGCAATTTACAAAATAAGGATGGGACTGAAAAAAAGCTTACCTTAATTTAAACGTTATGCGTGAAAGCTAAGAACATTTCTTAAGTCTATAATCTGGGATAGATGTCACGCAGCCATAAAATCTTGCAATGTTAGTAAGATTTCATGCAAAGTGAATATTCCGGACGAAAGCCCTAAACGTGTGTCTCACAAACAGATGATTCACAAGGTATACAGTGAGCCTGAGCATTTTCGCCTCTACGGGACATATTTTTACCAATCTTAGAATATCTTGGTTGGTTTGATTTTTAACTTTCTCGTATACGTAGTTAGAGAAAGGTATTGTAATCGTACAAAAAATGGAACTCGAGATTTTAATCAAATCTAACATTACGATGGAACTCGAAAAAGTGGGTCTCGTTATTCTGTCCGTCCTTTCCATGCTCCACAGCGCAAACGGCTGGACGGATTTATTTCAAACTTCGTATTTGGAGTTTGTGGGCTTACAGTTCGGGGCCATTGTTTTTTGCATGCTAACAGTATTATTAACGGTACTTCCAATATAACGGTTTTAAACAAGTTTCATTTTTTCAAAAACGGCTCTAACGATTTCAACCAAAATTGATATTTGGGCTTATGTAGGTGCGGTTAACATGGCTGCATACCCAATTTGAAAATTGGTCATATCACAAAAACGGTCAAAACTATTTCGACAAAAATTCATATTTAAGGTAATACGGTCATTCCCAACATGATGGCAAACTAAGTTTTTCCATAAATTATCCTATTTTGGAAAAATGTTGTTTTTTAATACTTTATTTAATTATGGTTTACTTGAAAACGGCTTTAACGATTTTAAACAAAATGTATACTTGCGCTACGCTACATGGGGTAAACATGGCTGCATATCCAGTTTTTGGCTAAAAAGGCGAATAACGGTACTTTTGAAAAGTGGTATTATCTCGAAAACGGTAAATACGATTGCAACAAATATGTATTTTTAAGGTAATATGGTCATTCCTAACATGATAGCAAACCCAGTTTTTCTCTAAATTGTCTATAATGGATTTTTGAAAAAAGGAATATTTTGAGAATTTGATTGTCTTTTTTTCACCTATATGAAAACGGCTAAAACGATTTTGACCAAAATGCATACTTAGAGTAAAATTGACGTTTTCAACAATATTGCGGCCTTCATTTTTGATTCGAATCACCAGAAACGCTGATTTTGAAAACTGTTCAAATCTCGAAAACGCGATTTTAGATTTGGATAAAACTTTAAAAACCACGTAATACTAACATCCTGAACAATACCCTATACTCAGTTTTTAGCTAAATAGTTGAGCAAGATTATTTTTCGAACTCAAAATTTCCATATTTGTTACTATTTTGTACGCAATATTTTCCAAAATCAGCTTTAAAGATTTTGACTAATATGCTTATTTACGATAACGTAAGTATTCTTAATAAAACCCCGTATTTAGTTTTTCTTAGAAAAATGCAAATAATGCCGTCTTATAAACATTACCGCACTACCAGTTAAAATGTAATCAGAACTAGTACTAGAAACTCCTTTTTAGCAAATATTTCCCACTTCTTCTTTTTTCAACCATATTAATCGTGAACCTTAAAATAATTCCAACCTATTGGAGTTTACACTATCAGAAACCCGGACTTCATTTACCACCAAACACGTGTAAATTCAAAAACAAATCTCTGAATTCTTTCATCACAAACCCTACTTCGAGTCATGGCCACCTACCAGCATCACCAATTTGAAAAATCTGATTTTATAGCCTAGAAACAATAATAAAAGACAAATAAACCACCCAAACTGATGATATGAACGAGAAAGTTTCGTGCGATCCAGTCGTGCACTTTATTTTTAGAGCAATCTGTACGTTGACAATATTCTGAATTGGCACTTAATGTTTGTGGTCTCAGAGGTTGAGATATATGACGCATCTTACTTTGCGTTGGCAGTAGCCAAATAGCTGATTATCAATATTGTTTCTTAATTTAGCAAGAGCAGTCTCCTGTCTTGTATTATTTAATAATATAATTTCCAGTTAGTTTAATTATGAATTCTAAATCCACTTCGGATGACAAAATGTATTTTTAAATGTCTGGAAATTAAGAACCCGAGATTGGACCCTACGACTAGCTCCTCACAATCATTCGATTGTATGAATTTTTAAGTTTAAGGCATCTGTTATTTTATACTTAGTCCGGACGTCTGAATTCAGAAGCTTTCTCTGATGTTTCTCAGAAGTTCGCAAGTGATGGCGCAGTATGAAGAAAAGATGTGAACATTTTTTTTCCGAGGATCGAACCTGCTTCAGTCAAATCGATCATCTGTGGTTACGGCTGTCAAGGAAATCATAATCAGGAAATGTGCTGAACTCAATGATTGTGAGGTTGGTCTGGACTATTTGTTATTTGTATGCTAACGCTCAGAGTGGCATAAAACTTGGCTGAAATCAAATTTTGCGGTAAAATTCAGCTTAATTGAAAAATGGTTGCTTAAATTAGTTTTCAACTTAAATTGAGCGACTTGTGTTAGACGAAGCATACAAAATTCCACGCACCGTTTCATATACATAAACCGAATTTAAAATATGCTCTTCATCGTTTCCAAAAACAATACAAAATCGATGAACGAGCAAACAACTCAATCAAAAAAATCTACAAACAAAATATACCCATACAGTCACCATATATAGGGTAAAAGGAATATTGTCTCGCACCTGAGGTATGTGTGTTCAATCGAAAGCTGATTAACCTGTCAGTCTAAAGTATCATCAGATACGACATTAAATTGGGAGGAAATGTGTGCGCGCAACATGGAATATCAAGCCATGACCCAATTGCCTTTCTCATTCTGAAGGACCCTATATAATTGAAACAAATAGCAACCTGAAACTGTAATACACACACTCGCATATATCTATTGCTAAGGCAGAATAAACAGAAGAAGGACTTTCGACCAAATTGATATTTATATCGTTATACATGGAATTGTGGATGAACATTTATACACAAAGTTTCATCATCTCTTCCTCTCCATTTGAAATGGAAAAGCCCCCAATGGAGTAGACAGAATTCAAAAGGAGAAACTTTTTTCCCAACAAAAAAACAACTTTTATGAATTGAAAAGTTGAAAACTATCTCCTTTGGCGTTGTGAATTGCATGCGATAAAATAGGATTAAGTAGAACTTACCCGAAAAAAAAAAACTTTTTAAAAGGGAATTTGTTTATGTAAAATTATGGTCCAAAAAAAGTGCAGATATACGACTTGGAAAATGTCATAGTCCATTGGGGCCGAGTTTTGTCAATATAACTTTGTAAATTTAGGTTAGGATTCCAGCTAACCTTTGGCAAGTAAGTAGATGCGTAGTCGGAAGGTTACGAATGTGGGCCAAAGATGGAAATACTCTTTTTGGGCACCCAAACAAGTCTTACATTAAATGGCTTCGGATGGTAATGATAAGTTAAAGTAGTTTTCGGCTGAAGCCTAAATTCGTAGTCAAAATCAGTAGCAGCAAACCATATAAAGTCGGTTGTCGAGGTATGAAGGAGTTAACAACAAATTAAGGAGCACAAGGGATTTTTTCCAAATAGGAGTATATTTCTATTGAAATATTAAAAAATATCCAGCTTAACAAAATTGGGTAGGACAAACAACTAAATAGCCTCCCTTATAAAACGGACTGGGGAAATGCTTTTTTTCACTATTAAATGGAGGTAGGTAATGTAAATGTTCCCCTACCAAAATAAGGATTACCAAACAGAGTCCCCCATGCTCCATTATATAACTGGAACAAAGAACAAATCCATCACCGCATCTTGCACTGCTGACACTAATTAGTATGGCGCCGCCGCCAGATAGTCGACTCTCAATTACAGACGCCACTTTCATACGTGTATATAATATAGGTACCTACAACGAGACAGTCAAGAAAAAAAAACAAATTTCATTACGAAACTTGTTGCATGTCCTGCCCTTAATTCAAATTGAGGGCTACAATCGCAATGGCAACCCACCCCCCAATTTGCATCATCACAAGACCCGCCATGGTGATTTGAAGCACTTCAACTCTCCATACACCGGGAGCCGCTCATCAACATAATTAATAGCAAAGAAGGCAAACGACAACGGCAACACATAAAAAGGATACACAGACACAAAAAAATGGATCCTCGGCGCGCATGAAATGAAATCAAAAGCTTTAAATTTTACAAAAGTAAGGGATATAATTATCCTTTTTTTTTGTGAGTGTGTGTGTCTGTCTGATGGAGGAGGTTAAGCGCAAAGGATGTGATATCCGACCTGGCACCAGCTCAGTAATTACATATTTAAAGAGGATAGCCGAACACGGTGGAAAATTGACGACAAACAAGAGAAGGGAATCACAATCTCATTGTATTAGCTTGACAGGATAAATATAAATGTATATGTATAAAGGATGCCTACAATGTACATAGTAACACAAATGAAAATGAAGGGATAATCAGGACAAGTGT
This sequence comes from Cheilosia pagana, assembly GCA_936431705.1. Classification (NCBI taxonomy): domain Eukaryota; kingdom Metazoa; phylum Arthropoda; class Insecta; order Diptera; family Syrphidae; genus Cheilosia; species Cheilosia pagana. Next base: position 39,062,212 of record OW386168.1, read on the forward strand.
GTCCTTGAATTATTTAGGCCCGCAAAACAACAATCGTTTTTATTGTTGACGACATTTCCTACGCGGTTGTTATTTATGGAAACTTTACCTATACCTGGCATCCTTTCGGCATTTAGCGCGCCTCTGTATTATCGTTTTGGTGAATGGAAACGAGCAACAACGGTATAATTGTGAGATATTTCGTTAAGAAGGATATGGAAGAAAGTTTCATGAATTATTTTGTCAATTGGTGCGCGAAACAGTTAATTTTCTCATAATGAGATGAGGCGTTGGCGTCGTAGCGGCCTTATTTATAGAAGAGCCCGACGAAATGGAGTGTGTAATGGGAAGGAATGTTGTTTGTACGGACATTGCTTGAGCGTTGGAATAAATGGGTTATTTCGTTCGGTGGAGGATGTATGTTTTGGAGACCTCTTTACAGGCATTAAGTGCGGTTTTGGTGATTGACATTAGGTTGTTGTGATGGGAGCGAAGTTTTTGCTAGAAATAAGGTTTTGTTGTTAAGTATGAAAGAGGAAGGGTGTCCCTGGAGTTTTTTTTTTTCAAAAAATTCCTATAACGATATGGAGAAAGTTGTAAAATTTTAGCTGAAACGAGGCTAAGTTCTTGTTAAACTTAGTTCGTTCGTAGCCTCTCGCTGGGTAATGGGGCATTTAAAATTTAGATAAAATGCACGGCTGGGTCTTTGGTCCTTTTCATTGTTTTCGAGATATTGAGCTAGACCCTTTCACGATACCTACCTAAGCTAAAATAAATAAATAAATAAATATAAATATTTTTGCGCGACAGGTCTGTGGGACCCAAGGCCTAGCTTCTCACAACCATTCGTTTTGTGTGGGTTTTAAATTTTTTTTGGAACGAATGGAGGGGGAGAAGCTCTTTCATGACAGTTTTACTCTCGGATGTTTGTCAGACGTTCGCGAGAGGTTGCGCAGTGGAAAAAAACCTTAAGATGTACTTGGGTTCTTTCGGGATACGAACCGGTTACCCCTCGCTTAGTAGCCCAACACACTACCGCTAAGCCACTGCGCCGACCTAAGCTAACCATTTTTTTTTTTTTTTTTTTTTGAGGAGTTGAGAAATTTGATGATATTGTTGAAATGGATGCCTCGGATGGCCGATAGATCGTCAAAGAAAGGACTACCCAGGGCACTGTATTTTGTTTTAGCTAGAGCCGAACATTCGCAAAGAAGGTGGAACACTGTTTCACTCTTGTTGTTGTTAGTGTCAGCGCAGCTACGACAGTGGGTGTTGTGTGGGATGCCTAGCTTGGCTGCATGAGTTCCCAGAGGCCAGTGGCCCGTACTAATCGCCGCAAGTCTAACATCTGCACACGTTCTGGAAAGGAGGTTATTTGTTCGGGCTTTGTCGAATGTTGGCCAAATCTTTCTAGAAATGACGCAGTTTGTGAGGTTCACCCATCTAGCCACGGCCCCTGCAGTGTAGTGAAGGAGGATTTCTCTCTTTACGTGTCCCAGCGGAGGAAAAACTTCCATCGCATAACATACGCTCAGAGCAGAGCCACGTCTTGCAAGTTCATATCGGCTTTCTCATTCCCTTCTATGTTCATATGGCCGGGAACCCAGCCAAGAGCAATTTGAAACCGATCACCTGCCCTGGCCAGTTTCTTCCTGCAGTCCACAACAAGTTTAGATGAAGACCTGGCCGAAACCAAGGCCTTAATCGTGGCCTGACTATCAACGAAGATGCCTATTTTGTTATCGGGTGTCGGTTCATATTTATACTACACGCCTCCCCAATAGCCAGAACTTCTGCCTGAAAGACCTTGGCTGTGTTGGGTAGGGGAAAAAACATGGAAACATCTAGTACGGCTGATAAAACGCCCGCCCCCACTTCACAGTTCATTTTTATGTTTGTCTGATAGACTTTTTAAACTAGGAACTCGAACTAACCCTCTGCAGCGGACTTATCGATCTTTTCGCCCATTATTTGAGTATTGAAAAAGGTTTTTCAAGTAGTTAAAAAAGCGTAAATTTCTATATTACAGTTTTTTTGGCATTAAAACGCATAGCTGTATTCGAATTCCTTTCTCCATTACATTCTTACATTCCGATGATTTTCTTGACATTTTGTAAGAAGAAGATGAATTTTGTAGAAGATCTAAAACACGATTCCTTTTCCCGTTTAAAAAAAAAAACCTCAGCTTGAGCTACTTAATTTCTTATTTATATAAAACAGCTTCTTATTTCGAAAAGTAGTTTAGCATTATATTATCTAATCCACATGTAACGTAATCTAACCTATTAAATTTGTGTTTCGTTTCAGCCTAATAGCTTTATGCACCTCATTAATCATATTCGAATATGATACACAAGAATTAAGTATAAAGTTTCTGTGGTACTATCAGCTAAGCTATGTAGTTATATTATCATGTAAGTTGACCGCCATTTTAATATTCATAAACTATAAATAAATCTTTGCTTCCAGTATCTATATGCATAGAATTAGCCATTTGTATTATATCAACGAGGGGTAGTATACTGGATTCTGGGGCCAGAACAACGATAAATATATGGATTTATATTAAAAGTTGTAAGTAACTGAAGACTGGCGCCCGACCTGAGGCTTAATTTTTTTTTATCTATTTCTCCCATTTCAGTTGTGATATTATTTGATATTACGTGGTTAGTCTTAGGTCTAATATGGATTAGACAATATTACTTTGATGCTCCAATGGAAGCAGCTAAGAAGATTTTTTTAGGTAAGCTCAAATTGCATCTAGATATAGTTTAAAATTCATGTGTAATTCCGTGTTCATTTTGCTGACAGCTCTAGTTATATGCAATTGGTCGTTAGTATTGATAACGCTCATAACAATATGGTGTACGTTTGATACTGCCGGCCGATCGTGGGTTAAAATGAAAAAATACCAACGATCAATGAGGGAGACTGAGTCTAGATTTAACTATAAGCGGAGTGGTAGCATGAACCGCAACTGGCGACAGAGGTAAGTCGCACAGCCGCACTATTCAACTAAATTTAATGATTTTTTTTATGAATTTTAGGAAAGTATTTCGCGCCTATCAAGACAGTTGGGACCATCGATGTCGACTGCTGTTTTGCTGTATGGGAACGTCGGAGCGTAATCGCAACTCATTCACGGACATTGCTCGGCTATTGAGTGATTTTTTTCGTGAACTCGATGTGGTACCATCGGATGTGGTAGCCGGACTCGTTCTGCTACGCAAATTTCAAAAACTCGAACGGGAGGCGATTGTCAGACAAGTAAGTTGCACAGCTATCGGCCGGCGTTTAAATAAGTAGGTATATAAAGCTGAGCTCGAAATTTACTCATCCAAATAATTGCCCACAACGCTGTCATCACTAATTCAACTGAAATTCAGCGTTGAATAATTCCACACTAAACACTTCCTTCCCGGCACCGAGAAATCCTGTTTTTCGCTGCCAAACAACATCCCCATCCACTGATTAATTATGTGCTGAATTTAATAATCCCCATCCCATCCTCCCGGAAAGTTCTGCCATGCATAAGGAAATGTACTTATCGTGCAGGCACGATGATGGTGGCGGATTAATTTTGCAAAACAACATCCATATCTACCGTCTAGGATTGAAGGATATATCTTATCATCTAAATTCAGACACTGTTTGTAGTATGTATGTGCATATGATTGCGCTCAGATATCAACGGGTTGAATTTCAATAACTCAAAAGGAGGGACTTTCGGGCTATGCACATGGACGCAATGTTGGATTGGATTTTGCTAGTCCACATGCATTGAACAATTCATAAACTGTGCAGTGAATTTAATAAAACTTCAACATGTGGCTGTTGTGTTGCACTGGGTCGTTGAAACAATATAAACAAATGGAAATCAATGCTCCTGGCCACGAAGTGTTGTTCATAAATTGGTTATTCCTTAAAAAAAAATACAAGGTTTTATTATTCAGCTGAAGTGAAATTGCTACTGCGGCGGAAATGCAAGTTTTGACAAAATTCGTCAAGCCGTTTACACAGAAAGTTTGTTAGGCTAAAGGCCGTCGCATTACTTGGTTTTTAAGTTGTATCCAAATCGAAAATGGCGTTTTCGAGACATGAACATTTTTAAAAAGCAGCGTTTTCGGTGATTTAAATGAAAAATGAAGGACGCAATCTGCCGTAGCGAGGTATCCGTCGGAACGGAAAATTCTCCGATTTCATAAGATTCGGAGGATTTTTGCTTCGAGGTATTCTTCGAAACATCTATTCGGAATATTTCTCCGACATTTTGTAACGCATATCGGCGAATTACGTTGAAGTGCGATGAAGTGTATTTTTTTCTTCAGTTTTTGACAGCTAGGTTTCGATATCCTCCGCAGAAATTGGTTGCGGAATTTGTTTACGATTTGGATTTGAGCCTCCGAAAGAGTATGCGTTGCGGAGAATTTTCCGTTCCGACGGATACCTCGCTAGGGCCGAATAACTTTGAAAACATCCATTTTACTCCAATTATGCAATTTAGTCAAAATTGTTGTAGCCCTTTTCATATATTATATAGAAAACCAAATTTTCAAAACACCATTTTACGTAATTTTGGTAAAAACTGAGCTCAGGAATGAATTTTTGTTACAATCGTATTAACAGTTTTCGAGATACGTGAATTTTCAAAAGTATCGTTATTTTTTAGCGAAAAACTGGGTTTGCAGCCATGTTGACTTCATGCATTTAAGCTCAAATATCTATTTTTTTTGGGTTCTATAGATCCGTTTTCATGTTACCTGCAGAAGAACAACGGTTTAAAAAACGATATTTTTCAAAAAAAAGAGCTCGATAATTTAGAGACAAACTTTGCTATCATGTTCGGAATGACAGTACCTATTACCTTTAAAAATAATTTTTTGAACAGTTTTCCAGAAGTCCAATTTTTGAAAGAACCTACCGTTTTTCGATTTTTTAGCGAAAAACTTTGTACGCAGCAACGTTAACCCCACCTACCTTAACGCAAATATAAATTTTGGTTAAAATTATTAGAGAAGTTTTCGAAAAAAATCAAACTTTTTTAAAAACGTTTTCGGGAAAACCCGGTTTTCGTCTAGGTGTGAATGTGAATAGGGTGTTAGGCTCAATTTCTAAAACATTTTTTTTTAAATCGTTGAATTCGAGTGACAACATCTTCGAAAAGCTTTATTTTGTCACTTTCTTTATATTTTGCTGAATGTATGGCTTGGTTTTACATGCGGGTTGAACTTGAATCGTTCTTAAAAATGCACTTGACACTGTTGACACCTAATTGTCGACTTCTATTACATTCCACGACTGATTCGCGGCGCTTCTTTCAACTAACGTCAGACTACAGCACTACTTATATAAAAATAGTATCAGCTCTAAGCTAAGTACTTAGATGACAATTTGTTAACATGGAGTTTGACATAAATATGATACGTCTTGATGCTGTAAAAAAACGCGGACATTAATAAAAATTGGCTTAGGTTTACGGTGTTGAATTGCTTTTTCGTAATTCATAGATGTTTGTGGTTACAGTAAAGCTATATACAACTCTTTAAAAAAGAGTTTGACATTAATTTGACGTTTATCCTACCTTACCTTAAAACACCTTTAAGTACGTGAAATATTTTTTTGGGTGTTATCATCAGCTAGTATAATATTTCTTCTGCCCATTTGACATAAGACCGTTTAACAAAAATAATTGTTTTACTTTCAGAGAAAAAACGGAACATACGAATTTCTGAGTGGAGTTCCAATAACAGAGCACACACAGTTCCTAGCGTTAAACGATACCAAGAACTATGATTTCTTTCAAACTGTCATCCATTACATGTACTTTGCACAAGGCGCCTACGGTTGGCCCATGTACTTCATAATACATCGTTCCGGCCTGTGGCATCTGATGCCAGAAATGCAGTAAGGGCTTTCGAAATTCCCAAAACTATTTCGAAAATCCCTACATATAATCAATCTGTCTCTCTCTCTCTTAGGTGCTTGGGTTGCTGTTGTGGCCACAGCGATGATGTGGAAATAATTCAGGACAACTGTTGGTATTGTAACTATGCGGCATTGAAGAAGACGCTACAAGTTGGCGACATCGAAATCGTCTATGTCACGTACCATGTGGACGTTGGTGAGACGCCATTCTTTGTCGCTGTCGACTATACACAAAAGAAAGTTGTCATCAGTATACGTGGCACACTGAGTATGAAAGACATCCTCACCGATTTGAATGCCGAGGGTGAGGTGTTGCCTCTTAATCCGCCGCGAGACGATTGGCTGGGCCACAAGGGAATGGTACAAGCAGCCATCTATATCAAGAACAAATTGGAGGAGGAGAATCTCATCCAGAAAGCCCTAACACATAATCCTGCCAGGAATACACAAACTTTTGGTTTAGTTTTAGTCGGCCATTCGTTGGGTGCTGGCACAGCAGCCATTCTTGCCATACTCCTTAAGCCAGAGTATCCGACGTTGCAGTGCTTTAGTTATTCGCCACCAGGTGGGCTGTTGAGGTAAGGACGAGGTTTTTTTTCTGAATTAGAAATTTGACTCTCTCCACTGTGTATTTATGTAGTATGCCTGCGGTGGAGTATTCAAAATCTTTTATAACATCTGTGGTGCTGGGGAAGGATGTTGTGCCGAGGATAGGACTGCATCAGATGGAGGCGCTTCGTGCCGATTTAATAAATGCAATACAAAGAAGCGTGGATCCAAAAGTAAGTATATCCTTGAGTAGAAAGGGGACCGAGTTTTTTTCTCAGTTTATTGCGATAGTTTGTGAAACACATGGAACGTGATTGGAATTCCCTGAGATTGGAAGAATTTAATGTAGATTGGCATTGCAGATGGCAATCTTATGTTGCTGTTGAGTACCCCTAAACAGTCACGTGCCTTGCGAAGGGATATGCAATCGATTTTATAAATTGTGATGAATTTCATTTGATTTTGGCTTAACACCAGCTTTAACCAACTCGTTGTCTGCCATGGTCGTGTCTCTTTTTGAATCTTGAATCACTCCCCAGAGGATGTCTGCAGATAGCATAATGTATATATATGTTTGAAATTTAATATCTAATGTGTGTCCTTTTTCTCTTCGTTTTTTTTTGTGAATAGTGGAAGACTATATCCTGTTCTGTGATATGTTGTGGCTGCGGTCCAGAGCCAACATCCGTGGTGGAGATGTCTGGCAAGGACACACACATAAACCAGTATCAAGAGGTAAGTGACCGAATATATAATCATTTCTTATCATCCTTTGGCTCCCACTCTTTCCATCCATAACATGAATATGAATGTAAACTAATATGGTTGTGCAAACACTGTCCTTTTTCTTTCTCCCTCTCTGGATCACAGCAACGTGGCACCGCCCGAACAACAAGTGCTCATCCTACAGACAGTTCGATAGCTTTAACACTACATCAACCATTATATCCGCCCGGAAGGATAATACATATTGTTCGGCACCATCCCAAGCCCGATGAGTAAGTTACATTTGTTCGTTCTGTTTTGTATGTGTTTGTTCTTTTTGCTACCAATGCTGCCATCGCATCGCTTGGTTGTGAATTGGCTTTGCGTTTTGGCGAAACACGTATGTACGAGCTCCTGTCGCCCGTTATGAAACACCTCTGTATCCGTTTCATTTTTTTTTTTTTTTTTGGGAAAGAAATGCGAAATGTTAAAATAACACACCAACTTCCGGTAGCAGTAAGTGGCGAAAGAATGGCTGTCTAATGACACTGCATTCAGGTGGGAGAACTTTATTGATCCCATTGTGTGTACCTAGGTATTTATTGGGAGTTTAAGTTACGCAATGAACCAAAGGAACCAGAACACCGCCATATTAATTGTAATACATTTAACTACATTTCATTCATCTTGTCAGTTGTCTTAAACTACTCATGTCAACTGCACAATGAGACTGTTCCCGAACTTATTACAAAAAAAAATCGTTAAATGTCAGATTTGTCAGGGTAGTGGAAAATGTTCTCTTACTAAAAAGTAAGAAAATCGTTACAACTACAATCTTACTAAATTTCACTTTTTTTTTGTTTCAGTTGACAGATTTAGAATAATTTTACTAACAGAAATTGTTCTGGTAAACATTATAGTTTAATTCTATGCAAAGCGGGACATTCTTAACGATAAGTTTCGCTTTTTTCCAATTTTTCCGTTTAAGGGAACAGTAGAACAGGGAGGCAGGCTTACTCTGCGAATACGGTAAAATGCTAGCGTATTAGGTAATTACTACTACGTACGCCTGACTACAATCGCAATGAATGTCAAAATAAAATAAATGCACTCTCGTGCTCGATTTACGCTATTAATCTAGTGTATTAAACCTGTTTTGAATTTTTTTTTCGTGTAACTAAAGTTAATTATGGTAACACTGCAAATGTCAAAGTGAAAAACCAATGGTTCCAAAGATATTACATACTTACATAAGAGGTCACTTTCTAAAACATAAGGTCTGTTCCTTTACTTTTAAATCTTACGAATTTTTATAAATTCTTCCGCATTTTACTCAATTGTCGTTCCTCAACTCGAAAAATTCGAGAGAGCAAGATATTTTTACTCGACGAATTTCTTTGCGTGAGAATTGAAACAACTGTCAGTCGCCTGAAAATTGACAGCTGATTTGAATTTGTTGTTCTATTTGGCATTTATGAACTATCTGTCATTTTTCACAGGTTACTACAAAAGCGTTCCTTAACTTTTGCATAAGTTTCCCTCTCTGAGAGAGAATTCATCCCTACACTGTCATTTTGACAGTCTTTTCCATTTTTCCTAAAAAAGTGAAGGAACAGACCTATAATGTGCGTAGGAGAAGTGTCAAAAGTAAAAAGTGATAACGAGAAAGTGTTTAAAGCGGTTGCATGTGGTGTTTTTTTTTTAATGGCACGGCGACAGGACGCAGTACTAAGTTCTACATAATACAAAACAAAAAAATACAGTTTCTTTTAAACAGGGAAAAACAATCCCCAACGGACATGAAGGATATACATATTTTTGCTCCTCATTTATGCACAACATTAGAACAATTAAAATATTTTCGTTAGCTTAAAAAATAAATGCAACGAATTCATACGTACGTTTTTTTTATCATGGATTTTTAGATTTTTTTTTACGTAATCGGGCGTGAGGGCTTTAGGAATATTTAAAAAGCGAAACAAAATATCTCCAAGAAAAATTCCAGTTATTTTATTCCTATTTTTCCCGTCTTTTTATTTCTTTTTTTTACAGACAAAAATATGACAGGGGTTGGAGGTAGGCAAATCCTGTTATAAATATAAATGTATACATAGCAAATATAGCGAAAAAAGGATTCATATTATATCTGTTATTTTCTTGTAAAAAGGATTTGCATGTTTTGCATGATGATGATGATGATGATGGTTTTCGTTGGTTAAAAAGAGATAGGTTGTGAGTGAAAGGACAGCATAATCGAATAGAGGGACGTGCAAAGTGGGTGTTAAATACTTTCTAAATTGAAAATGTGATGAAAAAATTAAATTTCCTTTTACCACTGGGAAGTGAAGTATGCAACGTACAGCGTTTGCTTTTGAAGGATTATTTTTAATTCGATTTTAAATTGAGTCAAAAGGTTTGAGTAGTTTTCTAGTGCCTGCGACAGGTGTGACTAGCCAGCATTCAAACTGGTGGTGTAGACAAAGTTCTTCGAACCCAGCGGGCAAAATTTGATTTATAGGTATTTAGCTTGCACTCAGATGTGACAACATAACGTAAATGAATTTGTGTAAAAAACCTCTTCAGGGATTAGAAACTAATTAATGGATACTAAATTAAATGCGTTTTGGGGTACGAACGTTTAACGCCCACCGCTCAGATCTCAAGGAAACACTATAGCGTCTATTTGTCTCACCATTCCCGCCATTTTTGAAGACCTAACGCAAAACATACCCCACAACCGATGTATATTTTAAATACTTAAGCTAGGTAATCGGGCAGGTAGATCAGGGTCTACCTTACAATAACACACTCCTCGTCCTCGTGGACCCATTGTGATGCCTTTTTGGGTTTTAACCGAGTACGTTGTATCGGTTGTTATCATCCCTTTCCTTCTTGTGATTTCCAGACGCTGTCCAGCCATCCCGATGTCCTCAAAAACCTGTAAAGATCAGACAGTTAGACATCAGAAAGTTCTTGTACGTCTTGGAAATAATAGTTTCCAAGTGTTCTGTTCCTCAAGTGAATGAGACTCTAACAATGACAAATTAAGTGAGGTGTGTCCTCGTGGACTTCTTCGCCACCACAGCCCCTACCCTAGTCCTCCTAGTCCTCATCTTTGAGATTTAGTTTCACTGTGTGGTCTCTTAGGAAGTTATGACTAAGATAGTGATGACCTGTCAAACTGAAGTACATAGTTTATTGTTTCGGCCACTCTTATATTCTGGCCAAAGTTTCCGTGATATTTCGCAGGTAGTAAGTTCTTTCCACCTGTTGTTGGCTTTCATACGATTACTCTAAGATTACAAAGCGGTGGCTTGATCGACTGAAGTGCTCTATCACGGTCACTGTGTCCAGGGACCCAGCAGAGGTGTGCTGCGAGCAAAGAACCTTGAGCTCTTCGCGGCAACGGTGGACACAATTACTTATGGTTTTAAATAACGTTGCTACATAAGAGGTGCCACGCCCCCTACACGACACCTTTTTCATTGTTCTCAAAAGACCCACGGCGGTCCATGAATATAAGATAGGATAAACAAACCCTAAACTAATAAAGACCAATCAGACTTCATAAGTTAAAGAAGAAGATGTTGGGCGGTTGAAGGCCTCAGATAATAAGGACATTTGCGAAATTTTTTGACAGTTGACATTACATTTTTTTAAATTAAATCTTACACATTAAATTTCCACCTTCAACTGTTGAGATCTAGCTGTGCCATTGTATCTTATATTTAAGTCAATCGTATAAAAGGTTTAGCGTTGATGTTTAATGTTTTTTTTTTAACTAGAATCAATCCAATCATTAGGACACTCGAACATTCGTTAAATTCGTTCATTGAAAGACAACATGTACATCAAAATTAATCACAGCATGAGTTGTTAACCAATTCCAAAGTACCTAACCATCAATTAATTCATTAGCCCTATACATATAGTTTGTCAGTGTTCTTCATACCTATACGCATAAATGAACAGTATCTATTCATGTAGGTTCATCCTTAAAATGACTGCATGTGAAAACAAAAATTAATTCTCACAAATAACTAACTCCCCCCGAATTGGTCACATAAAAAAACACAAACTTAAATAAAAATCGAAATTTGTTTCTAAATTCAAACTCTAACCTCGCACTCATATGTTGCGCATGATCGTTTGTCTATATAGAAAATAATTTAGCTCGATTAACTGAAATCTTTAAACGACTCTCTATTCTACAGGAACGTATTGAAAAATCGGGAACCCGTCTACCAAGCCATTTGGGCCGATACAACCGACTTCGATGAAGTGCTAATCTCACCTGTTATGCTGCAGGATCATATGCCTGATAAAGTTTTGGCCGCCCTTAAAAAGGTAATTGCCGATGTGACTGTGGAGAAAACGTCTGAAATTGTTTAAACACAAATTTATTGATTTCCTTATAAGTTTTGACGCTTTTTGAGATTTTTTTTTCTTTTGAAAGAGTATTCTGTTTGACATTTAACATTATTTTTTTCATTAGAATGATTACAAATAAGAGTAATATAAAAGCAAAAAAAATATGCTTACAAATTTTGATACGAATGTATTTTTTTGTAAATTTTACTTTAATTAATATTTTAGTTTAACAGCACACGAATAAAATTTGTAATTTTGTTGCACTTGTATTCTTAGTTTATAACGCGAACATTTTTTGTTTTATTTTAAGCTTTTGTTGTAAAAAGAGAAAGAAAAAATACCAATGCACTTATGTTGTTGAATAAAATTTGAAATAATTTGTTTTTTATTTTTATTTAAAAATATGATTTTAGTTGTTGGTTTTATTTGTTTTAATTTCCGTATTTCTTTGGTTACCATTTTTGTTAAATTATATTTCGCCTGGTTTTTTGGGCCTCGGACTCTCCAGCTTATATCCCTTTCTCTCTACATAAATCTAAAGTGTAAACTGAAACTGAATGGTGTGTTGTTGATAAAAACCCGGAACGGAATTAAATAAAGTTTGTTTTATCGCTTAATCCCTTCTCGCACGTAATGTTGGTATATATCTGCACATTAAGTAACAACAAACGAAATGACATAAAAATTAAATAAATAACAGAAAGTAGGTGGACAGTAAGTGATATTCCCTTTAAATCGCGAACAAAAATAAATACAATCCTTAATGGTGTTATAAATGTAATTTAAAATTAAATAAAACAAAAAAAAAACAATTTTAATACTGCTAAACAGGAAAACAATATATCCCGCTTGTAAAATAAATTAATAAAAAAACAAATCTAGTAAAATTAGTTAGTTCCAAGTCTTACTAATTGTTTTAATTGAAAATATACACAAATCTACAGGTCGTGGTGCATAAAGATCAGAGTATAAATTATGACAACCAAAGAGAATCGACGTCTAACGTTGATTTGAATACAAAGCCCATTTATGACACCAGGTATTCAATGAAATTTTGTTTTTGTTTTCTTTAGAAAATCCGTCAAAAAATTATTCTCAGTGTGTGTATTTTGCTCATGTCCCTCGGTGTTAATATTCATATATACCTAAAGTTTTTTTTTCACTTGTTTCTCTATAAATGTTTAAATTTAATCTTTTGCTATGAATGTTTTTTATGGTAATTATTTATTTATACTTTTTTTTTTCTTAACCTTTAGTACAAATTTCCTATATACACACAATTTAAGCTGTCTGTAACGTGGACAGATTGGAGTTTTTTGAGTGGTCCTTTCAATTTGTAGCCGTCATATTAATAAGGCTTGCAATACTTAGAAATATTCGCATAATCTTCACTATTAGAGCTGTCGATTGTCGTCTTTAAGTCATTATCCATAATGTTTGCACACGAGCTATTTATAGTTAAAGTCTGAACAATTAAATAGATGTAGTTTCGAAAACGCCTTTTCAACGATACAACTAGTTGGACTTGGACAACTGAGCTGAATATTTGGTACCCAGCCTACGAAAGAAACTAATATACTAGCTTAAGCTTACATAGTCTCATTACACGGTTTGCAACTTTTTTTTTTTTTGGTAGATGTTTTAAGACAGACGAAATAATGCGAATTTTAAAGATGAACCCATGGTAGGATTACCTGGAAGTAATCCAGCTTAAGTAAATAGACATTACAACTGGCATTGTAAGTCGCAACTGTATGTCAGGGTTAGGAAGAGTTCTAAAAATTATAGCGTCGGCCATGATGGGATTACATGGGATTAATCAAACTCAAGTCAATATGCGACTAAATGGCTCGAGTGTAGGTTGAAAGAGCTTCAGTCGATTTTCGTTCTGACAATTGTTAAAGCCCACATGATTTAATTATGAGATGTTAAGTCTGCAATAGTTTAAGCAAATACAACAAACACTGAAGGTATATCATCGCTGGGTCCTTTTTTGTAAGTATTTGCTCCCTTTAAGGGGAAATGAACTGAAATAAACCAAAATCGGCAGTACTAACGACTCTGCTTCCAATATCGTCTGGAATGGCATTTTGGACAGAATAAGCTGGAAAAAAATCATTCGTTTTTAAAGGTCAAGTTATATGCAGATCTTTATAAAAGTTTATGAAATGGCACAGCACTGTGATTATAAGGAAACATTTTTTCTCGAACTTTGTTGTTATTATTTTGATGGTCTTTTTAAGTCGCACCCTGTTTCAGAAAAGCAAACAGAAGTAAATTGTTTCAGTGACGTAGGTACTCGCTGTCAAGTTTAAGCATTAATCTCAATGTTTCGGTTGATATTATTTTATTTACTTTTCTTCGACCCACTGCCACGTCTGTTACGCAAATCATGTTGTTGTTACTTCCCTTTTAGTTTGTGTCGTTTAACTCTGCTTTCTGATGCCATTTTGTGTTCCTAAAACACTGAATGTTGGCGTCTCACTTGATCTTAGGTCTTTCGTCAATCGTCACACGTATTTTGCAAAATTAAACGAGTGGTCGGAAAAGAGCGCAAAGTGTATTCGTTATTTTTGTTTGTAGTTAACAATATTTTTTCCAAAGTCTTCACAGCATTCGAATCTGAAAAATGTTGGACCAATATTTGTGCTGTCAAAAGTAATTAGGCTGCATATTACCTGGGTTTGGAATAATTTTTGTGCCGGTCTTTATGCGCCTAGACGAGCGTTAGTTGGCATTATTTTGGAAGAGGTCTTAGCTAAACTAAGGGCCATAATATCAATTGACTTTTGTAACGGTCTTAGGAACACATTTTGGGAGCATTTTTAAGGTTTCAAAAACTTATTGGGGTAATTCTGTAGCAACTCTTGAAACGATTTTGTAAACTGTTTTCAAACGAATATTAGGTTAGAAAAGAAATGTGTATGGACGATTTTAAAGGCGATACATTTGACAATTTTTGTTGGCAAATTTTATACGGCATACAAATGCCAATTTTAGGGAGCAAATTTGGAGCAAATCATAAACACCCTCGTCTCACGCTATTTTTGGGAAAGAGTGATTAAAGTGATTTTTGTAATAATTTTTAATAAAATGTTGGTACAAAATTTTCTGGTCAATGTTTATGCGATTGTAGGGGAGACTTATGGGGTAATTTAAAATCATAATTTTTTCAAAACAGCATTAAGGAGAAATTCTGGGGTGAATTGTGGTCCCATTTTTCTACGAACAATATAGAGCGATATTTTTTTCTATTTGAGGATCCTTCTGATTTTTAGGAAACTGCGTAGAATATGTTGATGGGAATTAAGAAACGTTTAAGGAAATAAACAGTTCATCATTGAAAGTTTGCTACACACAAATAGAAGACACACTTTTTAATTTATTTATTCTAAACGAACTTTGATTGTTGCATTAAAATTCGATCCCGATATAATTTGCATAATTCGCAAATGTAATCCATTGTTCAGTGTTATATGTATTTGTATAGTCCTTAGGTTCGGTAGATATTTTAATGCTTTTTGTGTGCTACATACAACCTCACTATTGTCCTGGCTAAAGCGTGCACAAAATAGTCGGTTTGATTACATCTACCTACCCAAGGTTAAATTTATTTTCTTTTTATAATTGTGTGTTCATTTTCCCAAATTTATTTCTTTTGATTAATATTTTAGTACATTCCTCTGTTACTTTTTTACTAGTATTTTGTAGCCCGCAGCAGTATTAGATATACAAACGGTTCCAATTTTAAATAACTAATGCGTCCAATTCTCTTCAGGTTGTAACTACAAGCGGTCCACGAAAACCACAGCGACAAACATCGAACGCCTTTTCAACGCTGTCCAATGACATAAGTATTGATCAGCCGCTGTCATCGAATGGCATTGCAACAACAAATGTCGGTTACAGCGCAAACAATCGAGCCCAAAGTCCAATATCGAACATTACAAATTCCGTCTCGACACCCAATACCACACACAAACTGTGTCTGGAAACATCATTCACCAATTTGCAGAGTCCCATCGATATGCATCCATCGCTGCCGTTGTCTTGTGGGCCGGGTTCCAGTAAAGCCTCATCCATAGCGGGCAGTCTGTTCGGGCGCAGCCAGATGAGTTCATCAATGCAGCAGTACGACATATCAAGTATGCTGGACGTGAGTCAGGCAACAAATGGCACCAGCGCCACCAATGGACGAAGTCCTTCGGTGCCCAGTGAAGCGACGACGGTCATTATGACCGATTGCCCGCCCTCGGACTGTCCCACCCTGCACAAGCCGAAAGCGGTCGCCTTCGATATGGCTCTAAACTATTCAGCGATCACAAAGTCACCGTCCCCACAAATGCCACCGAGGAGTATTCTCCATCGGCAACAGTCCGCCCGGGCGGGTAAAAAGCCGACAAGTTTACCATTGGCTCCGCTAAGGCGGGCCTCAGACTGCCCCAAGGCTGTGGATTTAATTCACGACGATTGGTTTGGTTTGGCGCCGCTGGCAAGCCCTGAAACGCTATCGGAGATCTCAAGTATTTCGTCCCGCACAAGTGCCGCCATGAGTTTGGCAAACAGTATAGAGAGATATCTGCAGAACATGTCCATCAGTGAGAATGGAAATCAAGAGCTGATGGAGGGAATCTTCGAGTCTCAGTTGCACACACCGAAAATTCTTCGGCGGGCGCCTAAATTTACCGAGAACCTATCTACCTGTGCAGAGGATACCCGCTATGTGGATCAATACAAACGAATGGGTCAGGTTTTCGTGACCTTTCCGCGAGTGACGCCAATGCGACAGAATAGTCGCGATGACTCTAGTGATGAAAGCTTTGAGTCCGCGGCAAGCCACTCGAAAACGCTGCCAAATAAGAAGCGGAAAAACAGTTCTAAATCCGCCGACCAAATCGATGAGGACGACAGTGCGGCGAATACGCAAAGGCTCGGCAAGAAGCTCACCTTTAGCGATAGCCAGATTCTCGATCGAGAATGTACGAGTTCCTGTCCCTCTTGTCCCTGCCGAAGTAGATCCGCATTTACCTGCTGCCATCGTGTCGATCATAGTCAATGTCAGAGATTGATGACACCGCAGTCACAGACCAATGCAGGTTCGCTGGACACCTATTACAGTGCTAATTCGTCCCTGGATCATTTCTCTACGCCACAAAATCTTATCCGTCTGCCATTGTCACAAGCGCCACAACCATCGAATGGTCACATTGTAGTGTCAGTGGATCAATGCCGTCCTGGTGTGCTGGAGTCACACTTTCCAGTCTACGACCCGATTGTGGTGGACACTGCCTCGGAGGAGGTTTCGCTTCTGCCGCAACCTTCGTCACCAGGTGGCGGCCAAGTGGCCAGTAACAATTACATTCATGCTCAAGTACAAAAACGTTCCAGCCTACTGCGCAAGCGTAACTCCACCGAGGAACGAATGTTCTCGCGGAATGAGTCACTGCCGCTGTTGGCCAACTTGTCGGAGAGGACATCATCGACATCGCCATCGCCCAGCTTTGTCAAGCGGAAAAGCTGCGTTTATCCAGCGAATAGTAGATTTAGCGGAAGCAGCAATGGATCGCCGGGAAGTGTGAAAGCGTTCGTGTCGACGTCGAGCAAAAGCGAAAGTAGTGTTTAGTAGGGGAGAGGTTAAGAGATATTGGACTAAAAGAAACAGTTTGCAATAGGTATACTCGCACGGGTCAAACTATAAGATATTTATACAAGAAAAATACCGTTAAATGACTATTTTTACGTTTGAGGTTGAATTGTTTGTAAAACGGTGGCAGCTGTTTAAAATTGTATTAAATTGAAATTTGATTAAACTGAGGTACTGAGATACACACGCTGTAACAGAATAGGTTAGGTGTCTAGCTAGGACCAAGGGGCTTTCGGGCCTGTGTGGCATTCCCTGACCAATTTGGAACATTTATGGAGAATCGAAACGCCGTTTAGTGGACACAATATCTTGACTGAAGCGTGGAAACGTGCAAACAAGGATTGGGTCTGTTGATACGTGCACAGAAGGTTGAAAAAGGCGGCCCTAAACGTTCATTCATGCCATAACACAATTTACCAATGCTTGAGTGTAGATCTCTGTCAGATGGTTCATCTACCTTCAAGAAAAACTGATGAATATCCAAAATGGAAGTTGCATGCCTCCTAGACTTCTGAATAAGTCTATTGTATGCAACGAAAATATGAATTGGTTTTGTCTTCGACAAAACTGTCAAAATTTGATTTTTGCTGTCAAGATAAAAACGTAGGCATCATTGGGGACGAGATATTCAACAATCAGTCTGTTCCTTTACATTTAAATTTTACGAATTTTTACGAATTCTCACGTATTTTACTCAATTGTCGTTCCTCAAACTCGAAAAATTCGTAAAAGAGAGCGGCTTCGAGAGAGCAAGACATTTCCCCTCTTACTAGATTTTACTCAACGAATTTCTTTGCGTGATAATTGAAACAACTGTCAGTCGCCTGAAAATTGACAGCTGATTTGAATTTGTTGTTCTATTTGGCATTTTGGTGGGTGAACTATTTGCCATTTTTCACAGGTTACTATAAAAGCGTTTCTAAACTTTTGCGCAAATTTCCCTCTCTAACTGAAATTGCATCCCCTTCACTGTCATTTTGACAGCTTCTTCCATTTTTACTAAAAAAGTAAAGGAACAGACCTAATATTTTTTATTAAGGCTGGCAGCTGTCCGATTTGATGTCTCAGTTGTGATTTGCCTAGATCGGTTACGCATAAAAATATTTTCAGCTGAAATTTATGGAAGGGTACCCGACGAATATAGTCAAGATTTTCGTAACTGAGTGTCCTTTCTGACCAATCTAGTTTTTTTCATTCAGAGTCCAGCCCAATGTACTTAAGACAATAAGACTTTTGAAGGCGGTGAGCAAGAATTCAATTTTCCGTCATTTTCAGGCTAAAGTATGACGTTGTTTAAAAATCAAAACGGGGTCAAATTCTCCGAGAGACCGATATAAGTGGAAAGCAATGAGAGCTCTTTGCTGCTGAACCACAATGGGAACGTCGCACTGCCAAAATTAAAGTCTAAAGCCAATAATAGTTTCTGAAGCGAAAAAAAACTCCAAAGAGGAAATGTTACATTCTGTTCTGTTCCGTTCTGTGTCTGTGTATATCGAGAGCGTTAAAAGCTTCACTGTCAGCAACGTTCATATATATCTAAGTATTTTTACCCAATATATTTAAAGACTTCTGTTGCCACTGATCCCCTCACTTTTTGTCGAAATAATCAACTTATTTGTCCCTTCCAAAAACAGTAAGCATAATCAGTCAGCCATACTCGTATTCAATCGAACGTAACTAATATAAATCGATCTCAAGTGCTCTAATACTATTTATACACGTTCTTATCAAAAATGATAAAAGAAAAGGGAATTACCAGAATATTCGTTTAAATTTGGTCCATGAAAAAAATAGAGATAGACAATGCCAGATAGACAATGTAGAACCCAGTCCGTACTAGAGCGCCCTTGGATCCACGTCAAATTGTTATGCTAACTGCGGGCTGTACCAAAATGTTTTTTTTTTTTTCAATCCACATACTTAGGTACTGTGCGGCTGATAAGCCGAACGCAGACACTGCCCTGCCGGTAAGCATAAATTACTTTCTACTACCGTTGCAACAAGCTGTCATCATACAAAACTTAATTCATAGAAATGTAACAATATTTGTTTCCACTTGACCCTTAAATAGATCAAAAAATTCAAACTTTGTGCCAAAAAACCTATAAAATTAAGATTAGAAAAATATTATTTAAACAAAAAATAATAAACATCACATGTCAATTCGATTAAGTCACGTAGACGTCATAAAAATGTCTTAGAAAATTAGCTAAGAACAACAAAGTTTATTCACACACAAAAATGTAAACTTAATGCAGACTTTAGTCTAGTTTTTAAGTAGGTCTTATTTAGTTAGTAAATTATTGTGTACAGTTGTAAATGTTTTTTTTTCTTTTATTTAACAGAAACTATTTAAAGTAAGACATTTTCCAAACCAAGCTCTTTTGAAAACCATAATTAAAAATAAAACCATTTTTTATTTTTTATTCTAAATTAAACAGAGATTAATAGATATTTAATTTATTAGTTGATGTCGGTAAGATGCGTATTAGTAGCTAATATATACTTGTACCTATATACTAGAAATATATAAATTTAAGATAGTAGATTATTTATATTTATTGTAGAGATCTCTATTATAAGTAGTTTTCCATTAACAGAAAATAAAGAAACAAAAATTAATTTTAACACAATTGTATATGAAAGAGTTGATAAGTAAAATAGAGAATGAGTTATTGATTCTCTAAATTTGTTAAAATGAATAATAAAAGAACAAAAATCATTATTCAAAACAATATTTTGTTTAATTTGTTTTCTTGTTGTCGAACCGCCAGCAGAGCGTGTGTCTAGTGTCTAGTGAGACAAAGTGGTCATCAGTCTAAAAGATGGCACATTCAAAAATCTAGTTATCTGAAAGTCGACTATCTGTCATTTTTCACAGGTTACTACAAAAGCGTTCCTTAACTTTTGCGTAAGTTTTCCTCACTGAAAAAGAATTCATTCCCTCATTTTTGATACCAGAGTAAAGGAACAGACCTATCATCAAAAACACTCAAGTCAGCCAGCTGTCAAACTTACTAAACACAACTATGTGGTTCAATAACCCATAAATCAAACTAATTTCTAATGTCGTTTTCCATTGGGCAAAAAGAGTTCGGACTCCGGAATCGAAAAAATCACTTCTGAAACCGTTCCATTGGCACAAAAAATACTCTTCTGGTGATTCTGAGAAGAGAAATTCGCTTAATTCACCAACACAAATGTGGAATCAAACAGTGAAGCAGTTTTCTTGTTCCATTGGATTTCAGAATGAGTGAATCCCCGAGTGAAACCAATGGAAAACGACATAACTCCGATTTCTCTCCAATCAAATTTCGAGTTTAAATTCAGACGATGTTAGTGCCATCTCTTAGAGAATTGCAGCGTTTTTACTACCCACTACAATTTACTCAATTTAGCGCCATCTGTATTTGTCTAGCAACAAGAAAATCCCTCTTTTCTTGAAGTCGATTAGGTAACAACCAGTGGTGCCAGATAAATTTTTACGAAATCTGCATTTTTAGACTTCAAAATCGTCAAAAAATCGTCATTGTCATAAAAACAATAATAATTCTCGATTAGCGCAACTAACAGAAATCGGAGGTAGTTGTAACAAGTGAGGTTGTTGCTATAACCAAGTCAAACACTTTTTGGAGATAAGTTGTTTGGCGATTACTTCTTCAGAAATGATGAAAATTTAGGTGCTGTATCAGGAGCAGGGTAAACCAATAACAGAAATGATTATACTAAATAATTACAAATTCATTGCACACATTGTTTTTTTTTTCCAAGTACATATTAGAATTGAACGTCTTAAAAAGTTGTGTGTCGGCTTCTTTGTGAAATTTTAAGTAGGCATTGCGAAAAAGCATGATTTTCAGTGATTGATAGAAAAAAATTCTCTCATCATTTGCACATAAGTTGGGAAAACTTAGAGCGGCAAAAATAAATTTAATTATAAAAGCGGAAATGCATGATTGATCACAACACAACACTTGCATTTGCTTGAGACCTAAGAATCTGCAAATGGCTGTCCAAAATCGGCAAATCGTCATTGAGGCTGAAAATCGGCAAAATGACGATAAATCTGCAAATATGGCACCACTGGTAACAACAGCTGCTCTGCTGTCATTTGTTTGGCAGTGACAAGTGTCAACAGCGTCTATCAGTGTTCTGTGATAATTTACCTTTGAGAAATTACACATTTACCTTAGAATGTTACTGTAAATTATAATTTATATTCTTAACTTCGTATTTGATAGTGCTTCAAATTGAAGCAAAAGTAAAATCACGATGTTACCGCCCTCGAAAATGGTATTTGGTGTTGGAAGATTCGCATCTACTTACACAGCTGATATTATTTTGAGTGCGGAAAATCGCGCCAGGTGTCTAAAGTGTTTGCATGCACTGCCACCTATGGGTATACGCCTCAGTAAGTCCAAAGTAGAGGAAAAATACGCTTCCGTTTTGATTCCGGTTTGTATCGATGCGGTTGGAGAAACGTCAATTTTGTATACCCGCCGGTCGGGTTTGTTGAGTCGTCACGTCCGCCAGATTTCATTCCCAGGTAGTTCAAGGAAGTGGCGGTTGGTGGTTCATAAAATAAATGCATTTTATTTATACATCAGGTGGAATAAAAGATCCAGAGGACAACAGCTTTGAAGACTGCGCGCTACGGGAAACTGAGGAGGAGATTGGGCTGCCGAGGTCACGGGTTGAAGTGTGGGGCTGTGGACCAATGATTACACCGCCACATACAGCGGCTATTATGCCGGTGTATGCTATTGTTAGAAATTTAGATCTAAAGGAATTGGTTCTGAACAACGCAGAAGTTGATGAAGCATTCACTGTTCCTATTGAACATTTAGCTGCTCCGAAATCGTTTAGACACACGCAATTCAAGAGCGGATGGAGTAGCCCTGTTTTTATGGTGGATAACTATCGAATTTGGGGTATAACTGGGTTTTTAACGAACAATTTCCTAAACTGTCTACTGCCAGAAAAAGAGCGCAGAAAGAGGCCTAAAATTAAGTTTATCAAACCGTATAGAGAGAAATAAATGTTTGAAAATGCGGCTTTGTTTGAATTTTCTTCTCGATAAAAGTGAGTGTTGTTTTTCATTATTAGCATTCTTTAAGAGATAAACATAGGTTCTGCGTTCTGTCAGATGATACTTACAAAGAAGGTTCTATGCATGGAAATTTACCGATTTGTTTTTAAATAGGTACCAAGTTTATGAAGTATGTCGAAAGTGAGGTCATAAAGAAGTGAGAAATTGTCAACATTGTGCAAATCATGCCTTAATAAATCGTTCAATTGTGTAAATAGAACAGATGTCACTCACGTATTTTAAGATTGAGCATTCTAATTTTAACTATTTATTGAGCATCGTGAAACTAAAATTCTTTGGTCGTTTTTTTGTGAATAGGTACCTACCATAAATCTTAGCAACGTAGTTAAAGTAATGGGTATTATATGGCTCCACAATGATCAGAATAGAAAACTTTCCAATTCCGCCAGATACAACATACTTTTATTAACAAGAATATCTACGTAGATGATAAGACCGCCTTGTCCACTAGCTAGTCTAAGTTTTACATTTTAAGCTGATCCATATCAATGGCTGTCTGAGTTCTGTGACAATAGCCTATCATCTGGGAGAATACTGCACACAATTGAACGGAATACTCTGCTCTTTCTGTCAATTTTTGACGATTCGCTATTTAATTGGGTTTTGTTTGAAATATCACTGTAGACAATTAATAGTGATCGCCAGAGTGGCAGGTATAACCTATCTCCAAGTGCATATCTACATTGTTGAGTGTTTATACTTACATGCAGCTAAAAGGCAAAATAAGCTACAGTGCAAGCGGATGTGAGCTATTCAACTGTTGAGTAGACTTTCTTTACTATACTTTTTAGAGTAGAAACTTATTAAGTATATTAGATTACATTTTGTGGTCTTGAGTTGAATTTTGTTGTTAGATGATAAAAGATAGGTTGTACTCGAGCCACTCGAAATGTTCTCAATGAATGCAATTTCAATAACAAATTCGAAAAAAATGTACATTACCAAAATTCAATTATACTGCATATTACACCGCGTCTCCACGAGTCTGAAATTTATGTCAAACTTTTCAGTCAGACTTCATGTCGGACATGTTTGTATTGTTTTGGCTGGGCAAATTATTGAATTAAATGACTACGAACATTTAGAAAACCAGATGTTAGACGAAAATATGTAAGAGAAGGCATAGATTCTGGGTAAATAAATTTGCGAATTATCAAAACGAATGATTTTTTGATGTCAAACGCTCAAATGTCAAATTTCAGTCAGGGTTCATGTCTATAGAGAAGACAAGAGGTCTGTTCCTTTACTTTTAAATCTAACGAAGTTTTACTAATTCTTACGAATTTTACTCAAATGCCGTTCCCTAACTCGAAAAATTCGTAAAAGAGAGCGTCATCGAGAGAGAAAGACATTACCCCTCCACTGAGAATCTTACGAATTTTTACTCAACAAATTTCTTGGTGTACGAAGTGGAAAAGCTGTCAGTCACAGCTGATTTAAAATTTCTTGTCCTATTTGACATTCGATTGCATTTGTTTTGATTTTTTTGTGCATTAAAATGGTATCAACAGGCGGCAAAATAAATATTGAATGTTCACCTCGAACATTCCATCGTATTGAAAATGGGAAGTAGACATTAGAGAATATGAAATAAAAATTTATTGAATTTAGTATCTGTCATATCTGTCATTAATCATAGTTTACTACAAAAGCGTTCCCTAACTTTTTCGTAAGTGACTCTCTCTGTGAGAGAATTTATCCCCACCACTGCAATTTTGACAGTCTTTTCCATTCTTACTACAAAAGTAAAGGAACAGACCTAAGGAAATAAGTCAGACTGAAATGTCCAGATATGTGTCTTGTCCACAAAATCGCGGTCTACACCTGACTTTTTGAAGTCATGACTTGAGTCTTGACTGAAATTAAGTCTCGTGGAGACTGGGTGTTAAGTAGGCAAAACTGAAATATAATTTTTTTTAATTGGTTGGAGTGTTTCTTTTAGATACTCGAATTTGTGCAGCCACTGAAAGTTGGCTGATCACCAGAAAAACAGAACTTTTACATAATTTTTTTACACTGTTTTACCTTTCGGAATGCCTCATTTGTCAAATTTAACTCACACAACGGCTTTTAGCTTTCATAGTACCTATAGTACTAAAAACTCTGGAATCCTTTATTCACATGTTACGTAGTTACAATCGAACCCGCATGTTGGGGGATTGTTCGATGTTGTTGGCGATAAAACTCTTCCCGTTTTGCAGCTACTAGACCTTGTCAAGCCATCCTGATGTATTTATGAACCTGTAGAGATGGTTAGTGAGCCACCAGAGAGCTCCTCTATATCATGGAAGTAGTAAGTAGTAACTTTTAAGCGTTTTATTCCTCAATTTGAGTCTCCGCAACCCCTGCATATTTCGTCATCTATGAGATCTTGATCCATTACAGATCCATTTCTGGCAAGTTCATCAGCCATCTTGTTGCCGGTTTTGTTCCTGTGTCCAGGGACCCAGCAGAGATTCGTGATATGCAGCGGCGAACTAGCTTTGACTTTATTTCAATAGAAGAAACTGCTTTTATAGCCGCCTGACTGTCAATGAATATGATAATATCGTCCTTTGGTATTGCCAACATTGACACCATATGGGCAGCTTCGGCGATTGCCAGAACTTCTGCTTGGAAGACACTGCTATGATCCGGCAATATCACATCAAACAAGTTTAAGTTGTTTTTGACTTTAAGCAGGCTGTGAAAAAAGACAACTGCCTTCTGGCTTCGCATAGGCTAGGTGGGAGTGTGACATTAAAGGGATTGTGAAGTAATCCGGGGTTGACTGTAATTGATTTCTATCTCGATAAAGATCCATTCCAGAAGTGAATCGGGCACCTTTCACATGACCTTAAAATGCATTTTTGAGCACCTACTTAGGCAATCAGTCTAAAACCCCCACTTAAGAGTCCACCTAATAGCTTACATCCGTTCTTACTTGAGCTTATCATACCATTCAGCGCTGTAAACAATGTACTTGTAGAATATTACTATCACTCTGGCTGATGACTATAAATAACAAATTTGACAGCCACCTACAGTCATATTTCAATCGACATTCAAGTAAATAGCTAATCGTCAAAAATTAACAGAGAAAGCAAAATGTTCCGATCAACGATTGTGTGCAGTATTCTCCTCATAGTAACTGTAAGTGCAGAAGCTGCTTTGAAAGCTCCCAACGACGTTGCAGCACAAGTGATCGTTGTTGACGATGTTGCCAAGCTAAAGGAGCAAGGACTTCAGCTAACTCCGATCAGTGGTATCCTAGAGCGAGGCCAGATCCGTTACACTCTAGGAAATCGGGTCTCAAGTAAGAATCTTAGTAAATGGCGCTATACTATTTTAAATAAACTCGGTTCTTGTTTTTCAGATGATCGCCTGGTATCACAGAACTCAGACAACAATTCATGGGGACAACCACAAAACGTCCAACTAAGGCTTCAGTACCCGGCTAATGGACAAGGCGCTGTTATCTCTTTCGTTGATATTCTTGTTAATCAAAGCTCAAACAGCGGACAAGCGTATGTCGTATCTGGCGGAATTGGACAACGCTCTATTGTAATCATAGTGGAGGCATATAACACATATTATTTTAACTATGTTTCCAAAATCTATGGTATCTAAATAATCCCTTAACAGAACATGGAGAAAAGCTTGTAGATTATATATTTAAAAAATTAAATAAATATTAAATTTTAAATTCTGCAAATTAAAAAAGATGTTTTGTTGTCTAGAGCCATGGCAAAAATATGTCGATGGGTTAGGAAGCATCATTTCTGAGTTGTCTTTAATGAAGTAAATTTAAAAAAAAAAACATTTGGGAGTTAATTAAAATATTCCTTGCATAAAAGAAAACAAAAATAGAGTCCCACGCGGAAGAGGTCGCGGGTAAAAGTTAGTTTTAAAAGCAGCCAGCACACATTTAAGTCTAAATTAGTCCCAATAAAACTGAATAGTTAGGACTTCCCTAATAAAACTGTGGTATAGGTACCTACATATTATTTATGTCACTTTTTTTCTGAATTCGCAAAATTGTAGGTAGGTATAAATGTAAATTATAAGATAAGGAAATAAAACTTCACATAACTTCTGACCCCCCAAATGGGTAGGTATTTCCCTTTAATCAGTATAGATTAATTTCATTATTCTGTATGAATCATTCAATTTTTGTTTTGCAATAAGAAATAAAAGCACGTGTTTACTGATGAAATAGTTATCAATGAGGATCTTAGAAGCTTATCTTTACAAAAAGAAGTACCTATTCTCTCTCAACTGGGTATCAACAAATAATTATCCGAGATCTAGATTATGGTAGTGGAAATATTCTACAAAATAAACCATATCCGATATCGCTTATCTGAGCGTTTCAGCTATAAACATAAATAATCGAATTCAAATCGACCCTCACCTGATCATATAAATAACATCCGCACCATTTACCCATAATCATATTCCGGACAAAGCTCAGTCAGTGTAGTTGCCAGTCAAAAAATTTAAAAGAAGCAAAAATGTTCAAGCCAATCGTGTGCAGTGTTCTCCTCATGGCGTTTGTAACGGCGAATGCAGTTCCAACGATTCCTAACAATATTGCCACACAAGTTATTGTCGTCAATGATGTGTCCCAACTTGAGACACTCAAGGAGCAGGGAATGGAGTTAACTCCCATGAGCTCTATTCAACAAAGAGGCCAAATTACTTATTATACGGGAAGTCGTGCTAGAAGTAAGTTTTCACCGATAGATGGCGTTTGCTGATCTTGTGCTTAAAATTCTCACAAATTGACATTTTTTTCCACTTTAGACGATCAGCTGGTCGCACACAGCTCAAATAACTTTACATTCAGCACAATTCAAGACGCTCAGGTAAGACTTGAGTACCCAAAAGAAGGGGAAGGTGCTATTATTACTTACGCTGAGGTTGCTATTGATCAAAGCACATTTAATGGAAGAGCTTCTTTGTTATCCGGTGGAGTTGGACAACGTTCGATATTGGTCGTTATTGAAGCCTACAATACTTTGTTCTTTAACTATGCTTCAAAGGTTTACGGTATCTAAGCAATAACTTGGGAGTCCTAAATCTTTATTAGGAAACTTCGGTAGCATTGATTTAATAGCTGAATAAAATGTTATACAATTGCATAAAAATTTGTGGTACTTTTTATTTTTGTTAATAATCTTGAGCGATGCCCATTTCTGAGGAATGCATTGCATTGGTAATACTGGAAAGTTCTAAGATGAATCGGAAAACTTTTAAACTATGAGGTTTGTGGGTGCCCAGCCTAATGTCAAATCATTGTTTGGAAGAATCTTTTTGCACCCTAAGTTTTATGTAGAGCAGTACCTACAAACTTGCGTCGTGAGCGTGACTTTGACAGTTCTTCGGAACACCTCACCCCGGAAGCAAGGGGCAAAGGTATCACCTCTGGCACTAAGAGACACATAGGTACGGGAAGAAAATCGAATAAAAAATTGCTTCAGGAATCTACAAAGTCAAACTAAGTTTTGATCTTAAGCTTTCCGGTAATAAATATCCAATAACCGCTTCCACTTTCAATCGGCACACATGCATACAAAATATTTATGCGAATTTTTTGGCTTTTGCATTATCGACACCAAGACCGCATATAATAAAAGTTCACAAATTTTATCTGAGGTAAGGGAGCCGAGTATTCGCAAAATTTGGTCACATTAGAACCGCTTATCGCGAATGAGCAACAAACGCTTTGCCATTGTGATAAATCTTGGACGCACCGCGCCTTGCCTATAAAAGGGTGAGAACAATGACGATCCAAGTTTTTCGTGTACAAATTCCTTCAGCGAAAATGTCACGTTGCGTTTTACTCGGTGTTTTACTCGCAGTTGTGCTTGCAAGATCGGACCCAACGGTTCCAACTGATGTTGAACCATCCGTAGTAATTGTCGGTGTGAATTCGGGAACCAAGGATTTTTCCAGATGGAATATTTTCAAAATGGACAATGCATCCGAACAGAAGGACATTAAAACTGCCAAGCCCGAAATCGTTGAGCTCTTATCGTCCAGCCAGATAACAGCAGTTCCTGCTGCTCAAGTCGGAGATGTGATTAATTATAACTTTGGAAATCGTGCTCAGAGTAAGTTTAATGTTTTGTCTGATGGTGTACTAAATTGATACCTACAATAATCACTTTCAGATGATGGTCTAGTTGGCCGCGGCGCTAGTGATAATCGATGGACAGTGCCCCAGGATATAACATTGTCTTTGAAATACCCCAACAGTGGACAGAGGGCTATTGTTACTTACGTCGCTATTGTTGTCAACCAGGGTACTAATAATGGAAATGCTAAAATCATAGCCGGAGGAATTGGACAGCGTTTTATTACCATTGCTATTGAAGCAAAAAATACATTGTGGATCAGTTATACCGCTGATATTTATGGTATTTAAATCTGCTGGTCATAAATGGCAAGCGGTTTTCAAATGGAGCTCAGGATTAAGTTTAACTTTTATGGAAATTGAACATTTGACGGTTTAATTAATACTGATAAAAGTCTAATTGAAAAAGATTTTTTATATTAAAGCCTGCTGGCAAAATTATTAAAGTTGCTATATTTTTATTGTGAATTTTTTTTTATTCAAATCCATTACCATTGGCTTATTTCCACACTGCGGATATAGATGCAACCAGGGCCGGATTTAGGGGTTTGTAGGCCGTGGGGCAACAAATGAGTGGAGGCCCCCTGGCTTATTATTTATGTTCCAAAATCTTAATAAAAATAAATATTTAAATACAGACAAAAATAAGAGTTATTAAATTAAAACTCTAACAAATGGAACCTCGCGAGCCTTTTTCGACGAAAAATCCTTGATGATTTTGCTGAAATTCAGTTCCCGTAGTAAATCGCTTTGAATGCTGAATAGGGAAAGTTTTGATAGACGGTTTTGTCCCATCGTAGTTCGAAGCCTTTGGTCAGTATGACATCGTCTCTTTTGGATTCAACGAACGATTTCAATGATTCAAATGTACGCCTTGCAGATTCAAGAATCATTTTCGGGTCCTTCAAGCCTGCAACATCTTGTTTGAAGCATTGAATGGCTCCAAGATGTCGTTCCAAAAGATAGCAAATAGAGCGGTTTCGAGACAACTCATCTTTTGTAAAAGATGCGATACTTCATTCCTTACGATGTCTTTTTGCTCCTTATCAGAAGATATGCTGGTTAGCGCTCCTTCTATTTTAGAATAACCATCGACAATGGCTTTCGTAGCGTCAGCTCGACAAAACTAACAAGTAACGCTAAGCTTTTTTAAAACGTAAAAATCGTCCACTTTTTTTCTGCGATAATTTTTCAGTCAGAATTTGGTATCGTTCTGAACCTGCTGTGAAATTCTGAACGAAATCAAAGAATTGAACAGCCCGATGGACAAGAGTTAGCAGCCAAAGTCGAGAGAATGACCACAAACTTGTTTGTGAGGTGCACTCCTAGGTAGTTGGAGAAAAGCACCGCCTGCCCTCCCCTAAATCTGTCCTTCTCATTCTTATCTCGTGCACATGAAAGTACGTGTGAATTGTGACCCTCTAAGTGTCTTATTACAGAGATATACTTATACAATGCAATATCAACGGCATTTTTGCCATCAGGAGCAACTTCAGCGTTAGGAATGTAATTTTCAAAATATGTAATTTAGATGAAAGAATTTGCTCTACATTCATTTTTACTACTTTCGGCTACCCTTCCATAAACGTCAACTTTAAAAAAAACTGTTCGTGTGACCGATCATATCTAATCAAAGCTTAGACACATCAAGCCAACCAGCTGTCAAACTTACCAAACTTGATTCTTGAACGTTCCCGCTGATACTGCAATGCGTTGTCATCTTGAATGCGTCGCGTCGCTTGCGTCCAGTCTAGACTGGACTTATTTATCTACTTATCTACTTGATCTGCGATACCAAAAAAATGGATCTAGCTCTTACTGAAATGAAAGCAGTTGTCTTTTGGGAGATCAAAATAATATTTTACGCCTTTATTTTGGTTCAATCCCCCTAAAATTATTAATAGGTATAGGGACAACATTTTGACATTAAGTTTTATCTTAATTTGATTGCCACTCAGAGAACGATTTTATTACATTTATGGTGAAGTCACGATGGGAATAGAATACGAAACATCAATCGTAACAATATTAACCATTGTTGAAAAACCGAACGCGCATTTCTATATTTCATTAAAATCTTTAGATTATTTTAATTTTGCGTGATTCATTATTTCCAGTTTTGTAAGAAGAAAGAACAGCAGCACACTGTGACTGGTATAATTATTATCAGTTAGACTGTAAACAGATTTAGAATTTTAAATTTCTTATCAACAAGAGTATAAACGATAAATAGGTGACAGCGGGTTAGGGAAGTACCTGACTTGGGTTTCCTGATATTAAACTTGAAGTAAAACTGAGAAGGTATCCTCATGACTCAGCCTGATATAACAATTCACTTTCTTTTATCTTGATCAAGCTCCGTCAACTTCACTAGGTCTAATATGCAATGGAAACCGGAGTCCTGCGCTAGATATCAGACTAATCACAGATATTCTTGTTCGCAATCACTTGACGACCACTTCGAATATGCAAAAAGGAACATTTTAGATATCTCAGTTGAGCTAGGTGTCAAGATATAATTCGAGGGGTATGCTTATAAGTTAAAACACAACTTACTTCATAAATCATATTGCTATCGCAACTAGATACTGCCAACTAAAAGGCCAAATAAACTCCTTGAGCGGAATTAACCGCTTAAAACAATTGACTTTAAAACAACCGAAAGTTGATCAGTATAAATACTACCGTCCGCATCATCAACCAGTAATCATATTTCGAACGAAACTCTAGCCATTAGTTGTCAGTCAAAAACTAGAAGAGAAGGGAAAATGTTCAAGCCAATCGTGTGTAAACAAACTGCAAATGCAGTCCCAAAAGTTCCTAACGATTTTGCCGCACAAGTTACTGTCGTAAATGATGACTCCGAACTGATATCGCTCAAGGAGCTAGGAATTGACTTAATTCCCCTCAGAAGTATTCAGGAGACAGCCAAAATTCGTTACTTTATGGGAACGCGTATTCCAAGTAAGTTCTCTATTATCCCAACAGATGGCAACGTGCATCACTGTTGTTTTTAGTATTCTTAAACCATCCCTCTTTGTTTCTAGACGATCAGTTGGTCTCACTGAGCTCACATAACTCTACATTCTGCACACCTGAAGATGTCCAAATAAGGCTGGAGAATGGGAAAAGTGGTCAAGGGGCTGTTATAAGTTACGCTGAAATTTGCTATCAATTCCTTTATTAGTAAAGCTTTTTTGATATCGGGAGGAGTTGGAAAACGTAGGCTGGTGGCTGTTATTGAGGCCCTTAAAACCTTAGACTTTAACTATGTTGCGAAGGTTTATGGCACCTATTAATGACGTCGAAAAGCTTAATGCTAAATGTTTTACAATTGCATTATGATATAATAATATTCATTGTAAATTATATGCTCTAAATGATAACTTCACTTTGCTCCTTGCAAACTTAAAATGTCAAAAATCTATTTCTCAAATAAATTAAACTGAAACACAACTAGGTATTATATTATTTTTAAGCCCCATTTAGATGATCAGTTATCAGTTCAGTTATCAGTTCAGTTGTCAGTTCAGTTAAAAAAGGCATTGTATTTAGACGTCAGTCCGGTATTCAGTTCAGCTTTCATTTTACTCGTGAGCAGTCAGAAGAAATATATTGCGTAATGGACGAAGAAAACCTAATTGCAATGGCTATAGCTTTGTCGCTTAATAAATCACAAAAAATAAGAAGCAAATGGAGCAAAGATTGGTATTTAAAAAGACGATCCCTATCGCACGTAAATTTAATGAGGGAATTGAGGTTTGAACATGGTGATTGGTCAAACTATTTACGTATGAGTGAAAGCGTATATCTGGAGCTACTGCAACTAGTGACGCCAATTATAAAAAAACAAGATACCAATATGAGAGAAGCCATATCACCTCACGAAAGACTAAGTGCAACTCTCAGATTTTTAGCAAGTGGAAATACTTACCAAAGCCTTAAATTTTCTACTGCAATATCGGCACCAAGCCTAAGTGCAATTATACCTGAAACTTGTAAAGCAATAATAAAAGTACTTAGGGATTTTATTAAGGTAAGTACTAGTATATTTGAAATATAAGGTAGGTAAGTGTATTTTTAAATATAAAACTATTAATTTATGCAAATTGTGAAAAGTAATTAGCAACGGTGTATGCTGCTTCTCTTTTCACCGTGTTGTGATATAAAGGGTCACTTTTCTTCCACAAACATGGATACGCGCGATAAATTTCAATAAAATCAAACAAATTATCACACCGTTTCGACATTTTGGAAAAATAATAATAAGAACTCAAAGACGTTAATTTACGGCCAACTGCAATTGAAATGACAACTAAACTGAAAAGTATTTACACATCACTTTAACTGATAGCTGAACTGAAAACTTATGGGAATTCCATCAGTTTCGGTCTCAGTTTCAGTTTCAGTTAAACGCTTCAATTTTTGCATTTAAACATCAGTTTAACTGAATGCTTAACTGATAGCTCAACTGAAACTGAAACTGAAATGATCGTCTGAATGGGCCTTTAGACGATAACAGATCATTCCAATCAGTAGATTATTTCAATTCCGTTTCCCTGATAGGGATTATTTTTTTTATTGGAAACAAATCTTTGTTTTCTTATCAATAAAAGCGCAGTGATAATAATGTCAAAGTGGTTGGGGAAGTACCTAGGTTGGGTTTTTTTGACTTAAAATGCAAAATAAAGTTCTAGAAGCAGTTCTTTTTTTTACAAAAGCAGGCTTCATTCCAGGTTTTACTTGTTAAATCCTGGGAAAGCTTCTGTTATCAATGATCAAGATAAAGTTCACGTATGGTTTTAATAAAAAAATTGGAAAAACATTCAAACATCGTTCAACAAAAACATAAGTGATAACGCTCTTTATCTTTACAACTTAAGACTTATCATTTGCTTTTGAAAAATAAACACTTCCCTCTTCCTCAAGTGACACATTCGCAAACGCCACATGGTCAGAAATAATTTATTAAGATTTAAATACAAAAAATGCATTGTTTTTTTTAGATTTGTTAGTCCTTTAGTGTATAACAGCGTTTCACTGCCCATCTGAATACCTTTGTAAAACTGACAGTCAGCCAACAAAATAACTGCAGTTACCCATGGGTGATTAAGCATATGTGCAGTTGTTAAATTCATAAGGATGAAGCAATGGCGCATACTGCACGAGCCACAACCGAAATTCTTAGGGCTGCATTTCCCTGTCCCCTTATCTCCCGTTTTGATGATTTTTGATTTAACCATCCCAGACTTTGTATGGGGTTATTTGAAGTCACGAGTCTATGTCAACAAGTATCAGACCCTTGAAGCTTTTAAAGAGAATATAAGTAAAAAATGCGGGAATCTATTTGCGAGAAGTTCTGGCAAGAGGGATGAAAAATGCCATAAAACGGGCCTTTGGTCATTAATTTTGGCATCGGGCGACAATTTATGCACCACCTTTTATGAACTTTGCGAATAGTGCAGTAGGTAAAGTACCACTACAGTAGGTATATTAGATAAATCCAACTTAAAACCTGTAATCACAGATACTAAAGAAACTTTAGTAATCGTTAATATTTTGTAGAACAGATGTGTGCAGAGTTCTGGTCTGTGGACATCGCAGTCAAGTTTAGAGAGTGGATATGATGGCTGCAGCATTTTGAGACATACCTTTTGCTCCACTCTGTTTAACACGTTCGCGGACACATGATTTTCGGTGGGGAATGACACACACATATCTCCGACATTTTTAGAGATATTCTATCCGGGATTAGACCAAAATGGTGAAAATCGATATAGAATGCGATTGTGATAGGTCACAGTGAAGTGAAAATTGGACTCCGGTAGGACAAATAATTCTGTAGTATGGACATATAATGTATTCCTAGACGGGGTATCCCGTCTTGTCATAACAGACCTAAAATTCTTTGACGGCATATGCCGTCATGACCCGTTACTTTTCTTAACCATTGACGGCATATGCCGTCTTGTCCGCGAACGTGTTAAGCAAAGTAGTGAATAATGGAAATGTATATCCTGTAATAATTGCTTAGATTCATCGTGTTACTTTTGAGGTTATGCGAAGCCCGATGTCTTGCATATAGGTATGTATATAGGTATGCGATGACGAGCCTTCTTCGCTTTATCTACTTTGGCCATTTGATAAGCTGTACAAGTACTTAATCTTAACATAAAAAACCTTATAAATCATCAATCAAATATCGCGCGCAGAGCGATAAAGCCAAACTCACGTGCCACAGTCCAACCACTTCCACGAAATTAATCATTATATCCGACTTGGCTTATCTAAGAATTTTGGTTATAACTAAAAAATTGCCTTCTAATCGACTGGCAGTTGATCAGTATAAATAACATCCGAACCATCTACCAATAATCATATTTCGAACAAAGCTCAGTGAGTGTAGTTGCCAGTCAAAAAATTAAAAAGAAACAAAAATGTTCAAGCCAATCGTGTGCAGTGTTCTCCTCATGGTATTTGTGACGGCGAATGCAGTTCCAACGATTCCTAACAATATTGCCACACAAGTTATTGTCGTCAATGATGTCTCCCAACTTGAGACACTCAAGGAGCAGGGAATGGAGTTAACTCCAATGAGCTCTATTCAACAAAGAGGCCAAATTACTTATTATATGGGAAGTCGTGTTCGAAGTAAGTTTTCACCGATAGATGGCGTTTGCTGATCTTGTGCTTAAAATTCTCACAAATTGACACTTTTTTCCACTTTAGACGATCAGTTGGTCGCACACAGCTCAAATAACTTTACATTCAGCACAATCCAAGACGCTCGGGTAAGACTTCAGTACCCAAAAGAAGGGGAAGGTGCTATTATTACTTACGCTGAGGTTGCTATTGATCAAAGCACATTTAATGGAAGAGCTTCTTTGTTATCCGGTGGAGTTGGACAACGTTCGATATTGGTCGTTATTGAAGCCTACAATACTTTGTTCTTTAACTATGCTTCAAAGGTTTACGGTAAGCAATGACTCGAAGCCCGAAATCAAAAAGCAGTTTTGTTTAAATAGTTGAATAAAGTGTTTACAACTGCATGTAAAGGAATTTGTTTTTATTTTTACACAAATATTAGATGATTCTACTAAATTAATTTAAAATGTATGGAAAGAGTGTTCGTACAATAGTAAAACAGTAACTGAACTGAGAAACCTTCCGATAACCAACACTCTGAAATGCGGAATCTCCCGAGCACTAACTGCCAGCGAAAAAAACAGATGCATTGCTTATTGAACCTTCGAAAGAAAACAAATTAATGCACTCGTTCGTATACTTTGCCAGCCAGACGCCCAGTCGACTCAGCATATTGTACCAGACCCACGCACTAACCCACCATATATGCGCATGGGACACCACTGGAATATTTCTTTGAATATAGGTACTGAACATCATTTTCGTTATCTGGCTGGCTGACAATGACAATACATTGTTGGAGTGTACAAAATTCCAAGTGCTGTACCACTTAGTTTTAACGATGGTTATGAGTTTTGCAATGACGAGTCGCTAGTCCAGAAATTAAAATATTAAGCCTGGTTCGAGTGAAATTAAATTTTTCATACAAATTTTTCACTGCGAAATGTCAAAATGAACTTTCCACATGAAAATTTCACCAGGCAGTACGCTGTTGAAGTGAAAAATAATTGTTCAAAAAGTGATATGTAGAGGGCGTTACTTGCTATTTCACTTGGTTTTTATTGTCCGTCGCATTAAATTTTTGACATTTCGGCGTGAAAATTTCACTTTCAAATTCAAATTCACAGCACTTTTTGGAGAGGGGAGAGAATTTCCATTCACCCGAACAGCGTACCAGCCTTTAGATTGACCAAGGCCGGTTACGCGTGAACAGCTTTTCTAGTTGATTTTTATGGAGGGGTAGCCGACGAATCTAGTGAAAAAATTCGTAGTTGAGTACCTACTAAGTTGACATTTCGCATACGTAGTGATGTTTACTGACCAATTTAGTTTTAGCGTTCAAGTTACATATAGACTAATCTAATCGAAAAAGGAATGCGTGCTCGACTACTGGCGAAGGGGTCTCGCCTGATAGGCTGCGCCGCCTATCGCGAACGTCTGATAAACATCCGGGAAAGCTTCCATTTTCTATTCGGATTCGGCAGAAAATTGTAGGTCCCTTCTTTCCTTTCTCCAAAACGGAAAACTCACACAAGCAAATGACACCATATACATCACATATAGTCACTTTATCGACAAATCTTCAAGTTTATCGTCCGACCTTTATCCTTTAAGTCCGACCTCTGTCAGATTGTAGGATTCAATTAAGGCATACCCCATTTCGATTTTAAAAAACCTATTGACCAAGGTCAACCGTTCCTATCGTGATGTTTAAGTTCCTCGTATTGTTATTGATAACAATACTATAACTACTCACAATGATAACGATTGAACACTGGCGTGAATAAGTTTTCAAACACCTCTTATAAATTCACCTCCGTCCAAATTGAAAGAACACTTAACTATTTTACACAGGGCTTTATTGCTTATAACCATAAATATTGATTTCATAGTGCAACGTTTTCGTATTGGGTGCTAAAACATTTATCGTTATCAATGCCGTATCGATGGGTCCCGAAATCGAAACGTCATACGCCACATCCAGAGGTCGCAGTAGAACCTGCACAAAAGTCACCTCGAAGAAATCCTTAATTGGCCAATTTTCTGGATATAAAATCGACAGATATTTTGTTTTCTCCTCCTCCCATTCAAATTGTCCCGTTGACTGATAGATTTTTGTATCTGTATTGTCGTCCTTGCGCACACCGTACGTATAGGAGTAGCATTCTTCTCGATTCAATGATATAAGTGACGGTTTTAATGGCCGGATTTGAAATTTATCCGTGAATCCATCGGTAAGGGTGAGAATGAAGATCGTTAAAATTAGTACTGAACACCGAAAAACCGAAAACGACATGACGTTAGCTAAAATTTTAAATTAACTAAATAATAGGTGAGAACATCAGTAGGTAATACTAATAATTGTATCGGTCAGAGCTGATAACAACATTTTCAAGTGTTTACTACTGTTTTTGTTTTTGATTTGCCGATTGTATGGTCAGTGATGAAATGAGGTTTGGGCCGCGAAATAAATTGCAAAATGGGAAGCACACTGGGGTCTAAAAAACAAGGTACGAGTGGTTCGAATTTATTATGAGAATGTGTTGCATTACCCAAGTTTGAAATCATTTTTGTAAGCGCTCAAAGTTCGTCCAGCAGAGAGTTGGGTCTCAGTGCAAACAACGGACATTTGAACGATATCTAGTTCCAAAAATAACAGCATTGTCCCTCAAGCTTCTAAGTACAGATAAGACTAGAATAATACGTCGAGTCGTTGTTGACTTGTTAAAAAAAATCCAATCACTCTTTATGGACACCCGAAGAATAATCTTTGATTTATTATCTATCTAGCAACAATAAGTTGACCAATATCAGTCGTGTTGAGTTTTACGTAGGTTAAGTGGACTTTGTTTTCGTTCAAATCAAAGATCGTTTGAATAACTAGAATCATGTCTATGTACACGTAAAAATGAGCAGCAGAAGGTGAAGCTTGGGTTTGAACTTTTGATCTGAAGCTTAAGTTCTTGGCCAAAGAAAAAAGTTTACTTTCTACCGTAAATATACTTACGTTAAAGGCCATCCGTCAAATGCGTCAAATAGTTATGCTATGCTTAATTTTTGACACTATACCGACGTGAGTAAACTGTCAAAATACTACTATTTGGGATTACGCCACACTTCATACATCATTTCACAATCACAACCCGATACGGCCAACTGAAGTGGTGCCAAATAAACTCCTTGCACGAAATTAATCATATCTGACAGCACTTATCTAGGCATTTTTGCTGTTAACAAATAACATCAGATCGAATGATAGTTGATCCGTATAAATAACATCCACACCATCTACCAACAGTCATATTTCAGCCAAAATTCATAGCCAGTAGTTGTCAGTCAGTCAAAATGTTCAAGTCAATCGTGTGCGGTATTCTCTTTATAGCAGTTGCAACAGCAAACGCAGTTCCAGAAGTTCCCAATGACATTGCCGCACAAGTGACAGTCGTCAATGATGGCTCCGAATTGATGCCTTACAAGAAGCAAGGAATTGACTTAATTCCCCTTATAGGTATTCAAGAAAAAAGCAAATTTCGTTACAACATCGGATTTCGTATGCCAAGTAAGTTTTCTCCCACGAGATGGCATTTGCTTAGAAGTAACGGTGCAAATTATCTTTTCTCTTTTAGACGATCGCCTTGTCTCACAGAGCTCTAATAGCACTACATTCAGCTCATATCAAGATGTTCAGCTAATGCTTGAGTATCCGAAAAATGGGGAGGGAGCTATTGTTACTTATGCTGAAATTTCAATCGATCAAAGTTCGTATAACGCAAGAGTTTTTCTAGCTTCCGGTGGAATGGGGCAACGCTCAATAGCGGTCATTATTGAGGCTCGCCATACCATGTACTTTAACTATGTTGCGAAGGTCTACGGGATCTAAATTTCAAATTTTACAAACTAAACCGTTTTATTAAAATATTTACCTTACTTAATAAAATGTTTGTCAAATTCATTCATAGTCAGTTTTTAGTTCCATTTTCTGGATTTTGTGTACTTTTTTAACTTTAACTGCCTGGAAAAAAAGTCTTTTCAGACGGCGTTTGCGAAGCAATCTTTTACCACGCACACAACTTGCTGAGCTGCGTATTGCCCCTGTAATATTATAATGTCAAGGGCTGTTAGTCCTATTTTATAGCAACCTGGGACACGTCCATATGGCTTTAAACACATTTAGGCTTCCATCAAATTTTTGTCCATAATTCCAATTACTTTAAAAAAAAAACAAGGGAACTACGCCAATGGCAAAAATCGAATAAATATACCTACGAATGACATTATGATCTTAATCTATCCGGTAACAAATATCGAACAACTGCTTTTATACCCAATCATTTATCTAAAATAATCGACACATGCATAAAAAATATGTATGTGCAATTTTTGCTTTTACAATCACCACCAAGCCTAAAAAAAGACCGCACATAAAAAAAGTTCACAAATTTTATCTGAGCTAAGGGATTTTACCGACTATTCTTAGAACTTGCTCATATTTGAGCTGCTTATCGCAAATGAACTCCTAACACTTTACCATTGCGATAATATCTTGGTGGACCCACCACCACGCCTTGCATATAAAAGAGTGTACACAATGACGATCAATGTTATTCGTTTACAACTTCCTTCAGCGAAAATGTCACGTTGCGTTTTACTCGGTGTTTTGCTCGCCGTTGTGCTTGCAAGGTCGGACCCCACGGTTCCAACTGATGTTGAACCATCCGTAGTGATTGTCGATGTGAATTCGGGAGACAATGATGCTTCCAGATGGGTGAATATTTTCAAAATGGAGAATGCATCCGAACAAAAGGACACTCGAGCTGCTAAACCCGAGATCATGGAACTGTTCTCGTCCAGCCAGATAACAGCAGTGCCTGCTGCTCAAGTTGGTGATGTAATAAAGTATACTCTTGGAAAGCGTGTTCAAAGTAAGTTGAAAGTTTTATCTGATCGTACTATATAGTTGCAATAATGGGCATTCACTTGCAGATGATCGTCTCGTTGGCCACGGCGCTGGTGGTAAGCGATGGACTGTGCCTCAGGATGTGACATTGTCTTTGAAATACCCCAACAGTGGACAGGGGGCTATTGTTACTTACGTCGAAATTGTTGTCAATCAAAGTTCTAATATTGGGCGAGCTACAGTCATAGCCGGAGGAATTGGACAGCGTTATCTTACCACAGTTGTTGAGGCAAAAAATACACTGTGGTTCAGTTATACCGCTGATATTTACGGCCTTTGAATCTGCTGATCGAGGAAAATATGCAAGCGGCTTAAAATTGGAGCACACAAATAGTTGAACTTGGCGAACGCTCTCTCATTTATACCTACTATGTAAGCAAAGAATGTAAGAAAACGTTTTTTTTTATATTAAAGCCTGCTAGAAAAAAAAAATGTTGTAATATTTTAATTGTGAAGCCATTTTTTCAAATTGAATTAATTCCACACTGCGACTCTACATGCAGCGGTAATATGCATTTGATTATTAATTTGTTTACGATTGATAATCTTCACTTGCAGGCCCCACTGTTGAATTTGTTGATTGTGTTAATAAGTTTTTATCGTGTGATCAAATTTAGCAAATTGGGTTTTATAAAGATTGTTTGATTTGTATCAACGCGCTGTGTTGTCATTGGCTAAGAAATATGTTCGATAACGAAACAGTCGCAGTCGGGTTCAATGAATTTTCCACACGCTGCCCTGAGTGACTTCAGTTCTGGATTTTGGGGAAATTCACTATTCAGTGAACATGAAAGTACATGTAAGTGACCTGTAAAAGTCTAACTACAGACAGACAATGCAATATCAACAAAAACTTTGCAACTTTAGCAACTTTAGCGGCAGAAATGTAATTTTCTAAATATGTAATTTGTAATTTGAAAATGGTAAAATAAATTGGCGTAGATTATTTTTGAACGTATCTTCTAACCCTGGTGCAGCTGCTCAGCATTTGAAAGTCGACACGATGGCATTTTTAACTTTTCAGGCTGTAAGTGAAACTAGATTCCTCGCTTTTTTTCAAAACCTGTAAAGTGTTCGAAAACTATTGAGCACCAGTTTTACTTTATCAATAGGTAGGTAATACCGTGATCAATCAGTATAAAGTACTTAGCCATCAAGATAAAAATCCAATTGTTAGATCTACATGATTCCTAGTTGTAATCTTAAACAGCTCAAACCAATTTTCAGCTATTAAAGACAATCAGTTTTTTCCCCACAATGGTAACAAAAATACATAAAACAATTTCAATTGCGTTTTTGTTAGGTTTCGTCTTTTCGGATATTATGGCTCAGAGCCTGAGTACCGAACCCGACGGAACACATACTTTTGGCCAGCGAATCCACAGTGAGTCACTGAAATAGTAGTGATATGTGTCACTTGAGAGTCTTCCTTTTCAGGTGACCGGCTGCTCTTTCGTGTGAAGAATCCCTTTGGCAATGATGGTTTCTTTAGCTTCAAATTTGGTGGTCCTAATTCCGGTCCCGATATAACATGTGTTGAAATTTATGTGAAAGACATCTTTAATCAGACTGGCGCGTACATATCTTCCGGAGGCATTGGTGAGAAATCAATCGTTGTAGTGCTAGCTGTGCTACACAAGAAAACATTTTCCTATGAAGCCGTAATCTACGGCGTATAAATTGATTTAATAAAAGAGGGGAATGCTTAAGGCTACGAAATCGAATTTCTAATTTGTTTTTTAAATGCCATAAATCTTCGATGAATAGCTAAACCAGTAGGTGTTATAAGCCTCCACAATGACGACAATGAAACGCTGTCCAATGCCACCGGTCAGAACATGAGCTCGTCCAGTTTTTGAACTTTGGTTAACGACGACATCTATGTAAGTAACAATTGCTCCCTGTCCAGTGGAAGGATATTGCAAGATGAGTGTAACATTCTGAGGGGAATCCCATCGATAGCTATCCTTGTTTTCGGACACTTCATGATCGTCTGAAAATGAAACGTTCCAAATATTATTTTATGACATCACAAGGAATATAAAATTGCTCACTTATAACACGCTTCCCTAAGGTATAGCGAAATGTAGCCTCAGCAATAGCTGTTAATTTACTGGATTTGATGAGTTCCTGCAGACCGTATCTATCCTGAATTCCGGATATGTCAGAGTTAAAATCTACAACAACTACCGGCTCGATGTTGTTTGACTTCGAAGGGATAGCTGCCACAAGAGCTATTAGCACCAGCAAAACACAAACTGTAACGAATCGGATCATTTCTATCGACGGAATGTAA
Organism: Cheilosia pagana; assembly: GCA_936431705.1. NCBI lineage: Eukaryota > Metazoa > Arthropoda > Insecta > Diptera > Syrphidae > Cheilosia > Cheilosia pagana. Next base: position 39,104,511 of record OW386168.1, read on the forward strand.
AAGATAGTTACATAGCGCAAATGTTGTACCTATCTATCACATATACGGAAATATTTGCAATAATTTGAAGTAGATTCATGACAAGGGAACGATGACTGGTACGAGTGTGTGTCTGTATACCTAGAGTCACAATCAACTACAGATAAAAATGAATGTACCCAACTATTGTGCACTAACATAAAAACATGCGGAATAAAATTAATTTGTCGTAGGTACCTACAATTTGACACTAATTAGTCACTATCTATATCTGCTATAATGAAATGGCGAGAGACAGTTTGTTGTAAGGGAGTATCAGAATGAAAATTTGCATTCAAAACTCATATAGTTTTATGCATTGACAGCTTTATGTCATATATGTATGATGTGCGCAGTAATTATAGCTTATGTCCAATTAACTATAAACAATTAACTTTTTTCTAATATTCTTTTAGATCATTTATTATTTTAGATTTCCAGATCTGAAAAATTTGCTGGCAGGACATTTTTGCATTTGAAGTAAAAAAAACGTTTTTATTTTAGTCTACATTTGTTTTGTTGTAATAGGGTAAGTCGGTGTAATATGCCACACTTAACAGTAAACAAATAAAATGAAATAGTAACTGACAAGTTTAGTACAAGATTTTCTCAATTTCATTGGAGTATTATTTTATTTCATAAATAAACAAAGAAAAACATAACAAAAACCCTTATAAATAATATTAAAATAAGTTTTTTAAAAACCTTAAAAAGTGTCATTTTACCCCTACGTGAGGGTAATACGCCACTTTTGAAGGGGTGAAATGCCAGCAAACATGAGGTCTGTTTCCTTACTTTTTGGGCCAATTTCGGCAAAATGTCAGATATCATTTTTCTCTCAGAAAAAGAGAATATAACCAAAAAATACAGGAACGAAAATTTGGCATGACGTTTGTTGAAAACATATGCGAGAAATTCAAAAATAAACGTCAGTGGATTTAAAAAAAATAACCAGTTTGCAGACGTTGGAAAACACTCGGATTCAGTTTAATATATATATTTTTTGCTGATTTATCCATTTTTAATAACAAATTTCAGCACTTAACAAAGCAAACCGAAATAAAACTGCCAATTCAAATTGACTTTTAAGAGATTTGACAGCTAAAGTCAGTTATAACAAACTAGCCCAAAGAAATTTGTTGGGCTATTATTTGCAGGTTTTTTATGAAGGGGAAATGTTTTGTTCTCTCTTTGTGGCTCTCTTCTGCCCAACTTTTGAGTAAAGGAACGAAGTTTGACTAAATTTGGCTAATGTGTTTGAATGCATTATCGTTAGGGAACAGACCTAATGTAATGGGCTTATCTCATATGCCCTAATGACCTAAATGCCACATATGACCAGACTGATTTTGACAGATTAAAATGCCGAAATAGCATATAGTGTAATGGGACAATAAGCACGAATGCCAGCATAAAGCCTATATGCCCAAGCCCATATGCTCTTTATTGAAATTTCGTTGTGGCATTTCTGGCATTTTTGATGGAACAAGAATTTTTTTGTTGTCATCAGTGATAGAGAATTGTGCAATTGGGATTAATTTTCATTTTCGTTCTCTTTTTTTTTGTAGATTACTGAATCATTGATCTATAATTTTTGGAAATTATTTAATTGTCTTTTCTTTGTCATTTGTTTAAGTTTATTTTGTGGTCTTGTCCTTTTCTAGTAATTGTGGTTATTTATTCTTTTTTCCTCATGTGAAATTTTGTTTGTGAAGAATTTTTTTGCTATCTAGGTATTTGGTTTGTGATATAACTAGTTATATGTATTTTTGTTAATATTCGTTATGCATTTTCATGGGTTTGAATAAATTTTACTTGGTGTATTTATTTTGTTTGTTATTTTACCCTTTTAAGTTTTTTTTGTGTGTTTCCTTTTCGTTTTGTGATACACACATCTATATGTTTTTGGGGAGCTGAATTGAAGCGGCTAGCGATGCCAGGATTACCTATGGAGGAAGCAAAAACTGACAGGGCGAGCAAGAGACCCACAAGGCAGATTACAAGCGAATGGTCAGACGATCTCATCCGCAAATTGATTTCGGCCCGGACTTTACGATGTCGCAAGTCGTACACATCGGATCCCTTTTTTTGCTTTGTTTTTCTTTACAGCATTACCCTACTACAACATTTGGTTATAAACAACAAATGCCTTAAATGACCATCAAGGCAAATATGACCATATTGGTAATTTTGGTCATATAGTGTGATATACAGTTTTAATAATCCTGGCATTTTGGTAATTTGACAGCTAATCTGGTCATTTGCCTGTTGGCATTCATATGCACAATTGGCATACAGTCTAATCTTAGCTTCATTGAAAAATGTTGCTTTACAAGAAGCTCTGCTTTCAATATTTCCATAGAAAGCTGATTTCGCTCATCTCTTTATGAGTTCTATATGAAACTGAATATCCATTCACAGCTTGCATTAGAAATAGGCAACAAAAATACAAAAATTGCAAAGAATTTCGAAATTTGGTGCCTGAACCTTTTTGAAACCCAATTTTTTACTTTTTTTTTCATCCAAATTTTTTAGCTCGCATTCAAAAAAAACTCTTTATGCAATAAATTCTTCAAAAAGTATAATGTTTATATTTTGAATTTTAAAAAGCTCAATAATTTTGATGTAATTTTCAAAATTTGGATTATTTCGTTAATTAATAGTAAATAATGAGGCGACAAATTGGAAGGCGGGACATTTTATGGGACAAATTTTTCAGTGCGGGGCATTTTGCGGGACACTTTTCATTGCGGGACACTTGCGGGACAGTCCAGAACTGAGCGGGACGTCTAGCATCCCTAGTTCTAAGAGTTTTTCTTTTTACATGATGAGATAAAATACATAGGTACCTACCTAATTTGCTGAATTGCCGAGTGATTAGTCATCAATCATGGCAAAGTACAAAACCAAAAGGCATACCTTCTTCGCGACGTCCACAACGTAAAAGGTTTCACAATCTTTGTAGCTCATTTCCTTAAATGCGTTCATTTCATTTCATTTCTTTATTTCAAAATATGAGATTAGGACTAAAAATGTCTACATTATAATATAAATTTTTGTCTCTTCGTAAATGTACTTGAATTTTCAAGTTATGCATACGACACGAATTCAAAGCTTTCTGAAAGGTGACTAGGTTTCCGTTTGTTTTAGCTATTAAATATTAACAAACACTTTAAGTTATGTAAACATTTATTTACATGATATGTACAAAGCTCTTAACTCTAATCCCTAGTCAATAGATATCTCTTAACGGGAGTGTGGGGCAATTCACCTAAAGTTTTTATTTTGTTGGTTTTAGGATTGTACTCAATTACAGTAGATTGATCTTGAAAAAAAATTATAAGCAGATCGTTTAAGGAAACACATTGTGTAATGCCTCCCTGGACTTTTAAATCTAGAACTGTCCAAGTATCCTCGGAAGGGTTGTAGCGTTCAACTGCTACGCACATCTTATTATTTGATATTCCCCCAACTGCATACAGGTGTCCGCAAACCGCTGCAATTCCAAAATTTTCCGTAACAACATTCTTAGATGCTTTTTGAACCCACGTATCCTTAACAGGATCGTAGCATTGCAAGTTATGCATGTTATGACTGCCATTGCCAACGAGGTACAAGAATCCACCAAGAGCAGATACCTGGATCTTTTCGAACTTAAAAGGCAGATTTTTAAGGTTTTTCCATTGGCGTGTGTAAAAATTATATTTTAGCATCAATAATTGGAAACTGCTTTCATCAAAAACATACAATTCGCCATTTAATTCAGCCATTGATGAGACATTTTGAATGCCTCTTGGTGCAGGTAGATCATACCAAATCTTGTTTTCAAAGTCGAAACAAGCAACATAGGGTGTCAACGTAGTGTAATGATTATCGCGTGCGCTTCCACCGACGGCCAATACTTTATTTATGAAAGCCACAGACTTGTTGTTTTCTCTGTTTGAAGTTGATCGGACAATATCGTATTTGTGCCAAACATTGAACTTGTGATCAAAAGTCCAAATATATAAATGTTGGTTTGCGATTCCGGTTGCAACGGCTATCTTCTTCGTTGTTGCCTGTTGATCAAAAATTTTATTAGACGAGTGCCATTGCAGCCAAGTATAAGTCAACTCGTAGCACTCTATCGTTTTGCACACGGAATGCCTGTTCTCTATAATGAACCTTGGCTCAAGTAACTTGAAACGAAGAAGTGAGATCAGATCGAAAGTGTATTGTTCACGATTCTTGTCATATTCGATCCATTTTACCACACTCAAGAACAATTTATCCTCCGAGCGCACACATTGGTCGTCAGTGGTGATAAATTTTGTCAACTGTTCCTTGTTCAGCAGTAAGAACTCTTTACTATTGCAAACTTCTTCAAAGTGTTTGTACGCAAATGCAAGCGATTTGGTTTCAAGATCTAGATAGCTGTGAAGGTCTGCAAACATTGCAATACCCAAACAATTGCCGACATCGAGTTGTTCGCCCATAAAATCACAACAGGCAGTTATCAGCGTCTGAATTTGAAAGAAATCCGCTGCTCGCAATACATTTTCTACGATTTCATTGCGCAGCTCAATTGAAGCAGTATACATAAAGTCGATGATCAATTGTAGAGAAACGCCATCAATTTCCTTAATTTCTACCTCATCGGCTGTTGCTTCCTTAAGAGTACTGCGAAACATTGCTAAAAAATAGTCACTCGATGCAGACAGCACAAGTCGATGGGCTTGTACTTTTGTGTTATCTAAAGTTGCGATTAAAACAATGTCGGAAAATTCTTTTTGTTCATAGAATCTGCGCAGTCTGTTTGTAACATTAGCTGAATTATCAGCACATTTAAATACTTTGCTTTTGCTTGTTGCTAATAATTCCATTGATAGACTCTGGCTTTGGCTTGACATCGTGAAAGTGGATGATTAGTTTTTGTACAATAATTATTATCAGACCTAAATAAATAAACACTTGAAATAAAATATGTACTATACGATCACAAAAGCTTACCAAGTTTAAACCTGCACCGTCCGCTTGTAAACTCAATTTAAAATGTCAAACTTTAACAGCAAAAGTAGGTACGATCCCGAAAGTGTACCTATCTGAAGGTGTGTTCGTTGTGAAAATAATTAACGAAGCATTTTGAATAAAATTCTACCCTTTGAGATTTTCAGTTTTTAATTATTTTTCGTCACATGGAACACAAAACTAGACAAAGTTTTTAGCATTTGAAATGGTGCATGTTTTAAAAGTCAGCAGTTTTTAATTTTTAATTTCTTTTTCTATACTTTATTTATAGGTATTTGTTGATATTCATTGCACCGGTCACATGGAAACTTTTTTCTATCTTCAACTTAAAAATCTAAATAATGACATACTTCAAATGTCAAATGTTTTTGTGAAAGTATGCGTAAATCTCGCTAAACACAAGCCAGCTGACAGCAGCAGTAGATTTATATTTTGTCATTTCACCAATACATTTCTGCATTCAACCAGAAGCAGTTTTCTTGGTTCATTGGAGTTCAGAATGAGTGAATCCTCGACTGAAACCAATGGAATGGACGACATAAGAAATCAAGAATGGCAAAATTGCCCTGAGTTGCTTGAGATTTACCAACCCCAAGTAGGTTTGGAGTGGATTTGTTTACGTTTCGTGAGAAGTACCAGCAGAGACAAACTGTTATTAGCTGCAAAGCAACGCATTGCACTGGGTGAATCTAATTTTTTTATGTCCAATTAAGGACGAAAACCCGAAATCTAAGAGCGTCTGATGAAGCCTTAAGTAAGTAGGTATTCGATCTCGAATATAAAAAAATTAATCTCTTTATTCTTGGTATTCGTGTGTTTGTGTCTGTGACACTTTTAAATGCGGATAGCGTATGGAAAGATAGCGAAATATATAAAACTCCACGTTTAAATAACATATTAAATGAAAAGGTAGGCGCAGTGGCTCAGTCGCACAGTGGTTAGTTTGCCGAGCAAGGGGTCTTAGAGGTTTTTTCAGTGCGAAACCACTCACAAACATCTTACAAACAACAAACATCTGAGAGTATAAGACGCTTCGTATCTCGCCGTTCGGTTTTCGCCGTCCGGTCAAAACCATATAATGTGAATAGAGGCGAAACGAGCCTGCGAAAGCATCTCAATGCAGCCGTTCGAAATCGAAACTTTGTCATGAAGGAAGATGTTTTTTGATCCCAAGACTCCCGTACCTGTACGTGCCCTGAACATAGAAGCGCTAAACTAAAGCAATAAAACGCGATTGTCCACTAAAGGTCGCGTCTCATCGAGTACGGCTGGAAACATCTCGTACAACACCGAATAGACACCAGAAGCGCAAGAAAAACGCATAAGCTTTTGAGGTGAATGTCGGGAAGAAACAATGATTGACAATGCGCTGGTCACAAACGGTTTTTCACGATTGATCAAGGAAGTGCTTATCCATTTAGAAGACCGGGAGAAAACAAATTTTGCTAACACTAACGTCTATGAACTGTTAAGTCTGCCTAGGCGACCTAAAAAATAAAATATTCGAAGAACTACTTGAACTGTGTTCTATTTAGACCAGGGGTCGAATTACCGCACCCGTGAGCGAGCGATACGTCACTGAATTTTCTTGATTTTACATGCAAAACAATAACAAATTCAGTCACGTATTGCTCGATCACGGATGCGGTAATTCAACCCCTGAATTAGAATATCTCTAAACATATCTCTTCGTATTCAGAAAAAGGTAGCTGCAGAGAAAAAAATGACAGAAAAAGTAAACAAATTCAAGTGGTTTGGTTAGTGTGAGCTCCATACTATCGTACATGACTCCTGGGAGAACATTTACTGTGAATGCAGACGCTAGTTATAACTTATAAGTAATGTGGGAAATGGAGCTTTCCTTTCAAAGATAGGTACATGTTGGAATATTTTTTTTAAAGGTTTTGAACATAAGGATTTATTAAAATTACAGGACTAAACTATAAATAAAATAAAATATGTACAAGTCTGTTGTATCAAATTTTTATTTATTTATTTTTTGTATAAAATTATATACAAAGTTTTTTTTTGTCACATTACCATTGTTCTTTTTTTTATAATTAGATTACATACAAAATCATTATTTTAAGTTATGTTGGGCTTATTTACTGGTACGATTCGAACAGTAAGTCGAATTTGTTTCTTTTGTGTAATACCGTTATTATTATTTTTTTTACTTAGCAAGCGCAATCTTTAAAAGTGAAACAAATTTTGTTAAACAAAACGTCTCCGAAAGATAAAGCAAAATTGTATGTAGAAAATATTTAATAATTTCCACTTTAGCATTATAAATAAAAATAATTTTATTATGTTATTACTGTTGTTAACCCTTCGCGCGTACTACAAAAAATATTCAAAATTAAATTTGTTTGGAAAGTAACATAACAAAAATAAAAAAAAAACAAATCATTAATAACAATGCACTTGATATGCATTAATAAAGAAACAATAGAAAAACAAGGAGAAAAAAAATTAGGTGGAGGGATTCCTTATATCCAAAAATACATTGTTAATATAGTGTCTCCTCGGCGGCTGGTCTTATTCCGAGATATCAATCGGAATTGACGTTGTGAATGTTGGAGTCTCCAGTTCTTCGTGTTTCTTCATTTTGAGCATCTGCAAAGGACAAAGAAACTGATTTAAATTTCCCAAACACAGGGGTTACGGCAAATGGACAATTCACATGCAGGAATCGTTTGCAAAATTACAGCGAAATGGACGATGAGGAGAATTATATACAATGGGATGAGATATTTATTTGTTCGGTTAATGAGGCTTTATTTAATATTTAGTTAAAGTAATTTGTGATAACAGTAAGTAGTAACATAATGATAGATGAACATCGTACAGCTGAAAGTTTCCCAACGGCGTTAAATTCGTAAACAATTTGTTATTTACACGAATATATTTCAGCAATTCAGTCGGTTTGTACTTTAAAACGATTACTTTAAACTTTAATAAAGATATTTACAAGAAGTACGTTCAATGTTAAACGAAAAGGGACTGGTTGTACTTTGTCTTTCGTTCCAAACTAAGAAACGTTATGTCGCACGACTGACTATTGAGTGGAGATAAACATGGTTCCCTTAGTTTCAATTGAAATAGAAGACACACTAAACGAATGAACGAAGTGTTGCTATTGAGACACAATTTAGTAGTAGACTAATTCTTACTAGTACATGATGGTCTCAACCAATTTATCTTCATGGCTATCTATAATTAAAACATCATAGATATCAAGGCATCATAAATGATCGTGAAATGTGACGTCATGGAATGTCATTTGTGAATTTGTTGGCATAAGCTTACAAAACAAAAGGGACTGAAGCTTTAGATTGACAATATTACGCAACATGCGTTTCGAGTGTGAACATTTTTGATGTCAAACATCTTTAAAATCGAAACAAACGATAAACGAGTCAGAAAAGTGGACCGTAACGAAATGGTCTACATCGGCTCATCTCAATAACTACAAAAGTGTTAGTCTAAGAAACATAAATCCAGCTCACTCTTATGATCCTTAGTGTGTATGGTCTCATCTGCACTGACGACAAGATGGAACAACGAACTATACAAGCTTTATACAGCAACACCGAAGGATTCGTGTACAGTACAACAATTAACATGTTCATGTCAGATGGTTTAGCGAATGCTTCACCCACAGCACGAATAATTGAAGAGGACGAGTTCATCTCATACCCCCAAATTGTTGTCAGAAACGCTCTTATAGGTTTTCCCACCGAAATGAAATCCAACCCCCATTACTACTAGCTGTTTATGATGAGGTTAATTATTAACAAAATCAAATGCCTGCAAGATATACCGTACCGCAACCAAAAACTGTTAATATTTTTGCAACACCCACAAGAATAACAAAATCAAATGAACCCAAAAACTATTCAACTGTTTCGTCATTAAACATACCTGTTTAATATCACCCTTAGCCTTTTGATATCAAAAGATTTATACAATTGTTTTTGGGTCAGTAGCAAAGAGAATAAATAGAAATATTTAACATTAGTTAGTTCAAAGGAGGGCGAACGAAGAGATTATTTATAATATTCGCAAAGTGGGTAAAGTTACATCTATCTATGTCAATGTCAAAACCAGTCTCTTACCTGTTGCAATTTGTAGTGATTGATAATATCCTGATCAGCCGGGCAGGATTGTGTGAAGGCATCTAACTGATACATATGATACATGTAGCCCCACAAGTGTGTCAGGTGAGTCTATAAAAAAAAACAACCGAAGAAAATAAACAAAACAATCATCATTTAGAAATATTCGCAACTACTTACGGGTATTTCGAAATCAACAAAATACTTTCCAGCCACTCGAATGTGCTGTAACCTTGGCATCAGTTCACAATCAAAACAACACATAGTGTCACCCGTTAGGAATCGTGTTGCACGTGTGGCCAAATGATCGTTGATCTTCTTCAAATGTGACAACAAAGCGTTGTTTTTGTTTTCATCTTTTTTGACCAACATCAACTTCAGTTTAGAGTATAGATTCTCAATAAGTGTGGCTACTTCCTTGTCCTATAAAGAGCATGCTGTTTATTTAAAATGTCTCGACTTTGAAGTTGAACTTTTCACTTACCTGCACGAAGAGATTATATCCACCTGGAATGTTCTTCATTATGTGCCTTTCGATTTTATCGTTCTCTAGGATGGCCAGACCATTGTCAATCAAAATCGGCGGATGTGTTGCCTCAAAGTTTGTACGGAAGTCTGGTGGTGGTTTCTGCATATCAACTGTGGTGACCTAGGGAGATCCAAATTTAGATTTATCATCTTCATAGTCAATTTATGAACATATAACGCAATGGCTTAAATTGTTCTGAACATCAAATTGTCCTCATAAATTATTTCGACTTTTTGCTTTCGATTTGACCATAAAATTATGGTCTCGTACATTCGAGAGATGTTTTCTTTTGCCGCAAAACTAGTATGGGAACTTTTCCAAAGTAAATAAAAATATAACGTTTGGTCTATTTTCATCCTGACTTTCGCACATGTGCTCCCCGTCGGGCCGTGTTGTTGTTCAACGCAGCAGCACATGGTAAGACATTTGCACTTTGGGATCAATCAGGATGTTTAATTAGAATTGAAAACAAATACACTCATTAGTATGGTGAAATATCTTTACGATGTAAACTTTTGCCTGGGAGAAAAGGAATAAATTTAATGCATTCTACTTTGCAATGACGTCGGTTGTTTTACGTCTTTTAAGCATTTTCAAGAAGCTTTTCAATACAGAACATGGAAATCTGGGGCTTTCGCCTTTGTTGTTATAATCCAGCAAACCTTTGACATACGATGGTTTGACAGAAGTCTGCTTTCAGACCTTTATTATGTTTACTTTTTAATGACACTCTCTGTTTTCCTTGCGTGACTTAATTAATTTTTTTAAAAATAGTTATCGATTAAAATGGTAATCTTTACTAAGGGGCCAGTTATAGCGACACGAAAAATGCAACATTTTAAGTTTAAGTTGTTAAAAAAGCAAAAGAACATTTTTACGGTTGCATTTTTCGTGTCGCTATAACTGCACCCTAAGAATGAGGGCTCAGTTAGTGGACTCCTGAGCGAGGGATCTCAGGTTCGATCCCGAAATAACGCAAATTACATCTAAATGTTTCTACCACTGCGCCACCTCTCGCGGACGTCTGACAAACATTCCAAAGCAAAACTGCCACAAAAGAGCTTCTCAATTAGCCGTTCGGCTCGGGATAAAATTGCAGGTCCTTTCCATTCGTCTCAAAAACAATACTTCACAGAAAACGATTGACTAGGATACACAAACCTGTTGCGCCAACTGCTTTTTTTACTAAAAACGTTCAATCTTCGTCATAATGAAGACATTTCGAACCAGTTATGTTTTACATAGCTTTTATCAGAACTATTTTCCACTGCACGAAATTCTGTCTTGAAGAATGAAAAACATAATATTTTCCGCCCAACGTCCTCTCAACTTGTAGCTCTTTTGAGTATTCCATTACCTCTCACACAACCACCCACAGTAACTGTCTCTTACCTTTAAGCTTATTGTTTTCAGTTCGGCCAACAGGTACAAGTCCATGAAGTATTCTTGGCAAAAAAGGCACGCTCCCTTACGTCTTCCATCGATTGTAGATGCCTATAAGAAACATTAAAACACTATAATAAATACGGTTCAAGCGTTTAAAAGCAAGTTACCACAAATCCCAGTAACAGCAGAGTACCTTGAGGCTATTCTTCTCTTATAAGCATACCCTAATTTATACATTTTAATACAGCTTCACTTTTAAACCGTTTGTGGGTCGCATAACTGCAGCAAGCCCTCTACAAACCTATGTAAATAAACGCTACCTTTGTCCGTGATTTGCAAGTCACACGTAAGTCAAAGTATACAGTGAACTGCTATATCGGGGGAGCAGTTGATGGAATTGGGCGCACATCAAGCTGTGCGCCTAGTTCCATGCCAGACCTGCTTTGCCATCGAACGTCGAACCAAATCATCACAACTGAACTTTGTTTTTCAAGTTGCGAAAAGAAACAAAAAATCTTAAAATGAAAATAAAACCTCCGAACAATCTCTGTACAGAACTAACTTTGGTTCAGTTTATTCCTACACGAAAGCTTAATACAAAAAGAGAAAAACATATGAAACAAACATCATATTAAAATGCAAAAAAAAATCAGCACAAGCCACAGTCTATCTTCTAAATATGTACTTTGCATCAGTCGAGCTCTCTCTTCACATACTGTTCGAAGGTTTCAAAGTCAAAACTGATCAAAAAGTCACCATCTTCACTGGCCGTCTCCTCTTGCTGCTCACAGTAGGCGTCCACATCGAAGTCATCAAGTTCCGCGTTTTCGTGTCTAACCGATTGGTCTTTTGACAAGTCTTCGATCTCATCGGCGTTTTCATCCGCACCCGTGTGAGTAGCACATTCGCCTGCTTTATGTTGCTGCGAGGCTTTGAAACGTCGGATATGCTTCCATAGCGTAGACGGTGGTATTGAGTAGAACTTTGCTGCGAAACGTATCGACATGCCGTTTACACGGCAACCGCGAAATGCTTGTAGGATACGTTCCTTCATAGCAAGTCTCACTGAAGGATCGGTGGGTGGTTTGAGGGTTACATTTGATGGCAGCTGGCCACTCTGTGCCAGTCGAACTTTGTGCTGATGCAGTGTGGATTTAGCCACTTTTAGGGACCTCGAAATGCCTGAGAGAGATTCGCCAGCACAAATACGATCAGCGATCTTTCGATTTAGCTCTTGATCGACCTTTTTTCGCCGATGATTGGTGTGTTTATTCACCTCCTTCCAGAGGGTGCTCTTCGTCACGTGAAAGACACTAGCAGCTTTGCTTATAGTGAACTGCTTATTGACGACCGCGTCTAAGGCTTCGGCCAACTTTTTCCGGTTAGCAAAACGTCGAGCCTTGGGTGTGTTCTCCTTTGCCTCTTCTTTGTCAGCTTCCACTGGTATTTGGACACTTATAACATATTGAGGAGCATTCAACTGTTGTCGTTGTTCGTTTTGATCTTCAACCGAATGAGCGGAGATCTTCGGACTGGGATCACCATCGTCGGGCGGTGGCTTCTTCACTTGCGTAATCACATAGTTATACATTGGTTCTGTATCGGTTTTCAGCTCGAATATAATGTACTGATCATTTGTTGGTGCTGAGCCATCTTTTGGACAAACCGGCGGCATCACTGGTGGATTTGAATCTGTGTCGGACACGTCGACATTTTTTATTTCATCCTGGAAATTGTAGAGTTAAAATAATAGGATAATTCATCGACTTCGTGTTGAAGAGAGAGAAAGATTTAAGTTTTCAAATTACTGTCTAACATGCGGTGTTTACTCTACGTTTGCTAAGTTACCATTGCTGATTTAATTATTACATGTATGTCCTAGACAAAGTTACTTCACCCTGACTGCAAAGCAGAGGCAATCGAAGGGCGCTGTTTTAGCATTTAAGGCTTCCTTCCAACACAATGTCACAAAGGAGCTCATTCATGCCTTCAATGCCGTCCAAATCTAATCCACTTCACACGGATTAAGCAATCAGGTGGATCGCCCCAGACACAATACTTCGTAGTTAATGGCCAGTAATACATGTGGGTAGGTAATTGGTAAATAATTGTCACTCTCTGTCCAAATGCTCAACGAACAAGTGACACTTACGTCTGCTGAAAACACACAAGTTTGAATAGAAAAAACATGAGTGCAAGTTATGCAATGTCACATAGTTCAATGTTCATTTGAATGTAACATGTTTGTGTACAGATCCCAAGATAATTTGTTATACATGTGATTACATCTCAAAGTGCAACCGCACTGCTTTTAAGAAAAAATGATGGTTATTAGTGCGAGTGACTTTTTGAACTTTTACAGCACGAAGCTTCAGAGCAGTGAAGGCGACGTTACAAGCTGCACTTATATAACTTTCCATTTGTTATGATTTATGTATCCTATTGTCAGGTCATAGTCTTTTCTGTTTTCGTTGTTAACACCGCCACGGGTCTTTGTTTAACGCAATTTGAAAGCGAAATAGCATTTATTTGAGAGCGACAATTTGACTTTTCAAATGCATTCCATTCTTTTCGAAACCGCATATTTACATATTTTATTTTATTCCATTAGGGTTCCGAATCAAACAACTGGAAAATTGTTTGGAGAGCCTTCTAGTTCTTGAAAATGTAGCAGCGGTTTGAGTATTTACTGAAAGAACAGACTCATCTGTATGGAGTCAAAGTACTCAATACAGAACTGTGCCAAAACAGACCTGTTCTGAAAACTACAAGCGCTTAAAAAGGCGTTTAATTTGCACTTTTCCAAAAGTGACTGTTATTGCGGAACTGAAGACGTTCGGATTCATAGTTTAGCTAGTCTGACAGCTGACTGAATTGATGTATTTGAGTTTTTATGAAGCCAGATTGGTCATGAGAATAGTTTTTCCAGTTGACGTTTATAGAGGGCCGACATTTCCAAGTGTCAAAATTCAAAATAAACAACAAAAACTCACGTTGATTAGTCAACGCGTTCGTATACCTAATCCACACACTTCTATTTTTTTACATGAACTAGGAAGTGCAATAGGCGCAGTGGCTTAGTGGTTAGTGTGTTGAACTGCTAAGCAAGGGTTCCCCGGTTAACATTTTTTTTCCACTGCGTCACCTCTCGCGAACGTCTGACAAACATACAAGAGTATAACTATCATGAAAGAGCTTCACAATTAGCCATTTGGACTCGGCATAAAATTAGAGACAACTATGTATGTATGTATGTATGTAGGTAGTACAACAATGAAAACATCCTCCACCCCCTTCCAATCAGGTCGTTATAACTTTCCACTAGCCAAGTGCAAGTCAGCAGTTTCATTTTCATTTTCATTTCCCGGTTCTTTAATCGCACTTGCACTTTTACCATTAACCTTAAGCTTCCAGGTCAGTGCGGATAAACGAATGAACAACAATTCGCAGCTAAAGAAAAAACCTGCCCATGCGAATATTAACTCATATAAGCGCAAAGAATGACTAATGCACAGGCACGCACAACTTGTCTGACTTTTTCAGTTTGCATCCTTGATCGTAAGTGCAAGAAACTACATATCAACTGAATGCTGACCTAAAGGTCAATCTGCAAAGAGCAATGGAACTATACGCACGTACATACGTATAGACTGACACAGCGCGTATACGGCTATTATTAGCGAACATTTGCATTTTTACCGCTGCTCGCTGGAGAGATACATTTTAAATAATGCATTCGAGTCATTTGGCCAATTTTATTTTTTGTATGGGATTGTGTGGTGGTGGCCTGTTGGCGCTCCCCAGTTCTTCGTTTGCCCAACATCGAGTTTGGTTCATTGAGGTTAGATGCCTAGCTTTGTTTTGTTGCAGCACATATTTGTTTGATGATTTTGAATGCAAGTCACCAGATAAATAGCATGGTACCTACTATGGAAAGCATTGGGAGTGGCAGTGCCCATTTCAATGTTCACATTATATGGTGGTAGGTGGAAACTTGGATGGAAATTCCAATTGTTATCGTTGTTGGAGTTGAATGCACCAGTAGTTTGAATTTCAAAACAAAAACAAAGCAAATGCAAATTCTCGATGCGAAACTGTGAATTGGTTTTGTTTTGATGTGCGCGTTCGAATATAAATTTGACTGTGATTGTGAGGCCTTCAGAATTTGTGTAGACTTCTAAATGGATATACATAATTGAGGTGTAGACTTTAGATGTCAATGGGCCTTACTTATATAATCATTTTTAACCTTCACCTTCGTAGGTCACAATAGATAATTTTATAAAAAAAAATTCGTAAGTTTCTAAACTCTAAAGAAATGATTAAAAGTTTAAATAACGATTTAAGGTTATTTAAGTCATTGCTGGAAGTAGGTAAATGCTTTCTTTGATTAGTGAAAAGAGGTTTATATTTTACCAGCCCTTGTTTTGTAAAAAGATTTCGGCTAATATCTCGTATTATAAACTGTCAAGGGCTTTAGAAACTATTTACAGTTGTTGTTATCTCTTACATTTACCACAACCATAAGATTCGCTTGATCAAATATAATGTATACCGCTAAAGAGTTCATATCAACCGACGACTGACATCATTTAACCGCATGAATCATATTTTTCTGAACCAAAACCATTAAATCCTCAAATGGCTCATCAACACTCAACAATAACCGTCATCAGAGAACATACCCATTTGACTAACGAAAATTCGAAATAATAATAACAAATATTTAATCAGTACATCACACTACAAGACCGCTAATTAAGATTCGAACTACTCTTCTGAGTTCTGACTGTCTCTGTCTTCAAACACACCTTGGCCGTGGGGCGGGTTAGATATTATGACATATGACTAGGTTGGTACATCTTATTTTGTATTTATTCACTCATATCATATCTCATATGACATTCACGTGGTTGGGGTTGATATTGCTTTATTACTGTACACAGCAATGCACACCTGGAAGCGAATTCCTAAAGTTGGTTTTGTTTTTATCAATCAACCAACATTTCACTGACAGCGACTAAGCGAAGCAAAATGTGTTATTATTTCGCTTAGCGTTGTTCGTGGAGGATGTGATGTACTGGCAAAAGAAACACCACCAAACAGCAAGAAAACAAAACTTAAAAGATAAACATTCCAACCGAGTTTCCAAATCCAATAGATGACCTCATCGTTCCAGTGCAATTTAGCACTTATTGCCGCTAGGGAATGTAGAATGTAGATTCTGACAGTTTGCCGGTTGTTAAGTTGTACCGCATACCGCCACTAACGATATTTTCTTGCAGCATTCCAACTTATATGCAACTGTCACTGTGTCTGTGGTCTAGATGAGATTGTAGTTGTGCATTCTTCTCGTTTTGACTTTGTGAGTAACCAACCTGCGGTCGTAAGAACAACAATTTTCTTTTTTATTTATTTTACTCTTTGTTTGGTTTGGTGACCAATCGATTCCGATTTGCGGCGGTTACTTCTTTTCGCTGCCATCGTTTAAAATGTTATTTTTATTTTGAAAAGGAAACCTTAAAACATAAGTTAGAGACGATTTTTGAGGAATTTTTTTACGATGAAGTAATGATTGACTGGCACAATGAGTGTACGGGGGGGCTGCCATGTTTGTTAGCACAATGATGCTCTCATACATTTGTGGTGTTTGGTTGCCTCATAAATCATAATAAGCGACTTATCGATACCGAGTGTCACATGATGAGAAAGTTATAAGAGGAAAATACTTGATGGAGTTTGTTTGTAAATCGAAATGTGCTGTCATCGCAAGTTTGGTTTTTGTTTTTGGAGAAGGTGTGTAGTGTATAGTTGAAAAAAAAGAGCAATCATGTGCCCATGACGTGTGCTTTAAGTTTTAAAGTGTCATTTCGAATGATTTAACCAATAGTGTTCGGAAATGCGGTGCGATCTGCGATGCCAAATGATAGATGTATGAAGTACAAAAGTCTATCTTCGAAATAACAGTAAAGCCCGGCAAATTAATAAATAAAATAAATATTTTGGCAACCATTCGTTTTGTGTGAGTTTTTTGGGACGAATGGAAGGGATCTACAATTTTACGCCGAGTCCAAACGGCTAATTGTGAAGCTCTTTCATGACAGTTTTACTTTCGGATGTTTGTCAGAGAGGTGGCGCAGTGGAAAAAAAACCTTAAGATGTAATTTGGTTCTTTCCGGATTCGAACCGGAGACCCCTCGCTTAGTAGTCCAACCCACTAACTCTAGGCCACTGCGCCACTAAATTATGTCTTCCCGGCAAATTATGTCTTCGAATATTCGGATTTGCCGGGGCACTTAAACTTAAAAGTCAAATTTTACACATGATGTTCTCGATAAAAATTAGCATATTTTTGTTAAAACCTCAATTTGACATTTTACAAAAATTTACTGAATATGGAAACATACCTAATATAATGAGTAGGTATCTTACGTACCACCATAAGAAGTGCTTATGAACTCGTAAATACTTTCAGCTTTAATAACATCAGTCACTTTGAACTTTCGCATCGCAGATTCGCAGATAGGAGCGAATGTACGAATGCAATGAAGTTGGCTGTGATGATAGCTTTTTGATGCGTTTGTTAGGGGATCAAGAATTAGTATTGGGCGCATTCAAAAACTTTGTTATTTTAAGTAACCTGAACGCAAAAACTAGATTGGTCGGGAACGTCACTTTTCCTACGTCAGCCACATATGCCAACTATCAACTTAGTTCTCAGTCACGAATTTCTTGACAAGATTCGTCGGCTACCGCTCCATAAACGTCAAAACAGCTGCCCATGTGACCGATCTATAGGCCAAACTGAGATACATCAAGTCAGTCAGCTGTCAGACTGACTAAACTAGATAGTTGAACTTCCCCTTTTATTTATGAGTTCGCTGTGATACAGCTCTGCAGCATGTTCATACATTATTGACAACACAGATGGCAAGAGGCTCCTATGGTGACATCCTGTGGGTTTAAATTGAGATCGATATAATCAAACCTCAAATTGTGCGGCGAATAGGTTCCCCACGATCATTAGCACTTTCCTTCCCATTTGGAATAAATCCATAAATTCAACGACAATACTTCATCCGCCGTCAGCTGCTAATTGCGATTGGTATCAATCACATTATCGCATACTTCAATTAGTAGGCAAGACTACTCACACACATTTCTGAGCAGTATAGTTCAATTAAAAAAGCACAACTCATTAAACGAATCTTTTTCGAATTTCTGCAATTTTTTTTCGCGCATATAGCCTTAGATGCGACTTCAGAGTATAGAAAAGACAATAAACAGTCTGCCGCAAGACACAACTTTCCTATGGCTAGCACAACATCACCCCAACTAAGGGCCTAAACCACTTTACCGGTTAAGTGCCTATCTACCGATGGCACTCAACAATGTTATCTTCCTCATCGGTTCGAGGCAAAACGTCTATCGTTCATTACTCAATGGCAAGTCATTGACAGGAGGCAATTGCGCCTTGCAGCCATCTCCCGCTGCAATCTTTGGAATTTTTTCCCTATACCGATTCCCACTCACAGATACCCAGGTATGGTAAAAGCTAGATAATAAAGATGGCAGCATCTATAGCCACCACTCACTTGCTCACTGGCTTGACTTGGCTGCCGTGCTCATTATAGCGCTTTGAACTTTTCCTTTCAATTTCGACGCAGAAGTAATAGTATATGTGTTATGATAGTACAGCAAATAGTAATGCCATTGCCTGAATGTTGAGGTGGCGCGCGCGCGCGCTGGCTCCACCATTGCATGCTGCATGTAATCACACCAATGTTGTCTTATGGGGGAGTATACGGTATACCAGTTTAATGTGTTCATATAGTTGTGCAAAGCGAAATAAATAAATAAAATTATAATATACCATGAAATGATTAGAGAAACACAATTTAACGGCCAAACCAGAGGTCATCCGACAAAAAAAAGTAAAAGTTTGTTTGTGTCCCTCTTCTTGGAAATTATTTCTGCTGTTCATTCATTCTGTGAACTCTGGTTACCTATTTCCTGTGTCTGTCAATTTGTTTATAGAAATAAATGTGTTGGCAACTTTTCGTTTCCAAAATTATGAATAAAACTTTCGCCCAATGAGGTGATTTGCATGTCTGTGCCTTTTCTAGTTTATTTATTCAGTAGCATCAGTATAATAACTTCACTAATTACATTTGCACGTTCGGTTCATGTCGTTTTTTATGATGTTCAATTACGCTGTTAATGGGAAAAAGGTTTTAAACCGAAACGCTCGCATGCATGCAAAGTTAAAAGCTCCTTCGGTTTTATTTTTAGTGTACACGTATTTTTTTTCCATGAATTGATTCACACTCAACAAATTGTTAAACCAGCAAATAGATATAGTAAACAGCTACTCTTAAAATATAAATCATTGTACGGTTTACTGTCAGACTAAATGAGATTGAGACTTATGGCGACTTTTTACAAATGACAGGCAGGAAAATAGACGACATTTTCATAGATTTTCGCAAGTTTATTAGGTCTGTTCCCTTACTTTTAAATCTTACGAATTTTTACGCATTTTACTCAATTGTCGTTCCTCAACTCGAAAAATTCGTAAAAGAGAGCGGCTTCGAGAGAGCAAGATACTTCCCCTCTTACTAGTTTTTACTCAATTATGCAAAAAAGTAAATGTGTACTAGATTGGTTGATAACGTCACTTTTCCTACATCAGTCACATATGCGAACTATCAACTTAGTACTCAGTCACGAATTTCTTGACTAGATTCGTCGGCTACCCCTCCATAAACGTCAACTGACACAGCTTCCCATGCAACCGATCTAGGCCAATCGAAATTGAGATACTACATCAAGTCAGTCAACTGTCGAACTTACTAAACTAGATACTTGCACATCCCTAATATAATCGAAACAACTGTCAGTCGCCTGAAAATTGACAGCTGATTTGAATTTGTTGTTCTATTTGGCATATGGGTTTTATGAACTGTCATTTTTACAGGTTACTACAAAAGTGTTCCTTAACTTTTGTTTCGTTTCATCCCCTCCACTGTCATTTTGACAGTATTTTCCATTTTTACTACAAAAGTAAAGGAACAGATCTATTAAGTGTGACCGTAGACATCTAACCCGATCACGTAAACAGTTTTTCGTTGACTTTAATTCGGAAAAGGGGCGCGAAGCAAGACACTATCTTCCACTAATTAATCTAGTTAATCCAGTAACAAATTTATTGCAAAACGAATTAAAAATTACTGTCAATTCCTGACTGGTGACAGCTAACATTTTAAAAATCGCAATTTTATCGAAAAGATTCTTCGTAGAATGTTAGGTTCCGTTTACATTGACGGCGTTCAACGACAAAATAACTTACCGCTCATTCAACATGGCTTGGACAGGTACCTACAGAGGATGCACACAAATGCTCCCGTTCTTAGAATCTTCCAGTCTAACTGGACCTCACCGCGGTGACTAGGTGAATGAAACTGACGAACTGCCTCATTTCAAGGAAGATTTGGCTGACTTAAGATGCTGCCAGAACAAATATCCTACTTCTACTAGCCAGAAGGCGCGTGTTGATGTCGCTAGACTAACGACAATATTAGTACCTACGGGGCCACTGGCCTTTAGGAACACACAGCCAAGCTTGGCATCCTCCATAAGATCCACTGCTGTAGCTGCACTGACACTAATTAGAGGAAAACGGTGGTCCATCTTCAAAGTTAGCAAAAGTGCAGTTTTCAATGTGTTCCAGGGAATGTTCTTTCATTTTCAAGTTACTCTACCACTGAGCCACAGCAAAAAAAGCCAAATAACCTATCGAGTCGGCCATTCCTTAGACTCGCTGCTAAATAAGGGAAATACACACCAACAGTCCTTAAAATCTGCGCTTATAACTAGGTATGCTTCGGCAGACTGTTTCCACGCATGCAATTCAAAATCGAACTCCATGTAACTCCTAAGCCCGACAATTCGGGTTGCAACTTATGGAATTCGTGACAGCCTCTGACAGAGGAAATCGTGTTGGACAATCAAAAGCAATCCAATTTTAGAAAAAAACAAATCAGGTCGCACTTAATCACATTCCTTTACTATTATCAAAGAGCCCACGGGTTATACAAACATTCAGCCAATCCGGCATTCAAAAGACAACACTGTCACTTTTTGACATGGAAAATCACTTCCACTCGTTGTCATGAAACGCAGACACGAAATGCAAAACTATTCCGCTGCCAATCAAAAAATAGTTAGCTCCTTTGCGAAACCGACAACCTAAGGGAAACAGACAAACAAGCTGTGATCAATTTAGTTAAAAGCGCAGTCTCTGACGCACTCCCTTTTCCTCTCTGTCTGTCTCTAAGGAATACTCGACAAAAAACGTGAGAAATTTCCATACGACATCGACAACAACAACTACCGTACGATGACTTCTATTTCAGAATTTAAATTGAATAAACTTTGCGCTTTCAGAGTATGAGTGCACCGCCGCAATGTATATAGTTTTCTTCATCAAAATGGAAAAACGTGAGTCAGCTGAACTCAAAATTATAGATACCCACGACAAAGGAAGACAAAAATGCAAAAGCCAACGACAAAAACAAAAGAAAACAAAAAAAAAAAAACATTTAGAAAGGAAACTGTTGCTGTTGCAGTTTGGAAAATGTCATTCAGACCTCGTTCGTTCCACATAACCATACTTTTAATACGAGTATGTGTGTGAGTGTTTGTTGTTTAATGTTTATGCCTTAACCACATACAGTACCAGTACGAGTACCAGCACTTAATGACTGGTAAGACTCTGCCCGTGACTCTGCCTATCCCGCTACCCGCCCTCCTGTGAAAAAAGAATTCAAACTCAATCACTAGGAAACGATTACAATCTACTTTCTGGAAACTCTATACATAGGACAATTACGTAAGATACTCTTCTAGTCTCTCGCTCTGCTGTTACTGTGATACTGATTATGATTACCAATCCACATTTTTGGACTGGCATTCTCTAGATAAGAGGCAACACCATTTGCCTATATGCTTCTGGCACATACCTGAAAAGAGAAGAAACGCAAGCGATTAGTACAAATAATAGACGTTTGGTGATTTAGTTGTAAATGAATAATATTGTATCTGCGTGCAAAGAAACAGTTCAAGAACGGTTCCGTCTCGTTAGCCGATGTAAGACCAGCCAAGTGGGAAGTGGGTCAAAGCCAATTCACGGAGGCATTAACATATGTTACGCGGACGTCGGACACCAAGCTACCGGCCTAAAGCGAAATTCAGTAAACAAATGACTAAGCCTATACGATGCGTGCAAGCGGAGGGAGGAGTCGTTTCTGTGGCTTTTGTCTTATCTGTGCACCAACAGTGAACGAGTGAACGTGACATTTTTCCGTAATGTTGCATCTAGCTGGGGAAAAATGATTTATGCTGTGTCGCATTTTGCTTGTTAGAAGAAAACTCTCAGAGAGATAATTTGACGTCTTGATCTAGGGTTTCAAAACTGTGTGTGCACCACGGCTTTGTGTTCGTTTCTTATACATGAGTCATGCACGTGACGGGTATCAGTTTTTTATTTGTTAGAATAAAGTTCATTGGACTCAATTGTTTTGTTGATTCTAATTAATGAAATGTTTGCACTTTGATAGAGTAGATCGTACAGCCGTGTCGGTTTTGGGACACATACAACTGTAGCGATAGGGAAACTGTTTTTGGAGGGAATTAAGTTTCAAACGTTGCCGCAAATTAGGACGGAGAAGCAGGAGAAAAGTACACAGTAGATAAATGGAATAACTATAAAGGGGACCAAGTATTGCAAGAGTAATTAAGTCGTAAAGGTTAAGAAGAAGCGGATATGGCGAAAATGAAAAACAAAAGAGCCACCCCAACAGTCACTTGCTATTTTTACGAATAAACAAAATATAGCAGGTTTATACGTAACACCCCAAATTCTGATACCACTCATAATGATTTAAGTACTGTTTATGAACGCACAAAAAGGTTTTTCATTCTATGTCTGTTCCCTAACGATAATGAATTCGAACACATTAGTCAAATTTAGTCAAACTTCGTTCCTTTAGGCAAAAGTTGGGCAGAAGAGAACCACAAAGAGAGAACAAAACATTTCCCCTTCATAAATAACCTGCAAATAATAGCCCAAGAACTTTCTTTGGGCTAGTTTCTTATAAGTTATAACTGACTTTAGCTATCAAATCTCTCAAAAGTCAATTTGAATTGGCAGTTTATTTCGACAAAAAAAAATAAATATTAAACTGAATCCGAGTGTTTTTCAACGTAACTGGTAATTTTTTTTTAAACTGGACGTTTATTTTTGAATTTCTCGCATATGTTTGCAACAAACGTCATGCCAAACTTTCGTTCCTGTACTTTTTGGTTATATTCTCTTCTTCTGAGAGAATATAACCCCACTCCTTGATATATGACATTTTGCCGAAATTGGCACAAAAAGTAAGGGAACACCCCTACTGTCTACGACCTCCACTTTTTTTTAAATTTCCAGCAATTTAACAATTCTTTGACTTTAAAAATTCAATTTATTGATAAGATAGTAGGTTTGTTCCTTTACTTTTAAATCTTTAGAATCTTTACGAATTTTTACGAATTTTACTCAATTGTTGTTATTGTTGATATTTCCCCTCATACTAGTTTTTACTCAACAAATCTTTTTGCGTGAGAATTGAAACAACTGTCAGACGCCTGAAAATGTACAGCTTTTGAATTTGTTTATCTATTTGGCATTTGGCATTTATGAACTTTCATTTTTCACAGGTTACTACAAAAGCGTTCCTTAACTTTTGCGTAAGT
The DNA here is from genome assembly GCA_936431705.1 of Cheilosia pagana. NCBI lineage: Eukaryota > Metazoa > Arthropoda > Insecta > Diptera > Syrphidae > Cheilosia > Cheilosia pagana. The sequence goes on from OW386168.1 coordinate 39,128,364, forward strand.
TTCCCTCTCTGAGAGACAGTTCATCCCCTCCACTGTCATTTTGACGGTCTTTTCCATTTTTACTATAAAAGTAAAGAAAAAGACCTAGTAATAGTAGTAAGGCATGTTTATTGAACGCAAAATTCTGTAAATGATTTTCTCTATGAACTGTTCTGCTAAATCGAAATGACCGGAAAAGTTTGAGTTAGTTGCCTAAGTTTTGAGATGGTTGGGAGATGAAGAGTAAAGCTGGAAGAGTTATCTACTCCAACCTAGAAGTTCAACAAAATAGAGAAAGACTTTTTCCAAGCTGGCCCGCACAAGTATAAAAAAAAAGTATCCAACTTGATAGTGTCAGCGCAGTGGCTTAGTGGTAGTGTGTTGGGCTACTAAGCGAGGGGCTCAGGTTCGAATCCCGAGAGGGCCAAATTACATCTTAAGGATTTTTTCCACTGCGCCACCTCTCGCGAACGTCTGACAAACATCCGAGAGTAAAACTGTCATGAAAGAACTTCTCAATTAGCCGTTTTGACTCGGCGTAAAATTGTTGATCCCTTCCATTCGTCCCAAAAATTGAAAACCCACACAAAGCGAATGCTTGCGAGAAGCTAGGCCTTGGGTCCCATAGACCTGTCGCGCCAAAATATTTATTTATTTATTTATTTATTTTTATTTTATCCAACTTGGTAGAAATAGGCTAACCCCAAGCACAATTCGACAGGCTTATAAGTTGAAACCCTGGTTTATTGCAAGCTGTAAATATGGCTAAGTATTTATTTATAAGAAGGAAATAGTAAAACTAAATCGCCGCAAAATGCGTGTTTCCAGCTACCGGTCGTAGTTTTCAATCAATTAAGTTGTTTTTTAAATGTAGGTACGTCGAAAGGTTATGCCAAAAATTACAAATTCATTCAAAAACACTGAAAAAAATATGTTAAGCTTTTATTAAAATGACAAAACTTGAACAAACAGAGTATCTATTCTTGGTTGCTAGCAGCCAGCATTTTTTGTGCGCGTTCTTTTCATAATCGAATTAGCTAAGCAGCTATAACAACAATTGTAGCTTCGATAGGGAGAAGCAGGTGGCAAAATCCAACCAAGTCTCTGCAAATATTGGCCAGTAATTGCCACATATGGTGTATTACAGAACGAAGGCCCCCGGTTCAACGCCTAAAATTCAAAGGTTACAATTGAAGTTTTTTTAACTGACTTTCTTCTTGCGAACGTCTGTAAATTCCGCGACAGCATAGCAGTTACAACTTTGCATACGGCATGTTTAATGTCTTCCTCGTCACATATTCAAATGCATATTAATTATTACGAATGGACCCCGAAACTTTCCGTCCAAATTGTTCAACATTATTCATACGATTCCTGAGATTCATCGGCATGAATCATTGACTACAACATCCTTTCGCAATCGAATCGCGTAACCGTTTCGTTGACATTAAGTGGACACATTTCAATTGAGCAACATGGTCATGTTTCACTTATCATCGCGTTCATGCAAATATTTAATTGAAAATAAAATGAACGAACACAAAAGCAAAGCCAAATAAAAGATCACCAAGAAGTTTTGGGTTGACTCTTAATCAATGCGTTGATCCCCCCTTTCAAATGTTTTGTTCAAAGAAATTGAGACCGTCTCAACTTTAATACACAATATTCGATTGAATCAGGCCTCTGTTACCCCCTTCGCCTTTTGCAATTGAATATTAGTTGGATACTTTATCGTTTGAATTTTTATCTTATCTCGAAACCGCTCGTCTCTTCGGTTGTTCCAATTTAATGCTGGCTACAGCGTCGCCGCACGGGAGATACAAATTTTAAACCAATTCCATCACATGCAAGTTTGGTAGACCTCTGTAAGTTTATATACAGTCAGTCGGCCACGAGTTAAGTTTAGGTAGTTAACTGATTAGGTAAATTGGGGCTAGATGATGAGCGCAGTGTTTCGAAAATGTGTACACAATTTGTCATAATTAGCTCAATTAATGAAACGAAAAATTTTCCCCCTTCAAGCTGGGTGACGGGAGTACCTATACATAGTTGAGTGATGTTCTTATTCTTTTTTTATCAAAAATTCTGCTGGTTCAACATTAAATGTAAATAAACTGTTTTTCTTTTGGAATTTTTGTAGTGCCTGTGCGATATCGTGATAACGTTGGATAACGTTTGCTTTGAAAAGCAATTAGAGCCTTCATTCGAACAAAGACCAAGAATAGATATAATAAAGGCAAGTGTTGCGAAACTTGGCGTTTAATAAATATTCAAGAATAACTAGAATCCAATTTCATAAGAACAGAGACCAATTTCGCTGTTTCTGAATCCATATAGTTGTGGAGACGGAACGATGCCGCCTCTTCGCAAAATTAGAAGGCAAGTATGGGAGTATCTTCATTAGTGTCTTTTTTAAAGCACTTAATATGTACTTCGGTTAGAACTAAGGACGGAGAATGTTTTACCACTTTACAGTAGATCTAGATAACCAAACTTGGGGGTCAAGCAGTTCGGAATTACGTGGGCTTTGGGAAGTTTCAAATGTGGACAAAAATCCACTAAGTACGCTTGAAACGCTCGAAATTGGTCACTTATTGTTACTTCATATAACTGGTACGTTATCGAACATATCCCATCTAATCCTAATATCTCCCTGAGTGTTCGTTTGATGTTTGATAGAAAATAGAGACATGCAAAGTATGAGAAAGCAAGTATAAAACTAGTTCTAGGGCGTGAAATAATATTGGACAGATTTCGATGACATTTTTTTCGAAAACTTTAGGCGTTATCAGTCATTGCCACGCCTACCTCTTGGGAGTATTTTTGACCGACATATTTTTTTTCCCACTGTAAGCGAACTTGGCCGGACCGGTCGAATCGAACGATTGGCATCACCATTTGTTTTGACAATTGAACGAATGTCAAATCATCATTACCACGTTTTTTTTTGCCTTTGGTTTTGTTCGTTCGATTTTAACCTTGATGGCGGCAACTTAGCCTTGCCCTTCAACTTTTCTACATTTAAAGAAAGAAGTCTAATAGTATTTAAAATACGAATTAAATAATTAAACTTATTATTACCTATAATCTATACACAAAGAAAACTAAACGAAAATTTAAGAGTGCTCCTACACTCTTTAAATTTCGGAAACAAATTGTGTTTTCAATCGCAATAATCTCAACACCCACTTTATTTACTTTAACTTGGCATCACTCAAATAATTCTTAATCAATACTCAAGAAAGCCAGCACTTACACAAAAATATTAAACAATCAACCAGCTTTCTACTTCATGCAGCATCGGAGCTACAAATCAAAGTCAAAATCAAAAATTTCATTGAAAAAATAAGTTTCCCATAAATATTTTAGTTTTCAAACTCAGTTTTTAAGTTGTTTTCCACGAAAACACCACGAAAACGACTTCACATCGTTTAGATTGTTGAAACAAACACACCTTTTACAATATTCAGCAGAACAGCTGACAGAACAGAAGTCACAACTTAATTATTGTTTCTACACTTACCTAATTGATGGCCTTATATTATTTTTAAACGATCTATTAATTTTATTTGTTTATTAATGCTATCGAATTTGTAATCAAAATAGTTTACACAGAAGTTTCACGACTGATGTCTCATAGCTGATTGAAACGTCAAACCAAAACTAGTTGGTGTTTGGTGTGAATGGGCACTTTTAAAAATTTAGTTGTCTTAAGTTGTCTTAAGCAAAAACTAGATTGGTCGGGAACGTCACTTTTCCTACGTCAGCCACATATGCGAACTGTCAACTTAGTACTCAGTCACGGATTTCTTGACTGGATTCGTCGGCTACCCCTCCATAAACGTCAACTGACACAGCTGCCCATGTGACCGATCTTAGCCAATCAAAACTGAGATACATCAAGTCAGTCAACTGTCAGATTTACTAAACTAGATACTTGAACGTCTCCAATGCATCGCTGAGTTTTCGTGCTTTTGTTTCAAGAATGTGAACTAATTGACCACAAACTACCAACAAAATAGACTGCCAGCAAATTTTGAAATAAAATTCTTTTCGATTATCAAAAATGATTTAAAAACTCTATATAACATATCGCTGAGGGCAAAAACTACATCATAACCAATGACGACCTAGACATACCAAAGTGCTGAATATTCTAGGTAAAACAAAAAACAACTTGTGTTAGACTGTCTCTAAAAATTAATTTAAAGAAAATCCTCAACACTGTTCAAAGATGTCATCATTTTTTACTCCATTTGTTTGGTTGTCAATGGTTGCACACATCCGAAAGTCACAAGAGTAGTCATTAAACAAAAAAAAAAAAAAACAGCCCGATCCACAATTCTTTGAAAAAAATCTACTTCCCCATAAACAAGTCATGGCTTTTTTCCTCAAGAACTTTAAACCGCAGAACTTATATATGACAGAAGGAGATAAGCAATTCGTTTAAATACAAATTATGATTCCGTAGTCGAAAAACGAATAAGAAAAGAAATATGCGGATGAGTTAATTTATGAACATGTGCTGCGCTTATTAATAGTATGACTTGTCGAAGTACACCCACGCGTTTAAGCATTTTGTTTATATACTTGTTAAACGCAAGGTCATATTTGCGAAGGGTTACCAACTGCATGTTTATGTTAGCCAAGAAAAAAAATTAAACACAAATATAGCTGACAGCGTGCAAAAGCTGACGTGTGAGGGATGACAGAGAGTGTAAAATAAACGAACTTATTTCAATGCCTCTGTAACTTAGGTTACGATTATGTCTGTTTTTTTTTATTTGATTGGCGCGGAAGAACGAACGAAACATCTAGAAGAAATATTATGCGAATCAGGGAACGATTTACAAGTTTACTGGTGGTGCAGTCATTTCCAGAATTTAACGTCATTACAAAAAAATAATTTTAAGACCTTAGGTCGATGCATAAGTTAAGAAAAACGCCTTCGCTCAATGGGTTACTAGGTTAGGAACGATACTACGTTTACTTTGCCATATTTATAGGATAAAACTAGCAAAACGTGAAAAAAAAGTCAAATAAATAAATAAATATAAATATTTTGGCGCGACAGGTCTGTGGGACCCCAGGCCTAGCTTCTCACAACCATTCGTTTTGTGTGAGTTTTCAATTTTTGGGACGAATGGAAGGGATCTACAAATTTACGCCGAGTCCAAACGGCTAATTGAGAAGCTCTTACATGACAGTTTTACTCTCGTATGAATGTCAGACGTTCGCGAGAGGTGGCACAGTGGAAAAAAACCTTAAATATAATTTGGCTCTTTCGGGATTCGAACCGGGGACCCCTCGCTTAGTAGCCCAACACACTACCACTAAGCCACTGCGCCGGCAACAAATGTATTTATTTAAACCTCAAGCAGGTGACCCTAGACATTCAAACTCAATTATTATAAAATGTAATTTAAAATGCAATCTTTATTACTATTGTTGGCCAGTTTATTGACCAAAATAAAAAAGTAAATAAATGCAACAAAAATATAAATGCCACATCAGGTCATGTGTCTCAAGAATAAATAATGTGAAAAATAGCAACAAATATATCAACAAAATAATAGCGGTGCGTGAATGTTAACTGCTTTTTTATTTTAATCTGTTGGTTTTGCAGATAAGCGCACTATCAACCGAGGTTGTTGAATGCGAACGACACTTACTCAATGCGATGAAGTAATCCAAATTATTAACTGTCGATGTGTCAGAGTTAAGTTAATGTAGAGGTTATTTGGTAATCGATTTGAAATGTCGTAGGCTCGTAGATGTATACATATATGCAACGGGATGTGTGTTTAAAATGCATTTTATGATATGCATGAATTTCTTTCAACGACAAGTGACATGGACTTAAGCCAGGGGTTGAATTACCGCATCCGTGATCGAGCAATACGTGACTGAATTTGTTATTGTTTTGCATGTAAATTCAACAAAATTCAGTGACGTATCGCTCGCTCACGGGTGCGGTAATTCGACCCCAGCACAAACAACTTTTACACAGATTGAAAATATTGACAGCAATTTTATCGAGGCAAGAGTGAAAACAAAAATGTATTATCAGATCAGCTGACTGCAGCATATCGTTGCCAGATTATATTTTCTTCAACTGCCAAAGCGAAGAGCTGCTAAAAAAACTGTTGATCAATTTTTTTTAGAGAAAAATTCTTAATTTTTAATAAAATACCTACAAAAATAAAATAAACTCGACAACCTGTATATATCGTGCCTTTTTACAAATTTTCATGTAAACACTTTTCTTGGTTGCAGCAGTTTCGCGGATTTCTGCCATTGTTTCTAGTAGCATTTTCTGATCGTAAATTTTCGTAAACCAAAACTCTGCCAAGTAAAAAACCAAAATAGAGCTCGGTCAATCGACTCGGAAAACAGATAAAATCCATCATAAATCAATCAAACCCTGAGAAACTTTATTTTTTTGTTTCTGCTTGCATTAATTTCGGTATAAAATATTTGTCAACGGATATACGGATAGTTGGCAAACAAAAATGTCTTCCATTATCTGACACTCCAGAATTCTTGACGTTGTTTTATGGAAGCGATTGAAATGAGGTAACTATTATTTATTATCAGTTATCAGAGTAATAAGTTTGAAAATTCTTTCAACTTTAACGATGATGTCAAACAGCAATTTGGTCTTTACATTCCATTGTTGTCAAAGTAATTCGATAACAATTGATAGGTATGACAGGGCCCAAGATTAATTCCAGCAAAAGTGTCAGGGTTTTAGTATATACCTATAGTTAAGTTCCAAACAATTTATTATTTCATTTTGGGAATAAAAATATTGGATCTGGCCTATTTAAAAACAGTATCACTTTACTAAAAGGTAAAAAGAGACCGCCAAACCAACAAGAACCGAACAGAGACCAGTAAAGATGGGATGAAGGCACAGTTAATGTTGATGACATTACAAGAAAACCTTCACTGCTACCATTCTCTTAAGCCACTCTTGCCACCAAACCCTTTCCAAGTCAACTGCTTGTTACATTGCAGGAATACAATGTTACAGGGTTAGTTCCCCCAAATGCAATAGAAACTCTCATGACGACAAATGATTTCGCACGTGCACCAAATATCAGCTTCTATCGAAGTATTTCCATTTAAGCAAACGTTCAGAAATCTACTTCAAAACGGGTTCTTTTCCGCACTCCACCTTCCCATCGACTATGACTACAATCACCGGCCAATCGTTAGCTGATTCTAATGAATCGAGATAAAAAAACCACAGCGAGACGACGTTCATGGATTTCGTTATGAATAAATAAGCACAGCCGCTTAAAAAAGAGGTGGCAGGCGGTTCGTATACGCTTGGTAAGACCATAAATGGTTATTTCTCGTGATGCGCAAATAAATTGTAAACTTAATAACAAGCGCATTTGAATAAAGCTGTCGAATGCTGATAATGCACATCCAAATTGCGTTGCGCACACTCTCTAGCGATAGAACAAAATAAACAAAAGTGAAAGCTATTAATTATGAAGCTCGTTTTTCACTCACTTTTTGCACTAGCGATGCACATTTGTGTCATACCAAAAAAAACTATATATGGCATTCACTCTGTCAACTTTGGCCTTAGCAAAGTCCGATCGGAACGCGAAACGTGTGTCTTTCTCTTGCGTTTTCGCGCAACTGGTTCCATTGAAAGAGACAGTGATTTGCGAATGCAATCCACCGCGGGAAAGTTGTCTGCGCAATAACACATTTATTGACTACAATTAAATGTTTCTTTCTGCACAAATAAATTGACATTTGATGCTATCTCTGAAACGAGTCAACATCCGATCAGTGTGCGTTTGAGTAATTTGTCCGCACGCTTAATGATGCCATGTTTCGCTACAATAGATGACGACACATGCAAAGATTAAAGTCAACGCCACCAAGAGAAAGGTTTTCCTGTCTCCCCACGGAGACAGGTGGTTTTTCTTTGTCCGCACGCTATCTGTCGCCAGATGAAGATCTTGATCTTGTTCTTGAAGGCTACTTGGCGTCGAATTAATTGGCGCCGCACATCAGTTAAGCGCAATTTACCGGCGTACCTACATCTCTCGCTCGCATTGGAATTCAATTACATAAAATTAATTAGAAGACTAAAAAGAAAACACCGTTTCCGCGATAAGATAAGGTATAGCGTACGCATTTGCGCTACGTACAACAGCTACGTTGAGCGCAAATCATCACAAGAGAAAGACAGACCTGGGAACAGAAAAAGCGAAATTCCTTCGAAATGGGAAAACGTGTCCGATTACAGTTCTCCGCAAAATGTGTGATAGTAAACTTCCCGCGGCACCAACTCACACGATGCACATGTTTATTTTTGGATCGAGATGTAGACTAATAAATACGAGAAGAAGGTAGTTACGAGCTGGGCGGAAGTGCAGCTGCAATTAGCTATTTGTTGTTGCGGTGGAAAGAGTCGACAATTAAGTAGAAACCAAATAAGTCGAAATGTAAACGCAAATGCGACGGTGGAACAGATTTCGCGTACAGAAAGTCGTTGTCGTTTTGTGCGGTTAGATAGCAAAGCACTGCTGGAGCTACGGTTTAGTCTTAATGGCTACCAAAGCGCATCCCGTCAAATTTCATCTGTGAAGCTTTTCTTTAACCCATGGAAGTATCTACCGTCTCGCAATAGCCAAAAATATAATACAAATCTTAGCGCAAACGCTTTGCAAAGAATATGAGATAACCCCCAATTGCGGAGGGCACTGAAACTTCGTTGTAACACAGAATCAGACCAGAACTATTTTGATAACCTCCTGGCAATGGACAGCAATTCATAGACAACCCAGTAGATGCCAACACATGATTCTTAAGCTTAGATGATATAGTTGGGCCGCTGCAACACAATGGCACACAAAAGCCCGATGCAAAGTCCTGAGAAAAATAATTGCGGAGATTTCCTACCAATTAAACGACAGGCAACAGACAATATCAAGCAGTTGTCCTTGTCCATAGATTTCTGCAACATTTGGGGACTAAGGCTAGAATCTGACGCCCTAGGCTTAACCGAGACACAAACAAATTTATTAACTGATTCTGAGTGAAAAGCAATTCACATAATCCAATGAGATGACATTCGTTTGGCCGCATTGAGCAAATGGACAATAATGGTCTAGCCACGTTCGAAAAGACAAAGAAGACCGAACCTAGCTTGAGAGCAATGCTGAAGTTTGTTTCCATCTGGAAGTGCATTAGCCAAGGATCGCTGTAGAAACTATTTTTAAATTCAAGCGGCGCTTTGCCTCACAAACGTTTAAATTGATCAGGACATTCAAAATGCTCTGTGATTTCCTATCACTAAGCTCAAAAGTGTATGCAAATGTCTTGAGTGTGTATCAAGCGTTTTTCAACGTCATCAATTGAAACTGAAGTGGTTTTCTGACGAGTTTCAATCTATAAATAGCAATTCATTCCGAAAACCCTTATTACTTCTTCCATGTTCCATCTAACATATGCCAGCACCGCCTCTTTTCTACATGTCGAATATAAAAACTGGTATTCCCAACTCGAAGTGGGACACCCGATCGCAGCAACAAAAAAAAAAAAAAAAAAAAAAAAAGTATTAACTTTCCTCTTTTCCAGTCTGCCTGTGCCTGGGCATATAACCCACTAAATTCTTGTTCTCTCTCTCCAATGGCCACCACTGCCACTCAATGCCAGCAAACGACTCAACGAAAACAAAATCGGAATTTGAAAATAAAATTCAACGTTAGAGAGCGGCGAAAAACCAGCAGCCAGCATCACTGTTGAGCCCTCCAGCTCAAGTCCACCGCTCTGCGCGCGCCCCAACTCAGTAGATGACGCATCAGTGGCAGCAAAAACTTGAACGAAACGAACTTGTTTTTCTGGAGGAAAATTTCAATTCGAATTCGAGTTATCTCTCCGACTTGGAACCTTTTTTCATATTTTATTTGCAAGGCATAAGAAATGATTACGTAGGTTGTTGGTATATTGCTCCACAAGGCGAAGTCGATTCAAGAAAAAATAGTCTTAGGTTCTGACGGGGCAAACATCACATGAAACAATATAGAACGTGACGCAGAAGCAGCACCTAGTAGAAAAGCCATGCCAAAGTGGAGTAGAAACTCAATTTTTCTGCCTAATGAATTTCTAGCTGCAATTATGAGAAACAATTTCCCTTCCATATCCAATATTGGCCGACACTGCACGGCGAGAAAATTGCGTAATTAATTCTAAGCACTGTTGCACATTGCATGTTAGTGACTTGTTCGCTTCTATAGAATAATGTTACAAAAAGTAAAGAAAAAACATGGAAAAGGAAACCCAGAACAGGTGGAGCAGTGGACAAAGCGTTTCGGTTTTCGTCTATTAAAAATGCATATTCAACCACACTCAAGGTCGCATAATTTTGAAAACGTAATAAATTTAATTTATTTATAGTTTTTGATAATAAAAAAATATATATATATAGCACCACTTGCTGTGGCCTGTGGATGATGTGGTCTGGGGCGGTTCTCGCGGTCTCACCTACCTTGATTATTAATTCAATTTCTGGGACGTCACCGTTGGCGGTTCCATTTTCTTGGTTATCTTCAGACATGATTGTTGTTTGGGTGTTTTCTTTTTAGATTTTATAATCCACTAGTGTCTTACGGGTGGGTAAACACGGTATATATTTTTGGCGAATTGGAAATTTTCAAAGAATATTTTTTTTTTCACTTTTCAACAAAATACCGAAGCAACTCACTGAACAAATGACAACCGGACAAAACGACAGCTCAAAGTACACTGATGGAGAAAAGTTATATCGAATCGACAGTAGAAAATTTGTGACAGCTGTCAAAGAATAAAGTCTCCACAGAAGGTGATGCCAATCTTCACAAATAGCATAGATACGTATAGATAAGTGCTGCCAGGCTCTTGTACCTATACATTGCAATTTTAGTGTAGAGATTAGCGTTTGTCGTTATCAATTGGGACAGAAAAATAGATTCAGATTCAAAGCAGTTTTTCTGCTCTAAAAATCAGCTGATGCCAATTTTCATATTCCATTCAGGGCATTTTTTCTTAGCAAGACTTAAGTGTCACCAAGTTATACTAACAGAAATTTTTGGAGAGGAGTGAAAATTTCACTTTGAAAATAACTTTAGGTCTGTTCCCTTACAATAATGCATTCGAACATTTTTGCATTTTTCTGAGGCCTTCTCTGTGACAGGCTCTAGCTCCATTTATTCCTCGTCGAGATATTCATTAAAATCACTTATCTTTTTAAACACAAAACAACAGAGCAGAGCGATCTGTCAAAATTTAGCTTGAAAGAAATGTATCGACCCATTAAATACGTGCGCTAAATTTTGACAGATACATGAGGGACATTCGGAAACAAAAGTTTCATTCACTTAAATTTAGCTCAAGTAAATTTTGGAGAGAATTTTGTATGGGATTGGGACTGGGTGGGACCTAGAGGCTAGAGCTGGGAGCTAAAATTGAGTGATCTCATTTATTGTTCCATTTGGGCGCGAAAAATCTGAGAGCAGCACAATCTGAAAACCCCAATGGAGATGGAGAAGGACATTAAAAAGAAATAAGAAGTTTCCACTTTTTTTCATAACTTAGAAATGTCATGGATTGATGATTAGGCTCGTAGGCGGTGTGTTAGTTTGTTATGAATTCCCCTTTTTTGTGGGGGATGAAAGGGAAAAGGGGACTTCCCACTTTTACTACGAATTTTGGGACAATAAGCCACAGGTACATACCTACTTCTTATCTTTCCCCAACAGTAAGCCCAACAAAATTTTAAAAAGATTAAGTTCTTTCTTTTATTGTAACCACCTAACTATATAGAAATTTCTTTTTCCCACCCTAAGCAGCGATAGCCCGTTCTTTAAAACATGGATCCCATTGGTTATGACCTCTGTTATGTTCTGCGCACGCTTTTGGTTGACGTAGAACCCTCCAGCCGTAATCACTCGAATGGCATCGCCTGTAAAATTCGATTTATAATGGGCAGAAATAAAAACAACTCTACTTACTCTCCGTTGAAAAACATTTGGCCTTCATGGCCAATTGGAGGATTGAAAGTCCTGGTTCGGGGAGGATGTCAACGATAGATGCACCCGAGAATGTCTGTCGGATTTCGTTGTAATTTAACTCACCCAGACCCTCAACGCTTCCCTTGTAAAGAGCGTTGGTTACCTTCTCTGCCTGTTGCAGACCGGCCTCTGTTAAAAAATGGAATCTATTCAATTTGTTTCATAGAAATATATATCCTCCTACCTCCATGAACGAGCAACGTCACATCCTCTGCTAGAATCGTCTGGGCTTTGCGCTTCTCTGGCTCTTTTCTGTGTTCCTCCATCAGGAACTCAATTTCATCCAGAGGAATGAATGTGAATAACTTGAGGAGTTTTTCCACCTCGGAATCTGGCATCCTCATGAAGAACTGGTATAGGGAGAATGGCGAGGTTTTTTCTTCGTCCAGCCATACAGCATTCCCAGCGGATTTACCAAACTTATTGCCTTCTTCGGTGGTAACAAGAGGCAGAGTCATGCCAAAGACAGTTGTTTTCGACACGCGACTGATAAGCTCATGACCGGTCATCAGATTTCCCATTTGATCGCTACCGCCCATTTGGAAACGGCAGTTGTATTCACGAAGCAAATGTAGCCAGTCGTATGCTTGAAAGATTTGGTATGTGAACTCAGTAAAACTCATTCCAGATTCGCTCTCGAGACGACTTTGCACCGAAGTCCGGGAGAGCATAGCTCCTATGCGGAAGTGACGCCCCATGTTGGACACAAAGTCGACAAAATTAAGGTTTGCATACCAGTCGGCGTTGTTTACAACTCTGAATGGAAAACATTTCTTTTTAAACCATTTTTCCCATCCGTTCTATATTTCAAATTACCTAATATCTGAAAGTCCTTCCTTCAGTTTACTATCATTCCACAGCACATCCCGGTGATTCTTAAATATCCTCTTGAGCTGCTTCTCTATTGCCGCAAGATTTGAATCGATAACCGAGCCCCCAAGTTGAGTTCTTTCTGTTTTCCTTCCGCTAGGATCGCCTATTTGACCAGTTGCACCGCCGACTAAAGCAATTGGATTGTGACCCGCACGTTGGCAGTGAAGGAGGCCCATGATCACCAAAAGATTACCTACGTGCAAACTATCGGCGGTTGGGTCGAAGCCGGCGTAGATTGTTTGCTGTTTACTTGTAAACAACTTCGACATTTCGGGACTGCAATTGGTAGAATTATTAGCTGAAGCTTATTTATGTGCTGTTTCATTACTCACCCAGATGTGTCAGGGAAGAAATCCTGAAAGAATCCCCTATCTGCAAGCGATAGAAGATTCTTGTACGCAATATTTCGCCGAAAACTGTGAAGACAGAATTTCGATTGGAGAAATAACTGCTTTCTCAACATTTTAGCCAATATCTGTAAATGGAAAATGGTTAAAGTTGGACTCAATATTACGACTAGCTAAATCGATGGTGTTGTTAGATTTATAATTACAAAAAGGAAAAGGATTTTAAATGTAATGCAAATTTATTATCAAGATTATTTAATAGTTCAACAGCTGACTGCACGTTGACCGATGTAAAATAGAGATGTCACTTTCTGGAATGTGCATGAAATGGAACCCATATGCCCAATTCACAATTAACACTTTATTTTGTAAAATTACTTAAAAAGTGAGGGTTTAATAATACAATTTACAACTCAGAATGTACTGATATTTTGAGTATTTGTCTGACGTATCCAATTTCCGTTCAAGACTGTTCTCCTTTTTGGATTCAAGCCAAATCTAATCGACTGGTTGTGCCTATTAACAAAACAACCATAGGGTTTGAAATTAGAATAAAAAAACAGTAACTTTCAATCAAAGTTTGTAAATTTAGATAAAACTGTTGCTGCTTAATCCAAATATGTATAGTAAAAATTATTTCCCACAAACACGGCGACTTCTTTGCCAGATTCTGTGAATTTGCCCTATTCCATTACCGCGGGAAACCTCCACGAAACTGACATTCCCAACTGTCATGTATTCAATTGACACTCTTCTCGCTCTCTCTTTCGTTCGTACTCCATTCTTCTTCGCTTTTGTTTATTGTACTGTACTGAGTGCTGATGCCAAAATCGAGTGCGGCTCGGACGGACACGTCGACAAAAGAAGATTTTCTGGAGCGCTTTTTCCACAGCAGCAGGAATCTATTCATCTCCAGCATCAAATACATATCCATTTCCAGAGCATTGTACTAGCCAATGTGTATTCCTTTGTGAAATTGTGTAAATCAAGTGTGTAAAGTGTACCGCGCAAACCATTAGAACAAAAATGCGTTTGACTAACTTTCGAAGTGGACGGATCATTCGTTTGACTATTTGCATTCTAATTATCCTGCCGTTAATCTATCTCCTTGCTACATGGTCCGATGGCCATAAGAAGGTCCGAGAGGTCTACAACAGCGCAAAGCATTCGGCTCTGCGAAAGAATCGCCAAACACCGATCTTAGTCACAGGTGAGTGCATACCGTACCGGTTAGAAAAATTAGAATAGCCATGGGTCACTGGCCACTGCGGATGACCTTGACATTCTCATACATCTCTGAATGGAGTTAATTCTTTCCTCAGGTGAAAGCGGTCCCATTGACTTGCTAAAACAAGCTTCAAAAGACGCATTAATATCTCTGAGAAAATCATTGTCGTTGTTCCTCTGGCACTCTCTGCTGGAAGCGTGTTCGTGCAGTGATAACGCATATAGGTGCGGCAGGGGTGACGTTTATATTCTATCTGATCTCCGATTGTGATAAGCTTAAAAGCAAGTCATTTTCAGTACATATTTGTACGTAAACATCCGCAAAACGAAACAAATTTACGATTGGAGCAGCTTAAAAAAAATGTTTTGAATGGGAAGCGCTTATTATGTATTTATGAAGCGCGAAAATGGGTTAAGAAAATGATTTATTACACCTTCCCCTTTATCATTAGTGAGACTTCTTTCCCTCTCGCCTAAAATGGTGCGTTTTCACTTTCAATCTGGAGATAATTGCTATTTTCGTTTTGAGCTCGTTAAATACTTCGACATTCAAACGTAAACATCTATGATCCAAGAGGGCCTTCTTAAACGTGGTTATTTAATCATATTTCATCTTGAACTTGGAAAGAATACATGGCACAGACACAGGACACAGTTGCGTAGCGTTGCTTTTGATTATTAAAAAAAAAACAAGTTAGTCGTTTTGCAAGGTAAACATCCGCCAATTATACAGTAACCTAATGAATTAGCTCGTTATCGAAAGACAACATATGTGCAAGTGTTGAAACAGCAAGGGATGAGTGTCAGAGCAGTATAAAAAAAATCTTTCAGCTGCCCAGCTTCCAACTTAACGATTTGTATGTTCATACTTTTTCTTTCTCCCCTCGGTGCTAATTAGTGCGGCTTTCTCTTTTTTTGTTGCTCCTCCTGATTCGACTTGTGCTTTTTGCTACAATCTACAAATAATCGAAGGTGATGTGGATATTTTGTTGCGGCATTCCTCTTTCGTTTAAGTAAAAGGTCAACTGTGCGCATATCAACTGACTCTGAACATTTCCCTACCAACTCGAAAATGTTTACTTTCTAAGTGACCTTATGCGGGCGATAGCTTTCACCTTTTCGCAAGACGTTTATGGATGTTCTTCATGATCTTTTGCCTCCACATAAGTACATTATGGCCTTTGAATAAACTTATGCAAATTTTATTGCATTTAAATCGCAAACAAAGTGCAGGCATCATGTTGCCCATGTGCTACGAGAAATACCTAGATATATTTCGATATCCAGGAGCTACCAGAAACATCATTCCACATCGGAATAAGTGGATACCAAATAAAACAGTTGATTGTCGAACGAAACCAAATTGTTTGACAAGCATATTTGATGAAGTGTGCCGCTTGCAAGACAAATACTACAAATTCAGGTACGCAAACAAATTGAACTGAAAAAAGTACATCGGCAAATGCGTCTATTTAGTTGTGTTAGCTTAGGTGGTTCATAGTCGTTTGAGGCAGGACTTGACTAGAAAATGGGGGAAATAAACGCCAAACCTTGGACTAGAGGCCATCTGTAGTTCCGACTACAGACTGTATTTCGATTAAACCTCAACCAAACAGAAACAAATTTATCCTGCTTCAGCATGAATCAATAATTTAAGAAACCCTGCTTGGGCTTTTATGTCCAAACACTGTCTTAAAAAGTTACCATTCCCTTTGATCCTTGTTCTACTTCGATTGGATATCTCTTCTGTGGTTTCCCTGACACATCATCCTGCACAAATATCGCTAATCGGTCTTTCTATCTTTTAAACACACTATGACTCTAACCTTTAATTCCTTCCAAGCTAGCGCAGATAATTTACGATAATCTGCTGATCAAACACACTTTTGTTTATTCGTTCGCATCTACGTATGCACGTTTTTTGTTATGGGGTTTTAGGTTATGCCCACAAATACGGTTGCCAGCTCATTGACAGATAACGAGTACTCCTGAAGTGTTGGACCGATTAAAGTCTTAAATTCTTAAGCACAGTCTTAAGTTTGCTCACAACTTTTCCGTTATTTGTACATGGATTGTTTAGGTTTTGTGTGTTTCGCGACATAATTTACTACATTGTGTATTGTCACAACTGGTTTTTCTGGGAAACAGCCAATCTGTGTACATTGCTACAAGTGCGATGCGCATCTAAAGCAAGTTTTGCAAGTTAAAAGTATTAGGAGCTTATTACGTAATCAGAATGGTAGTTTGATATGCTTTTACTTGTTTGTTGTGCTTCATTTGGGTAAACAAATTTGCTAGCAGAATTGCAGGAGGCCACCATAAGTTGAAGGGGCTAACGAGTGAATTGCGAACTGCCCAGAAGTGTTTAAATGCATAGGATTACACTCATGTGTAGTCTTCTGAAATTGGTAATAAATCAGTCTTAAAAAGTTGACGAACATAATACGTGCGTGGCAGGAGAAAACCCCAGGCCTTAGGCTATCCAGCCCTTCATATCTTCATCAGAAAAAAGTTGTTGTTTTCAATTGGAGCATGCGTTATAGTTCCAATCCGAATTGTATCGAATCATCAATTTGCAATCTCACCTTGACCCAAAATGGGTAAACGTTAGAATTCGAATTCAATTCGAAGTTGACAAGCTCTCATTTTCTCATTTGTGAAAAAAAAGAAAGAACAAATTCATCAGAATGCGTACCTCGTGCGAGTCTTTCACCTTCTGCGCATTCATTCGAAAGTCTATTGAACTCTAACGTCCATAGAAAAATACTTAAAATTAGTCACAGACAAACAAATTAATTGTGCCGTTGGGCAGTTAACACATGCGTTCATAGTTTATTGGATTGTTTGACATAGTTTGTCATTTAATCGCCAACAAACCAAGTTTTCTTTGCCAGATGAATCTATAAATTAATCAAAAAGCTATAAAAAACGTTTCACTAAAGTTCGATGACTTATCGCTCGTCTATCGTTGTTGAAAAGATGATTTAACTGACACGCGTCACCATAAATGGGCGTATACTTTCGCATCACATAAACAAATTATTTATGCTCACAATTTGAATACCTACCGGTTTTATGTCAGTATTGTATATTCCGAATTGATTTGTTAATCCATTTAGTTTGTAGATATGACTGGTGTTTTTGTTTAAAGGGGATTAAATAATTTATCATTACTTTGTTTAGTTTGATTTCTTGAGGAATGTCTTTTTTTAGCGGCACAAACAACCAGTGACATTGATTGAGAAGTTATAAAGCGCAGAATCATAGTTCCTCACAGACTGTTTGCTGGGTTATTTAAATACACATGTAGTTCAGAAGTTCCGACACATTTATCGCGTCTGTTATCTATGAACACTCCACACAAGTTTTGTTCTGTCTGCTCCTCGTTATTGTCTTTTTAGAATTCCTGTGGTGTACAGTGTGTCAAGTGTGTGCAAAATAGTACCATCTTTTTCACTGATTCGTAGTACAAATGTGTGTCCTTTCTCATTTCAGACTTGGGTAACTTTGAGCCGCGCGATCTAAAAAAACGAACCGGACCGGGAGAAGATGGCGAAGCTTACATCCTTCCGCCGGAAAAAAAGAACCTAGCCGATGACTCTGAAATGGAATATGGCATGAATATCGCTTGTTCGAATGATATATCAATGCATCGCTCCATACGCGATACCCGCCTCGAAGAATGCAAGCACTGGGACTATCCGTATGATTTGCCAAAAACATCCATCATCATTGTTTTCCACAACGAAGGTTTCTCAGTGCTCATGCGTACCGTGCATTCGGTTATCGATCGTTCACCAAAACATATGCTCCATGAAATTCTGTTGGTCGACGACTATTCGGACAAGGCCGATTTGAAGGAAAAACTAGACACTTATCTGGAGCAATTCAATGGACTGGTTCGTCTGATTCGAAACGAGGAAAGAGAGGGTCTTATTCGAACTCGGTCGAGAGGTGCGAAAGAAGCCACCGGTGAGGTTATCGTATTCCTAGATGCTCACTGCGAAGTGAACTTGAACTGGTTGCCGCCACTCCTTGCGCCAATTTACCGCGACCGAACTGTGATGACGGTGCCAATCATCGATGGCATCGATCACAAGACTTTCGAATACCGCCCAGTTTATGGTAATGGCCATCATTTCCGCGGCATCTTCGAATGGGGCATGTTGTACAAGGAGAACGAAGTGCCGAAGAAGGAGCAAAAGCGACGAGCACACAACAGTGAGCCTTACCGGAGTCCAACGCATGCTGGTGGACTGTTTGCCATCAATCGGGAGTACTTTTTGGAGCTGGGCGCCTACGATGCTGGTCTGTTGGTGTGGGGCGGTGAGAACTTTGAGTTGAGCTTCAAAATTTGGCAATGCGGTGGTAGTATCGAGTGGGTGCCTTGTTCCAAAGTTGGCCATGTCTACCGTGGCTTTATGCCGTACAACTTTGGCAAACTGGGTCAGAAAAAGAAGGGTCCACTGATCACCATCAATTACAAGCGAGTTATTGAGACGTGGTTCGACGAGACACACAAGGAGTACTTCTACACACGCGAACCATTAGCTAGGTACCTGGACATGGGTGATATTACCGAACAATTGGCGTTGAAGGAGCGTCTCAAATGCAAGAGTTTCCAATGGTTTATGGACAATGTGGCGTACGATGTGTATGACAAGTTCCCCGCACTGCCGGCTAATTTGCATTGGGGCGAATTGCGCTCAGTGGCGACAGATAACTGCCTCGATTCGATGGGCCATCAACCACCTGCAATAATGGGACTGCAACACTGCCACGGAGCTGGTAATAATCAGCTTATGCGACTGAACGCAGCCGGACAGATGGGAGTTGGAGAACGTTGTGTTGAAGCCGATCGCCAAGGAGTTAAACTGGCGGTTTGTCGACTCGGCACAGTCGACGGTCCATGGCAGTATAACGAAGAAACCCGCCATCTTCTGCATCGCGTAAATAAGAAGTGTATGGCATTGCATCCGCAAACATCGCAACTATTACTGAGTCATTGCGATGTCAATGACGCCTACCAGCAGTGGAAGTTCAAGCCGATCAAGCCGAGGTGGTAGGAAAGTGATTAATAATTATTTGTTTAGTTTTACGAGAGATTTTGTTTTTATGTTTGAGGTTTTAGAATCGGTATTTTGTGTGTAAGGTTTTTCAATGCGAGAGGTTTCACAACTGCGCTCTTTGCGATGTATTTCCTTAGTAAGCTCTCGCCTTTGTGTAATTGAAAATCGTCGAAGAAATTACACGTAACCTCGGCGGTAGATAAATGTTTACTAGTTTTACCGAAAAGAAAAGAAAATTTAAGTTTTTCCTAAGTCTTATCAACTTTTAGGACTTGCCATTAAGAAAACTTTCACAATATTGGACTGATTGCAATTTTCTCAAGCATTTGTTGCGTTTCAATCTCATAAAAGTAGAGTGAGTCTAGGACATTTTTGAAGTAACAGATGACAGATAACTAGAGGTATTTAATGACAAATTATTTAAAATATAAAACTGCAAAAAACTAACAAAAACCGATTCTAAAACAACAAATTAATGTGAAACGTGCTAAAGGTTTATAAAACTGAAGAGAAGGCAACGCATTCGATTATTCAGACAGACGAAGTGTTACTACCGTACAACTTGCCTTCCATTTTACTTAGTAAATGTATAATTTTCAACCTAAAACTTATTTTGTTATTAACTCTTAAGTAATATAAAAATTAAATTTTGTTCTACACTCAATCTCTCTATTGATTTTCTTTCTAAATATAGAACCTCAAGTGAACGTTAAATTAGGAAAAAAGTAAGAAAAAAAACTTTTATATGTGATAAAATCATTCATGTTGTTCTACTAAAAAAGAAAAAATAGAATTTAACGAAAATGTTAGGTTAGATCGTAAGTTTATTCCAAAAGCAATCAAATCAACACACACATGGATTGGATTGTGAGCCGGTAGCTCATAAGCTTTTCCATTTCGCAATAAATGGAAATCGCTTTCTCTTACAGAAAGCAATGAAGTTCTATTCTTGCAAACCGATGTACGTGTTAACTCTTCTCTCCTTTGACTACGCTTGTTGATGGCGCATTATCCACGTACTTTGTTATACATTTCAACAGTTGATAAAACCCACAAAAATAAATAAATAAATAAAACGACATAACAATCAAGCTAACCTCGCTGCAAAGATAAATAACTCTTCTCAAACTACTCATCATGATAAACATGGACATCTTTTGGTTTTCAAAAACCCATACACACATTGATGACAGTCTTAAACATTATGGTGCCAGACAGGCCGTCCTCAAGTAAACGGGAATAAAGTGTTGGATTGCTGACGATCCTGCGAGGCTTCTTAAATTGAGATTAGTTTGTTTTACAAACACTACTCCTTCATTTATTCCTTATACCATGAACTTTTCGTTTTAACGTTTTCAAATGACAATCAAAAGACTGCCTCTTTTTTGTGTATGGTTTTTGAAAAGAATTGCATGCTTGTTTTGGTTTTCAATCTTCAAATTTAAGAGAAGATCTACCTACCGCAAACCCTATTTCATTAAACTAACATTGGATACCCGTTTAAAAGTTAAATGTGTTGTGCATGACAGCTCCTTGTTTAGAACGAGTAGGGTCGCTGTGAAGTCAGGACATTTTCTCGGTCTGCGAAAGTTTCTGATTCTCTTTTTGGTTTGGTGTGCTGATAAAAAAAAACGTCTATGGCCATGACAAAAGTTAAGCTCTAAGTGACAACTGTGGCCACTAAAATGAAGCCCACGAAAATAGCGCATCGGCTCATAAATATAAATGTTTGCATTGTGCTAAATTTTCCATACATTATGAGCAGCCCAAAACGCCAGAAATTCAAAAAACAGCCAATTATAGGGGGATCCGTTCAACTTGGCTGCAATTTATGTTTGCACATGATTTATGGACCATCCTCACTAATCGAAAAGAAAATTCGGAGCCCAAATCAACAATCCTTCGAATACTGCTGCTTTCTTTTGAAGACAAGTAGTATACTCGCACAGTCTCGCACGCAAGCCAACAACCATTCAACGCTCGTAGCCAGGCTATATTAGTTTTAAAGTGAAATGTATCCTTGATATAGTAGCTGGCTCCAGTCTTGTTCGCAAACCTACCGAGTTAACATTTTTTAAGTGAAAGACAACCAAAAACATATCGGAGAATCACATTTTTAATAAACTTTCATCCGTTGCAAGCGTTAAAAAAATGAATACTGCATACACATGTAATAATTTTTTCTTCATTCAACTGTGCCTTTATCTATTTATACATTTAAACATAAAAAAGGAACATAACTAACACAAAAGAGTAAAGAAATAAAAATCAAAACACTGACATAAAAGTTATTATAAAATAAATTAAAAAAACTGTAGTAAACGTAGTAACTAGAAAACGTTTAATCCAATCGAACACTTTTGTATTTCGAAATGAAAATAAGAAAATTGTTGAATCGTTAAGACATTAAGAGACAAGTTGAAAAGTAATAAAATGAAAACACATTTACTCGATACAGTAAACCAGTTAAATTAGTAATTAAACTTAAGTATGAACTGCAATAGGAATAAGCATTTATTATTATATTATATGGATCGTTCGTAGTTGCAATAAACACGTTTATTATATATGTATGTGAAGATTTGTGGTTTTTAATGTGCGGATTTATTTCTAGGGCTTTTAGAAAATCGGATTAAGAACAACGTCGATTATTTTGATCATACCGCAGCTATATTTATGAGAGCAAGCTGTTTTTGTCAAAGAAACAGTTTCACATTCATAAGCTTAGCCAGAGAATTAAGTGCACTTACTTACTTAACGGACTACCGAGTCACGAACCGTAAAGAGACTGCCTGAGACATTGCAGGCTTTGCGCGATGGATTGGATTGGATTTCATCGCGAACCAGAGGGTTGGTATTCCAAGATTCACTTAGCTGGAGCAGTGTTGTACATTAGCTTGATGTGGGCGAGCCAATGTCGAATGCTTTAGCTGTTAGGACTTAATCTACATCTGGGTACAGCTCATAGAGATCGCGGTTGTAACTTTTCCTCCATTCGCCCTCCTCGCACACAGGACCAAACATCCTTTGAAGAATTTTTCTTTCTAAGGAGCCCAGTATTAACCCTCCTTTTCTGCTTATCGTCCAGCAATCGGATACGAGTTTTGTTAAGCATACATTTTGACCTTCGAGTTAAAAGCTTTGAACACAATTGCTTTGCCAAACCGAAGTAGCAAAGGTTTCCTAAGGTAATTCTGCCTTTCTTCTGTGGAGTTCAAATTTACTTCGAGGTAGAAGGACTCTTTAATTGCTAGGCGGTGGACAGATGCTTGCTTGTTTATTGATAGCATATACTTAGTCTTGTGCTCATTTACTTCAAGGCGAACATGGGTCGGATTACCGCATCCGTCAATGAATTTTGTGGATTTAACATGCAAAACAATAACAAATTCAGTCACGTAGTACACGATCACGGATGCGGTAATTCAACCACAGAATTTGACTGATTTTCAATCGCCAAGCTGTGAAATGTGAGCGACCCATAATGTTGATATCGCCCGCATACGCCGGCAGTTGAATGGAGCTGTTAAAAACAGTGCACACTATCTGCTCTAGCACTTGATTGAAGGAAACACATGATAGCCCATCACCTTGTCGAAATTCGGTTCATGTTGGAAATTGTTCGGAGGACCTACTTCCAAAGGAGCACTTTGCAGCCCTTATTTTCCACCCTCACGCTACACAGCTGGATCAGTTTTGCCAGCATCCCGAAATCGTCCATCGCCAAAAAGAGCTTCTGATGATGAATGGTATCATATGCTGCTTTTAAGTCGATGAAAAGATGATGAGTCTCGACTTGAGATTTGTTGGACTTTTCAAGGATTTGCCTCTGTGTGAAAATTTTGTCAAAAGCGGATCTGTTGGGCCGGAAGCCACAATGGTACGTACCGATTAGTGAGTTGCAGAACGATCCGAGTACGTTGGATAGACTTTTGTATGTGCATTAAGCAGCAATGGTCGCCTTTTTTTTGAAGATGGGGCATATGGAGCTTATAGTCCAGCGTCGGGCATACTTCCTTCCACCCATACTTGGGTGATGAGATGGGGCATGCTCACGCGGCCTACCAAAACATGGCCACCGTATTTAAGGAGCTCCGCAGGTAAACAATCAGAGCCTGAGGCCTTGCAGTTCTTAAGCTTTATTTTAGCTAACTTCTTCCATAATGGGTTGTGTAACTGGTTCCCAATTGACTGGACGTTGGTTGGTTTTTCTTGCATGGGGTATACATTTCAATAATTTGTTAAATTGTGAGTGGTTATAGATGGGAGAAAAACCAAGTGTATGCTGTCAATAAGAAGGGATGCAGGGTAAACATGATATTACATAGGCCAAGGGATAATAGGGGGATGTACAATAAAATCAACTTTCCGGTAAAAAGTCGAGATACAACTCAATCCACGATAGCAAGCACCTGTTTCAAGCATTTGGTTCTTTTCTTGCCCAATTTATATAGATGATTCATATATTTTTACTGCTGTCCCACTTGTGTCGTTCTCGGTACGATGACTCATGAGTGATTTCTTGATAGAACGATGACATTTTTCGAAGATATAGTCCAAAACTGTTCGATAACAGCAATTGAAAAGAAAACAAATATTGTTTCTAGAATCAGTTGAGAGTTGTGTGTGTGTTATCGCCACTCGCTGTGTTTACAAATTGAGCAACAGTAATATTTATCGCAATCTGCTCAAATTAGTAATGACATTGAAATATTAGGCACCAATCAGTATCTCATCTCGCGCAATTTTTGCTTTCGAATCAACCTCCTTCCACAATTAATAAAGTACAATACCCCGACACGACAGATAATAAAACTTCCAATTAACTTTATCGATGAGCCTGTCATTTAATGGACACTTGCAATAAAATTCCACGGAAACCAATCATAGGATATCTACCTCCTTTTTGCTTTTATCGAGAGCGCGGTCGGCGGGAACTGTGATTTTTCTTATCGATTAACTTATTACTCGTATTCCGCAGCGCGTTCACATTTCATTCGGTAGAAATCAAAATCAGAGGTGTAACGCCTTTATCAGTTGTATGTTATCTGGAAAGCCCATTTGTCCGCGCTGAAGACGAAAACAAACAATTCGCATTCGATATAAATTAACGAACAGTGATCGATTCCAAATTAGTTATCAACTTGACGCTCAGCGCAACATAAATCAAGTGTCTTCATAGCCAAGCAAACAATTTTTGACAAGATGTCTGCCCTCGTTCGATTGAGTCTCATGTGTGTGGTCTTTGTGGCTGCGGTAGTTAGTGCGAGAAATGTTCAAGTTCAAAGTGGTGGCGTTGAGAAGCTTAAGGATATCACCGTTGTTAAGGACATCAGGAACTTTGCTGACAAGCATCCTGGAATGAAGATCATTCCATTGACCAAACATGAGAGCAATGCTCGTTCACAATCAATTCGGTACAGCATCGGTGCTCGTGTTGGTGGTGAGTTTCGACATTTCAATTTGTCGCGGAGAGCCTTTGCCTAACTAGTATTTGTTGTTTGGTTTTTAGGTGATGTTTTGGTAGCGCAAGGATCCAATTCGATTGATTATCCAGCATCGAATGATGTCAGTCTTCAGCTGACGTACCCAGAAAGTGGTACCGGTTCTATTGTGACCTTTGTCGAGATTATCACCAACCAGGACAACGACCAGGGCAATGCTTATGTGGTAGCTGGTGGAATTGGACAGCGGTTTATCGCAATTATTATTGAGGCACAGCACACCGAATATTTCTCGTACACGGCTCAATTCTTTGGTTCCGATTAGGGATGTGATTGTGAAATAAGATTTGGAAAATAATAGAGGATTTGTTTAAAATTATTGATAAATGTTTTATTTTTGGGACTGAAAATTGTATAATGCAGGTGGAGAAGATCGCTAAAAATACTTTCTAAAGTGAGTTTTCTGTGTGACAGTAAAGAATAGACGTGTTTCTGAACTTGAATGCTCTAAAGCGATGAACAAAGTTTCCAAAAAAGCATACATCTTCAGAGTGGGCTATTGACACACGGTAAAAAGAACTGAAATGAATTAATCAACTAATGTCATAACCCTTGCATAGGAAGGCTGTCGATTGTCTTTTTTAATTTCCATGTAGAGAAAATGCTAAATTGTCTAGTGGAAAATGTCTACTAAGAGGGCAAAGTCTGCAAATGATAGACCCGCATGTTCAAATATTAAATCTCCCTAAAAAGTGGACAGTAAATGCTGTCAAGATCATGACAAAGCCATTGATTTCTTGCGTATAGGCTGATTCCTTTTAACGAAATCTGCTTGTTTCAACCGTGTTCGGAGGGTATAGAGAGACTACGACTCTGTTACGAGAAAGAGGCCATTCATCTAATGCTTGAATGGTATAAAATGCTATAAAAGGTTGTGTGTCTCGACTTTTAGTTTGGAATTTACTTGCAATGTCCGCCCATATCAATAGAAAGGTTCCAACGTTAGCTGCTGCTTTCAAGTAACTTAAATAAAAATAAATATTTTGGCGAGACAGGTTTATAGGACCCATACCCTAGCTTCTCACAACCATTCGTTTTGTGTGGGTTTTCAATTTTTGGACGAATGGAAGGGATCTACAATTTTACGCCGAGTCCAAACGGCTAATTGAGAAGCTCATTCATGACAGTTTTACTCTCGAATGTTTGTCAGACGTTCGCGAGAGGTGGCGCAGTTTTAAAAAAAACCTTAAGATGTAATTTGGCCCTTTCGGGATTCGAACCTGGGACCCCTCGCTTAGTAGCCCAACACACTACCACTAAGCCACTGCGCCGACAAGTCAAGTCAAGTCAAGTCACTTCCACTTGTGAAAAATTTCTAGTATGAGTCTCGGAAATTGCAAAGACGGACGTAGTTATTGTTACTGCGTGCTGAAAATCCCACTTATTTTGCTTTGGTGAGATACAGGCTCAAAAAACAGGGCCAGTATTGACTCTCCTTACTATGTACGTGTGCACTACTTCTCATGTAGGACACATTAACAAAGTGACATTTCGTTCGTATCTGACTAGACGAATACTACTCTTTTGAGAAAAACTCATGAAGAGCCTAGCGTGAAGTTGATAACAAAGTAAGCAAAAAAGCCTACAAGATCCTTAAAGTAAGTGATTTGATAAGGATACACAAACACACATGTAATTCCCGCAGAGTATAATACATATAAGTAACTGATAAGCTTCCGTGAAATTTGGTTATAAATTTCCAATAAGCGGGAGGTACATTTTAACAAAATCGTAGGTATGGAATTATATCATTATCACTAAAATCTCATGCTTGGATAATTATATTAAACGAAAATTTTAAGTACAACAAAACAAGAAGTATAGGGTACTTGATCGATGTCTTATTTTATAAAAAAAACGAGCCGAGCTCTGTTGAAAGTGTCGGCTTTCTAAACATAGGGCAAACAACTTAGGCATTTCGGAACAGTGTTCTTAGCGAATATCATTTGTTTCAAAACCATATAACTGTCATAGTTAATGTAACTCACTAATGACTGGAAGAAAAGCCAGAAAGCGTTTAAACAAAAAAGTTAGTATCACTAAATGATATTAAAATCGTCTCTAATCGCACTAAAAAAAAAAAAACGGCCTGAAAATGCTTTGAAAAATGTCCCAAATGACATTGCAAAAAATTCCTCAAATGACTTCGCTTCAAAATATGCGTCTTATTCGTTGATTTTCTGCTTTAAGAGCCCAAACCATAGAATCCTTTGTGTCCGTTGCGGATCAATAAGGTTTAACTTTACTTTCTTTTATTCTATCCGTTGCACCTATTGACAGATGGCATAGCGTGAGAGAAAGCACTGAGACCGATCTAGGACTATCAAAACTGAGATACATCAAGTCAGTCAGCTATCAGACTTACTAAACTAGATACTTGAACGTCCTCAATTTCAATGGTGAAAATATTGACAAAAGAGTAGCTGTCATTGAATATTCAGTTCAGTTTTCAATCAAATCCGGCTGTCATTTGTCATTATTTTTAAGTAAAAATAATACACAACAAAATATTGGTCTAGTTCTCGTCTACACTTGTTACTTTACAATATTTAATATTAATAGAAAAGAAACACAAATAGTAACGAGAAATTGTCATATGTCAATGTCTGTTTGTTTCATTAAAATCTTGTTTTTTTTTATTTTTTCCCATCAGAGTCGTCAATCGTCCAAGCCATTCCAAAGCTAGGAACTTAAAGATATTCCTCAAATACTATTTGCTTAGATACTAGCAAAGATCCCTACTTTTAGAAAGCGGATAACGATAAAACTTAACCTATATTTTACTGGGATGCGTTTTCAATCACGAAGTCTTAAAGAATTGAAGGTGGACACTGTAGATTGTCTGTGCGCACGAACTAAATATAACTTCAACAGTTTCCTTATGTAATTTGTTAGAAACATGAAGTTGGTGGTACCTGGTAATTCTTTCTACAAAAATAGGACTTTTTCTTAGAATTGTGTCATCAAATGATTTGATCAACAATTAGTATGCCACTAAGGGGACACTTTAAATATAATTCCCCGGAAGCTAATCATTTGCAGCTATCTAATCTTATCATTTAAGTAGATATTGGCAGCAGCTCGATATAAAAGAACACCGCCCCGTGAACTGGAAATCAATTCCAATTTAACTCGTAAAGTAAAGCAAGCTAAACACGAATACTTAGTACCAACTCTTTCACCATGTCCGCCATCATTCGTTCGATTACTGTGTGTGTGCTCCTTGTGGCTGCCATAGTTAGTGCGAAAACTATTCCAGCGCCTAGCGTTCAGCAAATCAGTAACATCACCATTGTGAAAGATATACGGGAATTTGCTGAGAAGCACCCTGGAATCCAGATCGTTCCAATGACCAGACAGGAAGTTGGTACTTCTCCTCATATGTCAATTGGGTACAGATTGGGTGGCCGCATCAACGGTGAGTTTCTCTATTCATTGCACGTACTCATATGTACAATATATCTTTCTATCCATCAGGCGATCGACTAGTTGCTGAAGGCGGTGGCACAATTGATACACCCAATGTGGAAATTCCCTTAGTATACCCCGAGAATGGTAATGGCTCAATTTTGACTTTTATTCAGATCACTGTTACTCAGAGCAATGATGAGGGCAATGCCTATGTCGAGGATGGCGGAATTGGACAACGTTTCATCAAAATTATCCTTGAGGCTAAGAACACCAAATATTTCTCGTATTCAGTTAAATACTATGGAACAGATTAAATTATTTTGGATTAAAAAGAAAACAATTTGGCACTTAAAAGAACGCTGTGTGTTGCTGTTTCTTATTGTAGAGCGAACCTATGACACTTGGGTCATTTCGTTCAAAGCAAACAAGAATATCATAATTCCCCTTCACGACAAGAGTAACTATAGTATTCCTGCGATGTGGAAAAGGATTGAGATGAGCCTTGATTGTTAGCCAAACTAACAACTGGAACCCAGTTCTTTTTGGGCACACACAGATTTGAAAGTCTCAAAAGCCTCCCCTATTTGCTCTATTTATTTATGACAGTTGTCTGTACTTTTTTCCTTTTGATCTTTAATGGAAAATCGTTCATTAACAGAGCCTATCAGTGGCTTCTTTACCGTGTGAAGGTTATAGAATAGACAACACAGTTTAACCCAAGCACAGAATGGCGCTGTCATCTCAAAAGTAAATGCACATAATGATCAGTTGTTGTTGCCTGCAATAATAGACTACCATTAAATTTAGTCAAACTTCGTTCCTTTCCGCAAAAGTTGGGCAGAATAGGTTCACAAAGAGAGAACAAAACATTTCCATATCATAAAAAACCTGCAAATAATAGCCCAACAAATTTCTTTGGGCTAGTTTGTTATAAGTTATAACTGACCTAAGCTGTCAAATCTCTCAAACCCACTGACGTTTATTTTTAAATTTCTCGCATATGTTTTCAACAAACGTCATGCCAAACTTTCGTTACTGTATTTTTTGGTTTCTCTTTTTTTGAGAGAATATATCCCCACTCCTTGATATCTGACATTTTGCCGAAAGTTAGGGAAGAGACCTAATATTGTAACGATTTGACAGCATGTTGTTTCAAAGGCGTATTTTCTGAAATGTTAATTAAATTAAAGGTGCATTTTCATAGGTGAATTTCCGAATGCATTTTTCCATAATATAAATAAAGAAAACGAAATATAGTGGGGACGTTTAAGAAACTAGTTCAGATAGTCTGACAGCTGGGTGACTTAATGTGTTTCAGGTTTTACTAACCTAGGCTGGTCACGTGAACATTTTTTTCAGTTCAGAGACGGTGAACAGATTCAGTCAAGAATTTCATATGATTAAGTTCTACATTGACAGTTCGTACCTATATGTGGCTGAAGAAGAAAAAGTGACGTTACAGAGTTTTTGGGTTTATGGTACTTGCAGTCCAGACTAATCTAGATAACTAAATCTTTGAAGATCTTAAGTGTGCGTTGAAATTGTTGACAGTTTTTACAAATTGACATAAAATCTCTTCTTTGGGGAAAATATTGAGATAATGGGAAAGACTGTCATTGTTGAGTGAATGAATTGAGGCACATTCATTACTGGGAGCTTTGAAACCCCGAAATAATGGGCAGCAGATATGGGACGGAATTCATGGAACTATACCTTTCTATTGCGCAGTGGCTTAGAGTTAGTGTGTTGGACTACTGAGCAAAGGGTTCCCGGTTTGAATTCCGAAAGAACCAAATTACATCTTAAGGCTTTTTTCCACTGTGCCACCTCTCGCGAACGTCTGACAAACATCCGAGAGTAAAACTGTCATGAAAGAGCTTCTCAATTAGCCGTTTGGACTCGGCGTAAAATTGTAGACCCCTTCCATTCGTCCCAAAAATTGAAAAATTTATTTATTTTTATGCCTTTCTATTGACTGATTTGTCGAATCAGCGAACAAGAAGGATTTGAATTAGGTACGAGATGCTCCATGCTGCTGACATTTTAGTTTAGCTGATTAGATCAAAAAGGGGTTTGAGTCTATGCAAAATTCACTGAAAAATAAATTGGCATTGCCCTAAAATGCGGTAAATTTATCGTTTCATTAAATAAAAGTCAACCTGTTGGTTCTACCGGTCTCCCCTATCTTTCCAATATGAAAGGAAAGCTGTCATGGGTTCCGAACTTTCGGGAACTTAAAAAAATGAAAAACCCATACTTTTGGGAGTAAAATTGCTGACACAGTCTATTGCATACCCTTAGGTGAAGTTCGGGGTAATTTTGATTTTTCACCTTACCAAGAGATCAATACTGATAAGGAAAATACGTCTTTATCACAAATAGCTGTCTCTATCGGCTGATATCAAACAGAGTCGTCGCACTGAGACTCATGTGTGTACGACGCCGTGCAGCTTACAATCTACTACACCATCTTAATTAATCTCAATTCGAAATTAAAATGAAATCGATAAACATTCAACAGCCACAGATATTTCAATTAGAAAATGATACGCATACGCCACCGAATGACGGGTTATATTTATTTTTTTTTGCAAAACATATTTTCGAAAACACATTCGTATAACTTTTAATCCATTGGCCGGATCAACAATTTATGGCGCTCACTATCGCCAGTATAAGTGGTAATTAATATTTTTATCTATAGAACTGAAGAGGGTATTGTGCATTTGGTTATTTTTAGCACAATTACGCACGTCTCTTGCGGATACATGCCATGTTATTAGGGTTCGATCAATCTTACTAAATGGGGTGTGTATAGGTAACTTCTCACGAAATTGCTACTTTCACTAAATTAGGCATTAATTATGTGTGCAAATTCAATTTTCAGCAGATTACTATCGAATACAGCTGTAGTTCCTATACTGAATTTTGTTCCTCCAGAGGAGTGATGCAGTGTATGTATGTAAATCGTGTAGCACTTGGAGATAATTGAATTAATCTTGTTTAAGGGTTAGTGGGTTGGCGGAAAATATATCGCTGTCATGAGAAGTGGAAGAAGCTACATATCAGGAGATTACAAATGAATGTTTAAAGGACTTTGTTTTGGGGCGAATAAATCTAAAGAACAGCATTCAATGATGAAAGTGATCTCAATTTTTAGAGATTTATGCGCTTATACTTTCTGTCAATATTATTTCCGCTGCGTGGTCTATGAGTTAATAATCTACTACGTCTATATTTTCATTTGGGGTGAATTTTAAAAAGAAGCGCAATCACATTGTATGAATTTGTCTAATGACGATGGGTACTTTAGCAGTGATTTTCATCAGCCTAACACTGACTTATAAAACTCATAAAACTCATCAAGAAGAAAGTTTTAAATGATGCGTCGCCGCCCCTGAATTTGTGGATTGGTTTCCCGCTCACGTTTGGCAACGTAAATCATTTTTCCCGTTTCTTTCCTTATGTCACTTTGATCTTCGTAGCCGATAGATGTACATTTTTTCCTTGTTCCTGCATTTTAAAGAACTTTACCGATCAATTGCCTCTCCAAAACTCCATGATTTTTATTGATTTTATGATCACAGAATTTTTTATAATTTGAAACTTCCAAAGAAGACCCGAAGTGGGACAAAAGTGGAGCACACGACTACTGCCGCATGTGAGTCCCATATGTCAACAAAAACGGAAATACATAAAATGTCCTAATTAGACCTTCAACAGGCTAAAGAGAGATGACGTCTTTTTGACAGCTGTAACTTCGCGAAACAGATACGGCCACGGAAAAGTGGCGCAGGACAAAGAGTCTGACAAATATAAGCAAAGCACAACTCTTGGCGCGGTGAGAAGCCCCCATAGGATGTACTTCTAGAATGAATGAATGAAGAATAAGCTTTAAAAGTAACGTACCTCTTGGGTTGATTTGAATTAACACGATTAAAGTCAGCATCACTTCCCATCAGTAGATCTTAATTTTTGTAAATCAAGAAAGTAAAGTGCATCATATACTCACATACACAAGTTGCGTTCTTACTTCTTGTGACTCCGTACTAGTTACTGACGAAATAGATCTTCTCACTCGACGTGTCCTACATTGCATTGGAAAGTCAGAAGCTTAAAGACAAGTCCAGTCCTCAAAAATGTTGCGTCTTCCTATCCAGGATTCTTCAATTAGAGTCAAGTCTACTTTGCATTACCTTACCTCCATTAGGTAGATTAGTTGTCGCCTAAAGCTGTAATGGAGACTTACTTAAATTACCTCCTTCACAGTTTTTAGCCTCAGCCACTTCCTTATTGTTTTTAAACGCCGATGTCTTGTGATTAAAATTAATATGTATCCAATTAAACAGTTTTGTCGTAAAAAGCTTTTGTTTTTCATTAAATGACAAGTCTTTCGAGTTTCCATCGATTGATGACACATGTTAAAAACTTCAAATCCATAAAAAAAACCGAATGCACTACTAATGGCTGTCAATTTCACAAATTATAATGCACCATAAATGTTAAACAAACACAAACAACCACTAATACAAAACTTATCTACTCAAAATACAATTGTAAAACAATTGAAAATCCAATCGTATGTCATAAATCGATCAAATAGCAATTAAAAGTCTGGCATAAACACCATCTTTGTGAAACGTTCCAATTCCGCTTCAATATTTGCGTCATATGAATTTATTTATAACTATTAAATAGGTAAATATAATAAAAAGCTTAACAAACCCTTATAGATTTCTGTCAATTGTTATTGATAGCGTACAATTGATTTGTAACCAAATATATGACTTAAGGTTCGGAAAGGAACATTCGATGTGACGGTGGGTTTGGTACATTTCTATTTTTACAGTTGGACTTGGCGATGTCATGTTTGGCTGGCGAAGATGTTGATCAGCTGATTGTTAAAAATATGACAGATTGATTTAAGGTTTGAATGGGCACGTTCGGTTAACTATTGTTTATAAAGGCCCACCAGGTAGGTGTTGTGATTTTTTTTGTTGACCTACATTGATTATGCGGTCAGTTTTATAGCTGTCATTATCGACAAATTTTGGTGAGGATTTCTTTCTTGATATTCAAATGGGTATTGACGACGATAGTCTAAATGGCATCCGTTTTCGCCACTGCAACTTCAGACTTCATCCCAACAGTAGTGACTTAATAATTTTTGGCAAATGGACCTTTTATATATCTCTTGGCCTCAGGACTGCAGATGCAGAGAGTTAATTTTCGATATGAATTCTTCAGACACTGATCGTCTTATGAGTTAAATGATTTAGAAAACAGCATACGACTCAGAAGTTGCCTTTTGGATAGAGGGTGTTTATTTGAAGGCACTTTAAGCCCATACATCTGTAGGGTTAGGTTAGGTTAGAGATCCCTTGGGAACAAATAAGTCTATACTCACATTGATATGGCAAACAAAGGTTTGCTCAACTCAGCTCTTAGCTGTCAAATTGATTGGTGCTAGTAAACTATTTGAAAACCAACCTTAAAAATTGTAGACCAGTTTTTCAAACAGTTGGGGTCGTGTACAATTATTTTCATATTAGAAAATTAAACATAATGTCTTATTATAATAAAATGTCAAATCGATATCAGCACCACTCAGCAGTCAAATTTGAAAATCACCCCTTAAAGCACACTCTTTATTTGAGGTTTTGTCTCGACCAAATGCGGCAACCGTAGATAACACATGCATTTTGAATGGTAACTCTTTCATAGCTTTACATAAAATTAAATGGGATCTATTAAAGAATTCAAAGCTAAGCCACGTCTTATCAGCTTAGATCTGAACTCATGGACACCGTATAACAATAAAACCTATCCTATCCTATAGTGGTGACATTTTACAAGGCA
The DNA here is from genome assembly GCA_936431705.1 of Cheilosia pagana. Lineage (NCBI taxonomy): Eukaryota > Metazoa > Arthropoda > Insecta > Diptera > Syrphidae > Cheilosia > Cheilosia pagana. The sequence continues at coordinate 39,162,713 of OW386168.1, forward strand.
ACTGTGAAAATGTGGGTCCAGTTTGTGCAGGAGTTTTTAAATACATTCCGGACAAACGCCTTTTATTTGAAAAAGAAGTTAAAGTTACATTTTGCGATGACAATCCAGTCTGTTGCGTTTTTAACCCGATAAAGTCCAAAAATTCCAAGTCAACTAAAATTAGCAAGTTCCTCAAGTCCATCAAAAAGTCCCGAATACGTCAAATCTGATTGAAAACAAAGACAGCCGATGATAAGACTTTGGTCTTCTTTATAAAAATAAATACGAAGCACAATATCTTTGGTCTTTATCGGTGTGACATCACAATAGCAGCCTTATCTGCAGGTTCTCACGAAGTAATAATGACGAAAATATGTCAGTCTTATAGTGAGTACATTTCTCAGACAGTTTGTCGGTGTGCCAAGTTTGTTTTCACATAAATTCTAAAAAAAAGATCTCCAGTCGAACGAATGTAGATGAAAATGCTAAGCCTAATCGCGTATTTGTTGCTCCATAATCTGACAAAAATTGTGTTGTGTTGGCTGTTATAAATATTTTATATTTAATCAGCGTACTCATGACCAATTTTAGAACGAATTTGCATTGGTAGCTGTTCCCATAAGCGTCACACCGGATTTGTCATATCTAATCTCTATCACAATCCGCAGATATTTAAAAAAATTAAATTGATTTCTAGTGTGACCAGAGTTGGTGTGGTGTATTTAAAATTTAAAATCGAAAGGTCAAACTTACCTAAGTCTCTGCAATCACCCCCGACTTGTTGCTTCAGTTATTCAAAGGGCTGAGACTTGATGTCGAGACGCTGGTAGATAAGTTTGGCTTTAATGGAGTACATTTAGAATTCTTTGTATAGTTAATGGAGTTCGCAGTTGCATATTCTCCTAGCGATCTTCTCTTTCAATTGAGTTCAGCGTCCATGAACGAGCAACACGTCGAGGAATTTGTTTCCTGTTTCATATTTTGAGTCGACTTAACTGTCACCCCTGTGAAGCTGATATCTATAGTCTTGTTCTCAGGCTAAGTTGGTTCATAACTTGTTACGACTGATGTCATTCTTAATGCTTAGGACAAAATGTGAATCTTTTTCATTTTTGCGAGGATAGCAACAGTAAAGCCGTCATTTTCAAGGTTATAACTTAAAAGTTGCTTCGTTACCAACTTTGTTGTCATATTCTGGGAAGTTAGTCCCAAGCACAGCCTCCATCGCCCAAAGCAGGCCGGATAATCCAAAGTCAAAGTCAATGTAAGTGCTGTTGTTGATTTTGCCCTTTACTGAAAATAAATGTCACCCTAAATATGAGAAAAATTACATCTTTTCAAACTTATAGCATCAAATAATGAAGGTGTCCTTAGACACAAAATTTGTGAAACTCAGACTTGGTGATGGTCACTATGATCCAAGACGTTAAACAAATTTCAAAGACGGACTGGTCACACTGATTTGTATCGACAACATTTGAAGAGATCAATAAATCACACTCCACATCGTATATTGGCAAAAAATACTACAGCTACCCGCATATTTTTCCACACCCCAAACAGAAAGCTTTTGAACTGAAAAATGCTATCGCACACGCGAAAAAAGCTTAAAATTTCGCAAAACTTATCAAATGATCGCGCCCCGCGATATCTTTCAAATATAAAGACCAAGTTGTCCGCAAACAGGCATATTGGACACTTTTGAGTAGTAGTACCGCAAAGTCGTCACACTACACGGAGCTCAATTTTGCAAAAAAAAAAATTCGCACTCAAAAACTCACGAGAAAGTTGTTTTGATTTTATTTGTTTTTTCTATTGAACGGTTTGTTGAAAAATGTTACGTTTCAAATGGTGTAACCTCACAGCTGTTATCGGTCTAGTACTTATCGGAAGCGTGTGCATTGTGAATGGCGTTGATTTGGATTTCACTGATATTACAATTGTAACAGATGAAACTCGGTATCAGACACTGAATCCGGGCATCAAGTTGGATGCATTCGATAAAATCCGTCACGTGAAGGGAAATTTTTACTTTTCGAAAGGCAAACGTATTACCGGTAAGTGGGGGATGGTCAATCATTTTTCAAAAGAGTTGTGCAGTTTGCGGAAATGAATGAACATTAATCAGTTATAATCACATTCTGTTCGAATTTATATTTTTGCTTGTCAAGTGTTCTTGAGATGTTGTAATGAAAGTTTTGTGTTTAATAATTTAGAGTGCCTGTCAGTGTCAAGTTTATTTACCCCCATGTAGATATAAGTAATGAAAGTATTTTTAATGTTATTTGAAATATTTCCTATCGAGGGGACAACAACTTGTTAACAAACACTTTGGTTGGAATTTTAGATGTTTCGAAGTATATCTACAATTCATCTTTAGGTCCGTTTTAAGTGATTTTTTTAAACATATGAGTTCTTATAGCTAATTATCGATAAATATTCCATCGTAGAGATATTAGATAGTCCTTCAGGAAGCGATCTTCCTCTGCACTTCGATTCGTGGTTAATTGTCAAAGCGAGTTCTACAATGGCACTGAGAGATGCATATAGACATACATGTCTTCTTTTCAATTTTTGTATTTCTCCGGTGAACTGACTGTTTTCGAAAATTTGTCCTTCTGAACTAGACCTATAGACCTAGACTTATAGTAGTTTGATGAAGTGTATTGAGATTTGTACATCAAAAAATTTAAATTGGCATCTCATTATTAACCAGACACTATTCGACATAAGTTAAAATGTTGGCCCCTCTCTTAAAGTAATTAACTGAATTTAAAAGTAAAACAGCGATGAAGAAATCATATCTAAAGCTAAATAAGTTTTGACAAAATGTTATTTTTAAATTTACTGACAAAGGCCTCGGTTTTATTGCGCGACCAATGGTTCTTTGAAGTTGACGATTTTATTGATTTATTAAGGAATTTTTGGTGACCAATAAACTCGGTGATATGGGAACGCATTGATTATTATTATTTTTTAACGATTTTTATAATAGTACTTGAGGCACTTTTTGATGTTAATCTGTAGCGTAAGGTTTTTTAAGTAGACTGAGAATAAAATACCCATTGACTGCTCTAAAATAGAACTTAAAATAACATAAAATAAAAATAAAATAAAATTAACCTCGTCATAATTATTGCCGGCATTTCGAATTTCAGCTTAAAGTAATATAAGTAATTAAGACTCGACAGAAATTAGATTATATGAGCTTATTTGAACTGAGGCAAGTGTCAAATATGGACGAAAATGTCATTAAACGATGGGCACCACTTGGATTAAAAACCAAACATATTTTGTTCACCATGGCATACACTGCCAGCGTAATTGCAAACTCGCTTAAGCTGGATTAAGCGCACACAATACTATTATTGTTTTCCGTTCAGTAGTATGCCTCATTCTCTTCAGTATTGCTACTTGAGTACAAGGGTAAGAGTCGAAAGTTCTAAACTTTTTTGAAGATAGGCCATTTAGCTAACCCTTTGATATGTCAAAGTATTTCCTACATCTGTGTCAGGGATTCCTCACAGTTTCCCGTGTTGTTTTAGCTTTTTAATTACATCACCAGAGGAAAACTGAAGTAGCTCACAATAGCCTAGAATTAAACCAAAGTCATTGAACAACAACTAAACACAAATCTTCCGACGAAAGTCGTTGAAGAACATCTACCAATTTTACCGAAAAACTTTGTTAGTTCTTATAAATAGAACATCAGCGCTGCCGACGATCCCAATTTTTTAACATGGCTTTACAGCACATCCTTTTCCTTATGCATAATTGGGCAGGATCATTTTTTTTGTTACTCCGAAATGGCTATTGTGGAAAGTCTGACTAGGATAAGTCTAGGATAAGTAATATTTCGTAGTGCTTAATGCATAATTTCAGATAGAATTCGGTTGCTAGGTGGCGTAAAGAAAAAGCTGGGTTGCCAATGCACTTCTTCTCTGTCAGGGGTAAGCATGCCCTTAAGTCTTTTATGCAGAATGTTCATAATGGTTTCTGCTGTGTGGTACATAGCCCCACTCTGCTGGAAACACAAGTTCAAAAACTTTCAGCAACTTTTTGTGGATGCAATGGCACTTGGTGAACCTCGTGAGAGTTGGCGTCGTCCCATAAACGTCGTCCCATAAACGGCATTCAAGAAAAAGCACTGGTTAAATATATATATTTTCAAAACCTAGGGCCGTTTTTGTAGTTTCCAGCGATTTTAACCCAGTTACAAGAAAAAAGTTTCATCTTACTTAATTTAGCATACAGACATTTTTTGTACCGCATTATTTTACAAATATTTCCAAATGTAAAACTCAACATTTCCCATTCATTAACAGGTGATCGCTTGGTATTGAATTTCCTCGACGAGGACAGTTTCACCAAAGCCGAAGATGTCCAGGTGCTCATTCGGTATCCTGCCGAGGGCAAGGGTCTAACCATCACGTTCATTGAAGTTCTCGCCGATCTGACGTCAGAAAATGCCGACACATTTCTCTTCGAAGGAGGAATTGGACAAAAGTTTGCCGCCTTGTTACTGGAATGCAATAGGACGTCAAGTTTTACCTATGAAATTTTCATCTACGGATATTAACTTTTTTTTTGCAACGAGAAAAAAAAAACGATTTAGTATCTCAAGGGATAATTTTCAATTATTGCCAAAAATGCTTTAAATATGAATGAAATTCATTAAAAAAAAAACATCATCTGTGATTGATTTGTATGTATTTTGTCGAAGGATAAGTTTTATGTATTTTTTTTTATTTAGAATTTAAGTTTTGATTTGAAATTGAATATTTTTTTCTATGAAAAGAAATTTGTAAAAAGAAAATCTTGTTTTAGTATTGAAATTTTGTTGGCTTTATGTGATTTTTGGTTGTCAAAATTTAATTTTTATACGAAATTTTTTTTTTTTAGGCAAATTTGGCGATTTGCGATTAGAACTTTAACTGCGATTTGTATATCTTATCTTTGGTTTGGGCTGTCTTATCTGCACGAATTGGCGTCTTTGCTTTGAAACAACCGCATTGGGTGGCAAGTGGGGATTGTTTAATCTTTCCATTGCAATTGAAAGGCGACGTGACACGAGCCGCGCCGTGTCGTCAGAATAAGATACTATCATGAGTATGGGTATTTTGAAATAATTAACTTGGTTTATGCAAAACAATAAATTCCAAGAATTGACGTCGAGGTGGGATGTTGATTTGTAAACAAGTTCTCAAGTGGAGGTATACATAATATTGTGCTGCGAGACGAATTGGGACAATGCCGCTTGGATTTGCACGTGGAATGATTTTACTCTCAACAAAAATACATCGACTGATAGAAACCAGACATTAAGCATGAACCAGGCAAAGAGAAGATAGAGAGCTGTGACCTGTGACATCTTTAGTGAACAGAATGGGGTAAAGCGAGGGCAGGTAACAAATCGGGGAGCGGCCCGACCTCCTATCTCTAATTGGAATTGTTTTTCCAAGCTTTTCATCGGATTCCTTTATGAACAGTTGAATTTTGATAGCCACTTCTCTTTCCACTTGGAAAGACAGCATGTTCCCTCCTTTTCAAGAAATAAGCCTGATGAACCTGATGCTGCAGACAGATTCCCTAAGTTCTTCGACATTTTATTCTTACTTTAACGCCAAAAGAAGAAAGAAGACATCTTTGTTAGGATGTCGCGTATCCCCATGTCAGGCGATCAACCGCAGTAGAACAGAAGGCCAAACTGAAGAGTCTATACAACGGTAACAAAGACCGCATTCCACTGTTATACAGAATGAAAAATTAGGCTTATAAAAATTCCACAAAGGTACTGCAAGCCGTTGAATTCCACACGAATTTCTAATGGCACTATTTTCAATACTAACCAACGTCACTTATACATGTAACGTATGTCTCCTGGTACGTCATAGAATAAAATATTAACCGAAATGTAAGTCTTGAATTTCCCTTATTCGTATAACCAACAATTTGAATATAAGCTTCTTCAATTTATTTCCATTTACTTCGTTCATTTGCCATAGACTTGGAGCTTGTAGCTCACTCTGCGGGCAAAATTGGACACAATCTTCAAATTGAAGTTCTTCTGTCCCACGCCTCCACTTTGAATAGTAAATTGACTGGTTCCCGCATCCAAAGTTGTGCTTGCGACAATCTGTGTAATAACTGCATTATTTGCAGAGCCCTCTTGTGGGAATGGAATTTCGGCAATGATTTGATGGGCAGAGTCAACGGCTTGTTGTCCACTGCCGCTCCAGATAAGTTTGTCGCCTGAAGTGAAGGTTTTTTTTTTATCATTTCAAAACATAATCTGAAAACACTTACCGGCTACGCGTTTGCCAACATTGAAATTCTGAACACCACCACCGGTTCTTTTAACTGGGCTTACTTCTTCAGCGGCCAAGACCGCCACGATCAAGCAAAAAATTGCAGCAATTCGCAACATGTTGAAGAGTACAATTCGCTTTGAAACTGTGAGTCTTGGAGGGTGAAGCGCTGCTTATATATGAGGGTTGTGTCTGGCTAAGTGTGGGCTGAAGCGCTCTTTAGATATTGATTGTTTAAGTGGTTCTTTTGTTTATTGTCATTTTGTAAGTAAATATTTGCTTTGGCTTTGCAAAATATGTGCTCAGACAATACCCGTTCGCATGTGGGCGATAATGGTTATTGAAGGGCGGGCCTAGTTATTGGAAACTGTGCTGTGCTCCAGACGATATGCTTGGGATGTAAGAAAGTTTAGTTAAATTTGTTGCAAGGATATAGGGGACCATAATGATATCACATCAAGATGTTGTAAAATATTGTTCTGATTTCTCTGACTTTTATTGGTCTTGCAGAAGCAGCTGCCCTATCGGCTTCCGATACGGAGTTTGTAAATTTAGACTCTCGCATTCTTGCAGAACTTCTTCTAAGGACAGACCACAGGATTGATCAAGGTCGCCATACGAAATCACTCACATTAATATTGAGGCCAACGGGTGCACTGGTTGTATGGGCGCCCGTGTTTACAGTGGATGTGGCACCGACTTTGCAAGGATGAGGCTCATCTTGAAAAGTGTAGGTGCAGAGGGACGACTTAATAGCCTTTATCAACAGCCTTTAAATGGGATTTCTATGGTTTTAAGTTGAACTGTTTAGCTAAATAATTGTTTGTCATTTGTCTGAACTAATTTGTCTGCTCAGACAAAATTTATTTAATTGCTTTCTGGACTTAGTGACTTGGCTGTTGTGGACCGACAAATAACCCAGAATACATATAAGTGTTTGCTCAGTCAAAATTTATTTAATTGTTTCCTTGGTATAGTGACTAGTTTTAGACCGACAAATAGAATACAACAATACAATACAGAATAAAACTGTCTACTCAGACAAAATTTATTCTATCGCCTTCTTGATATGGTCATCCGAAACTATAAGTGTCTGCTCAGACAAAATTTATTCAATTGCTTCCTTGGGTATAGCGACTTGGCTGTTATGAACCATCTAATAAACAAGAATACAATTTTCTACTAAGACAAAATTTGCTACATCACTTTCTCGATGTCATGTCAGTCGGATGTAATAAAAATATACATAGGTACTGAGAGTACAAGTGTCTGCTCAGGCAAAATTTTTTTTTTTGTTTTCTTGGTAAAGGAACAGTAAGCTTCTCAATATAGGTGCCATCAAATCATATTTTACACAAATAAATAGGTCAAAAAAAGCTTCTCTCTTCAGTCAAGTGTACATTTAGTAAAAAGAAACTCAACCCCATCCTCTTTGTAACAAGATGCATGTTTTTTTTAGCTTCTACAACCTTTGCTTCTACTAGAGTGACATCACTTCATTTAATTACATTTTTTCCCTTCAAAATGATGCACGCGTCTGCTTTATGACAATGCAAACTGTTTCATTTAAAAAAATGGTCTAAATGCAGTTCTGCTGGCTGACATTTTTTTCAAATAAATGTAGTGTAGGGTGTACACAAAACACAGCTGGATGTTACATAATAAAAGCAAAAGCATGCAGCTCAGTATTGTCTCTATAATACCGGAGCGTATAGTCTCTTGGTAACAGTAAATGAAACGTAGTCATCGAAGTGTTTTTAAAAAGCAGTCCCAGCAGCTGCTTAAGGGGCGTTAGAAGGAGAGAACAGTCAACCAGAGGTTGGCTTTGCTATTAAAAGGTTAAGAACATCAAGGCCGAAAGTGAGGATAGAAGAAGATGCAAGACACCAATTGGCACGTGTCGCAAATTGTTCGTCCACGTATTCTTCCATAAACTCGCTGGCGAACAAAATGGAAACCGCCTATTTTTCTAGGAGCATTTTTTCACCGTGACTTGCAGAAAGCGACATATTGTTCACAACAAACATGAGTATTTACTCGTTGAGTATTGAATCGCAAATAGGATACTTGACGATAACAAACTTTGCATTAAGTATTGGCTCGTGTACCAAGTTAACAAATAAGCCCACCTGCTTCCGCGTAGCAAAGATAAGTCTCAATTCAATGATAAGTCAGATCATCACCTCGCTATAAAAGGAAGATCGCGAGCTGCTTTGAGTTCACTTTTCACATAGGGTTGACGCAGACACCACGATGAGAAGTTCCACAATTTGTTCGTTGGCCATTTTTGGCTTTGCACTTTTACTTTCGCAATCAGAGGCGAAATTTTATAAGGACTACACGAGTATCAATTCACGGGTTCCTGGTGAGTAAGCACTCAATATATACACTAGACTTTCTGAACTTGAAAAATGTATTTTAGGCGATGAGCTAATCTTCCATGCTGCACATGTTAAACAGAATCTTGACTTCTTTGCCAAAGTTGCAATTGAAGTCAGATACCCGGAGAATCAGCCAACCTCTAACTACATTCTAACTCATGTTTTGGTAACAGGACAAGACGATACTGGCCACTTAGCTACGCGATTCGATCAAGGTGGTCCTGGAGAAGATCACATGAGGTTGAAGATCATGTTTGTGTCCATAAAAAATGGCGACTTTGAAGTTTTCGTCTACGGCAAGAAGAAATAGATTTTTAAAAGGTTTTGTGAAAATAAAATCATGTGAACTATGCGCTATTTTAAAAACTTTTCTATTTTTCAACAAATTTGGTTAAATTAAGCTGAATTACAGTCATGTCAAGTTGTGGTTTGTCAAAAACTACATACATTTTCTGCTCCAAATGTCGAATAATTGAGATCTTGGCGGGAATGTCAAAATGTACATTTGTTCTAGGGATATCTCAAACCCAAATCGATCTCCATATACAAACAAAATTGCCACTTAGCAGAAATTGTTAAATGTTTATGGTAAACGGTTTTAGGTATGGGACATTTTTATTTCTCAAGTTTGACACTAGTTTGACGTGTTGCAGCGAATTAATATGTAACGTTAAAAATCTCTTTGTTTTGATAATTAATTTTTATCGTGTGTGACAGCATTTATATAAAAAAGTTACATTCTTCTCTTCTACGAATCTGTATCTTTAATTTGGCATATTATTCATAAAATTCGACTTTTAAATAACGCCCTAATCAGTACTACAAAGTTAATTTCCTCTGCGCGTGTTTGGCGGAATCGCTGCTTAATCTTCTACCATTCGCCAAATTCCAACCATTCTCAGATGTACTTTTTGACAATTGAAAGTCTTATTCCGTCTGCTTTGCTGGCTGTCAGGGGGAGTATTGTTGCCGTCGTGCCGCTGAGATTGCTCTACTTTAATGGTTGGTTAAATGCTTCTTGACAGATATGCAGTTTTATGTGAAATATCGAAAATCAATTTATTTAAAGCCTACCTCAGGTTGGAGTTATTGTCAATTTCAACAAACAACATCAGAATTTAAATTTACGCTACTTAAATGTACTTACAGGTTTCACACATACCACCAAATTGAAATCCCCTTATTCTATAAATCCGGCAGTCGTTTTCATATTGCAGTTGTTATTAAAACACGTGAACTTCGAATCTATACCTCATCCGGTGAAAGGTGTCCACAATTTGCTTCATAAAGTGTGTGCTGGTTTTTGTTGGTCGTCTGTACCAGTACACAACAACCGGCTAATAAGGAAAACTCACTACTCGATTATTCCTCATCTACTCTTGCATTGCGCACAACCACAATCATTCTTGGAACTTGTGCTATGCTCTGGCAAACTTTCTTCTTGAGTCTTGAATAAATAAATAGCCTAGCGACCGGCAAAGCGACAACCATGACTTCTTTTCATCTGTATTGCGTATTCATGACCAGCGACAGTTGCGGATGGCGCACGGGGATTTCCCGACCTCCAAAGTCAATAAAACTACGAATTAAGCATTTTATTTGCAGAGCCGATGATAAATGTAACTGTAAGTGGAATTAGGAGCCAACGTAACGCTCGTCAAGCCAACAAATGACGGACTGGTAATTACTGTAGAACATCTGCGCCAAGGCCATGTTAAATGAACTTAAAGTCATTTGTTTGATAAGTTTCCGCAGCTTGGTGATAAGACTCAAAAGATGACTGCTCACATGAGTCAGTATGAAATTTCATTTGGTTGTTAAATTATAAAGAGATTTGGATTTCACAATTTTAACTAAATCATACTTTAGATAAAGTCTTTTGCGGTATTTCAGAAGGACTTACCAGATTCATACGGAAATAATGCAATGGAATGTCGTTGGGAATTTTATGTGGAAAGATGTGACCATCGTGAGATGAAGTAGGTATTCGACCTCGCAGTGATAAGGCACAATAATCTGAGACCTTGTTGCCAAGAGAACATTGATGGTAGGGTTTGAGCATCACATGTTCGACAATGGACATTAAGACTGCGAGTGACATTGCCAATTATTGTTTTTGTATCATGTTTGCTTTACAAGTCTTACGTTTGCTCATTGTAGGTAGCAACTTGTTTTATTCAGTAAAACATTGAGAAAATATTAATATTTGACTTTGGCGTATTCAGCCAGCTTCTGATCCATCTTTTAGGCATTACTGCTGATGGCAGCTTGTGCAGCTTTTAGCATTGGGCGCTGCGTGGGAAATGTCAGAGACCACCACAAGCCTTTTTGTTACACAAGTGAATTTCTGCACGTGTATCTGAATTTCGCAACAGAAAATTACAAGTCTATACCTGAACCTCAAGCAGAGCGGTTAGCTATATTTATTATTATTTTTTGCCGACTATTACTGGTACTGCTGCTGTGGGATGCTTAAGTGGATCCTCTGTAACTCTCGATTTGCCATTACCGACTGTCAATCATCGAATGCAATTTCTATACGGGTGGAAGAGAGATTTTGGACCATATCTTCTGTCTTAGAATCCTCCGTGATGGGGACACGCGAGGACACCGAATCAAGAAACACTTGGCCCTAAAAAGTAACTGCTCAACTTAGAGTATAGGTCTGCTCTCCAAAGTTCGGAAGAAGAGCAATAGTAAAAGGGTCTTTCAAAAATTTTCAGTATAATTAACATTTTCATCATCGCGAAGTACACGAAGGAACAACGTTAACAAACATTTAAAATTTACCACCGAAATACGGAGTCGGTGGTCGCAACATAAAAATCGAAATCATCTTCCATAAGCAAAATATGCGTTACTGGACTGGACATGGGAGAACCCTCATGTGCCTCATGAAACAGCACTTCATCCGCAAAATGTCACAGTTTGGTGCGGCTTTCTTGCCGGCATTGGGCCGTTTTTTTTTTTCCGTTGATGAAAATGACCGTCACGTTACGGAAAATAGTATTTGTTACAGAAACATGTTGGAACGTTATTTCTTTGAGCAATTGTGTGGTTCCAACAAGACGGTGCCACGAGCCACACAGCAGGTGCAACAATTGAGTAAATGAAGTTTCAGTTTGGTTAACGTGCTATCGCGAGAAACGGACCCGTCGACTGGCGGCCGGGATCGTATAATTTAGCGCCTCTAGACTTTTTTTTATAGAGCTACGTTTTATCACAGGTCTACGCCAACAAGCCGGTGACTTTAGAGGAGCTTAGAGCCAATATTGAACTGGAAATAGTATCGGTCGGAATGTGCGGCCAAGTCATCAAAAATTGGTTTAAACTTATGGACCGCTGCATACGTTCCTGTGGTGGACATGTGGACGAAGTCGAATTCCATTCATAAATGTTTTGATAGTAATTCAAACCAATCATTTTTTTTTGAGATTTCTCAAGTTAAAAAAGAAGTCCTTAATGATAGACCATTTAGTTTGGACTGAGTTCAATCCAATTCCCATAAATAACATTTTGACAGTGCGTACAGTAGGCCCGCCGTCGCGTAGTACTCTACGTGAGAATTTAGGGCTAAAAATTTAGATTCAACAAACAGATTTTTTTGTGTAGAAGCTTACATTAGGGAGAACTTTTTGCAAAATCGCGCTAGTGCCCATACACCTCGAGCTATGATGACTACTCTTTACAATATCTTTTCAGGGTGAAAAATCCCAAAAGTTTGCGATAGCTCTCTCCAAACCCAGCAGCTCCACCTTTTTTCTTACAGGCTTTAACATTTTTTTAAACAGTTCCCAGTTATTTGCTGACCTTAAAATTAACACTAAGTCTCATTTGACTTGAAAGCGGAAAAGAACATTTTTAAGGTAACCGTTTCGTAAAGGACCCAAGGACTAGCTTCTCGCAACCATTCCTTCTGTGTAAGAATTTTTCATTTTTGGGACGAATGGAAGATCTACAACTTAGTACCGACTACCGAGTCCAAATGGTTTATTTCGAAGCTCCCTTCGTGGCAGTTATACTCTCGGATGTTTGTCAGATGTGTGCGAGAGGTGGCACAGTGGAAAAAACCTTAAGATGTAATTTGTTAACCAAGGACCCGTCGCCTAGTAGTCCAACACAATAACCACTAAGCGAACGCGCCAGAAAGAAGTAAGTATTGGACAACAAGTTTCAAGGATTAATGCGAACACCAAAATGCTGGTGATTTGGAAGTTATTATATTTCTTTACCCCTCTATAATATTCGTAATAATAACTTCGAGCGTATATAAGGCCAACGAAGATTAAATTTTGAAACATGTGCAACTCTTACGACAAATTGTTGAAGGTATGTACTTTGGCCTTGTAATTTTATAACCAAAAATACCTTTTGAAGCCTTTCTGAACCTAAATTCTAAATTTATTCCGAGCTATTTCTGAAATTTAGCTGGGTATTCCATATTTTTAAAAATTACCCAACGTATTAAAAAAAACTATAGTTATTCATGTTGTATTTTTGGTCCATCCTGTACTTTTAAAATAAATTTAACGTGCCAATTAAAACTCATAAACTAACGTAAGGATTTCTTAGTCGCAGTCATTAAAAAGCAGCACTTTAGGACGTAAACTTTGTCGAGTTGACCAAATGTCATTGACTGCTGCAGGGTGTTGTAGACAGGCATTATATGTCATTACCCCGAGCGGTAAATATTTGAATTTATGACGCAGTTTCAAGTTCATGGGCAGGTTTTTCAAGTGTTATAAACTAAACAGCGCACTCCCACTTCTTCTTGTAACCTCTAAGCATCGAAGTTTGCTCTCCAAAATTGTGGCCAAGTTCAGTGGCTTTGTGTACTTATTGCAACTCATTTAGATGCAGACTTGTCATTCACAGGGCGAATTTCACAAAGCGAATATCGTCATATTTATGACCACAAAGGAAAACCGCATAATTCACGACGACCTTGCTCCGGATTTTATGCTCTTGCTCGATCACGGATCTTGTTGCATGCTGCTTGCAGATTCATCAACCAAACATGTGAAAGCGAACTCAACCGAGGCGCCTTCCAAGTGATTGTCATAACCATCAATGAACCCCCTTTCACGCATGAGGAAATGACTCTCATTTCTGTATTTCACCTATCGGCGAACGCTTAAGTGATTCTTAGATGAATCAATCATAAACTAGTGGGCTTTTACAGTCTCCAGTGCGGTCAGCCCTGAAACATGAGATCGCTAATTGAACAATTAAAACCATGTCAACATTGGCGCTTAGTTCCAGCCTTCGTATTTCCCCACGTTCATGATCTACACTCGACTTATTGTTGAATTTCTTCGAACAATTGACCAAAAGTTGAATCACAGTTTGCATAGATGCGAGCTATCAAACTGAATACCAAACACGTCAGTACCACCTCGCGTACGGGTCTTCGGAAATATGTATATTAAAAATAAGTTTAAAAAATAAATAAAATAATAACAAACAACGACGACAACAACGAGTAGTTGTTTTTTTTTAAAGCCGGTTAAACAACTCCAGTCCGACCGAGAAGAACGATGCCGGTCGTTGTGTATCACACTGCGTCAACTACAATGACTAACCACCTCACTCATACCCGCGGGTTAGAGAAAGACTCTTTACAATCGAGCTATAAGTGCAGCTCAACAATTGCTTGATCCAATTCCATAGTTCCGCATCATCTCCCGTCCCAAGCTGCCAGAAGTCCGATCGCAGATAAAGAATCTGCTGCTCGACGAGGTTAAGATTGAGACTGAGAGAAGCTTTGAATTTAAACCGATTTGCTGTCCAATGGTCAGTCGCTACTTAGATGTGCTCGTGTTTGGACTTGCCACGCAAGACGGTCTTGTGAAAACTTAGCTCTGCATAAAGTGTCCCAAGGTATTCTTTTGACAGAACATCGCCAGTGTTTGTGATTTTTTTTTAAATCAAGAAGATACGCATTCTGATAGTGCAGATACTTTTCCATTTGAGTTCATTGGTTTAAGTGTGATTAAGAAAACAAGGAAAAAGTACGCGTTCTCTTTTATTTTCTGTTCGCAATTTGAGACTGTCCGTGTGTGTGGTGGAACAGTTGACGCTGACGACTAATACACACGTTTGAGTGTTGAGTGGAGACGTTCCGGCCAGGTGAGAGACACAATGCAGTCGACCTTCGGCAATAAACTCGACTGTCGTCGCCTGACGACGATGTTGCTGATGCTGTTCGGAATGATGTCAGTGATATCATGTCAATGGATGATTGACAGCAGTGAAGATGGTGAGTTTATTGAACAGTCCTTAGGTGGGATTAAATCTTTGAATGTTTTGGTAGTCGGAATATGAAAATAATTTTTTTTTCTGGGCACATTTAAATCAGGTTAAGTGTAGCGTGATACTCGTAGTGTGACCATTGACAAACAAAATTGCATGCATTCAGTTCGGTTGTTCTTCGGGCGACTTTCTAGAAAAAGTTTCTTTGCATGTGTTATTGTTGTTGAAATGGCCTTTTGTTTGTTTGCTTGTTTGTCACAGATAACTAGTTTGCACGCAAGTTTACAGTGGCAGAACAGTAATCACTATCATTAGGGTGGGTTCGTGTATCTGCTCCTTTTCGTACACTGTCAATTGTTTGATGTTTTTGATGTGATTTGGTTTTTCATGACGATTTTGTAATAATCAGATAGGTAATGAATGAGCAAACAATAACTAGAGTTCCCTATGACGACAAGCTAAAGCAAAAAATATTGGTTGTTTAGAAACTCGTCATTTTAGTTCAGTATATTTTTTTCCTTCTCAAATGGCCGTTGCAGCTCGGTATGCTACACTCAGTGTACTGGGTCCGTAGTCAGCTGGGTTAAAATCAAAGTCTCGGTGGGATGGATCGTTGAAGTGCTTTCGTCTGTCATTGGGATGCTATAGTCTTCGTCTGCAAAAATAGTGTTCCCACATATATTGTATTTTCTGACTGTAACTAGTCTTTTGGCCGTCATCTCAACTTATTTCTAAAAAAGGATTTCTAGCCCTGGGACGTTCTCTTTATCTTTTCTAAAATCCTTTATAAATCGTTTCTTGAGTTTTTTTTCTTTTTCCCATACGGTTTGCTCGTAGAACTCGCCTGCAATTTAAGCGCCATTTTCTTTGATGCCTGCCAACAGGGACTTCGTGGTTTCATACTTTGCACATCAGACGAGGCGTCAGTGATGATTTTCCGGCAGTGTCTTCTTCTTAGTATTGTACGTCATACATATTCGCTGTATTTTTCTGTTGGGGTGTGTGGTACATCCGCTTTCGCTTTTCTACAACATCGTATTGGTTCGAAATAGTTCGTGAGCTTTAGGTACTCAGAATACTGAAAGCGTGGCTTGGGTTGATCGGAATGCCGATTTTTTGAAATAACTTTACAACTGCCTATTCGTAAATGCGATCTTTGATTTGATTTATGAAGCTGACCATTGTCTTGCGATTGTTTTTATGAACACTTTAATCAGCAAAGTCTTGAGTAACAGTAACTACACACTACTTGACATTTCTGGGATTCCTTTAGTGTCAATTAAAAGTGACTTGGAAGCAGATATTTGAAATCTCAACGCTATAAAAAATGTACAGTCTTGTTGACTCCTCTGCGGTAGGATTGGTTTGTTACACTTTCAGCGATCGGGTATTAGAAGAAAGTTGATTTTAACCAAAACTTCAGTAACAGTTAACAGCAATTTTTTATAAATGCTTGCATACCTGAAGGCTGACTTAGAGCGATTCACTGTTAATTGTTTTATTGTGCATAAGTTGACTTTGCTTTGCTTTATTGACATAGATCTTTAACAAAACAAACCTACTGCCGTCCGATAAGGTGAATTGAAAAATAATAGGTAGATATGCGAAACACTCAAATGATACAGTCCATTGGAGTTCATTACTATTTAAACTTTCTTAAAGTGCCTACAAAATAGAAAAGCTTATGAACAATTTTTTTTTAGATACATTGAATAGGAATAACACGTTAAAAATCTTCGTCCTTAATTCTGGTGTATCACAAGTAGTTTCCAATATCTATCCCCTTTCAGACAACCTAAAATTCGTTAATCTTCTGAATGACTCGCCCGATTTCAATGCAATAAAAACTAAAGAATGCTCTGTAAGCCGTGTAGCTTGTTCAAAAAATCCATACTGATTGCATGAGCAGTTTTTAAGTTTAACAAACACAAAATCCTCATACAAAAAAAACAAACAACCAATCTGCCAGTGATCCGTACTTATGGCGTCTACTTTGGTAACATTTTCTTAAATATGACAATATTCATCAGATTCTTTAAGATTGTGCGTGAAAACTTCTCACTTCATGTATTGAAATGGAGCTTGCCAGAATCGTAATCGTACAGGATTTTGAAGCTGTTCGACGGCTACGAGCCATTCGCTTTTCGCATAGAACTTTTAAGAATTGTGCTCGAAGGGCACTTTCATTTTCAATGAAACATGGAAACATGCTCTTTTCATAGAAAGGGCAAATCTTTTCTTCAATCGAAAACGCCACTAATTGCATCCTATCTGCCTAAGAAAATTTATATTTTTTTTTGTCGGATTACCAGTGATTTAGGGTTTAGTGGTTTGAAAAAATGTCCTCCCCACTACATGCTGCATTTTAAAACCATCGCTGAAATAGATAATTTAAACATATCCCTGACAGTATCTGACATGGAAAATAAACCCAAGCTCATAGATTCTCGGAGAAGTAGTGACAAATTTGGGGAAGGCCAAACAAATATGGGAAATTTTACCGGAAATAATTTTTTAAGTGGATTTTACGATAAGAAACTTTCAACTCTTGTTCCTTCAACTTCATCATACATTGTTCACTTCCAGATCAGCTAAATCTGCAAATTGAAGGACAGAGACTTTTTGTCAACTTGCGTTACAACTTAGCAAAAACGTTTGTGAAGAAAAGACAGCACTCAACGGCTTAAAAGCTTTAAATTGTTGGAGCTTTCGAAGAAATCCATATCAAAACCGCGATCTTGCTTGCCGATATTGCAATTTGCTTCAGAGTACCTATACTGAGAGCGAGAGATCAGATTTAAGTTTTCACAACTGTATAGCTCGATAGTTAGTTGAATATAAAACTCGATGGTGTTCGGTCACAAATATACGGATGCGAGTTTATGACTTGTGAAAGCTCAGCTTGTTGTCGTAAAAGTGCATACATTTTTGAATTGATCAGTAAATATTTTCTTATCCACTGGATAAAGTGCTAATAAAGTGAATTATTCACTTAAGTGTTATTAATTTGTTATGACTAAAAACTAGAAGATACTAACCAGCCTGAGACGGGGTATCTTATTTTTGAGACATATAAAGTAAGCGATTTATTTTAAGAAGATGTGGTTCACTTGCCGGGCACAATATGACTCTAAGTGGTGGATCATGATGCTGTTAACAATGTCAAGCGTGTGCTTTCATAAAACGGCAATGGGATGGATTTTCGACCCTGATTCAAATGGTAAGGCAGCACTGTCCAATAGAGACAGTATGTTTGACGAATGAAAGACTCGATTGGCAGTTTGTTTTGATTTACTTTTAGAATCATAATTTGAATTTGCTTACAAAATATTTATAAACCAGTCTCTTATCGCGCTCTGTCAACAAATCTCTTGTTATCACTGTGAACTAATTGAACTTATTATCAAAATTGAAATGTGTCAATTCCAAGGAATCCGCTTTAGAACTCGGTCATGGTTTTTTTTGCTGTTAACGAAGGAAACAGCAGCTGTGCGTTGATATCTGTAATTTATTGTAAGGCATTGTTTACCTACTCCTTTGACATTTCAGTGTGGGGATGTTCTCTATGAATTGTTTGACGGGTGACATTAAGGGATTGCGTATGCATGGAATTGATGGTTCTACATTGCGAGTGTTTCTTTGAATCAAATACTTGTTCGATGTTCTTGAGATTGGCTTCTAAAAGCGGATTAAAAATGTGAATATAACCCTTTTTGGTTGTGCCAGCAATTTGTTTCGATAGACTCAAAGGCACCCTTTCAGCCGCCTTTACTTCTTATTACGACAGTGAAACAGGGACACTTGGTTGCATGCAAAATTATGTTTAATTCGCCTTATTTTTTTAATGGTTTAAATGACAGGGGAAAATTCAGTTTACTTTAATAAAAATCAAGACTTTATAGTATATATAAGGAAAACATAAGTATTCTATAATGAAAAAATAACTTTTTTAAAAAATAGGAAATAAGTTTAGTTTAAGTAATCAAGAGGAATATTATGTGAAAAACATGACATTGATTTACATCATTATTTGCTAAAATTCATTCAACAGTATTTAATATAATTTTTTAAGGTGATGCCAGCAGTCAGCCTTAAGAATAGTGGATCCGTTGCTGATTGAGTAGAGTCAGTACAGGCTTTAAGCCAACGAAAATATTGTTGTAGTGACAGAGATGTGCTTGCAAAAACCAACACTTCTCTAGAACGTTGAACTTGCAAAAGACCGTGGAGCAATATTGACCACTTTTCTGTTGCGCCCTAGGTTTTTTCATCCCAAGTAGAAGTTACTTTGAAGCATCTATTGGCGAGTTTTTTTTAACTTTTATCTCAGCAAACCAGAGGAAAGCAGAGTTTTCAGCACACATCTACGTCCTACTTAATATTTGTTACTTATCCCAAGTGGAAGTGACTTAACAGCGACAGTTTATGTTGAAACCTTTCTGGTGATGTGGGCAGAAATGGCAAGTAAACTGCCAATTTTACTCGATGGCGATGTTTTCAATAATTGTTTTGAACATTGCTCAGCTTCATGACAACGCAGGAATGTTTTATATCTAAAATGAATAAGGGGAAAATTTACTAAATTCACCTATTTCTTTATTTGTGAATTGTCTGTATAAATCCGATTTTTCGACTATTTTGTAAGGACCACGTTATATTCCAGGATAAAAAGTATCCTAAGTCCCGACCCAGAACATAAGCAATCACTATGCCAAGTTTCATCAAAATCCGTTCAGTAGTTTCTGCGTGATTCGTGGTCAGGCATTTTTTATTCTACAGTTTTATTATATGTGGAAAGGAAATGGAGATAGAGATAGAGAAGAGACGAGGAGAGATGTAAAGATTTGTTTGTCTATTAGATGTGCAATAAAATAAACCCAAACTGTTAGTTTCATAATATCTAAATTTACCACGCATCTCTTTCATAATTTAAAAGACATATGCCTTCATATCGAAGACTAGCTCTGCAGATCTTGACTAATCTCTCCTAAAAGTTAATAATTAATCAACTACATAGTTCGTTCACCATAATAGGTAAGAGCTATCTCACTGGTCTTAGCAAAAATCAATTAAAGACAATATAGAACCAACAAGCTATTACTCATCCAATTGGGATTTCCATTGCAAACTGATTATCAACTATTTACAGGGAGGCTTGAGTTTTATTGAAAACAAATTAGCACGTGGTTACCAGTAAGATTTATGACAAGTATTTATGTACTACTAGTAACACCACCGGCCAACAATATTTATGTAAAATAATTATCTGTTTTGATAGGTAAAACAATTCTCCTTCCTCATCAACCTACCTTACAATGTGAGGGAGTAGTTGGGTTAAGTGTGCCAGACTCGAATTGCCTTACCGGTATTCGTTTAGTTCGAACTAATGAACTATCGTTCTCGTTATGCAAATCAGAAATTCCCAAATATTTCGCAATCCACACTTATTTGAAATTGAAAGCGATAAGATTCAAGTTTTGTGTCGAATAAATTTGATAAGAATATTAATTTGGTTGCCTGCTGCATTGGGGGGCCGGATTTGGAATATAATATCAAACCGGGTGCAGTGATAGTGTCAACTCTTTCTCAGAATTGACTTTTTGGGCAAATCTGAATTTTATTTTATCGAAATTTGTGGAAGGAGGTTGTTTTTTGTGTGCAAGGAGACGCCTGGGTAATGAATTTTTAAGAGTTTTCTTTTAATATTGAAAGGTTTTATTATTTTGTCCTAGAGGAAGGCGATCTATTATGTTGGCAGATAGGTCTTAACTTCGCTGGAAACATGGCAGCGATATCCAAAGCTAACTTTTCTCTGTAAACAGGAAACTCTTTGGAGTCCAAGTTGGACTGTCAACGACAATTTCTGCCGTAGGCTGAAAAGAAGGACATAGTCAGATGTCAGGGTCATCGTTCGCTCTTAAAAATGTGTTCAGGTTGAGGATTTTGGTTTTAAGTAAGAATACAGGTATAACCCCTACTTGTTTCTTTGACCTAATCATTTGGGTTTTCGGCACCGGGGATATTTCTCTGTTCCTAATGTCTTTTTAAGGGAATTGTAAACATGTCATGTGTTTTGGTTGAATAATTTGGGGTTTTATCTTCAATGGGGGGTTACCTGAAGTCAAACTGACTCATCCATAATTATTACACAGCGATCAGATCAAAGCTGTCACTTAACATGTCTGAAATTTTGCTGCGATGTACGCACAAAAGGAATACGTGTGACTGTCCAAATAAAATATCACTTTGAGCTTGCATAACCCCAAAACCTAATGACGACCTTTTGCACTTTTCAGTAGTTCTCTCAGAGGGTGACAGTTGCCGCATTCGAACTGGCGAACCTGGCAGGTGCACACTTCTCGAGAAATGTGATCCATACTACAAGGGTTTGCAGAAGAAGACCATCGAATACAGCTTTCTAGTCCGATGCTCACTAATACGCTTTAAGGAAGTTATATGTTGTCCGCTATCTGAAACGCCACCCAAGACGTAAGTGACTTGAATTTTCGCAAAACGTTCGTTCTTAGCTTGCTTCTTTTTCCTAACTTTCTTCTTCTGCTTTGTACTTCTATTGTTTGTAAATAAAAAACGCCTACACAAATAACCTTACTTAGAACGCAGCCACAAGTAGCAACAACTACAACTACAACGACAATGCGTCCAATTGTGATCGGCGGTGTCACCTTTACAGGTAACGAGGAGTTTGTTGATTTATCCAAAATCCTCAGGCGTACATCGACATCAACATCGACAACGACGACAAGGAGGCCCCGTCAAAATAGATTGGAAAACGGCATCAACGTCCAGTGGCCAAATGCACGGACATCCGACGCCGAGTGGATTGACCCCAATTCTCGAAATATTGTACAGTTTCCCTTGCAACCAACTGGTACGAATTCACAAAGTGCAGATCGAAACCTTAATGAAGCGCTAACTGATCTATTGGGACCATTTCAATTTCGGCCAAATTCCGAGGACCCCCTTTTGGCTGGGACAAGCACACTGCGCACTATAGTCCGCAACGAGCTAGATGAGGCTTCGAATGTATGGGCTTGGTCTGAAGTGACGACACCAAGAACAACAACCACCAGCACGACAGCTGTTCCCGATTGGATGCAACCAGTTCTCCCAGACTGGATGAAGGCGGCTCTAAGCAGTTCTTCGACAACACAAAGACCGCAAACTGCTGAGCCAATTCTGCCGGATTGGATGCAGGCGGCACTAGACAATGCTACAACAGCCGCAACCGCAATTCGTGATGATACAACATTAAGTCCTGTAATTGAAACTTCTGTGTAAGGTATTGGGTGGGGCCTTTGGCTTTAAGCCAGATATCGAGGATGTGTTTGAAGGCGCTTTCGAGGCTAGGAAAAGTATTATTTACAATAAAAGCTCGTATGAAGCTTGACAAATTTTTAACTTTCTTGTTTTTATTTTCCCCATTCGAAGACTAAAAATTTACAGAGCGGCTTTCTGTAGTATTTGTTTTTTTATAAAATTCTAGACGACAAGGACATTCGGATTGTTAGATGAGCTTGTCTACAAAATTTGTTCTTCTCGGTTTGATAAGCTTGGATAGATATTATTGTCTACCTCTCTAAAAGACTGAGTCACCTTTCTTGGGAGTCCACATGACAACTTTTCATCAATAAGCCCCTCTTTGGCCTCAAGTTTCACTTTCCAAGTCGGTTGAGAGCTTCACTCCGCCTTGAGCGCCCCATTTACTTACAATTATCTTCAGAGAAGTAATTTTAGAAAAAAAAACCTATTCCTCAAGTGTCAATCTGACCTTGGTTGTCACTAACTGAGACCGTATCTACAGAGCTATTGAATGGCCTTGACCTAATTTAGCTAAACAATTAGCAACTTCACTAAGGTCACTCAAAATGTCCAATTACATTCTTCTTTTTTGTATAGACGATTTGCTAGAATAATTGCTAAGTGGATTTTTAACTCTATAAAAGATGAAAGTGTGGTCTAAGATAATTTATTTTCATAGAATAATGTATCGCGAACTTCCTTTCATTTCCAATTTGATACGGCACACTCTCACTTTTTATCGATGTTCGCATTTTGTTCTTCCACTTGGGTTTCGCCGGCAACGCATCCATTCTTATACGAAGCGGCGTCAACGATTTGTCGAGTATGATCGTCTCACCAATGACTTTTTTTAAGGCGCGCGCCTATTGACACAAAAAATAGGCACACGAAATATGTGGTGGTGTTAAAAAGAGTTGAAGGTGCTGCCACAAACAAAACATCTACTATATTTATGTCGTCTTCTTAAACTAACTGACCCCCAAACAAAATCATCTTCCGGGAATCTGAAGCGAGCAAAATGCGAATCGCATGGTTTGCTGGAGCTAAAAAGCGCATAATAAGTCTATTTTCTGACAGCTCTCTCTCTAAAAATCAGGGCATTTCTCAAATATTCAAATGACAATAAAT
This sequence comes from Cheilosia pagana, assembly GCA_936431705.1. Taxonomy (NCBI): domain Eukaryota; kingdom Metazoa; phylum Arthropoda; class Insecta; order Diptera; family Syrphidae; genus Cheilosia; species Cheilosia pagana. Next base: position 39,186,081 of record OW386168.1, read on the forward strand.
CTTTACCCTTTTAAATAATTCAGCTGTCATCATCCTTGTGGTTTAGTTTTAGCTTATTTCAGTTCCTTTTTTTAAATTATTGGATTCATGATCTTCGTCTGTTGTTTAACTTTCTGTTCTATTCGTCTATCCGTTTTGTGGACATTGGCGTCCTTGACCTTTTGTTTCTGAATATTATTGTGGCTATTTTTTGCAGATGTGTAATGTCATCTTGTATGCATGTGTGGTCAATTATCTGTGGTCAGATGCATTCATAATAAACTTAGAAAATTATGCCCCAATCAGTTACAGCGCTCCCTCTCGCGAATGTCCGACAGACCTTGGAAAATTTAATTGTTCTGTTTCTCAAATTAGCTGCGATCTTGAAATAAACTTGAAGGTTCCCTTCCAAGGTACCCCTGGAAAACCTCTATGGACCTGTTGCGCCAGAAATATATTTTATTATTATTTAAATTGATTTTATGTTCAGCCACTTCATCTGTAAATGAATAAGTTAAAATATAGAAAACTACAGACCACTGAAACAGGCTTTATTCTAACGTAGAAAAGATTTCCGTTCTATACTTCCTCTGTATCTTCTTCTGGTCTTGACATTTTCCTGTGCATAACTTCAGAGCAATCATATTTTTGTATATAATTCCATCTTCCTAGTTCCGTGGATCCTTGCTTACAAGCAAATCAAACAGATAGTATTACAAATAAAACGAGTTGTGTTCACACAACTCAAGATCCACAAATCGATGTTCGTTTTCCAGATATTCCTGGGTAAGTCTCAATTTAGAAAAACCCTTTCCTAACTCCCTCTCTCTAGACTGGATAGAATAGTGTTAATTTCAATGCTCTCCCTCTCCCGCCTTTAAACATGTTCTCCGAGTTTGGCTCAAGTCAGTTTTCTATCGCTTCTATTTCCTACTATTGCACAAATACTTGAAACTATCGCTTTTTGCACGCTTAAGCTCCCTTAAACCAGTTGCTATATTTGGACTCCTTGCTAATGGCTTTAAAAATTATTTTACAGAACCACAGGAAGCGCGCCAACAACCGTTCGGACAGTGACAACCCGCAATGAGAACGAGAGACCCTCACAAGCAGGTATATAAAAATATCAATCTTGACGTAAAGTTCCAAAATAATCGATTTATTATAACAGCTTGTCGCCGATATGCTAGTTTCAATCAAGGCTCTCTAACTTTTCACATTTTGGACGGAATTCCTGTGGCACCTGGTGATTTCCCACATATGGGTGCGTTAGTCTATCCCAGCGAGGGTGCTGAAACTATTAATGTTCGCTGCGGATCATCCTTAATATCGGAGCAGTATGTCATGACAGCGGCGCATTGTGTCAATGATCCCGTGTCACAGCCAATAATGGTGCGCTTTGGTGTAGTCCAACTGACATCAACCGATGATGGCATTTTTCCAGTCGATGTCAATATTTCGGTAAGAAAATTTAAATACCTAATCGAGCCTTAAATAATTGGGTCGGGCACAGGTAGGAGGATTGTAAAAAAAAAAGGGTAACATGTTTTAAGGCCTTTATACACAGTTTGAGGTGCATGCCATCCCTTAGTATTTGGTATCAATAAATTAGTATTGATGTGCTCAACAAAATGGTAGACACTGTTTTGGATTTACCTTTTTACTTTCACTTTTGGTAATACCAAACCCGTTTCCACTTTTGTATTTTTGTGCAAAGTGAAAACAAGCAGGCTTAAAAATTGTTTAGTGCTGCCAAATTTCAGCTAGCAGCTGTTGAAAATTTAATTGTTTTTAATAATCATTTCAAAACAATTGCTGTTTTTCCCCATAATTAATTCTTGGAAACGATTTTTTGTAATTTTTCTAACACTTTTCTTGAGTGATTGTAAAAAATAATGCACTTGTCATAAAAAAAACTAGCAAAACGAAAATTAAAATTTTTGTCATTATTGTTACTTGTGGATGGGATTTTTCGTTTTTACAATAATAATGTTTCCGATTTGTAACAATATCTACAAAGGCAATCCGCGATATGTATAAATAATCGTTTTCAGTGGCCAGGCTAAATTTTCCGAACACACAATGGCGAAATTTTCCGTAAAAATTTCCATATTGTGACCTGTAAAATATATAAGTTGAAGGTTAAAAATGATTATGTAGCATAAAAGTATAAAGTCTCAAATTTATAATGAAAAAGAAATGGAAAAAAATACCTTTGAACCCAAAACTCAGCTTTATGTAAAAAAAGGCCTGAGCTCTAAAGTATTAAAATTTAAAATGTTCAGTACAATAAAACTGAGCAGTTCGTCAGTCTTGCTTAATGCTGTTGTTAATTTTTTAACTAATCGATAACTTTTGCAAAGTATTTAAAAAATTTAAAGAGAATTCGAAATAGGTAAATTTTAAAGGAAGAAAGTTTGTAAAACTTAAAGGAATATCAGAAGAAAATCGACGGCGGGTATATGAGTAATTTTTTTAAATCCCTGTCATTTAAAGAATATTTTCGTATTTAAAATCCAATATGGTAGATACAAATTAAAAAAATGTCCTTATCTAACTTTTTTTCGTGAAATACTGATAGCACAGTTTCTGGCAACGTCACTACTTCAACTTAAAATAAATAAATAGTTGGCGCAAAAGGTCCGTGGGACCCTTGGCCCTGCTTCTCACAACCATTCGTTTTGTGCGAGTTTTTAATTCTTGGGACGAATAGAAGGGATCTACAATTTTACGCCGAGTCCAACTCAAAACGGCTAATTGAGAAGCTCTTTCATGACAGTTTTACTCTCGGATGTTTGTCAGACGTTCGCGAGAGGTGGAGCAGTGGAATAAAACCTTAAGATGTGATTTGGTTCTTTTGGGAATCGAACCGAAGACCCCTCGCTTAGTAGTCCAACACAATAACCACTAAGCCAATACCTCAACTTGGTACCAAGAAATAAGAAAGACATTGCTTTGATGTCTTTAAAAATTTAGCAAAAGTTTTCCACTTGGAAAAAGAAAAACTATTATTAGCCCAACACAGCCACCACACTCGATAACGAAATGATACCATCCGACTGCAAACGGAAGTGTTGCCGGTTTTTTCAAGTATACGTGTGTCCCCTTTGATTAAAACGGGTACATCTACACGAACTCAAACTGGGTTACATCGAAGTTCAAATTCAGCTTGTAGTCAATCTCTTTTTTTTGGCCAAAGCTGGCGGTCTATTTAATACTTAGTTTTTGCTGCTAACTCAAGAACTTGACTACAGCTTGACGTGTCTTGGTTGGGGTCCAATTTTTCAATTTTTTAACGAAAAAGGATTATGCTACTAGTAAGGGGTCCAAGATTTAATGGTCCGACCTCCGATCTGCAAATTGAAGACTATGGGTAGTTAAATAAATTCGAAATCTTGTTGAGTTTTCTATTGAGTAGTGTATTTTTTTTGTTTTAAGTGAAAGTATAAACATTTACAGTGGTACTAGTGAAAAAGGGAAATTTCAGCCATTAGTTTGGGTTTTTTTCCAAATCCAAAGGCTACTATCACTGCCACCTCAATTTGTGTTCGTATGCATGATTGTTTAACTAGATTTTAAAAACTTAAAATGTATTAATTAACGACCCAACGGTGAACTGTTACTGGCTCAAATGCTTAAATAATATTAACTTAGGACCTAGCAAATGCATTTTTACTTATGAAAATTTCCTTTATTTCACAGAGTATAATCGTGCATCCCGACTATCGGTCTCCTAGGCGTTATCACGATATTGCAATCATTAGATTGCAGACACCTGTCGAATACACACCTTTCATCCGGCCGGCCTGTTTATACTCCGAACTGGCTGACATTGATTCATCTACACAACTGACAGTCATCGGCTGGGGTGTCACCGATGTCCAAAGTAAGTTTGACCACAAAAGTGAAACTCCCTTCAGAACTAATACAATTTTTTTTGCATTTATAGCACGATCTCGCTCGGGCATTCTCTTGGCGGCGAATCTCACATCTGTTCCATTGCTGGAATGCAATCGCTCATACATCGAAGTGGGCGTATCACGTAGCTTAATATATGGACTAGACGAAGGACAGTATTGTGCATTCGATGCGGGATTGAGCAAGGACGCGTGCCAATCGGATTCTGGTGGACCACTGCAATTGGTCCGCAATAGGGAATCATCTATAGTTGGTGTCGTTTCATTTGGACAGTCTTGTGCTTCAACTACACCCTCAGTCTATGCCAGGGTAGCGTACTACCTGAGTTGGATCGAGAGCGTTGTATGGCCGGTATCGTAATCGGATATTCAAATAAATATTTTATTTGTGATAATATAAGGACTAACAATGTTTTTTTTTTTGTTTTTCCTAACCTGTGTTTCATTGATTTGAAAGAAAGAGCTTGTGATTGTAAATTGATGGAAGTAAAGTCGTTTTATATATACCTAATCTGTGTAAATGTTAAGCAAAACCAGTGAGGAGTCACTGTCTGAGATACTGAAGGGTGTAGCCTTCTAAAGAGATCTGGGGCACGTGCTTTCAGTTGCCTAGACTAGACCTGCTTTCTCTTTGTATAGGAGGTTCACTCTATATTGTCGTCCCCAACCTAGAAACTAAAATTCCAACAGCATCTTAACTAGAGCATTATCTTCCAATCACTCGATGATGCTAGGTCAGGTGTTTTGGACTACATTCACGTCTTTGCGCAAGTCATGACATTCGCTGTTGTTACTTCTCCAACATTCTATGGCCAAACCGAGGTGGCTTAAACTTCCCCCAAGTTGTTGGTTTCAAAAGTAAGACTTTGTGTTTAATATGCTGGACGGATGAACATTTCTATTACGGTCCGCTTGGATCCGATGATGATGTCGATGTCATCTGCACTATTTGATCCACAACGAGATTGAAGAAGTTATTAAGTAGATAGATGCGAATATAGGCGACGCGACGTTAAGATCGAAAGGAAGGTGGAAAGTATGCCATATAATTCGAGGACCTTTCTCATTCTGATGACGGAACAATGAACTTGGATAGTGTGCGCACATTGCTCGGCTGAAAATCATCCAATTTCCATGTTTTTTTTAGGGTTACGAACCAGGTAAACACCGAAAACCCGAAAGAAGTTGATGGTGGAGGTATCGGAAAATTCCATTTTGTTTGCAAAGGCAAGAAAATATTGACTCAAAGGAATGACAAACACTGTGAAATTGATAATTAACTAATTATGTATATCCATCACAAATAACTGAGTCGCCAACAGATGGCGTTACGCTCTCAGACTCTCGTTTGACAGTAGTTGCCGATCTTTCCATATTGACTATTGATACGAAGCGGTTGTGTCTCGATAAAGAGCGCAAATTATTGCTCCTTTTTTACTTTTAAATCAACGAATGTCCTTCCACATCATTGTGATTTCCAAATATGAAATCATCGGCGCACACAAACTTTCTGCGATTTGATGTGGAGAACGAATGCCATTTAGGGATTTTCTCAACGATCAGGGGCCGAATCGCGTCGTCCGTGATCGAGCATTACGTTAACGGAATTAGGCTGATTTACATGTGAAACAAAAGCAAATTCCGTCACGTATTGCTCGTTCACGGATGACGCGATTCGACCCCAGTTGGTGCTGATTGACGGTTCTGACATTTTTTATTCATGACTATTGCCGTAACAAGCCCGTTCACGAATGGCTAATATGCGTGGCGCGTTTTCGCAAGAAGAAGGAGCCCGTAATGTGGAAGCAGATTGTGAAGTTAGAGCTACACGTCATGCAAATACTACGCAAATCTACAATACAACTACAATGGCGTCATTTTTAGCCACTGTTATCAAAAAATGTGGTTACAATTTCAATGATATAATATTTGCGGCATTACGAGCGCCCCCACTTATACATCGTACATTCACCTGCCATTAGAAATCGTCGGAAATTCCGCAAATCTTACTTCTTACTACTTTAGAGCTGTAAACGTAATTCCCGCGAAAATGCACATGCGTTCGACTTTTCCTTCAATTTCTGTTTGCTGGGAGACTGTTTATGTTCTTGTTTTTCTACGAAAAATCTTCTTCTACATTTTTCTGACTGTATACTCTATCCAAGCTGTCATCATATCAAGGATTTTTTCTCTTGACTTCTTTGCTACCCCTTATGACAAATTCCCGCGCAATTTGACACTTTACTCTGCAGCTGTCACTGTAAAATATGTGTCAGTTTTTTAAGATGGTGGCATAAGACGTCTGTAATTCTTAAGCTGAACGTAGTCTGTTCAAATATTAACTTCCCGCATGTAGATTGGAGTTTTCGAATCTCCTTAACCGACAATATTTTCCCTTGTTGCTAATCATGATGTGTTCCCCATTCCCATGTTACTAAAACAGGCAGCCAGCCACGTGTAGAGAAAAACTTTGAGTGGATACGCGTGTGAAAAATGGGACTCATTTTATTTATACCGACGCAATGCAATCGAGTCATCACTCACCACGCAACTTGAAGGCGAATTCCCCGTATTCACTTTCTGGATGTTGGAAGTCCATATTTCATAGGTAGCAAGTAGTAACAACATTACCATTCAATGAATTAACATGAGTAATCAAAGTCCACAGCCAAGACCGGCAGTCGGGTTTGAGAACATACGATCGCCTATCGTCACATGGGCGTCACGTGATTATCATGCACTTGTATCCACAGCACAGCCCTTTGATCGCACAATTCAAAAGTCATCATGCAGCTCATGTAAATGCGGAGCAACTTAACCCAAACAACCACTGTGTTCTGTGTGGCGGGGCGTCTCGTCTACGTACTTCTATAGTGGACGAAGTGACGTGCGTTCGTTGAGTAGGAGTTTTCCACAGTTACCTGATTTGAATGCAAATTTATGTGGATCACCATGGTGAGTAGATGGATGAGGACTAACTGCGTACCAATGATAATGGGGAGTACAAATTGTTATTACACTTGTAAACTTTGCGGTTAAATGAGAGTGCGAGATTTCAGATGACGCTATAGATGTCAAGGTTTGAATGCTACAAAAGAATACATAATGCGTTGGATGACAATGCTCGAGGGGGTTGGGCGAATATATACCTAGAACTTTTTCTTGCGTTGTCGTACAAAAAAAAACCGAATGCTTATGAAGCCCAAATTCAATTTAAATCAGAAAATTTATTTGACGTCAGGTTTAGTTCGAGAAAATCCACTCACAGATAGATAAGCCTCATTTATAGTTCAGCCGCGTTGTAGATACTTTGTACCCGCACTAAGACGGATCATAGAGATGCATTGTAATAATTATGTTGAAATGCAGTTCAACAGATATATAACGTGGCGTGTTTCCCTCACATTAATAAAAATTAAAACACTACAACGCTACAGAGTGCGATCAGAATGCTACGCAGCAAACAAGATTCCGACTGATTCTGAGACTTGAGCATGGGCAGGTTTTAAGAGGAAACGCGGTGAAAATCGCTTTGAAACAATCATTTTCATTTGTATCTCTGTGTGTTTAGAGGAAATGTGTCTGTAAATTACTAAGGAAGACTATAATCAAAATTGCATCAGACATTTCTTCGCAGTGGGTTCTTCAAGGGAAGGACCAGTAAATATCATTAAGCTCTTACTGCGGAATTAAATTCTTGAGCTTTGTGGTTGTTTAAGTGGTGATAATTGGCTTTAAAGCTTACTGCACTTATGATTAGAAATTATTTTATCGCCAGGGGTACAATGGAAGCAGTACTCCGCGCCGATGAATTTTGTCGAGATAATTGTAGAGATATTTGTAGAGATTCCATGTGAAATTTTGCCTAAATCCCAGGTGATGAGTAGCATTTCTCATTTTGGCCTTTTTAACAGCCAAACACATCTTGACCGCCTCCATTTTTTAACTGTACTCGTTAAGTTCTCCAAAATATAACCAATTAATCTTTCATCCGGCTGACAATGCATATCTAAGAAGTGAAGTCCTTTCTCATAGATCCAAGGAAATACTGTGCACTCTGACCTGATGTATGGTGCAGAAGCGTGGACCTTATCGATAGTCGTTAAAAACATATGCCGTCTTAACGACGAATTTAAAAGCTAAAAGGAGACGTTTACAAAGCCAGAAAGCTTAAGGCGGTTAGGTCCCGGGGAGTGACAGCCCGTCGAGTCTTTGAACCCACCCCTGAGGAACATACATAAATACAAAAAATAAATTGAATAACTTATAAAAAGAAGCAACTTGAAGTAAGGAGGTGTACAAGCTAAGTCCACAGCAAATAAAGATTTACACTAACGCCCTCTTTGAATTTTTAAATTTTTCATTAGGCCTAAATTAAGAATATTGAAATCAGTAGCATCGTAGGGGACCTCGCTAGTGACAGGAAAATTACTATTCAGATGTGGCTCTAAAATCGGCCTTCTCTGTGGAAAGGATAATAATTATATTTGAATTGTTTTTTAAAAGGGTAAGCAATTTCTATGGGAGTGGAAGCTATTCAGCGATAAGAAACAAAACACATCACATGACAATTTGACAAGTATCGATTGCAGGCTTTCGAGATATCCATAATATCGAAAGTGACTTGTTCTCGAGGTATACATCTACGCACCTAGTCTAAGACAAGCCATAAAAACTCAATCCGATGGGTCAGTTACAGATTCTTCAAAAATAACCAGAATGCAAAAAAAGACTGCACAATTACACTCTACATGTGTCGACTGCCGTGTCGTAACCAGAAAAATTCAGTTTGTCTAACACATACTAACAAAACAAACTGAGGAATCCTGTGGAAAAAAAAAAGTAATTGTCCTTAATTGTGGGAGTAATCATAAAAATCCCAGTCGGCCTTATTTCGCTTTGAGTTTTTAAATACATTCAGATAATATGAAAAATATAGCTTCTAAAAATTTTAACTTTTAACTACTCGCGCTAATTTTTGAACTACATATTATGTTCTTAAATTTTTTTTTATGTATTTTTACTTAATCATTTAGAGTTTCAGAAAATAATATTTCGAATTTTTAACTTTTTTTTTTATTTACTTAGCATTTAGAGTTTGAGAATATAATAGTTCGAAATTCGTGCAAATTTTTAACTTTGAAAGTTTTAAAATTCGAAGTTATTTTACGACACCGCATAAATGTAGTCTGCCTAACGCTAAAGAGTCCAATTCTGTCAGTGAAGCCATGCTAACTTGCTTTTAAACTAAGTGAGAGCGTTTTTCGAATTCAGTTTGAATGATTTGAAAGCGTTTTCTTGGTGAAAGTAGGTATATAATTTGTGAAATGACACCAAATAGAAATTTCAAAGAACTGTGAAAAACAACACCATCAATAAAAGCTTATTACTGTTATAAAGTATCAAAAAACTCCCGTAATAATTTCTATATCGAGCACTCACCTTCGTATTGTTGATCGCATCTGCCCAAAGTCATACTTGTCTTACAGAAAAAGTCACAATGACTGTCTATGACATGTGCATTAAGAGGAGTGACTATATAAAATAAAATAAATATTTTGGCGCGACAGGTCTATGGGACCCAAGGCCTAGCTTCTCACAACCATTCGTTTTGTGTGGGTTTTCAATTTTTGGGACGAATGGAAGGGATCTACAATTTTACGCCGACTCCAAACGGCTAATTGAGAAGCTCATTCATGACAGTTTTACTCTCGGATGTTTGTCAGACGTTCACGAGAGGTGACGCAGTGGAAAAACACCTTAAGATGTAATTTGGCCCTTTCGGGATTCGAACCTGGGACCCCTCGCTTAGTAGCCCAACACACTACCACTAAGCCACTGCACCGAGTGACTATATTCGCCTCATTATTTCATAAAACAGAAAGCTACCGAGAAAAGAAATCCTACGTTCCCATTGAGCAATATCTGACAATTGTTATTTCAAAAAAACATGGTCCCCAAAAAATGATGACATTGAGAAAATTAGGTTAAGCATTCGATTTTAACTACTGCCACGCTCAAAATTAAAGTCAAATTTCAATTTTGCCATTAACAAATGCCCAATAACAATACAACCCATTGATACTTTGCTTTGGAACGAACATAGATAACACGTTACTCGGCTCCCCTTGAAGATGATGCGCAAAACATTTGCCAGCGAATAAATAACAGAAATTTGGAATACATTCATCGGAATAGCTGACACTCAATTGCGCCGTCTACAGATACAAATAATTCACGTGGGTCTAGGGGCAAATCTATGATAAGCAAAACATCTACCGGTTTCTACTGCTACTACCTGTACACTCAATGCGAAAAAATTCCAAATAAATAGCCGCAGGTAATTTTTGCGTCACAACATCAGAATATTACGTTTCGCGTGATATTTCACAATTGTACTACAATATTCTTGGATAAAGTTGTAATCATTCGTTTTACCAGAACCAATTAAGCACCGGTCATCAGCATTTCATATCTCTGTAAGTGCGACTGTAATTTAATTAGTGATCGGTTTCCGCTGAAACAGGTGGTGGTCCACAGCTGATCAAGACAGCACACTTGCCAGTGAGAGACAGGTCGCCGTCGCAGCAAACATTTATGCATTAATTAGCATAAATTATTATTTTTCGAAGCATTGGTATTGGAGATCAATAAACAATATTCGCGGGTTTTTTCGTCATCAGTTCGGCTTAGTGGACGGGTTTTCCGTGACTGAGCCAGAAGGTACTGGAATAAAAGCGAAACCCAATAATGCAAAAATGCTATTGATCATGATCAGCGATCGCTTCGAATAATTGGTGCGATCTTTGTGTTGATGCTGGGTGGTAGCATTTTTAATTAGGCGTGCTTAAGATTTCCGATGACGTTTGGATTTCCAAACGAAAACTTTTGTTAGGTCATCTGTTGGTCAGGGTGGTGGTCATGTTTTTGGAACTAATGAAGGAGTAGCACTCCTTTGGAGTGGGGAAGGATTGAATTTCACAACTTTTTAGGAGGTATGGCTGCCATGGGCTGTGGTGAAGTTGTTACAATTAAATAGTTTACAAAGTACATTTAAGTTGGGGGCGATTAGAGCTTTATTAACAACGTTATACTGCGATTAGATCAGCGTAGCTTCCATGGTACATCATCTAGGGCATTCGTAAAACTACATACCTAAGCTAACGTTGTTCATGTTTGGCAACTTAAATATTAAAGAGCTCTATTACATTTCTGCCGTCGTATCTCTCACAGGGTTTGAGCATTTAGCAATATACCACTTTTGTTAGCCCGATCTATGGTTTAATGTGCTCAGTTCCATACCTCAAGTTGGTTAAGGTCACTTTTCGCTTCGTGTATGGCTCCATAATGTATTACCCCTCTACCTGCTGAGGGTATAAAAACAAGAATTGACAAGTGTAATTCTGTACTTGATTTTTGATGTTTCATTTTGAGACTTTAAAGCGGAGCTGAGCTACATAATAAGTAAAATTTGGAACTCACTTCCTGGGGACACATAAATCTAATCTGCAAACATCTTGAGGCGCTGTTAAAGCATTATATAGGTAAGCCTTTACCGAGGGAGGTTTACAAAAAAGCCAAGGTAGCCAAACTACCTCAAAGTTAAAGCTTTCATAAGAATAATATTCCGTCCTCCTTCTTGCTGAAATCACTTAAGAAATGATTGCGAATTGTCTTGGAATTTGTAGGCAAACAATTTCGCTATATGTACACCATATCCAACAGCAAGAGGCCTGGGACGGAGCCTTGTGGCGCACCGATGCACACTTTTATCCAATCTATTCGCAAAGTAATTCGTTCATTGCTACTCCTGTCGAGGGCACTCTTTTATGACCATTCATTCGCAATTTTAAGAATTTTAAAGCGTTATCTAACATCAGGTATAAAAAGGGTTCATTCTGGTGAAGTACCTTACTTACTAGTGGTCTGACACCAAGTCTATGTTGGCAGATCAGAATGCTTGAAGACATAAAATAATGGACGAGTGCCTTAAGTCGGTTGGCAAATGACCAAAGTTTATGATAATTCCTTTATAAATAATTCTTAAGAAACTGGAATTCTAGCTGGATTTATGTCTGTTTTAAAACGGGGTGGAATCTAAGCTGTAGTATCTTTTTCTTTCCATTTTTTTCGATTAAAAAGTGTTTTGTCAAGTAGCTACCAAAATATCGTACAAAGATTATTTAACTAATGTTTGCCAATTCAGTTGTGATGCGAATTCTCCTTACTAACGTGTCAAAAGGTTTATACTTTTTACATAAGCGCCCGGACAGATCACTGTTCGCTTTATCAGTCAATTAAGGAGATGCCATAGTGTTCCACCCTTACTTTAGTACTTAGAAATATATTCAGTTCGAGAGGGGCATGTCCGCAACTAATAAAATCCTTAAACATTTAAAGACTTTCGAAATGGATCGAAGCCGTCCCAAGATATTTTTTTAGCTTTCGCTTAAGGTTATTAGTAGAACCCAAAGAAAATGTAAATTCCGAGTCCTTCTCAACTTATTCTGATAATTCAATCGGTTGATTTAGGTCGACTGAGATAAAGTGTAACATACATCTGTCGCAGCATATCTTTTTCCTGTATCAGCAGAAATTTTATCACGGATCCATTTTTTCGAAATTATTATAAAATTTAGTGTCCACTCTCCGCATAGACGAACGACAGTTCTCATAGTTCAAATTGCAACTCACTACATTTTAAAGTAAATTCCCACTATCACTTGGGAATAAGTTTGCCAACCCTCTGATAAACAGTGTGCAATACGTTACCTCTTCAGGGAACCATTTCCAGGGACACGCATAAAAAGTTGTAGTTTATTTACATTTTAAATCGCCTCGCAATCAGCTTCTTGATTTTCGCACTCTCTGATGATAAGCACACACTAAGCCCAATCCAAAAATAGTATACCCCTTCATAAAGATAGGAATGAGAAATAATGTCTGTGGCTATGTTTGTTTGTTTGTTTGTTGGTCGATAATAAAGAAGTAAATTTGTATGGGACGGTGTATTTGCATTTCAACAGGCGAATCCTTTGTAACACTGCGGCTTATATTTTATCGCTCTGAGTCACTGCTGTTTTTTTTTTACGTAAACGACCACAACTCGTTGTACGATCTTCAGTTTATCAGAACGCGTTTTGGATGATTGCTAAAAAATTAAATAAAGTGTTAATAGTATCGGTGAGTTTTCTGACAGATTTACTTTTTTTTTGGGTCGCGTTGACAAAATGTTTGTCCGGTGTCTGCAGGCTAAATTTGTGTGTTTAGACTTGCTGTTCGCAGCTTGCTTTAAATATTATTAAAATATCATTATAATTGTGGGTTTGGATGTAAATGACTGTTTAAACTGACCTACACATGCTGAGATGTAAAAAGACAATGTTAGGACTACGTTAGATGTGTATAATTCTTAAAACTTCTTCGAAGAAAGAGGGGTTAAGTCAATAGGAAAATGACGTTCGAAATGCCAAAGAAAATGTCTTAACTACAAACCCGAATCAAGACCTGCAAAGGGACAGAAAATGAGCTATACAGAGTATCCGTGATTTCTGAAAATTTGAAAAAGACAACTTCTGAAGACTGGTAAACGGCGGCGACGAAGACCAAATTTCCAATGACAGGAAATTATATTGGCAAAAATAAATTAATAACAAAAGGAGAGCCACAGATAGCAGACCTTTCCAGAAGTATTTATTCAATCACCTCCAATAAAAGTTCGGGGATCTTAAAAATTCAAACAAAATATTTCTACAACCATTTATTAACTTCGCTTCTTTAGCTGCCCAGATTTTCAACAAGGTGTGCTTGCAATAGGTCTGGGGATATTTTTTTTACTACAGTCCCATCAATCAAGCTGAAAATTCCCTTTTTATATTAAAGTGTTAGAAGAGGTCAGTAAAAATGATTTATGAACTGTGATTTTCGCGGTTTTCCTTGTATATCGATTGTATTATAAATATAATCAAAACAAATTCGCATAAAATCATAAGTTTTTCTCTTTGTCCCTTTTGAGGCAGAAATTCCCCAAAAAAAGGGATTTTTCCCACAACAGTCGAGCACTGTTTTCATATCTACTTCTCAAGAGCTTATGTTGAATTGGCTTTCTTATGAGTGGTGATACTCTTCCTCTGCCTCTCCTGCTCTAAATTACAGAAACGCTTTGAAAAAGTGAACACTTTTCATTTTTTTTTTTTTTTAAATCGGACTTTATCCACATTTTTTCTTAAATCTACTAGCATTTTACCTACCACTTGAATACATAGCATCCACAAAAATAAAAAGTATACAAGGATGCAGGACTTTGGAACTGATATGCATACTCCCCCAAGACTACAACCCAGAAAAATTCAGCTGAGCAATCACTATTTATGTATTTTGTCGTGATTTTGATCAAATACCTGGTGAAACGAGACATAAGCTCGATCGCAATCGATCATCTTCCTGAAAAAACGCATTCATCAGAATAGTTGGCCAATTTAATTCCAATTAAATTCACAATAGCGACATTGATCTTCTATAATCTATAATATCACTACCGTGAATTACTAAACAGTTATTATGCGTTTCTACGGGACTCGATTTTCGGTTAATCCTCACTACCCACCTAGCTGGAAATACCTACTTACAGACTTAATGTTGAGAAGAATTTCTAAAAATTATGAAATTAAGTTAAATTTATTTGGGTTGACACATCAACTGGACCTGAAAGTGTTGACTGTTGGGCGTGTAAAAACATCGAATGAAAACCACTCCAAGTTCTCAGTCTTGGTGCGAATAATGAGTACTGCGTCACTGGACTGAATTAAATTTACTCACTTACTCTAAAGATATTGACGGATGGAAAAAACTTTATCTAGAGGCACTTTATACAAATCCAACACAGTACTGTTTCTTCTCTCGTCGGATTCAATCGCTGCGACCAATTAAAGCTCGCAATCAAAGCCGGCTCCATTCAGTTGATGTTCAAGAGGCCTGACGTTCGGTCGTGTGGTCAATTAAGAATCTTGACTCAAACATCTCACTGAGATTTAATCGCCGACTTCGCAAAACAGCTTCGGTTGGATAGTTATTTGTTTGTTTGTGCTGTAGATACGACGATTCCCAGCGCCGCGCGGTTTTAAGTGTTAATAAATAAAAAGAAAGTCCGGGGTTTAAATTTTGTTTGCAATATTGTGAATAGACTTGTCCGGTTGTGGCGGCACTTGTTTTTCCAGCTATACAGACACACGAGACACGACCGTTGCAAAGTGTGACCATGCGGTTGAGCTTCAGTAAACACGATCTTGAACTTTATAGGATGACGATGGTGTTGATGCTAGTCGCGTTCCTGTTTCATGCAGTCGATGGGAATATAGTGAGACCGCGGGGGGGAATGGATTCTGACAACGAGCACAGTGAGTAGTTAATCAGTGTTAATAGTTGTTATGAAATTTTGTTTGGTTCTTTGGAGTTGTTGTCAGAAAAATTGCCTAGTTTCGATTTAATAGAGACAAGACTTGGATAGGTTCCCAGCTGCTTTTGAGGGCAGTTGACACTTTTCCTGAACTGTTCTGTATTACCACTTTCCAAAGGGTATGCTCCTTGTGTTAAAATTCAATTAAAAAACAAATACTATAGGCCAACAACAAGATAAGCCATTATAAAACGTTTACCTGGATAACCAGGTATTGTATGTCTGGTTGTCAGATAAAAACGTCACTGCAAAATGTGTCTTTGTAATAATAAGTGATGTAGACTTCAAGTAGGAATATAGTTGACCTCAAAAGCTCCTGAACAGTATATTGGTTGCAGTTGGAGGTGTGGTCTACCTTTTTTTAATTAACAAACACAAAACCCTCATTCATTTCCCTCAAATTATTAGCATTTTTCCCTGGAAATAGTAACCAACAACTTATTGACATTCAACGAGAAACAAAACCTGAAGTTGTAAATTTAATGGAGAAATTTAAATATTAATATAAGAAAATATTACGAACTGGACACTGGACAGTGATGAATTGATTTTTTTATTATAACGAATAGCATTGGTGTTTTCAGCAAAAGTTGAAACAAAAGTGTTCAGAAAAAATTTATTGTACGATTTAAAAGAAAAATGCATCCATAACAGTAGCATGAGTATAACAAGTAACACAGCGTTTTGTTTGATAGGAAAAAACAACAACTTATCACTACGAAATATGGATAATTTTTGCTAACAAATTGAAGCGATCGGCGTCAAAAAATACTTTCCAAATATTTAAAACCTGAACGTGTTCATTTACGAATAATGACGAAGACTTGCCACGTTCGTAATATGCCTTCTTTTGGGCGCCAGTTTAATCTCGCCGCCAAAAAACACGAATTTTAAATAAATAAATCAATTTAAACATCGATCGCAGCACCGGAAATTTATCTGCGATTTCGTTGAGAGATTTTCTGTCTGTGTAACCGAAGTTTGAATTTCATTCAAGAAAGTTGCAGCCATTTCTTGCGTTAGGGAGGGAGATGAAATGCTATGTCAAAATTAGGTAAAATGTAGCCTCTGTAGTTTCCGCCTTTTTCGATCAGTCTGTTTAGTTATATTTTAATTTAGTCAATACTGATTGGGCAATTTTCTAGGTCCGTTCAATTTAGAAAGTTTGGTTCTTTATTTTTAAGTTTTTGAGTGAATGGGGCTTAGTCCGTTTCATTGTTAGTTCATTTCTGATATGGTCTGGATCTTAAAACTTCCTGAAAGATATGTAAAAATGTATTTCTTTTAAATAAATGAGAGTCGATAGATTAATGCATATAGAATTGCTCAACATAAAAACTGAATACCCAAATCGTAATATTTCTCAATCCGATTTTTGTACCACTTGGCGGTCTTTCTATGACCAAAAATTTACAGAACCGTTTGGAATTAAAGAAGCTACTCAAAATGTTATTCAATAGTCAATTGCTGTCTCCTAAAATATATTGCAGCACTCGAAGCTAAAGATTGTTGAAGTTTTCACTGAATTTGGTGCTGCTTAAAGCGACACAAATTTAGTCTTGTAAAAAAATAGCCTATCCGAAAATATTTCCGTCATTGGAAACGACTTTGACGAACATCCTTAAGTTACATATTACGACTGAACAACCACCTGGGATTGAACGAGTTCGTTTCAAGTTTCCAGGAATACATTTTCTATTACCGCCGTCAGCGAAATGTAAAATGTCAACGGAAAACAAGGCTGTCAAACTAAAATAGTGTAAATGTTGGTACTCACCATCACCGTGTGGGTATTCAACGTCTCGTCATTAAAAATAGTCGAGCCTCGCTTTACAAGTTTAGATTTTCAAAATGAAAACAAAAAGGATTCTAATAACGTAGAGAGACTGCCAATTCAGGCGATTGTTTCAACTAAATTTGCACTGAACGAGACAGTTTCCTGCGACCCAGTCGTGCATTTCCGTTTTATCAGGTTATGGAATGGTAACGCTGCAAGATCATTTGTTTTGAGAAAAAAATTCACTGATTAAAATAAATACAAACCGACCGCCTGTTTATTTTTTACTTTTACATAAATATAGATAGTACTTCCTGGTAACTAATGCAAAGCCTTCGATTAATTGGGCAGGGATGTAAGATGCACAAATAATGTTAAGTATTAAATTGTTGCTGTTGTTTGTAATATTTGAATTAATAAATGGGAAAAGCATAGGTAATTTTAATTTTAAAGCCCTAAAATTTGAGCTGTGTGAATCAGGGACAACAATCTGCACCCAAAGGAAATACAAATTTGTTGCCAAGACGTCCGCCCATAGGAAATAAATTTAGAAATGTCTGTAGCAATATATCTGGTAGGAAATTTCAGTCGAATTTCAGTGATATTATTATCCCCTCCTAAAATAGCCACTGTCCCCATCCTCTGTGTTATGTTGACGCTCCCTATGCGATCTTATATACAAATTACTCGCCACGAGTGAGACACACAAAGTTTAAATTTAGTCAAAAAGGTCAAGAACCCAAAAATTCAACAGACAATTGTGCAAGAATTATTTTAATTTAAAGATAAAGGGCAAATTTTGGATCCTGTGTTAAAAATGTTGCGTAAGTCAGAAGTATTCCTCTAATTACAGAGAAATAAGAACCAAATGCTGCTCCGCGGTAAGCCCGATGTTTTCTGAAACGTCCAAAAGGGATTGAATGCATATTTTCAAACTGATGCGTATACAAATCCACACACCGACAGACAAAATGTACAATTTTATTATCTAAAGAAATTATTTGGATTAATTTCGCTTCGGCCAACTTTGCAGATTTACATTCACAGTTCACCATTTCCCAAAGACACTCCCTGGAGTGGCAAGTTACTTGTTTTTCCCGGGTTTTCAAAAGTCCACAAAACAAGTGATTTCTTATCATAAGTCTTGCAAAGTTTTTTTTTTTTGAGAAAACCCTTGACTTAAACTCATGGGAAGCTGTTGTAAAAAAACCCTTAGATACGTTTCCAGCGATTGCGCTCTGGGGTATTTAGGCTGAAGTCTATGATAATTGTCGTGATATTACAAACTGACGGTATTTATTATATTGAGGTGTCAAGATTGTCTTCGTCACTTCATGGCGGACTAAAGGACTATCTACTCAGATAACTTTTGAGTAGCTTCACTTATCCGTCGGCTTTCCTGGTTGATGTCATATACACATCCGATGATAAATATTTTGGAACTTCGGGAACTGATTTTATTTTCATTGTCTTAATATATTTGCGCTTCATCTTCCTGGTGCTCTTTCCAACTATTTATTCTATAGGGCTGTTTTCCACTTAAATTGGACTTTAATTTCGGATTTTAGATTTCCCTCAACATTTTTCCCTCTTTCCAGAAGACGAAGGCGAATACTGCCGAATCAAATCGGGTAAGCTTGGTCTCTGCAGGAAAATCGAAGGATGCGAGATATATTACGAGGGTTTGCGCAACAAAACCATTGAATACACCTCGCTGGTCCGCTGTTCAATAATTAATTTCACTGAAATTATATGCTGTCCAATAGACGATGGCGAAAAGTAAGTATATTTTCTTATATCGATGTCTCAAATCTGGTTTTCTAACAATCACTCGCACATTTGTCTTTACGGGCACATATAATAAGTAATGTTATTTACACCATTTTTGAATACTTTTTTTTTAGCTGGGAATTTGAAGCGTTAGATTCATCGAAGAAGCTTGATGGCGGATCGCTTCGAAGTGGTAATGGAGATCCTGTCACAAGCAGTCCAATCGTGTAAGTGCTTCTTAGATTTGCTTACTCATAAGTCATAACATATCTATGCACTATGCAACAAGCCCGAAAATACGCGCCAAAAACTGCTTAAAAACAATTAAAAACTTTGAAAAAACGGGTCAGAAATTTCGGTAAAACACGCCGAAAAAAACGGTCGAAAACGCTTTAAAAACAGGCCGAAAACTGCCTGTCGTATTGGTAATCTAACTTCTTGTTGCGGAGCAACAACAAGTTGAGACAAGTTTCAAAATTCAACAAGTTCTTCGAAATATTCAATTAGTTCCTTTTAAGTAAACTTTCAGACTATCCCAGTTTCCTTTCTAATGTTAATTTTTTTTCTTCATTTTTATAGTAAATCCAAGAAACTATTGAAAAGGCCATCGCAACAAGGTACTTGTAGACTAAACCTTTTGCATATCGAAATCTCTTAACTAGCTGCTCTTTTTCCCTTTGCAGCCTGCGAGCAATATAAAAATTTGGATCCTGCCGGCCTTTCGCATCATATTTTAGGAGGGAAAAAAGTCGCTATCGGAGAATACCCACATATGGGCGGCCTAATATTTAACCAATCCTATGGCCCAGTTGATCTTCGATGCGGCTCAATATTGATATCGGAACGGTATGCTTTGACGGCGGCGCATTGTGTATGGGATCCGTTCAATACGCCTAGTATTGTCCGATTTGGTGTTGTTGCCTGGAATAAAGTAGTGGATGATATCAATCCCATTGATATTGAAATTGAGGTAAGAAAACAAATTCGCCATTTTGAGTTTGGAAGTTCTAACCTCTACCTACAACTGATTTGAACTGAACTATGCGATCGCAAAAACCTTCACTGATAAAAATTGGTGGCGCAGATTTGATGTCATACTTGTGAGCGAAATGGACCTCTTTAAAAAAAACTTAAGACTCACAGATCTTCTGAATGAGTTGGCCGATTTCGATGAAATAGAAACTAAATGTCGTTCCATTAAGTCCTTTGTTATGTCTGATATACTCACACAGATTGGGTGGGCAGTTTAAAAGTGATGCCTTTACAAATCCACATTCAAAAATGAAAACAATTTCTAAACATGTCCTACCGAACTCGCATTGAAAAAGAAAACTTCATGCGACACAACTTTTCGCTTCTGCAATTTGATTTCCAAGTCTTATTTGATTTAACTTTTTGTTTTCAGAATATTACATTGCACCCCAGCTATCGAGATTTTAAGCATTTCCATGATATCGCACTGATTCGGTTCAAGGAAAAAGTCCGCTTCACGCCCTACGTCTTTCCGGCCTGCCTCAACTCGGATTTAAAGGATGTTGATTCATCTGTACTGCTCAGGGTACTCGGTTGGGGTATCACAAATATTTCAAGTAGGTTTTCTTTTACTTTAAATTTTTGTTTAAAACTAACAATTGTTTTTTATTTGTATCCCTAAGCTAAATCCCGCTCCGAAAACCTGTTGATGACAAATGTTACTACAGTGCCCCTTAAGATGTGCAATGTCACGCATATGAAACAAAATCAAGTAAATCTGGAAAAGAACCGTCTAAATGAGGGACAGTATTGTGCATTTGATCCAGAATTCACTAAAGATGCGTGTGGAGCTGATTCTGGTGGTCCGTTGCAGTTGCCAAATGACAAGCCAGCAACAATTGTTGGAGTCGTATCATATGGGCACTCATGCGCCACAGCCATACCCTCAGTCTATGCCAGAGTGGCGTACTACTTGGATTGGATCGAAAGTGTCGTATGGCCGTCATAAGGGTTAGGAGACAGACTCCTTAATGAAATCAAGTATTTTTAATGTACCAGTGAAAAAAAACTAGTTGTCTGTTTATTAAATAAATAAATTGTATACACCTGATAAATAATAGATACACTTAATAAATAGTTTAGAGATAGGATGCAAGTTATTTGTTGTTGTTTTTTGTGTGAATTAAAATAAAGCTCCTTCCAAATCATAGTAAAAGGCGGGGAAATTTGAGAAGATTGGCTCTAGAGCAGTCTCTGCGAGGGTGATCAAAAGAAGAACTTGACTACGATACGAGGATCGGTTGCGGGTCATGAAAGCCAAGTATGTGTCGACGTTGATCGTTTAGAAATTGGGGACTTATGGTTTCAAGAGGAAAACATCGAATGCAAAGTTTTCGAATCCCAATACCTTACGAAGCGACCAATATCTTGCAATTTGATATCCTTAGACTTTTTTCCCGACTTTAAGGACAACTTTGTGTAATTGGCGAGATTCAGGGAAACTTGTGGACCTCTGAGATGACCAGCTGAGTGGGTATTGGAAAATAAAATAAATTTAAACCTGGTAACTTCTAATAAAGGATGATTGTTTTACCCTCGTACTATGGCGCAAATAGGACAAGTGTCTTCACTACCTTACGACCCATCCCTTGCTTAAGCCTCAAGGGTATATTTCCTTTAACAAGGCAACTATTTAGGACTCCAAAAACGGCCATGAATACCTAAAGGACGACGAAAAATTCAACACAACAATCAAAAATTCTATTGTCATCTCCCAAAGACCTCGTATACAACTATGTCCAATGCATACCCTCTAACCACACATCAAAGCCAACAAATACCGCATATGGATTCGCTATTTTCATTCCAACGCACAATGCCTACCCCAATAAAGTTTGAAAGAGGGTCAACTATTTTGAAAGGAAATTCCCAAAAGCTTGCGGGACCCTATAGTTGACATAAAATACTGTGGTTTAACAAACCGTTACGAAACGAGCCCGCCATAAACTCGAAAGTTGCTAACCGTATTTTCAGACGCACACACACGCACTTGTAGACCCTTCATTTGTTTTTTTTTTGACATGACTAAGCTTGAGACAGTAACCCTGGTTCATGGAAAATAAGGACACCAATCCAATCCAAGGCGCAACATGTGTTGTTGATAGCATAAACAATTGATAAACAACCCCTAAATGTCATGCGCCGCTTCCCCTGAATTAGAAAAAGCTCCCTTGCAGCATTGCCAGCGTCGCTACAAAACAAAAGTGGGTTATTGCAGCCGGCATCAGTCCTCTGGATGGCTCTAAAGACTGGTTAAAATGAGCCCACATCTGCAGTATGACTTTCAGTCTATCGCGATACTTCAAGACGTTCACAACGAACCTTGTGGAATAATGAAAGTGTTTCTTCCACTAGATACCGAATCTAGGGTAACCATATTGTGAAGAGAGAAAGAAAAAAAAAAACGAGTAACAACAGAATAAATAAAAATAAAATAAAAATACCGGCCAGTAAAATGGGCTGAGTAGAGTGTCCTTTTTATTTCGGTCTTGTCCCTTTTTAAAATTGTGTACTATGTGAAGTGCGCGTTTTTCCTTTCCAACTGTTCACACTGTTTGCATTGTTTTTTTATCATTGAACCACTCCTTGGATTACCATTCAGAGTATAGCAAAAGGGATATCGCTCAACTTAAAAGGATACGTACGACATACAACACAGGGACTAGTGACGGCCAGAGGATTTCCGATATCGTAAGTTTGTGATAGCACATAATGGAAGTTTATTGAAGATGGGTCTGCTCTTTGAAGGCCGTTCGCTTGTAGTAATTCGCTCTATTACTATTTCACGTGTGGGTGCTGATGCGGGATGACATTTAGGGGTTATTAATAGGACAGAGGTGATCCAGTGTCATTTAACAAGCATCAGATGTACTATGTGCGTATAGTGGCATGTAGTACAAGTCACGTTAGAAGCGTGATTATGGCTTCTAAAAGCGATACTTCTGAGACTCAGGTTTCGTGTCATGTCCATTATCCGCCGGAAAGTCCTTGTAATTTGAGATCGAAAAAAAATTTAAACGTGTGTGGATGGATGGACTTTGTTTTAAAGCGGATAGCTCGTTTTCATGGATCAGGTTTTATGGATTGTGAGTTGCAAACTTTAGTCCCTCGTCTGCGGAGTGAATAACCGTGTAATATGTTTAGGTGTCACTTACGTTTTGTTCATTTAGAGGTCATTAAAATGTATTCAACTCGACTATGCAGCAAGTGAGGGCATCGCAGGGGTAGTTGTGAATTGACAGCAGCATCAGTTTTGTTCTATTTTGTATCTGAGTGGGATGGTGATACTCCTTAGCGAAAAATTATTTTATTCAATGGGTTGATAGCTTATGAATACATGATTCTCTTGAACTAAGTGACATGGTAAAATTCGAACTTTTAAGTTTTTAAAAAATTTTATTTTTTATGGTCGTATAATAAACTTTTTACTTTTTGACACAAATAAAGAAGAGCGACAAAATATGTGATTCGACGAGTTGATGCCTAATGAATAGATTATTAAAACTCGGATGAAATCATTTTTTTTTGCTTTTTGTAGTTTTAGTTTACGTCATATTTGACAAAATATTTGAAATCGGTGAAATTTATACGCAAAAAAAAACAAATCCTTCAAAAGTCAATGTTGTGGATCCAGCTACCGGTAAGCTACCAGTCCAGAGCAAAAAACTCCTATGTTTGGCTAAATTCCAATGTAGCGGTCTCAGATAAACCCACGTAATTTTTCATAATTGTTCAAAGCATGTAGCCTATTAATATGTAATATAAAATTCACCTTTGGAAATTCGCCAATTTTTTTACTCGAATCGATTTTGAAATAACACCTCAATCGGTACGAAAAACTGAACCAATTTCAATAATATTATTTTAAGAATTTAAGAAAGATCAACTTAATTTATTTTTTAATAAAACAAGCATATTCGGCGTTGATGGATATACCTTCACTGACCATTCTTAAGAAGTTGTAAATGTGAATAACTTTTTAAATTTAAACAGAAATGATCTACATTAAAAATAAAATTGGTTAAAAATTACAGACGGTAGAGAAAAACATTAAAAATTCATCAATGGTACAAATCGGTACACAAAGATTTCTTGTAACCTTGCTTTTCACAGGTGTTTTTTTCCTGATTTAAATATAAAATCGTTCTGCCATTTGATTTGTATTCTTTCGAATTAATTAGGAACATAATTCAGTACATCGATTTTATGAATTTAAATTCTTAAATCCTAGTACACAGAAATTTAGTGAGACTTTAAATGAATAAAATAAGAATCTTATTGTGCTACTGCGTACACATTTTGGGTTATTGTTTCACTTTAATTTTTTGACTTATTTCCGGGGCACTATTTCATAATTTTTGTGCATGGTTTTCATAAAGTCGAGTGCAGAGTAGTTCTGTTAATGATGCTGTCAATATGGACATGTCTTCTGTCAAATATGAATACATTTATATCTAACTTTAAATATTTTTTTAATTTTCTTGACATTAACAATTTCGTTTGTGTTCCTTCTTCAATGGATGACGGTGGAGTGAGGACTGGGGACTTATATCCTTTTCTTTTCATTTTCTGGCAGTTTATATACCAGTGACATATTCGCAGGTCGTATTCGATAAGTCCGTAACGTTTGTGTAAAACAGTCACATATAAGAGAATCGAAAGTTCCAACTTCCAAGGGCAGTGCTAAAGTTTGTAGTTTGGTAAATGAAGTACAAATTGAATTGCTTAGTATCAGTTTTCCGAAAATTTAAGTCAAATAAATTTTCTAAATTTCCATAAAAGAAGGTTAAAAAAATATTCAATTAGAATAAAGACGAGCGAGAATGTACCTCTGTCACAAATAGCAGTGATGAAAAAAATACATCGCCTATACAATTTCAAATATTAGCATAGTAAGTTTATTTTATTGAACATTTTAGTGACTATTTTGATGTACCTATGTCACGACTTTTGGCTTGATTTGAAAAGAAATGGCGCTGACATACAATTCTCTGTAATCATTTGGCTTCGAAGTAAAGTGCCAAGGTTCACTTACTGATGGGGAAAACATAAAGATGTCTTTCAAAGAGGGGTTTTTAAAGACATGTTTTCCCTATCTGGAAGTTAGCTGTCGTCTTTGCTTCGATAGCGATTGATAAATAATTGCTACACCACAGAATGTAATTCAAAATTTTCTAGTATCCATAATTGTTAACACATTCACGGAATTTTTATTTTGCCAGTTTGGTCGGAAAAAAATGCGAAGCAACAATATTTCTCCATTGAATTGAGGACCAGCCTCTGAGAATTTTCACAGAAACATCATAACTCTCCAATCATCTTTCCCACGAATAGCATTCAAAATAAAAATCTACTGATTTTGGTTTAATGAGAAATTTATTAACTCGCCCACCTCCATCAGTCTGCTCACAAAACCGAAACGAAATATCATATTTAACGGCGAGCATCTGTTTTATTAACTTCCTCGCATAAATATTCATACAAAAATTAATATCACGTAGGCCAATAAATAAAATTATTACCCAAAATGCTTTTCAAGGGCGGCCAGAGAATTCCATGAGACTTTCTCTCCGCCATCGCAGCCACAATCAATTTGAGCAAAATTGGGTAAAGTGCTACCAAATTGGACAGTTAAATAAATGTCCTTTTAGTATACCAAAACTGTTGATTCTTACATCGATGGCATAAATTAGGAAAGTCACGTCTAGTTGAAGTGAAACAAACACTTTACGAGTTTTCATTCACTGGAATCAATTGAGTTCCGCAGATCGGATCGGAACATCAGAGTTAAGGGCAGATGTGCTTCAAGGTAAAGTGTATACTTTGGCGGAAATAATTACACAAATGACAAAGCCACCCTTAAGACCCTGTCAGAACAAAAAACAGCACTTATAGCACTTTATCAAATGTAAAAAAGAAATTCTTCAACAAAGAAAAATATCTAAGAAAAAAATATCCTTTTTAAACAATCTCTTAACATATTTTCTTTACTTTTGCCAAGTTTTTGGTATAGCACATTAAACGTGGCTTATCCACCACCACCTAATGAAACTTTTTTCTTTGAGCGGGAGGAAAAAAAAGCGAGGAAATTTTCCATTTAATTTATACATCAATGTCGGGATGATATAAGGTTTCCTTTTCTTTCTGTTACGTCTTGTTCCAAAAGAATGCTTTGATTTATGATTTGTGAAACTTTTTTTCCTTGTTCTCCGAGAGTATAATCGAGAGAGGAAAGTTTTTTCTAAATCAGTCCAAAGTTTGCACCCTTTTGGGTGGTCTGTTGCTCTTTGAAATATTTTTTTTTTGATTGTTTCGGGTTTGAAGAATGCTTAAACATTTTATGGCTTATGTAAAAATAAAATTATATTTTTGTTGAGTCGAGGACAATATTTTCTGTTGCTTTATTTCGGTATTCAGGGGCTCAAATAACCATGGACCTTTATTTACTTTGATGATTTGCTTAGCTAGAGGTTTTATACCTGCGAGCTTTAAACAGAAATGTTGTGAATAACCAGCTGAAAGAATTGGATGATATTAATTTGATAGTGGATTATATTTAATCCTTGAATACTTAGTACTCGATAAATGTTTTTTAAACTCAGCTAATCTCTGAAAGGTCATTCAGAATTCGAGATCCTCTGATCCAGATTATATGTCTTTACTCCAGTAAAGTATTACACCTATACCAGTCTAGACCTATTTTAGTACAAGAACTGAATATAAAATTTAAGGATCGCTGGTGGTGAATCCCGACTGTTGGTAAGACCAAACAAATATGAAAAAAGGCTTTAATACTAAGTTCGGTCCTCTTAAGTAAGCTTATCGGAAGGTATTTATTTCCCAACTAACTTTTATTACATAAGAGCTCCATTTAACAGCATGTTTACATAGGACTTTAAGTATTTCTGTTCGGACTTCTAGAACTACTAACTTTTTATGATTTTACTCCCTCTTTCGTGAGGATTGACGTAATAAACCTTGCTTGCTTGGTGGCCAGTTATTTTACATTAAGCAATTTAGACAACTGCTTAAGATGTCCTTCTCATCGAAAAGAAGTACCTGTAGCATCATTTAATTTGACTGCTTCAAAAGTATTGCAATTCCTTTCTTTAAGATGGCGGATAGTCTTGCAGATCTGCGATCACGCAGTCTAACTTTCGGTCAATTTCAGTTCAGATGGTAAATGTTTTTTTTTTGTGAGTAAGTACCTACAATTTTAGCTCGATTTTTATTTACCATAATTTATTTCTGAAGTTACACTTATTTTACCGCATTGAGGCTTAAATTTCCAAAGTCAAATTATTATTGCATACTTTTACGGGTATGAGCACAATTTCAGGGGCAATTAATTCAACCCACCTTCGTTTTTTTTGTGTTGTCAGTTGTCACTGCTTCGAATTTTTGTCTGAACAACGTTGCGATAAAAATAGAATTTCAATAATGAACATTCAAAAACAATTTTCTTATTATGACTTCCATATAGGAATATGACTTTAAAAACTTTTTATATTATGAAAAGTCAAACATTCTTCTCTCTTTAATTCGAGAACTCATTTAACGGAAGCGAGCTCAGAGTTGTTGACTCTTTAGAGAGCAAATGGCTCAAAATAACCTTGAGAGAGCAAAATGTCAAAGGACGCACGAGGTGTCTTGAAAAAGGAAAATTTTAGGAATAAGTTGTTGTAACAAGTACATCCAAGCACCATAAAAATTGCTTCCTACAACCACTGGCTTGTGAGAGCTCTATTTTGTATTTGGACGATTGAAAGTTATATGCCTTGCTTGAAGCTTGCAGTGTAAATATCTTAAGACGTAATTTGTATTTTCCCGGGAATCAAACATGATATCTCTCGCTGAGTGCACTAAACCTCAATTCAAAGAAGACAGTTAATTTCCAATCCTAAATTGTGAATTCATAAAGGAATCTATTTTTCTGTACGTCTCAAAGATTAAAGATGTGTGTTCCCATCAGAAAGATAAACGAAATTGAATTCGTACTCCAGGTAGCAATCCTTGTTCCGATGTGCTCAATAAAGATGTATTGCCATTCGTTGCTTTGGTATGTTGGTTTACTCTCAGGAAAAGGTTCCAATTATATGCCCACTCAAACATAACCTAAGTAAACTAGCTCGCCTGACCAGAAAAATGTCCAACCAAATCCAAAATGGAAAGCCATCTCATTCAATATTATGTTTCCAATGAACGGAAATAACTCAGTAAACACTTACCCATGCCAATCCCTTCTGCCAAAGGATCAACTCGTAAATTCTTTCACATTTTTTTCCACATCCCTTCATCCGTTACATTTTACAAACAATCAACTAGCACATGTACTGTACTTTCCCCAGCAGATGATACGAAAAGAGATTGCATAAACTTTTCCAAATTTACCCTCCAACAACCCTTCCCAAACTTGATCATACTTTCTTCAAAGTATTCGCACAATTTGCGCTATTCTCACATCTTTAAGGGCTCTTCAACTTGCAGGGTACAAGTATAGGTTAAGGTACCGGAGCAACTAAGTAACCATTAATAACGAAAAGCATACTTTCGTGAAGCTCAAGTGTGGTTCGCTATACTTGTAGGAGCCAACACAAAAAATACACACAACATGCGCCTAAATATTCCAATTAATCTCAGCAGGATTTACTAGCTCGCAGTGGACAAATTACCTATGTGAGATTGAGAGGGTTGTAATTACGATGGGAGTAGGAAAAAAAAGAACTAACGAAGCATATCTAAAAAGCTCAACGTTTGGTTGCACGTCCTTCGGTCGGAGTCTCCAATTACGAATGATTGCTCATTAATATTATTTGGCTGGACAATCAGTAGTGTATGGCTGAAGTTTTGGCAGAGGTCTTTTTTTCTGTACTTTTCCCCCGTCCATTTTTATATCAGATCAGTTGTCACGTAGGCACATTATAACAAGGGCAATTGTCGTTGTTATTTTCGGTGTGAAACGTTATAGCACAACTAGAGCTGGAAACAAGTTTTGGTCATTAAATCTTTTATGAACTTTTGCTGCAGTAAATGAGTCATTTTGCGGGACTTGAGTACTCAGCATTGCGCGATAATTATGTAACCAGGCAAAGATCTTCAAATGAAGTTGTGATGAGGTTGACTGTATGTATATGAGTTTACAGTTGTTGACAATATTGGTGGAAATCTTCACTATAACTTTTTTAATAAAAATTACTAAAGGACGATCAATTACTCTGAAGGGTTGTTGTGTAGAGAGGGCCTTTAAAGCCTTTCAGTGAATCCAAAATGTTCTGGTCGTTTTTCTGACTTGCAACACAATTTTGCAAGATTCTACCTTCTATGAGAATGATGAGGCTTTCCGAGATGAAGTCAAGTCTAGAGAAATCTTGAAATATCGAGCACTTTTTTCATAAATGCCTTTTACGTGCATTTAGAATGATAAAATTAAAGAAGCGCGGACGCCGCGTTGCAACCGTTCGAGTGAGTACGCGGTGAGGTTAAGTCTAGAAGATCCCAAGGGTGGCGAAGTCATCGGTGAATAGCAGATTACTTACCCGGAGGGTCTCGAAATTCGAAACGTTTTATGTATATTTGTTTGCAGCAGTCTTTTTAATCTAATGACTCCAATTTTCTATAGTCGCCAGATGTCACCGAGGTCCAAGGTCGCGTGTATGACTTTCGAAAGCGTTTGAACTAGGGTATAGGGTTACCAGATTGGAAAACGAGAAAAGGCGAACTTTAAACATTTATAGGGCGATCTTTCACGTACATCAACATGCGCTTAGTAAAGTTTCAGATTTTAAAAAACTAAAAATGTCGAAAGATTTGCGTATATTTTATTTTATAAATTCATTTAGTGCATTTAATCAGTTGTGAACGTTTTTAAAACACTTCGTATGCGTGTGTTCACAATGGATTCGCAAATCCAAATATCCAAGACAAAGGCTTATTTTCTATAAATAGTCAAAAGATGTATAAAAAAGATGGAATTTATTTTTGCGCAAATTTTCTATTTCAAATGTAGGGCGACAAAGTCTTTTCTAAGACGAAAAAAGAGTACTGCCACCCTCCTTAAGTCGTACGCATGGTAACCCTCCTTTGAGCTCTCACTTTATAAGCATTTCTGAATGGATTTCGTAGACTTCGAGGGATTTGTTAAGCTTGAGCGACGTGTGACTTCCCCAATGGGGATAAATTGGTCCGCACTGCTCGAGGTGATGCATCTCTCACTCTAAATGTTCTGTTCTAGAGTATGCAGCTCAGAGAAGTGTTTGCTGAGTTAAACGTCGTTTTTCATCGGGAAGATATGCACCATAATTGGGTTTGACTCTTGGATTGGTGTAACACTTCCCTCAGACTTTTTTTTGGAGAACACCTTTCAATATAACCCTTCGGTTGGTTGTTTAAATTCGTGTGCCGATTTAGAAAAACCGACTCTCCAACTGATTCAAACCCTTAGAGATCCTCCTTTTTTGAACTCCGCAGACTTTTAACCTTATAACATTTTAACTTTATAACATTTTCTGCAAATAGGCAATGACTGTCGTTGAAAATGACGAAAATTCAAAGGAATAATTAGATCTTCTTCAAACCTTTCAGATGGTTGCCGTACAAAGTATTCCCGTAACCCACCGTATTTGTTTTACCACTTCGCGGAAAGGGTATTTACAATTTAGATGAGATTTTTACAACACCTCTGAATACGAGAACGTTAGAAGTAAAATCCACGTCTTTAATGGAAAGTTTTAACAAGAAAGTTTTTAACAGGAACCTATCAGAGACTTTCTGCTGGTGAATAACTTCCCAACTATCTCTAGGTAGTTCTTTTGAGCGGACACATTTTACGTGTACACTGTAGGTACACATATTCTTATACAGAGCTGCTTCCATGAAAACATGAATTGAAAGAAATTCCGATTCCATTTGCATTGCGAAAACTAAGCACAACCATATTTTCCACGTGAATCTTGTTGATTTTCTTTTTTGTATGAGAATTTCAACTAAGTTCTTAATGCCTGAAGCTGTTTACAACTTTTCCGATCTAAAGACCAAGGACGGTAATTGAATTCCTCAGCTCATTCATCCTTAAACTAAGAAAAAAATCCTTATCCACAATATTTTGGCAACCAAAGACGCGGCATCCATAAGCCCGCAAAAAAAACAGCAAAAAACCATGTCCACAGGTGTGCTCCTTAATTTACTCCTGCCGCTGGTAATTCATGAAAAAAACCCAACTTTGTTTTGCCACCAAAAGAGTCTCGAAACTTTCTCACAAACAATACACATTAACACAAACAACACCCCTAACAACTACATCATAACAAGTGAACTACTCGTGGTACCAGCTGCCGCGTATAGGGCGATTTATTTTTCGACTTTACGTGCAGAAAAGTTATACCTTAGTTACAAAAGTAGTAACTTTGACATCTGTGACTGACGGCGACCCGTTCAATTGTATTCGCATTAAAAAAAAACTTGGCACAAAAAAACCCATCCCTTGACTGGGTTGCTCTTCATTGTCTTCAATTTAAAGACCCATGCAATATTAGCACAATTATCCATCCCATTTGCCGGCCGGCCGCTGACGTATTGTTTACCGTGCTCGACTCTGCAGCAATCGATTCATAATAACTCGTAAACACCCATTTATCCATCCATCGATAGAAGACAGAAGGCTATAGCTTTGGCACCACTGGATATGGACTTTCGTGTGTAATAACATCGATTACTATTATCAATTCGATATTGAAAATTTAATTTATGGTTAGCCTTATCGCATCCTTGCCATAAGTGGCGACTGGCGAGTTGAGCTAGTTATTGCTTTTTGGGATGGTCGGGGTGAAGCCGGGGTGGATAGCTGAACGCCATTCAGAGTTGTGTAGTCGATTTTCCCCTCTTGTGCATATTTTTATGACTTAACTATGAGAATATCGACTGGAAAAGGCAGGTGGCATTAAATTGGACTTTGCGAGGGCATAACGTATACAAGTGGTGAGGATATTGACAGTTGAAGGTTGACTGGCTATCGAAGTTGATGGTGTTTTGATTGGAGGGAATTTTTTTTTGTTCTGATATTGATTTTATGTGGGAATATAATAGCATTGTCAATGCATTCCGTCTATTTTGCCTGTGAAGGAGAAAGACATTAAAAATGAATGTCCTACATTCTATCGAACATGAGCCAATAATTACGCACAAAGGAGAGTAGAATAACAGGAGGCCACACCATAATGACCGTCGAGGAAAATCAGAGGTTTAAAAAGTGAGAACGAATTCCAATTGAGGAATACACTGAAGGACAGCTGGTGGTTGAACTTTAAGGACATTATGTTGTTACTATATTAAGACTATGGAATTTCACTTGACTGTACTATTGAGTTGAATTAGTTGTAAAGGGTTTTTAATTAAGCGCTTCCTATCATCGTTGAAATGTCCTCCGCGGCTTCCCTGTATGGTGCACAATCGAAGTGTAAAACTCTCCCTGACTCTGGCGCAGAAATCAGGCTAAATTTGACAGATAATCATCCCAAAATCGACAATTTTGTTTGTTGACGTACCCATTCATCCAGAAATGGGGGTCATCGCTGAAGACGATTTTTCGTTGAAAATTAGGGTCAGTTTCCAACTGCTTTTCATCCCCGTTGGATCGTGTTTAACACTTACAAGATTCTCAAACATAAAACAATCGCGGCAATCATCTTTACTTCCAGCGAAACCATTTATTTTTGCAACCCCTCAAAAAGTGGGCATTGTTTAAAATGCTGCCTAAAGCTAAAGCAAATGTCTAGAAACCCTATTGAATAGTGACAGCTCATGTTTGATGTTAGACATTTTGTACTTTGTTGACTTTAATATTCAGCTCAGCTTGAACAGTGACAGACTATTCAAGATTTTCGAAGGCTTTATTTGTGTTGAAACCGATTCGACTGTCTATGCATGTAGGCAATGATTTCGTTAGAAAGAGTCACGAATTCTGTCACTTTTTATGCTGTTATAGGTACAATCGAAAAGAGTCGTTTCTGCAATTTTTAGCATTTGATAAAAATAAGGTCTAGTTAAAAAGTTGAACTCTAACTCAGGGTACTCGGAAAAGTATTGCTAAAAACCTGTTTCAAGTTTTTTTTTGGTTTGATTTTAATTTTTAAATGAGTAAAGTTAAATAAAAAATAATTTCATGGGAAAAAAAATCATATAAAAAATTATGAAAAGTTTAAAAAAGCTAAAACGCTTCCTTAAAATATATACTTCGATAAGAGACAGCATTTTTGAAATTGGTGAAGTAGTTACAAAGATTATCCGCAAACCGCAACAAACACATTTGACCTTTTTTTAATAGCACAAAACCTAAATTCATGTCAAAAAGGTGACCCTCTTGTCCTTACCTTGAGTCTTGCGCAGAAGAATATTGAAACGAAAACGGGTAGAGCAACGTAAGGTTTTAAGTTAATTTTAAAATTCTGTCTTCTCAAAAAATGGGGTTTCATATCTGTCCTTGGTAAACGTGAAAGCTGTTGAACGGATCTTGATGAAACTTTCTTAAACATATTTTTTAAGCTTCCGAGAAGGCTTTAGGATAAGTTGCTCATTGACACGCATACTTTAAGGGTGTGTTTTTAACTAAAATAATTTTTTTTCTGACTCCTCTGTCCTTGGGTGGTCATCTGTAAAATAATTTTCAATTTTTACAAAAATGGAGCCACTTTCATAAGTATTTGAAATCATTCATCAGATTTCGCCCCAAAATCTAACACATTTGATTAAATTAAAATTACCATAAACGAATATTTTTGGATCGTATGGTTCTTTGGGGTAATGGGGGCATATTGATTGTGAAAATTTGCTGATTTTAACTAGTGACATGGATTGCCTAAATCTTACACAAGCTTTGCAGATTGATTGTCACAATTTTTAAGAAAAAAAGAGTGAAAAGAGCTTCAGCAAATGGAAATCTTGAATCTTTCTTTAATAACAACCAAAAAAATGTGGTAAAGCCCGAGGTTCATCTCAGTTGGTGCACTATTTCAGTATTCAAGCAGTTTCACGTTTAAACAAAAACTTATTTCCAAAATAATTTTCCAATAAACATTCGTCTTTTTAATGCATCCCCTCACCACATGCAAAAGGGATGAGTCCGAGATTATTACCCCCGACACACAAGTCACTCTCACCTACTTTCCATTCATCTGGTACCTCTCGCAACGAAGCGCATACAGGAAAGGAAGCAGCACGAATCACTGTCCTCGACCGTATTCAACACACCCACACACACTTTGAAACTTTTTAATTTGATTCAACACTTAAGCCACCCCCAAGGGGGTGATGAGGTGACCAATTCTAGCCACACAAACAAGACACGAGATAATTGGTTCTTTCGCTTTGTGCCTTCCCTAGCATGGGAGTCCTGCACACGGCCATAAACCATATTAACGCTCGTCGGCTGGCTTTGGTTGGTGTAGTTCCACCACCCAAACAAGGCGATATCTTCACAGCAAAGAATCATAAAAATTGATCCTTAAACATTGGAAATAAATTCTAAACCCTTTGCAACATACAAACACATATCGCTTCGAGAGGAAGGACGAAAGTAAATGACACTAAATGATGAAATATCATTTTATAGTGCTCAATAATCCGAGGTGTAGTTTACGACACAAAAATAAGGACATGTACAGGGACATGTCCCGGGCTTGTGTGTCACGGAATAACTACAACTGGCACAATGTGCGCCCCTGCATAGACACGTGTTAGAATGTGATATATCGATTTTGATGTTAACAACATTTTGTATTATTTTGTTTTTTTGCTATAAACCGATAAAGGAGAGTTTGTCCTGAATTCTGAGCACTGCACATTGCCAAGTGAGGGGAGAAAGTGCACAAGTATAAGTTATGGTGAACATGTGCTAGTTTTTCTAAGTGAAAGTTGATTCGGTCAAGCAGTCACCATCGGAATCGAGTCATCTGGGATCGAGTGATTTCAAGAGGACACACGAATTTGCTTTATGCAATGCCGATGTCGTAATGGGGCAAGTGCTCTGATGTGTGTTATCGTATGCAATTGATGTTGTCTTTGGGGGACTCTGGTGATTTTGGGGCAGCAGCTGCTGTTCATAGTTATATCATTTGAAAATATGGTTCAATATGTTTTAGTATGGCAAAGCCAGTTTTGGGCGACAGTTTGACGAGGAATATTGTCCAATTAGTAGTAGATCAGGACTATCGTAAACACATAAATACATTTCGCTATTTCAAAGGCAAACTGGTACTTTTTTTTAAATTTTGCTAGAGTCCTTTTACAAACTCGAATGTCTTTTAGGGCGACCCGCACTTCTAGTTTGAGGACTCAAGTTAAAATTTTATGCCAGTGCAGGAGCAAAAAAATTGCAAACTAAGTTTTTTGTTCCACAGCTAGCTTCACGCTATTATTTCACATACATCATAGGAAGGAATGCCATTAAAGTGGTTTTTATACAGCCTTTTATACAATCGAGGGAAGGTATTTCTATGGTCCGTACACAGCCATGTTGCGCACTCGATTTATATATTGTTTTTGAATCGACTTTGCCAAGTTCTCCGGCTATGTCCCCCACCAGAGTTGTGGCTACACCTAAGTTCCGATTGCTGTGCTTCAAATACTGATACTGACCTCACCATAACCACACCTCGCTAGTCGCTACTCGCTTAGTTCATCGGAAATATTGTTACAAAAGCATGAGTGAGTAACGTACATACATGTTACATTTTTTTTTTACAGAAGGCTTTTAAAAACGATTTGAACACTTTTCGTTGATAGAGCTTTAGAGCGTTTTCTATAAAGTTGCAAATTTGAAAAAAGCGTTTACAGGCGTCTAAGAGCCTGAACTAAATAGGTTTAAGGTCTGCATCTTTAAGCTTCACAAGTCGGCAAGTACAAGTGCGGCTTTCGAGCGGATTGCAAATCAGTCATAGACCAAATTTTTGTAGACTGAAGCCAATCCTGTTAGTGGTTGGTTGGTTTAAGTGGCAGCAAAATTCCCTACAAGGGAAGACACACAAATAACGCATGAGCGCCGTTTTGGAACCACAAGCAAGCCAGAACCAGAAGATGGAAGGGGGAGAAGGATGTTACGGGAGCTCAAAACCAGCGTGTGGAGTTGAGAAATTTAATAATTCTTGCTTGTGTCAGCGCAGCTACGGCAGCGGGAGTTGTAGGGAATGCCAAGCCTAGCTGCGTGAGTAAC
Organism: Cheilosia pagana; assembly: GCA_936431705.1. NCBI lineage: Eukaryota > Metazoa > Arthropoda > Insecta > Diptera > Syrphidae > Cheilosia > Cheilosia pagana. Next base: position 39,222,212 of record OW386168.1, read on the forward strand.
TAGAGGCCAATGGCCCGTACTAATTGCCAGTCTGGCGAGATCTACACGCTTTCTGGCTTAGAGGTTATTAGTTCTGGCATAATCGTAAGTTAACCAAGTCAGGTTTATCCACCTTATCGCCGCCCAAGAGGTGAAATGCATGAGGATTTCTCTCCTAACGTATCCCAGCGATGGGAAGACCTCCTCCGCATGAGACACGCATAGAGCAGATCCACATCTTGCAAGTTCACCGGCTCTTTCATTCCCCTCTACGTTCCTATGTCCGGAAACCCAGACGAGAGTGATTTCGAACCGATGACACACCCTGGTCAGTATCTGCCTGCATTCCACAACAAACTTGGACGTTGACTTGGTGATGGAATTAATCGCAGCCTGACTGTCGACAAAGATACCAATTTTTCTTCTGGATGTCTCTATGATGAAAAGCAGTCTACAGGCCTCCTTAATTGCAAGCATTTCTGCCTTCTGGGGAGGCGGAAAGATTTTGAGATGAACAATTCTGTTGAAAAAACGCATGCTCCCACTCCACAGCTCATTTTAGAACCATTTGTGAAGATGGGTATGCCGAAATCGTTAACGATCGCGTTTTCCTCTCATTCCGATCTAGAGGGGTATCTAACAGAGAAGCTTTAATGGAAGTCAAATATGGGTATAGTGTAGTCTGTAGATATGCGTCCTATATAGTATGGCCAACTTATATCTAGTTAGGAAGTTTATCTGCGAATTGCCATCAAAAACCACTTCTGGCTCAAAGGATGTAATGTAAGCTCAACAGAGTCATTTCAGTTCAATCTTACTATGTCAGGTGCTTTTTGACAAAGCTGATACTTTTTTAAAAGAAAAATTCGTCGATAGTTCTTTTTTCTGTCATGTATGCAAGGAGACCAAGGTACAACACTGAACTCTATGAGCTACACTGAGCTGTTTCTTTAGGGATTGGAGCTTATCTAAAATCAGGCCGGGTCCGTGCAGGTTACCTAGGCCTAGCTTCATACAAATTGTGGGAGTATTGTATGAGTTTTTTCTAAATTTTTAAGGACCAATGAAAGGGACGCTCTTTCATGTCTGTTACACTTTTAGATCTTCGCAAGTAAAAACAACCTTAAGATGTAATTTTATTTTTTAACGGCGTTCGAAACTTGGACCCATCGCTCAGTAGTCCCAATCTTGAACACTAAGTTTTAATTTTTATAATAGAGTTAAAATTATCCTATTATTAAAAATTCCAGCACTATTCGTAAAGTTTATACTTCTTATCGCCTTAGCCTTTTTCCATTTCCGCACCCTCGTTAGTTAAGGTTGTATTTCTTTACTGTAGCTATTGATCTATTGGGTGAAAATAAAGGTATGTCTGGATGTGAATAGGTAAAGTCTTGCACCACAGTCGTGGGATTTCTGATATTCATGGCATGCTGGCAATGCAGCGAATGGTCTTTTTGCGGCCTATATATTCCACGAAATCTACGAACCCTCGACTGACAATGGCTTTTTACGTTGCAGCCTTCCAACGTTGATTTTTTTGAGACAGATATTTTCGAAATTGCAATAGAATGGAGGTGTCTCCTACATAAACGCAATTTGCCTGGGTGTACCTATTTCGGGGACAAGTGCCTGTCGAATCTCCCTACAAACTCGCTTAAAAAATCACCACCTTTCTGATAAAAATAAGATGAATTTACCAAATTCGCTCCAGTATCCCTTCGTTCGGCTGTGTGGTCTCTCGTTAGGATTGCGAATCAAGTTTCAAAGTAGCCTTCAGACTAATTAAGGATGTCTGCTCTGCCTTCCTGTCTCCTTCAAATTGACTACTGCGTTGCCATAGAAAGAAGTGGCCGTTTTATTTGCTCGCCGAATTATCTCCTTCTGAAAGGATTCATTTAATTAACGCCGCTCTCCTTCCCCTTGGACTATATTCAACCTAATTATGCCTCGTTTTCCATTGTGATACACATGTTGCTATGCGATATCAGCTCCGCAAATAAACCCACATGATCCTTCGAAGCTTCAGCCCGTAATTAAACTTGCTGACACATTTTACTCAAAAGGAAACTCACCTAACCACCGTAGATACGCACCCCCAAGCGTTATGAGAGCCAAACGCGCAAATTCCACTTCGTTTTCATTAATAAAACAGATCAACCATAATTTGAGCTGAATATGTTTAGGATGTAAAATATTGGTTTGAAAAGGCAAAAAAAGAAGAAGAAAATAATAAAAACGAGACGTGTGTTTTGTTTGGCCCGCCCCCGTCTTCACTTCCATTACTCCTACTTGAGTAATGAGTTCTAGCCTCCGCGGGTGGGGTAGGGTATTTATGAAAGCCGGCGGTAATGTCCTCCGGGGGCATAAGTTCGCTTTGACATGTTTGTTATCCTTGGTGGAATTAATTTGGTTTTTAATTAAGTTCGGTTCTCTCTTGGGGTGTGTTGACAAAGACGTACACCATCATTATTCAAAGCGCAAAGGTAAATACCAAAATACAGTGTGGATGTGTCTTTTTGGGCTTATTGTCCGGCTGTGTGGGTCACTTTTGTAAAGACTTGGGTTTGTTTGGAAACGGACAACAAACAAATTGACCGACAATCAATTGCATTTCACGCTGAAAGCGGTTTTGTTATTTGTAGTCCTGTGCAGACAAGTGGTGGTGCATGCTGAAAAAGGAGCAACTCAATCGCAGTGGGAATCGGATGTGAGAATGAAATTGGAAAAGTTTTTATTCAGAAGTAGATTTGGGGTTTCAATGGTCCAATGGTCGAACAATTTGGGATATTGTCCATGTGATCTATTGCACATGGGAGCTAGAGGACTTCCGTTTTGGATGAGTTTTGTTTCGTATTTTATCGTCCGTGAAAATCTGTAGAAGAGATTTAATGGTGCGGAGTTCCTAGTTTTGGGCGAGACGCATGTACAAATCGTAGGGCGTATACGTAACTTTCTTTTTGCCATCGAAATGTTGCAAATTTAAAAAGAAATTCTGTTTCGATCATTCTTTGAAAGGTATGTAGACAAACTGCTATAAGGTGGCATATTGACTTGATAATCCTAATGGATTCCTTGACCTTGGCCCCTCTCTCGGGAATGTCTGACAAACATCCCTGAAAAAGGTTCTCAATTCGGCCGCTGGTTGTAGCCGACTGGGCTATTAAATTAAAGGAGCTTTTAATTCGTACCGAAACTCACACAAGCGAATGATTGTGAAAAGCTTGCCCTGGGGCTTTATGTGGAATCTCAATTAATTTATTTTATTTTGTTTTTGACCTCTTCTGAAGCCTCATACAACTGTTGCAAATATGGGCTTCGATTTTCTAGACATCTTCTGAGGGAACTCATGGCAGATCCTCCAGCCGGGGGAACCTGTCGTTGGCAATGCTTGCCCTGAGGTGAATTCCTGTCACTTTCGTATTGTACGATTTCCCCGTATAATTTCGAATAGCCTTAGGTGGAACGTAACAGATTTAAGTTGAGAATTATTGTGGTAGTACTCTCAGACTATGGCGGCGATGAAATTCCAGGGATGTGGTGCCGAAAGTTACTGAGGGTCAGAAAAGATTTAAATAAAGAGACACCTTGCAAGAGGAGTCCCAATATTTATGTATGGAAATTATTTTAATTAACTATTTTTACGTACACTTTGATGACTCTAGCGAGTGATTGTCGCACCCTCTATTCCAATGTCAATTGCCATGGCGCACTTGGTTTCATTTAAATGCAATCCTTTTCGTATATACCTAGAGAGTAATTTAGGTTCCACTTTTTTGGCAAAGGTCAACCCACAACTGCCAAAAAAAAAATCTGTAATTCCTCACAAATCCAATTAGAAAAGAAGAAACCGCGCATATCCTAAGATCAATTCGATTTTAATTAAATCAGAATGAAATCCCATAACAATCACAAACCTCCAGAGAACCCCATAAGCGACACGAATTTCGGAAGAGGGAATGACATTTATCACCAGATTACCCAACAATTACCACAAAATCGCTTCGAGTCTGATGAGCTTATAATTAGAAATCGATTAGCAGCGTTTCGCCTTCACTCAAATCAATGCGAGGTAAATGAATAAAACCCCAATTAAAGGAGCCCCCTAGCAACAAAGGTGAGCCAATATAAATCCCTCCAGCTGCTAAAGTAAAGTCTACCTAATTAAAATTTCTAAACGCAGTACACCATCCGAAGGAATTAGCCAAAACGAGTTCCAAGGACTACTGCGTTCAGCGCCGGTTTTGCTTGTCTGCCTTTTTCGCATGATATAGCGCCTGGCCCATGCCCATGTTGGAGGGTGGCATTGACATCATAGAAAATCACATTTAATCCCTATTAATCCTCATGGAGTTTGTTAACTCGTGGATGCTTATTATGCAAAATTCTATTTATTCAAATTGCATCCTTGTGATTTGCTGTGGAAGAGAGCGCTTCCGCTGTCGCATAAGGATAACGATGATGCAACGTTGAAAGTGTTGTCAATTAGGATTCGAAATCAAATCAGTAAAGCAGATGCTAAGTATCATTTTCATTTGTATAGTGGCTGGGGGATGAACGGACGGAAATGCAAGAGGAACTTGATGAGAGCGAAGGTAACAGGATGGGCTTTTTTTGATTGGATGTGAAGGAGGTGTGAAATGTGCTACTTGGTGGAGCTGAGAGTTTTTTTTAATTAATATACATCATGGAATCTTATGGTGAAGGAGTCTGTGTAACAATATTTAGAAAAGCAGCGTAAAAGTTAGTGGAGGACTATGTTCACAATGAATTGAAGAGCCACTTAAGTAGGTAAGTACGCAGAAGGCGTTTTAAGGCATATTTATGGGCGGGCGGTGTCTACATTGAGGCACAAAACAACCAAATAGAGTAAGAAGACGTGTCGCTCTTAAACGGTTTAGACTAAAAGGCAATGGTAGCCACAAGTAGAGTTGCAAACTTTTCTTTTTGAACAATATTGGAGCCCATTTAGGTAAATTAATAAATAGGTAGCCCCACAGGCCGGTATAGGTACCACAGGCCTAGCATCTCACAACCACTCGTTTTGGGTGCGTTTTAAATTTTTTGGGGCCAATAAAGAGGACCTTCAATTTTATGCTGAATTTAGAACCTCTTTTATGGAAGTTGTACGCTCTAACGTTTGTCCGAGACGTTTGCAAGTGATAAAAATTCCAAAAATTGTAATTTGTGTTTTTCCAGGGATCGAATCTTAAACCCCTCGCTCAATAGAAATAAAATTCATATGAATCAGAGATAGATAAGGACCAAGCGAAAACACTTGTGGAACGCCAAGTTCAATCTCTTTGGGGTTACTTTTCGTCCTTCAGAAAAGGACGCCCAAAAAGAATGTTTCAATCGACCATGTTGAAGGTATAATTTTTTCGTCTTGAACATTATGTGACTCTGATATGAAAAGTTGCTGCTCTTTCAGTATCCTATTATCTTGATTTAAGGACTGCGTACAAGGCACATATTTTATGCACAAGCTACATGTCTAGTAAATGATGCCGACCATTGCAGATTATTGGCATTTAATGACTCTCACTTGCATAGCAATTGATATGATGGCAATTTCTGCCTTCAGGTGTTGTCGGATCCTTGGAAGGGAAGCGCGAAATTTAAAAATAAAAAGAAACGCGCAAAAAAGTCATAAAGGGCCAAATCGGATGAAGTGCTCCCTGAAGTGTTCCCTCAAAACAGCTATGGATGCCCTTGAAAAGTGAGCTATTGCTCCATCTTTTTGAAATGTCGGTTGTTTCTCTTCCGATACCTCATGAGCATTTGCTTTGCCAATCTTATAGACATAATTTATCCTAAAATGTGTGTTAATAAAATAGTTATGTCAAGGAGAGTGAGATCCGCAAGACCCTTAAAATCCTTTCTTAGTCGGCCTTGCCTCATATCAGTAACTTATACATTTCTCCACGAATTTCAATCACCTATAGTGCCTACCTTCATGAAATATTTACCTGTTCTTCTTTTCCAAATACATCTGCACAGTTGGCAGACCCATTTGTTCTTCCACTCAATCAAATGGATCTCCCATGGATTTCAATGGTATAGTGGCGCAACCTTGAACATGACAGATCATATTTTACCAGGAAAACATTTTTTCTCTTCCAAATGATTATCACTGGTACAATGTAAAGAAATCATTTCCATCGATATCGGCATATAAATCATTCACAATCCAGTGTCCACTTGAGGCACGTGGACGCCAGCCACATGGAACATGCGTTGACGATTTATCAGCGGTGATGCATTTTTGGGCACCTCCACAGGCATAGTGTCCAAAAGATACTCCCACACAAATGTGGACGGTGATACATTACAGCATTAGGGATAAACATGATTAACGATGCCGCACTGAGTTGCGTGTTTGGTGTTGAAGTGGAAATCGGCTTAACTCGAGTCTTCTTCATCTTGGTGTGAGTCTATGAAAAGTGTGTGTTGCTCCACCCTTGGTACAGCATTAACTAAGGGAAAGACTGCTTAATTTTTTTCTATTTGATGGTCGGTCCTTTATTTGGGGTTTCAATTAATGCATGGATAATGATTTCCGATTTAGGAAAGACTTTTTTTTTCTGCCTTGAATTTAATTGTGCTCCGCTTGGGGAGATTTATTTTTAAATGCCTCGTAGTGATTGCAAATTGGTCGGGATGGAGATAATGGCTGAAAGGACAAAAAATAGAAAGAAAATCGAAGACAACTTTGGATTTTCTTGCGAAATAAGTTGCATGGAAGTATGAAGACTTTTCAAATACTAAAGATGCCAATCTGTAATCTGTCTGTAAGAATGCCAATCCAGTCTGACGGCGATACTCGATATAAACTGTTCTTTGTACACGGACAGCACGTCTACAATTGTGTCGTTATTCAAGTGGAAATTTAGAGCAAATCTAAAAAAGGGTTCATTGGACTCTTTCGGGTAAATAAGATATCGATAATCTCGAAAGTACTACACTAGGCAGACACTTTTTGTGAAAGTCATCGTAATTTTCCTATATACAAAATATGTACTCTACTTCAGCTAGATCTATTTAACAGGGACATTCCTATTAATAATCCTGTCACATGGTAACAGGAGCTAAATCCCCTAACCACAAAATATATATAATCCTGACTAACTCAACATCATTGCCGCTTGTAAAATGCCGCTCCAATTTCACACAACAATTTCTGTATCCTGTTTTACAATGACATCCCTTGTACACACATCACACACATATAAGACGGTAAAACATTCAGTCAGATGTTTGCCATCCATCAAGCGCACACATATGTGCTTCCTTTATATAATTGAGGTTATATTCAGATCTCTCAAAAAGTTTCCTCTTCTGCTGCACACAAAAGAAAACCTTTAAGCAGATAAGGATCAATACACATGGATAACCGCGCCTTTCAGCTGACATCTCAATTCAATCAATTATTGCTCATATCCTATGTACTGTCGCTCATAAATGCTCGCGTATTTGAGCTATTCAGGGTGTGCGATTGTGTTGAAAATTTCAAATCGAATCTAATGGAATAAAGTCATCGTTTCGAGTGCGCTCTTCATAAAAATTGGCTCTTTGGTAAGTGGATATTGGAAACGAGAGAAAAAGCGACGAAGAACCAAATGATGATCCATCAATGGGTCTTTGGTGGAGTTTGGAGTCATGTTACATTAGCTTTCCACACGCCCCAATACCGAGAATAGCAAATGGATAAACATCCAGATAGGTATCCGCTTATGGATGGTGTCGTGTGGCTGATGTTTTATTTGAAGCCGAAGAAAAAATAAACAAACTGCCAAGTGCTGTTCTATACAGCTGATTCAATAGGATATAGAACTTGTGTGCTGGGTAAGTTTTTGTGCCTAGTTCTTGGTATATTTTCGGGCATTAATTTCGCAATCCATATAGACGGAGGCTTTTCAGTCCACCTGTTATTGGCACTCGCTTCTTTTCTGTTTGGTTAAATAAAAAGCAATTAAGTGGAAAGAGGCGGATGGCTTTCGGAGAGTGGACCTTGGAAGCGATAATTGATGTCATTCGCTATGATTTTTGGGTCACGTGTCAGTATAGGATAAGCATGAACATTTTCGGGACTAATAAAAGTTTGTTCGCCAATCTGTTGCACTGGTTTATAACATCAAACTCTTTTGCCGATGGGAGAGTTATTTTCAAATTTTTTCCTAGTGATGATATTTAAGAGTTTTGATGTTTTAGTCGACAAACTTTTGTAATAATTACAAATATTTCGCATATACACGTTCCTAAAATGATAATAGTGAAAACCGCATTCAAATCCGATCAGTGGTTCGCGAGTAAACACCCCAGAAACAGCAGCGCCATCTATGGGATTTTATTCAATCGACTCTTATAACAGTTTTAGCACTAATAAAAATAAGTTTGCTAAATTTTTAGCGAAATCGGTGAAGCACTTTTTGAGGAGACTACAGACACACGAACAATGTCACCTGTTTATTGGACAGCAAAGCTAGAGTTGAGCCCTGGACAAAGAAATAGTTGCCTCTAGGGGGACCAGACTAAATATCACGCCTGGTGCACTAGTGTTTAGTGGTAGATAGAAGCAATAAGTAAAAGCTCTTTGCGTGTATTCTATGCAAAGAGCTTCTATTTATTGCGACTTCGGGAAGATAATAAGCTAAGTTGCTTATTGCCACGCCTACTTTTTCGGAGTATTTTTGATCAAAATGTATTCTTTTCCTGATTTCACTCTCTTTAAATTGACATAACTCAAATTAAAAAAGGGAGCGAACGCTTTTAAAATATTTTAAACTTAAAATCAGCTTCCTGCTTCATCAAGAAGCTGAGCTACAGTCCAAAATCTTTTTATCGAATTTATGTTATCGGATATGTGTTTGGCGTGGTGGGCGTTCATCGAAAGCACTGTGTCGTTTTCCCTATTGCAACGAAACGAGAGAGAAGAATGGGTTACCTACATAAAAGGAATTCTTAGATGCACTTTTTTGCACGTTCATAAATATATTCTTTCAGATTTTGATAGACAATCCTTTTAGAAAAAAAAAACAAAAATCCACAGTCAAATTTAGAGACAGAGGACCATGCAACCTCATACTGTTGAATAAACGAACATAAATCACCAATGCGTGGCAACCTCTTCCCGAGTGAAGGTATGTGGCCGTGGTGGTCCCAAAAACCTTATTGCAACCTGCAGTTGATATATATATATTTTTGGCTACAGTGGTAACGAAACCACGCATGCTAAAACTCAGATTCCATGCATTTTCTGTCATTGGTATGCACATTGAACTCCCACACGAATTATTGATTTTGACAAGTCCAAGAACCAAAATGTATGCATGCTGTTGCACGCTGTGCCACCATGGACATTTTAAATGGCCAAACGGAAATTAAAGTCCTTTGTCAAAGCGGCTACTGTGGTTTCTTGAAACGATGAAATATTTATCACCTTCTGTACATCTACATAGGGATTGCACTTGTTGGCCACCTACCGTTTCGTGCACAAAGTAATGAAGCTGCCATTCGCCTTTTCTGTATTCCATCGCTTTAAATCGGAATAAGTCTGAACAATTGATTAATTTCAGTAGAACTAAGTTGAGAACAACGGTAGGAATACTCACTGGGCACTGCCTTCTCAGGAAGCATGCCATGAGACTAGGCGTAGCTAATACGGATACGTGCAGGTACTGTGAAGACCTACAGGTCACGGAAGACATCTCACACCTTCTTTGTGAATGTCAAGCAATTGCTCGGAGTAGAAGAAAGCATCTCGGAATGTACTTCTTTAATAACTTGGAAGAGGTTGGTTCCTCAAATGGTATTGAGGCCATACTCAAATTCTGTAGGAAAATCGAATGCTTGGGTGATTTGGTTTAGGTCTTTTAGCCGTAATGGTTCCCAGGGGATGGCGATGGGCCCAACATGGTGCCTGGTCTATTGTGACGATCTCACAACCCCCATCAACCTAACCTAACCTAACCTAACCCCATGATTTTGGTACGTACCTAGTTCCATTTGTATGATCTTCCCATGTGTCATTGAAGATGCCTCCTATCCTCACGTCAATTAACATTTTAAGCGTCATCTACGGACATTTTTAGCCATTGGAAAAAATACAAGCTTCAAATCGCCATGGAGGAAAATCCATTTCGGCCAGATTTACCAGTTCCATACCCAGTTGAATGAAAAATGATTTCTATACCTGCGAGGCTTTCATTTTTGATTCAAACGAGATAGGCATCAACCCAGTGCTACATTTCAACCAACCACTATCCATTATGTCAACGCACATGACTAATGCAGGCGATGCGCTGCCGGATAGCGTTGCCATATAATTTGTTAACGTCATTTATTCCACGTCCACCCACACCTCTGTTACCCATTGTCCTGAAAAAAAAAATACAACACATCCCAGGTCGTAGCACCGCACTCTGATTACACAAAAGGATATGTTTCAATGTCAGCCCACAGAGTGAGATAGGTGAAGTAATTTCTGTGGTTGCAGGTGGAAAATTAAAAACAATCAGAGCAGAACAAAATGCATAATATTCTTCGCATCCTGAATTCACTCACACATCCATACCGTTCCCAAAGTGTGCGGCTTGCTGCAATACAATTCGACAAATTTAATCTACTAATGGAACTTTTGTGATTTTTATCTTTTCAAGTAATTTATTACCGCAATTAGTGTTATATAGGTAATAAGGCAGATGCCGCTGATTACATGTGCTTTTACATTTTCTCAACAAAGAGCTGAGTCGTAGACTGAGGCGACGAGCTGGCAATTTGAATATTGATATTTTGATAGGAAGGCGAACAGCTTTTTATTGCCTTGTTAAAAAGTGCTTCTTCGCAAGATGTCGTGAGTTGGATTTTAAAAATTACCAAGGACTAGCTGTGGCTTCAAATTTGTTGGAGGTGTGTTATTTAGGTAATTGGTTTCTGATTAATGAATCTTTTCCTTTGTATATGAAAAATTGGTGTGTTGCTGACAAAATTTGACGAAGCTGTTTCTCTCCAAATATCTAGTGTAACTCCTGGACCCAATTTGAATTCGATTTCATTCCGCTCAGCAGAAAAAACGACACAAAATACTCTCGATGTGAGCCCACTGCCACAACTCAAACTCAGAACCATGATCAAGAGCAGTTTGTTGCTGATATTTTTGGGTCTATCTAAAAACTTTTAATATCATCCTGTAAGATTTTGGATAAATCAGAAAGGGAATTAATTGCTCAAAATATTTATTAGAAGTGTTGGTTCCCTTAGGTATTGCTTATATTTTTATTGTTTAACAATTTGAATATTAAGAAGCTAAAGGCAGCGAAGTGAGAGAAAAAATATTAATTTTGGTCCGAAATCCACCCAAGAAGTAGGCGTGGCGATGATCTGCATATCAAAAAATCTTCTCAGAGTTTTAAGAAATATTAAAAAAATGCGTTTATTAAAATATTTTTAGTGATTATTTCGAGTGTTTTTAAAAAATTCAGTTGTAGATGCTGAGAGAATAGGGTATGGTGTTAATTCTCATAAAAATAAATGCGAAGAAGTACCCAGTCTAAAAACAAACTTTCAAATTCAACTCAAAATGATTGCAAATTCTCATTAGACTTTCCTTCCAAACCTTTCCTAGACCGAAACTCGATAGAAGTCCAATTCCCAACAAACAATCAGACTATATTACATTTCATTCCGCAGATATCTTTGATTGAATCTGTATTACCCAAGAAATTCATTGGAAAATCCAAATAAGGAGCAAAATCATTCATCACAATTGAAACAGATCGACTTTAGTTAAACATGAAACAACATTTTTACGGAGATAGCCGCTATCCTCAAGGGAGCAAAAACAAGGGCAAACGCAAAACTCAGCATTAAAGCCTAGGTGTTGTAAATGCTCATTTGTCTGGACTAGATTATGCAAATCGCTGTTGTTTTATTTTATTTTATTTTATGGGATGCTTTCAGAGTTCCAGTCTTAAATTGAAAGTCGTTATCACAGTCGTTGCTATTGCTTCAAACAAGAATTTACAGCTAGGATATTTTTTCTGCCCATCGAATTAAATACCGTGAAACAATTGGAAGTTGTTTTTTTTTATGGGAATTTTATTCAATTTGAATTGCTTTCACCAGGGAAATTGCAGAATGTTGAAATGCTATTTGAATAGATGAGAGAGGTCTATAAGTGCAAGTATAGAATATTAAAGAATGTTAGTGTAAAAGGATTACATTGAAATTATTATCTTTCAAAATGGTTTAAGTTGTAGGCCTATGTAATGGAAATGCGAGGGGTTTATGTTGAGCGAGGTTGGGGATTTTTGGGTTTAAAATAAAACAATGCAAAACTTGGGTAATAATTTTTGACTACATCCTAATATTTCGAGGAAACTTTTTAGCTACTAATAGTTAGCAGAATTTTGTACATACTTTATACTTAACAAATCACAAAATGTCTGTTGCTCTATTCTTGGTATAGGGTAAGATTTGAATGGTATTTTTTGCACAATAAAATGGAAATTTTACCACTGTACCACATGAACTAGCCTTGCCTATATTATTTAACGACCACACTAAGTAACTGCGCAATCCAAATTATTGACATGGAATACCTTACACATTAGAACTTTTTGTAATTAACAAAACTTGTACCATTTTAAATATAACTTAAAGTTCACAGTGAAATCATTCACAATGAAGAAAGCAAAGTTTAAGTTCAAATTTATTTAATTTTCGGTTACCTAGAAACGGAGTCTTCAAAGTTGAGAGTACTATTTTATCTTTCTAAGCGCGTAAGTGCTTGCTTTCAGTGTCACTCCCAATGACAATTTTTTCTTACGATTTTCGCTATTGTGATCTTTATTTAATTTAAAGTAAGTATTTTTTTTTTAATTTTCTTCTAATTACCATTCTTGAGTAAAGTTTTGGCACACAACGCAGCAGCTGCGAAAGTGGTTAGTTTGATAAACTCTCAAGGGCTGGCATTCACAATCGGAAATCTTTAAGTTAAAACTGATTTTCTGTCATTCACAATTAAAGGATAAAAAAAAAAATATTTGGTGTGAAGTTTAAAAAATTCTTTGAAACAAAGTTGCAGTCACAATGAAGACAACAACGACTGCAGCAATATCTACGTTTCGAAAAGTTGTAGTAGATATCGTTACCAAGAAGCCTTCAGATGTGCCGCGATTTGCGGAATAAACAATAACTTCTTCAGAGGAAATGTATGAATGCAATGGGCTTCGAAAGTATTATATAACCCTGTGTGTGCATGTTTATCAAGTGCAACACTGCTCGCCTTCCAATCAGCCTCTTTGTCACTTTCGTGTGACTGATTACGGAAACGGAAACTGCCCACACGCAGACAGCTTATACAACAACAGAGGACATGTGTCCAGTCAGAGATGCGTGTGCTCTCATTATACACCATTGTGTTATGCAATTGCTCATACTGTATTCAAGACCAAAGGCTTCGCTGAGCTCCTTTACTGCCTCATAAAAATATATACAACAGCCACTTTTCAAAGCCAATTCAATCCACGTCACGGCGTAAGCTCATTTAAATTGTACTTTAACCCAGCAACCGTTTGCTGGTCTCTTCAGATTGAAATTAAAACTACCACCTGAATGTAATTATTATGCTGGCAAGGAGTAGAGTGCAAATCGTAGCATTAATTTTCCACCATCGACTTAATTGTCCAATTATTGCGAGCGCACGGGACAGAAAATACAGAAAAACTAAAAACGGACTGTGTGGCCACTCCACCACACAAGTGGTTTTGTGGTTTTTATATGTGCAACCCTCCATCCGTCGCAAGGGGTAATTTAATTGCTTCTAATGTTCATATTGTTAGAGTACTTTATAGCACGTTGTATGTATACATGCCATGTGTGGAATGGTAGCTTTTTAATTATATCCTTTCACATAATGAATGACTCCTCGGGGCTGGGGGTATAGGGTGGTACAAAAAGAATTCAAACAAATGATCGTCTAATCACTAAAGCACTTATAATTGCTACAGGATTTGAATTTGTGTAGGTGCGGATATAATATGGCAGTCAAATTCGGGTTCGTGGAATTCGATGCGCGGGCAAATATATCCGACTCGTTAAATGGAGAAGGTGTTTAGTGCTTTTGACTCGTTCACGTACCAAGTAGAAGCACCCCATTTTAAGGGCTTTTAAATGCGAATGACAATTAACAAACAGAAGCGCTAAGCACACAAGATGATATATAAGCATGAGAATCTGAATTCGCAACAGTTAACAGTTTTACAAGGCATCAGCAGTGTGTGTATGGGAAGAGGCATGGAAAAGGAAATTTGTTTGCTCTCAGTTTGGGTTGGGACTGTATATGATTAATTGTTGTTAGGGAAGCGGAACATGGATGATATTTAAGTCTTTTGGGAGCTGAACTATTCGGGACTTATGCTAGTTTAACAGGTGGACGGACCTTCGAGAGTTACACTCTACAACGGTTGAGAGGCCTGACTCGATAGATTCAGAATGAGTGATACAAGGGTGGTTGAATAAAAATATGTCGAGTTTCAGTTACGTAGCGTCCAAGCAAGAAAGGATTTTTTCAGGATATCAGATATGATACCCCCGTCTCCTATAGACCTGGTGTAGATTGCCCAACGATCCCAATTTTCGTCTAAAGTCGAGCGTCTTTTCGAAAAGGCTAGAGCTCACATTCTCCTGATTGACAAAGTCACTAAGAACCGTCCTGAATATATACTTCAGTTCAATTTTAATATAGAGCCACTTAAGTGATTTGACTTTATGAAAAGGTCACCTAAATGTTGCCTCTTAAGACCATAAATGTTGAGAGTTTCGATTAAGAGATATACGAAGCTTTTCGCAAATGCCACATCCCTTTAGACCCTCATCAAATATTCTCTCTACCTCTCTAAAGATTTATTTAAATAATTAGTTGGTTTTTCGGGATCAGCCTGCGAGTTTCACAACAAAAAGTAATCAGAAACGTTCAGCCCCCACTATGCGCTAATCACCACCCCACTGTCATTAACTCCAACCGAATATCTAATCACTGCCAAGGACTAACTTTCCCACAATTGTTCGCTCTGCGTGCGCTCTGGCTTTTCGATACCGGTTTCATCGCTCCAGTTGGCATTTCGCCAATCTCTATCGAACAGGATAACGCGATGATTAACTTAATTTTCTGTGATTTAAGCCAACCATAATGGCATTAGTTTGTTTACCTACTTCGCAGGCCTTTTGCTCATTAATTAATTATTTCATTTATGCCGAACTGCCTGTATGTTTACTATTCAATATTCGCGTATATAAACATATCTAGCAACTAGAGAACAATTTAATATCAAGTCTAACCCCAGAGCAATCTCAATATTTCTTTAGAAATGTGCTCCAAGGATTAATCTCTATTAGCGTGGGGAAAACGTAATTTTCTTCCCCAAAGCGAAGGAGCAAAGGATTTAATTGCTTTCTTTAAAGGAACTTCCGCTGACTGAATTGTTAAGAAGGACATTTTAAAAATTCAATTAGTTAGAGTATGGAATTGCGTTGAAACTTTCAGTTTTAAAGTACGCTGTGCTAATGAAAAAAAAGGTTGCGTATACGCCCGGGTGTCTGAATATTGCATCATTTGAGAGAATTTTAAAATTTTGTATATACAGTAAGTTATCATGGAATAATTTTAAGGTGAATATGTTTTCCGCGTAACCATGTGGTTATTCAAATGAATTTAAATTGTTTGAGGACGTCTCGAAGAACTGAAAAAGACGAAGCTCCAATAGTAGGAAGCTAGGAAGCTAAAATCTGTTTATCTCTTGATGAAAATAGGACAGTATAAGGCGCCAAGTGATTTTTTAATATAAGAAGCGAAGGAAGTACTGAACAGAAGTGACAGCAGAGCGATTTACAGAACTTCCCAAGAACTGCAAGGTGCTGGTAGTCGGTTTAAAACTTGAATGCTTGGATACTTAATTGGAGGTGATGATGATCCGAGCGCCATTTAAGATAGACAACAAACAAACCTAAAAGTATAGCCTGAGACTGCCGCTCGTCTTTCAGAGAATTTCATAAATGACTTTGCGGCTTCGAATATCTAAGGCCTTTTTGACAAATGGCGGATCTAAGTGTCAATGCAGAAAAATCTTGTCCAAAATAAGCACAGCTGATCAGCGTACAGAAAATTAAAAGGAGTCAAGGTAATTGTAGGAGCAGTAATGCAAAGGACATGAAGACATGGCCTCATGAAGGCTAAATTTTTTGTAGAAACGAAGCCGTCGAAGGCATAGTTTTGCATTATCTTAATAAAAGATTTTCTACCCACTTTCAATTTTCCGATGAAGTCGATATGAAGATCACTTCCGAAGGCAATTGGCTTCTTGTCGTTTACTATAGCGAAACAATTTTCACAAGATACATTCCCTCAACCCACGCACAAATTGTTGTTGAACCAGTTTTGTCATCACAACAAATTATATAACAGTCAAATATAAATATTTGCCAGCAAAGGTAAACATTTCTGAATATCCTTGCCTAATATTCAACCGCCTTGACCTACCCACTATACCTCGGTCTTAGCTATAAATTTTGGCGCGACAGGTCTATGGGACCCAAGGCCTAGCTTCTCGCAACCATTCGCTTTGTGTGGGTTTTAAATTTCTAGGACGAATGGAAGGGATCTACAATTTAACGCCGAGTCCAAACGGCTAATTGAGAAGCTCATTCATGACAGTTTTACTCTCGGATGTTTGTCAGACGTTCGCGAG
Organism: Cheilosia pagana; assembly: GCA_936431705.1. Classification (NCBI taxonomy): domain Eukaryota; kingdom Metazoa; phylum Arthropoda; class Insecta; order Diptera; family Syrphidae; genus Cheilosia; species Cheilosia pagana. The sequence continues at coordinate 39,238,936 of OW386168.1, forward strand.
AGGTGGCGCAGTGGAAAAAAACCTTAAGATGTAATTTGGCCCTCTCGGGATTCGAACCTGGAACCCCTCGCTTAGTAGCCCAACACACTACCACTAAGCCACTGCGCCGACTTAGCTTGGTGTTTATTTTTCTAGATACACCAAATACCACCCATAGAACATTACGGTATCGTGAATCCTCCACCTAAATGTAATAAATTATCTTGTCACATCGAAGCACGCAAAGAAAATATGAAAGCAAAGATAAATAATGAGGAAAAATGGAAAAAGGGGATATGAGGAATTACCTCACCCTTGGGGACAGAAATGAAATAAAGTGCACGACTGGATCGCACGAAACTTTCTCGTTCATATCATTAGTTTGTTTGGTTTATTTTCCTTTTATTATTATTTATAGGCTATAAAACCAGATTTTTCAAATTGGTGATGCTGGTTGGTGGCCATGACTCCAAGTAGGGTTTGTGATGTAAGAATTCAGAGATTTGTTTTTGAATTTGCACGTGTTTGGGGGTAAATGAAGACTCCAATTGGTTGCAATTATTTTAAGGTTCATGATTAATATGGTTGGAAAAGGAAGAAGTGGAAAATATTTGATAAAAAAGGAGCTTCTAGTACCTAGTTGTAATTGCATTTTTACTGGTAGTACGGTAATTCTTAAAACACGGCTTTAATTCCATTTTTAAGAAAAACTAAGTAAGGGGTCCTATTAAGAATACTTATGTTATCATAAAAAGGGGGGTTTGGGCAAAGCCGTTATGGCGGTTTTTGGAAAATAATGCGTACAAAATAGTAACAAATATTGCAATGTTGAGTTCGAAAAATTATCTTGCTCAACTATTTAGCTAAAAACTGAGTATAGGATATTGTTCGGGATGTTAGTATTACTTCGTTTTTAAAGTTTTATCCAAATCGAAAATCGCGTTTTCGAGATTTGAGCAGTTTTCCAAATCAGCGTTTGCGGTGGTTAGAATCGAAAATGAAGGACGTAATAATGTTGAAAACGTCAATTTTACTCCAAGTATGCATTTTGGTCAAAATCGTTTTAGCCGTTTTCATGTAGGTAAAACAAAAGAAAACCAAATTCTCAAAATATGCCTTTTTTCAAAAATCTATTATAGACAATTTAGAGAAAAACTGAGTTTTGTATCGTGTTAGGATTGACCATATTACCTTAAAAATAAGTTTTTGTTGGAATCGTATTGACCGTTTTCGAGATAAGGCCACTTTTCAAAAGTACCGTAATTCGACTTTTTAGCCAAAAACTGGGTATGCAGCCATGTTTACCCTATGTAGCGTAGAGCAAGTATACATTTTGGTTAAAATCGTTAAAGCCGTTTTCAAGTAAGCCATAATTAAATAAAGTCTTAAAAAACGACATTTATCGAAAAAAGTCCGTTGAACGATTATATAGGAAAAAACTGAGCTTGCCATCATGTTGGGAATAACCGTATTACCTTAACTATGAATTTTTGTCGAAATAGTTTTAACCGTTTTTGAGATATGACCAATTTTCAAAATTACCGTTATTCGATTTTTCTGCGAAAAACTGGGTATGCAGCCATGTTAACCGCACCTACATAAGCCCAAATATCAATTTTGGTTGAAATCGTTAGAGCCGTTTTTGAAAAAATCAAACTTGTTTAAAACCGTTATATGGGAAGTACCGTTAATAATAGGGTTAGCATGCAAAAAAAAAAGTGGCCCCGAACTGTAAGCCCACAAACTCCAAATCCGAAGTTTGAAAGAAATCCGTCCAGCCGTTTGCGCTGTGGAGCTCAGGAAAGGACGGACAGACGGACAGACGGACAGACGGACAGAATTGCGAGACCCACTTTTTCGAGTTCCTCTATCATCGTAATGTCAGATTTGATTAAAATCTCGAGTTCGATTTTTTGTACGATTACAATACCTTTCTCTTACTACGTAATGCGAGAAAGTTAAAAAGGATTCCCTTCATACGAATTTACGGATGAAAAGATTTACACCCGGAAGCAAATTGAATGCGTAGTGTAATTTTCAAATTATCCATGACACCATAAACGACGCATTGCCGGGATGTGTTGGTTCATCAATTGAATTTAATGCTTACGCCCTTTTGAGTTGATTTCCTTTAGCGTATTTTGTTCTTTCATCCTTGACAGGATGACAAGGAGGCTTTTTGTGTACAAAAAAGTGTACACTTCACTTGAGGTACCATCTACAATAATACGAATAAATGTTAAGTAGATCCTTGTCTGTCAATTGGAAAATGACTGCCACAGCAATTGATGAAGAGAGTGGATTTTTTTCCAATGGCAACAGCACCAACTGTATAAAATCTCAGTGAAATTTCCGCATGCATGAGCTGATGCATGTCGGGTGCCGCCGACATTTGCATGTTTGCTATGCACTACTGCATTCATGTGTCTGGAACGTGATACGATACGACGTATCTTTTATTTGCCATAATCAGTTGTAAAGTCCCATCGTATTTACTCAGTTTGTGCCATTCTGTTCTGTGCATGACACTCTATTCTTGTGTGAAGAGGAATTTGCAGAACAATTTAATTGCATTCCTTTTTCGCAACAGCTTTTATACATTAAGCTTTTATGGGTAAAATTTTATACTCTTGGCTTTATGTATTAATTTAACTTTAAGACATAAATTCTTTATGCGAACTGATTTAAAAATCAAAGCCTAAATATGTTCTGAATACTTTCTTCGGTATGCAGTCTTTGACTTTTTCTTTTGAATGCATAAGTGCAATATTTTATTTTATTGTAAAAAAATCTGATATTAGATCAGGATGTTTTTTGTACCTACTCTAAAAATAGTGTCCAACAATAAGTCAAGCAATTTGATTCAAATTTTGTGGACAAAAAACCTTTCTTCTTTTTCGCTTTAGACCTATCAATTTTTATTTAGATAGGAAAACAGGTTTATTTTAATGTTTGTATATTTAAAAAGTACGGCCCAGATCTCTTCCAGAAATTGAATCAAATTTTTGATTTCATTTAAAATGAGCTGTGTCCGCAAGTTCCTTAAATTTGACGACTGCAATTTTTATTCACACTGAATTCGGGGCTCTGTTTTACAAAATTATAAATCAGAATTTATAGGCTATTTATTTTCCTTCGATTGATTCTATAACTGCTGTCCTCTAAGTACTGCGGATTAGTAAAAACACACAGTAAAAATTGTAAAGTTGATTTTAAATACTTTTACGTGTCATTCTATTTACCAGCAAAATAAATAAAATATATATAAAACCAACAATTTTACTTGAACTTAATTTATAAGGTTAAAAGCAAAATATAAAAATGCGGAAAATATTTTCTGTTTGTTTTAAAACTGTCTTAAAATTAAAATCTTTACATTTAGGTTTTTTGTCGTCCCGATTACGAAGACGTAAGCGTAAGCGATTTTTATAAATTATAACCCAAATGAAAGCGGAACCTTTGTAGGTGATTTTTCGCAATTATTCGAATAGGGTCAATGTATTGACCGAATCATATAAAAATACATGCTTTGAATCAGAACTTGTCTGCTTGGTTTCTCTGACTAATGTCTTAATACTGGTCTCAGAAATAATTCTCAAGATACAGTCGAACACTTGTAGAACTGAAAAGCAAATAAATCTACATGTGCATGTTTTTTTCTCAAACGTGTGGTCTGATCATAACAGGCAACTTTAAAATTGTAGATTGTTACTGGTAGATCCCAGGTGTACCCTCAGCCATCTGCACATTTTCTCAGAGCAACACTGTCGCTGTTTACAGCTCGGCGTACTTCATTTTCATTGCGCTCCAATAAAGAGAACGAAAGACAGCTCCCTCGATGTGCCCTCATCACCCTAAAAGTAGAACTTCGTCCTGATATTTTCGGATTTGATAAAAAAAGCAAAATGCAATAATGTCAGATTTTTTACAAAAGCTTAGCTTTTGGGTTAACCAAGACCGAGGTAGCTTAAGATATTTATGGAAGTGTTGGCTCCCTTTATGTGATGATCTAGAAGTAAAAGTAGGAATGTCAAAAAGATTAAAAATAAAATGGTTACAAAAAATGCCTCGAAAAAGTAGGCGTGGCAATAGATGACTTAAATAGTTTACACCCTTCTCGTAGTAAAATTAAATCAAAACCCGTCCGCATCGTTAGGTATTAAAAAACAAATGTTCAATGTTTTTTTTTTTGTTGAATATACATAATTTTAACTTAAGACGAACGCTGTTAATATTTTTTGTCAAATTTACTTGTTTGAAACTATTTTATTTCAAATTAAGTTATTTAAAATTTTTGGCGAGTCAAATGTTGCCTTTGCTACTGTCGACATTTTTGATCAAATATTCAAAAAACTTGCACCTTTAAACTACAATTAGATATAAAAAAAACAACTTAATTGATTGAAAACTACGGGCGGTAAAAGGAAACTCATTTTTCCGTTTATTTTTTTATAAACAGATAAAAAAAAAACAATATTTTCACGCCAACTACGACCAGGCATAGTCCTCTGAAGCTTTGGTCTATGTATGGATTTTTCTGCCGTCCACACTTTGCTCTTTGGTCCTTCGTCTTTCTTCAAATTGCTTGCATCATCTCCTTTGAAAGATTGCTATTCGAATCCTTCTTCAAATAAATATTTTACCGGGGAAATTTAGTATTGAAAATATTCGCTCATGCACAAAGTATGATTTGCACGTCCATGCTTCGATGAATCAGGACACTTGGCTTTATAATAGAAAATAAAATAAGCATATCAATTCAATACACAACACTTTCCTTCCCTTCCCTTCACTCCAACGAATAGTCCATTGATTTTCCATTCATCAACTTAATGGAAAATCTTCCAACTTCTAGGCCACAATTTCCGTTAAGTTTCCTCATCATCGGGACAAGTTTTAGCTCAAGTTACTCGAGAGATGCTGTCTGAAAAGTTTTTACTTGAAACATCACTTTGGTACTGATCCAAAATAAATATGTCAGACATGTTTTCCTCTTTGCGAGTGTTTCTGATTGATACCCACAGTAGTTTTGGAAATTTCAATTACCTTCAAATACACTTGGATTGTACACATTTCTGTATCCCCCAATGGAGGAACAGAATCATTTTTTGTGCGTATTTAGTGTAGCGTGTAGGTATCCCAGAGGATTCATTTGATTGTCCTTGATGTTTCGTATTTTTCGTTCATCTTGTTAACCTTTTCTCGGTGAATGCCTTAAGGCTGCATTTTGAGAGTAAATTAAATCAAATTAAATTCCATAAATTTCACCAGTCGTTAGATCCACATCGGAGTATACACGTGCTCTTTGAAGGACGTCTATACTGTCATTTAGGTACCCATGATTTGTGGGTTTGTTACCATTTGACGGGTTTGGATTATGATTCGAATGTGACTTGTAAGTCATCCTTAATGTCAATCCTTATCACTATTTGTTTATTCAATTTCAGATAGCAGCACGATGTCGACAGGCAGCGGAAATAGTCATCACAGCAGTCACAGTGGCGGTGGCAGTAAAATCACACCCGAACTTGAAGCGAAATGGAAGGACATTCCTGATAAGTATTTAATGATTATCGCCCATTTCCTCTCGGGACACATAAACGACACAGATGCCTATGACAAGTACAACGGTCCAGTGCTAAAGTCGAGCATTAAATCGGTTTACTGGATATTTTTGATACAGTATGCTATTTTGGCGCTATTGGGCGTGGTAATGAATGTGGCCATTATTGCATATATTATGTACCACAAGCTCTACAAGGATGTTACGCATTCGTTTATTATCAATCTGGCGCTGTGCCATTTTGTGCAGTGCGCCGTTGTGCTACCCATCACACTGATGGTCATGATGATACAGAACTGGATATTTGGACAGTTTTTGTGCTTCTTCCTGCCAATGTTACAGGTGAGTTGATTTTTAATGAAGCATGCGCGAATAAATTGTTAATTGTCATTGTCACAGGTCAAAAAGTGTCTATACTTTTAGTTAAGTTTATTGTCAGGTAGTGCTAGAAAGTGTTAAAAATAAGAAATGTTTTTTTGCCCAAATTGGTCATTAAGTTGATGGTGGTGCGTTCTTTAACTTGGGTTATTTGCTACAAATCATTATATGTGGAAATGTATCTTACATTTGAGGATTATTTCATAAAAATCGGTGTTGAAAAACTGGCGTAATCGGTACGACAAACGAAATCGGTAGCCTATTAAAATATTTATCGGCTCTCTCTATGCTCATTGTCTAGCATTCGGCGTCCACCATCAAGAAAATAGCTCTGTAAAAAAACATTACGGTCTTCGGATCGGCTTTAAAGTCGATAAAAAAGTAGTAACTGAGAGAATTGAGTAGCGGAACGGTCTAAGATCCTCATAAAAACGTTAGATAGAATCTCCTTCTCTATGGTGCCTGTTAGTCTAAGGTAAATGCGAGTACATCTTGAGATCACTGGCGGAATCGGAGTGTTAAACTTTTCACTCTCGCACTCCCTGAAGACTTGGCTATTCCAGGCGTACAAAATCGAATGTCTTCATCAAGATAACACTATAACAGTCAAGCTTACTACAACGTCGACGTCTTCCCACGGAATGCACGCACGTTGAAGGTTTATACCTCGGTCGGTTTAGTCTGGAAATCATAAAGCAAGTTATCATCGTTTTTGCTTTCCAACAAACCCACCAGGGTTCTTTTCCGAGCCTCTGTCCTATCCATCCAAAAGAAAGGACTCAAGTTTTTTCTTGTACAAACCCCGATTTCGTAGTTTGTTAAGGCTTCTAGCCTAGTTGCTGTTTAAAGGGCTTTATCCCCGGAGGTTATTTGCCATGGCTGCAATGGAAATCTTCTTCAACATTACTACGTGTTACTTGGAAAGCCTGGGTTCCAATCGCGTCGTTCGTGAACGAGCATTTACCTGTGAAACAAAGACGAATACCGTCAGGTAAAGCTCGTTCACGTACGAAGCGATTCGACCCCAGGCCTTTGCGTTGACAATGAACCCTCTTTGACAATATGAGGGCAACAACTCTTTGTCCGTGCGCTTACTATTGGTGGTATATTTTTAGTAAACTCAGCTGCAAGTATGTCGGAGTAGTAAGGCTCAGAGGATATTTTCTCAGAACCCGAACCTGCGATGGGTCTTCCTGCGTCCTCGGTAGGGGCCACCATTAACATTTGGGTTCCTCAGCAACACAAATGTGTACGGCACGGCAACCCAGGGTAAAAGTATGCTCCCGAACGTTTGTAAGAAATCAGAGGAATTCTTTCCGTCCTCGGCAGAAAAGACTGCAGACAACTTATTGGCGTTTTTACGGGACACTTCCCTTTTGCTAGACATCTAAATGTCCGTGACGCTTGTGGAAAGGGCGACGACATGTCATATCACTTCCCTGGATTTTTATTTTTCCTGTAAAACGCAACCATCGTTCTTATAAACTTATCAAGTCAAAGGTACTCAGTTGTGGTTATGGTGTGGAGCACTGGACATCGCTTTTAATCGACTTTCTCTCAAATACAAGCACGAGTATTTACTTTAAGACGATTTTTTTATATTTGCTTTTTAAAGTGGCAACACTTTTTTCAACGAATTCAGCAGACTTGTCTCTCCAAAGTTACCATGAGTTAAAATAAATGACCTAAGCTGCTTGGATAATGACTTGCAATTTAGACTCCCGCAGTGAGCCTTATACGACCCACGACATTTTACACCAGCAGAAAAGACAGAAAAGTGCCTTTCTTTTTATTGCATTTTAATGTTCCACACCTCTGAGAAAACCTCCTATACAATTGAACATTTAATTGGTACAAGATAAACATTTACGTCTCTCTTTTGGACTGAGTACAACAAAGCGTAAACAAATATTCTCAAAAATATAAACATCTTCGAAGATTCGTCTACTTGAACTCATAATTTATTATAAAATCAATTGCAGCGCTTCAGTCCATTTTTAATAGGATTACCGAAAACAGACAATTCCACTTACATGATACAACAACCAATTAATTTGGAATTAGGCTTACTAGCAAAATTTTCCTCAAATGCTAAATCGATGCTTTCGACTAATACTACCACTTCACCGAGATCAGGTGTAATCGGCTTGTACCTAACTCCTGAAAATGTAAACAAACGAAACGAATCGAATACTGGTGCCGAGCAAAAGACGATTCGATTTATACCACTCACGTCGAGATGGTAAACTCGACACCCATGACTTGCACTTGATACTTTGGCATTACCTAGATGACGCCAATAGGTAGGTTGCTTGTTCCCTCTGTTGATATGTGAACTCATGTCTTTGCCTGCTGCGTTGTGGATATTAATTCAAATCACTGTCCTTGAATCGCATGTAGTCTATGTGTGGGTAGTATGCTGAGATAGACTATCATGACCACGTTTCGGTTCAGTGAATGAAATGATTTTAAATGTGAAATCGAAACAAGTGAATGATGATGCAGAACATGAGAGGATATCGTTGATAATTCCCTTGATTGAACATTGGCTTCAGTTTCCCATACAGATATTGTAGGTTCCATCGAACATGCAAGGAATGGGGCTTTGATGCTCCTAACTGATGGCACTATATTTATACTAACTCAATGCGCGTTTGAATATGTACATTTAGAGTCTTCCGTCATGCCGATATAATGCATTTTTCGACTGTAAAAGAATAGAGACTGAGTTAACAATCGGCGGTCAAAAACATTACATTTTGCAAGCAAAGTGTACTTCCCCTGGTGCTTTCCCAAGCTTAGAGAGGGCGTGTATTTCCAAACCAATGCTCAAGGTCAACTGGACCACCCCAAAAGACCGCAGGTTACAGAACCACAACCACGCTCGTGAAAACCATCAAACATCTGCTCGCTGTCGAATTAAACTCACCAAACAAAACATTAATCTTCTTAACAATAGAGTCCATTACCGCCCAGGATTTTCCAGGAATTAAATAATTCAAACGATAAGTATCTCTTATAGCAGAACATAAGTAATCAAAGTCACGTATACGACCCCCGCCTGGGACAGTATAGAAATGGCAATTTAAAACATTCTCCTATTCTGATTAGCAAGTTTGATAATGTATCTCCCTTAAGGCATGGCCTGTGCCTTACAAAATGAACTTCCATCCATACGCTTACACACATTTGTAGATACCATTGTAATAATTCCTAATTCACTTATATTCTTTTCTCTTTTCATGAACACCCTCGACAGGATATACCCTTGCATGTGGCAATGATCTCGCATATTCTTATAGCCTGGGATAGGATGCGGTGGTTGGGCGATCCGTTGAGGGGGCGTTTTCCCGCTTTCGTTTGTTGCTGTGCAACATGGCTGACTGGCATGGTTATAGCTCTGCCATATCCAATTTACACCATGTACGTCGAGATTGGGGTAAGTTAAACCGCATTTTTTATTTACTGTTCCTTTTATACTTAAGCTACTTTAAACAACAGCGTTTGGGTTTATAGCCACCTCCATGGGTGGCGAGATGGGCGAGGGAATAAATAGATAGACGTATCCGAGTTGGTATGAAATAAAACTACTTTCTTGCGATGGATGTTGTAAACGTGGAAGGATTTGTTTGCACACTGGGTGCTGAAAATTGAGCTTTACGTAGGGAAATGGGATGGATAAATACAAACATGGCAGAGTCCTCATTTTTGCGAGCTTTTCTTAAATTCGATGTTAACCTCTTGGATATATATTACGTTTGCTGTTTTTATAAGCCTTGTCCCAAAAATATCGATTCCAGTCGACTACTCTTTTAGTAACCGTTTCTGACCTCAAGTCGAATTAAGTTTCATTTATGAAATAAAATGTAAACCCTGGTGTAAGGCCTTGAAATCTCTTTAATATGAGATTGGTTGGCTATTTGCTAAAATGTGAAAACCAGTTTCTCTTGGATTGTAAATTATGACTTACAACTTCGAATGAACGGATGATAGATTCAAAGTAACACTTGTCCAGTATCTAGGAGCTTTTGAAAAATGCATCACTCAATTTGCATGCTGTCATTGCCTTGGAAGTGAACTCTGGTCGGAGATAACATTGGGCATTCCTCTTAAAAATTCAGTTCTATGTCCATTCTGACTTGTTCTCTACGTAAAATGGACTAAGGAATATAATTTACCGGCAATTGAGAATTTAGAGTGTCATTTTGGCATATTGCCTGGGGAAGAAGCAAAAGTCTTAGAACGATACAGATGCAGGACGAATAAATATAGAGGGAGACATGGTAAAAGTTCACCTTAAAAAAGTTGACCCCTAGTTCGAAAGAGCCCTGAATAGAATTGGGTGATGGAAATTCAAGTCGAGTCCAAATCGATTGCAGCACCAACAAAAATGAATAAAAAGTTAAGAAAATTCCCGTTTAAAATATTTATTTAAATGACTTTACGGAAGGCTAAGGTTAGCTAAACGTGTCCAAGAGTACCTCTGAAAAAAATCCAATCTTTGAGTCAATGTTCAATACTTTTCTAAATTCGTCGTACATCTGACAACGACTTCTTTGCGTAAACCACAAGTATGGACTTGTATTGCCAGGACCAGCGTGGATATGCGATCTTCACTATAAGTTTCAATAAGGATTTCTTAAGACCGGGAAAACCAAGAGGTCTTACTATTTTTTCGAAGTTTGTAGTTACTTTAATCACACTAATAAATATAATAATGTTTACTAAATAATATTTCGCTAAATGAAATCAAATTTCTATCAACAATGAAACAATCGGTAGCCTATAAGTATGCAATATATTCTTACATTTGTTTCACATAATTTTGTGTATTTGTAAATTATTAACTTCTCTTTATTGTTAGCATTTTTGATAACATAATACATGTGGGAATTAGTCTAAGAAAACGCACCTTTCATTTGCTCCATATTTCAAAGAAATCGGATTTGAAATAACGCCGTAAACTGTACGACAAAAAAACGTTCAGCCTATTCATATAATAGTTGTTGAATTTCAATGGAAAAATAATTATAACTACGCTCCAATTTCAAAGGTTACCCCTAACGCCACGCAATGATCTAAATATGTGCGGTTTTCATTATTCTTCAACTATAGGCCCTTAACTGGATAACTGTCTGAGGAAGAAATCTGCTCTCCTGAGCTCGAAAACGGTTTTAAGAACTTTTATAAAATTCTGCATTAAAATGACATAAATCACCCAGGGCTATCGTTTAACTTTAAGATAATAAACAGCTAATTTTTTTAATCGGTTTACATTTAAGTACTTTTTAAATGGATCAGTGTCATGTTTCTATCAAAAGATTAAATTTCTTAGTCCCCGGCTATAGGTAAAATCTGTTATAACAGTTTCCTCTTCTAATTGAACAGTTGAAATAAAACTCTATACAGTTCAAAACGCTTACACCTTTCTCAACTTCCTCCAGTGCTCTGTCAAGAAACTTGGAAAATCCCCAGCTATTTCAAAATTAATATATTCAAAAAAATTATCCAAATCCCGGTCCCAAAATTATACGAATTGCGTAACCCGCATTCCTCGAAACCAAGCAAGGTTACACCACCACAAAGCTAAACACAAAATCTCCAAGAACGCGAAATTGAATTATGTGTTCCAGTTCCCTTTCACCATGGATGAGTATGTATATGAATAACATTTTCATTAGCACTCCCACCTTTTGGAGGAAAACTTTCCATGCGAATCCTTTTGAACGGCAGTTGAATCGAAGCCCCAACCAGATGTCAAATACACAATAACAGCTACTCACTTAAGAATTCCCTACAGCGCTTTATTCGCGATTAATTTCAACCCACTTATTTCAAAGAAAGGCGCGGCATTTCATGTATGCGCCTAATCCTGACAGAAAATCAGTACGCGTTTTAGGGGCAACAAGGGATTCAATAATCCCTTGTAGGATTAAACATTTTTTTTCTGTAGATATCCACACTCCCTTGCTATACGTTATTTTTAATGTTCACTCTGCCGGATGGACTTTTGTTATCTAGAGTTTGGACATTTGTGATATTATCCCTTTTCGGGAGAAATTATTTTTAAATTTACTTTGGCATGAGCTGGCAACTTTTGGGTGCTATCTATACAGAAATTATGATTTAATGCCTTTTATTTTCCGTCCTTCTACGATCCTTTTTTCGCCCTCTTAATAATGATTTTGCAATTGGATTTATAGTTGACGAGAAAAAAAATATGAAGAGAGTATTGATTCCTTTAAGTTTATTTCCGTAACAAAAGAGAGGAGGAGCAAAAACATAAATAGGCTTTCGCCTTTAAAAGGAGTTTCTAATAATCATTATGATTAGTTCACGAAATCATTAAGGTACCTTGGGCGTAAAAGGAAATTAGCTATTATGTTTAGCGTTTAAATAAAGGGAAGTGGAAGTTGATATAAAGACAAAGAGAAGAATTCCAAAGTGCTTCCTTGTTTTTTTCGCCAAATATTTTCTTAGGAAATTGAGCGACTGGTCAAGCAACTGGACAGGATATTTTTGTGTTCTTATTGAGCTGCGGGTTTCTTCCGTTGAAGGAAATTAATTTTCTCTTAACGATTTGTTGAGATTTTTACTTGGGAAGGAATGGGGTTTTTTTTGTAATTTTTTTATTGATGTATATTTCGAACAAAGTTTGTCAAAGAAAAAAGGAAACCAAATTTGACCATTGCGTAGAAAATTCGGACTGTACAAGCAAGCCAGTTCGATGCATGGCTAGTTTCCTCCTCACATGTTGATAGAAGTCTTTTCTAACTCTTTAGGACCTTCGTATTCCTTTAATATTTTATGGATTTTATTGTTTTTCAAATACTTTGTCGATAGAATTTACTTTAATATTATCAATGTCATTGGAGAAACTTACCGCAGTGCCTTGGTAGGCAAAGTCTTGTCCAATTATTTAAGTTTTATCCACGTAAGCTAAAAATTTAATAAACTTTTGAAAGGCAATTTCTTTGACTGTGAATATCTATACCAAAAAGTGAATTTTCAGCTGACAGAGAATGGCCTAAATAGCTCTAATTGAGGAAAGTCTAAGTGTTTACAGTCTCCCTCGGTTAGATTGGTCTCGGTCAGATTGGTCTTGGTCTTCATTGATGTTTAAAACTCTTCAGAAGTGTCTTTTCAAGTTTTTTTCAGTGGTTGTTTTTACGCTTCGACTTTTGTAGTCTTTATTAGTTTCTTATAAATACCTCTGAAGAAGCTTTGAAACTTTCCTGATCGAGTGACGTCTCTCATTCGATGCTATATCGTGTTTCTCCCTCTTTATTCTCCCAAACAGTTGGTCTACTTTCTCCTTAATTTTTGCACAAAAGTATTATAAGCTTTAGGCACAGAAAACAACTCTATTTGGAGTGTTTTTTTTACCTACGTTCTTTAATGAACTACCTATTCACAGTGCTCTTTTTACAGGAGCAAACAACCAAAAGGCTCTTTATTTTTGAAAAGCTGATTTCATCTCACAGGACATTGTATATAATTTTAAAAAATTTGTTCAAAGCCTGCTTCCAAACAGATTGTCAGTGCTTTTGTATTTCCAGTTTTATACCCACTATCATCCAAGCATTGCATATCTCGAAGTTTACACTCGCATGACTCTACAAGCTGTTATTATACTGCAAAAACTCAAAATAACTCCCCAGCCAAAGGATACACATTCATATTCGTAACAGGTAAATAAATCTCATGGGCGTCGTACACATCTGTACATCGGTGTATACACCAGCGACGAGCATCTGCAGGCAGATATCTTCTTCAGAGGACTTCCTGCTTTCATTCCACATAACAAAAAATCAAATTGACATCTTGAATACATTACACTTTCAGCGAGAGTGACTTGGATGGAAGCAGCGTATAAATAAATAATATGGTAATTGCAAACAAGAAGTTCGTTGTGCTACTTCCCTTGGCCTGCCTAAAAATATCCACCCGCATCGAGTCTTGTCAACTTGTTGTTGTGGAAATTTATGTTTATTACAAAATGCCGCTCCTTCAAAAACCCATCAGGCTTTATCGAACCGCAGTGAGTAGGCACATTCTCTCTCTCTCTCTTGGGCATATTGCAGGGCATGATGGTAATGATAGAAGAAAACAACAACTTGACTGTGGCGGGGGTGGGGGCAATGCGAACGCATAACCAAACATAATAACATGCAAATTTTGATAAGCAGCCAATTTGAAAACCAGCCCGAAAAAATACAAAAATACACTCACGCATTATTTTATACCTACTCGGGGATGAAGACTTGCAAGCAAAAAAAAAAATAAAAATCGAGCCCCCGCGATCCAAAAGGGATAAACAGATATTCAGTGTAGGTACCTACTTGTATGGCATGAAATTAAAAATAAAAACATTACTGATGATTAATGATTGGCTTGGCGGTGGTGGCCGCTTTGTTAACCGACCACCAATTTGTTTAAATTTCATTTAATTTTAAAACTCATATAAAAGTCACCGCCGCAGTTAAGTGGGGCATCATGTAAGCCACAGTAGATTATGTGGTTTAATTTTAATGTATACCTAATAGTTGGCCATCGACTAATTAAAAGTTGTTTGGGGACAGGAATAGCACACGACATGGTTCGGTTGACATTTAAAATTAACAAGACCAAATTTGTGTGTGACCACATGAGAAAGTTGAATTTTATATAGAAAATTGATAAGAATTTCATCTGATACGAAATTTGGCTGGCCTGCAATCATCCAACCAATCCACGTTTCTTAGGTAACTATTTTAGTGACTGTTGCACAACTTTGTACTTAAATATTCCACAGATAGCAAAGTTTTCTTCAGTTGACATTTGACAACAGAAACTTTGCAAGAAGTTGTCAAACACCACTCGCTAAAAATCACGACTCAAGGCCCCCAGCTATCAAAGTAACTTATGACAAAAATGTATGAGCATACCAAACCTAAGAAAGCCCCTCAGTTCAGTCGTCACTCGACAGCAAATTGTAGTCTGCTTAAATTGGCCTTAACAATAAAAAGCGCACTCAAACGAATGGTTGTGAATTTGAGCATATAACCCTAGATTTTTATTTTTAATCTCAGTCTTTTATCGTGTTGGTGTTCGACGGCCCGAAAACAACCTCGAACCGCTGTTCTCCAGGTTGGAGTCAAGCGGGTCATTAAGATCTGAGTAAAGGAAGGCCTTGAATAAGACATAAGGGCCGCCACAATATATCTGTTGATATTAACAAATCAAGAAAACTGTCCTCGAACGTGTGCTTCGACTATGGTTGGAAACTAAATCCAGACTAGCTAGTTTGGTTACCCGGTATCTGCACACTGCAGTCAATTTTTTGGCGAATACCTACACTAGCTAGAGGTTACCCTGAATCCGTGTTCATACCTATGAGACCAATGCAAAGGACCCACTACGAAAAGAAAACCACTCAATAAAGAGCAAATACAGTCATTAAAGGTCCGACTTCCAAGTGTAAGAAGAAGAAAAAAACTAAAGGAACAAAATCAATTTTTTTTGTTTATTTAAATAAGTATTAGGTACCATAACAAACTTAAAAAAGTTATCAAGGGTCACGAGACGACGTGGTCGAGTGAAAAATAGGTTTACGTATTAAACTACAATGCATACCCAGGCAAGGCACATCCTTGTGTTTGTGTTCTTAATTGTAGGCAAGCGGGAACATCCAGCTCAACGGTACGGACTGCGAGGTATACGCACCCCTTTTCCCTCTCAGGTTGGCGGACCGTTGAAAAGAGTGAACACAACTTGTGCGAAATATTTCTCTTATGCGTGACCGTGGCCGACTGTAAATCAATCGACCAAGCATGTGAACTGATCTCAAAAGGAGATTTAACTAAATGCTTGATCAAACAAAGTATCAACAAACACACAGAAATAAAAACGGCTCTGTGATTACTCACCCTTAGTTCTCTTTTCTTGGCCAATGTTTGTGTTTGTGTCTTGTTGTATTGTGCAGCTTTATCTTGTTTGCTTGGCTGTCGATGAGAAGTCTCCAGGTCAATTCCCAGGCTACTTGCAATACAACAAATGGATTTAAAAATATGTTGTGAGTGAGACACGGGCAGAGGCCACATACCTGCTACGGGTGTCAATCGAACCATAATAAAAAAAAATAATAAACATCAATATGTGCTTGGCTGCCATTGTCCTGTTTCAAAGATTGCTTTTATAATTCACTTATCCCAACGCACCTTACATAAGCAAGAAAGGAGTAATCAGCTACTTCCGTATGGTTCCTGACCCATTCCGGGGAAAAAGCGATACAATAATTATTTAGAAAATGGACTTTAAGAGTTCGAGTACTTAACCTGAAAATTTTGTTGCTATATCAAGCTTAACTTGGACTTCCACACATCAAGGCTATTGTAGATAACAGAGGTTTACCATTCTAAAGATGGCGTTGTGAACGAACAAAATTTGAGTCGAGGTACCAATACAGCCTGCAACGCTTGCTTACAACACCTCATTATCAGCTGCGTCACCTAGTCCTTTCTTGAGATGCTATATAACAGCTAAGGAGGTATTTACCGAGTTTCAGCTTATAAATCTTTAACAGGTTCTTTCTCTGTGGATATCACAGCACTTTTATCAGGCTTTTTCAGCTTCCCATTTAGGTTCACAACCTCTCGAATGAGACTCTATATGAACCTCTGTATATGAGTAATACATATATATTCTGCAGATGTTCTAATAGCGATAGCTAACCTGGATGTCCTAAAATGTTCTTTGCTGGTTCCCTACTTAATGCGATTAAGCCATATAACTGATGACATCACAGCTTACTTTTGGTTACACGAAGCAGCCATGACGCAAGCAGTTTATGATTAATGTGCCTTCAAAAAACAGAGCAGGCACATTTAATAGGTCTATCGTAGCTCAACAGTTTTCAGAGTTATCCCCTTAAAGAAGAATTAAAAAAATATAGAAAGCAAAAAGGTCTACAACATATAACAATAATGAGCCAAAAAACTTCCATCAGTTCATATACCTAAACCGCAAAAATCGACACAAACCGAGTCAGACAATGTAGCTAAGCACTTACCACCACCACTCGCCAGATCGGTAATAAACTGACCGAACAATGGTATTCGGTTTATTACACCCAACCCAAGCAATGTAAAAGACTCGAAAACTCACCTCGGGGTATTTTTTTTAAACAAAAAAGCCGGCTTCACTTGGAACTATCTCAATTTCGTATCTAAGTAGGACTGTTCGCTTTGATTAGTTTACTTTTATCCAAAAGCTGGCGTTGCTTTGTTTCTGCCAACTTCCAAAAGACGTTAAAAAAAGGTATACCCGTTTTATGATCTATTTTACCACTGCCAGTGCAATAAAATACATTAGAGAGGCATAAAGTTTGAGGTTAACGTGAAAGGGGATAGAACGCGTTCAGAGCAGATAACGATTTCTAAAGCTTTAGCCATTTCAAAGGTCAGCAGCTGTAGTCGATTGATTTTCTGTGGCTTATACGACCCAACTTCATGGACAGTTAAATGTGGAAGTCGCTTGGAAGGTATAAGCACTTGGACAGCGAACATGTGGGAAAGGGATTACTCTTCACTTTGTGGAAAGTCATCGTTAAATCTTTGACAGGAGATGCACTTCATTTGTACAAAGTCAAAAGTCGAATGGGAACTCAAAGTTTATGAGATGTGAGCAGTTCTTCTTCGACGGAAAGGGGGTAAATATTTATGTCCTTCCATAAATCACGGTCAAAATTACAAACAACTTAAAACGAAAACAATACACGGCCCACACTGTTTCTAAGGGACTGCCCGAACAACTTATAGAGTAGATACGATCTTCCTACTACTCTTACATCATCAAATACCTTATTTTGTGACGACCACCCGCCTTCATAAAATTCCAATGAAATCACTAAGCGGGTTATGAAATCAACCTTACATCTTGTCAATATGTTTATAATCCGTTGTCAATGAAATGCACCCACCTCTTGACTTTCGTTCTGATTATCCTTAGAAAAATATATATCTTCTTAAAATGTTGTTTTGTGCCGCCTTGGAATCAAATATTATCCCAATCGAAATAAAGTAGCTACGTGTTTTTTAGAAAGCCGATTTGACAAGACAACCTTAACGAGGGTTAAATCAACCGTCTACACCTCTTACTTAAGAGTCGTAATAATTTAATGCAATCATCTGAAGACTCCTGAAATATTTCCGACAAAATTGTTCAGCATCCTCATTCCCAGCCCTAGAAGATTATTAGGTTTCCTATTATTCTATTCTGTTGACAACAATTTATAAATCCTGGTGACATCTTCTTTATTGGCATTTATTGAATGTGTTGTCAAAAGTATTTCAAAAATCGAAGGTAACTACGTCCATTGGAATTCACTGGGCTGCGATTTATTTGATTACCTACATATAGCACGAGCTTTCTGTTCGCCTTAAAAAAAACTTAGCAACAGGGGGAGGACTTTTGTGTTTTCTTTTTTGAGTCCCTATTGGTAGGTATACTGTATACAGTATACACAATGTGTATGTAATTGGTGTCCTCGGTTGGGGGTCGTTTGTCTACTCTGATATAAATAAGGATTCTAGAAGTGAAAGAACGATGGCAATTAAATGGAGTATGTTCCCTTAGAGACGAGCTACTAATTTGCACTTCGCCTCACTGAGTTGTTAATCAAACAAGAGCTCATTGTTGTCGTTCGCGTTTTTTTTAACGTAACGTGCTTTAATTCAGCCATGATTGACGTACGCTCTTGAATATTTTTCAATCGAATTTTGAAATTATAGCTCGGCACGTTTTACCATTGAAGAGTATCGCTGTTAAAGAAGATACACCAGTCGCTGATAAAAATTGAAACAAAGTAAGGCTATGACGTGTTTGTACTTTTTCTTAACTGTTACACAGTTAAAGCCAGAAAATTGAGGATTAAGCTATTGAGTAGGACATTAATTAATACAGGACACTTACTAAGCAACAACTGTTAAAAAATCACGTCTATTGCCAGTGCAATCTCCAAGCGCAATCCATTTGATTACTCAGTTGTCTATTACGTAGATTTCTACATCATTTAAAATGCAAATGACCGGTTCTTTCATTTAAAATACATTATTTACCCAAGTTGAACTTTAGTTTGTTCTTTTTTTTATCCCCAGGACTACGTCCCTCGGTTGAGTGGCATTGGACTTTGTGTGGTCAATTTAATGGACGATATGCATGAGTACATGCGAGGACTCTTCGTTATCATGTAAGTGATTAATAAAATATTAATTTCATTGCGTGTAAATAATAAATGTGGCAATTTACTGCGGGAATGTTTTCCATTGGATGACGTCCTTTCAGTGGAATTTAATTTTGTAACAGAAATTCTGCAGTTGAACTCCTTTTGTTAATTGGAATTACATTTTTACCTTTAGTTGTATACACTGTCAATTAGTTGACTGCATGAGGGGTTGGTTATGGCAAAATTGATATTTATGTAATTTTGTTTCTCTCGAAACAGGTATTGCGGACCAACAATTTTGCTGGCATATTTGTACATACGGACATCGCAGGAGCTGCGACCGCCAGATGGCCCATTTGCGGTTATGATGTTCGAACATCGGGCAGATTTACGACATCGCCAGAGGTGAGAATTGAAATTATACTTAAAATATTATTAAGAGAGGGGGAGTTTTTATAAAATAATGTTTAATATGGCTTAATCTGCAACAAATGCGAGTTTACGGCAAGGAGTCATCTTAAAAAATCTTTGTGCGTAGGTAAGGTTTGGCTGAAGTGACTTTCGTAAAAAACCTCATACACTTAGACCGTTTAAAAGATACTTGGTGGTGGCAAATGACTCTAGACGGAATCGGTGCCCTTACTCCGTGAAGCAGTTTGAGCTCCTATCTGCTTCGACTAACGAAAAACGCGTCTAAAATTCATTAAAAAACGAATTACACATTGCATACAAATCAAGTTCATAAACATTTCAAAAACGCGTCCAAAATTTCATTAAAAAGAAGTTCAAATACGCATCCAGAGAAAAGCAACAAAAATCAGGTCAAAAAAAGCCGCCTAAGCGCAAGAATAACGCGTACAAATCAAATCCCAAAATGCATTAAATATACGTAAAAGAAATACAACCAAAAACGGATCAAAAAAGCTTTAAAAACGCGTTAAATAACGCATCGAAAACGTATCAAAAATACAACCCAAAAAGCAGTCAAAAAACTCAAAAAAAAACACTGAAAATCGATAAAAATAGCGCCTCAAAAACGCATAAATAACACCTAAAAGGTGTCAAAAAATGTCTAAAACTCTTTGGAAACTACTTAAGAAATGCCATCTTAAACGTGTCAAACACATTTCAAAAATGATTCATAAAATACGTCAAAAAACAGACTTATACGCATAAAAAATGCGTCCAAAAACTAGCTCAAGTGCGCATCAAAAAAGACGTTTAAAACGCGTCCAAGAACGCAAAACGAGCAGAAACCCTGCCCAAAAGAGCCTCCAAAAACGTTCTGTCTTATTTTAAACTAGTTTTAAATTACACTATTGAACTTTTTTAACTTCGGACAGAGAAAGAAGAAATCCCTTTCTGTTCTCCAACAAAGATTTCCTTATACAGTCGAGAAAAATTAAGTTTTCAATCCTGTGGTTAACCCAGCTGGGGACGATTATATCATCCATCATCTAAAAGGTATTTTTCTCTGCTCTCTAAAGCGTCTTACAGGCTTTGATTTCATGTGATTTATTGTCTCTGTTTCAAACGCACATGTTGCTGTTGAAAAATGAAAAAAGTTCATGCGTTTCATGGGATATAAGGCCATTTATTTTGTATTTAGGTCCCGGCAAATATATATTCGATTCAAACATGCAAAAATAGTTTTTTTCAGTTGTATGATGACCCTTGCCAGTCCCAGACATGTGTAATTACAGGATGCATATTTGCATATTTAAGTATGGCAAAAAGTTAGAATTAACTTTTGAAATTAAGTTCACTTTATAAAAATCTAAATTAGTTGCATATTATTTAAAAATGGACACTCGTGCTAAATCCCTAAAAATTCCCCAAAAAGCAATTAAATTAAGGTACACCTAGCTACTCTTTTGTTTTACTCCAAGCTGTGTATAAACATATTCAATTCATCCCATATTATTTTGATGTTAGGTACCTATACAGGCATGAACCAGCTCCATGCAATTAACTGGTAACCAACTGAGCTAAAAATTAGTGTTGCGAATTTAGCCAACCGTGACAGAAAACCAAAACGAAAACAATGAAATAAATTCAGCAATTTGTGCACTGTCCTGGAAATGTCTTCACCACCGACACCGAATCATACAATAGGTACTTGCTGTGTTGCCAGGGGCATTCTAGTTTGAAGTTATTATTCCATTTCAGACACGTGATATACTAATCCATGTATGTTATTTTCCCCCAAGAGATTAGAGGCTCAATTCGAAGAAAGTACGATTCAATTAATGTAGGTACATGCGCCTAATATTAAGATCCCTATCATGGATCTGAAATAAAAAATTGTTGTGAGAAGCTGACCGAGGGTGACTCTTACCCAAACCCTCTTCTATTGTTGATATTTTAAATCATACTAGCAACAAGCTAAAACATGTTAAAAACAAAACAAAATTGGTAGACGAGACAACAGGAAATAGGATACTCATCATATTCCATAGACAATACAAACAGCACAATCATCGGTTTGGAAATGAAGAGCTTCCTTCCTAGATGCAAGTAGGAGTTTTGGCACTTTTATTATTTCCCCTCGTGTGGCGGCTGGCGGATGTTTGTTTCAAAACAAAAGCGTTAAAAGAGAGTGACCTTAGAGCTGCCTCGCCAAAGGGATGCACTGCATGAGTCAGAGCAAGGAAGAAAATTCGATTGAAATTATTTTTGTATTGTTTTTAAGTACCTTTGTCAGAAAGGATGCATTTTTTTAAAATCAAATTAGTGCTTCATTTTTTGTTTTAACGAAATCCATGCAATTTTCATTACATCCCTTTGACTTGAAACGTGGCGCTGTCATTCTCCTTCTTATAAAAGGAGACAAAAATGGCAAAAAAAAAACAGTAACCTGATTTCATTGTTGTCCTCAATCCTCATTCTCAAAATCCTTTGAGGAATATATTTATTATTTTCATTTTTATTTATTTTATTTATTTCGCAACTTAAATCAAAAAAAATGCAAAGTTGCATGAGCAATTCGTTGGTTTCATAAAATGCTTTCGAAATTGATGTGTTGGTCACTAAGTGGACGAGCGCCTTAATTCAAGTTTCGAGCTGGGTCAAGTTTCCACTTCAGATGTACGAACCATTGACAATTGCACCCAAAGATTTTAATTCTTCTATCCCTTTTTAAACCTTTGACTGCACCTCCAAAGAGTCTAAATGAACAAAGGACATGTGGAGCTAAGGACTCGGATCAGTACAAGCTGAGCTAGATTATTTTTACACCGCATCATATACCAAATTGGAGGAGGTATTTGTTTGGTTTATAGAGACTCTTTCATTTTGACCTGCTGGAACTGGGATAAGATGTTAGAAACATGGTCATAAAACTTGTTCAAATATTTCACATGGCTTAACACCTCTCGTTTACTGATATTTTTTTTAAACACCTCGATCCTGATGAGCGTGACTCTTGAACTTAATTTGCTGTAAGCAGCAGTCGCCTCTGTCTCTGCCTTGTCCTGTAGCTGAATTGCACTAAGTACCGTCGACGGGCTCAATAGACAGGTTTTCAGGTTTGATCCCCGAAAAAACATTGCGTCTAAAAAGGTTTTTTCCACTGTGCCACATCTTGCAAACGTCTGCGAAATATCCGAGAGTATAACTGTCCTCGAAAAGCTGCTTAGTTCAGCGTTCGGAAGTGCGGTTTTCAGCTGCACCGGTTTTTCTGGTCAAACGGCGAAGGGATTACAAGGATCCCTCGATTTGATCGGTAGAAGACAGCTTCTTGTTAAACGTTTTTCAGGGTCAAGTATCCAAAGTAAGGCCTGAAACCTCCTACAATGTCTAAGGGTGAAGCTAGTGTCCTCTATGTCTCTCACTGATTCTGAAAGGCTGTTGTGGTAGTACCAAAAGCTACGTGTGTACTGAAAATCGATACCAATACAAAAAAAATAGGGACAAATAATCCAACATCGTCTAACCGGGAAAAGGTTGCTTTACAGAGAAACTGTCGTCCTCGCCTTGTCCATTATTAATGTACTCCATTCTAGTCCTTTGGGAGATTTTTCTAACATTTCGTTAATCAAACAAATACCTATCCAATTACCCTTTTGCAATTCATTCTCCTTTCTTTCGCAGGAATGCATCAACAACGTCTACAGAACGTGCTCCGGGAAGGACAGCGCCAACATCAGTTGACATTACAACAACATCATCAAAGTCGTATGATTTGTACAATGCTGAAATGGATGTCTGTCGGGAGAAGAGAAAACAGAGGAATCTTGGCTCGATGGCGGCCACCCAAGTCCTTTGTGTGTGTCCCCTAATGATCCTTCGATTGGCCCGCATGGTGATGGTGGAAACTTATGAGAACACCAAGCATTTTGATTTCACCTACCTGATGTTCGTTTGGATCGCCTTCCTGCCCACCGTCATATTTCCGTGTATTTACGCGTCGCAGATATTGCCAAGGTAAGTACGGCCCAAATCCAATTTATTAATATTCGTTGAGCGATGTTGTAGGGAGGGAAATGAATGTCCCCAGAGTTATGTGTCGCAAATGAATATTTGATGAAAAGATAAACACACAGGGATATTGTGATGCGCATGTAAGGATATATGTCATCTTGATTAGGTATTCTTCATCACCAAGGCGAGCAAATTCTGTTGATGTTTACTAAGAGGAACGATTTAAGAGGAACTTCCAACTTCCGGGTACTTATTTTATTTTTAGGGCTCGGGGTCGTGCTAATGTGAAAAGTTTTCGCAATGCCAAAGTTTGGAGGACTTAACCTCTACCCTGAGTTCTCAATTGAGCTAATTTATTTATTTGGCCGGAGGTCGGAGGTGCGGGTAAATGTCAGGTGTCTCTGCCGATAGTCCAATCATTTTTTCGCAGTTTGGCGTGTGAGAGATAATATCTGGAATTGATTTTGCGAAAATATGAATATCCTTAACAGAGGGGCATCTCAATTAACAAGTTGGCCTAAGACTTCTGACTTTGGAGTGGACATATATCTCCATTGAGATCGATTTTATGGCAAACAATACATCAGAAGTGTGACTACGTAAGGGTGAGAGGGTTTTTTGTATCATGGGTTCTTTTAAACCCGTCAAATATGCTTCTTTTTGGCCCGCATGGGATTTTCTTTTAATTATCTCCCGGTCCAAATGAAATTCGCTTTCAACTAGTGCCACCTTAGCGGGTACTTCTTTGTAAGTTTTAAATTGATTTAACTTCAAATTTTCCCCAACTTAACTCCGTCTTAGACAACTAATGTTATTGACAAACAGCGCTAAGCTTAAAGGCCAAAGAGTGGGATATATTTACAAACAAAAATCAGTATACTTGCTCGCAGGTACATCTACGTATTATGTACAGGCTGTGACATTTCACATGATATTTAAATATTTTTGAGACTCTGATGAAGGTGCGTCGTAGATATATGAAAATTAAAATACAAATTTAAAGGGCAAAGTTCATAAACGGCGATCAAATTTAAGCCAACAACAATGAAATATCCCGCGGCAAATTCTTAATTATTTGTATCAAAGAAATTTGTGCTGAATTCGTCTCAGGATTGCTAATGGAACTTTTAAGTTGAACTTAAATATCTTACGGCCATTGACTCCAGTTCAGTGAAAAGAATTTAATTAAAAATAATTAATTATGCACATGAATTCATGAGTGGAAAAATGTCTACCCTAATCGCCCACGGTATTCGACTGGGCTGGGATTGGAGTGCGCTACCAAAAGTGTAAAAGTTTGCGTCACCATAACCTTAAGGATGGAACCAATTGAACACAGTGAACACATTATTGGCAGGTGTTGGATATAAATTTGTCTGCGATACTCGTGTCGGGGGCTAACTATCGATAAAGTGCTTAACAATATAATTTTGTTTTCTAGATCTTGCAAGCCTTCGAAGAACTGTGAATGGGTGGGCAGTTACACATCAAATGTTTCGCAGGTTCTATTTCCTTTTCGTCTGTGCAGAAGTCATTTGTAAAGACAGCTATCCTTTGGGTCATGTTTCCAATGATGCAGTGTCCAGTTTCTACCCCGTCGAGCATTCGTATTTGGTTTCAATTGTTGATGATTTCAATAACTTACTTATTGATGTACACGACTGAGTCCACTAAACTTTCTCGTTTATTTCTAGTCGCACGTAATTTGCCAGGTTATTCCATTTATCGATGGATATAGAAAAGACGATAGGAAATGCAAAATACTAGATTAACACGTTGATACGAAAGAACGCATTGCATCTACTGTCTAAAAGAGCGAAGGGTCTCATTTTAAATACGTTTTAAATATCACCTAAGTCGTTATACAACCTACCTTACGGAAATAGGCATAAAGAATTTAACACTGTACGTACTCTGTTTTTTCGGCAACTTTTTACGGGGATAACTGCAGTCGCAGTGGCTTTATTTGTTGGACTACTGAGCGAAGGGTTTTTGATTTGATTTAAGGGTTTTCTTTCCACTTTATTACCTCTAGCGAACGTCTGACAAACAACCAAGAGTATAAATGCAATGGGCGCGCAATTAATCACACCTATGACAAATAAATAACATATAAAATGATCGCACTTTTAAGAAGAATAAAGCATTTTACACAGCGTAAAATGCTTTTAAGAAAGTTTCGCGCGACTCAGTCGTGCACACTTTTTTATCATAGTTTTTGAAAGTGATTTTTTTATAGCTTTTAGCCAATATTGCTATTTGACTATACATTTTAAGGTGCATATTATGTAGGCTTTGAAACCGGTAACTTTAAAAAATTGTGAATAAAATTAATGCACAAACTTGTGGCTCTGTTCTTTGTGACTAGATGAATAGATTCCATCCGTTACTGCCGACAGCTTTGTCTAAGAAAATCTGGGTTTTATGAAAGCGGTCCTTGTCTAAATAAAATTACGTAGGAGTTTTTAGAAGAGATGATGGTTTTCTAACATATTTTCCTACTTCCTGTTCCTGGTGTCAAAATATTTTGAATGTTGTAAAATGTTCTCTGACTCTTTCGTAAAATGAAAAAATATTACTAAATTTCGAGATGTTATGATCCGTTGTCACAGCTTTTATTTCTTTTTGATGAAACTTTTCAAACACACACTTGTTTTACTTTTCTATCTTACGGATGTCAAAGCATATCT
The DNA here is from genome assembly GCA_936431705.1 of Cheilosia pagana. Classification (NCBI taxonomy): domain Eukaryota; kingdom Metazoa; phylum Arthropoda; class Insecta; order Diptera; family Syrphidae; genus Cheilosia; species Cheilosia pagana. The sequence continues at coordinate 39,265,172 of OW386168.1, forward strand.
ACGATCTGATGTGATAGGATAGGAGAAGATTTGCACAACCGTGCTCTCCCGCGTCTCGTTATTGACTTGTAGGAGAATGTTCTGTTCTGCCTTTGAACACGCTATTGGCGCATTACCTTAAAGAGGATCAAATGACACCTTGCGAACGCTGTCTGCGACCAGTTCCGATATTCGAGACATATATGTTTTTGCGATCTTGCGAAGGAAATCTACTTGCTTGATATGCAAATTTGCGTATGCAACAGAGACCCGTTGTGACTTGTGAGTGTTTAATAATTTTTTCATCAGAGAATTAATAGACAAGAAATTGGAGCTTTAATTTGCGTAAGTGTACACAAAGCCATTTAAACAAATACATTTAAGCAAAATCTTCTTTCACTGCCATGTCCATACTTTAAAACTGGGGTCGAATGACTGTACTCATGAGCGAGCAATACGTCACTGAATTTAGTCACGTAGCACTCGATCACGGACTTGATCGAAAAGGATGTGCCTGAAACTTCTAACGTGTACATGACAGAAATAAGCAGCGATTATCTACCACCAGTCCATGCACAAATATTTTCCAATGGGAGACGCTTGCGAGTTAACATTTAAGACTTAAAGTGAATCAGATTAAGTTGGCTGATTGCTAAGAAATAAATACTAAATGTTGCTCCATGTCAAACCCAATGCTTGCTGGAAAATCAATACGGATTGGGTTGGCAATTTTAACGTGATGCATGTACAAATCCACATTCAAACAGAACAACTGTACAACTGTACGTCTAGTTAATGAGATCGAACATTTAGACTGCCACTAAATGCACAATCACATAGACGGGTATAGTCCCTTAAAAAAAATCTATTTTATATCTCCTGCTTGGTTAAGACATTTAAAACTGAATTAAAATGTATTGTATTCAAATGTATTCAAGTATCCCTGGGCCTGGGACATATTTTGTCAGTTTGTTTTTGTAGCCAACATTGCAATGTGGGAACTCGCTTACCAAGAAATTAAACAGCAATCTTCCTTCCTGGAAATTTGAGTTTTAATAACAATGGTGTAGTCGCTGTGTGTATTATTGTGTTCACATTCCGATGATTGACAGATCCTTGTCAGCCAATGGTTCTCAGAATGCTTTTTTCCGTGAAAAATTTCGATTGAGATTATTTTTTTTTTGTGTTCACAAACTCGTTGGATTTATTTCAGTAACAAGAAAAAGAGAGAGGGGTTGATAAAAACAGAGATTAATTTCCACAGTTGGGATTTTAATTTGTATTATACCAACCAAAAGGCATATATTTTGGAGCGATATTTTTTTATCAGAATCGCCACCGCTCGGTTGGGTTTAAGTCTCAGGTATCCATCGCAATTGCAGGGTTTTTCGATTTAAATACCATTTCAAGCAGAAATATTTGAAAGAGGGGTTATTTTTTGCCCCGTCATCACCACTCTCAAAAGACTGATACATACCACTGAATTTTAAGTGCACATTTTTGGGGGCATTGGTGAAGATCTAAACTACAAGCAAAGCGAGGATTTCTTGAGATAATTTTAAATCAATGTTAAGGCCCAGAAACCAGACCCTTTCCAATGGATAGACCGTATATGTAGGTATTCCTTCATTCATTCCATAAAAGACTTTAAACCACATGGTAGTTTTGTCCCTCTACACTGTTTTACTACTCAGACAATTTACTAACCTTCAAAACCTTACCCCCCAAATCGCTAACAGGGACACATATTTTCTTCATATCCGCAGGACCGAAAAAGAGCGCCTTCGCGGATACTTCCGTCTATCAACGAAACGCTTAAAGAAATCCCGCCAAGACAGCCAAGAGGAATCCATTGAAAAGGACGAAAACACAACCACCACACAGACAACAACAATCATTCAAAATGGCGGAAGTACCATCCATGGCATTGACTCGAAACACAAGCAACACTATCGCTATACCTCGGCAGCAATAGCATCGAAGGACACCGCCAACAACCAAGGGTCTATTAAAATCAATGTCATCGGCGATGGCACTAAGAAGACATCATCGGCAGCCGCTCGCAATTGTGGATACGGTGTCGCCACGCACTCGAAGATGGCATCATCGGCACCCAATCACAAGGTAATGAATGGTCTTCGTCCTGCTGCTGGCATTCGTAAAGCGAAAAACTCCATTGATTCTGTCAATAACTCCTGTTCGAACATAACAGCCAGCACATACTGCAACAATAGCATAAACGATGCAGGTAGTGGTTACGATGGTGAGACCTCATCTATCGTAAGTGGTATGACAGGCACTACCGACAAGGATATCTATTTCGAGAAGAAGTGGGAAAGCGTAAACGGTGCACCGCATCTACTGCGGCACAAGGACGCATCCTTCTCTGACTGCGGATCGTTCTCTCGCATGGATTCGTCCAGCACACTGGAGCGAGACCTGGAAATCATCGATTTATTGGAGCGTGAGCGTAGCATGGACATCCAAGACATGATGGAGCGTGAGAAGCGCAATGAAACCATGCGCCTGATGAGTGCCGGTGGCAGTGAAAGACGCCGGCTGCCGGATTTGCAGAAAATCTGCAAATCCCCAAAATCCAAAATGGATCCGTACTCGTATGAAAAGGTGACGCCTGGCATTTTGTCACATGCAAATGCTTCACAGCTGCCTCCAACAGAGGACAATGTTATTGCCAACAAGAACGTCGTGGATGGGGGCGACGAGTGCGTTGAGGTCGGAGCAGCTGATTTTTTTAATGACGACTACCAGCCACCAACGTCAATAGCGGTGTCAAACCCACCCTCCTACTATCACCATCATTCGCGTCGGTTGAGCCGGAAAAGCTCCCACCACAGCAGCCATTCAAACCGATCGAAGAGGGATAGTTTCAATTCGCTCAATGGCGACCTAATGGCCGGGGCGTTCGGCGAACTGGATCCCACCCAACCGCTGAGCAAAATGTCTGTGATAGAGAGCCGTATGCGACGAAGTAGTGGCCGTACATCGAGTATCTCATCGTCAGGACGGAGTTCCCTCAAGTCCAGAGATTATCAGCCACAGCACTCGCATCCCGAGCTGGACTTTAGAGAGAACATTTTCGCGGAACTGTAAGAGGAGTGGTGGTTTTAGTTTCTGAGCGACAATTTTCGAAAACCTCTTTTGTTCACGGTTTAGTTTTGGGAGTGGACGAAGGAGAGATGTGTCATTGGGAGTGTAACCTGTGCTGGCTTTTTTCGACAACTTCGACAACTATCAGCAATTGAGTGCAAACTCCCTGTGCTGCTTAAAAAATTACCTGAATGTGCACCCCCTACTGTGTGTCCTCTCTCGTCTACACTCGAATAGCTGATTTTTGAAAATGAACGTTTTTCCAGCATACCTATCTTTACTAGTCTACTCTACAACTCCGCCATGTGCATTTTCTTACAAAAACAAAAATATTCTGCACACTCTGATGGATATATAGTGACGCTTAGAGGAAGCCAGTTTTTTATACAAAATACAAAATAACTTCAAATTATTATATAATCAAACGAAACTTTGAGAACAAAATACATATAGAAAATATAAAAAAAATATTTTTTTACATTTTCAACATCCTTGCGAGGGAAAATAATTTTTGTAAACAAATACTACAACTAGAAAATTAATCCATTTAGAAATACAAATATATTTGGCATTTGCATAAAGTTGATGTTAAAAGTACGTTAAAAACAACTTCGATGTTAAAAATAATTCAAATATAATTTATTGCATGTGCAATTTGAACAAAAAATCCAATTATGTTGTTTATAATATTCGATGACATGCAAACAAATATATATTTATATTTAATGTTACATTTAATGTTAAAGTAATATATTTGTGAAAAGAAAAATAACGTTTTCAGTGTGAAATAAAATACTAGTTATAACATTTTGGAAATTTATACCTAATTGGTAAGCTAAGCATTTTTTTATTGTGCCAACTACTTAAGGGATAACCGTAATTAATTTAATTAAAAACTGAATTTTTAAAATAACATGTAACGCATACCTGAGGTATACAAATGTGTTGTGGAATAAAAATATATAAATATGGGTATTTGACCAGCGAGCTGTGGCGTGGTCGTAATTTGTATTAGCTAAATGTAGCTAAAGAAAATCTTTAATATGAAATTTGAATATAAACTAAAAACCATACTAACAAACTAATGGAAAAATAATAATTCTTATGAGCCCCAAGAATTAACAAAAGAAAAAAAAACGAATATAAATAACATATATAACTTTGTTCTAGATTTAAGGGCAAATTGTTTTTAAAAATAATACATAACACTAAAATGTTGGATGAAAAATAATAAAAACTATGAAATATAATATTTGTGATTATAAATCGGGGGATTTTATTTACCTTGTGCACTAGCGGACACGATTTGAGACGGAGCACTGACCGAAGCTGGTTTCTTTGGAATCCGGTGAGGGTCCTCAGTTTTGGTAAGTACCTTGAAAAAAATTAAATAAACAAAACTGCCCATACAGACCCTGATACCTATTACTCACTTTTTACAAATAATGATAGGACAGACTTTTACACCTATGAGTATGAAATCCCGTGAGCTAAAATAGTATTCCAGTATAGCATCACTGTTTTGGAATTTCTGATAAATACGTCGAGCTGTGTGTGAAACTACTGACGGAGGTATTTATAGACAAGCGTGACTTTGTTTCTGCACCTTGAACTCTTTTGAGAGAGACATTTTTTTAAAGGTATTCAGGCCCGATGCAAATGTCACCAAAACTGCACGTCAATCGTTTTACATGTTTTGAAAATGTTAGGCAAATGATCACCGATCCATTCAAACTTCCGATTATCTTCAGATGTATCCCTAGGATTACCGCAGTGCCGTTTTACTCTGTTGGCATACCTAGGCAAAATGAGGCCCCAAACACCATTGACCAACTTGAATACTCTAACAATTCAGCTATTAGAAAAAACACAACCATGAGTTGTTTCAGTTGCAGTCAATGGGCCTTGTTAGCTTTAAATCTGCATTTTTATATATTAACAATTATTATCTCTCATGGACTAATCGAAAAAGCTTTTCATAGAAAAAGTTCGATGCAACAAGTTCTCTTTCGCAACATATTGTTATTTATTGCCTCGCAAAAGATACTGTCGTAAAATATAGATAGATATAGATATTATAAACGCATAAACATTTTCCGCTCACAAGAATTTTCGTCGAATCACAACATAACGAATTTATGTAAACGGTGCATTTATTCCAGGAAACACGTCATCGTTCTTCAAGTTTTCAAATTAATTACTTCGCAATATTACAAAGGTCACGTGTACAACCCTGAGCGGAACAAAAAGGGATAGCGTAATGAAATCAACGTGTGTCAGCTACCACCTGATTGCGTTTCTCCTGTTTTGTCTGCTGAGAACGAATGTGATTTTTTAACAATAAGGACTGTTATAAGCGCAGAGTTGTTTTACCTCCAGGTGAGTTGGGAACATATTACAAAAGAAAGCAGGGGTTGAATTACCGCATCCGTGATCGAGTAATACGTGACTGAATTTGTTAGTGTTTTGCATGTAAAATCAACAGAATTCATTGACGTATTGCTCGCTCACGGGTGCGGTAATTCGATCACAGGTCTGCCTGTGGAATGTCAGTTAATTCGAGGCAGCTTGATAAAAACTTGCGGCGATTGCAATGCAAAAATGCGCATGTAAGTCTTCATTGGAATGTGAAAATATCGTGCATGACTGGGTCGTACATAACTTGCGTGAAAAAATTTGGAATACATTTAAATTGTGGTGGAATGCGTTGAAAAAGTCGTCATCTTTTGTCAAAAATTGAATTTGCTTCCAAGGGTAATTATCACTCGATGGAAGCAAGACGGATGCAGGATCAAGAAAACATCCTCGACACAAAATATCTCCACTGGCAACTCTATATCTCTGCACAAAGCGCTACATTTCGGCACAGTGAGGTTGACTCCTAGGCCGAGACTTTAGACAAAATGTGTATGGGATAGAATATGGATGGCGTGACACCTCAGAGTCGTCTTTGAAAGGTATAAACTTGATAAAAATTGCTTAAGCAAAAATTGAATCGTCAATATTAACAGGAACGGCTTTAAATGAAAAGCATGCGGTTTCAATTTTTAATTTAAAGTAAATGCTCTGTACTGTACTTAGATTTAACCTATAGTGAAGGACAACCACGAACTACAACAGGTCTGCTGTATTTAAACATCTTTAAGCCTTTATTATTATTAGTACTGTCTGTTTGTATATGGATGTGGATTTCTTAACGAATCATGCCAAAACCACTGACCCAATCCATATATATTTTCCAGTAATTATTCAGAGCGTTATACGGCAAGATATAGTTTTTAATTCACTGCAATCGGGAACTTCGTTTAGAAAGTTGTGAGATTTAAGGTTTTCTTGTTTTTTTCTCCCAATATAGACCACAATTGAAGCATATACGAAGAGGTATTTTTCACACCAAGGTTTTTAAATTGAGTTGGGGTTGAACAAGATACATATCTACATTATGTATACCTACTTAAGTAATAAATTAAATTGCTCAACATCATCCCCCGTGAAACTTCAGCAATTACCAACACCAGCGGCTGATATAATTATGTCTACAAAAGGATTATAATTGAATCACCGGCAGAACAGCAGTATTCTCTGGGCCAAATTAATTTAATTATCGCTGCATTTCCGTAGGCACAAAGAGACAGAACTCTCTTCTCATATAAAGACAGTCATGTCTACCTGTTTCGACAATTAAGCAATAGAGTAGGCCATACTGTAGACAAAAGCGAACTATAGATCAAAACCAATGTGTGATGTATGTTTTACGTAATGGGAATTATTTTACAGTCGATAATGATAATGTAGATTATATTGATAAAAAGATACAAAAATGTTTTATTGAACATAACCCTCTGGTGATACACAGAAAATGAACGAAGTTGCCAGCTATTAAAATTAAACACAGGATTGTTTTGTTTATAAAACTGTTCTTTACCCGACTTAAATAATTATTTAGAATGTTAGTAATGTTGTATTAAATTTAAAAAAAATTTCTTAATAAGTAGGTAGTTAGTTTGCTAGTGTAGGATTGCCAAAAATATTGTAAGTTGGGCTAACTATATATTTTATTTTATTTTTTACCATAGACGGATAAAAATTACATTAAAAAAAACCAAATGCCTCGAGAAAGTCATTTATACCGAAGTAGTGTGTATATACGGCCGGTGACTGGTCATGCGCAGTGGCTTAGTGGTAGTGTGTTGGGCTACTAAGCGAGGGGTCCCAGGTTCGAGTCCCGAAAGAACCATATTACATCTTTAGGTTTTTTTCCACTGCGCCACCTCTCGCGAACGTCTGACAAACATTCGAGAGTAAAACTGTCATGAAAGAACCGTTTGGAATCAGCGTAAAATTGAAGATCCCTTCCATTAGTCCCAAAAATTGAAAACCCACACAAAATGAATGGTTGTGAGAAGCTAGGCCTTGGGTCCCATAGACCTGTGGCGGCAAAATATTTATTTATTTATTTTGACTAGTCATGAAGATTGCATCAAAAGCTTCAAAACAAGCTATACCCGCTTGAAATGAAAAAGTGAAACGATTTATACTGCAATGTGCAGTGAATCGCCTGTTTGTCACGCAATTATTTCAAAGCTATGTAACCATTCTATTGAAAAGATCAGTTGTTTTTGTAAAACTTTTTTAATGACAAAAAAATCATGTTTGCACGAATGTAATTTACATCTCGATTATCTTTGCATCATAACATCGGTGCTCCCGAAGCCTTAAAGCTGTTTTTACAATTTATTTTCACTCACAGTTATTATTTAATTGAATTTGCTGATGCTAACGATTTTAGCTACATTAAGACGTGATTTTCCAGAGTAGTAAAAATAGCAATTGGACAATATCTACTAAAAATAATAATAACTACCATTCCTTGTGATATCTAGAGCCTTTCTTAATTATTATTTCAAGAACCAAGCGATAGTCACTGCGAGTTCCACGAATCAATCTATGGTTCTTTCGCGAGTTCATTTATGAGTCCCACGCGATAAATATGTAGATACTTTATACCAAAATAACTGATGTTTCGGTGCATTATGCTTATTTTCATTTTTAGGCGATAGTGAATGACATAAACACCCAGAAGAAGAACATGCGTGATTTTCGTGACGCCTTTATATTTTTCTGACAGGATTCAGCAAAATGTTGTAGCTGCTTCTTGGTTATACAGGAATACTAAAAATAAATTCTGAAAATAATTTTTTATCACATTTTGTTTGACAATTGTCATTACACTTTATGTTTGCACATAACTAAGTCCATCTCCTTCATCAGAAATATTTAATATCGCAAAAGGTTGTACAACATTTAAATAAGCTGGTTAATTTTCTTGATAGTAAAAATATTAATATTTTTTTTATTATTTATTAAGTACAAATTAAGAACAACACAATTTTATATTCAAATTATTACACATGAAACTATGCATACAAATTGTACATTTAAGCATGGCGTAGCCGTCTGCGGAGATTTGACAACAAATTTAACAATAATTTTATACATTAATGTCAATAAAGCAAAAAATAGCTGAAGTAGTTTACATTTAAAAGTTTTCATCATTAATTCGTTTTCTATAATTAAGAGCAGTCTCACAGTACGAGGCAGGTGTACTCCAATTACGACTATCGTTAAGAATATTTTTTAGTTCCTCCAATACCAGTGTGTTGGCACCAAAGTGATTACGCCGTATTTCCTTCATGATGGGGCAGGATCCGATAAAATGTATCGCGTCTTCGTTTTCCCCAGTGTTACACAAACTGCAGCGCTGTGGAAGGTCATCCCGATGTGGCATCCAATTAAGCTTGAGTAGTTCTCCTCGCGCTCGAATTACCAGTGATATTTGGGCAGTATTGAGGTTAGTGTTCAGATAGGCCATATGTTGATGCTGGAATTGTTTGTATAAACGGCGTGTGCTTGAGTTTTCCGCTAGGCTAACATTTTCAATTCTTATGGCCTTTTCTACCTCCAATATTAATAGTGATAAAGATAATATAACTTATGGCCAATTTAAGTTATATTTAGTAAAGCGCGCCAACACAAATTTGGTTCGTTTTACATCTGAGTTTTTATTGGCTTAGGTTAAGCAATTGACGTTTATGGAGAGAAGCCGATCTCTCGACTGAGTCGTAATAACTAGGATGACACTTCGATTGTATGGTTGACGTAGCAAAAGTGACATGACCTCACACTATAGTTTTAAGAACACTACAGTTTTGAACAAAAAATTAATAAAATAAATCAAACATAGGCCTCTCTATTAGTAGGTAACAGTTTTAAAATTGTATGTTCACAGTGTTATCGAATGTAGCAAGAAGAAAAGTTAAAAAAAAATACGCAATCCAATTGTACTAGATGTACTTCATCACAAATGCTTGCAGACCTTTAGGCGAATTTGCGCAGGTTTAGAAGAAATTATTTGTCAATAAAACAGATTTATTACATTTTGTAAAATAAGAAATATGAACTACGTGACGGAATGACGCTTTATCTCTGAAAAAGATGAATTAATTGTTTCAATTTGTAATATAGTTTTAAAAAAAATGTTTTTTTTAAAAGAGACTCGTCTTACGATCCTTCTCCTCAAAACGGACTGCTGCCCCAAAGTCATAAAAAAATGTACTTTCTAAACATTCGTCAAATTTTACACTACGTTTTGAGACTCATTGTCAATATCTAGAAAACAATTTTTTAAATATTTTCTTTTATTTTATTAACGGCATAATTTTTTTTCAATAAATAGTTGCACAAATATTACACAGAATTTTTAATCCAAATTTATAGTTCTCCAAAAATAGATATTCTCCCCCGATTCGTATCGTTCGGGCGTTTAGAAGTTATACGCCAAGTCGCCACTCGAGAATTTAACATGCGATACCTGGTTCGATGGGGAATACTGAACCCCCAAAAGATTGGACACAGCTTCGGTTTGTTCGGGACTCTGGGCGGCAGCAGTTGTACTCTGTACAGGAGCTGCTGTTGGCTGGGCTAGCGGTTGAGCCTGAGCGTATTGTGGTTGTTGTACCTGCTGCTGCTGTTGTTGTTGTTGCTGTGGTTGACTTGCCTCAGCTTGGTTATAGTACTGAGCTTGTTGTTGTTGTTGCAGGTAAGCGGCGAATTCCTGAGCTGATAAGAACTGTTGCTGATCCTGGGGCTGGGGCTGAGCCTGTGGCTGAGCATAAGCTGGATTCTGATACTGTGGCTGGTACTGTTGAGGGAACGCACTTTGATATTGGGGTTGATATTGTTGCGGCTGGGGTTGTGCTTGCTGTTGCGGTTGATATTGTTGTTGTTGTGGATAGTAAGCTGGCTGTTGGGGTTGGAATTGTGATGGTTGCTGGTAGGTGGTGTACTGTGGCGTTGCGGGGAACTGGAATTATAATCCATATTTAATTATTGCATCTTTTTACAAGTAGTTTTTTTTGCTTAAACTAGAAAAAAATAAGAATGGTTGTAGGTTTATTGTTCGCTCTGAATAGACAATTGTTCCATGCATGCCTGTTATCAGGCAGTAAGTATCAAATATGTTAACACAAAAGGTTTGTGTTTTGGTTTTTTGTATAATTGCGGTTGGTATAAATACCCCCATTGGGATGGCAGATGCATTTAGTTGATAGACGTGCAGTGAGTCTGTATAAATAAATAAATTTCCTAGTTAAGAACCGAGAATGGAGTTGGCTAAAATATGGAATCAGTTAAGCCTGTTCGTTGGATTGCTCATTTGCTGGACTAAAGCTTTACCTTTAGACATGGAAGTAAGGAGTGTTGTTAATTTTACCTTTAAGATCAGCTTTATCAATCTTTCACTTAACTATGTGTAGATATAACTTCAATTTATTTTAAATATTTAAAATCCATAAATACCGATTAACCGCGAAAACGATTCCGTGAAACAAAAAGAATTTCGTGATTAACAAAATGGCCGACAATTTATGTGACAAATCAAAGCGTTGGTATTGAAAAGACGTCCATCATAAGATTAAAAAAGAAAAGTCTCTTCCTAGTTTGATTAATAAAATGAAAAATAGTTTGAAAAGTTTCAATTTCACTTTTTTGTTTCTTTTGCGACTGAAAATTTCTCAAAAGGGAACAATTTAATGGTCTGGTATCACTGAAAACTTGTCAATTTTAAGCGTCACTTCAATTTCTGCATCGGTACCTCTGTGGCATATGCATTTCCATGCCTTACAAAGATTTTCTTGTCAATTCTGACATCAGATGTAGCGTTCCTTTAATAAAATGATTCAGTGATATTGGATAGGGGAATTTTCCCTTCAGATGGATGCAAAGGAAGATTTTCGCCTATTGAAGCAAATAAATGCAAATTTTGGTTTGGTTTTTGAATATAGCTTGAATTGTCTTGCTTTAATGAAACGAGTGCATTGTTAAAACAAAAAAAAACACTACAAAGTTTCTTTAAATTTATCACTGCAATTTTTAAAATAAAAACTCCTTTTTCTTTGCTTGTTCAAGTTAAAAAACCTTAGCAAATACTTTTCTATTCTTTCTCAAAATTCCACAAATCTCGCGGTCCTTTTCAAAAAATTATGGGGAAGAAATGTATTCCCCTTATTCATAACTATTTTGAGGAGACACTTATTGTGGGAATATTGCAAATACTATTTTCTTAGACTGAGCCTTGGAACGAAAGGACATTTTCAACCCTATGATTAGGAATACTGGGAATACTCATATCGATGATCTGACAACACTTTTTATATTTTCAGACAGCACAAATGGCTGTAATGAGCGGGATTAACTTGGCCATGGATGCGGCAGATAAAGTAAAGGGTGAGGTTGGTAGCAGCGACGAAGTCGCCATTGCAGGACTGCAGTTGAAGCACTCCCATTATGGTCGCTTTGGTGATGTTGGCACCGATGACCGTAGTCGACGACGTCGATCTGCAAATGAAAACGAAGCATTGCCGCATGAACACCGTGACAAGCGATCGCCATGCAACGCAGCTACACGATCAACTACTGTTGCATCCGAAGTTGACGAAGATATAGAAACAAGCGGAAATATTAAAGCTAAAGAAACTGGAGGTCGTCGCAGGCGTTCGCCAAATGAAAACGATATGGATATGGATAGATATGAAAACGATCAATTTGCACTTGATAAGCAGTCTCAACAATTTTCCGAGGCAATCCGTCAAATTTTGAAAAATACCTTGGACATGATTTCTGGGGTAATAGAAAAAATCCAAAAGAGAATTTCGCAGCCAGATAGTCTCAACGAAAGTGAGAGTGTAATTTATTAAACATCTTGTATTAATTACTCGGGTTCGTTTACATTTTTCTCCCTATTTTTAACCGGTGTTATATTTATTTTGCTTTAGGGACAAAGTTTACAACTCTTGGAGGAGATTAATTTTTCAGCAAAGGTTCATTGTGGTGTGGTTAAGGGAAATTGAGACGTTGTTCAACCTTTTGACTCCTTTTAATTAAATATTGTGGAAAATGATCCAAGGTCTTTTTTTCTTCGTAGTCATTAGCAATGGTAGAACGTAGACAACTTGATAGTCGAGAAAGTGGTGGCGCTCTTTGAAAGGGGAAAAGTTTCACAAAAGGTAATGATGGAGATGAATAGCTGGAAAATTGAGTAAAGCAAGAGCCACTAGGACTTGGGATATGGAAAGTGTTTTTTACTTGGGGGAAAATTGGATATTTGAAAAGAGATTAAGCGAACTTTTCGGTGAAAGATGTAGCAAGTGCAAGCTGCATTCGGACAGTTGCTTTGGTTTTCTGCGACAGCAAAGTAGATACTCTATGTCAGGTTAGAAGGTGTCAAAGAGAAGTTAAGGTTTGGCTCTCGCATTGCCGCTAAGAGGAAATGAAGAGCTTAAAGGTGAGCACACTTTAAATGGTTGCTTTTGAGATTGAAACGAAAAGACCGCCTCTATCAAAGGTAGATCTAGCAACTGCATCTTGGTGGAGAAGAACAGGTTCAAACCATATTTAAACTCAATTGCAGCTGCTTAACTACGGAGTCACATGCGGTGCACATCAAGGCAATATAGTTGGGAAAAATGTACAGTAAATACAAAGTAATATTTTCTGCAGGTGACGAAGCGATGAAGCGGATTTTGGTTTAAATTTCGAGCCCAAGTCTAGCACCGCTTCAAGGTCTAAAAACAATTTAATTCTCAAATGGGATTAATGAAAAAATAATTCAATATTTTCTTAAGGCAATCAACTTGAGCTGGGTTCGATAAATTAAGCCTGACAGATAATCCCCTTGCGTGGGAGCAGATTAGTGATGGTTAAAGAGCTGACAGAAAACAATTACCCAACAGATGGTAATTGGTAAGTGTGGTGACTAGTGGCCATGAATTGATAGCTAGATAGTGGAAATTTTAATGAAATAGGCTTTAGTTTTGATCTTAATAATTTCCACCTACAAAAAGACAAAAACAAGCAGCGAAATGTAAATTTTGTAGTACAGAAAAAAATTGATAAGACATAATTTTTTCAAACAATTATTTTACTAATTTAGCAGAAGCGCAGGTTCTTGGAAAGCCTTTCAAATTAAAATCTCAACAAGAACTAAGGACGAACTTTCACACGATATTTTCTTTAAATCCATTCAGCTGTTGCAAGGTTTGTGCTCTGTAAGCGTATTAAGATCAGCTCATATAAGTGATAGGGTAGTTTTTAGAACGGAGTAACATTCTCTGAGAAATTCAGATCAGAACAATGGATACCTCATTCAAATTCGCTAAAGGTTTCTCGAGATTAGCGGAAACAAAGATGGTTAAAAACAACGATCAGGGAGACAGTAGTATGGTAACTTGGTCTGTTGGCAAGCAACCTTAGAGAATAATTTTCTAAATGAATGAGAATGACCTGTATAATGAGCTGATGTACCACACTAATTTAAATAAAATCAGCACAACCAGGACAAGTTTGTTGAAGACTTGAAAGTATTCCTTGACGACACTGGATGGAAAAAAATCGTTGCTCTGTCACAGAATTAACCTAGAGTTATATAAAAGTTATGAAATGATTCCAATTGAAGCGAAGAACATTCAGCGTAGGACTTTAAGACGAAGGCTGCCATATTTTCCCATTTTTTCTGTACTAAATTTGAAACAACCATAGCAACTATGAAAAGAAAACTCTTGTGCCAGTAAAAAAAGTATTTGACCAACCATTCGTTGACCATAGCTTCTCACAAACATTAATTGGAAGAGACCTGCGTTTTTATGCCGAATCTGTATGACTGAGTGAAAAAGCTTTTCCTTGGTAGGTTTAAAAATCTAGTACACTTTCCACTAAAACTACAACACCAGACCTATTTCGAACACTCAATCACTCCACAATACTGTCCACTGCAAATGGACTCCTTTCCACGAAAACCCTTTCGATTTACTTTGATACTTTGATACTTTGTAAATAAAAAAAACAGAACTGGGTACTCCTCCTACCTGTGGCTGTTGCACCTGAGGCTGTTGGGCCACTTGTTGGGGTTGCTGCTGTTGCAATGGTTGAGCCTGCTGTTGTTGTAGCTGCTGTTGGCGTTGGCCTCCGAAGTACCGCGTGAATGTCTGCTGCAAACCAGGAGCCTTCAAGCTAAACGAGTTCGAATTGGCATCCGTGTGAAAAGCCAACTGTGCCACAGATTGGCCACACAACATTCCAAGGACCAGCGCTACAGCCAACAGTGATGATGTTTGGGGAAACATTTTCTGTTACTTTTCTTTTTATTATTTGCTGCGTTTATATCCTTTTTTGGTGTGAAATAAGAAGAAGTTATATAAGCGAATCCCGACGACGTGTCAAACAGAAACTCACACAAAGCCCGAACGAAAGAGGTAATCAACGATGCCGTACACTTCGTGAACTTAAGCTAATCACGTTTAAGTGGTATCTGACTTTGATCGGCTTCGGTCGAGTGGGTTTTATATTATTTCTTGGTTAACCAGAGACAGTTGGTGGTAAGGCTGCTGGGCCAACACCGCCCCTCTCCCAAAAGAGTTTCTACCCCATCCACCCACTGTTTTGGCCTTTTGTATTATTCATGACAGGCTGTCGTCGCATTATGTGGGCTAGCAAAATGAAAAAGAAGTTGAAGAAGCGGCGTAATCCCGTGTGTTTCACTTTCGATTTTGTTTCGTATTTTCATTTTATTTTTCTTGTGAATGTGTGCGTGTTTGTTTTTAATCGGATTTTCTGTGCACAGCACATAGAATGGCGTAATTATTACCGGACAGCGGACAGTCTTATGAACCAAGTGTACGACCAAGTGTACGATTTTAATTATGGCACAGGTGATGTGCCGATGTATTTTTGTATTTCTCGCGGTGAAATGTCATTTTAATAGCACAAATGGAACTGTCATTGTTTTGTCATATCACAGCCGTGTGTCGATGGGTATGAAGTAGGAAGTGACCGTTTTATGAATTTTTGCAGCACATTGTGGAGCAAATATTTTTATTTCATTCAAATTGAATATGCAAATGAATGGAATTACTTTTGTGATTGTTTGAATTTAAAACTACGATAAGATCCAGTGAATGTGTGTTTTTTGAGTTCGTTTCAGCTGGGAATCGATTTCAAAAGTCAGTGTCCTTGATGGGAGGAATAATTGGACGCAGTGGTAGATCGGTAGATAAGACTCTGAATTTGTGTTAGCTTAAGACAAAAGAACTACCTCCTGAACATACTGATGGGGTGGGCAATGGCATTGCCCCTGTTCGTAAATATATGCGTAAGAAGAAAAAAAACAATTTTAATAGGTGTAGGAGAAATACTTGTTGTGCTCCTTTTCGGGGTCAAACAATTTAACTATTGATCGCTAAATCCTGTACCTGCAACTGGAAGCTGCATTTTGGTAGCTCATCGAATTATTAAGGAGTGACGACTGGCAGAATCTTACTAATAATAACTGGCATCAGATTGCTTGAGTTTAAAATGAAAATACATTTTAGGATTGTCCCGGAGTCTCTTAAAAAAATAAATTCGATGTGTATTGTGCGTTTGATGGTCACTAACGAGGTAGTCGAAACCACAGCACGAAATTCATAGTGAAAGAGCGGTGGTATGTTGATGACTACTTCTGCCTCAAAAAAATGTAACAGCAAGGCCAGCGAAGCATGTGTTTCGAGCCAGAAGACAAAAGGATTAGAGTGGGCTTCCAGGTATCGGCTTAGGGAGGTTATAGAAACAACAACCGAAGATTACATAAGTTTTGCAAGAAGGATACTGACTTTCATAAGACAGAATCTCAAGCACTTCGAAATAGCGACGGAAACCCTGTCATCAAATTCTAGGGAAAAGAAGTCGTTTTTGTATAGCAGTCTCAAGAAGGGATTAGGGCCGGCAGCTATGATGGTTAACCAGCGGACCTATCCAAAAATGAAGGTGATTTTTAGCCAATGCAAAAGTTGAAATAAGCTTGCTTGATGACTGAGCATGTGCATGCCACATCAATTATCTTTTAAGTCCTATATAAGAACTTTCGAGGTATTAAAGTCAATCTTAATACTGCATACTAGCGGACCCCCGCCAGCTTTGCTTGGAAGGAATCAAGGAATTTGTCCAAATGAAGTTTTTCTTTGTAAGAACCTGAACCGTAAATATCAATACAAAATGTGGAAAAATCAATGATCGTTAACAAAATTGAGAAGGAGAACAATTTTCTTTTCTATTTTTGAATGCGTGTCTGAATTTGTTTAAATAAAATATGTAGCATTTTTAAAATAAATGAAGACACTTATTTATGCATGTAATAAGAGAAATTTGCAAACTGCTGCAAGAGTTCGAAAGATTATTGTGGACATAAAATTTGTCCATTTAATTTTTTTGGTATATAGTTAGATGTACCCTCCAGGTTTGTCCGTGTCCTTTCGTATTAAGTCCCGCCTACATTTCGCAAAGTGTTTTTTTTTTAAGAGCTGATATAGTATTTTAATAATTTTGTTATAATAATTTTATTTATTTTTGTATTTTCCTATCCCGTTTAATTTTTGCAAAGTGCTTAGTTAAGGCAATGCAGTTCAAAGTTCCCTAATGCATCGAGCACCACCACTGTTCCGTTTTTTTCTTCTAAACCATTCCTAAACGAACAAAACAAAAAAATCATTCAAATCAGTCGAGCCGTTCTTGAGTTTTTACCAGACGTAGCGAACAGCGAACGACTGACAAACAACCGTCATGAAAGAGCTTATCAATTAGCCGTTAAAATGAAGATCCCTTCCCTTTGTCCCAGAAATAAACTCAAAACGAATAGTGAGCAGCTATAGACCTAGGGTCCTATGCAGACCTAATGTAACATTTTTTTTTCATATTTCGGCGAATGAGCATTTAAAAATTTGCTATTTAAATGCATTACATGTACTTATCAGTAGCGTCCACTATATTTTGTATAGGAAATTTTAAAAATTACCTTTTGGTTCAAGTACAAAATTTTCTGTTTAAGGTGATGAATTCAAGACGCGGTGGTTCCCGATCTTTCACTCAGAATTGAGATGTCGGATCCTCTAAAGTAAGTGGAAGTCGTCAACGAAATGTTTTTAAAACCCCAAGTCGTCAGTTGTCCTAAACTTTTGCACCTCCGAGACAACTTCAGCTTTCTTGCTAAGAAAACGCACCTCATACCGACCTGATTGAATGTCTATATGTTTGGGCATAACCTAAGAATGCGCAACATTTTTTTGAAATTTTGTACAACTTGATCTCTTGAGTACTAAACTCTACCTACTCCAACTCCAGTCATAGTTTCATTTCGAAAAGCCTATAAATCCCATACTTTGTGGTGACGCAGCTATCACGATAGCTATCACAGCGCTCTCTCATTCTAAATTGTCAGAAATCAGACACTTGGATGAGTTGCTAAAGTAGGAAAAAGGTAGTAAGTCGTACTATGAGACTTTAATGTCTTCACTAAACATTTTCCAAATTGTAAAGGATTGTAAATACTTCGATATACCCTTCGCCATTTAATACCAAAAAATACATTAGACCCTTAGACAAGCTTTGACATCACTTTTCCTACCCAAACTATGTAAAAGTTCCTGATAAATGTACAAAGGTTAAATCAGTTTATTCCATTTCCCTCACCGAGGATACATTTCCCTTCTACCACCCCCCACTCAAAGGGAAAACCCAAACAAATGGAGACGAAACTAATAATGGCAAATCTGTCTGAAAATATACAGTCTTCTTCGGTTTCATTAACAACACTGTCCGTATCCAATCCACCACCGAAAGAGAAAACTTTTAATGACAATAACATTGCAATGGTATATCACTTCTGGTCCTCCCTAGTCCCTACCCAAGAGCTACAATAATTGCAGTCAAGGATAGGGATATACTGAACATATACAATATACTTAAACTTATGTGGGTGTGTGTAACAAGTGACAGTTACAAAGTTAAAGCAAACCAATTTGTATGCTACATACGTATATGACAAGATGGCCGCAGGTCGAAAAGCCAACGCAACTGTAAGCCATGATGGATTCATTAGAAATTAGTTCTAAGACAGTAGCTATTCGTGACGGAGAAAAGGAAATATCCTTGGGGGAAACGTTTTATATGACTTAAATTTAAAATGACTTACTCTGGCGAGAGCAGATTAATGCGGGAGAGGAGGAAACGATGCGACGCTACGCTTGGTGAAATGAAAGCGCGGATGAAAATAAGATTGGCGCGTCGCAGAGAATAACTAAAAATAGAAGTAGCGAAGCAAATAGTCGTACCCAAGGTTTAGCACACCGGTGGAATATTAAATATCACAGTATTGAGGTAACATGTATACATTTCTGTCAATTAATCTAATTTGAAAATTGGAACAGAGTACACTTGGCGCCACTTTCTATTGTCGTCCTTCTCGCTTTGTTAATCTGTTAAGAAAATCGATAAATGTCTAGATGTCAACATAGATTATTATAAGAAACGATTTTAAGAACTGCAGACTAACTGCTAAAGCCGCTTTTTTTTAATTGGCGTCTAAAACGTCTAAGGGCAGCTTAGATTTCTCGGGCGGATAAATGGTAAGGACTAGGACTTAGAATACAAATTAAAAACTCGTACAATTAGTCGATATTCACGGACAACAAGAATCCCTTTGAGTATATCACAAATGTGTAGGTAGATATATCTTTTCTGATGAGGGCGTTACATCTACTCTGCAGTTTATTGCCATTTCGTTCCTTTCCAATGTCTCGAGCTATTCCTTCAGATTTCCTTCCGTTTTTTCGTTTCTTTGTAGTTTGGAATGTTTATCGTTTATATAAGTTGTTATTTTTGTTCATTGGAGCTCTGAAAGTAAGTCCATAGACCTGTAGCTTTTATGTCTCATCATAGTTCGAAATAACACTCTTAGAAGTTTTACTTCAACGTATGTCGCTTTTTCGCTTTATCGAAGTTCAAATCACTCCAAATAGACTCGACAGAGCTCAGCTAAAGTGCAAAATTTACTAAAGCGATTTGATAAGTATGCAAGCAAAAATCAATGATAAAGACGAGCCACTAAGAGTTCGTAAAATGTCCTTTGATACATGACATTGAACGTAGCTGACATCGGGGGACCTCATTTCCTTAAAAATTTACCTGGATTTCACCATTTGTTCACCACTATTGCATACAGGGATTTGAAGAATTCTCTCGCAAACCCATTCAGAGGGAACCAGGCTTCAAAAAACTGTCTCGTAAAGTGACTTCAGACTTGCTCCGAATCAGCCTTCGGGTATGCAACTATTTCTGTGAAGGTGCTCTAAAATGGTTTTCTCGGTGTATGTCTCGATTTTTGATTTATTTCGTCTTTTTTTTACTACCAGATCGCTAAATTTGAATGTCATGAAAACATCCTACAAAAATTAATTGATATGCCCCTAGCGCTTAAAATGTAGGCATCCTTAAAACGACTTGCATTAAAGACCTAGTGCGAATCTCAAAAAGCATCAAGGGCTTACTTTTCTGAGATTCCTTTTAAACTTCATCATCCACACCAGTTGCACTAGTTCCATGTACTTCTTCAATGATTTGAATCGTTCTCACTTATCCAATCTGCTAGGGGTATTCACAAGAATCAGCTAAACGCTTAAAAAGGATTTCCAAAATGCACATAAGCACTGATGGTTATCCTTGCAAAGATAAATATGGGAATTAATTACGAGACGACGTGGGTTGAGCTTTTGCAACAGTTTTCTTTCTTGCGATTCATGCATCTACGAATATCTATCTGAAAATATATCCTTCTAAAGGTGGATGCACCTTCAAGACAATCCATCCTGGGCATACCTTTGTTAATCGAACAAAGAGCATTATACATTGCAACACCCACACGTGCGCTATCCTTTTTTATACAGATTATAGATTTACGAACTTAGTGTCAGTGTAACGAAGGACTTCGCCCAGCAGCCATGAGCTAAGGTTATTTGAAATAGTTTTTATGACAACTGACATGTTGAAATAAAATATATACGACACGTTTCGTTGACTCTATTATCACAGCGGATATGGGCGACATAAAATGCCACGGACATTTGGGATTTTTTCCCCTGAAAAAAGATATGAATGGGATTTATGAGGACATCGGTATGATGCGACTATAAATAAAATTATATTCATGAAAAGCCGTGGGCTAACTGGTATTACTATGATCTGGACATTGAAATGTTGAATGGAATAGTGAACTGATGCAGGATTTCCAGGAATGCTGGTGCCTGACGATAGGACAAATATAGCTCAATCATTTAGTAAATCGCTCATGTCAATACACAAGCGGGCGCAATATACATATATACTGACATGGTTGGATTCTATTATTATTTGAAAAATAATTACTCGCCCCTTGGTGGATGTGTAATGTTAGGAAGTACTTTTACCATAGGTCCTTTGGCGCGTGTATTTCGCTCGGATAGGGAATGGGAATCCAATTAACTCGTATCCACAAGCTGTGATGAGATGATTGACATACTTGGATGTCAATGAAATTAGCTTGACCAAAAATGGACAATCTCTGCTTGTGTGTGTTGTTATAATGAGGGCTATAGGTGTAGCTAGATACAGGAATATTCACAAGCCCTAAGGAGTGCATGGTTGAATATGGCATTGTTAATTATGTTTTCATACATTTTTTGTATTAATGTGGTTCAATTATGACAATATGGTCATCATAATGCACGCAACTCGTTTTAATTAATCCGTGTTATCATATCCTATTATAGAGTTAAATTCATTAATAAGGATGAAAAGCGAGCACGACTCGGTTGGGCGAATGTTTCTTGTCTGAATAAAAAACCTTAAGTAGGTAAAAGATCATAACACTAAATGCCTATGAATAAATACTGATATTGGTACTCTTCTTGACAAATACTGAAAACTGATTAGCTTCTTCAATAAAAACAATACTGACGTAATAAAACATTTACGGCGAAAGAGAAACTTTTGATGCGAATATAATTAAAAAAGAAATATAAATAACACTTAAAAAAACTATAAATGATTTCTTTTTCCAAAACAAAAAACAGAAAGTTAAAAATAAATACGAAAAACTTTTGCCATCAATTGTAAAATTATTAGTATTTAAAATAACATAACATTTATAATCAAGCAACTAATATATAACAACTATAATGAAAATTAAAATAAACAGTTTTATTTTCCCACCATAGAAAATAAGTTTTTTATTGAAAAAGCGTTTTTCATCAGTTTTAATGACATTGAAAAAGTTCTGAATTTTGTACTGCATTCTTTTGTAGGTAAACAATTTACTATAAACGATTTTTTTTTGCATGTTCAAGTTGGCATCATTTAACATGGCAAAACAATAAATTGCTCCCAACTTTAAAAGCTCTTCCACGTACAAAAGTAACTTACTTTGCAGTAGCCTCGTTTCCAAGATGGAATAATTTTCGATGGTTAAATACTGACTTCAACATCCTCAGATTCGGGCAAAAAATGTAAATCACTACAGTTTGGGAAAAAAGACACAAGTTTGCACTATAACAAATGGGCTTATTGCTTCCAGACTTGAGAACTGGGCGAATCGGTTACAGTGAAAGCAGCCGTCATATTCACAGGCACAACTAAATTAAGTTTTAACTTAAATTGGTTGAAGATTTGAATGGATTATTGTGCATTTTATAAGGCGTTAGGTCTTATCGCCCAAAACCATAACGCCCAAATTGAAAAAATGTTATAACGCCCAAAACAAATTGAAATTTTAACAATTTTATTGCTGAAATGACAGCAAACTATGCAGAATTTACAACCAATTGTGAATACTAGTACCGCCCGTAGTCGAAATTCGACCAATTCTGCCTGTAGATAAAGTAACGAAAGCCAACTTGTTTTCTACATAATCTATTTATTACTTTTTTTTTTTTTTAAATGCTAAATCTTAATTTATATACCTTTCCGCTATGAAAGAAGATTGGAAAAGGGCAAAACATGAATGTTCGTTTCCATAGTAACACCTCGCAGATAACTCGGCAACGCCCCTGAAATAAGATTTTATGATTGCCTACTTTTAGGGGTAATTAAATTGCATACCTTTATGGGTTAATGAGACTCTCCAACAGGTTCTAATCTAAGATGATTAAATTCGTTACTATGGAAACATGACGGCGACAAATTGAATGGCAACAAAATGTTTTCGATTAACTGCAAACCATTTTGTATGGGAAATTCTTTACTTCATTTTACCAGTCTTAATGGCGACATATACCTACGATTTGTTGTTTGTGCACATCTATGGCAGAGTACCTTTCGAATGATATGAGTTTCATTCTCCTCATTTCATGATAAATACCTAAAAAGTGTACGGAAAATTTTGATGTTTACGTATTAATATAAGTATGAATGCATTTCATGTTTATTACTTTCCTAACTATAAAATTTGTTGTAAATTTGACTCCCACATGTTCTAAAATAGTTCTTGGGTGTTTGAATCATCGCCGTTTGTTCCATTTTAGAACTACTAGGAACGGATTTTCTCTACTTCACGCGCAATAGTCTTACAAAGCGGCATCTGACCTTTTCCATCAAAAAATAAAGAAAAAAACGCGCGTGGCTATCGACGGCGTGCGCCACTTGCAATTTTTATCGATTAATTCCTTGCCAATGTACCTAAAGCATTCGCGTGGAAAAAAATCAACATCAATTGAAGTGTGGCCAGGGAATGTAAAGCAGCGAAATATTGGCCGGTGACCAGTGGGCTTCTCTCGAGCCAGAAGTCCCTTTTTTATTAAAAAAATTATATGGGGAAACGACCTTTTGTATTTTATAAAAATGATATCTTCTTCATAAGCATGAAAGCTCGCAATCCAAATGGTAATTCAAACAACAATCCTTTCAACAATTAGCCCCATTGTCCAACGCTGCATTACGTCCAGTCAACAACGTTTACAAAATTTCTCGGCAACCCAAGCGCCCACTGTTATCACCATCTAATATACCTACAAGCTAAGCTCCTACATGCCCTCATAGCGCCGCCATGGCAGGCATATTTTTGCATCCCTCCCAGTAGCCAAGTTGTCCATACTAACATATACGACACGAAGCCATCGCCATGTACTGATGGCACAAATTACGTGACCAGCACTTTTGATTAATGTCATCGAGTACATTGTACTGTGCGCACACATTCCATGTCCAGCCAACCTGTGCTTCCAGCTCATTTGACTCCAATTCCAATCTCGGTCGGTCAAATCAAATCGCACGGCACAGCGAAATTTCTTATTAAAAGTGTGTGTACACACGTCTGCCTGGTGCGTCTGTCCGCTTTCGGGAGAAATTATTATTGCCGTGCTGTGGTGGCGGACGCGGATCATAATATGACAGCAAACAGTGTGTGTCTGTGACATAACAATGATGGTGTACGCTTCTGTTAAAATTTTAAGTGCGTGCGCATTTGAGAGCGACTGTTCATTTAGGCAGTATTAGTTAATAATATACTGCTGGCTCTACGGAGCGCTGCAATTTAATTGACGCGATAGTTGGGCTGTGATGTAAGGTCACACCACTTTAGATGGATTTATAGCCTGTTATCTAATATACATACGAATGACGGCGCACGCAATGGGCTACGAGGTAGTGGGGCTTAAAGATGGGTTAAAGAATCCCTTACTATAACGTGTGATACCGGATACTTTAAGGATAACGTGGATGGATGAAGTGCGGCAATCATCCATTGCATGCCACAATATGGTATACAAGAAAGCTACCTACGAATTCTTTCGTAGAATCTACACTCGCCTTTTGGTGGAAATACTATGACTACCAGATGAATATCATCGGGGTGTACCAACCTAGTGATCCAAATAAGACTTTCCTATACAATAACTCATTTCGGTCGGCATTTGCAATTTGAGCGGGCGAATATCCCACTTTAATTTGGAAGAATCAAGTTGCCGTACCGCGTTGCTACATTCCTAGTCATCCTGCAGTGGGGTAGGAACCAAACTTCGTGTTAGGGACTCACGAAACCACACTTGTGCTTAGACCGCATATCTACATTAAGAAAGCCACCACTGCCAACCATACCTACCTCAGAGCAGGTAAAAGATGCCTCATTTTTATTGTTCGGAAAAAACGCTTAGCCCATAGAGTATCCTTAACCATTTGTCTGTCTTGAATTTCCATCTAAAACTACTTCCGACGAGTAACTTGCACCACACAATATAAATTCTACATGATACCGTTGCACATCTATTTAAATGGACTGCTCATTTTCCAGCTCTGACCGCAAGATAAGCCTCATAGATCAGCTTAATACCACCTTTGGTATTCATACCAGACCCACGAAGACCAACCCCTTACCAAGCAACCACAATAAGTTCAAATCGGAGCCATGTAAATTCGCAGAGAATATCCCCAATGCTCCTTGTCCTTCATGCTACATTCACATAGATTATGCAAAATGATAAATCCAAAATAGACCAGCTACGGAATTGTTCATTTTATCAGGGCACCTCCTCGTTCCACCAGCTGACGCCAAGGAGGCTCACTCGAACCGAAGATTTCTTTGCACTGCTGTTGGTGCGGCCATGCTATTGCATAGCATTTAAAATGGACTTACGGACGTGTTCTGTTGGAATTTACAATATTTGGCTTCCATCCAAACAGGGACGACGACGACGACTACGGCGCGATGGAATTGTCTCTTGTTGTTCTTTATTGTTCGTTCATGCAGTAGTTGCTGCTGCTGCTGTTGCTAGATACGGCTGATAAATCCTTTCGCAGTGAATACACGTAACGAAGTTTGTGTTTATTTTAGAATAAAGAAGACACGACTACGATGATGACAAAGCAGTAGGAAGGAACGAAACAGATAGGAAAGTGAAAGGAAAACTATTTAAGCAGACGTAAGCCATTTGGCAGGGATATCAGCCAAAGGATCAGTCTGTTTTGTGTGTTTTTATTGCCCTTCTTAAGGGATGGTATACAGTTTTGAAAAGTCTATTAAAGTGCGAAGTTGATGGTGTTTCGCAAATAGAGGCGACTTGCGCGACAGTTAAACTGCATTTTGAATTTTTTTTATCGAAAGGTTTTTGTGCCGAAGTGAATATAGTAGCCAAACAAAATCATAATGTGCTATCCGTGTAGGAGCATTTAGTTGGTGCTGTATCGGGGCACAGATAATTGCATTTTATAAAAAAAAAGTGCTGAGTGTGCTGCCAGATGGAAAGACTTGCTGGCCGGAGTGCTGTCGGTGGGGGAAAAGGCAATAGAGTTGAACTGAGGAATGGAAGGGTGTCCGGTGGCTACACCAAATTTGTTGATGGAAGCAATATCTTCTTCTTCTGACCCATTTCTTTTCCATATCAATCTACTACGATCTACTTAAGTCGATTAATAATAATATTTAAAGCTTCGATGATAAGGGCACTTTAATATCTTCCTTCTCTAACAGTCTGTCTGTGGATTCAACATGACTACACACTCAATAAGTTTCTCTCTAAAATAACCACCAACCCATCTAACAATTATTTAAAAAAAGATTGCGAACCCCAAAAGCTGTGTGTAAAATATAAGCCCACGAAATTCGTCAAACTAAACCTTATTTCAAGAATCCGTAAAACTATTGTCAGGAATCGTGTACCTAGAAAAAATGTACCAAAAATATGTGTAAAAAACATAGCACATCTAAATGCACGTCAAAAATAAATGTGCTTTGAAAGACGAAACAAAGAGCAAGTTTCCAATATTAGCCTAAAAACATGACAAAAAGCTGTTAATGGCAAAGTCAAATACATATTGTACAATTTTTTTTTAAAGCTGTTAAGGGAAAAATGCTTCTCAAAAACTTAAAATTCGCAAGAAAACCACGGTTTAAAATGAGTGCAAAGTTTTTCAAAATGCAAAATAAAACTGTTCCTAAAAATTGATTTGCAAAATTAGACGTTATACAAAGACGGTCTGCACCTTCTTATTAAAATACTTACAAGACTTGGCATCCAATTAAATGTCACGTAAAAACATTTTGTCAAATCTGGCTACTCTAATGTCATTTATGTTCAGTTTGGTTTGCCATTTCATCATGAACAGGTTGACAAATGAACAACGCTTGCAATTCGAGCAAATTTATTTCGAAAATAATGGTTCAGTTGGAGAAGTTGAAATTGTAAAATTTTGTTCAGTATTGAGGCTCATTTTTTGGTTGAATGGCTACGTCAACAAGCAAAATTGCCGCATTTGGAGTGAAGAGAATCCACATGAGACCCTTGAGACGCCATTACATCCAAAAAAACTGAATGTTTGGTGTGCTCTATGGGCTGGTAGAGTCATTGGGCCCTACTTCTTCCGAAATGAAGCTGGAGAGTCTGTTGCCGTTAATGGAGACCGGTATAGAGTCATTATAACCGACTATTTTGTTCCCGAATTGGACGGCATGAATGTGGATGAGATGTGGTTCCAACAAGACGGCGCTACTTGCCACACAGCGCGCGTCACAATCGATTTATTGAAGGAAACATTCGATGAGCGCATAATTTCGCGGAATGGACCTGTCAATTGGCCACCAGGATCGTGTGATTTGACACCATTGGATTATTTTCTTTGGGTATATGTGAAGTCGCTCGCCTACGCCAACAAACCAGAAACGTTAGGGGACTTGGAAGCCAACATTCATGCCTTTATTGCCGACATACAGCCCCAAATGCTCGAAAAATTGGTTAAAAATTGGACCTCTATACTTGGCTTTATTCAAACCAGCCGCGGCGGCCACATGCCCGAAGTCATATTTAAAACATTAATGGCATAAAATTATCCTTTCAATTAAGCCAAATTGATGGACATTAAAACGATTTTATTGTGTTTTATTTCAATTCAAAGTTCTATACCTCTAAAAAAACAACTTTTACAAAACTGAAAATGTAATATGTAATATTAAAACGAAGCCATTAAAATAATAAAAATTTTTCTTTAAATGTTATACAAATGAAATGTTATACAAACTTAAAAAAAAGTACTCTTAAGCTTTTTCCACCTCCTTTACCTCTCGTGAACGTCTGAAAAACATCCGAGGGTAAGTCTATCATGAAAGGGCTTCACAATGTGCCATTCGGAATCGGCATAAAGCTATAGGTTCCTCCCGTTCTACCGAAAAAAAAACTTGCGCTTATGAATGGTCGTGAAAAGCTAGGCCTAGGATACACGAACCTGTTTCGACAACTACTGAAGTTGGCAGTTGCAGTTGCAGTTTTTTAAATTGTATCTCATTTTGGTCCTTCGAGCCAGATGGAACGATAAACTCGGAAGGCATATATCCTCACTGTTTGACGTTATTTGATTGATATTAAACGATTTTCATTCGTCCCGGAAAAGAATAACCAAAACTCACTCCAACTGGTGGTTAGTCATGTTTAACCACATTAAAATAAAATCGTTATGATCTGTGTAATTCCAAAGCCACCAGACAGCGCCTAATTTCGGCATAACCTAATCCTTGTTCTTCTTTCATTTCACTGTGATTTAAGTCACTTCCAAGTGGGACATACAACACAACAACAATAAAGTAAACCAATTTATGCCAAGTCAGTCAATTTGAGCATCTGCGGTCTGGTCCCGTAAACAAATACAAAACTAGTCCACATCGCATGGCGAAAATAAATAATTCCATGAACTCGAACGCGGTGTCCTTTCACATCCATCTGGATGAACAGAAATTTGCATAATGTTTACTGTTTACCTCAACCAACTAACATCGTCGTGTAATCGTGTTCCAAAATAACAAACCAATCTTAATGGTATTCGCACACATGGCCGAAAGTGATAAAACCACGTGCACATGAAATCCTTACGCAAGCATTCACACGCACACATAGCACCCATTCAAATGGGTCAACATAAAATTCAAAAACCAAATTCGGTGTTTACATTTTCAATATAGGGCAACACACCACAGCTCCAACTCCAACATGTGGAACTGCAGGAGTGGACAAAATATTTGGCCAGCCAAAAAGGGATTGAAACAACCCGATGCTGTAGTGGTAGTCTGTCCTGTATTATACACGAATCAGTTTTTGTTGGAAAAACTAATCTGTATGGTCTTTGGTGTGGTCAAGAGGTGCTTCTCGGATTTAATTTGTCACTGGAGCAACCGTCGCCGCTGGCATTTTGCATGACTAGCTGGGTTTAATTTCGAACAAAAGAGATTTTCGTTTATGGTCAGGTTAAAAATATCACATCGACTGAAAGAGATACAAATACATGTTGATACGAACAATGTTGGGGATAATAATTTGAGGTTTATGTATTGTTACAGTTTTTGAGTGAATTTGGAAGTTCAAGGTAGAGTACACTAGTGGAATGTCGAATCCAAGTATTGTCAAAAGCCGCCTCATTACATGAATGCCCTTTGAAGTTTTACACTCGACATTGGTTAGATTAAAGGAGCTTCCTATCTACTACGAGAAATTTTACTTTTATAGTCTATTGATTTCCTTTAGGATTTGTTGTGTCAGACCTTTCGGTTGAAGGTGGATTTACACTTAAAAAGCTTGGCAAATGAGGAGTCAAATAAGCAGATTTCCTCTAACGATTTCACTCTCGGGCAATGCTGAGTCGAAGCCGTAGCTCATAAGTTGACAATTATGCAAGCAAATGATAGAAAAAATATTAGACTATTAACATTTTCTATGACAGTGATAAACCCCAATTAAAAGTCCTCTAGATCCATAAATCAACACTGAGATTAGTACTGTTTTAAACAGTCCCCTTTGTTGTTCGAGAAAGGTCCTTACTACAAAGTTGCCACTTTCGATTAAAAATTACAAAGTGATTTACTCTCTAATATGTATAAAACGTATCTATTTTTTACATATCTGTTGTGAAAATCATTCACGCTCTAAGAAACACAACTCTCCAGATTATAAGATTGTTTATATGACCGTATGTGGATTTGTTATTGCATCACAACAAAACAACTCACCCTATCCGCATATATTTCTCACACATAATATTAGGCTTAATTGGCCTAAATGTGACATTTATTTCATCCCAATTGGTCTACTGTACACGCGCCAAAAAACGCCCATCAATATCATATCATATCGACTTGGTGCTTGCGGAGCAGTTGCGAGCCCCAGTGTTACAAAAAAGACAATGCTACAGACATGAATAGCTCTAGAGAATATTGAGCCTTATCTATTCCTTTAAAACTTCTCCTTAATGCCCCAGAGAAGTAAAGGGTTTTTCAATAAGAGATGTTATTTTGAATAGCCCGCTATTTCGCTTACTGTCACTTTCGAAGTTGTTATTTTTTGACATTTGACAAGAAGAAACTACGCCATTACTAAAAATGGAACGATACACGCTTCAACAATGCATTGAAATTATAAAAATTCACTACAAAAATTGTGAACATTTTGCAGTCACAGTTCGCAAAACTAAAGCATTTTTGGATCGTCGTGAAGCACCTTGTCGAACCGCAAAACCTACAGAAATTGGTGGAAAAATTTTAGCTGTTGGGACATGTTAGTGATGTGAAGAATAAAACCCACGTCGCTCAAGAACAACTGAGAATATTGCTGCTGTAGCCCAAAGTGTTCAAGAAAACCCAGGTTTGTCAATTCCTCATCGTTCTTTGAAATTGGGCATTGATTAATGATTTTTTATGGCCGGAGTTGGATAGTATTGATCTGGACAACGTTTACTTTCAACAAGACGGCGCTACGAGCCACACAAGCAACGAAACCATTGATCTTTTAAGGGAAAAGTTTCCGGACCGTGTTATCTCTCGAAGAGGTGATCACAATTGGCCACCGAGATCTTGTGATTTAATACCTTGCGACTTCTTCCTTTGGGGCCACGTGAAAGATAAGGTCTACGCCAACAGCCCAGCGTCGATTCAAGACCTTAAAGATGGAATTCGTGAGTCTATCGAGGGCATAGGGCAGCCACTTTGCGATTTTGTTATGGGAAATTTCATGAAAAGGATATGGTCTTGTAAACGTGATCGTGGTGGCCATTTGGCTGATGTTGTTTTTCATTATTAACGGCATACCTTCCTCTTGTTTATATAATAAATATCCGATCATTTATCTCAAAAAATTACATTTTTCTTTGAATATCAAAATAACACCTCTTATTGGAAAACCCTTTACAACCCAAAACAAAAGTCAGCGACTTTCAAAAAACCCATAGCAATTCCATTTTTTGAAACAAGGGACACACTTTCAATTACGCTGCTTATGTTCGCACATGTGTTTGAATTTTATTGCAAGAATTCGTCCATAAAAATCAAAAGAATCGTAAACAATCCCGCTTCAGAAAAAAAACGATAAATCCCATACAACTTCGCGTTCGCCGAAACGCAATAAAGGATGCAAATGAAGATGTACTGACATCTTTCAGCTAGGGAGAATCCCTTCAATCAGGTACAAATCAGCATACACAAAGGTGCCCATATTTGATTAGCTTTACCTTTGATTTTGCAGACACAAGGGTCGCCCTTATGCTCCAGCATCCACTCGACAAAGCGAAACGAATCCACTTCAAATGCTAACTCAATCGTAAAACCTATTTCCAAAAGCAATAAAATAAATTTACAGTCTCGTAACTTCCCGGCCTACCGTCACAACCTATGGAAATATATTCTAAGTAACCGCTGATTTGAATCTGCTACCTTGAAGTGGGTAAAAAAATTGTCTCTCTCATTCGGAATAAGAATTCATGTGAACCTCGTTACCCATCTGACAAACTACTAAAAGTGAATTCCGGAAAAAAATGTGTATCAATTTTATCACGCAGAACATGCCTGGCATTATTATTGTCCTTCAATCGAAATGCCATAAAACACAGTAGTTTGGCATCCGCGTTCGGTTTCAACACGTTCGCTTGTGTATTCAAATTAAACCGAACATATTGGGCTCAGTGTCGGTATTTTTTGCTCTTTTATTATTATGGCGAAAGAATGAGCAAGAAAAAAGAAAATAAATTTGCGCCTTCATTCTCCATGTGAAAAGGAAGCCAACAAAATACCTCACACATGAGGCAGTGCCATATGCATGGTAGTCAAAGTAGACTCACACTCGGCACACGCGTTCATATTCGACAATGACGTCGAACACGGTCGGGGATAATAGCAATTAATCGCACAAACGACCTCCATTTGCAAAGCAATTATTTTACCACCCGCTCATCACCGGAGGCGGGGGCACAACGAGGCTGTGGTAATGACATCGTCCTTGCACCTTTCTGATGCACAGCAGCCAACACGAGCACTAAAATTTGCTTGACTGTTGTACTGCTTAAAGGTGCAAGTGCAACGCATCACCTTGTAACACTTTAAGGAAAGAACAATTAAAGCGACAGCTATTAGTAGCAGATCCATGCAATCACGGAGGGAATCCATGCTTAAAAGGGTCTGGTGCTGTGTAAATGAAGCATCAATCAGTATGATGGTTGTAGAAAACCGACTATCAAAAAAACCCAAACTCAACCCTTCTGTTTAAATTAAAGGAAACGTCCTAGTTTTCCTTCAATGACAGAAAACTCAATATATACCAAACTAAAGCGGGAATTTGCCTACGCAATCTGACCTTTCACTTGGCCCACAGTTTATAAAAATCGTTTTGAAAAAACGCCGTAGTCGGTACTACAAAAAAACATGTAGCCTGTAAATATAATGATGCTTGGAAGGATCATTTAAAAACAGTTTGTTTAGATCCGACATGTGAGCTACTGCCGAGCTCAAAAGCCGCTAAATGCAACGAAGGTTTTAACCTGTAATATTGGTTTGTGGCCTAAGGTTCAAAGGCTTAAAGGTTCAAAGGTTCAAAAAAGTTCAAAGGTTCAAATGTTCTTAGGTTTAAAGGTGTAGTTTAAGATTCGAGAGCGGCGGCGTAGTGATGGCAACAGGCGATTTTCCGCCGCCACGCCATTTCACATCAAAATGGTCAGTTCATTCATACGATACAGTCGACTCCAGACTTCATGACACATGCTTTCAGTACTAAAACCCCATTTAAAACAATCAACTGGTCACTTCTGGTGGTGGAATTATGCCCTCCAGACTGACTTTCCTACTGGTATAGGAAATCAATAAAATTTGAACATACTTTCTCCACTCTACTATTGATCCTAAAGGCTCACGAAACGGATGCTCAAGAAAATATTCTATTTACTGGGGAAATGCACGTCCCATCGTTTAGTTGGTTTTTCAGTGGAATGACGCCTGCATGTTGAGCAAAGCACAGCAAATACTTCAGCCCAAATTCCAAGCACGTACGAGTACGGCTACGAAGTATGTATCTAGGAAAGAAAACAAAGAAAAAACTATTTGAGAGCATTTACTAAGTTTTATTTATTTCTTACTTTTTTTTAACAGCCCGGACACATATGCACAAAAGTTTGCGTATGCTGTTATATAAATGGCACGTGACTTTAGCCGGTTTTGATAAATTATGCAAAGTTCTGCTGGAAAAAAAAATATGAACAGGGTCCTCTAATAGGGACTTTCGTACTTTGACAGTTGCTAGCGGCCATATTGTTGACGCTATATCTGTGGAATCTAGCTGTCCTGTATTCAGTCTGTTTTGCTTATCACCATGAATGGACATAGCGTTCAACAAAACACGGTGCAATTGATGAAATTGTTTTTTTCAAAAGCAGTTGGAAACTGCCCCTAATCGAAAAATCATCTTCAGCGATGAGGAACATTTCTGGATGAATGGGTACATCAACAAACAAACCGTCAAATTTGGGACGGTACCAATGCCCATGGGATCCAAGAGCGTACAATGCTTCCCGAAAAACGGATTTTGAGGTGTGAATTTTGGGCTAGCGGTGTCGTCGGTCCATAATTCTTTGAGAACGACGTTGGCCTGGACATCACCGTCTATAGTTCGATGATTTACAACTTATTTTGGCCTGAATTAGATGATACGGATACGGCCACCAAAGACTTGTCGTTGTAACAGGAAGGCGCTACGTGCCGCTGCCGCACAGCTCACGCCGCATTGGAAATTCTGCACGAGTGATTGGAGGGCATGGTCATCTGTGATGTGAACTGGCCACCGAGATCGTACGATTTGAACCCGTTAGACTTTTTCTTGTGGGGTTTTATAAAGTCGTAGGTCTATGCGGATAAGCCTGGAAGAACAGCGGCTCTTAAAGCCAAAATAACCCATGCCATCGGTCAAATTCAGCCTGATTAATGCGTCAGGGAAATTGAACATTTCGGAAGCGCGCCACCCAAGGAAACAGCGGCTGACGATTGAACGATGTTATATTCCATACATATTGGCTTCGATAGGCCTTTCAAACTAATAAAAAATGTCAATGATACTGTTTCCTTGATTGTTTGGCCAATTTCAACAAAATGTCAGATATCAAGTCGTGGCGATATATTCAGAAAAAGAGAATATAACCAAAAAGTACAGGAACGAACGTTTTGCATGACTTTTGTTAAATGCATATGCGAGAAAGAAAAATAATATTCAAAAATAAACGTCAGTGGATTTAAAAAAAAATACCAGTTTTCAGACGTTGAAAAACACTCGGATTCAGTTTAATATTTAATTTTTTACCGATTTATCCATTTTGAATAACAAATTTCAGCATTCAACAAACTAAACCGAAATAAACAGAGAATTTAAATTGACTTTTGAGAGATTTGACAGCTAAAATCAGTTAAAACTAGTTCAAAGAAATTTCTTGGGCTATTATTTGCAGGTTTTTTATGAAGGGGAACTGTTTTGATATCTCAAACTTGACTATGTGATTTGTTATTTTTTAGTCTGATTCCAAAAGTGACATTTCATTCGATTGGTGAGTTCTCTTCGCTCGCCGACATTCTATCTACCACTGCGTAGTTTCATTATCACCCCTCTCGTTACGTTACAAAAATGTTATCAAATCTCTCTCTGACTCTTTGACTTTTTTACATTTTTTTGTTAAACGAAAACTTGTAAAATATTTTATGTTAACATTTTTGAAGTCTCAATAAAATCCACAAACATTCGAAGATCATTTCAGTATCGATTCGACATGAGTGTGCATATTTTCCCAAGCGACGCAACGTTGAATAGGCTGCCATTTAAGTAATCATAAAACAAATATAGCACAAACACGAAATGAAAACGTAATGAGTAATGTTGACACAACAGCGATAAGACCCCTCAAACGGCTTGCCCAGTCGAAGATACCTTCGTTAAACTGACCTAACGACTCCAGTGTTGTCGAATGTACTGCAGCAGCAACACTTTTTTGTAAAGTTAGTTTTTTTTTGTCCTTTTATGGTGACTCTTTACGTAATAATTAATCCACAAAAAATTCCCAATTCACTCTTAAAAGCTTTCGCAAAAGACATTAATAACTAAACGGTTGACATTTCGGCGAATTGGCACAGCAGCACTCTTTATTGAAGGACAAAATGCATCCAGGTGAATCTTATTTTAATGTACGGAGGAATGAATTATGTATGGGATGGTACAAAAGAGGAAATTTGTATTAATTCATATTTATAAGAATATTTTTTAAAAATGTGAATTTCTGACAAAGCAGGAGCAATGCGCACTTAATGGAAACATTATAAAAACAATACGTCCATCATATTTTTTATTGCTCATCTTTCTGCTCAAAGACAGTTTCTTCGTCTGTTAAATAATTTCCTTTAACTTTACCTAATGTTTTAATATTATTATTATTTTTTAACACTTTTACCATAAGTTTTTGAATTTTAAAGTTAGTTCAATAAGTTTTTCAATTTTATACTTAAAATATTTTGTTGTAGCTGGGGTTGTCATTTGAATGATAATTGTTTAATATTGCACAGCCTATGAAGCAAAGCGTTTAATTTCCCCGACATTTTTCATTTTTTAATAAAATTCCGGTTTCCCTAAACTAATTTACGTTTTCATAATCATTTTTAAAAATCCCGTCTATTCAAAATTCATTACAAGGTTGGCGAATGTGGTGTGCTCAAGTGGAACATCCATTCTTTATGTGGAAACTTTAGGCTTGATTTCTCCACCAGAAATGGGTGATTATTGTACCTCGAAAAATTCATAGAATTACTTCGCAAGGTTTTTTTTACATTTAATGTTATGTGCTAAAAATAATAAAATAGTAAAGTCAATACTTAGTAAAAAAGAAGCAGAATTTTGCAGACAACAGCACTGCCAAGTACTCCAATAACAAATTGATGTTGACTTCGAACAAACCCATAAACGAAAGCTTTTTAAATAGGCAAACTTGGTTAGAACGTTTAACATAGACCTCGGTTAGTCGATAAAAATTTACTGAAACGAATATCAATATTATTTTTTGAGGTATTTAATAAATATTATTTTGATTTGTTTAATTTCGGCCTAATTAAATTCCAACATCTGTCCATTTGTGCCTAGAGCTAACAATTGAACTCAATCTTATCGTTATGTTATCATATTGTTTATTTGTGGAAAAGATACAAAAATTGTTTGTTCTAAAAATGGAATCCGTATATATCGTAGAAGTTAGTTCCCAAAGCATTTTGAATTTTACTGCATTAGTTGCTTATTTTAAAGGTCTTGAAAAATGTAGAGCCGACCTTCGTGAGGTTGTATGTGAGAGTATTTCTCTAAGGTGATGGTTTTAAGAAGTGTGTCCAATGGTTGTTTATCGCAGAAAATATGACCTCGTTCGATATTAACCAGAAACAGATTTGTTGAAAAAAAACACCTTACCCTTTATAAATGCGGCCTCTATAAATGTCCCCAAAGTGATTACAGTTGAATCTTACGAGTGAACTTTAGAACCATTTCCAATGATTCATATCTATATCTATTTTTATATATATATAAAAGAAAGTGACGTTATTTACTACGCTTATAACTCAAGAACGCCTGGACCGATTTCGATGATTGTCACCAATTCGGACTGGTCTCCGGCCAAACAAGAAGAATACTATAAAAAATTCCCACCGACCGGTTCACAAGCAATGACTCTATCCACTACACAATTGCCACCCCTCACCTTCATGATAGATGACTTTTATGTTTACGTTACGTTGTGACAACTTTTTTTTTGACGATTTGTTTATTGGTACAGGTACTTTGGAAAATGCGGACTTTTGCTTTACGAGCCAGATTGAAAAGGTCTATTGAGTTTTTAAATAAATACCTAGTATACCTACCATTCGTTAAAAAACTTGAACATTCAAAGTATTGGTCACTTTCTTCCGCGGGTTTGTTCGTAATTGCAACGCGAAGGTTTAGGAAAAAAGAAAAGTAAGAAAATTCTCAACATTCTCTTCGTTTTTCAGTTCAATTCAATTACTGTTCACGAGGCGGCGCTGTTGTCGATCTCCAAAACCGCTCAACCGAATTCAATGAAACTTTGTGAATGCGTATGTTTGTTTGAAAGATAGTATAGTTTTGGGGCCTATAGGTGGCACTGTGGCCGATAAAATTGTAAACAAATGGAAACAAATTAAATGGGACTTAATACGAAAGGCACGGGCAAAGCCGTGGGGATAAAGCTATAGTTTATAGTGAACAAGTTTGAACATATTGTAGCTCTGAT
Source organism: Cheilosia pagana (assembly GCA_936431705.1). NCBI lineage: Eukaryota > Metazoa > Arthropoda > Insecta > Diptera > Syrphidae > Cheilosia > Cheilosia pagana. The sequence continues at coordinate 39,302,207 of OW386168.1, forward strand.
AACCACTTGCCTACCTTAGGTCTGTTCTTTCGAAAGTCTCCGATTTATCGATTTGGACACTTTTCTCGTCAAGAATGCATGTTGAGAACGCATATATGGAACAAAAACGCATCTACCGATTTGTATCATTTTCTTTCAATTTGACTATAGGTGTGTTTTTTTAGCTTTTATCTCAGCAAAGCAAAGTAAATTAGGACTTTCAGTAATCAACTACGTCCTACTTGGCATTTCCGAGACTCACACTAGGTACCTATACTCGTATATCGCAAGTGTATGTGACTTGACAGCAGTAGATTATTTTGGAACCTTTTGGCGATTATACAAGTTTTTTCGTCTACTTTATTTGCTTTGCTGAATTAGAAGCTCAAAAAGACAGCCTTATGTATGGAGGTATGGTTAGATTTTTAGGGGCTTCAAAGTTTTTCCAAAAATTTGTTTTACCCGAAAATCGCGTCTTAATTTTATTAATGTCTTATTTAAAGCCACGTCTTCATTCTTCGATTACTACTTATACCTCGCGGTTTTGTCCATGGTCATGCCCATCTTCCTTAGTCATCCTATGGTGGTTGGGGTAGTTTCTCTTCCTTCTTCTTTTTTGTACATGTGTTTATGTATTCATCTGTTTCGTATTCGATAACAGCTTGTTAATTCCTTTGTTGCATACCGTTGGTGTTTTGTTTCAAGGATATCTTCCTTATCGTATATCATTATGTTTCTTGTGCGTCTATTTGAATTATATACATGCTAATATATGAAAGTCCCACTTTGTTTTCTTCGTCCACCTGGCTTTAGTTCTCCGATTTTCTCTGTCTGCATTCCACATAGGTAGACATTTGTTGTCATTGACTTAGCTTAATAAAGTGCATGACTTGTTCGCACGATTATTTACGTTTAACTTTTCGTCGAAATTTCGTCAATCACTCATTTGGATATTTGTGTAAAAAAAAACTCGTGTTATTTGAATAAGGTACTGGTTACTGGGTAAACTGAGAAAAGAATTCTTCAAATATTTACTGCTCTGTTATTTTCCCTACTACATTTTTTAAATAATAGTGTGTGAAATTCATTCCATACATACGATAATTAAAAATAGCAATACCAACTTCTCTTTCAGTACAGGCGCAATCCAAACACTGAACAATGGCCAAATTTCGAACCAGGCATGAGGAATTGACGGAACTCATCGAACTCTATACGCACTTACATAACCCTTTAATAATAGGTGATAACAAAACTCCCAGTTTCGAGACTGTGGAGAGTTTTGTACTCACGGAAATTCAGACCTTATCTAGCAGTATGATATCTGCATCAATTCAACATACCTGTATAGCATTTGCATATGATATAGCAATTCCACTGTTCGAATTCAACAGGCAGCTGTTCATAGACATATTTTCAGACGCAGTCAGTAAGAACTACAAGGAAGTTGGCTTTGATCGGATATTTAAAATCATTAGCGGCTTTAAAAGCATTGAGATGACTATAGTGGGGTGCCGTGCTGCTTATGATGCTGCTAAGAGTGACACTGACAGTGCGGAGAAGTACAATAGATTGTTAGTATTATTGCGAAAATTCTCATTGGGTGAATATGATGGGCTTGCTGATGATGTAAAAATCGAACTAGATAGCTTATTTTGGCCATTGGACGGAATAACTAGCTGTTTGATTTAAGTATCTATAATAAATGCATTTGAGATCGTAATATATTTTCTTGCCTTGTTTTGTAGCTTATTTATTTGTTAACAAGAATTCGGCCGACAAATACTTCGAACAGAAAATTAGCGAAACTCACGCCATAACCAATCAAAAGTGCAAACAGCGGTCCCGAAATATCTGCAACAGTTAGGATCTTTGGTGGATACTTTTGCAGTTGACCCGAAGCCAGGTTACGAAGAGTCTCTTGTGTTTTGTGATCCATGAAAAGAGACACATACTGAAAAAAAATCTGATCAGTAAAATTAATTTGAACTCTTATAAAGCGAATGAATAGGTACCTTCCTTTCCCAGTAGCTGAAAAGTCCATGGGCTAGACACCGCGAGATATGGGAATTAAACGCATCCATCATTGGCCAGCCACGAACAGCAAATGCCCGTGTCCAATCGTAGTACAAGTCGTCCTTGGTAATCTAAGTAACCAAAATCATTGCAAATGTCTAGGATAAAACTTACGAACTCATCACAATGGCTTTTCAAAAATTAAGTATCGATTGTGACCTACAAAATATTAAGTGCGAAAGTAAAAAATTGGTATTAAGTAAGGCCGTCTGTCTTTGTAATATGCAGAACGCTCAATTATCAGTGCGCGGCAATAATCATTCACAATCGCGAAATTTGTTGTATCAAATCTGATCTATTGTGACCTACAAAATATTTAACGTGAAGGACAAAACTGAGCATTCTCGGATCACACTTTCAATTTATTTAAAGTCACAATATCTATTTATTAACAGTTATAAGTCACAATATCAAGCTGCAGCTGACAAAAATGAGAAACAAATAAAAACAGCTGTCCATTGTGAGTTCGTAAAACTTTAAGGTAACAATTTAAAATTTGTTTCAATTTTGTGCAAAAACTTACAATCATGTGGTCCAAGTTTCCATCCCTTATGAATTCACCAAAGCTATAGCTGCCGCCGTGCAATCGTTCTACGCCAATTCCAATGTTACCCGTAAAGGTGGCATTTTTCATCTCCTCATGGTCAAGTACAATAAATTTCTCCGTCATAATCTGTTCAAAGTGAACATCAGAAAAGGCTATCGAGTTGATCCAGGCAGCAGATGCTGCTGCCCATTTCCAATTGGTCCGCGAGAACTTATGAATCGTGTCCACGGGATCCGTAACGAGCGGAACCGTCAACAGCGACTTCAGTTGGCCGCTGTAAGTGTTCTCCAAAGTGATCCCTGCCACGAGCAGGGTGCTCAGAAAGAACCGAGCCGCAAAACGATCTAATCTGTAACCAAATTTGAACCAACACTCTTAAGCTGACTGCGCACTACCTACTTTGATGGAGTGATCGATTGTTGTAGAAATATCGCAAGTATTTGAAATAGAGTTGGCATATAGGACGAAGTGTATTTCGAATGCAAATTGGCGGCACGCTCATTAGTTTCAAACATTTGTTCATTAAACTCATGTGATCGTTCACTTTTTGCGAGAAACGAAAAATAACGAATGCCATGCATGACAATCGAACTGATCAAAATGGAGAGAATTACCAGGCTCCAAATCACCTTGTTGAATGGCAGGACTATCGTCATATAGGCTGGATAAAGGCTGCAACGAGAAATCAACGGGTAATTGAAAAACATGATGAGTCTTTGATAGTATATTGCATTACGATGGCGCTGGTGCCATTATAGGCACCGCTGACTTGACTATAGCGTTGGATGTCTCAAAGATGTCATTGTACCAGTTGTAGTAGCAACCGATTCCAAGTTCAGACTCCCTGCGATAGACAGATCCGATTATACCATCCGATGAACCGTTTTGGTAGACGCCACCCCAGCTGTCGTTGCCATCTAATGGAATAAGTTACAAAGTGTTGGCGTTATTTCGAGGCCACTTACACGGCATAACCTTGATTGTACAGTTGCGTTTATCGCAAAAGGTCCGAACAGCTTCGGCCTCAGTCCCTATGTAAATGACATTTTTTCTTGATTGCCCAGGATAGAGGCTGTCAACATCGCCGCTGCCGTCAGGCTGTAAGGAAAGTGGTCAGCGTTCACTACCTCCGGGTTCACAGTAGTCAAATAAAGTTTGTTAACTGTCGCACGACTGTCTTTCAATGTGAACGCGTTACGAGGTGGATGGACTTTCGTTCACATTTAAAGTAATGCCTTTTCTGACTGACAAAAAAAAAACACAGCCACATGTGCTTAGCCTTGCGTTATTCGGCCGTCTTGGAATGACAGGTATATTTAGTGATTTACCTACCACAAAGTAACTAACAACATACGGAACATAAGTGATAGATGCCACTGCCAGCGTGCGCCCTTGCATGTTGGAGATTTTATCCGGAAATAGTTGGACATTTGCCGCAAAGCTTCCATTACCGAAAAACGTATCCAAATGTACAAAATCCAAGTTGTCCTCCACGCCGACAAACTTCTGTGTCCATAGCTCGAACTTTGAGCCGTTGTTAGCTGACGACACCAACAAATGATGCGGATAAACTGTCAATAGAATTAGTGCGTAAGAGTGACTCATCGGGTGACACAATAATTCTTACGCGTGAAAACCTCTTGCACGAGGATATCCTTTGGATTTGTGTCTTCAACAAAAAATAAATAGTACTTGTCCTTTAGCCGCAAGGCGGTGCGTTCTGTAGCATACCGACGGGCGCTGAGAAACCCAATCACATTCACCAGAATAACAATGTAGCCCTGTCAAAGGTGAGTGCATTTCTGAATTCGTTAACAACTTAAGAAACAAACCTGGACCCCCAAGTCAGCGTAGTGCAGGGCCAACTCATTCCAAGCTGATTGACTCTTAAGTTCAGCAACGTTCATCCAATGCAATGCAATGACGCGTCCCTGCTGAGTGAGATTCTGAAAAGATGCTTGTGTTGCCTGCAGATAGAGCTCACTAGTTTCGCTGGACAATGACGAGTTGTGAACGATGAGAATACTCGTCAAATTGACAAAGTACTTGCTGACTGAAATTAATGTGGTTTATTTTAAACAAATATAAAGCTTATGGAATGCTTACTTAAAATCCAAACTAGTTCTTCCTGGCACATGTTTGTAACCTATGACTGAAGACAGTCCTAAAGGTGAGCCCTTTTTATATCGGCGAATATGTCTGCAAAATGAGTCTTTGGTTTGGTATTTGATTGAAACGTCAACATGTTAACAATCAGTTTAAATAAAATTCTATTTGTCTTTATCTAAGGTTAACGAGCTTCATGCATTACCCGGAACCGTCATAAATAATTTATTAGCTTTGCAAGAACTTTACTAACAGAATGAGCAACTCAAATCGCAATAGCTAACCGTTTTCGTCATTTTATTTCTCAATACTACAGGAGGTAATTATTGTAAATTATTTAACTGCAACGTTATTTGCATGGTTGCATTTCATTAAAAAATTTGGGATAGACATGCAATACTGAATTTCTTATTAATCCTATTTATTTTTGATCAGAATAAGGACTCAAATTTGAATGTTTCTTCCATGAATTCAGATATATTTTATTAGGTCGTAGTAAGCCTCGCTAAGTGTTGAAGAAAAAGCCAAAAAAATGCGATAAACCTCCTAAGAATGCGTCCAGAAATGTGACCTAAAATGAGACCAAAAATGTGAAACAAGTGCGTAAGAAAAGGTAGCGATAAACCTCACGAAACCTCGTCCAAAAATGCATCCGAAAATGTCTTAAAGTGCCTTAACGCGTAAGTTCAAAAATACGCAAAAAATTAAGTCAAAATCGTATTGAAAAATGCGTCCAAAACTCGTCGAAAAGCGCGTCTAAAAACGTTATTCCTTGCATTTATTTACGCACGCTTGTCGTGTTTCTGCTTTTAAGCTGAAAAAGAAAGTTAGTACTTTGTTACAATTCTTTGCGCAATGTATTTAAATTTTGGCTCAAAAAGCCTGACATAAAGCCTTCATTGCGCTTACGAATTTCAATATTTTAAATGCGGCTTAAAATTTATGAAGTTTCCGAGACCTGGGGGCATAATTTCGTCACTACATAAGATGGCGCTTACTAGCACTCTTTCCCAGTTAAGGCTGGTACGCTGTTCGAGTGAAGTAAAATTGTCACTCCTCTCTAAAAAGTGTTTTAAAATTGAAAGTGCAATTTTCACGCCGAAATGTCAAAAATTTAATGCGACGGACAATAAAAACCAAGTGAAATAGCAAGTAACGCTCTCTACATATGACTTTTTGAACAATTATTTTTCACTTCAACAGCGTACTGCCTGGTGAAATTTTCACTTGAAAAGAGTTCATTTTGACATTTCGCAGGGAAAAATTTGTATGAAAATTTGGATTTCACTCGAACAGCGTACCAGGCTTTAGCACGGTCCTACCTTCACTAACTACCACCCGTTGCTCACTTCAAGTTATTGTCTACTCAAGAGTTGTGCGCTTTAAAGCGCGACCCAGTAGTGCACTGTTTCTTATACAGCTCACGACAAAACGCAAAAGTTTTATCTGGCTTGACTAAGCTCAAATAATAAGAGAATATATTTTTTTATTATTTTTATTCTCATCTTCTTTTTTTTTAATCATTTTCATTTGTTTCGTTCATTCAACCGCGATTCGTGTTGTTCTATGCTTAATATTAACAGAAATATTGTACAAAAAATAAAATAATTATAAAACACATATCCTTCTTCATTCTCTATGCATCCTTTCGTTTTGTGTCTGAGTGTGAGTGCTTGTCATTGCACGAAGAAACGTAAGTCCTATAGGTTTTGTTTTTAGTACGCATAATGGATGCCGTGTCCAGCAACTGATGTATGCACTAAAGCGGGGGAGGCAACAGCGGCTCTACTCGAAAAGAAAAGGAAATCGAATAAGGATAAATTACAACTACTGTGAAAACGTCTAAAACTTACTTGAGAACTGGGGCGGCATAATGAGCAGGAGCGGCATAATGAGCTGGAGCAGCATAATGAGCAGGAGCGGCATAATGAGCAGCAGCTAAACCAATACCATGACCGGCCAAACCGGCATAACCAGCTAAAGAGCGAGAGAGAAGATATTCAATTTTAATTTGGCTTCTACTTTAGTTTATTTTTAATTGTCATCAGTTGTCCTTCAAAATATTCAACAATATCAAGCACTTTTGTGTGGGTAAAAGGACTTTCTTAATTAAATTATTTTGACAGAAGCTGGTGCGGGAATTCATCCGTTTTCAGTTTCAGCTCTCAGTTTGTTTTTCGTTTGAGAATTATGTCGGGAACAATAAAAGTTGTTCATTAATAGTCCTTTGGGATTTGGTTAACAGCAATAAATAAAAATATTTCAGATTTAATGCATTCAAAGACAGGCAGAAGAATCATTTCTGAAACTAAAAACTGTAAAATGACTGCAAGAATGCAACTGACCTAAACAATTTGTAACTGCAGGTTGTTTTTAACCTATTTAACCCTTTTTTTCTGCGGCAGGTGAAAAGGTGCAGGTGCTTTTCGGTCTGTTGATTAATTTCGAAAAAAAAATTTTATAAAATCAGTTACTATTACCCAAGCATCCAAGGGGGTAATGAGAGTCAAGCTTGTCAAGATTATTTATACTCTGACAGCCAGGTGACTAGAAAAGCCGTGTCACCTATTTTGGAGTCTATGACTGCATGTTTAGGGACAGCTTAATTTTACAAATTTCAACAAAATTTCAATGTGAAAGTGGTTAATAAGAAAATTTAAGGTTAAATATGATTATTAGTAAGACCCGCCTGTGCCTATTAAAAAACTTGAAGGGAGTTTAACTTATATAATAAAAGAGTGAAAAACTCAAAAAACGGCGTTCGATTTGCAATGGTAGTTTCTCTGATATATCCCCGAAGACTGGATACGTAAAAGTTTGCTTTATTTATTTGAAAAGTTCACGCAGGCATTCGGCAGTTTTGACAGAAATTTGTCGCACTCTTCAGGACCCAAAAACCCTACAATATTAAACTTAAATAAATGAGTAAGTAAGTTGCTTAAACTAAGGCTTTTACCCAAAGACACTGCTCACTGAACCGTATTGGATGAGTCCAAAACGGACTGAAGCGCAACATAAGTAAGAAGGAAATTTTTGCAGCTATTGGGGCTCTTATAGGTGGCTTCATTGGGCACAAAAAATGCATACATTTCGTTAATAATAAGATTTAAATTTATTATAGGTCACAATAGCTAATTCAATATGGAAAATTTTAACATTGGCTATCAGATTCTACGACTTAAACTGGACTTTTAAAATAACTATTAATAACCATCGCGCAGCATTTTTCATAAGTGAAAGTATTTTTAATTTTTTTGTATTGTGACTTATTAAAGGAAGAGACAAAAATGTCCACCAACAATAATTGGCATTGTGAATAGCCGGAAAGACACACACACGGAAAGTACTTATAACTATTTTCAGTATGCAGGCAAAATTTTACAACCTTGAAATTTTGAGGTTTTCTGTAAAAAATTATCCATTGTGACCTAAACTTGAGGCGTAAACAGATATTTATTACAGCGCAATGAACTTATATCATTTCTGGTCACTACGGGACAATAATTGTCAAAAAATTAGGTACTCTTTTGCTAATAATAATTTTAAATGCGGAAACGCAGATGATACCAACCCTAAAACGTCATTCAATTTAATAGCTTTGTCAAAGCCACCGAAAAGTATGCAGTAAAAAAGTTGATTACAAGAACGTACCAGCAAAAAGATGAACTTTTGGAAACAACCTCTAAATAAAAGCCAACCAATTCGGACCCATAATGACACTTGCCACACCAGAATCTTCTCATATTGGGCTAGTATGATGTAAGGTACCCCAAGACTTCCATAAAACCCTAAAGTTCATGAGTCTTCAAATGAATGAATGATCGCATGCAATATTCTTCCCCGAAAAGAGCCATAAATATATGCATTTCGCGGAAAGGAAAACTCATCCTGCGACTGATAGCCAACATTCGTGTCCTGGTTCCGGAAGCACTCATGAATAGATTCGTTTCCCCTTTAACTCGCCATCACGAGGCAACGAAAAAGTCTTCTCCTTTGGATGGATTTTTCAAAGAAGCCTTCTCGCTCCATTGTGCATTACACTTCTACCTAATTGACCTGAAAAGCGGATTCGTTCCTTAGCAGCAAATGTTTACAGCGCTCCCGCTATATATACTCGTGCATTCTTGACTTGATTCCGTATCTAGAACATCTATATCGCTTTCAACGGGTAAGTGCTCTCACTTTCTTTTGACTGAAATAGAACGGAGCTTTTATAAAAGCCACATCCGCCTTATAAAACGGCAACAATTCTGAAACGTTTACTCTAAGTGCAGTTCTATATTATTTATGTATACTCGTGTGCGGGCGTTGGTGCATTTTGTGCGTAACAAGAAAGCTAATTCAAGCAGATTTTATATATACAAATAGATACATATTATTTACAAATACTAACCGTGCGATGCGTAGGCGAGACCAGCTGGAGCTACCTTCAGAGCTTGTGGAGCAGCTGACACATAGCTATGCGAGTAAGATGGAGCAGCGGACAGGTAGCTGGTGGAGTATGCTGGAGCAGCGGCAACCTTGTACGACGAAATAGCTGGAGCGGCATAGGAATGCGACAATGCTGGGGCAGATTCTAGATAACCATGCGAAATGGCTGGACCCGAAGCGACATAACCATGAGAGATAGCTGGAGCGGCGGCAGCATAACCATGCGACAAGATTGGTCCAGCCGAGGCATAACCATGTGAGAGGACTGGAGCGGCGGCATAGCTATGTGACAGAACGGGTGCGGCAGCAGCATAACCATGCGACAGGATTGGTGCAGAGGCAGCATATCCATGCGAGATAGCTGGAGCGTAACTATGTGCAATAGCTGGAGCGGTAATAGCATGTGCATAAGGAGCACCAGCAGCAACTACATGACCTTATTGTATGTACAAAAGTATTTAAGCAGTGCAAGTGATAAGCTTCTAAGTTCTACTTATGTTTATGGTGCTGGTTTATTTATAGGAAAGTGTGTGGGTAAAAGGAACTTACCACCATAGCTGGGAGCATAGCCGACGGCGTCATTGGTGGTACTGGAGCGTGAGACATGCGATACAGCATGGCCGGCGGTCACTGAGCTGGAGTAGTCTGACTGGGAGTTTTGTCCGTAGTGTCCCTAGGAGGAGAATGAGTGAAAAAAACGAACGATATGGTTGACCGTAGAACAAGTACCTTGACGGTGTGTTCTTGTGAGTTGCCGACGGAACCGTGATCGACACTTGGGGCTGAAATTGAGTAGGCAGCTGGTCCTCCGGCTTGGGCGCATGCAACGATGGCGGCGATGACGAAGACAATCTGCAAACGGATGTGAGGGGAAATTCGAATTTATTTTTACGTTTGTTACATTGAATCGTGTTACGTAGAGGTTTAAAAACGAGGGTTCTACTGAATCTGGTTCGGATTAGAAGCATCTTGTGATTTTATAGGGCGAAATCTTTCCAGGTTGCTTTTTTCGTATTTTAAGTGTTCAATCCTTGTCTTATAAAACTGTTGTCCTACCCTTGCCTTATAATTTTCTTATAACACTGCGATGACGAAAAAACTGCGCACGATTTGAGTGGCCAAGGGCTTGGTAACAAATTCCTTGATTGGAATTTTTAATCGCATCAGTATGTCATCTCATCAGACTCCTTTAAGTGACTCTTCGAAGCGTATAATTCCGAAAGTCGCTTCTTTGAACTACACCGCTCATGGAGAGGTAAACCTCCTTTTCCCTTCCCCAAGTTACCCAAACCAAATCAACCACTTACATCAGTTGAGCGATGAGCAGAAGAACGAAGCACTCAAACAGAAAGGTTGAACTCTTAAAAATAATTAATTGAAAGTAAACTGTAAATGGATTGCAGTTCACAATAGGATATTTCGTGTAGGAAATGTCGACATTGTGAACTCGCAAAATATGAGGTAAACTGATATTACTGCAGCGCAATTGACTTTACTTGTAACCGTTTTTAACCTATTCCAAAAAAAATGCTTAAAAGACTTGGTCGCCATTGTGAATTTGCTCATTTGGATTGCACTGATATCGTATTAATGGCCATCCAAAAATTGATGGTTCATTTTTTTTTTTTTCAAATAAATATTTACGTTACGTTACGGTTGTAAAAAATATGAAGAAATTTTCCAAATGCCAATTGTGGCGGAAAAATTATTTTAAGCAGATGCAACGTTCAAAAAGTTCTCTATTTCAAGAACCAATAATAAAATGCTTCCTAACACTGCGGATAGATGTCGCTTAAAGTGCCAAGCTAGATTAAGCGACTGTTGAAACCTCTATGGCACATTTCAATCACAATCAACTCCTGTGGCAAACGGGTTTGAATGTTACTATTTAATTTTCGGACAACTTCCTAAAAAACTTATCTCAATGCGATAATTCAAGTTGGCTCAAGTGTTCGTGTTGCTGCCAACGTCTGCCATTGCCATTCAAATTCGTCCAACATGTATCAACAATTTGACAAACTTTGCAACTGGTTAAGCTTTCAAATCGACGGTCAATCATAGGCACATGTGGCAAGGTTTTGAAAAACTCCAAACATGTTCAATATGCATTAAAAAATTAATAAATACCAGAACTACTAACTATCAAATTCACGGTCAAACTAGTGTAGCATTCGACAAGAAGTCAAAAACCATCAAATAAAAATCCAATTTACCGGTCAAACTCGTCCAACATGCACCAATAACTCGAAAAATTGTACAACTGCTGCCAGCTATCGCATTCGTGGTCAAGCTCTTTGAATATTTGGCAAAAACTATCCTTGTTAAACTAGTTAAACATGCATAAGTAAGTAAGTTGTTTAATTTCCATACCACAAGAATTGCTACTAACTACCACATTGGCGATAAAAGTGTTAAAGATTTATATAAAAAAAAGCAATTAGAGCTGTCACATTCACAGTCATTTAATTAAAAAATTGTCTCAGACAAACTGATGTACCCAACTAGCTGATTATTCAACAACGCCTATTGGTACACTCTTGTAAGCAGGCCGTTTTCATTAGTGTAATCGCACTTCCCCCTGCCATGAACGGCAAACTCCCTTAAATTATAGATTCAGCAATTATGAAAAGCGTTTCAACTTTTTTCGCAGAAAACTAATAAATATGTCAAAGTATACTAACAATCACCTCCCTACTTTGACGAAGTCACAATGGCTAAATATTTTTAAACTATCAAATTATCTATTGTGACCTAGGTTAGGTAATAGTGGCAGGCTACACACAAGTGCAGCCACACTTAGGCCAGAATTGGCCCATTGTGACACCATAGGATCTAATAACCTCAAACTAATCTATTGTGACCTAAGTATCCAATGTAAATTCGCTTGTTGAAATTTGACTGAAGTTTGCATTAGACATTGTCCATTGTGATCTACAAAATGTGGCTAAAAATGAGTACAAATGAGTGAGGAGTCAGTGATTGTGAAGAAGAGTTGTATTTAACACGCACTGGACCTTACCAAACATTTTTAATCTTTACAGTTTTTAGGTCACGATAAATAATTTTATATCAAAAATATTACCATTTTGAGTTCGCAAAATGGACATTCTTGACATGCATTGTTTTCCATGGGGGTCCATTCAATAGAAACATTAAATACCTATCCGAATTTGAAAAACTTGGACAGAAAGTACAATTCAAAATAACCTTTTTAAACTGATGCCAAGTCCATTTAAAAAATTTCGTTTCTGTTTAAAAAAAAAATCCGCAAAGTCTCTGTGCATCGAACAGTAAAGTGTCTAAGTGTATAATCTCAAAATTAGCTCATTACACATTTGATTATCCTTGCCATTGAGCAGCCAAAAGGCCCACCTGTCTAGACGTGCACTTGTTGTTCATCCTCTCACGTTACGAGTAAGCTCGTCCATATAGAAAATTTACATACAACAAAGTACTCGTAGGTATGCCATCAAAACAAAGGTATACACTCGTAGCTTACTCATACCAATATCCTTTAACCTCTTTCGAAATTCTCTTTCATTTTGAAAATCCATCACTGTCATTGTGTGTATTTAGGATTCTTTAAATCAAATATATCTGAGGTCGCAATATACTAAACCGAGGCTATGGCCTCACATTTTGTCATATCACAAGCTACCTATCATCTGGATGTGATAGTTTGTTTTCTGATTTGTTTGTACAGGACCTCTCAATCATTGAGTATAAAGCATTCTATTGTGTTGTTCCTGAAGAGAAAGGAACTTGTAGAAGGAACGGTAACAATCCGATTAAATAAAATGAAATTTGAAACAGGAGATAGGGGTAGGTCCAATTGAAATGTCCTCCCAAGCATTTTGGTAATCTATCACAATTTGTTTCGAGTTAAAGAACAGGAGGAGGGGGAGGTGACTTAACCTTACACTGTAAAGTTCCTGAAAGCTTTTGTTGAATTTTGTTTTGATTTTCTGAGCTGGACACATCCTTTGCAGGTGCCCATCTAGCGGCCAGTCGATGATGATGGATTCGGATTCAACTGTCAAGGTTAATGAAAGAAATGTTGCGCTTGGATAAGTCAACTTAATTTCATTGAAGCGGAAGGGATTTGGATTTTTTGGTAGTGGAATTTTACTCAATACGAAGAAAAAACAGTATACAGCTTTTTTTAAGACAAATTTTTGAAGGCAGACTGCAGACGCATGGAAAATGTTAAGAGAGAAATCAAAATGGCGTCCTTCGAAATAAATTGAGAGGATCCCAAGTTGAGGGTTTCTGGCAGATTTAAAGTGGACTATGAAGTTTCTCCATTATGCGATGATTTTTTAAAAGTCTCTCGTGCAGTTGTCTCAAATTAGAAAAAAATCGTCCTACAAAAGCCTTATAATTCGTTTAGTGGTATGAGATGAATTTGTGCGTCTAAAAATAACTGTGGCATTTGAATTAAAGACAAATGCCTCAGCTGAATATTAAACATTTACCTCTAAATGTACAGCATTAGACCTACAACAATCAAAGCGTAATCAACAAGTCTATTCAACGACTTTCACGGGATATCCTCAAAGACATACTTTCGCACACAAAGTCCTTAATCATACCTTTTGCGTACAACTATTTACAACACTTTAGGCGAAACAAAAGTCCCTAATCGGTTATTAGGCGAATTCCCAACCGCATCTATCCCTTGTTTAACATGTTAACATCAAGCCGGATGAGGGGCACACACCAAATTCTACCCACACATTTTCCGTGCAAAATATTAAAATACAGACACATTGGATCTGAAAATACCCCCAAGGCTATAGGTCCAAAAGGATGTGGCCATAATCCCCATCTGGCATTCACAGAGACGACAAAAAAGTTAAATTGCACACCAGATTTCACTGAAATATACTTTGTCTATGAGACAAAAGCTTACCCTTTTGCATATGTCTGACCCTTTCGATATACTATACGTATCAATGAGGGAGGCATCGTCGAGGTTAAACCTAAATATACCTCGCACGACACATCCATATGGCAACATGGCATTGTTGTCCTGATTTCTGTTTGTCAACCTCAAGTCAGTGAGGCACCGCATTTGAGCGAGGACATTCGACTACTAATTGAAATTGAATGAAGAAGGACTAACCTCCACAGTATGCATCGAGATATCGCACATGTACCGATACACGATACGAATCGGACGGATTGACATTTACAAACTGAAATCTTAAGGTCGCTGATGTTTGCTAAATTAATTTCCAATCGGTATCCTTTGTTTCCAATGTCGGGATGATTTGTAGTATACAATGGTGGAAGAGGGCAAGGTTTGTAATTAAATCGAGGTGAGTATCTGTATCGAAAAGTAATTAACGACAGCGGGCAAATATTATTGCCATGGAAATTTGTGGGAAAATATTCACAAAATTTAGATCAGACTCACATCGGTTTATTTGAAATTGATACTGACGATGAAAGCTTAATTAATACCTAAAAGGATGGGTTGTATCAGGAGTTGTGTCGAACCATATGACTTTTGTTGAGTTTTTAGGTCTAATACTCTTGGGGGTGGTAGAAGTTGCTGCTAGAAAACCTATTACATCCTTTCAAATGTATGTAGGATATTGCACACAATCAAACTGTTTTCAATTTTAATTTTGAATGCCAATTAATGCGGCAAAATTATTCGAGATTTTCATTCCGAATGCAAATGAGTTCCATTCATCTATGGAGATGGGATCTTCAGTCCTTCATCTTGTTGTGCCTATCTTACCGTAGAACTTGTTACAGTGTTTGTAGTGAATAGTAGGAACAGATGCTTTTGTTGTGATTTCTCTTGTTCAAGATGATAGCAAATCGAAAGGGACTAGAGCTAGTGAAGTACCAAATAATCATGTTTTGTATACCATATTTATTGTCCGTCAGGGACAGCAACGGCAACTAGTTTGTTTGACTTATAAGATGATAATTTTATATACAAAATACTCAGAAAGTAACACAAACTGTCCAATGGTATAGTAAATTTATTGTCATATACAAACCAATTAAAGGAACTTTCTTTATATAACTTGATTTGGAATTCAAACTCACTCACACAAAAAAGGTATTGCGATAGAAGCTTAGGTTGCATTGAATGCCGGTTCTGATGAATATATGTGCAAACGGCAGTACAGTTTTTCATAAAGAGTTGGTTGCTCTGCTTTTTATTACAACTTTGAGATGGATAACGCTCGAATTTTAAAGCGACTTTTAAGTCGAATAAGAGTAAGGGGTTTTATTTTTGAATCTTAAAATAGTAGCGTAACGAAAAATGAAACGCAACTCCCCATATGTATCAACTCAACAGGTAAGTAAGTTAAAACTGCTTCTTATTCATTAAACATTACGCACCAGGCTCCACTACGTGGTAGATTGTGACGCTGAAGTGTTACACGTTTTGTTATGCTTCATCGCCATTCTTATCACTGAATGCGTAGTCTAGCGAAATTAATTTCAGAAGTCTATACTACCTCAAAAATGGATAACGCAAACGTTTTGAAGCAAAAAGTAGGGCGAAGTAAGAGCGTAACGAAAAGTGAAACGGAATAGGGGCATCTTATACCGAAACCGACTATTGAAGTGCGTTCCAGTATTGATTATGCTCTCACTTAGAAAAGCGTTTGTCGTTACTAACGCTGTAGTGTTTCATTTTTCGTTATGCTTTATAGGCTTTAGGGCTTGCGCGAGCTCAACGGCTGGTAGCAATAAATTTCTGTCAACGAAACTAATTTTGGATAACTGTAGACTTTTATAACATAACAATAGAGAACGTAAACATTTTGAAGCGAGGCTTTGAATGTTGCAGAGGTAGTAGGAGCGTAACGAAAAGTGAAACACGATGACCCACTTCTTGTAAACCAACAGCATTAAAGTGAGTTAATTTTTTTAAATAATGAGACCTGCTGTTTCATTTTTCGCATCCACTTTGTCATATTTTCAAAGATACACTCTTGGAAAAGCTTCACAAACTATAGAATTTCGACCACATACTTATATATGCAACTAGATCTTAATTGGATCCTATTTGGCATGCCCAACTACGCAAAAAGAAACTTCTTGCTCATGCCCATGCTTTTCTGGGACTACAGTTAGTAATTTGCTTGCATGCCCAAATCTTTATAGCGTCTTGCGTAAATGTCTGCAATCAATTTTGGGCTCGTTTGGATTTTTTTGAACGATTTTATTGTGTCACGTTGGCGTTGCTACAATGTTACTCCGTTCCGTGTGCACTTTAAAACGTTTCCATTCAGTTTAAGGTAATGTGCACTGCGGCGTATGAGTAATTTATTTTCAGAAGTAAACCATTGCATGCCATTTTTGGAGTTGTTGTTTTGTTTTACCAAAAATTTAAGATTTCCGCAAGTAAGTCAAAAACACTGCTTCATATTCCATAAGTGGGCACTAACTAAAGAACGCAACTCTCGATATGTTTAGTTCGAATGTCAACCAATGTAGAAAGTAGGAGAATATAATTATGTAGTCGTTTTCAGTTTGCACTCAACTTCATTGAGTGCTTATCAATTCGTAATAAATTGAATGGTACCCAGAGGCACTGTGCGCTTTTGTTTCTGCAAGTGAATCGATTTGCGAAAATGTGCTTATATATACAAATTAGTAGAACTACCAAAACATTTGGCATTATTCACAGAAACTGTTCAGTTAAAAGTAGCTCCCTTCTTTTGTTGTTGCTGTTACAACAAAGTAGGTCACCACCAAGAGCTTTGCGAATGCATTTCCCATTTGTGCATGAGTAAATCGATATTCGCAAATGCGAGAAAGTGCGAATATGTTAGGTAAGTTGTTGCAACAAGAAGATTGTATAGTTTACTTGGCATTGCAAAAGATTTGCGTCAGACATTTTTTTTTCAGAAATATATTCCAGCAGTAGACATGCTATATTGGATAGACTATAGAAATGGCACTCGGCACAGACACGCATGAGTGTGTAATCGATGCCATTTAACAGTGCAATCTTTCGTTATGTAGCTTTGATTGATTTAAATTGTGAATGAATTTAATTGTTTTTTTGTTGATCTCATTCACGAACATTAATAAATTGCAGAGGGTGGATAAGTAAGTCTGCTGTCTGAAGTGATGGCTACTTCAACAGCGATTGGTATGTATGTAAAACAGATCGATATATAACTACAAGCTGAACTTCTCATAATTATTCATTTGTGAGTATTGACATTGGACTGAATTGGATTGGTACATAAACATAGTCTGATAGAAATGTAGTAATTCAGCTTTTCCACTGGGACGCAGTTTTAAAAGTTAGCCCAAACTGTATACTCAAGTTATAAAGTCTTATTGTACTTCGTTAGTAAATTTAATATATCAAGAAACATAGTGCTTATGTTATTTAGGAAATAAATATGGCGGCCGCACCCAAAACGGCGGATTGGATTTTTGTAACAAATCACTTAATATGGGCCTCTTTAACATGGGTCGACTTGAAGCTATTCATATAATGATTGTCCGTACTGTAAATGCATGCAAAAAATCACCTATTTGGGAGTAGTGCACTACGAATGCACTGTGAACAGTCTTTAAAAGGTTTTGAATACCTAACCCACCCGACTGTTTTATTTATACAATTAAACTAAAACCATGCATTTCTGTACTTATGTGAAATTTGTTCCCTTTATTTAATTTGATGTTGTTAAGGTTTAGAACAAGCTACAATCTTGGCTCAATCGAATCAGGATCAACAATAACTTCAAATATGTTCTGATTAACAATTTAAATAAAAAAACTTTTTAGCATTAGCTCAAAAAGTACTAAATTTGATCAATAAATTCAAAATCAATTAAATGTTCACTTAAGTTATTGAATAATCATAAAAGTGATGATTGAGAAAAATTATGGAATGCTGTAAAGGTTTTATGCACCATAAAATGAAATGAAACTCTTTTTTCTTAGTCCTAAAATAACTTTTATATATTTTTAGAATTAATCTAATATAAAGATTTAAAATAAGATAAATTATTAATGTCTTTATTTCCACACGAAGTACAGCGTATGACTGATGGCCCAAAATACTCGGAGAAGAGTTGCCTAATATTTTGTTATGAACAGATTCATATTTAAGTGAAGCTTTTATCGTATATTATCTGTCTTGAAAGAGCTTCTATATTTTGATTTGGCATTTAATTGTACCTCTCTTCTAGTTGTCCTAAAAAAGTAACAACTCCCACAAAACGCACTGTTATGAGAAGTTAGCCTTATTTGGACTTGTTGCGGCATTTTACTAATTTACTTTTTTATGTAGATATTCGAGCAATATCAGCAATAACAGTTATATTCAAAATAAGGTGGTTTTAACGCCTGAAGCCCTGCTAGTTAGTTATATATTGTTTTTGATCATGAAATTTATTAAGTTTCAAAAAGCCTATATTTCCTCTCTAAACAATTTAAATTAAAAGCGGATGACGTATTTTTTTTAATTCGTAATAAATGAACTGTTTGCTGAAGTTTTTTTTTTAAAAAGGAACCATGTGCAGCAGAAAATCTTCCTAAAATTTTTAAAAATTTGTACCGGAATTAGATCTGATTTTTTTAATTTTCCAATGGATGATACGAAAATTGCTGAAGTAATGCTCTAAAATATATTTTAGGTCCTTAAAATAAGCATCATCTTTAAAGAGAAGAATTCTAGAATTTAAAACAAAAGTTATAGACTTTTAAAAGCCATGCAACTGTGTGAAGTTAAAACACTTATTGCTGAATGCATGCTTTTGGGTAAAAGCTATCTTGAAATGTTACACAGTAGTTCACATTTTAAGTTCCGCTTAAGAAGCACTGTGTACATTGATCGCAAAAATAAAATCTCTCGCAACTATACTGTGCGGTCATAAGGAGCTAGATGGATTGGTTTCGCCAACTATTTATTTAATAAAACAAAACCAACCCACTTCGTAAAGAAGGCTTTCAGACCAGACCCAAAAATAATAGGTTACACATTACTCCGGAATAAAATTGAAACGCAAGGACACTGTTTTCTAAAAAAAAAACTAACGAGACGAAGAAGTACCTCTTAGAAGGAAATACAAAATATTTAACTTGCGCCCACAAATTTTGTAAAATAAAATCACAGTGATATCCTTTCTGCGTATGAAGCCGAATTTATTATACGCCCTACATTATTAAATACTACGAGTGAACATTCGAAAAAAAAACATTACTGAACAGAAAGGACATCCGAGTTTAGAAAACCTTTCCTAATATTTAAACGTCAAAAATCACATCACTATGAAAATGAAAATCGATAAATTCAATTTTCCACAATCCTTTGTAAATGTTTCACTTGTAAAAAAAAATCCTACCTTGAATGCCATTTTAATTTTTTATTAAGAAATATCTTATTTTCTTTATATATCACAAAAGTTTAAATAAAACTAAAACGTTTCGTTTGTAAAATACCCGCAGATACGCTATTGAGTAACAAAATTAAACTGATTCAAAGTTGATTCTTACGGTTTTATTTATAGTTGGTTGGCTTAAATGAAAACAACAGTAAAGACAAAAACAAAACAAACAAAACCACACACTTTTGGTGGCGCGTCTAACATCTACACCACGTGGTCCAAGAAGAGGTGGAAGCTTCAGCCTCACCGCGATACATGACATCAGCAACACAAACAGGGAGGTGGTGGAAGTCTACCGTCTGAATCTATCACAAAACCTGCACGGATATACTAGGCATCTGGACTGCGATTATACTCGTAGCTATAGAGCAGCTATACCCATTCAAAAGTTGATCTTTGGGAAAATTACGATTAAATCGGGGCCGGCGTATGGTGTTTGATTTTTATGCATTTTTATTTTTCCTTTGCTTTTCCCCACTATGTGCGGCGCATTTCTGTTATTGTCGTTCGTACAGTTTGGCTTTATAATTTTCTTGTTACAGATAGAGGTTTTCGGTTTTGGGTTTTCGATTTTCTTTATTTTTCCATTGTGTGGTGGCCTAATGGGGTCTCAGGAGGCGGTGTATTTAGAATGCCTTACAGCTGTGCATGGTTGGTACGCTGGTATCTCTCAGCATCGTTAAATCTCGTTTTGGCCTACATTTTTGGTAGTTTTAGGCCTAATCCGGTGTTTGTTGTAAATCAGTCAAGTGGTGTTTTTTTTTGCTATTGTCTGGGTGGTGTCATGGTTATGGTTGTAGCTTTAATTAATTGCAAATTGAATATTTGTCTCGAAATTGTCCATTGGTAGAGGAACATAATTTTAAGACGGTGTTAAAATTTTGGGCTGGGTCTCTGTCAAACCACCCTTCATATGCATGACGCAGAGTGACAGTGTGAGGAATTTTTATGGATTTTTTTGTTTTTCTTTTGCAAGTGGAAAAGGAATGATTTCTTTGATTAATTTCTTGTGCGTAAGTTTGAAAGTTGTTTGGAGCTGTATGAAATCTTGTTGTCCTAGTTTTTGTCAGAATTTTAATACCTGTTACGGAATACCTACATAAAGTGATTATTTGCTCAGTAAGGACTTAAGAAAATAGAAGAGTTCACCCAACTGAACACAATTTTAATGCGATGTTTGGTTTATGATGTAAATTAGATGGTGGCAAGTTTGAAGCTTGCATTTTATTCATACTTACTTAATTCAAGAGCCTTTGCTCTTGTAAGTGGTCTAAGTTTGAGCTACTGCAACCTTACATCCCAGCATATGCGGCTTAAAGGTCCACGAAAAAGTGAGAAGTCACGGTTTTTCCATCTATTTCTGGAGTCTTTTCTATAGCTAAGCTAACCCCTTCTAGGATGGTTTCAATGGTTATTTTCTTGTACTATTAAGCGGCTATTTAAAATGTTCCTTTAAAGCATAAACTATGACGAGGGGCGTGCTTTTTTGTCTTAAAGGAATATTTCTAAACTTTTTTATGAATTTTATGTTGCAAGACTACATAATGTCCTCTTTCTGAGGTAATACCGCTGCCTTAGTGCTGCGTCTCAATATTTGCATCTTCTCTCATCACAATATCATATGGCCTTTACTTGGTGGGGCTTTAACCCGCAATTTTGCATAGACCTATCATACTACCATAGAGTTTTCCTACCGTTAAGTCTCAAAATTTGGCAGCAGTTAAAATTTATTTTGAACTAGCTGTACTCCCACGGCGCTGCCCGTGCCTTTCGTATTAAGTCCCGCCACAATTCGCAGAGTCGTTTTTTAAAGGAGGTGCAACGGCGCCCTTTTTGATTACTGTCCCATTGTGTTAAACACCATTTACAAAAATTCAAGGCTTCATAAATGTCCAGATACCTATAGTAATTTAATTATTTTGTTACCTATATGGCAAGTGCCATATCCCGATTTCTATCCCGATTATTTTTTGCAAATGGCTTTGTTAACGAAAGAACCAAATTACATCTTAAGGTTTTTTCCACTGCGCCACCTCTCGGGAACGTCTGACAAACATCCGAGAGTAAAACTGTCATGAAAGAGCCGTTTGGACTCGGCGTAAAGCTCTAGATCCCTTCCATTCGTCCCAAAAATTGAAAACCCACACAAAACGAATGGTTGTGAGAAGCTAGGCCTTGGGTCCCACAGACCTGTAGCGCCAAAATATTTATTTATTTATTTTTAATCCAAGGTTTTCTATTTGTATTGTTTTTGATTGCACTTTGTTTCCATTAGGGCCCAAAACTATACTATCTTTCAAGTAAGAATCAACCATGCGCATTCACAAAGTTTCATTGAAATCGGTTGAGCGGCTCTGAAGATCGACCACAGCGCCACCTGTTGATTCTCTCGCACTTAGCAGTAAAGTGTTTCTATCACAAAAGATCAACAAACTGTGATTTTGAAAATATTTTTTTTCTATATTTGAAGTGTCACTACTCGATTTCTATCCAGTTGAAATCACATGAAAAATGTAATGTGTGCCTACAACGCCACCTGTTGAGAATTTTCCAACTTTTCTTTTCTTCTAAACCATCGCTGATGTAAGACAAACAAAACAAAACAAAGATCATTCAAATCGGTTGAGCCGTTCTCGAGTTTTAAGCATCCGAACAAACCAAGATCCATTTTTATATATATAGATAATATAACCTTTTAGGGACTATGCAATAAGCAGTTTTTGAGATTCTCAAGTTTTCTAAAGTCTTGGCCGCACTAGAATTATGAAATTGCAAGTCTTTGAAACTCAACTCCCGAGAAACCCGGTGACAGCTGCGTTTTAACCCATTAATGACATAAAAAGTAAAAAAAAGTGAAAGAGAGTAAAAAAAGCCATTCAAATTATCATTACCTATGTCAGCACGCTACACGTCTTTTTGTCGTACCGATTGCATCGTCATTTCTCAACTAATTTTTATGAAATATCAACGAAATGAAAGGTCAATTTTCGTAGATGAATTTCCGTACGTACTGTTTTGTTGCAAACTGTAAGATTTAACAAAATACAGAGTTGGTAATAAGGCTTTCAAAATAGTTTCAGTGGTCCACGAGCCCTATAACACAATTCCTTCTAGTCGTAGGTATACATAATCTTCTCCTGTCAAAATGGTGTAAGCGGCATTTCCCCACTGCCTTAGTAAAAGCAAAACCACACCAAAACAACCACCGACTGTATCCACACAATCCATTCATATTACTTATCATTGTCACATAATAGATTGCAAATCGGGTCATAAGAGTTAACAACATCGTCTCACAATGCAATCAGCATAAATGCAAAACTATACACCAAAATCTACCTTTCGAATGTGGTCGAGAGTGCAACCTAAACTAGGTCCAAACGGGGACCTCAAGGTGACCTCGTCACATGCAATCACAGAAACAGGAAAGCACTCCAACCACTCCACACTGTACTAATCATTTATTAACTTATCTGTATCTGGAGCATGTTGAAAGTGAAGTTGGACACTTTTACTTTGTCGTCGCTGTGTCATTTGGTTGTTTTAGCATCACAGTCGACATAGGGGCGCGCACCAGTTTTCGTTCAAATCAAAGCACAAACCCAACCACACAATCTCGATCGCATTTCATATGGTGGTGACTTGTGGGTACCCACTCCAATAGATGGTCACAGGTACTACCAACTGGCAACTTGTTTTTGACAAGTCGGCGAGTGTCGCCATTAGGAACGCGCCGCAGATTTTCCATCAACAAAACACTTTTCCGGATTATTTCTTTCATTCATAGAAATTGCGGTAAACAATTTTTATTTTTATGGGGCGGAGGAAGCAGTCCACTTCCTTAGGATGTGATTATTATTTTGGGAAATGGTCTCTCTGTCTAAGGAAAGTTTTAAAAGTCATTAAAGGACGTCACCCGTTTGCCACACCCGAATTAAATTAGCAATGAGTTGGATGCGGCATGGAAATGCGAAAATAACATTTTAAAACTGACGGGTTTTTCCCCTCGGAGAGAGAGAGGATGGCTTCGCGGTAGATAAGAAGCGATAACAATGGGTAGAAAATAAAAGATCTCTTAATGTAAATGTTGATATTTGCGGGATTAAAGGATATTTTATGGGAATCGTATAACTCCTGCCTTGGATTTAATCGGGATTAGTGCAAGGCAATTTGTTATAGGATGAAGCTTAGCTATCGTTTTGGGAAATCTTGTTTATAAAGGTTATATTTTATTGCTTCCGGAAAAAATGCGGCATGATTTGAGTTTGTTTATCTTTCAAATAAAAAATTTCTCGCAGCAAATTACCGATTTGTGGAAATCGCCAAATGATTCGAACATGACCGACCAACCTACCGGTCTTATATATGGTCACGGAAATGCATTTCTCCAACAAAAATAGACTACATGACACAAAGAAAATGTAGTGCCGTTTAAATTAGCACCCAAAGATAGAAAAATGCTTCACTCAAAGGAGGTTTTGAGCGTGGTGCACTTTTTCTTTTTTGCTTTAAATTAGTGCATCTAGATTAAATGAGTCTACTGAGGAACCCAACCACCTTAAACAAATGAAAAGCAATTTTTAAATTAAAGGCCGTTAGACTTCAGGAATACTTTCAGCTATACAGACTAAAATGCTCTCCATTTGCAGTGATTTTGTCGAACCCGACCGCGAGGTGGCTGAGTACATTTTGCACAGAGTTTGCACGACAACTTCGAAATTCGATCTTGAAATTGACGACGAGATGTGACAGAAAGCGTTAGTTCTGATCGAAGACATGTGCGTACTAATGTGCGGCAGTCTGCTGTCGAAATTGGGAATGCCAAGACCAAATCGTAAGATACATTCAATCGCGAATTGCAACGGGAAGAAGGCTATGATCAGAATTCAGGATGAGCTGGCCGAAAGAGTCCAAACAAATGTGCAGCTGTTGAATTTCGAGCAGAACGTCGTGTACGATTCGCTGATGAGGTTTGTTGACGATGAAACGGGAGGCATTTACTTTCTCGATGCTACCGGTGGGCGTGGGACAGGCAAGATATTCATCATTTCGTTGATTCTGGGAACAATTCGATCAATATCTCTAATTGCGTTGGCTGTCGCATCCTCTGGCATTGCTGCCGCACTGTTGAAGGCGGTCGAACTGCATATTCCACTTTGAAGCTGCCGATGAATCTTCTCAAGGATTTTCGTCAAACGTCAAAATCTACTGCTTCCGATGAACTCAATGCACGTCTGAAATAGTTTTTTTTGTGGAGGCATATCAAGAAGTTGAGATTGATCACGAACATGAGAGTCGCATTGCAGAATGCCCAATCGGCTGCTGAATTCTCGAGGCAACTGCTGACACTTGGCAATGGCCAAATTCCTGTTGATGTTTCGAATGGATTGATATCGTTCCCAGCAAATTTTTGCGAGTTTACATCAGCGAAGGAGGAACTCATCCCCAAAGTGTTCCCCGACATTGCACAAAATTATAAAAATCTCGATTGGATAAGTGAACGGCCAATACTATAGCAGCGAAGAATAAGGACATCGATAGCTTGAATTTGATTATTTAAAGTCAAATTGCTGGAGAATTGCATTCCTATAAATCCGTTGACCGCGTGACCGACGAGGATGAAGAGAATTTCGCTTGATGTGCCAGGAACTCCGCCGCATGATTTAAAATTGAAGATGGGATCGATTATATTATTTTATTATTCCATCCGAAATTGTGCAGCGGTACGGTTGTCCGTCAAGAAACTGATAAACAAATTGATTCCAGCGACGATCATCGAGGGCAAATTCAAAACAGAGGCAGTTCTTATCCCACGAATTCCAATTATTCCAACTGAACTACCATTCCAGTTCAAGCTGATTCAGTTTCCCGTTCGATTTGCTTTTGCGATGACAATCAATAAATCGCGATGCCAATCGTTGGAAGTCTGTGGGAATAATCTCGAATTTCACTGTTTTTCGCATGGCCAGCCAGTACGTTGCCTGTTCGCGTGTTGCCAAACCGTCTTCGTTGTTTGTTTTTGCCCCGGAAAACACATCAAAAAACATTGTTTATCATATCGCTATTTTAACTATCTGTGTTTTATTATCTCTCTCGAGTTTATCTAAAGGCGTTAAATTAAGGTGAGATTAAATTCGCCGGGTCCGCTAGTTTAATTTAATCTTTTATCACAAAATTGTTTAATTTATTTGAAGTAGAAGGTGAAACAAATGTACGAAAGCTGTAACATGAAGTTGATTCGCAGAAAAGCGATTGACAATTTGATAATCAATTAAAGTGCACGTAAGGCGATAATTTTGATTGCCAACTATCAACTAACGGGTGATTTTTTAAGAGGTTTAGAACTTTTTAAAAAAAAAAAACACAAAAAATTCGAAAAAATGAATGAAATATTTATTTGAATCGATAGTTTGAACCTTGCAATTTAATGTTTAAAGATAATTTCATGCAAATGTTGACCGCGGCTGCGTCTCAGGTAGTCCATCCGCTGAGTCAAATTTTGGCATACTCTTTCACACATATCGGCCGGTATCTCACGAATGAAAGCATGGATGTTGGCTTCCAGTGCATCAATCGAAGCGGGCTTGTCCCTATACACATTAGCCTTGACATACCCCCACAACAAATAATCTAATGGTGTCAAATCGCACGATCTAGGCGGCCAATTGACCGGCCCGAAACGTGAAATTAACTGTTCACCAAACTCGCCTCGCAATTGCGCCATTGTTTCGCGTGCTGTGTGGCATGTGGCACCGTCTTGTTGAAACCACATATCATGCAAGTCAAGAACTTCCATTTCGGGCAAAAAAAAGTTTGTTATCATCGCTCGGTAGCGTTCACCATTGACAGTAACGCTGCGATTCGCATCATCTTTGAAGAAGTACGGTCCAATGATGCCACCGCCCATAAACCGCACCAAACTGTGACTTTTTCTGGATGCATTGGTAGCTCTTGCAATGCTTCTGGCTGATATTCAATCCAAAAATTCTGCTTATTTACGTGCCCATTGAGCCAAAAATGAGCTTCGTCCATAAAATGGAAGCAGCGCGCGATGAACATTTCGAACCGAGCACGAATTTCGATAGTAAAATTCAATAATTTGCAAGCGTTGTTCATTTGTAAGACGATCCATGGTTAAATTGCAAACCAAACTGAAGCTGTTTGACAGTGACACAAGGTACTAAACACACGTCAGCTGTCAAAACCAGTGTTGCCAAAACCAAACCAGCTAAAAAATCACCCTTTATCACCTTAGCCGATTCCATCCCTGATTGAGGCGATCGGCTACCCGAATAGTATAGGGATTTTGAACATGTCGCCCTGCCCCTTCAATATAAGGTTCTATGTAATTTAAAACATGAAAGCTCACGAACTTCTAGCAAAATTTTAGCATTTGCCAAAATCTAACCCTTAGAGATTTAACATAATTTTAATCTGAAGCCATAGATAATGCGTAATCCCCACCTAGATCTGCTCACAATTATTATCTTCCTAAGAAATCCGTCCACTAGTTAATGGAAACAAAACAAAGTGCCTCTATCTATGCCTGCGTTAGCATAATGACTTGCAACTTAATATTTACAAGCAGAAATAAAAAAATGTTTTACGTAATAAGTGATAACCGCTTTCTGTATTTAAATTATAAGTGCGACTCCAGACTAGACTCTACGCAAAATGGCAAATATTCTTATCATCCAAATTATTAAATCATTTGCTTTGGCTATCTGCCCTAGGTCTATTTTGAAACGACCAAACTACTTCATTCAGTAGACGTAGACCAGTTGCCTTCATTCGACCACGGAAGGAGGACAATACACGCGCACCGCCATGAGTGTGGAATATTTAAACCCGGTTAGTGCACCGACGTCCTTGGACGGAAAATTCTTTCAGGAAGTCGCTGTAAACGCTCTGCTCGAGACCGATGTTCAAGTTAAAAAAATCTCCTTCGAGATGGGAAGTGGTGGCGGTGATAACTACTGCAGTAAAATCTACAGAACGCGACTTACATTCCAGCGTGGTACGGCCCCACTTGAGAGCTTGTCGCTGATTGTGAAAAGTATTGTAGTGACGGAGACTGTGCAATTTCTGGAGGAGTTACGAGTGTTCTTGAAGGAGAAAATATTCTACACCAACCTATTGCCTCGCATGGAAATTCTTCTGGATAATGTTAAATTCGGACCAGTGTTGTACCACACTCTTAAGGAACCGATCAGCACCCTTGTTTTCGAGGACCTAAATGCGTTGGGCTACGTTATGGCAGATCGCGAGAAGGGCTTGGATTTGGATCACTGCAAACTTGTTCTGCACAAGCTTGGGCAGTTCCATGGGATTTCAATGATCATGCATAGGAAGGTGAGTGCGAGAATGTAAAATTGAATGCAATGTCCTACAAGTTCTGTCGTTTTTAGGATCCTGCCTCGATGAAAACATTCAACTGCGGTATACTAGATGAAACGACTGTGAACAAATTTGACCTCTACGAAGCGATGTTTGGGGGCAATCTCGAGTGTCTCATTCGAACCATCAGCAAGTGGGAAGGCTATGAGGCTATCGCTGAAAAAGTGTCCAAATACAGGGCGGACTTCAAGCGTAATCTTGTCAACAGTCAGCAGCCTATTCCCGGTGAGCTGAAGGTCCTCAATCACGGAGATCTCTGGGTGAATAACCTCCTCTTCAAATACCCAACCGGCAAAGGACAGCCAGTCGCCGATGTGGTTTTCGTCGATCTGCAATTGAGTATTTACGGAAGTCCGGGATACGATATCAATTACTTTCTAAACACTTCCGTACAGCTGGATGTGTTGAAAGAGAAAAGGCAGGAACTCCTCGAGACGTATCACACGGCATTGAGTGAAACATTGGCGCTGCACAATTACAAGGATATTCCTAGTTTCGAGGATGTTTTAACCGAGGTGCGGCGTAGGGAACGGTACGGATTTTTCGCAAGCTTTGGAGTTTTACCAACCATATGTATGGATAGGGAACAATCGGGCGATAATAACTTTGAACAATTTATGGACGAAGACTATGCGAAAAAGAAAATCGAAATTATGTTCACTTCGAAGCGGGTTGTGGATACTCTGAAGTATGCTCTGAAAAGATTCGATGAGCTGGGTGTCTTGGACTGAGATAGACTGTTATTGTTAGTTTTCGTCATAATTCCAATAAAGTGAAGTCAAATAAAATTGAATAATTTTTTGTAAAAGTCAATTTTTCTATCTCTATCTCTATCTTCATCTCTATCTCTATCTCTATCTCTATCTCTATCTCTATCTCTATCTCTATCTCTATCTCTATCTCTATCTCTATCTCTATCTCTATCTCTATCTCTATCTCTATCTCTATCTCTATCTCTATCTCTATCTCTATCTCTATCTCTATCTCTATCTCTATCTCTATCTCTATCTCTATCTCTATCTCTATCTCTATCTCTATCTCTATCTCTATCTCTATCTCTATCTCTATCTCTATCTCTATCTCTATCTCTATCTCTATCTCTATCTCTATCTCTATCTCTATCTCTATCTCTATCTCTATCTCTATCTCTATCTCTATCTCTATCTCTATCTCTATCTCTATCTCTATCTCTATCTCTATCTCTATCTCTATCTCTATCTCTATCTCTATCTCTATCTCTATCTCTATCTCTATCTCTATCTCTATCTCTATCTCTATCTCTATCTCTATCTCTATCTCTATCTCTATCTCTATCTCTATCTCTATCTCTATCTCTATTTCTATCTCTATCTCCATCTCCATCTCCATCTCTATCTCTATCTCCATCTCCATCTCCATCTCTCATTTAAAAATAATTTTAAAACATCAACTTCCATATTGTGAAATGTTTCTAACTGCCGAATAATGGCCCATCAGAATCATGTCTATAGATATCTACAACCCGGATCTGAAGTATTTTTGCTTCACAACTTCCGCCTTCCAGGAGCAAGAACTTTCAGTGCTCATATTATTTTCAGTACGTCTTTCGTTCAACTCTTCAATTATGCTCTAACGATTCAGAGAAACTTCTTCCTTATCGAATAGTGGATACACGGAAGACTGGCGAACTTTTAAATCAATTTGCATACATTTCACTTCGAAGGCGATGCGAACTTGTGCTGCTTTCGTCACACTTTATCCCAGAGTTTCTACCTCTCTTAATAAGGGGAACGGCTTTTCCTCAAGTTGTCATACTTATTTCAGACAGTAGACGACAAAGTGTCCTTATTCCTGTACTCGCAAGCAGCGAGGTCTCTAAATGCAAACATATCCCACGTTAACTTGGCTAAAGCCTTCAAATGACGATACACGTAGTTGTGAATCTGCGGCGTGTGATATCGGCCAGACGGCAGACAAGGAAATTGTCACCACACGTCGGCAGATTCTATTTAATCCGTATATCGGTTTATGAAGTCGCACACAACAAGAGAAACGCAAGAGCCTCAAAGAAATCCGATACACATTTCAGTCTATACGAAGACGTTTATCATTCCGAAGGATGTTTTATGGCTTTCAAACGAATTTACACAGAAGGGTAAGTCATAAATAAAGGTAGAAAATATTATGGAATATTATTTTGCTGCGAATGGTTGTCCATCGTGAATGGAGTGTATCCTTTAAAAGAGCATTAGTCGGCGTTATGGTTTAATCACAGCTGATTGGGATTAAAGTGGCCTAATAAAGAAATATAAATATAAAAACAACACTGGACAAATAAAAACAGAAAGAACAGGACGAATGTTCAGCATAAAAAGAGGTGTACGACAGGGTGATCCAATATCACCACCATTATTCTCTGCAGTACTCGAAGAGATATTTAAACAACTTGACTGGAATCGATTTGGAATAAATATATGGGGACAACATTTGAACAATTTGAGGTTTGCTGACGATGTTGTCCTAATATCACAGAAAGCGGACAACATTCAGACAATGGTAACACAGCTGGCTTCAATTTGTAAAAACTACGGACTATGCATAAATCAGTCTAAAACAAAAGTGATGACCAACTCTACACATAAGGACATTACACTCGATGGCGTAAATATTGATTATGTTGAGGACTATATTTATTTGGGACAATTAAAATCATTTAAAAATCAAGAAGAAAAGGAGATAGATAGACGAATATCAAACGCATGGCGACAATTCTGGAACATGAAGGAGATACTCAACGCAAAACTAAATAAAGACACAAAAAAATATTTAATGGATTCAGCAATTTTACCAGTTCTGACATACGGACTTCAAACATTGGGCTTAACAACAAATCTAACCGAGAAATTAAGAATCTGTCAGACAAAAATGGAGAGGAAACTTCTCGGCATAAGACTAATACAAAGAGTGCGGAACGAAGAAATAAGAAGGCAAACGGACATCATAGATGTAATAAAAAGGACGAAACAACTTAAATGGAACTGGGCAGGACACATATCAAGAATTACAGACAATAGATGGACAAAACTTTTGATCAAATGGACACCACCAGCGACAAGATCAACCGGACGACCACGAACAAGATGGGTTGACGATATTAACCAATTTAACAGGTATTGGTACCATGACGCAAAAAATCGAGATCTATGGACAACTATGGGGGAGGCTTATACTATTTGCAACTAATTTTGAAAATAATGATTAGACTTTGTCAAATGATGATATATTTATTTTATTTATGTATTTTAAATTAATTAAATAACTACATGATGTAAATACTCTTATAACAATAACAATTTGTAGACCTTATAGTAAATAAAAGCTTATAATAATAATAATAATAATAATAAAGAAATAAGAGTTTTTCTCCGCTCGCTGTGCTTTCATTATCCTTGGGAGGTAGATTCGTAAATATGCGATAATCGAGAAACTGCGTAGGCGATTGGTATGGATTATGATTTTGTGACTTAATTAAGGCTCGTCGTAATATTTTTTTTCGATTGTTATGACACCAATACATATTCGAGAAGATGGTATTTGATTTCCAGGACTGGAGGCAGGCGATGCGTAAATAAAACTCACTTGTGCTTTATTTAGCAATAATATAGTACTTATGGCATATGCACCGGGTACATTTGGGGTGCCTTTAAGTACTCGAGATTGATTCACAAGGGTGGAGAGGCTACGGTTAAAGGCCGTCCAAGTCGCTATACTTAACGACACTCGTAAAATACTTTGTTCATTCCACATCAACAGGTTTTAAGCACTGCCTTTTAATTTTTGCACAGTTACAGAAATGTTTTTTGAATACCATTGCTTTAAAGAAGCCTTCATGTCATTTTGAGATCAAAAAAACCATACCATCACCTCTGGGCACGTACATTCATACAATACTAGAATGGGATGGCCCCGTCTAACCTTCAAAAATCTTTAGAAACGTGAAAATGCACTACTTCCGACAGTGGAATCAAAGTACGTATAAAATCTTAATCTGTACATAGATGAGAAATTATCTAATGAAATCTGCCACGAGGCGAACTAAGCTAAGATGGGGGATACGCTCCAATGAAAGTTAAACATAAATGTACCAAAAAATGCTTCACCTTTATGTATTACCTATAAAGGGTAAAGCTTGACGACCTCAATGCTAGAATGGAAAAAGGGTGTATGTTTGACACCTTCGGCGTAAGAAGTCTCCACATCCAGAAGCGGTTTTTGGGATTCTTTGCCTCGCAGAATGTCGTCTTTTAACATTTTAGTACGCTGATAAGAGGTTCAAGAAGATTTAAACCAATTGGCACTGTAATGGAGGTGGCTCAATGTCGAAGCAGGTGTGAGAAAATGATTTTTTTGATTTGTTTTTATCCCAACATGACGACTGAGACTAGGTAGTCGACCGACGAAAGAAATGACTTCAGATTGACATGGAAGACTGCATCTATCGGCAACATCAAAAGTTCGAGATACCCAAACAAAAATTATGTAAGATATTTTTACTGCCATAACCAAGACTCAAGTTCAAAAGCCATGGCAGAGCTTCAACGGTGCCATCGGAAGTGCCAATTTTAGTGAGCCCGAGTTTACTAAAAGGCAACTCCTGGATATAAGATGACTACGTCGGACACATATATTCGAGGTCCATCTCGGTAAACTAATAATAAAGATTCGATATTGAACCTGCCTTTGGAATAAAAGAAAAAAAAATTCACGAGTCAGCGAAGAAATGTCCCTGATGCGGTTCCAAAGGGTAAAACCTATAATGACGGACAAGGCAAGATTGCTGTAGAATCTAAGTTCAAGAACTTGAAAGGACCACCGCCAGGCCTTTAAATAAAACACCTAAAAAATGCAATTTGAACCTTAAAGTCGTTTACCCTATCCCAAACGTCTGACAAGTATTAAAGAACAGCTAAAATAAATTTTGACTGGTTATGCAAATTATGTAGGTTTTATTTTTTTTAAAAATATGCTTTCAGGACCGCCATCACTTCAATTCATATCTGGTCCACTTTGAGACATATTGTGTTTACTCGAGAGGCTGGCTAGGACAGACTCTTTTTCCAGCTAAAATGCATTTTCATCCGTCACAACCTCTGAATTTATATATAACTAGCTGTACTCCCACGGCGCTGCCCGTGCCTTTCGTATTAAGTCCCGCCACAATTCGCAGAGTCGTTTTTTAAGGGAGGTGCAACGGCGCCCTTTTTGATTACTGCCCCATTGTGTTGAACACCTTTTAAAAAAATTCAAGGCTTCATAAATGTCCAGATACCTATAGTAATTTAATTATTTTGTTACCTATATGGCAAGTGCCATATCCCGATTTCTATCCCGATTATTTTTTGCAAATGGCTTTGTTAACGAAAGAACCAAATTTCATCTTAAGGTTTTTTCCACTGCGCCACCTCTCGGGAACGTCTGACAAACATCCGAGAGTAAAACTGTCATGAAAGAGCCGTTTGGACTCGGCGTAAAGCTCTAGATCCCTACCATTCGTCCCAAAAATTGAAAACCCACACAAAACGAATGGTTGTGAGAAGCTAGGCCTTGGGTCCCACAGACCTGTCGCGCCAAAATATTTATTTATTTATTTTTAATCCAAGGTTTTCTATTTGTATTGTTTTTGATTGCACTTTGTTTCCATTAGGGCCCAAAACTATACCTACTATCTTTCAAGTAAGAATCAACCATGCGTATTCACAAAGTTTTATTGAAATCGGTTGAGCGGCTCTGAAGATCGACCACAGCGCCACCTGTTGATTCTCTCGCACTTAGCAGTAAAGTGTTTCTATCACAAAAGATCAACAAACTGTGATTTTGAAAATATTTTTTTTACTATATTTGAAGTGTCACTACTCGATTTATATCCAGTTTATTTATTTTTTTTGTTTCAAAGTGCGTTTCCCCATGAAAAATGTAATGTGTGCCTACAACGCCACCTGTTGAGAATTTTCCAACTTTTCTTTTCTTCTAAACCATCGCTGATGTAAGACAAACAAAACGAAACAAAGATCATTCAAATCGGTTAAGCCGTTCTCGAGTTTTAAGCATCCGAACAAACCAAGATCCATTTTTATATATATAGATTGAAAGTGGCATTTGCAAAAAAAAAATTGTTATCACCAGTCCTGCACGCAGTAAACTATTTTTGGAAAACAACTTCATCGTAAATACCTCACCCTCGGCACCCAGGGTCGCAAGACGACCGCATGTGTACACTTAACCCCACATCAACTCCTTGTAAAAATTAATCACAAATTTATTTGCGCTCAGTTCTAGGTGACGCCCCATATTCGCATGATTACACTCAATTAGAATGAATCTGCATAATCTACGACAACGGCTCATTCACTTCGAGTCGAGACACTCTTCTTCAGACACAGAGTGTACACGAGCAAAATAGCAACTGCGCGTGGAACGAGAGACGCCACCGCTCGCATCTGGATTCCCATCGCACCACACCTGTGCCTCGGCACGTTTTTCAATTAATTTTCCCTCGCAAATTACTTGGCCATATCTAGCAACAGAAAATATAGTCAACCCCCTCTTAGGCTCACACGAGGTACCATGCGGAGTCACCTCCAACTCGAGTAGGTACCAGCGCCATTATGACATAGCCACCCAAACACAACAGTCTCTTCTTAACCCCGCACTTAACCATCCATACCATCGAGAAGAATGGACTACTTGCAGCAGCAGCAGCTGCTGCTGCCTGAGCCTATACACTCAATGCTGCACGGAATCAGTTCGTGCCACACCTTATTTCGGCACGGCAGAGTGCAGGGTTACATCATAATAGCAACTTGCCTCGCGGGAGTTCAACGATTGATTTAGGTCTCTCTCGTTCGATTTCGAGAGCTCGTATCTTCAAAAGGTTAGCCGGGCTATTCAAGACATCAGCGTGTGACCGCGATATGTCGATGCGCCTCCGATTTACGGCGAGTGGTTTATTGCAAATCGTCGCAATGCAGTTCCGTGATCGGCTTCAATTGAAAAATTGATTTGGCCATAAATCGCAATGTCATCTTGAGATATGGTGCGGGCGGTGCGGGTGCGACAATTACAAGTACTTGTCTGGCTCTGTTACACGCCGATGCCATGCAGCAGTGACATTCAATTTACTGAAGTGCTAATTGAGGAATGGCAGTGCCTGTTGATGGCCAATTATCTGACAACAATGGTTGTGTGTGAGGTGATGATTGATGGTTATGTGGCCCAAAGTTTATGGAAGTAAGGATGGGTTCTTGTAATGGGGTTATTTATGACTCATGGCGTTTTAAATAATGCAATTTATGGAAAGTTGGTTCTAAGTTCATGGCTATTCACGAAGAATAGAAAATGATTTGCCAACAGCAGTTAGGAGTTCTTGGCATTTGAAGCGAGCAAAAGCATCATCCCTTGGCTTTTTCTGTGATGGGAATTCGCAAAATGAAAACCATACAAAGTGATTCCCGGTATTCCCGGCGAACGAAACAAATTATCAGCTGATTACAAGAGCTGACGTAATACCAATGGGTATAGCTATTGTTGGTGCACCCAAATACCACGAACTAGGTAACAAGGGAAATCGCATTCGGCAAACTTTTCTCACAAATTCTTATGAATTTTCCCCTCAACCGTAGGTGTTGTATAAATATTTTTCCAGGGTCCTTTATTCACGCAATAAAAAGTTTTCTTCGTCTTTGGTTTACATTTTATGCCGGCAAAGGTCTTGAAAGAAGATAGTTTTGTGTACCGAGATATGGCTTGAATTATTTGAAGAACCGTAAAAGGATTGCGTGGAAGTAGTCCCGCTTAGTCAAACTATTGTATTTCGTGACTATTATCAGATTAATTAACTAGCTTAGGTCTAGGGGACTATCTATGTCATATATGGCCTATCCAATGTAAATTTGACTGACTTATGTCGCCTTCCAGGTGGTTCAGCATTGCCGAATGGCCCACCATCTTAGCTTTACATTTTTTGAGGACTTAGAAGGTAGAAGAACTTTTCGGGCGGTCTTTTAAGGACCTGGTTAGATTATTTTATGCCTGGAGAAACTTTAGGTTTCCATATAAGTATTCTTAAAGGGGGCTCCAGGGGCATCACATTGGACATCGATCTGAGGGTGGCAATAAAAGCTATTTCTTGTCTTGCCAGTCCACTCACTTAACCCAACCTAGCTAAATATAGTATTCAGTTGTTCAATCTTCGACACGTACAATTTTTAGAGGACAACACTGACCGACTACCTTTCCAAAGTGGCACGGCGCGCGGAAGGACTTCTCACTAAACTCGAAGCATTTCAGATTTATGTGTAAGGCGTTCCAAAAATACTTTGACGTGCATTGATAAGTCTTAAGGCGATATTAAATCCTGGATCAAGAAATCGCGGTTCCAAGAAGTATACTGCACCACCAGGAAAAAAACCGCTTTTTGTGTTTTGTTTGCGTTGAGAAGAGTCTTCTTTATTCTACGATGGCTGCATATTTTAGGAGCTCTTAGCAACTCGGGTCACCACAGGTAAACAGACCATCCATTACACCATGGTCGAAGGACAACAAAAATCCTGGGCTCTCATCGCGTAATTCATGAAACGATCATCGTCAAAACGATCGAACTGAACGACGTCGTTTTAAGTTTGCTTCGCGTAACATTATCATAGCATCGTTCAATCGAATCGTTCTTCGTTTCCATTTTTAACAGTTTGAAGACTACTGTAAACACACTCTGACAACAGAAAATGTATGGAATTTTTTTTTCGTTGTAGAATTGGGTTGAAGAATTGGGTGAAATGGACCCAATTCTTCAACCTTGATGGTGAACTGTCAATGAACTAGAGGAAAAAATTGCAACAACATGCAAAAGTGTGGGAGGATGTTTACGGAAATCAATTATCATGAGAATTTTTATTGTTAATATTTGAGTTGTAAAAAAGGATTCAATGAATGCAATTTCATAACTGCATTTGGTTTCTGATTGCATTACTGTATGCCATTATTAAACAAAATGCATTTGAAATTCTAAAAAGATGTGTCCATTGTATCACACTTTTTTTGTTTAAAAAAAATGCATTTTTTACCACTGCGATAAAAGTGAGTCCCCTCCAAAGAGAACAAAGGTGTTTGTTTCCTTTAAATATTTGTTAATATTTCTCTCAGCCCGAATCAAACTGAGAAAATGCACTAAAAACGATCAAACGATTGCAAAATAGCAATCGTTCAATCGCAATCGTTCAGTCGTCGAATTTAACAGTTGGACGAGTTATACGAAGCATTGTTCAATCGTCCAAAACGACGTCGTCCATACGATCTAACTATTTTAGTGTTGCACGAAGCAATACAATCGTCGAAACGACGTCGTCAGACGATCGTCGTCTTACGCGATTAAAGCCCTGGATTCTCGTGAACAAGCATGTAGAGAGCAACATTTAATTTACATTGGCTGCTGTCGTACTAACTTTGGATGTGCAACGAACGTTCGACCCCTATTCAACAAATTTGTACGAGCATAATGAATTTATAAGAAATTTTTTTGGGTGCGAGCAAAAATTCTTGTCTCCCATAGCGCCCTTAGGGTGAAATTTTTGTTCGCCCATAGTAACAAAAAATCGATGAAAAGAAGCAGGGACGAATGAAATTCGTTGGCTTCCCTTTAGTAACTACAAAGTGTTGATATCTAATTAGCACACTGATGCTGTTGAGAAGCAATTAAAAAAGTTAATACTGATAAATTGTTACGAGCTATAAGTCAAGTGGCTCATGTTGGCCACCTACACTTTTTCGGGCATTTTCCCAACCAACTGGGCTTTCTATCAAGAAAATAATTTTCAAAACATTTCTTGGGTTTAATTTTGTGGGTCAACAGTTCAGGCTTTAAAATGCGAATATGCATCAGCCCTCGCGATAAGAAAGGTGGCAGGAATCGTAAAAAGCAAACAGGTATAGCGGAGGTAGGGCTCTGTATATCCCTTGTCAAGTCTGTCAATGGATCCAACTGATGGTTTCGGTGAACCGGTGAATCTGTTCGGCAACTGTCACAAAAACACCCATTCATTCAACCTGACTCCAGAGATGATAATCCTTCCCAAAGCCCAATAGCCGGAGTAATAGAGACTCAGAAACACTTTCGATGACAACTGCGTATTGATACACATCTGTGAATTTGAAACATTTTCAATGTAGGATTTTTTCTGACAGCAATCTTCCAAACTCAATATTCCCAAAAAGTGTAACTAGCCATGGTCGACGCATTTTATGACCTTATCTTGCCATCATACAACACTCAACACTCAAGACAACTGTCACCACAACTGAGTTGGCAGCACTTTTCCTTTCTAATTTCATACCATGTCAAAT
This sequence comes from Cheilosia pagana, assembly GCA_936431705.1. Lineage (NCBI taxonomy): Eukaryota > Metazoa > Arthropoda > Insecta > Diptera > Syrphidae > Cheilosia > Cheilosia pagana. The sequence continues at coordinate 39,340,499 of OW386168.1, forward strand.
GTCATATTAACCCGTTAAACTGTGAGTTCATCTCCAACGAAAAGAATGAATTGAGACAAAAGGAAAATAGAATACAATTCAAGTCCAAACAGTACAACAAACCATAGACAGCAACATATAAGCGGCAGCATCAACATAAAAATAGCAACATCTTCAATTTGCGTTGCATTTCCCTTTCGCTTGGGGGCTAGCTACAAAGATTCCCACGTTTTCTGGAGCGCCCGCGAACACGCCTCATGATAAATCCGGTCTCTGTCGTGGTCGTCATCATTATCATCGCCGTCGTCGTCGTCGGCATTGTCGTGGGCATAGTGGTTTATGTTGGCAATGGTGTACAGGTCTATGCAGATGTATATTTGAATTTTATACTTCAGTTGGTTAGTTGGTTTGTCGTGTAGTTAAGGTTAGCTGCATGGCGCGAAAACCAAACGACATCGAATGAAAGCAGTTAAATTGTAGGGTTGGACTACAGAATGTAAACCAAGAAAGAGTATTTTTTAATGAATGCTTACTGCGATTGCAAATGTTGGGTTAGGATATTCCGGGTAACGAATATTTCCGTCATTCGTCTAACTAGTGTGCATCTCCACCACAATACAGATCATTTGAAAATGTTTATAATTTGGAAGGTTATAAGTCATGTGAATTTTTGGAGGGTTAAAAAAATATTAAATTTTATGTGGGGGTCAAAACTGAGAACTTTTTATGTTTGCATGAAATCTGAAAATATTTCATTTTCTCTTATTCTTATTTACTACTCACAAGCTCTAGTTTTTTTCTGTACTAAATTTCAATTCAAATATAGCCAAAATAGTTTGCAAAAAAAAGGTGGCATTCATTAAGTGACGCACAGTGTGCAGTCAGTCAATTAACTTTTAACCCTTTTCGAGTTCTTTTTATTTTTAATAGCGAGAAACACCCCCAACTTGCAGGCATTCCTTGGTCTGAGTTTTATTTTACTGGCAAGTGGTTAACTATGTCAAAAATCGCTTTACCATCCGAGGACAAGTATAAAAAAGGCCCACAAATTTATTTATTCAATTTATATGTATTTATCGCTTTAATTTAAGTTTTAAAATTTTAATTAATTGTGAGTTGACGTTTCACTGAAGAAAAGGCCAGGTGTCTTAAAGCAAATAGTTTTATGAATTTATTTTTTGTAAGCTATATATATTTAAATAAATAAATAAAAATAAATTCAATGTTTTAGAACAGTTCACAAGTGAAAGTTGATGTCCTCCTTGCGCGCCACCTAAGGCGAGGTCTTCCTCAACGACGTTGTCCCTCCGGGTTGGAATCGAAGACTTTTCGGGCCGTAGCAATGTTGTCCATGTCCATTCGCTCTACATGTCCCAGCCATCTTAGACGACTGATGCGTACTTTTTGGACCAGGGCGATGTCGCTGTACAGCTCGTAGTTCGCTGTTAAATCTCCTTCTCCAAAACCCGTCAACCCAAACGGGACCAAAAATCACTCGAAGAATCTTGCGTTCGAAACGGCCAAGAAGATCTTCATCCGCCTTTGTTAGGGTCCATGCTTCTGCGCCATAGAGCAGGACTGGAATGATGAGGGTCTTATATTGAGTGTCCTTAGTGTTTCTCGACAAGGCCTTATTAATGAATTGCCTTCTCAGGCCTAAGTAACAGCGGCTGGCAAGTGTGATTCTTCGTTTGATTTCTGAGGGGATATCATTTTCAGAATTGATAGCGGAGCCGAGGTAGACAAAGTCCCCAACTACCTCAAAGTTATAGCTGTCTATCGTGACGCTCTGTCCGATTCGTCGATGTTGTGTGTCCCTTCTTGTTAACAGCATATATTTTGTCTTGCCCTCATTCACCACTAAATCCATTTTTGCCGCTTTCGTACTGATACTTGCAAACGCACCAGTGACAGATCGTTGTGTTCTGCCAATGATATCGATATCGTCAACGTATGCAAGTAGTTGTACAGACAGTTGTACAAATTGTGCCTCTGGCGTTGGCTTGCGAGTTTCGCACAATTTTCTCAAAAATTATGTTGAAAAAGTCACATGACAGTGCGTCACCTTGTCTTAATCCTTTTTTGACATCAAAGATCTCGGTGATGTCCTCCTACAAGTTTTTTTTAATTATTGAAATTAAATAAAAAAAATATTTCTTCTTTTTTGGGTTATTAACATAAAGAAAATAATTGCAATTACAGGAGTACTTTTTTATCTTTCAAAATGTATTAGTTACAAGCTTAGTCACAACTTGTGGGAAATTACTAGTAGATTACAAGTCAATCACAAATGTGTTAAAAGTGGAATTGTTTGCACTTGTAATCAACATTTTACATTTTATACACAGAAGCATTGACTTTGACAGCACCGAGTTTCAATGTTTTTCCTAAACCGCTTATAGTTATCAATGCCCATTCTGAACACATTTCACAGTAATCAGTTTCGTCTCAGCTTACGAAACCACGGGTTACAATTTAAATGTATAAAATAAAAAGTTAATATTTTGGCGCGACAGGTCTGTGGGACCCAAGGCCCAGCTTCTCACAACCATTCGTTTTGTGTGAGTTTTAAATGTTTGGAACGAATGGAAGGGATCTACAATTTTACGCCGAGTCCAAACGGCTAATTGAAAAGCTCTTTCATGACAGTTTTACTCTCGGATGTTTGTCAGACGTTCGCGAGAGGTGGCGCAGTGGAAAAAAACCTTAAGATGTAATTTGGTTCTTTCGGGATTCGAACTGGGGATGGGGACCCCTCGCTTAGTAGTCCAACACACTAATTCTAAGCCACTGCGCCACTATTTAAATCTATTCTATGTGCAATTTTTTTAGAAAACAATTTACAAATCTTTCTTTAATTCTACAAAGTGTGCGACTTATGGTATGTCATCAAAACTATTTTAGCCAACAAATATTTTTCAATTATAAATAATTTAAATTTTGTTAAGTTTTTAAAATAAATTTTAAAATCAAATTTATCATTTAATCATTATTATTAATGTTTTCCACATATATATTTTTTATTTATTTGTAATTGGAACTTAAAAATAGAGTCAAAATAAAGTTGCTTGTCGCAAAAATGTATATCTTTATATATATAATTCTACTGTACGTGTGTATGTCACTGAACTCCTCCTAAACGGCTGGACCGATTTGAATAATTTTTTTTGTATGCGTTTGGGTAGCGCCCTGGATAGTTTAGAAGCCGATTGGTCAAAATTGGACAAATGGGCGTGGTATCGCCCATACAAAAATAACATTCAAAATCTTATATCTCGAAAACCACCGAATCGATCGAGTTCGAATTTACACATAATCTCAGGTATTGGCCCAAGAGTATTTCTGTGAAGATTGGTCAAAATTGTACAAAGGAGTGTGGAACCGCCCATACAAAAAATACATTCAAAATCTTATATCTCGAAAACCACCGAATCGATCGAGTTCAAATTTACACATAATCTTAGGTACTAACCAAGGAGTATTCCTGTAAAGATTGGTCAAAATTGGACAAAGGGGCGTGGCACCGCCCATACAAAAATTACATTCAAAATCTTATACGTATTTCAAAAGCAACCGAATCGTAACTGCGAGTTATTAAGTAAAATACAAAATTGATTTATTTGGAATATATAAGACAAAAAAAGTTGTAACAATATCACACTCCACTGTTCATACGGAACATACAAACACAGTGCCCCAAAAATCGATGTATTATTAAAAAACAAAATTGTAAAAACACGCCTTTTTGTACGGAGCCTTTTGATATTTCCGGTGTCGCATTTCAGTGAATATTAAGTGTATTATATTCACATATACACACAACAATGCCACGTGTTCGTGAACGAGGAGGAAATATTGGTCGACGTACTCCGAATTCACAAGTAGTCCAGAAAGGTCGGCTAAATAGATCGGCAGGAGATAAATTGACGGACAATGCAAATTTAAGAAACCAGGCTGTAATCAAACGTGTAAATGAAAATCAAGAGCAACGCAACGAACGTCTTCGAGCCAATGCATTAAGACAAAGACTGGCCCGTCAAAGAGTCACCGATACATTTAGAACACGTGAACAACAGCGTTTTCAAGTGTATCGCGCATTGACACGTGCATCACTTCTTCACCTTGCGTTTGAATATGAGTCGGACATCGACTATTCGTCATATTCACAAATTGTAATCGGTTCTATGAACAAACAATGTCTGTACTGTCATGCACTCAAATACAAAGGTGAATCGGCCGGTTTCTGCTGCGCGTCTGGAAAATTTGTATTGCCACCATTGAATTCGCCGCCAGAACCATTGAAAGCACTATTGGCTGGAGCTACATCACAATCCAAATAGTTTTTGCGTAAACTTCAATAATTTCAAATGACCTCATTTGGAGCAACAAAAATCGTTTAGAACGCGGATGGTCGCAATTTTCAATCAACTTTTAAGATTTAGGGCCAAGTGTATCATCAAATTGGTTCTTTAATGCCGATGCCTAATACCGATTGAAAATTTCTCCAAATTTACTTCATGGGTGATGAGGAACAGCAAATAAACCATATCGAGCAGATGGAGGAGCGACAAATTGTAAGTATTTTAGAACGGTTTTTTTTTTTTCAAAATTCAAAATTATTATGCACACAAGCATTCACTTGAAGCTTTAGAATGATAAAAGATTTAAATAATAACACCAGGCTTTTCGGTGGTGCTTTACTGCTGCTGTCCGGTGATTTTAGACAGACATTGCCGGTCATTCCACGCGCTACATATGCGGACGAAATTAACGCATGTATAAAACCATCATATCTATGGCGAAATGTCTGTACATTACGTCTTACCACAAATATAAGAGTGTTCAACTGCAAAACGATGCACTGGCACTATCATTCTCCGAGCAATTGCTCAACATTAGAAATGGAGCAATACCATTGCATGGAGACACACAATGCATCAAATTGCCGGACAACTTCTGCAACATGGTAAATACGAAAGATGCTTTGATTGAAAGCATATTTCCCGATTTACAAGCTAATTATATGTATCATACGTGGCTTGATAAAGCATGCAGGACAACGTCTGTTGGGTCCGCTAGTCGATATATATATTTCTGTTTTGCAGGATATGCACATAAATTTTCTGTAAAATTGTATAGGCTTTTCGTTCCGGTCAAAAATCGGTTAGACCGAATTTCAACTTTTTTTTCGTTCAGAGTAAAGAGAATTCGGTCAGAATGGCAACAAATGTCAAAGTTTTCTTCTTTTTGTTGCCGATACCACTCCTATCAAAAATGTAATTTGTGCATAGTTTACCCGCCCAGTGAGGACATTTAAAAGTCTTTTCGAATCTAAAATTGAAAGCGGTAAACTACCATCTAAAATGATATCCCTTCTTGCGTGACACAACTTCGATCAAAGTTGATGAACTCCTCAGCTCCTCGTGCATTTTCAGGCGAATTGTCGACTTTGGCTTCATTCGTGTCACAGTTGTCTGGGAGAGGAAAAAAATCACTTTTGTCGTGTTCGCCGCAGGCTTGATGACTACGAATCACATTTAACACTCCACATGGCTAAAAGGGCGAGGCACAGTGTGGGATTGCATTTGTTTTTCTCGATTAACTTCTGAGGTTTTATAGGCCTGCGGTGGGTGGATGCGGTGCAACAACGCATATAACTGGATACGCCCTGGTTTTCCATTATCTTGATAGCCCTCCACTCCACCTCGCTCCTTCACCAACATGTGTTTTGTGTGCCACTAGGCTTTCCTTTTCTGTTATGTCATAGACGTTTGACTGTTGTTTGCGCTCCCGGCTGTGTTACAGTCCTGGCTTTTGTGTACCGGCGGCGGCAGTTTTCGCCTCGATCTGGAACTGCTTTCAATATTGTCTGATGCCGCCGCCACTTCCACAGAATGTCTTAATGGCCCAATTTTAAAATATCGCAGAAATTAATTGCAGCTTGATAGATGTTGAAGAGCGAGAGCTGTTAGTTGGGTGGATGCCATGCTCCAAGCTCCCAGGGTGCAATTAAATAGTTATCGGTGTGTTGTTGTTGCAATTAAATGCAACGCACAAGGGGATTGAAATTTATTTCTGTTAATAGCTATAGGCTACCGTGATTACGGTATTTGTGAGATAGCTACCAGCGCAGCAGTCCAGTGCCAGTGGATGAAAAGAAGAAAATCAAAATAAATGATGGCTTCGAGTGCGATACGCGAGTGTCAGGAGACGTAATAAGATTTTTCAATTACTGTCTTGTGTAGTGGTTGGAGTGCGGGGTTGCACAAACTAAAAAAGCTACTCTGGCTGGCGAGTGTGTGAGTAATGATTTTTTATGAAGACATGGAAATAATAAAGCAGCTTATTTGTTTATAATCTAAATTAAAGTTTGCTTCTATTTAGTACTGGAAAAGTGTTCCCAGAAACGGTTGGGTCTGAAAATCCTGTTTGACAGAAAATCGATAAATCCGGCAGAACGTCAGTGTAGACAAAGCTACGGACTTGAAAAAAAAATACAAAAATGATTTCACTTATGTTTACAATTCGCATCTGCAACTAAAAAATTCGCAGAATCCAAAACAAAATGGAAACCTTATGAATGCTAATTAAAATCCCTACCAGCTGGTGGAATGAAATATCCTACCTCATGTGGGTGTTTTATTTTCCACCTACCTATCTTATGAATATTTTTAACCCCGCATCGTTGCAATGAATGCCTCACTTTAAGAAATGTTGGCAGTTGATAAAATTGAATGTTTCAAATGGGAAAAGGGAACTCCACCTGGTCTGACATTGAAAGGAACAAACAAATGGAATGTCAATTTCAATACCTATAGCAACTTGTCAAGTCGCTCGTAAAGCAATATTAGAGGTAAATGAGGGTTATATTGGGGAAAGGTACAATGCTCCCCCATTCGATTTATGGAGCTTATTCCGTGCTACGTTCACTGGGATGTGGTTCTCTTCTCTCGGGAATAGCGATACCTATATAACGCTTTAATGGCGCCTGGGATGCTGGCAGATAGATGGCCTCGCCGAATGTTGCCGAAGAATTTTTGTGTTATTGAAGGAATTGCTAAATTATTCATTCTTAATCGAATTGGAAAATGATTGTAAATCCCAGCAGGGTTTTCAGGGCTTGGGGTGAGCTGGGATGAGAAACGATTTTGGTACATGTATGCAATGTGTCACGTGTTCATGAGATGGTAGCAATTTACAATCATAACAAATACTAAACAGAATGAAACGTGCGCTTATTAAATTTAACTGATGTGACTTCAATTCGTAAACTTAAAAATCATAAGATTGGAAGCAAGTTACCATATCACTTTTAATTAAGGCTCACTCACGATACCGGACTTTGTGATGAATCCTACTAGATCTTTGAGTGGGCTGTCAGATATGTCCTTTGCCTCAAGGTAGTGTTTACCTAGATGTTAACCGTGACAAAGATGTGTTCAGCTGATTCTACGTCCTCGTTGCATAGTCTATAAATTTTATCTTGAGTTACTTCCACTTTCATGCGGTGTTTTTTGACTTGACAGTGCCCAAAAAGGAACCCTGTGACTGTTGGAATCTGATTCTTAGGAGTTGTTTCGTTCTAGTATGCGAGAAGTGTTTGGCATGAACTTTTTGGCTTGTCTGCTAGAAATGGAATTAAGCAGTGCTGATGGGCACCGAATGGTCTTGACATCATGAAGGTTGATGTCGATCCTTTTCTATCCATGACCGTAACTAAGTCTGATAGTAGTCTCTGAGTAGCTTTCTCTTCTTTGGTGGACCTATAGCGATCAGGTTTTTTGTTCTGGCAATTTCTTAATTCTGTATAACGATTTAAGACATGTCGTCCTTGTAGTTCTAATGATGGAGCGGTAACCAACAGATCTATCCAAGAAAATCTTGTTTAAAAACATAGTTGACATTTCTATGAATCAAAGTTCCTCAGCAATCTCTTAAACTGTAGGGGCTGAGGTTTCAAAAAGGGTATAGGTCGGCTATATCGTTCATAATCACGTCTACTTTTGGATGGACGTTTCTGATCAAAGGTATTTCCTTCTCTTGACTTCACTGGCTTTAAATGGCCAAATACTTAAGGGAGTTAATATGTCATTAAATATTTTAAGCTGTGAATGAGCTTACTGGTTCAATAAATTAAATTTATTTCATCAAAACAAAGACATTTGTCTGCCACCAACTAAAGCATAAAGGTCAACGCAGATTATCATTTTTTAATAGATTATAACTTTGTATAAAAATAATTCAGTTTCTTAAGAAATTCACAAATAAATATACAAAAGGTTGGAATTTCCCATAAATTTACTCACTCAGTTATTTCCTAAAATAAACCTGTGTAAATATTTTCCAATCATCCTAGAAAATGTTGTAACTGCACTACACTTCTTTAAAAATCATTAGTTTATTAGCAAATGAATATTTTTTAACTTAAGATATTTAAAACTCGTCTACGGATATTCACCTTTCATTTTGTGCATGTTTCTTCAAAATCGGTTTTCAAATACTGTCTTAATCGGTACGAAAAAACTGATATCCCCTTCTTTGCTTTTAAGGGCGGCTTTTCAGTTCGGGGTGAGCCTAGGTTCTATCAAGCCTCTTCAAACAGGCCGGTTCTTAACTCCTTTCGAGTTAGATTCAAAGATTCTGAGGGGCGGAGCGTGTGTGTTCATTCGGTCCATTTGTCCTAGGCATCTTAGACGACTGATGCGCAATTTTTTGGCCACTTCGATATCGCTGTACCGAACATTGCGCAAAGAATGTTTTTCTCAAAACGACCGAGGATACCTTTATCTGGCATAAAACAGGTCTTATGCAAACTTTTCTTATTTTATTTGAGAAAGGGCTCTTATGCTCAGTTCCCCCCTGAGCCAAAAGAAACAGCGATTGGCAAAAATGTTTTTTAATAATTTAGCTCATCTATTTGCATCCACTTAAGCGGAAATTTTCTTGTAAAATAGCGTACACAGAAATTTGAGTAAGGAATTTGTATTGCTATTTGTATGTTTTGTCTGCCGACTTTCCTTCTTTCCACCGCGCACCGCCTATCGCTTTAGGGAGATTCCGGAGAAATTCCTCTTCAAATATTCATTAACGCCTAGTGGACTGTTTGCATTTCAACTGCGCATAATTTTGTTTAAAAATACAAAACAAGCTTAAAATCCACATGGTCCGATTGAGCCCTTAAGACAATTGAAATTATGTAAAAATGTCATGATTTGCATGTGCAACCAAAACTACATTTCCCTCAAAGAGAAGCCTTGAACACGCAAACCCCATTCAATCAAATGACACCCTTTCAAAATCAATTACAAACCATACTCCCAAACTGCCAACAGCTTTTCTCGCCAAAATCTTCACCTTGCCTGTCCGATTATATCTTGATAATAAATTATTAACATTCACCTCTCCCTGCGTATCCTCCATAACAACTCGTTTAATTGATTAATTAGCAGATTTGTTCATTCACCATGCATCATGTGATCTGATTGATGTCCAAACACTGGTTGGCCACTCCCGACCAAAAGTGTCACCGCAACCATTGCGACATTGCGTGGTACCTCTTACAATGCAGTGCATACTGCTTGCAGCTAAAAAAAATGCACAACAGCTCTGCATCTGTCACAGCGCGCTTGTCGGTGCAACAACTATCACTAACGATTATACATCTAGCTACCCATAATTAAGACCACCCCAAACCCGGCTACGACCTTCGTTTGGTTTAGCTCAGCAAACCCCATAAAGTTTATCTATTTTTGTACGCGTCAACTATTCGCAGAACTTTAATCGTTTAAGGTTGCTGGACATTTTTCCTTTTTTTTTTTTAAAAACTAAACTAAGTTGCGTGCGCACGATTATTGGTTGCGCAACTTAAATTCGCCGGAGAAAAAAAAATAAAACTTGTTACCACTGCGGATAAGCCATAAATAACCTCAGCTCCATATAAGACTTTCGATTTTTTTGCGCTGAAATGGACAAGAGTGACGAAGACAGGCCAACGGACGGACGATGTTTTGATTTAGTTTTCGACGTACGTATTTAGTATGAGGTTATTAGTGGTCTCTTGCGCAGTTTGATGGACTATATACGGTTGCAACTGTCATAAGCGTAATGCCAGCGCGGACGACGGGTTTCCTCTAGTGACCATTTTTTCGCTTGTCGGTCTTGGAAACATGTTTGCAGGAAGGAAGTACTCGCAAACTGGACATGGGTATATCGCTACTAATTGGAAACGATGGATAGATGACAAACGGAAATCAAAGCGCTGCAAATTTAAATTTGTTTATGGCGGGATTTCAAATAGATTGCAGTCAGCTGAATGAGGGCCCGGAAATAATGTGGGTTATCAAAATAGTTCAGGCCGCCTTCACTTGGGGTACAGGAGGACCGTCTTATTTGTCTAAGCAACACTGCTTTATCAGCGCCGATGTCGTTCATAAGACAAGAGGACAAGAAGACTTGTGGTTGATGAGTACATTATTGAAAAGTAACAGTGGAACATATCAGAATTTCTCAAAGGCTGGACCTTTCCACTTGTCACTTTCGTTAGCAGTTCGAAGTGCAGCGATTTGGAAACTCATTTGACGGGGTTGCGGATGTAAAAGCCTGGTAAATGGGGGTGGATTTATTACTCTACAAGCTGCTTAGCTTTAAGAGGAATTTATAAGGAGAAATTATTTATATTTCAACAACTTTGCAATTTTTAGTTTGACAACATTCTACCGAGAAATAAATTTGGGCTCCGACAAAAAGCGAATTATGACATCAGTTTAATTTTTGATGGATAAAAAACGAGTCTTGCTCAGATTTCTTTCTTAAATACACATTTTGATATTGTGTCAAGATCGGGTCAAACTATTGTCTAGCGAACTTGGGTGAAAAACTGAAACATACCCTGTGCGGATTTTATTAAACTGTTTGTATCATTTGTGACAAAATCAATAAAACAAAATTTAATTCTTCCCTTCTATGAAACTTCACCTTTCACTTGATCCATACCTGATAAAATTTGGCTGCGAAATAACGCTGTAAGCGGTACGACAAATAATGGTGCAGCCTAATGCCTAATATAATGATTTTTGTTAAATTTGAGGTTTTTGCGCTTTGTGTTCCTCCAAAAAATGTTTTCTTTTTATTTAGTAGGCGTAGTCGCAGTGGCTTAGTGGTTAATGTGTTGGACTTCTAAGCCAGATATCCTAGGTTCGATCCCCGGAACAACAAAAATTACATCTTAAGGCTTTTTCCACTGCGCCACCTCTTGCGAACGTCTGACAAATATCCGAGGCTATGACTGTCATTATAGAGCTTTTCAATTAGCTATTTGGACTTGGGATAAAAATGTTGATCCATTCCAATGGTCCCAGAAATGAAAAACGGGCACAAAACGAATGTTGTGAGAAGCTAGACCTTTTCCCTTACGGACCTTTTCCGTCAACTATTTATTTATTTATTTACTCTATTTAATTTTTAAATTGTAAAAATTCTTCAGTAAAAAGACATTAACTTATCGCATTTCTGGTAATTGAAATTGGTTAATTGTGATATAGCAAATTTTAAGTTGTAAACGAAATAAGTGTTATTTTATCTTATCTTAAAATTAAATTTTCATGAACACCTACCATTTTCTTCTAGAAAACGGCACTGAAATTATTTATTTGTTCATCTATTAGCAACAATATTGATTGGAGACAAAAGGGGAAATGAAAACAAATTAAGTCTTTAAACCGCAGACAGGAAATTCCTCCTTTTTGCAATTCCTCAAACAAGTTTCCGATTAACACAGTGCGCATTTGATGCTCAACAAAACCAGGTGGCTACTCCAGACTCCAATCTATGTAGGCAGCTTTATCTCTCTCCGGAACCTCGACGGTGACATCAACTTTTGTTACTTGTTTTCCAGTTTCATCGCCATCAACACGCTTCGTCAAATGGGCACACTTCCCATTCGAAATTCATTCACAAAAAAAATAAAATAAAAAAATAAAACACAAAACACAAAACAACAACTAACGATTACACATTCCAACCGGATTATGGATTTCCTTTCCTACCGACAGACACAAACAAAAAAGCGCACATGACGTTACCACTTACCACGAGCTGCAACCAAAGTAAGTCATTCAGATGTCGGTAAAAAAGGACACCAAACAAGCAAAGCCCGTTGTCAATCTGCAGCTTTTCCATTTAGCACTTTTTCTGCCTTTGCATTCGCAATTAATCTGTGATTGAGACAATAATTGGAGCCGAATGCGTGAACCTTTTGCCATTCATGGATACCAACTGCAAGTGTACAGTCCGTAAAGGCAATGGAAGCGAATTTGATTTGAGTTTGAAAATAAAAGAAGGAAGTTTGGATAAGTGTTTTGTGCCCTTGTCGATGTTCTGCAATTTGCGTCAAAATCAATTTATTCAGATCTCATAAGGTCTGTTCCTTTACTTTTGTAGTAAAAATGGAAAAGACTGTCAAAATGACAGTGGAGGGGATGAAATCTATCTCAGAGAGGGAAACTTACGCAAGTTAAGGAACACTTTTGTATAACCTGTGAAAAATGACAGATAGCTTATAAAATCCAAATGCCAAATAGAACAACTAATTCAAATCAGCTATCAATTTTCAGGCGACTGACAGTTGTTTCAATTCGTACGCAAAGAAATTTGTTGAGTAAAAACTGGTAAGAGGGGAAAAATCCTGCTCACTGGAAGCCGCTCTCTTTTACGAATTTTTCGAGTTGAGGAACGACAATTGAGTAAAATGAGTAAGAATACGTAAAGATTCGTAAAAATTCGTAAGATTTAAAAGTAAAGGAACAGACCTATAGAGTTCGTCCAGAAAGGAAAAAGAAATGCAAACTCTGAACACTGGCTGTGACTGAGCTTAAAATACAACACCGCCTTTTTTGACAGGTGCGACTCTGTTCTGAAACTTTTGCTATAATACCCGTCTTCGTAAAGGCCATGTCAAATTAGTCCTTCTTAATGACATCAATCTATGTGTTTCTGTAAGGTACAATTCCTAATAAAAACCCCTTAAAGACTCACTCACAGCTGTCATAAAAAAAGAAAATCGAGTAATCTCCCCCTCGAAGTCGTAATAATCTGACAAAGTTTTGAAGCGAGCTTAAAAAATCCGTTTATAGCTACTAAAAACAGACCATAAAAACCTGATCAAACTTTTCTACTTTTCCACCAAGAAACCACTATAGACAACAGGATATCTTTAAATTCAATCGACCCATCGATAACCGCGCTGTCAAAAACACAACAAAACCCCGAGAACCCTTCAATTTAACAACTGTTTGACACTGAGTGACAACCCATCGTTATTATGGGCCAGTTATACGTGGCTGTACGTGCGTCCATAAAGTGGGTGTCCTTGTTAAAACTTTATCAATCAGTATGTCTGTAGTCAAATTCTTTGAAAATCCCTTTTCCGCTTCTTTTTTATTCGCTTTATGGTTAGCAATAAATATTTGCGGGCAATAAAATTCCTTAATGGAAAGATCCCTTCGCTTGTAGGGATTCCCATGCATACTTGGCGAAACCATTCGAAAACAACATATCATCCAGTAATTAATTTAGGCTGAATTTTTCAATGGTCGGGTTAAAAGGTCAAATAATGGGACACACATACGCATACCAGAAATACTAAACGACAGCAAAAAAATGTTTTATTACCACCAGAATCAGTCCTATTTTTGTTCGTCCTAGGTAAGATGGACTCGTATTTTTTTCAAAGGGAGAACTCGTACAAGGACGACGTTGATTTTGCTACGTTTGAATGTGATGACGACGATGAGTGTATTCGATGAAATGAAAAATTGGCAACAATTTTAAAATAGGTACCCTGGTAGCAAGACGAACTGAAAATGTTTAGCTCTTTTGATGACAGAGGGCACGGGAACGGCTCTATGTTACCTTATATATAGGTCCTTGCAAATATGTCATGGTGATGATTGAAAGGAAAAAAAAAAACATTATATTGAAGTGGTGAGTAAACAATTGCCAAAAAGCCTTTTCATCATAAATTGGATCCAACAACAAAAGAGGACAATGAAATCTGATGCCATCGCACTGCTCCATCTAGAACCGGATTCGATTTCAAATCCATCTAAAGTTTACACAATTTCATATTTAAATTGATACTTTTAATGGCAACCTAATCGGTTGTGTCAGTTTTGTGTGCCATACAAAGTAAATTATTGACCAAGGGCTGAATGGGTGGACAGAAAATGTTGCGAATACCTGTTGGAAAATACTTTTTTTAATGTTTTCTTTATTTTTCTATTTTTCAAAGTTGTTTTTTGCATATATTACAAAATTTGGAATTAGTTTCTATTTGCATTATTTCGAAAAATCCAACATTGAGCACGGCCTCAAGCTCAATAATTGGTAAAAGGCTTTGGTGGTGACTAGGTATATGGCCGTCATACACATAAATGTCATACAATTATTAATTTAACAGAAAAAAACGGTCGAAACCTAGACTTGAACGTCCCTTGTTCAAGTAGATATATGCAATCTCAGTTTTGTTTACCATATTTCGGTCTGTTTCGAACAGTTTTAAGGTTGACGTTTATTAAAGGGTAGCCAACGAGGTTGACAGTTCGTATATTCAGCCACATAAAAAATGTGACGTTACCGACGATTCTAGTTTTTGCGTTCAGGTCACATTTAGTCCAGACCAACCTTTTCGACTTTAGATAACTAGATTTATGAATAAGCTCATTTTCTCATGCCTTTTTATAGGTCCTATTTGATTTAAAAAGTGCGCTAAGTCAAAGTTATAATATGCATGTCGAAAACAGCATTGTCCTTTTTGGCAGTGAAAACTGTCAGCAAATGTCGTAATTGAACGCCTACATGACAACGATCGATCGATCTTCTAACTTTTTTGAGGCTTTGTCAAAAATTTAAAGAATACACTGAAGTTCAGTCAACTTTTATAAATAGGCCAATATAAGAAAAAATAATAATTAATGTAATTTTAATTAGCTTAAACTGAATTAGAGGTACCTACTCAAATTAAATCTTCAGTTTGCCATTGCAACTGTATTTGCCTTGATACCCGAAACCAGAAAGCATTAGTTGATTCTCGGATTGTATTCACCAGTATTGTCCCAGAAAGAAAACAAACTAACTGCCTTATAAAAAAGACAAGTTAACACTTGTCAAGTCAAACTGTCAGTTTTCCATAACAACGTCAGCGCAAAATAAGAAGGAGGAAACCAATGACATATTGTACAGAAACGAAGGGATACCTAGTTTATGGATTAAGAATCGTTAAAAAAAAAATAGATAAATAGGTATAGCCAGATAAATGCTAAAATGAAATGTTGAGTTTATCAAACGTACATGCAAAAAGGTGACAACGTAAAGTAATAGGGATTGTTTAATATTGTTTGGACAAAAAACTATTCTGTTAACCAAAAATACTTATAGATCATCTGTAAAAATTTGGTATTCGCAAATGATCCATTTCATTCGTACCTCCTCATTTTAACATTACTTTCTGTCATTTTTAATTTTTAGTTTTATTACAATGACAACTAATCAAGACTTCTCGGGTAGGTACCTACCTAAATTTTCAATGTGCCCACTTTTTACACTATTTAGATTTTCTAACAGGTATTTCATGCTCAAAATGAACAGAACTTTCTGATTGCTTCTCCTATTTTCGCTATAACAGCAGTTGAAATAGTTGACACTGACATTTAAGCAATGCTACCAACCATAAAGAAATTCAAAGAGTTGTTGCCGGCAGCGACAAACGTCAATCCATTCAGAATACAACAAAAGCTTCCAGGCCAAAATAAAACATGCAAAGCTCTGTTTCATTTTCCATGTGGATAAAATGATAAAGCCGATAGAAAATGCCTTTCTTTACTTGCTTTTCGTTTGTTTTGTTTTCGATTTTCCGTTATTGCGACTGCGACTGCGTCTGTCAAAATAAAGATAGTTCATCAGCAGTCGCGAGGTGTGAATATTGCGTTTAATATTTGTGTGGACAACATTTTCTCAAATTAATTGCGAAATTAAATCGTTCTCTTGAGTTTCAATTAATCAGTTTGTGGAAGTGACTAATTGACAAGTGCTTCAAAACAAGTACATATTCCAATCTACAGCGAGGTAGATATTCGTTTGTTCCGAAACTTGAATGTATATATGGTTTGGCCAACTCTGTTATGTGTGTCCTTTTAAAAACCCTTAACCTCAGCTTGACGTCATTGTTGTAACACCTTCTGTCCTTATAGAATGTACTAAATTTAGCTGTAGTTGCTTGAAATTTCCATCAATTTCGTCCGCCAATGTACGCACGTTTTTCTACAAGCGCCATCAGTGAGCTACGCCAACTAAAAATAGAAAATTGCAAATCGTTTTCAGAGTTTAAAAATAAATCGCTTCATTATTGCTGACGAACGAAGGAGGGATAAATTTAAAGCGTGTGTGGTATTTTGAAGAATCGATAAATTTTCTACCGGAGGCGGTGTAGTGGACGGCAAAATCCAAAACAAAAACATGCCTGACAGTTGCGGTTTCGCGCATCACGTGCAGCCCATCTCGATGACGCTCACTTTTGTTTATATTCTCACATTCGTTATAAAGCCATAGGTACGCATTGCAGTAGGTTATCCGCAACTAGTGACGACGATAGGGAAATTCATTGACACTACAGAACACAGAACAGTGGAATAATTGTTTTCATTTTGATTTAATTCGATAATGCAGCAATTTGTCTTGAATACTGTTAATAATCATAAAAGTATGTACCGTACCCGTAGGTGTGAGGGAAGAAATATTAAACAGTAGAAAAGCTTTCGTGTCCCCTGCTGTTGCGTTGAATAATGTTGCATAAAGAGGGGGTTTGCGTTTGCGTTGCTAATATTGTTACATACTTCTGGGATGCCAAGTGGGAACGGAAAACATTTGTTACCTACGAAATTCAGTGATGCCAAACTTTGTGTTAATAGAATTGATACATAAGGTTCGTTCGGGTACTTTTTCGCAAACGTAAAATTACTTAAAATTTGCTAAGATACTGTGCGAATGCGACCACGTACTGAGAAAATTTAAAAAAATGAGAGAGAAGTCCACTTCCCCTCTTTTCATTTTTTCGTAATTTTCTACTCGCCGAATTTCGGCTTATTGAAAAATGGAAAAATGAAAACTGTCAACTAATTGACATCTCAGAAGTTTGACAAGTCAAATTCTATTTATTTTCGTCTTTAACGATGTCTGAGGAAGAAGTTATAGCTAAATGTTCTCCTAGAACATATCAGCGCATTCAAAATGGCAAGTTTAATAGATATTTAGGTTTTAAAAAATTCAATTATGTAAAGAGAAAGTTGCTCAACAAGTAAACAAGGTACTTCAGAGCCAAATTAAAATGTCAAAATGACATTTCTTAAACTTTTTGTAAGAAAACCGGTCAGGTACTTCTCGTGAATTTGAGAGAATTCTCTCTCGATTTTTGAGATTTGACATATTTCATTTTTCTTTGCTAAAAGTACACGAACGAACCTATACTATGACAAGACAATCAGGATTAAAGTTTGAGTTCTAAGTCAGTTGTAGGCATAGGGCACATTCAAAAACTTAGATATCTTAAGTCGACTAGATTGGTCTGGAAGAGATGTAACCTGAACGCAAAAACTAGAATGGTCGGGAACGTCACTTTTCCTACGTCAGCAACATATGCGAACTGTCAACTTAGCAGGTACTCAGTCACGAATTTCTTGACTAGATTCGTCGGCTTCCCCTCCATAAACGTCAACTGACGCAGCTGCCCATGTGACCGATCTAGGTCAATCAAAACTGAGATACATCAAGTCAGTCAGCTGTCAGACTTACTTAACTAGATATAGTTTAAAGAAATAAATAAATAGTTGGTGCAACAGGTCCGTGAGACCCTAGGCCTATCTTCTCACAATTGAGGAGCTCTTTCATGACAGTTATACTTTTGGATGTTTGGCGGTGGCGCAGTGGAAAAAACCTTAAGATGAAAATTTGGTATGTGATCAATCTATAAATTGCTGTCAGTTTCAGAATGCTGTCTGACTTACTAAAGTAGAAATGGAAAAATCCTCAATGTGATCGTTTTCTTATTGTTTTCATTTGACATTTAGTTCAGAAATTCCTGCCTGCGAAGTACGTCGGAATATTTTAATAAACTTCCTTATTGTAAGCAAATTTAGCACGGCAAGACTTAATTTTTGACAAACGTCAAATGTAGAAAGTCAACGCATTCACGATTACACCGCCTATCACCACACATGTCACACCAAAGCCAATTTTTCTTTTCAAATGTTCTCATACTGAACCAAGTCCTCGCAATCAACCTACCATAAGATTTATTATCAATCAACTTTGCTTCAATTCTACAAACAAATATTTTTAACACTCAACACCGCTTACGCTTATTCCAATCGCACACTGAATCCTACGAATTCGGTTGCTTTTTGCTACAGAAACATACATCCATTTAATAGGCGCTTTGATTACAGCTTTTGCGGACAAGACTTTAGAGTCTCAATAGTTCTACCTAGCGGAGAATGGCATCAAACAAACGATTCAACTACAGCGACACCAGTGGCGTGAGTATCAATAATTCCAAATCAAAATTTGTATGCTTTTTAGTTAAATTTTTTCTCATCCATATCCTTTTTCATAACAAAAATCACCATTCTCAAATTTGCACTGAATATTCATTCCTACTTGCGCTTGGCTATTATCTTGCACGTATCAGTAAATAAAAGGAAATCCTTTCATCGAATTACAAATCTCCTCAGGACTCCGACAGGAAATATAAATATCTGAAATGAAATCATTTTATAGCACCGGATCCAAGGCGTACTCCGGTGCCAAGTTATGAATACCTCGTCGCTGGGAGACCATAAATTAAATCACAGGATTACACGCTGACAGTTTAATTACTAATTGCAGTTGTTAGCAGGCGTATAGTCTGACTGAAAGGGAAGGTAATACATAAAAAGTTGGGTGAATAAAAAGCGGCTTCGTTGGTGATTAGTATCATTCTATGGATTCGCTATTGAAAGTTTTTGATAGCACCTATGTCACAATAATTTTATTGTAAAAAAGCTAAAGTGACAACTTACAAAAATGTTCTCGTTTGCACTACGTCTGTTTTATTGAACATTTAAATCAGCAAAGTAAAGTAGACAAATGCTCAATAAAACAGTTCACAGTCGCATTGGTGGTTAATACCATGTTCCCACCAACGTGATTTAGCGAAATCGACCTGATTTAGCTAAATCACCTCATAAATGATGTGATTTACCATACATTTTCGTGATCACTAATTACGTGATTTATACCTGTTTAATTTTCAATTACGTGCAAATCCACAAAATAAAATCGAACATACACAAAATAGAATCGAACAGACACTAATAGAATCAAACAGGCCTATTATCGACTTCAGCTGTTTACACAAAGACAAACTGTCAAAAAATTAAAATTAAAAATGCAGAAAGTAATTGTTTTAATCATTTTTGGATTTATTCTGGTGGATATAAATTCTATGTAAAGCATTTAAACTCATTTAAAATTGTTGCGGGTAATTTTTATTTTGTACTTTTATATGTACGATATTGAAAGTTTGCCAAATAATTTCAAATGTCATACTTAAACATTTAAAAGTTCGGTGGGAAAGCCTATCGTGATCTGTAAATTACTTCAGCTAAATCACGTTGGTGGGAACATGGTATAAGAGTGGATGTCGCTGAAAGCAAATTCATGAACACGTCACCCGAGCGGTGTAAACATGGACTTTTCAAATCCACTTGGGATAAGTACCTACTGTGAATATCGAAAATGATAAGGAAAGCTTGGTCATAAGACATAAATGTTCAATAAAACACACCTATCGATTGCTATGTGTTCGATCTTCGTTTTGACGTTTTCATTCACATAATTTTTGTTTATGGATTGTGAATGAAATCAGACAGTGAGCGTTAAAAATGCTTAAAATGTGAGATTATTAATTTGTAGTTAAAGGTTCCGTTTATTGATACGATATCAATGAAACCTACTTTTGAATATAAGCAAGTTGCTGCACCTGTCAACAGTGCTTTAGTCAGTACCGCTCTTGCAACACACACTATACCTACCCCTTAACCATTCACAGAAAAGGATTGCGAAAATGGTAATTTGTTTTGCACTTCATTTCATTATTTTGGCATAATTTTCTCGTCGTAAATCAGGGGATAATCTGCGCCGAATAATGATTGTCGGTAATAAAGTCTATACACACCTTCTGTGTGACAGCTGAACGGATGATTATAATTTTTCTGCGCGATTATACAAGATAAAAATTAATTATTGACGATTGCACCTGTTTTATTTTTTTACTTGTGTACCAGGATTTTAAAATGAATTCCCTTTGCAGTGGATGGGGAGATCCCATTTATACAATAATTGACCTCCCACTTTGACAGATCGGCATTGTTAGCCAAATTTAATCTGTTTCGCGGGTAGATTAATTGGACTGGGTTGCTGTCTAGGAGGAGAAGTGCAATACATTTACATATCTACATTGAAAAGGAGTGGTCGTTTGGTTTAAGCGTTGGAATGATGAAGGGCAGATAATTTAAATTATAATGACCGCATTTGTTCAATGACATCAGTGAAAATGTACACGTTATGGATGCAGTTGTGTCAGTGTTTTTTTTTTTGTCATAAGAACTCCCCTCCCACGCCAGAGACAAAAAAAAACTTTTCTTTGTTCTGCAAAACAGAAAGTATTCCTTTTTCCCTTTTAGCTCATTTCGGGTAAAAACTGTCCCTCAAACTTCGATTTCGAATTTCTGGGAGCATTGTAATGGATGCTCTTTAAAACCAACAAAGTTGGTTGTGGTGCTTTACTACAACGACTGTCAAAGGTGGAAGCGCAGTGGGTGGCGCATATTAAAATAACTTAATTTGGCTCCCTACTATACCATAAATAGAACCTTGTATATGTTTGTAATGTATATTAATAAATTAATGAATTTTCCATCGAAAAACAACCATTTAAGTCTTTGTTGGAACAATAGTAATATTTTAACTATGTGCGACAATGTGGAAAAGTCTACCTTTCACCTTTGTCAATTCTATTACAATTTCATAACCTTTATTCTATTCATTTCCAAAGTCTCTTGGAGAGGTTTTTAGAGTTTCAATCTGACTAGGTTGAAACCCATGAAAAATTTAACGAAATCCAACCGACGCGACAGTTGCGGTCTTCTTAGCTCAATTCTGTCAACCGGAAGCATCACCAAGTTGTTTCAAAAAAGTTGCAAATAAGTGGGCGCATTCAGAAACTGAGTTATCCTAAGTCGACTAGGTTGGTCCGGAACGTCACTTTTCCTATACGTCAGCCACATATGTGAACTGACAACTTAGTAATCAGTCACGAATTTCTTAACTAGATTTGTCGGCTACCCCTCCATAAACGTCAACTGAAACAGCTGCCCATGTAACTGATCTAAGCCAATCAAAATTGAGTTCCACCATGTCAGCCAGCTGTCAGATTTACTAAACTAGATATTTGAACGTGCCCAGTGACTGGTAGTCGGCAAAATAAATCACACTTCAAAGTCCGATGTAGCTCCCTTACTAATAACAACGCCCCCTATGAGGTCTCTGACCTTGCACTCACCTGCCATGGCACGTTGTCTTTCCAAAATATATCAGCGTGCATCGGCCGCATTATTTTTAATCCTCTGCAGGAATTAACTTAAATCTATGAAAGAAACACCACGTTCTCATAGATAGAGATTCCCTTCACGTTCATAGCCCAACCCCAGGCTAGATCAACATCTCTAGCACGTCTGTATTTACCACCTGCTAGAACAAAGCAATTCGAAACAAAAAAAACACACTCCCTATCGGCTATGAAAAATTGGCATTTTTGCCAACGTGTCTTGTACTTGAAACATCATCTCCATCCTATCATATCCCTAAATCCTCGAAATGTATCGTTTTTGTTCTCTTGGCACCGTTGATGGAGAAGAGTTAAATCAAAACCACTTCAAAGTGTGGGTTGTTGTTCCCGACGAAAGAGCTCATTCCACTCCAAGTCCCTAGAGAGAAAACAGCGCCCTCACAAAGACGATGATGGAATAGAGTCCCATAGCCCTATACAAATCTCCTCCCTGTAAACACAGCTTCAGTGACGTTCCATGTGTGCTTTCTAATTTAATTAGATGCCTTAAAGGCAGCTCCATAGAATTTGGATGTTTAACAAGGACCAAGCTGACTCGGCTTGTATTCGTCTTTGTGTTTCTTTTTTTTTTAATGAAGCTCTATACCATAGAAAAGCGGTTCTGGTCCTGATTGTATTGCATTTGCAATGTTTGTCCTCTCCCATATCCCCCCGCATTGTCCTTGGTGTGTACCTATAGTTTTGCATGCTTCTATTTGTGTTTGCTCCCGTATCTGATTTGTTTTATGTCCTCTTTTGTTTGTTCTTCCAGTTTAGTTTCACAATGAGTGAGCCATCGTTTGAGACCAGTGCACCAACATCACCCAATCAGACGACAGCCAAGAAGTACTACCGCAAGACAGCGCATAGGTAAGACATATGTAATCCACCCCACTTGAGGTATACCAATTTGTCGCCTCAGACTTGTGGTTATACCACGTAAAGTCCAATTTGCATTCACAATCAATTAGGCAGCCAGCCATCCTTTCGAGTGCCCAAAATCGAATAACCCACTTGAAGGTCCATTGAATCGATTCCAGGAATAAAGTGCGCCCTCATGAGATGTAGCCTCGTCATGGTTAATCTATCCCGTATCCTTAGTAGGAGTATTTTCATTATAAGTACGTCACCAGATTGTCTAATCTCCCATGGAGATGAAATGTGTTTTCAAATAACAACATCTCCGATTGTGCATCGTCGTAATCGTAATCATCCACATACCAGGCATTCACCCTTAGGTCTGAGCGGCAGCGGGGTAGATAGGGGTCGGATAAGTACAGCCTCGTGCCAATCAAAAATCCAATTTATATTTTTGTGTTTTTGTTTGTATCATCTCGCATATAGGGATTGTTGTGTTTTTCAATGGATTTTCATATATTATTTGCTTTAAAAAAAAAATGGATGAAATCAGTGTATATTGTGTTGTTGACGCTTTTTCTACCCCTGCCGCCATATTTCTGTGCAATTTTCACTGTGCATTGATTATTTGGCATAGATTCGAGATGGGTGCGGCGACAGAAAAGGCTGTTTGTGTCAGATGGCTGCGACGTAGGCCTCAGTAAGAGATGCATTTATGACCTTATGTATTGATAAGCTATTTTATTGAGCGAGTTTAACGGACTGCAGTCGAGATTGAGCTGTGTAATGGTTTGATTGAAGGTTGCAATTGCATATATTAGAGTAGCTGAAGTGGAGAGGAAGCGTCTAGAAGGACGCATCTTCTTAATTTTCAAATATTTCTCTCCTGGCCAATGTATGATGACATCAAGTGGTTCAATTTTGAAGGACTCTCGCCTCTGGCGCATACGGCTTTGGCATTGGTTATGTTAGCTTTATCTCCGACTTCTTGACTAAAACCCTACAAGAAAAAATCTAGCCTAGTCAAACTAGACAATCCAATCGTTCATGCAGAATATCCTTCGTGGCGTCTGGCAGAATTCGGTTAGCATCATTCTGTTGCGATTATAGTGATGCCCTCATCAACGTAAACTACGGACCAATAACGCCGGCCCAAAATCCACACTTAACAGCAACTTTTTGTGGATGCATTCAGCCACCTGGTGAGCCTTGTGTGGGTTGACGTCGTTCTCTATACTTAAACTTACGTAGCTTGCTAAAAAAGCTATTCATCAAAATATGCGCATTGGCGCTAAAAATGATTTTGAATTTGGGGTCCACTTCCCAACCTTCCGAAGCCTAGTTAGAGAACAAACGGCGTTGCCTGTGGTCTTGTAAGTCTGCGTAAAACTGAGAGTAGAACTGTCACAAATTGGCTTCTCAATCAGCCATTTGGACTCGGCATAAAATTGTATATCCCTTCCATTCGTCCCACAAATGAAAAACTCACACAAAACAAATGGTGGTAAGAAGCTAGCCTTGGGTCCATTACGGACCTGTTGCGCCAACTATTTATTTATTTATTTTTGTTCATTTGAACGTACTGGTCAATCGTCTAACTTATGTGCTATCAGTGAATGAATATTAAACACCAGATAAGACAGACGCAGACGTCACCAAAACAACATGGCCGCCACAGCCTGCCAACATTGAACCCACCAAATTGATACAGGCGACTTCAGTTTACTTTAGAAATGGGTTAACTGCAAAAGAAAGCTAATCACAGATCAATGTTTCAATACTTTCGTTTAAAATGCTGAATCCCAGATAGGTAACTGAAAAACTGGGCTCAACAGATAATGCGAGGTAGAATAGGTAATTATAGTAGTCCCCGATCATCCTTGGCTCCTTTCTCACTCTTGACAACGGCACGCACTCGAGAAGTTTCTTGCCATCTATTTCAAAGCCTTAAGAAATAGGTATAAGCGTTAAAAAAACTGACTGTTCACTGCTCTTTTCATGAAAGCTAAGCCACAATGAAACAGACGGACCCGTTTTCGTATTTGGAGTCGTATTTAGCGATTATTCAAGGAGCTTAAAGACCTTTTTGTTTATTTAATGAATTTTAACAAAACATAGTCGGCGCAGTGGCTTAGTGGTAGTGTGTTGGGCTACTAAGCGAGGGGTCTCAGGTTCGAATCCCGAAAGGGCCAAATTACATCTTAAGGTTTTTTTCCACTGCGCCACCTCTCGCGAACGTCTGACAAACATCCGAGAGTAAAACTGTCATGAATGAGCTTCTCAATTAGCCGTTTGGACTCGGCGTAAAATTGTAGATCCCTTCCATTCGTCCCAAAAAATTTAAAACCCACACAAAACGAATGGTTGTGAGAAGCTAGGCCTTGGGTCCCATAGACCTGTCGCGCCAAAATATTTATTTATTTAAATGTGTTTCACTTTAAGATCTGAGAGACCGTTTTAGTCTTCAAAAAACGGGCCTCAATGATCATTTATAGTCGAGACAAGATACCAAACCAGTGTTGGCAGTTTACTTGTGTTTTTTGAAGAATTTTTGCTTGTAAACGGACAAGACCTTTGCCTTCAAATCGCTAGTAATTTTATAAAAAACAAGTTAGACAACAATTTCTATAGTTTCACTGAAAAAGAGCTACCTTTCAGAACTGCTATTATATAGAAACATTTTTTAAATCACGAAAATGAGTCTCGATGGTACTCAAAATTTTGCATGAAATTTTATACAAAAGCAAAGTCTACAAAATTATATACCAAAGAGTGCTATGTAAGTTTTAAAGAATGTCTTGATATTCCCTCGATCTACTCCAAATATTCATCACACATCACCTCAACAAAGTCAGAAAACGTGTATTGCGGTCGCAGCTAAAAAGACGGACCTCGTTGGTTTTTTAAATTTACCTGCCTACTTTGGTGTAGTGGCAATAGGGCTTAAACATAAAGCAGGAGATTTGTTTTTGGACAAAAGTAACAGTACACTTTGAGGTCAACGACTTCTTGTCAATCAAATTTTTTTATTTCTATTTTCTCAGGAAAAGAAGGTGAACTCAGTTCATGGAGGGGTTTCGTCTACCCAAAGCATTTCTATTGCACTTAGAGTTTTTAGCAGGACCATAGCTAATAGCAACATCCACCTGCCCCTATACTCATTCTTATGACGATTTGCCAGTGCGCATTTTTTTTCAAAAGTTCCCTGCGTACCCTTACAAGTGAAAAACTTTGTAAACTTTTAAAAACAGACGATGGAGTGGGGACGTACAGGACCTTTGCTTTAGCTTATTTTTCGGAAGATTAAATTTGTGCTCCCAAACTTTACAGTCAGACAAATTCAAGGCCGGACATGAATCTACCCAATTTACAATCGTCGTATATAAAGCCACCCGATTTTGCTGCGTACTTGCCTCATTCAAATTGCAATAGTCAGTCGATTTATGGAGCTTAACCCGAAAATTTACCTCTATTTACTTAAATAGAGGTCGACTAAGCACCGATAAATCACACAACCATTTCACAATCCTGGCTATGATCAGCCAAAAGTGTCATTCAAATTTAATCAATTGCTGACTTGAGTGCCAAGAAGAAGAAAAAAGGCCAAATCCTATTCGATGTTCCATAAAATGACCCCCAGGCGATTCTCGTGCTCCAATTTGCAGGAAAAAAAATAAATTGTATTTCGGGGAAAAATATTTCGGAGGCTGCTCCCTCAAGTTTCAACCATTTCTCAGAGCATCACCAATGCTGTTCAAAAAAATGTGTTACGCCCATGGGGATCTGGGGATCGACCGAATAAAAGTGAAAATCAGTCATTCGAAGTGGATTTTTTGTTGTCGGGTCCATTTGTCTAGGCGCTAATCTGTATTGACACAATCACTTGTTTAAACAAAGTTCGCCCGTTCTAATGCTCTGACAATCTTGAATGAGAGGATTTTGGCGTCTTTCCTGCATCTGAAAACAAAAACACAATTCAAATCAAGACGCATGCAAATTGTTGCCTTATCAAAGAGTATATCTGCGGCTATTTGCTTCTTTCCGACGAGGGTTGCTTATGCTGATTATGCATGTCCGGATTCATCTTTACTCGCTGCTAATTGGAATAGAAAACCCATTTGCATTTGACGCGCCTCGCGGTACTGTGCGGGGTGAGCGGCGGTGATAAACAAGTATCTTTCGAATGAGTTGAAGAGGTTTATCAGCTGTGTGTTGTGTTGTTGGTATTTTTCCACGTCGGGGTCGAAATGGAAATTAACATTGACTGATATGGCGCTCTGCTTGTATGACAACAAGTGGAGATTCACGTAGATTGTTAGTTGTGATTTTAAATCGACGGTGCTAGTCGGTTAGTGGCCCTCAACTTGACCTAATTTCGTTCGGTATGTGTGTTTAAGAATTCTAAGCGATTATGGAGTTAAGATGAAAAATATCAACAACTAGTTTCGAAGTGAAGATGATAGGAATTGTAAACTTGTTTAAGCAAACATTTCGCATTGATGAGTCACATTTTTTACGGTAATTGGGTAGTTTTGACTCTCAACTACATTTTTTAAATAATATTTTTTGGATTGTTCAAAAGTATATGGATTCTTATCTATCTGCTAATCGATTCTATAAAGGATGATCAATATTGTGGGCATGGATTTTAAACCGAAAATTGACATTGTTTTGAATGTGGATTTGATCCTATATTGTGGGAAGTATGTAATGTTACATCTTTAACACAGGACTTGTTTGGTATTAGTGTGTATTTCAGCTGAAAAATAGTGCGACAACCTTCACCTCAAATTTTATAAAAAAGAATATAAGATTTTTGTTACTAGAATCGCGCAAAGAGATTTAAAAAAATATTCAAACACAGTTGATTTCTAGTGAATTCATTGCCTTAATATCTACTACACAACTTTGCATGCTGCATGTGTTTTTGAAGTTTCGAGAAGGGTACTCAGAAACCTATAACTCAAAGTATACGTTAGTCCCATACAACTTGCAAAAGGGAGAATTGCTGGAATTAAATTTGCTGCCAACAAAAGATATTGTTTGAAGTGGTTGCGGGTGCTCACTTACTTAACTATCGTACTATCCATATACGAATGCAGCTTTTAGTGAGAAAGTTGAGGGTGCATTACCTGTTTGAAAAACGTACGTACGATTTGGAATTTTTTTAAGTGGATACATAGATTCATAAATTCCCTTCTAGTGCTTAAGGGGTAAAAATGCTATCGGGTGTATTTTAATGGTTCTCCTGCACAAACAAAATAAAACTTAACTATTTATGAACATGACATCAAAAATATTTAGAAAAAATAACTGAGCCAGCAAAATAGCAGACTCTAAATTTCGTAGAAATTGCTACTTTTTATTCATACAAATCTGAGTAAAAGGAAAGTGGCCCGCTTTTCCAAACATATCAAAAGTTGGAGGTGATAACTAAAATCAGTTCATTTTATTCATACGTCATGTCACCTTGAAAATGCTTCGCTTTTGACTTCTTTTGAGTAAAAGCAATTGCTACGCTTAATTCATACCACCGAATGTCTAAAGTTACAAAATATATTTCACATTAGAAAGTTTGAAAATTCGTTTGGGAAGGATTCCCTTGACAAATAATAACTTACGTATTACGAGGACATTGGTTTTTCAAGACGAACTCTTAAGCATTTTATGTGACACTGTTTGGGATTTGTTATAATGGGGATGGGGAGCTTGATGAAGGCATTGAGACGAGAGAAGTTATTTTTTACAGATATAAGAAGAGGCGCAAGGCTGAGTTCCTTTTCAACAGATGCATGCATATCATACTGTATGCACAAAATACCTCCAGATATACCACCTTGGATAAATCTGGAATATATTTTATATTACATTACAGTAAAGGTGAATTTTAAAAAGTCGCCTTATTCATCGTTTGCTATAAAGTAGGAAAACACAGGAGGCAAAATTTAACCAATTCTATGGAAAAACTAAAAATAAAAAATTAGCAAAATCGACAACTTTTTAGGTTGTTACCTTACATCATTTGTGAGTTGCAAAATAGTTTGTAAAAAATACTACAATATAAACCTCTACGAAACTTTGCCTTTCATTAAGTTTTTGTATCATAAAATTCAGTTTTAGAATAAAGCTCAAATCGGTCCGCCATAAAAACGTTTATCTTATTCAAAAAATGTTTCTTAAACAATTACTAATCAGAGTTCAATTACAGTTTAAAAAAAAATCAGAACTGGAATTAGGGACACATTTTGGGACAAGAATTTTAATTACACTCAATATTTTTATCGATATGTGTCAAATTGTACATATTTTCTATCAAAGTGTCCTCTCGAAAATACTCTTAGGAAACTTTTAAGAAAACGTTTTTAATTATCAGCCATTTAATTTTCTTGGGTATACAGTATAATTCAAGTCTAAAAATATCATTTAATGAAATATCTGAAATAACAAATTCATTGTAAAGTCTTGTTATTCATTTTTCAAGGCTGATAGCAATTTGTACGAAAAACAACATTTCCTGACGCAATCAGGAAGTTAATGCACTTTTACAAACAAAATAACAACAATTTGTTATTCCGATGATAACAGATTTACAGAACTTATCAGCTACGTACTCTAGATGCGCCTCAAGTTCAAACCAAAATGGGAAATTATTTTCTTTTTTCTTTTATAAGGGTCAAGTTTTACAGATAATTTCACATTTAAAGGCTAATTAGACAGGTTACTTTAGAAAGACGTTGTCTTCAAGGATACAGTATTTCCCTCGCGGGAAAATTAAAAAAAGAACTTTCCTTAGAGCTTTGACAAATATTTGAAAATTTGTCCCAAAAATAAAAAGGAATACTGACGCACGAGATTGGTTATTTAGCTAGATGCATGGGTATTTTCCTCCATTTCTTTTAGTTTTCATTGTTTCTCATGGTAGGGTCATCAAATAAAAGTTATTACCTACCTTTTGTCATTCTCCAAATGGGTAGATCAATTTTTGTATCAATTGGTAGTTTTATCTTCCAGTCAAATGTAATCATGTTTTAAATATTCCAATGAACGTTGGTATAGTCCGTCCCAAAAAAGAAGAAAGATCCCAACATGCGCAGTAGCAATTTATTTAAGGGAAATTTTCTCTTTTAAGGTATTTTTGATCGCATGAAATTGTTAATGCTTTTCTCTACTTTATCTTTTTTGCAGCGATATTGCAAAACGTAATTGTGCGTGCAAATGCACAAAGTACAACGGAAATTCCATTTCAACCCTTTTTAATAGTTTCTCAAAACTCTGGCTTTCATTACTAAACACATATTTAAGAAGTGCAACACCCAGCAAATTTCCCTTTTCTTTGGGGTGGGTAAATGTGTATCTATTGCATGCGCCAACGACAGTTCTGTGTGGACAATCAGTCATGCCTCGATCGTCGATCGAGAGAGATGTTTTCGCAAGCAGGGGTATGCTTGTTGTATGAAATGCGTACACATTTTTTTTAGCTGTAGTTTTTGTTGGAAAAGTAGTTTTGCTTTCTCTAAGAGAATAAAATCCCTGATGTGAAGAGACCTGCGCAAGATATTTTCAGGTACTTTGGGACGGGCTATACTTACAAAGTTCAGTATTTTTTCCTGGTTTTTCTGGTAATGCACTCGCTATACATGGAACCCAATTAAGTGAGCCATACATATGGCACCATACATTCTACGTGCAGTATTAACAACACTTCTGACGTATTTACTTGGAAAATCAAAACGAGAAGTAATTATATTCCAGGGAAAGAGTTCATAGAAAAAACTCTTATATTATTTCCAGTTATGGCGTAACAAGACAAGAAGCATTCGGATGAATTTTTTTCAGACAGTTTTTCGCCAGAATTAGCTGCTACTCCGCCATGGTCGATTTATTATACCTTCTCGGATTTTTTAACCATAATAAAGTGTTTCTTTGGGGTATAAAAGGAATATCTTCCGCTTCCGCTTAGTAGGAATTTTTACAATAAAAAAAAGGAATTTCTAAATAAATTTACCCCCACTTTTAAAGACTCAATAATGACTAAAAATTTCGACATGACTGACCAATTTCATGACGGATATTTGCAGCGCCAAAAGTCACTGGCGGCCTTATCCTTTGTTTTTAGTTCTTTGGGAGTAATTTTGTGTGATATTGATATTCAGTGTTATGGAGTTGCGGAAAAATATCCTCTTTCGTGGGAATTTTAATTCCTCAAAATATTTTCATAGAAAAAATGTGAACTAAACATTTTTTCAGTGCAGTTCCATGATGAAATAAACTTAAATTTGAACTTTAGAGCCTCATTTAAGAAATACTCTTACAAATTGTTTATTTGAGGAGATTAGTTCAAGTCCTGGCGCATTTGATATTTCACAAAATTGACAACTGACCGTGTTTTCAAGACCTCATTTTGAAACTGTTGACATAACTACCTACAATGGCCCTATCAGCAAAGCTTAGCTGAAAACGATTTAAATCTTGTCTAGCAAATTGGTTTACAAAGCTGAATGCCGTCGAGATTTAAACCTACCTTTGGATTAAAAAAAAGTATATGAAGTCATTAAACTTAATGCTTTAGATGTGAGAGAAGTTATCGATGAACTTGCTTGTCTAGTCGAGGTCTTAATCAAGGTCTTCATGGCGACGATGGCTTTTAATTTGGATTTTTTATACAATCAGCTTACACTCTACTTTAGTTTTAGTTTTGTTTTGTTTGTATACCGAGTTCTATTTAAAAGACCGTTCTCTCCCACTTCACAGTCCATTTTAGAACCATCAATTTAGATGAGTATTCCGAGCTGTTTTGTCAAAGTTTCTGACTTGTCAGTGGAGATTAGTCGTATACTGCTGGTTGGGAGCTACTACCAAACTCAAAAGTACTATCTTGTTGTCACAAAGCGCAGACAGCACTTTCGCTCACACTAATGACTCATAGTAATAGAGCTAAACGGAATTGCGTCGGAGTAGGGCCGAAAACATTTCCCAGCAAACATGCCCGCATATTTCTAACCAATTTCTAACCACATCCAGCAAACTCACCCCTCGACTTCCGTTCAATCACTCCTCCTTTTGTGTTTATTATTCTTTGTTTATCAAATCTACGCAGTGCAATCAAAATCACTTCAACTTCAAATACAAGCTTCTTCAATCTCCATTGCTTTTGATTTGATAAATAAAAAAGAAGAAAATGAAAAAACCTCCAAAATCTGTCCATCGACAAATTGCGGCGCTATGCTCTCTTTGTTAGCTTAAATAAATACAACGCACACGCACACCAAAGGCCATACCAACATTTACTACACAATCTTTCTCTCTCTCTCGCTCTTAGTCCAAATACAAAGCTGAATGTGTAAATAATTAAACAAAAACAAGAAATTAAAAATTCACTTTCCGTGGAAGTGCGCTGCATATTATTTTCCCCGCACCAGTCAGGCCACAGTTCCCTGTTCCCATTTGGCATTTCACTCGACTGTAACATAGCGCTTCGCAGTTGTATCTAGTACGTTGACCGGAACGATCGTTCGGAAGTACTGACAAAAGAAAACCATATGATCGAGTGAAGAAAAGTGCTTGTAAACAAAGTAAAGTTTGGTACACTGGCACACAAAGTCGGAATTTGACCTTGTTTCGCACTTACTTTGACACTGACAGCTGTCAGTTTGTGAACCTTACCAAGCCGCGTGCTACGTATGTGTATGTATGTCAAAACTGTTTAAGTCATAAATGAGAGAGAATTATTAAAAAAAAAAAAACTTGCAAGAGTATCTACAAACTACAAGTGCTTAGAAAGCATCTAAAAGTGCCGAACGAGTATATTTTCACCCGAAAAGTATCTGCCGCCAACATCTGGTCGTATTAATCCGAAGTGAAGATAAAAATATACCAGTGACACTGAGAGCGGGTAACAAGTACTAACTGCATTCGTCACGTAGAAATTTTAGGCCAACTGACGTTAGTGGTTGAAACTTCCGCATCTACTGTCTATAGGTCAAAGGGGGTCGGTGTTACACAAGGGACGTTGTCGTAGACTTATCGCCAATTTAACACGTAACTCGTCTAGTCAGAGATCCAACACTTTTAACAGAGATCAGCTGTTTGGTTGGTTGGCAGTGAATATCTCTCTCGCGTACGCGCTGATAGTTGGCGCTCTCTGTTCGTCATACCTCGGCCGCGTGTAACCACCGCGTACTTGCAAAGAAAAATACATACTGTCAAGCATATGGTCTTGCTCACTTAGTTCATCGAAGAGAGTTGTCGGAATCGGAACAGCGGTGTGTTTTATGTGTTTTTTTTTCTCGCCTGATTGACGCGTTTCGTTTTGTATCTTTAATTAACTGAAGCGGTGTATTCGCTTGAGAGTGACGTAATTTTTTTTGTTGTTTCTTGTATTTGTGAAATTGAATTGCATTGGTAAACAAAGTCTATCTATATCGATCGGTAGAGCAACAATAACGTGTGGCGGAGTGTTTTACTATAGCAATTGGTATGCCTGAAATTTCACAGGACCTCTTCGAGTTGTCGAATCCTATTTTGCAGCCCACAACAGCAATGGAATCACGTTCGCGGTCAGATTCATTGGGCAGGAACTCTCTTAGATTGAGCGCTCCCACCACACCGACCATTTACGAGAATCAACCATTCGGAACCAATGGCAACGGCACTGGCAATGGAGTTCAAAGATCAAGGACATGTACGATCGGCGAACAAGATATGGACTCGTCGTTTATCAACGGCCTGCAACCTGATGCGTACCAAGGACACAAGAGGGAATTGGGTCATAGGTAAGTCGGACTAATGTGATGTTCTCAAGTTTATGGCGTAGAGTTTCGTTGCAATTATTTGTTATTTCAGCTGCGATACACTCTTTGTCGCTAGCATTCCTTACGTTTATGCTTCTGTTGGTTATTATTGATTTATTTTCCTAACTAGGACGTAATGTAGAGTGTATTTGACAGGGACAGACAGCTTCAGTTCCAAAAACTGAATGTGAGCGGATGTGGTTTTATTTGTTTTACATAAAATTGGAGACGCAGTCCTTCCTTTCGCTTTGTTTGTTAGTTTTGTGAATATGGATGGACTGTAATTCTATATGTGAGACTACAGTTTGAAAAGTTCAAAGCTGTGCGCTTGTCCATTTCATGTTTTTTTTAGGGGTTAAGTTAAAGAAACAAACACATTTTCACTGCAATTAAAGTAATAAAGTCTCCTTTTTCAAAGGATAGCTCAAATTTTTATCGTTTCTTGGACGGAGATATGGCAGGACCTTTTAAATTCAGAAGGTAACAACGGTTTTGAAAATTAAGCAACTGATATATGGATAGCTTTGGTCAACTACAAGCAGGAAAATATAAATTTTGGACATTAGTCTTAACCCAATGCGAAGAAATCTATAGACAACGTTGTGCGGCATCTATGTAGTTGTAAAAAAAGATTAGAGTGGTTCTTGTGACAGAAAAATACAGCCTACGCTCTCACAATAGTAATTTATATATCTAACTATTTAGCTAGGAGGATCTAAAACTTTCCAGCGAGAACTGCGGCCTTTGTCGTTAGCTAACTGAAAAATGTCTGAAGTCCCTTTGTCTCTTTGCCAGCTAAGAGGAACTCTTTCTTCACTTTCTGTTTTTCAAGTTCCTGGATGGAATCGAAAAACTATTCAGCCGGATCGGTAGTATCTTCTGACTCTACATGTTTTAGCCATCTTAGACAAAATTCATCAAAATTTCTAAGGAGTTGGACCTAGCTTTAGAGTTTGTAAAACCCTCTGTTACATCTTCCAAACTCTCTTTCAAAGTCCGTCAATATAAACGATCGAAAACCAAACGAGCGATTTTGGGTTCAAAACCACAAAGGTGATCTTCGATTGCTTTTGGATTTGTCACCATAGAACATCGTTATGCGTTAATGAGGGCATTATGTAAAGTTGTATTAGTCTTCCTTGACAAGGACATAAAACTGACTTGCCTTCTTCAAAGAAACATCGATTAGCAAGATTTCGCTCGATTTTTTTGTGACCCACAAGTTCAAGGCCAAGCCTAAGTGCCTCCGATTCCCCAATTCACCAATGCTCTGTGTATCTCCTTGTTGACAGTTTATTCCTATAGCTTTGCCCTCATTCATATTTTAGCCAATTTTTGTCGCTTCTGTCTCACTTGGATTGAATTTTACCAGTCGCGTCAATGCTGTCAGGACATTCAAGAAGTGCTTTCGGTTGCTCTCAAGTAACTTGTTAAAGAACTCACATGAGAACGCGATCCGGCAAGGCTTGTTTTGTAAAGCAGCTCTTCATCGTTACCTCTATAACCTATGAAAAATTTATATTCGCACCTTGGCCCAAATATTTTTTGGTTGACGGTTGACTGCTCCATATTCCTATATCATGAGGAATCCCTCAGAAGCAAAGTCAATCGGCCTATAATTCAGTTTTCAGATGTGGTAACGTGAAGGCTCTTCTTTACGATTGAACTACCAAGGACGTTCGCCTTGACTATTCGGGTTTTTTAAATTATCAAACATGAATTTAGCGCATTTGTCAAATATTTTGTCGAAGAGTCCGCAGAAGCAACTTTTGGTAGCATTATATTTTTCCGCTAATATCAGGCTGAATTTTTCATAAAACGATTACAAACGTTTAGAAAGACTTTCCATCTAAGTCCTCCGCATATTAAACCAAAATCGCACCCTAAATTAAAGCTTTTCTCGTAATTTATCACATGTTAGGTCTTATCACTTTATCTTTAGAACGTTCTCGTTCCAAAGGTTTGCGGCTATTTTTGTAGGTAATCGTCAAAAAAAACCCACAGGTGTAAGCTTACCAATGTTTCTATAAATAAAACTGTTCACCCTCAGAAAGATGCAGAAACTCTAACGATCAGCAAATCACTCATAGGAATTTCCCCAAGGGACGTACTTCACGTTGCCACAAAAAAACAATTGA
The DNA here is from genome assembly GCA_936431705.1 of Cheilosia pagana. Taxonomy (NCBI): domain Eukaryota; kingdom Metazoa; phylum Arthropoda; class Insecta; order Diptera; family Syrphidae; genus Cheilosia; species Cheilosia pagana. The sequence goes on from OW386168.1 coordinate 39,375,958, forward strand.
TAAAAGTCTCCCTTAAGTCGCATTAAGTGAATACCTCATCTATCTTTATACAAGTATTCAATATAAAATAAGCGCCTACAACCCCCCGTCCGACTGAGCTGCAAAATACGCAGATGTATAAATAAATGTCATTTGGAATGCAAACTTTTACAACACTAAGCCAAAGGCATTTAGACAAACAGTCGTTTTCCTGGGAAACAAATCGAAAAACTTTCTCCCATGCAAACAGATTAAAATCCTAAATTCTTTTCGTACACAAAGACCATAATTTGACGGCACGCATTCCAATAGGGAAAACTTTCAAATCCTTGGCGCCCTTTTAAATTTCAATCGCAGACATCTTTGGTAAATATCTTTTCAAATCACAATAGAAAATGAATTCCCATCTTACGGACAATTTGCAAGCATTATTCATTTAGAGATACTTTAGCGTAATGACTCAGATACCCGTTGTGTAATCAAAACGTAATTCTTGTCCCATCATCGTCATCAGCATGACTGAAACTGAACGCGTTCACTTGATAATCACCTTGGCATTGATGTAGTCATTCATCTGCCGCGGTGACGGTGTGGCACACAAACACTTTACGGCATACAAAGGAATCTGCAGATGGTTTAGATTTTCTTCGTCAATGGCTGTCAATCAAATGGAAATTTTCATCAACTAGTCAATAAGAGAGCTATGTACTTGTACATAGTTGGCACTCTTGGCTGGCTAGACTGCTCGTTTAGTCGCACACACAGTTGGACATCTAAACGTCGTCGAGTCAGTGGCGTGCAGTTATGTAGGTAGGTCCACGACACCTAATCAGTGCGTGGAAAATTCCACTCACCCGTAGATTTGTGGATTTGTGTCTAATGACTACTGTTTTGAATGCCACATCCAGTTGCAGTGAGTGTGACTGCGATACGAAATTAAAAACTGCCTTCGTGCCACTTGATATGTAATTGGGACATTGTTGCCAGCCGTTTGTCATTATTTACAAGCGATATTGGCCATACTTACATCGCGCTAATCTGCAGATAAGACGAAGAGAGATATGCATTGAAATATGGTTTGGAAATATTTAGAAATATGTTGATTTATTTTTATTGCCAGGAATCGACTCCTACTGATAGTGGAAATAAATAACTAATTTTACTATCTTAATTTGTCACGACTTCGCTTTATCGTATAGCTTCGGTGATCAGTGACGTGGGTTACTTTTTTCTTTGGGTTTTCAATGGCAAAACTTGCTGCCAAATGGTACAGATTGTGGTTACGAAATAGAGTTTTTAATTTTTACATTTTAAGAAAGCTGTGGTGGAAAAGGAGGTGGGTGGTCGACTTTTTTAATGAAAGTCGTTGAGAGTGTATTGAGGATGGGTGCATAGTACTAAATGGTTGGTATTATTCATGCAGTTGCAGTTTAGGACGCTACTACACATGGCTTGTTAAGTGTGATTTTTAGAGTTTTTTTTGCGGAGTTGGCAGCACCTTTCCCAGTGGCGACCAGTTTGACATCTGTCCCCTAATCTGTGCTGATTTTGGTTTGTCAATTAAACAGAATATAAATTTCCAACTATTCAGATCTATTCAAAAACGAAACTGCTCTTGATCAAAGCTTTTACCGCGATGTGGCTAATTTTTTGTTTAATAGCTGCGTCAAAAAGCTACATTTTTGAAGTTGGTATGGCGAAAATCCACCTATAAGACGTCGTCACTTTAATCCAGAGCGGTGTAGATCCATGATTAAAAATCAATCTTTGCACAGGTTAATTCCAGCAAAAGGCCTGTAGTTTCAATAAAATGGCGCAAAATTCAACGTAGAATGCGCCATGCTCAACCAATTGATGAAGACATTCGATGAGAGCATTATTTTGGTTTCAAAATTCAAAATTCAAACGTTTGGACTGTTTTCTGTGGGGAGATTTTAAGGCGCTAATAGCTTGCGCCGATAACTCGGAGACGAAGGACTCCCAGACTATTCGCAAACCCAGACGCGATGACTACATACCCTTGCCCCTTTAAAGTCTTTTGTTTTCTTCTTTAAATTTTTAAATTCCATATTTTTAATGACCAATTTGGAAGCGCTGTACGACTTTTGCATCTTTCCTTATATAAAACGTCCATCCAACGTTCAGGTTAATCTTCTCTTAAACATTTTAAGTGCGCTCTAATCCGACCTTGACATGCCAATGATCAGAAAGGGGATGAAGACGGTCGTGTACGCATCTCTTTGGTTCTTGTAAGTAGAGTTTCTATAGCCAAGGTAGTATATTCCTTTTTTTAACCCAGAAATCGGAATTACGAGAAGTAGTTCTTGTAGTGGGATTGTGAAAATTCGGTTAGAGCGAGTGACAGTCACTAATCTAAAAGAACACTCTCAAATTATCGCGTTGGAGACTTCAAAATATCCCTACGCTGTGAACTTAATACCTACGCTGTACCAAAATTGATGCTCAAAACAATTTTTCATACAAGTTGCACGATGAGGAATAAATCTGTTGACGTTTGTGTTGTTGACACTCAACATTGAATTTATTTTCGGCGGTAATATGCGATATGCCGTCCCCTTTTATATGAGAACTTAAAAGGAATACATAGGTAGCGGGTACCCCATTTTGAAGTTCCCAAGTCCTTTCAAGAATTTTAAGAAACTCACCAATTTGTCGACATATGTAGTTTCAACATTTCAGCAGACAAGATTTAAAAGACAGTCTCAGGAAGTCCGGAGCAACTCTTCCGAAAGGAGTATTGTATTACAAAGGCAAATTGTAGTCCTATTTTTAAATTCCGATCCTGGAGATTTCCTTTCTTCTGTCACTATCATTATCAAGATATTTTTAATAATAAAAAGAAACAAGCTGTGTACGAGGTATTCAGCAAGGGCCATTTATGTCATTATGTATGGAATATAAACTCGTTCAAAAGTCCCTTGTGGCTCCTCACGGTGGCACGTGAGTGGCCCAATTTTTGGTGGATTGATCAGCGATCCTGTTGCCTCGAAATTGGCCACCAAAAGCTGGAGAGTCGATTTTAAAGGCCCACCGCATTTGCCATAAAATAAGATAAAATAAAACAGACGCAACCAAAACAGCATGGCCGTTTTGTTATCTTCAAAAATATTCTGTTATTCTTCCCAACGAAATATGTAATGGTCCGGAGTGCAACTCGGCCCGAACCAACATGAATCTTTAATTGACACTGGTGGCGGTGGGTGAGCTCCAGTTGGTTGAGGTCTTCTTTCACCACATAACTACAAGACTTTTTGCGCCATCGACGCTTTAGTTTCCAATGTGCACATCCACATCCCCTACAAAATGACTGTTTATCTTTCCTAAGAAATATTAAATTTTTTTTTATAAATGGTAGAGGAACCTCATGCTATCTTCCCACAGCATCTACCGCTTCGCCATTTGATACATTTAAACATACCAACAAGACCTAAACTTTCAACATATGTAATGCCGATTGAATACAATCAAATTTAGGCTCCGCATGGGGTGTTTACCGTATACAAATGTCTGATCTTCAAAATGCGATAAAATGTTCCATATCGATAGAAATTAATATTTCCTAACCTTGTGGCGACGATACAGCTCGTAAACAATTTAATGCGTCGACCATGAAAAATACCAAGATTCAGCAGATACATTTCTATGCATATATCCAAATAAGGAGATTGATTCCAAATTGAATATGCATTAGGGTATATGCTGCTGCCACACGCCTGACACTCCATGATATTGGTTATGAATAAATTTACAAAACCAAATATTTAACGATGAATATTTTGCTTGCTTAGTATCCATGAGATACAAATATCCATATGATTTTGTGTGTTTATGAATTAAGTCAACTTTACGACCGTAAAAATTAAGTCTTGAACATATTTATCCATTCAGTGAGAGTATTTACTTTTTTAACGGGTATAGAAGTTTAGCTGAAGCGGAACTGGGAAAACAAAAATATTAACCGATTGCTTGAGACAGCTATAAGTGCTTTACGAATGTTGATCGAGCTATGAGATTTACAAATCTGTTCAATCTGATTCAATCCCCAATGTGCGATCGCGAGGAGGAGTTACATATTTACCCGTCATCCTGATATGAACGTGAAGAGTACCTTCAAACGAAAAGAAGGTCATATATATAACTAAGTAACGAAAAGTAATGGTCCAAGCATTCAGCCGTGAGGAACACCATTTTCAACATTGTTGAAGCAACTCTATTTACAAAAACTGCTGTAGATTTTGCCACAAAGAATACTTTTAACTTCTTTTCATCTGTCTTAAATTTTGAATACAAATTTTGTTTTGCTGGAAAAAAAAAGAAAATAAAGTAACAAAATACTTTTCCCTAACAAAATGACCAATAAATATTCAACAGTCGTTTGTGATACCCATACCCATACTTTGAAAAATAAAGTGCATGACTGGATCGAACGTAACTCTCTCGTTTATTGCTAGTTTGGATTTATTTTGCTAAATCATATTGCAACTTGAAATTTAAAACGGAAAAGAGAAAAAGTTTGAAGGAATATATGTAGTTTGGGCCTTAAATTTTATAGAACCGAGAGTACCTCTCCAAGGCTGCCATAGTTTTCATCCAATAATGAACTTTCGCTGAATGGGAGTGCTAAAATGTGGATGACATTTGTTCTTGTTATAAGGTAGAATATTTTCTGAATTTGCTAGTTTAAAATATAATTACCATTTGAGTTTTTGTTTAACAATATTTTAATTACCATAAAGTAAAGTAGCAACTCTCGATAGGAGACAATTTTCCCACCTGATTTATTTATCTGTTCAAATAAAAATTGAGCACAATAGTTTGTTGAACTTATAAGTTGTATCATTTTGACTGCAATTACACATTTTGCTCAAAATTGTTGTATTCGTTTCCATGTAAAACTATTTTAAAAACTAAATTTTAAAAATATGATTATGATATGATACTGTAGAAAAAAATTGATTATTATTTTACCATAGTAAAATTTACAAAAAAAAATTATGTATGCCGTTTTTTTATAAAAAAAAATATTTTCAAAAATACCTATCTGCTGTTATTGGCATTTGCGCTGAAACGAGTCGAACAGCAGAAAGAACTGCGGGACCTATTTCTCTTGAGTCCCCTTATCACCGTTAATTCGTAATGTCAGAATTTATTTGAAATTTTGCCCGAAAATAAAAAAAATACTCAGTACATATGCGAGCAAGTTAAAAAGCTCTGAATATTTTTTTTAAAGAAACACTTAAACTTTCTTAATGATTATGCAAAAAGCGAAAACGCGTAATAGTTACGTAGATTTTACCTTGACATACGTTAAAATATTAATTTAAAACGTTCAAGCCTTAAAAATGTTCATATATCCCGAAATCATATATAAAGATTTAAAAAATATATGACCTGCTACATCGTTAGTAAATATAAAACGTAGTTTGTAAAAAATTGTATCAATCAAATTTGGCTTAAGTCAACTCGAGAAACTATGTCATACTGCAAGAGATTATTGAATGCATGTCTTCTGTTGACTTTATTAGTCGGCGTTCTTGGTTATCAGGATAAGGGAAACGTGCGATGCCAAAGCCGGCTTCCAGTGACAAAAGCTACCTTTACTTTTAAGGACTTTTAATGATTATCCAAAGTTTCAGGTTGCCAAATATGGACACTCATGAAGCAGTGAGACATCAGCTGGAAGAAAGTCATGTCATTTTACCCGAGCTTCCTCAATTAACTCCCTTCATAAGATTAGATTGGCGAACAACAAATCCACCCAATAAAAAAGAACCACGTATCAAAAAATCGTTCTCTGACGCATTAGGGTTTGATGCATTTTTCCCCTCTCTTATCAGCCTCGTAATTAATCAACTGCAAGCTAAACAATGCAAACGATAGTTCTAATTAAAGCAACGAGTGGCCGTATGTAATTGCTGGCAATTCAAATGGCAATCGCTAAGCGGATGAGGGTTAGAAAGTCTGAGACTTATCAATTAAGCTAAACCGGAGAATGAACTGCTGCAGAAATGGGGAAGCAAACTCTTTTTTCACTCTGAACAATTTATTTGATCTTACAACCAGTCAACGCACTCGATGTGCTGACTACCCCCCCGCGTCGTTCATATTTCTTTTTGTTTACTTAATGTTGGGTGGTCAAATTTGGCAAACCCTGCCGTTAACAATATTGAGAATACTCCCCGGGATAGCCATAAAAACTCCACACATTACTGCTGAAATAAGCTATCCAAGGTCGTTAAACAAATCGGCGGCCGATAGTTTACGACCACCATTCCATTCTTCCCACATTTAGATAATTATTGCTCAAAGAGATCCTCACCCGCAAATAAAACTCATAAAAAGTTGATTTAAACAACCATTTAGAATGCATGTCAGTGTATTCAATCCGAAGGATCTCACAGTGGTATTGTGGCTTTACTTACACGCCAATTATCTGTCTCAAGTGGCATCATTGAAAGTGCAAATTTTCATTTCAGGCGATAAAAATGTTCGTCTTCCAGGAAATCACGTACCTCTTTCCGACTTTAGTTTGACTTCACATACTTAATAGGTCATGCTACCAGTAAATGTAAACCGACGGCAAAGTGAGTGGTTACCACTTAACTTCGTTGCTGTAACCTTCTATAAACCACCGCCCCTGTGGTTAAGGAATGTGTGCCACATAAACATTATCACCGTGCCGTCACCCTTTCAATTCCCAATAGTTAATGGGGCGGAAAAGGGGTCCGACAATGTTTTTTTCCCACACACCCGCCCACTAATCAGGAATTCAATTCACGTAATACCGCTGAAATGAACGAATTTACTTCGCATTCTCCCTCGTGGACCTCGTGCGGGAAAACGATTGCAATTTCTCGATTCTCATTTTGCTCATTTATATGAGTGAAGCCCTGTGTGTGTGTGTGTGGTTTTATACTGGTGTCCTTCGATCACGTAAAAGATTTAAATAATTTCCATTGTTCAAAAGTTCACTTGTCATTATTTGGCTGGCGAAAAAGAAAAGGAGCCGTTCCGCCGACTCTGTGTCTACAATCCTTGCTAGTTGTCTGTACTGTGTCTTCCTTTGTGAGTTGCGTTTCTTTGTGAGACTACCATTTTATTTTTGTCGATGGAAAACAAGGAATAATGTATTTTATACAGCGCGTGTCTGCTTCATGCTTGACGACGAAGAGGAAACGCAACTAGCTCCTTCAAGGATATTCATGAGATATTGGCAGAAGTTAGAGGTGAAGGAAAACTTCTCGTTTCTTGTCAAAAGCACCGTGAGTTGCATGTGAAATAGAACTTCGTTTTATTTTTCTATTCAACAGCTGCGGTGTTATGATGAATTTAAATCCACTTGAGGTTGAAATGAAAGGGTTTGTTATTATGAAAGATGTGAAGGATTTCACTGTGTGTGGGTGCATTTCGGTATTTGAGAGAAATTTCAATTTATCGAAATGATTGGAATGGTTTTTTGAAAGCGAATAGCAATGGAATTGAGCTATTGTAATCGAAATGTTATTATGCATTTTTCGTTTGGAAATGTCATGTGCGGCAAATGCGGGAGCTATGGGTTGTGGGTCGTGGACCTTTTAGAAAACCTATTTTGAAAACTTTGCTCGAGGAGATTTAGTTTGATGTAACAAACATGCCAATTCCCATGAATATCCTTCAGCAAAATATATATTTTAAAAGTAATAGTCAACTAATTGGAATGTCACTACCAGGGCTTATAGAAATATGAAAGCACCACACCATGATCTCCGCTAATAACTTTTAACGCGAACGACCTATGACGTTAAGGGTTGGTCCATAAAACTCATACGAAATATTTTGTTTTATCTCACATGAACTGTGAATGCCATCTCATATGTCCTTAAAACTCATCGTCAAGACAACTGAACTACTTACAATTTAACCCATTTTTTTTTTAACTTGATGGTTCGATTTGCTTGCATGAAACGTTTTAAGCCTGATCTATACATCTATCTAATAAAATAAACTGTAGCCGTTTTCTATGTTCGCGGTTGGCGTGAAAACTACTGCACAGATTTCGATGAAACTTTTTTGGAAATGTTAGTAAAGATTCTGAGAAGAACATAGGCTATTCCTTTTATTGCCATGCTTATTTTTTGGAAGCGTTTTTGACGTTTTAGCAGGCGGGTGAAGCATGTATAACGCTTTAGTTTAGTTTTTGTGATTGTGGTAAAAGGGAAATTTTAACTCTTAGCTTAGGAATTTTTATATCAAAAGTCTGGCAAGACTTTTAGACCAAATATTCGTAGAAAATAATAACTGCAGGTATACATTTTATCTTCGGTACTTTGTCCCAGTGCTACAAGACTGCGGGATTTAAAGAGCGAACTTCTTCCCTGTTAGAGTAAGATTGAGTGGGATTTTTTTTCTCGAAAGTAGAAAGAAATGCTTAGTTTGGCTTTAGATTTTTTTCAATAAGGGCTGGCACATGTAAGCTATAAGAACAAGTCTTTAAAAAATTGAACCCTTTGTCTTTTGGTTAAAAAAAATGAATTTGACCCATGCACCTATCTCCTGTAACATGACGAGCTATGAACTTTCAATGACTGTAAGGTTTGAGTTATTTCTTCGCCGACAGAGGACTGCAGATATGTATGTGACTGAATTTCTTGTAATTTCCTTTAAAAAATGCGGAAACCCATTTTAATGCTTCGAGATAACGATTAATCACTTGAAAATGCACAGGCTTCTTAGGATTCTCGTATTAGGATAGGGAAGAATTTTAAATTTGTTCAATGTTTTCCATTTTATTGATTCCCTTACCAGATTTTGCTAGTAAAAATGATTTCATTGACTTATTATAGTTTTTAGTAAGTAAGATAGAGAAGACAATTTTTGTATTGAATGTATGGCAGCACTGCTCTGTCTATTTGCAGCCTTGCCAACCATCCAATCATCAAAATTCATATGATTTTGTCCAAGTTGTTATATATTTTAAATTTGTCCTTATCGCATACGAAGATCAAATGCAAACAATTGATTAAACTACTTTTGCTACTATTATCTAATATAATATTACTTTCCTTATCTCAGTCTAATCTTATGTTGTTTTCCTAGAAATAACATCCAGTCAGGTAACGGTATATTTGTCAGTAGATGTAAACATTTTATATTTATAATGTTTGTGTATAGGAAAGGGGGTTGGTTTGAAAGGGGGCAATTTAATTTATTTGTTTGCAACAAGATTGAGTAATTGTCAATTCAAGGAAATAATTATTCATACACACGACTGTATTCAGTAATAAATGGTTAGTAATAACACGGTAAAATGCACTAACGTTAATGCCGCCCATTGGGGCAATAAGGCAGAAAAGCAGTACCTACAGCAGGCACAGCTCAACGCTGCCGCGCCTGCCTTCCCGAAAACAAATGAAAGCATTATAAGTCTCACAACATAATGAAATGACATTTACGACTCAATCAAATTTATCTGTCAAAATCAACATGACAATTATATAATTGGATCATGTGAGATAATTTGACCACTTGCCATAGTGACACAAAAATTCAGCTGCTTTTTTATTCACCTACTCATTTGACAAGCATGTGATGGCAATAACTGGTTGTCATTTTTGACAAGTCAAATGATAATTCATGTGATGTTTCAAAATGGTAAACAGCTTTGTATTTTCGCACACCAAACTAAAAATATACAAAAGAATACATGTCAATTGTGTTCAGCAATGTGTTTCTAAGTTGGCAATTGCTGTCAAATCATCGTTCATTCTTATCAATCTAATGATAGATGGTTCTTGTTAGCTTTGTTATAAATGGAGGTAATTTATTTGTCAATCATAACCGGAGTTCTAAGAACTCTATATAACAGCAGTTGCATTCATTTCCTCTATCTATATCTACCCGCACCGATTACACAGTCCATAATTGATATAACTGTGTAGATGGATATCGATTTCCTCTTTGTGCGTTCAACTGTTTTCCATTCATCCCTACTCGGAAAAGAACAGAGGAATGGTCTTTCAAAGTTCAGATGTCAGAAGTGACAACGTTCCCAACGTATTTCCTTAAATCTGTCCGTGACCAAAATCCAAGTATTAGAATTGCCTCCAGAAATCATTAGCTGCACTCAGTTTACTCATTTCGGTTTCCAGTTTGTTTCCTATAGAGGATCTTTCCTAGATAATTCGCACTATCTCTTCCTCAAAAGTTGGTGGGTCAAGTGTGGGTAGTTAATTGGTAGTTCTTTCTCGCAATGGTTGACGTTTGTAAAATTCCATAACAATTTTAATTCAATTCATCCTCATTCATCATTTCTACTAAATTGGTTGCAACAAACATTGTTAAATCAAAAACCACATACTAACTCGAGCGAAGCTTTATTCGCAACTAATTTGCATAAATAATGCAGCCATTCTGTTCATTAAATTTGTTAAATAGATGGGAATGTGCTACCGGCGTACAAATGAATTTCAATGCTTTGTTTATAATTTTTATTGAGTTTCACCTCTCAAAAAGTAGGTCAGCAGTGTCCTGGAATGATGGCATTTTCCGGCAGTGGAATTTTTATTGTTAAAAACTAATTAGTCGAATTAGGAAATAAATCCAATAGTTTCATGTTAATAATTAATTGTTACATTTATACATATTTTATAATTATTTTTATTATTTTTCTTTTAGGTGAGTTCGACTTTATTATAAATTTGTAGAATAATGTCATAGGTAAGTGGAATATTTAAAAAATGAATACAAATTAAAAGCAAACAGTCCTAGAGTCTTCTCAAAAGCGAAAACAATTCGCGAGGATGCAAATATTCAAAGAACGTTCAAGCAAGCGTTCGTATAAATTAAAAGTTATCAAAGCAAAGCTCTGGCAAATTAAAAACAAACTGCATAGTAAGGTGCGGGAGTTTTAGCTGATGGAAATTATTTGTTCGTATTTTGAATTTGTTTAATGAATCTACTTTAATTGCTTTTAAATTACGGAGCTCATTTTCAGATGTATTTATACGTAGTTTCCGTCATTAAGGTATTTATGCATTCTACTGTTGCAAAATGTATTTTTACTGAATGTATTAAATTTACTTAATGTCCTCCCAAACTTGAAGTATGTCTGTCTCAGACATGCATAATAAATATACACATTTTCGATCCATACTGTTTTATTTAGTAAGTCTTTTCGTTGAAGATTTGGAAAGGTCGGACAACAGGTGTTGATTCAAGATGAATGTTACTATCTTCAGGGGTATTACTTGATCCCTCAGTAAAAGAGTAGAATACATAGCTATCTAGTGACAGGTAATTGACAGGTATCTGACAAACAAGAATCCTTGCAAGAAAATCATAAAGCGTCGCAAGTATGTCCATTTAAATCAATTGCTGTAAACCATCTCGGCTACCACAATTTCTACATTCAACACGTGTGCTCAGTTTCAGAGATTTATTTCATCCCCATCTTCAACAATCCAGATACATATCTAACGAACCAATTATGGTAATAACTGACCCTTTTTTGAGGCCATGTATGCAGACTCGTCAAAGATTATTAACAAAACCATTCAGACAGATCAACGCACACGTCCGTCTATAATATATCAAACGGTTCTCTCTTCGTAAGTAGCTAAAGGGGCACGTGACAACCTACGCAAACCACTTCTTTGCCGCTCTTGAACGTTATCTGGGATAAAATCAATTAAATCTCATTTCCAAGAGCTCTCAATCTCAAGGCAATAGTTTTCAAACAAAAGCACAAAGAATCTACCCTCGGAGAAATTGGAAAGTCTTTTACAATCATTCGTCTTCAATGCATTCGATTTCTATTACATCGAAGGCATTGTGATTGGACACCGAAATCAAATTAGATACTCATACCACAGAGAAGGCTGTGCGTTGCCAACTGAACTCCCACTTCAGATACAGTGTTCTGAAGTACGTGGGATGCCCTTACATGGAAGTCTTTTATGAATACGTCAACCTGAATTTCCAACAGTCAACATTTTCGCAATTGATATGCGAGAGCTCATAAGCCGCCATAAGGTGTATTTTTAATTTTAATCGGCTTATGCATAAGAAAGGAGCTGCGGCTTAAAAGGAAACACTCGTGGTCGAGGTTTTGTCAATTGAAAATTTACAACGATCCATGTTTTTATTTAAAATGTGCCCATCGTTATTATTGGGGTTTTCTTTGTACATTATACCGTCCGGCATAGACCTTGACTGGAAATCTAAAATTTTCAAATTTGGAGGCGAATGTCAATACCTCCTAAAAGGTTTCATTGGCTCCAAATGGGCTTAGGTTATGTGGTCGAATACGAATTGACTCTGTCAATAAAACATTTAAATCAAAATACGCACCATGGAGTGCTGCAAGCTAAATCAAGCAGGCAACCTTAAATGATGCTTTCACTTTATGAAAAGTGTGGGAAGATTGGCATCAGAAGTTGTATGACGCTTATTTTCTAAGTTAGAAATGAAAATAATTTTTTTAAGTGCTGCTCTGAGTGAAGATCAAGTTGTTAACTAAATGTGTGCTTGAAATTTTCAACAAGCGCACTTTTTTACAACCTTTAGGTGATCAGTTGTAACCTGTCTGTGTAGATTTGAAAAATTTAATGGATCTCGCGCTGTAAGGAAGTGAACCCGGTCCCTCATCGTCAACTGATGAAGCCACCAATTACTAAATACAACAGAAAGGATGAACGCTTCATCGGATTTCTTTTTGTCGATTAATAGGTTCTTTTTATCTCTCGAGTCAAAGGGGCAAGTATTGTTTTCGCGAAAAATGTCGGACTGGAAGTCTAAATGTAGAGGAACCCAAGAAAACAAATCTGTAAAATTTCCTGTGACAACGCAAAAACTTATAGTTTAGGTTTATATTTTTTATTTATATTTTCAATAAGAAAGCTTACTACGGCTTTGATCACTTTTTTTTGCACCTAACCCTATTTTTAACGGTACCTCTCATATAACGGTTTTAAACAGGTTTGATTTTTTTCGAAAACGGCTCGAACGATTTTAACCAAAGTCGATTTTTTTGCTAAGGTAGGTAAGCTTAACGTTGCTGCATACCCCAGTTTGTTTTTTAAATCGAATAACGGTACTTTCGAAAATTGGGCTTAGGTATCTCAAAAACGGTCCATACGATTTTAACAGAAATTCATTTTTAAAGTAATAGTGTCATACCTAACATGATAGCAAACTTTTCAGTTATTTAGTTAATTTTTCCATAAATTATCGAACATTTTTTTTTTTTTTTAAATGTCGTTTTTTTAACATTTTGTTTTCTGAAGTTGACATGAAAACGGCTCCATCGATTCCAACTAAAATTGATATTAGTGCTCAAATGCATGAAGTTAAGATGGCTGCATACCCAGTTTTTCGCTATAAATGTCAATGATATTTTTGGACATATCTCGAAAACGGTCAATATGATTGCAATAAAATTTCATTCCTTAGGTAATATTAACATTTCCAACTTGATAGCAAACTCCGTTTTTCTCTAAATTACGTACAATGTATTTTTGAAAAAAAAAAAAAAAAAATTTTGAGAATTTGGTTTTCTATAGTAGTTTATCTACTAAATTTTAACATAAAATTTTTGCTTCGACATAAAATGAAAAGAAAAGTAAAAATATGCCAAAACTCTTTAAATTTTTTATTGAAATGAAAAGTAGGTAGATACCTACCATTTGCAGTAGTTTTGTAAAGTTTTAACCATTCAATTTGAATCCTCCACCACGACTTCTTGTAGACAAAAACAGACTTATATACATTAAACTCTTTTATGGATATAGATTTCACATAGCGGCGACAAATAAAATTTCAATGGCTAGATCCTCGCTACCAATTGGTCGGGTTTTTCGTTAAAGACCTGCAAACAGTATAATTCCATTAAATATGCACAAAAAATAAATAGATCCATCCTTTTGTTCTTCCTCTGGTTCCTTATGAATAATTTTTTTAATTTCTCCATTATTCTAAACTGTCATTTTGTAAGATATCTAGCCGCTTGATTACCTGAACAGATCTATACCTCAAATTGGTCATTTCGATGGATATCTAGCTATGTATCTATACTCGTAGAGTTAATTCCAGTACCTTGCCTTGGAACTATACCAAATTTGTTCAACTACTCCGCAGTGTGCTATGGTGTGACACAAATCAACTCGCCTCTCCTTCCGTTTCGATATTAATATTTTGCAATTTTCTGCGCCCCCTTGCGCACTCACATCGTACTATCGCTTGATGATTCACTTTATTCACTGCATTGTCGTAGCTCGATTTCTGTTGTATCCATGCCATCTTCGGCACACAGTCCCGCCACCTAATTCCACTCAAATAACTTTTAATTAATCAGTCACTAGTCTCAAGTAGAGTACAATAACATTTCCGACTACTTGCGTGCCGCCACAGTACACAGCCCACAGCCAACAGTCCACTGCCCATTCGTGACTGATTCCAGATCACCCACTCCACTCTACCCAAATATTTGCCAGAACGATCGTCAAACTCATGCCCACACACCGTAGTACGTACTTCGAAATCGTGTTTCGTTCATCCCCGCCTGTCATGAGCGTCAGTAGAACTAACAGCCTTAAAACGGCACCAAAAACGCCTTCTTCTTCAACGTGTGTCATATATACACTAGTTACATGCCGTACGACTACGTAAATCCAAGCAAATTGCTCAATAATGGTCTCACAAATTGAATTCAATTCTTCATATTCGTTTGTGTTTATTACGCGAAAAGTGATAGTAAGTGATTAATAAACAAATAGGAGACAAGAACGACCGCCACCGACACCAACCGTCGCACTGACATGAAGTGCGAGTAGTGGCGGCGCAGCACTTGTGAAAAATAATTGGCAAATGGTGAATTTCGTTCGAATACTCTACAACTCGCCTTCAAGTATCTAGTATCTATATCATAAGCATATTTTCTTTATTTTGTTAGTTTTTTTTTGTGTAGCCATAGGCGCACAGTTTGTTAGGCGACATACAGTTGACGCCAGTTCTAAGACACGTACAGACGGTCCCGTCGGTTGCTTATACACGTGGTAGATGGTAGTACACTCTGCGGCCGGTGCAGTGCAAAGGAAAAAAAAAGGAAAATATATCTAGTTGAAAAGTTGTCTCCTCTCTCTGCACGGTGAAAATTAATTGAAAACTTTACATGAGAACGGAGAAAAGTTTGTCCCGTCCCTCTTTTCCTGGGGCCCATCTTCAACTCCCATATATTCCTAACCTTGGACATTGATTTCGTTCTTTGTTTACAACCGTCCAGACCCCACCACTACTTCTTTTTGCTGTCAGGGCCAATCGACGAGTGCTTTTTGTTATCTGTGCCAGTGCGGTAGAAATTCGAGCGTGCGTTCTGTCAAAGGAAAGGTTTTACGAAGCGGAAGCCAACGGACAATGTGTACAACT
Source organism: Cheilosia pagana (assembly GCA_936431705.1). NCBI lineage: Eukaryota > Metazoa > Arthropoda > Insecta > Diptera > Syrphidae > Cheilosia > Cheilosia pagana. Next base: position 39,391,357 of record OW386168.1, read on the forward strand.
GGCGAAAGGTGAAAACAAATCAAAATCATTTAAACAAATAAATTCGTACAAGGCGAAAGCTTTTGCTAATATTTTTTCCAATTCTTTTTACTCAAACTTACCACGAGAAAGAGTCAAGCTCGATTTCATTGAATTTGAATGGGCGAACAATGTGGCCAGTATTGCTAACAAGAAAGGATATATGTTACATTTATTTTATACGTTTCAGAGTTTTGTAAATTTTTATTTGACTTAAGTTTGTGGAGCGCCTCTTAAGGCTTAACTATAATCGTACTATGGGGGATTAAGCTAGTGTCAAATGTGTACGCAAATTGGATTCTGTAAAAATAAATGAAACGAAAACCTTTTTCGCTTTTCAAAAACGAAACCCCTTTCATTTTATTCGTCCTATATTCGGAAATCTTCCATTGACTAATAGAGACGCACAATCAATATTCTGGAGTGAGAATTTATAAGATAAGAACGTTCAATCGTTTTTGTTCCACGAAAGTTTTGACTCATGTTAGTTTGAAAACGAAGGGAATTTTTGTTAACGTGGAAGCAGAGTTTAAGTGTGTTTCATTGATGTTTTCGTTTTACTTACTTCATGTAACTCCAGAAAAGATTTTCGTTTCGTGTGCGAAAAATGTTTTATTTTAAATTTAAATGATATATTTGTATACAACCAGAGTAGCGAAGTATTCAAAGTGATTGGTGCTTTCCAAACGCAGAGTTCCACGAAAATTATTCTAACACTATGGAATTTAAACTGCTATAGTTATAAAACCTTTTGCGTACAAGAAAACGAAAGGAGTTCCAAAAAGCGAAAGCGAAAATGTCATTCGTTTTATTTTTTGCAGAGTCCCCTGTTTTCATCATCTTATTTCTTACATTATTTTAAAGCTGTTTCAATAGAAAACAATTTGTTAGTCAAACTTTAGACTAGTTTTTCGAGCAGCTTTAGACATGTATCGTTAGCCAATACTCATAAAGAAATGACAAACGTAAGGTTACTTACGGAGAAAACAATTATGCGCAATATTTATTTTAGATAGATAAATAAATAAATAAATATTTTGGCGCGACAGGTCTATGGGACCCAAGGCCTAGCTTCTCGCAACCATTCGCTTTGTGTGGGTTTTCAATTTTTGGGACAAATGGAAGGGATCTACAATTTTACGCCGAGTCCAAACGGCTAATTGAGAAGCTCATTAATGACAGTTTTAAACTCGGATGTTTGTCAGACGTTCGCGAGAGGTGGCGCAGCGGAAAAAAACCTTAAGATGTAATTTGGCCCTCTCGGGATTCGAACCTGAGCCCCTCGCTTAGTAGCCCAACACACTACCACTAAGCCACTGCGCCGACTATTTTAGATAGATAGATACATTTATTTTGTTAATAAAGTACAGCTTTTCTAACGCACAATAGAGTTATGATTTAGAAATTTTTAATATACTTTTAAATGATGTTACAAATTTTCAAAAAACAGCGGAAAAAAACTCAATTAGTACAAAGTATTTATTTTAATACTTTACTTTTTGTATAATCGTAAGGTAATGCGATTGCATTGATTTTGCAATTTCTAAAATTATTATTATTTTAATTTTGAATTTTTTTTTCATTTCTAATGAATTTTTTATACAAACAAAACTATGCCCAGCTCACTGAATGCCCTCGTTTCTCTATATATGCATTCTGAAGATTTAATTTCTTTATAAGTATGAATTATTATAAATGCTTACACCATACTTAGGTTCGAAAGAAAATTCTTTGACAATTATGTTAAATGATAAATGCCGCAATTTAACATTTTGCAGTTTTTATTAACTTCCCTCGTATGCCCATTGTATATAACAGTGCATAGTGCTGTAATTAGGTTAATTATTATCATCCAGCGATGTAAATTCGTCCCATAAAATTTAAATGTTATTGTTTATACCTTCGACTTGATTGTTATAAACACTTATTGCTCATTAATATGTTAATCGGTTGTACATTTTGATTTCTTCTTGTAGTTATTGTTAATCACTTGTTCCTCGTTGTTCTAGGTTAGATTTTTATCACTAAGTTCATTTGTTTAGTAACTATTAATTTTAAATCAAATTACCGAACTCAGTTTTGTCAAAAGTTTCAACATGATTCAACTTTCTTGATTTGTTAGTTTTCTCAATTTTTTTTTTTGTTGACTCGGTGTCCTCTTTTGCTAAGTATTATTTTTAAACTGAAGTTAACTGTTTACTTTCCTCACATAATTTTAGTACGGCAAAGGAAAGTCTTTAACATTCATCGCACAGGTTGCATCGTTCGTTCTACTTGACAGAAGAATTTGGGCCGTCTGTGGATGTGGTTTTTGGTTTGTTACCGTACTCTAGAATCTTTGTGAGACTTAGACCTTTGCGAAAGTAAAGGGATAATGGAAAATGCGTTGAGGTGAAATTTGTGTTTCTCCCTAAAGCTGCAAGAAGAACGACAAATATAGCAGAAGCCAGTGTTATACAGTTCTGTACTTGGATAAGAGTTTTGGTCTAGCGACCGTCTTTGGTACCTATTCCGGTTCGATTCATAGTGGGCAATGGGCATAAATTGTATGCGCAGCTCGTGATAAATGCCTAATACCTTCTCTATCCAGCTCAACTTTCACGGCATTAGAGGTTTGTGCTGCATTAAAAAAATGTATGAAAGCTGTAGTGGAGCTATCAAGAAGTGTCCAAAAGTAAGAGCGTAAAATTCGTTTTTCTGTCGTACCGACAGAGGCGCCACTTCAAAGCCGATTTTTGTAAAATAAGGACCAAATGAAAGTTATATGCCCATAGCTGAATTGTAGCATGTATTCTTTTATCCATATCTCAGCGACGTTGCCTACTTCCCGCACACACTGTAGGCACAGTTTTTGCAGTTTAAATTGCCCACCAACACCAATAACCTTGACATTAAACCAAAGCAAGAGGTGGTGGAGCTTTTCTATTGTTGTTTATCATTTTCAACCAACCCGCCCTACCATTCTACTCCGTTTGGCAGATACTTAAGCAAAAAAAACACACAGAAAAGAGAAAAACCAATTCCTGGCGTGTTACGCAAACAAATTCGCTTATGGCAAATCGATTTTCACATTCATTTGGTCGTGCGGCCATATTCTGTGCCATTTAAGTGAAATTCCGTGCTCGTATCGTTGCCATCTCGAAAGGAAACGCCACGGCAGACGAATATTTAATTGCAGGTGTTAATTGCGTGCAATTTATGGATCGCAACCGGTGGCGACAGTAAAACAGGTGACAAATACATACGTTTATCTGATTACGGAAATACTCGCTTTCGGATTTTCATTGGGATTAAAACGCTATAAGCCGGAGAATTATTTTCTGTTTACTTTTGCATTTTAATTACGCATTTTTACTCATGGTTGAAGAATTCGCGCGACACTTGGTTGGAGGTTCAAAAACGACTTTCCTCAAGTTGTCTAATCAATCTTAATCTTTTTGTTTTTATTGCTCGGAATCCAATCAATCTTTTATGAAAAGTTGCTCATGCAGCCCTTTGTTAGTCCATAGAAGACAAGCACCTGCGCCATCTCCCGCCAGCTCCATCTGATAATTACCCAGACAGACAATCACATAAGCTTGTACTGGAAAGGACGACGCACGTCCTTTCTTGATAAGTAAATGACATTTTTGCGTGCCGTAGCTTTGATAAGGACTAATTTCTGTTAAATTCGCACTTGAATGGGTCGACTCAAGGCAACAAAGAAATTCGGTAAAAGATTCTGACTTTAGGTACACGCATTCGGTGAAGTATGATGAATATGTTTGCCTTTGGTTGTTCATCCAGAATTTTGAATGAAAGCATTCTAAAAAATTCAAAAGATACATTATTATTTATCTTCTGTGAGGATTTCGTTGAAAGAATCTCATGCCTTTTAGATTTTGTTTTGTTTTGGGTTATGCCGGGTATCAGAGGTAAAAGCAAAAAATGTATATTTTTTTACCAATTATGGTGTTTTTGCATACCATATTCAAGGGAAAAACAAACCCCTTGTAAAGTATATCAATTTGCCTTTGGTAGGGAAAAAAAACAAATCAAAAGAATTAGAAAGGCATCGCGTGAGTGAGAGCCTTGAACTCTCAAGGGAAAGATATTGAATTTCACTTTTTCCATTGGCATAGGAAACCACACATTAAAAATATATCGACGTGATTTGTACTTTGAATTTTTTTTTGCTTGAACCCTTTTTTCCATGAGGAGCATCCCTAAATTTGAAATCAATATATTTTTGTTGAAGTTAATCTGTTGGTGGTGGCATACGATATTTAAGAAGCAACCCTACTCCATTAAGATACTATTTGGATTGGCATTTATCTATTTTGGGTTTGAATTTTTGCGACCCTTAAAAGGGTGGTGTTAAATGCCAGTGGATTTGACAGAGAGCACCAAAGGTATAAAATCCAAGCATACGCTTTAGAGTCAAAACAGTTTACTGTGATTTTTAAGTAAAAAGAGAAGTGATATGACACTTAAAAGTTTTGGCACTCTCTGGCGGTCTTAATGGGATTCCACCCCTTGGGCAGAGAGTACTATAGTCTAAAATGAAGTTACATATACTTGTCGCATTGTCTACTGGCCTGATATGGCCCAGAAAATGCTTTGGCAAATACGCATCGCCCTCAACAATCAATTCTTGGTTTCGTAGAACTGACTCCCACGGGACATTAAACTGCCGACATCCATTAAACTCAACCTACATCATTTATGCCATTACATTTAACTACGGACGAAACAGACTCCATTTCCAATAAAATCTACAACCAAGTGTGTAATTAAATTTGAATTTGCAGAGGGACACGAGGCCGCATTCCAATTGCACTTGTTAGAAATTCACACCAAATTTCCCTGTCCTATTTAAATGACTAAATTCGCAACATCATATCTATGTCCATTCACAGGACATTTGTACAGGCAAATATGCACTAACCTATCGACCACAAAGGAATTGTGTCAAATTAAAATTCTTTTCCGAACGAAACTTTGCCAAAGTAAGGCATACCACATGTGTGTCTGTATATGTTCGCTAGTGAAGCGTATGCACACTCATTAGTTTTAAAAACCTTAAAATTCCATAGAAATTGTCACCTCCCACAGCAACAAGTACAGCTCATCACGTTTCCTTTTTGTAAATTCTGAATTTTTAACTTTTTGCAACTCAATTTAATTTGCGCCCACGAGGCTTGAAAGTTGTGTGCACACTTTTTACTGTTCTAAGTTTGTGATATGGATACAAACTTTGCAATTAGTACCTACAATGTGTACCCCGACAGATGGATTAATTCAAATAAATCTCGACTTTGTATTGTTTTTTTTTTTTTTTTTTTAAAGCTTGTCAAATCACTGCACGTGTAAAACTCGTTTAAAGTGTCCTTATGCAGCAAATAAAATCTGTTTGACTGGGAAAGTAATAAAATATGTCGTTGACAATGAAGGAAAAATATTTCATGTTCACTCGGACGTATGTGGAATGTTTTCAATATTAAAAATAATTTTCCTGATTGTTGTTTGATAACTTTGTTAACATGCAGTTTGGGAATTAAATTAACATTGTTAATTCTGTTTAGGATGGACTCAAGCTATTAATACTGGTTTCCACTGATCTTTTAACCAGAATCACGAGCGTTACATATTTTTGTATCACTGCGTTACTAGAAGAAAAAGCGACTACGCCGTTTTTTAGCTTTTAATTTGTATCACTTAAGCTGCATTTTAGCTTAAAGTCGCGTTTATGTTTGTTAAGGACTCCTAGTTAGATGATAATCAGGAAAGGTTTGCCGGATTAATACGGATAACTTAAAAAAACTAATGAAAAACCTTTTGGTTTCAAAGTTAGCCCCGCCCACTGCCACACCCACTTCGTTAGAGCTCTCGAATTTAGAAAATGCATTCACGTAAATGTAAGGGGAACGTATTTTCCAGATAAAGTAACTTAACAAATTTGTGTTTACTAGAATCATGGCCAAAGAATATTCCCCAAAAAGGCACATCAAATCATAAAAGGTCAATAGCTCTGACCTCTCGTATTTTTTTGTATACCTACACAAAATCGGTCATACTTATGAAACAAAGCTATTCCATCAGTTTACTTTTGGAACATATTGCCTTGACCCTTTAACTTCTCAATACACCCAATTATTATAAAGGAGTCCCTTTCTAGCTCCCTCTTTGTATCATTCATTTATTCGGTTTTAATGAGTTAAATTATGAAAAGAAATTTCATAAACGAAACACCCACAAAGGACAGAAAAGATGACTGCAGACTGTTCCTTTGTCTAATAGCATCAGAAGAATTTCTTTGATAATGATTCCATCATTCGATTTGTAACGTCTCATAGAAATCAGTGGGCTGACCATTCACGTTTGAAGACATTTTGTATGGTCCTTCTTTAGTTGCAACATACCATCAATTGTATCAAGATCACTCCTTTTTTATGATTTCCATTTAGCCGTTACGGTGTGCACAGCTTGCTCTATGATCCTTGGCATGATATAACGATGCTACGCACAGTAACCCATGTTCAAGTGCATATTGCACAAAGGATGTGTATATTTCTTTCTTTGTAGCCTTCCTCTTGGTATTGAGAAGGATAATGCTCACCTTGATCTGAATTAGTGGAAGGATAACCAACGAGTGTGCAAAATGAAAGTGTTTGCTTTTGCGTTTCTTGTGTGCGATTTTTCATCCTTGGAAAGTAATGCTAAGGGTAAAGTGTTTTATGGTGTTCGTTATGATTCTTCACCTTGGTGCGGAGTTGTTAAATTATTCTTATCAATGACAAGCGAAACAAATTCATTTGTGGCAGTAATTTAGAGCGTAACGGGAGGAAAATACTAAACAGGGGAATTTAATGGATCCAGCTGACAACTCCTGCGAACATTACTTGTGCCGGCATTTTTAGTTGTTGGGTCCTTAAGAGTGAAATAAATTTTTCTTTGATGGTAAACAATAATTTTGTACAACTAAAGTTACTGTTATTTCCGCATTTAAATGAGTGGACACGTTTTACGTAAAGAAATATATTTGAAATGGCTAATCGAATATGTAAGCGACGCCATCGTAGGTGCACACGCAAACTTTGACCCGAATCCACAAGCAATACAAAATTTCTCTTGTTTGTTTCTCTTTTGGTAGCATGGCATTGCCTTCACTATCAAAGTTGTTTCTGTCATGTGCATGTAAGCATGTATGGTCGCTTAGCCATTAACTTGACCATTATGGCCGCTCTGCCCCAGCACAATGCTGGCTGATACCGAAAATTCCACTGCCATTCAACAACAGCAGGCTTCCAGTACTACTGCTACTCTATCAGTCTAGAACCAACACTACCATAAGGGCTTTTGTCTCTATCATCAGAAACGACACCGAGTGCAAGATTGATTCCATGGTTTCACTATTTCCACCGTCTCCGAGCCGTAGGGATATGTTGTAAATTACGCGTTGTCAACCGCTGAATGTAGCTCAGTTACTTGGTTGAAAGCACACAGCGAACCTCATTATTTCAGGTATGGCGACCGCTGTCAACGGTTGATGTGGAGCATGAAGTTGAAGTTTATGTTGTTGAAAGTGCAACTGATTCGTACCATATAGCATCCGTACCATGAGGAGGAAAGACTGGCTTTGAATTGGTTAGTGGCATACCTTACTGCACGGATTTCATGGAATTTTTTTTTTTTTTTGTGAAGGCTCGAAACTATAATTGCAGTAGTTCATTGGCTGACGTATCCACTACTGGCCTTAAAATGTCATTTTTTCACATTTTTGACAAACATCCAAGACCACAGCTGGCCTGAGAACGCTTCTTAGTTTCACCCAACATTATATTATAGGTTCGTTTGATAAGCTGTAAAAAAAAACTGACTCAAACGAAGTAGGAAGATGTTGTCCTCACTTTTTTTTAGTAATTATGTACAGTCTTTTCATTTCCCCTAAATTTTCTTTGCAACTTGGGAGAGTCTTCTAATGAAAAAATGTAATTTGACGCAGTAAGTGGAAAGAGTACAAAAGGAAGCTTAAGCTGTTGCAGTAATTTCAAATGACTTTTGTGGAAATTCTGCTAAATAATGAAACCACAAGGTTATGTGGAACCTTATTGAAAAATTGAGGGTAAAGGCCGCCTAACCAAAAAGTCCTTTCTGATTGGATGAACAACTATTCATCCAGTTATTTCCTTGATTGAATGAACAACTGTTTATAGCAGTAATTCCTTTAGAGCAAATAATGCGCATAGTGCCAGCAAACGACGACGCTTAAACTTGCAATTCAAAAACAGAACTTTTGTCGTACCATAACAATTTTTAAAAAAAAATACATTTCTCCAATTTTCGTATCCATATCAGCTAAAACTCATCCTCCTCCTTCTCATTCACAATGCAAACCGCACCCGAAAGCAATTTACTCCCTCAACACGTAATAACCAAGAAACACATTCAAGGCAGGATCCATAACAAAAGAAATTATTGTTTCGATTTTCGACGGATGCACACAATCGAAAGAAACTCCATTATCATAGCTAAATCCTTGATGCTTAACGTCTTCTATTCGTACCACCAGCCAGTGCATCCTTGAAGATAATACACAAATGTGTCGTCAGCCCCACACAACAAGCATAGAATCAAAATGCAATCGAATGGAGAAGGACGACCAACACAGAAGTCATACGTGACGATAAGTGAAGAGTAGATATTCCAATTTAAGTTGTTGTAGTTCCATTACATTCCAGCATCCTTGGGCACCTAAATATGCAAAAGCACCCAACAAGTTAACGTTCAAAGTTGTGCATGCAGCATCTTGTGTGGCGTCACATTTGCTAGACAACCATCACCATAGAACGTCGATCGAAAACCCAATTTCAATGGACGTTTCAATTGCAGCATTTGAGGTGATTTAAGGACACAGGTGCAGACAATACTTGTGGGTCCGTACGTTAATAGCCTTGAATAAAATTAATGAGCGAACTCGATGGTGAACCAGTGATTTCGCTTCGCCTCCACATGCTCTGTTAAAATGTTACGTATACGCCACCGAATCACCGAGTTTGCCCCTGTTAATTGGTTGCACTCAACCTCATTGTCAATTTACCAACGGCTTGCTTTAAACATTTAATAATATCGATCCGAACTCGTGTCAAATGTTTCCTTCAAGGACGATGTGTCATATTGGCTTCCATGATTTAAAGTCTCACTTTTGAAGATGAACGATTTTAGGAAAGCGGGTTGTGAACCATGACAAATTGGATAGTTTCGGGTGAAGGATGAACAGGGATGATGTGTGATAAATTTCAGTACGCACAATAGGTATGTGTGATACGAGTAAAACATAATATGGCCTTTGTATTGATGGGAATGGGGAGGAGGAACTAAATCGATATATTTTGTCACCCTACACAGATATCTTTGACTATTTTTATGTTCGTTCATGAACATGATTTATGGCCGACAATAGGTGTGTTAAACTAGATGTTATCATAAAATATTTGATATAGAGAATATTATGCCGATGGCTTGATGTGAGTTTTTGTCATGGGAAGTAATATCTTGTAGCTTTTTAGTGGGTACTGTGAAAAAATGATTTATCACACGCGTTCAGGTCTACGGACTATAAAGAGCCAACCCATTTTCATTGTGGATGGATTTTCAAACGTCATATACAAACTTACACAAAATGAGAATAATTTTTTATTTGTTTTTCTGCCCCAGGGACGTTTGCTTTGTCTAAAGGAACATGATAGGGAAATTGCTCTCTCTCTACGATTTGTGTCTGTTTTTTTTTAAGGAAAAATCAAAAACAATCCAATTGTTTCTTTTGAAGCTTCTATTATCCCGAAAGCAGTTACGCGGGGGCCATGGTAGGTTTTTTCATTGCTTGAGTTCTGAAGGTCGTAGCTTCGAGCCCTAGCGGGGAACTGCACGCGCACTGCTATACTGACCATGAAAAGAAAGTGAGTCTCCACTGATATATGTACTGTCTGCTAGTCCAAGGACCAGGAATTCGACTCTAAGCGCTCCATGATTTCGAACCCTATTTTTCTCATTAAGCAAAGGTAGTTAATGTGAGCTTGAAACGATTGGGTAGTTGCAATGAAGGCTGCGGATACTGATTTTTGTAATGCCAATCGCCAACGGCGACACTTTGCTTTAGCATAAGATCTGTAATAACATTTATTCAATTTCGCGTTGGAACTAACTAGATGGATGTGGTATTTTGCTACGAAGTTGAAACAAGTGTGCGCCAACGACAGAAGGACTGCTTAAACTTGTTGGTAGGATTTGGGAAGCCGAGACTTTTCCTATTAATTGCCAAATAAAAATGACTATCAATTTTCCTTGGGAAGGTTTATGTCTACGGGTATCTTGTGTTGGTCTTCCTTGTGGTTACTTGATTCTGTCCAGTCATCAGGATGTCATAATAAAATGAACGGGATAGCAAAAGAGAAGATTTAATGGAGTACGAAAGTCATATTAACAATATTGTGTCCTTCCCCCAAAATGTAAGCAGTTGTTAATCTTTGTTACATCGGTGGAAGTAATGGCGATGTGCCTACCTTAAATTTAACATTGCGATCAGCCCTGCTTATTATTTCACTTTTTAATATTTTAAATTACTAAGCGAGGGGTCCCCGGTTCGAATCCCGAAAGAACCAAATTACATCTTAAGGTTCTTTTTCCACTGCGCCACCTCTCGCGGACGCGTGACAAACATCTGAGAGTAAAACTGTCATGAAAGAGCTTCTCAAATAACCATTTGGACTCGGCGTAAATATGGGATCTTCCATTCGTCCCAAAAATTGAAAACATACACAAAACGAATGGTTGCGAGAAGCTAGGCCTTGGGTCCCACAGACCTGTCGCGCCAAAATTATTATTTATTTTATTATTTTAAATATGCTCAACTAATTCGTAAGGAAGAATTTGCTTTAGCTATAGCAACCATCAGCTTCATTCCGTTTACCCTTTACGAAGGCTTTGTTCATAAGGATCGATCAGCGAAGTCATTCGATCGTGTGATCGATTTTATCATCAACAAGCCTGTGGTAGAATAAATGTATTTACAGTGAATATTTACGCTAAATATGGATTGATATCAATAGTGTAACGACATAAATTGTACGATCATCGATCATTTTTGAGCTTGGGATCTTTTTTCACGATCGATCAAGAGTTGTTTTAAATGGTCTCAAACATCCATTATATCGATTGATTATATTGTAGAATATTTAAACTGATAATTAGCGATGGCTGTGGATTAAGAAGTCCGTAAGAAAAAAAAGTTAGACGACTCTTCCTAAAGAAGTATTTTATTCAAGCGGTAGATTAATATAATAAGTAGTGTGTTAAGATTTTAAATTAGGTGAATAAGTTATAGATAAATATTTGAAGTAGAGATTGCTGTATTAAATAATTGTAAGAGTTGCCATAGTACAATAGTATCAATTTTATTGATCAAAATGTGGTAGTGATCATGTGCATGACTTATGGCCATGACCCGTTTTTTAGTCCCCTTAGCAGTTTGCAAAGTGCGTGGTACAATTGATTTACTTAATGAGGTCCCATCTCAATGAAGAGTCTCCACCTCACCAGAGATTGCAGATCTGCCATCCCGGGTACGTATTTGACGGCATATGGCTGCAAGATCGTAAAAAGAGTATGGAAACGTATAGTGGACAATCATACGGACAGCCTTAAGTGTACCATACCCTATTGAGTAATGTTCGTACATCAAAACTACAGGTTAATAATATGTCTTTTGTAAGCCTGGAACATTGAATACACAATTCAATAAAGATCTGGAGCCTATAAAAATACACAAAATTTCTCTACAGGCAGTAGCGCTAATAACTTTCACGAATACCATACCATGATGTATCCCTATTTCTCAATTACATCCACTGAAAGGACTGTTTACACTGTTTGCTTATGCCAATAAAACATCGTTACTCTTTATTACAAAAGTAAAAATAATTTTAAATTTAATTTCTCACAAGTGTAATTCAACAAAAGTGAGAAACATCCTTCCATTAATTTGAGTAATTTTCACAAAGTTATTGTTTACAAAATTTGTTTCGCTGGCAAGGATTAATTTTCCAAATTCAAACCGTCCACTTAGGAGTGAAATTTTGCAATTAACTTGTTCCAGTAGAGAGTCGCGCTCGCCTACGACCACCTTTTGACAATAAACCTTTTGAAACTCATAAAGCGTCCGTCGTAAATACAACCCATTCTTGTGCCATAACAAGTCAGCTCTATATCGCTGCCTCTACAACACCGTCCATTCATATTATGTTAATTTGTGTATCGTTTGGATAAATTCGCAAATTTAATTTATATTGAGCATAAAATTCGCATCACAATGCGAATGCATTTGTACGTCGACGAGGGTCTGCAAGCTCTCGTTCAGCGCTGGTAGATAATCCTTTTTGTGCCCCCATCCTGATGTGGATATTTATTGCCGCCTATTAATCATGTCAGTGTACATTAAGAATTCCAATTGGTTTTAGATAGTGCATACCACCGAACCATTGCAGAGGGGAAGCGATTACTCCCAGACCGGACTGAGACTCAATTTTTTATTATTATCTGTGAAAGGACATGCTCCCGCTGTTGTTTCTTTTGCAGCACAAAGAATGTCCAATGAAGAGTGTGCGACTTTTTTGGGGCGGTAGCTGGTAGGAGCAGACATATCCTTCTAAATCCCATTATCCTTACATAACTCAATTGCAGTCTGCACACAGAGCTAAAGAAGAAAACCCACCGAACAAAGGAGTAGACGAAGGATGTTTCCACAATGCACGAGAGGTAATGTGATGAAAAATGCTGCTCTAACGTTGATTTTCCATTTAAATCGTGTTGAACATTAAACTTTCGCCAACACAATGGGCCACAGACTGTACGTGGTGTTCGAGGGTGGTCTCGCACAGGGAGACAGTAGTGATGATTAAGTGCATTGGTATGTCTGCCCTTCTGTGATGTTAGGTGATTTTGATTTCTCAAGGTTACGCGATGGGGAGGTGAGTCATTGTGATAACTAGCATGAGCTTGAAAGAGGCGAAAGATTGCTTTGTCAGAAATTTGTTAAAGTCATAATTTTAATCAAGATGAACATACTTGCTGGAATGTTTGAGTAGCCTGTACTCGGAGTGCTTTTCGCCCACCATTTGCTGTCGAACTGTCAGGAAGCTTCAAATGACGCGTGATAAAGCCCGTTGACTCTACCGAATATTTTGACACTTGAGAGTAAAATAAATATAGGTATAGGAAACCATAAAATCTGTATACAAAATCTGTAAGACCTTACATCAAACACACTTTGTAGGCCCAGTTATGACGTATGTCAATGTTTGGTTAGACTAAAATCTGTACATTCGTTTCCCAAAGGCAAATACAAATTTCGCCATAAAAACCTAATTAATTCGAAACATCAAACAAAGTATGGTCTTCAAAAGAAGTATTTTTAAACCTAAATACCGCACTCCAAGTGATAGCTAAATCTTCGTCCTTAAACTATTGAATAATGAATCATCAAACGGTGACAATTCAATAAGGGAATCTATGCCTTCGCATCCCACTGTGGCCAACAGCAAGATAAATCGTTTGCATCACAATGATAACAATGTCCTGCTGGTAGTTGTGTGACAGTCCCCAACCACAATAGCAAGGCCCGAGACAAACAACACGACAAAGACCGCACCTCTTAAACGAGGATAGAATGTTACCAATGATGGTGACAATGACGATTAGAAATGATTCAAGATGTCATGGTATCGTCCGGGCATCAAGTTTCAATGAAAATTGCTGGTGTTCTCAATGCCGAGAATGCCATCCACCAGGGGAAAGTGTTTCGTTGTGGCTGGCGAAAGCCTACAGTTAGTGGCAGTGGCAATATTTGCGCAGTTGCTGCGAAGGATCCCTCAAATGCCTGGGTAATATTCAATCGACTGATTATGGAATCCAATTTCACGGAATCGAGCTCTGGTATTAGGAATCAGTGCCAGATGTTGGATGCTTATGTTGTCTGCTTGTCAAAATGTGTGGTGCTATAGTAATTTGATGATTATTGTCTCAGGATAGACGTTTGAGTTGCTCTGCGTGGTGAGATATTATATTCAATTGTATTCAGTGCCTACGGTCCCGAATTAATTCTGAACAAGTGTTGTTTGCTGGTTTGGTATAGTGTGGTGCAATAATTTGCTTATGACTGGCAATACGCCTTGCAACGATTCTCATGAAATTCATTAGCTTGTGAGAAAGTGGATGAAGTTAGCACATATTTGCCTTGCATATGATTGGTAACATTCGGTGCTGTTGGGTAAAGAGATTGTTGATGATGATGATGGTGTGATTAGAAGTGGTTTGTACAAATTAATTAATTTTGTTTCTCAGAAGGACATATATGCTTATTGGCTTAAATTGAGGAGTTTCCTGAATCTGAATATGTGGGGTTTCTTAATCAGCACTAGAAACTTTTGACATTCAAAAGAATTACCAATCGTGCCTAACTTAACGAAACTTTCTCATATATATTCCAAGGACACTCAGTAGGCCGGCAGTGATTTAAGTGTATAGCATAATTGCTAAGGAGTCTTTCAGAATCAAGCAAATAAGAAAAGACGAAGAATTTTTTGTGGTATTTTTTTTTTCAGGCTGGAAATTATTTTGATATTCAAAGAAAAATGTTATTTTTTGAGATAAGCGATCGGATATTTATTTCATAATAAAGAGGAAGGTATGCCGTTAATAATGAAAAACAACATCAGCCAAATGGCCACCACGACCACGCTTACAGCACCATATTCTTTTCATGAAATTTCCCATAACAAAATCGAAAAGTGGCTGCCCTATGTCCTCGATAGACTCACGAATTCCATCTTTGAGGACTTGAATCGACGCTGGGCTGTTGGCGTAGACCTTATCTTTCACGTGGCCCCAAAGGAAGAAGTCGCAGGGTGTTAAATCACAAGATCTCGGTGGCCAATTGTGATCACCTCTTCGAGAGATAACACGGTCCGGAAACTTTTCCCTTAAAAGATCAATGGTTTCGTTGCTTGTGTGGCTCATAGCGCCGTGTTGTTGAAAGTAAACGTTGTCCAGATCAATACCATCCAACTCCGGCCATAAAAAATCATTAATCAATGTCCAATTCCAAAGAACGACGAGGAATGGACAAACCTGGGTTTTCTTCAACACTTTGGGCTACAGCAGCAATATTCTCAATTGTTCTTGAGCTACGTGCACAGGTTTTATTCTTTACATCACTAACTTGTCCCAACAGCTCGAATTTTTCCACCAATTTCTTCATTGCGGTCCGACAAGGTGCTTCACGACGACCCAAAAATGCTTTAGTTTTGCGAACTGTGACTGCAAAATTTTCACAATTTTTGTAGTGAATTTTTATAATTTCAATGCGTTGTTGAAGCGTGTATCGTTCCATTTTTAGTAATGGCGTAGTGTCTACTTGTCAAATTTTAAAAGAATAACAGCTTCAAAAGTGACAGCTACCGAAATAGCGGGCTATTCAAAATAACACCTCTTATTGGAAACCTTTTATTACAATCTTCTGACAGTAATTCGAAGGTTCAACTGTCCTAAGAAAGCCTCTCAATTCAGCCAATTGGAATCGACCAAAAACTGTAGGATCCTCCTTTCGTCCCGAAAATTAAAAATAAACTTTAATGGTTGTGTAAAAGTAAGCTTCCCAAATTTAGACTTCCTTTTCGGCGGCAGCCACTTAGCCGCTATCATTTCTTCGTGTTAATGGAAACAAATTTAAGACATAAAACAAACATAATTTAAAAGCAGAACCAATGTTTTTCATTCATAAAAAAAAATTAACCCAACACAACACCAGGTGACGACTAGAGCCAAACCCATGCGCAAAAAAATAATACTGACACTTCCGTTCCATTAAAAAATACTCGCCTCAGAGCCTTAATCTTTTGAATCTGTGCCACAATTATTTTTTTTAAATATTTTTGCGAGTCCCGCATTCGATCTGATCAGACTGACCTAAATCCGGGTAAAACAATTGCTGTTCTCCAATTGCGTTCCTGCGACAAAGCTTCCCTTTTTCCGCTTCATTTCAACCAGGACATATAAATGTGATTAAAAATATGTGCTGCGCAGATCCTTTCATTTTCGTTAAGGAACCCTACACGTATCCTTTTATATGTTCCCCACTCAACCGTATAACGACCACAATTTACAGTAAAACTGTATAGGCACTTGCGAAGAGTTTGCGTTGTTGCACACCCACTCCACAGTCATATTTCGCAATACTTTCTCCCCACTCACCACTCACTTCACGTGTCGTTTTGAGCAATGTTGCACTCAATTCATCCCATGAAAAAAATGTTACTCTCTATGAAATTCATTTATAAGCAACCCCTCTGTGCGAGAAAAAAGAGCAAAAATAAATAAATATGATAAACAACTGGTTTCTCCTTCGCCTCATTAATTCGCCTGCCACAACATTCAACAAGAATACCCACCGCGTGTATACTTAAAAATGTCAAAGTGTCATATTTTGCAAACGATATAATGTTTATGCAACGTAGTTGCATTTAATAAATTAATGACATTTGTACAAAAACCATTTCACAATGCAATTAGCCAGATCACATAGTGTGGCAATTGGACTTTGGAGGTGCGGCATTATAATGCCACGCGTCGATAAATCACCTACCGTCCTCTTTTTCTGTTTAAATTAAGATTTGGAAACAATTCAAGTTCTATGAATAGCCGAACGGGCTGACATCGAAATGCATTTTTACAATTTACCCAAGGGATGCTACGTAGGTAACAATTTGGCAACGATTGGCCATCACGTTTGGATAGAGAGCAGATGTTGGCCAATTAATCATAGTCATTACTTGTGATCGTTTCATTACGAACAAGGAAGTTGATGAGATGCTGAATTAATGGCGCCTTTTGTGTGTGTATGCGGCTTAGAAACGTTTTAATTATCGAGTAAATTTTTGTTGGCATGGCCAAGGTGAAGATCGCATCACGTTCACGACAATGACCGAGTGCGACTGAGTGTATCTGACAAAAATGTCGTTGATTTGTCGGTGACGATTTGTCTTGTCGCCTAAGAATTCTTTTTTTTTTTTTGAATTTGTTCACTTAATTTATGAGCTTGTTATGATCTTCAAAGTTTGTTTTTGAATTTGAATTTGGCATGTTAAAGGATTCGATACGATCTATTTGGTGGCCATGTTTTCTTTTAGTTCAAATTGACTGTAATTTCTTATTGCACGATGAAGTGTTAGTAGGTTCGAATACAAGGTTAAGAGATTTGTAGGTCCCAACATTTTTTGCACTTTAGTTTCAGATACTATCGGTGTTCCTGTTCATCTTGTTCCCTTTACTTTTTGAGCTTCGCTAGCTGCTCAAATCCTCGTTTGCTATGCTGTGTGACGATTTACAAAGTAATTTGTGGTTGTAGTGATTTTTTTATTGAAGAGCTATGACTTTATTAGAAAGACTGTTCTAAGCCATTACTGTTTTGGCACGATTTCGGCGGCCATTTAGGGTTGATGCGGCGCATCAGTAGGGTTGAATAAGGGGCAACCTGAGAGTCTGGGTTGACAAGGTTTTTTGAAAAGCTGGCGACCTGTGTATCGTAAGCCTATACTCATGTTCACATGACAAACACATGTCTACTCATTGCGAAATGGCAGAGAAAAATGAGCATAAAACAGCTGTCAGGTGTCTAAAAACTTGTTACAAACAAACCTCTTAAAAAAACAACGTTTATACATACGACTTCTATTAATATTCAGATAATTGTACAGTAAAACCCGGATAAGTGCCTCTTGCTAAAGTGCCTAACCCGTATAAGTACCTTTTTTTGAGAACCAAAATTCGGAGCACTTAATGCAAATTTTTGTTATAATTGCCTAACCCGCATAAGTGCCTATCAAAATGGGAATTTAAGGTGAGGCACTTATCCGGGTTTTACTGTACTAGGTAAATGTGCTGGAGTACTGAGCGATGGGTCGATTGCGGGAAAAACACAATTTAGATCTAGTGTTTTTCCACCACGCTACCTAAGTCTGACAAACGTCTGGAGCGATCCTTGGTCCTTTTATCTTCGTCAGGAAACACTGCACTGCTAGATAAGACTGTGTTCCTACCTTTTAAACATCAACAACCTCCAGAGAGGAGTGGGAAAATTACATTGAGGGACTTCAGAACTCTTCCCATTTCGTCAGCAATGATTTAGAAGCAGTTGCTGAAGGTATTTTGTCCACAATGTCGCAGTTTTCAGGTAAAAGTGATGGTCCTTAAAATATTAAAATTTCTTCTGACTGCAATCAAATCCCTAAAACTCAAAAAATCACCTCATTGATTGTCGGATTGCCGCTCGTCGCTCACAGAGTTGGCAGGGCAGTTTATATACCCCTATGCTGGGTACCGTGTGAAAGGGCGATTTCGGGACTTGCATTTCTTTCATATAACACCAACCATCAAATTTGTTCTTTTCATACTTCATAAGCAAAACCGCTCACGCGTTCCCAGTCGAAACCCTCAAGTTCATTCAAATTTAAACTAACGAAAAATTATTTTCTGAATGTTAACGTCAGTCAACTGTCATTAACAAAGTGCGTCGTCAACTCGCAGTTCCACTTTCATTTCTGTAAAGTGTCAAATTTGGTACTCTTTCTCCCAGCCAACTGGGTCACCATCATAAATTAGATGTAAAAAAAATGGTAAATAAAAATAAATTAAAACAGTGCCACCTTGCACACACGCAAACACCCACCAGAAGCACTCACTCTTCCACCCTGTCCTTTGAAAACAATGCGCCCATGACCGACGACGCACACTTCCTGTCAACTTTTCTCAAGTGTTTTTCTTTCCATTTTTGTGGCACTTCCACTGCGACATTCGCCGATGGCCATAAATGTAATACTGCACACATCTTCGCACCCATTCACGGGGGGACACATTTCTACAACGCCATCGTATCAGAATCAAATTCTGTTACCAAATGAGTTTTTACTTGCACAGCACAGACCGGCTAAAAGGCCGACGAATATTGTTTTGATCTACCCTAAGGCGGGTGCGGAACAGGATACGATATGAAAACACTATACAAATGGATGTAGTGCGGTAGGACATACAGTTACGTATATTCAGTTCCAAGGCCACTGTCATCATGAACACTATTCGCCTGGACAATTGCCAGAATTTTTTTTCCAAATCATGGCCTGGTCTGGTCGTGCACGAAGTCATATTGAGGGGGGAAAATCCAACCAAATGAAATTACAGATTGAAAATCGCTTACACGCTAGAGTCAGTGGAATAGGCTTTCACCTTTGTACCGGGCAAAAAGGACTACTGGGTATGTTTTTAGCTGACAGCTTTCGTTAATGGATTTCAATGAAGCGTAAGTGCTGTGCAATGTGTGGGCGTTTGTCAGTGTTTTTCGTGACTGTGCGACAGTAATTGAATTAAGTGGACCATGCAGGCAATTTATCGGAAAAGTCCTTCCTGTCTACGATATGATTGCATTAGCTTTTCAATTAACAAGGTAGATCTTAAAGAAATGCAAAAGCTAATGGGTACTAACTCCAAATAAATTAACGTCAAAATATTTTGAGGACCTGTGCTTTTAATCGTAAACTAATTGCGGTATGAAATGGACGTCCTTCAAAGCAATGGTTGAAAAGAGTCGTGTGTCTGTTAAACAGATTACTAGTAAATATTGATTCGTGGACTGAGAGTTTCGAATAGACTGGGGGTAAAAATGGTAATGCTGTTACGTGAGATGTAAAATCTTCTATCAATGTTCTAAACAAGGTGTCAAGGGTTGTTTTTTAGTCATGAAATGGAAAGCAATTGCTTAAGGGGGCGAGTTCTTAATCGATGGGAAAGAGTTCTAGAGTTTCTGATACAAATTTGAAAAAGCTCTGTCTATTTGTTGCTGTTTTTTTAAATTTTGAATAATGCAAGGTGCTAAAATCACGATGCATTATATGCTAGAAATATTAACTTTGCTTAGAGTTAGCATAGTTCTGGAGTTTTTGATAATTTAAAATACAAAATTAGTGCAATTTACACATTTTTTTCGAAAATAGTTTTAGAGTTCCTTTAAGAAGATTTTTTTATTTTTTAAATTTCAAAGATATCGTATTCATACTGTAGAAATGCTAAAGATTTAAAAAATATACTTCCTTTTGTAATTGGAATGCCACAAGTTCTAATTACAGTTCTGAAAAGTGCTCAAAAAGCGCAAATGCATTCAAAGAAATATTTTCTCGGGGTTAACATGAGTTCTGGAATCAAACAAAAAACTCTAAGCCCTTATTCAAAAAGCAACAACTCTAAAATTGGAAAACACTTGATCAACTTGGGATATTTTCCACGGTGTAAACCAATTTGAGTTATACGGTCGCATAGGAGACCTCTTATATTGTTTTTGTGTATTTGAAGTCTGTACGGGTACAGTCAAAAGGTTCAAGCAGTGTCGTCAATAGAACTCTTCATACATAGGCAGGGAAAAGAAGAATCACTTTGGCTCTGCTTGTAGGAGAGTAGCAAAAAAATCCTTTAACATTTTTATTTGTCAACCAAATGGGGATTGCGGTATGTATTCATTATTCAGGCAGCTTAGCCTGACTTGGCTGATTATGACTGACAACGCACTGTCCTATATTATGAGCTGGTCATCATTGTTAACAAGAAGAAATCCATACACGTTTTTTATCTGCTGTTGAACGGTCTCTCACAGGTTATTCCGCCGTTGTATCCACTTCATCCTTCGCGTTAATATATCACATACGCCATGTTCTCCCCGTCTGATTTCCACCTAGCTTCTGTCTGTTGATGAGTAGCTTCCAAAACACAATGCACTTGGGTATGCACAGAACATACATCTATCCAAGTAGCCTGTCATTGAATGTACGTTCATGTATCTTAATGCAGCAATAGCAATGTAAGATTGGAATTTAAGTACTTTTGATTAGTTACAAACCATACATTTACTGCCATCTATTGACAATTTTGTGAACTACAGATTTAACAATAGACCTTCAGTACTTTCACTTCATTGGAAGGCCATCTTTTGGTTTGTTTTTGAATTACATTAGTTATTTCTTGTGCTTAAAAAAGACAGCAGCATAGAATAATCGATCGCTTAACACTTGAATAACGTTAAGATTTTTCAAACTCATCTCTAAGGATGTTGTGTTGTAAAAACAGAGTGAATTTTGTTAAAATAAAGGGTTTTCCAATAAGAGGTGTTATTTTGAAAAGCCCGCTATTTCGGTAGCTGTCACTTTTGAAACTGTTATTTTTTGACATTTGACAAGTAGACACTAAAAATGGAACGATACACGCTTCCACAAAGCATTGAAATTATAAAAATTCACTACAAAAATGGTGAAAATTTTGTAGTCACAGTTCGCAAAAGTAAAGCATTTTTGGGTCGTCGTGAAGCACCGGATCGCAATACAGAAATTGGTGGACAAATTCGAGCTGTTGGGACAAGTTAGTGATGTGAAGAATAAAACCCGTGCACGTCGCTCAAGAACAACTGAGAATATTGCTGCTGTAGCCCAAAGTGTTGAAGAAAACCCAGGTTTGTCCATTCCTCGTCGTTCTTTGGAATTGGACATTGATTAATGATTTTTTATGGCCGGAGTTGGATGGTATTGATCTGGACAACGTTTACTTTCAACAACACGGCGCTATGAGCCACACAAGCAACGAAACCATTGATCTTTTAAGGGAAAAGTTTCCGGACCGTGTTATCTCTCGAAGAGGTGATCACAATTGGCCACCGAGATCTTGTGATTTAACACCCTGCGACTTCTTCCTTTGGGGCCACGTGAAAAATAAGGTCTACGCTAACAGCCCAGCATCGATTCAAGATCTCATAGATGGAATTCGTGAGTCTATCGAGGACATAGGGCAGCCACTTTTCGATTTTGTTATGGAAAATTTCATGAAAAGGATGTGGACCTGTAAGCTGATGTATGGCTGATGTTGTTTTTCATTATTAACGGCATACCTTCCTCTTTGTTATGAAATAAATATCCGATCATTTATCTCAAAAAATGGCATTTTCAGCAACGACTTTCTGAATTTGCATTCCATTTTCCTACCACGCGTCGGTTAAATGTTATTTGACCCAATCAGCTCATGTTTACCCTTGCAATTGTTGTTCACATCATGAACTTTGAGTATAGATCTAAGAGTGTTCTATTTAAATTTACACTTGGTACACATTTACTATCAGTTGGGCTGATAACCTTTAATTAGCCGCACCGCACAATGAGCTCACTGCTCACCCCATTTCGCAATGAACAGAACCCCCCCTTCTATATCATTAGTCCGCACACATCACAGCGATAACACAGAATATAAATAACATCATATACGTGGATGGCTATTTATAGTCCATCACGTTACCCATTAAAATCAGCCAGTTAATTATAAACCCTAAAGGTTAGGCGTTTGGAAAACCAAGAATATCCCACCATCATCCTGGGGCACGAACGGACAGTGGACACCCTTAATCAGTTGTGACGTTTGCAATTTCCTTTAAATTCCCCAAATTGAATGCGTAATTCTGAAATAGATACGAGTATCAATTTTTAGCTACTGCCTAAAATATTCCAACGTAAGTATCATGTCGCATTTAGGCCAGCGACATTCATTGACTCGATATTGGTGCGATGCCTGTTGTTAGTGTTTGTATTTGCTTACGTGTCCTGTTGCGATTAATCGAATTCGATCGGCAGGAGGTCATGTGGAAACCTGTGACTTCATTAATATCCAAATAGACGTGATGCGGTCCGGCCGTCATATATATAAGTTTATTTTTTGTTAGTTCGGAGGTCCACCATCGCATTCTGGAGCAACACAAAACCAACATTTGTGTTCATAAATAATTCATTCAATTACTTTTGCTGACAGTTGGAAATGGCTGCGGACGAAATTTTGCGAAAAGAATATTTGTGGACCCTCTCTCTCTCTCGTTCTCCCTTGGAACATAAGCAAATTTGAATTAAAGTTAATAAATGCGATAAAGTTCTCTGTCAATTTGCTATTAAATTGCTTATGCAAATACATTTCATTTGATGGATATTTTATTTGCTTTCTCATTGACATATTTTTTTGGTTCTCAAGCGTTCAATACGCAAAATTAAAAAGTTTGTTATCAAATGCAATGCAACTGGACAGGTTGTGTTTGAAAGAGGTCGATAAATGTTGCTGCAGTTTGTTGAAGTCTCTTCGAGCTTGGTCATTGTCAAAATTTATTTCTTGAGACTTATATAGAAACTTTCTATCATCCTCGTAAGTTCTTTGTAGGTCAGCGTTTCTTCACGGACCCAGAAACCTTCCTGAGGGTTTACCAACAGGGCGTGTCTGCACAAGGATGTAATTATAGCTGTCTCTATATATGGTCTCCGAGTTTAGGAAGGGGTTTGACAGATTTACCACGCTTTTTAGCGTTCAACTTGTTTTTCTCGGATTTCTAAAGCTGTGTTTTTAAATTGGAACTAATTTTTCAAGTAGATAGGGTCATGTATACTCATGTTGAAATGGGAACCAAAAATTAACAAAAATCAAGTGCCAGCTGTTCGATGGAAAAAGGTGTTGCCAATTCCAAAAACAAACCTCTAAGGTAAAGCTCTTTGTTAAATCACTCTTTATAAGGCTTTAAATAACACGACTCTGATGTGCTATTTTCGAATAGGCTTTTTGTCATTTTAAGAGATTGGTTTATGGATTTTCTGTGGCAAGCTTTCTTTTCGAGATCCCCATATAGGTACCATAAAATCAGGTCTTAACACAGCCCTTTGAGGTGTTTGAAGTTCCCTCCATTACCCCTAAAAAAATGTACATTAAAAACCCACCTTCGAAGAATCCCTTAAATCTTTTCATTTAGCACTAAAATTCGGACAAAAAATATAATTCAACTTTTGTCAATTGAAAAATGATGACGTTTGTCGGAATAAAATAAATTGTTCCCAATAGGAAAGTTTCGCACACCTTCCGCCCTCTTAAGTTTTCATTGTCCGCACTAAAAGGAAATCCATTCTAAGCATCTAAGCAAAAGAATCAACAAGACGAATGCATTGTTTAGAATCTTTTCTTCGGTCGGTTTGAACAGCACCATTTGCTCATTCCGAATGAGTAAATCATTCTACTGTTAAAATAACAATCGCATTAAGATCTTTCACATTCAAACATTGTTTTCAAATTCTCTACTGTGTTTTCCCTGCTCATGGGATTGGATTTCTAAGGAGTCACCACGAAATCCATTCATGGCGGGTGCATCTATTGTCTCTGCTTAAATGTAAGAAGATTCCAGAGTCAAGGACCCTTTTTCTATGTCTACAATTTAGTTCAAAGTTAAATTAAAAATACAAATTCGTTTCTTTTCTTTGCAGAATCTTTGTCAATAGATCCCTGCATTTGGAAAACATCAAGTTCTATGGCTTCGATATGGACTACACCCTGGCGGGTAAGTAACAGTTGGAAATTGTTTTTAGATTAAAGTTTGCCTTTGTCCCTGGTGTTGGTGCAACAAAAGTTTAATTACTCTTGAACGCTACTTGAAAATTAATTGGAAAAGCAGTAAGGTGTTAAGGTGGTGCCTGAGCTAGTAGAATTTTCCTTTCACTAGCTGGAAGTGCGGTACCAGCAATCAAATAAAAAACCAACGCCCCTTTAATGGCATTATTTTGCGTCCATAAGCGAATGCGGTTCCTTACAGATTCAGAACGAAGAATCCTTGCTTATTAGTCAGACTTAAATTCGGTCTTTAATACGCGAAACTTAAAGGAGATTATGTAACTTTTATGGTCCTTCGAACCATATTGCACTTTAAATAATTCAGTCTTCAATTTAAATCTAGAAACTGCGTACATTAAAACCTCACAAGGACGCATTTAATAACGAAAATACATACTAATAAAACCCAAGAAGTAAAAGAACAATTATTTATTGGAAAAAAAGCATTTTCCAAGTAACTTTTCAATCTTTGTAGCAAAACCACGCGAGCCTGAGAGCCGTACAAACCCTTTGCGGTTTTCTTGGAAAACATTCTGTTTCCCAGAAAATCGCGCTGCTAGTATTATTCAACGAACGTCTGAAATAAATATCAGAGTAATCGCTCTCCTAATAATTACCAGTTCTCTCCTCTGCATTAAATCCCCTATCTGATTTAAAAAAATATTCAAAGCCCTTAAGGAGCTCAAATTTTAATCATAGGTAGATACAAAAATAGCAAACATTTTCCCTCTACAAAATTTAATACAAAATACAACTCTGAAAATCATGTGCACAGAGTGCTCTTCGGAGTGCACGATAATCCGTATGTGAAATGTCCTTGAACATATTTTTTATTTTTTACTTTCCACTTACAGAATACAAATCACCGCAATATGAAACACTCGGCTTTGATTTAACCAAGGAGCACCTGGTTAGCATGGGTTATCCGAAAGAGATTCTACAGTTCGAGTATGATCCGTCGTTCCCGGTACGTGGCTTATGGTTTGACACACTCTATGGTAATCTCTTGAAAATGGACGCTTATGGTAATATTCTTGTGTGTGTTCATGGATTTGTCTTCTTGAAACAGTAAGTTCTAAGTATTTTCCACTGAACAATGTTTTAAAAGTTTTTTTTATTTTTATTTTTTTTTTCAGTTCCCAAGTATACGAATTGTATCCAAATAAATTCTTGAAACTAGACGAATCACGGGTGTATGTTTTGAATACGCTTTTCAATTTGCCAGAGACTTATTTGTTAGCATGCCTGATTGACTTCTTCACCAACAGCACCGAGTACATAAGGTAAGCAAAATACTCTCTGGAGGGGATTTTCCGAGAGTACCTGTTGAACCTGTTGTTTTTTTAAATATGCAGATCTTCTGAATGTTTACAGAAAGTTTTTCGCCGCAAAACTCTTAGCTTTCAAGTGCCGAACTGATTGTTGAGATTTTTCAAAATCTTACTTAAGTAATGCCTTCCCACTTAAATTTTCTACAGAGACTGCTGCATATTTACCTTATTAGGAAAGTATCAAATTCCACAAATGGGAAAATTGCGTCACCAAATCTCTTTTCCTATATAGCTCAACATAAACATTAAGGTGAACTTCCTTCTATGACCCTTCGTAACCTTTAAAAATTCACGAAAACCTGCTTCTCATCTTTATACAATTTCTACTGAAAAACCAATGTGAATGTCCTCAAACAATTTGTCATCATTTAGCATTCAGCTTCCACAATTGAAATATTGTACGACAATAAGAAAATGATACCTGAAATAAATACCTAGCATATTTCATAAGAAATAGCTTGGAAAACAGCCATTAATCTTCTTTTTGGCTCGTGCTACCACCGTGCTCATGGAACTTAAACTTTTCCGCAATGGAATGAGAACTTTGGAGTTTTACAATTCAAATGTGGCACCTAGAACTCCTAAGAATAAATTAATCACTGTCAGAGTGCTTGCGAGTTAAATACATCATAAGATTTTTATCTATATTTATTTATATACACAACAAAATATATATAAACGGATCAATTGAGGCGAAAAGTATTTTCTTGAACCTTTTAGGTACATAGAATTGTCACGTGCAAACTCGAAACTACATATGAAAATGTCACGAAAAATGTTTTAAACCTTTTAAAGTTGGTTTAAAATTGTAGCAATCCACTGGTCGAATTTGTTCTTCTAGATGAATGAAAGACGAACGTTGCGTCGTTACATTTTATGTGAAAGTAGAAGGACACGTCAACTGCTCTTTGAACATTGAGTATTATTTACTTAAGGGAAATAAAGCCAGTTTGATCTAATAAATATTAGGGATTCTTAAAACAATAATGCTGTGACGCACGTTATGCATGTTCTTTGTTTTTTTAACAACAAAATCACCGCCATAAATTTGCATATCGCCTCACTATTTCCATAAACTTCCTCTAAGTAATTCGCCGACGACAGTTTTTGCGGTATTTGGAACAATGACAATTTTTTTAGACGTATCCCTTGGGATTCTTATGTCGTTTTCCATTGGTTTCACTCGGGGATTCACTCATTCTGAAATCCAATGGAACAAGAAAAATGCTTCTGGTTTAATTGACGACGGTATTGGTAAAGCGCCAAAAAATAATCTACGGCTGCTGTCAGTTGGGTTGTATAAAATACACAAATTGCACTTGTGTGAGTGCTTCTTGAGTGGATTCTGACTTCAAATCGAGAAGCGAATTTCTCTCCTCAGAATCACCAGAAGAGTATTTTTTGTGCCAATGGAACGGTTTCAGAAGTGATTTTTTCGATTCCGGACTCTCCCGGACGCTTCTTTTTGCCCAATGGAAAACGACATTAGATGAACTTGCCGGCGAACGAAGTCTTCTTCCAGGAAAGCTGAAGATAAACAAAATGCGAATGCTGGGTCGAATAAAACTTTTTATATCATTTATATCATACTTTTCGTACAATTCTGTGATAGAAAGTTGTTGCACGTGTATGCTAGAAATAGCCACACTGCTGTTCTTTTTGGGTAGGATTACCCCCAGAATTGATTAAAAAGTCAACATAAACAAAAACAGTTTAATGTAGCAACAAAGTCACACATTTGGAAAACGGAAAACGTTGTTAGAAAAGATGCAGTCCTCTCTAGAACAAAATCGAAAAACTTCACCCCTGTGAAAATAAGAACATACCATTCCAATCTTTCCTTTGCTTGCTACCATACGATAACCCATTCAGCAAGCCGTATTGCATAACCAGCCCCAACCATGACGTTAACGGGAATAGAGCTCTGGCAGAACCCTCTAAAACGAATGTCATGGTCGCCAGTCATGACCACTGGCCTCATGCGTAACGTCACATGCTCGAGGCCAATTCTCATCTGCTAAGAGGCGAACAATTCAGTGTGACGTGCTTAGCTAGAGCATGACCATCAACGTCACCAACATTGTTGTGACACCTTCAGCAGTAGGACGCTGTGCCATTTCTATTATGACTATACTTTTTGTTTATTGTATTTTCCAGAGACAAGACCGGAGTGAAGGCCGGAGAGCTATTCATGTCGTTTAAATCGATCTTCCAAGATGTGCGACGAGCTGTGGACTACGTCCATCTGCAGGGTGATTTGAAAAAGAAAACAATCGAAGTGAGTATTGTGATAGACATTCAGTTTTGGACGGAATCCTAATCTTTTCCAATTTCAATTTTAGAACATGGACATGTATGTTAAAAAGGACTCACGGCTACCCATGGTTCTGTCTCGCATAAGGGAGTCAGGAGCAAAAGTCTTCTTGCTGACAAACAGTGATTACAGGTTTACCGACAAAATTATGACCTACCTGTTCGATTTTCCACATGGAGCCAAGCTGGATGATCCCCACCGTAATTGGAAGACATACTTTGATGTGATTGTCGTGGACGCCCGCAAGCCTTTGTTCTTCGACGAAGGTACCATTCTCCGGCAGGTAGACACAACAACGGGAGCACTTAAGATTGGCACTCATATTGGGCCACTGCAACAGGGAGAGGTTCGTAATTCAATGAAGAGTGTCCTTCCAGTTGTTAATATCGTTCGGTGTTATAGGTGTACTCAGGCGGTTCATGTGAGGTATTTACTTCTTTTATCAACGCCAAGGGCAAGGATGTCCTCTACATTGGTGATCACATATTTGGTGACATTCTGAAGAGCAAGAAAATCCGAGGCTGGAGGACATTTTTGATTGTCCCTGAGTTGGTTCAGGAACTCCATGTGTGGACCGATAAATGTCAATTCTTTGCCGAGCTGCAGCAGTTGGACATCATGTTGGGCGATATGTACAAGTAAGCAAGATCCATCCAGCTCCACGTTGGTGCCGTATTAACAACTGTCTGCATTTCAGAAACCTCGATTCGAGTACCAAAGAGAAACCAGACATTTCAAATCTCCGTACAAGCATTCGTGATGTGACGCACAAAATGGACCTGGCCTACGGCATGATGGGCTCCCTCTTCCGTTCCGGCTCCAGACAGACGTTCTTTTCCAGTCAGGTGGTGCGATATGCGGACCTGTATGCCGCCACCTTCCTCAACCTGATTTACTATCCATTCTCGTATATGTTCCGCGCTCCGGCAATGCTATTGCCCCACGAGTCGACAGTGACGCACGAGCAGCGCTTCAGTATGGAAGCCCCAATGATACAAAGATCGCGAGCCAAGGGCCCCGAAGAAGATGGCGAGCAAAAGCCGCAATCATCGGGCACGGTTGACGTCAAATCGTCATTGCTGGATAAGATGGTAAACTCTTGTGCACACCACCCTTCAACTAACCTATCTAACTAACTTGTGTACTCTTTCTAGCTCATGGGAACAACAGTGCCGCATACACGGCCTGAAACCCCCAGGACAGTAACTCATACGCACGACGAAGACTGTTCGGATGAAGAAAGCGATCACAACACCAAATCGGATCGTAAAGGAGATGCGTCTCCCTGAAAGCGAAGACCAATGCCACCACTCTCACTACCCCTACAACACACGACTTGAGCTTTTCCGAAGAGTTAACTGAGTCTCAAGTTTGGATTTGTTTTTCGTTTCTTTAGCAATTTATTCATACACCTATACTCTGGCTAGTTAACTGTTGTAAAATATTATTCACAAACAAACAAAACATTTACAGGACTTTTAGCAATAATAATCTATTTAAATATAAACGAATGCGTTACGTTACAAAAGCACTGTATGCATGTTGAATGAGAACATTTATAAGTTATTAGTTATTTATGGTAGCATTTTTATAAATAATATACGCAAAGAAAATAAACAAAAAAAAAACTAAAAATCACTTGTTACGGTTTGTTTATGAATAAATTAAGTTTTTTTTTCTCTATAACAATCACTTAGCAGAAGTACCTAACCTATGGGAAAACATTTTTCTTTGAATTTACTGAAAATACGAATTTAATGAGATTTATGCTAATTCCCTTCTAACTTCTAAGTTCATGTTAAGCGTTAATCGATAAAATTGAATTATGTAAAAAACAACAAACTACTAACAACTAATTCGTATAAAGTTATGTTACGGTTTTACCTTTTTCTTCTGTTTTTGCTGTGTAACTTAGATGTATAACCAAAATAAACAAGAAACGAAATTGTGTAATTGAAATTACGGAAATACATATATATATTTGAGTAAAAGTTGCAGAGTGAAATTGTTCTTATTAAGAAACGGAAGTGAGAGAATCCATAGGTGGACTTCTTCAGATAGAGACGTTTAACTTTCATGGGGAGGAATTCGGGATTGAAAGTTTAAAAAATAGCATTTTCGCTTCGTTTTATAACCTATAAACAAAAATCTCTGCTCATTGTAAACTGCAATGGTTATGATGTCTGAACAAACAAACTTTGATATCGTAGCACTTACCGTGTGGTAATAATTTAAAACTTTCTCGTATCGCTTCGTCCGTGATCGAGCATTACGTTCACGGAACTAAATTGATTTACATGTGAAAGAATTTCAAAAGCAATTCTGTCTGTCTGCTCTGTGGTCTACAGCACAAGCGGCTGGATGGAATTGTTTCAAACTACGGATTTGGAGTTTTTGAGCCCAACAGTTCAGTTTTGCACATTAGCCCCTTATTCATTTCTAACGATTTCAGCCAATATTGATATTTGAGCTTTTTTGAGGTTAACATGGCACTTTTGAAAATTGGACCTATATCGAAAACGGACTATCGGTCTAACGGTCTAGAAATTCATTCCTAATATGGTCATTTCTAACTTGATAGGAAACTCACTTTTTCTCTAAATTATCGTGCAGCGGATTTAAAAAAAATGCATACATATTTTAAGAATTTGGATAGAATTTTGGAATAAAACGTTTGCGTCCTTAATTTTCCATTCGAATCAACGATTTTTTAGAAACTGTTCACATCTCAACAACGCCATTTTCGATTTATATAAAGCTTTAAAAAAAAAAGTTATGCTTACATCCTGAACAGTTCTTAGCTAAAAGTATTCTTAATAAGATCCCGTACTTAGTTGTTCTTAAAAGAAAATAATGCCTATTATAAGAATTTCTGCGGTTCGTAACCACAAAAACCAGGGGTCGAATTACCGCACCCGTGAGCGAGCGATACGTCACTGAATTTTGTTGAATTTACATGCAAAACAATAACAAATTCAGTCACGTATTGCTCGATCACGGATGCGGTAATTCAACCCCAGTTTCACTAAACTACTCTATTCAAAAACAAGAACTTGCCCTTACAGATCAGAAACTCCTGCTATGCTTGCACTTGTACTAAATAATCTTGTAAGGTGTAAGAGCCAATAAAGATTGCATTTGGCGCTTAAAACTTTTTAACCGAAACTTAAGACTTACCTTGTTATTTGATGAGTACTGCCATCGAAAATGAATATTTTTAGCCAAAGGTGTTTTGTTTAATCTTTTGTTGTGTGTAACTACGGTTTATTTCATCTTGAATCGCTTCTGAGTTTTTTGCCTACATACCTAAAAAAAATTAGAAGCAAACAACCAAACTGTTGAAATGAGCGAGAAAGTTTCGTGCGACCGAGTCGTGCACTTTATTTTTTGTTGTGTTCTTATAGATACCACTGCATTGGGCTAAAATTAAAAATCAAAATCATACTCTAAGAGCGTTTACAGAATTCGCACTGACATAAATGTGATTAAGGTGAGCTCAAGGGTGCTGAGCGCTGTCAAACTAAGCACTTGTTATTTTTTGAACTATTTATATCTGCAGATGTACACACAAATGTATTTTTCATTAGGTATTTAAATATTTCATTAGGCATATCAGTTGAGGACCTGGTCTACCCAGGACTGAAGCGCCACTTAAATAAGTCAATGCAGTAAAACACTTCAGTCAGGACATTTTAGCCGAATTTTGTTGGACCGATTTAGTTTTCAACGAACTACGGTTGCCAACATTACGATATAAAATCTCTTTTACTGTTTGCAATCCAATCGCAAATATTTTCTGTCTGTTCTTATAAAATTAAAAAATAGATGTTCATGAAATAAATTACGAAATGCGGACTTTGTTCGATTTTAGTTGGCATAACTCAACAATTAAGTAGAACTGGTTATAGTTGTTTTTGTTATATAACCTCAGAAGCTAATTTGTTCTCTTTATGCGATTTAATTAGCTGCCCTATTTACGTATCTAAATATGTATTATTGCATAGCACTTACTCTCCAGACCCATCAATCATTCTAATCTGTTTGGAGCTGAGAGATTTATAGCCTTGTCATAATTCAAAGGTAGGCTAGGCATCAACTGCTTATTGGAATTACAAACAGTTGCATAGTTTAAATTGTAACGCTGTAACATTCAATAAGAAGAAAAATAATTATTTTTCAATGAATACCTATATGGTGTTTGCAATAACTACTGCCTAGGTCTACTTTTAAAAATAATTTATTCACGTATATGTAACAATGTTTATTGTTTAAGAAGACTAACAAAACCCGACCTTCGTAATATAGTATATTTGAGGACTGAGGACATGTGTGATTTATGAATACCAGAGCTCGCCCGGTAGTTGCATATCTGCACAATCTTCCCAACAAAAAAGGGATGTTGTGTTTAAGGCAGTAGAAGTGGTTCTTAACTATTTCCCTTCGCCTTTTTATTTTTAAGATTTTATGTAGGTACAAAGCAATTACAAGTACAAAAGTTATTACATGTACAAATGCAATTTTATTTATTGCGCAGGCTAAAACCGGTTTCTTAATCCATCCATCTTTAAGTGATAGAAATGTTCGGGTATACTAAACTCGGATTCAATGGTCGGTTGTAAAAATGCACTTAAGTGCAAATTAAATAATTTAACCGTTTTTGAGCAAGTGTTGGAGAATATTTTCGGTCTATAGTGCCAGGCACAGGCCACTGAAAAGAAAAATTAGAGAGCTGTTCAATATAAGATCGGAACGATCAAGATCAACGAAATGCCACATCTTTTCCAAAATTTGCTTGGTTTAAAAACACTACAGAGGTGCTTATTGCCTACAGTTTCGGTGTTTCTGCAATAGATGGCAATGTCTTCTATTTATGAATAGGAACAGAGTAGAGCAAAGTTTGTACATTTTCAAGGAATAACCTTCATATTTCCCGAATTGTTCCAGCGTTCCAGCGAACTACTAAACTATAGAAAATGTTGGCCTTATAATGCGAGCTAAATAAATAAGAACTTTATAATTTTCTTTAATTATTCGTCTTAATCGAATTTAAGCAATACACAACATGGTACAGGGATGTTCGAAATTCTTAAGATTTCGGAATAGCATTTCCGCAGCGAAGCTCCAACGCAGTCTTTTCATCAACATTTGTGTTCTTCCATTCGGTATCCAATGATTTTGCGTCATCCTGAAAGCAAAGAAACCCAATTACCAAAACTACAACCACTTGCAGAAGAATTTTCGACTTACGTGGAACAGAACATTCTTCTTGTTCTCGAATTCGCCAAACATCTCGAAGACATCGTTCAACTTGCCCTCACTACCGAACTTGGTTGATAGCAAAACAGTCACATGTATCACGTTGTCCTTTTCGACTTTCGTCATACTCTCACGGACCATCACAGATCTTGGCATATCTGCCTCAAAGTTACAGCTGCTGGCTTCAGTTACGGGCTTCTTCTCCAAATTGGGGCACAACAGTTGCATGTTCTTATAGTTATCCAGTTGATTGGCCAGGACAATCATCATCTTGGCACTAGGGTTGGACTGAATGTCACAGGTGTTTAGTCCGCGACGCTTGTTCAAAAGAGCAGCAGCGGCACGAGCACATTCCATGCTGGCATCGAATTTCACAGGGCTCTTCATTAGAACTTCCTTGGTGAGGCTGGGATCCACAACAACGACATGCAGACTAGAGTCCTTCATTGTTTCATAGACCACGGGCTGTAATTGGTGATCACGTGCTTCCTTGTAGGAGGCACCTTTTACCACTGTGGCATCAGCTTTGTTCTCTTTGACGGCCTTTATGCAGTCTTCCTTCATGACGCACTCAAGCTCTGGACGAATGTCTCGAGAGTATGCGGCACGTCGCATTGTTTCGCACTTCTTCATTTCAATTTCTTGACTCACACAGATCCTGCAGGAAAAATGGGATACATTACAAAGATCACATACGACCTTAGGCAATCATAAAACAAACCTGATCTTGTTGATTGCACTACCGTCGCGTTCGATGACGTCCTTGTAGCCGGCACGCTCCAAATACTCTTTGGGTTCGACGATCTTTTCCTTGTTGTGGTAGACAAGATCGGGTTCGATCAAAAGATCAGCTGCCGCTTCCTTATTTTCAGCTTTAAGGCCGTTTTGGAAGAACTTCTCCAAACGGTTCTGCAGTTGCTGTAGTGCAGACTTCTCCCTCACGGTATCGGTGTTGCTGATATATCCCTTCCAGGGGCGTTGAGCCCATGAGCAGGCCGGACCGGTGATCTTACGACGGCTGCCATCCTCACAGAGGTACTCGAAGTCATCGGTGTTGGTATTTTCGGGAGCTGTTCCGGCAATTAGCTACGCGGGTAGGAGTCGTTAGAATGTGAGGGGGCTTTGTTCATCACAGACACAAAACTTACTCCAAAGTATTTCTTGATGAAGGAGGTCTTCGTGAAGGCGACTTCACCCTTACCCTTGTCCAAGCAACGAATGGCTCCATCGTAGCCGGAGAACTTGTCGGGGTAGTTACACTTGACGGGATCCTCGCACAAGGCGCACAAGTTGGAGTATTTTTTCTCTGAAAGCGGAGGGAGATAAGTTTAGTTAGATATCGGTGGACAGTAGTTATCGTGTGTTGATAAGATACAGATTGAATGACTGATCGCAGTGATTGTCCCTCTGTCGATCACGATTTTTAGGAGGGCAATTGGGAGTGTAGCCGCTCAAGGAATCCTTGAAAATAACTGCGTATGATCACTTACGTCAGATGTAAGATTTGATGATCGTGACTACCAAATGATCTTACACGGATGCCTGGCCTTTAGTACATATCTAGTTCACAAAGAATTTCCGTCACGGTCAGGGTCGCACTTTTATTTATGTTTGAATGGAATATCTGAGGATGAACGATCATGCCTGGCTTTTGAATGGTGCCCAAGTTTTAAATTTAAGGTCGGAAAACGAGGCTCTAAGACGTTTTACCGATCGTTGACTAACTTTTCATTATTTTTTAAACTGATCGTGCGAAATTGCGAAAAATTTACCCATCGGCAAAGATCAGCAAATTTTTCGCAGCGGACTCTAAGCTGATGGTGATAATGAATCACAAAGATCACTCACATTGTGAAACGATCAGTAATAGCTTGGAGCGATAATGGTGCCGATTAGACAGTTTGACTACCGATAGTCGTACCGATCGCAGCTTAAAAATATCAATGAAGATCACCATAGAAAAAAAAAACATAATACTCACTCAATGCCTGATTGATATCGGGTTGTGGTGAGTAGTTGCCGACGAGGCACGATTGTGAGAAGAATTCTGAGAGCGCCTTCAATTCACGTTCAGTTGATGACAGTTGAGGATCCATGGATACTTTTAAGACGCCGCTATTCTTCAACTTGGTAATGGGAATCTATATAAAAAGAAATCAATAAATAAGAGACTGCATCTCCTCTGCCCTCAAACCGAATACTCACTTTGTAGCCAACATTTCTGCCGTATCCAGTATGGCAGGACTTGGCCCCTTGCAGATCCTTCAAGTTGTGAATGTTGGAGTTCTTCTTTACCAGGATTACTCCTTCGTAGCGGAACTCGGCTGTAAATAATCACTCTATGATCAGCAACTGATCTATTCCTCTGTATCTCAAACTTACCATCCTTCTCCACTTGTGTCCTGAACTCGGAAATTACTTTGTAATCCTCGTTTTTCTTATGGTAAGCCACGTACATATCCTCTGGGTCGGCGGCTAGCACATCAGCCTTGCGTTCATTAATCAAATCCAAGCATTCCATGCGATCGCGACCCTTCACACACTCCATGTGAATGCCAGCCTCAGACGGATCCTTGAGCAGAGTTAGACAGTCCTGGTAGAACTTCTCCGGGACGCACATCTTATCTAGAAGATTTGGCAACCTTTAGAATCACTTTCGACACTTTGTGTGAGAGTACTCACAGATTTTCTCATTTTGAACGGCACTGCCGGAGCAGGCTGTGAATACGGCCGCTATAGCCACAAGAAGGACAGTTCCACTTAACGTTGCAGTAGACATCTTGTCGTGCAGTTTTACACCAATCGACTGATGACTGTCGCGCAATCAAGTTCCTTTATATAGGTGTTGTATTTCAGGGGAATTTTGTTATTGCCGCTGCTTGTTGTTGTGCTCGGAAAAACCCCACAGCCTCTTGGCCAACGTTTGGTGTTTCACTGTCGTTATCTTAATTCGCCTTACTCTGACAGTTGTGTCTTGTCTTCTTTTTTTTGCGAGCTTAATTGTGTACTAGGAGGCGAGGCAGCTGTATGCGTTCTTTTGGGGGGGCTATCAATTGAAGCTGCTATACCGAGGGAGGGTATTACTGAGAATTAGTGACCTGACCACGGGAGATGTGATATTGTTATGGATCCACTTATACACATTCTCATATGTGTGCTACTTTAATCAGTTTATGTGGGCTTTTTTATTTTGTTTTCGTTTTGAACTTTCAGATGTTTACTACTGCTAAGTGGTGATTGGTAATTTATTTACCGGCCGGTGCATTGTTTCGCTGAGGTTTGCAATTTTGTTGCTAATCAAGTTGTATGTACATATAGGCGGTCGAGAAGTCATCAGACGATGTTTTTCTTTTTTTTTTAATTTGTTCTCATGTGGGTGTGGTGGATGCTTCTCGTTCTCTGTTGCAATATAATTTCAAGACCTACGACGTTTCATTGTCGGTTGGGTGATTTGTATCTGTCAATTAAAAAGAAATTCAATTTGTGAAAAATATTATTAAATATTTCGAGAGAAACTGATTTTTTTTTAACATGAAGGGACAACATTCTGCATTTTATGGTGGTTTTTACTTGGTTGCCACGCCCCCATTTTCATAATTGTGAGTATAGTTAGGTGTACAAAATGTTTTGGGCTTAGCAAGTGTTGATTACTAAAGCATTAATCGAGTTTGCTAGGCCACCATTTCCATTAAGATGACATTTGGCAGTGACATTTGAATTTGACAGTCGTAGAGAGTAGTCGATAGCTGTGTATTTCGTCATAGGATATGGAAATATTGATATTGTGCTGAAAATCCTACTTAACTTTGATTTGCTAAGACGAGTGCTCAAACAAAACTCGCCTAATGTTACTGTACCTGTTACCTAATTTAGTAAGTCTGACAGCTGACTGACTTGATGAATATCGGTTTCAGTTGGCCTAGATTGGTCACATGGACAGCTGTTGCAGTTGACGTTTATGGAGGGGTAGCCGACGAATCTAGTCAAGGAATTCGTGACTGAGTACTAAGTTGACAGTTCGCATATGTGGCTGACGTAGAAAAAGTGACATTCCCGACCAATCTAGTTTTTGCGTTCAGGTTACATCTATTCCAGACCAATCTAGTCGACTTAAGATAACTAAGGTTTTTTACCCAATTTGTTCAATTGAAAACGAGTGGCTCTTAAAACTTAAGTGTACCTGGCAGAGGCTCTGCTGATATGCCTCTCTAATATGATTTTATTCATGAAGCGTCAGCTTACGGAAATTCTCAAATTAAGTAAAATTTCTAAAAAGTTGTTATTTCTAAACGAGTTTCAAATTGACGCCAAATTTGTCTTTCGAGTTGCTCTTCAGTAAGTGGGACTCATCTACAAATGGCTGCACTATAAATTGAATCGCTCCATATCTCGGCACAAATTAAGGCTGATCTTTCAACTGACATTGCGACATGGTATATATATTTTCCCTGTTGCTCGAAGTTGCATTTTTTAATTAAATCGCAAAAGTGTGAGTTTATTACATAAATTAATAATGAAATGTAACGTATGAAAGGCGATTTTGTAACGTTTGAAGCAATTGATACATACAAAACAACAAGTATAATGCGTGAGTCATTCAATTATTGCAATAAAAAAGGAGATGAGCACGATCGTTATAATAATTGTTGTCGTGCCATGAGTTGCACACGTGCCAGAAACGAGCGACAGAAGTCCACGTTTGGTCAAGCTGTTCATTGAACTTTGATAACTTGAAAGAAAGTGAAGAGGATCCCTCTGCCGAAGACATAATTAAATTCTTCGGTGAGCACCTTAGCACGCAATAAGGTTTAGTACTGCCGCATATCCGTATGTCACATGTATATTTTTTGACAACAATAAGACCGGTTTTATTGATGCGTACCGCAATATCTATATCCCGGATACGAAGTTGCAAAATCCTGTATTGTATTATTGGGGCTGTATGAACATTATGTTTCAGAATATTTAGCTCAAAGTTACAGCAACTACACTTCACTTGACACTTCTGGTATTCAGCTATCTATTTGTTTAGTTCATATTTAAACAATTTTGTGGTAAGAACCTACATAACGTGTGTCCTTAAAACGTAAACGTCTTCTCCGAAATACAATTTGTCCAAATGGATATTGTGTTATGATCCCAAACAATCAACAAATGTCGAGAGTTGAGACACACACCAACTATGACAGTTTATATCAGAGACAAACCATACAAATTCAGCTTGTAGGCTGGTTTATACTACTTTATAAGAAAGTCTGCAAGTTTCAGGATTATTTGGAAGCAGTAACTCTTGATTTCAGTATTTTGCTTAAATGGATGTTTAATAAAATGAAGAGATTGATGATAAAGTGACTTCATTTGCCCTGGTGGACATGCTGTAGCAGCCTTTTGAGTTTATGACTGAACCAACAAGCAGAGGTCGTGATTTTGCTGACTTTTTCTTTATTCCGACACACTTTTTTTGGTCGGCCATCTTGTTTACGTGGTAGGCTATATTTTTATAACGATGGAATACAGAATTTTGCTTTCCTATGAAAGAAAATGGCTTCCGGAAGTTATGAACGAACAATTGATTGATTGATGATTTGTTGATTAAATTTCCTGATGTTTCAAAAATGCAAAAATGCTCGTGAGTGATGTGGTAGATGCAGCTTAAAGCAAAATGTCAAAAAGTGGCTCGTTTTTTCAGATTTTGCACTCAAATTTCAGATTTCAGACCGTTCTGACTTACAAAATATATCAAGACTGGAAACTAAAAAAGGGACCTGCCTTGTTTAAAACATAAACGTTCGACACTTTTGATAATAAATTGACTTTGAATATCTTATCACTTCCCAATTGTCTCATGAGTGCTCTCATCAAGTGATTTTCTTAATTCAATCGTATCGACCTATTATTTTTTTACAAAAGGCATACTACGTGCGTTCACTCAATAAATGAATATAGGTCTTAGATCTGTTTTATTTTTATTTCTTCGAAGTGAATCCCACCACCTATTCCATTGGTCGTAATCGGATCGCCATCGTTTAATATTCAATTTGCTTGTTTGCATACTATGCGACGAAAAGATTAAGCCGGCGAATGATAGCTAAGGGGATTTCACTTATATTTTTGCCATCAGCCACTTCACTTGTTGTATAATCAAAATAAATTAAACTTG
Organism: Cheilosia pagana; assembly: GCA_936431705.1. Classification (NCBI taxonomy): domain Eukaryota; kingdom Metazoa; phylum Arthropoda; class Insecta; order Diptera; family Syrphidae; genus Cheilosia; species Cheilosia pagana. The sequence goes on from OW386168.1 coordinate 39,430,958, forward strand.
TAATTCGGGTTAACCTTGATGTTATGTACTTTTGTTGTCACCAGTAGATCGCATGTCTTTTGATTTCAAGGTCGAAGGTACGTAGCGGTTTGATAATTCTTGGGAAATTCCATTAGAACAACCAAAAAATATGCAAAACCTATTTGTCACTATGGGAATATATTGTATTAAGCTATAATTAACATCAAATTTAATACAAATTTCCCCACATTTAGAAAAAGTGCTGACCCTTATCGGAAAGAGCCAGACGTTGGCTTGTGTTTTCAATAATTTTGTATTTTCGGTATTCGGTTATAATTTCAAATTAAACAATAAAGTATACCAGGTTAAACACTATACAGTCTATGCATATCACGTCAGTGAAATATTTGATACAAATCTTATACGTTTTAGGCACCTAACCGAATATAGGTTATTGTGACACCGTAGAAATGGTTCGTTGTTATACGTGCGAACATATTTTAATATTCCAATTGCACTGCGAACTTACCACTGACCCATCTACCCGCATGTTTCTGCATCAAATCGTATTAAACGTTCGCCCTCAATTGACGTCTACTTCTACTGATGTGTGTGTAGCTGCCTATGAGCTATGACCATCATTTCTGTTTTTTTCTCGTTGGTCTTACGACTGCCTGACTTTAAATTCACCTGCAGTAATCGAAACGTTTCGTCTAGCACAATGATTGTATTTACTTTCCAGGAAAGAGATGACATCGGCATCCGTTTTAAGGCATATGACAGTTTAACGGTGACTGACCAACGATGAAAACAATCATTTATTGACATGTGACAAACGCACTCGTTTATATTTTTTGTGAATCAACAAATCTCGCATGATTAGGTACCTACAATTTATTATATTTATTATTATTATATTATCGAAATCAGAAGACTAAAGTTGTGCTAAAAAAGACTGTCATTGTTCAACTGTGAAGTCAAGGAGCCCCAACATTTTCTGTTCTTTATCTGCAATTTCCAGCCATTATTTCTTCATTATAATATTATAATAAACTATTTTTGGATAACCTCAATCTTTCGAAGGATATGCACTTAAAGTCCTAAACATATAGAAGTTATTACAAAATTAAATATATAAATTACAATGACATTAAATTCAACATAAAATGTCATTTACAACGAATCGATAATTTTATCGTCGATGTTAATGCATAATTAATTTAAGAGTCCACAAAGTTATGCATTGTAGAAGGTAGAAGACATGCCCAGAATTTTATATAAAAATGTTACTACCTGGAATCGAATATCACAGTTAAATCACGTATTATTGTATTTCAATCTAAAGTAAGTTGAAGTTAACCGATTGCTTCCTAAAGTTAATTATAACGCAATTTACTATGTACGAGCTTATTCTTTTTTCAAAGTCAGTAAGTGAACTCCACTGATACTAATAATAAATGGCCGCGTTCCATTAACCATTTAATCAGTCGCAGAGATGGAGGAACGTTATTAATTTGTTTATGTATGTATATGCACTCTTAAATAAATCAACAAGAGGCTAAAATAAATATCTAATAAACAATAGACAATGGACGAACAGCAATAAGTCATATTTTATCCAATTAACAGGAATAAACATTTTTTTTGACTGTTTTTTTTGACAATTAATGGCCGAACATGTAAACAGTGACGAAATGTGCAGAAGTAAGTAAGCAAGCAAAGCGGGAAATGACAGATCATATTGGAGGTCAACACATAGGTACAGCAAATTGTAGCAGTAACTGTGAACTGTTTTACATTCATCCACTTTAAGGCTTCGTCAAACAGAACGCGTTTTTAACGACGCGGTAAGATTAATTTACGCGGCGGTAAGATTATTTTGACGCAACGTTCTAACCGCCGCGTTAGAGGACGTCGAACAGAAAAATCTCATTAATGTCCATGACTCTTGGTTTTCATTGTCTAAAAAAATGTCAAGCTGCTCGGAGCAAGAATTATTGCTTTTATTTCCCGAAAAAGAAAAAGGATTTAAGTGCAAGAAATTTACAAAAAGAGAAATTTTTTTAATATTTCCTCCCATATCTCAGCCTTTAAAACTGCATTTGTATACTATTCTCACACATAACGTACAAATATGGGTAATTTCAAACACATTCGATTCATTTTTCCGTTTTTTAGAATATAAAATCTTGAAAAAATTATTTCAAACGCGCCGCGTCATAAAATAATCTGTAATTTTTCACAACCCCGCGTTTCACCGCCGCGTTCAAACGCCGTGGTGAATTCAACGAAGCGTTGAAAACGCGCTCTGTGTGACGGGGGATACGTTATTCAGTATATTACAACGCGGCGGTGAAACGCGGCGGTAGAACGGAGCGTTAAAACGCGCTCTGTTTGACGAGGCCTTCACTTTGATTTATGTACTTTGTTGAGCTCAGTTCACAATATACCGAAACTATTGTTAAAAATTACACCTCAGTTTAAAAATTTCTATCAGCCTAATACAAAATACCCTTTCTGATAATGTTAAACTAGATTCAGTATAGTTCCATTCGATCATACGTTGCGTGTTTCAGTTGATGCGGTAACGCGTAGTTGCATTATCAACTTCGCTTTCTGTAGGCACTTTATAGTGTTGCCACATTCGTTTAGCTCTAGGGAATTCCCTAGCATCTATTGGAATATATTATACGGTAGTATTTTCAACCTATTATGCAAAAACGACTGTTTGTTATCACAAAGTCATTGCTGATTGAGAAATAATTAAACTGATAACTAACAGATTGCAAGGTGCATAGGTATATACGTACGGCAAAAGTGTATCACTTCATTAATTGACTCAGCGCGATGCACCTACGTATATGGACGGTAATCAGATGTCACTCAATTCTCATTACTTTTCTTATCAACAGATGCGTTTGTGGAAAAACCTGTATACACATCTCATACGTTTACTTTGTGTGGCTTATTTTTTTTAAAATATTATCAGCTGTATATTATTCGTTAAGTGAAGATCAGCAACATTTGAGACGCTGTCACATTTGGTGACATCCGTCATCACTACAGCGATAATCGATATTTTGATGTTTCTTTGGTGTCAATGGGAAGGATAAGACTTCGTTTATGAAGAACTTCAACGAGATTTGTCTGGACTACGAAAGCACACAAATTAACTGCTCAACTAGATGTCAAAAATTGACAATTAGGGTACCGCTCGATTGTACCAGAAAACCAATAGAAGTGATCAAATCTAAGTTCGAGTGACAACAGATTTGTTTTATTGAACACCTATCTCATGAAAGTAAAGTAGACAAATGCTCAATAAAACAATCCAAAGTGACATTTGTGAAAAAGTGACATAAATAAAATAAATAAATATTTTGGCGCGACAGGTCTATGGGACCCAAGGCCTAGCTTCTCGCAACCATTCGCTTTGTGTGGGTTTTCAATTTTTGGGACGAATGGAAGGGATCTACAATTTTACGCCGAGTCCAAACGGCTAATTGAGAAGCTCATTCATGACAGTTTTACTCTCGGATGTTTGTCAGACGTTCGCGAGAGGTGGCGCAGTGGAAAAAAACCTTAAGATGTAATTTGGCCCTCTCGGGATTCGAACCTGAGCCCCTCGCTTAGTAGCCCAACACACTACCACTAAGCCACTGCGCCGAAAAAGTGACATAAACTTGTATATTTTTTCTATTTCTGTTTGATTCATCGTTATTACTTTAAAATCTGTTAAACATCAAAGCCCGTCGTAAGTATTTGTTTGTCAAATAGTTGACCCTTGCACTATTAAGTATAAAGAGACACAATCCGCATTATATGAAACCAATCTGTTCAGTATACATCATATTAATCCTTAATATATTTCACGTTTTATTTAAGATGCTGTCTTCTGTTAATGCCAAGCTTTTTCTCTTGGGTAAGTATTAAACGCTGCATTTTATCGGCCCGATTAAATATAAAATGGAACACAAAGGATGCTCCGACAGGACAAAAAGTTTGTAGTAAAATACGAGCCACAATTGTATTTCTGTTCGATCTTATTTAAGGAACAACAAACACAGCTAGTTTTCTGGCTTATGATATAGGTTTACAAAACAGAATTTTATATGCGTGTGCAACTTCGCAACAAGGCACCCTTGATCTTGAACAAGTTTACAACCAGCTACATTGCAAAGAACCCAAGCGAAACATAACATAAACAAGATTTTTATGACACTTCCAATCTTTGTTTTGGATCCGAACTTCAATAAAGTCACGTCGGCGAGTTTTTAAATCCCAGAAAAGCAGTAAAACGTCTGCGGGGCGCGAACTAACTAAACCTCATTATCATTACTGATTGCAGTCACCGCATGTGTAGATGTACGTGAAAATAATGTTAATAATATTGCAAGTGAAATATAAAGTCGTCTAGTCTTGCTCTGGTTTGGGGAATCACCTGCGGGCAAGTGGTGACGTGGCTTTGACAATGAATAAATTAGTTGGTGGCCATGCATTTGTTATTGTTTGCATTTAGAATAAATATCAGACCGCGCTGCGCTGGGTAATTGTCAATGGGGTGTGGTACATTTGCGATGTTTTTGTAATTTTAAACAAATAATACAAATGTACATAAGTCCGTCATGAAAATATCATCAGCAGACAGACTTAAATTGTTAAAATTGACAAACCATGTCATTTTAAGTGTCGGTTTGCTCACATTTTCTGTTTGGGTTATTCTTTTTTCAACGCCACGCCGCGCCGTGTCAATGAAATGGGCTCTTTTTTTTGTTATTGGCAATCTTTAAAATTAATGATCTTGTTTGTTATAATTTATTATCGCTCAGTGAGTATGAAATAACGATCCGCTGCTGATTCATAACAATTGCAACTGAATGTAAGGGGAGCGTCAACAACAAAACTGATTACGACAGTAATATCATCCATTCAAGTGCAATTAAATGCAGGTGGTAAATCTAGAAGATTGCTAGCGCTAATTAATTAGCGTCCTACTTAGAATTAGCTTATTTGAGTCCAGATCGTGAGCAGTTTTCGGTGACGCTCCTAATGTGAAGCGTTTAGAAGTTTATGTTTATATGGTTCCACATCCACTGTAAAACTAATCTTTTTTATAGATCTATATTTAGGTATAGTATTTATAATAAATAAAGGTCCGTGAGACCTTAGACCTCACAGCCATTCGTTTGGAAGGGATCTACACTTGCAACTAAAACTAGTTCCAATTGAAAATTCACTCGTTAACCTGCTTTCACTTCACTCCTTTTAAGCTTTAATTCTGAATAGGTTTACCTACCTTAATAAAAACCATAAACAAAATATAAAATTTCTTAAAAAAACATAAACAAAAATACTGTAAAATAAAGCAAAGTCAATCTGCACCAATTATTGGCACTTCGTCCCATTCATTGGCATTCCTCAGTCCTATTAATGGCATTCTCAATTTTCCAATGATGAGCAGTGTACTTTGTGCCAGTAATTGGCTCAACCCAATGATTGGCACAGTGCCCATAAGGCCATAACCGGGTAATCGGCAGTCGGCACTACTAGCAATGATGGGCACAGTGCCAACATTTGGAAATTAGCTGATTATATACCTACGTATTTACAATTATTGGCACCATTAAAAATGTTATAAATATTATATTTTAATAAGTTTTAAATATAAGTCTTTGAATTACAGGAAAACTTATAACAGTTAAAATTGTCACTTTCAAAACACTAATTATTGTCACTAATAAAAACAGACAGGTCTTGTTCACTGTCACCCTTGTGAAATCGTTAATGTTCATAGCAAAAAGGCGGAAAAGATTTATGATTGTTGTTTAAATACATTGAAGTTAGTACTACTAACAAAAAGAAATACGATGGTGCTGCCAGATTAAAGAAATATGTTCAAGGAAAAATATTGTATGCGAATTTGAGTAAAAATTATTTAAAAACTATGTGTAACACTATTTTAAAGTTCATGTGCCAATCAATAGTGGGGTGCCAAAATTAGGCTATCTTACCCTATGTAAATATTAGTCGAACTGAATCAAACTTCGATCACTTCTAACCAACTTTTGCGTTTACGCAAAACTTACTTACTTAGTTAAGGCGTACGGATACGTAGTCCAGACAAATCTAGTTGACGTTTCACACAAACTACGTATCCGAACGTCCCCATTGTCTGAGGAGAGAGGAGACATGTTTTTGAAACGTCAATTCAGTACAATTTTAACCAGAGACAATACTGAGACTTCCAACTTCGGCCGATTTGCAGTTACTTGGCCTCACAAGCTATATTTTTACGGAGTGTTGTTACATTAAGGCTGGTAGGTACGCTGTTCGAGTGAAATCCAATTTTTCATACAACTTTTTCACTGAGTAATGTCAAAATGAACTTTTCACAGGAAAATTTCACCAGGCTGTTGAAGTGAAAAAAAATTGTTCAAAAAGTGATTTGTAGGGGGCGTTACTTGCTATTTCACTTGGCTTTTATTGTCCGTCGCATTAAATTTTTGACAGTTCGGGGTGAAAATTTCACTTTCAATTTTACAGCACTTTTTGAAGAGGAGTGAAAATTTCATTTCACTCGAACAGCGTACCAGCCTTTACAATTCGTATTGGCATAAATGTCACTTTACTTCAAATATTCCGGTCTGACTAACACACTCGCACCAAAACTTTTGGTTTTCTTTGTATTATTTAATAGCAAATTTTTGAATTTGATAGAACGCTCTGACAATATTTAATACAAGTTTGCATTTGGATGGTTTGAAAAGCAAAGTGTTTGCCAGCAAGTCTCAGACTACAAAAATATTAACGTTGTTATCCCTGCAGTAGATAGTTGTCAAAGTCGTTAATAATCGTTTTTCACCGCGAGAATATTCAAAATACGTGGACTCACCTTTAAAAGCTTTCGCATTGGGTTCATGCACACACTTCAAAATCAAATCACACCAACTGTCGAATCTCACCAACACTACCTTTCACCATAGACAACAACCCTTGGTAATGCAGAAATAAATGCGCAAAATATTTTCCCCATTGGTAAACAGAAAGTGAAAGCTGCAATTGCGCAGTGCGCAACCGCAAGACAAAAAATCACTCTCTTTTTTGCTGAGTTCTATCTCCTATTCTATCTTCTATTTTCTATCATAATGGCGTGGTGGTAGCTTTTATGTCGTAGTCGTATTCGTATTCGAATTAGACGCGTATATAAACGAAAACGAAAATACTTTCGAAGTGTTGGTAAACAGATTCGCTGCTCGCTGGGTGGGACGTGGGAGATAGATAAGATAAATAAAGCCTTCGGGAGAGCAGAGAAGAGGCAATAACAAAAACAAAAAACATCTGACACAAACACTAACCTACTTCAACTGTTATTTAATGAAATTATGTAAAATTCCGTAAGCACTTACACAGTCGCATCGGCTTCCTAAATTGTTTTTGTTTATAAAAACTCAAAACAATTCGCACACTAATGCATGACGGCCGACGATTATATATATATACACCCCATTCCTTTGTGTCTGATCTCTGCTTCTGCTTTCAAAGCTGAAAGGAAAAAAAGTTATGTTTTGCCAAATGGCATTTCAGCGAGTTGTTTTTGTTTTTCAAAACGGAAAAGGGGTACCAGGGAGGTTATACGGGGAATAAACAGCCGGCATTTGCGAATAAAAACAAACTACGCATTAGAGGTTTTTTCCTCAAATTGTACCGCCTGCAGACTTGTTTTTCTTTTTTTTTTAATGTATGATGGAGATGGATGAATACGTATGCCTGCCTATGCCTACACAAATAGGTACACGTTATTATTTGCTGAACTGAAAATAAGCCTACCTACATACATATTTTTCTGTTCTCGTTGAATATTGAATTCGGTTGGTGAGCAAGCAAAGCTGAGCTCAAGCCAAAGCCCAAGGGTGGCGGCAACAGAACAATTCTAATCTGAAACAGGGGTCAGTAAGACAATTTTATAGGTACCTATTTATATAAAAGAGAAGCGATTATGCAATTAGCAATCACTAAATATAGTGATGTTTTGTCACTTACTTGTAAATGAGGCATCATTGAAATTTGGCAGCAAAATTGGACTGGCTCGTTGGTTCATAGGTACTGACATTTGACTACTTTTGAGCTCAGCTCAGACCCATAATTTGAAATCAGAGTGCCACTTTGAGCATGGAATAGTCTGGGCAAAGTTATTTTAAAAACTAAAGCCTAGTAGGTACCTACCTACGCTGCTCGCGCTCAAAATGTAGGTATTCAGAGATAAAACCCTCCTGAAGACATTTTGTTTTTTGTTGTATCAACACAACACTGAGCTAAATTTAATAAGAAGAAATTATTTAGAAAAATCGGTGCACTCATCAAAAATAGGTAGTAAACAAAATGGCTCCCACTACCTAGCTACCTAGTCACTACTTCTGATATTCGCGTTTTGTTCTTTCGATTGTGTTTTGGCGAATCACCGGCGATTCTTCATGAAGGACGTCAACAAGGTGTTTGACATTGACAAAAATGAAGGAGGTACCTATTAGATGTAATTTTTAGGAGTTTTGTGTTAGTACCGAGGTAGTTGGAATATGATTAACGTTTCGCAGAAAACGTACATCTAAAAATATCTTATAATTGAACTATTTCCGCAGACTAATAAACTCAATTGCCCAAACAGACCTGTTGCACAATAGTCGAGTTTTTTAGCTTTTGTGAAAGTAAAGTAAAATAGGATTCCCAGCACGCAATTACAACAAAAGCGTCCTCCTTATCAAATGTCAAGTGATATATAGGTACGAACTGTCATGTCAACTTAGTTCTTAGTAGGTACTCAGTCACGAAACTTTTGACTTGATTCGTCGGCTACCCCTCCATAAACGTCAACTCATTTTGTGACCGATCTAGGCCAATCCAAACTGAGACACATCAAGTCATCCAGCTGTCAGACTTACTAAACTAGATACTTGAACGTCCCCAATGCTTTCGCCTGATTTAATTCTGTCATTAGACTTGCGTACCTATCTAGGTGCTTATAGAAATATGTGAACTGGGGGTAGATAGGTACCTAACTATGTACTGTAAAAGGTTGACATTTGACGTTTCTTTTTTTTTCTTATTTGCATTTACCAATGCGTACCGTTGAACTTTTGAATACTTTTACATAAATCTGAATTAGGTACCTATTTCACAAGATTGTCACAAATCCAACCATCTATTCCCGCACCACTAGATGTCTAGCTAAAAAAACATGTGCTTTTTTAATATCAACAACTAGTGCCCGAGACAACTTGTTCCGATGATGCGTGCGTGCCATGAGTCACGTAGCTCCAATTAGCCGCAATTTTCTGTATCTATGTATGCATATCTAGTTTCGGCTTATGAACCACGCAATTCCAATAAGATCGCATGATTTTTGGGTGTTAGTGATTATCTGTCAAAAGTTTCTTTGTATGTATTTCAAAACTGGGAAGGGAATCATTGTCCCCAAATGACCCTTTGAAAGCAACGTCGCTGGCACAAAATCAGGCTCGTTTCGACTTGCTTGTGTCCTACTGTCCTCCAACAAGCCCCCCGCAAATTTTCCATTCGCAACCACTTCTTCTTCTACTTACTACTACCCCACCTTTAAAAGCCGGTTTATCGACGCGACACATCATCACACACTAGCACACATCCCTTATATACATAAAACATATAAACGAGTGCTCGCACACAGCCACAAAAATTGCTTGGCTGGCTGCTCCGCTGTGCCTGCTATCGAACAAAATAGAAAATAACAGAAAACTGCGACATCAGAAGAAATTCTCTTTCGAATGTGAAAAGTCAAACTCGGCGCTTAGTGAAGAACGGAAAATATCAAGAACAAAATAATATTCTTTTATTTTTCTTTCGCGGAAAGGGATTTTCAACTCAACAGTTTGAAACGTCAAAAGCAATTAAATTGAAAAACATATAAATAATTTAAAAGGCAAATAAAATTCGATTCGCTGGAGAGGAGAACTAATTGTCCAATTTTCTCTTTCTCTTGCTGCGTTTCAGTTTAGTGTGTGGTGAAAATAAAAATAAACCCCAGTTAGAAAATTGTATAAATACGGAAAAGTGTTAATGCTCGTATGTTATTAACTGTTTTATCCAATTTGACGTAAATCTTGCAATAAAGCTCAAGAACAAGGTGTAAAAAACGATTTTTTTTAAATACATATTGGTGAGAAAGGAAATCGACTTTTTCTCCCTCTGTTCAGGAGAATATTTTACGATTTCTCTGTGTGTGGCGTTGTTTTTTCGTCTGGACGAAGGACATCTGACAGTTTTGCTACTACGTCATTAGACAAACGGTAAGTTGAACTTGAAAATTGTGTTTTCTTTTTGTATTTCTGCTTCCTAATGGGTTGGGTAGTCTCGCCCATTCATAATAATTAGATATTGCATCATAATATTTTTTTTATTCTAAAATTGTAAATGCTTATTGGAATGGAATCGGAAAAGAGCGAGACCACGGCAAGCGAGTTGATATCATTTTGAACGCAGTAAGCCGGTGTGATGGCGTGAGTGTGTGCAACAAACTCTATTGCAGTAGGGTATGTCGACATTTTACGGCAGCGTAAGGTGCATTCTGTTGTGCTTTGGTTGGGATATTTTACATCCAAACGAGAAGCAAAGGAAAATTCTGGAATCTGTTTAGGAAATACATATACTTTTCATTCACTACGTCTAGCTATGCCCATTCCTACAAATCGAAAAAGGTGTGGGAAATGTGTATCTGCTGTATCCTATTGGCAGTGGGACCTTGAGAGGGACTATGTTTATGTGCGAGTACGACGTCACGTAATCTGGTATCTGGGGCGCAATTTGATTTCTGCCGCCGCACAGTGGAGTTTTTTTTTTTCATTGTGGATGAAGAATATTCTCCAGCTCTGCGCAGCCGAACCAGTCGCATTGTAACATTGTGTAGTTCAAAGTTGTTTTTGTTTTTGTTTTCATTTGGATTGGCATTCTTGTGCCCCTGTTGTATTGCTTTAAAGCTTTCGTTTTTAAACAACGCATATTGGAGGTGAAAATTTAAACTGAAAATATAATGTAAATAGAACTGAAACCGGGACGCACTTGACTGTAATGTACGCCCAGTGGATGGCGAATTGAAACGCTTTTATTAGCATGCTTATGATGAATTAGAGACGCGTAGGAAGCATAGGAGTTGTAGGTATACGATTTTCAATATCTAACTAAAATTTGTGCCAAGAATCGATTACAAGCAGGCCGGTAACTAGCCAAACATTTTTACGTTTCCAATTGGAATTGACCCTCCTCCCAATGCTTACATCCGTCGTGTCATGATTTGTGAATAGAGAGTAAACATGGAAATGTATATATTTAGGAACTTTACATATATTCTATTTTTCAGGACCAGTTTCTAATCCTGCCAGCCACCATGCACACTAACATAAACTTTAGTAAAAACACGTATCTGTCGAAGTGCCGTCCAAGATGGAACATATGACTTTTCTGCGTTTTTCCATTGGCAACTGTATACCTACATACCTATATAGGTGGATACCAAAGGCTCGCAGACCGACGTCATATTTTCTACCTAATCAGTTTTTTTTTGTACGCTCTCATGACACTGTAAACGACCAAAGAAGCAACAGCACACGCTCTGCTCCTTAGTTAGTTCTTAGTTTCATCTGCCAAGATATAGATCACCAAACTTGACTCTGACGTTTAAGAAAAACGGTATTCTTAAGAAACAAGTTAATAATACTGCTGGCTTTATTGGTAGGTACATATTTATATTTTGGGAAATGATTGATGTTAAATTTCTGTCATACCTAGGTACATCTAAAATCAAAGTAAAATACCTACCCAAAGGTATAAGCCACGCCGAGATATTTGAAAAGTCCTCTATACTCATTTATATCTTTCAAGATTTGTATGACATCTATTTCTAAACAACCAGATTAGTATGTACTTATTTCAGTGCGAAATAGGTACTCGACAACAACAGTCATTTTCCTTTTATTGCATGCTAGGTACCTACCTATTAGTACCTAGTAGTACTTACTGCAGCCGCATGTCAATAGGTATTTGTTTTGATTGTCATTTCAAACGTAGGAAGAAAATAAAAATCATTTATAAAAATCCATTGCAGAAAAAGCCGGTAAAAATAGAAAACAAAAAATGTCATAAAACGAAGTTAGTCTGAGAGTCTGACCTTGAATGACAGCGCGACGCTTTATGTAAACAAAAACAAATGTGTCGCGTGCGTGTTTTGATTATCGCCTCGTACTAACCGCTTCGTCTTCAATATTTCCGACTGCCGGTAATAACAAAGGTTGGTGTGTAAAAAAGTCTGTACTAAATAGACTAAAAGGAGGGAGCGGTAGAAGAAACAAATAGTTGTTTTTACGTTTAAGGTCAAATGGTAATTTGTTGTTTGAGGAAGTGTCAAATGAAGTTTAGTTACAGATGTGTGTAGGTACAGAGAGTTAAAACAAATACATACACAGAGTTGGGGTTATGTAAGTTGTTTTATTGTGCTACACCTCTAGAATTGTTTATCTTATTGGCTTTGTTGAATTTTCTGTTAAAGACTACTACCTACCTAGTTGTTTTGATTAATAGGTATTCGCAAGTGCTTAAAAGGGAAATGAATTACTGACAGGTTAATATAGTTCAATGTACCTTGGAGCTGTCAAAGTTATTTGTTACTTTCGATTAAGTGCCTTATAAAATGTTTTGATTTAATTCATGTCCTAAATTGCTGTCACTTTTGAGTCATCCGGTTCTATATAATGTAATAAAGCAGCAGCTGTTTGACAAGTATGTAGGTATCGTATTTGGTACATGATTTTGCTCAAATGGCCACCGAAATCATTGTTGAACAATTGGTTACTTCATTCGATTGGCACTTTTTTTTTGCTCTATGTCACTTTTTATGTTTGTTTGGTACAAAATAAAAATAATAAATCTATCTTTATGCAGAGGCCTGTTCCCTGAAACGTGGAGAGAGTCAATAGTTACCCCTGTCGAAAAAATAAAAGGTACAGATTTATGTGAAAATTTTCGGCCTATTAACGCCCTTCCCATATATGAAAAAATAATGGAAAAAGTAGTGCACATGCAACTGGAAGAATATTTTGAGTCAAACAACCTTTTCCTCGAAAATCAGTCAGGGTTCAGAAAAAGTCATTCCTGTGAATCAGCTCTAAATAGTGTCATAATTAGTTGGAAAGAAGAAATCGCCCAAAAAAACTATGTCATAGCCGTCTTCCTTGACTTTAAAAGAGCCTTCGAGACCATCGATAGGAACATCCTACTATGTAAACTGGAGGGATATGGTATTGAAAGTACTGAACTGATGTGGTTTAAATCCTTTTTGATTGGCCGAACCCAACGAACGGTGGTGAATGGTGTGTCATCTGACAGCATCGAGACAAAATTGGGCGTCCCTCAAGGATCGATACTTGGTGCTCTACTTTTTATCATTTATATAAACGACATTAAGAGTATAATAAGCGAATCGCAGATAGCACTATTTGCGGATGATACACTTCTATACATATCGGGAAAGAGCATAAGAGAATGCGAACAAAAAATCCAGGACGACTTAGATAAATTAAACACATGGCTGATATCAAATAAATTAAAGTTAAATGTCTCTAAATCGAAATGTATGATTTTTAAATATAATCACAGATTAAACTTAAAGGTAGACGGCCAAACACTAGAACAAGTTGAGCAAATTAAATACTTAGGAGTTATAATTGACTCGAAATTAAAATTCGATTTACACATAAACTATATTGCAAAAAAAGTATCAAAAAAGGTGTTCTTTTTAAATAGAATACGGAATAAAATTCCAACAATGTGTGCAATAAATATCTTTAATGTAATGGTTAAACCACACTTTGAGTATTGTTCGTCAATTTTATTTTTATGTAGTGATTATATGTTACTAAAACTACAACGAATTCATAATAGAGCCATGCGAATTATTTTAAAATGTAATCGATATACGTCAGTTGTGTTTATGTTGAATATGTTACAATGGTTAAGTGTTAAACAAAAAATCCTTGTTAATGTTTTATGCTATGTCTTCAAAATCAAATGTGATATGCTGCCTAAGTACTTAAAAAAATATATGAGATATGTAAGTGAAGTTCAGCCTTACCATTTACGGAATGAAGGAGACCTCAGGCTACCTCCCTACCTTACCAACTTAGCACAAAATAGTATTGTATACAAAGGTTTCCAGTTATTTAATTCAATGCCTCAAGATATAAAAAACGAAAGAAATTTGGCCATATTCAAAAGAAAAATCGTAAGCTTCGTAAGATGTAATTTTCCACATAGTATGTAAGTTATTTATCTTAGTAAGTTAGTATATAATAATCTTGTAATTTTTTAAAAATGAATTTTAAATAGTGGATAATCCGCTAAATATACGAAACAAACAAAAAAGCAATCTTTTTCTTTGAGTTTGACAACTGGTTGAGTTTGTTTACGTTTTCGGAAAATATTTTAACCGCGGCGAATATTTCGTATTAAATTTAACCAGTGAATGGAAAACGAGTAGAAAAGTGTTGAAGGATAGCTAGTACAAAGCACGTAGGATATGGAATTAAATCAAATAATTTTCATAGCTTGGAGCCAAAAGCCGAAATGCACAATTTCGAGGTTCAGTTTCTACTGTAGTCGCACAGATCTTTCCTGAAGATATATACCTAACTACCTACATTTAATACCTACCTGTTTAGAATCTAAAAAAGTGCTGGAAATGTTCATTCTTAACAGCAACTCAACAAAAACATTAAGGATGTTTGCATTTGTTACCATGAACCCAAACGAGAGTAGGTAGGTAATTAAATAAAATATCTTGTTAAAAGAATTGCTATCTGCAAATCATGATAATCGACTTAAAATCCAACATAGCACGCATTACGCCATATGTTTAAGTTTTTATCTAAAACCTTAACATATAAAACTCAAAACCATCAGTTTATAGCTAGGTACGTACCTACACATAAGTTATTTGCTATTGTAGGTACCTACCTATAAAAGCTGGCTTCCTAAATTTACAAACTTAAATTTTCAGTAATGAAAACAATCTTTTTCTTATCAAAGAGGTAGGTACAAAAATTAATTGGAACGAATCAGAGACCACGTTTTTGTTTTTTGTTTGTTTTTATAGTGACAGCAAGTGTTTCAACTTTCAATCGGTTGTCGCGGCACACAACCAGCATGCTATGTGTGTATCGCTACATGTGTGTGCTTGTGTATGTGAAAGTCTAAAAATAAAATCCACGACGAGGCAATTTCAAGCAGATAAATAAGCTAAGAAAAATGGCGTGAGTTAAGAAAGAAGTGTGTTTTTTTTTCTTCATTTTTGTTCTCTCTTTATTTGTGCCCCCATCCGTCGCAGATGTTTTAAAAATGTTTGGGTAATTGTTGTGATATGCCACTCCACGTTGGGTCCGATAAGGTTTTTTTTTTTCAAGGAAACCTGAACGCATAGGTATGACCTCCATAAATACCTACTCGAATTTGATTTTGGGCAGGTTTTAGACTTTTTTTAAGGCATCTCAATTCAAAAAAGTAAGACTTTTTATTAAATTGTGTAAACAAAAGTGCATACCTACATACTGGTGCCGCCTGCAAAATGGTAAGGTTTGGTATAAATACCAAACATGCACATCTGTACATTAAAATTCCCTTTCATATTCTTCTCTCATGTCAAACCTTTTGCACTCTCTTCTGAGAACCACTTTGCATAACCTAAAGGCTACAGCGCTGTAGCACTTGCCTAGATATATCCTATCACGTCCCTTCTCTATCACACTTTCGCATCTGCAAAGGGGGGAGCTGTGGAAAATTTTTAAGACGCAATTTCAGATCGCCCCCCTCTTTCACCACCCTGCTGTGCCGTGTGTCTAGTAATAAAACGGTTTATTTATGTATGTGCCGAAATTTCAACGAAAAAATAAAAAAAAAATTCTACCAGATAAGACATAAGCAGAATGATGATAAACATACTAAAAGTAGGTTAATTAGCCGTGGCATTTAAAAATAAAAAGAAACGAAAACAATATTAGAAGAAGAAATACCTACCTACGATTTTTGAAATGGTGCGTAGCTTATTTATGTTTTGTGGTATAAATTTATTTTGGTTTTGCACGACACGAGATTTCATAAAATCGAAGGCTATTTAGATACGAAAAAAGGCGGCATCGTGTTGACAATTTATGCTGCTATTGTTGTTTTCTAAATTCAGATTATGGATTATTGTATAGGTACCTAGTGCGGCAGACATGACTGACAGTTGCGTTAACATTTAAAAGAAACCAAGTAGGTAGGTACCTAGGTACAATGTGATCTTATTAATCTAATATTTATTTGGTCCTTATTATGTCTCTTTGACCATTAATATAGGCAAGGGGGTTCTGCTCTTGTGGGGCGCAAGCCAAATGTCTTTGGTAGTTGTTTTTGACAATTATCTACATAGGTACAACACATCAGCGCTCTTGTCAACCAGAAACCATTTTTCGAATTGCCTGTTACCTACTTACAGTCTTACATTTCATAACAACAATGCAAATTGACCAACTCACTGTGTCCTTATACATACTCGTACCTACAAAACACATTTTTTCCAATAAAAAAAATGTCTATTTACAAGACAAGTCACGCACACACGGGCACCATACCACTTGCCATAGAGATGGATCATGGATGCAGTGTTGCCAGCCGCTTTAAGTGAAATTCCCCATTACAGACCATAGAATTCCCCTTTTTCCCCATTTTTTTTAGTAACATTCCCCAAAAATTCCCCACTAATTAGTATAAGTATAAAAAATTAAAAACGAAAGATAAAAGCTATTTTGTAGTTTTTTATTGAAGAAAAAAAAATAAGTTGCAAAAATTCACGATTAAAAAAACGTTTTTTAAGAAACATTATTGAAAAGAAGAAAAACATTCAAGGGATATTAATTATGTTTAAATTATTTATATATAGAATTATCAAAAAAAGGGAAATATTCGGCAGTGGGTTTGAAATTGAAGCCCTCCGCATTTCTATTCCTGCACCCTGATCTTATAAAACATGTAGCGTTTAAAGAGGTTTCACCCAACCGATTTATTTTTTTTACTTTGACAAAAACAAGCGCTCAGCGTCTCAATCCCAATCAAGAATCAGGACAAAGAACAAGATACTTAACGAGTTTGTGACAGATTGAGATTAATTTTTTGATTTCCCCACAGTTTGTGCTAGGGGAGAGAAGATTCCCCTTTTCCCCTTTCATCAAATTTTGGACCGAAATTCCCCACGAAAAGGGGAATTCCCCACGAACTGGCAACACTGCATGGATGTAGTCAGGTTGGTGCTTTTTTTTTCGTATACCTCTGTCAGAATCTTTGGTAGTTTAAAAGCATACAAAACAAGTCAAGTTGGAATAAAATCCGACCCGCAGAAGTCACGTCAAAACAACACCAACACTTGGGTAAATAAACAACACACGTCTACATTTGCAAATTTATACATAAATTTCGTTCTCTTAACTCTTATGCTTTTCATTTATTACCAAATGCTTATGGTGGTTGCTTAATGCTGGGCTGGGTGGGTACTTCAAGTTTGTAATTTTTCAGCGACGCAATTTCTTAACATGCTTTAAAAGGCGTGTGTATTGGTTTTGCTGGAACTTTTTTCCACTTAGGTTTCGTTATCGTTTCTATCTTATCAGTTGCCGAACGCCTAGTATTTGCGTTTAGGATAGCATCTAGTCCAGACCAATCTAGTCGACTTAAGAATGTGCCTTATTTACCTCCTGCAGTTGTGTCAGTAACTGGGGACGTTCAAGTATCTAGTTTAGTAAGTCTGACAGCTGACGGACTTGATGTATCTCAGTTTTGATAGGCCTGGATCGGTCACATGGGCAGCTGTTGCAGTTGACGTTTATGGAGGGGTAGCCGACGAATCTAGTCAAGAAATTCGTGACTGAGTACTAAGTTGACAGTTCGCATATGTGGCTGACGTAGGAAAAGTGACGTTCCCGACCAATCTAGTTTTTGCGTTCAGGTTACATCTATTCCAGACCAATCTAGTCCATGACAAATAGATTTTTTCTTGACAACTGTGTCATTAACTGCCAAAACAATATCCATGTCACTGTCACTGACATTTAGAAACAAAACTTTAATTGTTCTGTCAAAAGTTTGCATCCTAACAAAAATAAAAAGTTAACAAAGTTCAGAAATGCAAAGAAGATGAGCATTTATCAAATATTGCCTGGCCATGAATAAATGTGCAGTTTTGTGGTCAATCTTAAAACAAACAAGATATGAGCAGTTACGTACGTCCAAGGCGTGCACTTTATTCTATTTACTTTAAAATTCAAAACATTCTGTACTACTGCGCATACACCGGGTAGAAAGACAAGAAAAAAAAGTGCCTTGGCTTGGACTTGTTTTCAATAAAAAAAAGAAGAAGCAAAATAAATACTGATGATGATAAAGAAAAGGAGAAGAAAAGAGAATATCAGCAAAACAACAATTTTACCGGCTGTGTTTTGTTGGGAATTGCGATTAAATATAATGAATTGTGATGATGAATGCGAATTTTGGGGAATGAAAGGGGATCGTTACATTTTTGCTCTTTTCATTGTTGCCTTCGTATATACCTACGTACATAAAAATGTAATTTATTTTGATAGGATAGTATGTATGTATTCCTATATCGACCGACCATTCGATTATTTTTTTCATTCGAGAAAAATTGTGTCTTTCATTATTTATTTATGTAGGTAGGTACCTATACCGATGTACTTTACGTACATATGTTGGTTGTATTTCTTGTCATACCTTGGATTTATTTTTTGACAGCAACCTTGAACTTGAACGAGTGCAAACTTTGTAATTTTAGCGCCGCACATGTCTGGAATTCTGTTGGCTGAAATTTGAGGTGGGGTATGATGGTTTTATTATGTTGTTGTGACTTTTGCGTCTAAAAGTAGCCAATGTACTAGAATATATACGCACCTATGTAATCAAGTGTTGACAAAGTTACCAGATAAAAAGAAAACTGGATTCGAATAGTCCTTCGGTCGTTTCAGCTGTAAATCAAACAGTTTGTCAGACAGCTGTCAATGTCAATAATACAATTCAACAAGAATCATTTTGAATTGAAGTTTTTGTTACTGACGTAGCTGAATCCACCGAAGAAGCTGCTAAAATACCTAGTAAGCATTTTAAAAAATTGCTTCTTTATTTTCATTTGAAATTTGTTATTTAATTCATACAGAATTTTATTCGTTCCATCATTTCACATGATCGAGAGGTTTCCGGCATTTTAACGGCTACCCACAGACATTAAGTTCGTATAGGTATACCTAGAAGGGTCAATTTGCGTGCGCAAATGCACTAAGCAGGCAGTTGCAGCATTCGATAACAACTATAGGGCGTCAAAATGACAGTGGAGGGGAGAAATTCTCTCTCAGAGAGGGAAACTTACGCAAAAGTTAAGGAACGCTTTTGTAAACTGTGAAAAATGACAGATAGTTCATAAAACCAAATAGAACAACAAGCCAAATAGAACAACAAATGCAAATCAGCTGTCAATTTACAGGCGACTGACAGTTGTTTCAATGGGGACGTTCGGATACCTAGTTTGTGTAAAACGTTAACTAGATTTGTCTGGACAAGTTATATACGTACGCGTGAACTAAATCAGTTTAGTTGTTGCTGTAAACATGTAGGTAGTTTATTTTTGAATTTTAAGACTTTAAAATGTCAACAGAGTACGCAGAGAGGATTTTCTTGACTAGATTTGCCGGCTACCCCCCCATAAACGTCAACTGCAAAAACTACTCATGTGAGAAATCTGGGCCAATAAAAACTCAAACACATCTTGTCAGTCAGCTGTCAGACTTACTAAACTAGGTACCTATCCGAACGTCCACAATTCTTACGCAAAGAAATTTGTTGAGTAAAAACTAGTCGGCGCAGTGGCTTAGTGGTAGTGTGTTGGGCTACTAAGCGAGGGGCTCAGGTTCGAATCCCGAGAGGGCCAAATTACACCTTAAGGTTTTTTCTTTTCCCACTGCGCCACCTCTCGCGAACGTCTGACAAACATCCGAGAGTAAAACTGTCATGAATGAGCTTCTCAATTAGCCGTTTGGACTCGGCGTAAAATTGTAGATCCCTTCCATTCGTCCCAAAAATTGAAAACCCACACAAAGCGAATGGTTGCGAGAAGCTAGGCCTTGGGTCCCATAGACCTGTCGCGCCAAAATATTTATTTATTTTATAAAAGTAAAGGAACAGACCTATGCCATTTGACATCTACCAGGTTACTTGCTTTTGCTTTTTTGTTTATTTATACGGAGGTAAATATTTATAGTATTGGCAGTTACAGCAAGTTCGCATCGGCTTCTTGCTCCAACTATTTTTACCTGACTTGGGGTTGCCTATGTAAAACAAAATGTGAGTTTTTCGTATGAGCGCGGAAGAACTGTCATGCTTAAAATGTTTAGTAAGTCTACCAACAAGATTCCAAGTTATTCAAAATAACACATCTGACAATGTGCACAAAACTAAATCTTAATTTAAATAAATTTTCACCGTACTGATAATCGTGTTTGCATTATTCGTTGCCCCACAATAACAACGTAATTATTATTTGCTGACGTTTTCATCACATTTTGTCCTTAATCCAAACAAATTTGAGTCTTTCTTTCTTTCCATTGAAACAAAGAGAACCAGTTTATTCTGGATACCTACGAGTGCACACCACTCTTCGTGTAAATCCTTTCAAATTACGAATTCCGTCAGCGATTTTATACATTTACTCGCTTCTTCTTGATCCACCACAATGCGCAGAGAACAACAACTGCAGCCAACGACGGCGCGGCGGTGACAAAGTGTCCATTAATTATAATTTCCACACGAATTAACATATTGCAACTCTCCTCTTGACCACAATACGTGAACAAAACAACAAATACTTGTTGTGCCTGGACAATGCACCTTTTCATGCTGAACACTCATGCACCCAGACAGCCAGCCCCAAATGGTGGCAGTGAACGCGTTCGAGGTTCTGCGGTTGTGTCGATTTCTAGCACGAAACAAATGAGTTCCATGATGTGATTTTCAGTGCGCACACATATTCGCATTAGAGCGACAAAACGATAGGATACAATGTCAACATCATTGTTCCTCTAATAATGCCGCCTCTGACGTGGTTTCTTTATGAAATTCAATCTGTTCGTGCTAGGATAAGATTACTATCCCTCAATTCAGTTGAATGATCTTGTAAACACTCTATATAGACGTAGGTCAACAACACACCACAGGCACGTAGTATACTAATCAAAGTTTTCTTTTCCTTACAGCATTGGCTCCATAAAGCCACATCCACAAGCAGATTTAAGGTCCGGAGAAGAAGACGTTAGAAGGCAGCAGAATTTAGCCGAAACCAAACGCGCTCTTCATAGAACCAAAAATCTTCTCTCCTACGCCTTAAAGAAAGTTCCGAATAAAAATAAACAAAAAAAACACCAACAATTATCACTATGGAATGCGAAGCTATAGCGTCTCAGAATGAAGTCGAGTCTCGAGAGAGCTCGGTCGAACGAGAACTCAATGGAACCGATGCCGCTGAAGGAACGGACTCTGTCCCAACTCTGAATGGAATGAAAAAGCCTTTGCCTGTCGATACTCACGAAACTCGTATCAAACGCAAGGCCAAGCGACTCATCAAACAGAACGGTCGGGATGGTGTCGCAAATCCCAACGGAGTTGTTGGTTATGTGGTTCCACAGCGGCGGTGGAAAAACAGTCGAAAACCACGCAATGGTCACGGTCGAGGTCTTCCGAAAAAGGGCGGTGCCGGCGGCAAAGGTGTTTGGGGCCTACTCGGCTCTGAAATGCTAGAGGAAGAGTACGAGGATCAGGACGACCCCAACTATGACAGTGAATGTAACGACAAGAATGTGGAACTGCGGGAGGTGATACCCGACATTTCATCAGAGGAGTTCTTCAAACTGGCCGAACCCATTGTTCTGGAGTACTATGAGCATGGCGATACCCATGAGGTGGCTTTAAGCTTCGATGAAATCCTTATTGGACCCCTGAGGCCATACGTCACGAGTGTGGTGGTGCAAATCTCCATGGACCACAAGGACTCACAGCGCGAAATGACATCGGTGTTGATCTCGGATTTGTATGGACGAGTCATCACCAGTAAGGACATTGAAAAGGGCTTTGACATCCTGCAGGAGAATTTGCCCGACTTGATTCTGGACACACCAGAAGCGCCGCATATTTTAGGTAAGTTGTTTAAGAATCATATTTCCCTTTCACACAGCTTTTTGACTATTTGTGTGTGTTTCCATTAATAGCCAACTATATGGCACGAGCAGTTGCCGATGACTGCATCCCACCAAAGTACATAACTAAACCAGTCGACATAAGTGCCATGAATGAGCATGCAGTGGCGGCTGTTAAGCGGGCCGATACGTTGCTTCACATGAAGCAGGGCTTGGCCCACTTGGACAATGTCTGGGGTATGGGTGGACCGTTGAGACCGGTTAAATTCATTACCAGGGAGATGACACTGTTGTTGAAGGAGTATTTGTCGTCTCGTGATATTCAGGAGGCGCATCGCTGTCTACGCGCGCTGGAAGTTCCTCATTTCCATCACGAATTGATCTACGAGGTGAGTTCAAATACTGGCGGTGGGGTGTTGGCTTTTTTTTTACAAATATGTTTTTATTTTTTTTTAGGCAATTGTCATGGCAATGGAGGCGTGTAGCGCGAGTGTTGAAGAGGCAGTGTGTGAACTATTTAAGTCGTTGGATCAGGCATGTTTGGTCTTGCCAGCTACTATGGAACAGGTGAGTTATCAGATGGTGGTGTTTTGCGTCGGCATGGTTTTGTGTGGTTCAAAAGAAAATTACTTTAGTAAATTCGGTTTTCAAGGCCTTCTCCCCAGACCTTGGAAAATTCGTTTTGACTTTACATTTTAACGACTGATTTATGTATAAGCAACAGCTTACATCAGATTATTTCTGATTACTCTCCTACGTACCTACGCGGTAACTTTTGAAGAATGTGTTCTAAAAAGCTTATTTATTTAACGCGCATTACTCTTTGCCAAAGAACGGATAGCAAAGCTGTGTCGAAACTCTTTCAACTGGTTGCGGATAATAGCATGATAAAGGTAATATCTGCCCCAGGTGCAAAGGTGCGGCTCGCTTGTATTAAGCATACCATTTTCAACAACTTTTAATTACATTGTGCCACATAATCAGAGAGTGGTCACGCTTTAACCACAATTAATTCTAAATAATAAAAAGAGCCTTCATAATTTGGTGTCTAATGTTTCTGCTTTGTGTCTTTTTTTAATTCTTTTTAAACAGGGCTTCCAACGCGTCTTTGATGACATGGCTGATATTGTATTGGACGTTCCGTTGGCGTACATTATATTAGATCGCTTTTTGGAACGTTGCAGCAATGCTGGATTTCTTACTGATAAAATTATTATTAATATGCCCTCTCGGTGAGTATTATTTATTATATTGTTTGTTAATTTCATAAATTATCTTATCTAGCGTCTTTGATGGCACTTTAAAAAGGCGCAGGAGGAGTGTGGCATTAATTAATAAAATTAAATGGACGGGTTTTGCGATAGTAAAAACAAATTCAACTTATCATGTGCTATTTATAGTCAAGTGGAGAGAGTTTGTTTATTATTGTTGGAGTTTGATCACGTGTTTCAAGCGAATGTAAATCTGCTTTAGTTTGATAGTGCTGTAATTGCAATAGTTTTGTTTAGCATCTTGATGAGTAGTAAGCTTGTTCAATTGAGTGCTGAAGAGTGAGTGTTTGTGGTTTCAAATCCCACTTGCTCGCCCAAGATCTTGTTTAACTTGATCGCGATTATTATGTAGAGATCGAATGGAAGACCTTCGACAATATTTTTTTACGATGAACGATAGCATGACAAGCTCTTGGGCAAGGTGAGGTTAGGTTGTGCGGAAAGTGCGGAATTTTTTTTAACCTCTTTTTAAGCCTCTTCTGACGTAAAAAATTAACGAACCTGCGCCTATGGTTAATATTAAACAAACCACCAATGCCTGCCAAACACAGCAAGGCTTACGGGATACAAAAATCGAGACTCTACGTCTCATCACTGTCACTACCGGTCACTGTATCTTAGGCAGCCATACGCAATGACACTTTTTTCAACTAACTAACATCTAGTTTATTCTATTAGTGTTTCAAATAAACAACTGACTTAGATAAACTCAAACGGCCTTACTAATAATCAAACACTAATGTCGACTATTAGTTGACTGCCAGTTTAAATAAAAATGTACAGCATTTTTGAGATGGTACCAATAAACAATTTAACCTCCAGCTTTACTAGTACGAAGACTTTCTGTTGAATCTATTACAAATTTGCTGTCAACCGTTGTCAGTTATCAGATGGCAAATCATTTGTTTTTGTTTTCATGCAATAAGTTTTGTTTTTCAAAAAATTTAATAAAGATTGAGAATGAATTCAAGTCGAGACGAAGATATTTTTATGGACCTTATATCTGTTGAAGAATCGGCAACCTCTCAAAGGATAAAATATATGACGAACGAGAGTTCTTTTGCCACTATAGGTTTGTTTATTATTGGTGGAGTGTAGTATCTGGTAAAAAGTGTGCTACATTGTGGAAATCGCAAGGGAAGAATTTGTTCCACGGACAAATCGCGGAGGAGCACTTTTGGTGGAAACATTAGTATTAGTTGCAATACGATACCTAGGGAAAGGATCCTATCAAAACGATCAAATCAGTTCGTTGTGTCAGATCTAGGTTCTGTTCATTGGACTGGTGTTGCCAATTTGTTTCAAGTGTCTACGTGTGGATAAAGGATATTATGCTCCTATTGTTTAATACGGTATTTTAATTTATTTGGTCGTTTCATTTCATTTATTTTCATTTTCGGCTTTTCTTATAGAGAATAGTAAATATTAACTGAAACATCAATTTGCAATAATTATTTTTTCACTTAAGCGGAATTTTCTTTTAAGCGAATTTCGGATATTTTGAAAAACAAAATCATTTAACAGGAGCTCAGACGAAAACTAAACCCGATTTCACTTATGTATTCAGCTTAAATATAAAAAAAACACATTTATTTCTAATAGGTATGTCAAGATTTTATAAAATAAAACTCAAAACAAAACGAGACATCGAAAATGTGTAAATAGAGTAAAACAAATAAACGAATTGACTTCAGTTGTTATATTTTTGATTAAATGAATTAATAATTTATGTTGTACAGTTTATTTTTTCATCAGTTAACCAGGCTTTTCAGTTAAGCGGAGTATTTCGCACGAAGATTGTGAAAAAATGCTTCGTGACAAATAACGCTTTGCTTAGATAATCGAGTTTAACTACCTCCGTATTAATAAACGTTTTGAAAAAGTTGTTAACCGGTTGCAGAAGAGTTTCATCAAAATTGTCGGGACATATTCGTTTAGGTATATGTGTTTTTAAAATGTTACATTTGGGTACAGTTTTTGCATTCTCTCTTTTCTTTTGGTTTTCTTTTGCTACTTTTTTTGCATTGTACATTAAATATGAATGTTTCCATTGGCCAAATCAATACATTTCATTTGAATTTGCACTCATAATTTGATATTTTTCGATCACGTAGCACAAAATGTCATTTCAATCTGACATTTTGCTTGTGTGTGTTGGTGAATTCAGGGCACTTCTTTCGTGTTGAGAATTGACCTGGAAGTGCACTTTCTTTTTCAATGAAACATGAAAAACATAGAAAGAGCACTTTTAGATTTGCTCTTTTCATAGAAAGGGCAATTCTTTTGTTTAATCGAAAACGCCATTACACAGTTTTATTTAATTATATCAAAAATTGTAGTTACTTGAAGTTCGCGATTGACACTTCTTGCTCCTAAGATATAATACCATATTTTGATTTACTACTAAAATTTGAGTATGCATGGCAACATTCCTTTGCAGAACGAGTTGTGACAGAGTAATAATTAGGGTTAGTGTACGACATAAACATGGCTTTCTGACCATTAATATTTAACCCTACAGTTAGGGATAACCTGGCGACTAAATTCGTTTATTGGTAAAGCGATTTTGGAAAGTCTGGAGTCTTTGCGTTAACTGCCAGACTAAATTTGATTATTGGTAAGGCCGAAACAATTTGCACCCAAAGTATAAAACGACTCGTCCTACCGCCGCCCTTGTATCCACAAATTTAATCGTACAAATAACAACATAAACATAATTTCATACTTACTTACACTCTATAAATTACAGTATCTCTGATGGTCTGTTAAATAACAATCTTATCACGTGCTTATAACAAAAAATGTCGCTACAAACATTGACACCTCTTCGAAACGAACTTGTATTATCTAAGCAGAGATTAATCGCCGTAATTTATTGGCGCGATATCAGCAGTATATTATAGCTTCCATATAGTTAGGTACAATTGTTTGTTTTAAACGAAAAATTAACTCACTACAGGTTTCCGTGAATTATAAAATGTGTACAACAACATTGAACCTTCATTTATATTATTTCCTAATCGAATTATTTTTATACATTGCGCCAACGTAAATATAGGCGTCTAAGCTAAATGCGGCAGCTTCCTATATACATCTACAACACCACGCAAAGTTGGCCAAAACAAAATTACGTGTTTATAAATAAACATTGCCAATATGACATGACACACGAGTGTCGACTCGGCTTCTCTTACCGTAATGCATTATCCTACGCAGTAGATTTTATTGTGATACATTTTTATATCTCGCTAATTTAACAGAGAAACTTAAATAATAGACAGGCAAGTTAACGTGCACTATTATGACACTGCAGTGGTATATAGTGCGCAATTTGTAAAAAGCTTACCAATCGGCTTTGTTCAATAACTTTGTGTATTTATCGCTATTGAATGGAAGTTCGTTCACCCCTTGGAATATGCCTTTTTGTTTTTGTTTTTTTTTGTGTTAGAAACACTCATTTGTTGTAATAATTATCAACTGCATTGTGAGTCAACCACATGGGTGCGTTTTCATGACTTGCTGCGCGGCTAGGGCTACTACAAACTACCAAATCATACACAACTTCTCTTGTAGAGCGGAAAGAACCAGTTTTTCTCTATTTAATTTAACTTGCGATTTTCTAAGATATTGAGAAATACACACCAACTTAGTCTTTGTGGCGGCTGGTAAGTTTACTCAACCGCGAATAGGTTTTGCTTTCATGAACCTTGTTTCAGGTAAAGTTTGCTTCAATAAACTCAGAATCTGGGGAATTGTGTTGGTGGATAAATAATGCCGCGAGTTCAGAGTTTATGCGCGTCTAGTCTTTCGATTGGAAAGGCGCTTAAATTTGTTTGCACCAAAGGGCAAAGTTAATGTGAGTCTTTGATTTTAGTGCGTACATGCACGTTTCATAAATGGAAAGATTCAGCAATGGCTTAAGAAGAAAAGGCAACCCAAGAGCAAAAACGACAGTCCTTCGATTTGGACTCGAGTGTGCTGCAGGAGTCTAAAATTTATAAACGGTTCTCTGCAAAGACTCATTTGATTTCTCTACACAAATTGTACGAGCAGCGTTAGGGTAAACAGAGTTAAATCAATCTTTCAACGCAGGTGTTGGATTCGTCAGTCGTGCGTTGATTCACCTCTTCTTTTTATTATTAGTACAACCGTAACGTAGTTTGGATCGAATTAGGAGACACGGATGAAGTTAACAAGAACAAATCTGGAGCACCTAATGTCTGTTGAAGGCACTCTAAATATTACTGGAAATCCCAAAATACACGATCCAAGGAAGAAATAATGCTGATTTTAATGCAGAAATTGCTAAACTAAATCATTTTGAGACCTTTGGTGAAATGAGCATATTTCATTGCAAAAAATGGCAGTAGGTACCTATACACAAAGTACATAAACGACTTTATTTTGAAGTCACATTAAAAGGAATCCAAGATGTTCTCGCTGTTTCAGTCAGTTCAAATCAGTTCACAATGAATAGATAAACATTCTGCAAAAAATCTGGAACGGCAAACGTACTCTTTTTCACATTACCTGTCAAATCATCGTATGTGACAGACCTTAGTCAATTATGCAATTCACCAGTTGACTAATGCGGTAACTCGGTCTCAAGTGCGTCTAGTATCCCCTATGACCAATTGTTTAATCAATGTTTTAAAGTTTATTGCAATAGAAAATATTTTTCAACATATACATTTTCCTTTATATTGCACATACGACATACCTATACACAGGTCACCTTTGTGTATGCTGTTCATAAAACGTTTGCTACATACAAAAAACCAAAACAAACAAGCTTTACTCACTGCATGGGCAAAATACATACATATTTCAAAACTTTTAAAGCTAACCACTACAATAGCGCAAATACCAAAAACAGCACATGAACCACAGTGCAGTGCATGCGATATACAAAAGCGATCTTGAACTGAATTCAGGTTGTTGCTCTCTCTACCGGCACTATTTATATGCATGCATGTATTTCTCAGCTACATAGGTGCGTGACAGCGCCAGCAATAAGTACTCCCTCGGTGGGCTGTTGGAAATTATTTAAAAATAAAAAAAAACACAAGGTAGGTCTAGTAGCTCCAACTAGAACTGAAACAAAATTAAAAATAATCCTTGGAGGTTGCCTTTTTCCCTCATAATAACAAAATACGTATCACAACGAAAGAAGGCACGTTCAGTCTTTATTCAGTGGTGGGTGACATTTTCAGTAACACGTAATCCGCACACGCACCAGGCGCACGCAATGGAAAACTGAAAAATTTCCATGACAGATTGTCAAATCTTACTTGAAATGTGGCGGCGGCGGGCCGGGCGGTTGGTTACACAAATAGACTATCATTGCGCCCGCCTACACTCAACTGTGTTTGATGTCTAGCACTAGCTGATAGAACCTTCTTTCGTCCATTGTTCTGTTGTCATTGTCAATTGTTCGCTCGCATGCGGTAGAAGTTTGTTTTGTTTAAACTAAATTTCACTTGCTTTTGTTTTTGGAGCCGGTTTCTTTTTTTTTCTTTGCTCATTGTAGATGTATGCGAATGTAGATGATTTGTTTGGGCGCCAAATAACACGAAACTATTTTTTGACCTTGCGCAACTACTACGCATTTGGGTATAGAACACAAATGTAGTTGAATGATTTCTTTTTTTTGCGTCAATTGAATTTGGGACATGGGGGAGAAAACTTAGCTTTTTTAAAATGACCTTCTGCTGGTTTGCGTGTAAGAGTTGTTACTTGTTACCCCTTATCTCTACAATGCACGGTGATAAAACTCTGTCAGTCGACCCATTTTCCTAGAGATTGTACATAAACAAGCTTCAATTTCATAAGGTGCTTTACAAAAAACCCGTATCCCTTCGACAGTGCAACTTGATATGTCTATTGATTGGAAAATTTGATCGAATGGGTGTCAAATGACATAACATATTTCAATAGCCGTCAATAAAAAGGCATGTGGCCAGAAATGATTTACAGCTGAAATTGGATATTATGTTGGCCTATTGAGCAACAGGGTTCAGGTTTAGCCCTGAATTTTTCTCTTCTGTTGCAGCTGGCTAAACCCAGACAAACATTATTTGTTGTTCTACTACGCGAACGCTTCTCAATGAATTCAAGACATAAAATTGTGGGTCGCTTTAATATTTTCTAAAAATATGTAATTACAATAATTACAGCTGTCTTGACTGACTTGATGTTTTAATTTTATTGACTCATATTGGTTACGCGAATAGTTTCTTTTTTCAGTTGACTATGAAAGGGAAACTGAAAAATTTAGTCGAGAAAATCCTGGGGTGTCAGCACGTAACTTGATACAATCGAGTTCAGTCGATACAATCGAGCTCTGGCAGCACCTAATTTGTTTCAATCGATTGTCTTAAACCGATTATCCTCGATTGAAACAAATTAGGTGCTGCCAGAGCTCGATTGTATCGACTGAACTCGATTGTATCAAGTTACGTGCTGACACCCCAGGCAACTCAAAAGATGCATATTATTAATTTTATTGATTGAAGGAGTGTACGATGCATCTAATCATATGAATTATGAAGTCGTTTGCAAATGGTTACCAATTTGCGTCAGCCGTTAACACTCGTATGTATTAATCGTTTTAACTCGCGTTATTTGTTTTCATCCGGAGATCTTTAAACTCGCAGCTGTTTCGATATGGCGAATGCTTATCGCGCTGTCTACGTTCCAATTTTTTTTATTTATTTTATTGCCAGACCTGCTCCACACGTTTTTGCTTTAATTTAATTTCCTTTATTGCGTTTTTAGCAAATAATCTTGATAAATTCAATTTGACCTTCCGCTTTGAAATTGTCGACTGCGTTTTCTATACAGAAAATATCAATTTCGCCGGTTCGCTTGTAATAATATTGTTTAAATGCTTTCACTTTCTATGAGCTCAGCTACTTGTTTGATTCATTTATTCCCTCCCCCTGTTTCCTTCGCTAATGGAGAAAAGAAAACAGCAAATGTGGCAAAGAATAGATAGACTATCAAATGCTTGTATTGCATAACCACAAGTCAACAATACCGGGTATAGAATGGAAGAGCACTAATAACAACAATGCCTTAAAGGGGTGTTGGCGGAGCGATAACAGACAGTCTCGGCTATTATGTGGACTATTTGATTTGAATTAGCATATTGATAAATACATATATACATTTTTGAATTCGCAAATATAGCAGTTTGATCTTGTGTTTGAAACTAACACATTTGTATTCAGTTAATTCAGCAATTTGTATGATTATTTCTGGAGTATTTTTTCATACGCATTTGTTTAGTAATGGCACGTCCTTAGACCCTTGAAAGTGCATTTTTTGGGTTCGCGAATTGACAGCTTGTGCTATCTACAACTGCTGGAAGGTCAATTCTCTTGTGGCGCATGATTTGTAAATGCACAATTAGGTATATTGTTGGGTAGTAGGGCACCACAATGTTGACAAAATCTTACATTTCTCTGAATTTGTAAAGAGCATATTGGAGGTAAACAAGCTGCCCCAAAAATCCATCCAGAAACCAGAGTTTATCAAACAAACATGTTTATGGTTCTTTAGTTCCGCCAATAAACCGTAAGATTAGATAAGATAATCGATGGGGTTTTGCCAACAGCCATATCATAATAAATCCAACTAACTAATAACTAATCGCTATCTTATTTTTCTTTCTATTTACAGAGGACGTAAACGTTTTGTCTCCGAAGGAGACGGTGGCCATATCAAACCACAAACAATTCCAATTCGTGACTAAACTTTATGAGAATGGAAGATTGATCTCGTTTTCTTTGATTTTTGTTTGTTTTATTGAGAAGAGAAAATATGATAACCCCCTACCACCACCAACTACTACTATCATAAACATCCTACACCCTACATGAAGGAGGAAAACTTAAAACCCATATAAACTATATTATAATAAAAAATACAAAGGAAACAACAACAGCAATAAGACAGAATACGATATTATTAATAATCAACTTTATTAAAACATTTTTAACAATTTAAAAAAAAAAACACATTTATAAAAATTATGTAACGATTTACATAAGAGACAGTTTTTGAACAAAAAGAAAACGAACATGACGCAAGAAGACTATGAACACACATAACTAACATAAAAATTGTAACAGCGAATTTCATTTTTCTTTCAAATATTTGTCCGTTCTTAAAAATAGTCAAACATTTTCCAATAACTTAGTTTTAACAATTTTTTTTCTTTGCACTGTTTAATGAATCAACTTGAATGTAAGGATCAATATTTTCGTTTACAATTTTCACACTTTGAATTTATTCCTTTGATTTTTTTTCTTTAACAATATTTGGCACGAAGCAAGAACTGTATAAAAGGTATTTTAAATAATTATTTTACGAGGTTAATATGTTACCAACAAATGATTTAAAAAAGTTTCATCGATTGAACAAAGTTGCAAATTTTAAAACAAACAAAAAGTTAATAAACAAAAATTATTATATATAAAAGAAACAATAAACTGCTATTAATATAACATTTACTTACTTTATATACAAAACAAACAAAAAGTAATATTACTGTAATTATAATTATTAAATGTTAAGGATTAAAAGAAAACAAATAATAAAAAAATAAACAATTTCGAATTTTCTATTGTATTCTTTCTAAATTCGTTGCGATGCAATAGTGTCGGGCAAGTAAATAACTAACTAAACTAATCTGCGCCAGACAACCGTTGAAAAATTAAGCTCAAAAGATAAGCTAGCATTAAAAATGTTGATCTAACTCGGTCTCTCGATTTATTTGTTAGTGCAACAAATTTAAATCAAATCAATCATCAAATTTAAAAGGGGGCCAACTATAGGTCTGTTCCCTAACGATAATGCATTCAAACACATTAGCCAAATTTAGTCAAACTTCGTTCCTTTACGCAAAAGTTGGGCAGAAGAGAGCCACAAAGAGAGAACAAAACATTTCCCCTTCATAAAAAACCTGCAAATAATAGCCCAACAAATTTCTTTGGGCTAGTTTGTTATAACTGACTTTAGCTGTCAAATCCCTTAAAAGTCAATTTGAATTGGCAGTTTTATTTCGGTTTGCTTTGTTAAGTGCTGAAATTTGTTATTAAAAATGGATAAATCAGCAAAAAAAATATATATTAAACTGAATCCGAGTGTTTTCCAACGTCTGCAAACTGGTAATTTTTTTTAAATCCACTGACGTTTATTTTTGAATTTCTCGCATATGTTTTCAACAAACATCATGCCAAATTTTCGTTCCTGTATTTTTTGGTTATATTCTCTTTTTCTGAGAGAATATATCCCCACTCCTTGATATCTGACATTTTGCCGAAATTGGCCCAAAAAGTAAGGGAACAGACCTTATGTAATTCGATTCTATTCGAAATTTTTTCCGATTCTACTTTCAAGTAGAACAGGGGTGACAGCACTCAACTTGGTACAATCGAGTTCAGTCGATACAATCGATCTCTGGCAGCATCTAATTTGTTTCGATCGATATGCGGTATTTGTCAGGCAGCAATCCACACGTACTTCATAAGTCATCATTGCATCCCGAAAAAATTACGGTTTGGTGTAGTTTATGGGTCGGCGGCGTCATTGGGCTGTACTTCTTCAGTGATGATCAAGACCGACACGTTACTGTGAATGGGAATCTCTACCGTTCAATGATAACCGAATATTTTTGGCCCCAATTGGATGATATGGACTTGGAGGACATGTGGTTCCAACAGGACGGCGCCACAAGCCACACAGCGAATGTCACAATCAATTTATTGGAAACCAAGTTTGGAGAACGTGTTATCTCACGAAATGGTCCAGTCGCTTGGCCGCTATTTCCTGTGGGGCTACGTCAAGTCTATGGTCTATGCCAACAAGCCAGCGACAATTGATGAACTTCCTACGAATATCGAACGTGAAATTGCAGCGGTATCGGGCGATTTATGCTTGAAAACCGTCGAAAATTGGGTCCAGCGTCTGGACTTCTGCAAGCGTGCCCGTGGTGGCCATGAAAAAGAAATCGAGTTCCATACATAATTGCATCGAACGTACTTTCACAGGAATAAAGAATTTAATTGATATCCAAAACCGTTTTTGTTTTATTTAAAAAAACTTTTGTAGCCCTCTTATTGAAAAACCCTTTAAATGCGATTGAACCCTTTTTAAACAGTCCCGTCGTTGGGCAATCTTCAAAGAACTACCTGTGAAATGTGAACGAACATTGAAGGATGATTCAACTTAATAAAACATTTATTTTCTTTACTACTATTTTTATTTCACTATCATAATCATAATTATCATTTCACGTTCGCATTCCTGCGGTCATTTGCATATTCGATTGTTTCCTGTAGTGGGTAAACTGCTCCAAATACTGATTTATCGTGTCAATCGGTTCATAAATCTCATTCTGCTTACTCATATGACCCATGTTGCTAATGGACGGAAGAAGAAAGTATACTGGATAGACTATAGGTATACCACTTCCGAGAAATCCCTGTAGTACCTCTCGCATCATTTCCCAACAATTCGATAGCATTACGCACGGTTGGTACTCCATTTCAATAAGTATTCCCTTGAAGTTCTCCATCATGGCTACACTGCCCAATTTGATTACAAAGTCCCCATACTCGAAACGTGACCCTTTCGACTCGATTTTAGTCTGTTTCTTGGACGAGTACACGGATGTCATTTTCAACATCAGCAAATCGAAGAGATTATCTGCCACCAGAGGAATGTGTCGGCTGCCATTGTCCAGAATGGAGAAAGTCGACGCTGGATACTCGGAATTGTGAAGAACATGAACAGTTTTTGCCTGACCGTGAGGTGGTGTTGAGATATAAGTCTCACAATCCACCAGAAAGTGACCAGTCTGTGTTGCACCCAGTGCAAGAAGTCGTTTTGTTAAGAATTCTATTGCTTGCGCGCCACTTTTTCCTTCAGGAACTTGATAAGGTACAAGGACTGTAACTCCCATTGTTTTAACAACAAATAAGCCGATTAAAGCATTCAAATATACAACAAATTATATACCAAAACTAGTTAAATGAACCAAAGAGCCGGCGAAAATGATGCTTTTGAAATGTCAGCAATGACAGTTTCACAAGTGACAGCTATAGTAAATATTTTCTATTTGTTCTTTTATCTGCCATCTGGCGGAGGGTAGAGTTACCATATTAAAATTGGTTACAATGATGACAGTTATTTTTGAAAATCAAGTGCTCGGGGCCTTATCGCAGTTTGGTATTGTTCATGGAATTAGACATACGCTAAAAGTGGAGGATCCTGTATTTACAAAGTGCCTCCATGCTTTTGAATTTGTGTTCTTTTGTATTTTACCTTATCCTGTAAATTCTTCTATCTACTTAACTTCCACAAGTAAATACAAATACAACCTTTTTTGTAGAAAAAGTTTTCAACAATTATTTCTTTATTAACGACTCCTTTTTCTCGGGTGACTTTTTGATAAACGGTTTCTTCAGATCAATTATATCGGTCTTTAACGATCGAAACGACTTCCTTAGGCTTGATGTTACATTTCTCATTTTGCTCTTAGTGCCACCAATCTCACAACTTTGTCTGTGCAGACCATCTACAGCGCCCGTTCCGTCGGTCATTGTGGACAAAGTTGATGACGCCGACGACGAGCTACTATCCTTAGACGTACTGCTACGTAGATATTTCCGATTAAAGTTCATCTGTGGGGTGCCCCACTTTTTCTCGATAAAGGCTTCAAACTCCGGATCAGACGACGATGTCTCTTCGTCCCTCATAAAGTCCTTCTCCTCGTCATTATCCTTGACATGATCCAGAGGTATATCATCGAGTTTACGTGTAAGAATTACGCCAGGGGGTACACTTTTCAAATTGGCTCCTTCAATGTCGGTCTGTTGGAAGTCTATGGGATGTTTCCTGGATGGCTTCTTTGGTGCTTTGCTTTTCTTTGGTGATTTGATTTCGTGAATACGGACACGGAAATTAAGGATCTAAAAGAATATTTATTAGCTCGCTAGATCAAATTTAAAAATATTGCATTTACCTTTTCCTGTCCGATCAATCGTTGCAAGTCTGTTAGAGCTACACAAACGCATGTGCCGTCCAGCAGTATATCCTTGTCGTACTCCGAGTGCACAGGGAAGCGCTGGGTTATCACTAATGCCTCATTCTGCTTATGGTACATTTCCACCTCATAAGCAAAATTTAACTTACGATCACGCACTGTAGATGTAACGGTCATCGTAAATAGGACACGATCCCGATCGTAGATCTGATAAAAGTTAAACATCTCATCGTAGACTTCGAAGACATAGTAACCAGATAACGACTGAAGTCTGCCATTCATATTCCAAACAAGATCTACCTCATTGGTTGTGAAGACACGATTGGCATGCGTCGACTCTAAGTGATCTTTCCAGCCAGCTTCTCGGCCAGTCCAAGTGCAATCGCCCCACACACGTCCCATGAAGCATTTCATTGACTTCCACACGCATTGCTTCTCGTGCCAGTTGAGCAAATCGATTTGCAATCGAACTGTGCAGCCGGCAGCTGCGTTAGTACAACGAAAGTGAGCCTTCGAGCAAAGGGCTTCTAGGGTGAGCGAACGTAATTCGATGAACGGTTCCTGTGGAGAAAAATAAAACATATTGCAATTGGATGGAAATAGTTTCAATTTTTTGTTTTATCATGTGCTTTTGTTGACAAGTGGAGCGGAATGACAATTCTTTATTTATTTTTGCTATGTGATAAGATTACCTACCGATATTAGTACCTAACTAGTCATTTTCTATAAATAGATGCTCCAGTTGAATTATCCTCATAATTAGTTGAATTGGTATTAAATTGATTGATCTACGTGCAACCCCCAGGGCACACTCAGGCTATCGTCAAAGGACGAAAGAGTTTGGTTTAACTGCATACATTATAGTACAGCGATTCGAAAGATTTATCATCCATTCGTTCAGAAATATCGATGGTTATTGTTATTGTTCTTGTTATGAGACAGTCTGCACACTTTACTCAGGCAACTGACGTTTAGATTAAGAGTCCAGGCACTGCGAACGCATTCATTTCGATGTCTGCACCACTGGGTAAGGCTGACATTTTTAACATTTTCGTATAATTCGACCGTATTAAGTATCCTGATTATATTCAACACGCGAACGTACCTAGATACATATCGATGTCACATTTATCAAGAATGCTTCCAATCTAAAACTGTTTATTTTATTTTTGTAGCATGATCATATCATTTGTTAAGTTTTCAAAAAATATACGTCTGTTACGTACGCATGAAAAGTGAGATCAAAATAATATAACAGACTACTATTAGAATTATTTATCAACTTTGCTGTCCTAATGATAAAATCCGCGTTTTGATTTTAAATTAAAAATAATCATGAGTTATTTATAACCCCTAGACGTCACCAATTAGTGTTTGACGTCATTTAGTACCTATTGGCTTATGAAATTCGATTGATGTTTTAAGATTTAAAATAAAAATTTACAATTGAATTATATCATACAATAAAATATGTATTTATACAATATCAACAATTTGGAATGTCAATAAGATTGAGAACATCACTGCACCCAATCGCAATGGCCACATTTAAAAACCTGATAATGTTAAGTCGGCTAGATTGATCTGGACTAGATGTGCCTTGAACGCAAAAACTAGATTGGACAAACTGTCAACTCAGTTCATTTATCGAAATTATCGAATATATTTGTCGGCTACCCCTGCAAAGATGTCAACTGTTCATGTGATTGATGAGCCAGCTGTCAGACTTCAATTAGATAACATTTAACGTCATAAATGTCTTGGACTAAAATTGTTTTTGCTATCAGACACTTTCCAACAGTCTACTGTCAAAAATGTTACAGAAAAAATATGAATTTAAAGCAGATTGACACGGCTGCATTTGAC
This sequence comes from Cheilosia pagana, assembly GCA_936431705.1. Classification (NCBI taxonomy): domain Eukaryota; kingdom Metazoa; phylum Arthropoda; class Insecta; order Diptera; family Syrphidae; genus Cheilosia; species Cheilosia pagana. The sequence continues at coordinate 39,468,406 of OW386168.1, forward strand.
AATCGCAAGCATATAATTGCAGCTCTGGTACAATTGTTGGGAATTGTTGCAACTTAACATGTATGCCAACAGTCGCGATTTTACGTATCGGGAAATTTGTAAGCTACTTTAAAATAACATAAGTATTGTCAATTGACTATTGGGTATTCAAACTGACAACTTTATGGTAACGCATCAACATAGATTTGGATAATATTTATTTGACAGTAGTTGTTGTTGATTTATAAACAAGTAGGGATAACTTTAGATCTGTTGAGTATTCATGAACACTCCCACTATTTGTGAAATCAAAGCGTTAGGTAATTGATGGGTTCTTAAATATTTTAGTGATAGCTTTATGTATGTTCTTGAAATTGACAAATGACAACTAAACCACTTTGATTTATGTAAACACTACCAAACCGAACCAACATTCATAAGACAAAAAGTCGAAAACAAAGCTTAGACTCACCTTGCAAAGTGGACACAACGTCAGCACTGTCGTGCAATTTTGACAAATACTATGACCAGTAGAACATAATCTAATGGGAGCCTTCATCGGTGACGCACATCCTGGACACTTTAACTCCTCAATCAATCGTTCGTAGTGATTTATCGATATACCACCCGCTGATGCGATAGTTGTTGCTGTCGTCGGTGTTGGTGATATTGAATCTGACCTGTCGTCGCTTATGTCAGTTGCCTTGGAGTTCGCTTCAACTGAAGCTTTACAATTACTTGAAGCCTTGGAAGAACTAAAATCACTGGTAGTAGCACCATTGCTTTGCAGGAAAATATTTTTGTCCGCTGACATTTTACGTGCTGGTGACCGCTTTGGTGCGGTTGGTTGCTTTGGTTTGGAAGATTCTACTATTTCTGGTAAAGCACCTGTCTGTTGGGAAACAGGTAGTGATTGTGTAGCCGCAACTGTTATCGGCTTTGATACTGATACTGGTGATACTGCTGATACTGGTGATGGTGCCGAAACTGGTGTTGCTTCTGTTTCGGGCGGTGCGGATTTCGGTGTCGGTGGTGGTGGTGAAGCGGGTAAATCCAAATCAGATGAACTATCAAGCAGCTCTTCGATAGTGCAAATTCTCGCTCTCACACTTTTCACTAGAGACGTGGAAGATAGTTCTTTTGTTGGTTCTGGTAGTAGTACTGGTTTTGATGGTGCTACAGGTGTAGTTGGTGTTTCTAGTACTGGTGATTTCGTAGGTGATTTATCTTGCAGTTCTAAGACATTACAAAGCTCCCTGAATGACTTAATATTACCGTTGTTGTCACTTTTAACGGTTTTCACCACAGTATTTGTGGATGATGACTCCTTCTTTGAGGACGACAAAGAAGATGACTCATTTGTGACACTAGTCAATATACTCGTAGTTGTCTCATTTGTTAGTGGCTTGGTTTCCGTTTTCTGTGCCGGGAAAACATTATTCGTTTCAAAAACTTCAAAACTTTGCTCTTTAACAACTTGACTGAATGTAGCCATATTTTTTATTTTTTATTTTTAATCGTTTCGAATTCAATTTAATTTCGGTATCTTAATATGCTTTAGTGTTCACTTGATATGAAGCCACCTATCGTGTCGCGTCACTTGATTTATTTGAAACGAACTTGTACCGAATGGTTTCGATAACTTAGTAAATTTATTTTAATCTTATCTCACTCCCCCCCATTTCTATAATTTGTTATCTGTTTGCTTAATAACATTTGAATTGTATCTGCAAAATTTGTTAATAAAATGAACGTTCGAACGTGCGAGCCAGTTGACAACACTATTATTGCGAAGACGTCAAGCGATACAGAGATAACATTGTCTTCGATACACAGACTAGAGAGTCAATAAGTAGGTATCTATATAGCGTTGGGCGATTGAAGTGAGTTTACGTACGTCTTGGAAATCAATTAAACGCTGAAGAAGATGTAACGAGAGCTGCATGACGGGGGCACTAGCACTATAAGCACCAGTGAGATATGGGATGACGGCAAAGTTCAACGTCATTTAAAAGCTATGTCGGCGCCGATTTTGCAATGTTATTTTCTATTATTGGAAATGCACTTCAAATGAGTTGTTAGACAGGTTGTCTGGGTTTTGCTTGTGCTAGTAATTATGGGGAATTACAGTTTAACGCCACACGCTTTTACAATTCTCAGTATGCAGTACTCCTACGTGAATAAGAAACTCAGAAAAAAGTGATTGCATCGTCATTAAAAATATCTTCATTCATCTCTGGTTGTAATTTAAAATAACTAGTACATTTATAGGAGTCCCAACTTTAAAACACTTGTGGATTTTTCAAGTGACTGCTAATGAGAGATATATTTTGTTTAACTTTGTTGCCATTGGCAGTTTTTGTGCGGAATACGTCTATCATGTTTTGTTATCAAAATGACAAATGAAAGCCGTCAAAGGTACCAACGTATCGGATGAATTTAAGAGTCTAGTCGTCTTAAGTTGACTTAGATTTCTTTTGGCTGAACTGAAAAACTGCTTCGGGTTTGTTTTGAACTTTGACACTTCGAAATGTCAACAGGATTTGTCGGATATCCCTCGTTAAATGTCAACTGAAAAAACTATTCACGTAACCAATCTGGCACAATAAACGCTGAAATACATCAAAGGCAGTACGCCGTCAGACTTTCTGAACTATAATCCGAAACAATAGGTCTGTTCCTTTACTTTTAAATCTTACGAATTTTTACAAATTTTTACGAATTCTTACGCATTTTACTCAAATGTATTTCCTCTACTCCAAAAATTCGTAAAAGAGAGCGGCTTCTATAGAGCAATATTTTCCTTCTTACTAGTTTTTACTCAACAAATTTCTTTGCGTAAGAATTGAAACAACTGTCAGTCGCCTGAAAATTGACAGCTGATTTAAATTTGTTGCTCTATTTTGTTCACTCTAATTTATGAACTATCTGTAATTTTTACAGGTTACTACAAAAGCGTTCCTTAACTTTTGCGTAAGTGTCCCTCTCTGTGAGAGAATTCATTCCCGCCACTGTCATTTTGACAGTCTTTTCTATTTTACTACAAAAGTAAAGGAACAGACCTAATGTAGGCAAGAAAAAAATTCATTCAGCCAGCCAACTGTCAGATTATTTAATAAACAAGTGAGTTAACCATTAATTCATGGGCTAATGTTGCTGATTATTCCCTCTCTCGAGAAATGCGAGAAGCTTTCTGCACTCTTGCTGTTGCCTGTCAGCTGTCACCCGAACCTGTGACACTTTATTAGGTATTTGTTGTTTGTATTGGAAGGAGTGTTCATTTTTTATTATAAAATGGTTAAACTTTAATTTGTTACCAAAATTAACGAGCTAATTATGAAATTATTACTGATTTTCTAAATTTAAATCATTATTCATCGAGTGATACAGACACAGCCGCAATCTAGTGCTCAATAAAGTTTCAAAGACTCATTTATAATAGGTAATAAGTAAATTTGAATTGTAAATAAAGATAAAAAGTGGAAAGAGACATCGTTTTCATTTTGTGTTCGCCTTTGAAATAAAAGTGTTATTGGTGCTTATATCAGTTTAACAATATTCTAAGTTGTTGCATTTGCAAGGGAACGGCTTGAAGTCACTTTTCTGGTGGCCGTTTCGTTACTTTAATAACTCTAATGCTTATTATAAAGTTTAAAGCCATTTTCTTTTATAGGAAAGCAAAATTCCCTCATCGCTATAGAAATATCAAAATGCAGGTCTTTCCTTTAATTCCTACCACGAAAAACACTTTAGCTATAGTACTGTCCCTTTCAGCAGACCCTTTATTTTTTGGTGATAGAAATGTGTGATGGTGTAAATGAAGCATTAGGTTTCCTCGACGTGGCTAGCGCTAGTGCTCACTAGTGCGCACTGAGAAGTGTCAGCTAACTTTCCGCCTTACCAAAACCCTGCATAACCCTGTAAATTCGGCTACTATATCGAACACAAAATATGCTGCCCTGAAGTTTTACATTGAAAAATGAATTACAGCAGGTAAAATGACAGCGAAACTCAGCACTGAATTCTTGCCCCGACAAATTAACTGGGGTCAGTTCAGGGCACAACTAGGACGCCATAGAAGTCATGTCGAATGCAGATTTTCAGTACCAGGGCGAGTTGAGTGCTTTATCGAACACATTAGGGTTAACCCAGTGCGCACTAGTGCTCACTAAGGCTCACGTCGAACAAACCTAATGCTTTTAATGTTAATGTTCTTATTACCTTCACGTAGGAAATGGGAAAACAGAACAGAACAAAAAATTGTAGGTATATAATTCCAAATCAATTTTCAACTGTCGGTTTAAGATTACAAATACTGGCTTTCCAATCGCTGTCAGTCGCGTTACAAATCGGCTATAATTTGGGTAACTATGTATATAATTTATGGACAGCAATTAATGTAACTTATTTAACACCCTTCTTGAAGAAATTGTGCAAAAAGCGCAAGCCATCACCACAGGGACACCATTTTCTAAAAATCTGTGCAACCATTTGCTTGTACTGATGTCATTTACTGTCATTCCAATTCAAATGTATTGTGAGTTGTTGTAGAAGCGGCAACGATGGGTTAAGTTACAAATGAAGGTAAAATGAAGCATGATTAAATATTCCTTCAACAAAAAGAAGCACACAACATCTACGAATTGGACAAAGTGTCATTTACAAATCCGCCTTAAGGTCTAGCTCGTGTCCACTGGCAGATTCAGATATTTTTGTTTGTCTTTTTGAAACGAAAATTGATCGAGTGACTTTCGGTTCTGTTTCCATTGATGTGCTTTCGAGGAGAAAACGTATAACATTGACACAAAACACTTCACTGCAGGAATGCAAGATGATTATCTGCAATCCACAGCAGCTTAATTTTTGCGCTAAACTGTTTTTAATCATTTTCGATTTGACCGAATTGAACCAGGAAATTATGATGCAAAATACATTTTGCCTGTATTCCAATCCAACGTGTTCAGTTGGTAATACAAACAATATCGATGAATAAGTCTTAGCAGGGTATAGCTATCTTATTAATTAGATTAGTTTGAAATACAAATAAACTAACTAACAACAACCACTGTCACAGCGCAGATCTATTTCTAATTCCTTGGCTAGGGAATCGCTTTCTTGCCATCGTTTCAAATTGAGTAGTCGAACAAAAAAAAGTTGCTGCATTTCAACATTCTGTAAATCATTTCAGATATAATATTCAACCTCCTCAGGGTGTGAAATAATTTAGTTGCTAATATCAGTCAAGTTAGAGAGCAACGCCAACACGTGTAAACAAACCAAGGCATTTTAATTTTATAACTGACACTTGGAGTTCCTTTTAAAATTATATTTCGCGTTTTCACTGTTTAAAACTGAAATTCCACCACGTGACTATGCCGTCAACTAACTCGATATAATACACCTCACTATAATTTCAGACACCGAATGAATCACTACCACCCGAGAGAAATGCTTTTTGAAATGATTTCTATTCTGGGTGAATATCTTCACTGAGAATTGTATCTGGAAGATTATCTCATTTGAAGAGAAAATCGATTTTACACACACGCATATACCTACACAGGCGTATACCAAGTGTAGGAGTCTAATTTGCGTCCAACAAGCTCTGGAAGTCCTTAACTTTTAAATGCAACACTGTGTACCTAAGCGCTAATTGGATTTTTGTTGTGTTGAAAAATAATCACCGCAACGTTCACCGAACTCGTAACGCGACCCAAACAAACTGACACCGCAACTAAACACTCGCAAAAGGGCTACCCACTATTTGTGCGGTACTACAGTTGTACAAGCCGACCACAATAGGGAAACACTCTAGAGTGATACGTCATCGTTGTGTGCTCGTCACCAACTTCCCCCCCAAAAAAAATAAAAGGGTGGGCTGAATGGTCGGCGTCAGCTTTGTCAAGGACTTATACCACGCGGCCATGCCACCCATATCGATGGCATTGACACTCGAACGGGTGTTCTGCAGTTGGGCCGATCACATTTGGGTGGTCTGAATTGTTCGCTGTCCAATTACATCGATGTTTGCATGTAATATACATGCCTCTCGTTGTCTCGGTGGATTTGAAAAGGTTTTTCTAATGAGCGAGGTTGTTGTTTGCAAATTTCCACAAGGTCATCGGACATAGGTACGAAATTCCACCAAAAAGAGGGTGGTGGTTAGCACAAAAGTGCATGGGGTGTGGTGGTAGTTTTACTCCTTAAATGAAAATTATATGTTGTCTGCAAGACTTGTTTAATGGGAATTTATGAGCGGACGTGGTGCAATAATAAGTTCCAGCTCTGGGGGAAGGAGTTTTGTATATCGTTGTAGATAGTCAACGAAAAAAGTTACGTATACGCCCTGTATGTCGTATGACTTTGAATAGTTTTTTTTTAAGGCGAGGCTAAACGTGATGAGGCATTAAGTTGACCGGCTGAGCCTTAAATTATATGAAAATGAAATGTCCATTAACAAATCATGACGACTACCATTTCAATTAAGTTTTTATAAATGATGGCGATACTGGTGTCAAGCTTGCCCAAGACGAAGCTTTGGAAGGGTCCTAGCATTCTTTGACATAGTTCAACCAACGAACAAATAAACGGAGGTTGAAGATGAGAATTCAAAAGACGGCTCCTACAAGCGAAGGATGAGCTCAGTTCAATTCTGAATTGCTGGCGAAGTTTATGGATGACAGGTAACCGACCTAGCCCAAGAACAGAAGCTTAGAGCAAAGAACATGTGTTCCTCACACCTCGAGCGTCACAAGGCAATTACTTTGTTCTGGTCAATGTTCTACTATACTCAAGGGGCTCAACGCGCAACATGGACAAAAAATTCCAAGAAGAAATTTATAAACATAAAACGAACAAACAAAGCTTGCAAATATAAATAAGGTTTACGTGGCAGCAAAATTCTTTACAGAGGAAGATCAGGGGTATAGTAACAAATGCGCTTTTCATTGCTAAACATTTTAAGAACCACACATCACATTATGCAGGCTGTTAAACATCTGGGGCTAATATGAGACAGTCTAGTAGGCCTTTAGACGATACCAGGCAAAAATTATATCAAACCGATCAAAATTAGGTTAGGGTTACTGTGGCTGTGGCACGACCTTATATTTATAATCTTGGAAAACGCAGTCAGCTAATTCCTTGCGTAAAGCGGCGCCATTCCCCGACTTGGCGTGCTTGGAACTAAGGAGTCCTATTAGTTTGTGCCAATCGCAATGCAGGCACATTTTGTGTTAATAGATAATAACTTTTCAAAATACGATAGCAATTTTTAAGGAAAATGCGGACCAAATTTAGAATTAATTAAATGACTGGCAATCCTTTTTATAGAATGTAATTTTATTTATGTTGGTATTCAGTTTAGCACTGAATACTTTGCAACGCTGCGTAACAACTCATAATGCAATTAAGGTATTAAAGAAATGCCAAGCTGATTCAAAGGTTATAGCGAATGACTAGTACGCGATATATGCAACCCCTTCAATCGCCAAACGCACAAGCCGTCTTCCGAATTGACAGAAATCCTTTGCTAAGTACGCGTTTTACGTCGACAGCCGTTAGTAATCCATGTATCAACGCGCCCGATATACAATTAAAAGTGCTTTCAACAATCCACGGTCGGAAACGAAGGGAAAAAAACTATTTCTCGTAAAATTCACAATACGACTGAAATGAAATAACAGCCATTGTCACCGCAAACCTTTCAGGTCCACACTTTCGTAATTGGATTGTGAATCAAGAAAGTGCGCATCGTGTTTGTTATTTTTTTGCACGATTTCTCAGGGAAGAGGAAATTCAAATAAAAATATTTCCACACCTTCGACAAAACTTTCTGCTTTATTTCCGTTTACTTATTCTTTTTAAATTAAATTTCATAATCCTCGGGATGGTATAATTCTGTCAGCAATCGATAGACATATGACGGAGCATGGCCTCCCCTGCAAAAACAAAAATTAGTAGTTCAGTTACGTTTTACAGAACTGTTTTCAACTTACATGTTCGAAATGAAAAGTGTAACCAGCTCTGGGGGGACATAGTCGAAAATGGGGCTGTACACCTTGGCAAACTTAGACGCCAATGAGTCATATGGTATCACGCTGCCAGCACATCCAACTAGATTGAAGGCATCTGCCTCGTAGCTGCAGTGGTGCACCGGAGAGAGTTTATACATCGGAGCGAGTACGATAACCGGAACAGAGTAGTGCTTGGCAGCCAGAGCGACTGTGTAAGCACCGCAGGCGGCTCGCAAACCGCCATTAGCCAAGACACTGTGGGTGCCAATAATCACTTTGTTCACCCGAGACATCATCGCGAAGATGGCCGAATCTGGGATGACGACGATTTCCACATTACCAGCAGCCAAATTCGAGGCGAGGTTGTGACCCTAAAAAAAACTCATACTTATGCAACAGATATCAAATAGCAATTTAACCAACCTACCCTACAAGATGGGGCGCACTCGGCCACAATAACAGTCAAGTATTGGCGCTTTTTCGCTGCGCGCTTGAGGAAATTTTCCACACACCTTGAGTGGCCCAGGGTGAGTATCACCTCGGACGAGTGAATGTTTTCCTCAGCTTGTTGCGAAATGTTCTCGGCGCTCGTCTCCAACTCTATTTCGATTTCTTGCAAGTGATCGAGCAGAGCTTCACGCAGACCCTCCTGTGGCTGCGAGTAGTCTCTATTCGCGTCATTTTCACTGGTTTGAGTTACGAGCTTGTGCAGAGACAGTGATGCTTGCGAGTCGTCACAAAATTGAACTTTTGCTTTCAATGAGACAAATTCCTCACGAACCAGTTTAAGCATCCGTCTGGCAATATTGGTTGAGACTGCCTGCTGAGGCAGTGCGGAGACGAGGATTTTTCCTTGAGTGCGTATGATTTTCATCAGTTCCCTAATGAAGAAATGTTTTTCAACCTGTTACTTTCAAGGGACACAACTGAAACTTACTCGGCATGCTTCCAATCTTGTTCACTTATTATTTGTTTGAATATTTTCAAAGTTCTTCTTGTGATGGGGTAGGAGCCTTCAACTTTGCTGTAAAACAAAGAAACAATATTCATGGTATGCTTCGGATAAAAATAAAGCCCATTTACCCAACTTTTACATCGTGAATTAGTTTGCCAACTTCTTCAGTTGGTAATTCCTGTGTTTTCATATTGAACTATTTTGCAATTCGAATTATATTTATGAAATTAAGCAGCCACGCAGAATATGATTTTCAAGTAAATGAATCTGTCAAAATATGACAGTCGAAAGTTGATAGCCAAGCACTTTGGAATGAAATGGAATATGGAATGGTGGCTTTTTCAGGGATGCTAAAAATTGTTTTGCTATAGAACGAGGCAGACGGAGGAATCTACAAAAGGTACCTAGAACCTAGGTATAATAATAAATGTAAAAATAGCATTTTTAATTTTTTCTCTGACGTAAATTGCTTTTTGTTTGCTATAAGTCGTTTAACTTTTTTGTTGGGTGTTTCACTTTAATATCAATTCAGACTTTGGCCACGTTCCACTGCCGGCTAGATGAACAGCGGCATGTCAAACTTCATATAAAAAAAATTGACATATCACCATAGGCGCTAGACATCTAGCACTTTTTGTGAAATATCTCTTTCAGTGAAATTTCTCAATCTAGCGCAAAACTACGCGCTGCATTGAAAGTGAGAGAGAGAAAAAATAACAAATCAAAGGCAAATCGATCAAACGTTTGCCAAATTTGCCGCTGCCGCTGCGCGAGCGTTCTTTCAATTGGGATATTTTGTGCTAGATGTCCAGCGGGCAGAGGAACGCAGCCATTATTAATTCAGAATGAGCCATTGCGGGATAGCTGTATAAAAGAGTGTCATTTTCAAAGCTTCGCAAAACATTTTTCGCGTAAGGTCCATATACTTGCAGAAAGAGATCTCCTGAGTCAAGCAGCGTTGACAACATAACTTGACAGTTAATCTCACAACCTTTGAACACGCGTATATCATTCAGTTACCAAATTAGTTCACATGGAACTTTCAATTTTTAAAATTGGTAAGCAGCCGCTGTAGTGAAAAACACCCAGCCGCTGCAAATCGATGTTCCAATCAAACATACCCAAGCGAAAAAAAGTCAACACAAAATGTTGAACACACCTCAGCGCAGAATCGTTGTCATATTTCTACCATACCGTTCCGTAGCTATACCCATTCTTATGAGATTCCATTTCCAATTGTATGACAGCCGCAATGCATACCGCCGCCAAAGTTTCGCAGCCTTTGCAAAACCTTTGCAACTAATTTCCTTCAAGTATCGCCGAAGCTTCACGTGTCGCTTGTCGTCTCTTGTCCTATCAGCGATCCTTCCACTCTCAGCAGTCAGCACCAAAAAGAACCATTCAATTCATTAAAATCTAATCAATGAACACAGATTCGGCCACGAAAACTCTATAGGACAAAGATCTACAATAACGAGTTGTACCGCCATTCGCCTGTTTTGTTTGTTTGTTCTTCCAATAAGTGGTTGCAGAAAAGTGAAAAAAACCTATAAAAACCCTTGAGTTCATTTCTCAGTGAATTGTATTTACCGAAAAAAAATCAAAATTAAAAGTTCAAAGAGCTCTTACCTAAATGCCAAGGTAGGAAAAAAGTGATAAACCACCAGCTTCCCATACATTTTTATTTCTAAAAAGTTTTCTATTCTATAGTTGGGGACACATCAATAGTTATCCCTTAAAAGTTTTCCTTTCGATTTATCCGAATTTAACTAGTTTACCCCATTAAATAGTTGCTCCATCCAAAATTAAGCGAAAGAAACTCACAAAAAAAATGTAAAACGAGTTCGAGAAGGACGAAGAACAGTTTTTTGTGTCGTCTGCGTTTTATTGATTTTTATTTTGTTTTTGTGTTTCTCTTCTGTTTCTGTGCTGGGAAATTATTGCAAGAAATAAGTGAGTTTTTCCCCCGAATAAAGTCAAAAGCCATATATAAAGCAGCTTTACCGATTTTATATTTGATAGTTCTTGTTGGTATCGTTTTTGTCGTTAGAGCCAAACCAGACCACCGCGAGGACAAAACCTATCTCTAGAGATATCAATCAAAAAATAAGCAAAAAAAGAAGCAGATTTAATTTATTTTTTGTTAACGAACAGCAATCAAAATTCAAATAATGCTGAACAATGATTCGAATTTTTCGCCGCATGTAAGTAGAACAAAAAAAAAAAAAACATTAAACAACATTTTAATACAAAAACAACGCAAGGAAATGTTGTATATTTCTCATTCTCGCTGTTGTTTGCTTTTTGTCGCTTTTTGCTTTTTATTTTGTGCAATTTTGTTTATTTGTTTATGTTTGCTTCCTTTTTGTTTAATTTCTTTTCTTTTTGGCTGTAGGTATGTCGCTGCTTTGATTGCGAGTACAGCACAGTGGGGTAGAAAAATATTTGCTTGGCAAGAGATTAGACAGAAAGTAAAAAAAACGGGGGCTTTATCGGTTGACAGGGATGGTATTTGCTTATGAGTACGATTTGTTAGGATTGTGAATTCGTAATTGTCTTATAAGAAAACCAGCCACGATTGGGGTTGTTTTGTTAAAAAGAGATCGAGCAGTGTAAGCAAATAGCATGAAGACTGTAATGTCTTGCTGGCATTTTTCACCTCAATGAAGATAAGTCACTGTCATGTTGTGCATTCCAGAGGTTAAAATAGCCGGGTCCGCATGTAAGGTCTGAAAGTGGAAAAAAATGCGAATGTGTTAAGAACCCCAGCCCATGTTCGCTGGGCTTAGGCTTAATGGACATAGCCACATAGCACGATAATCGATTAGTTAAGTTGACAATGCAAAAAAAAAACGCAAGTCAACCGTTTTTGACAATGCACTTGGAAAATCAGTTTAGCAATATGTATTTGAATAGAAAAAAGGGTTTGGACCTTACTTGAGTGTTGAAACTCGTGATTTAATTGGGACGGAATATGCCTCATGTTAATGTTTCCAACAGTGATAGCACAGGTTTTTTTTTTAAGCATTTGCTATTTTAAAATGAGAACTGGGAGACACAAATTTTTTATATCAGATTTTTACTTTCAAAAAGTGTGGTAAGCCGGTTATGTAATATGTTTTGGACACATCGTTTCCAGAAGACAACTTAAAACAAATTTGCAAGAATCTCTGGGCGCTGCCAGTGAAAATCCAAAGTACGACTTTAAATCATGCATTTAATGCTTTTGAAACTATGCTGGACCGTAATTAAAAGCCGTAACCTTAAATTTATTTCTATATAAAGTAATAAAGACCTAAATGCTTGGCGTCAGTGACTAAACTCCGTGCGATCTTCTGCTCTCTCATTCCGTTCAATGGCAGGCCACCTAGACGAGAGTGATCTTAAACTGATGAATAGCCCGTGGTACTGACTTTTTTCTTGTTCACTGTCGTACTTTACGTTTTGACAACACCACACTTCTGGCAGCTGTCAAAAAACAGTTCAAATAAGACTCTTTCAAAACTTGGGTCTCGATTAACTTGAATTTTCGTCCTCGTTCGTATGGTGATTTCGAATATACTCATACTGTTCTCCTATATCATAACAAGGTGCTGTGCTGATACTGTCAATTGTACCTATTTTAAAATGTTATAAACTGCAGAAGTAAGGTGGCGTTGTCATCTTTTTTTTTTTTGTTGGAGGTTGCTACTATCCGATGAAGCACTCAGACACAACTACTGGTCCATTGTACTGCCAAAACAGACACCTTACATTGCTGTACTTAGTTTGCCCGTCTTTCGAAGAAAGATGAGAAAGAGCTTCAGTGATGAAGAGCTTAGATGTTCGGCACTCACCACGTCAGCCCCAAAGATCCGCCACCTGATGCGAGCAAAGGCAGGACAACTACAGAGAAAGTGTTCCGCTGTATCGTCATCCTCTCCACAAGCAGGGCAGATGGTGGTGTCGCTCAAGCCCAACACATTTAAGTGTTTGGCAAAAGCTTGGTGGCCCGAAAGGACACCCACAAGCAGTCTACAATCGATTCTCCTGAGAGACAGAAGGAAAGATGCTGACCTTTTTCAGATGTCCGGTCGCAGTCGTTTGGTCTGTCTGCATCCAGCACAGTCACGCCACCGACACCCGTGTTCACGAGAAACCCAAGTATCAATGGATGACCCTACCGCAGATGCTGGCAGACCCAACGCAGGTTCAGGCCCTGAGAGAGCTTCTTCGGAACCCAGCCTGGCAAGCTCATCAGCGATCTCGTTTCCCTGGCCTACCGACCAAGTTTAGAGAAAGCTTGAGTTCAAGCACTAACTTGGACGAGGTAAGAGGGTTGAGCAGCGCTTTTCGTGCAGCTTGGCTATCACTGCAAACGCAAATGCTTCTAGCTCTCCACCTGTTTGTCACAATATAGTGCATAGCCATAAGGATAGCGAAAATCTCCGCTTGGTAGACAGACGCATGGTTCCCTAAGGGGTAGTGTAGTCTAACGCTCTCACTTTCCACGAAGACTCGTCGTCATCTTACTGAGTTATGTCTTATGTGGCTCTACACTGTAGAGTCTACAGTAAGGGGCTCCAGTAATTTACTTCTGCGCCGTTCAAACGAAATGCGCCTTATATCTTCTTTTATCGAATCTACTTAAATTACAACTTATCTTATCGCATTGGCACAAAATATTGAGTACGACGGAACTATGCAAATCTTCTAGTGGCAAACTAAGAGCGATTCGGGCTGTACCGGCCAAAATTGCACAATGAGGGAGCCGAGTATGTCCATCACAGACTTAGAAGAAGACTTCTTTCTCGACAAGGGAGAACAAATGCTTTTGACGCGGCGCCTCCTCAAATCTCTTTGGAAACCTCTCATCTAGTCTGAATGTGGGATAATGATGTTGTTTTCGTAGGAAACACATAGGCACCCTCGTTGCCAATCATTTTGTGTACTCAACAGATTCATCTATTTATTTTCTCTAGCTCGGATCTTTTTACAGCCACTGTATTTGCCAATGTAAAAATAAAAAAGCTCGTACTACTCTATGGCAGCAATTGGTAATAAAAAACGATGATGCTACCTACCTACTCGAGCACATTTTTCATTTTTGTTTTCGCACGCTTGCCTTATATTTATTTAATCGAATTGGATGACTCTACCTCATCGTTGCTCGATGATTTTATATGATTTCGATTTTTTTTTCTTCAGTTTTTATTTCTGTTAATAGGTGTTCTGCACTAATAAATCTCCGAGTGTAATAGTTTGTTTAGCTAATGAGCAAATAATCGTTCGGGGAGGTCTAATGTTTATACTCAATTTATGTGGTTTTTTAAGTTGTTATCTATTTATTTATTTGTTTTTTTTTGCTCAGTCGGGTCGTTCAACTTGTGATTTATTTTTTATATTCAATCAGAGCAAGGACGGTTGTTTTTAGATCATAGTGTGAATGGTTGTGCAATGAGAATATGTAAATACTGCCCTTATCGGCGCTTAAAACATCTGTAGTAAGTTAAAATGATTATAGTTTTGCACACGATATTACGACACGATTGATCGTTGAAGCTGTTTTGCCAATCTAACACGGCATCCATTTCAATTGGACATTGTTCGTCAAAACTGGTACACTTAGTGCTGTGCCTCCAAAACCGTCGTCGGTTAATCTGGGACAGCGCTGTCGCATATAGATACTCGAAGCATGGTGTACATATAGGTGTCATTAACATAACCTCTTCTTGTGTGGGTCCCAAAAAGGGAATACTCGCCGAGGCCGACATGTTGGACAGTCGCTTGTACCGTATTGGTACTTGGTATGTGACGAAGAAATGTAATACGAAACGTACTGGGTTCCTAATTCACTTGACAACAGTTTTAGATAGTTGTACGTTTCAAGTGCTGACTGACAGAATGCCCAAATCGGCATTTATTTTTTAGGTAAACGAGAGAGGGATTGTCTATTCAGGGTATTATAATCGAAAGTGCTATTTAAAAGGGATAATCTCGCATGGGTTGGTTAATTGTGGGCCGACATTTATGCTCCCCTATCAGTGCAGACGTAGGCTAATTCAAATTGAATTTGTTACACGATTTATTTATTTGAAAGTGTTTACGGTAGAGTATGCATAATTTTGAGACTTAAGAGGCTTTTATATGTTACGGTTATTAGCATTGAGTGGTGGTGGAAAGGTTTTGCGGCACTATTTCTCTTCTATTAACCTTATCGTAAGGATAAATGTAAGGAAAATTGAATTACTATTGAATATTTTGCACTAAGCTGCTTTTAGCACAGCTATGGGTAGTGCTCCGAGTTAATGTGGGCCCTTCAGAAGGTTCGGACGTCTAGAATGCTGGCGTCGTCATCCATTTCCTCTGTGGTGCATGAAAATGCGTTCAAGTCTTCAAGTCGTTGTCTTTATTTTGCTTCGCAGGCTTGTAAACAGACGTAAAGTAAACTACCTACTGTGAGTTGTCATACTTCGAGAAGCTACGACAACTGACGAATACATTTCTGTTTCCCCTATATAAATAAAAATTGTTCGTGTCAACGAGTTCCTTTTTGTACGTGCCTATTGCGTGATTAAAACCAAAATACAAATCGATGTAATCGAAACCATAAAGCTGCCGTAGCTGCTCAAATTATATATCTTTAATATGCAACACGTTTTGCTGCTACAAAGTCAAGTTCTCGTGATTGACATCGATTAATGTTTTTTATTTGTTTTGTTTTGTATACGGTTCATGTTTCATCGATGTCTAAAAATACGCTACACTTATATTTGGAGGTACCTTTTTCCATTACAACCTCAAATGACTTAGTTTTTTTTTCTAACTTCTAACTCTGATGGGCGATGAAAAGACACGTGGATATTAAGGATCAATAGTGCAATAAGGGCCAGCAATATATTCAGGGTGGTAGGGATTTTTCTTTCAAGTTGCCAGCATCAGGATATGAAATTAACGTCAATAGGGATTTATATTAATATTCAGTAAAAACGAGGTGAACCTTAAATGCGACAGTAATATTTATATGGCTTACTAGGTTGCTGCCTGGTTTTCGGGATAAATACCGTGTTCCGTTCTAGACCATGGTATGAAACTCCACATTGAAACCGAACCTAAATACGTAGACGGACGAAGTCCTCCTTCTTTTGCATAATGGCTTTAAATATTCCTAAACTTAAGGGTAACCGGACTAAAATGAGTTTTTGAGATAATAAAACTTCGGTCGTGTTTGATTGTACCATAAGGTTGAATTTACAATCTCGTGGAGTCGGAATGCATCCTGGGAAAGTGCTTTTTTGCATTCCAACCGCAGGAAATTGTTCAATCTTCTTTCCAGTTGGTACGCCAGGAGACTCGTACCTTATTTGTTCAAGGAAGACTGATCTTGATCGTAGCTGCCGATCTGTCCTGGTTAAAAAAACGTTCTTTCTTTGGTTTCGACTCTTTTGCAAATAGCTTCAAGGTTTTCGCTCCACTATGCTATGCAACTATTGTCTACTTGACCCTGAAACCCTACTTTTCAAAAGCGAAAAAGAAAAGCATGTCATTTAGCATCACTTGTTGTCATTGCTGACGTTGAAAGCAGGGGTTAAATTACCGCATCCGTGATCGAGTACTATGTGATTGAATTTGTTATTGTTTTGCATGTAAAATCAACAAAATTCGGTGCGTTAATTCGACCACAGTTCTTACAGATTATGTGTCCCATTTAAACCACCAGCTAATCCATAAGTGCCCCTTTACTATCCAGCAATAACAAATTTCATTTGCGATTACAACCCACAATATGAGTCCTTGGATACCTGAATAATATTCCCCACAAACATAAGTCAAGCTAAATGATGCAGGACCTACTTTAACTGACTATAGGTAAATAACATGTTTGCGCCAGTTGCCTCCTAAATGTAGATCAGTATAACGACTTTTCGCCCTGCGGAAACAAAATCCACCCCGTCTGCCATTCTAATCAGCTAGCTGGGCAAAAATCCCACCTGACCGCACACCTCAATCACACAAAAACAGGCCAAAAGACCCATGGGATGTTGGCTTATCAAGAGAAAAGGCCGAACTATCATCACAAAATCACCCCACCACAGATCGTCTATGTGGTATATGCTGATGCTGACCATGCAATTTTTAAAAGCTGCCCACCATCCATCTGCCGGGCTGCAGCAGCATCCCTTTTAATTTCGGCAACGAGTCGCACAAATGCCGCAAAGCAAAATCGATGCAAAGGCAGATTAAATGAAAATAGAGAGGCCCACCGCATACAATATAATACAGGTATATATAGACAGACAACGACCAACTAATTCGGTGAATTAAAATTGCACCCCGCATACCATCCAGATAACCCCGCAGTCGTTATGATGTCCTTGTGCACATCACCTTAATCAGCAAGAGGAGTTTTTTTTTCGTCGGTTTCATTGCGCTCCTTATCCGATTTGAACTGAATTGATTGGTACAGCTGTGGGCTGCGCTGCGGTGCGGGGAGAAAAGCAATTTTTGGCACAATATTGTAACATTAGACAGAATTTACATTGACGTGTGCACAGGTGGAGAGAGAGAGCCGAAATCTATGGCGAAAGTATCAGCGAGCGCCAAGAAATTTAAAAGATAACAGATATCGACAAAAGAATAGAAAAGAAAACGGAATATCTCAGGGAAAATGCCAAATGCATTAGAGCATCGCTAAACGGGAGAGACAGCGAAGGAAGAACTGCTGCTGTGGAAATAGTTTTGTTTGCTTGGTGGAATCTGAAGGATTCAGCAGTTTCTTTCGAGGGATAGGTGGTTGTTTGAGATTTCTTAATTTTCTCCTACACTTGGAAGTAAACCTTGCTTTGTTCATGTTTGGAGCTTATACTTTGGATATATTTGGTATTAATTTTTAATTCAGATATGCGTAATATTACCAAATGACATACTGTTTTGGCCTACTCCTTAAATCAGTATGATTTTAAGGATTCGAACGAAGCGCGTCAGGGGGCCGACTATGCAATTCGATTCTACTTTCGATTCTATTCGAAAATAGTAGCGATTCTACTTTCAAGAAGAACTTTTCTATTTGAAAGTAGAATTGGAACAACTTTCGATTAGAATCGAAAGGAAAGCGTTTTCCAATAAGAGGTGTTATTTTGATATTCAAAGAAAAATGAAATTTTTTGAGATAAATGATCGAATATTTATTTCATAATAAAGAGGAAGTTATGCCGTTAATAATGAAAAACAACATCAGCCAAATGGCCACCACGTACAGGACCATATCCTTTTCATGAAATTTTCCATAACATAATCGCAGAGTGGCTGCCCTATGTCCTCGATAGACTCACGAATTCCATCTTTGAGGTCTTGAATCGACGCTGGGCTGTTGGCGTAGACCTTATCTTTCACGTGTCCCCAAAGGAAGAAGTCGCAAGGTGTTAAATCACAAGATCTCGGTGGCCAATTGTGATCACCTCTTCGAGAGACAACACGGTCCGGAAACTTTTCCCGTAAGAGTTCAATGGTTTCGTTGCTTGTGTGGCACGTAGCGCCGTCTTATTGAAAGTAAACGTTGTCCAGATCAATACCATCCAACTCCGGCCATAAAAAATCATTAATCAATGTCCAATTCCAAAGAACGACGAGGAATGGACAAATCTTGGTTTTCTTCAACACTTTGGGCTACAGCAGCAATATTCTCAGTTGTTCTTGAGCGATGTGCACGGGTTTTATTCTTCACATCACTTACTTGTCCCAACAGCTCGAATTTTTCCACCAATTTCTGCATTGCGGTCCGGCAAGGTTCTTTACGACGCGACGACCCAAAAATGCTTTAGTTTTGCGAACTGTGACTGCAAACTTTTCACCATTTTTGTAGTGAATTTTTATAATTTCAATGCGTTGTTGAAGCGTGTATCGTTCAATTTTTAGTAATGGCGTAGTTTCTACTTGTCAAATGTCAAAAAATAACAGCTTCAAAATTGACAGCTACCGAAATAGCGGGGTATTCAAAATAAAACCTCTGATTGGAAAATCCTTTAGAATCGAATTACATAGTTGGCACCCAGTCTTCTGACCCAGCGCCTGCTTGTAAAGGGTCTTCCCATATTTTGACAGTTGATAGCGGCCATGTTGTTGAAGCTTTATCTGTCAAATTGCAGTCTGTTTTGCCAAATCAAAGCATGGACGGGCATAGCGTTCAACAACACGTGCAAATGATAAAATTGTTTTAATCAAAAGCAGTTGGAAACTGACTCTTATTTTCATTCAAAAAACATCTTCAGCGATGAGGTGTATTTCTGGATGAATTAGTAAGTTAAAAAACAAAACTGATCACATCAGATCCAAGAGCTTCCAATGCATCCCGAAAAAGTCACTGTTTGGTGTGAATTTTGGGCTGGCGGCAACTACCAACTTCTTTTGCCCTGAATTGGATGATATGGACTAGACACCAACTACAGGGCGGCGCTACGTGCCATACAGCTCACGCCAGGTTGGAAATTCTGAACGAACGATTCGTTGGCATGATCATCTCACGTGGAGGTGATGTGAACAGGGCACCGCTAGACTACGCAGCGGCCCTTAAAGCCAACATAACCCATGCCATCGGTCAAATTCAGCCTGTTTTGTGCTCCACAGTCACGGAAAATTGGACATATCTAAATATATAATAATATAATAGGGTTGGATTTACTGTAAAACGAAAAGACGGACAGTTGCCATTATTTAGAGATAAATTTAAAAGTAGAAACGGAGTGGATGCCGGGCTTTTTTTTGAAGACCTATAATATATCCACCTCTCCTCTGATGTCTCGAATTATAGCTGCCAGCCATTCGAAAAGGCGCTGACAGTTCCGGTAAACTTTTTTAGGGCGGTTCTACAGCTCTGTGCATATCATTCCTATACAGAGTCCCAATAGGCCATCTTTTATTTGTGTGCTGCAGCCTATAGTTTGAGTAACCTTGCTTTGTGCGCTCCACCTAAGGCGAAACCGATTTTACTGAAGCAACTAAGCAGTCTGATGAAACGAAAAAGCGACAGGTTGTAGGAAACCGTAGAAATGACGGCAAATCCACTGCAAGAACAAAATTTGTGTGGAACGTGAAATATTTCAATGGAAAGATTTGTTTCAATTAAATTTTTGTGAAACCGAGTGAGAATTTGATTTGAAAAATGTTTTACGTACGGAAAAACAATTAACTTATTTTTCTATCCAATTTTGTACTCAATTTCTCACCTTTTTTTTTTAATAAATCTGGATTATTAAAAACATAACCTACATTCAAAGATAAAGATTGGGACAACTTATTCAGTTTATGTTGTCCAAAGAAGCAAAACAACAAACAGAATGTACGACTTACTCGCTGGACAGTAATTTCGAACTCCAATGAAACGAAAAAGCGACAGCGCGTGCCGAATTTTTGCCTCGTAGGGCAAACGCGACAGGATACAAGAGAGGTTAACGCGTGTAATGAGGCAATTTGGGTAGAATGTAATGCGTCTGAAAGTTGTTTTAAACTCGGATGAAACGAAAAAGCGACAGCAAAGGGGAACATAAGACAGGGGAGACGAGAAGCGAAAGACTCTAAGTCGGTAACGCAAATAAAGGAGTTTGAAGGAATGATCCTTGGAGCTATCGTCGACCGACACAGGGTTTATCGGTCAAAAATTCTTATATTATTCGGCTCCAAAAGTATCAGAGCATCTCCAGTAATGCAAAAACTAACTGCGTGACAGCAATTTCATGAGTCAATCTTATAAAACCATTTGCCACTTTCTAAGTGGCTCACATATGACGCACAGTCGCCCTTGACTATCAATTTCCTTCAGAAATTTCCCCAAAAAAAAACTCAACTTACCGCAACCCGCCTTCGGAAATGGACAATATCCTCTCGTCCTGTGCCACTACTCCCAGTTTAGCAAACACTCATTCCCCCAGGCTTAACCGTAAGGGATTATAATGAAACCTCAGTGCCCTGGCAACTGGCAGTAGAAACATCACCAGCACAAGTTAAATACTTTCTTCCGCCACTTTTGCGAAAAAGTCACAGTAAATGTCACCCCACAGAAGACTGTCCAAAACTGCTCTCTGTTGATGTCAAATTACTTTGTGATCAGACTGTTCTTCTATCATCACTCAGCTCCTCTTTTTTTTGTCTTCCTCAACATTAATCAACATTTAACGTATCTTACTCGATTTCTCACTGTTTCCCCATACACACTCACACATCACTGTGTACTATCCTCGCTCGCACAGAATCCTATCAAATAATTCACTCTCAGCTGAGGCAGCAATAAGTAGTAAAAAAAAGAGTGCTCCCTCTCCGTCTAAATTGATACACAATAGCAAAAAAAGAGAAAAACTAAATCCGAAATAATAGCAGCACGCTGTCGTCGTACACACCAACAATAACATAGTTTATTGTATAACATTTTTATGCTTTATCATAACGATGCGTCGTCATTGGTTGGCCCATCTATCTAACGCGCTAACCCAAACACCCAAGCCACCCGCTGGGGGTGGTGCGATACTATGGCCCAACATTTTGTAAGGAACCCTCTAACACAGCACATTGGCATTTTGCCGAAATCAATAAATAGCACATGCTTGGACTCATTCCATTTCACTTACTCATTCATTCACTTTCTACGGTTGCCGCGTTGCGCTAATGGTGTCGGTGTAGAGTCAGCACAGCATCTCTTCGCCGGTTGGTGTTGTTATTTTGGCATCACTGTGCGGTTTAAGGGCTGCCACTGCAGCATGCCAGTAAAAGGATAATTTGTTACTGCATGTATCTCTCGTTCTTCCTCTGTTTGCTATTGTCGACGGGATAAGGTGTATTCGGATAGGTTACGACCGACGCGACGGCACGGTAGCTCGTTCAAGTGATAAGGAATTTTCTACTTAAATTTTACGACAACGACGAGCAGAGATTCACTGTCGTTGGTCGTCGTCAACGAAAGGATGATGTAAGACAGGATGTGTGTAGTCAAATGGTAAAGGAATTTTTGCAATTTCCATTGGAATCTCAATGCAGTGGATTTTTTTTATACACTCTCTGAGGAAGAGGAGTCCGATGGACCGGTCACGTTGCGCAAATAAAGTTTTCTGCTGAGGTGGACTCAAACAAACAGAGCTTTCGGGCAGGTACGAGTTCGAAATTTGAGTTCTAGTCCAGATCCAGAGCGCAAACTGAAGTAGGATTGGGTTTACTTGATTGCGAGGATAACATTTTGGATCTAAGCAAAGAGTGATAGAGGTCAACACGCGTTTCGTAATGCGTCCCCCGCATGATGATAAAAAAGTTCTCAGTGTTTATGTAATAGATTTCTACGATTTTCGCCAGCATGAAAAAGTTGCAACGAAATATTAGTTGGAATGATATATATCTCTTCTCTTCTCTTCTTCTTCTCTATCTCTTCTCTACATATAATAAAACTGTAGAACAAAAAATGCCTGACCGCGCATCACGCAGAAACTAATGGACGGATTTTTAAAAAACTTGGCATATTTATTGCTTATGTTCTGGGTCGGGCTTTAGGGTACTTTTTAACCCGGAATATAACGTGGTTCTTACAAAATAGTCAAAAAAACGGATATATGTAAGGAAAAGTCTATTTATACAGACCTAGCTCAGTGATGGCTTATTGGATTGAAAAATAAAAAAACAGGTGAATTTAGTAAATTTTCTCCTGAATCACTTAAGATTAAAAAAAACATCCTCCTGCGTTGTCCTGAAGCTGAGCAATTTTTCAAAACATCGCCCACATCTTTCTTTCAGTGGATACAACTGTCAGTAGTCATGCAGAAGTGTGCGTGTGATTATTATGTGCGCGCTCTAACGTGATCATATGTTTTGCATTTCAATGGGCATGTGGAGTCGTCTCTTTTCAGCGCATACATTCAGGTTGAACACATTTTCAGGTGCTGTTCATTGGGAAAAGTTTGGAAATGGGCTGGGGTGGGGTTTGTGTGTCAATGTCAAGTTGTTTCATTCGTGTTGCTTCTTTTCGCCGACATTTGAGGTCGGTAAGAGGGAACAAATAACAGAAATTTGCGTAAATCTTATTTGTGTAGACTTTTTAGTAGGAATTAAAATTATGTTTTTATTGCCTTTGTTTTTGCTTCATATAAACGGCGGGTGAAGCAAGGCGAGCACGGGTCAGCTAGTAAAAAAATAAAGAAACAGGTTCTCCATACCACCGGCGTTCTAGGGTCCTTGAACGTTATTTAATGCTTTTGAGTGAAGCCCAATTATATGGTAGTCAGAATTGGAACAAGAAACTGGCCAACATATTTAGCCAAGTCAAGGTAGGAAGTAAATCCGAAAGGCTGAGTCGAGGGCGGTTATAAACTCTTGATTGTTTATCAGACGTTCAATCCTGGAAAAAGTGCATCAAGTCTCAACATATATGTCTCTAAATTCCATTAAACTAGTCAGTGGTTAGGTGCGGGTTTCATTTCGTAAGTCTTTACTACTCCGTTTGTAGTTAGGGAATAAAATCTTCGGTATCCTATAAGGCGCTAAGAAGGCCTGCTGCGAAACAACTTACCAGGGGTGAACTAACGGAGTCTTTTATGAGTTATTGGTCATATTGAGGCACGGGACACTGCTGAGGGCTTTTAGTAACGAATGAGATGCAAGCAGCAAAAAACATCTGAAAAGACTAGGCTACTTTTTAAGCCCAATTGCAGCCTGGTTTTCGTTTGGGTCCTGGGAAGACTGTAAATGCCCGCGCTGTTCTTAATCTTCCTATATGTCGCCAACATTTTTTATTAGTAAAAGGCTTGTAACTTTCTTGTGACGGTTGCCGAGACTTTCCAGTATTCACCGGGATACTTAAGCACGAATATCACTGATGCGTGAATCTGCCTACGGGCTTATTTTTGTTTGCCGTTGATCCTGATCCAGCTTCTGTGTGTTGGCTTTGGGGAGAATGCTCCCATTTTGAATTTGATCCGCGTGTTTAGAGTCACAAATGAAAAAGGTTCCTTTCAACCTTTGTGACTTTCTTTTTATAACCTCTCCTGATGCTGATGTTCCTCAGAGCCTGCATTCAGGTTGCCTAGCTTTCTCATAAAAAATTCTGCGCCATTGAGCTGGGAAATCATTTGCTCCAAGCATAAATTACTCTCGAAGAACTTAAATATTTATCAGCTACTACCACCATCCATAAAGCGCGTTAAATGCCGTGCACATAACCATTACAAGTGTAACAATCGCAGCTTTGTAAACACAAGGACACGCACCCTTGTCTGTGTGACCAATTCGTGATTTTAATAGATTGTTTGTCACCCTAGTTATCAAAGCACGTTCAAATCAAAGTCCAAAAATACTGAATTTAAAATGAACGAGGTCAAAAGGATACACAAACTCTGTACAAGTGTATTTACCACCACTTAACCACAAAGAAACTGCAAATAAGAATTTTCCTCCTAATTACTTCTTAATTCAAAGTGCCAAGTGTTTACAGTGCTTTTCTTTCCAAAGTATCCTGAGAACTTGCTGGATATCCTTTCCGTGAGAATTACTCGAGTAGACGTGTACTTGCATTCATTACATGACGCCGCCGCTCCACGAGTACAATCAAGGCAAACGAAAACAAACTTTTCCACAGTTGTACAATGTACATCCTACAAAAAGGGTTAAAATTGAAACAGCCAGCAAAACAAAAAAGGACACAACATCGAAACTATTTTTATGCAACATAAACAATTAATGGAACACTCGACACCGCATAAATAAACTTCACACGCACACAGTCAGACACACATCCGTTCAAAGGTGCACTGCGTTGAGATTGCATTCATTATTACGTGTCATGCGTGTGCCAGCATAAAACCATAAGGATAAACACGATGCTTTCTCGGAATGTTGGTCCTTTTTGTTTTTATGAGCACGAATATTCAATTGCTGGTTTAATTGAATTTTTATTGGGCAATAAAAAATAAAGCACCTCACTGCTCCTGGGGGCTAGCTTTATTTTTGCAAACAGGACGTTATTTATTCACAAGCCCGGATTGGCGAGATTATATTCGAAAAGTTTTATAGTGGCCAATGAGTGCTTAAAGGATATCTCATTTATCCAATCGATGGCTGGACTTTTTGGGAACATTTCAACATGCCACCATGCCTAAGGTGATAAATGGTCCTTCAGCAGGAGGATAAAAAGGTGCATATTTGTATATATGGATTTAATAGATTACTCGGGATACAATAGAGCGAGAGTAGGCTTGAAAAAATGATTGCTAAGCAGATAAATCATTAGGAGGGTTATCACTTGATTGATGAAAGTGAAAAAGTACTGAAAATTATGCTTAGCATAGCTGTCCCTTTGGATGGGTTAAAAGTGATGAATTGTTTGTTAAAAATTCGGAAATAATCTAGACTTTACCAAACTGTATAAAACGGATTTATTGATTCGTATTAATTTGTAACTGGAGGTCGAATGCTACATACAGGGTGTGCCAATGGGGTTTGTTATTGAAAATATAATTTTTTCGAAAACTCTTTAGCAGAAGTAGGAAGTCTTTATTTGGAAACCTTCCTTTAAAAAATAGTATAGCTCGTCAAGCATGACGATTCGTACTGCTAAAAAAACTATTCGAAAATGATAAGCCATTTAAAGGGTTTTTTTTTTTTTTTTTGAGGTGTGTTTTTAGAATTGGCAGCACTTTTTCCAGCGACAGTCGATTTGACAGCTGACAACTGATGCTAATGCTAATCATTTTTGCAAAGGGCGGCAAATGTCAATTCTTCTTTGACATAAATGTGAGGTAAACTGATACAAAAAAACACGTCAAAGAAACTTGAATCGCGATACTCCTTTGAAACGCGAAATAATTGTTTGAATTTTTTGCGGAACAATTCGCCGGTGAAGCTTGGCTGGCGTGAATTTCGGTACAGATTTCCCGGTCGTCCGACACCAACTGGGCAAACACTACGACATTAAGCCGCTCGCCTAGAAGAGTATTGGGAAAACACGAGATGGTACTAGACCTGGCCGGCTGAAAATACCGCAGCTGTGGCTGAAGATCTCTCCCATCACTAGTGTTTTTTTTCCATGGTCGGGAAGTTGACCCTAGGACAGCGGCCCGGAAAAAAAACCGATGTGTGTAACCCATTTTGGAATATGAGCGCTGCCGTTGACCCATTAAGGGTTCATTCGCCACCAACTCTTTTCCAACACCCTGACTCAGTATTGGAAGTCCCTTTAGACCTGGAATCCAAATATGATAGAAGCTTTCACGGCGATTGAAGAACAGGCGAAATCCGTTGGCCTTGAAGTAAATGAGGGCAAGACTAATTTTATTTATTTTATTTTATTTATTCCACTATTGATAGCAAAGATTTCGAGGTAGGTAAGGAGTAAACATAAACTCCACGAATGACACCATAGTGGAGATCCGGCGAAGAATTGCCCTAGGAAACCGTTGCTACTTCGGTTTGTCAAAACAACTGGGTTTAAAACTCCTAACTCGAAAGACAAAATGTATGCTCTACAAGACCCTTATCCTGCCAGTCCTGCTTTATGGCGCCGAGTGCTGCACGAAAGATTTTTGGTCTATGAGCAATAATGCTCCGGCTTAGAGGATCTTCGAATTCCAGCCCCCAGGTTCGAGAAGACAAGGAAGACCAAACCCCCGTTTCAAAGACAAATCCATCGCTAATGCCAGAGCGCTTGGTCTGGATAACTAAAAGCAACGTGCCCGGCATCGTAGTGTCTAAGGCAAAGACTCTTCACTTGTCGGGAGCCCGATAAGTAATGTGGCTGAAGATGTCGCAGAGGACACCCAAGTATCGACCAAACGATGCCGACGTTCCACGCAATTATGCATAATATAGGCGGTCTTGACAGAGATTTTAGGGGAAGAACTTAAAGATGTTCCCTTACAAAGTGCAGACAGTGCATCAGCTGTTTGCCAATAGCCGGTCTGGACTTCTTTGTGTGGGGCTATGTCTATGTCAACAAGTCTCAGACTCTTGAAGTCCTTAATGAGAATATCCGTCAAGAATGCGAGGACCTATGCCCAAAAGCTCTGGCAAGAGTGGAAGAAAATGCCATAAATCGGGCCCAAATGGTCATCACTTCTGGCGGCGGCGACTTGGCCGAGATAATGGAATAATGGAAACTAATTGAAGACACAAAATAAACATAATCCAAAAGCAGCATCCAAGTTTGTCATTCATAACAAAAATTACACCCAAAGAACTTCGTGACAAATTTTGCGCTACCTTGTACTAAGTTACATTAAACAGCCGCGCGGTTAGGTCTAAGCTCGTAAACTGGCAAAATCAAACGTCCGGTCCTCCCATTATACACAACAAATCCCTCTGTCGTAAAAAATGTCTGCAGTATTTTAAAATATTCGAAAATGTAAGGACCAATAATTACTAGCTACCCTAATCCCATAGTTTTTTATCCACTGTTACCCCATTCGTACGCCTTTCCTGGACAGCAGTTTTTATCTGCTAGAGTTTTTCCAAGGTCGTCGGCTGCACGAGCGAAGGTAGTTTTCCTTATTTTGTTCTTCAAGCATCCGTAAAACATACTTTGGGAAATAATTGCTTGCGTTGACCCAACAAAGGTTCATGTGGCACCTTGTTTCCACTTCCCTGGTCTAGCATGAAGAGTTTTATAAACCTGGGATTCTTATATGTCAAAGCAGCTCTTATAGGAATAGCAAAAACCTCGTGCCTCGCCCCTCTTTCACCCGTTGCCATCAGAAATCTTTTCGCGAGTCAAGGTTCTGGGTACCCGACTATTGAGCGTTAATAGCCAAGGCAACATCCATTTAAAGAAACAAACCACCACCCTTTTAACGCTTTTCCAGACAAAGCACCTACATTACCTGCCAAATGACCCTACCCAACCTGAATCCCCTTGACGCACCTTGGCGAAGAATGGATCAACCTCCACCTGCCGCCACCGTTTTTCAATTATGTAGCTTATACATTTCGTATACTTGACATCAAGTTGGAAATTCCGAGAAATTGCCAAAAATTCGAGGGGCAGCACTCCCAGTGAGAATTTTTTTCCAAACTGCTCGTCCCTTCCATGGTATACCGTCCCTAATGAGAGAGTACACCAAAAATAGCACACAAAGGTAATTTTCGTTGGTAAACAACAAAAGTCCCTCCTCCCTCAGCTGCCTTCCTTCCATCGCCGCCATAATTGACGCTCTTGAAAATATAGACAATCTCTCGAATAGCTTTCGCAAAGCCATCGCGATTGCTATTCGTACTCATTAGTACAATTTGTTTGTCCAAAAATACACTCACTCTCAAACCGAAATGGTGTCTTGGCGTTAACCACGTTGTTCCAGTTGGTAATCAGTAATCACTATTAATTAGAGTGGATGTCCGAATCAGATTTTATCAGATTGGTTGCAAACCAGTTTAGTCCTTTCGACTGGATTTCCCAGGAAATGCAATCTATAAATGACAATAGCAACCGCAGCCCTTTATTCAGTCGAAAGACTCCCACATCCATTGTGTATCCATTACATGCGTCTGCAGCTACTCCCATGCATTGTCACTCGGTGACAGTCACCACATTAATTATCTTGAACTATTCGCAAACAGACGGTTCAGGTAATAACATAATAATGTAACGACATTACATTCAAGCCCCCACCAGTAACGCGTTTCAATCAAATTTGTCAACATGGTTTCGTGTGTCAAACACAGATACCCTACCAACATTGCAAACAAATTGAATTCTCTCGTCGTGTCGTGCGCTGCATGCATCTTCGCCGACGACAAAATGCATTTCAATTAAAACTAATAAATTAATTTCACGGAAATAACTCAATAGCGCATACAGAATGCAGATGAGCCTGTCCGAAATTGTGCAGTTTTTTTCTTGTTTTTGTGCTTAGACACGAGTAGATCCTGGCAAACTGCAACTTGTCAAATTATCTTTTATCTCTTTTGGCATATAATGCACTGGTTCATTTCGTGTTCCAACTTCCAAGTGCACACAAATATACACAGCCGCACAAGTGCTTTAATTTCTCCAGAAATGTATCTCAAGCTGTTTCGTCTGATAGATATACATATACCATCTGGGACAATAGGGTACGGCACGGTGAAAATCGAAAATATGTCCAACACAGCTCTATGTACGTGCATCTGCCAGTCGTCCTGCGTATGACATCCACTCATGAATTGTCGACGTTAAATAATTATGCGCTCATAAATAAATTGATTTCCATGCAAAATGATCATTTTTACACTCGTGCTGCTTGTACGGATATCAATTTGAATGCACAACATTACGGACGATTTATTAATTAATCAACTCAATGCTGCAGGCCACAATTACGATACCGCATTACGGATAGCAAAGGCAAGCCAAAAACCAGCAACAAAAAAAAAAGCAGATATCCAAACATCCGCATGGCTTTTTCATGGTAGATACATGTCCATCCTGATGCAGCATGGCACACACATGGGTGCTGCACACCCATCATTTACTACTATGTGTCTTTGGAATCGATAAAATTGTAGGGCGGCGGCGGCTACGGCACTGCTGTGGGAGTGAACCATGAAATTGGGGTTTTGTTCTGATTTAAAAATTCATAGACTATCGGTCCGGCTGCTGGGCGAAAATGGCTTGTGTTTCGTTTAAAATTTTAAGTTTGTTATGGTACTTTCGATAAAGTGAGATGCATATATGCACAGACATGAATTGGTTCGGTTGTGTCTTGTGTCCCATGGGGTTGTCCAGGTTGACCTACATATATTGTTTCCGCAAATGTTTGCAGTTTTAAATTGGCTTTGCTGCATTATCAGAAAGTTAAGAACCAACAACTGCCTACATTCAATTTTATTATTTTATATACCTAATATAGAAACTCTTAATCGATTGTAGGTCCTATAGAGGTTTTGAGGCATCGGAAGAGGCTTTTTTGAGGTGACAAATGGTGCGATTTCGAATGCATGTCGGACGGTGGCATGTCTGATATTTTTACACACCTAGGTGAACCCTAAAGTGTCTGCTCTATTCAGATGAAACTAGAGGCTAAAAGTCTGTTTAAGCATCACACTCCTTCCCAAAAAGCTCCATTTAACTGAATCGATGTAAAAGACTTTATTTTTGCTGTTAACACAGACGGTGCTCAGCAACGAAGCTTCTGAGAATCACACATCAAAAGTATTTATCCCAGTTGGAAGCAATACAAACTTCTGAACCCCAAGAAAATTTATATTTCATTTTGGCAACATATGTATGGAAAATAACAAATTAACCTCAAATATGATTGGTGCCTTATTTCTTCGTCAAAAAACCAAATGTCTTTATGACAGTTTACCACTTTATCACAAATGCTTGCAGACAATAGAAATGTGAATATGAGTCCCTTTATTAAGCATTTGGTTACTTTAGTTTCATTGGCTAGAGCCCCAATCACGTAACTTTTCAATCGGTTATCGTCAAAATTGCAGATCTCCAAAACTACCAATTCCCTGCTAAAGTAACAAACTTAAGAGCGGTCTTCCCAAATCCAATGAAAGCTGCTGATAAACCAGAACAAAAGTTCATCAAGGTAACAAACGAGACGATCACCGTCAGAAGAATTAAATGACATGAACTTAACGTTTATTTCAGCATGAAAAGCCTTGATCCGTCCTGTCATCAGAAAATATAAACCTTTTTTCGTTGTTCAACTGTTCCACCTTCTGAATTAAGGGCCCGATCCATAGAACCCGTCGCGTCTGTTGCGTCAACGTATTTGAATACAGGTAGATGGAGAAGCAGCTTAAGAAAGGTGACTTTCTATTTTTCTTTTAGTTGCGCCCGTTGACAGTTGACACAGCTTGAGAGGAAGCACTTTCATTGGTGGAAAAATTTAAAGAATTATAGAGATTACTTTTTTAAGGGAAAAAAACTGAATGTTTCCTTTTTTTCATAAACCAAAAATTAGATACCGCTAAATCACAATACTACGTTCAGTTGTTCGTTTGTCTAACATTCGGCGCTAGCGAGGTATCCGTCGGAACGGAAAATTATCCCCAACGCATACTCCGTCGGAGGCTCAAATTACATTCGAAGAATCCGCTTTCGGAAAAAAACGCTTCACTACACATCGTATTTAAATTCCGCAACGTAGCTGCCAAAAATTTAACAAAAAAATGTACTTCATGGCACTTCAACGCAATTCGATGATATGCGTTACAAAATGTCGGAAAAATATTCCGAACATCTGTTCGGAAGTATACCTCGAAGTAAAAATCCTCCGAATCGTATGAAATCGAAGTATTTTCCGTTACGACGGATACCTCGCTAGGGCAGATTGTGTGTACATCGATAAAAATATGCCTAAAAGAAAATGTATTATATCTTTCGTTATTTAAAAGTGTGTAACGTTGGTTGGTGTTAACGAGTTGGACCAGAAAGGGTTCCCTTTGTTTTTTCGAAGGTGAACATTTTCATCACACTAAGGGATTTTTCCCATTAGCTGTCAGCACTTTTGCAAACAATAGGTACTGAATATTTTGACAGCTTACACAAAAAAAGTAAAAATGTATAATAAACCGAGATATCCGATGTGCCTACGCATGTCGAGCAACAAGGGCTCATTCGTGTCTAGAATCGTCAGTAAAAAGGAATATTCTCTTTCTCTACTGATAGGTGGTAAGTTTTGCTATTCAGTCAAAAACTCCTTTTCTTCGACTTTTTAACGAGACGACCGTCCATTATTGTTTAGATTCCCCTCTCCTTCGTTACAGCGACATTTGTTACATTTGCTACTTCACATTTGTATCGTTATCCAACTTGTCGTTGATCCTTTCTGTCAGTCCTTATTTTCTTAACATCCAGGGCCTGCCATGAGAGATGTTGCCAGTTGACCAGGTGTCTTAAAAAAATGTTTACTTTGTTTCTTTCTGCACCACGAGTCCTGTTTACGTTTTCGGAATAGGAAATAAAGGAAATCCTTACTTTGAACGCTGCTGGTGTGTTATTTCAACAAGTCCATAAAGTGTCCTAAAATTGCTGGCCATGCAGACTAAACAAGTACTGGTTTCCAGAAATTTATCCTGCTTGAAAAACTATGCAAAACTTTCAACTCAAATATGGTTTACTGCCCCACTACGCCGTGTATGTTACGCTGCAGGTTCCTCATTATGCTCACGTTGCACCACGCTATACGCAGAATGTGATTTGTGTTTCGTTTATTGTAAATTTATTTTAATTAGCATGTTGTATATTTGCACCCGTTCTTTTTTTTGAGTGACACTGTACCGCTCCTCTTACTGTGTATCATGTTGAAACTGAAACTAAAAAAAAAAATCGAACGAGAATATAATTAAATATGACAATTAAAATTGTTTTCAGATGCTAATTCGAAACGAGCGAATTATGTTTGCACGAATTTGGTTTGATAAATGATCTTCAATTTAACTCATCAGTGGATATTGTGCAAACAAAAAAATATATTTATCGCACCCGTTGTCTCGTGCAAGTGTACTTTGACATTAATTGCATTTTAACAAAGCCGCGGATAGTTTTCGACGATGTCGTCTTTTGTTTACGAGACGTTACAATTAAATAGACACGAGAGAGACACCACCATAAGGTATATGGGCTCAATTGTGTTAAAATTTGTCAAAAGGGTGGTGTGTTTGGCGGCGCGCAGTGTCAATTAGCATTTTTCTCTCAAATCCCAAAATGATTCACTCTCTGTGGAGTGTTTTAGACAGTTTTTGACACTGTCTAGGTGTGTTTAATTTGCCAAAAAATTAAGAAGAATATATTATTTGAAGGGGGGACAGCGTTTGACAGATGTAGAACGGAAGCTTTGATTTTGACATAGACATCGTTGACGTGGATTGTCTTTGCACCTTTTCGTATTTAAAAACATTTGACAGTTTCAAAGTCTTTTTATCAAAATCCACTGTTGGAACAATTGCAAGAATAAATCAGGAGAAAAAGTCCCGACCAGTGTTGAAATTTTATTGGTATGATTTTCCCTCGGCGATTTATTTTGTTCCCCTTTGAATATATTCATATACTTTTACCTAATCATCTACCTACTCTAGATCAGCGAATTTAAGAAGTGTTTCTCAAATAAGTTTGAAAATCTAATGCAGTCGAATCTTAATTCCCCTCAACCGCATTTGGTGTTCCCCAAGGTTCGGCTTTTGGTCCACTTCTTTTTCAATAAATTTTTTACTACACTGGAATCTGTGTCTCCGTTGTACAGCTAAATCTATTACCAACGCAATATTCTCTCCAACTTTCGTAAAACAAAAAAATTTTTAATATTTAGACAGATTTAAGTAACTATTTGTTAAGATTTTAAACATTAGCATATATTATCACCGTATGAAGCCCTTGCACATTTTTTTTTAAGTTTGCGGACCATCATCTGAAAAGTTGTAGATGACTCAATTGTGCTTCTTACTCGATGGTATAGGTATAGGGCTTTGAAAGGTTGCGAGAAACATTTTTTTAGTTCTCATATAGAATGATGTCACACGTACACTCAACATCAGCCAAAAATGAACATTCCTCTCTGACTACCATAGGCTCATATGGCGCGATCGGAATATTTATTTTTTACTGAAAGCTGAATAAAAGTGCAAGTTATGTGTGACTCAGTCGTGAACACTTTCTGGGTCGTTTAAATGTTTTTTTTTCTGTGTTGTAATGAAACGGCAAACATTTCCGAATAAGTAGACAATATGTATTCAAATTCGGTTCACACAACTCCTTAGCCCATAGCTCTAACTTGCTTCCCACTTCATCCCTAATTGCATAAATCGATGTCAGTCCAAGTGGTACCCCAGATTCTCTCGTTTCAGTTCGTTTCCAAGAAAATACCGTCCCACCACCCATCGTATACTTGCATCTAAAGAATGTCAACCGTTTTAGTCGTCCTGACATTCATTCCAATCCAACTCCTTCTTTCAAGCTAAATATTTAACCAGCAGCACTTCAGTTCGCTCAATTTGCTCTTTTTCGTTCGTTTTATTATTAGATCACTGTACTATGGGTGGCGTACTCTATACCTTCTGTTTCTGTTCATCGGTATCACTGAACGCTTTATCCTTCGCTTTTTCTTAGAAGTCATTCACATTCGGTCAACATAAACTTTCATTAAGTTTAATACTTTGTCAGGCACGCGTTGAAACAATTTTGTAGGATCTCTTCCGTTTTTATACAGATAACATCTACACCGATATGCATATCCTTTGCAGGTGCGGTATAGATATATATACATTTGGCAAGTCAAACGAATTGCTCACACCGTTAATTTGTGTGTGTTTGCACTTCGCTATATATATAAATGGGGGACGGGGGTTAGTTAGTGCAATTTAAGTCTGCAGGGAAAAAGGATTTTGTTTAGTTTGCCGGAAGTGCGGTACAATTACACAAAAGTCGTTTATTTTCCGCCGTTTGTCAGGGAGTTCTATTCTTAAGGCAAGTGCTATTGCTACCCTCCCCCGGCGTGAAGAGTCGTCACGAACGAAAACAGCAATGGTGCAGTGATTTCTATGTTTCATGACACCAGCACGACTTGATTTAATTTCATGTTTAATCTAGCGGAAGGCAAGGATAATTAAAGAAAGCAATACAGACGTAAGGAGGGAAAATACTGTTTTTCTTTAGACTTTTGATTCGGATGATTAGGCACAGTGGCTTTGTGTTGTTGACAAGTGAACGAGAATGAAATGAAACTTCATCATGATGGATGTGTTGAGCGATCTTTTGACAAAGATATGGCCGGATCTAAAGCTAGCTGAAATAATTATAATACATTAGTTGGGCAATAACCCTTGAATTGAGCCGCTTGACACAGTTGCCATGCAAAATAACCTGGTTCTAGTGCTTATCGTGGGGCTGTACTACCCTGGGGAGGCTTTCAACTTTCTTTTGGATTGATTACCGGCGGATCTACAATTTTAGCCATCACTAGTGTCAAAAAATGTAAAGGAAAATCCACTTAGGCAAAATATTCCATTGAATTCGTACGTTTGGTTAAGCTATATTACTTTTATCCATGCCACTAGTGTCAAATGTTAACAAAAATCCACTTAAGTTCTGTCAACTACAAGCAAAACATTCCATTGAATTTGAGCGTTGGCTTAAGCCGGATTACTTTCATCCATGTCACTAGTGTCAAGTGTGAACGAAATCCACTTAAATTCTGTCAACCACACACAAACCATTCCATTGAATTTGTGCGTTGGCTTAAGCTGGATTACTTTCATCCATGTCACTAGTGTCAACTGTTAACGAAAATCCATTTAACTTTTGTCAACTACACACAAAACATTCCATTGAACTTGTGCGTTGGCTTAAGCTGGATTACTTTCATTCATGTCACTAGTGTCAAATGTTAACAAAAATCCACTTAAGTTCTGTCAACTACAAGCAAAACATTCCATTGAAATTGTGCGTTGGCTTAAGCTGGATTACTTTCATCCATGTCACTAGTGTCAAGTCTGAACGAAAATCTACTTAAATTCTGTCAACCACACATAAAACATTCCATTGAATTCGTACGTTGGCTTAAGCCGGATTATTTTCATCCGTTTTACTAGTGTCAAATTTGAACGAAAATCCACTTCAGTTCTGTCAACCACATACAAAACATTCCATCGAGTTCGTACGTTGGCTTAAGGCGGATTAATTCCATCCGTTTTACTAGTGTCAAATGTGAACGAAATTCCACTTCAGTTCTGTCAACTACAAGCAAAACATTCCATTGAATTTGTGCGTTGGCTTAAGCGGGATTACTTTCATGCATGTCACTAGTGTCAAGTGTGAACGAAAATCCACTTAAATTCTGTCAACCGCACACAAAACATTCCATTGAATTTGTGCGTTGGCTTAAGCTGGATTACTTTCATCCATGTCACTAGTGTCAAATGTGAACGAAAATCTACTTCAGTTCTGTCAACCACATACAAAACATTCCATTGAATTCGTACGTTGGCTTAAGCGGGATTACTTTTATTGATTTTACTAGTATAAAATGTGAACGAAAATCCACTTAAGTTCTGTCATTCCATTGAATTCGTACGTTGGCTTAAGCTGGATTACTTTCATGCAGTATATGGTTTACAATTGCTGCTCACTTCCTTTTGCGATTGGGTTAATTCATTTCATCGCATGACATATTTTGGATGTTTGTCGAGCTGTCATTTGTACCTAATTATAAAACCCTCCACATTACGTTCTCACTTTTCTAGTGCACTAATCGGTTCAAGTTAAAAACATAGCCGAAGTCGGCGATATGGTAGAGAACCGTACCTGACGCAGCTCCGTTAAAGATAAAATAAATAAATAAAGAAGAAGAGAGAGATATTCGAATCAGACCACCAATGTCGGGTCTCTTTTCGTCTCTCTTTTCTTTATTTTGGTGTAGGGGGGGAGAAACTCTGATATTATTCGTTTCTCTTAGATGTTTGGATGGCCGAGTACTGCTGTCCCCCGGTGGGGCTCGAACCTGAGCCGACCGGGTCACAAGCAATGACTCTACCCGTTAAAGATAACCTGGAGAATTATTTATTTCAAACCAAATCTCAAATCCCCTTATTCTGGTTTGGACAAAAATGAACCTGTTTAATGTGACATCAGGTACTTCGGATTGTCCTCATTCTAGGTCCCTGCCACTTCCATACCCTGTTCACTATCAGATTTAGTCCTAGATTAAAGTAAAAAACCTCATCATCTGCCACTTTGTGAATACATTTTTTTTTAAAGATGCCTATCTGGGCCATTGTGTGACTAAACTTCCCCGGAAACCATTACAGACCGAATGAGGTTGCACATCGGCATAAGCCTCCGTTAACCGTCGGGCTTATTCGATATACTCTGGTGGTTCCACCTCTACACGGTATTTCTGATTTTCATGCTCCAAATTAATTAGCAAGGATCTTCCGTTTAACAGGACAAAACAAAGAACGCCCGCCCTTTGTCATGCAGCCCTTTGTTCGTGTAAATATCCATTCACGCCTGCTACAATGGGAAATGTCAGGCAAAACCAACCAAACGCTTCCGTCGTTGGTCCTATTTTCTGCCAAAGCAGCGAAAAACTCCCCATCACATTGAAGCTAATTTTGCTTAGCACTCGGCTCTCCGGCATAACAATGGAAAACTATTAATTAACAGCACAGCACCTTAACCTAAAAAAAAACAAACACGAAACAGCCAACTTTGTTTGAACAGCAATTAACTTACGAGAGATCTGTGTCGTCCTATAATACCCGAAACAACAATGAGCCAGCATCACATGCCA
This sequence comes from Cheilosia pagana, assembly GCA_936431705.1. Lineage (NCBI taxonomy): Eukaryota > Metazoa > Arthropoda > Insecta > Diptera > Syrphidae > Cheilosia > Cheilosia pagana. Next base: position 39,505,572 of record OW386168.1, read on the forward strand.
CCTCTCTACGAGTACCTACTCGTATATCGTCCTTAAAAAAAAAACAGATAATCCAACCATGCATATACCTACTCCACCATGCTGCATGTGGATGAATAATATCATTCCGTTGGCCTTATTGCTTACACGAGACCACATTGTTTTCAAGTACCAGAAAGAGCACAAAGCTTGAAGGAGCCTCTACTAACCTTCAACCAAACCGAACCGATACAGCTTATGCAAAGATATATAGTGGACAGAAAATGCAACCGCAGATATATTCCGCCAGAGATATATAGCCATTCTCTTGACTTTAATTTCTTCCGCCTGTGCGTCCTTTTCGTTGTGTGGCTGTGTTTGTGAGTGTATGAGTGTGTGTGCGGGGCGAGGGGAAGTCATTTCGCTATTCTCCCTTAGATGATTTTTGCCTTAAAGGTAAATTATGCAACGAAAATAACCCGACAAGAAATGATCCTCCAAATGAATGATGTTCTTAAGTACACTTGCCGATGATGTCCTTTCGGCGGCCCTCTTCATGCAATTCTATACTACTTGTGCAATGAAGGTGACTTCTAATCACCCAAACTATTGATTTGAATTCTTCCATTTTGTGGTGGCGCATTCACTCGTTTCCTCGCATCGATTTCGTTTTATTGCTGCACATTTATTCTACGTCACGTCCTGTCTTTCTCTATTTGGACATATTTTATTTTTTTTCCTCTGAAAAAAAAGCAAAAATTTGCGCATAAATTAATTTGGCGAGTTGGAAGCACTGGCACTGGGGTGAGCTTTTTTTCCATTTTATTTTGAAAGAATATACTTTAAAGTAGAAATCTTCAAGGACGAAAAAAGTCACTTCCGAAGCGGCAGGGAGGGGACAAAAAAAAGTTATTTTTGGAAAGTTTTCTTGCCCAAGAAAGAGTGGTTGCAGCACAACACTCATAGATACCCCCATTTTCTGTTCCACTTAAGCGTTGAAATTTAATTAAAGTCCATCTCAGCGGCAGGATGAAGATGGTTATCGTTATACACATACTGCATATTATTTTGATGGGGTCCATTGCGCGGGAATCCTTGTGTGTTGGCAACTTTTTATCTGCTGTGTGACACAAAGTGTTGAGAAAAGTGCTATGATGCAGCAGAGAACTTGAGTTGTGCTACTGTATAAAGAGAGGAAAAGTAGAATTATATAAAGACGACAAACGCCGAGGGATTCAGAGGACAAACGACAAGATTATGAAGTAGATATTATAAAAAAAAAATAAAAACACAAGACTGGGAATTGAGCAGAAGGAGTTTTTCTTGCTATCAAAGGAATTGGACGATGATGAAGTGGTTTCTTTTATATATGAATTTTGTGTTCCTAATCGGATGGGAGAAAGGATTAAGCTGCAATTGAGTGGGATATGGCGGTGGATTTTTAAGACTTTATTACAAATTTCTTGCTAAGCCAGGGATTTGTGTTCGAATATTGAATTATAGGAAATAAATAAATTTGATCTAAAAAATCGCCGATAGGGTGGCATTGATAGGGGAGGCAATATGTGAATAAAGGAACCTAGGGCAAGATGCCCGCAACAATTCGTTTGCGTGAGTTTAATTTTTGAAGGAACGGGGGTCGAACCGCGGACGTCCAAACAGTGGTCCACCAACGTAAATAATGTGTACTCAGTTACTACGGTCCGAAGTGGACCTGGGCCTCAACCAATACCCACACCCAGTTATATCGATCTTTGGCTAGTGGTCAGTTGCGCACTCCAAGTTGGTTTAGGTCCCCTTTCATTTTTGCGCGCCGCCTACTGGGCTGTCCCCCCGGGTTGGATTCGAAGACTCTACGGACCGGAGAGTTACTAAATACTTCTTATTTTGAAGGAAGAATGGTCCAAAAAACAATCCTTGTTGTTTGGACAGCCTTTTCTGATATTACCAAACGGAGAACAAATTTAGAAAGCGCAACCAAAGCCTTGCATCCAAAAAATTCTGCAGAACTCTGTGATTAAAGTAAAAAAAGTTCCACACTGGAAGCTGAAATGTAATTGCTGTTGAAAGTAACTTAACCAAAAATAAATAAAGAAAAGCTCAAAAGTAAAAGCAAAACTGTTCCATGAGGGGGGGGGGGCTCTACTTTTTACATGCCTTCTTTGCCCAGCGATTGATTGGCAAAAGTGATTCTTCGTTTGATCCCTGCGTTGATGCAATTTTGCGGAGTGGTAGTGGGGCCCAGTCAGGCAAAGTCTTTTAACTATGTACTTCGAAGTTGTTATTCTTCGTTTTGTCCTCATTTACTGCCTGGCCCAACGTCGTTGTGTCCGTTTCAACACCTGCAAATGCGCAACTGGATCTTCCGATAGTCAGCATTCCTCTTATGTACCTAATCTTGTGAGTTCTGCAGAATTGCTTCAAGAATGATGTCAAAGAAGTTATATGATATATATATAGCGCGTCACCTTGTCTCAAACCTTTTTTGACATCAAAGGGATGAAGGCCAAAACTTGACTTGGCTTTGTATAGCTCGTGCCTATAAACGCAATCTTAGGCGCCTTTAAAGACGATCGAAAGATGAGGTGTATCGATCTGAAATCCATGCATTTTTTTTAAAGACCTGTCGGAGTGGAAAAATAAGGTCGATGGTAGACTTTCCTGTCCTAACAGCCGACAGGATATTATATGTGCGATTCAGAAGACTTATTCCCTTGTAGTTGAAGCAGTTCAGAGTATATCATTTCTTGTGGATGGGACACACGATGCTGAGGTTCCATTCATCGGGTATGCTCTCGTTCGACCAAATTTCACAGATGAGCTAATACATGCTCTTTACAAAATTGTCTCCCGCTGATTTAAAAAGCTCGGCGTGTAGGCCATCTGTTTCCGCAGCCTTGTTGGACCTTAGCTTGGATATCGTTGTTCTATTAGAACAAACTTACATTACAAACTACACATTCGCAGATGCAAGTCAATGCTACGTAACAAATTGCATGAATTAAATAAATAAAAAGTCCAACGGAGCTTAGTGATAAGCAAAATGTAATATATTGTGAGAAATGGTTAAAAAATCACTAACAACTCTTTTCTAATACTTCTTTAATTATTTTTTAACAACGCAGTAGTTATCATTAAATTTGGCAATTTATTAAAATTACCTACTCTTTCATTTAAATCTTATGAAATCTTTAGGAAAAGTTTACCAAAATAATAAAACCGTTTTATGTAGTAGAATACAATAGAAAGACTGTTTTTTTATTTCTTCTCACAGGAAAAAAAACTTACTGAAATCAACTAGGAGAAGCTGGTTTTGTTAATTAAATAAACGGGAAACGCTTTACCTAATAACACATTTTATTACATCATTTAAATTACATGGTTTTGATTACATCCTTTATTTCATTGCTGAAACTGCAGTTACTAGGAGTGCAATTACTAGTAATTGTACATTGTTTCCGGCGGTGGGCTTAACATATTTTCTTTGAAGGCTATTTATATGACCTTGAAGGCTCTTACTTATTACGCAAAGAATGAGTGAACAAATATTTCGTATGGGAGCTGCCTAATGATTGCAGGTTGAGTTCGTAAGGTATTTTTGTTTTGGTTGCTTTTCTTTTTAATCTCTTAAAGACGTCATTTTTCAAATGAGTATATGAGGTGGTAAATGATTTGGACCACTAAATATGTTGTTTATGCAACTAAATGTGAATTATAAGCTTTAGATTGAAAATAACTGGTAAAATATTAGACAGCAGACCGATGTCTGTTGCACTGAAATGTTGTTGAGAAGTTGGGTATGTTGTTTTATTACTTTGGTATAGCTCTTTCGAACAACACCACCGAATGAATGAATTCGTTTTTTTTTCTTTGCCATCAGTTTATGTAACCAGCATGGTGTAAATTAAAAAGGAAATTTTTAAACGGCTTACCTACTGTATAAATTCAAATTTGTTGATCTTTACGAACAGCCAAAAAGTAAGCAAAGCTTTTTTACAGCGACAGTACTTGTATCGCCGAATGGTATGCAATTATTCTTGCATAAATGCTGCAAACGATTTATTTTTGAACAATTTGAGTGGCGTTGCCGGAAACAACTTTTATTATAGACAGCTGAGCGCTGCACACACATTTGAAAAGTTTTCAAGTGGCATCGCACAGCGAAAGTGATTGTCAATCCTATTAAACCCCGACCCAAGTAGTTACAAAAGTACATTCAAAACAAGTCCATTTTCAAAAAATATACAATTCGCTTGGCCAACCGCACATTACTTCAACTTGCCATCATTAATGCAAACATGCGCCCGACAAATCCCATTGTCCATTTCTCATTCAATTTCTCAAATTAAGAACATGATACAACGATGTTCCCATTGTCTGTCTAAGTACTTGCCGCATAGAAACTCTAATGGTCTTATGGCCAATTCACTTCTCATTTGAGTGACAAACAGCAGCTGATCAAATCATTCCCATCGCATTTTGCGAACAATTAAAATTCTCTTCCATTGTCCACACTTCACACTTAAGAGTCATTTGTTGTTGTCTTGTGTCGTATATCCTGGGGTTGAATTACCGCATCCGTGATCGAGCAATACGTGACTGAATTTGTTATTGTTTTGCATGTAAAATCAACAAAATTCAGTGACGTATCGCTCGATCACGGGTGCGGTAATTCGACCCCAGAACATCATCGTGAGCATTATATGATAAACTTCCAACCAGTGCGTGTGTCCATCATTGTCCTCGTCTTTACCCGAACCATATGTAACCACAATACAACCAGTGGTGGCACTCTTTCCGAATGTGTCACCAAGAAATGTGTCGCACTATTCATAAGACTTTGCTGCTGTGTGGAATATAGTTTTTCTCCGCCAACCCCTAGCCTAGTAGGGCCTTCGCTCACACCAAACACTAATTAAATTTCAAGCGAAGTGCGTCTAACCGAATACAACGCCCCGGTATATATCTGCTGCATCTCGAGCGGCATTTTGCGATACACGATGATTCTCACCCATGCGGCTATTAATTAATTTCAAATCAAAAACCACGATAGGACATGAGTTGCTGTTTTGCTCTGTCAGCCGTGCCCACGAACGAGAGAGATAGGTGCTCGTTATTCTATTTGGTGGTGGTATACCTTCGTTTTTGACGAAGATGTGGCCAAAAAGTGTGCGTGCGCTTACCGGCTACCCGTTCCCTCGAAAGACATAAAAAAGACTTAGACAAATGCCTGCAGTCATTCTTAAATTATTATTGAAAAGAGACTAGAAAAAAGGTGGGCAAATGTAGTTGGAGAGAGTTTATTAAAATTAAAATAAAATAATTCTATCTCTGCGCCCTCAGAGATTTAAAAACTTATTTACTGAGAGGGTACTGTACAGGCTGTTGCGAAAGGAGGGAGCTATATGTCTCGAAAATGACTTTGGGTGAGTTTTGGGCAAAAAACCCAAAGCACGTATCTTGTTTAGGGGTTTTCCTCTTCAAAGGAGGTTTAAGGAACTTTTTTGATTCGCATTTCTCTTTAATTTAACGTTTTTAAAGCCGCTTTTATTTTTTAGTAAATCAAAAGCAAATTCTGGCTATTGAGTGGCAAAGTCCAAATCTAGTAAAAAAGTATACAATGTTTGGAGACTTTGAATTGTGCGCCATTTTTTATATTAGGGGTCGTTTCCTCAACGACACGACGTTGAATTGTCTTTTCGAACTGAGTAGACCGACTGCTCTGATACGCAAGGTAATGAGTGGGAACACTCTCGCTCCCTATATCGATCTAGGCTTAAAAACATTTTTTTAAGGTGAAAAACCACCAACAGATTTACTGTGCAATTTTTTAAAACACTACGTGACTTACTTTCTGAAATTCTTTCCGCATGTGGGCTTTATTTCTAAGCCTTATACGTTTCAATGGCTTGTCTTAATCCTACTAAAAGTTAAATTAGTTCCAAGCGAACATTTTCTTCGCTTTAAAAAATGCAGGCTTTAAAATGACAGTGCGGAATACTAGAAATATGATTTTTAAAGGTCAAGCTCTACGAAAGATGCTATTATAACTAGAGCTATGGACGGCATAAGCTGGAACGGAGACACCATATTGTGTTAAATTCTCAAAGCTATAAGCTGTCTTCATCAGATCGAAATATCGGATCAAAAATCCGTAAAAGGGAGGACTGCAAAGCACGCTGTATCTAAAAAAAAAAACAATTTTGAAGCCGAAGCTTAGTTTTATATTTATTTATTTTGTTTTTAAAACATCTGTCTCTGCGAATCAAAGAAAAGCAGATAAATCGTTCCATAACAAAGCTGCCAAGAGGCACTTATTTTGAACTACGTGCAATGAGCCTAAAACTCTGCAAGCGTTTGTGATAAAGTGATATAAACTCTCATATTTGGTGGATGTCTTGACTATCGACATTTGAATTTGGCCTGCGCTTTTGTTCATGACACCATTCCAATTTGAACAAGTTGTTTCCACACCACTGTCTGTCAAAATAAACTATTTAACTAGTTTCCAACTCACTCCTTTTTTGGATACAAACCTATTATAAATTAGAGTGTAGCTCAGGTCATTTAATTTGTATAAGTTGCGAACGTTTCACGTACCGATATGGCAAATACTTGTCCCGACTGCGTTCTTCTCTTTCATATAACTGAGTGAATTCCACTCAAAAATCAGGACGTTCATTCATCCTTAGCATGGACATACCGCACCATTTAAAAGGTTTTCTTAAATTGAACAAATGCGCCATCTGTTCAATGCAATACGGAGCATCCCATCAGCAGTCCACTTAACCTCTCAAGTCTGAAGTGTACAACTTTCTTTGCTTTGCATAAATATTACCAGTAACAGTCCAGTATTCCAACACAACGCCGCATACAATTGTACTACCCCTTTAGACCGACTTACTAGATACATGGCAAATCCCAACTCAATTGCAATATTATTATTCAAAAAGGATTCCGTTGCCAGCGCCACTGAATTTTAAATATATCGTCTAACGAAACGAACATCATATATGCAAATTGGTAACAATTTAAAAGTGATTTCGAATTCCGCAAAATGTCGGCTAAAAAGGACAATTGAGTTATTATCTGAGTGGCAGTAGTCCATCTGGGCTTTGCAAACATCTGTAGTGACATCACGTATCAGGAATGAGCTACATGATTTACCAAAGGGCGTCGAATATAGAATGTGCTGTGTCAGATCAAAATACTGAAACAAAAATACCACGCAATACCTCATGAATAACAAACACAATCACAACCTATACTCCTACCGAACAAGGGTCCAAAAGGACCTATGAATTTACTCAACAAACTTTAAATAAAAACGCTCTGGTTCAGAATATATCGCATTGAAAATGTGTGACCTGACCTGTCGCCCACATCGTAAGTGCGCAAAACTTGTGCAATTGACTTTTGCACAGTACACACGAATATTACCAAAAATACATTTTCCATTGGGGAACAAAAAAGCCAAATCGAACGAAATACAAATTTAATTGAAAATTAGTTTCCTATCCGTGCACCGAAGCGACGATAGACACTCGCATCCACACAGCGCGAGATACACCCCAGAGATCCAAATCAATTGCAGTTCGGCTACAACCGTAGACATTACAGCAGCATATGCTGCACACCATCATTAGGGCGGATGTCGAGCGGTCTTACACACCGGCTAGTAGTCGACCACCAATGTTGCACTCGTATACTGTATCTGTCGACCATTATCTTTGATTTGAAAATTTTCGCAATCGAAAGTCGATATAATTTTAGCGTCCCAATATTACTTGCAGCCATCGAAGGGAGTGCTCGGTAAAGTGCTCGCGCATAATTCACAAGCGAATGTGTTGTTTCCGAGTGCGTTCTCGTCGCGCGTTGACTGTTTTTGTTGTTGTTGTTGTCTTCTTTTTGTTCAAAGTCGAATAGCATCAAATAAATTATCAGATCGTTGTGCAATTAGTTGTACTATCACCTATAAACGGGGCGTAACGGGGGTAAATCGCACCGCCAAACAGTAAGAGCCGTGTTAAAAATTCGAAACGTGCTGTGTGTGTTTGTGTTTTGTGTATATATGCTGTCTACAATGTTCAACGGCTATTACATGAGTAATGAGTCGAATAAATGTCAATTATTCGCCAAAAGCCGAAACTTTTTTATTCGTGCACTTGGAGTAAGTACCCGGTGGCGGCGGTTGGGTGGAAAGTATACGAGGAAAATTGCTCTTCTCGTGGGAGTGTGAATCATTTAAAAATTGTTCTTTCCTGAAATTGAAAAAAATTTCAATTGAGTGTGCCCGGAATGTATACGGTATGGAACACGAGTTGCAATTTGAAATATTAACGATGGGTACTCTTTGATGGGAACGTTGGTAGTGTAGAGTGTTGAATGTGTCGGGATTTGTTTAAGAAAGTGCGTGTGTTTGGTCTACCGAGTGTCAACTCTGACTTTTAGTCGGGTGTATTTGCTTTGAGATGTATAAATTGTTTCAATGAATGTGAATGGTTGTTTGAAGTTGTACAAGATGTGTTGACAAGTAGGTTTTTCTGCGATGGTCGCTGCATATACATATATTGCAAGGATCATAACCAAATAGTTAGACAACTTAAGTAACTTCAACATAGATTTACAAAGTCTACCACACGTTGAAAAAGATTGATCTTGATGGGATAAGTGAACCGATCGTGGCAGAGGGCCTGACAGGGATTCGAAAGTCATTAAGTTAATTCCGGAGTATAGCTAAACTGCTCTTAAAAGTTGGACAATGGCGCACTTCGCAGGGGTGTTTCAATGAATGTGAATGGTTGTTTGAAGTTGTACAAGATGTGATGACAAGTAGGTTTTGCTGCGATGGTCGCTGCATATACATATATTGCAAGGATCATAACCAAATAGTTAGACAACTTAAGTAACTTCAACATAGATTTACAAAGTCTACCACACGTTGAAAAAGATTGATCTTGATGGGATAAGTGAACCGATCGTGGCAGAGGGCCTGACAGGGATTCGAAAGTCATTAAGTTAATTCCGGAGTATAGCTAAACTGCTCTTAAAAGTTGGACAAGATCCGATGAGATGTACCTAGATTTTTTGCGATGATCACTGATCTTTTTGAAGATAATGTGAACCGATCGTGTTTTAGGTCTAATGGGTATAAAAAAATAAATATTAAGAGTGGGATACATATAGATGATCTGTTTACAAAAGTTAAAACATATTTGACGATTTCAGAGGTAGTTTTGGTTATGAAGATCACTGATCTTGAATTGATCAAATATGAGCAAGAAACTTAAGAAAATGCAAATGCTTAAATTTATTACCATCACTGTCCATCATCGCGCAAAATTTATCAAAGATAAAACGAGACAATATTTGAAGACTTCAGAGGGAGTTTTGGGTATAAAGATCACTGATCTTGATAGCCGTTAACAGCTCTTATTTGTTTGATTCAAAATTAGCAAGAGCCTTAAGAAAATGTCGATTAATGCGATAAGTATATCAAATCGATCATAATAAAATGGCGGAACAATTTTAGACCCAAGTGATAATGAAGCTGATTGATCTTGATTAAATAAGTGATCTTAATGCAATCAGATTAAGACTCGAAAGTCAATTTGTAAAATTCAAGTCGAAAATGGCAGAATAAATCGGTTGAATATCATCCAAATTGATTGACAAACAAACATATTATTTTTGAAACTTGATCCTGATCAACCCATATTATTTGAACTCAAATTTTATGCTTTATTTCTTGAGGCGGCTTAAATATATGTGCTGTTGCAAAGTAAAAGTACTTAATGCCCGAACCAGAACCTGATCAGATCTTACTCCATCTTGAGGACCCCTAGCAAACAATTTGTACACGACTGGGTCGCATAAAAACTGTCTCATTCTTTGCTGACTTAAATAATTGCGTATCGGTGGCACCAATTTCTTTGCTTTATGCAAACATTGTGGTGATTTCCGCAGCAGCAATCCTGGGAGGGTTCATGTCCATAGTACTTAAATGGTGTGCAAAAAAAAGTTCTTCCATATTTCGAAGTTTGGTGTTAGTTTTTGTTTTATTGTGGCCAAGTTTAATTCTAGGTCTTCTCAGTTTGGGTGCACCCTTACGCAAGAATTCCTGGTTGGATATACTATGCAAACTTCATATGCTTACGCCGATTTAATACCGAATTTTAAGAGCCTCATTAGTCACCGCTTCAAACTATACCCATCCAACGATAGAAACAATATCTTTAATTAGAGGAAACTCACTGCCAAATGAAGCCATTTGCAATTAATCAAAGTTTGTCTATCCCCCTTGTGGAGTAAACTACTTTGGGCCTACTTTTTGGCACTTGAAACAAACAGACGCATATATTTTCAGTGCAAAAACCTACTGCAAACTAAAAGCTCATATATCCACTTAAAAGTTCTTCCTTCGCCGTAAAGGCACTCTCCGATAATTTACTACTTCTTGGTTTTGGGTTTCTTGTAAACAGAATTTTTTTTTGCTTTGCTCTCGATTCCATATACCATATCCATGTTTTCTCGCATTTAATATCAAAAATGCACATCACATATCCTTGGATGGGAGGTAGGTGCATGTGAGTGTCATATAGAAAGAGCATCTATTTTTTCTCTTACTCCAATTTAATGCAAATCGCAATCGGGGGAAAACTCTAAAGGTCCCCAGCCTCAATCATCCACCACCAGTATACACGTAATCCTTTTAAAGATCAGAATCTCATTTCTTGGACTAGGTACGAGTTCTTGTTCGCGCTGGCTTGTCGTCGTTGTGTCGTTTGCCTTGGCGTACATGTCGGTGGCACCATAAATCATTTGAAAAACACACTTCGGTGACTTTTTTCTCCAGTTCGTGTTGCCGCTGCGAATCCTGTGATTTGTGATTTCTAAGTCCTTGTTTTTTTTTCGTTGGGTTGAAGATAGTTTTTTTTAAGAAGTATTTTTTTGTTGATTACGTTGAAAAGTAGAAGTTGCAACATGAAGTTGCTTATGTAGACGAGGAAAGTTTATCGGCACCTTGCATTAATTTTGAATTCGATGTGCAGGCAGGCGGTTCATCCTCCATCAAATGGGGTGGAGTTTTTTTTTTCTGTACTTAAGTGCATATGTCCTGCCAATTGTCTACCTTGTGTTGCTTTCTGCATTGGCTGCCTGCATACACAAAAACAGCGGCCTAAAAATATGATAAAGATAGGAGGAAAGAGTACGGAAAAGGACGACATTGGCAAATGTTCAAGAATTTCCACCGCAGAGTTATTTGCAGATAGACAGAAAAACAAACTCTAAATGACAGCTGTAGCATAAAAGGGACATTTTATCTGTATAGCAATTTTGTTTTCTTTTATCCTTCTTCTGGATCGAGGAGTAGTCGGACGTGCTTGGTTTGGTGTTCCATTTAATGTTTAGAGAATGTATTTATTTTTTGTATGAATGAGCTTAGTTGGTAATGGTTTATTTTTGTTTATCAATCTAAATGTTTTGTGTATTGTATTTAAATGTTAGTTTTTGTATTTATGTATGTACAGTATGTCTTAAAAACGGAAGCGATTTGTTTAATGAGAGGAACCTGAAGTTCTACAGATCCATAGGAAGGAATTACTTTACTTATTGAATAAATGGCTTGGTGCTGTAGCTGGAGATCCTTTTTGTTGATATTTTATCTTGATATTCGTATCTCGTTGTAATATTCGATGATTGTTTTTAATGCAAAGGCTAAGAGTGTACCCATTTTTAGGTTTCAACAACTTCAACCTCAAAGACAAATATTCTTGGCATTTTCATTGATTAGCTCGTACACCAACCATGGAATAAAGGTTTATCCAAGTCACACATACCAACTAAATCTGCATCATGTCTGTAAATACCGAATAAGAAGTCTTATCTTTGTAGCTGATAGCAATTTTTACATGCCTTAGTATACCTTTCACCTTATATGGCTTTTTTTATCAATTAGCCAAGCTTTAAACCTTTAATCAGTTTATTCAACAGATGGCGCACTTCGCAGGGGTACATTTAACGCCCAAATTCAACCACTGGCAATTTTAATAGACTCTTGTTATGTTGCCCCATTGAAATATTCTCGTAGAGGCCCTTGACAAACTAAAGCTAAAAGCAGACTTTTACGTGCTTCTGTAAAGACAATTAGGTGAAGGCCGCTGTCTGTTGAAGGAGGCTTGTGAATGGCTCACTAAACAGTTTTCCACGTTTAAGGCTTATGTTGTTGGAGGCGTTTTCTAATCATCTCAAAATTGATGACTCTTGAGTCTTGACCTGCGTCATATTTTACATGAAATTGCACATGTGTCTTGTCGATTTATGTGTCCAACTTTTTCCATTCAGGTTCTTGATTTTATCTGTCTTATCTCATTGCTTGTCTTGGCTTAATTATAGCTATTACCCCTTAAACTCCTGCTAATACCTTGGAAAGTTCGTTTTCTTTGTCATAGCTTTATAAATTTCCCTCGAATTATATTCCAAATCCTAAGTAAAAGTCCCATTGCTTTTGGAATCTTAGAAAGATGGGTGGGTATATTCTCACTTGTTCTAATTGTGATTTTTCTTCTGGATTTTCTTATACAATACCTCATGATAAGCGGTATTTTTTCACGCAGCTCTATGGACCATTTTAAATTGATAGAGTTGTACATGATCTTCCCAGTCTACGTTCTTAAGTAGGAAAGGCGATTATATTTGTGACTCAGGGACGGCCGGTTCTTCTAGTTCGAACCATTTATATTGCTATATAAATCATCGAAGTCTTTAAAACTCTACGTTGCCCACATTCTCCAAAACCACTTAAAAGGCGGCTGCCAAAAAACTTTAATCCGATGCTCTTAAGGGCCGAGCAGTTTCGCTGTTGGTCATGGGAACATTCTGCCTCCTTTTTCTTTTAAGAAAGAACATTTTCAATCAGTTTTTGAGGATAAATTCAATCATGAATATCGATCTAATTTTGCTCACCATATGTTTTGAAATTGGTCCAATTGGTACTCATCTCACTTTTAATCTCTTGTACAAGGACGTCTTACAAATATTAATTCCACAGTGTTGTTGGTCCCTTCCTTCATTCGCTTCCCCATTTTTCGAAACAATCACTTGAAAAACACTGCTACAATCGTCGCTGTTTCTGTACGATTCCCATAGACTCATAATCTGAATGAAGTTGCCTAACAGTCACTATAGCCTGCGCTCTGTAAAGTGGCTTCGGAATCACAGAAACATTTTAACACAGGTCTTAGCGCCTGTCGACTACAGCGGAATTATCATTTTAAAACTATCCATGTCCGTAGTGTCCCTGTAGAATGCATAGTATAAAAAGCTACGCATGTAAATCTAATATCGCTCAAATTTGAATTACTAAAAGCACAGGCCCACACATGCCGCCATATGGTACCCCATCCAAAATTTAAAATGCAACTCATCCAACTAATCAGAGTCATACAAACGTTTTTGTCCGTTCTGTGAAATTATTAACAATTAACCACCCGACAAAGTGTCCTGCCAGTTATTCTCTTACGGTACATCAGTCCTGTGTAAAAACTTATTTTATTTTTATTTTATTTTCATTTAATCGCGCTCTACCAGGAAACTGGTAATGGATCTGAAGATTTCACCAACATCGTCATAGATCCAAATTCAAATAACAGCCAGAGTCCTGTGAGTATTTTACAAATCTTTGTAAATCCTGTTAGACATACTGTTTTAGATGAAGTGTATGTGTGCGTGTGTATCTGTGTATTCAAACAATCTAAATGTTGTCTCAATGTTATTGGTAAAAAGTGCAATTTTTCTTTATTTTCAATTTAATGATGTGAAATGTAATTGAACCGATTTACTTATTTATTCCTTTTTTGTTCTCTTTCTTTTGGGGAAAATAAAAACCAATTTACAGCCGCTACTTATACCAAGGGTGGACACAATGAATGGCTATAGTCGGAAAACACCCTCGAAACGGCGCTATGAGGGCTCAAAATTTGCACGTAAGCACATTTATCTTAATCTGTATATATGTATACCAATCTATAGACTTGGACTTATGAAACTAATTAAATTCCATCACCGGGCCGCCATGGATGGTGGAATGACATGTGCTCTGGTGGCCGATATTTTTCCTTTAATTTACATGTTTTTTTCTCCCCCTTTTAGTGCATCCGAAGAAAAAACCTCGTGCGGGGAAGGAGCGGATACCACAGCCGAAGAATACAGTTGCCATGTTAAATGAGCTGCGACATGGGTTGGTGTATAAATTGGAATCACAGAGTGGACCAGTACATGCACCACTTTTCACAATTTCAGTTGAGGTAAGTAAAGTTGGGTAGTGAAGAGGGGGAAAGAATTTTCTATAATTTTTTTTTACAATAAGCTTGATGAATGGGTGTAGGATATTAAGGGTGGAGAATTTAGTGTGTGGTTTTGCGACATTTATTGTCGTGAAGTATTGAGTGGAATTTGGGAAAGGAGTCTGGTTGCTTTGGAAGGAGTAATGAGAATGATTCTGTTTAATTAGTTTGGAGTGGTTAACGCGCAAATGAGACTGCAGTGAAGCTTGGCAAAGCAGTTTATTAAATTGGGTTTCTCTATATGTCTCGGAGATGCACAAATAAAATTCAGGAAGTTGGTTAAGGGAGATTTATTAGCTCGGAATAGAATCAAAATATTACAGTCATTGAGATTCCATGACCAATCGCAGTAGGTTCTTTTGAAACTGAATTAAACGCATACCTCTTATAATCTAAACTAGTCAACGATCGCTAATGAATAATGAAACACCGCCGCCGGAGACAAAACAAAGCCTGTAGACTTGAAAAACTCTTCGTCTATGGTGTCCCTTATCAGCAGTGTATATTTAACTTTAGTCGATAATATTATCTAATAACATTCACCTCGTTCATTTCTCATCATGATCAGCAGCATTTTTGTTACATCCTTACTCCTATATGCAGGCATGTGCCGAAGATGTAATCATCAAGCTTCCACCAAGTGTGCACTCTCGATTTTGCACGTTTTAATTACCCTTAATACATAGCTACCCCATAATCCCCCAACCAACTAATTAATACCGTTTCTAAGGATACAATCTCTTCCCACCCCCCTCCGCCCACCATCACATTGCGCGCCTTCATCAGTTATTTAATCTTGACAAAAACAACAAAAAAAGCGACGTGGATAAAAGGAGATAAAAAAAACAACAAATAATTACCACCACTCTCGTCTGGTTTTCCATTAAAAAAGCACACACAGAACAAAAAAGGAAAAATAAAGAAACTATGAAATTGCTGTCGTGGAAAATGTCACCTCATTATGACAACGCAAAGCGTATACTAGTTGGAAGGAGCCAGCCTATCCCAGCAATCAGCATTGGAAAAGTCTCGCCCAAGGCAGAGGGTAAACTATCCTACGTATATATGTGCTAAAGCGCAAAATTACCAAGGCTATTCGTGGCCACTGGCAAAACGGTTGCTGATATTAGACGTCACATACCACACGTCGGTCGCCTTCTTCAATGTCCGCGTCACTAAAAGCGGAAAGAGCACATCCAATAGACATGTCTGACCTCTCCTGCCGGCGTGTTCTATTAAAACAGTAGCAAAATAAAAACCCAAGTTTATTGATTTTCCTTTGCAAAGGAATGAACAGAACAAAGTGAAACAGAAGAGCCGCATAGACGACGCACGTAGGCAAACAAGAAAAAAGATTGAAAACTGAAAATGATTTGATCTCTTTATTTGGTGCACAGAGGCACGCAGGGACCTCCACTTTACCCACTCAATCTCGGGCGCTTTCAAGTCCATTTGCCGTTTTAATGCTTTTGTGCAAAAATAATGAATTTCATTGGCATGAAATAGATTCTTTTAGAAGAGAGATGCTTCTCGTGGTGTTCTTCTTTTTTTGTCACTCCTTTCTCATTATCCTGTTTGGAGTGTTTCTTATTGAATAGCTTTGCGATGCACAACCACAATGCTTTGTGTGGGGAGATCAACTTCAATGGAGAGTTATGTAAACGGGTGCTGTGTACACGGTTGTTGTGTGCACGGGTGTTGTGTACTCGGGGAGGAAGAACAGCTATATCCTTTTGTTGATTACACGAACGCATAGAGCATGTGCTTCAAAATCCAAAAATTTCCAGAAATAATAGCGTTAGCTCATTCTGTAGAATGGTTGCTAACAATATTGGCTGTTGGGTCTTTTTGATCAAGTTTCCGTTTTATTTCAAAAGAAATGTTTGCATTGGTGACTGGAAGTGAGGTGTGAAGACCACACAGATGTTCCATACCTGCAAACAAAGCGAAAGCCATCAAACTCCAGTGTTGTGTGGAAATCAACTGGCTCCCGATAAAAACCAAACCAGCAAATTTTCTAAGAAAGACGTGCGAAATGCAGTTGACTTACTTACTTAAGGTGGCGCTACAGTCCGGGGTGGACCTGGGCCTCAACCAACAAGCGTCTCCAGCCAGCGCGATCTTTAGCTAGCTGTCTCCAGTTTCGCACGCTAAGTTGGTTAAGGTCCCCTTCCACTTGCGTGCGCCACCTGAGTCGCGGTCTTCCTCTACTGCGCCTTCCCTCGGGTATGGATTCGAAGATCTTCCGGGCCGGAGCATTCGTGTCCATTCGCTCTACATGACCCAGCCACCTCAGTCGTTGGACCTTCACTCTTCTGACTAGGTCGATGTCGCTGTACAGCCCGTACAGTTCGTCGTTAAATCTCCTTCTCCATTCACCGTCAATGCAGACGGGACCAAAAATAACACGAAGAATTTTTCTCTCGAAACAACCGAGAGTTACCTCATCCGCTTTTGATAGCGTCCATGCCTCTGCGCCATATAGCAGAACTGGGATGATAAGGGTCTTATAAAGGGTCACTCTAGTTGTTCGGGAGAGGGCTTTGCTACTCAATTGCCTTCTTAGCCCAAAGAAACAGCGATTGGCAAGAGTAATTCTACGTTTAACCTCAGCGCTGGTGTCGTTGTCTGAGTTCATAGCGGAGCCTAGGTAGACAAAGTCCTTAACCACCTCAAAGTTATATCTGTCTATTGCGACGTTCTGTCCGAGCCGTCGGTGTTGGGTGTCCTTTTTTGTTGACAGCATATACTTCGTCTTGCCTTCATTAACCGCCAAACCCATCTTCGCCGCCTCAGTCTCAATACTCACAAACGCGCCATTAACATCACGCTGCGTTCTGCCAATTATGTCAATGTCATCGGCGTATGCGAGTAATTGGACGGACTTTTGAAAGATAGTGCCTCTGGTGTTGGCGTTTGAGTTTTGCACTATTCTTTCAAGAACGATGTTGAAGAAGTCACATGACAGCGCATCGCCTTGTCTAAATCCTTTTTTGACATCGAAGGTCTCGGTAAGTTCTTTACCGACCTTGATGGAGCAGCGTGCATTCTCCATCGTCATCCTGCACAAACGGACGAGTTTGGCAGGGATGCCAAAACTAGACATTGCTCTGTATAGTTCGTCCCTATAAATGCTGTCATAGGCGGCCTTAAAGTCGATGAAAAGGTGGTGGGTATCGATTTGAAGTTCCTGGGTTTTCTCCAAGATCTGCCGCAGTGTGAATATTTGGTCTATGGTGGACTTTCCTGGCCTGAAGCCACACTGATATGGACCAATCAGGTTGTTTACGAAAGGCTTCAGGCGTTCACACAAAACGGCAGATAAGATCTTGTAGGCAATGTTTAGAAGACTGATACCTCTGTAATTGGCGCAGTTCAGAGGGTCTCCTTTCTTGAGGATCGGGCAAACAATGCTGAGGTTCCATTCATCGGGCATACTTTCCTCCGACCATATTTTACAGATGAGTTGGTGCATGCTCCTAACCAAGTCATCGCCTGCCGCTTTGAACAGCTCGGCGGCTAGGCCATCTGCTCCAGCGGCTTTGTTGGACTTCAGTTTAGATATAGCTATCTTAACCTCGTCCAAGTCGGGTGGACGGTATTGTTGATCCTCATCGTCCAGGTTGAACGGTTCATTCTGCCTGACAGCGGAATTTAAGTCGTCATCGCCGTTAAACAGTCTGCAGAAGTAGTTCTTCCATATCCTCAGCATCGACTGCGATTCTACTACGATGTTCCCTTGTTCGTCCTTGCAGGCTTCGGTTCGGGTTCTGTAGCCTTGTGAAGTTCTTTTTACCTTCTGGTAGAACTTCCGGACCTCATTCCTGTTGTAACATCTCTCTATTTCCTCGATCGCGCGCTTCTCATGCTCTTTCTTTTTTCTCCTTAGAAGCCGGTGTTCGTCTCTTCTCTTCTGCGCGTAGAGCTCACGAGCAGCTCTTGTCCTCCTTTGCAGCGCCGCTTTGTATGCCTCTTGCTTCGCTGCATGTGCTTGCCGGCACTCGTCGTCGAACCAGGGGTTTCGTTGTGGTGGTCGGGTGAAACCCAGCACATCAGAGGCGGCGTCTCTGATGGCTTTTTGGCAATGTTGCCACTGGTCTTCAATACTTGATGCTGGCTGCATAGGACCTCTTGAGAGATTGAGAGAGACTCGATCGGAAAAGGATCTGGTGATCTCTTGCGATTGTAGCCGTCCGACGTCAAACTTCCTCACAGTATTTACTTGTCTTGGCGGCGTTCGGGATATCCGGAGTCGTACCTTGGCTACAACAAGGTAGTGGTCCGAGTCAATGTTGGCCGCTCGGAACGTTCGGACATCCATAATACTGGAGGAGTGCCTTGCGTCGATCGCAACGTGGTCAATCTGGTTGACGGTTGATTGATCAGGAGATCTCCATGTGCCTTTGTGAATATCGAGATGCGGGAACCGTGTGCTAGCTATGACAACATTTCGCCCCGCCGCGAAATCGATCAGCCTAAATCCGTTGTCGGAGGTGGTGTCGTGTAGGCTGTACTTTCCGACAGTACTACCAAAGATGCCCTCTCTTCCTAGCTTGGCGTTAAAATCGCCTAAGACAATTTTCACACTTACGAGCAATGCCCTAGCTATGACATGAAATGCAGTTGACTGTCATCGCGAATTTGAACTGCGGTCCGTGGATGAACTTAACAAATTCTAAACCTCTCATGCATCAACCTCAATAATTGATTTGGGAACATTTGGCATATTTATCAATCGGTGGCGTATACGTAACATTTTTACTGAGAAACATTAAATGTGTTTTAATTCACATTTTTCTCAGTAAGGCAAGTTAAAGCAAAAGCTTCGACGCGGAAATATAACCAACGCACTCTTCTTCTTGATTCTACTGAGATTCTCTTTAGGGATTTAGAGTAAAGAATCTTACAAAACGACCAATTACAAACTCGGCTGTTGCTCTGCGGGTCGGCCTTTGAACGCGAAATAAATTGTAAAACTGCGTTTCGTCGTTTCAGTTCAGTGGATTGTTAAAAAGGTTATGTAAACCAATGTTTTCGCGCTCCATCGATAAATGGTGGCTTCCCGTTTCGTAAATATTCATATAGATGTAGTATTTTTTTTTGTTTTATGTTTACCTGAAGGTTGCATTTAGCTTTCGATATACATAATTGCAATGTTTTTCTGTCACGATAAGACGATTCGCATTTCGTTCGCTTTGAGTTAATTGGGGAATCCCAGGCAATTAATTGTTGTGTGAATTACGCCAATTCTAATATCGAAGTAGAACCGCTGGGGGTTCACCAAAACCTAGGTGGAGACATAAAATGTGAACATCTTTCTGGAGGAAATTCAAATGCTGATTGTAAATTTAAAAATGACAGCTTGTTTAATAGTTTTAAAAATTGTATTTATTTAAAAGAAAAAACGTTTGAATCGAACAGTTACAATGATTCTCGCCTAAGTTGGCTGTCGCCTGACTATTTATCTGTTATCTAAGTAAGATACGTCATCCAACTGTATCCCTGTAACGTTTCCTCCCACTCACTTTCAATTGTACTACCAGCTCCCATCATGCAACTAGAACATAAATTCGCTTTCCAAGAGCACTTCCCACCCTTTCTTACTCACCACAATTCTTATACATATTAAAGTTATTTTCAACTTTTAATGATTCACTTAATTTAATTATAAGATATTTTTCTATTAGAAGCAAAAAAAAAAAAACACGCATTACGCGTCACAATTCAATTGGTTTCATACCACCCCCAGCCGACCCACACACACGTGCGCCAACATTTATCTGCAATTAATTAAAAATGTTAAATATTTAAAAGAAGATTTACGATAATGCACTTGGCCGGGCCAATAGTTGCAGCATACCGCGTACGTAAATAGTATCCCGCCACGGAAAAGAAGAGGTGCGACACCTCAATGGTCATCGATCGAAAAGTGTCATTCATAAATGTGCCCCACCCTACCGCCCAGTCCACACTCTCAATTGGCATCTCGAGGCTACGTACAGATGCTCACATATATAGCATTCTGTATGACATATGAAATCAACAGAAGCTGGTCAGTCACCCATTACTAGGGAAATTGATTTGTGAGTCTCATTAACAGATACTCGGCCGTCTGTTGCTGTCAGTTTTCGTTGCTTGTAAATGCAATCAAACGATTAATGTGCATTTTATGCGAATTGATGAGTACGTCGCACTTCCAATTGCAGTGGCACTGGGGATGCTGCTGACACATTGACACATCAAAAAAAAAAAAGCAAGACCACGATGAAGAGCGGAAAAATGTCTATTTTTAGTTTTGAAGGAACATAGATTTTGACAAATTCATTTCAATCAGTTTTGGGGGTTCTTTTCCGCGAATGCAATGTTGCCACTGCAGGTGCTAGAAGTGTGGGCGGTAATTAAAATGCGATTAGGTGGCACATTTTTATTTAAAAGCACTCGGTTTCGCGGTGGGAATTTGTAATTGAAAAAAGTAAAAATAAATTCAAACTAAAATAAACTTTTGTGGCTTCGGGTGGCGTTGGGCGGAGGGCGAAAGGGTTATTGCTTGCTAATTCTACCTTGGTCAGTGTGGAGGAGGCAACGCATTGTAAATTGTTGACGGTCGTCACAAATTAGCTATTATTGGACACCTATATGCAGCAATTTGTGGCATGTGTCGGTTTCTGACAGTTAAGCGAACGTGACCCAGTTTTTGGTTGCATCTTTTCTATGCAGCTGGGAAGAGACTTATCTTACAGAAGGTAACCTAATAGTGATCTGTCTCCCGCTGTTGTTTCAACACGTCAGAGACAATTCCAGTATTATTCCAGAGTTAGAGGTCAACTCTACTACTTGGTCATACACACATCTTGGATGTATATTTCTTTTTCTGCTTTAAAATGTTTTTATTTTAAGAAATCTCTCTCTTCCCTAGTCGACTTCGAATAATATATAATTTCCGCAAATTATGAAACAGTCTTTCTCATGAGTCAAAAAAAAATAAACGACAAAAATTCCAACAGAAAAATAATCTCCAAACCTAATCTGAAACCGCCAAACTTTCCTCAGCAATCCGCTTCCGAACCGCAATGCTACACTGCACACTGTCCCTTTACACTCATAAAACAGCGTAAATGCGCCTGTCGACCATAACCATAACCATTTAATCATTTGCATAAAAAAAAGAATTATAGCAAAAGTCAGCAGTTATTCATCAACACTCAGCTTTTTGCTTGATGTGAGTGAGAGTGACCCCATCTTCAACCCGCTGTTTCCGAAATTTCCCACACACTGCAGCACTGGCAATGATTTATCCATTTATGCGGCAGCAAAACCAAAAAAAAACTCTCTGTGTTTGGAGAATAGCTCTACCCTCTACACAAATGAGAGAAGCGCAAAAAAAAATGAAAGAAGAAGCAAACGGTAGCCGCATATCTTCGTGTGTGCTGCGTTGAAGGATATTTCTCACACCTCGCCACTTGTATCGTGTGTGATGATACACACAGAAGGAAGGTGGATGAATTCAACCCCCGGAAAAGACCATTAAATAACGCAGTTTCTATCGGGAGGCTCAGGGTCATTTCATTTTTTTTTGTCGACACGAGAATGGATAACAGTGGGGGTTAGAAGTTTGTGGTTGAGTATTTTTTTTAAGGGTCGGTAATGCAATCAATCTTTTTCATAATGCAACGATGTTAGTTAAGTCGTTTTAATATGTTTAACAAAGTGTGGGATATCATTTGACAGCTAACAAGGTACAAATGGTTTAAATCACTGCAACATTTTTCCATCAGACAGCCAGAAAATTGCAGAATTTCTGTAAGTCTTATTTCTTTAAGACAAATAAAAGGGACACACATTTTTATGCCGAATTCGAACGGCAGAATTGGGAAGCTTTCTCAGACCTTTGTGAATCGTGGCGCAGTGGAAAAAAACTCGAGATACCAGAGTTCTAATACGCCCCAAAAAATGAGTTGTGGACAAAATTAATGATTTTTACTGATTCGGAGTCAAAAGACCATTTTTATTGCAAAACTACAAGTGGTCCCCAACTTTACCTCACGACTGTAAGAGTGTGTTTCCCATTTATGTTGCCATTTATGACAAGTTATCGTACACGCTGCTGTGTCAAAGTTAGGGCGCTGCGAAAGTGTGAAGCAAATCTGAGAAAAAACAAAATACTGCTGAGCATGAAGTATTCTAGGGTTTTGTCTGCACTTGCCCCCCCTTCCTTTGGCTGTACGACTGACAGGGAAACGAGATTATTTGTCTGCAAAGTTGAAGTTTTGAGTGGTAAAATGGAGAAATTTTTAGTTAGACCGAACTTTTCGAAATAATTATCGTGTTGCGGAACAATTGGGTATTGTGTGCTATGGTTTGAGGCTTTGTGGTTCGATTTGTGTTTGTTTGTGTGTGTGTTGGGGTGAAGTGAAATATTTTTATTGATAGAGGGAGAAACTAACTGATATATTTTAGCAAAGCAATCAACTAATTGACTGGCAGGGTAGTAAGTGGGCGAACAAAGGTCGTCATTGACCGATTTATAGAATATACAGTCATTTGTTATTCTGTTTGTAAGTAATGCTTTCTTTCTGCTTCTGATCTGGGATTCCAAGGACGTTAGAGATTTTTTAAATAGTAAACAGCATTGTCCTCTAGTTGAGTTCATCCTTGGGATTTTGTCACTTACTTGTAATGGAGTTGGATCTGAGCCAGTGGAATCTTTAAAGGACGTCGTAGTTTAGTCTTCAGACTTAATTTTTTTTTCAAATTTGTATATTTCTGAGAAGTTTCTTAAAGTAAAACTATCAATGAAATCACTTTAATGAGTATGTTGGTTACTTCTCTTTTTGTGAGAACAAAATAGAACTTGAAGACTGATAGGTGCGCCAGAGCAAAGCCTGAGGTCGCCATTTTAGTTAGTTAGTTAGTTAGTTTTAGAAGAGGCGATGTAGCTGAAACTACCTCATACATTAATGTCAATGCCCGGAGAAATAAAAAGGCTAAACCTTATAAGCAAGCCATCTTGTTGGAACCATTTCTTAACCAATGAAAAATAGTTTCCCCCAACCTCGGAGAGTCCAGTCAGTGGGACCGAGTCGATGATTTTCAGAATTTTGCATGCAAATAAATAATATGCACGACAGGGTCGCATGTAACTTGCACATTTATATTTATTTGTTTTATAGGAGGTACTACATAATAAATTAATCGTTTTAGACAAATAAATAAGGCCTAGCTTCTCACAACCATTCGTTTTGTGTGGGTTTTCAATTTTTGGGACGAATGGAAGGGATCTGCAATTTTACGCCGAGTCCAAACGGCTAATTGAGAAGCTCATTCATGACAGTTTTACTTTCGGATGTTTGTCAGACGTTCGCGAGAGGTGCGCAGTGGAAAAAAACCTTAAGATGTAATTTGGCCCTTTCGGTATTCGAACCTGGAACACCTCGCTTAGTAGCCCAACAAACTACCACTAAGCCACTGCGCCGACAATCGTTTTAGAAAGGAACCTACAAAATGTTTCTCTATCTAAACTGCCTAATTAGTCAGGACTTCTGTGCTTTTCGTACTTGATAAACTCTCGCAAAATATTGGGCAGTGGAAAACAACTTCAAACGCAATTAAATTTTTTTGGGGGTCGAACCGGGAACTCTTCAACACATTAACCAATAAGCTCTCTCTCACTCTTTTCTCTATTTTTGTTGTCAAAATGTTAATTTGTATCGTACTAAAAGTTTCAGAAAAGTACTCCAAATGTCTTCCGAACAAGCTCCACACACTCCTAACAGCATACCCTCTAACCACTCAAAGGACCATGGAATCATGTGAAGGTCACCGATCCGATCGATTATGGCGCCCAAAGAAATCGGAGACATGTCAAGAGAATTTCCTTTTACAATTTCTCACTTTTGCTCCCAATCGAATTTGTCTACCTCAAAACTTGCAAGTCAATGTCACAAGTTAAGTAGTTCTATTGTGTCCCTGCCCCCAACCATCGTGATCCGTATCAAGTTTCTCCGTTTAATTGAATAATTCAATTTTAAAGGTTTACGGAAAGTCATAACTTTAAGGACACCCTCTCATGTATACTACTCTGTCAACACGAAACCTTTTTTTTTTTTTTTTGCTTTCTCTCTTCTTACCCCCATTTCCCATAGTTCAACACAAAATTAGAATGCCTGTAGAATGTGTCACCCGTTCTCTGTTTAGTTATGTATGGAATTAAAAAAAAAGAATCAGAATAGATGAATATTTATAAGGACATATTCCCTTGCAGGCGTGTCCTCATGTTACTCTAGTGCACTATTCTCATGCAAGTTCTGCAACTTTTCCATACAGAATCGTTTAAACAGTTAAGCAAACACACACCCTCACAAATGAGTATGAAGCACACGTTTATAATAGTCCTTTAGCTCCTAAAGAGCCTGTGTGTGCCTCCCTCATATATCGCTTCCCTCATTAACCTCCCCACCAAACCCTCTAAAATAAAAAAAAAACCCGCACCCGGTCTCTGCCTTCTATAACCAAAATTGTATGATGACAAAATTTTAAAAGTTTTCGCCATAAAATGTAGTTCACCACTTCCTTTATTCGCGCACTCGTTACTCGTTCCTTCGTATCCTTTTGTTCCTCTTCACATTGTTAAGTTAGTTTGTCGTGTGTTTTTTTTTCTTTGCTCCTTCGTTGGACGAGGAATGCTTTCCATTCGTTGTAAGGATGTGGCGCGACCCTGATATATCTCCGCACATATAGCACGGCCACATATTTCTATCCATCCAGAAAGTAAGACAAACTTTCGCATTCTCTTATTTTTTTAGCTATACGGAACGGCAGCGCTAGAATGGCTAGTGCGGTAGAGTAAATGGTGCTTGAATGTATGTTTACAGATACAGTTCCAAGCACAATTGCTGAAGTTGGCCTTCGTCCTTAATTCTAATGCGGAGTATTCAAATTCAAAGTATTTCCCTGCAACTGTAGGTGGAGGAGATGTACTAGTGCCTTTTGAAAATTCCTTTTTAATGTTTCTATTTTTGCTTCTATTTCATTTTATTCTATAGTTGGTTGGTAGTACATCTTCATTGTTGCGTTGTGTTTTGTTTTTCAGCTTTTTTTTTTTGTGTGACATGTGTTGAACTATGCGGTTATTTGGAGTGGGGAGGTTGCAATGGGTTTTGTTATTAATGAAATGCAGTGATGTGGACAAGAAGGGATGCGCAAACCTTTTTTTTCAAGTAGTTGGAAAAGTGTCGGAGTTATGGTAAGGTCCCATCGGTCATGTTCCTAATTAAGCCTTCAACAATTTTTGTATTTATTTTTTGAATAGAAACTTTTTCGTGGTTGTTTTCTTTGAGAACAATAACCACAAAGCTATTTTGACACATACGTACAGTCGCACGAAAATTTTGCATTCAGTTATGCTTTTTGTCACAGTTTGTTGACACCTTATTATTTTTGGAACTTGAGTTAGATGGTGTATTTAAGCCAGAGAGACTTTGGGCTTGATCTACCTATTTCATTCTGGAAGCATTGACCGCTTCGCCCGGAGAATTAGCTGTTTGAAACGTATTCTATTTTTTGTAACCGCAGCATTAGTTTTGGAATTAACAAAACACTCTTGCGAATTATTGCAAATTCAGTCAATTCGTGCAGCCAAACTTGCAGTGGACGAACAAGTTGTGTGCTATCCAGTCGTGCACATTATGTTGTCTTGCCGGCCATTTTAAAGTCAATCATGGATATTAAGACGTCTTCCATTCCAATCTATATGCTAAGTCCGCCAAGTATTATATTCACTGTCAAACGGTAAGCGATCGAAAATGAGACCTCTCGCTCAGTTGTTCAACGCCCACAATAACATATATTGAATCTTTTGTTACCCCCTTTACTTCTGGGGTTGGATGCTGATTTCGAATATGTGCCTGTGTCCGTCGATGAGAATTTACTTCCCCATTTCATTGTCAGTGCTATAAAACCCTAAATAATAGCTTTCCGCTTCGTAAAACTATCGTTCTGCACAAAAGTGTACATTATTCAGTTCAGTTGGTTCACTATAACTGAGTTTGACTATAACTAAACCGTGGTCATAAAATGCAGCTGCACAGGGAATGTCAAACAAAATCCTGTCTGTCAAATTAAATTCCTTAAACTACTTACAAAATCGATCACAAAATCAATCCAAACTATAAAGAAGAAACCAATACTCTACCAGCTGACTACACCAGTGCTGTTTTTTTTTCAATTATTAGGCGAACTTTTCTTAATGTATCTGCTTCTATATAAATTGAATTGTATACCAAAGTACTTGAGTTATGAATAAAAACCTCAGATGAATACCAGCAGCGCCAGGAAACAACAAGAACAAGTGGAGTGCTTTTGGTTTGAGGTGCGGAAGGAAGTGGTTCACTGGCTTCGTGTACGCTGTCTTTAGAACAACTGTTCGAAGTACTACCTACCGCTTTTGTTATGAAAAATTGAACATTCCTGAAATTTCGCAACGATTTCTAGCGACCGTCGACGACGCCGACGACGCACAAGAAAAAAAAATTTCAAATGAAAATAAATCTTTTCCCGCATTCCCCCTACGGATGAGGTTATCCCTTCAATCAGTGTCTAACCAGAAACACTAGGACACCCACCCACCCAGTCAGGCAGCCAGCCAGCCAGTCAGGTTTCTTCCTCTCGGTTTAAGGACTTTTACACAAATAACTCATTAATTGCGAATGCAGTGTGTGTTTGTGTGGAAGCTTGCGTATCCGAATGTTGTTTGCATAGTTCAAGTTAAAGTGGAACTACAAGTGGAACTTTGCCGTCTCTCTAGGTATTTGTTTTGAGAAAAATGTGGACTGCACACAGAGCGAAACGATGTGAAACAGATACGGATACTAGATCAACTCAGCGGGGCTGTGAATGCGGGGATGTATTTTTGTATTTTTAGTGCGCTTTAATCAAGGTTGAGCCACTCCAGTTTCACTGTGATGATGGCTGAGTGACTGACAGTGATTGAGTGTGTATTCATCATTTCACTCAAAGTGCAGTCAGCCTTCGTGTTGTGTATAAATTCACACACCCAGAAGGTGTGTCATCATCATCGTTATGGTTTCGTTAGCAATGGGTGGTAAGGTTAGACGGAAAAAAAAAGCAAATGAAATCTCAGGATATCCTTGGTGGCCTGGTTGATGTGTGTTGGATTGCGAAACATGAAATGAAATGCAAGCAAATTTGGATTGCTCCCAATCTATGTGAAAATATTTTTTTTTTCTGCAGGCTACAGGTAAATAGAGAGAACCGCACGGAGGTGGATTCGATTTTTTGTAGCCAGTCAAGTGAATTTTTAGGACAGGTTTTTGTTTGCACTTGCAAATTTATGGATGCGGATGAAATTACAGTTTGTAGTGGTGGTCTCATCGTCCCCTCGTCGCATTTGTTATTTAACAAAGGACCATTGTCTAGGGATTGCAGCGAAATAAAGGTGGATGGATGTGGGTAACACCACAATGGCATATATATGCAGCTCTGTGGTTGTGAAAAGCGTGAAACAACTGCAAGCGCTTTGTTTTTAATGGGAAGAGTTGAAAAAGTAACAAACAAATAGAGAACACAAAATGAATGTGCAACCATTCGTGGGAGATTAGGTTTATTTGAGAGTTTTTAGGAATTTACTTGGAAATAAAATTGAAGTTTGATCCTCATACGTAAATATTGTATTTGAAAGCAAACGCTGGAAGCTATTCACAATCGGCAAGGCGAAGGGGATGGAATGCGCAACGATAGCTTTGAAATTTGTCACAGGAATTGTTTCAGCACAATGTTGTTTCAGCACAATGTTGTTACAGTCCCCGATCTATTGCTTTTAAGAGCTTGCAGCATGAGCAAAACAATTCAAAGTTGTTTTTGAAGTAGAGGTCTTATAGCTTTGCGTGTTCAGTGAATAAATTAACAAATAATTGGCTTAGGCGTAGCTTTTCGCAACCATTTGTAGTTGGCTGAGCTTTTATTATTCGGACAAAATTGGGAGGCTCTTAAAATTGCATGAGCTCTAACCCGCACTGGAAATTTGACAAATAAAAGAACCAAGAACTTGATTTTAGGTTCACTTTTCGATATGAAGCTGGAATGTCGAATCTAGTTTTAACATAAACAGAGCTCGTATAGTAATTTCTGAAGAAGTGGCCATGTTGAAAAAAAAAACCTTTGTATAGATCCGGGAAGGCGATGTGTGACTCCTCGCTCAGTGGTCCAGCACGCAAACCTTTAAAAAACTGCGCCCTGTATTTAAATAGTTTTCCAAAAATGTATTCATTCGAAAATCCGAGAAGGAGTCTTGTGTTGTAGAACACGCACGTTCTGGTTAAATCTTCTTTACAAAATGGTGATATTCAACGTGGTATAGGACGATGGCGGGAATTTGGTTGCAAAAACAGTTTTTTATTGATTTATTTTCACCAAAATTCAGACTGCGTATATTTGTTCCCGCAAAACTTGAAAGGTCGATTGAAATTGAGTTTTTGGTACATTATAAAAAATTAAATTTCCAAATAGGCGTGGCACCTCCCATACAAACAAAAAAAAAACACATTGTAAACATTTTTAATCGACATTCATAAGAGCTAAATTTGTAAAATTGATCCGAAATGTGGGCGGGATTGCCATACAGCAAAGCTATTTAAAAAAAAAGTATCTTGGACAAAGGGGCGTGGTGCCTCCCATATAAAAAAAAACATTTACAAAACATGATACTCACTGGAGCTAAAAACGCAAAATTTAACACAAATCCTCCCGTATTGATAAACCAAAAATTTGCACATGTTAGCTGACAGACGTCGATTATCATACAAAAATTTGGCGTAACGTCTGTGTAACCTTTTCATGACCTTTACACAACGTAACAGGTCTATGGGATCCTAGACCTAGCTTCTCACAACCATTCGTTTTGTGTGGGTTTTAAATTTTTGGGACGAATGGAAGGGATCTACAATTTTACGCCGAGTCCAAACGGCTAATTGAGAAGTTCTTTCATGACAGTTTTTTTTCTCGGATGTTTGTCAGATTTTCTCGAGAGGTGGCGCAGTGGGAAAAAAACCTAAAGATGGAATTAGGGTTTTTTCGGGAATCGAGCCTGGAACCCCGCGCTTAGTAGTCCAACACACTAAAAGAGTAGATACTAATAAATATTTTGATAAAAATGAGAAAGAGTTGTTAAAAAGTGTGTAAAAAGTTGGTCTCAAAATGTTGTAGTCGTCTGCATCCACATAACGATTCTTGGGCCTACTTTATCCATTCACCGTATCATCTGACTTTGTTATATTTTCTCCAGATTTTATTATTTTATTATTTACGGCAACTTTATTTATCTTTTCTGTCTCAAATTATATAACATTTTAAGTAAGGTGAAATTGTTTTACCAACTATTTTCTACATTTTTTGAATCATGAAGCTATAATTTATGTTACTTAATGGACAGAACATTATATTAAAGCAGATCGTGGCGAGAAAAAAATATTTGTAGTTTTAAATTAATTCAAACAGATATAATTCCGATCGCAGAACTCTTGCTAAAAATAATTCAGCCTACCCTCATCTTGGTCATAAAATTCCCTTGTCAAACGTCACCACCACAAGCAGTTGGCTCCGCAGTAAAATAGATGCGTTTAGATATTTATAAAATCTACTCAGTAATTCCCATTCAATTACCCCTGACCTCAACTTTACGCCCAGTAAATCCAGTCACTTAATTAAAACCAACAAGGGTGCGATTACTCATCAAATATTAACGCAATCTTTCTCATTTTATGTGCTGCCTTCTGTCCCCCCCAAAAAATCCACTCAATTCCTTACCTTGAAAAAAAACAACCAAAAAAAAAAGAATCGCCTCCCTTTAAAATTCCACGCCATTGGTCCTGATTAAACTCTCGCTATCCGACGTAAAAATTCTAATTAATCACAGCTTGATTAGTAGTGCTAATTTATTTAACAACTATATACTGTCCTTCTTAGAGAGCTGGCGCTAAAATCTCATCCTGCCTCCCAACCTAACTGCCTTTCAATTTTAAATCAACATTCCACCAGCAAGATGACCACGTCGAAGGCGTACACTTCATTAAAATTTTATTGTTCATTCGCCAGAGCGCGCACGTCCTTCCCGTTTCAATTTGAAGCCCGTTTGCCGTTTCGCTCGATCCACCACTGCACCAATCACATTTTAATTATTAAGACTGCAGAATTAATATCATGAAAAATTACTCACAACCGACCATCCCTTAGGGTTTTGATTAGGTGCCAAACATGACGGTGGTACATCCCTCAGTTTTTCCTATTCAAGGAGGACCACCGGTGCCGGATGGCGCTTGAAATTTATGCATTCATTTCGATGTGCTTCATAAAAGAAGAGAAAATCGCTTAAGCAAGGCAAATGGCAAAATTATGTCACTGAGGGGGTTGTCCGATGGCGCATATATGTTAGCAGTGAGCTTGATTATTGATATATTGAGGTGGAACTGGAACGGCTGTCGCTGTTAAATGTACCTACGAGCATTTTGATTTACTTGCACCGCAGAAAGTGGGCTCAAGCTGCAACGAGTTCTTCTCTGTGAAACCGTCCACCTCCCTTATGAATAAATCATAAAGAACAATCAATAACCGAGTGGATAACGATACACACAGAGAAAGCATGCAGCCAATTGCCATTGCCAATTGGGGCGGTTCGTTTTGAGTTACCATTCCATCGGGGAGCAATGAGACAGAATGCTGCCTGCAATATGGCCACGAGGTGAAGCGATGCGATGTATGCATTGCGTGCGGGGGATGAATTAAGGAATCGATAGGTCTTAGGGGGCAACATACAGAAGAGAAGTGATTGCAGGCACTAAGTGCCAATAAAGTTTGTGAACGACGAATTGAGGGACGGCCATAGAGGATGGGAATTTAAATAATTACTATCCAGGTTATATGTCTGCGTTAGGTATCATTTTGTTCGAGCAAAATGATGACGATGATGATGATGACCGTTGGTGAGTAGAGGTTGCTTTGTTGTGTAATTTTTGGTTATGACCTCAATATGGTTCGGTGTAGGAGAGAATATTTATAAAGATCGTGCTGGTTGTGTAAGTCCTTTGAGAGTGCACCACGAAAATGGGTAGACGTTTTCCGAGGGCACATTCATTGAAATCGGTCGGGGCTAGCTGGTTTGGGTTATGAAAAATTCGCCGAAGTGTATGGAATGCAATTACTTTTGAGTGTTCATCGACGATTTTATTTGACGTATATTGGTTTT
This sequence comes from Cheilosia pagana, assembly GCA_936431705.1. Taxonomy (NCBI): domain Eukaryota; kingdom Metazoa; phylum Arthropoda; class Insecta; order Diptera; family Syrphidae; genus Cheilosia; species Cheilosia pagana. The sequence goes on from OW386168.1 coordinate 39,537,129, forward strand.
TGCGCTGCTATCGAAATTGAATTTGATTATAGCTGACTTTTTGACTGCGTCCTTCAGGCCTAGATCAAACCATATTTCGATTATCGTTTCGATTCTCTACTAGTTTTAGAGTTGACCCACAGGGATGTAAAAGTATTTTGCTACACTTTGAATGGCGTTTATCGTACCGGAACCGCCCTATTAAGGATGATAGAAAAATATATCTGGAGTGCCCAAACTGGAGGTAGTTAGCCAAAGACCACGCTTACTCGAGATGTGTTTGGTTATATGCCAGGTCGACCATCTAAGAAAATAAGTTCTAAAATAAAAAAAACTTTCCTACAAGAATGACTGTTAGAAGTTATGCTCAGGACTTGTTGCGCCATCGATCTATTTTTGCATGACAAACAGAGCAGCGAATATTGTAATGTGTCACAGGAAATCTTTCAAGTCGCAACTGGTCGATAAAATCCTTTAAAAAACTTGTCATCCAATTTTGAATTTCATAATTATCTACTAAAGGCTCCCGATTCCTTACAGATCGTACTCCACGATTAGCAACCGGCAACTAACTACCCGAATAGCTAAGTGTTATTGTTCTCTTCATACTGGCAATTAAAAGCGCCCCTTTTCGTCGCCTTTAAGACGTTTCCCCCCACTTCACTTTCGCTTCGTCTTTCGGTAGCATAAATCTCTGTTAACCCATCTCAGGATTTGATTTACGATTTCATAACTCAGGATATATCCTGCTTCTAACTAAATATGAAATTATTATCCTGTCGTAAATAGTTCTCTCCACATGGCAATAAAGAACAAACAATCAAAATTTGCGTGCATGATAATTTCATATTCGCATTTCGTGAGGGTTCATTAAATCATAATATCCTCTACGTATATTAAGGGCTGTCATAAACAGGTTTTATATGTCAAATGGGAAAACCAAATCCATTACATAGTTGCGACATCTTTAATGAAATAAAAAAATCTGAAATAAATAAACGCAAGAACATTTAGTTTGTAGGCCACCGTGGCGTATACGTAACATTTTTCGTCCCCCTTAGTTACTCCAACCACTTGAGCGCATCGTCACTGTGGGTGGCCAGAGCACTCCCATTGCAATTATTCTACAAAAAAACTACAAGTGTCAACAGGGAGAAAATCTATCGTCATCTTCTTGAGTAAATAGCCTCTTGGAAGCGGTTCGCTCATATCCCTTCCGTCAATAAGGAAGCTTATGCATGCTCACACACAGCGAGCCAACTCTGGTTTAGTCTTACGATACGACCCCTTGGTGTTCTTTTGATGCGGTCACTTGCATATAAATTGCATTTTCACAAGGACAGGCACAATAAAGGATATCCGTGTTTGCTTCTTTTTTTTTTGCTCTTACTCGCTCTCTCTCAAAACCAGAAAGGATCTACGAGTATTTGTAAAGGTTCTTAAAGCACTTTTCCGCCTTCGTAGAATGTTGACGATGACGACGACGATGAATTACTCGACATAACAAACAGGAAGTAATCAGTTATGGGTCGCAATGTTGTTGCTATTTAGTGGGTAGAGGAAATAGGATCAGCACCCTGACAATTTTAAGGAGTAGTCCAGTAAACCGAATCCATTGTGACGTGATGTCTTCCGAATGTCGACATGTGCGTGTCATGCTGTCGTTAATTTATAGTTGTGGGTTATCCTGTCGCAATCGATGGTGCGAGGAGCGTGCAGTCAGAACATAGAATTGAGGGAGGCCAACGCAACGGTTGTGTGGGTTAATCGCTATCATGCTCTTGTGGTTTATATACGAATCAATCGATTTGGCTGTGTCCTCATTTTTGGGTGAGAGTGGGATATTTACAAGCGTGCTGCGTGTAGAACAAGTGACGGGTGATATCAACTTGGCTGCGGATGGGCGTGCGAATTTGGAAACAGTAAATTTCTCTAGGGAGCCATTTTATTTATTGTCATTGCCGGCTCATTAGAATGCGGTATTAGATTTCATCGGGAATTAATGGAATTTTCTGCTCAATGATGTGTAAAGGGTATGGATTCGGTTATGCGGAGATATGGTGTTCTGGGTGACTAGCAGTGCCACCATAATGACTATTCGCTTCGGTACGTGCTATGTAAACGAAGAGTTTTGTTGGGGATTGATAAAGGTTATTTAAAATTGAATGCCTTAGAGATTCTACTGAAAGAATTCGCATTCTGTGGGAAAGGCAAGACAGTGTCATATCATGCCTTGAACAAAAGTTGTTCAGCCTTGAAAAACCCCTCAAAAAAGTAGGCGTAGCAGTAAACGACTTAGCCTATAACCTTCTCGGAGTATTTGGAAATATTTAAAAAAAAGATTTATTGAATTTTGTCCAATAGTTTTCCCGTCAACCGGTAACAAACACATAAAACCCTATAAAAGTCTATTAAATCTATAAATAAATCATCCGTAGAACCTTAAGCATTCGCACAAGTGATTGCGCCTTGAGGAGAAAAGGTATACATAGGTACTTGAGCGTTACCCAACCGTTGTCAGACGAACTGGATTAAACCGTAACTTACCAAAAGTAGGTTCAAAGTTTTAATTTTTAATCGAACGTGTCCTCAAAAATATTCATTGATGAACTCAATTGATCGGATTAGGTTAACTTTTCCATCCACGCTTTTGCTTATACAACTTAAACTCAAAATATGAACCAAGTTCCGTTCATTCCCGTACCAAAATTTTTAGAAAATATATTCAACCCCCTGACAAGACTTGATTTCCGGGCACCCACAAAAATCAACTGATTACACTAAAACATAATGCAATGGCCCGAGAACACGCCAGCATTTTTTTAAACACATTTCCAAAGATTGCACCACAAAAACCAACATTATCCACCCCCGGAAAAGTAAAAAAAAATTCTTCTCAAACGAAAATCCCCACGAAAGACTGTGTCACCTACCACCTACACACGTATACTAAATCAGAATAAATAAACTAACATTCAAGCCTCGTTGATTCATTACGCAAACCCTTCCAGCTGTATACGGAAAGGAACGACGAAACATCATCAAAAAATCACTGCTTGCTCTAGGCTGGGACCAGTCCTTGCCCTGTAGAATAAACTAGTTTTCGGGGGAGCGCAAAAGTTTCTTTTCGAACTTTTGCCATGGCGCTCAACGATGACTTTCAGATGCCGGTACACAAACAACACTTATTAGAGGTAACGATCCGTCCCTAAGGATATAGCTAAACAGCTCCAAGTCGTGTATACAATTTTTATAACCAGACCCAATTGCAATCCCTGAGCAGCATTGAGTCGATATGAATAATGCAAATGGTGTGTCTGCACATGTGTGTTTGTGTGCTGCAGTGCTGTCTCGTTCATTGGACTCTAATAAACAACAATAATAATAATCATATAATCGTAATTAGTTTGTGCCAGAAACCTATGGCCTAGATTTCCCCCATAAGAAGATATATACAAGAAACAACACAAATGTTGTTATCCTTTTGGGCCAAGTGAAAAACGAGTCGTGTCTCAAAGCAGCACAACAACATCCACCCTCGTTCGCCTTTGTACAAGGTATGAATATCCTTTTCGGGGGCAATGCTATTTTGCTTTGGAAAAAGAAAACAGATCAAGATACCTCTTGCGTTCGCAAACACATGAAGAGAGAAAAAAATGTATCAGAAAGCTCAGGATGTAACATTCTTTGTTTGTTCGTGTCCTTTTTTCTTAGTGTTTCTATAGGAGTGTCCTTAAAATGCAACTGAGAGTGCTTTTTGAATAGCAACTCATATGACAGCACACGACACCGACCGGTCTGAGAGCCCTTTTGTGCGTTCAATTTATTCACTCAAGCCGAACCACTTGGCCGGTCTGTGTGAGTGGTAGTGCGAGCGAGGTTATACGTTTTAATGCGTGCTCCTGCTTTGTGTTGTTTCTGTGGCATGTTAGCACGCACAGATGGGTATCGGAATCACAGCGACAGTGAGAGAAATGAATTTTAAATAGGCTATCTATGGAAAGTCGAAATTCGAATGGCATCCGGACTTGTCTCGTTTTCCAGATAACTGGGATTATTGATGCAAACGAGATTCGTGTGGGAGAGGAATTGTGAACGAAATTTGCTTGAGGATTTTGACATTTGAATTATTAGCCGAGTATTTGGGCGTGAATGTCCTTACGAAATAAGTGGATGATACGATTGGGCTATATGTATGGTAAACAAGCCTGATGTGGTCAAACGAACTTGTTAATAATTGCCGGGGGGGTTTGTTTATGTTTGCACTTGGTGAGCATCTTTTCAAGGGAATAACATAACCTTGAGAATTTTAAGGCGGCAATCGGTTTAAGTCACCATAGAACACATCCATTTAATTTATGTAACAAGATGGTATGACGTAATCTCTATGAAATTGAAAGTACTTGACAATTCCTTGCTTTGCAAGTTTATTTTTATTCACCGAAGGCTATTTGTCAGCTTGATAGGAAACGTGGAAACATCGTATCATAAGAATGTGATGATAAGTTTAACGTCGAGAGGCTATAATTTGTCTCAACCTCTCAAGAAATGCTTTGCTGCTAGAAGCTGAACTTTTGGCATTCCAAGTTTCGCTCGACAACCGTCAGGAAGAAACCCACTTGGCACAAGTACTTACTTTACTTAAGGTGGCCCTACAGTCCAGGGTGGACCTGGGCCTCAACCAACAAAAAAAAAATAAGTAAATAAATATTTTGGCGCGACAGGTCTGTGGGACCCAAGGCCTAGCTTCTCGCAACCATTCGCTTTGTGTGGGTTTTCAATTTTTTTGACGAATGGAAGGGATCTACAATTTACGCCGAGTCCAAACGGCTAATTGAGAAGCTCATTCATGACAGTTTTACTCTCGGATGTTTGTCAGACGTTCGCGAGAGGTGGCGCAGTGGAAAAGAACCTACGAAGCCACGAGCCATGTCTACGATGTAAATATTTAGCTTATGAACATAACATTTTTAGGTTCCTTGTATACATAGGTACTAAGATTGTATTCATACAAAATTTCGAACTCGAGATTTTAATCAATTCTGACATAACGATGTCCGTCGGCTACTGAGTTCTATAGCCGAAACGGCTGGACGGATTTGGTTAAAATTTCCGATATGGAGTTTTTGGGCTCACAGTTCTTTTTGCACGTTAACCCTATTAATTACGGTACTTCCCATAAAACAAGCTTGATTTTTTCAAACACGGCATCAACGAGTTCAACTAAAATTTATATTTGAGCTGAAGTGCGTAGCTGCATACCAAGTTTTTCGTTAAAAAAATCTCCTTATGGCACTTTTGAAAATTAGACTTATATGGAAAACAGTCCATAACAAAAATACATTCCTAAGGTAATATGCTCACTTCAAACTTGATGGCAAACTCAGTTTTTCTGTAAATTATCGTACAATGGATTTTTGAAAAAAAAAATCGTATTTGACCAAATTGCATACTTAAAGTTAAATTTATGATGTTCTTAAAATGATTGCGTCCATCATTTTCTATTTGAATCACTGAAAACGCTGTTTTTAAAAATTGTTGCCTTAAAGACAACATATCTATTACCTTGATTTTTATTTTGTTGTGAAGGTATGCATAGGCATCTCTGTAATTTGTGTGCAATTTGTTTTCCAATATGTTGTGTATAAGCCAGGTAACTATAATGGTAGAATTTCTACCACTAGACGAACTCCAATATCTAGAAAACGTGATATTCGATTTGGATAAAACTTTGTAAACGAAGTAATGCTTACATCCTGAACACTACCTTTTATTCAGTTTTTAGCTTAATAGTTGAACAGGAGTATTTTTCGAACAAAACGTTGCAATCCTTGGTCTTTCCAATGGGTCGATTGAATCGTGAGATGTTTCTGCCACTTATAGGCCTTTAAATATGAGCGTTGCACACTAAACGCCTATAATATTAATATACTGAAGTAGAAAATAATTTGTATACGAGAATGCCACGAGAAGGATGAAAGTACTCATAAAACTTCAACAAAAAACATAAAATAAAGTAAAGTTAGATGTCACTTAAAACCTTGAACCTTACTTATAAAAAATTGTAGCCTTGATCTTAGATTTATTGTAGGTCACAATAGCTATTTTTATATTGAAACTTTCGCTATCGGTAAAACTTAATCTACTGACAGAAAATGGTGCAGCGCCTTATGTAGAACTTAGGCACTTGTCAATTTTTTGTACCATGAGCAAAGTTATTCTGGCCATTTGGACCCAATTTTGACCCAGTTTGCTCGTACGGTCGCATGCAAACGCTCTTAACACCACTTAAAGAAAACTATTTGGCATAAGAATATCGACAACATTATTATGAAAGACTAAATGTTTACTTGACGGAACAGACTTATAGTTCCTCATAACCTTGTTTTTTTTAACTTTCTCGTTTTAATCTACGGTTGATTTACGGTTTTGAACATTTCGCTCCTAAATTTTCTTAAGGAAGCAGCTGTCCCGGTTACGATTCAAATTTACCTTTCCGCAGTTTTTGTTGTGGACATTGTGTGTCTATAAAATTTGTGGGTTAAGCGAGAAATTCCTCGTCTTGCCCAGCACTTAAATATTTCAAAGTCTTCCAGTGTCCATCTAAGGAAAAGCTAAATCTTTGAAGTCTCAGCAAACTATACAATTTTTGTCCGTATAGAGGACCTGCTTGTACTGGATATTGCAATATGAAATTTTCCTGGAGCGCTACTTTATTAAAGCAGAAATCCACTCTCTGTCTCTATACACCACTGCATTGGTCCTGTGGCGTGTGCATACAACTCCTGTAAACGTAAGTGCATTACAAGCTGACTGCCGGGTACCAAAATACCCGCAATCTTACGACCCAGTACACATGCACAACAGTTTCACCTCGATTTCAGAGACAATGGCAGGCTTTTGTGCTCACGTATGAAATCCTCTATCCGCACTTCAACTATAAAGAACTAGCATCATCCTTGAAGTTGGGTTGATCCAAACGCATCCGGCTTTTGCCCCCAAGCCTCCATCTAACACACACAGACAAATACTACTTATACTCGTTCAAGGCCACTAAATATACCACAATGCCCCGGAGCAGTGCAAGCAAAATCTCTTGCAAATCCTTCCTCCGACATAATACTAGCCATTCAAACCCAACTGAGGTTAAGCGGATGATGCTGCATGATAACACTTCCTGTACCATTCGCTATATCATGATGCAGCGTACACCCACACACACACATTCTGAAAGCGAATCAGTTCTCTTTTTGAGAACAGCCTTCAATCACAAAGTCAGAGAGCACAAAATTGAACCGCAATTTGATATTCTCTAAACATTATCTCGCGTGTATTCGGCATTCGCCTAAATCGCTACGTACCAAGTACGTCCTCATTATCATTATATCCTCGCGATGAATGTTTAGAAAATATTGCTGTCTATTTTGTTTACATGCAATAAATGGTTTTATTAGCGTCTCAATGCCATTTGCGTTTCAATTTGTTTATCAATTTGTATACCCTTTGCGGATTTCTAAGTAAATTGAATACTTTTTGACATCAACGTTATATTTGTCCCTCTCACGAAAGTCACGAAGAGGAGTTGCGTTTCCAAGTTTTTGTTTGTTGTTTGCGCTCTCCATTTGGTGACAGTTGCTGCTTCGGCTGTTGTTGCAAGTGTCCTTGTTTTGCAAATAGAAAATTGAATAAGAGATTCGTATATATCTTTTTTCGTATTTGTGTGCAGGATAACAACAACCGGCTGCAAGAAAATAGTCCTCGCAATCTTTTACTTACTTCATGAGTGTGTGGGGGTTGTTTTTTTCAATTTGTCGCCCTCCCTCCCCATACTTTTGTGACATCATTTCAGTTGGGGATTCCCATTCCCTTCCCACCCAACTTAACGATGTCTTTGTAGAGTTCCACTTTTGGCGTTGCACTCCATAAAGAATTACTTATGTAGCTTTGGCTTAGGTAGGATACCATGGTGCTGCTTCTACTCATCGTGTGTCAGGTAAATTTGAAATGACGGCACCTGGCTGCGAGCTCTGTACAGTTGATTTTACCCTTTCAGCATGAGGAAATGTGATAATAAATCAAGTGCACATGGAAAACAGTATGTGCTACAACAATGGTGTAGGTACTTAAAGCAATTTTTTCTCCACAAGTTATCCTTATTTTGAATTGGGAAAAAGGATGAAGGACACTCCGAGTAAAATAGTTGAGGTGACTTCTCATGCTAAACAAAAACTGTTGAGTTCGGTATACAGAATTTTTGCAAAAATGTCGTTTTCAGACGTTCTGTCCAATTCATCGATGATAGATCACTTCTCCATAACCGACAAACGCATTTTAGCCACTTCTGTTGTTTATATCCGCAAACGCACTAGTGACAGCTCTCAAAGTATTAATAATTCTGACCACATGTCGGCGGATGCAAGCAACTGACCGACTTTGGAAGATCTAACCTTCGTAAGTTGCTAACAGCGCAATTCTTTCAAGTATGATGACAGTGCTCGTTGCCTTGTTTATTTTTGACATCAAAGGTGTCGTTTGGAACCTTTATGTAGCAAAATTAAAGCTAAAAATAGCTCTGCCCTTAATAGGCTGTATCTACATGTGGTGTCGTGGGGGGCTTTAAAACCAATGAAGAGATATTTATTGTCGATTCGGATTTTTTCCAAGCCCTTGTGCGAAAATTTGCGGACATTTCTGACCTAAAATCTAGCAGGATAGGGACTAATAGTGTTCACACAATATTAACTAGTTTGATGGTTATGTTGTTGGCGCCAAAGTAAATAAACTATCGGTCGACAATTGGAGTTCATTTGGGCCAACACTGGGCGCCAGTTTATGTTAGCTCTTTGCTTATTCGCCTGAACAATATTTTCCTTATCCTCGTTTGGCATTATTGAAACTTATCCGTCTATCATATTTTGTGCTTACCTAGTAATTTTGTAGCCACAACTTGAAAACTTCAAAATTGGAGGCTCTTCAAATTGAAACCGAATTCTTTCGATTTATAATCCTAACTTTCACATGATTTATAGATATTTCCTTAAAGTTTACAACTATCTATGTCCTGGCTTACAAATTGAAAATCCCTTACACTGACTATTCAAAGTCCGATTCCATACAAAAAACCATCAGGACACTTCATTACGGCCAACTTTTGGTTGGTCCTTTGGCAAAATTGAATTCAATTTTGATTCAAAACTAAATCCTTGGCGCCCTAATGCAATACTTTCATAAATTTTGAATTTTATTTCAAATTGCAATCACTTTTGTGGCGCAAATCTAGATACCTACGAGTATACCAAGAAGAGAATAAAGAAAGTAGAACAAGATACAAACCAAAAAAAAAAATAACAAAAAAAATCTACTCCAATCCGCAACAACAGATCCCACTGAATTGAAGATTTTATTAAATAACAGAACGACGACGACGACAACTACTACTACAGTAGAAAGTCCGCTTCCATGTGTCCAATTTGTTGGGAGGAAATAGGAAATATTATTCCGGCACTTGGCCGCACGAGTGGAGCATGCACAGAGACAATGGAAACGAAGCAGAAGTAGTAGCTCAGTGCATACGGTTGTTAGGGATAAGAGCACCAGGAAGAATCCAGATAAAAATATCTATTCGTATAAGAGGAAGTAGCTCAAGCGGTGGGAGAGCGAAGGCAAGATATATTTACAAAGTGCAATAATAAAATGTGAACATCCTGCTGATGTGCACCCTAAGGTGGTTGTGCCTCTAGAGGAGACTATAATCACTTTTACAGTTTCAACAGCAGGTAAAATATTTATTTTCATAATAATAATGTTGACATTCACAATAGTGTTTTTTTTTAACACTTATTGATTTTAATAAAAAACTCAAATTTAATAGAGCTCAATGTCATAATTGACATGTAAATATATGTACTTTTTGAATCGGTGTCAAAAGCACCGAAAGGTATCCTCAAACTGTTTTTTGTGGCTTTTGAACGAGGTACAAAATTATAAATGGAAAAGATGTAGCACGGGGCTGTTTTTGTTGCTGTTAAAGACAATTTGTTGAGTTTGACGACTTTGTCAGTTTAAAATCCAAAAAACTAGTTTCAAGTGGGTGGCCGATAAAAATTTCAATTCTTTGCTCCTACCGATGCAGCAATAAAAAAGATTTGCGGTACTGATACTGATGATGCAGCCTTTATAAGGCGTGACTGGTGCAAAGATAAAGCTTGCGTTCTCGTCTCAGAAGTCATTGCTTTGCAAGCCAGGTCTGAAAGGCTGTTCTATTTATTACAAAGAAATCAAGTCCCTCGCACATTGGGATGCTACAGTGACAGGGAATGCCCAGAAAGAGCTGAGGTTGGAACGTCCCATCTGTACAGCAAAGATAATCACGGCAAACTTTCACAGCTTTATGTCTTACCGAGCTGCATATGCTACGCTGAGATATTGTATTAATTGAAATTTGAGCTGCGTCTCAGATGAATAGCTTGAAAGACTCTACGATCGGTGATTTGAAAGGCAGAAAGGTATGCCACGATTGTGGAGTCTATAAATTTCTAAAGAGTTTTAAGAAGATAGGTCGAGAGACTCACATGGTTTCATGTCTAAAATATTTACTTAACAGAGTACAACATGCGATAAAATTGGGGCGAACAAATTTGATCGAGTGCTGTGGTTGACCCTTCCACAGGACTGCTCACTTTAGCTTCTCCTCGCACATTCGCAACAGACGTTCAGAAAATTGCGCGATTTCACATACGAAACAAAAAGAAATTTCGTCCCGGATGGATTTGTACCCACAGTAACAGTAAGAGATTGTTTTGTTTGTTACTACGGGAGGAACGTATGACTCGGTCACAAATGGTGTCTTCCTATCTGTTTTTTTCGCAGCGTAATGCTGATTTTGTAGGACTTCCAGGAACCCAGCGATCTTTTTTATACCAAGGACCATGACGTATTCCGCATTCCGCATCGGGTTAGCTGCATAGAGCTGTAGTTGGACCCCAACTTGAGAAGGTAAACCATAGAGCATAAATGATTTGTAAGCATTTGAGTTAGATAAAAGCTAAACTCGTCACGTTCATCTTTCCCTGTCAGAGCAATCCCATCTCTGCTACAATTCCACGCAGGATTTTTGATTGGCACTTAGAACCAGCTTGTCCTTCTGGCCAAATAGTTTCCTTACGCTTCTTTTGCAAGAAAGAGTAGTGCCGATGCCGGTGAGCTGAAATGAATAAGTAATCTCCAGGTCTTTATGAGATCGATCACTGGTCCACAGCTTGCGGCCTGGTTTCACCGGGACAGCTGATCCACACAGAGTAGCCATTTGCGTAGGAACCCTTGTGTTCTTAAAATTGAGTTCATTAAATGTCTAAACACTGTAAATTCTTGGTCTAAAATAAATCTGACTTCATTTCAGGAATGTAGAGAAAGTTTCAAGCGACACAGTCGCACAAATATGCCTCAAATTTTTATGGAAAAAAACATTTCATTCAGAGTGAGCTTGATTTTAAAAATGAGCGCATTTATCACCACTCGAATGTGTAAACCATTTTTAAAATATTTTGTACATCAGTATTTTTTAGGTTTGTTATAAAACCTGCATTAAGCTGACCATGAACTTACAGCTCAATTCCAAAAAAATTATTCCCTATTTCGCAGAGTAAAACTCACTCACCCTTCGTCAAAAATGCAACTTCGCCCGTTTCATTTAAAATAAGAAACCTCAGTGTAAACTCTTTAAATTCCACTTGCGAAATCCTTTTGAAACTACTCTAAAAAATTTCCTTTCTTCGTTGAGCTTTGCTTGCCCTATATATATGTGAATTTCTTTAGAAAGGATCTCCATCAATTTACGCCAAACAGCACTGATTGCAAGCAAGAAAAAAAGGACTCTTCACATTTAAATATTCTCTCTCGCTGAGACGACCGCCCGTTTTGTACGCAGTGTACACCTTTTGTGAATTTCAGCCCTGGAATTATCATTGCACCGTGCACATCCTTTCGTAACTGGGTTGCACACTTCGCCAGCACAAGCAATGCAAATTACCACGCAAAATAAGCTGGCAAATAAATCCTTTCCGCCCTCCACAGCTATGTATTTATATCATTGCTCCGGCTGCAGAATTGGAGGTGCTTTAAAGTCCTTCATCTGTCCGCCAACGTAAATTGTTGCAAGGATAATTCAGCAGCCATTTTTGCTTATTCATGGTTTGCAGTGAAAAAATGTCCTCGTCCCTTCCAAGCTCATTTTCTCTGACAAATTCGCGTTGTAAATAGCAAAATGAGTGTAAAAAAAGGAGCAAACATGAATAAAAGAAAAGTTATCAGTCTTTTCGGACTGATGTCGCAGAACAAGCCATGCTATAGTCGCCACCAGGTTGGCGCAATTCTCTTAACACATTATCACAACTGGAGTGCGGCTGCATCGAAAGAGGACTGCCACTCAGCGTGGACTATGCCACCAAACCTATAGGCAAAGTATGCATGCAAGTGGAAAGTGAATTAAGAAGCCGGTGGCCAGGGACAGAGAGAAGTACATGCAGGACTGTTTTTTGTGTACATGCCGAGCGGTTGACTTGAAGAGGCATCCTTTTTCGTTTGATCTCGTTACATCTGTCGAGAGTACACCTTGTCTACCCTAATTGGGAACATATGCTCCGACATGCAGTGCAGTTTGTATTTATGTGGGTCTCGTGGAACTGAGGTGTGTCGTCCTTGCGGAAGGAGGATGATGGAATGCATTGCCGGAGTAGTGGTCCTGGTCATGCATGTCACTTGGAGGTGTTGCTGTACATCACTGCGTAGATTATACTAAAGCCACACCATTAGAGGTTAAACAGGTGTAACAATAGCCTGGTGTAATAGAATTTATATGGATGAGTGGGGAAATGTACAGTGAAGGACTTCATAGTGAAATGGGACAATGTATTTAGGACGTCTATTTTAAGGCGACTTTACAACTTTACATGAACTAGCAGTTGAAGGGAGTTAGATTAGTGATGAAAAATGTAGGCGGGATTCGTCCTCATTATCAGCGTCATAGAGGATTAGACAACCAATTACCAGGACATCCTAACGTTCTTCGAATTTCAACTCGTTATAGTCAAAAACGACTCACTTAACAAATCAATTTTTCAATATTTCTATCGAAGTTTTAAACTCCATGCATTTTTTGCTAATCCCTGTCTGTCTCTTTTTTTCGTTTCAGGTGGATGGACAAAAATACATTGGTCAAGGACGAAGTAAAAAAATCGCTCGCATTGAAGCCGCCGCAACAGCTCTACGCAGCTTTATCCAATTTAAAGATGGCGCCGTTCTGACACCGCTGAAGCCAGCATGTAATCTTGATTTCACAAGTGATGAGCATCTGGAAAACGGTATTAAAAATTCCGAGAAGTTGCCAATAGGAGACATTATTGCTCTTGTAGACAAATTTGTTAAGCATGCTAAGAGTGAAAAAAAGTTAACATCCTTCTTGAATGGCCATATAAGCATGTCAAGCAAGTATAATTTTTTATTTTGTTTTTGTTTTTATTTTTTATTTTATGATTTACTTACGTATTTTGATTCTATAATAATTTCCTTGATTTAAATGTTGGTTAAATTTTTGTATCGACTTTTAGTGAAGAGAAAAATTCAATGTGAACAGAACTTTGGTAAGAGGTTTGTTTGTTTGTTTTATTTTCGTTGAACGCACCCCATTTTTCTTTCACCAGAAATTGGCAATCCCTTTGATGTTGACTTGTTTAAGGCGCACATGCGATTTTTGTCGCATGCAGACCGTTAACAAGCGCAATACTTTTACGTTGAAAGTTAGTCGTGCGACCGAAAACGTGTGTGCGCAACTAGCCTTAACTGTGATTTATACAGGTGTCACAAATAGCACTAATTGTTGTTGTACGATGTTATTTTTTATTTGTTAATTAATGTTAATATTAATCCTCATTTCGACCGGCATACAAAACTAGATTTTTTTCATCGTCGTTTTCGAAATGTCAAGTTTGACTTTTGAAATACAAGTTCTTAAGGAATGTACTTGATATCTGAACTTAAGCTTTGTGTCTTCTGAAAAGACAGCCCTTGAGAGGACCTTTCACTGACAGGTGCTTGTTTTTTAATTGACATTGCATTGAAAAATGTTCCTAAAGTATAAAACTCGAATGTTTTCTTTTCGAAAACAGTAATGCGAAATATGAATATCGAATTGGTTTCGAAGTAGTAACATTTTCGAAATAAGGAACAACCTACGTGAACCTGAATTATTTGAATTCTGAGCTCTGGCATAGTTAAACTTCGAAGTTCGAACAGTTTTCTAATATTCACCTGGATGTCCAAAGCAGTTAAGAGTCTCTCTAATCAGTTCGAAGTTCTCAGCACAAGAAGCTCACATTAACTGACGGAAGCTGGAGCTCCCACTTTGAAGTTATCGTAAGCCCGCCTCGCGTATAGTTTCTTTATCTTTTTCGATGTTAATAACCTAGCGCCATTTTGATTGTACACGAAATTAGGGGTTAGTTGAATAACAGAAAACTAAGTTCAGGTGTTTGGGCAGACTTTAAAAGACAAACCTCGACAGTTTTCATTAAAATGACTGATGAATTTCGGATTTTTTTATTTTCGAAGTTCCAATAAATATTGAATAGTTTCGCAAGTTATTAACTCCGTCATATCTGATTTGGGACCTCGATCACCGCGTTTTCGAAAATTTAAATTGAATTTGCGATGTATAAAAACTGGTATCGTGTTTTGATAGCGTAGAAAAGTTTTCGAAAGTTAGTTATTCCAGTTATTCCATGTTCTCATGTACTGACAGAAAGTCAAGTTTGATGTTCATACTGCGCGAATTCTCAAATCTCGAAATTCGTAATTTGTCTTAATTCTATGACTGTATTAAATTCTTAAATCGTTTTAAAGTTTTTGATTTGATTGAATTTAAAAACAAATAACGTTGACGAAGACAGGAACGTTTTAAAAGTGTCACTTGTCACTCGCTGCATATAATTTGATAAATTTGACCAATAGTTTCCAAATAGGTATTCCAAAATTAATTTTTCCAATGGGAAGATCTCCTACCTTATGACAGGAAATTATTCTATGATCGAAATAATCCCCATCACCATTCGTTTCAGTGACAGCGACATATATAAAGAGTCCCCAACTGCCGCATTCGATAACTCATCTAAAAGTGTCACTTTTCCTTTGGAAAAAAAACTATCGCAAGAACGGAAATCAATTACTAAACTCCACATTGACACGGACTATGTTAACAGAATCAAGTTGTCCCAATCTGATAAATATTAAAGTTCATTTTTCCGCTATCTACATGGAATTCCAATTTTCGTTAACCCTACATCTGTATGCATCTAGTGATCGAAACGTGCCCTACTGTCTGGTGTATCTCGTCCACCACCACCAGTGCCCGGTGTGCAGTCCGAACCTAATGCAATTTTTCGGAAGTCAATATTTTGTATTTTTTTTTTGCTTTCGCAATATTTTTCTATGCCAATTTATCGAAAGTGATTGCTTGAAATGTCATCTCATGGTAGTGGGTATGAACCGAGGGGCGGCCAAAAAATTTGGAAATTATTTTCATTTAGAAAATGTTTACCATTTTGATGGATGTTTCTGCAAACGCATTCTGGCATTAAGCGATTTTCTAAATCAAAATCCAAGCAATAGTTGAAAAAAAGGAAATTTAATTTCAATCAAATGTCAAGAATAATGATTTATTTAATCGATGTTAGAAGTGCATGATTGGACACTTGGTAGAGTGGTGTGTGTGTTTTTTTTTTTCTTTTTGAATAAATTTTATTTTGCTCTGCCAATTTGTGTGTAGATTTTTGTTTAATTGAATTGACAGAGCTGTATTTCATTAAATTGTATCTGCGAATGTTATTCTGAATGGGCTGATTTTGGATGACATTGGTGGTTTCCGAAAAAAGGGGCACTTATGCGGAATTTTATTTAGGTTGCTGACTTTAGTTTTTAATATGTTTTTATTTTGTTATACACCATTATTTGGACTTCCCTATCTTAAAAGAGCTGTGGAATGATGACTGATGGTACTTGCCCAAAAATGGGTACAGTGAGGCCAACTTCTGAAGCTTTGAATGGTCAATAAATGATTTTGCAAACGCAAACGCTACGTCTTCGAGTAACGAAAAAAATTAAGAATTACATGAAAAAATGTGGCAGAGAAAACATAGCCCTGTGGTACCCCACCATTATTGCAGTTTAAAGCAGAATACCCAAAAAAGCTAAAAATAACTGACTTCAGAAATTTATAAACTTAGAAAATTCACAAGATTTGAAATAAAAAGGCCATAAATTCAAGTATCGAGCTTAGCAGAAAATACCCATTTTTCCATATACATTTTCAGTAAAGTATACCATTTTTCATGTGGCCTTGATCTGACCCTTGTATGCCTTTTGGTCCCCGAATTTACTTTCACTTTCTTAGTGACATGCCTTGCCATTTCTTCCTCTTTGGCGTACACTGTTGAACTTCCAACCTTCACTTTGATAGTTTCTCTCATTTTCCGGCAACTAATAAACACTTTTTCTATCTTGTGTTTTGGAGGTTCTAGACTCCTCGATTCTAGCCATTGCTTGATAGATGTAACTCACTTGCGTTTAGATATTTAGGGGTTACCATCGCTAAAATATCGATACAACTTTGTATCATCTGACATTTGCAATTTCAAGATGTCACCAAACATAGTGTTATGTAAAAGTAAGGTCCAAGAACGCAGCCCTGTGGAATGCTACTGTTAAAGACACAGACACCTTAACTTCAATTTGCCCTTAAGGCCACATACTTTATGAGGCTAAAATCGAAGAAAAGCTACTCCATATTTCAGTTATATATGTATTAAAAACGTCGTAAGATGCAGGGAATCGCGTTAGACAGAGAAACCGAAGTCACTTTCTCCATCTCTCGCTTCAAACCAAAATCAGCCGTCCGTTTTCATAAAGTTATTCAAATTCTATTAGCCCATCCACCTTCTTTTGTTAAATACCTCACCTTAACCGAGTTATCCTTGAATCCCAATGCAAAAGTCTATACAGTAAAACCCGGATAAGTGCCTCTTGCTTACGTGCCTAACCCGCATAAGTACCTTTTTTTGAGAACCAAAATTCAGAACACTTAATGCGGTCTTTTGTTATAACTGCCTAACCCGCATAAGTGCCTATCAAAATGGGAATTTAAAGTGAGGAACTTATCCGGGTTTTACTGTACATTTTAAGCAATTTACGACAACGGACTTTCTCACAGGTAAAAGGTAAATCTTAACAAATTTGGTAATTGAATAATTAATCTTTTGTTTGTTTTCATTTTTCCAATCCGCTGTAGTTAATATATACGTCTTTTTTTGACATTTCCGCCTTTGAGTTTTGTAAGAGAAGCCTTAGTTTGAACCTCTTTTCTGATATTTGGTTGAGTTTTTTTAGGATATATACACACGTTTGTAGTTATACCCCCATTTGTTTGACTTATTTTTCTTTTTTAGTTGATTCGACATATAATCCAACCCTTCCCCCCCAAGCAGTAACACTCAAAGCGATTAGTTGTAACAAACTTTGTATTAATCTATTACTTTTCTTGTATTTTGTTATTGCAAGCAGCTGAAGTATCCAAAGGTGTCATCACCGTAGATGGGCAGAAAAAAGTCCCCGACAAGGGACCAGTTATGCTTTTGTATGAACTATTCAATGATGTGCACTTTGATTGTTCGACAATAGATGGCGCTCAAAATAATTGCCGCTTCAAAATGACTGTGACAGTGAACAATAGCAAATTCGATGGAACCGGTAAGTATTGTAATGGATTGTGGAGGCATATTTAGTCAGACGTGTAGAAATTAAGTCGCTCTTTGTATACTTGACATGAGATTGTGATTACAATAGAAGTAACTTGTTGGACTACTGAGCGAGGGGTTCCCGGTTCAAATCCTGAAAGAGCCAAATTACATCTTAAGGTTTTTTTTCCACTGCGCCACTTCTCGCGAACGTCTGACAAACATCCGAGAGTAAAACTGTCATGGAAGAGCTTCTCAATAAGCCATTTGGACTTGGCTTAAGATTGTAGATCCCTCCCATTCGTCCCAAAAACTGAAAACTCACACAAAACGAATGGTTGTGAGAAGCTAGGCCTTGGGTCTTGGGAAGCAGTCACTTTTTTTGTATTGTATATCCGACGATGGATGCCAACAGTGACTTTATGGTTGTCGCTTAATAATTTTAAATTATAAGACAGTTTTTGCTCTTCGTAGCACTCACCGTTAGTCTGAGTTCTTTACCGGTACTATGCCCGATTCATTACTGACAGTTTGTCGCTTACAAAAAGTCAAATCAAGGTTAGCATTAGAAATACCACTAAAACATACACCATTCGCCTTCACTCCAAAGGCGTAAGCCAACACTTTTCGAGGTTTTATTTAGCGAGGAAGCACTACTCTGTCTGTCGGTAAGCTGGATACCGGAGGGCACACTATGTGCGCAATCAAAGTGTTGTGCGCGTTTGTTTTCGCCCATTAAATAGTTACCCTTGTGTAGACAAACTCCGCCTTTTCCAGCTTTATAAGTGACAACTATTTCTTGCAAGGGCTGTCGTTCACGCACACGCAATTGATATATTTCTCGCACATTACAAAATGTTCTTACTTATATCTCCTGTTGATTGCTGCTTTTAAAGTGAGAAACATCACAAAAACGCACATTGCTAAAGCGCACATGGTATGTGCATTATATATTCAGTTCATATCCTGTGAGCATTAAACACAAATTTCCACTGCCAGTGTAAGGTTCTTTGTGTTCGGTTCGTAGCGCACATTTGTGTGCGAGTACAAATCGCATTTTCATCTGCTCCCATTTGGCATTCAACAGCATTTCTCTGCAAAGCACATTAACATCTTTAAAAACTGCATTTCCATAGTGCAACACTGCATCAACACCCACTCAACAGAAATCCATTTGCCATTCATAAATATGTATCGTCCTTTGAAAAGTGGATTTTATTTTAAAAGAAAGCGCCACCATTTGCCCTTTAGTAAGAACAACTTTGAGGCGACCCATATTTTGCCATCGGCAAAGAGGAACACAATCATTTTTGCAACTTTGTGTCGCTCACTTAAAAGCCTTTTTCGATTCGCGAACTCAATCGAAATGCCATGTAAAGGAGATTTCCATTTCAGCCTTGAAATTTACAAAGACGACTTGAACGCTGCAAATGGCTTCGATTTTGTGTCTCCCACTTAAACTAGATTTTGTTTCTTTGCAGGTCCATCGAAAAAATTGGCCAAAAACGCAGCCGCTAAGGCAGCACTCGCTTCCTTATGCAACATCTCCTATAGCCCTATGATGCATCCCCAGAAGAACGTACCAATTCCAATCGATGATAAACAGTCGTCCATGGAATTGCCCCAAATCCATGCAGACACAATTGGCCGGCTGGTGCTGGAGAAATTCATGGAGGTGATCAAAGGACAAGAGTCATATTCGAGGAGAAAAGTGTTGGCCGGTATCGTCATGACGGACAATATGAATTTCAACGAAGCAAAAGTATGCACAGGATGAGTGGTTGCAAAACATTTTTAATATATAATGTCAATGTGTGTCGTCCTTATTAACAGTATATTCTCTTTCTGCGTGATTTTCTAGGTCATATCTGTATCGACTGGTACCAAATGTGTTAGTGGTGAGCATATGAGTGTTAACGGTGCGGTCCTCAACGACTCCCATGCGGAAATTGTGTCCCGGAGATGCTTGGTGAAATACTTGTACGCTCAATTGGAACTGCAGACGAGCTCGTGTAAGTAGAGATCTACCAACACATCACAATCTATTTCAAATCATCGCCTGGTTCGCGCATTCACCACGCCACCCACGTGCGTGGTGTGAGTGATGGTGGAGAATGCAATGTTTTTTTTTCTTATTTGTCATGTCTGTGTATTTTTTCTGTTTTGTCATTCTATTCTGTTGGGCATTTTGTTGCATTTCTATCTTAGTTGCATTTTTTTTCTAATTTGTTGTCCAAGGATATTGTAGGCAGGCAGGCTATTATTTCGAGACTTGCACAATGGCGTATAGTGTTTTTAATTTGTACACATTCTTGTGTCTCTCTCTCTTGTTTTATATCATTTTTGCTGCTCTTTTGTTCTACTTTGATGTTTATTGAAGGATGCTTACAATGCATGCGTGATGATAGATGAAATATTTTGTTCCGATGAAGTAGGTTGTCGAGGGTGGTATCATCAAGAGCGTGTTCCTGCTTTTGAGAGGATACCAGCAGTATGTATTCACATTCAGAACGCGTGCATAATTGCAAGGACCCAATTATTTAGCCGTCACTTTGGATGAGAGACTTGAGCATTGATTCTGCCAGATGAAGAGAAAGAATACTTCCTGAAAATTACAGAATCGCAAACAAATCCATGAGAATGGGGAACGTTTTCTGTGATCAACTGTGTCCAAGAAGCTATGTTTAAGAGATATTCGGTAGCTGATCAATTACCTTTATGACACGCCCATGAGCCTTCGTAAAAGCAAGGCCGCAAGTATGCTTTTAAAACTTTTAGAGTGTGGCTACATGTGTCCTTGCCCTGCCTCCGCTCATTCAAAGTAACACTTCCTATTTGTTACTTGACGAAATTAGCCATCCATATTATAATTTGCAAACAAGGCTTCCAATGTGCATTTGAAACAGTGCCATTATGCCGTTTTAAAACCGCAAATGCACAAGACAGATACCAAATTAGTAAACAAAATGAAATGATCGCAAAAAGCAGGTGAATTTACACTCTTATCCGGTTAATTTGCATATGACATCCTGCACGCGAAATTCCTTAATTCCATTTCGTAACTTTGCTGTAAATTGTGATTGTGTAACAAGTGGCAACAAGAGTTTGCACTACTACACTAGTCCGATTCCATGTCGAAGACTTATTAAGATTTAAAAAGGACGATAAACCAAACACGAAATACCATTTAAAGAACAATGAAAAGTACTAAGTGTTATTGGACATTTTGAAGGGAAAAAAATTAACACGAGTGACTCCTTATAATTGGAGACGTGCCTTCTGAGAAATAGGTGTTGGGTTGAATGCATTGTGAAGGGGAAACTCATTGAAAGGATGTGACACAAAGTAGGCATGCCTTACTGTAGTTTTATTAATGTGGCGTCATACTACGCACGCTTGCAAGTTACTACTACCTTCAGTGGTTCGAGTACTCGCAAGAGAGCTATATCAATCAAAGTAATTCTTTCCAAATGTGACTTCTAAGCGGAATAAGCAACTTGGCCTTTTTGGGTCATTTCAGTTCAGTCGCACCAATGCACCAATTGAACCAATAGGCAGAATGTCGGCAGGATATCAGTGTATACATCCAAATCACACTGACAAGGCACTTGACATTGACTAGATTCTCACTGTTTGTGACTGTGCAGTGCGAAATTGCACATTTGCCCAATAAAATGTTGTCGAAAGCCAAAATCTTAGTCCTTTCTCTCAAATGTAACCCTATATTTTCTGATTATGTCTGTTTTTCGATCTTATTTCTGGAAGAATAACTTGATGCTCTTTGGACAAACACATTTTGCTCTAATTTTCTTTATTTCTTGCACACCTGCTTACCTTATTTCTATTCAGCCCTATTTTTTTTAATTAACCTTAAGTTGAGCTTAACTTTGTGACATAATCTGTGCCCGCTTTTTGTTATTAAAAATAGAAATAGACGTTGAACAGTACAGCATGGTAAACATATTTATTCTTTTCTCCATCTATTTCTATTTTCAACATTTCTCTCAAACCAAAAAACAAAACAAAACAACTTCTGTTACAACAAAAACAAAAATAATATCAATAACATTTTGTATGTATGTATATTCTTTATAGCAACAGCAAATCAGTCAATTTTCGTGAGGAATACAGACAATGGGCAATATCCCTATAAACTAAAATCCGGTGTTCATTTCCATTTGTACATCAATACAGCGCCTTGTGGGGATGCACGGATTTTTAGTCCTCACGAAAATGACACTGGTGTTGACAAGCATCCAAATAGGTTTGTAAAACTATTATTATATATCTCGCATATTTTCGTTATATCCCAATAATGAATCCCAACCTACAAAAAAAAATATCCCGCCTTTCTTTCCACCTCCCTTCCCATTTGCTAGAGAAAAGAAACAACTTTCAAAAATCTTACACCACAATCCTTCTTCCACTTTTAACTTTTATAACAAAAAAAAAAACAATAAAACCATAACACAAACGACCACAGAAAAGCCAGGGGACAATTGAGGACAAAAATCGAATCGGGTGAAGGAACCATCCCAGTCAAAAGCAGTGATGGCATTCAAACTTGGGATGGAGTGCTACAGGTAAGTCCCCCCAACTAACTAATTTTGTGAAATCCAATTATTATGTGTGTCCTTTGGCAGGGTCAACGATTGCTGACGATGTCATGCTCGGATAAAATCGCTCGCTGGAACATAGTCGGTATTCAGGGCTCACTGTTGGCTTCCATTGTGGAACCAATTTACTTGCATTCCATTGTGCTCGGGAGCCTTTTGCATCCGGAGCACATGTATCGTGCTGTATGTGGTCGCATTGAGAAATCTATTCAAGGTCTTCCACCGCCATATCATTTGAATAAGCCACGGCTGGCGTTGGTCACATCGGCCGAACCGCGCAATCAGGCAAAGGCACCTAATTTCGGCATAAACTGGACTATTGGTGACACCGAAGTGGAGGTGGTCAATTCTTTGACTGGGAAGACGGTCAACAATCAAATCTCTCGTATAACGAAACAGAACTTCTTCATGAAGTATGGTTATCTGCTTAAGAATTTGCCTGGCATCCAGACAAGGAAGGTAACCTTTGATTATGGAGAGACCAAATCGAAAGTTAAGGATTATCAGGTGAGTTGTTGTGAATTTCAAATTGCGCTGTCACTAATCACATTGAAAAACATGGCGCAGAGTTGTTATCTCTATCAAACCAAAAATGAAACCCTGTTTTTAAATGTTTTTATTGCAAAAGGTAGCTCAATACGAAAGGTTGTCCTACACAGCTATGCATTCTTGCTCTCATATTTTCGATATTTCGACAAACTCATAACCTAATCTGTCTAAAGATTAAGGCTCCAATTTATCCTTTTATCTGCCACTTGCACATTTCCATTGTTAAACAGAAAGATGCATCTCAATATGAGACACGTTCGCTTCTTAGTTCCATACTCTAGATCAAATTTACAAACA
The DNA here is from genome assembly GCA_936431705.1 of Cheilosia pagana. Lineage (NCBI taxonomy): Eukaryota > Metazoa > Arthropoda > Insecta > Diptera > Syrphidae > Cheilosia > Cheilosia pagana. The sequence continues at coordinate 39,560,350 of OW386168.1, forward strand.
GTTCTCTCTATCAACACTACATCGCCGTCTTGTTTGTTGTTTTTCAGATTGCCAAACGAGAACTATTTGCAGCATTCCGGCGCGAGGACTTGGGCAATTGGCTAAAGAAGCCAATCGAACAGGACGAGTTCGCGCTTCCTGAATGACTACTTTTACGCGGCAACAACTCACAAACGTACTCCAATGGCTCCCACAAAACCGCAGCTAAAATCCACAACAACGCAATACTGTTCGTCGACGAAGCATCGACTAAACTCCCATCATTCATCAACTATCACCGACAGATTCTTGCTTCCAACTGCGATTGCTACAGGCATCTCCTGTACTTTTTCGTCGTCAAATTCAACGTGAAACTCAACTTCTATTTGAAAATGTACGCCTTCTACCCTTTGGGTTGCGAATTTCAAAAGACAGAAACAACATCAATGCAACATCAAAGCGACACGCGGCGTTGTGGAGCAGCAATAACAACAACATCAACACCAATTATTATCATTTCATCGATAAGACTAATTAACTTAAACACTGACACAACAAAATGGGCGAATACAAATAAATTAAATTTAAAAATTTCTATTATTATTGCAAACAATAATAATTATAATGATATCGTTATCGTTATCGTCGTTATCGATGAGGACAAGCTATCCAAAGATGATGCAATGAAGCGATTACTGCTAAGTAGTGAATATATAAATAATATAAATTTTATTATAAAAATTACAATTAGTTCATCATCAGCAAGTCGTAGTGAAACTAATAGTCGTAGTTGTAGTAGTAATAATATTCGTAGTTTGATATTAATTGAGGTTTACATTAAATTGGTTCAATTAATAATGATATTGGTAATGCAAGAGCATCAGCAGACGCAGCAACTGCTATTTATAATCAAAAACATCATCAGCAAAAATGTACACAAAATTCCAATTCAATTAGGTATGCAATTGCAAATGCAAATTAAAAAATCTATAACACTATTCAGCAAGAACGGCAAACGCAACCACAATAAGAATTATAATAATAATAATAATAATAATAGTTGTAGCAACAATGCAGGCACATACAATAATTACGACGATATGATAATTGCAAAGGGAAGCGAATATCCTTTACTTGGTCTTTTACAATCATGCAACGCTTTGACTTTTACTTATTCTTCTTCATCTTCTTCTTCTTCTTCTACATATTCTCCTTCTACTACTTTCGATTACTATTATATAATTTCTGCTGCTAATGACCCTGCAATTGAGAAAGGCTCTAGAATATTTCTAGAATAGAATGTAGCTGATTTGCTGGAACTAAGTAAGAAAGTATTATGGCGTTTTAGTCTATTTCATACACTCAACAACACACTGATATATACACAGATCATCAGAAAGTTTGTTCACTTTTAAAGTTTTTTATTTTTTTCCTTATTTCTTTATTTATTTACTTTTGTCAAATATGTACAAAGTGAAATATTGTTTGAATTTACTTTTTCTAATATTAAGTTTTTTTTTTAAGTTATAAATATATTTATCACATGCTGAAACTGAAATCACTTAACAGTAAAATTGTACTTGAACAGGACGTTAAAGTTAAATAAATTCTTTTTGTTTATAAACACTGGAGCAAGGCTTTTCTGATTTATTATTTTACTAACATTACTAACATGTTTTTTTTGTTCTCATCGACATTGGTAGAAGGTGTTTAAATATCCTTTGGGGATTGACGATCGTTTATCACTTTAGGTGGGCATTTTTAAAGCACTGTTTCAAGCTAAGTATTTATACCAACAATCTAGTCAATCTGTTTATTTGGAGTGAAAAAACCGCCACATATCTCGACAATAACTCTTCCTTCACTTCGTTAATACAATACGTTGACCCTCGTCCATTTTTGGAGGCCGTTTTATTAGAAATACGATATAAAAAATAAAAATAAATATTTTGGCGCGACAGGTCTATGGGACCCAAGGCCTAGCTTCTCGCAATACGATATGTCACTTACAATTTGCAAGGACAGAATGAACTAGATCATCATTAAAATCTTGATTGGACTAAATAAAAGGTACAGACTGCAAATATGAAGAACTATGTCTTAAATGAAGGAAATGAAATAGGAATTGCAGTTGCTAGTTCCTAAGATGTCTCAGTTAGCCTTGGTCTTTCCATTGCTTTGAGTCTCCCAGTCGTAGCCAAGTGTTTTCCGACTTTGTTGATTGGAAGACGGTGAAAAATCGTTTTAATTGCCGCTGTTGAAGAGGTTATTATGCTCCCTTCATTCTATATTTGATTAGGTTACATTAATCCATGCAATAAAATGATGGTTCTGTCTTCAGAGCGGATCCTCTAACTCTTAGTGTGGGTATTGATGAGGAAAAGATCTGTATTTAACACAAAAAATGCAGCTGGTTGTTGATGTAACTATTTTTCTGTCGTAATTTACATTGCGTCTACGATTATATAAAGACGTAGTTTGTTTACGCAGTAACCTTGCACTCAGTATTTTCTATCTCCGGGAATATATTATTGAGATCAAGAACTTAGAGTGCATAGGGGAGGGTTCTCGAGTTTTTTTGATATTAACAAAGCCTAAACCGAATGTTTCTCTTAAAAAAGAAAGCAACTACGCACCATTTTTGTATGCCTTTGGCTTCTGGGATCGAAAATTGACTCAATTATGATGAAATACGGCTGGTAAACTTTGAAGAACAAAAAATTCCTGGGCTAAACAAATAGTAGTTAGAGCGTAAATACTATTGAAACACAGTAAAATCACATCAAAGTAAGTTTCCTAGGTGAGGAGTAGGGCTTTCAACCGCGTTTTACCTTTCGGTACGACCGTTATTCCATTTCACATCAAAAAAACTGCAAACGGAGAACACCAACTGAGTTTTTGCACCTACTTGTGAGTGCAATCAGAAGATTCCTATCTAGACAATGAACAAACATATCTGGATGGAGGAAAAGCAAGGAATAACTCCGGTTACATTGGGAACTATACTTCAAAGGATGATTTCTGTAGTTAGTCTTCATTTACTTTACTTTGAGCATTGGGGAGCAGACTCTGGCAGTTTCAGTTGAGAAAATTTGCAAAGTGTTTCATTTGGTGTGTTGTTTTATGTTTTGAGGGATCAACTTATTGATTTTCGAATGTTTCCCTGGGACGTGCCTGCTGGCATTTAATGACAACGACCAATACAGATATTTTTGGTATTTGGTTGGCAAACTTGGTCGGGAGTAGCTAGTAACACCTTGTTGTTTTTGAACCCAAAACAACGAGTGTTCCCATGCAATAACTAATGTTTGATTAAAAGTCCATGGATAGGATTTACCCAATTAAATTGTACTCACTACCAATAACAATACGACTAATCAGAGTCGCATTGTCCCCCAAATTTAATTTGATTTAATTCGCATTATTTTTGTCTCGTTAAATTTACATTTATTTTGTTACACATACTGACATCCTATTTAATCTCAACTCAATATTCAAAGTGTAGTGATAAAATTACAAAAGAGAAAAACACACAAGTATACATCTATTAAAAAAAAAAACAAAAGTATATAAGAAAATTTTATTATATAATTAAAAAATTATAATAAATATATAAACAAATTTGATCTTATAAAATACTGTGATACTAAATTTTACTAGTACTTCCAGCATAGCTGCATTTTACCCATTCTAAAGATATTCTAAGCAAAAAATTAAACAAGGAAAATTAATAAAAAAATACAAATTGTTTTGTTGGTTTGGTTTGCATTAAAAACAATAAAAATAAAATTCTCACAAACATACTGTATATACTTATAAACGAATCTTGCTTGCGAAAACTAGACTTTTTGTTCGTTCAAGACGGAAATATAAAAAACACACAAAAATGATAAACTCCACACCAAAATAAAATTACAAAATGCATAAGAAACACAGAATAAAGAAGAAAAAGAACTATTTAAATAGAAATTTTGATCTTTAAATCAAGTTTTCCAACTTTGCGCCATACAAATGATAAACTTTTCCAAATAAATGCTAAAAATTAATAAATCCACGCATCACAACAGAATATAAATTAAAACAAATCTAAGAACCTTACCAATATTATTATGATTAAATTAATTAAATGAATTCAATTACATGCAACACTTACACTTATGTATATTCATAAATTTAGATTAGATTATGTCAGTTCTTTGGTTGTCAATTTGCTCTGGAACTCACAACTGATAAATGAATTAAATAAATGCAACGAGAACCAGAGCAGAGGCGCACACACCCATTTAGAGACATATTGTTGAACTTTTATTGAAACAACAACAGCTCCAACAAGAACTCAGTATTCCAATGATTACTCAAGCGAGGAATGATGATTTTTCCAACTCCAAAACTAGAAAGATTATACAAAACCGATTTAATGATAATTTTTAATTTAAATTTAATGCAATTTTAACCCAAACAAATAATATTTTACGGGAGAAGTGGTTTGTTGTTTCTCCCTTTAAAAAAAAAACAAGATACCTAATATAAATCAATAAATATAAATGAATTTTGAATCGAGCGAGATGCAAAAGATAGATAATTTGAAGAAAAAACAGGAAAATCAAACATTACTTTGTTGTTTTAATCAAAAATGAGAAATTAAAGAAAGAATTTTACGTTGATTTTCGAATTTTATTTTCGCAGCCAAACAATGCCCACAAAGAGGGGGTGTTAATTGAGTGAATTTAGTTGAAGGTTGACTGAGATAGATTGCTGTCTTTGATTAGTCGTCGCACACACCATTCGAGCAGCTACTGCCGACAGTTTGGGGAACAATGTTGCAGATGTTAGGAGGGAACTGGTGGGTTGTGCTTAGCACATTTCAGATTTGATGGGTGCCCATATAATGGAGGTTGCTTTGAAATTTAAGTATCTTATATATATACGGGCGATAGTGAGTTTTGCTAGAGGTAGTAAATCATTCTATGGTCAGGTGGCGCTTTGTTTGGAGTACTCATTGGATGAAGAACGACTTCAATCGTCTGAAGCGAGATTTCATCGGCTAAAATAGTAGATGTAACGAATGGTAGGTAGTCAATATCAAGTAGCTACTTCTTTGAGTTAAAAACTCGGGATTCTAGACTTGATAAAGTTTAAAAAAAAAAAGTCAGAAGCTTTGTCCTCAGTTTAAGGTTTTCGCTACACTTGAATGAAAATAATGCCTGCAGCTTTTATGCGTTCAAGGGCATCCAGGTAAATGAGTCTTTATTAAAAGGTAAGATAAAAGGATTGTTCAAAGATAAAGTACGTTGGATGCTCTTGGTACTGGACATATGAATTATGTACTAGCTAAATGAGATTTTACACTTGGCTAGCGAAAGAGAAATCAGGTTAGCATGCAGAATTTTTCGGGACGCTTTTTTACGAATTAAATTGATGTGTGGGCCTTATGGCAAGTCCCGAAAAGATCAACCGAGAGATATAGGTTGATTTGGGAGGCAGACTTTTTCGCTTTTTGAACTTGTACATAACACTTTTTAATTTAGACAGAAGGTTAGGAAACTCTAAAATGAGTAATATTCAAACTGATACGACGCGATGCGATGCAACATCAATTGCTTGAAAATGTACTCGGAGCGAACAAAAATCGTTGATCTTTTATATATCAGCGCCAAAGCTTATACTACTCACATACTCACATACACACACAGACAGCAAATTTCGCTCGCTTTGAGTTCCCTTATAAATAAAATTTCGTTTGCCTACAAGTCCGCCAGAGAGTCCCAGACAATAATTATATTTATTGTGTAAAATGGTCAACATCGTGAAGAATGTTAATTTAAGAATGGCCGGCAATGCGCATAATGAAGGCTATATATACCTACATTTTTCGGGGGTGTACATTTCTACACAATTATTGTCACATTTTAATTAGGTTAGGTTAGTGGGCTGGCTGCAAATACTCCGTGCCACACTCAGGTCAATACTGACCCATTGTGATGCCCGTTGGGGAAAGAAGTTGTCCCTTACCCGCATTATGACCCTGTCTAAGTGTTGTAATTAATTACTTACCGTGCTGTTACATACAAACCATCCTGTGGATTTGATGAATCCCATTAACTTGTCGATTGGTGCGCTGGAAAGTTCGTCTTGGTTTCGGAAGAAGTGTCTCCCTAGGAATCTGTGCCTAGTGTGCTGTAGAATTGGGCAGTGGCATAGGTAGCGGCAAGTGTCCTCTAGAGCTTCCTCATCACCGCAGCCTTTAAAAAGTTCTTCTTCCGTCGGGCGCATTTTCTTCCTATGGTACCGTAGAGTATTGTTCACCGTTATGATAACTACGAGAGTGGAAAGGGATTTCCTATCCTTCCGTATGAGACTCTCGTTCTGGCTTCATAGCGTTTTTGTGGTACGGCAAGTTTCTTTTGCAGTTTATCTAACGTTCGCCTCTCTTGGGGCTTTTCTCCCTGCTTCAAGTTTGAGTGTACAAGGTGAGATATTCACAGAGGGGTCAGCTGGTTCTGAAACAGCTGTCGAACCTAGTCTTGCTAATTCGTCCGATTTCTCGTTGCCTGGAAAGCATTCATGTCCCGGGACCCAGCAGAGAGAGAACCTTGTGCTGAGTGCCAATAACCTTGAGTTCTTCACGACAGCATTTCACAAGCTTGGATTAAATTTCTGGTGCAGTTAAGGCTTTTATTGCTGCCTGTCTGTCGATAAAAAATGTATTACCTTCAGTTGGTATTGCCCTTACCACAGGCTCACGGGCTGCTGGTCTCACTGCCAATACCTCTGCTTGGAAGACACTATACTATAGTCGGGACGGCGTACCGATTTTGATATTCCCAGCGTTTCGGAGAAGACGCCTGACCCCACCCCGGTGTCCATTTTAGATCCGTCTGTAAACACGGCTACGGATTGCGTGTTAGGTACGAGTCCATCTCTCCATTCTTCTTGTCTTGTAAATTCTAAGTATAGTGTGATGTAGTCCGTGATTGGTACACAACTAATGTATTTCTGTAGAATCGACGAGTGACCCCGAGTGCATTCGGTTTCCAGTTTACTGATTGGCTGATTCTCATTGCACTAATGGCGGCGGATGATTGAATAAAGATGTCTAGCGGAAGCAGATTGAGGATAGCCTCAAGTCCTGCGGTTGAAGTTGTTCTCATCGCACTGGTGGTGCCCATGCACGCTAGTCTTTGAACTTTTGTAAAAGCCTTTAGGTAGGTGGCTTTATTAGTTGCCGGCCACCATACGAGACTGCCATAGGTCAGTATAGGTCTTACTATAGCCGTGTACATCCAGAATTTTATTTTAGAAGATGGTCCCCAGGTTTTTCCAAAAATTCTGCTGCAGGAGTAAAAAAAAACATTTTAATTAATCTGTCGAGCTAGCACCGTTTGTTCCAGGTAGAGTAACATAATGTAAGAACTTATTTTGTTGCTCCCACTTGTTTCAAAAATTTAAAGAGGTAGACTGAAAAGGGAATAGAAATAGGAATAGAAAGATCGCCTTACGTATTTAAATAAAAAGCAGCATTTCGCAACGCTTGCGAAACATTTATCTGAAAGAACCTAGCGCTGGTGTGGGATATGTCATATGTGTCATCTCTACGCGCGGTCAAAAATATTGTGTTGAAGGCTTTTCATCAGCGCGTGTTAATAGTTAGCGTTTTTCATCGCATCTGGTGCCAAAGATACCTCAAAAAGTACATAACGTTGAGATTGAATTGCGTAGAAACTGCAGAGAAGCAATCAATTTGAAGATCCCTAGCCTGTTACAAAACAGAACCTCTCCAAAGCGCAAAGCCCCTTATCCAATTTTTATTGCATTTTAATCCCAGCCCTATAGACAATGTCATCGTGCATTATCTCAAGAACTAGACCACCATCACGCTGCCTCCAAGTATTTCTATTCCCTGCCATCATTCCTTGGCTATTTTTGGAACATTTTCCTGGAGAAAAATCGTATATTTATTTTTATTGAAAACATCTTGAGCCCTTTTCGTATCCCGTCCGTCAGAATGTATTAAAAATCCATTAAACAACGGCACTTTTGTGATTCGCTGGGACTATGACAACTGTGTTGTGCTGCAGCGATTCCCACCTGAGGGATCTCAATCCTCATCCCGGGAGAATTTTAATTAAAATAAATCTCGCTCTCGTTTGCAAGATGGATCTCAAAGCACTTCATTTGGAATATATCCCACATCTCCCATGGGATCAGTGGGAGCGACTGCTGTGTGCGATCAGCTAATTTCCATTCTCATCCATGGAGCTCGAGTCCCGATCCCGACAGCCATGCACACCAAGTGCATCTCCCCGTTTCTGGAAGATGAAACAACCGCATCTCACGGACGCGCGTTCGTTAATTATTTTGTCATTATGAAAAACACGTGGTCTGGATGAGAGGACGCTATACGTAGGTATATGGAAGGAAATATGAAAATGAGTTTTCCACGCATCGGCGGCATTCAAAATTGAGCGCGTGACACTTCGATGACGGATGGCGACATTTTTCTTCAATGCTTGCGCAGGAAAGATGCGTTGCATTCGATTAATCCGTGGATATAGTCGTAGAGGAATTGGGGGGCTAAGCCGGCGCCGAGCCGAAAGCGCTTCCCAGCGGGACAAGGGGGCGCTTTCAATCATAATTAAGTGATTTGTCTGTGGGGATTGCGAGAGTGAAGGATTGTCTCCGCGGCGGAGTTATGAACGCGTTTTTCATTTTAGGATTTGTTTTAGGGATTTTCCTGTTGCATCCAGCACCCAGAGCACCCGGTTATCGGACGGAACTTTGATTTGTGGCACGTGGATTCGTCGTTCTTCGTCGTCGTCTCTTAATTAATCGCTGCGACAGGAACTCTGCTTCGGCGGCGCATTTGTCGTAGTCAATGGAGCCCGGTTGTGCGTGATGAGGTAGACGGGGTATGTTCATAATCATGACTTAATTTTTGACAAGCAATTTGTGGAGTTGCGGAGGCTTCTCTATACAGATGGTTAGTGCGTGGAAGAGTTAGAGAACGCAGCCGCCCTTGGAGGAGGATAACAAAATTAGGCATCCCAGGGAGGAAGTAATTAGCTAATGGAATAATGAGGGTTGGGATTCATTATTTTTGTGGCACATACACTTTGTCGTTCTATTTGAATGCTGTTGGTAAAGTGGATGGCGGGGGGCAGCTATCAGTTAGAAGAGACTCAAATCTTAGTTCACCTACGCAATGCATGAATTTACAATGAAGAGACCGTACTAATGGGCGAATGTCTCCTTAAAAGAGGGTTAATTGACCCTTAATCCTAATATTAGTCCATCCAATGTTCGAACACCCTACTACGGTATCCACGATAACATTACTCGCCTTGCAGCAGCGTTTCTTGGGTTGCTTGCATTTCTTGCGTTAACAAATTCGCCTTTGCCTTAGAGCAACGCAATAGATCTTAATTATTGCGTTACTTGTGTCGATTGGATCAAACGCGTGGTTGGCGTTACTTGCGTTGATCGACGCAACAAAAATACAAGAAAACGAGCTTCTTGGGATGCTTAATTTGAGTGATTTGACGTGAATGCTACACTTGCGTCGATTGATACAACAGAATATGCCAGAAGTCGTGTATTTGGACAACCTATGCGTTGGTTTTGCTACCAGCTTTATTGAGGTACTTGCGTAATTTGCGTTATCTCCGTTATGTTCGTTGGTTGCCTTACTAGGTGCTAAGCATAAGCTTGCATTAGGTAGGTACTTGCGTTAATTGCCGCCAAAAAATTCCAGAAGCGAATCCTTGGGCTGTCGTCAGAAACTCTAGAAGTTGTCTAAAGCTATGGAAAAATAGGTTGTGGACAGTCTTGAAGGAAATTAAATATATACATGTCGTAAGGAATCTCAACTTTAGGTGGACCTTTAGCCTTTACTCATTAGAGTGATGTCCTCGCAGTTATCTAGTGTTGCCTTATTTTTTAAGTTCTCCGGAAGATCTTCCAGTGCAGGACTTGAAGTTGGTATAGTTCAACAACTAGACTAGTCCTCTGTGCGCCAAGTGTTGCAGATTTGATGTCGGTGATGTTTCTGGCTTCTTTCAAGTAGGTTAGGTTAATATTTTCAATATTTTGGGGTACTGCTTCATATGTGAAACCAATATTCAAGTCGCGGTCTAAAAATAATCTTTAAAGAGAAAGACATAAGTTGCTCTGGCCGAAGTGTGACTTTCTTGAAATAAAACTCAACTGCGATTCGAACCTGACATATAGCAACCGATATGATTCCAAAGAGCCTTTGAAGGGTTAATCGCCAAAATGTGTGCTATCAAATTTTAAACCATATCGATGGCCGGCATAAATTTCCCATAAATTCATCAAGAAACAAGCGGACAATTTTCAAAAACGTAAAAGTCCCCGAAAACAGCACCAGCTACTGCACCGCACAAGACGTGATACGCCTTAAATCATCGCATCTCAAATTATGGCTCCATTACACCCAAAAAAACAAAAAACTGTTTCCTCTTCTAACAAGCAAAACCAATTTGGAGTAAAAGGAATGGTGCCATTAATCTCCGCCTCACAGCGTTCCCCAGCATGATACTCGATTTAATTAATTTACTCTTCGCCACAGTGTACTCGCACAGTCGCAGTTTATCGTCGTCGAACCAAATCGTAGGTCAGTGCATGGCCTAGTGCTTTTGACCAGTAATCCCATTAACCAGAACCAAATGAGAGAATCTCATTAGCGATTATGGAATAATTAAGTCTCACCGATGGCGCAGCGCATGTACGTAGGACATCTCCGACTTAAGACGATGAATTTTTGTCAGTATGCACTTGAGACTCCAACCGGCCGGCTGTCAGTTGTCAACTTAAGGTCAGAGCCGATTTTGTTAAGCACCTTTAAGTAATCGCATTCAGCATTTCAGCGAGCCACAGTGCGGCATTAGTGTCGAATATTTGGCATAAAGTCTGACTAAATGGTTTCGTTGACTGTCAGTATAGATATGTGTGTTGTGGATGGCAGGAAGGTTTTTTTGGGGATACATTTTTGTGAATGAAATGTATATTCGATAGACATTCTTGTTGTGTAGTAAAAGCGACTTTAAAATCATAACTCCTTAATGGGAAGAAGGGCGAAAATACAGAATGAGCGATTCCTTGCCACGAAAGCCTGGAATGTCAGGGAAAATTTTAAATATTTAATGAAAAAGGAATCCTTTATTCGCGCTCGTACATGACATCTTATAAAACAGCGGAGGGCGTCTTAAAAGCTTTCAAAGCCACGGGCGTTAACTACGATTGAATTATTCAGACTCAATCCATACTGCCAAAGGTCGATGGTCGAAAATATTAATTCAAAGGCTTCAAATGGGTCAGTGGTCAAATTGGCTGAACCTGCTGATGTAATATACAAGACCCACTAAATTTTTAGTGGCCGCTGGCCCTTATTTAAAAGTCAATTGAAATTGAGGTTAGGTTAGGAAGGGTAGAAGATCGCAGGAAAAGCAAACCCACTTAGACCCATTGTGATGCCACAGGATATACCTATATTATCCTCAATGTACTTCTTGATTCAAAAGGAGCTGAGCTAAAAGAAAAGAAAAACACTAAATGCGCAGTTAATTGAGAGCGTATCAAGGTTGTCGAAGGATTATTCTCCTAAATATAACCTTCTTCGAAATGAGAGAGCTTGTGCATATAGAAAGAAGAATAGATTCCAGCAATCTTTATGAAGTTATTGCATCCTTTATGGCTATAACTTCCGCTTGGAACACACCACAGTTACTAGGAAGGCGGAACGAGACTCCACAGCGTAGAAATTGTGAGAATACATCACGACCAATACTACTTGTGTCCGTTTTGACCAGCACTTACACTTGTCCGTTTTGAGCTTTAACCAGTACTTCACTTGGTAGGTCTGACATTTTATCAAAAATTCATTCTTAAGTACCGATTACATGGCCATTTTTTCGCGTCCTTTAAATGACGCTCTGACGTCAAAGTCGCGTCACAAAGCCGTCATTTAAATGTCGTTGTGTGTGATCGCCATTTTTGGGATAACATTTTCGGCGTCATTTAAATGACTAGGGAAATGGCAGACCAAATGACATGATTTTTGTGCCATTAAAATGACGGAAAAAAATGACCGTGTGATCGCCCTTTAAGGACGCCTAGGACAAATGACCAAACTTTTTGGCTGTTGCGCCATTTAAATGGCAGCCTCCAAAAAATGACTATACACGAAATTCATGGCATGCCATTTTCTATGCAAATGACAAATGACGCAGTATTTAATACGATATCTGTGCTTTCAATTGGTGTACGAAGGACATTGCGATACAGTTCAGGTTCTTCTTCGCGCAATTCGAGCAGTAATTCAGCACAAAATCCACTTTTCTCGCGACGGCTCAACCACTTCTTTTGCCAAATACTCCGCTTTCGTCGCGTTGGCACGGTATCAATATCGTCGTCACTGCTTTCCAGCATACATGTTGCCAAATACGCCGTCTCCGCAATTTCCAGCATCATCGCAAAAGTTCTTTTCGCCATATTTTATTTATTGTAATAATTTTTCTTTCCCCTCTTATTTAATTTAATTAAAAAAATCTTAGCACGCGTATTCGTCTTCGCCGAGAGAAAAACACTCAATGACAGTAGCTATACTTTTCTCATCGGTCATTACCGTCTGATCACAAAACAGATAAATGACGCAAAATCGAAATAATACGAAAGGTGACATTTGTCATTTTGGTGTGGCATGTCCTTACCGTGTGATCGTCATTTTTTCCTTCGTCATTTAATGGCATCCCAACGGAAAATTCTAAATGACGCGCAGTGTCCGTCATTTTATTTTGGGACAAAAATGACGTTGATGGTCATTTCGTGTGATCGCCATTTTTTCACAAATGACCAATGACGAATAATGTGACGAATAATGTGACATTTTTTCCTGACGTCACAGCGTCATTTAAATGACTCGAAAAAATGGCCGTGTAATCGCACCTTTATACTGGGGACGTTCAGTTCATTTATCTAGTTTAATAATTCTGGCAGCTGGCTGACTTGATGTCAGATGTCACATGAATAGCGGTTTCAGTTGACGCTTTTGGAAGGGTAGGCGACGGGTCTAATCAAGAAATTCGTGACTGAGTACTAATTTTAAAAAACAGAACTGACATTTTACTCAGTAAGTGACGAGTGTTTGACACATCGGTCGTTTTATCAGCACTCCGTGTGACACTTAGAAGTGTAATACGGATAAAGAATATAGATAGATTTAAATAAATAGTCGGCGCAACTCGCTCATTATAAGGAACATAGGCCTTGTTTCAGTTGAACGCAACTAGCGCCATCTATTGGAGGTAAGAGTGATGAAAGTATCCAGCTGTCTCCAAACATCAAATTTTTTGAGTAACTATTGCAGAAGTTACCAGTTCATGTCGAGGGCGCACTGGCTTAGTGGTTTGTGTACTGGACTACTGAGCGAGGGGTCATAGGTTCGATCCCCGGACATTTTTTTCCGACTGCAACACATATCGCGAACGTTTGGCAAACATCGAAAAGCATGATTGTTTGTGGAGAGCTTCTCAATTCAGCCGTCGGAATTGGCATAACATTTTAGGTCACTTCCATTTCTCCCTAAAAATCAAAACACACTTGTATCGACCTGTTGCGCAAATTGTTTTTTTTTTATCGATGGTACTGCCTTTCATCGCGTAAATCAACTTCTTGCGCAATCAAACCAAGAACACAGTTGCGCTGATCAACTTTGGCAACAGATTTGACTGGACAGATACCAGAGCCTCCTTTGAGTTTTTTTTTCCGTTAAAACAAACATCCGTGTGTCTGTGAAAACCCCCACCAAACGACCGTCCGAAGTAAAACCCCAACTTGATCTCCCAATTAGGGTCAGATATAGCTGAACCCCTATACACAGATCGTATCCAAAGATCATGCCAAATAATCAAGCAATTTATGAAATGAATAAATGTTTCTGAATGATCCTTCTCCCAAAGTCCACAGCCATACGCGAAACCAGTATGTAAATTGTCAACCATCGGCCGCCACAACGTCCATAACTTGTCCGCCAGATACGATCTCCCAAGGCGAATAACTTAGCTTTCATTTGGAAATTCTGCGAACACACAAAGGAGTCTGTGACCAGACACCACTGACATTCAATCGGGCTGAATACTGAATTCATTCCAATTCCAGCTCATGCGCCTTCCACTCCACACACACACAACAGATATCGAATGGCATCAGCTAAAAATGTCTGGCCGTTGACAGTTGCCTCATCTTTGACCATAATTCATGGATCTCATAACCATAAATAATAGTTGAGCTTAGAGGCGGAGTTTTGCGCCTGGCCTTACACCAAAACCAACTTCGAAACCCCCCAAATGGATTAAAGATCCCAACAGCCAGATAGACAGTCGTATCTCTTGCACACAAATTAACATCAACCGTTTGTATGTGTACCAGCACCAGGTCCAGATCTGACCCTTTTCGATTCCGACGAAAAATGGAAATTTCCTGGGACCTCGCATTGTTTGGGGAATAAAACATTCCAAACGAAAAAACTGCGTTCCGTCCCATGTCTGGTTCGTTAGAGAAAGAGTTATCTTTCGAATGTATCTATACGCGATGCGATGGAAATAATATCAATCTTTTGTTTTAGCTAAGCTGTGTGACTGTTTGGCTATGTGCGGTGAGGTTAGGGCCCAAGTCCGGCTAAGATAAATCACCTGCGTGGAGTTTGGTATCAATTTTTGTTCATTTTCGGAAAACGGGTTTGACAATCTCACGATGGAAATTCATTAATAATATTTAAAGAAGTTCCTTTGTTCCTTCGGGAGGCTAATTGTGAATTCTATTCACAACGACAAAACAGTGTCCACTGTCAAGTTGATTGAGTGATATCGGTGATATCGGGTCAGATGTACCCAATAAGTGGTTTGTAAAATAAATCAATTAATTTTCGGTGGCAGGTTGCGTGAGAAGAGAAAAAGTCTCTGGATTTCTGGAAGATGGCTGGTGATGCGTGTTAATATTTATGGGTAGGCTAGCGCGGGACATTATGTATCACGTAACGTGGAGTGGATATATGTCGATTGACTTATTGGAATATTGTCGGGGTACGTGTAAGTGGGAATAAGGCAATCCTAGTCATCCCAAGTAATGGAAAGATTGAACAGCCTTCGATTTTGGGCTTCGTCGACCAGTTTGAGGCTTTCTCTTGACATTACCCTTTAAAATGCTACCAGTTTTTTTTTTTTATTTATTTATAGTTCATGAATTTTGACAAAAATAAAAATAAATAATAAATTAAATGAAATCAAAAAATATCTGAATGTGCTTCGCATTGGGCGCCATCTTAGGTTAGGTTAGGTTGAATAGGGTGTGAGTTCGTCACAAGGATCAGGGACCATAATGGGCCCATCGCCAACCCTATAGGAACCTTCACGGTCAAAAATCTAAACCAATTCGCCCAAGCACTTAATTTCCCTGCAGAACCTAAAGATGGCTTCAATTGTGTTTGCGAAACAAACTTCCTCCAAATTTTCTAAGAAGTTCCTTCCAAGGTATTTTCTTCTCATCCGAGCTATAGCCTGACGTTCCAAGCCCAATCTCCTGGCATGTTTCCTCAAAAGGGAAAGTCCCGATAGTATTCCAATTGTCAGTCGTAACTTTTGATCTACTTAGATTTAACAATTCTAGAGATTTTTTCCGATCTAACTTTGACCACAGGGCCTTTGAGACTCTGTGCCCTTCTATATGTGACCATATTAGGTCTGCCCTGTTCCTGGTATTTTCAAGAATCATTCTTTTGGCCACGGTCACTGAAGGTCTTATGCGTCTTACAGCATTACAAATTTGTCTACAATTTGATTTTAAAACGATGCAATAGATTCTGTCTAAATGTAAATAGGTAGCTGACGAACTTTACAGAAAAGCTTCAGAACCCATTTCATAGAACCAGAACCGTTCTGCACTGTCTCTAAATAAAAACTGGGTGAGAAAATTGTGAAAAATCCCAGGGCTCAGACAAACCAAAGGTTCATCACGGTTTGCGATACCAACTAACCAACTCCTCGGAGCGCCGGCTAAGTTTTGAAGAAAAGGAAAGAGCTGATCACATTATTTCCAAATGCCCAGTAGCTCTATCTAAAGTCAGAAGAATATTTTCACTCAGGGGAATATTAAATCCAAAAGAATTGGGAAAAGTAGAAATTCTGTTAGCCTAATTATATTTTTCGACGATTTGGCATAATAGATCTTTTAGAAGAACAACAAGAACATTAAAATTGGCCTGATTTCTTGCGGTGACACATATAAATGGAACTTGCAGACGCCCTCTTCTTCTTATTAAATAAAAATTTAACAAAAATTGTTGGCTTAAGTTTAGAACCTCCTAAAGTAACCTTACCAATGTTCAATGACTGCCTCTGACCCTTAGGTTATATAGATAACTGGCTCCTTGCAGAACACATTATGATATGATATGTGATCTAAAACACGGTAAGTTTCCCTAAATTGTTTCTAATTCAGATGAGAGGTCTTCGTGTTAAGTGGGACGTCGCTTTCAGGCACTGGTCAGTTTTGTATAAGACCTGCAAAGTTAAGCAAAACAGGGCAAAGTAGACGAATACACAATAAAACTGTTCACAGTCTCAATTGTTGTAAAGTGCTAAGATAAGTGATGTACCTACGAATAATTTGTTGTGTGTCTCGACGTTTAGTTTGGTTCAACGTTTTCCACGATCCCACTTGCTGAAAGTGAATGGCGCTAAAAGCAGTTTACTAACAGAACACATCACCCAGAAAGCTTATAAAACGTAATAGAAGAGTGCCATCATCGGTCGGTGGTAACTTAGCTGGACCTTAGCTGTTCGAAGTCATTGTAAAATTGTAGGTCCCAAAAATAATCATTTAGGCCTAGGAACATGCATTTATTTTTCTATAGAAGTCATAGTCGTTCCGCAATTATGAGGAAATGCCTGAATACAGCTTAGCAAGTTTCTGGGGAAAAGTGAAGTCGGAGCGACCATGCAGACCTATTTGCTTCAAGTGCTATATGAAATGCCACTTTTGGAAACCAGCTTGGTAGCTCCAGGTTATTTTTACTCCTGTTTAAATTGCCTTAGATTCTCTTGGAGGC
Organism: Cheilosia pagana; assembly: GCA_936431705.1. Lineage (NCBI taxonomy): Eukaryota > Metazoa > Arthropoda > Insecta > Diptera > Syrphidae > Cheilosia > Cheilosia pagana. The sequence continues at coordinate 39,577,451 of OW386168.1, forward strand.
TTTGAAGCTTGTAAATCTTTTCTTTTCATGTGCTTTATAGTATACTATCCACTGCCTTGTTATCCAAGATTCCTATACCTATAACTGGTCAACTATCCATGGAACTAACTAGTTTATCTCTGATTAATATTTCCTTTTTTTTAATCATATGTGAAGACTTTTTTACACGAATTAAGATCTAATGCCATATAGGTCATAGCTCAAAGGATCAGAACAGCTCTGCTATTATTGCTCTATTGTAATTTTTGAAGAAGCCTCTCTTTTAACGCTTTTCAAGTGATGCATAATATTCTTTTATCCATAGGTGTTTTTAAGCTGTCGCGTCGTCTCCATAATATGACATGCAAGTCTTTGCAGCTTATTAGAAGAATCTTGTGGTAAGTTTTGCCCATAACGTTTCTATATAACATGAAGGCATGAAATGCCTTCTTTAAGATCTTCCCCACCTACATGTTTCGCAAAACGAGTTTCCCATAGTAGTTCTTAAGCATTCTTTCTGAATTCTATGGTTGCTTTTGAAGTTAACTCAAGCTGAATAGGACACAATTTTGGGGCACTTTCAACGACACGTTTGCGTATGGTGATTTAACAGAGGATCTACCCTGTCGTTTGGAGTGTAATCAGTTCCTATGCTAGTTTATTTGTATATCACTGACCGCTGATGCCAAGGCATTCAAAAATAATCAACACTATTCGCATCCTAGGAAGCAAACATCGAACAATTCGAATAACAGAGTAAGCAAAGTCTCAACTCCGACACACGCAAAGTGGAGTTTTACAGCGGTTCCTTGAGAATAGAAGTGGACTCAGTGGTAAGAATTCAGGCAACATACCTATGCGCTATGCCTCTTTTACCTACCTCATACTCTTTGCATCGCAAATCCGACTTATATCCTTAATATAAAAAACAACAATTCGTGCATAATTTACTCCGAAAACTGCGATACCGACGCGGACACAATGGCGCGCCACATGTTGAGCTATTAGAGCTCGTAAGTGAATGCCTTGCGGGTGGTTTGTTGCTTCAGCACCCACTCACCGGTCTCTTTACCCTAAATCAATTCAAAGTTCGGTTGCCATTCGAAAAGTCCACAAATGGCTCGCCTCCATATCTCTTTTCACTTCAAATTTATTAGCCAAACAAAGTATTAAGTTGCAATCTCCCGCACTCCCACTCCCGCAGCACACCGACATAACTATAGGTACAAGGATACTCATGGTCTCATGCATATTATCCGTCACCGCAAATTTAACAAATTATCCTTGAGCACGAATCGAGTGGTTGCACGCATCTTGTTGCCCCAGCAACTATCCTATATATAGCCATCCGGACAATGGCATTGCGAATGCAAACTCTCATCGGATCATATTTCACCGGCACACATTTCTATACACGCGGCAGTGGTGGTGGTGGCAGAGGGTGTATGAATCAACGGATGGATGATGCTGATTAAGGATTATAATCGCGCAGGCCAGGGGGAGATGTGTGTACTTTTTGCAGATGTCTTAGATCGCGTGCGTTCCCATATTCGCTGTGGCGCAATGACTGGTCCAACAATGGATGCGATATGGCACGTTTTCTTCGATGACAAATTAAAGGTGAGGGAGTGATTGTGCTTACTTTTGCACCCAAGATTTTGTTGGACTATTGTCCTTTCCTTTGCTTTGAATTAAACCACAAAAGTTCAGCCACAGGGCTGAAAAAAATTAAGGTTTAAAAAAATGTTAATACTCATTGCATACTCGTATGCGCGCCTTTACAAGTTAATGGCCGAGGGTGGTGTTTTGAAGTTCACTGTCAAATGAATGTCAACGCGTGCTGGAAATTTGTTTTCGGTAAATTATTTCGCTTGAGGGGTGGATTTTCAAAAGACGGCGTTTTCTAAGAGCGAAGAGTGAACTTCGTGAATGCAAATTGGCCGGATTATTGGACACTCTTGCTGCCTATTGTTTCACGCATGTCGGCATGTATGTGACCATATTGTTCCGTTGGGGGAGGCACGTGTGCATTATATTATTGTAGTCCATATTGTTAACAAACATTATGGCCCGAAAATGACTTTTATGCATATGGGATAGATTTTGTGAAAAATAACGCTAGAAACAAGACATAATTTTGACAAGACTTCTTACGGCAGCCATGTTTTTTTTGTTCGGCCCCAAATTTGTATACCGATGTTGAAAACAGAAATGCATTGCAGAAAATACAAAAAAAAATAACTTTCTGTTGGCTTCTTGATTCCGTTGCAGTCTTATTTAGTTGTTTTGTTTGTTCCATTTTTGTCTTGGACTTAATCTTTCTATTCTGTAGATTTTTCCGCTTCTGACTTCTAGCCAAGAAATCCGCTATATAAAGGTTAGTCGTTAGTTGATAGATGGCGCTCTGCGTTATATTAAAAATGCAGGTGACAACCTTTTCATATTGAAAGAGCTTTTGCGACGAATGACGTGAAAACCCATTTTTGGCGACGTGACGGTAGGAAATACTCACGACGATAGTAAAAGCTCGTTAGTTCGGAATGTTGGAGGGAAGGTAAGTCCGAATAAACGAATTTTCCGAATTAATGAGAGATTTTTTTATGCACTGAAATGCGTTCATTGATGAAAAAATCTTAAAACGAAAAATTATTTTACTAACACAAAAGATTCCAAATAATACGTAAAATTTATTATAATTCAGTTTTGTAACTAAAAACATAAAAAAAATTGTATGTATCAAAAAATGCAAGAAATGATTTTGAAATGAAATGAAATTGCGAAATTTTTTTTCTGTGATCTTCTTTGGTAACTGCAGACGTTCATGGAAGGTTTCCTACCATGGCATTTGGTAACAAATCAGCTTTTCGACAATCACACAACCACAAACTTAATTTAAAAGACACTTCTGAAAAACTTCAAGCTTGTTGCCACTTACTTAATACTTACCTAGTTACTTACTGGAGTGGTGCTGAAGGCTATGGTCGATTTGGGCGTCAATAATATTTCCCTGTAAGGTCTTTAGTTATAGCTGTCTTCCTTTGGCCACTTAGAATTACCTGAGATCAAGTTTTACTTGTGCCCGCTGCTTAAGGCAAGGATTTTCTCCGGTCCCCTGGGTTGTAATGGGAATATCTTTAGACAGAATAGTTAATGTCAATTAGCTCTAGATATAGTCTAAGCCAAAATTCGTTTGAGTTTTCTTGCATTCAAAATAAAAATCGGCGTCATAAAGCAATGTCTTCATTTATTTCTTGATAAAGCGTGGACTTAACAGCCCTAAAACCGCGCTGGTATAGCGGGTACAATCAGTTTTTCGACAAAATTTCGACGTTGACATATTAAAACAGATGGGATTATGTAGATGCAATGCTTGAGATTTAAATGTCATAACGTGAAGCTTTGCGAATGCCTCATACGTTCTGAAGTTCTTCTCCTTTAGACGATGTGAGCGGTTTCATATTTAAAAAAATTGTCAAAAGACCGTGACTCGTCCTTAAACCCACGCACAAAGACGAATAGTTGCGGCTTTGTAAGAATTAAGGACTATGGTGCTATAGGGTCCTACCAATCTTAAGAGGTAACATAATGAAGCATAAAATACTTCAGAATATGTATCTCTCTGTTATTAAATAGCTTGGATCGTTGTTCTAGAAGCACTTCGATGTGGATTTCAGTTTTTGGCGAGAGTCGGGCAGTCAATTTAAGACTCTTTTCTTCACTTTTTTTTTGGTCGCCGCTATTTGGGCGCGTCCCCTTACCGAAATCAAACGAAATACCGTCAACATAAAAATATTTGTTTATTGTTTCCCACAAAAAAAAAATTATATTTAACTATCAACCTAGGTATTTATATACCGAGAACGGAAATACGTTTGTGTGTGTGTAAAAAAATAAAAATGTGCCCTTTGCCACATATTGCACCACATGCATGTTTAGGTAGGTATAGTACATAAGTCCTCTGTGAGTGTGTGTAGCCTATTATGTTTGTCATTTGTACATCATATGCACCCATGATATCACTTAAATCCTTCAAATTACATAAACCGAATGTGTTCCTTGTACAAATATAAGAAAATGATAAGAGAACCGCACCCGCGCGCCTATAACTTATCGAATGCATTCGCATTTGTCAACATCTCCCTTGTGAGCCGCCACACCTGTTTGGCAGCATTCTCCAGTGCACTGGGCGACTTGCCCTTAAACATATCCAAGCTGGGCAAGAAATAATGCGGACATCTACGATATTGTAAACACGAGATTAATTGCAGAAATATGCCATTAAGACGATCCGCTACACAGCACTCGTCCCATTCGAACTCGCGCGGATGTTTCTCACACTCGTACAGCAAGAGATTCTTCAGATGATAAGCGTTGATTGGATTGCCGGGCAAATCCAAATGTCGATCGCGCAGTGTCTTCAGGATGCTCAGGCATCGCTTGCGACATCCACCTAAGGACCAGTGGTTGAAACTTGTATCAAGATCATGTTGGTTTGGCTTACCTACCTTGTAACAGTCGGTTCTCGGCCTCAAAGAAGCTCAACACCCAGGCGTCACCTTCCATGCTCGCGTTCTTGCCCTGCATAATGATGCTCTCCTTGGAGAGTAAATCAAAGCCTTCTGTCTTCACCTCGCCAACGAGACTCGGATGTGGCCACGGTATGCCGGGCAATGGCCAATGGGCCGCCGATCGTGGCCAAATGCCGGAGCACTTGAACGACGGCGTTATCTGGACAATGTATCGATCGCGTATTCGCAACTTCACTTCACTTGTGTCGGCGATCATTTTCACCATGTCACGGTAGATGCTCTTGTCGCATGCCTGTGCGACCAGCGTCTGAAATCGGGATCGGATCTTTCGCGACGACAGATACCCGGAAGCTGTGATGAATTCCACCCACAGGGACATCGATCGTTTGCGACCGTCGCTGAGTTTGAGGACCGCACAGCCGGGCATGGTGCCGTCATCGACAAAGTTGAAGACTCCCATTTGATTGAGGTAGAGAACGATCTCGAATTCGTTGGGCGAGATCACCTCGACACCTTCAAATCTACAGACAGATAGAGGGCTTAGCTGGGGTTCGACTGAGCTGTCTACCGTTTATGTAACTCACCGTCCGTTGCATTCGACCAGGCTCGAGATGAATCTGGGCTCCTGCACCTCGACTTCCTTGAGGATGTCCTGTATGATCTTGCAGATCTCACGGATGGCTGTCGAGATCTTCATCATTCGTGTTTGCACGCGCTCAACGAGGAACTTGTTCATCTGATAGATCATCCGCGTCTGAGCGGCCATCATATCCGGTGGCACAAGCATCTCGAACCGAACAAAAATAAAAACAAAACACCCAGTCACGTGGTAGATGCACTTATGGAGGTCACAATCACAATTCACTTGACTACTTTTTTTGCGTGTGCGTCACTTTTTTAATTATCTATCTCTAGGTCGTTTTTTTTTTTAATTTTTTTAACGCACCGAACAATGGGAGAAGGAATTTTTCTGTGGGGGAATACGATACGCGTTGTCTTTATCTGAACTGCATCCGCAGTTTCCCATCAAGTCTTTCAGTAAATCTTTGCAATCTTTTCGATAAAAATTGCACAACTCGCACACTCTGCACACTTCGCCAATACTTTGACGTGAATTTGAACAGTAGATGTATGCGAGGCATCCACCCACAAAAGTGCGAAAATATGGGAAAAAATCAATACAGGATCTGCTGTGCCGGCAGATAGATATAGATAGATACTTTTGTGTCTTTTTTTTCTGTTGCGAAAATGAATGGGGATGGCGCAGGTATAATTTGTGTTTGCGAGCGTGTGTGCGAGTGTGTGTGGTGAGGCGGAGTCTCATTGCTCCACCCAAAGGCAGGGTGTGTGCGTGTGAGTGGATGAATGAGCCAGCCATTGCTGTCAGTTCACTTTGGAAATATCTATGTGTGAATAGGAATAGTATCTATGGTTCATTCATTGGCATTGGCACACATGGATGGAGGAAAGAAAAACCTCGTGATTGATGGCATGGAGGTGAGTGCTGAGTCGGAGAGATCCAAGTCCAAAACATTTTTTTCTGTTTTTGCTTTAAAAAGGGAGAACGCCATCTGTTGGTTTACTTATAACTCTGCGGCTTCTACATAAACAGTGCCTGGAGGTGGCTATATGTGAATATTTTATTTTCCCTTTTTATTTATTGCTTTAAACTGTGCTATCGCGTATTTTCTGTGTCCGTGCCCTGTTTTATTAATGATTTCCCGTTTGTGCCGACTACTCCGCTTTAGCTTACCTTTATTAATTGAGTCGTTCGATTTATGTTTTTGTACATAGCCAGCGCGGAGCGACAATAAATTTAAATGATGAATTTTTATTCGCTGCATTTGTGAGAGAAAAGTTTGAAATTTATTTTTCGACTGCCACAGAGTTCTACCCAATCTATCTAGGAATCTATTTATCTATACCCCGGTTAGATGAATTTTTTTTTTTCGAATTTATTCGACTAAAAGCCATTTTGTTTGCAGCTATTGTTTGTTTCCAGTGACAATTTATTAAACGAACGAGTAAAATTTGAAGTGACAGTGTATCTTGCTTTTGGGTGGGTGCCCGGCCAACGGGGGTGTGGGAATTTTCAAATATTTATATATAGGAAGCGGAATATGGCAATGAACTGACGCACGAGTTTAAGATCGATTGTTATGTGGTTAGTTTTGAGGAATTTGTATTTTGTTCGAAAATTAAAAGATTGCCAGCCAACTGCAATAAATATAGTTTGCCAACCAGAAAAATGGTTTTCGAAATTTTGTTTATTGTATGTAGGCGGGGAATACTAATGGGGTTGACTGACCTTAGAAGCAGGACCTACTATACCTACCCTCGCTGACACACTTTTGCTTCTGGGGCCATTTTATTTTCTGCCGACATGCAGGTTAGGTAGGTATATCTATTTCTATGTGCAAGAAATATGGTGGGTTTGAATAGGTAGTGAATTAAACTAGGCCTTAGACTTTAATGAAAATGCAGAACAGACCAGAAAAATTTACTTTTAGGTTTTTTAAAGACGCTGTTGGGATAAAATCTGCTCTATGTCCGCCTTAGTATCGCAAACTAACCTCGTGCATAGTTTCATGGCAATCCATTGAGGAATTGAGCTGTTTAAGCAGAACAAACAAACAAATTTAAATTAAGGTGTACTGACGAAAATGTATTGCGGGCAAGAAAAGACGCAACAACAACCGATAAAGCAAAAAAGAAAAATGGTATGGGTGAAGGGTTTACCTGCAACGCGTAGTTTGTGGAGCGCTAATTTTTCTGTTATGGTAGCTTTAAGAGTATAGGCCCCCAAGGCGCCCCCCTAAACCCGGCATTGGTTATAACTTATAACACATATCTTATTCTAGATGACAGGAGGCTATAGTTTTAAGTATCTTTATTTTATTTCATCGATACCAAACCAATAAAATACAATTGAAAAAAAAATGAAAATGATATTTGGGAGTTCGCTCCCCAGTACAACACAAGTACAATTGACTATCGGCCTTACCAATAATCAAATTTAGTCTGGCAGTTAACGCAAAGACTCCAGACTTTCCAAAATCGCTTTACCAATAAACAAATTTAGTCGTCAGGTTATCCTTAACTGTAGGGTTAAATATTAATGGTCAGAAAGCCATGTTTATGTCGTACACTAACCCAAATTATTATTCTTTCACAATTCGTTCTGCAAAGAAATGTTGCCATGCACACTCCAATTTAAGTAGTAAATCAAAATATAGGATTATATCTTAGGAGCAAGAAGTGTCAATCGGGAACTTTAAGTAACTACAATTTTTGATATAATTAAATAAAACTGTGTAATGGCGTTTTCGATTGAAGAAAAGAATTGCCCTTTCTATGAAAAGAGCAAATCTAGAAGTGCTCTTTCTATGTTTTTCATGTTTCATTGAAAAAGAAAGTGCACTTCCAGGTCAATTCTCAACACGAAAGAAGTGTCCGGAATATGTTTAAAGAAGTGCCCTGAATTCACCAACACACAAGCAAAATGTCAGATTGAAATGTTTGTTGTGCTATTAAAAAACAAATTTTGTGCTTCGTGATCGGAAAATATCCAATTATAAGTGCAAATGTGAATTTCAAATGAAATATATTGATTTGGCCAATGGAAACATTCATATATAATGTACAACGCAAAAAGAGTAGCAGAAGAAAACCAAAGGAAAAGAGAGAATGCAAAAACTCTACCCAAATGAAACATTTTAAAAGCACATATAAACGAATATGTCCCGACAATTTATATGAAACACTTCTGCAACCGGTTAACAACTTTTACAAAACGTTTATTAATACGGAGGTAGTTAAACTCGGTTATCTAAGCAAAGCGTTATTTGTCACGAAGCATTTTTTCACAATTTTCGTGCGAATTACTCCGCTTAACTGAAAAGCCTGGTTAACTGAAGAAATAAACTGTAGGTACAACATAAATTATTAATTCATTTAATCAAAAATAAAACAACTGAAGTCAATTCGTTTGTTTACATTTTTGTTTGTTTTGCTCTATTTACACATTTTCGATGTCTCGTTTTGTTTTGAATTTTATTTTAAAAATATTGACATACCTATTGGAAATAAATGTGTTTTTTTTTATATTTAAGCTGAATACATAAGTGAAATCGGATTTAGTTTTCGTCTGAACTCCTGTTAAATGATTTTGTTTTTCAAAATATCCGAAATTCTTTTAAAAGAAAATTTCCTTTAAGTGAAAAAATAATTGTTGCAAATTGATGTTTCAGTTAATATTTACAATTCTCTATTAGAAAAGCCGAAAATGAAAATAAATGAAATGAAACGACCAAATAAATTAAAATACCGTATTAAACAATAGGAGCATAATATCCTATATCCACACGTAGACACTTAAAACAAATTGGCAACACCAGTCCCATAAACAGAACCTAGATCTGACGCAACGAACTGATTTGATCGCTTTGATAGGATTCTTTTCCTAGGTATCATATTGCAACTAAAACTATTTTCCACCGAGAGTGATCCTCCTCCGCTATTCGTCCATGGAGCAAGTTCTTCCCTTACGATTTCCACAATAAAGCGCACTATCGGTTTATCAAATCTATTAATAGTTTAATAAACTTTTTACCAGATAGTGCACACCACCAACAAACCTATAGTGGCAAAAGAACTCTCGTTCGTCATATATTTTATCCTTTGAGATTCTTCAACAGATATAAGGTCCATAAAAATATCTTCGTCTCGACTTGAATTCATTCTCAATCTTTATTAAATTTTTTGAAAAACAAAACTTACTGCATGAAAACAAAAACAAATGATTTGCCATCTGATAACTGACAACGATTGACAGCAAATTTGTAATAGATTCAACAGAAAGTCTTCGTGCTAGTAAAGCTGGAGGTTAAATTGTTTATTGGTACCATTTCAAAAATTCTGTACATTTTTATTTAAACTGGCAGTCAACTAACAGTCGACATTAGTGTTTGATTATTATTAAGGCCGTATATCTTTTGAATTTCTAATACCACGCAAAATGGAAAAACGCGCGCGAAGATAAATCCGTAAATTGACGAAGCAGGCCGACAACTATAAAAACTGATCACAGTGAGTGTGTTCAACGCGCAGTTAAGTCAACGCGACCTGTGCCTTGATTTTGTGCGGTTTTTCCCGCAATGGCGGTTTGCGGAAAGGGTTCACGTATAGGCAGATTCTATAAATGTGTGCGTGATGTCGAGAACTGACAACTTCCAATATTTCCTGTTCTAATATCGCTATGTTCCTGGAAATTCCAGGCGGGATTTCCCTAACGCAACCTATTTAGGTAGCGAGAAGGATGTCGGTTGACGACAATTGACACACTATCCGATATTTCGAATGGATATAATCTGGATATAATATCGATTATAAATTTTAGTTTTTGTTTTACGCTCGTAATACAGTAAAGACGGTAAATTGATCATTTTCACACAAATTTTATTTTATAAATAAACAAAAAACAATCCAAATGTCATTTGATGTAAATAAGATCGTTCAGCGGATGAGCTATGCACCACTATGAAACAGTAGATGCAAATCTTTTTCAAAAAGAAAACTTAAAAATGAAAATGTTTAAGCCTAAATGTTCATCTATAAAAATATAAAAACAAATTAAGCATTGGTTGTAAATATATCAACTCATTTTTAGATCTAGTTTTTAAGATTTCAGTTAATTTATTTCGTCAACATTTAACAGCCAATCCGCGTCGAGTAGATTTCTTTGATGTACATTGCTGGTAATGTGAACTACCTGAACGCAGTCAAAGCCAGTGGCTCACTCACACATTCAAATCCGGTTCGGAACGTTCCCTAGCGCAATTGCGGCAAAAACCGCACAAAATCAAGGCACTGAAATTAAGTAAAGTGTGTTTATTTAAATCTTATTACCCGTGAATAAAATTTATTCACTATAAGGCCCAATTTTAAAGATGAATTCAGTTCGGTTGACTACGCTTCTGCAGTCGGATATAACCACATTCGAATGCTAGGCCTGTAAGGATTGGTTGCAGCCCTATTTAACCCACATTCTAGCGTTACTTTCTAAATGGATAAGTAAATACATCTTATCAGTGCTGGGACTTATATGAAACCAAATTGCGGACCATCAACCAGCCACGGTATGGTCGATCTACAAATCTTTTGTTAACTAAGATAAATTATAGATAAATAAATAGCTAACTGATAATTCCGAAGAGTTAAAACTCCCAAAAAAAGCTATGATTTCGACTGATCAGATGAGGTCCAAGTCAAGGCAGTTCTTTAATAATGAAACCTCATCTGTTTAGACATCTCACTCTAATGGTTCAGCATTTGACGTTGTGGACTCACTTTGCAGTCAGTCCCAATTGTACCTACAAGTTAAAAAATGGTCTTGGATACCACGCCCTCAATGTTTTTGAGATAAGGTAGGGTCTGGTTACAGTGCGCACCGTGTATTGTGGTGTTGTACGGAGTACGGACCGGACAAGACATCAATTACAAACAAATGTTTGTCCGTATTTAATTTTATTACTTGCATAAACACCTTAATAATTGTATTGAAAGGGAGCAGGAATATACTTTTGATTTTAAAGCTTGAGCGTAGATATTTGATGTCATTTCTTAAGACCTTATCCAAGGCGATACACTTGAGATGGCGAATTTAGATGGACTCGGCTAAATTAGTGCAATACTGCTAAGCTTATATGATCAAAACTACACTAGAAAAGCAACCAGAGACCTTTATAACACCGCCATACTTACAAACGTCTTAATAGCACTTTGAGTGGTAGGTTGGATTGGGGTTGAAGCCGTTTTTGCACTCCCTTTGCACTTGCTACTAGCTCAATACCATTATTACAATCTGTTTTCCAGTCAGGCAGCTTTGCAGGCCCTATCGTCCAACACGTTGGACGCACATACAGTAAAGTGCTGTCATGATGCCCTGCAAACACTATCCAAGCACAACAGGGTCAAACTTGGATGGGTACCTGGTCATCAGGGAATTGCAGGTAACGAATCCAGCTAGCTAGGGCTGGATCGGAATCCGCGTTCTGCGGACCAGAACCATATTGCAGAGTCAATTGTGCTACTGCTTTAGGGCTTATCAACGATTGGGAACAACAACTCCGCCTAAACCAATGGGAAAATGTCACAGGTTTAAGACAATCAAAAAGACTAATTAGGCCCTTCTCCTACAAAGAAATCCTTAAACTAAACAAGGAAAGTATTAGAAAGCTAGTGGGCTTCCAAACAGGCCACTGTGGCTTGAGATACCATCTTAGCAAGTTGAATTTGTGTCCAGAGACAGAACGCAGGTTTTGCCTAGAGGATGACGAATCCTCTGAGCACCTGCTCTGTAACTGCCCGGCACTTCACTGGTTAAGACGACGTACCTTTAACAAAGAGTTACTCTCACCAGCAGAAATTAGGAATTCTGCTACTAAGAACACTAGGGAGGTCTATCGTCTCTTAGGCTAAACCAACCCTACTTGATACAATAGATCTTTTAGGTCGCAGTGTCAGCCATTGGGCAGGGAATAATTTAAAAAAATATATAAAAATCTGTTTTCCAAGTCAGTTACCTATACTCTCAGAGGTTTTCCAGACATTCACGACAGGTGTACGCAAAGAAAGCCCTAAGATTTGTAATGCAATTGGTTTTAAGAGCTCACAGCGTGGCCCATCTGTCCTTCACATAGCTTCAAGAATGGATCCTGATTAAGTCTGGGTTTACTTATCCATTTTTGAACAGAAAAATCATTATTGTGAGTTGCCAACATTTTAAGTCAACACGAAACGTGATTATTTGTACACAACGCAATTTTTACATCAATTCAATCGCCCAAGTAACTGTATACCTACCTACATCAGTTCAGTACATTGTCAGTCAGAATTCAAACTCACGTTCGTTCCATTACTCATTCGTTATGGCCGTTAAAATATTCATTGGATATTCGTTAATTCAAATAACATAAGTTTTAATGTTCAAAATTCGAACCCATAATAAATTTTAATGGACTCGCTTAAAATTCAAATGAAGTATGTGCCCTGTGTGGGTACCACGTTGTCTCGTTCCCCCGCACTGTCAACATGTCAAAGCAAATTTACGGACACACAATCGCGCACCATCAGTGGAAAGGAAAACGGACCTTCCATCTGTGCAGTGCATTCGAACATAAATTTTACAAAAATTTAAAGGAAACGTACACCATTTCGATTTTTTTTGTTCGTCTAAAACAACATGTCCACTACTTTGTCACTGTCAAAGTGCGTCCGTTTTCGTGGCTCTGCATACCACTCTACGGTTTATTTTCATTGCTAAAAAAAGCTTGACAAATTTAATTTTTCAACTCGTAATGTTGCAAACCCCTTCATCATATTTGAAATAGAATCACTCCAACTGGAGGAATTAACTGAGCTCAATCGCGTATTTCATTGGCTTGTTCGCAAGCGGGTTTGGCGATATATTTTTACATCTAAATCCCATTTGGGGTATTTAAATTAATTCGAGACAGAGATTTCTATCATCCACTGACTGATATAAATAATTTCGAAATTAATTTCCAAACGAAATATTCAGATCAGTACAAAAAAAATATATTATGTTCACTGACATCGTTTAGATGTTGTTTCTTTTTTTTCACCAAGCTCATTAGCATATGTCAAGTCGAAGAGAAAAAAACAAGGAAATAAAAAGCCATAATTGGAATTGAAAGCCAAAAACGATGAGATACATATTTTAGCGATGGCAACAGTTTTGCGCAATTTGTTTTATTTATACAATTTACTCGTTACATACGTCCAAGTGATCGTCTTTCATTGTTTTAGAGATGGGAATTCACAACTCGAACTGTCACGACGGGTAGTCATCATTTCGTTTTGTTTTTGATTTTTGAACAAATTTTTTTTGGCGCTATTTGTGAATGTAAATCTCACACACGCAGCTGGTTTTCTATACAACGAACTGGACACTGTTAGAAAAGTATATTTTTAAGTCTTAGATAATTACGAAATTTATGGGATTGATTTATAATGGTGGACACGCTGTGCACAGCGTGCCATCTATAAGTGGGTTCAATACAAGTTTGAACAAGATAATATACCTAGTTGGCATTTGGTAATTGACTTTGATTTGACTTAAAAGACGCCCGTAGATAGAAAGGCCGTTTGTCGACATTTAAGGTGGCAAACGTTTAACAAATCATGTTTTTCATAAGTGAAATCGGTTGGCAATTAAATAGGAAAGTTGAAGAGGAGTATAATTTCTTTTTAAAGTAAGTAGTCTTTCCATACGTCATGCACGTCACATAAAATAAAAAAGTTAGTTGGGTTGGAAATGAGGTGAAATGGGATAGAGTTGCCAATATATTTTGGAGCAGTTATTGCCAACGTTTAACGATTTTAATTGTATATTCGTTTTTTTATGAAGTGTGTACGATGTACTTTACAATTGATTTGCAATCCAAATTCGATCCAAGGTTTGAAAAGCTATCGCCACGAGAGTTTACGCGTGAAAAAAGTATAGGATTCAAAAGCTAGTTTGACAGATGTAAACAGATTGGCATTTTACTTTATTTACTTACTTACTTAGGCGGCGCTACAGTCCGGGGTGGACCTGGGCCTCAACCAATTCGCTCTACATGTCCCACCCATCTTAGACGACTGATGCGTACTCTTCTGACCAGGGCGATGTCGCTGTACAGCTCATAGAGCTCGCTGTTAAATCTCCTCCTTCAAAACCCGTCAACGCAACGGGACCAAAAATCACTTGAAGAATTTTTCGTTTGAAATGACCAAGGAGATCTTCATCCGCCTTTGACAGCGTCTATGCTTTTGCACCAGATAGTAGGACTGGGATGATGGCGGTCTTATATAGAGTCTCCTTAGTGTTTCTCGACAAGGCCTTATTAATCAGCCATATTGACAGTTCACAGGGTTGTCTAATCTCAATGCAAGCTCAGCTACGAGCTACGACTATGTATGTATGTAAAACAGTACTCAATATCCATTGTGAAAGATGGAGCTTTTCTAAAGTCAAAAGTTACTTTTTCTGGTTCTGATTTCTGTGACTGAGCTTTAGGCGATAGGATTTCACATTTTCTATGACGTTTTGGGAGTTTGGGAGTTTTGGGAGGCAACATTTCAACAGAGAATAGATACCCTACGCCCAGCCAATTTAGGACCATTTTCCTTACGTATGGTTGAGCTATAAAGATTTTACAGCAAGAAGGCTGATAGCGGAGCTCTTTAAATACAAAGGAAATGCTTTGGAGGGCCGCATGTACCAAATCATCAACCAAGTTGTGATGCAAGGAAGCTTGAACAGGGACTGGACTATCTGGTCGTATTATATTTGCTGAAAAAGGCGATTGTGTCAAGGAAAATCCCTGCTTGATGTCGCCCAAAAGGTTTTATCGCATGCAGGTTTCAATCGACATATACCAAATACCACTGTGGTTTTCGGACAGGCAGATCGACGATATGTCAAGGTAAGTGAGTAAGATCTACCATAGACCAAATAAGGCTAATCTTAAAAAAGGGAATGACTTGCAAGTCGAGACTCACCATTCACCACCATTTCATTGGCTTCAAAGACCCTGATAAGAGAATTTATCGTCTCTCTCTTTTTCCCTTGACTCAAACTTCTGCCCATCGCCTAAGATAAAACGTCATTGTTAACAGCCAGCAAGCTTGGATATACATCACTTTCACGTACTTACATTCGAAAACTGGCGAAAAAAACCTGGCAAGGTTGCTACATTTGTTTGGCGAAAAAAAAGAGTTCGGAACTTCTGATGACTCAAAGTATAAAATGTACTCCCCACAAAAGCCTTATTCTTACAATTTTGCTTTTAAACAATACGTATGAAAGGGGAGTTAATATGGGCGCCCTTTGAAAGAAAATTCTTTTTTGGATTTTTGACCGTTCGCTCAAGTCTTTAAATTAAATACGTAAGGATCAAAAGCAGAACGCATTCGGATTGCAGAAAGCGTCATTATATCAAACAGAGGCCTACAGGAGTCGTGCACTATTTAAGTAGGTAAGTGAAGTTGGTATCAGAGACAAAAAAAACTGATGAAAATTGGTTCAAAATGTTCCAATTTTTTACAACAATAATGCACTGTTTATTTTTCATAAACATTTTAAGCAAATTAAGCAAATATGCACTTATTCCTAAAAAAAAATACTAACTCATGTAGCGAATAATTTCAAACTCAACGGATAAAATTCTATGAACGCTTTACCCGCTTTTGACGTTGCAAGATTAGGTGCGAGTGTGTTGGTGTTTTAAGGTTCGTGACATTTTTCAATACGAATTTCTATGGACAATACAAACGCGCCTAATCCTGTCAGCTGTGTACAAATTTAGCCTGTAGGCAAATAACTGTAAATCGGTCGAAGTTGGGGGTCTCAGTATTGTCTCTGGTTGGTATTCTAAAAGTAATGTAGAGTCCAAAGTCATCTACATACCTCTGTGTATTGAAAAATACTTGAAATTCAAAAAGAAATATATTTAAAATTCAAAACTATATGGGACTTATTTTTAGAGACTGCGAAAAAAAAGAAAAATTTCAATTTCTCGAGGGAAACATTATTCAATAGACATATCATAAGCACAACACTGCCTGACACCGACCTAACAGACAGACGCGTTGTTAGATTTTTAAAAATTTAATTGAGATCCAAAATTGGTGGTGTGTTATGTTAGAATTAAGCCATGCACAGTAGGAGAGGGTGAATAATTCTAGCCTCGCGGCCTTAAAACTATGAGCAGGTACTTTATTTAAAAACGAAACGAGGTACGTGTACAATGTTGATATTTACAACTCGATTTGTGAATATCTGAAGGCTATAATTTGTAAACTTAGTTAATCAAAAAAAGTATGTAAATTAACTTCAAAAAAACTTTCCCGTACTTAGAAATGAATAATAAGTTTTTTTTTAGACAATTTAAAAAAACTTTATAATTTATAAGCAATATTTTAAGAAAAAGACTTAGTTCAGACATTAAGTTGTTAAAAAAAGCAAAAGAAAATGTTTACGGGGTAATTTTTCGTATATGGCTATAACTGCAGCCTTAGGTGTGCATAATGTCCCAGGAACTTCCACATTTTCCTTGCAATGATGACGACTGTAGGTTTATTTTTGTCCACTCGTGGTTTTTTTCAATAGAAATAAAAAAAAAATAGAGAACTTTTTGACCCCGACGTGATTTGAACACGCAACCTTCTGATCTGGAGTCAGACGCGCTACCGTTGCGCCACGGAGTCATATGGAAGTCTGATACCAAATATGTAAAACGTTCTTATTGCAATTTGATATAAAAATTTACTTAAAAGAGAGAGAGAGAGAAGCACATGCTATTGCTGTAGGTACCTTCTGCACTGGCTGCACAATATAATATTCGAAAGCATCACGTCACATGCTGACCGAGCGATATGTGTTTATTAAAATTCATCGAGAGCGGTAATGAAGAAATCATAAAACTGAACATCAAAATGAAATATTCTTCTCGACGAGCTCGCCGTGTCGTCGCTTAGCGTCGGCCGGTCGGTCGGTCGTTCATTTTATCTTTATATATCTAGAGAGGTACCTATGTACCACTCCCATTGAATAAATATCAAAATCAAAAGACAAACGGATTCGCAGCAGAAAAAGGGACGCACGGGGTGGTAAATCAATCACACATTGTCAACGACAAAGAATCTCGCCATATAAGGCAGTTAAAAGGCTTTCGGCATCCGTCTGTCCACATCGCATCGGTCAGCCAGCGGTCCCGATCGTAGCTCATAGGTACATGTGAATTGTGAACGCGCTGTACCGTGTACGTGCTCTGGGCTCAATATCATCAATTGAAGGTATTGCTGCTTCTGCTGCTGCTGTTCTGCCTGCCTGGTGCTCCGCTACCATTGAGGTGATTTAGGATCCCATTTTCACGTACGTGATACTCATTTACAAGCACGAGCAATTAATTGTCAGCGATCGCAGCAACTCAATCGATTGGATGCAATCGAATTCGAAGAGTGAATTGAAATTGTCCATCCATTTGAAGGTATATGTGCATAGTTTTTGTCTATATGGAGGTGTATGTATGGGAAATTATTCGTGCGCCCATATGGGGATAACGATCTGATGGGGATTCAAGGAATTGGGGTGGTATCGGTGGCATACTTAAACTCGATTCGAATGGGCTGGGCATCGGAGAGGAGTGATTTCGTAGATAAGAGCCGATCCTATGCGCACATAACCTAGATCTAGATCTCAAGGAGTGGAATTGTGCACTTCCACGGAAGCCATAAAAATACAAAGTGTTGTTGAACGTGTCGCTGATGACACCTCTAATGACACCACCATGACGTTCGGCGGAGTCAAAGGTTTAAAAAACTATTTTCATCAGCTCCTGAGGCAGGTAGATCTTGATAAGGGAACGTCAATGCGTGAGCAGCATTCGACATTGGCAAAGGTTTGCGTTGGCATGTTGACAACTTTGCGCACTGCAGGTTGCAGCAATATCCTGGAGTATGGTGTCGGTTACGATTTACGCTCGAGGGGATCGGGGATTTGTTTCGAGGGGACAATCATTGCCGAGCTCTAGCCGACGAGTGACGACAAATGGTCAACCAACCTGGGGCTGGTTTCCGCATATCCCCAGGTTACCGTCCCTTCAAGCTGCGCTTGTCGTGCATGTCGCTGAAGTCTCCCTTGTCCCGCTTGTTGCACTTGGTAAGTCTCGCGTATATCGAGGATGTCTTGAATTGTCGCGCAAATCATATTTGTCTCCTTTTACCGCATTTGTCGCTTTGTTGTGTTTGTCGCGCCTCTTGTGTACCTCGTCGGAATTGTCGCGCATGTCGCTCTTGATGTCGTGATCACTTTTGTCGCATTTGTCGTCCTTGTCGCTCATAACGTAGACGTCGCGCCTGTTGTCTAGCTCGTCGGAATTGTCGCGCATGTCGCTCTTGTTGTCATAGCCACTTTTGTCGCATTTGTCGCCCTTGTCGCGTTTGTCGCTCATAACGTGGATGTCGCGCCTGTTGTGTACCTCGTCGGAATTGTCGCGTATGTCGCTCTTGGAGTCGTAGTCACTTTTGTCGCATTTATCGCTTGTGGAACTTGTCGCGCATATCGCGGATGTTGCACTTGTCACTCTTTTTGCGATTTTTGTGCATATCACGCGTTTTGAGGATTCCGCAAATTAACGCTCATGTCGCCCTTGTCGCGCGTGTCGGTATTGCCGCGCATGTCGGTGTTGTCGCGCGTCTCGTTCTTGTTGTCCTTGTCACATTTGTCGCGTGTGTTGCACTCGCCGCTTTTGTTGCTCAAAAAGAGGATGCCCCGCATTTTGCTCTTGTTTGCATTGTCGCACTTGTATCGCTTGTCGCACTTGATGTGCGTGTCGCGTTTGACTTGCTTGTCGTTCACGTTGCCTTGTCGCGTTTGTACAATAACGTTCGATCGCACTAGTACTTCGTCTAGATAAACTTAAGGAGTACAAGCACTATTGCGGCACGATCGATCTTCCTATATCGTTCTAAGTGTAACAAGCTACGCTTCAAGCAGTGAGGTCGGTCCATCTATATAGCTAGTCATTTGAATACCCATCCAGTCTATACAAGTACTTTTGATGTACGGACATTTTTGATGCCGTCACCCTACCCACCCGACCTCTGTTATATGTCGGTTTACTGATGCATTGCTGTTTAGAACGTCCCTCCTTTGCTTACGTCAGCTAATCTAAACATAAATCTCAGTCACTCCATTAAGCCACCAAGCTTGCTATATAATTTCATTAACAAGCTTCAAAACATGTTCATGTCACCATATTCTAGTGGCCGCACCACAGGAGCTGTCCCGCATTTTTGTTATCTTATCTAAATTGCCCGTGCTGGCGGACATCATCGTGACTGCGCCTCAAATCCTAATTAAAATGGCACTTCTTCAGCGCCCAACGAGATTTTAATTTAAAAACAACATAAATTTGGCCAGAAACACACTCAGAGAGAGAGAGAGTGAGCTCTCACAACAAGGCCCGGCCCCATCGCAACGCACGCCGCCGCCGAACGATGGTCGTTTCGGAAAATTTACATTTTTACGACACACTTGGTGGAGGGTTTCCAACTTGTACGGTAGTTCACCATCATCATCATCATCATGGCATAGCTGGGCTATGGTATAGCTCGTAAAACAGTCAAGACTTGTAGTGACAGCCATTAAGTGTGGTTCCGATGTTAGTCCTTCATTTCTATGGTGCGCATCCTGCAAAACTTGTACTCGGCGCTTCGCTATTTTCGCACTTAGTATTCCAGTCAGATGAGTCAGCTACACATGTCCCCAATCCCCATACCATACGATTGGCAGCAGCCGCCTTCCAACCAACCAACAACGTTCGTGCTAATTTTGCAAGCAAAACGCATCGTGCCGCCGCGCATCATTTGTGCGTTCGTCATAAATGGATAGACAATGATGATGAAGATGACTGTGAGTGAGGTTATGATGAGGCGAGCTGCTGCCTTTTGATGGAATAATTTGCTGTTTGCTGGCCTTTTGTGGCGCTTCTCTGTGTATGCGCGCACGGATGTGGTTATGTCCCTTTCATGCGATAATTTGCGCGTTGGGCCGGCTAAGAGTGACGTTGGGACAAAGTGTCAGTTTGCCTGTTTGAAAGTGATACACGAATGACAGGTGTTGGGTTGGCATTCCCTCTTGATGAAGACATGTTTTTTTTGCCATCAGCAATAGCAAGTGAGGTACAGGGGGATGCTTTGTGCAGATGGAGCGTGCATTTCAATGATGTGTGGTTGGTTATAGTTTATGGTCGAATGGGCTCTGAGGTGTTTGCAAAAGGATTCATTTCATTTCAGTTTGTGCTGCCTCAAAATGGGGTTTAGAGTTTCGACTTTTTGTTCATAATCCTGTGGTCCATAATCGTGACGATGAATCCCAAAGAGGGAATAGGGATAAGACTAGAATCTTCTGAAAGATCTTCACCCCAAGTGGCGCTATTTGCGGAAATCTGTAATGTGTGTTCGGAGCTTGTGGACAGACTCAGACCAAACACGATTGATGAATGTATGAATTTTCGGAAGACTTTCCACAGCGGGGAAAGAAGGTTCCCAAACCAGACCTCATTGGGGTCTGACGGGCCAAAAACTACACTGGTAGGCGCATTGCAGATAAGCTCTGATAAAGGAACTTGTGATCTTTGATACATTGAGCTAGGTATATACCTCTTACATGGCATATAGGGCCGTCTTTTTATAGTTGAGGCTTATTGAGCTGAAATTCCCGTAAACCGGCATGCTTACTTTGAAACTTGGCTAAAAATGCAATGTTCTTGAAGAGCAGCAGTCTTAAACCTTCGTGTCTGATGCATGTTGGTTACATAGCGGTCTTTGACCTGGGAGAATGTATGCAGTGTGTTGGCCTCTTCTGTTTAGGTATAGGGTCTTACTTACTTTCAATTTGTTTCGCGGCTTGACTGTTTGTACAGAGGGAAAGGTTACTACTATGTCTAAAAAGAACCTACCCACTTCTCGCCAGATTTTCACATCACTCATCAGCACAATCGATCTCTTCGAAATGTCAAAAGCATCCGTCATAGATCTGATGCCCGCGATAATTGATATCATTTAACATCCCGTCAGCTTGGCCATTAAAAATAGATAAACGTTTTGCCAAAGCACCGCCTCCGCCAGCTCCCCATTTGCGTATCTTATACATCTTCTCATATACCAACGGCCGCGGTACAACACTCACTCACCAACAATTCAATTTGCGAATAAAAATTCATCCGCCAAAACAATTTAATGTTTGCAATTATTTATTCCGCACACGGGGCAGCAGCGGCATGTCTTTCATGTCGAATCCGCCTCTCTGCCTAACTATACATATATTCATACAATAAAAATTGTTTTTAAAGATTTTTTCGCCACCGTTTTGTGCGGCATCGTAATTCGTAATCGCATTCGTGTAGGTACACAATAATGTTGGCCGTGGTTCATTGAATTCGTGATTAAGTTGACAATTTTGTTGCAACCGCTATCGAGAAAGAGAGAGAGAGAGATATATATACAGACAGAGCTGACTGTATTTATTTTCTTTCCGAAAAATGCAAAACGCATTCAAATTTTTAATTCAATCACGATCTATCTGTCGTTGTTGTGCGCCTGCTGGTAGAGTTACAATAGTTATGGATTCATTGGTGTTTCGTGGTACCAATCGATATGGTAAGTAATTTTTATTTTATTGCCGCATGTTTGACGACGTGAATTGCTTGTTATTGGGAATTTACGAGCGCAAGAATTTTTGTTTGAATAATATTTTGTCATAAATACAATTGTGAATTAAAGTGAAATTATTGCTCATTTAGGAAAGGAGTGAGTATTTAATATCACAGTTAAGTAAGGCTTACTTTGGAATAGTCGGTAGATGGAGTAATCAGTTCTCATTATGACAGATTAACAGATAAAGTGCAATAACATATTTAAGTCTTATGAATTCACAATGGCTTGTTGCATATATAGAATTAAAAATTGCTCGTGAGCCCAACAAGCTATATAAAAATGATTGACAATAGGTAAGCGGTAAGTCCCCAACATTCCCAGTTGCAAACTTCTTAAATATTTGCTTGCATTTAAGGAAATTGTTACTGTGACCGCACCAGACAGCGTTTTCTGTTTTTTTCCCTATTTCATTAACGATTTGAACCATAATTGATAGCTGAGTTAAGTTCGGCATTTGTAACATGACTTCATGCCCAGTTTTAATCATATGTACAAGGTGGCGCAAAAATCATCTCGGAAGGTGTTATAATTTTTGCAAATGGCGGCAAATGTCCATTTTACTTTGACATTTGTAAAGAAAAGAAACACAAAATATAAATTAACAAGACATGGGAACTGGAGAACAGGATGGAGCAATGGCGCAAACTGCACGAGCCACAACCACATCCGAAGTTCTGAAAACTGTATTTCCCTTTCGCCTTACCTATCTCCCGTATTGGTAAATCGCTCTGGGCGGCAAGATTGCCTGATTTAACAAACCCACCCCTCATTTCATGAGGTTATTTAAAGTCACGAGTCTATGTCAATAAGAGTCAGACCATTGAAGCCCTGAAAGAGAATATACGTCAAAAATGCGAGGACCAACGCTGGAAGTTCTGACAAGAGTGATGAAAAATCCCATAAAACGGGCCCGAATGGTCAGAAATTTTGGCGGCGGCAAGTTAGCCTATATCATTTTGTCGACTTAATGGAAAAAAATTTAAGACATCCAAAAGCAGAACCAAAGTCTTTCATTCGTAACAAAAATTACAGCCAAAGAACATCGAGTGAACATTTTTGAACTACCTCGTACTATACTTTTGAAAATTGGATGTTTTTCGAAAACGGTACGCACGATTTTGGTAAAATGTTTTCTTAAGAAAGTAGGTAAACTCATATTTTTTTCTTAATTACCTTAGGAACTTATTTTTTGTTATAGGCATTTTTTAAATACTTGGTTCTCTACATCTTACACGAAAACGGTTACAACGATTTTTACCAAAATTCATACTTGCAGTAAAGTTGACGTTTTTAAAATTACTACGTCCTTTCTTTTCCTTTCCCTCGAAATTCGAATCGCTGTATCTTGAAAACCCCATTTTTGGATTTGAATACCTTATACTCGGTTTTCAGCTTAAAATAATTTAGAAAAAAAAGAGAAACAACCAAATTTCTGTTCGACGCAGTCTTAAACTTTATTTTAATTTTGTTCATTTCCAAATTTTGAAGACATGCGATGAGGAAAGTCAACAAATAGAGAAATGGAAAAACATTGACGCTTCCAAAGGGGTATGTGAAAAATTAGACAATTGCAACTAGATTTGTTGTCTAAAAAATTAAATCAACTGAGAATCCCAACAACAAAGCCTTGAACAACTTACGCGTCAAAGCTGCAACAAAAAAATGTATCAAAGTCGCAAAGTACGCCCCATTTCCGACAACCTTCAATTAAAAACGAATAGATCCATGTTGAACATAAAATGTTAACAAAACACAAGTTGTCATACCACGGTGTCGTGGCACTTTGACAGATCGTAAATTATCTCTGCGCATAGCCGCGCACAACGCTCATAAAATGCATGTGACATTGAGAAAACAATTTTTCGTTTTACTACATAAATGTACCTACACATATTGAACGCAGCTCCTTGCGGCTTATTTTTATTAATTAGTTCCGCTCCTATAAACTCTTCGAGTATACATCTCTCTCTTTCATCTGATTGATAGCTAGCAACTATGCGATTAATCTCCCTCCCTCCATCACCGTCAGCGTCACCAATTTGCAGAGCGATTATTACCATCATGCAAGTCTGCAGTGGTGGTGGACAGGACCCATTATTTGGTCGTTTATCATCGTCTCTAAAACAAAACAAAAAAGCAAAAAATTCTCGTTTTGCATCTTCCTGCGAATATACACTGCAACTGCTTACACATATCCAAACGGGGAGGAGGAATAAAAATTAATATTTACCTTGTTTTGGGCAAAAGACTATAATCAGGACGATTGCGATGAGAGGATAACAGCCCGTAATTACACCTTGTTAGAGGCCCACACACAGAGATTGCACTGCGCAATCTGGACTCGGAGCGAGTTGAAAAGTGCACGAAACTGACTGCCGGCCGTTGCTTCATATTTCGACTTGGCTATATGTACACACATCCAAGCGTGGACTATCAAAATATGCAATTTGCCTGGCAAAAGTGGAGTCGGAAGAGAAACTCCTTGTGAGTATGGTCGCCTAACCCCGGGCGCACTGAACCTGGCCCTCGTCCAGTCGCTCAATCGCCCTGACTGTAATTTAATGGTTGTGAAAAATGGGCGATTACTGTCATCACACCGGTTCGTAAAAAATGTGGGACAAGTATGATATGTGATGTGATGATTGCATGATAGGTTTTATGGGAGCCATTTAAGCCGATGACCTAAGGGTGATCGCCTTCAGGGATTTAGGTGCGGAGAGCTATTGCTATGAATTTAATAAATCATTATATACATGGATCCGCAGATAGAGAGAGAGAGAGAGAGAGTGAAAGGGAAAGGTGTGTTTTTGCCTACTGTAACTGTAAGGGATATAGGGAGCAAGTTGGTAATGCTCGGTCTGGAAAATGAAGAAGCGTCACACTTCACCCCCGATCGTCGATAGTTAATCCTTGAACACTTATTGACACCAGTGTTTTATTTGTGCCAACAAGTTACTGCATTGTTGATGACGGCTTGGTGAAGAATTTGCTCTTCCTTTCTAACCGCTCACTGAAGTACTGATTTCCGCGAGCACAGCGTATAAGGTCCATGCTTCGCTACGACAATTACAGCTCCAGCTGAAACTATAGGTCTAGACTCAGAGAGCACCACTCATTCACAAAGGTCTCAGATCCGTCAGGTCTAAGCCTCTGGTGGAACCATTCACCAAAGACGGCAGACGCTCCTCGAGAACCACATATCGACAAAGGTCTGAGCTGCATTAGTACCGCGCGTCTCAGCTTCTCTGATGGTATCATATTTATGTATTTGCAATAATTGTCCGAACTGCTTTACCATAGGCTTAGGCTATTGCTAGAACTATGCACCGAATCGCTCCGAGAGAACCATTATAATTGGCAAAGGTCCTAGCTCCGCAACTCAGTCTAAGCTCACTTAAACTTCTTAAGAAAGTATTTGATGAATCGGGAAGCTTCAAAGATCTCAACTAGTGCGACGTGCACTCATCAAAAAAGTTCAATCATCCAGTATAGCTATACTCCGTGACAAAGGTTTAAGCCCGACGACGGGCTTAGTCACGATCGGCGGAGATCCTTACTCCATAAGTTACCACTCCTCGAGGACGGCTGAAGCCCATGTCAGGCCCATATGTATCGACTCGGTACAAGCCGCGGATTTTCTTGGTGCCTAAAATTTTTACACCGGGTCGCCGTGGATATGTAATGCTGAATATTGCTTATTACTTTCCATAGTAGACCTCATTAAAACCTCTCAAGGGTGACCACTTTTAAAATGTTTTATATCTTGTAACGCTTTGAATTTTTCACATGACCTTGCATAGAACTTCGGTCAATATTATTGGATAGAAGTTACACAACGCTCCGGACCGAAGAGCCTGCGATTTCAACCCGGAGGGAAGTTCTACAGAGAGGCGGGAAACATGCTCCTCTAGAGGTATGCTGTGGAAAAACCTAGAAGGCATTCCTGAACTCGCATGAGAAGCCTCACCACCTCCCCAGTGTTAAATGAAAATAGGCCATCACAAAAGACCTCTTGCCAGTGTAGCGCATAATTTTAGGGCTGTTACATAAGGTACATTATGTGGCTGTGGGCAAATTCAGAGATCTTAGGCGCATGGAGAACCAATGTTAAGCGAATAGTTCAAATGATAGTGTTAGCGAAGCCTCACTCCGAACGTGGCGGTTCCAGGGTCTGTTCGTCGCCTGTTCGGATTTCGAGGTAGGTTTAGGTGGCAAAATCTGGCACTTAGTTGTGGTCCGATCATTAACGTCACGACCTTTCGTCGAGTAGAAAGGACCTAAGTAAGGAAGTACTTTTTTTTTTAAATTGACGACTGGAAAGCAAGTGATTGTCAATCGTTTTCCTTCTGAGCTCCAAGCATTTCTTTTCATGCGCTTTTGTAACTTTTAGGCGGGGCTTACAGTTTCATGACGTACGTATGATCTCTTCTTCCGACCTTTAAAAGTCGAACATAGGTTTTTAAGATTTATGTACTTTTCCGGGATTTGAACCGAGAATCCCTCACCTGCTTCATTATTTTTCCCGCCCGATTTAGTCCAGAGCCTTCTCGCTCTGTATAAAAGCTCAATGAACTGCATTCCAAAAGTAGCCCAACTTACCTCAACTCTGAAACGTTTCCAAAACGTCTCCAAAACTCAATGAAACCACCTTTATCTTTGGAATTTATTTTATAATTCTTTTTATTGAAATTCGAATAAATTATCTAATCTATGCAATAAAATCTACAAAAGGAAAAAAATTCATAATGCGCTAAACAAAAACTAAAAACCCTACAACAAGTCATAAAGGTAAACTTTTTAAAAGCACCATTCTTTCGAGCAAAACTTCAGTTAAAATAAATAAAAAAAAGAATCGATTTAAACAAAAAAATTAAAACTTAAACTGGCCACTGGTAAACTTTTTATAAAATTTTCTGAAAATGTACAACTTTCACTCAGATCCGCACTCACTCATTTGCATTTACACCTACATACTACAAGTATATGACGTATACTAAAAATGTATATTTTGTGAACAATTAAAAAAGAAGAAGTAGAGTAGTCCTTTTTACAACTCCTCCAGGCAGCGTACATTCGTCAGCATTATTCTCGTCAATCGCCACACCTGTTTGGCAGCATTTTCTAGCGCACCAGGACTCTTTCCCTTGAACAGGTCCATGTTTGGCAGGAAATAATGCGGACACCGTCGGCACTGTAGGCAGGATATTAGTTGCAGGAAAATTCCATTAATTCGATCGGCGATACAGTTCTCCTCCCATTCCATTTCGCGGGGATGTTTCTCACACTCGTATAGTAGCAGTGTCTTTAAATGGTACGATGTGACAGGATTGCCGGGCAGGTCTAGATGACGGTCACGCAATGTTTTTAGGATGCTTAAGCAGCGACGTCGGCTGGCACCTGAAATTAAAAAGGAAGAGAAGGTTGTTGCATTAATGGATATTGCGTGTTAGGTGCGTGTATGTGTTAGTGCCTTCAGGTTAAAACGATATGCAATTGCAGAGATTGATGTTTGTGCTAAAAGGAAATTAATTGATATACGGGTAGAGATTGTAGGTTGTGTGTGCGCTCGCGCAACCAGCCAGCGTGTGCGTGCCTTGATAAAGTGAGACACTAATGGTGTTTTGAGAGATCGTCGTTAGACTTGAACATATTTCTTCAATTAAATTGCGATAAGCACGGCAAATTTATGGCAGAAGCGGTTAGATGCAGAAATGGGAGCTTCCCAAGCTGTTGGACCGGTATTATAGATCGGTGAGAGGGATCTTTTGTTAAATAGTTTCAAACTCACATGGAAAGTGTAGAGACAGAGTTGCTTGGCAAAGATGGTGTATCAAATAAACACTAACGGGAGCAAGAATTTGCATAGTTCGATATAAGTTCAGCTTATGTTACAAATGGCCTTCCAATGTGGAGGTTTGCATTAAGGTTAACTCTCCAAAATGGCCAAAAAATGTCCCAAAATAATATGAGGGATTTATGGGCAGCTGTGATTCCTGTCAGCTCTTGAGAAAGAGAAGTTACCTACGTGCTTTTTGTTGCATAAGAAGTCATACTCTGAACGGAATTAGGAATCGTTACTATTTTAACAAAGGGCATCATTCTTGCCGTACCGATCGCAGTCTTATTTTAAAAACGATTTTTATGACATATGGACCAAATGAAAGGTAAATCTCCGTAGACGAGACCATTCTCAAAAATTCAATCACAAATACAACAAAAGACGCGACAGCGGATTCGTAGAGATTTATGTAGGTAGTCGTGGTTCCATGAGTTAGCGTTCTTTATTATGTGATGCTAAACATTTCAAATCAATATATGTGAGAACCTTCTCTACAACTTCTTTTACAGAGGTGGCACGGATTGAAAACATCTGCTGAAGGTAAGATGCATCATTTTTTTAAGCCAGTTTGTGAGCCAAAGTGCATTCGACTGAAATAACAACTTTGCACGGTTAAAAAACTGTGTCATACCAGAAATTCTGGATCGTTAGACTCAATGGCAGCTCTTGGCCAAAGATGCGATGTTGTTTCGTTTTTTAAAAGTGTAGAGGAAATCTTAAAATTCCTGTTTGCAACAAATTAATAATAAATACATTTCCTTTTTAACTGGTTTTCTCCTCTGAGAGATCGCCACGCCCAGTATTTAATCCGCCCACATTTTGTAAAGTGCTTTTTATTGAAAAACTTTTATGCTCAAAGTGTATGTAACTCTAAATGTCAAAACTGAGGCTGCCAAAAAAACCAAGCATAACTTTGCTAGATGCCACGCCCCGTTCAAAAATGTCGTCAACGTCATAAAATTTATTTGGTGCATACAATATGCTTTGATTTACTAAATTTCGTAAGTAAAGCAGTCATATGTGGTATGACATTTTGCTTCAAATGTTTTTTTTTGTCATTGCTGGCACCTCGCCCGATTGTAAAATCCCGCCCACATTTTCCAAAGTTATTCTTACAGACTATGTATAAAAATGGATGAAATTTTACAATTCTCTCTCCATCAGTTACAAGATATAGTGGTTTGAGATACAAACTTTTTTACTAAGATATAGCATTTCAAGTTTGATTGTTAAATGCGAGGTGACACGCCCACCAGATCTGTATTCGGTTAACATTTTTTATCGTGAATTACAGGGTCAAAAATCTTAAAGCCTATTCAGACAGAGTGATAAATATGTTTGACTCATTTTTATGGTAGAAGAAGGTTTGACACTCGCAGACTATTTTTAGAGTCACTTTGTTTGTTGAATCTCAAACTTATCTGTTTCATCAACTGAAACCGACAAATTCAAATCAGTCAGCAACTAACTTTGGCCGACCGTTATCTACTGTTATTGTTATAATGCCCAAAATCATTATCATGTTTGAATGTTTGTAATATTTGCACGTGGACTGCTTTCGACAACGCCCACTGTCAATCATATGACTCCGTGGCGCAACGGTAGCGCGTCTGACTCCAGATCAGAAGGTTGCGTGTTCAAATCACGTCGGGGTCAGCTCAAGTGTTTTGAAATTTATTTTTATTTTTTTGCTAAAGAACCAATTTACATTCGCATCAAATTAAAATAAAATTTCATCAGCAAAGCAATAAATATTTAACTTAAATTGTTTCTGTCACAAACACGGCCACAAGTGGGCACAAATTTATCGATGACTTGCCTTTAAGACAGCCACTGATGAATGTTGTTGAACAAGTAGGTATAGTATGACGATATTCGACAACCACCCGACTGCTTATTAGAACCAACTGCATTCAGTTGATCGAACTGAACATTTTTTAAAAGGAAAACATACTTCAACTCGACTTTGTGTACAGATTTTAATGAGGAATTAATTAATTGTGTTGGGAAAATTTATGATTCCTTGTTGCATTCATAAATTCTCATAATTTTGTATTCGGGTCAAAACAAAACAATTTATAGTGTGTTGAGTGGTTGTTGATTTTAATGATTATTTTTATCGTTATACGGACGAGGGAATCAAATAAACAAACAAAATAAATAAAAATGAAAATAAATAAATAGATTCGAAGCGAAGATTTGTGCGATGACCAGGAGCTTGTAAGTTCACTTGGATTTGGATGTCATAAAAACATTTTTTTTCTTGAATAGTGAATAGGCCAATTAAAAAAAATTGGACAAAGACACGAGTTTGTATTTTATGACTTTGAAGTTATGGTTTTTAATCGTTCGCTTAGGAACGATGCTTTATGCTGACGCATGACAATTCGGAAACCATTCAGGCACTTTAAGTGGCATATTCATTGAGCTATTTGTGAAAGAAAATAGTCTACAAAATTCGGTTGCCAGGATGGCCAACTGCCAGTTATTTTAATTGAAACTATTTTCCATAAATAATCGGAGAGTGTACGTATACCTACCTCTTAAAGAGAGCCAAACAAAACTTTTAAAAAATGGTAAAAAGACGTTTTTGGTTACCTAATAAAATAATTTTTTTTCGCCAAGCTTTACGATAGAAAAAAAACACCCTAATTGAATAGCTTTTTTGTCCTAGATCGTATGTTTACCAAAGTTGTACATTGTATTCTTTTGTTAAGGGCCTTTTATTTGTGATAAAGCTGCCAGAAATGTCTATTTTGAATAAACTATTTAGTTACCAAGTTTGAAACTAGATACCAGATCTTTCCCAGACAAAATAGGATCCAAAAACGAATACAAAACGAAAGACGAAAACACACGTACTATTTAGGTACTACAAAAGTTAAACACATTTATCGCGGTACTTCATGCTTTTAACTTCCATTTCTCAATTCTTGATTATTTTTTGTTTCCTGGATGCTGGATCGCAGTAATTCCCGACAAATATTTCTCTTGGTAATAAAAAAACATGGCACAAATATTTTAATAATACTGAATATCTAATGAAAAACCCGGTCAATCTGAAAAAAAAAACTCTTCTGGACAAAAGGCAAAAAAGAGTACAATGCCCGAAAAAAGCCGAACGCCAAGGGAAATAAAATATCTGTGCAGATTGTCTCGATGTCTTGATTGTTTGTCTATTTACGAGTATATGGGGATGTGGATTTGTTGACGCATCAAAATAAAACTACTCACCAAATCCATTTGAGTTTCTCAAACATAACAAACGGCTTAATGGATGTAAATTTAGATTTTATTTCATCAACTCACTTGAAAGTTATACGAAACAAAAATGTACTCAAAAACGAATATTCATTAAAATTCGACTAACATTCAAAAAACCTCGGGTCTTTTTGGCTGACATTACTGACGGGACTTAAAATGAAAAAATTGACTATTATCAATAACAGTTGTTTAGAAACCAAGTTCGCCTTAACCAAACGTTCAATAATATGTGATCCGTAAGAGCAAGATAACAATAAATATTTAAAAATAATAGTCGTAACTATGATTTTCAATTTCAGTTGAGCTAACCGTGGAGGTTTGAGTTTACCAGTCCAAAATATAGAAACAGGCAACACTCCGATTTTTTTTACGAAATTTTTAAATTTATTCTATCTCAGATATATGAAAAATTAACATTAAGAAACATTTTTATAATATTATTTACAGTGTTGCTGTTCCGCGTTTTTTTTAAATAATAAACTTTCAAGTTGAAAAATGAGATCGGTATGGGTTTCAACGCTGTAACTCTTGATGTACAGACTTGTACAGTTTAAGCTTACCTACTTAATAGAGTGCGCTTAATTAAGTTGATCTAGTTAAATAAGGTTTATTAGCTCCAAACAGTTGTAAGCCACTTCAAATTATTTTTAAAGCTTTTGAATTTTAGTTCAATCTTTCAGTAATTGTACAAAATGTCATCTTTCTTTTAGTATCTTGCCAGTAATGAAGCATTAAGCAAAGCCAAATAATATAGGGACAACCTAAGCTATGCATTTCTTTAATTTATCAATAATTATTATCTACATGAAAACGTGTGAGATTGCCATATAAACTAAAAGAACTATGGAATAAGTGAGCATTTTTTAACAAATCCGCTCACTCGTTAGAGCAAATTTTCGTCCCAATTTTTTGGTGCTACACAAACATCAATTCTTGGAAAGTAGATTATCTACATGGAACTTGTTTTTTCACTAATAGGACTTACAACAAAAGCATTAAAAAAATGTATCCAAGAAATGTTTTCAAAAAATACAAGTTTTTGCGCGTCTTATTGCTTTTTCTTCTGCTTTTTAGTCAAAATTTAAATTGGATTTAAAAATTCATGAAACGATGTCAAAACATTATTCCTGTCTCTCTCTCTCTCTTTTAAACATTTTATTCCAGTTTAAATAATAGAGAAGTATCCGACAACGAATCGTAGATTTGGGAAAATTCTTCAGACAATTCGAGTGCGAAATATGCCGGTCTATATAGACGGTATCGCACGTTTCGGTAATAAGTATGTGCCTACCTAAAAAGAGTTTTAAACAAAGAAAAGATGTATTAAGACAACAAATGTTTGACAAGAAAATTAATCATGCCAGACGAAGCCTATTTCCATGTCCATTGGTCAGTTAAAAAAAGTAATAGGCGCAGAGAACTTTCGAGAAATGCCGCAGGGAGAGTCGCAGTTTTGTACACCATTTTTTTTTTAAACAAAACAAATTGTTTTAATATGAACGTTAAGGCATTTTCTTTTTAACAATTATTCCAATATTTAACGCGGTTTGGGTTACTTTGAGTAGCTTTTTTATTGTAAAGAAGTCGATGTCGATGATGAAGAAAAAAAAAAAAAGCTTATCAGAAATATACGAACAATTTAAATATTTTTCAAGCGATTAAATTTGAACAAATGTTTCCTAAATATGTAGACAAACGAATTGACTTTAAAGGCTACTATATCTACAACGTATTTAAATTATTTCCCTGTGATTTTCCTAATGTCAGTTCAGATGATTACAGACAATATTTTCATTTAGGAGTAACTTTTTAAAAAAAACACAATGTTTTGGTCACATATAGTAAAGAAAAGTTTTATAAGAACTAATACTTGATCCTTGTAGTGGTTCTGTCAACGGGCAAAGTCTTAAAGTCTTCATAAGCGAATGCACTCTTGGTTTAAGAAATAAAATCCGAAAATATAAATAAACACAGCTCACAGGGACCTATATGTATTTATCATTTTACCTTCCTATGCCTTACAGACTCGGAATGAATGGATGGGGTCGCGGTTGGTCAAGATTCACCTATTTAATCTGTTAATTAAGTGCAGGTGTACTGCTGTGCAATTGCACTTGACATTAGCATATGACTCCGTGGCGCAACGGTAGCGCGTCTGACTCCAGATCAGAAGGTTGCGTGTTCAAATCACGTCGGGGTCAATTGCGATCTGACTTTTTTTGTTTTTATGTCCAATCAGTTCTGAAATCATAGTTCAAGTTCGATTTATTTTTAAAGGAAAATGCAAGTGAGACACATACATATTTTTAAAAAGAATCGTCTTTAGTAATTTGCACTTTATTGGGAGAAAAAAAAGCTTTTACCACTAGGGCCATCTCCACTCCAAGCTTGTTGAATTTTTGACGGAGACCTACGACTTTAAGAAGAATGAC
Organism: Cheilosia pagana; assembly: GCA_936431705.1. NCBI lineage: Eukaryota > Metazoa > Arthropoda > Insecta > Diptera > Syrphidae > Cheilosia > Cheilosia pagana. The sequence continues at coordinate 39,610,780 of OW386168.1, forward strand.
AGCTCTTCAATTAGACGCAAAAGTTTGCTTGTTTATAAAACAATTATAAAGATATTGCAGCACAGAAATTCGTATTGACAACTGTGGCGAAATGTCAAAAATTCGTTCCCTCTAACAAATTAACACCAAGCTATCTGTAAAATAAGTTTGCTGTTCTGTTACACATTATAACCGGAAATCCAGGAAATCCATATGCATCATTTAGAGTCCGCATATGAGGTTCAAAAAAAGCAGTAATATTTCTTTAATAAATTAGGAAGTAGATAGTGGTAAAATGTAAGGTTAGGTTAGGATAATTTTTAGATAATTGAGCGAGGAGGATGATGCTTCACTTCCGACAGAAGCATTGGAAAATTTCCTCATTTAAGAGTCTGGATTTCGGCATCAAATTCCATTCGTTCCAAAAATAAAACGCTTATACAAAAACTGATGTTAAAATATAAATATAACTTTCTGCTGACTCACTTAACATCACCTAAGATATTTCAAAGTGTCAAACAGATCGGTAAAGATCAACAAACTGATTGCCCAAGGTCACTAAACATTTCACGATCCATATTTAAGTAAAAAGCAGAAGAGATGTCTCGAGAATACCAAAAGCACAATGACTTTCTCTTGGCACAACCAACAAACAATACCTACGTACCATATAGCTTCACAATCAAATCTACGGCCTTATCATTCTCAATCTTTTTCGACAACTTAAACGGCCTAAATTATCATCTTGAGTAGAAGTTATATTTGAATTGATAATTCGTTTGCTATGCGTGACCACCACCGCCGCGCCGGCCAACGTACTGCCATCACCACCTGCCGCTGCCGAAGGGGACTAAACACAACAATTTACACCAAAGTTCGTCATCATTTCTGTGAAAGGCAGAGGAAATTCCTTGTCGTATGAAAATAAAATGTCGCATGCTGATCTCTCTCGCACAAAATGAATTATTAATTCAAAATCTAAATGCTAATTTCAACAATAAAAACTGAACACAATCTCTTATCGATAGGCCAATTGAAAATAAACCCACATAAACTTATAAATAAAGTCATGGGAAGTTATTGCTAAATATTTATTTTTCACATTTGGCATCCACTTTGGGGTATTTTTTTTTCTTTGATTTTAGCAAAGCAACATACTTTAAACTTTGAGGTGAACTCTTCGGCCCAGCGGGTGGCACGAACTGTATATTTCTTTTTCTGTTAATTTGTATAAATAAATAGTAAATCATTGGATAACACAATGGCTGCGGTGATGAGTACTCTTTGATTTATGCGACATGGAAGAATTTATTGTGGTTTTTAGGTTATGCGCGCGTGAATGCGGATAAATCATTTATTTGGAATGGAAGTGTGTTAGTTTTTTGTGGAGTACGCACTGACGCCTACTTTTTTCCCAGTGACAGCAAATGCTATCTGGAATGGTGTGTTTTTTGAGCTAATTGTTTGAAATTTCATCATAAATCTTTGAAATGTCAAATGCAAGTTTCGAATAAAGGGGCGATGTTTTGATGTTTTACCAAAGATGCGAGTGAGAGTGGTTGTCGCTGTTTTATTTACCTATATAATGTAGGTTGATGAAAGTTGCGAGAGTTGGAGTTAATACTGAACAATGACCGACAGTGTAAACAATTTTTTGTCAAAGGCTTTAAAAAGCATTTATAAAAAAAGAGCCTTCAGTAGGAGGAAACAGTCTCAAGTCCTGCTCGAGCTAAATTTTATCTCCCATACAAAAATGTCTTTAAAGATAAAATAGAATGAATAGATGGGCCGATGAAAAGCCTCCATTCATTTGGCTCGCGAAGAAAAAGTTAAATTTTGAGATATAAAAGGGTGGAACAATTTTGTGCATTTGCGTTCTATATGTTATTTTAGAGGTATAGAACTTCGAATTAAAATAAAACACAAGACAATCATTTTATTGTCCATCAATTTGGCTTTATTGGGGATAATTTTATGCCATTAACGCTTTAATATGATTTCGGACATGTGTGGCCGCCGCGGCTGGTTCGAATAAAGCCAAGTCTAGAGGTTTATTTTAAACCACTTTTTCGAGCATTTGGGGCTGTATGTCGGCACGAATGTTGGCTTCCAAGTCCTTAACGTTTCTGGTTTGTTGGCGTAGGCGAGCGACTTCACATATCCCCAAAGAAAATAATTCAATGGTGTCAAATTACGATCCGCGAAATTATGCACTCATCGAATATTTCCTTCAATAAATCTATTGTAACGTGTGCTGTGTGGCATGTAGCGCCGTCGTGTTGGAACCACATCTCATCCACATTCATGCCATCCAATTCGGGAACAAAATAGTCGATTATCATGGCTCTATACCGGTCTCCATTAACGGTAACTGACTCTCCAGCATCATTTCGGAAGAAGTATGGCCCAATGACTCTACCAGCCCATAGAGTACACCAAACAGTCAGTTTTTGTGGATGTAATGGCGTCTCAAGGGTCTCATGTGGATTCTATTCACTCCGAATGCGGCAATTTTGCCTGTTGACGTAGCCATTCAACCAAAAATGAGCCTCAATACTGAACAAAATGTTGGGATGTAATCTTCGCGAACTGAACCATAATTTTCGAAATAAATTTGCACGATTTGCAAGCGTTGTTCATTTGTCAACCTGTTCATGATGAAATGGCAAACCAAACTGAACATAAATGACATTAGAGTTGCCAGATTTAACCACAAAATGTCAGTTTTATCTCTATTCGAAAAACCAACCTCTAAAAAAAACACCCTGTATTTAAGAAAACCCATAAGAAACAAGCCTTTTTATACGAAAAAAAATGGCGTGGGTTGTGGCACCGACCAGTCATATGAGACTTGCAGGACAAATCCCACTGCATTAAAGATGCAATTCGCTTTTTTTAAACTTCACATAATCTTACATCTCTTGCAAATCGGCTTTCATTTTTCTGGAAATAGGTATTTACCCGACGCGAATGAAAGTGTCTTCTTCTACTTGCTACTACAATTTTTCTTGCGTCCATTGTTTTAGATATACTCAAATATCGCGATGTCTTTGAAGTTTAAAATTAGAAAATTCCAATTAGGAATTGTCGTCCCATCTACATCATGTTTAATAATTTAGCGTAAATTTATTTTTGGTGTGGAGAAACAAAGTGGAGACTAGTTGACGCAACAGACGCGACAAATTCTACTATGGATTGGGCCCTTTAATTGTAATATGCGACTTAAATTTACAACGTGCTCTCATAAAAGGACGCAGTGAGTAAATTAAAAACATTTTTTTAAAGCCGTGCCTCAAAATTCGTGTTAATAATTCCAGACGATACTACTTTTGCGGTCAAAATCTGATTAATGCGAGAAAAGGTGTAGCTTTCATTAGTCGGGCGAATAAGTATAAACTAAGAAACCCATCGAAAGAAGCCTGAAACTCCAAATCGAGTCCCGAAAGGTGCGAAACTCCAAAAATAACATTTAGGTATGAAAGGAAAATGGTTGCTTGAAAAGCGGGCTCATCTTGGTAGTTTTGTGCATGTGTCACTAGGCAACTAATTTGAGACTTTTGATTTTGCAAAAGGGATTACCTTGAAACAGTTTTTGACAGTACCTTTTGCTTTATAACGTGTATCGGTCTTAGTAGACAGATGTATCTTACAATAACAAACTAAAATAAAATTACTAGAGGAACGCTTATGCAATATTCGAACTTATTTTGAAAACTTCTTTTGTTTAGCGAAAAATCTTGCTTAATGACTGCTGGATTTACTTTTGGTTCAAGACTCTATCAAAGTCTCAAAACTGATCTTTTTGGTGAGATTTTCAAGCTGCTGGTTCTTAGCGGTACATTTTTCAAAAATTAGAACGCAGCTGGCCTTACGGTCAAGGTTACCGACAGCATTATAACATTTTTAATTTCCTTGTGCTTATGAAAACACCTTAAACAGCGATTCATCGCATGGAATAAAAGGTAACAAGCTTGTTGTAGCTTTAACAAGTAAAAGAGATTGACAAGTCTAACACTTTACCCCTTTTATCTTCTGACTCTGTCAACCTTCTCTGAGGGTGGTGTCGAAACTTATAGAATACTGTGACGTCGAGGCGGTGTTCAGCCACACTCCTATCGAAGTTGCACCTTAATTTTAACCGACTGAAATAATGGGCGATGCTGTTAATGATCCGAATATAGGTTTTGAATTTTCACTTGTATTGTCAGTTAGACCCTGTGCAGGTCGGAGTTTACGTAAATCAGAAAGCTTGTAATTAGCTCTGTTAAGACAAATTTTGAAAGTGGCCGGACATGTTAACAGGTCAAAACATAGAGACTCTGATACTTTTCACAATCGAAGGGTGCCGCCCATCAAAAAAGTGACCGAAGCATCCAGTAAAACTGGAAGGTTAGATAAGACCGCAATGATCTAACTCTTCTGGTATTAAAACCGCAAGTACCTTTCCTACGAAAATTGTCTCAACCAATCTCTGTCTGGAGTTATAGAAAAACTAGAACGATAAGGCTTCTCTGTCTCTTGTGAGTTTAATTCAAGTTTTACCGACGGAGTATATGGCCAGTGGCTCATGTGTGAATAAATTTATGGGCATCTTATTTCCTCGATAAAATGTCTCCGTATATATTCTGACAAACGGAGGCCCATAAAGCCAATGAAGACGGTTGTTTCAAAGGCTGTCCATATATTGCGTGTACGAAAAAGTGATTGAACTTACAGCAACAGCTCATTTCTAATCCTTAATCAATTACAACAAACTAAAAGTTTAGCCAGAAGAAGATGAACAGCCCTACGTTTGACCAATTTCGACAGTTTCAGGCATACGATACAACTGCGGCCATTGGTAGTCAAAATGAGACCTAAATTCGTGATCGAAGTAAGTAACAGAGATACTAACATACTGGTTGGTGTCCTTCCTCTCTATGTGCAGTTACTAAAGGTTTGGTTTGAATGGGATTCTCGTTAGCGTTTTTTTCACTCGAAATACGGAACAACTGCTATTCACCGATTACCTACTAATAAAAGCTATGAGAATGTTGAAATGTCAGAACCTACATCCTGTATAGTATATGAATGACCAGCGGCCTCAATCAGAATAGTTCGAAGAGCCGTTTTAGCTAAGCTTCTTTGATAAACTATATAGAGCAAAATGTTGAGCTTAAAAGGCTCCTAGTTTCTAAAAACTGGACGCACAAGGCACCTAGCTCTCTACATTTTGATAAATCGACCCCAATTGCTGGTCTTATACAGAGCCATGGCGATCGTCGTAGAGCTTACAATAGTTTTCACGATATTTAAAGTTTTTCGCATGAGTATAGAGTATATCTAGTGCCCTTAGACGTTTGGTCCTCTGTTACACAGACTTTGGTTGACAAGAAACTTCAGGAGCTTTGCAATTCGTTATAAAGTGGATAGCTTAGAGCGATCGGGAAACGAAACTCTTTTCACGGCTTAAGGCAGGCACACTTTGAATGTTTCAATAGTAGTCTGGAACTGATTGGGAAGCTTGCACCATTTGCTTCAGACCTACGAAGGTTCTATTCATTAAAAATACTTCTCTCTAAATATGATACTAGTCACAACCCGATTATATATGTTTTGCGGTATCACTATGGACATTTTACCGGCTCTTGGGGGCATCCACTTGCACCTTACACAAAATATCTCAAATTTTCTCCGTATAGGTCACGTCAAACGCCGGTAGATATGCGGGAAACACCACAAGGACAAAAAAAAGCACACAAACATCAAACCTCGCAAACGCATATACCTACTACCAACAATGCCGTCGGCAAAATGAAATCTTAGCTCACCTTGCAGCAGCCGGTTCTCGGCATCGGTGAAGCTCAACACCCACGCGTCGCCCTCCATGGCGGAGTTTTTGCCCTGCAGCGCTATACACTCCTTGGACAGCATATCAAATCCTTCAGTCTTAACTTCGGCCACGATATTCGGATGCGGCCACGGTATCCCCGGCAATGGCCAATGCGAGGCCGAACGCGGCCACAGACCGGCACACTTGAATGCCGGCGTTATTTGCACTATTATACGCTCGCGTATCCTCAGTTTCACTTCGGTAGTATCGGCGATCATTTTCACAATATCGCGATACGCGCACTTGTCACAGGCTTGCGCCACTAAGGTCTGAAAACGCGATCGTATCTTGCGAGCCGACAAATACCCGGACGCGGTTATAAATTCCACCCACAGTGACATCGATCGTTTGCGGCCGTCGCTCAACTTCAATACCGCACAACCGGGCAGCGTGCCATCGTCGACAAAGTTCAGCACACCCATTTGATTCAGATAAATGATGATCTCGAATTCCGTTGGCGAGATCACTTCGAGACCTTCAAACCGCCCGTTATAGTCGTTCAGGGACGAAATGAAGCGAGGCTCTTGCACTTCCACCTCCTTGAGGACGTCCTGCACGATGCGACAGACCTCCTGGATGGTCTTATGGATCTGCGCCTTGCGGGCCTGAACCCGATCGGCGCAATATTTGTTCATTTGGTACACCATTTTGGATTGGGCCGCGATCATGTCGGATGGAACGAGCATTTTCCCTCTCTTTTAACACTTTTCAGATATATCTACTTTTCTCACAAATTGGCGTCGAAACTAGTTTCGCTTCTAGCACATCACCGTCCGCACGTCACACAAGTTACAAAAACTACGAGACCCGCCGCGCGCGTCAAAATCTCAAAACAAATCGATTTTCTTCGGAAAATAATTATTTTCGAACAGCGAACACATCCGGCGACGACAGTTGCTGTGCGTTGAATGACAAAAGAATAATCCCTCCAATCCACAACCGGATTGTGTGTGCACAACGCGACGACGACGGCGGACGGCAACGAACGCCGCAGAGGAATGAATTCCTGTGCAAGTGTGCGTGCGTTATAAACGAGATGGCGCTGATAGGAGGCGGGACTATCGTTATATTCCTTTGTCAGCCGCCGCAGATATGGCGCAGATTCATCTGCAGATACTTTTGTGTCTGCACTAGGTTTTGTATTGGATGTGTGTGAGTAGGTGTACAGGGCGGGTTCATCGCTCCGATGTGTGTAGGTAAACGGTAGCCGTGGTTATTATTTCAATATTTACATTTCAAGTGTCAAACTTCTTGGAGTTGGTGTCCACCTTCTTTGGCTTCTTGTGCGAACACACCCTTTGAGCAGTTTTACTTGTGTGCGCCAGTTATCCTGGGCTACATACCTGTGTGTGTGTGTGTGTGTGTGTGTGTGTAGTTACTAAGGGAACGTTTTGAATGGGATTTACGTTTGCGTTGCTTTTTGTTTGGCTTTCGTTTTTGGTTTTTGGGTGAAGTGCGAAATGATTAATGTGGCAATAACACGGATAATGTGTGTTTTTCTTTTCTCTGGTTTTTATGTGCGTTATAAATGGCGTTTACTTGGACAAAAAAAAAACAACAAAAGATGAAAACACATAGAAAGGGAGAATTTGTAGAATAAAATCGAATTAATGCCGCGAATGTAGTGCTTGTTGGTCGCCAATGCAATGGGGAGAGGGTTGCCATTACGGTGGGATAGGCATAGTGTGTGAGCCGACGGGCGTGTGGTTTGTTTTTTATAGAAAAAATATTTGGTGGTAATAAATCGTTGGAAATGGAAAGGTAACGACATTCAAATTTACACGAGATCGAGATGGTGGGCTGTGAATTTTTTGAAGTTTTTCCAGACAGTTTACGTGTTTTGTTGGGCAGCTATGCGATAAGTATGCAAAACAATTCGGCTGGGGGGTGATGAAAAATGGTCGTCCATCAGGCTGCGAGAAAGCTTCTTTGAAGTCGGGAAATGTTGTCACGGGAAATTACTAGCGAAGTTCTGTCGGCAACACTGTGTGAAGTTGGGGAAGCATTTTTTTTTTGTCTCTTAACTAAAATTATGAGTGACGATTGTAGGCAGCTAGGTACCTGTCATTCGAAATGATATAGATATCTACCTAATCTGGGGTTTTTTAATGGAATATTAAAGAGGTGCGTGTGTGGCATTCACAGGGCGTACGTTTTTATTCTCGAATAAAGGTAAATTTGGCTTGCGTCTTTTTGAATGGATAAGTTTTTTTTTACCAATAGGCTTTACACGGAAAATGGTATCCCTTTTTGGGGACTTTTGGCTGTAAAATATTGCAATAACAAATAGTAATTGCATTTAAAATTCAACGCCGAACTTAAGTTCCCCAAAATTGGTCAAAGTTATCTAACAATCTGTGCCAGATTCGCGCTTTTCACCTTTGACTCTCGTTTAAATAAAAAAATTGTAACCTTTGTCTGCTTTTCTAGCATTTTTACCAGAAAATCCGATACTCGGTGCCGCCCCACAAAGGCCTCGAATTTTGCGCTATAATTATTTACCTGTCCCTTTTGGGATCACCAAGTGTCTGTCTTCAACTCTACCCTGGGACGACTTTACTTTAATTGGCGCCCAGTTGAAAGGCGTCCTCAGACAACTAGAGGTAGCCATCTTGTTGGTTTAGACCCAACATAGGATATGGATAACCGCACCCAAATACTGTTTTAGCGATGCCATTTCAAATCTGCGGTAGTCTTCTTTAGCAGGAACAAGATCCGACTGGAGGCCTGTGATTTGGGGGTGAATAATTATGGAGGCTGAAGGGACCTCGAAAAGCAATGACTTTTGGTTGTTTTATGCTAAATTAAATTACATTTTAAGGTGCCTGGATCAGCAAGATCGTCAATAAGACATTTTGAAGTATATATTTAGATCGGAGAGCAAAAGACTGGAAAGTTTTCTCTTAAAACCTCCTCTTACAGATTACAGCACACAATTATTCAAACTAAAATATGAAAATGTCAGATATTTCTATTTCGACAGTTTACGGCCAACCTGTGCCTTCATACTAACAAGACTGCTAATAGTTTGCTAAGCCCTTAACTAACAGCTTTCAGTTGCACGCACTGTGAACTGCTTGAGGTCTTAATGTGTTACTTCACTTGTGCGCGAAACCAGGTTGGAGCTGGACATTTGTGTTGTTTTTATATGTCTTTGCTAACTTAGACGACCGGTCTATAGGTAACGAGCAAGGAGTCTCAGGTTTAACCCCCGAAATGGAACGATTTTTTTTTTAAAAGCTCAAGTAAGTTATACTCTCAGATGTTTGTCAGACGTTCGCGAAAGGCGGCGCATTGAAAAACGCTTTCAAATTAACTTTATGTGTTGGGTCAACCTAACCATTTACTGCGCTCTCCTCAAACAAATGATTTAAATGAATACCCGCCTAGTTTCCTAATTCAACTCGGCTATAAACGACACCTCCGAGCCGAAGTACAGACTAGCAACCTTAAGCTTAAGGTCAAATAGCCCCCATTAGCTGCCTTTACACCGACTTAGGCTTAAAAAAGCTAACTCAACGAGCCTGTTGTTGGTTGATCCCAACTATAATAAGCATTCTGTTCGACTTGGCTTCGATTTAAGTTAACAGCTTCATAGTTAGATTGACAGATTATATAGAAAGCTATATGTAAGAACAACTTGTGAAACTTTTGGAAGTATGGTAGCAGAAATTTGAGTCAAATCGTTTTAAAATTTGATGCCGTGGCAAGACAGTTTTCATAAGCAACGGTGCGGATCTTTTTGACAAAATTTGCCGTGGACAGATATATGGTTTCTGCCGAGTAAAGAAGTTGCTTGGAAATTAAATTTTTCTAAGCGATTATAATAGTTCAACAGCTTCTAACGTTCATATCCTATACTGATGTCTAATGTCTATACATAACTACAAACTTTATAAACGTTTTTCCAACTATTAGAGAGGAGTCTTTGATCGAGGTATAGTATCGGTATAAGCTTTGCGATGTCTGGCACTCAGCTCCCTTCCATTTATCTGAACTAAGTGCCCTGGCGTGCGCCAAGGCGCTATAGCTTGGTTTTTAAAAAGAAGCTTCGATCTTAATTCGCCATTCTTCGACTAGAAGATCCTCATACTTCCGTCACCGACTTCATAGGTTTAAGATGTCGAACATGCCTCCAATTAGAAGACACATTTCAAGCTAGAACCATTCTACTGGAATACTCAGATTTTGCTCCTTCCATGGCTCGTAAGTTGGACCCTATGCTCAACTAATTTTGGGGTAAAAATATAAATTCCAATTCGCTTTGCCTTTAATAATCATAAACTGACCATACGTACGAAATTTGGAATAAATCCGTTCAGCCGTTTAGATAAGCCTAGGTTACGTTGTCGGATTAGTAGAGCAACGTAAGCCTTACTTTACCACACTCTTGTAGTTTCATTAGAATGCGTCCTGAAATCGGGATTAGTTATTTTCATAAAAATATACTGCTAGATCCTTCTTCTCTTGTGTTTCCTTGAGTCTTTCTACAAGCCGTTTATCCTACAGTTTGACGTAAAATCCAAAAGGAAGAAAAATTATCAGAACCACATTTTTTAGCTTCTCTGTCAACTGTCAACTGTCACTGTAATGCTTACCTTTTTTGGATGAAATGTAAAGCTCGATATTTTTACAAACCTTGTACATGCCTTTATAGGATTAGGTATACAAATATTTGACTGCACGATCCGCAAAGACAGTGAAGCTTCAAGTCGATCTGCCCGGTAGTTTTTTGCCTCAATTTGAAAATGTTCCCCGAAAAAAAACGTCGGCGCAAATTTAGTCATCCATTCCGATGGAGCATACTGCCTGCATACAAAACACAACTTCCTCTGACCGTTGGTGCTATTAGTTATTCACTTGGCTACCTTTGGGAGCGACCAGCCGTACCATCATTAATCCTCATTTCGCTTAGACGTTGCAAACTTTCATACCCACCCCGGCCGGCGCACTGCGATGGTGCATGCCACCACTCGCAGCATTAGAAATGAAACAACGCTCACCGAAGCGGAAACTGAAACAAAAAAAAAATATATCTTCATCCATCCTTGGAATACCAATCTAAAACTGCCGCATCATGACATCCACAGAGGGGATAGAGACAGACATTCTCCGCTCGAAGCTCGGTTATTTTCGGAATGCCATTGTAAATTGGGATACTCAGTCGAATCTCTTTGCTCTGTGGCCCTTGAAATTACATTTTATACTTCGATTCGTCGCAAGGATTAAGGACAAGGACCCACCGGCAATTCCACACAAAATCCGACAGTTGGTTCGTTTCAAAACGACCAACCTCCGAGATGAACTTGCGCCATGTAATTGAGGTACGGGATTTATTTTAACATCAAGGGGTGGGTATTGTGTGTGTGCGCCTAATACACGGGGTGGAATCCGTTTGGTCTTTGATTTATGAGTTCTCCTGCAGCATGCAGTGGGTAGATGTTTATGGTGGGATTAGAGTTAGATTTAGAGTCCATTACGAATTAATGAGCCTTGTGATTAATTTGTCAGTATATAATGTAGGTACGTGTAAGTGGAATGAGAGAATAGGTAATAGGCTTCCTTTTAAGCTGCGCTGCTTCCCATTGGTGCAGCACCAACTTAATTAAGACCACTTTATACGCCGATAATCCAATCCCGCACACAATACGTCGCGTCGCGCCTCGGGCACGACTTTTGCTTAATTAAATTGCCCCTCTCCGACAACTTAATTCGGCCGGAGACAGTATCACTCCCCAAAAATCGATCACGCACGGAACGCGAACGCTGCGGCTGCACTCCAGCAATGTCTGCTCTGCCAGGAGCAGAGCACCACTGTGTCCGTTCGGTTTTAATTGAGCCAAACGACCATCTCGCGCTCGCGATCAAATCTTGTTTTTTTTTACTGCCACTGCTGGTTTGTAGCAAACTGCTCTGTACGTATGTGGATGCGTTCTCTCTGGTGGAAACTGCGGAAAAACAAAAACAGTGGCTCAAGTTGCAGTTGCAGTTGCAGCAAGCATGTCCCGCGATGGCAAGCGCAATACGTCATCGTCGTATCTGATCGTGGCGACACACAGAGACACAACAAAAACGATGCGACGCGACGCGAAGCGACGCTCCCTCCCAGCACTTAGAAGGCACTGCACGATCATTAATTTCGGATCCATTACAGCGTGTTTCGGGAGCACACAACCAGCCAGCGCAACGAGCAGCAGTGTCATCGGCGTCAATTGAGGGAGGCCGGTCTGCTCTGGTGCTGGTGCTGTTGGAATGAAATACGAGATTAAAAAAGGAAACTCCATGACATGGATCACTGATCATCGCTGACAGGCTGATTGTTCTTTGAGAAATGTTTCCACTCAACTTGTGGAGTCGGTGCCGCAGTAAGCAGCCGACTGTGGCGACACACCACAAACGGTATACCATCATAGTCATCACCGATTGGGATGACATCTCTGGCGATGGCAACAGACTCTCAAAAGCGGATTATAGGTCTCGTGGATCTCTACGACCGCCGATCACCTGTTGGGTCAGTTACCGCAACCAGACGACGACGTCGACGGCGAAGATACTGCATCTCGAATATGAATATGAAGATGCGCAAAAGAGCATGGGCTGCGCGCTGGTGCACCCTACCTGGCTGTATAGCGGTGGCGCCTGCATCCCGCCGTGAATTGTCTGATAATTGTGGAATGCGTCCGCATGCGAACACGATAGGCGACGGGATGCGGCGTGGTGGCGCACTTGATGCAACTGTGTGCAGGGAGGTAAGTGTGTGGATTAAGGGCCAAGTGTTGTGTGCTGGGTAATCAATTGGGATCTCATTGGGTTGTGTGTGACTCTAATTTAAGAAATTTCCACAGGAAAATATGGATGGACACGAACGGAGATTTATGACAGTTATGAGGGCAATCAGCCAGCAGGTATCTAAGTATCGAAAAAATGCTCAAATCGATTTCGCACAGGCTGGGAGATTTTTTAAGCCTTGATCTGGTGTTTCTGATTCCATCGGTAAGTGCGAGATACTCAGTCACAAATAATCTACCTAATGGAAGGAATTATTTTTTAACCTTCCGACTTGATAGTGCTGGGGATTTGTTGGTTGCAGGCAGCTGCACAGAGTAAATTGTAAGAAAAGCTCCTGCAAGTGATGCTAGTAAAGGCATATGGGAACGGGATAGACATTGTGGGTACCAATTACTAATGCGGGTGAGTAAAATAGGAATCGCAAATCGAAGTAACGAGTCTGCATCAGGTTTCCACTTGTGAATGTTACCTACTCCGCAATCTACGAACTTTGGAGCGACTACTCTCGTTGGGATGATGTCTGCAAGCCTGACCCTGGAACCTGGAAGGTTCGTTGTGAGTCCATTTGTTAGTCTGTCTTTCAAAATTCCTTCACAAATAAGTCTAAAGACATATTCCTTGACTTCCTCGACTCTCCTTTATACAGTCCGGGGAGGAGTTTGCTAGCTTCTACTACCTCTCTTCAAATAGGTCTGCGTTTGTTTATGATCACAATGAAACCCGTGCCTCAGAATTACCCTTAGTTATTCCGGTTTTTGGCCAGCCTCTAATTGTGGACTGCAAATTGGTGAAAGCTCTTTTCAGACAAGATCTTCCTACTGCGTTGACCTCGCAATAGAAGACGGAGACTTTGTGGTTTTTGGTTGGTCACCCACAAGCACAAGGCTTCTGTAGAGGCGGAAATAACAATATTTGTTAAAGAAGTTTGGAAGGACATCAGTTAAACGAGTTAAACGAGATTGTTATAAAATTTGATGCAGTTAATCCTGATTTTCTGTTAACAGAAAGAGTGATCAGGTATAAGTGGCACGATCAGTGAATCGAAACGGTGATCACATTTTGAAAAAAAATGTATCTTTTGCGATCGCAGAGTGATCATGTGAATGCAGATGGGAAACTTTTCATAAAATGTGAATTGATTTGAAAAAGTAAAAGATCGGCTTCGGAGATGATGCGCACGATCGCAGAATAACCATGCCATATACATACAATGAATAAATATCATCAGCGTTATACTAACTGCGAGAGGTGGCTACTTCCTAATACAAAGGTTGGGGAACAGTTCTGTACCAGCATTTTTACAAAGGCTTCATTTAACGATCGCGGAATGATCATGACGAGATCAACTTGATTTAAAATTTTTCTTTTGAACAGATTAAGAGAAATAAAAAAAATTTGTGTTTGATATTCCACACTCTGGAGCCCATCACTTTAAGTGATTTTCAAAACACAACCCGGATCGTCCCGATCGCAGATTAATCGACTGATAATGCAAACTATTAAAATAATAGCTCCAGCTGACTCTAAGGAATTTAAAAGACAGTCAAGACACGATCGTTGTAGTTTTAAGAAATATTGGACCTAATAAAGCTATGGAAACATACATCGACCGGGTCAAGTGATCATATCCCGGAATATCGAATTAGACGAGAATCACTTCGACTATGTAACCGATTTGAGCAATTCCAGTCACCTACAGTGAAAGGATTCAAAAAGAAAGACGACACAACGATCGTTTTCATTTTAACTAGTCTGGGGCCACACTGTGGTAGCTTTTCGAAAACAGAATGATCGTGGCAGCCGACAAATTTAAAAGAAACTTAATAGCGACCACGTTTCTAAAAAAAAAAATTGTCAAAAGATATAGATTTTCGTAAGGCGAAATGGATGTCGAAATCGGAGGATCGGAGGATCATCCTACGCACGATCACAGCCACATCATGCATAAAACCAATACCACCAAGAGGTACCTTCTCCTCAAAAAGATTGACGATTGAACATATTTAACGATCGCCTGACAATCTTGTGATTATCGGCTGTTCAAAATTGCGATCGAGGACGAAAACCTAAAAAAATAACAGCTCCATCTTGTCAGGTTCCCATGCGGTTCATTTAGCATAGACTCAGATAGAGCCTTGATCACAAAGCTGCAGTGCATTTACATAAATTGGCAAATTTAATCCCAACTTTATTTTTCCCACTCATTAGGGCAAGGCGCAGTCAACGCCGAGTTCGCATCAAGCTTTGTAATAAAATTCCTTCCAGTGACAACAGCATTCCTGTTTGACCGGTATCGAGATAATTTGCTCTGTCCATAACTGCTGTATCCAAAGGCTTGTCTCTGCTGCTGTCTACAACGACGACGACGATCACCACGCAAATGACGATCGTGCTTGACGATCTTCTTATCTCATTAGAAGTAGTTTAATGGTTCCCTTCGACACGGAAGATGTCACATTGGGCAACGACTCATTTAGTTTTATGGCCCACAAACATGGCCACTTGGGACACGCATTTAGATACTGAGAACGGGCTAGGAAGCCTATGACTCTCCGATATATGCATATAGTAGTCCGAGTGGATTCCAATTGAGTCGTTTCATATCTGCTGTGTTACTCACCCGCTCATGTGGTAAAGTCCAGTTTTTAATTAGCTAACCTTCATCTGTTCTCTTTTGTTGCCTCTGCCACTGGACTGGACTATGGCGACAATGAATTATTCATGAGCGACATTAAGATGCGTCTGCGCACGCCCTTGGGCGAGAGTTCCTCTCCTCTAATCGATATACTCTCCGAAAATGTGAAATGTCACAGGTGATAAACTGCAGGACTACAATGAGGATGGCGCGGATTATTGGAGCGCTCTGAAGTATAAATGCCGCTAATTAGGGGGATGGAGTTGTTCCATTAACATCACCATTTAATCTTGGGGCCGCGGCCAACAAGCAATTAAAGGCAACCCGCCATGATAAGAGGCGAAGAATAATGACTCAGGGCTGGAACATCGTTTAATCTTCGTTTCGTCAGATAATGACTTCGAATCGGGGTGATGGTGGGCAGGATGCACATTTGTATACATGTCCAGAAAAGGTCGTTCACTGACATATCGAAGCAGGTAGAGAAGTGAGTCAATCAAGCGGCTTTCCTGGAACGGTTCCAAAGTATTGTGCTGGTGCCAGCTTGTCTTGCCCAAGCATTCTGCACTAAAGGATGTTACAAATCACACGCATTCCGCATGCACTCACTATGCCTTTGACACTCGCGAGCACAGCGAAATTGCCACGTTCTTTACCAATTACACCCCATTACGGGCAATCCAGCCCCGGCTTGGCCATCATTTGTGCGTACCGTGCCACAAATTCACGGCAATTTATTACACGCCTCCCGAGCAAATTGCCGGCCATAAATTCGTCGCCCATTTCAACAATGCCACTTGGCAATTACACGCAGCACAACATAATTATTTGCCACTTTAACTTTGTGCATCTGTGCGATGCATGAATGAAATTCTATGCGATGTCTCGACTCTCGAGTATCTAAGAATTTCAATTGCAATCAGTCGCTGGGATGGTGTAAGTGGTCCTGAACGGTGCTTACAAATTGGAATGATATATGCGCGGCAGTGCATTGATGAACGGGGAATGTCGCCCAAATTGACTTGGCGATTCGTTAAATGCGTCGCGCGCAACGGAGAAATTGTATTTTGAGAGAGTTCCAAGGGAGAAAATCGCGTTGGGAAGACGGCAACAATTTGGTGCTATTTTCGGGATGTGAATGCCTCAATGAATTGAGGATATGCGCACGCTGTAGCAGATAGATAGAACTCAGCAATGCGCTACGCGCTGTCAGGGTCAAGAGAACACGAAGACGAGGCCGTGTCGCAATTTTTCTTCATTAATTTGCAGTAATTAAGGATCGCGGGTATTTTTCGAGTCGAATCGTGTGACATAGCGAGCGCTGTGCCGATGACTCAGATGCAAGCAAAGTTAAGCGAGGATGTAATGAAATTTGTCAGATTGGTTAGAAAAAGAAATGATCATGTAAACAAGCGGAGTTTGAAGAAAGTGTGGTCATATCTTTGCCGGTAGATATTGGGCGATCGCGCTGAATGATCATGTCCGCTAAGAAGTAAATTTTCATTAAATTTGGATCGATTTGGATAAGACCGGCTTCGGAGATGAGGCTCGATCACATCATACATACACCTACGATTATGGATAACCAACCATGATACAACTCCAAAATACGATCATTGAGACAACAATTTTGTACCGGCAATGATAACAGCTGTGATCGTTGCAATGATCCTCTGATCAGGCGGAACATCATGCACAACGATGATCGATACTATTTGCGATCACATGATCATTGTGAGTTGTTTACGGGAAGAAGTCTAAAATAAATATAATACAAAAGATTGCATGATTAAAAAGACAATTTTGGAAGATCACTATGTATATGAAGTACGATCGCAGAATACCATCGCATATAGCAACTTAAGAACCCCCAAGATATTGCAATAGAATTAGTTACGTGGATACAATAATTTAATTGAAGGTTGTCAGACGTTTGACAGCCACGATCGTTACACATTAATTCTAGACTGATTTCAGAAATATGAACATTTATGTACATAAATAATGGAATTGTTATCCAAAAACAAATTTTGTTTGCACTCTTTTGAGAGGTGACAGAACCACGACCGTTTCACTTAAAGATCGATCCCAGTCAAGATTATGTATGCAGATTTGAGCTTACCGAAAAAAAACAAATTAAAGCAGTAGGCAAATTATATCCAAAACTGGTAAAGTTTCTGGAAGATCATTCAGAACCTGGCTCAGTGATCTTGTCAATGATAGGCGGCTTCCTAAGGCACGATCACTGAAGGTTGTGGTAAAGAAGTGCCGAATTTGTCGTATACGGGACGAAAGTGTATTGATATTTCATAAAGAACGAAATTCATTTCCGCGACGTATTCCTCGTAGAATAAGGAAGGTTTTGCAATTAAAGTAGCAGCTAATATAACACTTGGGAAACTATAAGAAATGATCGTAATAGCAGTTAAGTTTGGTCTCTGCAAACTTCTACTACAGTTGAAGATGAACGATCCTTTTAAATCGATCGCCACGATATTCTACACGAGATCATTGGAAAAAAAACGATCGTGCTTCACAAAAAATCTAACTATTGACTAAACTGCATTACTGCCATGTACTTGGACATACTTAAAAAAACGACCGTAGGAAAACGATCTTGTGCTGATAGTTGACGAAAATCTGTCTCCTAAATTTCTTTCAAACATGAAAACAAGAACTCAGTAGTTCATGTGGAAGTTCCAATCACCCAATCGTTATCCAATTTTTCTCCTTTCTTCGATCTTTCATTCACACTTCTCAAATCGACAAAATGCTAATACATCATCATCTGAATAGCTTGCGGTTTTTGAAAAATGACCACTTTACCAAAAACTGACCTTTGGGGCGTGTTCCTACAGTCAATCTCATTAGCGCAGCTCCGCTTCAACCTTTCGAACCCATCAACCACTTATCCACACATCCTTCCATCAACAAATCATAACAAATCGGGACTCGGGAGTCTTTCACGCTACTCAAAAACAGGTAGCACTTGTGGCGCCCACTTTTATTTCGTTCTCAACACCGGAACACCTCAATTGACCCTTCTCGCTGACCACATTATTTCCATCGACCACAAAGAGAAAAAAAACTCCAGATCCTTGAATTTTTTTTTTATTATTTTTATACCGTGAATATGACTCTGTCAAAATGGGCGGACACGCCTATAAGTCATAATTCAAGAGCATTGCGACCGCCGAGATCATGGAGTGTGCCTTGGCGCATAATAACAATAAAAACCCTGAACAAGGGGCGACTTTGATAAATGTACATCCAAATCGGCTCCTGACCTCCTGCTGATGATGATTGTAAGAGGAATATGGCTGTGTCTGCTCTGTTCCCCCAGAATAAAGAAAACAAAAAGAGACTTCATGCCAAGTGGTAATCAGGGGCTTTGAGGTGAAACTCATTATTCCCTGGCGTTAATTTGAGATGATCGACGATTAGAGGGGGGGCTGGCCAAAGAGGCAAATTTTGGTGACACTGAAATATATGTACTGCGATCCCACCATGATCGTTGGAGGAGAGTTTCCATGTCGTGTCTTAAAATAAACTATGATCATAGCCAGTGATCGTAGTCCTGATAGCCATCTAAGAATGAAAGCGTCCATGTGTCGATCTAAGCATAATCGGTGGAACATATTTCGATCTTTCTTGCTGATCGTGATCATTTTTCCCTTTGTCATATTCATAGTGATCGGACCGGTGATCGAGTTGAGAAGATGTTATTACAATATCTGTTCATTATTGGAGTAGCACAACTACAACTTATTCAGCCGCTAAGTGACCGATCGGAGGTGATCAAAGATCATGCCAAAAAATCTGCTGATCAGATATCGAAGATCATTATAAGTACTGTCAAATGAGCAATAGAACAATACGTTATGCTAACAGAAAACTCCAGAGCCGAACATAGAAGGCAGCATCCTATCCAACAAGGACCAGAACTACTCCATTTGTCAACTCATTAGCATGCAATTCTGTGTGGTCATGTACGCGATCGAAACCTCATTCGCTGTCACATACGATACGTAAGCCGAATGACAAATCTCAAATGACTCACTTGGGGGTACATCATACACCTCATTCATAAAATCTCAAAAATCCATTAAAAAAAAAACAATACGACCATAAAAATAATCAAAATCCCACCCAAATGGCACACTTTGCTCTGCCAAAACGAGCAGCCAAACATTCTCTGGGCACTTCGTTGTCGTTGTTGTTACCGCTACACCCTGGCGAATGCGAACAAAAGAAAAATCACATAAAAACTAAGAAACGACATTAACAAGAAAACAATAAAAATCGTAAAATGACATTAACAAGCATCACCGAGTCCAGATTAATTAATTTACAATGCAAACATTTTATTTCCTCGATTATTGACTGCCAGTTCGGTGGGAGGAAAGAGAGCAAGGGACAGAGACAAACACTCTTCCCACCAGCATCATCATCATCAACATCATGCAGACACGATGCACCACAACGCTCAGCATGAGGTCCTTGGTTAATTGATAAAACAGGAAAAAACGTTTCTTTTTCTTTCGTTCGCAAGAAGTGCCATCGAAAGGAGAGAGAAGACGCCGAAAAAAAATTAAAAACAACCCAAAGCATCAATAAAATACCTGGACTTGGTTTTGTGGACGCACGACTGGAGCGTCTGTTTGACTATCCTCGTGTGGTCATCGTCATCGAATTCAGGGTATCAGCCATATAAATTGACGGAAAATAATCGTCTCAATATCCCGTGTTGATTTTAATCAGACACCTTCTCTTAGGACTTGATGTCGGAAATGGGCATTTTCGAATAGTTATCACATGTTATTCAAAATCGATGTTAAAATTGGGAATGGCATATCATATCACATCAACATTGGACAAAAAAAAACCTGTAGGTGTCAAAATCTGAAGTGTATACAGGTTTCGCCACGTTTTAAAAAGCTTTTTGGACTCGGTCTTTGACACAGTTTTTGAACCGTTTTTATAGTGGTAGAGAGACTAAAAGAGATTCGACATTGGTGGTCTGTTCAATTATCTCTCGAAATCTATAAATAGATGCTTTTAGGACACGTTACTTCAAGCGCTTTCCGACGCGTTCCCGACTTTTTAAAAAGCGTTTTTGATTCATTTTTAGTCATTTTGAAAGGCTTTTGTGATGCAATTCTGATAAATTTTTTGGGGGGTTTCCGGACCCGTTCTTTGAGACGTTTCTAACACAGTATAAATGCGCCTTTTAGACATGATTTTTTGCACTTCTATGGATCGCTTTTGATACTTGTTTGAAGCGGTTTTAGAATCATCCTTGTTTTTTGACGCAATTTTTGCGACGTTTTAAAAGGCTTTTTTCTCGCACTGTTGTAATCGCTATGAACTTGTTTTGATGGATTTCTTAGACGTTTTCGGACGATTGCTTTGAGACGTTTTTTGACACAGTCTTTGAACGCATTTTTCGACGCATTTTTGAGGGAGTTTTTGAACTTGGTCTATGTTTAAATAAACCTTTCAGACACGTTTTTTTAAAATTTTATAAATCGCTTTTAAGACTTGTTTAAAGCGTTGTTAGACTCATTCTTTGACGTTTTTTTGACGCAGCTTTTGAAGCGTTTTAAAAAGCCCTTCGATGAATTGTTTAAGCGTTTTAAAATGATTTTATTTAGTCCGTCTTAGGATCGAGTTTGAAACTTATTTTTATGCATTTTCGGGGCGCTTTCAGACTCGTTATTTGAGGCGTAATTTAACACAGTTTTAAGACGCTATTGTTGAAGCGCTTTCGATGTAATTTTAAAGCAGTTTTTAATTCGTTCTACGACGTATTTGAATAGTCGTTTTAGACATGTTTTTGACTCACTTATGGATAGCTTTTAACTCGTTCTTTGACTTGTTTCTGACACAGTTTTTAGGGCGTTTTGGCAAGTTCTTTCTGTGCGTTTTTAGAGGCTTTCTGTACTCGAAGGGGTTATGAATTTCGAGAAAATGTGTTTTTAAGGTTTTCCCACTGACTTATTAAAGTGTTATGGGGAGATAAAAGAAATCTAATGTGCCCTGATTAATTTAACCTGGTATAATACGCCCAGGAGTCGTATCGACGCCTTGGAAGCCCAAAGCTAAAAATACGCACCTTAGCCTATATAGGAAAAATATTCTTGACACGTCGAAGTAATTCGGTGTCCGCTTTATAATATAGAGGTCGCTGTGAAAGCAGAAATGTTATCATAATCAGCGCAAAGCCACCTAATTCCTAAGTAGCTGCGACTTGTCACTCAAAAATTCACCAAAACCGCTTAGCAGTGATTTTTTTTGTTTTACATTCTTAAACGACTTTAAATTTCCCCCGTCGTTTAACAAATTGTTCCCGCCATTAAACAGAGAAAAACAAATGCAGCATGTATTTTCATTTCCCACCCTTCTGTTCTGTGTCTCTGTGTATCTCTATAGAGTATTCCCAAGACCAGTAGTTGTATCTAGAGTTTTATAAGTCCACTGGGAAATCATCAAAGTAGCTTCTACAAAATACATGTGTCTATTTTACTACTTCAACAGGAGCATGACCCTTTTAGAGGAACAGTTGTCCCCGCTATCGAGCAACCACCATTGGACAGCGATACACTGTAAGAACTGGAATGTCGAGATAGACTTCTCTTTCCGTTGAATTCATCTCTCCATTAATTGGCGACAACCTTGCTAACAACGCATCTTCTATCGGAACTCTGCAGCAGCGCTGCTAATGGTTGCGACAAAGTATCTCCACTCGAAGACGACTCTTGACACTTGCCAACAGCTGATCATACGTCCATGTTACATCTGGAATTGATATTTTATATTATGTCCCTTGGGGTTGTCGTCGCTGCCGCCACGCTAAAGCGGAATATGTAACCCAAAGTGTATCCAAGAGGGTGTCTTGAGATGTCTTCCATTTCTTTCGGCGGCTAATCGAATGCATACGATACCGCGAAGCGTTAAGTGAATTAGACGATAAATTATGTCAGCGTAACACGCGCGCCGATTGCTAGAACAAGACCGACAAAAAGTGCTGCTACTTCGGTCTTCCTCTTAAGTGGTCTACGGGAGAAATGCCGTTGTGTCGTTATGCCAGGCAGATATCTATATCTAATCGAATAGCTGTGCTGTACTAAATTGTTCGGTGGATATATATTTTCAATTAAAAAGACATTCGACAATTAGGGGAATTCCCCGGAGAGGTGCGTTCGGCCTCGGTGTTGGATTTTAGAGATACTTGTGCTCACGTGAGTCCCATTTATCAGTCGACTTGATTGGTTTCTTCGATCGGAGTGACATCAGCAATGCCACAGGAAGATAAAAGGACGCTGATTGGGAGAATGTTTTTAAAAATAAATAAACCAACGGAATGTGGGTTCAAGTTTATTGACATTCACATTTCCGATTCCATGAACTGAGACTGAGCGAATGCCTTTCGCCTTAGGCACAACTTGTAGTTGATCTGGAAAACCCTAATCAAAATCCACAAATTGGCGTTATCGCGGCCATTTCTCAGTATCTCCGTAAGCCCCTTGTGCAGAGAAAGGCCGCCGCCCTTGTTAAAGTGATATTTCGTCTAGAACGATCACGTATATACGTAGACGGTATACGGTGTACCCAATCAAAGGAACTCACCCAATACGCCGACTTCGATTTATTGAATCGCATTGGACATTAATCCCATTCAGCGTTTAACCATGCGCAAAACAAATAAAGCCCTCGAGAGCCGAGGCGAACCTTAAACCCGCGCACCACCTCCGGTCGACACACAAAACCTTAAACAAACAATCCCGAATCCAGAATCCACGTCGCAGTGCGAGAAGGTGAGGTTGTATCTCTGTTGGAAAATAAATACACAAGATACACGAAACGACTATGAAAAGACCACAACAAAAGGATTGAGGACGCCATTACACCCCATTGAATTGTTTCGCTTGATTGTGATTGTGGTGGAGGAACAAAAGCCTGAAGAGTATGGATAAAAATCGAGAGCGTTAACATGGCAACAAAGGTGTCCCGCTGTGCCATTGAAATTATGTGAGCGCGACTGTGTGTTCCGCGGAGGTATTCCACGGAACAAGACACCACATGTGGATGTTGAACACTGCATGGAGGTGGACGATATAAAATAAACAACGAAATTGATAATAGAACCTGTGACAGAGGGAGGGGAGGGAACGGATCGCCACTGTTGTACACACAACGACCGAATTCGAATATTTTTTTCGAAATACGTCATATTGAGGAATTGACATGGATCGAGATCGAGATATAAGATATCCTATGGATCTGTAATAGGGCAGAGGTAATAAATTACGTAACTCCGACTTGGAGTGCGGACAAGGGGTTTAGTTCGGTGTGGAGACATCTGTACAGGAGAGGTCCTCTTTTCGATCGCAGCCCCAAGATAAGATTATGTTTCCGGAATCAATGTTTCTATGAGGTCCAACTTTGAAATGGAATAAAATGATGATTTTTTTTAAATTGACATGAAATTTAGTTTATTCGAAAGATAAACTCCTGGCATTATAATTTAATTATGATTTCTGGCGTTGACCGCCGTGGCTGGCTCAGACGCAGTCTAACCTGGAGGTTCCTTCAAGTGGTCAATCGTTTGGGCTTATCGGCGTAGACTAGCGACTTCACAAAGCCCCACAGAAAATTGTCAAGCGGCGTTAAATCGCACGATCTTGGAGGCCAATTTAAGTCTATTTGTATTCATGCTGAAATGCCAAACCAAACTTAAAATAAATCACTTGACAGCTGACAAAATGACCACCAGTTATAACGTATACACCATTAAAAAAATACACCCTTTAGCTCAAGAGCCACTGATCCAAAAAAAGCCGGTGGCTTTTGTTTATAGATGAATTTTCTGCATGAAGCCTTCGTTCTTAACATCACAGCCCCAACTCAATACTGGCTGACGTATTGTGATCTGTAAATCTTGCTGTCTGCTCCATTCAGAAGCTGAGCTATAATAAATAACAAACCGATTTTATTTCATTAAATATACTAACATATTCAAATAATCAGCATTTCCAATATAGTTCTGCGTAAGGGAGGAGGCTGAAAATCGAAAGCATATACACACAAATATTGTGCGTCAATTTATTTGTTGGAGCGGAACGAGGAAAAATTGCGCGATGATGCGCATGCAAATGCTTCGACTAAAAGTTTGATAAAGTTCACAGTTGTTCTATCAGACCACCCGCTGTTTTGAGCAAGGAAGTGCACTATGATTCAAGGAACCAATTTCAAAGATGATGCTCTACTTTAAGCTGAAAACGACACCTCAGATGGAACCGCACTTCTCAATGTTGCCTATCCCATAAAGATGTACTGAGCATGACAGATCAACCGCTCTGAGCAGGACAAAACATAGTCCAACGGCGGTTCAATGGATTTCTCGTGTCCGCAGGCTGTAGAGATATTCAGAGATTCAACGATTCTAGATGTAAGGCTGATATTTTGGCGGCTTATAAACTGAGTTCCAGAAAAGTATTATAGTTAGAATTTGGAAGTCAACACATCCAAGTCGTTAGTACTAAATATCTGACATATCACATAGCGACTTAAAATGCACACATGATTCAATTTATGACGGCAGTGTATACATTTCTTGGAAAGATAGGAATTTACAAACTCTGGATTTCACCCTAGCCTGCCATAGGCCATTTTCAAAAAAAGCGATCCTCTATTTCTTGCAAGAACTATCGAGGCATATCCCTGCTTAATGTCGCATACAAGATCCTATCCAACGTACTGTTTGAACGTGCTCTGGACAATTTGAGTCCTAAATTCTGTTAAAACAATTCTCTAAATGAGTGCAGACTATTAGCAGCCAGAACGTGGGTACCATAATCGCTGTACTGGTCACTAAAAGCACCACGTTTAGCCTGTGCAGATGAAGATACCTTTGAAGACATTTTAATTTCCTTAGCTTCTTTCTTTCTTTCTTCGGCTAAAAAATCCTGTTGAGTTTGTTTCACTGGCCGAACGGAAAAAAACTCAAAAAACCAATTACTTATTTTTAATTTTGTATGCCACCGAGTCACTCGACACCCGAGGTGTGAATAGAATTCTGGAGTGTACTCTCTTCTTGAGAGATATATTTTTAATCACGAAATTCTCTTTCTCGAACCCAACGAAATGCATAACCTTACATAGCTTCCCAACGA
Organism: Cheilosia pagana; assembly: GCA_936431705.1. Classification (NCBI taxonomy): domain Eukaryota; kingdom Metazoa; phylum Arthropoda; class Insecta; order Diptera; family Syrphidae; genus Cheilosia; species Cheilosia pagana. The sequence continues at coordinate 39,636,230 of OW386168.1, forward strand.
AAATCAGTCCACCGACTACGAAAAATCATCATTGGGGTATTGCAATAAGGCAGGACTACTTATCTACAAATTCAGCGTCAAGATCAGCGTCCTCAAGGCTAAGTTTCATATTTAGAGTATGAAACTAAGCCCTAAGTAGCTCCTTAATCGGTGTATAATACTTAGGTTAAACCAGACCTCCAAATGTTGCCCCAAAAAATTTCCCTTTAAATACTTGACACTACAGCTAACAGAGACTAAAAGTAGATCATACCCGAACATCCGCTGGTGCACAAACTACAAGTAGCTGACCAAGCCTAGGTACTGTCCAGTGTCCATTGTAGATATTCAGAGGGGCTTAACAAAATTGCTCCTCCAAATGTGGTGACATATAATCGCTCCACTAAACAGACAAGTTTTTCATACAGGGGGCCTGATTGGGGAGAAGGAATTGGGAGCTGCCTTAAAAGGAACGTTCTTCTTCTTGGTACTGCTGTTATAGCTGTTATGAGCTTAAGAATGTTGCCTGAGGAGCTAAAAGAGCAAAAATAGATGCTAAAAGCTAAAAGGACAAAAAAAGATGCTCCATCAAAAACAAAGCTTCAAATCCCAGCTCCCAGGTTTGTGATGGCAAAGGCGATCGAAAATCTATTACAAGCCATCACGAATGTCTGAGCGCTTGGGGCGAATTACTGGGAGCAGAGGCTAAAGACCCAGACCCACTTTAAGACTCAAAATGTCTCAAAAATGTAACTTTCCATTTGCCGGTTTTATATCGCTCTCCAGCGGCCTTTTTTAAAGGCGTTTTCTTATTGCCCAATATGTTAGTTAAAATGATTTTCAAAGGTTCATGTAAAAAGTGCACAGAGTTTCCGTTTTTAGGTTTTTTTTTAAACCCAACCTGCAATTCAGATGTTGCGTGTTCCTCCATAAATGTCTTCAATGATATAAGGTACCTAGATCTCAGTGTCCACTTTGCTTTAAAGTTGAGCTAAGGCAGTTCAACTAAGAATTATTTGCATAGCTGGGACCTGGCCACTGCAGATACAACACCAAGTGTTCTTTGCCACCAATTGTGGGCACAATAATATATTCAGTATGCACTACCCCTCTTTCCCTGTATTCACTGTGAGCCAGCAGAAGGTCCCCCACCGTAACCACTCGCAGCATTTAACATTTCTTCCTCTCAGTCTAGAATTAATTAGGCACTTTGGGGGTGACCTAAACGAAAAGACCGCTTTGTGCATCTGCGATTCCCAATCCGGATGATCCGCCACACCATCGCAACTCATTTAAGAAACAAACAACCGAGAGAGAGAAAGAGAGAGAGCCAATCCGAACATGGGAATTTGATACTTTTCCTCCATCAGCTGCATACAAACCAAAAAAAAAAAAACAATCAAGCGAGTTCGCAAATGTCAGACATATAGCTGGAAACGTTGATGAAGGTAGAAAGCGAATTCCACAAGTCCAAGACATGCTGCAGACCCCCGATAGACAATCCCAATCCCGAACATTATCATTACGACCAAGAAGATGCTGGCACTCTGATGGTGGACTGCCTGACTGGGATTAGAAGAAGCAGCGGATTATTATGAAAAAATACATTACGTCAATCATAATTCCAGGCGCTGTTGCGGTCGCGACGTACACGGGATAATCTACACAGTCGGGGAACGGGGGCGCGCTTTCGCATGTAACACAGACCCCATAGGTGAACATGGCCCGCAGGTGAAATTTCTTTCCGCCATCCGCCTGTAGTTTTTGGGGCCGCAGTGTCCATGTGCGGTAGGCGCGCCAAAACCGAAAGAAACTCTGATGGCAATCCCCCCAGAGGGGGTTCCACTTACCGGAATGTCGTCTCCACTGCAGCAGCAGCAGCAGCAGCCGCCGTGTTAGTGGAGCCCAACATGTCATGATTAACTTTTTAAAGATGCAACGAAACAAGCCACCACACAGGGCTCGGTAATTAGGGCCCCGAATTGGATGTCGACCAACCGAAGGGGGGATCGAGCGAATATATTCAATTGGATTGATCGCCGCGCCACAGTGTATATCCATCTACCTGTGGCAGGTTGATGGATGTTTGCGTTCGAAATGAGTGGTCCACTGAAACCAATTTAAAGTGGCTCCCAGGAGAGTGGAAGACAGAATTAATTTGACACGATAACATTCTGATGATGATTTTGTGGCGGCGGCGCGCGGATGAAATTGAAATGAATTGAAGGGTTAATTAGAGGCGAACGCCTTGCGGGCCTGCGATGCGTTTATGCGATGAAAGTGATGCATTGGTATATGGCATGGAATGTGTGACGCTGACGACCGCGCTTATGATGAGATGATAAATGGAATTCTTTAGTTTTCGGCTGTAAGTATAGTTGTCGCTTATGCAATGGGCCTCCGGCAGGCACACGTGGCCAATGCAAATGTTATGCGAACGAGTGGATTTCAATGGACGTGGTTTGAGACGAACGCCGGGCAGATGTCGATGGACCTCAATGTGAGCCCGCTCAAAATTTATCATGTGCGACAAATGGTGTATTCGACTAATCGAAACAATATTCAGAAATTTCCTTAGTATAATAAATCCCATTCCGTCTACAACGCGGGTACGCCTTTTTCACATCGATGAGGGATAGGTCTCTATATACAAAAGTTTGGTTCGGAATTGTGTCTAAAGCTTTAATAGGAGTCAGAGATTTTCTCTAAATACTAGCGAACATCATATAGCTTCCAAAATGTATGGTCCTGATAAGGTAGCATCAGCGTAAGGTGTTTTAAAGGTTGCCTTAGTCCTAACCCATTCAAAGGGGCCAAAAAGCGGTCAAAATGAACCGAGTCGATGATTAAGAGGACGAAAAGTGGTTGAAAAACTTGTCTGGGCTACTGCATTGTATATATTAAGTTGGTTTCACCGAATTTTGTTACCGAGCTGCCTTGTCATAGAGGTTGTGACCGACCACACGGGTTATATAATCCGTGTACGTTTTAAAATAGGAATGCAACTTTTGAGAGTGCGACTTGTGACTCATGACATAAGCATCCTTAATCAGATAAAGAGAGATAGCAAATTTTTCAATACTCTTTCTTTGCATTCTAAAATTGGAAATAGCGATTTTAAACGGACTTTACAAAGTTCTATACATGGAATTGGGAGACCCAATTTTATCCAATTTCGGGCGTAGGTAAACAGGGAAACCACGGGCGTGAGAATACAGGTGAAGCAATTAATCGGTATAATGTCTTTAAAAATACATTTGATCTACATAAGTAAGGCCCAACAAACCCACAAAGAAGAGACCATTATTCATCAACATTTTCGCGAAAGAAAGTGGCTGTGGGGGCAAAATAAACCTTGCAACGGCCGGAGGAGGAGAAGAAAATACACCACCGATTCAGCGATCAGTCACCAACATAATTGCGGAATACAATTAAAGTCAAAAGCAAAGGTAGGCGAAAATAACTAGATTGAAACGACCGAGGACATCTGAATTAACATCTTAAGGGACTTGCCTCGATTTAGATATCTTGGATTATCTTTATGACCTCTCAGTTGTGGACTTGTCTTGCCAAAAAACTCACTCGTAGCATTCAAGTATTTAAAAAATGGCAAGACGTTCTCACAGAAAGTATAGGATATAGTAAAAAGACTGATACCTCTCCTCTTGGTGCATTTTAGATAGTCTCCTTTTCTAAGGTTCCATTCGGAAGGCATACTTTCGGAAGGCATACTTTCCTTCAACAAACCTGTTCATCAGGTCATCTCCCGCTGCCTTTAATATGTATCGGTAGATGTACCATCTATGTGGTTAGTGTACTGTATCTTAAAGTCACAAGCCGCCAAAAAGGTGCATTCAGCTTATTCGACCTACGTGTTAAGCTGTAATTATAACTTTGGTTCTGTAAACTTAAGTCTTAACATTCCTTGTCCAGGATTCGCTTTTCCTGGAGGCTGTATTTGGACCGTCTTCGCCATTTTAATCTCTATAGAAGCCGTTTTCTCCTAAATACAGTCGTTTAAGCATCAGCAGCACTGTAGAAGAAAAATTGCTGGACCACGCATCACGCGAAAACTACTAAACGGATTTTAAGGAAACTTGACATAGAGATTGCTCATGTTAAGGGTCGGGACTTAGGAAAATTTATAACGTGGTTCTTACAAAACAGTCAGACAACTGTATATCTGTAAGGAAAATTCTAATTTTACAGACCTAGCTGAGTAATATCTTATCGGGAAAACAAATAATAAAAAAATGAATTATAAAAGATCGTCCTGCGTTGTCCTGAAGCTGAGCAATGTTCAAAACAATTATTCATAACATGGCCACAATTTTTCTTCCGTAGATAGATACTACCAGTAGTTATGCAGCTCTAACGGTTCATATGCTTTGCACTTCAATGCGCAGTCATCTCTTTCTAGCGCTTCCAAGTTGTTTCATTCGTGTTGCTTTGTTTTTGTCGACATTTGAGGTGGGTAAGAGTGAAATAACAGAACTTTGCATAAACCTTTTTTTTGTAGACTTTTTAGTAGGAATACAAATTTTTTTTGTTGTCTTTATTTTTGCTTTATACTGATTTCAGAAAGGTCCAAGGGAAGAAACATATTTATAAAAAAAAAACTGTTTGATGTAGTTCGATGAAAATACTGTTTGTCTTAAAAGTGGCAGGCGGTTGAAGCAAGGCTAGCACGGGGCAGCAAATCTAATACTAGCTTTTAATAAAAATTGCTTAGCTTCAATAAACTCAAATCTTTACTTTATCGATTACCCCCTTCGCACGCCCTTAGACTTTTTTCGGGTGAAGCCCTTGTGTGTGTCCCTTTTGACATATTCTCGTCTTTTCGTATGGCTGTCCCTATTTGTAGTAATTCTTACTCACTAACTTCAGCACTGATTTGCTGTAATTTACGAGTTTTCGATCAACCCTCTACTGAAGGCACAGTTTGAAAGCTTGCAACAAAAAATTGTCACATATAAAATGTCCGATTTCATCAGTTTCTTTACTCTTAATTACAATGTAGTGACAACTCAATTACACCAGATGCCGAGTTAAAAGCACCCACAACACAACACGCCATATGGACTTCGAAGACATCTACCTATAGATAGTTTCTTAAAATCTCATCCCCATCGTGTCTACAACCAACCCCAGTTGATGCGATCAGACAACTGTAAACTAATGACATTCCGGTTCATCCATTAAATTTTATGAGATTTCATATTTCAACCCCGTCCCGCAGCTCATTCGATTCGGACACCCTTGGGAGGATGTTTCAATTATTCCACAGGTCCTGGCTACAAATGATTTACAACATAAACATTCATCCCCCTACCAACACAACAGTGGGTTTCGTGCCGCAAAAGAGCAAAATTCACTTGTCGCAACATAATCGGCAATATTTTCCCGATTACATGACGCAAATCGCTACCCAAGCAACCCACATGTAGGTAGAGGGTGGCGGAGGGTGGTTCACTCTCTTTGGCATATGATTAACAGCCAGGACCAGGACTTACACTTGGCCCGAACTCTGATGCACTTAACAAATTACAGATGTGAAAAATTCATTTGGCATCCTTGGCGCTGGATGATTAATGGACTCACTCGACACTTGAGAGAGCTCGGCGGCGCGCACACTTCACTTCACAGGGGCTGATCCTTTGGTGTCTTTCGGTTGTGATGGCGGGGGTGTGCAGCATCCGTAACGGAAGAAATTGGATTGCTGCTGCACGCGACGCAGCGGGTGAATCGAATTACATTAAATCCTTGTTTAATCTATGGAGGGTTGGTGTATCCTGATGCGGTATCCTGTTGGGCTGTTTATGTTTGTTTTGTTTGTATTATTTTTTTTTCCTGTTGTCGCAAGAATCTTATTTAATTACACGAAAAGGGGTTGTGCACCGGGAACAATTAGATATTCTCAGGATGATTAAAATTATGTCGAATTACGTCATAGGCGACGAAGACAGATGCTGAAAGGGTGAAGCCGTTGGCGCTGAGATTCTCTCTCTCTCTCTAAATAATTCGAGAGGTGTGACTCGCATTCATCTTTTCGGTGGATATTTGGCCAAGACACCTCTCCTGTCATTGAAAACAAATTGCACCAATGTCAACACAAGTCCTAATTACTACTCAAACATGCTGCCTGCCCTATGTTACGCATCCTTGTGCGCAAAGGACATCATTTCCTCACCTATCACTCACTCATGTCAAATTTGATCTAATCATGTGTCACAGCCTGCGCTCGATGATGAACGAAATCCGATGCCGATTGGAAATTCTGATTTTATCCTTCGGCTGAAAAGTGTACAACCAAAACGGGATTTGTATGCATGCGCGCTGTCAACCGCCGAGGGGTCCTTAACACTAATGCACTTCACTTTAATTTCAACAGCCTCGAGAACCCTCATATGCACACAACAACTTGAAAGGGCTCTTGAAACAACAATACCAGCAGGATGCCATTGTTACATTCTTATTGTTGAAAGGATAACATAGCCAGGGGTAGCATTGTCCTTTTGTTATTGCTCTCTGCCGAACAAAACTTGATTACATGGATGATAGCAACACAATTATGTGCGCATAATAATGGAACGGAGGTCCTTATTCCTGTTGGCACAGCATCTAGTGTTTTGGCATTTCATACCAGATAGATCCTTACTCCTCTCGAATCGAAAGTGGAACATATGTCGGATGTCGGAGATGTGGAAGTTTGATTGCAGTCAAAGGAGGAAAAAAAAAAGGATTTGCCAGAGCCGATCGTTGCTGGATAAAGATGTGAAAGTGAAACTCGAACAAACGTTCTGCTGTATGGGTGTACATGTGCAGACATCTGGTAATTGGTGTGCGCATTAGGAATATCCACAAATGATCCTCGATTGTCGGGCCGTGAAAGGAGCGAATAAAAAGCGCTCATTTGAGCGTGTAAAATGAGATGAAACCGATCGTGCTACACGAGATCAGGCCGAGAACATGTGTGGATGCTGTTGTAGTTTGTAGAAACAAGGATATGCCCGAAGGAGTGGAGGGAAGTAACCAAATTTTAGATTTTGTGTAGGTATATGGAAGATTAATAAAAACTATCCACACCTTAGATCGGCAAGGGCTGCCTACCCGAATCTGTGGTTTCATATGTAGTAGTCCCATACAGCTGCTTTGCATTGCGACTTTTATTCAAAAACTAACGCCGCCATTGGTTGCAGTTGACGCTTATATAAATGAACTACAGATTGGGAGGTCTTGAGAGGTGCGAGCCGCTAGGACTATTGCTGGAGAGTTAGAAAGTGTTAAAATTAAAGCTTCTTGACTTGATTGAATCATAGAGGTCTTAAGCTGCATTGGAAACGAAATAAGACTTGGGAATGGTATCTCCTAAAAGGAACGCTTCCCACGTGTAGTGTATACATAAGTTGAGGGAAATAATTGGTATTAAATAGAGACTGTTGGGAAGTCTTCAGTGCCGGATTAAATGGCAGACTATACTACTTGATAATTATGTCGATGATCAACATATTGAAGCGCTACTGCGATTTGTTATATGCAAATCAATACATCAAATTTAAAATTATGATTTTTAAATCCCGAAGGAGTTCTCCTGAATATTTGATTTCAGATAAGAAACCAAAAGAGGTAGTTTAGCAATTTATATATTTATAGGTTCTCTTTTGTCACACAACCTTGACCTACGTTTACATGAGCGAAATGTTCTACTGCAAAGTTAAACAACCGTAAAAAATATAAATTGAACACTTTCAGAGGTTGCGATTTCTGAAAAATCCATTTAGTTAGCGATGGAGAAATTTTGAATCTATGACAAGGGGCCGAAAATTTCTTTCACAATTATAGAAATTTTCCCGCGAATTGAAAAATGCTTGCGCGAACTGTCAAACTTTATTCGCAAACCACACAATACGGTCGCACGAACGCAATGCGGTGGTTAAAATCTGCATTAGAAGCGACGCCTTCTGACAATAATTGATCAAATGAAAGACTTCGTGGAGAACCTTTGCCACGAACGACCTCAAATCCCTTCTTCTGAATTAAACAGAAATAAATTCAAAAGACTCACCTCAAGATCGTTTCTTCGGACAGGTTTATTGTAAATTTGCGTGCTGTAGTCAACCTGAGGTATGCTTATCACTTTTCCTCTAATTAATTGTGAACTTCCACTGTGACGATCGTTAATTTAAAAGAGATCCTAAATAATTTCCACTCATCATGCCAACTTTCAACAGAGTCAGTCGAGTCAGAGACCGACACACCATCACCAAGGTGAATCTCCTACCTTTATATACGTCTGCCCGGGTTGATCAATTTTTCCATCTCCAGCAGGATGGAGTTGGTTAGAGTGGCTGTGAAGCTGAAGTTGAAAATGCATACTCACTCACATGAGAGACACACCGGAGATTTAATTTATTTTAAATAAGTATCTGTTGACATGCGATTATTCTTCTCTATATACTCTCGGTGCCGTAACCGCTACTTAACGCAATTACTCTCTGTCAATTCAATGAAACGCAAGATCACTCAGTCCTGACGCCGCACCGCCGCAGGTAAGGTTAGGTATAGGCTGTTTGCTTGGCTAAGTCGGTTCGGTTGGTCGTTGGTGTATTTTTAACGTTGCGTCGTTTGTTCATTTTAAGGCTCATTGATTTCACTTAACACGTCTTAACTGGTGGTGCTGTTTGCTGTGTAATGCCGGGAATAATTTTATTGATGCAACGGTAGCCAAAGAAACTGACATTTGATGTTGTTAGGTGCGGATATGTTTAGGTTCTTGTGCGGGGTTTTAATGAGTGAAATTCGCAGAATAATAATTGTAAGCTTTGTTGCAGTTTAAAGCAGTTGCAATAAAAACGGATAATTAACAGAAGAGCCACAGACAAATTACCGGAGACAGGAGCATTAAAATAATATCGTTCAAAGACTGACAGGGGGTTCCTTTCTGTTAAGAATAAATAAATAAAACTGAAGTGGCAACACTTTTTACATTGTTCTGCTGGTCAGATTAGACTTTTTCGTACAAAATGTAGGCGTGGCAATGAACGACGTAACCTATAGTGTTGTTTTCGGAGTCTAAGGAAACATTTCGTAGTTTTCACGCCATTTGGTAACAGACTAGAATCCAGTTTTACGTATTATATTTTAAATGCATCGGTTAGAAAATATGCTTCGTTAATGAACTAGCTCGGAACGACGTTCGACGGTATTTTTCGGGGATTTTCTTCCGCTTTTCGGAGCATTTTTAGAGCGCTCTTCGAGCCATTTTTCGAGACATTTTTTGGGGCATTATTCGAGGGGGTATCCAAGGCGACCTTTGGGTGGGTTTTGAAACTTTCTTATAGCTTATCTTAAGGCGGTTATGGAACGTTTTTCTTATCCAAAGAACTTTTCTCTCCTCCCTTCAGTGGCGCGTATATTTTGACAATATTGAATCAGAAATGTTGAGCCATTTTGATTGGCTTCTAACTTCTATGCCAGATTCATTGAATTCATTGTCACATATACATGATCATGATAATGAATGTCCATGCCGAAATCCCTTGTTATTTTGGGACCGTTCAAGGAACCTCTTTGCGCAGCGTGTTTGATTCGCCTTTGCCAATATACCGAGTTAGGCCGTCGTCTTTTCCTCGATTTTGACAGCAAAGGAATATCTGCGGGGTCTGCAGTTAATTTAAGTCTTATCCCAAAATAAGAGATCGAGTCTAAATACGTCTCTTTCAATCATGTCTATATAAAAGATTCCAACGTGCAACCCTAAAACAGTTTCAAGCTTCAAAAAGTAGGCCTGCAATACTTCTTGCTAGAGCCTTTAACCCCAACCATTTACAAATAAAGCAACCAACCCATAATTTATTACGACTGCAATTGCCAAATTTATCTTGACCAAATTTACAACTTTTAACTGTGATTTTCGTCTGCGTGCGCTTTTGGTTACGTCTCCACCTTCCCACACACAACACAATTGCCTTGCCAAATCGAGAGCCAGTCTTCAAAGCCCCAAAGATAACTATTTCAATCGTCGCTATGCAAGTATGATACTTTTTCACCAAGTTGTGCAGATAAATTTTCCACTTAAAAGGAGAACCGTCGACAGCTGCCATAGAAACAAAAGTGCACACAAACACACACACAGTCAATCCACAAAAAGTCCAATGTAATCCATAAATTCTCGTACCTCCTTAGTCCTTAGCTCTTTATCTGGAGCTCAGCCAGTCCACAAGTGCACATAGGTATGGGAAGTCGGGAGTACCATAGAGGGAACTTCAAAACTCCTTCTGCCTTGCTGCATGGCGCGTTGGCTATATGGTACTTTGAAGGTAATCGATCGTTTGTGTGTGCAGTGTCATGCCGCCGCCGCCGCCGCCGCCGCCGCCACCGGGACAAAAACGGATGAAGAGACTATGCGGCAAACAAAGACAAAAAAAAACCATCGAGTCAGACGGCGCTTTTACTCTGAAGTCTTAAAGTCATGCGAACTTTATTTGTTGAACGGAGAGCGGCGACGCGGCAACAGTGATATGATGCTGGACGCTCTCAGCTCCCTTAATGGGATCGCCTGAATTAATCGAAGTGATATTTCGCTTGTCTTGAAATTCAATTTGGCCGATCGCTGGTAAGTTGGTTTTTCTTCGATTTATACGAGTATAAGTTACCCTTGTACACGGTTGCCGCCGTTGACGATGATTGTGTGTATCGCTTAGCTTTTGGCTTTCTTAGAAGCGGCTTTCGATATGGGGAGGGCATATTCAGATACAGTGGGCTCTAAAAGCAGTCGTCTCGAAATATTAATTTACTTAAGACAGTGATTGTGAGAAGCTTAGCTGAGGGTCCTATATGGACCTGTAGGGTTTTAAATTATTTACCTATTTTTTATAGGACATTATAGAGCCTAGGTAGATAAAGTTCAACTGCCTGTTAAAGTTATAGCTGTCTACTGTGAAGTTTGATGGTTATTTGAACAGTGTAGTTAAAGCAATGGGTCACGAAAAGACAATTTTCTGATTATCGTTGCCAACATAGAAGCTCATATGTATAAGCATTTTAATTTCGCAGCTTATTGTAGCCTGTTTTTAGGATCTTCTTAGTAAGATGTTAGATTGATGTCGTTAGATAACTAGTTCCCAATTCAAAAATATTTGCCTCCCTCTGCTAAATTTGAAGAAATAAATCAAAAAAGATTAATGACAAAAAAATCGAAAATCAAGGGAATTCTGAAAAATGTGTGTTTGAACCCGAATCAAGTTAAAACTGCCCACTTAATATGTATGAATTTCTCTGAAAATAAAGGTCTTATCGTGGAATAGCATTTAAATTTTACTGTGTCAAAATCGAATGATTTTTCAGCAACTATTTTAAGGTTTTTGGATGTCACTGATGGTACATTATACCACACTTTGGTTTCTCGCAAGCTTTGCAGTTTAAATGTGTCTTTTATTTCCGAAATCTGGCACAGCTAGTGCTTCTTAAAAGAAAACGTCAGATATACAACTAAAATTGAAAACTTTTGGTGCCCACTGTAAAGTGTTGAGGTCTCTCCAACTGGGATATATAACGACATGAGTTGTAGCAGGCTGAAAGGGGATAATAAAGCTACTCAGTTGGGTGCCTGCTGCTTGCATGTATAGCCAACTAAATAATAAACCTGTATTAGGAAAACTGTGATTCCTAACCTCGTGCGGCCTCGGTGCATTTCATGTTCGTACCTATAACCAAGTGAAATCTTCCCTGAATTACACTGTCAGATCTCAGATGAATAGCAGTGTCTCTCGCTGGACCAACCTTCAGCTAAAAGTTAATTGATTTTACTGCGCGAACCCAAATTCCGTCTACGGAATGCCAAAGCCTGCTAAATTCATCACCCAATCGCCAAGTGGTAGTGCATTTTTATTTTGGACACAAAGTCCTACAAATATCCTCTGAGGATGTGTCCATCATTTGGGCAGTCTGAATGATGGATGGATTCCTTTGTCGCGCAAATACTCTTGTGTTTGTCAAGAGCAAAAACCAAAAAGCAAAAAGGTGGATCCTTTCGGATGCAACGCGGCTGCTAAACGCAACACTTGAATGGTATTTTGGAATTTAAATTCGATTGAAGAGCGGGTTTTTTCATAGTGCCCATGTGTCAGAACAATTCGAATAAAGTCAACACACATGTCCTCCTTTCGGGTCTTTGGCAGGGGCGAACCGAAAGAATTTAGCAATTTCCAAAATGGATCAGCAATTTGGAAGAGAAAGAGAGGTGGTGGCTTTGTTCCTCAGGTGTTCATGGTCAGATTGTTGTATTCGCTTCACACATAATAAGACGATGCTTGACAGCAATTGTTGAAAAATTCAGGAGGCAAACTTGTGGAGTTGCGAATATTCCTTTCTATCCATCTTCCCAAAGCCTCACCATCTCGTCAAAAATAAAATGAAAAGCGTACAATTATCATTGACGATCACACTTCACGCCGCAACGCAACGAGAAGTCCACCACCTCTCGGTGAGAACGCGCAGCACTTGCACTGCAAATTGCGTGAATATTTGCCATCCTGGTAAATTCAATTTTATTACGAAATTCATTTCTATTTCTCTTCATTTGGCGCACTTAATGTCCTAGAACAAATGCGCAACGCAGGACAATTTATTGTCTTTCAAAACGAACAACGATGATTCCTGTGGGTTGTTTCGGAATCGTGGATGGTATGGGGTTTCTGTTTTATTTCGTTTTATGTCTCTCCTTCTCCCTGCTTGGATGGGTTGTTGTTTGTTTTCGATTCTTTTTAATGATGTAGTTTTATCCATGAAACACGGCCAGCGATACTTAAATATTGTTTATGCTTTTCAGGTTGTGTGTTTTTTGTTTTCGTTTTGTTTATTTTTTTTAACTGTTTAGTGAAATGTAAATATAGCGGCATGTGCTACGTTAGTAAGCAGGTGGAGTCTGAATTGAAGGCAACTAAAAACCATATTTAATGTTGGCACGTTGTATGTAAAACAAAGGAATCGATGCGTGAGTATCTAGTCCTTCTTTCAAGAGCATATAGCGAAAAATAGTAGCATTTAATCGGTTTGTAGTTCATATTATTACAGTTAATTTTGTTATAAGTTAACCAGTGTGAGAAAATAGCTCCATCGAAGTTACAATTTGAAGACGACACTTTTATTGATTGAATATTTAGGACATTTCTGCTTTTCCCTTGTCAAAAAGTAAATTGCTAAATGATAAATTTTCATTCATTAGTCATGTAGAAAGTAGTCAGTTATTCAAGTAGTCATTATTCATAAAGTTGCGTTGACATTTGCAATTGTGTAGGCTAGGACTTCCATAAGGGTAGGTATATGTCAAAACTTTAGAGTAAAAATCATATAGGTAGCTCAAAAAATATTCAAATGTCAACAAGCGATTTTGTCGAGTAATGACAGAAAACTTAATCAAAGGGAACATTATGCAAGTTGGTCTCGGATGTACAGAGTCGAATAGTGGAGGAGCTCTCGATATATTGTTGTTCGTCATCTTAAACTTATTAGTAGGGAAGAATACGGTTGGAAGAATCCAGTTCACTGTCGCTATAGCTTAACTCGGCAGCATTCTTTTGATTTTATAGGTTACCTAGCTTAGCCTACTACAATCAGCCACGTGTATAACTGTCGAACTTCCAAAGTAGGTATAAATTGTGTTTATCCGGGCATCAAACCCATAACTTCTCGCTCACTATAGTCCAAATCAATAATCATACCGAGCCATACTGAACGTCTGCATCGGCTACTAGAGTCTCAAGTTGAAGTTTGTTTATGACAAGTTGCAGTTCGTCCCGATATCCGGAACTGCTGCGTTGACAGAGTTTACATTCCTGTCAAAGTGTCGGCAAAAAAAAATGCTGATACCAATGGAAAAATGTACTTAAACATCATCTTCAATTAGCTGGAAACTGAACTGTTTGGTGGACTTGTTGCTTATGACTGCGGTCCAATCCAGGGTGTAAGTAAATAAGTTTTTCAAGATTTCAAGAAGTCCCTTAAAAAACAACACCTTTGAGACTAAACAACAGCATTGTCAGCATATTTTTTAAGCTTGCGCCTATGGTTATACAGGGGTTGAATTACCGCATCCGTGATCGAGTACTACGTGACTGAATTTGTTATTGTTTTGCCTGTAAAATCAACGAAATTCAATGACGTATTTCTCGCTCACGGGTGCGGTAATTCAACCCCTGATGTTTGTTTTATAACTACATTCGGACTCGGATAGGTCCCTTCCACTCGTCCCAAAAATAAGAAACTTACAAAAACAATTGGCTGCAGAAAGCTACAGCTTAAGAACCTAAATGGACCTGTGAGCTGGTAAATGCGTAGTCCACGTTGGCAACTTTCTGGCAGGCTATGCTGATGATGCTGCTGGTAAATTGCTTTTGGCGTTATTCACTTAAAACAAACAGGTACCTACCTACAAACAGAACGTATAATCAAAATAAAAGTCAAGGTATTTGCTAAAATAACCAGATTATAGCACATTATCAAAAATGTTTGCATACTTACAGGCTGAAATGAGGGAAAAGTCAATCTGAATTGGTTAATTGGCCATTTGTTTACTGAGTTAAATGTTATACAAAACAAACCTATTGATAGCTCTTCCGGATGCTCTTCCTACAGTTGTCACATCTTCACTTAGACCATCAGTCGGGTCCATATTGTGTCCCGATTCCCAACGTTACTATAGGTCAACTTTTGCTTGACTTTTCATCTGTTTTATCTACAATTTTCAAGTGGACCATAAAATTTACTAGAAGAAACGCAAACTAATTGCTTGCATAATTTTTGAGGACAGTCCCGGGTAATGGCAACTCGACTTTTTCGTAAGGCCATCTTATACATAAACCTTTGAGACTAAATTGTTATTCAAAATTCTTCGCCACATCATTTGCATCCAACAAACTCAAGATCCCACCAAAAAACTGTTCTTAACTTCCGCATTCCACGAAACAGACCAACCGGTCAACATTGTTGTCCCATGTCATCGCAAGACGCGCAATTATATTTCCAAAGCAACATCGAAAAGCAGTCGATGGCATCCCTATCAACATTTTATTACAATTTTTTGTTTTAACGATACCAATCGAATGTCTAAATGACTTACCAAACCACTGTGACAAACATTTATTTCATGACTGCACAGCACACCGTCTCCAATATTCTACATCCTTGTGGTGATGTCCCTTTCGTGTAGTGTAGATGGACATCAAACTCCAGTCCAGAGCGGGTAAACATTTGCATAATTCGATCATTATGCGCGATGGGAGCTCGTCGTCGATCGTCTCGTCTGTAATAATAGTTTCACCACCAGTGGTGCAACAAAGTTGTTTGTTTATCTAGGTTTCTATAAAATAGAGATGAACCCTGTCGGGAACCGTCTCGAGGTCATCAATCAATCTTTGATAGTGCATTCCTTTGACAACCATTAAACCAACATAATCGATCTTATTTTCTCCATCTCGCTGTATAGCCGCATTGCATCTTGATCTGGGAAACAGGTGCTGCATTCCTTGCGGGGCCACAAAGGTAATTTATCACCGAAACGAAGATATCCTTTTTGTGCGGTTCGTTCGGGAACCACATAATCTCATTAGCATCCATTAGGACTTAAGTATGTTGCATTTGTGTCCATTGTTCGCGGCTTAATTAAATCGATAACCATCCATCGGAGAGGGAGAGGAAATATTTTTTTATAATACCTTTGCCTTCTGTGGGATTGTTGATTTTTGAAATCCTTAACACCATGGGGCCCGAAAAATGAATTTACGAAGCGCCTGCGTGATGCAGGATGACATTGTGGGACATGATGTATGATGTTGTGAAAATGTTGATGAGCTGGAAAAATGGAATGGACAAACCCAACGGCGACAGAGTCGGCGCGGCGCGCAGCGTCACGCTGTCCATCAGTTTCAGTATCTGAGGTAATTTTTCTTTTTCGCTTCGGTTGGTTGTCTCTGGCCGGGCTTCGGAGTGGACAGATGTCATAATTGGATGACAGAAGACGTTTTGAAACGAACCACGTGAAGGGAATTAAGTTTTGGTTGATGTGGTTGGGGTAAGGGGCGCTATGGGTGTACCTTTTCTCACAAATGCATGCTAAGCGACGTAGCCTGCTAAGTTGAATCTTGAGCCGAATTTTGCTCAATTTCTATGGCCTTATTTATGCTGTATGATATAAGAAATGAATCAATTTTGTTTTGAAGCCCCAAGCTTTCCATAGAGGCTATTCAAGTAGATTTCTTTTTTGATGACATGATGCGAGACTCAAGTGTTTCAAGTCCCCTACTTAGTCAATGACAGCGTTATTCAGCTCGATCGGACTTTATTAAAATTTCCATTTATTTCAAGGCCCATATAGATCTATCAATAGTCCTTGGCTCAGGCGTCATCTTTTGGTATTTTAAACCTTGATTCTGTAAGACAGGCTTAAAGTTTATCGACTTCGGTAAAGAATATCCCTCTCTGAGGACAGCTCCTAGTGTCTTTGGATGTTTCTTGCGACTCTCCGTAAACCAGATTTAACATTTTCCTTTCCACCTAGTTTTGAATCATTTTCTAATTAAAGGCCCTTTACATGTCATGGCAAGGCTTTTGTTTCTTCGGGGATGACAAGTCTTACCTTATATTTTGAGTTAAAGCACATTAAACCTTTAGTTTCGAGTTGCATGACTTTGAAATTGTTTGTGGACTAAGGAAAGTCGAGTACGTCGGTGTATAGGCTTTTGATATTCACCTCTCAAATTGTTTGTCATCGAGGTTCGAGACCCGGCAAGGGAAGAGATGTATGGAGGTCTGTTTCGAACATCTCTCAATATTATTGAAAAGGATTCGGCTTAGCAAGAACCCGTAAAACTGCGTGCTTCAACTAGTCCACCTCTGAAACTGAGTTACTTATGGAGTTACGTAAATCTGTGGAAACTGGCGGGCGGCTATATCATCTGCCTTAACGTAGGGTTAAATTGGACATCTTTTCTTAAGCTTTAACTGTGACAATGTTTGTTCGTCTTCGTTATATTTTCGACACAGGCTGTCATGAGTTTTTTCCATAGTCGCTAAGGTGTGCCTTTGCGGACACAATGTCCGACATGAAATCCGGCTGCCATGTATATGATCTTTGATTTTTATGTAGACTTTCCAAAGGCTCTACTTGCTATTTTATTTATATGAAAGGCGGCATTGTGAGCTGGAACCTGGGAGCCACATTTAGTGAACTTAATTGGTGACGGTCACTGCTACTTCAGCTTAAAATACGCATCTACATTTTTTCATTTACTTTGCTGGCCCTAAATGGAAGTTTCAGTAGTCACTTCTTATACAATCCGGCGTCTGACCTGTTCATTTGTCCGTGAGTCTTTCACAGTCGAAAGTTTATTCTGTTTTCAATATTTGATCATTCTGCAAAGTTAACTTGAAGTTGCACTGAACAGCATTTTGTAATGGTGATAATAATAACTCAATAATAATGGCTTTTAGGAGTCACTATACAAAGTTCGTTGGTTTGTCCCCAATTTCGAGCTTATCAGATTCAATCAGTCAAGTTGAGCTAAACGCATCAACTACCACTGTCTTTGATGCCCGGTCCACAAACTTCAGACCCCCATCCATCTGCGATCTTGTGAATTTACCACTCCAACTCTAAAAGCAATAAATACACTCACACTCGTGACACACTTCCACAAAAAATAACTCGTTCAATAGCTAAATCTACCCTCCAAATCGGCTACGCCAAACAAAACATAACCCGTTCCAAGCGACAGGCACCTCCACATCGACCCCATAAAAGACAGGTTATCGCGATATACGGTTGGCATGTTTAAGACTTCCCTTTCCATCGATTCGCATCTATACAACAGTCGCAGTGTGCCTGTTAACAAGCTTCGCCCACATATCACGTCAGCCCTAAGTACTGGTTCAGGCATTAACATTTGTTAATTAAAAATTATCCCCAACCACATTATCCATTAAATATATATCGACTCACCGATGCATCCTTCGCGGCCCATTCTGTTGATCGCAACTCAACGAGATGTCCAGGTGTGTTATCGTACCCGCACCTTAATTGCCATTAAGAGCGCACTCCAAAAAAAAAAGCTCCACCAACTTCGGTCCGGCCTTAAGTCGAGCACATAAAATTGATTCACATGTGATGTGCTCCCCCATTAGTGCCGTGTAAATTGCCCGTTCGAGTGTTTTAAGGTGTACAGCCCACTAAAACAGCGACACCGATCGAGGGCCACAATGAACATGAATTTGCCATTTTGCCTGGACACTGGGGAGGACGAGACACTGGCCCGTCATCGTCGTCATCCATTTCCAATAACATATAGGTATATCGATCGTGTCGAGGTGCAATTGCTATTGCGCACCTACTTGCACTATGGTCGGTGACACGCAATGCTCCATCGTGCAGAACTGCGACTCGAACTCGCTATAGTCATCGTAAAACCTCTGGGTTGGCATAATTCAAGATAATGCAGCCGCTGCGGCGATGAATTGCGCAGGGATTATCGTTTCCGCACGTTTCTGCGTCGTCGCATCGGACAAACGGCGACGCGGTGCGAATGTACATGGATATTTTTATGATTTTTAACTTTTAAGTGTCCACTAATGGCACTTAGCCAGAGATAAGGCTGCGTTAAGTAGGTTGGCGAGGTAGAGAGTGATCACAAGCCGGTGATCCCATTAACTCTACAGTTTATGGCATGAAATGCATTAGGAAGGGTGACTAAGTGGGGATAAATAATTAGCCAAAGGGACACCAGTTGGGCAATAAAAGTTATTTATGCGAACCGATGAGGTGCGGGTCAGCGGTCAGTGAGTGCGCGCGAGTATTAAATTAAGTGGAATTGGCAGGAATTCGATTTTCGTCAAATTTTTGCTGAAAATATGGTCCAAGTCAGTTTAAGTCCTGTAGTCCTATGGAGTTTTTTAGATAGTTTTTTACACTGTACAGGGTGCCGTTCTCATATGGCCTAAAAATTGTGGGTTCCTTCAAATTGTTGCAAAAATAAAAACTTTTGCGAATCAATGATTGGGACAGTCTAAAGCTAGAAAGGAGAGGTAGCTTTTCCCCAAGTCGCAATAAAGCTATTCCTACATTAAATGTGTGAAATTCTTTTTTTTTCAAAACCTGTGTTCACGAAATAGTTTAAGGAAAATTTTACAAATAATAGAACTAATATCAAAAAATGAATTTATTGAAATACCTACCAATCAGGAAATATTTATTGTTGACCCAGCACATAAATCCAGAGACCTGGGGTTGAATTACCGCATCCGTGAGCGAGCAATACGTCACTGACAGTCGAAATGAGTATCTTTTGGAAACACACTACTTCGGTAATCATTAAAAAGCATCGGGTTCGCATTTTGTTCGCTTCGAGTTCCCGGAAGAAGAATTCGTTCGCCAGCGAGTTTATTTAAGAATCCCAGACGACACGCAGCGAATATTGGTGGAAAATTCCTGTCGACTCGACAGAACACACAAAAAAGAACAAAATGCGAACGTCTAGAAGAAGCTTATGCGAATCGAGTAATGAGGGTAGTTCTGGATTCTGGTGGTAAAGAAATATCTTTCACAACTTTATGTTCTGCTTTATTTATTTATTTAACTAATAAACATTAAAGTTACAATTAATCAAAAAATGTACTTATTTTAACATAATTTATTATATTTATATTACTTTCAGTATTTTTTTTTAATTAGATTCCACCACTTTTATCGACATATGAAGGGGGGTAAATTACGTAATGCAAAAAGAAGAAATTACTTTTGAATGCTTTCAATTCTTGAAATTCCAGATTCGTATTCCAAAACAGGTTGCACGAGAGGACAGTATAGAAGTTTGGTGATATTTCGATCCCTAAATTTCTTTGAAAAGCGTTTTATAAGTCCCAATCGGCCCCGTGCCTTACTGACAATAAAATCCAAATGGAGGTAAAGGTTGAGCTTCTTGTCAAAGATGACTCCAAAATCGTTTAAGTGTTCCTCACTTTTAAAGACTTTCTCATTGATGAAATAAATTGTTACAGTTCGATTTTGACATCTCCTATAGTATATGCATTTACATTTCGTCAGATCACGCTGCATATAGTTCTCCTTACACCATTTATGCATGTGATCAGTGTCATCCGCAAACAGTAAAATCTTTGGGTTTGTAACAAAATGACATAAATCGCTAATAATAACAATAACAGGAGTGGACCAAAGTGGCTATCTTGAGAGATTCCAGAATTGACAACGATATTTTTTAACAAGGAACAATTTAGTTTTATATTTTGAGTATACGATCAGTTAGATACGAAGCGATCATTATAACTATTACAGATCTTCAAAAGAAAGCCCAAATATTAAATCAATCATTCATTCATCTCGAATTCACTGTCATTTATTCAATTTGTTTTACCAAAATGCCATGATCGGCCATGAGGTCCATTCCCGGATGAATTAGTACGTCAACAAACAAATTTGTCGAATTTGGAAATCCACATGAGATCCAAGACCATCCAATCTACCCGAAAAAGTCTGGCGGCGTCACCGGTCCAACTTCTTTTGACAGCTTACGCCACATTGGAAATTCTGTGCGATTCCAGCGGATTGTCAACTCACTTGGAGGTGATGTGAACTGGCCACCGATATCGTGCTATTTGACCCGGTGAGACTTTTTCTGGTCGACTTTTCTGAAATCGCAGATCTATGCGAAAAAGCTGCAAACCACCGCCGCCCTTAAAGCCAACCAGCGGGAAAATTTGAACGACCTTATATTACTTTTAAATGAATAAAAAAAGATATAGGGACTTAAAAATATTATAGAAGATACAATGCACTACTCCTGGCAGATATGTCAGAAATATCCCTTCATAACTCAGTGGAAAGTGGAACTGTCTCAGCGAGTCCAACCCCAAGCGATCATCATTTATTACCGACCCACTTTGCGGCATGGATACTAAACACCACATCACACCTAATTAATTGCCTCAATTAACCCACATCGTCCATACCCTCGAACGATCATCTCTTGAGGCTGTCAATTCACGCAGAAACTCTTTTTATTGCATCTGCCATTTGGGAGATCGAATAAAGCAAAGCGACCATCAATAACCCGTCTCTGATGCAAGGACGACTAACAGTCTCATTAAGGCCTGAATGTAGGTACACATACAGAGCATGAGTACTGCTATTGCTACTCAGTTGAGCCTTTACCACATTACACCCAATACCCGGTCCGTGTTCAGCAAATGAGGCCTAACCACATCCACTTAGACTCGGAGACAAAGTTAACGCTTAAGTTAATCTGTCACTCAGTCCAACATTCGCTTGGAATTGGCACACGTGGCTACATACTGCAACACTGCGGATGCCCGGCATATGTAGGTAGAGTGCACAGCCTACGAAATTGTGTCCTCAAGGTAGCCCACGTCCAGCTACAGAACATAAATGAAACACCTGATGTTACCAACAAGGTCACGCCGCAACCAGAGTCATTAGTTACACGACCAACCTGCAGTTCTCTCCGGGATTATCCCACAGGAATGTTGAGACTGAAGAAAAAAAAGAACAAAAATGTCAACATAAGACAAAGAGATAATGAAACAGAGGGATACCTAGAGATGCAAACGGCGCCAGTCTCTGCACTGAGGAAGATAGCAAAAATCGACGACGAAACTCCTTGTTTCGCTATCTCCTCCGATAAGGACGATGTACGAGTAGATGAAGAACGAGAAGAGGTATCTTTCCACATCAGGCGAGTTGAATAGAACGAGGCAAATGACACAACGACGACGACGATAAGACGCATCATCATCGATTTAAGACCAATAAATAATTTTGATGGGACCTCATGGATCGTCGTCGTCGTATCTTTTTCCTCTTTTCGAAGATTTTTATCGGCAAAGATGCAGAATGTGAGCGCATAACGCTAGTCAAGGGGGGCGAATGTACCTCAACGAGCGTATCGATTACGTGTCTTCTTCTCCTTTTTTTTTTTGGTCGATCTTATAATGCAATGAATGTCGTTGATCCTTTTGTTTTGTTCTCTTCGTATTACCTTTCATTTCCATATAAAGGATTCCGGACCAGCCAGAACTACACACTTACACGCAACGACAAGGAATAAATAAAAATCGAATAAATTATCGAAAAAGGTTTCGATTACATCTTGGAAAGAGAGAGAGAGGCACGGTAGATGAGAATTTATCTGACGACAAATTACCGAATGCGACAGTTGGTACAGCGTACAGGTACAGGATGCATGTTGGCTGTTGTCATTTGTTGTTATCATCATTCAGGCGACAATGAGACGATAAACAATACGAGTTTGACAATTGCAATTGCCATCCATATACCGGGCAGATAAGAATGGAACAGGTGAATTGGACAAACCGGACGAAGTATTTCATCCTGCTGCTACGAGTAGATAAGATTTCTTATCTGCATCGGATGAGGTATTGAATATTGATAGCGAGTTGTATTGTCGATTTAGCTGGTCGTAAAAATAGCTAATTTCACATAAACAAGGGGATCGTCGAATGTCCAATTGGGATGAGGTTGTTATTCCAAGCAGGTTCGGTGGGTATTTTAGATCGCAAAGGGGGCAGAAGTTCAATGGAAGATACTCTAAAAGACCCTGAATCATGCAGAAGCATGACCAAAAGCGGATGAAAGCCTCTTAGGAGGTGTCTGTGACAAAGGTTCTTCTGGTGATGCCTATTCTGTCGAGTATGGATCGAAGTCTGAGATGTCTTTCTAGTGGTGTATTTTTCAAATTGGCAATAACTTTTCTTACCGAAAAAACAATTGATTGAACAGCTTAAAGGTAGTACCTATGTGCTCATTTTGGTTTGCCGTTTAGCTATAGACTGACATCCGATAGTTGGAAGGCTGCTGCTGCTCAAAAAACTAGTTTTTAATACAGTCTATTTCATTCCTTTAAGTTTTTTTCGCAACAAAAAGCGAAAACTCTAACTCTATACCAACATTCATAATGATTTGTTAAGCCATTGAGACGTGAAAAGGTAACAGACAGAGTGACTTTCGCATTTATAATATTAAATTATTGTACCTTTTTTCGCTCTTTTTTAAGTTTCAAATTATCTATCTTTTTTTCTGTTAAACTTACTTGCCATATTAATTTTACTCCTTTTAATAAATTCAAATAAATATGCTTAAAAATAAAAACTTTGATATGTGAAGCTGTTAAGTAAGTAATCAAACCATTATTTATTTTTAATTATTAAATTATTTTTAATCAGTCAAACTTTTGAATAGTTTTTCGGCCTAGGGTAAAGTTTTTATTATTTAATAGATAAACCGCTAAAAAGATATTTAAAATTAGTACGCATTTGGATGGTTTAGTTTATAAAAATTGTAAAGGGTGTCCCGCAGTTCACGCAAAATGTAATTTTGATAAAAAATACAGAGTTTTCATTTGAAAGCTTATATTTTTTAATTGATTCATAGAGTAGGTATATATATATGGAATATCATGTCGGATAAATGGCGGCCACGGCTTTGCTGGAAAGTACGTACTCTTTTATTGAAATTTTCTATGATCGTTTCGCATAAAAGTAGCTAAATTTCATTACAACACCTCCCAATCTCCTCTTTCAAGGTGTTGGTGACCCCCGACCATGGTTGTTTGCATAGACCTTTGGCTTAAAAAAAAAATGGAATGGCGTTAAATAGCAAGATCTGGATGGCCAATTCTGATTACATGCATAGGACTTGAATTGTTTTTTCTGGATTGATGGCATATGGCACCGTCTTGTTGAAACCACATGTTGGTCACATCCATTTTCGAAGAAGAATGATCCGATAGTGCTTCTAGCCCGAAATCTGCACCAAACAGTCACGCGTTGTGGATGCATTTGTTTCCTAACAATTACTCGTGGGTTTATTGAACCTTTCTGAACACCAAGTGCCACAATTTTGACGATTAACGAAGCCATCAAGATGAAAATAAGCTTCAACACTGCAGATGATTATGTTCGAAAAATTGCGGACTGGTAGCTGACAAACCTACAATACTTTTAAAATATCACTCAGCAATAAAAATGTGTTGTTCTTTCATACAGCGATCCATTTTTACTGACCCCGAACTGTCAGCTCCAATATTGGTTACTTTTTTTGAGTTGTCCTCATTGTACTATAAAATGGCGCAAAATTCAAATTATGAATTATGGGACACCCCTTTTAATAAGTCATACCATACATATAAATCAAATCAATTAGATTTTGTTGGTGACATTTGATTAGTATTGAAACTTGCAAGGTGGTTAGACCGATTTGTAAAAATATGTTAAGGAAGTATTATATTATTTTAATCTTTCAGAACATCCATTTGCAGTTAAGAAATATTTGTTCCGGGCTATCTGCCGTCTATAACTTTTTAGTTACATGTAACAAGTTGTGGCAAACAATGTACATATTTTTAGGTGTAAAAGACTACAAGAAAGAAGTTGGTTAAGGCTGGTATCTAAGTGTCTTCTTATCATGAGGCAGTTCTTACTTAATACGTCAAGCAGGTTATAAAGGTAAACTCACATTCTGTACTATCTACCTATATGACATGTTCCGCAAAAAAGAAGCAACAATTGAAACCATTTTACTACAATTTGAACGAAAATTGTAATACAATCAATAAAGTAATATAGTATACTATAGCCACAGCGCTCTAGTCTTTTTCCTTGTAATTTCATAAGATGTATAGCTGTCTTCACAGTTGGCTTCACGCTCAATGACAAAGAAGGGAAGGGCAGCAGGTGTCTTTTGAAGGAACTTAGTATCAGGCAGTCAGGTTTTGGACATTGGTTGATGTCGAAGGCAGTGAGACAGACATTCGACATTCTAATACAAGTACACCAACTTTCAATTGAGCTAAGAGCTTGATTCATATTTTCATTTAAAATTTGGTTAAACAATGAAGAACCACGAGCTTTTGGCACGCATTTAAAAAGTCAAAGAGCCTACCATCCCTTGACAGAAACCAAATATTCCATCATTGAAAACCTGGCTATAAAAGGCTAGGTATCTTTAAAAATTACTTTTGTTTCTGGGCAGCCCCACAAAAAAAACCCGCTTCTTCTGCATATGGGCACTGCTTTTTATAGCTTGCACGATCTATCAAATGTATTTCTGGTAGATTAATACCCCTACAAGATTTAAAAAGATTTCTTTAAAAATTACAAGGGAGAGAAAAAGACAAAGAAAACTAGAAGACTCTTTTGTATTCCTATACGATTGATGAAGAAGGGAGGTGCAAGTTCACTTCCTGACTGTCGAAAGCAGTGTATTTCCAAAATTAAAAGCAATATTTAGAGAACTGTCAAAATAGTCACCTCAAGCTGTTTAAGTTATCTATAATTCCACCCGAAGTGATTGTCATCAACTTGTTGTTCTCTCAAAAACTACAATGAACGCATGTATTTCTTACATACAAGTTGTACTAAGTGTCAAAATTTATCAGTCGCAAAAAATCACAAAGATCGACAGCTCGCTAGATGTAAAGTTGTAAAATTGAGGTCAACAAGTTACGCACTTCGTCAAGTTGGAAAAAAAATGCCCACGTCATCCTGTATAGCCTGCGAGACTGTATAAAAACTGATGATCACACATCTGCTATGAATATAAAAATGTAATAAACAGCCCTAATTGATTAAAAAAAATGCAAATACACTGCTGATGTGCTTGAGACTTCGCTAAACGCCTTGCAATAAATTCACCACACTTTGCTTGCACGTCTCCCTTCTGCAAGAACATCTCCCTATCTTCATTCCGATACACGCCCCATAAATACCTCCCATCATAAATGTCATCACTTCAATTTCGCTCGGTTGCCCCTTTTTTTTCCTATATATCGTCCCCAGTGCCCGTGTATACGTACGCTGATTGCATTTTAATTGTTACGTTCGTAACTGAAGGTACAGCGAAATTTAAATCAACAAGCTGTCCTGGTCCTCTATATACTCCTTGGAGAGTGGAATTCAATTTGTATCCACCCCGAAAATAGCTTCCAGGCGCGAATTGTGTGTAAAACACAACAATCAACGGACAGCTTGTGATGATGAACGATGCGACGATGTTGTAGGTCCTCGTCGTCGGCAGCACACAGATCGATCCTTCACTGCGAAGGCGATCGCGCACGCGCATCTCGCATCTCACAGATGTAGGTTAACACTATACGTGGACCTGTTGCAAGAGCATTCTGTCCGCCCATTGTTGGGCGAAAATTCACTTCATCTCCATAATTATTAAATACGCTTATTTGTTTTAATATTTTGTGCGCGTGCAGGCGAACAAAAACTCGGTACACACCAGGCCGTGTGGTTGAGGCCGAAGACCACCCCTTTAATGAGCGCCTAATTACAGTCCTTAAGCGGCACCCGATTTGGAGATGGCGCGCGAGTGCGCACAGAAAGGCGTTTGTACCTACATGTTGTGTTGGCCAATGCAGCATCCTTTTGAGCCGCATAGATGATGCTGGTACGATGTCGATGTGCATCGCTTGTGGCGGTTCAATCAGTTATCGAAGAAGACGACAATTAGGAGCGGGCTGCAAGGGAGATATGGGGATGTGGAGAAAAAACGCGACTCTTGCCTTGTTCGCTGTTCGAGAAGAAGGATGCTGCAAAGGAGGAAGAAGAAATTCAATTGAAAATGATACGTTCGGTTTGATTTATCGAAGTCCTAAGTGGAAGTGAGGAGGTTATTGGTTAAATGGCGCTGATTTAAGGTTTGTCTTAGCTTGAAGCGATATTAAACAGGCGACCAGAGCCTCAACAAATAAGGAAGATGGAGGGATGAAGAAAAAAACCAACTGCAAGCAAAACGACAACAAAAATTGAGGTCAATAAAACGATTTATTTACGAAAAAAATCAGTTTCTGGTTCTCTGCTTTTTGGGCATCTAGTAAGGCCCGATAGTGTTGAACACCAATTTTCGTGCTCGCTTTCCACTCTCCCGATTAAAATAAAATAAATAAATCGCGAATGAATCTGTGGATTCAACCCATATGATTAGGATATGAACTACAGGTTGTAGGTTACTTTCATTTGTTATTAAAATTAATCCACTTGACTTTGGGAATGTTATATATTAAATGTGAAACAACATTCACCTTTCATTCCCGCATATGCCGCTTAAAGGTGAGCCTTCTAGTGACTTCATTCTAATTTACATGTCATCATGACACTGAAGATTTTGTCGCAAAATCCAGGCATTGTTTTTTGTCAATATACATATTTATTGTTATGCTATGTGCGATGTTATGTACTTAACAAAATAGTTGTGCCTTTACTTTCTTTACTCTTCAAAGGCTTTCGAAAATATTGAAATTGACTCATTTAATGTCATACAATTTAATTTAAGCAGGTGCTTTAGTTAACAGGCGTGAGTACTTCAATGGTAGTCATTTAGATAGATTTTTGTGAACATTTTTTAATAAATGAAAACCTCTAAAAAATGTGTTGTAAGCTTCTTATTTTCTTTCAATTCTAAAAATAAGTCTACTCATATCATTGTGACCTTACCTTGGAGGGACCGAAGAACCTATGTATACCTATACTCGTAGGAGATTGGTAGGTCTCTAATAATAAATCATGTGGATTCAACAACTATCTAATTGTTTTTCGCGTATTTGTGCACATAAGCAAATTTCGGTCACAGTTTTGAGATGCAACCGGAAAGATGTAGCACACCCTTATGTGTCACAATGGTGAAAGTTTCCATACAAAAATGCCTATTGTGACCTACTAAATATTTAAGGTAAATAGTAAAAATGATTGTTAATAAGGCCCACTTTATATTTCTACACTTATGTCGGTAAGTATTTGAAGGGTAAGTCTCTCCTTTGCAAAATATCAATTTAAACATTGGCATCTTACTTACTTACTTACTTAAGGTGGCGCTACAGTCCGGGGTGGACCTGGGCCTCAACCAATACGCCTCTCCAGTTAGCGCGATCTTTTGCTAACTGCCTCCAGTTGCGCACTCCAAGTTGGTTGAGGTCCCCTTCCACTTGTGCGCGCCACCTAAGGCGAGGTCTTCCTCTACTGCGTTGCCCCTCCGGGTTGGAATCGAAGACTCTTCGGGCCGGAGCGTTGGTGTCCATTCGCTCTACATGTCCTAGCCATCTTAGACGACAGATGCGTATTTTTCTGACCAGGTCGGTGTCGTTGTACAGCTCGTAGAGTTCGCTGTTAAATCTTCTCCTCCAAAGCCCGTCAACGCAAACGGGACCAAAAATCACTCGAAGAATCTTGCGTTCGAAACGGCCAAGAAGATCTTCATCCGCCTTTGTTAGGGTCCATGCTTCTGCGCCATAGAGCAGGACTGGGATGATGAGGGTCTTATATAGAATCGACTTAGTGTTTCTTGACAAGGCCTTACTAGTCAATTGCCGTCTTAGACCAAAGAAACAGCGATTGGCAAGTGTAATTCTTCGTTTGATTTCTGCTGTGGTGTCATTATCAGAGTTTATAGCGGAGCCGAGGTAGACAAAGTCCCTAACTACCTCAAAATTATAGCTGTCTATCGTGACGTTCTGTCCGATTCGTCGATGTTGTGTGTCCCTTCTTGTTGACAGCATATATTTTGTCTTGCCCTCATTCACCACTAAACCCATTCTTGCCGCTTCCGTACTAATACTTGCAAACGCGCCAGTGACATTGGCATCACTTGTTTTAATATCGCACCGTATAACCCAGTCGACCGCAAAGAAGTATAAAACACATTTCGTCTGCAAAAAAAAATACTAATTTTTACGCTCCATCTAATGATTTGTTTACTATCAGCGATACTAATAATAATTTTTAGTGTCCAAGATCAATTTTTTGAAGTCAAAATGGCGAAATTTTACGTACTAAATTGCATATTGTGACCTAAAAAATATATAAGTTTTAAAATGATTATTAGTTAACCCCATGATAGTTTCCCGAATTCTAATACCACTTGGAAAACTTTTAGCAACCCCCAACTTACTTGACATTTAAAAATAACTATATTTCTAAAACTGGCATTTGTAAGACTCTCCTATTAACTCCTTGTTTTATGCGCCGCGAAATCGGCTCCATTCATCTGGAGCAATAAATTAAATTCTTAAATTGTTCCCAAGAATTAAAAGAACAAATAACAGTTCCTTTTATCGCTTTTAACAGTTTATTGTGTCATCTACATCTATAAGCTGTTTGTGTTCTAACCTAGGACATACAAAATAAAATAATTGTAATCTCTAGTTTTTTTTTTGTATAAATAAAACAAATTCACATTAATCTTAGCTATTTACAAAACAAATGAAATTAAGTTAAATAAATGGAATTGATGACAAGGAATCACTTCCTTCATATGAATAATATAAATAGATACTTAGTTGTTTTATAAATACGATGAGTTGAATAAGTTTAATTTAAGATTCCACTTTGCATTGCTCTTTCTACTGCAATATGTTATTCTTCATACTGCCATTGGTGCCATCTCTAAATAATTACTCTAAGTCTGCAAGAGGTCGACGTGAGGGTTGCTGTACAGAATAGCATATTCACAGTTTGAGTGTTAGTGTAGTTGTGCGTTGGTTGCTGTCTTTGATAAGCCTGTATTACCGTGGTCTGTGTCATTGCTCTCTGTGTTGTATCGTATCTACGATATAAGGTCTTCTTCGCAATATTTCGTTTGGAGGATATTTTCGCTGCCCGACAAAATTGGTGAGTTTCGCTTGGGGCACAATTTCAAATGCAAGTCCCTTTCCATCGACTCGATGAGGATGTAATCGATGTAGATCCGTGGCGAGGATATGATACGCCATGTCAGGGGGTTGAGTAGATTCGTTTGATATTCCCAGAAGACGGCGGCGTATGATGCGTTGTTGAAGTCTCGCCCGGGCACCATGGAGGTGTACTCTGCGCCGGGTGCAAAGTAACGCGGTTCGTTGGAGAATTTAATTTTATCAGTATAACGCTTGCGGTGGGAGTGCAGCCGCACTGATAGGGTGCCGATTTCACCGCCATGGAGGGTGCTCTCGTGCGAGTCTGACACTTTAATTGTGATCTTGTAGTGGACTCCTGGAAATATGTACGAGATTAGGTTTTGCAAAGGTGGGGTATTCGGTTGGAACTTACGACAAAAAGGTCTGCTGTCTCCTGTCATTAGGTACGTTGTCAGAGTTGAGTTCTCTCTGATTTGTTGATCCTTTATGAGTTGCCTGTAGTCGTGGTAACTGTGCAGACCCATGCGAAGGCAGTGCATTCCATTTTGGCCACATTTCGAGCATTTTCCCGCTTTGAAGCTCTGCAAAGAGATATAAGTGTGTTATTATGGGTGAGTCTTGTAAATGAGTGCTTGGGTACATAAAAATTGATTTGAAGAGTGAATGGACCCGCGAGCTGTGACGACTGATCGTAGGAACATTTCTGAGTACGAAAGCTTTTATACTTTCCTTTGAAATCTGTCAATCTACTTACACTACACCACCGTGTTTCATGCGGTCTTTAAAAGTACTGTGTTTTATTAGACTAACTGGAGAGCTTTTTTACGTTTTTTTTAAGACAAAAAGCTTTCGATATTAACTTAAGCTAAGTCAATTCCATCTATAACTACTTGAGCACTCGACGTGTCGCCGTCACACATTGAAAAATTCATGTTCGAAAGCTTTTTTTATTTTCGAAGTGTCTGGTAATTCAAACAAACAGATGCATGTACATCTCGTACCTCTTGCCGAGTTAGGGGAGAACTTCTCGTTCGCATCGAATTATCACACTTCGAAAGCTTTTATTAATTTTTAATATTCGAATGCACTTTCCGTCTCTGAACTTAGCGTTATTTCAATACAGAAAAAATAATTATTTCCTTTCACAAACGGAAGGCCATTCCAAGTAGTATGGAAAAATATCAAACTTCGAAAAAAAGCTTTCTAAATCGGTTTGCAACATACCAAACTGGAGTGGTATGTAATATATTTATGCAGAAAATAAATTATTCAGTTTCTGTAGTTTTTTGTTGAATTTCGAAAAAATTTCGGTATTCGAAATTTGCATATTTTACTGCAAAATCTACGCTTTTCAATAAGTAGTCATGTTGCATAACGATCACCAAACGTCTCAATAATAAGCAAACTTCGAAATCAAAAGATTTTTCGAACATTTTCAAAAATGGGCGGTATTTGTATTTCCCCACTGTCTACACATCAATGCTAAGAAACATTGGTTTCGAAATTTCTTGGTTTTTACTATACATTCTAAAATGTAAAAAATAAATTCCAAACCCAATAACTCACCTCAAAAGAATCACACGTGATGCCCGTAAAATGGCACTTTGTCCGAATGCTCTCCGTAAAGAACTGGTAGCTGCGAATATGATTGCATCCAAGGAACTCTTGCATATTTATAAAGAACGACTTCTCCTTATTGTTGATATACTGATGGAAACCCTGGCCACAGCCGGGATTGTCAAATCCTCCATTGGGAAAGAAGTCCACATGACCGATGCTCTTGTAAATACCCAAACCACCCTTCATCAGTGGATTGGCATCGGTGTGGATCACATCGACATATGTCGCGTCTGTCGTATCCAAGCGGACAATTGGATCCGTTTCTGAGAACAACGGAGCCGCTGGATCCATACCCGTAATTCGGGCGAGTTTCAGACCAAAATCTCTCTGTAAATGGTAGCCGGCATAGCCGGACAAATGCGCTCCCAGCGAGTGACCAATGAAATGCACCTTGTCCAAGTTGGGCATCTGCAATTCTTCCTATAAAACGAACCAAGTAAAATATTCCATGAGATCGTGCCGCACGACAAAAACTTCTCAGAAACTTACATAAAGCATATGGATCACGTGTGCGGCTATATTTCCCACCAGTCTTATATTAGCTACCGCTTGGACATAGGGCGGAATGGAACCGCCACCCCAGTCAATTAGAATAACGGCTGCAGTGCCATCTGGTTCTCCCGACAGGAGCGCTTTTCCCAGCTCCATCATCTGCAAGTGGAGGAAATATTCAACATCCGCAATCAAGGTGTGTTAATCTAAGACTTACCCACGGCATATCTCCGCGTTCCAGGTACCCATGGGCTATCACGAACAGCTTGCCGTATGGATTGATGCCCATATTCCGCACCGACTCCGGATCATTCAAGTCTATAAACAGCGGATACTCGAAGCTTCGACTTGTGTATAGGGTGAAGTGAGGCTGAATTTCGGACGGCTTCTGTGGATGTACGTTGATTTGGCGGGTATTCGTTGTCCATGGGCCATTCAGCGGAAAACAGCCATAAACGCCGTAGCATTTGACTTCGTTTAGGTCTGTAAAGAGAGACGAGCAACGGGTGAGTCTAAGTATATTGGCGCCGAGCAAACATCGAGATAAAGGTTAGGTAAATATTTTTTTCTTGAAATTATGGGCACGACCCTGATAAGGCAGTTTACATTTCAGATTGACTGGTAAATAGTAGCTGCGAGTGATTTTGTGAAATGCAAACACGTTTTTGTTCTAGATCGATTTGCAAATTGAATTTCAAAAGAAAGGAGGTTGGCCGGTGGCTGCTATATCTACATTGAGAACTAAAAACGAAAACCAACTGAGAGTGGAACAGAAGAAGGTTACTTCTTGGCTTGGGTGAGGAAATATAGCTACCGACTTTGACCTTTGAGATTAGACGCCTTGGAAAATGAGAAGAAACGTTGCGGTTGATGGAAAATTGGTGTTTAAGACGATAGATGAGGAAATGATTCTTGCTTTCAGTCAAACTGTTGTGCTCTTGATTTCGCTTTGGTATAGGCAAGGCATATCCCGCGATCACGTTTTGAGTATCTATTGTGAGTGCAGAAGGTAACGTTTGCACAATGTTACATTTTTTGTAAGTTAAGTGCCCTTAATACGCTTTTTAATTACCGTCATTGATACATCTTGTGTGCCCGGAACGGATAGTTACAATTTTGGAAACGCTCTGCATTTTTCTAATGACCACCACCATCACTGGTACATCGGCGACGTTTGTTTTGACCTTGTTAAAGGGAGCTCGTAAATGTTCTTGTCTACCCAGAGTGTAAAGTTTTCAACACGTTACAGTTTTGGTAACGCTACGCGAAAGCCCACCGCGGCTATGTGACGCTGAAGTTTGCTTATTAATTTCCAAGTAGTCCGTCGAATTACACTCATAAAAGCCTATCAAGGGTGAACATAACGCTTCCTCTTTTTCGCATGACCTTGCATAGAAGTTCTGTCAATATTATTGGATTGAAGTCACGCAAAGATCCGTCTTGAAGAGCCTTCGATTCCAACCCCGGAGCGACGCGCACATGTAAAAGGGGACCCCAACCAACTTGCAGTGCGCAACTGCAGGCAGTAAGCCAAAGATCGCTTCAAATAGAGAGGCGTTTTCGTGTAGGTCCACCTAGGCAAGTTGGTAAGTAAAGTCACACATTGCGGATTCATATCAACTAAATAAATCCAAATAAATTACCGAAAGCTTGGTTAATACAAAATTTCTTAAGCTCGACTTTCGATGAAAAAAAATATGTATCGCATGCAGTTGCGATCGATAAGTTTCAACATATTCTGCAGCTCTCAAGAGAGAGTCAAGTAAAAGAGTCTACCCGTCGTCAGCGGGTGATTTTGAAATATCTCGTTGATAGTGTTGTATAGAGTACCAAATCGTGATCAATCTTCTTCAAAATTGATCTAGTATTGCACCATAAATAAAGTTGATTCCGTACTGGCATACGAGTAGATACTACCAGTCTGATGCGATGAAAGGTGCGTACACCGAACGCTGCTCTGGATGATGCAAACAGACTAGCAGTGTGGAAGACTATATCGGAGCCAGGTATCAGGCTCAGCAAGTTTAGTGGCAATTCAGCGAGGTTGACAGCTGCATGTGGCTTACACATGCGAAAGCCACTCTAATGTTTCAAAGACCTGCATTTGCAGACTTCTCTGAAGGCGAAAAATAAATCTCAGTTGCGCCAAAAGAAATACCCTAAAAAGTAATTTCCGATTCGCATTAAAAAAAATCACAAGCATGACCTCTAAACTCGAATTGGACTTCATACCCATCTTCGTTTATCAACTCAGCTTGAACTCAAATCACAAGTCATGCTAATGAGCTTCTCCTATCTAATCAAAGAAACCCATTCTTCGCCATATAATTTCCCATAAATCGGGATCAAGGCTCGCCCCTTCTAGTACATCGCATCGTTCGGATAAATTTGCTAAAAATACCACAATTCTCGCACTCAAACTATTTTCAGTTATCAATCAGTTCTGTCTTGTCCTGATAGCACGCGGGCAATCGCTGCTGCCCGCCATACGCTGTATAGTTGATAAGTGTTTGCAAAAAAGGAGTTCAACCATGGCTGACCCTACGTGCGATAGTATGCGGTTGAGAACATTCTTTCTGGCACAATTTTAATTTATTTGTTTAATTGTGCAAGCAAGTGATACTCGTGAGTCGATTTTCATCCAGAGTGTAATTGAGCTAATTACCATTGGACTTGGTGCAGTCGACTGAAACCGATACCAAGGTGCGGATATGTTGTGCGCATCCTGAGGTATAGTCTCTCGCTCTATCTATGTGACAAAGAAGAGATGCGCAAAGTCACCTTGGGCGCATTCGTGATTTTTGGACAATTTACCGCCTCGTTGGACCTAATGACAGCGTTAAAGATTTTCCATAATCGTATACCGCGACTAATCAGAGCATAATAAAAAGAAACCGGTGTCCGAGTGTGGCAATTTTTTGTGTGACCGAAATTGGGTCATTCTTCGAGTAGCTATAGATACGACTGGTATCTGGTATTGATCGGAGATCATAGACAGGCAATTTATCGATATATGAGTGCTGTGTGAATATGGACAGAAAAAGAGAATATAAAGCGGAAATTACTAAACTTCTTGCTGCCTTGGCGCTGAGATACACTACACACATCTATTGGACTTTGGCGGAATGGCAGATAGTAGTGCAATCGATTCGATTTTCAACTTGAGATGAGGTAGATTGGATCTGCAACTTGCATCAGTTGTCATTTTGGTCAGCTTCTTTCGAATTCAGGGTGAATTCAATAACAAGTTAGAATCGATATCCCTCGAGTAGTAATAGTAGCCACTTTAAGCCCTGTACGTATGGTGATATTCCTACTCAAGGTGGTAGCAATTATGAAGGTTTTGACATGGGCATTGACTATACCCTTCAAAACCATTTACGATGACATTTGGAGAATGATGGAATGCCACTTTTATCCCATGGTCAGGAAAAGAAAACGGGTTCGGTTGAGTATTTCATAAGTCGTAGGTAGCCTCACTTTTAATAGTTGCAGAAACTTTTCAGGTTTTAAACGAGCCGTTTTCGTTGGCTGTATTCTGTGAATATAAAAGCACAAAAATCTTCCACAAGGTGAGTGCCTTACACATACATGATGCACCAACAAATCTTTGATTAGTTGGCAGATAAAAATTACAACTATTTGTTATGATAGATTTCGGGTTATAGAACATTTTCTATAGATTTTAGGTTATAAGGAAATTTCGAAGCGTTGCCTAGAATGCAATCTCTCTGGAGTCATGACAGATTTTCATTCGACAAAAAGGTATCTAGCAACAAATATCTCAAATCATAAAAGCAGCGGCTTTAGAAATATTCGAAGCGTTGCCAAAAATGTAACTTTTTGAAAATATTAATTTGAACACACAATGGCTTTTCATAAAATTTTGAATGCATTTTTACGATGCACACAAAAAGAATAATTGACCGAACACCGCCGGAGTATTACATTGAAGATCATAGGGACATTTCGAAGCATTACTTAGAATGTAACGTTTTCAGAAATATTCTCACCCGACTTACATGATCTATTTGTTAACGATTTTTAAAGGTGCACACAAAGGGTGTAATCGGTATTCATATGAAGTATTAGAAGCTTTACGAAACATGAAATGTTTTTAAAAATCGTCGCTCCCAACTCATAACAGCTCGACGGTACACATAAAAAGGACTATAACCAGCTAAACTATTGATAGCTCTTTCCAAGAGAAAAATTTGAAGCGTCACGAAAAATATGATGTTTTGAAAATTGTTTACCCTGGACGTGGAAAGATGAGGGCAATTTGACAGTTCTTAAAAAGAAAATGAATGATCAAACTTCAGTCGCACATATCTACGTTGGACATAAGGAAAACTCGCAGCGTTACCAAAGATGTAACGTGTTGGAAACTCAGAGTAGACAAGAGCACTCTTCGATGACATACAAAAAACGGACTAACAAACAAACCTCGTTGATGACGATAGTAGAAGTCATAATAAAAATTCAAAGCACTACTAAAAATGTCATGTTTTAGAAAACGCTCCCTTTTGGCGCATACGAGCGATTCCTATAAGAAAACTTTTGGCGGTACAAACGAGGAATTCAGCGCGCAAATAATGTCGTTGTTCGGCAGTGTTGTTCAAACGAAAAATTCAAAACGTTACGAAAGAAGTAATGCTCTAGAAACAATAGCAGTTTTTTTTAAAACATTTAAAAGGTAGTTACAAATTTAACATTTTTCCAAATAGAACCAAAAATCAGTGTAGCATGGAGTATCAAAAGACTCGAAGTCGATCAAACATCTGACCACGAGTCAGCTGATCGTGAGCAATGTCTTTAAGCGACACAAACAAAAAATTAACAGCGGTCAATTGTCACTTTTCCCGAGTTCATTGCGCTCCCAAATTACCACCAAATTACCGCAAATATTTCTGTGAAACGACCGCCTTGAGCGCACTAATTTAATGCACAACAAAAAAGTTCTCCAGCCCCAATTGGAGTCAACTTCTGACGCCCATTTAAAAAAGCAAAACGAAAAACCTTTCCATAAACTGTCTAAAGAAAAGTAAAAGTAAAACCTATTCAAGTCGACTGTGCACTGAAAGTAAAAGCAGGTACATCACCTTGTCTAGGGTAAATTTGCCCTACTTCCCACAGACCATAACCGGTCCCATTAGCAAAACATTCCATCATTTACGTAGCACAACACCTTCGACTCGCAAGCAACAATTTCACTTACCACTTTTGGTTGCTGGTGGAAAATCGTAGAGCGTGTTGACAGCTCTGCTCGACTGATTGGCCAGATATAGCATGGTCTGTAGCATCAGACCACCCGTTGAGTTAGCGATGTACATGATTGTTGTTAATTATTCGCACTAAACACCTAAACACCACCCGCGTCTGTTTTTTTATTTAAATTTTATATTAATGGCTAAGAATAATTTTTCTTTGCCACTGCACTTTGCACTAGCACAACAACGACGCGACTAGCACTCTTGTGAAGCGCTCCTTACGACCGTCAATTGATTGGAATTAGCAGGCACCCACTCTCATGCAAATGGCTTAATTATAAGAGTCCGTAATTAAATTCGCAATATTATCGTACGTGAAGCTGTTTGTTTTATTTATTTGGAAGCGAGACCGTCTTCTCTTGGTGTACCGACACGGCTCAGAATCTGCACTTAACTGATCGTGTTCGCTGCGGTTGCCGCGGATTTATGGGTTTGAAGTTTGATGGATCGATCGTCATCTCGATCTCGGTTTCAGCTCGATTCTCTGTATGGCCTGCTACGTCAGAAGAGAGATGTAGACGCACATGGAAAGCTTGTGTGCTGGGTAACGTCAAAGAGCACTGCTGCTGTGCCTATACCTCTGAGTAATGTTCCATTATTCATGATTTCTTCTCCGGAGCGATGCGCGATGCTTAAGCAGGCGGATCGTCATTGTCGTTTTCTTTCTATACGACGATAGGGATAGAGCGTGTATCAAACTGTAGTTGCCGCTTTGGATGCGATAAGAATTGCGATCCATGGGCGACTTCTTATCGCACTCTGTATGCCAGAGTAGCTGACACGATGCCAATCGCAAACCTTTCCCTCGTCCCGCTGTCTTGGTTTCGGCTGTTGGGTGTTGAGTGTGAATTGCGGCGAGGATTTTTGCGCTGGGTTCAAAGTCAAATACCCGTTGGAGAGCTGTCTGAGATGCTGGAATCACTGAGAGCCAAAATATTAGCTGGCGAGCAGGGAGCTAGGGGGGCGGGGCAGTGGCATATTTTCATCTGAAGGACTAACCTTGCTCGACCCATTTCGTTTGGATTATACAGCCGATTGACGTCAATTGCCAAAGTCCACGCAATGCCGATAATTATATAAAAAAATCTGTAGACAAATCATTAATGTAAGTATATGTGTGAGGAGAAATAGGGGAGAAGCGGGTTCAGTTGGATAAATGTCATTTGTGAACGTAAATACTTGAATTTTATTTTTTCATGTCTTTTA
Organism: Cheilosia pagana; assembly: GCA_936431705.1. Classification (NCBI taxonomy): domain Eukaryota; kingdom Metazoa; phylum Arthropoda; class Insecta; order Diptera; family Syrphidae; genus Cheilosia; species Cheilosia pagana. Next base: position 39,674,508 of record OW386168.1, read on the forward strand.
ACGGGGAGAATACTTTCCTTTTACATATAAAGTAGCTGTACCCACCCGGCTTTGCCGGTCCTTTTCATATTAAGTCCACAATTGTTTTTTTAAACACTGCCACATAGTATAGAGTGCCGTTTATAAAATTTCAAGGCTAAAACTGTCATAAATGTCCATCTATAGTTTTTTTTTTAAATAATTTTGTTGTATAGGAAGTGGCACGCTAATTTATCTGAGTATGACCTTAAAAAAGAAATCCATTTATGTAAAGCAATCTTACTACAGCGCAGTGAAGTGTATTTATTAATTTGAAACTTTTTCATAACGCAATCAAGTTCAAGGTGATCCGTTCTTAGAGTTCTTGTTCGCACTTTGTTTTCATGTGGTTACAGTTTTATGGAAAACAGCGCCTCCTATCTGGTTCAAAACCATCGTATCTTTCAAGTTGGAAACAAATCGGTTGAGAGATTTCGAAGATTAACCAACGAACATTAAATTATTCATTTCGGCGACCGGCGACTGTGAATACTTACACACGACCACAAGCACGAACAAATCTGATGGCAAAGACAGTCACTTCTGCATGAGTAGGAGCAGTTGATTTGGCTGTGAGCTGCGCTGATGGAAAATTTTGAGCAGATTTAATGATAATTTGGGCATTTATCTGCATTAAAACTACACAGAGAGATGATTTATAGCTTAAAGGATCGAGAATGAAAAGTATGTTTACCCATTTTTTTTGTCTTAAATCTAAACATCTTCTTATGGAAGTTTCCTTAACTTAAAGTAGAGAATCCCTCAACACTATTGATCCATCCGGCATAACCCTGTTGTACACTTTCACACTACTTCTATAAGAAAATTACACTTGTAATCTATTACCTTGCCACAGACGACCTCTATGCAAAGTTAACTAATCAACAAACTTACAAACAAAATTGTTTACATCATGATTCTGCATAATTTTATTTACAAAATGTTCTCAACAAATATTTCTTTTATGGCTATAAATAGACACTAATAATTAATCGAAAATATTTGTTACATTTAATACAAGTTCCGTCTTCCAGTACACACGAAGCTTTTCCGGGTGTTGAACTTCAATGATTTGCCTCAAAAATATTTTACATATATCAGCAGCGATAAGACTAAAAAACGACGGTATTTTTAGTTATTTCAACAAAAAGTGATTAGTAATTTTCCACAGACGAGTTTTGAAGTTAAATTATTATTCAGACCTGTATTTTAGGGGCTCTCTTAAATCGATTTAGAAAACTGAACTCAATCAAGTCCTATGTGATTTTTTCAGAGCTTCAGGTTCTTAGAGCAAATAGCGCAATGCGATTAAGTGCAATTTTTCAGACCAGTTTATTTTCAGACTCAATTTATGGACTCCTCCCTAACTGCAACTTAGAATCTTCAAATGTAGGGAAAGATAAGAGCTCTAAACATTTAAACTCCCACTCTGTAAATTGGAATTTCATCCTGTCAAAGAGTAATTTGCGGCAAAATAGAAGATGCTTTTAAGGCACCAAGGCAAGGAAATATTGCCTCACAAATACCACCATGACAAGCTGCTTATACAATATCGAACGTCTCTTGGGCGACTATTAGCTACCAGGCAACTCAAATGTTGCCATCCACATGTACCGAAATAGATCAAATGCGCTGATACCCAAAGCCTGCCTACATGGTTTAAGCTCCAAGTCAAATAAATATCACCTTAAGACACTCCTCAAAAGCAGTTGTCTAAATCTGTTTGAAATTCCCATAAAATAGAAAGAAGTAAAAATAGATTCCATACTGGACACTGCACGAATAAATTGTGTCAGGTGGCCTCGAACAAGGCCTTCTCTGACTAAGCTGTTGGCGATGGAGCTGTTACCTTTTAACGAAATGCCCAATATCTTAAGGCAGTTCCTACAAATTTCTTTCAACAAGCTTACAGTCGTTGCGGACACCTATAAATGGCACAAGTTTCGCTTTTTTAAAGAACCTTAATTTGTGGGTCTTAATTTAGACATCAAGTTGAGTTTGAAGTGTAACTTAAAAGAAAGGTGCCTACGATATTTTATTACTCATTGGCTATGGGTCATACTCCAACAGCTAATACTTAAATGGTTGCTTGGTGATCTGATGGCAAGGTAACTCATCATGGTCTATGTGTGTCTGCCAATCACTTCAGTGTAGTCTACCATTTTGCATCGCGTAACTAGCTACAAAGTTGAAAGCTTTCCGAGATGTATGGCAATCTACCATGGAATAAACGCTTAAAAACCCTAGATCCTCGATTCCTCAGTAATTGAAAGGAAAATTAATGAACGGCAATCTGCTAATGCTTCTTTCCGTACCGCGAACTTTTTTTCCTGAACCAAATCCTGCCATTTACAAGTTACAAACAATTCCACTAGTAAGTCTTCTATAAGCTTAAAAAAAATAAAAAATACCTATAAGCCTCGGTAACTGTGTCGTATACGTAACAAAAATATTCAAATTGCATATCGGAAACTTACTTGATTCAAATTTTAAGCGTGGTAGGAATTTCTGACTGACTTTAAATACACATTGAAAAAGACTGACTATTCTACTCTAGATTCCGATTCCAAATCCTTTACATACATGACTTAAAATTGTGTGCAATGCCCGCTACCATACCATTTTCATTGTAAGAATCCCCAACAACCACGCCCACTTTTGAAGTACTATCCACGCAGTTAATAACATTCAGAGCTCCATTTTGTCAACAGCAATCTCAACCCAAATACCCCCTAGACTCAGTCTAGTCAACGGTAAACAAGAAAGTGTTTTTTTCAAAATAATTCTAGTATATACTGGCGTCTATCATCGAATTAAAAATAAATAAAAATCAATCCGGGAACAAAGTTCAATAACCATAATCTGAGTGCTCCTGCATTGGCAGTCCTCTTCGATTGCACAAGATACATATACGCGCACAATTCAATAACCATCACAATGTTGTTGTTTTCGCTTCCTTGTACTCGAATAAAAATAATTCTTCTCAAATCGAATGCAAAATATTAAAACACATTCCGACGCGACGTCTCGATCGCTGATAAAACTGCGTTATCTCATGCGCTGCGGAAAAGAGTCAAATTGACAGGCGAATAATATTTATGCATATTTTTCAGCAACACTAAGGGATAATAATAATGAACTTGCTTAAAATAAAAATAAAAAATGCACGCTAGTGACGCAGGCGTGAAGAGGTTAGGATTTGTTTTTGTTTTGATAAACATCTCCTGAAACTACGTAGTGAGAGGCTTGTCAAAACACATGCTAGGGTTGTTACCTAAGCCACAGCGGAAACTGGTCGATTGGGTTATCAAAGTGCCCAACGAACTTGGCAACATCAAGGGAATGGGAGATGCGATAATTTAATCAGTCGGTTATAGTTGCTGGGGGTTTTAATGTCTCATTGTGTACTGGCTTAAGTTTTAAGCGGCATTTTCCAGTTTATTGCAGCTAAAAGTGGTATGAACATCGACTTTACTTACGATATGACTTCGTCTTGTGTTAGATGTACTAACAGTCCTTAGTTGTTTTAGGTTCCTTGGGAGTTACATAAACAAACTGGGGGCCTACTTTCAAAGAGAAATGTTCTATTTGAAAGTAGAATCGGAACAACTTTCGAATAGAATCGAAAGTAGAATCAAATTACATAGTAGGCCCTCTGGTATGGCTTCTGCGAACTTCAAATGAAGAAGTCTTAAAAGCGAGAATATTTTAATCCGAATTGCGGGTCTACTCCTGTGTCTGATGGAAAGAGCATTCTAGTTCTTTAACTTGCAACAAAACGTATGCCCTCAAATCGCTTGACCAAATCAAACCAAAGTTATAGCAAACCTCCCCATCTTCCAAGAATTCACAACTCAAACTAATTAGTACGTAAAAATCATATATGTACGTAACGTACAAAATACGGTTAGCCCATACATCAGTGACGATTTGCCGGCCAAACCTATTCATGGATTCGCTTCCATATTTAGTAGCATGACTAAGTTCGTTCTATTCATCACAATCAAAGCGTTGCTCACTTTGCGAATAAACCAAAGTACTAACCGACGTCATCGGGTTATTGCACTTTGTACAGTGCCTGACATGCTACAACTTCTGATCGCTTCAAATGAGCAACTCATACCCTAGACGTGCTGGAGTCTGATGTGTAAAGTACTTTTGCTCTATAGATTTTACGTAAGCAGTTATTGGTTAACCGATCAGATGAGATCGAGGTTTTCCACACACGGCTAACAAAGTAACAAGTTACTAAGAACTTTGTTGGCACGAGCGCGCAGTTGGATTTTCCTAAGCGAACCAATTTTAGAAGCGAACGATGAATAATTTATAGATACACGGAGAATACAAGTTCTTAGGTTTTTTTAGTGGATAAATGTTTTCCCAGAAATTTGTGAAAACAATACGATTTGTTGAAACGTCGTCTGTACAGACAGGAGGTGTCATTCAGTTCATGGAATTCCTTGGAATCGACTGAAGCCGCAGACGAGTTTTGTGCTGAACAGGTGGAATATATCTTAAATTGAGTGCATAACAATAGACGAGCAATAAATTAAAGCAATTATACTGGCGCCTTGCAACTGCATGTCAGGAGCTTTGCTTTCCCATTAAAAAGGGCAAACTGTAATCGAAATAGATTCAAATTACCAAACTCTCATTATAATGGAAGTATTCGCGAAACTGGTAATTCAATTCAGTTTTGAGAGAGAATGGCCACATTTACTACTGCATCAAATGGTGGTATCATAGTTGCGCCCTTCTTAATTATTGAAAAATTAATCAGTTCATTAGCTGATTGTTTAGACATTTCCGATTATATGTTTTTTCTGGCAGGCAACCATTTTCAATCATTTGGATTCTTTTAAACATAATTATTTTCAATCATTCCCAACTATTTGCAACCATTAACATTTGTTTAAGATGTTTTTTCACCCGCTTCCAATCATTAACAGTCATCAGTTTTAATTTTAACCATTTTCAGTCATCTTTTTTCCAGTCTTTTGTACAAATTAGCTTTCCTTAGTAATCCTTTTTCAAACCATTTCAAGATATTCTTCTTTTGTTTTCTAAACAGAGTAATTTAAATATTTTTCTTCGGATAGGCGAACCATGCTTCAAGAGCACCGCGAGATGTCTGCAAGTTGTAGCTTCTCATTAATATTTTGCAATTGTCTGAAGATAAGTCTGCTAACATTTGCAATTGTTTCGAAATAATTTCATTTTTATGAAATATTTCCCCGCAGACATTATCATTCTATCTAACCATTTGTTAAAGTTTGCAGTTATTTCCAATTATCTCCGATTATTTTCATTATATTGAAACATTTCCCCAGTCATTTTGAAATAATTTCCAATCATTTGCATGCTTTTTATTTCTACAGCTAGAACTTGTCGGACATTGCAGACGTAAGTTAATCGTATAATGTTCAAAATTCTAATAAACTTAAAAATAAGCGTTGGGTGGACATGGTTAAAGAGGATTAAAATTTAATTGGAAGTGATTTGATGTGATTTTAAAAAGACAAGTGAATGGAAAATATCGCAAAAGAATGCCAATGATTTGTGGTGTCTCTAAGGCATTGAAATCGAATGCAAATGAATGCAGATGGTCGGAATTTATTTTAGAAATGCAAATCATCGTATTTTTTTTATTTAAATCAATTATTGGTTGGACCATGAATGCAGTCTCACTTGCCAGTTGTCTGTTCAAGATTTTTAAGGTCGCCATTTTTGAGAAGATTGAAAATTGTTGAACGAATGCATGCAAGTGATGGGATATGATTAAAAACCAATGCAAGTGATTGATGGAAAATTATGTAAACAATTGCGAAATTTGCATATGATTGGAAAAGAATGTGTGAATGGTTGGAAATGCTGTTGTTCCTATTGTTAAAAATTATAATAATTTGTAAACATTTTTTGAGGTGAACATCTAAGTCAGTCATTCATTGAGGACCATTCTAAACAAATGCTTATGGTTTACTTCCGATAAGATCTATTTCACAACAGTAATTTTTGAAAGCCTTGCGTAGTTAATCTTCTGGAAGCAAATTATTTTGCTAATTAGTGTAAATTAAATTAAGTTAGGCTGAACCTCAAATCAAAAATACCAAATTGTTAAGAAAATAATTTTTTTCTGGACTTAAGTTTAACTTGTAAGAGTATCCTTCAAAGACGTCTCAATAAAGGGGAAAACCAGTACTTATACGAGTATGTAGTGAAAACCAAATGCAGTCACTATCTGTGAATGGGTAATTTGTTCACTAGAAGAAAAATGAGCACACGTTTAATATTAATTCGTATAGTTATAATTTACAATCGCTGCGGACATCACCATATGTGCTTACTATTAACCGTGTACAGTTACCATGTTTACTTACATACCATACAAAAAATATGACTACCAATAGTTCAGATTACGCCTAGGCTTTAAGTTGCTTACTTAGCTACCGCAAGCTGTTGTCAAACTCCTACGAAAGTTTATTTAGTAAGTGAGTAATGATTTAGAACGAAAGCAACATGAAACTTAATATGAGTTCTAGCGTTCCAGCGTTCTCATGAAAAAAAAAAACGAAAACAAAATATGGCTGAATTCCAAAACATCAACAAAATCCGCATTGTAAATGCACACTGCTTTTCCGATGCCAGATTTTGAAAGCTTTTGCGCTGCTTTGCATTTGTTATGCTTAGCAATTTTTGACAATTTTGTACAAATCAAAGTAAAATTGGCAAATTATTACAAAATTTATTATTTTACTTAAGACTCCTGCGATGAATCCATTTTATTTGTCGGTTTAAACTGAAATGTGATTTGCATCATAATCATTCACGATGCTCTGTTTGCTTTTATTTGCGCAGTTGATGCGTTCACAATGCGTTTTAGAAAAGTATGCTTTGCATCATAGTAGTCCGCCTGCGTTTTGGAATGCTTGATTAAGCATTGAAATTCAGCCAATATTTAACATTTCTAACGATACTGTCATCAGCTGTCAAACTTTTCGACCCGTCCCTTTCCAAAGAACTTTCTGTTTTTTTTCGATAACTTTCACGCAACATATCGATAATTGCAATTCTTCAGATGTACGCAATTTGTAGTTCTGTTTGTTTATGCTGAATCCTGAATGACATGCTAAATTGCATTTAAGGTGCGTTTCAGATTACTTGATGCATGGCTTGCGATGACAGATATGTGAGTTATAATAAATCTTTGCGATTTGTCGAAATATTTAGCTCAATTTGAATACTTTTTCTTTCTTTTACCGCAAAAACTAAAAACTTTTAAAAGCGGCCCAAGCAAAGATATAAATATATTTTGGCGCGACAGGTCTATGAGACCCAAGGCCTAGCTTCTCGCAACCATTCGCTTTGTGTGGGTTTTCAATTTTTGGGACGAATGGAAGGGATCTACAATTTTACGCCGAGTCCAAACGGCTAATTGAGAAGCTCATTCATGACAGTTTTACTCTCGGATGTTTGTCAGACGGTGGCGGCGCTGTGGAAAAAGACCTTAAGATGTAATTTGGCCCTCTCGGGATTCGAACCTGAGCCCCTCGCTTAGTAGCCCAACACACTACCACTAAGCCACTGCGCCGACGGCCCACGTAAAGAGGAAACATTTTTTTATGGAATTCAAACAATCGCTTCTGATACACACGTGCAAGGCTCCATACGCACTATTAGCAACTAATTTACACCTTTTGTAGATTCCAAGCACGTGCAACGTGTAAGGGCTGCCTAACATCCGAAATTATGTAGACAGATTTGCGTGACAAAAAAAATGTCGCAAAAAAAAACAGCTCAACTTAACTAGAGTTTTATTTAATATACACGATTAACATAGCTTGTCCATTATATATATATAATTCGATTAGACAAAAGTAATAAACGCTTAATGGTAATTTTAGTAATTAAAAATATTTGTTGTTGCATCTATAGGTATACTAGAACGCGAAACAGAAATTTCCTTAAGGCATACTATCTTTACTATGTAAAGCTATTTGTTATACAAAAAAAAATTAATAAATCTTTCGTGGTTTATTTTCATCTGAGCAGCTCAGCATGTCCTACATCTTTCAGATTTTTCTTTGGAATTGTGTGTGTGTTTTTCTCTGGTTTTCTATTTTCAAGACAAGCTTTCTTTGGTTTCTTTTTTTTTGTTAGCATACATATAAAGTACACTCGGTTTGGCTGTGATCATTTTACAATTTAACTTAACCTAACATTATAGAGGGATAAACTTAACAATAAGACACATCAGGTGAACTATTCCGGTCGTTGTATAATTAGGTCTATTTTGTCGCCAGCAGCTGCGATCAAGGGCACGGTGAGACAGCAGTCAAAGTCCTGGGTCTTCATCTCATTTACCTGCAGGGATGGAAGTCAACGGTGAGAATGTGAAGCTAGGCGCAAAGTTAAAATCGCTAACATTTACCTGCATGATCCGATCGAAGGGTTTCAACATGCCACATATGTCGGCCGGTCCTCCCGATCGTATCCGGTTGATGAAGACGCCGCGCTCATAGAGACCATCCGACACGGAGAACCCATAGTCATCGTAGACTTTGTCCTTGTACAGAGTCACATGGAAAGTACGATGTTTGCTGTCCTTACTGTTCGAGCTGGACATACCGTCGCTGCTGGACGGACTGCGAGGTCGTCGTTGAACTTTGGCATAGATGACTTGTGGCTGGGGATTGCTGGACGATGCCGAATCCAACCCGTAGCTGTTGGGCACCTCTAGTGATCGCAGAACTTTCAGATCGACAGTGTCGCTTAGTTTTTGTAGCATTTTCGTGGCGTATGAGAGCGGCATTCCCTGAAGGGATTCATCGTTGATGGCTAGCAGTTGATCGCCGACTTGGATTTGGCCCGTTTTGTGCGCTATGCCACCTAGTGGAAAGAAGTTTCATTTGTAAAACGTGTTCTATAGGATTTGAAATACTCACCCTCAACCATTCCGCTGATAGATATTGGATTACTGGTCTCCTCACTGCCGGCAAGTGTGATGCCCAGCAGACCACCCTTGGGCTCTAGTCGAACTGTGAAGATGATCTGATGATGGGTGGTCCCGTACAGTTTGTTCTCCATTGGCGGGGGTATGGCCGTGCAATCGGGGCTGTATGCAGAGAAAAAGCTTAACATTTGTGGTTTTGAAATCGATTGCTGCGGGTGAATTTCGGCGAATATAGAGGGGGGGAGGGCTTGTAAAGGACCTTATTGCGGACACAGTTGGGAATCACTGGGTCAATGGACCCGATTACAGGTACTATTTCAAAAGTCAGGACTTAACCAAGCAATTCTAACTAGGGATTCTATAAGCAACAAAAGCTATGGTTGAAAAGTCTCTCACAAGGGAACCTCCAGTCCATGTCTAGCTTCACACAAAGTTCTAAAAAAATACCACTTTAATAAGAACTCACCTCGCAAACCGTTCCGTAGGGTAATCCAAGTCGTACGGACTCAAATCATTGTACGAATCATCGGGCAGCTCTGTCGTCAGACTGACAGTATTCTCAGCACCAAAGGTACGACCAATCGACGGTGGCGTCGATGGACTCTTCATGGCCCAAGTTGGATGCTGTCGAATCTGCACCACCGCCGAATTGTACGTGTCCTCTCCTCGAAAATACTCCGGCTGTGGTGTGGTGGACTTCATGGAAATGCAATCGGTATATTTCACAGCGTCACCATACTTAGAGGCATAGCTGCCATAGATCTCGTGATCACTCGTCGCGCCACAATTACTATAAATCGGATTCACCTTCTGCTGTGCGTCGAACAGAAAGTCCGGCAGTAGATTTCGCTTGATAGTCAACGTTGTGTACTCATTCTTGCCGCCTTCCTTCAGCATCGCATCCACATTGAAATGCTGCAAGGGATGATTGTCCACCGCTAGGAGAACATCACCAGCTCTCACCGAACCGGTACGATGTGCAAGACTACCCGGCTTGACCTCCGATATAAGGAAACCCCCGTGACTGGATCCATTCACACTGACTCCAAGACCACCCTTACCCGTCTTTGGCAGTTTGACATTGAACACGCCACTCGAAGGCACCACCGCATCAGACATATCAAACTCAATCTCCAGTTCAATCCAATTGGCGCCCTGATATCCAGGCGGTCGGGGACCAACATCCCCCAACAGCTGGCGAATTGTGTTCACCTCCAGGGAGGACATCTTGTTGACCGCAATAATACGATCACCCTTCTGTATGCAACCACTGCGATCGGCAACAGAATCTGTGACAACTTGCGCAATGGTCACTGCCCTGCCGCAAGAAGTCGGTGCGCCGAGAATGATCCCCGAGCCGTGTGTACAATCGAGCACCACTTGAAATGTCTCCGCACGACAAATTCCCATGCTGGAGTGCATTGTGCCCGTGTTACTCGACTCGAGGGGTAGCGAACTCTTCCTGGCGAAGCGCTGTCTCTGGCGTGATTTCCTAGACTCCAGTGTACTAAATCCGTATTTCGGGCTACCGAGGGTGTGACCTAGGGAAGAGAGAATCGACGCACAGTTATTTTTAGAATTTTCTTTATTCGGGTGAGGGTGATGTTTTATTTTCTCAATGCTATACGCCTAGAGGCTGATGCGATAGACGATAAATTTGTCATCACCAGACGGCAATTAAATTAGTTGTGTAGTGCAATTGCTGGTGGATTTTCACTGTGGGAACTTAGGTGGGTGCGAACAATTCGAGGGGCGATATATATAAAAAAAATAATTTAGAATCAACCGAATACCGAGCGGTTCGGTGCAGTGAATTTGGAATTGGATCGACTTGGTCGGCTACCGTACTGGCTCGTAAAAGCGTATCAGGGAGCGGGTGTAGCTGCTACGGATATATTCATCGGTACAAATGAATTAAAAGATTTGAAAATTTTGGCAGTGTATTTAGTCTGTTTCAGTCTTTAACTTACCTACCAGTGAAAATGGTAAGTACTTTAAAAAAAATTTTGTGAAACGGGCTAACTGAATTGAAAAGAAAATATTAATGATAATTAGGATGCACTCAGTTTTGCAATAAACGATCGGCTAAAGGTTAACGATATTTACTGACTTAATGCTGGATTGGGTCTCTCAAAACGTTCTCTTATTTTTACTTAGTTCAAAACGATAAACTTTATATTAAAAAAAAACAGTTCCATAGGTATATAGGGAAGGGATTTTTCAATATGATCCCTTTGATCTTTTAAGGGGGGCTTTCTCAAAACTAACAAAACGTATTGACTTGATAGATTGCACTTTGGTAGAAAAAAAAGAATCTCAGTTTAAGAATGACCCCTCTAGCCCCTTTTTTATGGGAAAATGCTAAATGCATAGTTCTTAAAGGCTGTAACTATTTCTAAGCGTTTATCACATACATACATCATCAATGTCAAATTTTACACGGGAATAGAGAATAGAAAATAATTGAACAAGTTTTTCAGGAGATTTTAGATTTTGCCCAATAGCTCCCTAAAAAGGGGCAACCACTGACTGAAACATGTGTATTGAAACGAAAGCATCTTCTTTTTGTCGAATTTGCTTGAAGCTTAGAAATACTGATGGCGAAATATTTGTTTTGACTGCTCCCCTAAAGTGCTTCAAGTTCAGTCCTTCTGTTTCAGGCCCAGGAACTAAAGTTTTGGAACAAAAGTTGGTTCCTTAAGACAAAGACATCGTCAATACCATCCCATGAACATTTTTTGAAAGTGGATGCACTGGCCAAGGGTTTGTAAAAAGTTACTCGGCTTATTGTAACCGAACTTTGGAAAACCAAACATTTTTGACGAAACCCACAGGTGCAAAACGCTTCGTTACAGTTCCAGGGGCAGAAATACTGTTTTCGAAAAAAATATGCAACTAATAGAGGAAGCAACTTACTCTTTTGAAATGTCCACCATTCACATTCAGGCTGCAAGGGGACGTAGTGAAGCATCATTTCATTCGATGGGCGTGGTTTTAAAGTTTCGTTTTCTCTCAGGTCAGCTTCAGCTTTCATAATTTGTTGGAATTTGAGGTGCATGCGTTTGCCGTCGGGGACTACTTATCGAAGGAGTTTTTCGTGTTCGAAATCGCTGCAATGAAGACCCGTTGGGCGCATTGTTCCCGAAAATTAATTCTTACACAGGTAATCACGTTAAGAAAAAAAAACAGGACACTTTCCAGGGTGATTTCAAATGTTCATCCCGCTTTTCCGATTTGGCCCATTCGATATATTTTTTTTTGTGGATTTTTTGACATCCCGCGATTAAGACCGCAGCCGTTAAAGTACTCTACAAGACCTGAAGGCAAAAAATCGGGCAGGTATAATGATCGTGACATATACGGCATAAATCGACAAAATGATTTTCATTTTCATATTCATTTATTTACGTGGCGTAGCAGCACATGTCAGACTTTAGCTATAATCCTTACTATTCTTTAACTTTCAGTCCGACTTTAATGTGTTTGACCCGAGTACATTTAAAAACTACTGCACGAAATAGACTCCATTTTTCGCACTTGCACTGTTAAATGTTGCGATTAAAATATAGGATATGTTTTTGTTTGTTATCTGCTTTCCAGACGCGGAGAGCTAAGTCGATGTCAGACAGTACTTTAAGAATACCTTAGGAGCTACACTTTGAATTGCATTGGCAGATTTACCGGCCATTATCATTAAGTGAAACAATAGACATTAAATTAAAAATCGTGTAACTTCAACAGGATCTGACTGTGATTGGGACTTAAATAAGAACCAGTTGCTAAATTTTAACGTAAATCCACAAAGAAAATCTGTCTGCAAAAGCAAACGGAGGCAAGATGTTTAACTAAGAACACTAGAAATTTAATAAATTACTCAAAGGCAGCACTTTTTTCCCCAATAAACAACTGAAATTTGCGAATTAACTTTAAACCTCCGACTGCATCAAGTATTCAAAGAACATTTTTAAACAGAACACCCAACTTATTGACTTGACGTGCCATCTTCAACTATACTCCATTCATGGCACAGCGAAATTCCCCAACAGGAAGTCAGCAAGGATTTCTGTAATAAATTTATCGCAAATAAAAGACACATACACTTCGTGTTAATATACTGCCCAATTCCACCTTTATGGCGGAGCATTAAAGACATCGACAAGCATTTCACGTTCTAAAATCGCTCGTAAACGCTTTCATTTCTGAATTCGATTTTATGAATGAAAATTCTCAAAAATTCAAACACGTTCCATATTTTACTATCCCAAAAAGAGACCACCAGTAACGCAATACCAGACACCCACCCGATGCGAGCCCGCCTTTAATATCCCACCCACGCGACGCGTTCAATGTTCAATGTTCCCTTTTTTTCATAATCTAGGTCAAAATTGTTTTGAAGAACATTTTGCTCATGATTTCCCAATAAAATGTTCCACATTTTTATTGACATCCATAAAGTGTCGTCGAATATATATTTTTTCCTGATGTGTCATTTTGTCTTTTGAACTTTTTCCAAAAGAAATGGCCGGTGGATAAGAATCTCAAATATTCCACGGCTTTTAGCCATTTAAAGATCACTCGGCGTGACATGATCTGATTTAGTCGAACGGTCGTAAATCCTTTGGGCAAATGCGAATTGGCTGTGATTTAAGAAGCGGCACTCAAAGTGATGTCCAATGGGATGAAAAAAAAACTTTTTTCAAATTAATCTCATAAATTTGACGTGCATTCATTAGGACTTTGACACATCGAACGTTATGGAGGACAGATATGCGAAAGTGAGACTCACTTTGACACGACAAAACAAATTAATTTACCTCGCCTTGGCTTTGTTATAGTTTCTGACAGCTGCATAGTTTATGACGTTCAAATGTCACACGAAAAGCTGAGGTTTTGACACGAAGCCTGTCATACGGAAATTTATGTTTATTGAAAATCAAAAGGAGACGACTCGACGGCCAGACGACGCACGCTCGGTACATCCGTTTACCGGTGTGTATATCAGTCGAAAACAGCTGCACAAGGGCGGGAAGGACCAGTACCAGTCTACCGCTCTATACCTCCGATGAGGTTCTATTTTTGAAGCGAATTTTCCGCCATGCATTTCGCATGAGTGCATCCGTATTATATACGCCGCGCCGAGTGCTAGTTTAAAAGATTTATCCACTCGGATTTGGGAGGGATTGACAAAAAAGTTGTTTTTGGGCGAAAAAGTTTTTATGGGCGGATGTGCGAACGACATAGACGTCGCGAAGGCGCCTCTGTCGCATATGTACATCTATATACGTTACGTACCTCTTCTGGCCAGAGCGTGCGCTGGTAGAATCTGCATCTGTGTAAAGCCGCGTCCCGTGGTCGTGTCTAGGAGTGTCATCACCTCGTCCGGACTGTATGCGGTATTCTCGATTATTGTGTCGTCTATGGAGAGAATTTGATCGCCAACGGAGAGTGCACCGCATCTGTAATAAATCAGAAATGTGCTTAAGTTATCGTGTGGAGTATTTTTAGACGTAATTATTGCTAGAGCATGAGATCTTATGATATTAAACTGCCGCGCCGTCGAAGTCGAAGCCGCCTTTTGCCAGACGTCTAATGAATGATGTCGTTTGCGGCAATTATGTCACAGTTGGCCATACAAAGGAGGCATATGTGCGCGCACGCAGATTAAGTGCTTTGGACATCACGCAGTTCTACTCATCTAAGCTAAGGTCCTGTGGAAATTAATTTAACGCTAGATGGATGTAATGTAAATTGCAAATGGTTGTGCTGCAGATGTCATTAGCGGCAGGGGATGATGTCGGATTTATGATTATGTGCAACGTTGCTGCGAAATGCATTAAAAGTTGAGTAACCTGGTGTCAATAAAGTTCTAACTACGGGGCAACTTTGAGACAACTGAGTAGAAACATCTGAAGTGCATACAAACAAATGAAGGGATTGTGTGTCTGAGAGTGCCCCAAACATCAAGGTATATGTTTATCAGGGTACCTTTATCATCCGGCCGATCATGTCAAAGGAAAGGAATCAAAGATTTTAGTTCACCTAGTGGGTGTTACATTATCACGCCTGGGACGGAGTAAGGCAGAGTGACATTTCGCGATCGGTTTGTGACCTTTAGCGTTCCCATACGCCGTCAATAATAAAATAGATAAAACGAAGCATACTGATAGCATTCCGCAAAGAAGGAAGCTGGCTGAACTCGTTGAATAAATAAGAAATGCCAAATGAAACTTGACAGAAGGATATAAAGAAATACTTAATCACACTTATGTGGTCAAAGATCAAGAGCAGTTGTTAAAAGCCCTTGTATAAATAGGTGTAAATCCAAGACGTATTTACTGAGGACTTGGAGATATGTTTCAAAGTATTTTATAGTCCAAAAAAAAAGTTTTTTCACACACTAGGCACAAAAATGAACAACCAGACTGTAGATTTCACTTAATAAAGCATCTGCGCAGTATATTTTGACTGAAATGTCAGAGGTTTGTTTATTATTGAAACAATCAATTCAGCCGTCTTACAAAAACAAATTATTGCATTAATTTCTTTTTGTCCTACCGATTACGGAGTTATTTCAAAACCGATCTTTATGGAATTTGAACCACAAAAAAGTATTTCCGTAGGTGAATTCCCGCATAAATTGTACTGTCACAATCAATAAAATTAACCAAACGCCACATACATAGATTAAAAGAATTGAAAGAATACATTGCATATTAATAGGCTGCAAGTCGAACGAAATTACATCTTAAGGTTTTTTTCCACTGCGCAACCTCTCGCGAACGTCTGACAAACATCCGAGAGTAAAACTGTCATGAATGAGCTTCTCAATTAGCCGTTTGGACCCGGCGTAAAATTGTAGATCCCTTCCATTCGTCCCAAAAATTGAAAACCCACACAAAACGAATGGTTGTGAGAAGCTAGGCCTTGGGTCCTATATTTATTAGAAAATCGTAATTATGAACAGACTTTACAGAGCCTAACTTCATCCTTTTCCCATCGTTTCTTATAACGTCTCCCAAAATAGCCACTTTTAAGATTATTTACAAAGGGGCGTTCAAATTTAGTAAGTCTGACAGCTGACTGACTTGATGTATCTCAGTTTTTATTGGCCTAGATTGGTCACATGGGCAGCTTTTTCAGTTGACGTTTATGAAGGGGTAGCCGACTAATCTAGTCAAAAAATTCGTGACTGAGTACCTACTAAGATGACAGTTCGCATGTGTAGCTGACATAAAACGAACATGCACTTTTTGCAGTTTTTCTAGGGCCGTAGGAGTCATTGTCATGACGGCATAATAAAAAAATATAAAAAATAAAACCTCCAAAACTCACCTATCAGCTATACTAGCCGGCAGTATGCTAGCTATGTAAACAGCCGCCTGACTGACCTCATCGATCTTGGAATGATCGTTGAGCATTGCCGATGAGTAGTTGCACAGCACTAGTCCCAGTTTGTCGTTCATCGGTCGTTCGATTTCAATCAACAGCGGTCCCATTGAGAACTCAACACTCTGCATCACCGACACATCATACTCGATCGTAAGATTTGTATAGCCAGTCACATGTCCGCCGCATTTGATGATCGACTGTGCTTCCACCAGCGTCTTACCGATCAGTGAGACCTGAAAAATGAAAAGCATTTCCTTGTTAACACAGATCAAAGGCAAAAATGCAGGTGCATCATTTCATTCGCACGCACTTACATTGTCGACACGTAGCAAACGATCACCGGGTTTGATGCGTCCCGTCTTGAAAACGGGTCCATGCGGCCGAACGTGTGTAACAATCAATGGATAATCACCTCCACCGCGTAGCGTCAACCCGAGGCATCCGCTCTCACGTTCCACTGTGATTTGTGCCAGCTTTGAGGTGACGCACAGACTGTTTTGGGACACTACAAAGGGGGAGAAGTTTTGTATAAGATATGGAAACACGGAAAATTCCCTCATGTCGTTGACCGAGAAAAAAATTATGGCAACCGGAAGCTTGCATCCATGAGATGTACCACAAGGCTTCGTGCGAGCTTCTCACAATTTAATTATACTTTCCAAAAATAAACATTTACAATCCACAAGTGGATTTCATTTCGAATGCAATCAAAACAACAATCATGTTGCATCCATGTTGCATAAACAAATAAATCATCGCATCAACGCATGCAATGGAATTGAGGGAAAGGGGCCCATCATCGTGGGCGCTTTGCCTCACCCTTGTGGTGTCGGCGCTGTTTATATTTACACTTACTGTACTCGGGCAGGGAATATTCGATCTCAACTACAGACGGTCCATCGCCATGGCACAGCATACTCATGATGTGTTGATTTGTAAGACCGATCGTCGAGATGCCATCCACTTGATGGATGCGATCGCCAGGCGCTAGAAAATCGGCCGCATGACCCAGTGGACTGAGGGTTCCAATAACAGGTGGATACGAGAGGTCGTTTCGCTCTGAAAATAAGAAGACAACATCATTTGTGAGAATGCGGAATGTAAGATTTTATTATTGTTTATTTGGTTGAGAGTGAGAAAGGGAAGTAATTTGAGGTAGGGATGTGTGCGTGGTTGTGTAACAGGATATAATACTAGCTTAGAAATCTGTGGTTTTCATAGATCATATACTGTATGTAAGAAATAACCCCACTGTATTATATAGGATCTAAGACTGCAGGAACTAAATTCCTTATAATTGAAACCAATTGGGCGTCAAACTTGCCCAGCTTCGTGGCATTAAGTAGGTGTCGATACTTTTTTAGATCCGCTTAATTTTTGACAAATTGGAAAACTTTGCAGAAATGTCCCGAGAGCTTATACATCGATATCTATCGCTCCGACTTTAAGCGAAGGCTTAGAAGATAGTTTCCTTACTTTTCTACTAGTTCTGCTGACTCAAGTCGGTAAAATAGTCAAACAGACTTTTTTAAAACTTTGAGCGCAAAGGGGAAAAAATCGATATACGGCATACAGAGTGGAAAATCCACACTAATTTGGAGACATTTGGAGGCTTGAAAGCAGATTATTGCGAATACGACCCGAAAGAATTGAAGACGAAAGTCGGTTATGCTTATGGTTTATAGAAGAAGACAGTCGTGTACCCATGAAACTCTACCTAAACCAACTTGCAATAAGCAAACCCGAGAACTTGCAGCCTTAGGATCTATCAGTGCAGCTTTTTTAGATCCTCAGAGTGATTAAAAGTGTGTGTTCCAGCCAATTCAGGCCACAAGAGCTTTAGGACAACTCATCCATGAACAGTCGTTCGACTTGAATTTTTTGTATTAGGAAGGGATAGACTTTCGGCCATAAAAGTGGATCCCGGTCGTACAGAAAAGCCTTTTTGTTTTCTGGTTATAAGACGGTTATGGATGAGTGGTATGATGAATATTTAAAAACGACTCGTTTCAGACCGATATGGTCTACTTTCTTTAATACATTTACATCTTATTTTAAAAAAAGATCTACAACATGGTTCCGCTTGAGGGTATAATACTTTGTCAAACCTCTGTTCATTATACACATTATATCCCCCAACATTGACGGCAATTTTTGTTAATGCTCCTATCGCTTGTTTCAACAGCAAACCGTCCATCATTTTTGTCGTACCGGTTATGGTCTTATTTCAGAACCAAATTTTATTAAATATGGACCAAATGAAAGATGAAGTTTCTTAGAAGAGAAGAATGTGTTTTTTCCTTATAAGTTTTGTCTAAAACGTTAGGTAAGCAATTAATAAGAATTTTAAATTTGCATTATACAAAAAAAATCATTTGCATATTTATAGGCTGGACGCTTTTGGTGCGACTGCAAACTCCATATGTAATTTAGAACTACATTTGCATACGATGATGCGATGAATGAACGTCTGTATAATTTGAAGTATTAAAATATAATTTAAGTTGTGGATTTCCAGATGATGAAATTCAAAAAATCCTCAACGGACGGTTATTACGTTCAAAGAAAGCTGCATGACGTACATTATAAAAGACTTTTTTAGACACCTCCACAGAGACAGCTGCTATTCCATCAACAACAAAACTGTTGTCCTATTTCGACGTTCAAACTCTTATACTCCGAAATACTAGCGCATTATGTGAATGAGGGATAAAATTAACAAAGAAACAACCTAGAAGATAGAAGCGCTTAGAAGATGAAGGACCTAGCGTTTAACAGCGTTTAAAGTCTTTTACCTATAACTTTTCAGATAAAAATAATAAAAAGGACATTCATCTTTACGGAAAAACGCAAATCTCAAAAATATCACTTAGGTCCTTCATCTTCTAAGCGCTTCATAAATTTCTTCTCACCAAAATTCGAATCCTTGACCAATTAGTATTTATGTTACTTAATTTTCGTACAGAAAATTCTCACATTGCATCACCTTTGACTCATACATAAACTACAATGCCGACCCAGTGAATAGGCAATTCTCCCATCATAAACCATCAGTTTCATGCGTCAAAAATTAAACCACAATATTTTCCATCGGCTGTCATATTAATTTAAACAATCCCCACCACAGAGAAAGTAAAAACAAAATTTGATGAAAACAAACAAATACACATATCCTCTGCCCTCAACAAAATTTAATGTCTTGATTATGATCCCCATGGATTCCTTTCCGTTGCAATACCAGAATGTCGTCCATTTAGAAATTCATGTTATATCTACCCCCAACTAACCCCGAGGGAAATTTGATATTATTTTCTTTGACAAAAAATCAAAATAAGCTGCCAACAATTTTCAATGGCTATTTGCCAATAAATAACCAGTAGGAAACGAAATTTGTTTTCAAAGAAAGGCTGTGTGAATAAATTAAAAAAATATTATGAGTCAAATATTGCGTATACGTAATAATAGCGGGAGGATGTGTCGCTTCGGCTTTTGGCGCAAAACGTAATTTAACCATGTGTGACATGTCTAGACGAAATTAATTATAATATACTTTACTTTGCGTATATTCATTTTCAAAAAGCGGTTTTATTTTTATATTGTCTGAAGAATACGAAATCCTTTTGAAATGAAAATTTGTGAAGAAAAGTATGAGCTATCAGCGAAAAGTGAACTCAGTTCGAACAAGTGCTGATCGAACTCAAAGTTCAGTGCAATTCACTTTTATTGCATAAACTACGACCCGTCAATTACTCTTGTGCCCCATTAACAACATGCTTAAAATAGTCGATGGCAAATTACTAAACGTCATAATCTTCCACATCAAAGAGAACAATTTATTTTTGTTCGCCTCTGAGACTCGATTAGAGAAGAATGCCCCTCCGAAGTCTGCCCTAGATTTGCTCCCTCTATAATGTATGTATTATGAAACTGTCAAAAGTAATCTGCAATTTTTCATTTTTATCAAATAAAATACGAAATCCAATTTTCGTCTGTTGACAATCTTAGTCCGTTAAATATTAGTTGATCCCCCGACCATCCATTCAGAATTTATTTACAAATACCTCACTTCAGTCCCGCATCTGTCAGATTAGAAGTATATGATGGCCAGTCGCGCCAAAATTTATTATACACCCTTCAACAAGGCGTTGCGTGATATATACACATTTCCCAATAGATTCTCCCCTTCTTTAGCAAATGGAACGGGAATCCGGCGACCATATTTCTCTTTCAATAAATCTCCTCCGGTGAATTAATCATATCCACTTCCTAGAAATCTGAGCAACGAAATCTGTTCGAGAGGTTCACAAATAATTTCATTAGACAACATCGAATAAAATATCGTTCAAAAGTCACAACATTGTTGCTAGTTCAGCTACCGAACATGGACGCAGCAGATGTGCCGTGAGATGATATTCCAAAATTACGCGACGATCGGTCGTCGTTATTTTTTTTGCAGACATAGTTTACTGCTACTAATTAGTTCGGCAGAAACTATAAATAAGGAGAGAGACATTGGACGCAATAAATTAATTCACTAAGTGAACGTGTGGGTATCTACGTTTCTATGATGCCCCTCGGCACCCACGATGAGTGAGTACAAAATACGCCCTCTATCCATGCCAGAAAGTGTGATGAAAATATGTTGCATGTGTCAGAAACGATGACAGATCGCAGATGATCGAAATGTGATAACTAAACGTGTTTCACAGTAGGAGGAACGTCAAGAGTGTAAACCGCCTAAGTACATACTAAGGAAGGAACATTAAACACTAAAAAGAGCAAAATTACCTTTTCCGAAATTTGTTTAGCATTTTAACATAACGAAATTCCATGACGGAAAACAAATGTCAACGCTAGACTCACTGAACTCACCCCACGGCTTATAAATGTAATAAATTGCGAACGTGGACAAAAGAGAGATATAACGACAACCAACTTCAAGTCGGTGTCGGCCATGTTTGGAGAAACGCAAAAAAAATGAATTTACTTAAAAAATAAAAGCCGTTTATATAATTCGAATAACTTTACTACAGTAAAAATATAAATTTTGATTCATTGAGCGGGAGAACGACTTTCGTCATCTGTCGTTCCAGTTCCAATTTCACAAACAAAGGAAAGGGACAGCGATATAAATCGGAGAAGGTTAAGCTAAGTAAGGTTAGGTTTTAAATTGCTGTCTTGAATGATACACTTAAGCTGGAGGTCTTCCACAAAAATTAGGAAAAGAGAATGTGGCCTAAATTTTTTAGACGGGACACACTAATCGGTGCCTTGTTTCTGCAAATAACCTTCCTTTGAAAAGCTGTGATTAATGCTCCGTTGAGAGGCCCGAACGATGGCCGAGGCGTGGATTTGTGGATAAATTGATGTGGTAGAAATGCATACAGTACCTATGCACCACCGGGACGGACGGTAGGGTCTATCCCTGCTGATAGCCTCAGACTGTCCGTTGGTGGTTGTATTAAAGGTGGGTGATGATTTGTTTCATGCGATGACCAAAACAATCTACCCCCACACAAAGTGTATGTATCAGAGAGAGGTATTGAAAACTGACTAGAATGGAATGGACGCTTTGCAAAACAAAATGAAATGCACGACTGGATAAATCGAAACTTCATTATTCATTGCATGTACGTCTTAAGTTTCAAACGACGAAACTGCGAGATCCACTATCCACCTTTCGAGTTCCTTTATCATGGCAATACAAGATTTGGACATTTGCTGTATTTTTTAAAATTTAAACGGAGGCCTTACAAAACTAAGCACGGATGGTTAAGCAGTTACGAATATGAGATCATTTCAAAAATGACAGTGACAGAGACAAAAGACAGCAACAGTACTTATGTCACCACATGGCTGACTTGTATTCATCCAAAACAACTTGGGCAGAAAGGTTGTTTTAATCAGTTAAAGAAGTGACTTATCATACCCATAATCACGCATTTTCCCCAAAAGAGCTATAAACCAAGAACTCTCAAATGCTTTTGAAACATGGTGGCAACATTCTCAGAGAGTAACCATTTTTTTGACAATGGATATTTTGAGACGTTTTAAATTTCTTTCGACATAACAATTGCGACACAGCTCTGGAAAAGTAGTCAAGGCCATTTTCCACCATACCAATGCTAAATGAGCAGCATTCTCAAAATTCCAAGTCCCCACAGACATAGTATCGTTATCGTTGCCCCCGAAAAGAACATTTCCGCTCTCGAAATACACCCATACGCATTCTCAGCTGCACTAAATCATTTTCGAAGATTTCTTTAAAAATTCAAAACTTCCACAGAACCAAATGAGACATTAGTTTCTGTATTTTCCATAGCGCGACAATAGACACCCGCATCATCCTGTCAGTCGGTTGGTCGGACGGCATGTGCCTGTCATACGTTGCTCATTTAGAAACTAAAATATTACCCCGAATCGACGCGCGGCAGCGACCCTTTGATGGGAGCGTGGAAAACGCGTGCATTATTAATTACCACATAATTTGAAGGAAAAAAAAAATCTCTTTCCGACTGTAAATCCAATTGTCATCCGTCCTCCTCAATGTCTGTCAACACCCCAATTTGTCAGACTGCGCAGGGCCTAGAATAATTGGATTATCAATCCCCAAATGCAGTCTCTACATTGTAACATTTTCAAAGGCCCATTATGACTTACCTGCAAATGTGATTCCCATATTCTGAGCAACATTGTCCCGCGGCAGGGAAATTGTTGCATAAGTCGATCCACGTTCAGGCGCTAGCCCACTGTCCTCGGACTGGGCGGGTGACATGGCGCGTTCAACTGAAACGAGAAATTTACACAAAATGATAAATGAGTGATGTACTGAACGAAAAATGTATATTTCTCTTTTAATTAGAAAAATTCAACAAACCCACGCAAAAACGCGCCCAAAACATAAACAACGCCAGTCTTGAGTGAAAGATCTCGTATGCAACATAAACTATACTGAAAAGAAAAATGTTGCGCACACAAAAACGTAAACATTTCGTTGATGTGTGTGCGTGCGGTTTGTGTAGACAATTCGAACAGAAGTGCTTGGTTTGTTGACATTTGGGTGAGCTTTCGTTTTTCAACGCGTGAAAAGCGAGCAGAAAAATTCAAACGAAGACGACGCGCCACATAGAGTACGAAATGATTAATAGGCACTCGATATGGTTGATTACACATTTGTGGTACAATTTTGTTGTGTATATTCTGTGTGGTGTGTATTTAAAGAACAGACACGGTTAAAGTAAAATTTTGAAAGAAAGGCATGGCTTCACAAACTCGTAAAAGAAAATATGAATCACATTGGCAAACATTTTTCATGGCACCTCTCTTTGGTTTCGAAGAGGGGTAGGGGATAGGCTAGCGCTAGGGCGACTGAAATAGTAGTTCCGTTCGCGACTTTGAATCTTTGAATGGCGTAATTTTGTCTTTTGTTTGCATTATTTTTTAGGGTGTACATACATTTTAAAGGGGTTTTGAAGATTTTAGGCGAAGATCAATCAAGAAAATCAGTACAAATTGGTGAATTTAATCAAAGTTTGTAACCTTTATACGATTTTTTTTACATTACATTGCTGATGAGAAAGAAGCTCAAAAACCAGGCCTTATATTGCGTATTATTGTATGTGTCTGCACATTCCAAATAGATTCTGACTATAGCTGCCAATATACATCTACCGATATCAGACATGGATTGAGAAGATTCCAAGCTAAAAAGCTGTAATCGGAACAAACATCAGACTTTTTTTTCTTAAAAAGTGCTATGAAGCGAACATCAAGTGCCGAAGCTATGTGATATAGAGGAGACGAACAAATTACAAACGCCGCAGCCGACTTTGTTATAAACTCCCTCTAAGTCCTTTTTTTATAACAGAGTACCGGCAAGTGCATGCAGCGTATAAAGTGGCGCGGTGCTTCAAAGGAGGGGTATAGCGCTACCTATATGAGCCCTTTGACTAAAAGTTAAAAAGATGGATCTGAACAGTACCTGAATCAACTCACCGTCAAAATTTGATCAAGTTGGTTATCGTTAGCCCAATTTACTTAAAAGGCGGCCCGTCTAAGGTACAACATCCATAAAAATGCATCAGTCTTCTTAAAACTGCAAATAAAGTCCTGTCTACCGTATTTACTGTTGGATTTTATGTATTCACTGTAAAAATTATTATTAGTTTAGCAACCTAGAGCTTTTCATCGTTTTTATGTTTTCTAATAAAACTTACTTCATATCTTTTCGTTATAATAAATAGACGTGTTTCTATTTATATTTCAACAACTTCCACGAACCATATTAGTTCAACAGGTTATGGACCCAGGACACACGGTTTAGTTGCAGTACGATATATATAAAGGAATTTAATATTTTTTTGTCTTGCCCAGTTAGCTGAATTTTCTTCCTCGGTTATAAAAAATGGCCGCCGCTGTACCAATTCCAATGATGGAAAAACTAAAGGGAAGAGAAAACTACGATAATTGGAGCTTTGCTGTTCAAACATATTTGGAGCTTGAAGAACTCTGGAATTGTGTTCTTGGAACTGAGTTGGACGCAAAGAAAATCTCCAAGGCAAAGGCAAAGATTATTCTCCTAATTGATCCGGTAAATTATGTGCATATCAGGTCTGCGACAACGGCAAAGCAAGTTTGGGATTCCTTAAAAACAGCTTTTTTGGATAATGGCCTAACTCGTAAGGTTGGCTTGTTGCGGAGTTTGATCACAACCTCTTTAGAAAGATGTGATTCAGTTGATGATTACGTAAACAAGATAATCACAACAGCGCATAAACTACGAGGCATTGGTATGGACATCTCTGAAGAATGGGTGGGTACTCTTTTATTAGCAGGCTTACCGGAAAAATATTCGCCAATGATAATGGGCTTGGAAAGTTCTGGAATCGCTATTACGGGAGATTCAATTAAAATGAAATTGTTACAAGATGTTGAAGTTACAAAAATCTCCAATGAATGTACTTCTGCATTTTTTGGTGGAACTTATGCCCGCAGAAATGATAAGGCGAAGAAAAATCGAAAGCCTAGCGTTCGTTGCTATTCATGTAACAAGTTTGGTCACTACTCGAAGGACTGTTCTAAAAACAAATCCTGTTCCAGTACAAGCAAAGATCATTCAAATGCAGTTTTATATACGTCATTTGCGGTTAAAGGTCTAGGAAGTAATGACTGGTACATAGATTCTGGCGCTTCGGCGCATATGACATCAAATGCAAAGGATTTGATAAATGTTCGAGAACCGGCAAGAAAACAAGTTGTGATTGCAGATAGCACCTGTCTTGAAGTAACAGCCGTTGGCGATTTATCGATGACGTTATCGATAGGGAAAATAAATCGCACTGTTACCATCAAAGATGTACTTTACGTTCCAGCGCTTTGTACAAACTTGCTCTCCGTAAGTCAAATGGTATCAAAAGGAAATACAGTTAAGTTTGACTTAGAAAGATGCAGTGTATTTGACGACAAAGGTGTTTTAATTGCAACAGCCATCCGGAAAGACAATATGTATCGCTTAAATGTCCAAGATTCTGAAATAAGCTTGTCAACATATCTAAGAAATGATTTTGAATTGTGGCACCGTCGAATGGGACATATGGGTGAAGAAAATATGAGAAAGCTGCGAGACAAGCTGGCGGAAGGAATTGAATTTTGTGGTAAAATGGAGCATCCGTGTACTATCTGTATTAAAGGAAAACAGACTAGACTTCCATTTAAAAATTCCTTGTCTCGAACAAAAGAACCTTTACAAATCATTCATTCTGATTTATGTGGGCCTATGTCAACCAATTCACTTGGTGGTTCAAGATACTTTTTAACTTTTGTCGATGATATGTCAAGATATACTTTCGTATATTTTATCAAGTCAAAAAGTGAAGTCGTAGAAAAGTTTAAAAACTTCATGAATCTTGTCGAAAACCAATTGGATAGACGAATTAAGATATTACGAACAGACAATGGGACGGAATATTGTAATAAGGAATTAATTAATTGCCTAGTCATGAAGGGAATCAGACATCAAACTACAAATCCTTATACACCGGAGCAAAATGGAATCGCAGAGAGGATGAATCGAACAATAGTAGAGCGAGCCAGATGCTTACTTTTTGACGCATCTTTACCGACCGAATTGTGGGCAGAAGCCGTATCTACATCCGTTTACTTGATAAACAGATCACCAACTCGTTGCTTAGTAAACATGACGCCTTTCGAAATGTGGACAGGGGAGAAGCCAAACATTAAACACCTGAGGGTATTTGGTTCAAAAGCAATGGTCCACATCCCAAAAGAAAAAAGAAGAAAATTTGATTCAAAAAGTGAGGAAGCAATTTTTGTGGGATATTGTGAGGACACAAAAGGCTATCGCTTACTCCGATTGGAAACTAACGCAATTCTTAAATCACGAGATGTTATATTTTTGGAAAATCATGATAAAAGTACAAATTTGAACGAGGCAGTTGTTCAAAATTTTATGTTTTTCCCAGATCAAAACGAATCCAGTCCAACAGAACAAATCCAATCTGATTGTAATATAGAAGAACTGGTATCTTCAGAAAGCGAGTACTTTTCTGAAAACGATGAAGAATCTTCTGTCGAAGCTCCCGAGGTTCAAGAAGAACCTTGCAAGCGTCTTCGAAGGTCAGAACGTTTGAGAAAGCAAGTAAAATTACCAGACTTTGTAACATATGTGAGTAACGCACAATCATTGGATGATCCCAGCAGTATACAAGAAATACGCCAACGACCTGATGCTGAGTTATGGGAAAATGCAATGAAGGAAGAGTTCAAGTCTCTACAAAAGAACAAAACGTGGGTATTGTGTGATCTACCAAATGGACGGAAGGCTCTGAATTGCAAGTGGGTATTTAAAACCAAAAGGAATGCAAATGGTTCAATCGAGCGTTACAAGGCGAGGCTTGTTATAAAAGGATGTTCACAGAAGATGGGCATTGATTATGAAGAAACTTTTTCGCCGGTTGTTCGATATGGAACTGTTCGATACTTGCTAAGTCTAGCTGTCAAATATAATCTAGACATTGATCAAATGGATGCTGTCACTGCATTCCTGCAAGCCGATTTGAAGGAAGAAATTTACATGGTTCAACCAGATGGATTTTCGAATGGGGATAAAGTTTGCAAGTTGAAAAAGTCAATTTATGGACTTAAACAGGCGAGTCGGGTTTGGAACCAAAAGTTGGATGCAGGCCTCAAAGAAATTGGTTTGACTAGATCGGAAGTTGATCATTGCGTATACTATCGAATCGATGGTTTTAATAGATTATACGTGGCAATATATGTTGATGATTTGATCATATTGAGCAACAACAAAGAAATGAAAGCATCACTAAAGGAAGCTCTAATGCGGAAGTTTCACATGAAAGATTTAGGCAAGGCAAAACATTTTTTAGGCATGCAAGTAGTACATGATAAAGAAAGAATCACCCTCGATCAACAACATTACATTGAAGAGATGTTAAAGAAATTTAATATGTTTGACTGCAATGCTGTTTCTACGCCTATGGATCCTGGTCAAAAGTTAGTCAAGCGAACAGATCAAGAGTCAGAACAAATGACAGACGTACCGTATCGCGAAGCAGTTGGAAGCCTTTTGTTTATATCGCAAGTTTCCAGACCTGATATTTTGTTTGCTGTAAACAATGTTAGTCGCTTCAATAACAATCCTACCAGAACACATTGGGAAGCTGTTAAAAGAATATTTCGTTATTTGAAAGGAACATTGAATTTTAAATTAATTTATGTAAAGGATGCTAAAAATTCAGTTCATGGTTTCTGTGATGCAGACTGGGCTTCAGATCCCGATGAAAGACGATCGGTTAGTGGTAATGTATTCTTGCATCAAGGAGGTGCAATCACTTGGGGAACAAAAAGACAGCCAACTGTTGCGCTCTCAACTACTGAAGCTGAATATATGTCACTTAGTAATGCAGCTCAAGAGGCAATGTGGTTCAAACAACTTCAACAGGAACTCGAAAGCAAAGATTCAAGCAACATTACTCTTTATTGTGATAATCGAAGTGCGCTTTTCTTAGCATCCGCAAATACTTTTCATGCCAGGACTAAGCACATAGATGTTCGTCATCACTTTATTAGAGAACTAATAGCGGATGGATCGTTAAAAGTTGAACACGTTTCAACCAAGGATATGCTTGCAGATGCTCTAACAAAAGCTGTGAACAAAGACATTCTCAACAAATGTTTGAAGGCTATGGGTCTAAATAGATATTAATTTTAGCGGGAGTGTTGGATTTTATGTATTCACTGTAAAAATTATTATTAGTTTAGCAACCTAGAGCTTTTCATCGTTTTTATGTTTTCTAATAAAACTTACTTCATATCTTTTCGTTATAATAAATAGACGTGTTTCTATTTATATTTCAACAACTTCCACGAACCATATTAGTTCAACATTTACGATGTGATTGCTTCCAAAATCTTGTCGAAGATCTGCTTGAAACACGCACCCTGTAAATCTACACAAGATCAAGCTGTCGTAGGTCATAGAGAAAAGGTCTAGAATTCTAAATAAACACGGAATATATTTTCATCAATTTTAAAAAAACATGAAAGCATTATAAAGAGATGAGCTATGAGCACGGAAACGTCTTATTTTGACATCTCTACCATCTCTTTACATCTCTGTTTTAGTAGGATGACGATGCAGAAAACTCGCTTAATCTAGTATGTCAACAAGAAAGGACACCACCGTCAGCACAGAGCATCTTAAGACAGCTGTAAGATAAAGATAGTTGCCACCTTTGTCTACCTTGACTCCGCTATGAGCTCGAAAAGTTTCATCACAATAGAAATCAAGCTAAGAATGGCGCCTATCGTTCACTGTTTCTTTGATTTCAGAAGGCAGTTGAGTATAGAAAACTTGAGTATAACAATCCCTCCACAGCTCAGTCCAGCTCTATGGCATAGATGCATGAACTTTACCAAAGCTGATGGAGACGTCCTTTATCGTTTTAAGGACAAAATTCTTCGAGTGAGCTGGTTAAACCTTTTTTTCTCCAGCTTGCAAGAATTTCCATAGCCTGCTTTTTTCCACGTCCTCATGGCGTATTGGTTAAAGTTCTCAACTAGTCATTGGTTACGATATCAGCTCTGCGCAAAGCTGTCTTCCGCTTATACTCAAAAGTGCGCTATAGAGGAAAGACCTTCTCTAAGGCACAAAAGGAATTGTACATAAATCAACAGGATGCATCATTAGAGGGGTAATTGGGGGGTTGATTGGGGTAAGTCCAAAAGTTAGAACATTTCAGGTGAAAATGGTAAGCCGCCCTTACAATATCTGTTAAGTAATTTTGTCGAACTTTCGTTTGATGTCGTTGTTCGAATGTACTTTTCCAACTAGCCATTTGCGACACGTAGCGAAATCGTTTGGGCGCCACTTTTATCTACCATTACGTTGCTGAATTGAGGTCTAATTTGGGAATTAAATTTCTACAATTTGAAAGAGCTGTGATAAAAGTCATTGCAGAATATTTTTCAACGAATACTTTAAACAAAAATGTGATATTTCACAACTGTGATTACAGCGCAGTGGCTTAGTGGTAGTGTGTTTGGGTACTAAGCGAGGGGTCCCTGGTTCAAAACCCGAAAGGACCAAATTACATCTTAAGGTTTTTTTTTCCACTGCGCCACCTCTCGCGAACGTCTGACAAACATCCGAGAGTAAAACTGTCATGAATAAGCTTCTCAATTAGCCGTTTGGACTCGGCGTAAAATTGTAGATCCCTTCCATTCGTCCCAACACAAAACAAATGGTTGTGAGAAGCTAGGCCTTGGGTCCCACAGACCTGTCGCGCCAAAATATTTATATTTATTTATTTATTTATTTATTTATTTTTTGTTTACAGCTTAAGGAAAAATTAAACGCTCTTTTTGGTAGCTAAGGCCACGCTTTCCTATCATATACCTGAAACCCTCGTTGTCGTTGCTTGTCTTCACAATTAGGCCCACCTTTATATATTTATTAGGCCTTCGGTGTAATAGTTTCTGTACTTGATCTTAGTTCGACAGTCCTGTGAACTCAACATTTATTATACACTTAATAGAAATCCCCTTCGGTATTCTACAACAAATTTGATTTAAACTCATATCAATGAAAGGACAGTCATATCCCTCCTAATCCGTCAGACTTGTAAACAAAAAAAAATTGTACAAGTGCAGCTGAACATTCTTTCGAAACTACATCCAATACAGGGTGAGTGCATCGGGAACATGCTTCCAATAACACAGTTCTCATGCCAAAGCCAACTCCAATATCGCATAACTGCTACTGCAAAACTTTGTTTTCTCGCCTCAACCAGACAGACTGACATGTCTCCCTCGAAACACGACTTCCACATCAATACAGCAGCCGATTCACCTCACCATCCCCGACAGAGACCCACTTTTTCCTCCACATCGATCATCTTAATTACATTTCTTGTGCGCTCCATTGAACAATGTCGATTTGATGTCGTCGTAAAAATTGGAATGGACCGAGATAAAAACAGCAAAAAAAAATAAATAAACCGAGGAATTTAATTAGTGCGGTGGGCCTCTGCTCTCTTTGCCATGGCCCATGAGTGGGGAGGAGGGCGGCTCTTTCTTTTAAAACAATAAAACCCATTCTACCAGAACAACAGAAGACGTTTTATGTGGCAAACAGAAAAAAAAAAACAATATGAGAAAAATCCGCAACATGTTGCTTCCGCAATTCGGTAAATTTATGACTGCTGTCGAAATCAAAGCCTCCACTAAAAATATCTTATCGCGGGGTAAAGGTGTCTCCCTCATCCTTGGGTCAGCCGATACGGGCGGCACTCGCCTCTAATGCAGATCAAAGCGAGGGAGCACTTCAGCGTTCAGTGGCACATGTCCCGAAGCGAATTGCTCCCAATTTAGCTACGCACAGTCAGCGTCTGTATACATTTCGGCATGGACATTAAAAAAAAGATTGCATTTCGCGGGTGGCGTGCATTAAATTGAATTGGATGCGGTATCCACCTTTAATTTGATTATGCCACCGCTGCATCGTGCATCTTTCAACGCCGCAATGTCATTAGCGCTTTAAAGAGACTTTGATGAAAAATTTGTCATCTCCACCGGGGAGTCGAAAATAATTGACTTGGGAAATTACATCAAACAACAACGATGGAGTGGAGAGGAGTCTGCCTGCCTGCCTGCCTGCCTGCCTGCCTGCCTACTCGTACAAGATGACTCCCCTGAATGTGAATTACATTTGACAACAACTGGCAGCATGCTGGCAATTTATTTGTCGCGCGTATAAGTGTGTACACGTGCACGTGTCACGCTACATGCTACAATGAGGATCTATATGCTATGCTATGCATGATCCTGGATAATTTTCGCGAATTCTTCGTATGAATTTAGATTGTTTGTTGCCATTTGAGGGATCATCAAGTGTGAGTTATTTGCTGAAGTTAATTTGCCAAATTGGAGTCTGAGTCACAGATGGAAATAGCTAAATTGATGCAAGCATCCCAAAATAGAAAATAGTCTCAATGGCAGTTTGAAGAACTTGCGTACATATGGAAACAGAAACAGTGATTCGGATTTATTTTTGCAGAAGTTTGAAACTTTTAAGATAGGTCCATCATATATCTGATAAATAACCGTTGGACTTCGGTGGGTATGAGATGATACTGGGAATGGAAGTTTGCATCTAAAAAAAAGCGGTAAGAGAGTTGAGCACTTTTGAGTTGACTATTGATAGGACTGAAGTAGCTAAGCTGACACACTTAGACCGTTAAAAGGTTCCTTGATATATCACATACATCTTTGTAGTTGTTCCCCGTACTCGTTGAACCAGTTGGAGCTTCTTTCTGATGAAGGGTTGGAAACTTCGAATATCTGTATTTATTAGATCGTTCAGATTACTGTAGTAGAAAGCTACCAATTTTAGTTTTCGTTTATGTGATAGAGGATAGAGCCGGATAAGTGCAGAGAAAATGGAGAACAGTCTCTTCCTTCTTCTCGTTCAAACAGCTTCTGCTAAAATCGTTTGAGAATGCGCCGAGCCTTTTTGTAAGACAGTGTCCGGTGATCACACCTATTGCAGCGACAAAACAGATTTGGTCAATGGTTTGATCTCTCTAAATAGGGCTCACATTAGCGCCGTTATAGGTGTCATCACCGGACACTGTCTCGTAGGGAAACACGCATTCATGCTCGGCGTACCCTCAAACGATTTCTGTAGAAGCTGTAGGGATGAGGAAGAGGAGGAGACTATCATCCACCTTATCTGTACCTGCCCCGCGCTCTCTCAAACGAGAAAACTGTACTTGGGACTTTGGGAGACTTCTTCTTCAATGATACTAGCGAACTTATTAACACCGACGTCAGAAGCCTACTCCGCTTCATAAAATGTTCATATTGGTTTTTCGAGTGAGGATTTAGGATTTTTGATCCATCGGTACCACAATGAACCTTTTCTGTCTAAGTGTGCTGGCTTTTGTAGCTGGCAGCCGTTTAAACCTAACCTAACCTAAGTAATGTACTTCCGTATTTGGCGTGTTCGTCAGCCTTGAAGTTTCATGGGATGTCTCTATGCCCCGCCTTCCAACAGATGTGAATAATAAAATTGCTCCGCCATATCAGAGACTGATTCCAGGCACCTGATGACAGCTTGACTATCCGAGAAGATAGCAGATTCTTTTAAGCAAGATAAGACTTCTTTAATTGCCAATTTTTCCGCCTGAAAAACGCTACAGTGATCAGGGAGACGAAAGGATAGATGAAGATTAAGTCTGTCGAAGAAAACACCGTCATCAACACCGATCACAATTTTTTGAACAATCGGTGAAAAAACGGATCGATTCATCATGCTTCGTCCTCCCAGAATTATCTAATAGGCTATAGGTATAGTCGATGTTTTCTGAAAGGTTCTCGTTTGCCTTCTGAATATGTTAATGCGTGTCATTCCTGGCATTAGCATATGACTTAAAAAGGTCATTCAAAAGACTGGTGGACTTATGAAGGAAGTAACGAGTCTTTGGCATCTGATTTTGTAACCAAAGCAAAAGCGTCCCTTGAAGAGACTGTAGTGGAAAAAAAAAATTTTAATTTATAAAATCGTCTTCTACCCTCTGCATAAGTGCTAAATAAAGTTAGTAGTAAATACAGCAACTGAAGAAATTACTGCACTATAGGAACGCTCGATGTCGAAAACGTCAACTCGTCCTAAAGACATCTAAAGCTTAAACGGATACACCCAACTGATGAAAACAACTACGAACAGGAAATTGAGTTACCTGGCTGAAGATGGAAAAGTACTACAACATTACCGTCGAAGTTCGATAAGGCTCGGTTCTTAAATTTCTTCTGTGGAACATAATCATTGCGGAGTTCCGCGACTAACGTTGGCGCTAGAAGTTAAGACAAGCATTCGCTTGGGTGGAAGCAGTTGCCAGCATAAAAATGAAAGTTACTTGTCTGATGGGTACACACAAGTTCAGAATAAAGAACATGTTAATCAGTCGCAAGGAGGCATTTGAATAAAATAAAGCTCGACAGCTGGTACCTGGTACGTCTCCAAAAGGCTTTTATATACCCAGACCAAAAAGGTCTGAACAAAGAGAAGAAGATCACTTCCACGGATTTGTACAGACAAGAACCCGTCGATGCTGCAGCTTCTAAACAGCCATATGCCGAGGTCAAAAGCCGTCCAGAACGAGCTTAAGGTAGTAGTACGAAGTAATAGGGCAGTCCCGTCTAGTGAACGAAGGGTGTGCTAAACGGGACTATCTTGAAATAACAAGTACAAAGAAAGCAAAGGTTGGGGCGCCAAGTCTTTACTCTTTGAGACAAATGGAAGAGACTACAATTTTCTGCCGACTTGAAAAGCTTTCTTATGATAATTGTTCCCTGTATGGTTGTTCTTGTCAGATGTTCGCAATATAGGTGGCGCAGTGGTAAAATACTAAGAGTGATGCTACAGAGGCATTGGCTCCGGCTAGCCAGCATTTCAAGATCGTTGTTTTCCCGCTTTTCTGCCATACAAGCATAGACGGAGAGAGGGGAACGCTCACTTCTTCCTCATCCCGCTTATATAACAAAAAACTGCTAGCTAGCTCACAATGCGAATAGCTCTTTCTCTCTCAAAAATATCGACAAATTGAAAAATAAATTTCCCCGCCACAAACAACTCGACCGAACCTCGCTTACAAAATTGACAATTTAATCCCGTGCGAGGGCGCTTCCTACCCATCCGGTAAATCCTCGACACATGTTCCTGGGCATTTCGGAATTTTTCTTCGCCTGTCGATTTGAAATCATAACACTCACACGCATGATTGCCGTGCGCCGCGCCGCCCGCTGGTGGTTTGCATCAACCACACCATAGACGCTACCAAAATATTTATTTATTCCATTTCTAATGTGCGTCCAAAAATATACTACACACGCACAAGCAACATGATTTTCCCACTTAAACCACAATGTTTTTCGGTAAAAGCCAAAAAAAAACGGCAGAAACACCCACAAGAACAACAGCAACAAATTTGTACATCAAAAATGTGTCCAGTTGTGTTGTGTTGTTGGCCAAATGTTAACAGCATGGTTTTGTGTTTTGTTTTGTAATTATCCAGCCACCCCAGGCTGTCAAAAATGAAAATACGCGAAAGCTATTCTGACGCAAAAGGTCGTCCGCATGCTGGAAGGGTGGATGGAGAGAGGGGGGAGACACTACTTGTGCTTTAAAAAAAAGATCCCCCAAAAACCAGACCAGAGTTATTTTAAAATATCGCGTTATCTCGAAATGGAGGGGTTTTGGAATTTTATTTTCGGATTTCAATGCGAATCGAATGTGAAAGTGATGGTGGTCAGCACGTTCTGGAGTAAATCAATTTATCTGCTTCGGTATAATTGAGGCAATTCACTTCAAAGACTGATGCTGTGTCTGTCGTTTCCTATGGCCCAGAAATGCCCGACTGATGATTGAGATCGTTGATGAAGTTTGACGGTCTATTGCGACTTTGATCGAAAGTGAAATGAGGGAAGTGGAACTGATGCGCTGCGCTTTTCGGATGATCAGCAGTATTTGAAAATTGCATCGTAAATTTGGGTGCACTTAGGGTGGGTAGTGGGGCGAATTAAAATTAATTTGAAAATGTTTCGACAATCGGTATTTAATCAATTGATATAAGTATATTGAAATTAGTTTGTGATGATGTGACTGACTGGAAGGTATTTCAAAAACTATATATCCTTTTACTGTGAGACTTTAAATTGGGTAGGGGTTGCCAGAAAAGATGCCGTTTGGTGAAGGAGTTTTATTGTTATTTCCAATTTATTAGTAAAATGTTTAATTGGTTAGCTTAATTTCTTTAAAAAGAATCGGAGTTTCGATACCTATTTAATTGTTGGGTGAGCAGAATCTTTCAAACATTCGTCTTCTGTGAGTTTTAATATTTAGGACGATTGGGGGGGACCTACAATTTAGGGGCGCGAGAGAGAAAACCTGAACATGTAGTTTGTGTTTTTCCGTGGATCAAATTTGAGACACTTTAATTTAAACCCTGAAATCCTGGATCAGTGTTTCCATATAGAAACTAAAAAAATTGTTCAGCAGATTTTTCAGATTTAAAAAATGCATCTCCGTGGAAAAAGTAATTTCCTTGATGAAGTTGTTGATGCTAAGCTCTTCAAAACGACGGAAGTTTTTCTTGTTCTATTCCTCGCTTTAAGGGTGCACTAAGATATGATTATATGGGCTTAAGTTAGAATCAAAAGTTATGGGACGCACCTATTCCATGCTGGCGAGGATTATTCCGTATTAGACTAAAGTCATAACTGACCTATTGTGATATCCGACGATTAAAGACGTTGTCCCTAACCTGTAGAAGCCTCATCTATAAGTGCTGTAAAGTATTTCATTTAAATACGTATACGAAGGTATTTTACTCATCATGAAATTGTAATCCAGTCTCTAGAAGTTTGTTCTTTTGATATTGTGGCCAGACTTGGCAGCATTTTCGTTGTTGTCTCTTTTCTTGATGAAATGAAATCGATGTCTCTTTGAATGGCCGACAGATAGTTTCCGGAGGCAAGCCGGGGAAAAATTTTAATAAAATTTATGAATCCAGAAGAAAACGTAAGATCCTAAGATGTTTTATTATTGCATTTATTGAATTATTGTATAAAATTTTAGGAAAATTTAGCCTATTTTACGCGTATAAAATAAACGTCTCAAATTTACGAAATACAACTGGGTTTCTTTTTCATTGAGTAGCAACAGATATTGGGTTCAACCCCTGCCAAAGAAAAGACAAAAATATCTTTTCAACCGGAATATAAATATAGGGAGAATTGACTTTTTCAAACAATCATAACGGAGAAGTTTGATAATGAATTAAGGCCATAGAGTTCTAAAACAGTTGATAGAAACATACTAGCTGGCTGTTTTCAGCTAAATCTTAAGAAGCCAATCATCTCAGGGCCTTTTTGCAAAAACCTCCGCACAAACTACTCAAATATACACGGTCAAATTATGCCACCAAGAGCGCAATAAGCTCACAATCTATTACCACACACAACAACAAAATATGCCACAAATATGTTTATGTCGTTTGAGACATTTATATATTTCGTTTGAGGCTATATTTTCAACCGAAACATTTGTAAACAAGTTGGTCTTCTCCCGAACAACAAGTGAATAAAATTTCAATGTTTCAGTACTAAAATGTAATAAATAAAAGAAGTGTTTGAAGATATTTTCAATAGCCATCTGACATAAGATTTATAATATTCCAGAACCTTATTCGTCCTTGTACCGTCTTATACCTATAGGTATTTTGTGATTTTTGCCTCCGCTATTCGAAGGGTCTTGGCACAGAAAGAAAGAAAATATCAAACGCTATATCTGTTGGCAGAAAAATATACTGACATAAAAAGCACGTCGGAAATGATTAGATAATAATTTATCGGGTGATCTTTCAGGCGAAAAAAACTCTTACCACGTAATATTTAAGATCTTCTTGCTGTTAACAATTTAGAGATTGTTGTCAAGCTTTCAGAAGAGGGAAGAATATCGCACTTAGCCTTGAAACTAGAAAAAGTTTAGGCGTAGGGTTTAAAGGTTAACCTTTGTAATGGTTATTGAAACTAATATGTGGGTAAAAATATAAAGTTATGAAGCGAGCGATTGTGAAGTGAGATTGATCTACACCCCTTTACTCGTCGTGCCCCACGTTGGGCGCCATTTATTTAATGGTAACTGATCTTTCTTCACGTAAGGTGCGTTTCTGCCACAAGGACCGATTAACCCTTAGATTGAATTTTGTGTTTATCCTGCATTCATTCGTGCCGGATAGGATTAAGGCTTAGGTTTTAAGGTTGTGTAGTTCAGCCCTTCAGGCAGATGTTGTCAAGGCCCTTCAGGTCATTTGATTCGATGGAATTCATGGCCTATGTTGGCACTTATTATTAAAAATAGTTATAGTTTTGAATAAAAGCAAAATGAATTGTCAGCGTTAAACTAGTTGTTATTATTTTGGCTCCTCTAAAGATAAATAGGGACATTAAAACTGGAAAGTAAGTAAACAGCAATAAGGGGTCACTATAACGTTAAGTGACCTAGGTAGGGTGGGAAGAGCCCAAAGATATGTATCTTCTCCAGGGCCAAGATCTGTGGGTGTGTGGTGGCAACAAGAAAATACTAGAAAGTCCTTAGTGGCGGTACCGGACCCGCGGTAAGGAAGCATCGTAGTATATTTTTTACCTTTTGTTATATGCACGCAAAAACTTAATTGTGTATGGTCTGATACTTGCAAAAAGAGCAAGAACCCCCCTAATCCGGCGAGCTAAGCAAGAGCAACGCTAGGCGTGCATGCCCGCTCGAGTACGCAGGTATCCCGGTATTTATTTTGTCCTTGTGGCAGAAACGTGAAGAAAGATCAGTTACCATTACACCTTTGCAAACTTAGTACATTTGTAGGCTCATCGCGATGCAAAGAGGAACCATCATTCCCACTATTGAATTACATTCCCTGAAAACGTTGATTTTTCAACAAAATTTAAAGACTTTCATCTTGCTGACAGGCTCATACTAAAAAAAAAACATTTAAAATTTAAAGTTGAGATGTAAGGTGAGAGTGGAATACATAACTAAAGCTTTATCAACATTAAATCTCGGTTATATTCTTTGCAGGCGGCGATTGGCGCTACACCTAGTTGTATGAAAAAATGTAGTGTTTGAGCAATTTTTGCCTGGCATCATCTATTCATACCTACAACTACATCAACACCTCGTTTTATTTAAAACGTGCTTGCCCGTATCTGTATAAACTAATAAAACAATGGGCGCCGAAAGTTCGAATCGGCCGGCGCTGTTTCGCAACTTTCAGTTTGCAGCAAACAAAATTATAAAATTCTCAATTGATCTCTGGCATCCCGAATGTTCCAATTCTGTCTGATTGGCATTACTACTTGAGACCATCAATTAGCCAACACGTGTTCTACTTTCATGGGGAATTCAAATTACGTTCGACTGCTGAAAATAAATCCCAAAGGCTGTCATAATCCAATCAAATTTGAATTTCAATCAAAAAATTATGCCCTCCTGTCATAGCCAATTTGGGAGTATTTAGAAAGAAGACTCATTGACCCTTATTACAATATATCTCTTGATTTGAAAGCCACAATTAGTATTGACGTAATGCCAAAACAAAATTACTGAGAAATCTAAAATGATCTGCGCGGGTCGATACCTCGCACAGTCAGAGTCACCCCTCACTGTGCAGTGCTGCATGCATTTATTGAGCTCGTAAATCTTCAAACAAATGATTCAATTCATGATCTGTCTCTTAGTGGCACTGGTTATTGCTGCTGCTGTTTATCGATGAATTCCGAAAGACCACTCAGTGGCACCAGCAACAAGCATACTGCCACCGCCAACACAACAGTTCTGACGATTTCCAAAGCGCATCACCATCCAGAACATAGACTAATTGTGTGTGCGCGGGAGTCAAAATGCAATGCACAATTAACGAATTTTAATTAAATTTTGTGAGCTCATGAATTGTGCGCAGCTGCTACTTTCAGGGACTGCCTAAACGGGGTAAGGGGCTGAAAAAAATGTTATGCATTCTTTTACGGGGTCAGTGAACTTGGTCCAAGTGTTTTGTTTTTCTAATTGACAAAAGTTACCAGTTTTTTTTTAAACATTTATTCAATTCCAGGTAAGAAAAAAATGTATTCTGCGTTTCGCTGGCAGCACTGCAATTTGCTTGACATCAAACGCTCTCAGTGATGTCACATTAGGCACTCACTGCACTGAGCTGTCAAAAATTCCCCCCTAACTGTCAAAAATTCGTGGGCGAGTTCAATTGGTCAAAAACTAGATTAATTTGCGAATTTCAGTTCAGCAAAACACCATCAATGGAACACTTGAAGTCAATTCAGATGAAAGAGAACAAATAAAACATCAAATGACGTAAACAACAGTGAAAGCGTTTTAAAGCAGCATAAAGATGGACAGATTTGCCGGATGATGGGTGAGCTGTTTCCGTTCAAAAATCACTTTAGAATTTGACAGAGATGCCAGGTTGTGTTTAGCCCCCACATACGTTACTTGTGACATCCAATTTTGGCATACAGACGTCATATTTAACTTTGGCCGGTTGCCAATTTGGTAGGTAGGCATTTTTCAGCTTTCCAGACATGTGGTAGGTACTTTGAATATTTGACCTTGTGAACGCGCTTTTAAAGATGTAAAAGTCAATGTTTTTGTATATGACTACCCTACAGGGCAAATTTTGCGGGCAGTTTTTACAAAAGATCTAGAGACCTTAAAAGTTTAAAGACTTGAGGCAGTCAAAATTTGTAAACAAAAATGAAAAATCTATCCAATTGTTCGTCACATATGTTAACTCTTCTTAAGTGTCTCACTTTTCATTGATTTTTACATAACGGACTGAAATATGTTGACATGATATTTGCAGAATATAGGTAAGTTCAAAAATTTTGACATAAGTAACATCCCTGTTCGTCTGCTCGATAACAAGTTACAACATATGATGAGTGTAAGCTTTTCCAGTCGATGAATCGATAACTTAAGCGGGTGCAACGGCATGTGTAACCCAGTTAAGTCGAGCCAAAAGATCTATTCGTGACCTAATGCCAAAATCTTTCTTGTTTATTACAAAACCCACGCTTATAGGTATAATAGAGTTTCGATTGAATAAAGACTGACTTATTTGCATTTTGTGCACGTTATGTTTGTTTCTTTGTGTCACTGCGACCCTTAAAAATGACATAATATGTCAGAAAAATGACCGTTTTTGTCAGAATTCAACGATAAAAATACCCAACGAAAGTCGATATTCGATGGCAGCCTGTCAATTTCTCACAACACTCCTCTCAAAAGAGATGCTCTTTCATGACTGTTTACGATTCGACATAATCACATCAATGACTTAACATCTAACACCTTGTATCGATGAAACACAACACCCCCCTTCAAATCGAATGACAAAATCCATTCTAATTGTTCACACATAAATGTCATAAATCCATTTTCACTTGCTGTGCATATGTGGAAACCCCATTAACGCAACCGGCGAAGGAGGAAAATCCCAATAACATTCCAAAAGGAATACACTCAGCGCGCATTACAAAAACAAACAACACTCCTTTCACCGAAGTGAAGTTCCGGTTCTAACGAACCGCCAACGATGCCATCCGTCGCCATCGCCAGCACCGTCGTCTATATCGTCCGTCATCAATGAAAGAGTCCCACTGTGTTGTGGTCTTGGCGCACTACATGCTGGCATACGTCATCTGTGATGATTTATAACGCTCGCATACTTAACCCTTGTAAGGCATAAGTTGGTGCGCGCTTACTCAAACTATCTATATAGGTATGCTGTATGAAGGCATTCCCCAAACACAAACCCCAGGACTGTGAGTGGAAGGAAATTTTCTTGACTGAAAAAAGGCGAGTAAAAAACGAACATCGCCTACTATTAAAGGATATCAAATGAGTCATTAATTGAAGCGCTCAGCATGCCCTCACCACATGTGAAGGATGACTATACGTCTCTATGTGACTTGATGCAGAGGTAGGAGCGGACGAGGAGATAAAGATGCGGCATTCATTGGGTAAGGTCACACATTCCAACCATAACAAGGAATGGAATTTTCACTTCGACTTGCGCTGGAAAACGTGATATTTTTGGAAATTATCCATGGAAAATTTAATGAAATTGGATTTTATTTTTTTTCCCTGTTCGTCGTTGACATCTCTCCTGGGGAATTTGAAGAGTTTCCGTGGGACAGTGAGGGTGGTTGGGAAAACACTTATCCCGCGTATATCCAGGGATTTGTTGACAATGCACGAAACAATAATTCTATCACTAATCCAAGAGAGACGATTTGGGGGCCGATGTGATGGAAATGATCGTTTATGTGAGGATCATTGAACTCTCGCATGTATATAGTTTACTGGATAGAAATCCCTGAAAGGTTGACGAAAACATGAAAAGTTGTTAAGTTCATAAAAGAAAAATATAGGCACTACTACAGAAAGATACTCGGAAGAAGGCTCGATCATCCGTGGATCGATTTGAGAAATGGAAGCCTGCAAGTACGATCGCTTAGCTAAATAGTTTTAAGCGACCCATATTTAGAAAATATTTCGACCATAATTTAGTGATCCAGATTTTCAGTCAATAACCGATCGCGAACACTGTATTGATCAGGAGGATCGGTTGCGTGAGCCTAACTTTAATTGTGTCTAGAACAGGATCCATGGGATCTCAAATTTGACCACATTTGTACAAGAGATGTAGGTTGGCACCAATATTAATTTTTAGTGTCCAGCTTGAGTTTTAAGAGCTTCCAATGAATAACTGATCTATTAAAACAATAGCTATTATGAGCATTAGGTGAGCATTAAAAATGGTTATAAGTAAGGCCGAAAGATGGCGGGCTGTTTGATGGCAGACTTATTTTCTATTATGATAATAATTGTCTGTCAATGATAACTATTGACGATTCATCAAATAATTGCATTACACTTATTTAGTTCAAGGGTTGCTTGAAGTGTAGATCCATTTAAACATTGCGGGCCGCCTTATTCAAGGTACTTTTTTAGTCTAACTGAAAACGGATCAAAAATGTTCCCAATGCATTGCTGTTTTCACATAAGTACGTTGCATATATCCTAGCCATCTTAGTTGATTAATACTGACAAATACACCACTGACAGACGAGATTTTCTGATCATTTTTACGGCATCGACGTTATGCAAATACATAGTTTCGAAGTCTTGATATAAGTATTGTAGATCTCTTGTTCGCTTTTAAGTTTCAGGCAATAAATTTAAGTTTAAAGTTGAAGGGCAATACGTTTGAGTTAAATGATTCTTGTCCAATCAAGCAAGAACCAGTGCAACCACTTTATGTTAAAAGGTATCATTATTTAAATGAGATTTGTTTTACCTTTGGCAACACTTTTTCCAACAACAATCGATTTGATATCTGACAGATAATTTCTGGTCATTTCGTATTGATTTTTCACATGTCAAAATTTCTTGTGATCTTATGA
Organism: Cheilosia pagana; assembly: GCA_936431705.1. Classification (NCBI taxonomy): domain Eukaryota; kingdom Metazoa; phylum Arthropoda; class Insecta; order Diptera; family Syrphidae; genus Cheilosia; species Cheilosia pagana. The sequence goes on from OW386168.1 coordinate 39,717,436, forward strand.
AACGACTGCAAAGCTGTTTTTTTTATAAACTGTAAGAAAAGGGCTTGTTATTTGGTGAAATAGGGCCCAGGTTTCTCATCTCATCAGGCATCTGGTAATTTCCTTAGAAAATATCCCTCTCTTTTGATTTCTTTCGTTCCGCTCCAACAGAGAAAACGACACAAAGTTATTTTGAGGGGTAGTGACCTTAAGCAGAACCACGATTAAGAAAAATCAATGCTGATATTTTCCATAGTGATATAATTAATTTAATCTAAGCATTATTTATAGCATTAAATATTTAAACACTATGTTCACTTTAAAGATTGATTAACAATTAAAGGTGATTAAAGGTAGTGATAAGTTAAAGGCAGTTGAGTAAGCAAAAAAGGACATTTTATGCTCCTAAAAAGTAACCTTAGAACAGCAAAAACGACTATAGCCTTCTCGTAAAAAGTTGCGCTAAAATCCATCGGTGTAGAGATATTGAAAAAGCTTATTTTCGGTAAAACCAAGGAGCATCTACTTCTAGCTAAAATATTGGAAGCTATACGTTTGAGGCATTGAAAGTATTAATATTTAAATTACTTTCATTGAATAGCTGAATTCAATTCAGTGAAATGAAAGGGTTGTGTCTTTGGTAGCCAAAAACAAGCTTACCGAATGTCGATTCGGTCCGTAATATCTACACAAGTATGTCGACGTAAGACGCTGGGTTTAAGGTCCTCCATACACTTGACGTTCTTCGTACAGATCTGTTTTTGGAAGGATATTTTTCGAACGTATACGTAACTTTGCCAACTCTAAGGTTACCCATTCGAGAAGTGTAGGCTACCTTAAAGTGCCGCCCAAGCACACTTAAAATCCTATATCTAAAGAAACAGTTTTTTTTCTTCAGTCCCATCTCCACGGAAGGGAAACTCACATTTTCTGAGTGATTTATGACGTTTTCATTAACGAGAGAGTTCTTGCATGTGGAATCGCGAGGTATTTTTGGAAAAACTACACACCAAAAAAATAGAAGAGAAAACGCTCCTCGCCCAAATGAGGCTTGTCTGTAAAAGAAACTTCGTTTGACTTCCATCCACCGCCAGTATGTAAAATGAAAATGCGCATTTTACTGCCAATGAAAAAGTGTTTTTATTTGAAAATAATTGTGCTCTAAGTTGCACTTTTATTTGTAATTTTTTTTTACTGTTTTCTTTGGTTGGATTTTATGACCTCCTTAACGGCTGTGACATTTTCTCCCCCCACAACTCGGCAGCACAATTTATTGAAGAAGTAGGAAACGAATCAACCCCGTCGCTGTCATCGAAGTCAATGGGAACATCAATTACCTTCAAGGAAATTATTGCTGTCCATGTCAATTGATCTTGTAGCTGAGAATGAAAATCGAATTGAAATCCCCCTACGCAACATAGGAGCGGACAGCTTATGTAGAACAGTGAACGAGGCGAAATAAATGGCGGATCAATGTGCGTTCAATTGATGGCAATTACCTACTGACGTTGCTTTATGACGGAGGAAGTGATTACTGCCACATATTTGGATTGATCTGAGTTCATGTGATCTGTTCTCAGAAGGAACTGCCATCGTTTGAACTGCCACACGATCACCTTTTCACTTTTGAGTGCACACCTCGCTCGTCGAGATAAAACATGCCTTAGGGGTAGACCTTCCACTCAGATATGGTCGCAAGAAACCGGCTGATAGGTATTTTTAAAAATATTCTCGGTCTTCCATTAAATTTGAAAAAAAAGACTTTGGAATTTCGTATCCAAAAATAGGAATCACTCGGCGCATGCATATTCTGGCCGTGTGGATTTATCTGCAAAGAAAATCATGAATCCTAGAAGAAGGAATGAGTCTGTTTCTGTTACTCATTCCAACTGTAGTTCCTTTGGTTGGTTTGCATATTCCATTTTAGAGTGGCATCGTCGCCTTCGCCGTCGGCGGACACGTGTTAATTAACTAAAGTCCTTGATGATCGTTGAACTTTGTTTTGCGTGTGCATTTTTGTGTCTGGCAGTCGGGAGATGCGCAGAATAATGACAAATGTGCAATGACTGATGATGGAAGTGACATTCGAAACGAAATACATCTGGGACGAGGAATTTGGGTTGTTTAGAGATATTTGTAAGTGGAACTTTGAGGTTTTATTTATAAAAAATTAGCGCTCAAAAATTTGTTAACGTTTTTCTATCCACACTTTCCCTTGTTGCGAATAAAGGGATAGAACTTGTACAGGCTTAAATTACAGGCGGTTTTCCTGCTAAATTTTGAATACAGTGGATCGTAAGCTTTTCTACTCCCTTTATTTAATTTAAGAGGATTCAAAACTAAACAGGCGGCAACAGGGCAGACCCTAGGTACATATAAATCAGATATATAAACGCAACAGAATGACTTTTCCAAAAAGAGTATCTTGTCAAAAGCGAGGCAGGAAAAATTCTTAAACTTTTGGCATTAGCGACAATTGCAGTGTTTTGAAAAGCAGACTATCCAACAACGTTTTGGAGTCAGATATGCTAAGATAAGAGCAAGAGCTGTAAAACGTTGCGGGAAATACTTGGATAAAGTATGACGTACAAATATATTAGCCTGCGTATTGGGGCTCATTGATATCCGGGGAGAAAGCATGAGGAATTTTTAAACCTTTTAAACAGGCTGGTCAAGGATAGTCAACACGATGGATAGCTACAAATAGGACCTGAAGTTGTGTGTCCAGCCTGAACAGTTGAATTGAGGTCTTCAAGTAATTATACTCTAGGATGTTTTGTTCCAAATTTTCGTGTATTATACGTTGTTTTCGAGTATGAACCCGAAACCCCTCGTTTCGTAGTCCAGCACACAAACCAATGAGTTAATCTGCCCACATTTTATTTTACTCTTACTAATTTTAATTCGTATCTTTTGAATCAAATGGCCAATTGGCATCAAATAAAAACTAAGTGCTGCTCCATGTTAAGCCTTACATTTATTTAAAAATCCATGTGGAAACGGTGAGTATTTTTAACGTGATGCGTGTTCATATCCACATACAAAAAGACGAACTTTAAAATTTTGTTTTTTTAAAACATACCTGCGCTAAACTTGACGGTGGGAGATTGACAAATATATCCATAGAGTCTGCGATGTGATTTTATTCATTATTGGCCACAATTACAGGAACACAGCGATCGATACTGCAAACTAAGAAAATTATTGCAAGCGGCAAACAGTTTCAACTCTTTGTAGCAAAAAGTCGAACCGCTAAGGACAAGGCCGACTGGCAGTACTTAGAAAAAAAAACTGCTAACTACGTTAATGATTATGAACTCGCTGATGAACTTAAAGGTAGGTAGGTAAGGTACCTATACGTTTTATAGTGGAACTCTTCTTCACTTTTTGGACATTTTTTAGACTGTCTACAACTAGTACGATCAGAGTCAGTAAACAACCAACCCCCAAATTGAATGTCCTACTGTCTAAATTAGCAAATAACTTTCAAAATCTGAACGGAGGTGTGAGCTGCGCTGTTTTACGCCAACTACACGTATAACAACGATCAACGGCCTTCCAGTTATCTTTTGTTTTTATTTGAATTCCTCGAAAGTTTGTCACCCGCAAGATCCCAGTAATTCCCCGCCGCTTAATTGATTTGCTAATTGCACAGCCGACATTCCATATCTCCCATTGTCATTACCCCCTGATGGTTTCGCGAAGAAAGAGCACATATACAGACACTCTCGAATATCTTCAACGACATTCTTCACTTCAATTAAGACTGTCCACGGTTTCATTATTCCTTTGCGTCATAAAACCAAAAAAGAACATGCAATAAACCAAAACCAGAAAAAGTGAAAAACAATGAACCAGCGAAATAATTTCTCTTAATGAATTCACTGTCAGCTCATGCAGTGTAGGTCCATCATAACTTCATAACTCACCCCCAACAATCGGCACTAAGGGTATTCCACTCGAGTCGTACTTCTCCTCGCTTTTGGTTGAATTGCTACCGCTATTGCTGCTGTTGCTGGATTTGCCAGGAACACAGCTGATGGGTTTCTTTGATTTCCACAGCTTCATTTCTGTTGCGCCTTCTATTATTCGTATATCTGATTAATCCGTTTGATATTTAATTTTTTATTTTTTTTTTGAGATTCTTTCACTGACACTATTTCACAATTATTTTTCCTTTTTCTTCTTCCTCTGCTTTTAGCCACTGTTTCCCCACATTTTGGAGATATATATATTTTTAAATATTTTCCTTCTTTTCTTCTCTCACATTATCATCACTTTTCGGTGCTGCATTTGATTTGTTTAAGATTTATATATCTAACTGAATAGTGAACACTCGAATTAGTAAGAAATTTAATTGAAATTTTGAATCTTTTCTTTGAGAAATATAATATTACTTTGTGTAGTTTAAAATTGTCCGCAAAAGATACACGAACATTTTAAGAGGAACAAATCGTTCTTGTGTATATGTATATCGATGGTCTATTTTAAGACGCGCACACCGTCCGTCGCGTATTGCGTGCACGGCCTAGAGAGTGAATTTTCCGAACCCGAAACACAGCTATCCGTACAGCACGACGAGTATCGTCCAAATGAAATTGCACAATGAAAACGGCGATGGTGATGGGGAACGCGAAAACACCACGCACCATGCTACACGATGAACATTGCTACTGTTGCCGGAGCCGGTAGCTTGGCACAAGCAACATAACAAAACAAGGAGCAGCCAGCATCAGAAGGGCGCCGCGCCAGGCAAAGCTGTACTGTACGACAAAGCAAAGCAACAGCCTCTCACAGCAGACAGCTGGGAGCAAGCAGGCCAAGCATGAAGTGCTACACGGCAGGCAGTACCACTAGCGGTAGACGTAGAGTAGAGTGTGACGTTTGTGTGGCTGTATGGGTTGGAAAATTCGGAAAAGAATGAAAGGAAAACTCGAGAGGAAAATCAAAGAAAAGTCAAAAGAAACTGTGTGTAGATGCAATGTTTCTGGCAACATTTTGAGTGAAGTGCGATGTTTGTGGATTTACATGCCTCGATTTTTTTTTTTCATTTTAATGGGTTCTCGAAAAATGAAAACGGAAAAGAGTTTTCTTAGAATGCACCACCATTAACAGTGGGGTAGTTAGTTTGATGTGTTTGGCAAAATAGTTTTTTAAAAATAGGCTTGAAATAGACCCAAGCGCCGAAATGTATCATTTGCTTCTAAAGGACAACCCTAAGCCTTCGCAATATGTATCCTCTCAAAGTCTACTCATAGGAGCAAAGAATTCCAAAAAGTTTTTCTCCGGAAACTGTCTGATTGGAGACTACCTATGTTAGCAACACGCAATCTGCGCCTACCTTAGCCATTCGAGCGCCCCCGAATGAGTTTATTCGGGCGCCTTTTGTTTAGTAGGACAGAAAACAAAAATTCACTCGCGTGAAATTCATACATACCTATGCAGAATAAAAAATAAGAAACTTTATGTAATGAAAATTACTAGTTCGATCGCGATAAAATGTAGTCCAGTCTGTTTCCGCTGCAAAAAAGTATAACATTGTGCCCAACTTCACAACGATCAGTAATCCCGTTGAAATGTGCAAGGACAAACGAACAAACTCACTTTCACACATTTAATACGTATCCCATCATATGTTTCGATAGAAATTAACAGCATCCTCAAGTGCTTTCGTTTCATTATGATGACCAACGACTTTTACTACGACCGAGAGATGGCGCAGTAAAATACAACCAACCATCGTCACTATCAGTGGCGATCAAAGTTAACGCAACAACAAAATTGACGAGCCTCCTGTTCTTCTTTGATGGATTATATAATGTATATGGGCCCCTCGGATTCAGGCGCCCTAGGCGAGCATCTAAATTGTCCCACCCTAAAGTCGGCCCTGTTCGCATCTGATCCGATTTTCAACTCAGGCCACGTCTCCTCGGATGAATACTTTGCTAATGACCTTTGGTTATGAAAGTGCAATCGGAGTCTATAAATATGTCTTATGATTGCAGAAAGAGGCTGGCAAAATTCAGTTCCGAAGGTGGAGTTCATATCCATTTGACCATATGGGTATCCGCAATTAAGAAGCTTTAAGTGCGTTCGCAACTTATATATTTAAAAACACAGCAACGTAATAATTGTGGCAAATATTAATCCCAATTTAGAAACCAACAGTAGAACGTCTGATGTGTCATTAAAAAGCGTATAGTGGTTGCAACAGGTCCATAAAAACTTAGAAAGGGTTAAAAGGAACTTGGTCACCTAGGTCTTAAATATATACTGTGATGTTATAAGTTACAAGTTTTTAAAGACCACTACCCACGAATTTAATAAAAGTTTGTCAGAAAATAGCCTATAAGACACTGTTGTCAACATTTTTTAAAGCCACACTTCAACTTTGCTCGCATCAGGCTTCAAAGTTTAGACCCTGAGTGATTTGCAAGTGCCCTTGGAATTTTTCAAAAAGTCGAGAAGCTTACTGCAGTATTTTTCCCTCAAAACAACAGAAGCCAACTTCGGAGTATACGGTTTTCTCTAACCAGAGAATAAAAATTAACTAAAGACAAAAATGGCATTTGCAAAATAAGCAGTGAACGGCGAAAGTTTCTTGAGACGCAGTATTGAACATAACTTTTATTTGTGATCACTCCTAGGCTAAAAACTTTTTCTTATCTAAAATTGCTGCTCGCAGTTATTCGTACCTACTAAATGTGATGCTTGGCAGTGTCAGGCATTATCTGACCTTCACCTTCTTTCATTTAAAGCTTTGCACATACCCTGGAGTCAGTTAATTAAATATTTTAAAATCGTGCCAAATGACATTAACCACTCGAATAGAATCATGTGTCAAAGCTATCCCCAACTGCTCTCCCTCTAACGAAAAGTTTCAAAAATCATTCGACATATGTATTGTCAACTAAAGGCGATGAGAACGCACTTGCCGTCAAATACAAAAGGCTTCCAGTCCTGTTTTAAATAACATTCACACCACACACCGAAGGCGTAAGCTACATAAACAATATGTGCGGTTTCTTGGCACTTTCGAAGATAATTGGTTCTGCGAGAAGCTCAAGTGTTTAGCTTGACATTGATGTTCTACGGACAGCTTACCATCACCCGTCCAATATGACATCAAACCTAATTGCATACCGCATCTGATGATATAAAGCTGAAGGTTAAGTGCCTGACAACTTGTGTGAGTGTGTGGCACTCAACTTCTAAAATTGTGTTGTGCCTACGCTTTAAAGTGCTGCATGCACTATAAGACGAATCAGTTGCGGGTTTCTTTTGAAGTAAAAGGGGGGTTGATTCCTGGAAAGACACATTGCATTGCAGACCTCTTAAACTATTCGCAGGTGAAATACACGACAACCTTCGCAAACACGCTTAAGGCTTGCACAGCATTTGCGTACCTTGAACCCTGAAGCGGCCTTCTTTCAGATAAAACCGTTTTCCCATTGAACGTGACACTCTGTCGTGTCTGATTAAAACTCCAACAAATACCAAGCGCCAAATGAATCGCATTTCCTATTCTGCACCCTAGCTGCTATAAAAGATTGTGGCCAAAAATATCTTCACTCACGCGCCATAAATTCACATACCAGTGGCGAAGAGACGCAAAGAAGTGTAAAGTCGCGAGGGGGAAAAACACTGGTAGAGAAAGAAAGTCAATCTTCCTTGTGTGGATGATGTAAAATGTAAACATGGAAATATTGCGTAGGTTAGCATGTTCCATTTGTGACGCCTTTGCTCCTCTTACTCTTGAGAGCGCCCGCCGTTTCCTTATACCGATACAAAGTTATCGATCCGATGATGCTTTCTATATATGTTTGGAGCTAGAAAGTGATTTATGCTCGACTACAATGGACAGAAGGGCGACTGGTAGTGGAGCAGTGAACTTCCTGGATGATGGAATATTTTAAAGGAATCACTTAGTTTTGGCAAAGTAATATAGAAGTTGCATGTCGATAGTGTGCGAGCCACAAAGGAACTATGATGCGGTGGCTGTTCGAGTTGTGACTCGTGTGCACTTCTCTCAGTAAAGTTCATTCAACTTTGCATAAGCTTGGCAAACTAGAATCGTTTGTCGCAAGGATGTGTGGCAAACCAAATACATTCACAGATGTAAACCGTTTTCTGTTTCAGCCTAAGAAAATCATGATTTTGAAGCTTGCTCCATTTTGTGCCTTCAAGAAAATCATTCAAGTCCTTCTCATGGTCCACGATCCGCCTGATTTTATTAGTAACTGGTGATTCCATTGACGAAAAATAGTCCTCCTTTTCAGATTATTTTCTTCCTTTTTAGTTGTAAAAAAAATGCAACACATCGCTTTTCATTTCTAGTTTAAAATATTCTCTATCGATCTTAAAAAAAAAACTTACAACAAAATATCAGATTCTTTTTAAATTAAAAACACCACCCTACAATTAAAGCTTGCAAAACATTTTCGGCCGATCTCTTATCGCATACCAAGTGAATGTCAAAAATCCCAACAGACCCCAAACTGAGCTATCCGTATTGCTGCGATCGCTCAGCTCCCTCCAAATCCATTCGTTGTGATACGCCACGTCGGTGTACACCTCTGGATAGTCCTGCATCCAGCAGCTATTCGCCCACGAAACAATTCCAATTTGCTTGCCATCATGCACCAGCGGTGCACCCACATCCGATTGACAAATGTCCCTGTCAGCCTCTGTATACCTGGCACACAGCATACCGTCGGTAATAAGACGGCCGAAACTTTTCGCACAACTTAGTGGATCCATTGTTGAGACATTCATCGCTATGAGATGATGGGATGTTTCGCCCTGAGAACACAAAAAAAAACGTTATTCATCTCACGCACCTTGGCCTTGATTTATGTAAAACTTACCCTTTCAGTCTTTCCCCAACCAGTTACCGCACCGGGAATTTCCATTGCCACAGTTTCTCGATTGATTTGAATCGGCCGCACCGAAGTGTGCTCTTCGGGAATTTCTTGACTCAAGAATAGCAAACCGATATCGTCCCACCTTGTGTTGACATCGAAGGTTGATGGATATCGAATGTGAACCACTCGTGAGATCAGGGTGTGTTCAGTTCTTTGGTAGCGATGGGGTGTTCCGAGAACTACGCGAAATTCGGCTGGATGACGTGGTTTTTTCGAGCTCAAGCTGGAAAATAAAAAAAACGAGGTCTTTGTAAGGAAATGTCAAATACGTCGGGTTCTCCTAGGGGAAATGTTATTTTAAAACCTTCTCTTTACTAAAAAACTTTAAATTCTTCAAAAGTTTGCTAATTATGATGAAGATCGACAGCTTTTATCACGAATTATTTGGTTACATAAGTTTCTTTGAATTTTGTGTAAAAATTTGGTGAAAAATTACTATCGGCATATCTATAACTTTTTTTTTGTTACAGCTTTTACAAATACTGACCAGTCTAGGTGTTTATCAAGCTGCTACCTCATTTTGCATACTTTAAAACACTACTCCCCATCTTCAAAGGAAATGTTGCAAAAAATAGCCCAGAATCGTATTAAGTTTTATAGTCAAGTGGCATCACTGCCTCCTGCGAAATGGATAACCCACCGATTTGACAGCGCACCTGAGTGGTTTGTCGTTACGCCAAATAAAGGGAATTTTCGCATTTTAATTAAACGCCGCGATAACATTTCGATTAAGCTATCTAAAATCACATTCACTTAAGTTTATCTTGTATACGTCAAACAAAAATGCCACTTACTTGAATAGACAGTGCGCCGATGTAAGGACCACCCGCGACGTAATCAGCGACCCACCGCATATGTGCCCTTCGCCAAATGTAATCTCCTGCTCTAGCAGACGTATTGACGCCTGATGGCGGGTGTCTTCCAGTAGAGCTACAGCTCTTCTGTTAACATTCGGTTTTGATAGCTGTGCCTCTTTGACATTGTGCTGTGACAGGCCTGGAAAGAGATAATCTGTAATCTGATGTGTTTTAAAAGCATATACTCGGAGGAATGAATATTTGCGATAATTTTAATGCAATCTAATATAAGCTTTATATATACCCTTGAAGCTTAAAGCCTTGCCGATTGATGTTGAAACATGAATTCGTTTATAGCAACCCCTTAACATATCATTGAAATTTATGGCATCTACATATATATTCGAAGTTTATTAGACTACCCAGACACTATAAATTTTATAGCCGCCCTTTTATTATTCGGTGTCCTTGACACTTGGGTGTACAAGTTTTTTATGGCTATCATTTATCATGCAGTAGCCGACTGATTAGTTGATAAGTCTTGCAGTTTTTAGTCGCTGTCGGCGAGATAACACTTGTTGCTAGTCGATAAGCTTCGACAAGTGCAGGCGAGTGGAATATTTTTTTTTTCGTTCTCGGCTATAGATCAAAGATAACCCGATATTTTGAGGTTTAACTATATCACGCCCGAACGTGGTGATGAAGCCAAAACAGCTTTTGAGAATAACTGGGAAATATTTCAATGTCCAGGACAAAATGTCATTATTGACAGTTCATCTGATCAACATTAAGCACCAGGTCGGCGAGTGACAACCTGCTATAGATCCGACTAATATTAGCCCTTCCAAACTTATGCTACTTTATCTTGGCAAGCAGCAGTCTGAGCCTCCGTTTGAAAGATTCGCCAATTCAGATGACAGAGCGCTTGGTCGGTCCAAGTATACAGAAGAAACTTATCATGCGTTACGGACTTACACATCCGCATTCTTATTTCAATACTTTGCGCATATAGTCAGAGAAACCCTTCTAAAGGTTTAAAAAAGGGGTATAACTAGATATAGCATGATTTGCTTTAAAGCCCTGCTAATAACCGTCATAAAGTGCTAAAACCAATGGTAGCGATCACTCGTCGTTTCCGGAGTTGCGCAAAAATATCAAACCTTAATTTTTGACACATTGACTCGTTCGTATATGCAATTTTGACAGAGCGACATCACTTGCAAAACTCCTTTCTGCTTGGCCCTTTTTTTGTTTCTCACGTTTACCAAACTTTTACAACTGTAACATTTTAAAAGAATGTTAAGGAGCTGTTACATTTGTACGTCACTCTTGATTTTGTTTTTGAAATCACTCAAATTTTGAAATTTATTGGTGAATTTAAAAAAATAAATCAACTCACTTGTTTGGAGATCACCAATAAGAAACACCAAGCAAAAAACTCTGCAGAACTTTCGAATCATTTGAATTTATTTTTCGTTTTTATTTTGCAAACAATTTCACATTAACGACGACCGACGACCTGAACCGTACAGCCAACTGACAGCTCCAGTGTACAAATAAGAAGTGCTTAGCCGCAAAAGGTATGCGCAATATTCTTAGACAAGGGCAATGGATAAGATTAAGCAGGATCGGACCACCTTCACTAGAGAAATAGAAACGCGTGCTAAACGCGATTGGGTTTGTCCCATCCTAAAACCTCACTGACAAAAAAAAGAAAAAAACGAACTTTTGCAAACCGCTTTCCGTTGGGTATCTTATCTACAGATATAACCGATTGAAAGCCCCTCTCGAACAATGAGGCGGTTTACTAAGGTGACTTTTATACGTGTGAATGGTTCGATGACGATTATCTTATGGTTTGTGTTGTTGATCGAATATTTGAAATTTGAGAATTATCTGCTTATGATTGTTCGAATTTGTGTTTATAATTCGGAAACATGTTTTCCACTGATGATAAGAAGTTTTGTTGTCACAACAATATTTTGTTTAGAATAACATCAGAAATAGAAAGGTATCATTTGAAGTTTGTAGTCGTATAATGTATATCAGTTTTCAATTTGAGGAATCGCAAAAATTCTATATTTGGCAATCGTTTTATGTCTTTTGAAATCAAGGGTAAACAATTTTAGAGCCAATTGAACAGTGACCTACTTTGTTATAACTTTTTAGAGGGCACTCTTAATTTAATATAAAGTATAGAAGTGATATTTCCTTTACCTCTATCAAAGCTGTTTGCCAACAAAACTTCATTCTTTTGTCAAACTCAAGACATTTGTAGGTACCTGTTTTATTGAACACCTAACTCAGCACAGTAGAGCAAAGCAAAGCTCAATAAAACGGTCCCCAGCCATATTTGTACTAAAGTGGTATATAAACTGGTATATTTTGGTGCGTGTTTGGTCTTTTAGTTTGATTTATTGTTCTTTTAGTTCTCTCGAGCGAAAAATGAATGTCAAGTATTGTTGGGCAGATTTTACTTTAATTAACTTTATCTAGGTTTGCTGAGATAGATCGAAGATTTTAATTAAAAAATTAAAAAAAATTAAAATATCTTTACATTGCAAATCAGTGGCACAAATATAAAACGAGACTTTATGTCAAATGGGCGAATAATCAGCGCTGTCAGGGCAATTTGAAGCATTTCTTACATTTGTCTAACATCATAGAGGTCGCACCAAATACGAGTTATTCCTATATGTACCTATTTCTGTATTGTAATAGTGGATTGTTGCAAAGCTTAAGGTACGAAGGCGAAAATTGCAATAGCACAATAAAAAGGCAAAGGCAATCAAACAATTGACTCATAATATTAATCCAATAACCAAATGAAATAAAAGTGGCGATAAGAATTGATTGAGGTCGCTTAAAGAATGTAACCCACATTTTGTTTGTTTTGTTAAAAAAAAATATTTGTATATTTAGTTCTAATCTAAGAAACTGAGCGTCAGCGAAAAGCAGCTGATTTTGACAATTTTCATGAGGCTGCTTCGACTCAGAAGTGGGTACAGAAAATCATGTGCTAGAGAAAATGGCCGCGTTCCTCTGCCCGCTGGACATCTAGCACAATATTTCAGATGAAGGAACGCTCGCGCAACGGCAAATTTTGCTAACGTTTGAACGATTTCCCTTTGATTTTTTTTTCTCAATGCAGCGCATAGTATTGCGCTAGATTTAGAAATTTCCCTGAGAGGGATATTTCACAAAAAGTGCTAGATGTCTAGCGCCTATGGCGATATGTCAATTTTTTTATATGAAGTTTGACATGCCGCTCCTTATCTAGCGGGCAGTGGAACGCGGCCAATCTACAAGGCAACCTCGTAAAAGAAGAAATAAAACAGTTTTTGACAGCATTCTTCCATGGAAGGCTAAAATTTGTATTTTTGTGCCCTTTCCCCGCATCTTAGAATCACTAAACCGGCCGTTTAATATGTCGCACTGCGCTGTCATTTTCTGTTACCTACTGGATATTTGTTTGCAAAATAATTCCACAGTATGTCTGTCATTGAACTGCGTTTTTCACAATGGGCATATGGCATATTCCAAATTCTATAAATCTAAAGTCGACTTAATTCGTCTGTACCCTGAACGCCTGAACGCAAACACTGGATTAGTCAGGTGACACTTTTCTTACTCAGCCACACATACGACCTCTCAACTTAGTACTCAGTCAGTCACGAATTTCTTGGACTAGATTTATCGGCCAAACGTCAACGGAAAAAACTGTTTCACTAGAACAATGGAGGCTAATAAAAGCTGAAACACATTAAGTCCGCAAGCTGTCAAACTTGCTGAACTCGATTCTTGGACGTCACTTATATTTCCACTAATAAATGGCCGCGTTTCATTTACCAGTTGAAAAGCGTCGACGACGTTAAGCGATGGATTTGAACAAAGAAAATTGTAGAAACAAAACATGGTACCTAAAGTGACAAAGTGGATAATGTAGAAGCTTACCCAAATTTGTGATAATTGTAACAATGGTAGTTCGTGGCCTTATCTTCAGAACCGAACGACGGAAGATCAGTGTCCAAATGAACCATCTCCCGTCAACTGATATAGCGATATCCAGAAAATATGAAATCAATTTTATAATGTGCACCTCAAGCAACACTATCGAACCCGAAATCTAATTGGTTTCATAATATCGGTTGCTGAGTGAAATGTAGGTGTATACCTATCGTTAAATATAGCAAGTGATAAGGTGAAAGCCCAAAAGTGCAGCGCGTGGCTTCACGCTACGTGCAACTGCGCATGTATAAGTGTTAAATATCAATATCAAATTGCTATATAATATTCCCACGCCGTACTATATTTATTTCAAAATACGTACACCTGCATGTATTAAGACAATTTGCAATATATTTAGTTAGTTGCCAGTCAAACCAAGGTTGACTCGTGTAGCTGCTGCTTTACTCATCAACTGTCGAACAAGAAATTTCGACTTTATACCTTCGAGTTTCGCATTCGAAATCAAACAAAGTATTTTATCAACTATAATTATAATTAGTAGAAAGTAATCTAGTGACAATTGCCAAACCTATTCTATTTGTATTTGTTTGGTTTGTAATTGTTATCGATAACCAGGTGTATGCATATGCACGAAGAAAGTTCCCGAGTACTTTGTACTTTTGGTAAATTGTTACATTATGTAGATACCATTGATTTACAACCACGCACATTCTGATAGTTATAAAAAACTCCGACAATCAATTTTCTGACAACTCTAATCGGTGCTAATCGAATTTCATTGACCAAAATAAATAATAAAGAACAACGTAAATTGGGTATTTGGTAAACAAAAACAAACAAAGAACGCCAACGAGGTGGTAGGTAATTCCGTCCGCAATCTGATAACATCCAAATGCGTATGCGTTAGCTCTTTACCGAAATACCACATGAAGGTTAGTAGAAGCTCAGTTTGGTAAATTTTGTAGGTATACTTTTAGGCGACTGAATACAGTATAGATGGCAAGTAAGTGATCACAAAAATATATATTTTGAAAGATGAATATTATTTAAATAAACTGATCTTCGCTGTAATGTTAAACGAGTCAACGATATTATTTAATAATGATAGAGTCACGAATATAGGTCTCTTAAGTGCACTCTCCTCAACTCTCAGTATTCCGCCACCGACAGGTATGTAATGCCCTGTCAGGCTTGATTTAACCACTTCAACACGCCTTAGTCGGCGCAGTGGCTTAGTGGTAGTGTGTTGGGCTACTAAGCGAGGGGCTCAGGTTCGAATCCCGAGAGGGCCAAATTACATCTTAAGGTTTTTTTCCACTGCGCCACCTCTCGCGAACGTCTGACAAACATCCGAGAGTAAAACTGTCATGAATGAGCTTCTCAATTAGCCGTTTGGACTCGGCGTAAAATTGTAGATCCCTTCCATTCGTCCCAAAAATTGAAAACCCACACAAAGCGAATGGTTGCGAGAAGCTAGGCCTTGGGTCCCATAGACCTGTCGCGCCAAAATATTTATTTATTTTAACACGCCTTAGAGACTTAAAACTCAAGCTAGGGATATGCATTTAAGATGACCAGACCACAAAATCATGGATTGCTCCACCCGGAGAACTAGCTGCTCGACATTGAGTTTTGAGTACCTCACGTACTCTTATAAAATTTCCTTTGCACACTAGCTTTCCGTTAATTCAAATACTGCTCGCTTTTATTTGATTTGTCAAAATCAATTCACAAGTATCTGGACTGTAAGTGAAATATTTAAAGTAATCTGGGTGGTAGACATATTTTATGACAGCTTACTGTGAAGAAAATGATTCCACGTTATCTGTAAAGGAAACACACTTAATATCGCGTGTCTAAGTTTTATGTTAAACCATCTGAAGAGGCTCCTTACTAATTGCACAGTCACGTCACAGAACCTACGGTGGGCTTCAGTTTTACAACCGAAGTTCACAGAATAACAAAATAAATCCGATGGTAATTTACAAACCGATAAGATACAAACATGTGTCATATGTGTCAATGTGAATACTATAAAAATCAAATATCCACTTACAATGGCAAATCCAA
Organism: Cheilosia pagana; assembly: GCA_936431705.1. Classification (NCBI taxonomy): domain Eukaryota; kingdom Metazoa; phylum Arthropoda; class Insecta; order Diptera; family Syrphidae; genus Cheilosia; species Cheilosia pagana. The sequence continues at coordinate 39,733,175 of OW386168.1, forward strand.
GATCCCTATCGGTGTCCGCTATCGGCACAAAACTATTGTGGGATCAACGATAGAAGCAGATAAGATTGTCCACGAAAATGTATAAAAACGCTGTCCGACATTTTACTGTCTATTCCAGAGGCACGAGAAATGGTCGCATTCAATGTCTGGGTCAGCGGTTTTTGGGCCATATTTATGCCCTTAGTTGGTAATTATTGACAAAAGTGAATTTATTTTTTTCTTATACAATTTTTTTTAGCATCCTTGCCAACCATGGCACAAGGAGGTCCAAGGATTATCAACGGAACTGAAGCAACTATAGATAATACCCGCCATCAAGTCTCAGTGCGTATGAAGTCGCGTGAGACTATTTTTGGAACCGGGCACGTTTGCGGAGGATCACTGATCGCGCCAACAATTGTCCTCTCAGCTGCGCACTGCTTTTACGAGTTAATTTTGAGAAATGTTTTTAAAGCTAAACTGATCTTATCATTTGCCTTTACAGTGAAGACGAGAATGTATTCAACAGCGCGCAGGATTATTTTGTAGTGATGGGCACCCTCGATCGCTTTGAGAAGAATGAGAACACAATATCGTATGAGTTGACGCATGTATTACATCCAGGTTTCGACAGGCCGACATTCAAAAATGATATAGCACTGGTCTTTCTGGATGGCACTGTTCCATCCACAAATCCTGCAGTGAATGTGATTGAATTGAACAGAGCACTAATTTCAGCGGGTACTGTCTGTCAAGTGACAGGTTGGGGTCTTATGGAAACGGTGAGTTGGCTCAGTTCTCAGTTTCAGACAGTTGACCAAATTATATCATTCTAAAGGGGATAGCCGCTGAAGTCCTTATGTCTGTTGATGTCCCGATAATTGACCGAGAGACGTGTTCCACAAACTATGGTGACAGATATATTGTGGAGGGTATGATTTGCGCTGGATATATGGAGGGTGGAATGGACTCATGCAGCGGAGACTCTGGTGGTCCGATGGTACACAATGGAACGCTCGTGGGAGTTGTATCATTTGGAGATGGGTGCGCTAAACCAGGATACCCTGGTGTCTATGCCGATGCACGGCACTACCTGGGGTGGATCGAAAAAAACATGAAATCTAGAGCGAGCTCAACGTCAATAACTGGTTTCATCATTTTATTAGGGTTGATAATAATTGGTTGTCTTCCTAAGTAGGGCTACGTGATTGGATTGGTATCACAAACCGATAGTAATTTCTAATTATTTATAAGTCCATCATTAACTTAGTGTCTGCGATAAGGAATTCTTAGGCAATAAAACAATAAAAGAAATATCTTCAGGAAAGCGCGCATTTGTATTTATGAATGAAATGTAAACAACTATTGACGAATGTGCTAACAGCAGTCACCCTTAACATTGAAATTATTGTGGTTTTACATTTGGTCACTTTCCATATTTATTTTAGATGGAGATTTTAGATTTTTCGCTGCATATGGAACGCTATTTGACAGCTCCATCAGTTGTGTGTTTTATTGAACATTTATCTCAGCAAAGCAAAGTAACTAGTAAAGTAGAATTTTCATCACACAATTTCAATAATCTACTTGACAGTTGACACTCCCTTGATTCACACTACGCCCCAAGTAGAAACAGTTGACAGTTGCAATTAATGTTGAAACCTTTTCAGCTAAAAGTCAGGATAGAGAGCAAAATATACCAGTTTATATCACCTGATCACAAATATGACTGTTACTTCGTTGTACTTTGCTTTGTTCAATAAAACTGAAAGTCCATTTAATTTTTATTAGTTTCAACCCAGCTTCTGCGACGACATACTTAAAATCATCTCACGAATTATCTTCATCCTTCCTCCATCAACCGAAAATTCAAAGTGACAAGCCCAATCCAATTGGCCGTGATTTACCCACAATTGTTTTGTTATCAGTCAAAATGCTACCATGGTATAATATCCACTTGAGAAGATATGACTTTTAACTGGATATCGTTGTTGAAGAATCTCAGTATTGGCATTTAATTTGCTATAATTTATCAGTTATCGCAAATGCTCTCGTGCGGTAGATTCGTTTGAGTTGTTGCCACTTACCTATATGCAATAGCTATCTTAAAAGCCGTTATTAAAATTTGGGAAAAACTTTTATATTCAACAAACAGAATATAAGGAAACAGATAAGATTAACGATAAATTAAAACCAAATAATGGCTCATCGGAGTTTTAACTAATTTTTAGCAATCAGTTAACATTTGGATTTGTGTCATTTAGACGAGAAAAATGTCCAACGCAAGAGGGATTTTAATTTTTGCATTAATCATTTGTGGAGTTTTCGCAAGTAAGATAAAATAAGAAGTGAATGAAATAATTTCTTGTACTTGTCGCATATTGTGCATCCGAAAAGTTATGTGCGTAGTTTGAAATCGAGAATGATCGATCGTTTAAAGCTACATGCACAATGAGTGTCACTTTCAATTTAGAGCTGTAAATAGATAATTTAAAAAAGCATGCTTATAAATGGTTGCGCAGAATATCTGTCAAATATAATGTGATATCTAAATGGAGCATTTCCCAAATTTAGTTTAAATGTCAAAAAACTTGTACAAACACAAATGAGAAGTGTTTTCTTCAAGTATTGGTTAACAGTGCACAATCCTTATTAGTTTAACATTTCGGTTTACATTTGATAAGCAAGTTTTTTTAGCTGTCAATTTGTCTTTTCTCCTTCTTATTTGACTCTGATGTTGACACTGCTCACTTAAGATTTTTTGTGCCGCCATTTTGTGTACTCATTGGACTTTGTTACTTAATCTTCATGCCAATTTTAACCGCCTTTAGTTGATCCGTTGTTCATCATCAAAATTATGCTCATGCTTGAAACATTAAGTCGTAGTCGATCTGACGGTTTATCATCATAACAATGACAATATGTAAAATCAATGCCTGTCGTTGAAAGTAGCATTGCATTGGGTAGTTAGTCTGACAGCTGGATGACTTGATTTTTCTCAGTTTTGATTGGCGTAGATTGGTCACATATGAACAGCTATTTAAGTTGACGTTTATGATGTGGTAGCCGACGAATATAGTCAAGAAATTCGTGAATGAGTGAGTACTTAGTTGACAGTTCACATGTGTGGCTGACGTTCCCAACTAATCTATGGGCTATTATCGCGAATACTATTGATGACTAATTAAGGCCTTTTGCACCTTACTGCTTATGCCAAAATTAGTCAGCTACCTCTTAAAATGCATATACCTACTTCTATTTAAAGATGCAGCTTCACCTGAAAGTGACCAACCGGGCGCCAGCGTTGGACCAAGAATCATCAATGGAACCCTAGCTGATCATGACAAAACCAAACATCAAGTGTCGATTCGTTTGAAAAGAATGGATTGGTTCTTTGGTGCCGGTCACATTTGCGGGGGTTCACTCATCAGTTCAACATTGGTCCTTACAGCGGCTCACTGTATTTACAAGTTGGTTCGAATAACTCAAATAATAGACCACAATTTTGTGAACCTATTTTCAGCTACCAACTCAAATTTATGCGAGAGCCTAGCGAATTCACTGTCGCTATGGGCTCTATAGACCGCTATGATCGAGTGAACAATAGCCTCTTTGATGTCCTTGATATTGTGTACAAACCCACTTTTAATAGTTCGACATTTATTGATGACATCGCCATAATGATTCTAAATGATACAGTTCCTGAAGGACATGCCAACATTCAGACAATTCCCATGAATTGGGATGCGGTGCCCGAAGGAACCATGTGCCAAGTCACCGGATGGGGTGTTACGGAAGATGTAAGCTTTAAATATTATTTGAATGCATAATATAACCTATACATCTGATTGCTGAATGTGAATCATTGTTTGACAGCTCAAAAACTACCGCATATCTTTCCTTGCAGGGCTACACATCCGATCTTCTGATGAACCTGGACCTACCGATTGTAAATTTCACGCAATGCGCCATCAACTATGAAGGTTTCGTTACTGAGGGCATGATATGCGCTGGATATATGCAAGGAATGAGAGACGCTTGCAACGGAGATTCGGGTGGTCCACTCGTCTGCAACGGCAAGGTGTCGGGCATTGTGTCATTTGGCTCGGGCTGTGCTCTTCCAAATTATCCAGGGGTGTACACTGAGGTGCGCTATCACTCGGAGTGGATAAAAGATCTGACTGATGCCGCTGGACTCGTTAAAAGTTCGACAATTCTGTTAAGTTTAAGTTTATTACTATTTTTAGTTTTTCAATAAAACAAGCGTCGTTTATTTCAACTTTCTTATCTTTTGACAAATAATGCCAACATTGGCATACTCAAAGCCAGCAACAACGAACTGCCAAGTGTGACAGATGCTCCTGCGTAGTAGCTATAGTTGAAGGTCGCATTGGTGCTTTCAATCCATCCAATATAGTACGAGACGTTTGTGTAGACTCCAGGATAGCCGGGATCGGCACACTGATATCCCCAGGATACAATTCCTGCCAGGACATTGTTACATACTAACGGACCACCGGAGTCACCTTGACACGCGTCCACACCACCAGTTTCCATGAAACCTGCACAGATCATGCTCTGTGGGATGAAGCCGTAATTCATGGAACACACGGAATTATTCACAATCGGTACGGTGGCTTCCATAAGCGCGTTCGGTAACGTATTCTGAAACTAAATACGAATTGTCTGCGTTAGAAGTAAGCGCATCTACAGAAGTACTTCAATAACTCACCAAACTTGTCTTCCCCCATCCGGAAACTTCACAATATGTGCCGTAAGCCAATGGTGCATTATTTAATTGAATTGGACTAACGGTAGGGTAATTAACTGGGATCTTCCCATTAATGAACATCAGTGCAAGATCATAGACCAGGGTCGTTATATTAAACTGGGGATTATGGACTACTTGTTGAACGTTAAATTGTAGCGTGTCGGGTGTTTTATCGTAAAGATCGGAATCACCCATAACTAAAGTGAATTGATCTGCGGTTCTATATACCATTGGCGTTACCTGAGTGCTGTAAAGGAAAACAATTTGTTATCACGATTACATTTTATAACCTGTATACTTACTTAGCAGTGCAGTGAGCCGCTGTAAGGACTACACGCTGTGATATCACAGATCCACCACAAATATGACCATTGCCAAAATCTCCGGCGTCGTAATATTTCAGTCGCACCGAAACTTGGAACGGAGCGTCGACAATGTTAATTGGTATTCCCCCAATGATGCGAGGATCGACATCGGAAGCTATAGAGTAAATAGACGGAAAAAAGTTCAATTTGTTAATAGAAATAGTTTTTTTTTTCTGAGAAAAGAGAAAACCGAACTAAGATTATACCAAAATTATTAGCCATAACCATAATGAAGCTACTTGCACATTTTAAGGGTCCAATTGAGCTCAGGTGGATTTTCACTGACACAACAGGTCAGTTCCTTTACTTTTGTAGTAAAAATGGAAAAGACTGTCAAAATGCCTGTGGAGGGGATGAATTTCCCCTCAAAAAGGGAAACTTACGCAAAAGTTAAGGAACGCTTTTGTAGTAATCTGTGCAAAACACAAATGCGAATATTCCACCCAAATGCTAAATAGAACAACAAAATCAAATCAGCTGTACATTTTCAGGCAACTGACAGATGTTTCAATTCTTACGCAAAGAATTTTGTTGAGTAAAAACTAGTAAGAGGGGAAATATCTTGCTCTCTCGAAGCCGCTCTCTTTTACGAATTTTTCGAGTTAGGGAACGACAATTGAGTAAAATACGTAAGAATTCGTAAAAATTCGTAAGATTTAAAAGTAAAGAAACAGACCTAACATGTTTAACCTTTAAAATGTAACACAACCATACAAAAATGACGGCGGAAAGTATTTGTAAAATGTCCACAGTCGAACTATATGGAGGCGTTCAAGTATCTAGTTTGGTCTGGCAGCTGACTGACTTGATGTATCTCAGTTTTGATTGGCCTAGATCGGTCACATGGGCGGCTGTGTCAGTTGATGTTTATGGAGGGGTAGCCGACGAATGCAGTCAAGAAATTCGTGACTGAGTACTAAGTTGACAGTTCGCATATGTAGCTGACGTAGAAAAAGTGACGTTCCCGATCAATCTAGTTTTTGCGTTCAGGCTACATCGAGTTCAGACCGATCTAGTTGACTTAAGATAACTGAAGGTAAGATTAGACGGTATGCCAAGTGGTCATCAAATGCCAATATCTGACGGTTCTTCTGTCAAAATATGGTCATACAGTGTAATGGGCATATCCCATATGCCCTAATGACCTAAATGCCACATATGACCAGACTGATTTTGACAGATAAAAATGCCAAAATAGCATATAGTGTAATGGGACAATAAGCACGAATGCCAGCATAAAGCCTATATGCCCATATGCACTTTATTGAAATTTCGTTGTGGCATTTCTGGCATTTTTGATGGAACAAGAATTTTTTTGTTGTCATCAGTGATAAAGAATTGTGCAATTGGGATTAATTTTCATTTTCGTTCTCTTTTTTTTGTAGATTACTGAATCAATGATCTATAATTTTTGTAAATTATTTAATTGTCTTTTCTTTGTAATTTGTTTATTTTGTGGTTTTGTCCTTTTCTAGTAGTTGTGGTTATTTATACTTTTTTCCTGTTGTGAAATTTTGTTTGTGAAGAATTTTTTTGCTATCTAGGTACCTATTTGGTTTGTAATATAGTTATATGAATTTTTGTTAATATTCGTTATGTATTTTCATGGGCTTGAATAAATTTTACTTGGTGTATTTATTTTGTTTGTTATTTTACCCTTTTAAGTTATTTTATGTGTGTTTCCTTTTCGTTTTGTGGTACACACATCTATATGTTTTTGGGTAGCTCAATCGAAGCGGCTAGCGACGCACGCCAGGATTATGGAGGAAGCAATAGCTGAAAGGGCGAGGAAGAGACCGACAAAGCGATTAAAGGCGAATGGTCAGACCATCTCATCCGCAAATTGATTTCGGTTGGCGAGATCCGACCCGGACTTTACGATGTCACAAGTCGTACACATCGGATCCCTTTTTTGCTTTGTTTTTCTTTACAGCATTACCCTACTACAACATTTGGTTATAAACAACAAATGTCTTAAATGACCATCAAGTCAAATATGACCATATTGGTAATTTTGGTCATACTGATATACAGTTTTGATAATCCTGGCATTTTGGTCATTTGACAGCTAATCTGGTCATTTGCCTGTTGGCATTCATATGCTTAATTGGCATACAGTCTAATCTTAGCTTAAGTTTTTGAATGTGCCCATTCACAATCGGAACTGTCGCTTCCATTAGCACGTTCGAAAGATCAATCTAAAACGAAATTACGTTCAAAAATGAAAGAAATGACAATAATGGGTACTTCAAAACCTCACTGAATTGATTTTCCCCATCCGGACTTAGTACCGCCAACCAACGGAGCAGTATTCAATCGAATTGGACTTACGTTAGGCAAATTTTAAGGGATGAACCCGTTGAAGAACATTAGCGCCACATCATTAACCAGGGTTGTTATATCAAAGTCCGGATTATAGACTGTATAGACATACTATACATGGACTGCTAGTGAAATGTCAGTTCCATACAATCTCTGCCCAGAAAATGACGCCAACATAACTAGCACTCGTGGTTCCATGCAAAAAATAAGTGAAACAAAATGACAACATCTTGGATTTCTCCATAGAATGCTAGAGGCAATCGCTTGAAAAGCGTTTTTAACCTCATTTTGAAATGACTCGACTCAACGAACTTATAGTAATAAGCATTTAAATGTGTCACGAGTTAAGTAAGGAATTTACATTTCTTCGAACTAGCACACTTTTGCCACCAGTCACTGCCTTCTGAACATTTCAATTGAAAGCATGACAAATCATTCTACGCCTTAAAAACCACCTCACAATGATTGATCCCTTCTATCAGTTGGTAAATGTTATAAATGCTATTTCGTTACAAAATCAACCCCAATTAGCGGTATGATAAAAGGCGCGCACTGTGATTTTCTTTTACTTAAACTTCTGTACATTAAACTCACTTGAATTAACACCTTGTAGCACACAAACACATATTAGGATAACATTGATCAGCAGCGTTTTATTATCCTTTGCCATTGCCTTGGCCAATGTTTATGATGGTAAACAAAATTCGAAACGACACTCCCCAGAGTCGATAACCTTAGAAGGGCAACTTTTAGAATATTTATATACAAATTGTCTCTTTCCACTTTAGAGCTAAAGACTACTGAGCTGATTGCAAAGTCTTCACCGGCTTGATTCTCGCAACAACTATGATAGCATTCTGCAGACATTTCAGTGCAAGTGAAAACTTTTTATTCGCCGACAGTGTTATCTTATCAACAACTTTGGAATTATATTTTGTTATGGATATGCTGGAGTCCATTGGTTTTCTTCCAATCTCTGCACCTAGTTTTGTTATCAAAATTTTTAATGTGTAATGGAAATTGGCCGGAACCATGTCAACGTATAGTCTTAGTATGTTATCCATTTTATAACTCATGCACGACTCATATGCTCGTAGGTGGTAATAGTTAATTAGTTAGGTATGATTGTCAGTACGCAATTGATAAGGAAGATGGATTTGCTATGTTCAGGGTCAGTTAGAAGAGGTATATTAAATAAGTGACTCCCCACCACACTCACATGACTATTAAGTGAAAATTCATTACCTTTACGAGGATTTAGAAATATTTACTAATTAAACAGTTACTGTTAGTTTACAATTTCAATCAACTGGCGCCCAGTACGAGATTATGTGTTGAATAAACGGTGGGATATTTGTTATTCTATTTTTAAATTTTTAAATTAAATGCTCTAAAAAGTGGCCAAGCTATTCTGGAAGTAGACATTTAAATCATCAAATATATAAATACTGGACTGGAGGCATTGCTTTGACAGGATGGGCTACTGCCAAACTTAATTATGGAGGGTAATTTAAATATAAGCTTTACTGGTTTCAATAAAGTTTTATAATATAACATAACAATGGCAAAAAATAAGTTTTAAAAGTTGAGTAAAATGTTTTCTTTAATTTCTTGGTAACTGATAAGTGTCATGTTTCTTACCTCTGCTTTGTTTTTCTACTAAACGATTGCATAAGTAATACACTAAACTGAAGACAATTGTATAGAAATATGTACTTTTTTTAGTGATCTCCTTAAATTTTAAAAAGAAGTTAATGTATAACGACCCTCCCAAAGTATACCTGTGGACTCCCTTCACAGCAGTTTTTTCTAACGATTTTTTTAACAAATGCATTTTAGGCCCTTCTTAAAACTTTAAAGGAAGAAGCCTAAATTCTCGTTGTGTGTAAAAAAAAAACTTTGGCACTATCCTTGTACTTTAATTTAAAAAAAAACACAGTTAATATAGCTTAACATTAACCCCTATCGTGGAATACGGCGTATTTGAGATTCACTTCACATACTCGATTCACTTTCACTTTTCATGTAGGTAGGTACATCGTGAAATCCGCCGGGGAGTCTGCCTTATCGACAGGTATTTTCAGTACAAAGTTGGTCGTAAGTAAGTTTTCTGAAATACAATTGTTATTGAAATTATTAATAATGTTTATTTATCTCTCAGATTTACTTAATGCTTTCGTTTAAATAAAGCAGCATGTTTTGAAAACGGAGCTAAATCCAAACTCGAAGTCTTTTTCTCTATCTCCAAAAGTTAAGTTAGCTGCTTGCTTGTGGTTTTTTGCTGAAGGAAACTATCAGTATGGTACTGGTAAGGACTACAACATATAAATTGCCCAATCAACATTCATCTCATCTCATATTCACCCTCTGTTGATACTTTAAATGTGAACCTGTAGTCAGCAAGACAAGCAGACGATTTCACCCCTCCGACGAGGTAAGCACTATCTTCAACAAGCATGCCTGCCTTGCTTTGTCAACCGGACACCCCCTCCAACAAAGTGAAAATTGAGATTCCTGTGTCTCTAAGGTGGAAGGGTAACATAAGCTTATATGTACACGTAACAAATGGTCTTTGTACTTGCTTGTCAGAACATATCTTACTAGTTACTACAGAAGTTAATTTTTTAAGTTGAACCAAAAAACAAGTGAAAATAGAACAAATTCTATAAAATTATGTAGAATATATTTAACAAATCATAATCACAAACATAAACATAGCAATAACTAAAGCACTTTTGCATCACAAAGTTGTTGAGGCCAGCCTCTTGGCATTCAGTTCGTCTAGCGATTGAAATATCTCGGCCAGTTCATCTGTTGGTGGTGTCTGACTTTGACTCGACTGAAAGTCCATTGTTTCATTTTTTGATTTGTATAAAGTTTCCATGCGAAGGCGGCGAGTTTCAAAGAATTTTCGTTTCCTACAAAGTGAAAGTGTGAGAAGTAAGATCTTTTGATAATTCTAAATGCACTTACTTTGATTTGTTGGGACTTCGTTTCAGTTTCTCATTAGAAACAAACGACGTAGAGCTATTTGGATTTTCGATAGTGGCAGTTTCGTTGTTGCTGATGCTGTGGATATTCGGAAAACACCCTTTAACTCGTTCAGATATGTCAAGGAAGCTTTTCGATATGTCATTTATCTTTTCATAACGCTTGTTAAATAAGTCTTCATTGAATTTAGACGTCGTAACAGTCTCTGCAATAAAATAACTTACTCATCCATTTTTGGTAAGTAGTAGGTATAATTATACTTCTCTGTAAGACAGCTCCTTCCACTTTGTACTGATCGATTTCAATATCCTTCTTTTTGATGGTGTCCTTCAGTTCTCTGATTTGTTCCGAAAGATAGTGGATGGACATAAAGAGTGGATATGTCACTAGTTTTTGAAACTACAAACAAATCTTAATATGAACATATTTTTCTAGTGGAATAGCTTACATCATCAGCTGCAAGAGGTTTCAATTTCCATTCAAAATTAAAAGGGCGTCCAACTATATGGTACTTTAGAAACAAAACATGACCGCCTTCTGCAGCTTCGAGAATTGTTGTCGTTGGTGTAGAGGATTTAATAGTTTTCAACACAGTATCGCTATCATAAGAGATTCGTTTGTTGAGAACCTGGAAGATACAGGAGGAAACTATAAAGACACAGGTAGGTAGGTAGGAATTAAACCCTAAATGAGAGTAAGTGAGCAAGTACCTTAGCTCTTTGGATAATATCATCGGAGCTGCATTGTTCCGACCAAATCTCCATTAGATTGTATAAATAATAATGGATAGAATCATTCTCAGATGATGAACATTGAAAGAAGTAATCTTGCTCTCCGATTTTAATTGATTGCCACATGTTTAACAAATACAAATTTTGTTAGAGAAAATAAAAAAAGAATGCAATATATTTATAACAAATTTCTTGCGAAATTGCTCCCTACTTGTTTTGACAACTTTACCAGTGAACTGTCAAAAGTGAAGTTTCATGCGAAAGTTAGTTCGATTTGAGTTTTGTTGTCAGTCAGTCCTACAGGGTGAGCAAGTACTTATATTTTCTTGGCGCACTAAATTTTCTAAAAATGAACGAGTTTTTCATATCCATGCATCCACAATTTACAATTGTTTTAGAGAGGGTTGTAGATATTTAATCAAGATCATTTCGTTTTGCGAATCGGGAATTTTTAATTTTGAGTTGTATCTGTATTCAAAAATGTCCCAATATCCTCAACTCAATTTAAATTCAACACATTTGGCAGAGCTTAAAAAATATTCCAAATAACAATTGTAGAGTTATTCCTCTTTTGTATCTCCTGCATTAACCGAATAAAAATTCTTCGTTTACATTACCGAAATATAAATTCATGTAGGTACGCAATTTTTCCAAACCTTTGTTACAGCTGTGGATTACTTTTCACACTGCTTAAAGCTAAAAAATATTTAGCCCAATATGTATATGAAAGGAAATTAAATTAAAGTTTAAAAAAAAACATTCCCCCAAGTTTTAAATATTCTTGTATTTTAATTAAACATAAAAATGTATATTCTGCTTCATAATGGTATCTATTTACAAACAATAATATAAATGAATAAGTTTTTATTATTAATTATTAGCTTTTAATTTGTTACACATTTTTTTTTCCGTAAATTTACACAATTGCAATTTTATTTCAATTATTATGAATTTTAAGCTTATATGAACAAAATAAATACGGATCTTATTAATAGCCTCAAAGAATAATTTATTTAATAATAATGTTTGTCTTTTTACTTAACTACTTTACTCTGCTACAATAAGAAAAGTTTTCAACTGCTTATAAATGAACATTAGAAATAATAATATATCACCATAGGTACACATTAAATGAGATAAGTAAATTAAAATTATGTCAACAAATGCATTGCGGAATGTGGACTTATTTCCCGAATTTGTTTATCTTCACCGCATCCAAACGTCTCTTAGATCCCTGGCTTTTAAGTCTAAAATAGAAAAAGTATAATATAAATTAAATAAAGTACGCTACTATTTGCGCACACACGTACACGACTATTTAAAGTATTTTAAACAGTTTTCGAAGTTTTCGAACTCACTCACTAGCAAAATGTCAGATTTAAATTTTCGTTGTGTTGTTAAAAACAATGATCCGAAAATAATCAAATATGTGTGCAAATGTAAACTTTATTTATTTATTAAAACCGGGCTATTCTCAATGGTTTTCAATGAAAAACCCCATTAAAGTTTTCAGGTTGACAGACAAATCGGTCCAGATTGTTCAAAAAATTTACTAGGTATTTGTTATTTATTAATTAGGTAGGTGTTCATAGCGAAAAAACAAGTTATGTTCTATCTGAAACTAAATATGGGGTATTCTTTTTTCTCATGCCTCATACTTGACAGCTGAAAGCAGAGAAATAGGTACGCGAACTTTTTTAAAATGCCATCAACTGTGTCGGAAATAGTCGCTTTTGTGTGGTAATAAAAATAACACTTAAAAACAGCGAGAGAACTTACTCGATCTGCAAATCGGTAGGTACTTACTTACCAGGCCTTTTTGGGTTCCAATTAAACTCATACCGGGTCATCGGAGATGTGGTAACTCTAAAACAAATGTAGAATAGGTTATAAATATATCGTATCAATAAAGAAAACAATACAAACCTGTAGGGGTGCTTCAGGCAACCGTAAACCTCCCGATAGCGTCCGTATAACGTTCCATATGAAACTCCCAATACTTTAGCGGCCTTCTTCATTTCCAATTTCTTATTTTTGATTGCATCCAAAATCTTCAAACAAAATCAAATGTTCATTGTACACATTTAAAAAAAAATCGACAAACCCACCCGTCTTGTAAATGGCTCCTCCCAGAATTGCGGTCGTCTTCCTTTCGCCAAATACGCATCCATTTTAACTACATCCCCATATTCAGCCAACTCTTCGGTAGTCAAATTTGCTTCTCCCGGATCGCAATCATCCGATTTTGAAGCATTCTGCTCATGTTCATGCTCATTATCTGGCTCATGTTCAGGATCATTCGCATCACCAGTTAAATCGTTCGTATCCTGATCGATTGAGTATTTTCTTTCCTGTTCGCACGTAATTTCCTCACTATGATTCGGCGGTTCTTGAGAGTCATTGTTTTGATAATACTCTGCAACGGCACTGGGTATCGTATCGTTAGGGTTGGGCGAACTATTTTCCTCTCTCTGTACCTCGGTATTATGTTCGACAATCGGTTGTGGCCATTCCGCTGGTTCTGGACTTGTGCGTAGCGGTTCTTCTTTGTCGTGGGAGGGATGGCGTTGATGCTCTACAACTGGGGAGGAATTAAGCTGGGCACGTACTTCAGGATACATCATGTCACAGGTGGGAGGTATATGAGTGATCTTAGGCCTGTTGCAAACAAAAAAATAAACAATACAATATATCATCGGCTTAAATTATGATGACGACTTAAATAATATGATCAGTCTTGTCCTTGTTAGCAAAACCAAGCTTTAACAAACAAACACACCTTATAGACAGACGGCAGATTGTAATGTATTGATTAAAAGGCTAGGCGCACGTTAGTAGTTATAGTTAAGAGTACTGCTTTGTTTTGTGACTACTTACGTGCTAAATACATCATATGAATCATCTAATGGCGGCCGTCCTCTTTTCCGCTTCGGTCCAACGTACTCCCCAACACTTGACGAAGGCATGGGCATCGGCGCCAACATTGGCATCCTTGTCATTCTACTATGCGGACCAACGTGTGTCATAGGTGGGGACATTCTTCCATCGTAATGATTTCGAGATGACGTCTGTTGATCATTGTGTGGAATGTTTTCCTGTAGACGTGAATCGGCCACCATCATAGGGTCAGTCTCATCGTCCCTCCAGGAGACTTCAGCCAAGCCCTTAATTTTGAGATCATCAGCTGTTTTTAAAAGTGATGCAAGGCTAGCCTAAAAAAACAACGATTAGAAATAGGAAAATACTTTTTTACAAAAAACTATTCTTACATGTTCCACATTGATTTCTCCTTTGTACATAAATTCAATCAAACATTTCACATCGGCATATGACACGTCTTTTATGATAATGATGGGATCCCTTTCGCTGGCATAATTCGTCAAAACTGTGTCGAAAAATGTACTACATGCACACAAAACAACACGATGAGCGCGGATTAATTGGCCTTCGCACGCTAGTGTCACATCACAAAAGCATCCGCGGTCTAGTAGTTGTGAGAACATAGTTTGTAAGTTGCTGTGATGGTACTTCCATCGTAGGCAATACTGTTGCGGTAACATTTTAGCCTGGAAGAAAATAAAGTATTTAAATCATAAATAAAATCTTAAAATATGATTTATTGGTTAAATTCGCCGAAAATATGTTTAACTCAAAAACTTTCATGGACAGTTCTACAATTCACTTAAAGTACTATATAATTCGAGCTACTTTCAGATAAACACCGGATTTGCATGTATCCAAGATTTGGTGAACTCGTTACTCGTTATTTTGCTTATTTGTTCGTTTTCTGTCATTTTTAAGAAGAAAGTGCTTCGATTTTTTAAATTGCGAGTACGAGTACGCAATTCACCTAATTTATTAACAAGATTTTGCTGGTGCAAGGACTAAGGCTATTCAAAAAGTTCCCCACGTTTCAAACAATTTGCTTTTAAAGGTACATATTATAAGTGTGATAGATTCAATGCTGCAACTTTACAGCAAATACACATTAGGTACTGTTTACCTACCTCAAATTTTAATTATAAAAAAAATATGCAGAAAAACCCCCCAATGCATGTACTTTTATATTGCAGCTCTATAATTGCAAGCTTAATTAAAAAGTTGGTAAAAACAATAATATTCCTTTGTTGAGCTCATTGCTCATAAATAAATTTATCAAATAAAACAACGAATTAAAACTTTTTTTATTGAGGGTAAAAAACAACGAAAACTCATCCTCCCTAAACACGAACAAAAAAATGTTAAAAGAATATCGATTTTTAAGCGAAATAAAAAACCTTGTTTGTGTGCAGAAAAATGAAACGCAAAAAAGAAAAAATAATAATAAATTCCTTTCCATTTACCAAGAGGACACCAAAAAAAAAATCCCCTTTTTCGTTAAAGAAAATTGTACATAAAAAATGAGAAAATTCCATAAAAATTCTATTCTCCGCCGCCCCATACTTAGGACACTATATCCCAAGAGCCCACCGCCGCCACCCAACTTTGCGTCACGAAACGATGGTTGGAAATTATACAAAACAAAAATGGGAAAAGATTTTTTCTGAAAATATTTTGCTCTGCTCTTCGAAGTTTCCCCCCCGACAACTCACCCTTGGCAAATTCAAATAAAATGAAAATGAAAAATGTAATGTTGAACCGAAAAAAAAATAAAATAAAAAAATGTGCTTGGCAGCATTTTCCTCTTATGGCCCCCAATTTTGTTTTTCGGTTTTCTTTTTTTATATATTTTTACCTCTTAGGGGATGGTGGGAGAAAGACATTTTCTTTTTTATGTTCTACTTTTTTTAATTTTTGTATGACATAGGCAAAGGGCATGCATTTTCTTATTCATTATCTACCTTCCTTCTTCTTTTTTTTTTTTGCTTCCAAAAAGAAAAAATTATGTCTTATCCTTTTTTTATAATTTGCAAAGAGCTAAAACAGAGGAGGCAAAAAGAATATAAAAAAGAACCTTTGGCAGGTTGAAGATATGGCATTACCAACACAGCAGTAAAAAAAAAAACCGTTGATAAAACCGTGGCGAATATATTACGTACAAAAAATAAAACAGGCGGGAGAAGCTGCCATAATGACTTTTGGCTATAGAAACTCGGAAAAGGTTAAAACGTTTTTATGTGCGCTCGCAAATTGCAAAAAGAAGAAAAGAACAAGCAAATAGACTTACGATGGCCAAGTAAATGCAATTATCTGAAATGCTTGGGGAGGGTTAATATTTAAAGATCGACAAAGCAAAGATGGACTGGATAAAGAAAAACATTATACACTGTCTATAATATGTTCCATTGTCTCGTAAACTAAGAATAATTAAAAAATTAAGCGGTAATTTTAGTCGTAGGTATATTGCATTTAACCAGCCTTTCCTCAAATGCCAAAACTGATTAAGTACTATAGTAAGCCTTTAAATGAATAATAGGTACTCTTCGCCTAATATGTAAATTCCAATAAAACTTGACTTGTCTGAAAAAATTGTAACCGACAAATCTAGTCAATACATTTGTAACTTATACCATGTTTCCACCAACGTGATTTATAAATCACGATAGGCGTTCCCACCGAACTTTTAAGGTTTAAAGTGTGACGTTTGAAATTAGTTGGCAAACTTTCAATCACCCCTATCGAGGTATCCGTACGGACCGGAAAAATTCTCCGCAACGCATACTCTGTCGGAAGCTCAAATTACATTCGAGGTATCCCATTTCGGAAAAGAAAACACTTCACTCCAAATCGTAAACAAATTCCGCACCCAATTTCTGTCGGAGGATATCGGAACCTAGCTGTCAAAAGTTTAACAAAAAAATGCACTTCATCGCACTTCAACGTTATTCGCGTTACAATATATCGGGAAAATATTACGACTTATCAACTAGGGCTAGGGACCCGTTCCAAATTGTTTATTGGAAGAAAATTAATTGTAGATTTAGTTGCTTGCGGAACGGTGTTGTTGCTAATGTCACTTTTTATGCGAACGTATACAAATTTATTGGAGCGTCTATATACATATCTAGACTTAGTGCGACTGTTTGTGCAAATAACGAAAAGCAACACAACATCCAACTGTCTAAAATGTGCCGCTGATTAACTGTCAAATGCTTATTAAAGTTTTAAACTGCATGTATAACAACAAAGACTTAGAACGTGAAGATGAAGTCAAATGCCAAATGGGTATTCACAAATTATTTTTTTTACTTGACCCTACCCCTCCCAACGTTAGTTCAAAAATTTGTCCATATAAACCAACCAAAGCAGACAGAATCAAATGAACTAAAATTACTAAACAGGAAATCCAAACGTACCCATTCAATTGTGTCAAACCAACCGCAGATTGTCGTTTAAAATACGAACACATTTTGGGGAATTTAAATTAGAACAACATTTAGTTTATTAAAAAAATAATCAAATGAAAATAATCTTCGAATAGCCCTTCGAAATTGGACCACCCTGTATTTGTATGTAAAAGAGTAATTTATGAGGTATAATACTCAAAAAAGGTTATATTATAAAAGGCTTGACTGCAAAAGTTAGCAATGTTCGTACTTTAGCGATTAGGCTTGTATAGGTTTTTTCAACAGGGACGCTACAAAAGTAGAGCGACAGGGACAGCAGACGACGCCGAATTTCTTGCCGCTCTTTTGACATTTTTCTTCAGTAAGGTTTGCCATTTCATGATGGAAAGATATACGAGCCAAACAACGAGTCGAAATTATTACAATTTACTAACGAAATTCGGAGTCAGTGGCCTCAACGTTAAGAGCGCTACGTCCAATTTATGGTCGTCATAATCGTCCTAGCAGATCAAATGAGCGTCTAGTGGAAAAATTTGAATCCACAGGCACAGTACAAAATGTTCCCGTGCCAGTGAGACGAAGTAGTGTCGAGAATATTGCTGCCACTGAGGCTTCAGTTGAAGAAAGCCCAAATGTGTCTCTCACACGTCGTTCTCAAGCATCGGGCATCTCTGTGACGTCATTGTGGCGAATATTTTTGGCCCCAATTGGATGATATGGACTTGGAGGACATGTGGTTCCAACAGGACGGCGCCGCAAGCCACACAGCGAATGTCACAATCAATTTATTGGAAACCAAGTTTGGAGAACGTGTTATCTCACGAAATGGTCCAGTCGCTTGGCCGCCTCGGTCGTGCGATTTGACGCCGTTAGACTATTTCCTGTGGGGCTACGTCAAGTCTATGGTCTATGCCAACAAGCCAGCGACGATTGATGAACTTCGTACGAATATCGAACGTGAAATTGCAGCAGTATCGGCCGATTAATGCTTGAAAACACCTACGTGAAGTTGGCCCGCACTTTTTCTAGAATGAAAAACGTGGAATGCAGTTCGATAGACATTCGTTTGTAGTTGTTTGTAGTGAATTTTTTTTCGTTTGTAGTTTTACCGTTAAAAAGTTAGGACCATTAGAAAAAAATTTCCGCCCGCACTTCTGAGCTTTTGAAATAAAATCTAACCAGTTGCAATCGAAATCGTTTGTAGTTGTTTGTAGTGAAATTCTTTTTTCCCAAAAATGTCTCATTTCGGAGATATTATGACATTTGTGTTTGTACCTATAACTATGAAATTCCAACAGTGAGAAATTATTTAAGACCATTAATGCATAAAGCATATCCCAACT
Organism: Cheilosia pagana; assembly: GCA_936431705.1. Taxonomy (NCBI): domain Eukaryota; kingdom Metazoa; phylum Arthropoda; class Insecta; order Diptera; family Syrphidae; genus Cheilosia; species Cheilosia pagana. The sequence goes on from OW386168.1 coordinate 39,751,964, forward strand.
TAAATAACTGCATTCAAAATATCAAAATCCACCCAACCGTAACTTAATAAAACGCAATCAAAGTCAAAAAGTGCATATTTTTAAAGTTGCGCCCATATATCAATTTCCCAACAACTACAAACAACGGTAAACACATTTTCGCAAACCAGTCAACCGTGTCCATCCATATGAGTCACTATTTGTCAATTAGCGACAACAACCAATGAATAAAGCCCGATTTTATCCAACAAATTTTTCTATTCCTTTAAAGAACATTAAAAAACAACCCCTTTCGAACAAATTATAGCAACAAAAACATAATGTTCGCTAAGTCTGTACATCTGGCTATCTAATACAATTCAAATTTTATGATTTTATCACAAAGAAAAGGATTTAGATGCAACTTAAGCAAACAGTAGTTCGTCATATAAACTCACATGAATATTTCGATTACTAAGCAACTTAAAATAGTGAAATCTATTTTTTTCTAATGCTTTCTATTATATCTTTCTAATGGAATAGAAAAAAGTGAGATTTTATCAATAGATAATGATTTATTCGAAATTTAAGAAAACGGTTGAAATCGTCCGCGCAACCCGATTTAAGGGGACGGATATTTCAAATGCTAGACAACTACAAACGATAAAAACTAGTTATTTGTTAGAAGGCATGTATGTTCTATCTAATGAAATCAAAAATATTAAATTTGTATCAATAGAAAAGAATTTATATGCAATTTAAGCAGACGAAATTAAACTGCGTTATCTCCGAAACCGGTCCAAGTCAAGGGATGAAATCTTCTATTTTTGATAGTAATCCACTCCATCAATCTAATAAATCACAAATTGTATCCATCAGCCTAACGGTTTATGGTTTATATGAAATTTAAGCAAACTTGAAACTTAATTTTTTTTGTGAAGTTGGCCCGCACTTTTTCTAGAATGAAAAACGTGGAATGCAGTTCGATAGACATTCGTTCGTAGAGGTTTGTAGTGAAATTTTTTTCGTTTGTAGTTAAACCGTTATAAAGTTAGAACCATTTAAAAAAAATGTCCACAATTCCTTAAAACCGCATTATCTCTGAAACCGTACCAAGTAAAGCGATAAACTGTTTTATTTTCAAAAGTGTTCCACTTCACTGATCTAATAACATACAAACTGTATCTATTGACATAACGGTTTATGATTTATAAGAGATTTAAGCGAAATTTTACCTTCCAACTTTCAGTGTCCATAACTCAAAAACCGTTTAACTACAAACGATGAAATTTTGAATTTATATTTTATGCACCTTTTCTTATCTGCTGCATAAAATAGAAGACTGCGCACACTACAGGTCATATTTTATTTCAAATTTAAGGGAAGCCTAAAATGACCTTGACTGCCCATTTTTTAAGCGGTTCCATATTTCCATTGCTAACAAACTCTGGAAGTTGAAATATGTTTTTTTCCAATGAAACAACCCATCCCTTTCTAATAAAGTTAACAAAAATCATTTTCAACTAACGGTTTAAGTTTTTAACGCGATTTAATTTTCGATAAATTCGGTTATGAAGTCTATTTAAGCACCCCGATAACTCAAAAACTGTTTAACTACAAACGATGAAATTACTCATTTCTAATCTATGCTTTATCTCTAATCGATGCTATCAATTAAAAGAAAATCCCCTTTACTGGACACTTTTTATTTGCAATTTAAGGGAAGCCCGAAATGTTCTGAATTGCGCATATTTAAGCGGTCCGATATTTCCATTGTTAGGAAGTTCTGAAGGTTGAAGTAAATTTTTTTGCAATGAAACTAGCCACCCCTTTCGAATAAAAGCAACAAAAATCATTTTCCACTAACGATTAAAGATTTACGCTTTGTATTAGAAAAGTGCTTTCGAACTTTAAGTCCCAATAGTATGGTCAGTCGAACAGCTTCCCTTAAATTGCAAATAAAAAGTGTCCACTAGAGCGGATTTTCTTTTAATTGATAGTATCGATTAGAGATAAAGCATAGATTAGAAATGTGTAATTTCATCGTTTGTAGTTAAACAGTTTTTGAGTTATCGGGGTGCTTAAATAGGCTTAAAAACCGAATTTATCGAAAATTAAATCGTGTAAAAAACTTAAACCGTTAGTTGAAAATGATTTTTGTTAACTTTATTAGAAAGGGGTGGGTTGTTTCATTGGAAAAAAACATATTTCAACTTCCAGAGTTTGTTAGCAATGGAAATATGGAACCGCTTAAAAAATGGGCAGTCAAGGTCATTTTAGGCTTCCCTTAAATTTGAAATAAAATATGACCTGTAGTGTGCGCAGTCTTCTATTTTATGCAGCAGATAAGAAAAGGTGCATAAAATATAAATTCAAAATTTCATCGTTTGTAGTTAAACGGTTTTTGAGTTATGGACACTGAAAGTTGGAAGGTAAAATTTCGCTTAAATCTCTTATAAATCATAAACCGTTATGTCAATAGATACAGTTTGTATGTTATTAGATCAGTGAAGTGGAACACTTTTGAAAATAAAACAGTTTATCGCTTTACTTGGTACGGTTTCAGAGATAATGCGGTTTTAAGGAATTGTGGACATTTTTTTTAAATGGTTCTAACTTTATAACGGTTTAACTACAAACGAAAAAAATTTCACTACAAACCTCTACGAACGAATGTCTATCGAACTGCATTCCACGTTTTTCATTCTAGAAAAAGTGCGGGCCAACTTCACAAAAAAAATTAAGTTTCAAGTTTGCTTAAATTTCATATAAACCATAAACCGTTAGGCTGATGGATACAATTTGTGATTTATTAGATTGATGGAGTGGATTACTATCAAAAATAGAAGATTTCATCCCTTGACTTGGACCGGTTTCGGAGATAACGCAGTTTAATTTCGTCTGCTTAAATTGCATATAAATTCTTTTCTATTGATACAAATTTAATATTTTTGATTTCATTAGATAGAACATACATGCCTTCTAACAAATAACTAGTTTTTATCGTTTGTAGTTGTCTAGCATTTGAAATATCCGTCCCCTTAAATCGGGTTGCGCGGACGATTTCAACCGTTTTCTTAAATTTCGAATAAATCATTATCTATTGATAAAATCTCACTTTTTTCTATTCCATTAGAAAGATATAATAGAAAGCATTAGAAAAAAATAGATTTCACTATTTTAAGTTGCTTAGTAATCGAAATATTCATGTGAGTTTATATGACGAACTACTGTTTGCTTAAGTTGCATCTAAATCCTTTTCTTTGTGATAAAATCATAAAATTTGAATTGTATTAGATAGCCAGATGTACAGACTTAGCGAACATTATGTTTTTGTTGCTATAATTTGTTCGAAAGGGGTTGTTTTTTAATGTTCTTTAAAGGAATAGAAAAATTTGTTGGATAAAATCGGGCTTTATTCATTGGTTGTTGTCGCTAATTGACAAATAGTGACTCATATGGATGGACACGGTTGACTGGTTTGCGAAAATGTGTTTACCGTTGTTTGTAGTTGTTGGGAAATTGATATATGGGCGCAACTTTAAAAATATGCACTTTTTGACTTTGATTGCGTTTTATTAAGTTACGGTTGGGTGGATTTTGATATTTTGAATGCAGTTATTTAAGTTGGGATATGCTTTATGCATTAATGGTCTTAAATAATTTCTCACTGTTGGAATTTCATAGTTATAGGTACAAACACAAATGTCATAATATCTCCGAAATGAGACATTTTTGGGAAAAAAGAATTTCACTACAAACAACTACAAACGATTTCGATTGCAACTGGTTAGATTTTATTTCAAAAGCTCAGAAGTGCGGGCGGAAATTTTTTTCTAATGGTCCTAACTTTTTAACGGTAAAACTACAAACGAAAAAAAATTCACTACAAACAACTACAAACGAATGTCTATCGAACTGCATTCCACGTTTTTCATTCTAGAAAAAGTGCGGGCCAACTTCACGTAGGTCTTGAAAACCGTCGAAAATAGGGTTCAGCGTCTGGACTTCTGCAAGCGTGCCCGTGGTGGCCATGCAAAAGAAATCGAGTTCCATACATAATGGCATCGAACGAACTTCCACAGGAATAAAGAATTTCATTGATATCCAAAACCATTTTTGTTTTATTTAAAAAAAAAACTTTTGTAGCGCTCTTATTGAAAAACCCTTTATTAAATTTTATGACTTTTTTATTCATTGAAATATGTGTCGAAGAGAAAAAAAAACGTTGACTGTTTAAATGCTGATGCCAAAAACAATACACTAAAAGCCTTTGCATTACACATCGGTGTCGCTGAAAAATTGCAAAACATGGTTCACTTTTCATACCTACATCAACGTTACTTTTTCGTTCGATTTTTGCTATTAAATAAAAAAATTATAGCAGAGATGTTTCTGAGAGGTTCATGTATTAAATACTAAAAGTAAAATAAGCAAAAACTATCCAAAGGAAACGAATGCTTAATTATTGTCCAATGCAACCTATGGACCCCCCATGGACGTGGCTTTTTTCCGATTCATGGTCGATTCATTAATCATCTGCAACTCATAATGCAACTTAATAATCTCAACATTCTATTTTTTTTTTCGTACCACCAGCAATGGTCTTCTTTGGTTTGCACATTTTACTGGATGAGGATAAAGGTATTGCGACACGTTTAATGACTGCGCGCAAAATCGAAAGGATTTTGAAAAGGGAAATCGCTAATGGAGTTGTCACATGACTTCAACGTTTAACACCTGGGATGGAGTTTGAGTTTAATTTTGAGGAGTAATAAGTTTGTTCAATTGGATTCTGTCAATTTGAAAAATACAGTATCCAGTGGTGTCACAAAAAGGAACATTTAGTTACGGATAAGCCAAGTGAGTTTTGTGTTATAAATGTTGTTCTTCAATTCAATTGTTATCCCGAAAAATTACTTAAAAAAGCGGATGGAACATCTTTTATTTACAAAATGCATCTTCAACCATAACACTGCTTTGCTGCACAGAAACATGAAACCCAATTGACGTTTGTGAACATAAAACTAACAATTACAATTCGCCCATTTTCTGCAACCATAGTTAAAATCTTGCGAAAAACCACCCCCGTCCCGGACTGTTATATACATACTTCGAAAGAACCTTTTAAATATTAAGGCTCTATTCTTTTCCACTTTGAAACCTGCTCACCAAGAGGTAAAAAGTCCCTATGAGTGATGAGTTGGAAAAATAAATCCAACTGAAATTTCCTCTCCTCGACATTTCTACTTATTTAAATTTCCGAAACAAAATATTCAGCGTTTCTTTTTTAATTAGATTGATGTTCATAACTTTTTTGTGTTTTGATCAAAGTTGCTTTTTCCAACTCATACCATATTTCGTGGACTATTTTATGAGACATAATATATCTACTGACTCTCAACCATTTTCTCTAGGTTTAATTTTATTTCTACACTTTCCGACATCCCTTGCTGCAAAATCTTATACAGAATAAAGAAAAAAGTATATAAAAAAACGACACTTAAGAGTAGCCTCCTTCTCCACTGTTTCATACCCTACCCCCGCATGCTTTCTTCAAAAACATCCTAAATACCTATACGTATGTTCTTTCCTTCGCACATTTTTAATCTACAAAAAAGGGAGAGAAAAAAAACGAAACTGAAAATACAGAAAAATCTATTCTATATACATGTATGGTGCTAGGATTTTTTTTCTTCACAACTTTAAGAGTATTGGAAAATATTCTCACCCTGGCACGACGAGAAAAGGCAAAAGGAAGGAACAAAGAAAATTTGACACAAAAAAAATTACATTTTCTATTTTGGTTCGCAATTTTTTTCCAAATATTGATTTTTTTTTTTTGCAGAGGAAAATCCATGATTCATTTTTAATGGCAAGAGCTTAACAAAGTTTGGTTTTACGAACGGATAAAACACAAGGTTGTATACCTATGTGCTATAATAAAAGGATGAAAGAAAACTCCTCGTAAAAATTCGAAACATTTTCCAGTAGGGATAGATTGCGTATTGTTACGTACATATCTTACCGGACTTTTTTGGAAGAGGTAATATATTATTTTTATGGACTACCTATGCAGACGCAAAAAAAATGCCTGAGAAAAATAAAAACCGTTAGGATAAAGGAGGATGTACTTAATTTGTTTTCCCTCTTTGAATGCATGTAAAATATTTTTATCCAGTAGGTGCTTTGAAGGAGCTCAGTGAATTTGCTAGGAAATTCGATTTAACGAACGAAAAGGTATACGATACGTGTGTTGCTACAAACTTGAAACAAATTAGTAAACGTTTATGGAGGGGTAGTCGACGAATCTAGTCCAGAAATTCGTCACTGATTGCTAAGTTGACAGTTTGCATATTTGGCTGATGTAGGAAAAGTGACGTTCCCGACCAGTCTAGTTTTTGAGTTCATGTTACATCTAGTCCAGTTCGACTTAAGACTTAAGTTGTTGAATGTGCCGAAAAAAAATACTTGAAAAAGTTAGAAAACAGATCTCATATTTACTTGTCTAACGTCGAAGTGATGCGTGACGGTAAGACTAAGCTAAGTTTTCTCTTTTTCTGCCATGAGACAATATTAAAAAAAAAAATAAAAAATTAAGACAACTATAAAACTATTTTTTTATTCAGATTAAATATTCTTATTTTAAATGCATAAAACAACAGTGAAAAAAAAACATTCTAGTTGAGACACTGTCTCAGAATGTTCCCATCGATATTCAAACTTAAGGAATATGTAAAATTCGATTTGCAAAACGAATTAAAACACAAAATTTAAAAAAAAAATCATCATTTTCAATGGTTTATTTGTAAATTCGACTGAATTACTCAAATGTAACGTCACATTACGAGCTCTGATGTCCGTTCAAACAAAAAAAAAACGATTACGAAAACTTGTTTACTTTCCTTTTATACAATATCTGAAGCTACGAGCTGCATGCATGAATGCATACAAATATCTATAAAAGTCATTAAGCAATGTTTTTGTTTTCCTGTTTCACCCTTGCTTCGTTTTTCAAAATTTAAATTAAATCACACATACTCAGCAGCAAAATAAAAAGGGGGAAATTTGAAAAAAAAAAAAAAAAATTTTAAAAAGATTAACCAGCGACATCAGGCAAATCGCATAATAACCGAGGGTTCGCTTTGACTCTCGGGAAAAAGTATCACAAAATAAAAGTAAAAAAAAAAAAACAAATACAGAAGGAAAATTGAAAGATAAAAACCAAAAAGCATATAAAATATGAGAAAAAAACTTTAATGACACAAATATGAGAAAATGAAAAAAAAAAAAGTGTTAAAACAACAAATGGGAACACACACAAACAACCTACTGATGGAGAGGGGGATCGGAAAGTACAGCGGAAGGTAGGTATATCTACTTACAATTTAAATTTCACTTTGTTTTTCCTTCTTTAACCTTTGTTCCATTAGTCTTTTTAATGATTTCAGTAACTTTTGCAAACAGAGCTCAAGGAAAAACAATATTTTTAATTTAATTTTAAATAAATTATACGAAAAATAAAGAGAAAAACAAAATAATGTATGTACTGGTAAACGTATGTTTTACACTGTGCGTGGGATTGTTAGTATCTTTTTGTTGATTGTATAACTTTTTGTGTTGCATTGCAATTATTGCTTAATATGAAAAGTACTTGAAAATTTGAAAATATGAAATATTAGATCATTTATAGGAGAAGTTAATGCACGCTAACAGCCAACAATGTATTGCATATGAATGGAAAGACTGAATAAAAAGTGCTGTCAAAGTGTCAAGCTTTTTTTATTAGACAACGTGCGCAGCTTGAAAACAATGTGAGTAGGTATTTGATCTCCTGGTCACTTAATCCCGGATGGTTACCCTTATTTTACACACACTAAGGTTATGCTTCGTCGAATCGACGTAGTCCACTTTAAAACCTTCATAGGTACTCCGAACTTTACTCCGAACTTTGTCTTATCTTTAACCTGAATTTTTTCAACAAGACTCTTAGGCATATTTAAACTAGATTTATTTTAGGTTTCCACATATCTGTCACATTTTAAATGTAAATTAAATACATCAATTCATTTTGTTACATAAGCAGCTATTGATTTAAGAAAACGAAAAAACAATAAAATAAAATAATAGCACCCCCAAAATAAATAGGTACATAAATAAAAAGTATAAATCCATATCAACTACAAAAAATAAAAAAAGACAGTATTATATGAAAGAAGCAGAGGCTTCAACTTTGTGCTCACCACAGATGCAAAAGCTATCCTATAACTTAGCCAAACAAATGGAAAGTTAGGCTTGGTGTTATATAGGGACTTGTGGGGTCAACCATTTTTTAACATCACTTGAGATTATGCTTAAACATGTCAAATTCAGGATATTGTCAGGGGGTTTGCACTGCATAACCTCATTGCGACAACAGAAACTGTCAAAAAAACTATTTCACCGCTGTTGCACGTTGCACCTACTAACTACCTCATACAACTTTAATGCCCTTAAGCCAATAACACACCCATACCCAGCCTACCTACTGCAAAAGACCAAGTTAAGTAAAAATAAAAGAACAGAAATATTTAATACATATCTCCAATATGCATACTGGACACAATATATAAATAACATAAACACTGACGAACGTATCAATTCTAAACAAATTAACTCATTTAAATGATGTGCTGTCAAAAACATAAAGATATTAATAAATGTACATCACATTAGTCGACACATACCTAATTATAATCATAAACTTGGGTGCGTATTTTTCCAAAATATAGTTTTTTTTTTCTTTTATTTTTGTTGTTTACAAACGTACAAAAACAGAAATAAAAAAAGAGCGCGAAAACTTCATTTGACCTTCTTGCGGCATATTTTGTTTGCGGTTTCTCAAAAATAAAATGACACACGCACACAAAAAATGGAATTCAAAATAATGTGTAAGAAAAAAAAATTGTTTTCTTTCTATCTGCTTTTGCATTTTGTTGTTTACTTTATAATGTTGCCATGCCGGATGTGATATCGAGAAGAAGTTTACCTAAAAACAAAAAAGGGAATAACAAAATATTTTTCAAGTCGTTATTTTTGACAACAACTTTATGTAGAGTGACGCAAAGGTAAGCTAATTTTTTTTTTAATAATGATGATGTCCGTAAATAGCTTTTTGGAAATGTGCTAAATTTGTAAAATGCGCTAAATTTTTTTTACTTACTCTGGTGAACTGGAAAATGGTTTGGAATGGGGACGAGGATGCAAGTTTTATATATTATACAACTTATGTATCTCAGTAGGTATATCCATTGTTCTTACCTACCGACGAATTTTGAAACCAAAATATGTTTTTAAACATGCAATTACCAAATGTATCTACCAAAAAAAAACTAGACCATGTCGCCTTAGTCACGGTCTTGGTTGTAGTCTTCCAAAATCCGGGATTTCGTTGTTTTTTCTTATTGTTATTTAAATGGGATTTACAACTAGAGAGAAGTGTTTGTTTACACCCGGACTAGGGATGCCAGACGCCCCCCTTTAGGGGGACAGTCCCCCCTTTTCATACAAAAATGCTGTTTGTCCGCCCTACCACAAACTACTGCCCCCTTAATAAGTCAAACTTGATGCACCCGTAGAAGTTGTTTTAATATTGAATAGGTTTTGCTATACTCTAAAAATCTGTTCAAAAATAAATCAAAGTTGTCTTGAGACCTAATTGGTACATACATTATAAAGTTTAAAGCGACTTTCAGCAAACTACACTTGCGATTTGAACAAACAACGATGATGACGAAAAACAAACGCATTTAACGTAAATGAACTTTAATTATAAAATGTTTTCATATTTTAAAGTGTACCCAACATTCAACCCAATAAAGTTAATTTGTCTCTACAGACATTCTGCATTCTTCACTATCTTTCCGGTGCATGCATCTGGTTTGGCATCATCATCACCAAAGAGTCGACGGTCCAGCTAGGTTGGGTTACAGCAACTTACAACAGGTTATAGGCTTCATGAAATCATTACATATTTGTTTATTTTTGCTATTGGTATAGAGTAAAGGAAGACACTTTCGCAAAAGGAACAGAATATAGGAGATACAAAAAATTCAGCATTTTGTTGCGGTACGCTGTTCGTATACCCAACGCAAAAATGTTTATTATTGCATCGTAGAAGGAATCATTAAATAAAAAAGAAGAGAAAAAGAATAAACAAATGCTGCTCTGGTTGGCTATTTCTTATTGCAAGTTGATTGTTTTTTGCGAAACAGTTTTTCCACTTTTTTGTATCTATGTAGAATTTTCTTTTATCTTGCTTTATACCTATTCGGTTTGTTTCATTTTCGCATTTGCAGTGCACTTCCACATCCCCTGCAGCGGACCATGACGATTTTTTTTTCATTTGTGAAGTTGGTTTTTTGAAAAAGGTTTTTGTGCCATTATCTTTTCCTTTTGTATACTTGTTTTGAAAGACGATTTTGGTTACAACGTTGAGTGAAAGCAATTTCAGTGTGGAATTCAAAATCGTTTTTACGGAAAGGTCAAGAGGTTTTGTTTAAGATTTTTTTGAACCCGAAATAGGTACACCAATTGATCTCTAATACACTCACGGAACTAACGATTGAATGCATTAACTAGCTTTTCAAAGAGTTATAGGGTCAACCGTATTACATAGCTTTACTTTCATCTCAACCGACACGTTGCATATGCTTTTTACGAAACTCTGTGCTTTCGACAGGTTAATAGACTAGTTTGACGGATAATCGCTTCAGATAAAACTTAGAAAAATATAGGCACGTTTTGTCATAAAAAGGCAGCAGAAGTCTGGCAGGTTTTAAAAAAACTCTTGCGCACTACTTGAACAGCCCTTTACAAAAGTTTTCTTTATGTGTATGCTTCACTTAATTCCGATAGGGCTTTATATTTACTTTTTCAAACTAAGCAGCGGACGTGACGGAACCAGTTAATTTTCCAAAGCTGTAGGTATATAAAGTTATTCGAATTTATGACAGTCTACAGTTTTTGACTAGAATTTGTGGGTATACATCAGTTAGCCCTAAATAAAGGCTCTAAAATTTCTTTAATTTCAAACAGTACATTCTTTAAAAAAGCCTGTAAAACACTACAATGTATTTCTAAGTCCTAAATGTGGATGACAAAGATAGAAGTTTGGCAGCTCTCACCAGCAATAAATTTGAAATTAGCCCACTTTAACATTTCTCATTCCATTTGGTCCTCAAACACTGATGCAATTTTCAGCTTGAAGTCTCAAGACCATCAGCCTTAACAACTTGCTATAACATGACTTCAAGTTCACAATAACTCCCTACCTACCTATTTCCCCTATAAATTGTGCAATTGGGATAACAGTCTAAACTCGTTTAACCGGGATTATTTTAACCGGGTGTATTTACAAATTTCTATAGCTTAATTTCATTTGACAAAATGTCATTTTTAATCATAACTAACCTTTAAGTAGATCTTTGCTTTGCCGTTTTTTACATAACCTTAGGTAGGTATAGGTATAGAAAAACTGATGCCTAGATTACTTCATATTTTGCACCCAAAGCGTGTAGATACATAAACCAACATTCCTATTTTAACTTTAAAAATACCATTAATGCTCTTTCCCTCTAATGCACCTCTTATTATCATCCGAGTCCAATATATTTTTTATGTATAGGTACCTACCTACCTATGTACTCTGCGTAAACATTTTTTTTTTATTTTAGCAACATGACTTTTAAAAACTCGCACTCAAGTTTAGAGGTGAAAAAAACCTCCTTATCGATCGTTAATTTCTCCATAACTTTGCTGTCTCTTTTTTTCTATAAAAAAAAAACTAATAAAAAGAAAAATAAAATACACAAAATTCTAGTCACAAAATAAATTTCCAGACTATTCAGAAAAGAAAAATAAACCGAAAACACCACACCACATCGCATGGAAGAAAAAAAACCCTCGCTCATTTTTCTTAGTCAGAAAACGAAGCCATTAACCAACCCCCTCCACTGACACATTCGGGTGGCTCTACTATATAGTATAAACGACTGAAATGGAGAAAAAAAATATTAAAAAACCTTGCTTGCATTCACCCGTGTTCCGTGTATGAGAGAAGGGGAATTTTTTTATTTCGAAAAAAAAAAGAATTTCCATCAAAAGACAACAACAAAGAAAAGCAATTCAAAATGCTGCGGAAAAATACATACATCAAAAAATAACAAGGAAACAAAAAAGAAAACTATTCTCTGAGTAACAGTGAGTCACAATTAAATTGCAGGAAATGTACACTGAGTGAAATTAGATTATGGCAAACAAAAAGCATTTAAGATAGTTTTGGAAAGGCGGACTCACACAAGGGAATCTCTGGAATAGTAAGTTGAACTTAATAAATATGACGTTAACTGACATTTTTGGTAGCTATTTACGTTTCAAGAATTCGCGTTTCATAGTACCTATGTAATAGGTAACTATTAGGATAATGGGCAAACGGAACTATGGCATTTTATGTATGCTGCATTAGAGAATTCTGCGTATTTCTTAAATACCATTACTGAGATTCTCGTTCAGCTCTCTAAACAAACATCTTCCAATAATGGTTTGTCATCGCTTTTAGGTATAAAAAGGGTAATTTGACTTCTTATTGGTCCGCCATGAAACGAGCTGGCTAGAAAAGCCATATTGAATGAGGCCTAGTTTTGTCATAAAAAATAATAATGTAACCAACGCTAAATATTTAAAGATTCAAGGAGCTTCTGGCGCAGTAGCTAAGTGGTTGTGTGTTGGGCTACTAAGCGAGGAGTCCCAGGTTCGAATCCCGAAAGAGCCAAATTACATCTTAAGGTTTTTTTTACACTGCGCCACCTCTCGCGAACGTCTGACAAACATTCGAGAGTAAAACTGTCATGAATGAGCTTCTCAATTAGCCGTTTGGACTCGGCGTAAGATTGTAGATCCCTTCCATTCGTCCCAAAAATTGAAAACCCACACAAGACGAATGGTTGTGAGAAGCTAGGCCTTGGGTCCCACAGACCTGTCGCGCCAAAATATTTATTAATTTTTTTAAGGAGCTTCTGGTACCCCATAGATCCAATATCTTAAAAGTCGTTAATGTCATTTCTGGGCTGACACGCGCAAGACTTGGACTGCCAAATAATGACCTTTGCAGAAGCTTTAGAGATATGGAGGAGAATAAGTCCGTCACGCATCTTCTCTGTGGCTGCCCTGCCCTTATCAACTTATAGAAGGCTTACTTAGGAAACTACTCCTCAATGATCTTGGTGATCTAGACCATACAGCGCTGCTAACATTATTTTTATAAACGGAAGTAAATGGTTTACCTTTTAAAAACAATTTAAATGCTATTTCATTTTATATTCTTAAAACGCGATTAATTTGATTTGTTTCATTAACAAAACTTTCTACAGGAAATGTACAATTTCAAACTTAGCGGATATAATTCTGAACGCTGCCAACAACTTCGCCCACAGTGGAAGATGCAAGATTAGGTGCAAATTTGTTGATAAGCTTGAATTTTTGAACTTGTCCACTCTATAAAAGGCTTGTTGGCGAGTAACTGTAAATCTGCCGAAGTTCGGGGTATCGGTATTTTCTCTGGTACGCACCATCGGCCGACTTCGGACTTTTAAAACGTCAAAGAGGTACATCGCACTTTGAGATGATCAGCTATTCAGTTCAATAATACTACCTTGATCTTTTTAGAATACTTCATACACATTTGACATTTTTTGTCGAAACCAATGCCGCCGTTTTTTAACCGATTCCATTCGTACAAATTTTTGATATAAATTGTTTGATCCGAAATATACAAAACTCAAAGAATTTTAAAAAGCACTGATAAACATTTTCTCAAGTTCATGACTTAATCACTGTACATGTCGAGCAAAGTTTTTATTCTCTATCCAAACTAAGGAAATGACGAATATTTAAACCGTAGATACTACGTAAATAGTCAAGTACCTAGAAGCTAAGAAAACAAAAGCCAACAAAAACTTATCGATTTTGTTTTTGAAAAAGAGGGAACTTATTTTTCTAGATTAGCGAGACAAAAAAAAAGTGGAAAAATTGAAGAATACCTACACATGCATGGGTTTTGCAATCTAAACACATTCGATAAAATGCTGCCAATTTGAAAATGAATGTAGAACCAGAACCCCATTTGTTCGTTGCATTAAGGCGGGAATTTAATTTATGTTTTCGCTTTTTCCCATCGGCATTTGCATGCGATTCGCCAATTAACTCGTGTTCACAGCGGTTTTAGGTAGGAATCTACGAACCACTTAACTGAAAAAAATCAACTAAAATTGATACCTATTCAAAATAAAAATAAAAATACAGCTGATATCGTTTGAAAATAATTATTATCTCCTTCTATTCTACCCTCATTTTCTCTACAAAAAAAAACAAATACTGTTTTTCCAGGCAATTAATTAATTCAAAGTTTTCTATTTTCGTTTTGTCGCAATTGTGTTTTTGTACTTTACGTCTCTCTACTGTCATGTCCAAGTGCAATTTTATTTCATGGAATAATTTGAAAAAAAAGTGGAAATTTGTTTCTGTTTTATTAGTACCTACCTACATATAGGTAAGGCGTTAAGCATTTTTGTTGTTACTCTACTCTAAACAAGTTGTTTGCCGGCATTGCCAGGTGTGAGCGCAATTTAGTTTGACAGTGTAATGTGTAACCCTGCATGTACTTAAATTTAAATTCCTTTTAAAACTAAACTTAGCAAAACATTTTGGTATGAAATTCTAGGTAACTTTCTTTCTTCTGAAATGTACTAAAATGTATCACATTCCCTATGTTCGAATTACCGCACCCGTGAGCGACCGATACGTTTTTTTGTTGATTTTACATGCAAAACAATAACAAATTCAGTCACGTATTGCTCGATCACGGATGCGGTAATTCAACCCCTGTTTTCCATCGTTAGATCTAATCTTTACATTTTTTGACGTGTTTTGGGAATATGGTAAAAATGTAGCCGCAACCACCGAATTTTCTACGAAAAAAAAAATAGCTTGGGAACCTCTGGACTAAATGATAAGTGGAATTATGCGAAGTAGAACTGATAAATAGGTAGGTACCTATATTGATTACATCAATTTTTAAAATTTCAATTAGAGATTTCTTGTAAATGCTAGAGCACCTAGTACAGTCGTACAATAAATAGGAATGGCAACCCTGACACATGCATTTTTGTATAAACCAATAGATAGATGATGTTCACCGATCATCACGCAGTGACCAGTGATTTGATTTGGGTTTTCCGGTCACTCATCCAATACTTTATTTTTGTTTAGTTTTCTATCGATTGCGTTGAGTTTTGATACAACCAGTGTTACCATAAGTTGAAAAAAAAAGAATAAATAAAAACAATTGCCTTCAATGGCTACCAAGTCTAATGTGCCGCATCTTTCCCGCGTTGGTTTTAATAATGCCTACCACTACATGCTGCAGCACCGGAACAGCGAACAGACCTATTCTGAGAATTTCAATTGACCCATAACATAATTCATTAAACTGTATATATATTTCCGATTATATTTTTTTTGTATTTTAACAGACAAAAATAGTATAATTTCCAGTCTCCGTAAGTACTGCCTGGTAACACTGTCTATTGTTCCTCGATTGTGTTTTTGTTATTCATTTCGCATCACTCTGGAGTCTGGACTGGACTCTGACGAAATGAATGAGTGAACTCCAAAATATAAACAAAAAAATATATAATCAACCGCCCCTTCGCGCTTCGCACACAATTACTACCAAATCAGCCTCACCTTACATACAATTCCACTTCATCCACAAACCACGTATAATTCCCCTCAGAACAATCCAATTCCAATTTCCAATCCAGCAAAAAAAAAACATCAAATCGAAATCACACGCAAGGTGGTTGTTTTTGTTTACCTATTTCCCTTTCCAGTTCTTTAAATCCTTTTTTTTCTATTTGGTTTTAATTTGCTTTTCATTTTTCAATGACAAATTATTTTATTACAATCATAATTTATTTGTTATTGCTGTTTTAGTTCCCCGGTTTTGTTTTGTGCTTAATGCCAACGAACTCTTTTGAAACTTTTGCATAAACAAACAGTCAAAATAAAATAATTTACTTACCGCTACACTTGGTTTCTTGTTTGTTAATTATTATTTATTGGCCTGATAAATTGCAAACCCACTCCAAATGTCACTTAACAATTCAAATTGGAAAACACACAAATAATTACTGACAACTTTTTCTTCTCTCGATAACAATACGAATACGAAGTACGAACTAAAAAAATCTGCGGATATTAAAATTACACACCCGTGACAAAGTCCTACCTCGGCAAGAGTAAATTCAACACTACTAGACTAAACTGAAATTGACGTGCAGTATGGTGGTGTTGGTGACTAGGTGTTGTTGTGTTGCTAACAATTTGTTTCGATTCGAATCGAATCCAATTCGAAATGAAATTGGAATGAAAGCGCTGAGGCCGAACGAAGCCGACCAAACCAAACCTACTAGTTGAAGAGTGGGAACACTTTTTTTTCAATCATTTATGCTATAGGCTGGTATGCTGTTCGAGTGATGTGAAAATTTCACTCCTCTCCAAAAAGTGCTGTGAAATTGAAAGTGAAATTTTCACACCGAAAAGTCAAAAACTTAATGCGACAGACAATGAAGCCAAGTGAAATAGCAAGTATCGCCCCCTACAAATCACTTTTTGAACAATTATGTTTCACTTCAACAGCGTACTGCGTAGTGAAACTTTCACGTGGAAAGATCATTTTGACATTTCGCAGTGAAACATTTGTATGAAAAATGTCTCTTCACTCGAACAGCGTACCAGGCTTATGGTATTACGAACAATACGAATTGCGATTGCGAGTGAATGGCCGCGTTCCACTGCCCGCTAGATGAACAGCGGCATGTCAAACTTCATATAAAAAAAATTGACATATCACCATAGGCGCTATACATCTAGCACTTTTTGTGAAATATCCCTTTCAAGGAAATTTCTCAATCTAGCGCAAAACTACGCGCTGCGTTGAAAGAGAGAGAGAAAAAAACAACCAGTCAAAGGCAAATCGTTCAAACGTTTGCACAATTTGCCGCTGCCGCTGCGCGATCGTTCCTTCATCTGGGATATTTTGTGCTAGATGAACAGCGGGCAGAGGAACACGGCCAATGATTAGCTTTTTGTTTTTGTTAAGGTTTTTTTCCTTCGTAGCATTGACAGTGCCGAATTACGTTATGAATTAATGTCGAACGCTGAATATTGATAATTAATAATGTGAAAAAACAGCGGAAGCATAACATAGTCTACAGAAAATAGTTAACTATTTTAAACGTATCATTTTTAGTACTAATTGTAGAGTGCTGGTGACACTTTTTCTTTTCTATTGATTTTAAAGTGTCTTCAAAATGGAAGCAACGAGCGTATTGCGTATGATTGAATCGCAATGAATGGAATTGAATTTCGATTGAAGACAACGCTCCCACTTTCCACTTACAGGACGATACTTATTTGGGATTGATATGAAATCAAGTTATAAAGAATACTCCAAATACCTTTATATGAAATGATAAAACAATGAGCCCCATATTAATAAACAAATCTGCACAAGTTAGTTTGCTAGCAGACGTCAGTTAACATACAAAAAACTGACAATAACTGCTGGGCAACAAGCTGATAACTTTAACACAGCCTTTATTAACACGGGGTGGGTTCGTATTTTAATTTTTTATTTTTAGTAATTTTTAGTAATCTCTTATGGGATCATCAACTAATTTATTGATTTCCATATATCATATTAAAAAAATTATCTATGTGGATTTCCAATTTTCATTGTTTAAAAATGGGATCGTGATCAATTTTAAAAAAAACCTCGATATTTTAAATTTCTTACATATGTCTCATGGCGTTTAGTGAAACAGTTAACCCTCTGGTCACATTCAGACGTTTTTTGTCTAAATAGGATTTTCAAAACTTGTTTCTGTTTCTAAATCGCGATTATGAAGAGTTTTTTTATTAAAAGTCAATTTAAAAGAACTACTGCGTTTATTACAAATTGGGTAGTATTTGATACTATTTGGATAAAAGAGCGTGTCATGTCATGGACACTGATAAACGACAGCAAAAGAGAAAACAAATTCCCTGCTTAAGGGCTATGTTTCATTGTACAAATAAAACGTGCTGAATTCAGTAGGACTTTTATTAAGATTTTTTCATTATATACTTTATTAGGTTTTCAGACCAATTTTCGGAAAAGGGTTGACTACAAACTTAGTCGTCCTATAATTTACATTAATATTCAATGCATGTTACAATGCAACTAAATTTTATTTCGGCGACTTGTTTTTTCCGTGTGGGAAATATTGGTGATCTTTTTAATTTTGCTATAAAAGTAACACTTATGCTTCATTTACACCATCACATGTTACTAGCACGTTAAAATAAAGGAATACCCAATATTGAATAGCCGTCTGACCGAAAGAGACAGGAGACAGGACTTCCTACCACGCAAAAATAAGTGACACGTTTTTTGTTAGATGGTCTACGAATTTTTGCTTTCCTATAAAACAAAATGTTTTCCGGAATGTATGAATGAAGAATTATCTATCTATTATTTTGTGTAATTGATTGTTGATTACATTTACTAAAACCGATTACCAGTCTCATTTGACATGTTATTAATCATTATTGGAATCATTTTCATGTGATTGCAGAAATGCTGGTCGCCAGAACTTGTATTTATCTCAATTTGACATATCTTTAATTATGGGTAGAACATCCATGACACTTTATGCGTCTGATTTGTTATCTTATTCTTACGTCTTTAAAAACATTACCTCTCTGTCCCATCTCATGCAAAAATGCGCGTACTACCCTACTCTACTCAGATCAAACTCAGCAAAATATGCCTAGTCGCTCGACTTCCTTATCACTACCTATCCAAAAATAAAAAAAAATACCTTAATCAACTTTTAGCTTCAACGCTTATTTCCCTTTTTAAGGAATTCCGTTGAAAAGAATAGAACATCCCTGTGCCTAAAGGAGTCGGCAAATTCATTCGTTAAGAAATAGGGAAATTTGACCGCGAGGTATTTTATCCACCATTTTCCTAAAAATCGGCTGTCAGTTTGGTGTTGCACGTCAATTGCCAATCACGTCGTTTCTTTTCCTTTTTTTGCTTTTGCTGCCCCATTCGCCTGTTGTCTGTCGCACACACATACACCAGAGAAAAAAAGAAGGAAAAAAAAAAACGAGGAGAAAAGAAAGCAGAAAAGGTCAGAAAGAAAAAAACCTAATCCATTCCATAATTTCACAAATTCAATTGAAAACGATTTTTTCATTTCATACTCGCAGCAATACCAAACAGGAATTTTTCAACTATCATCCGTGAAAAAAAGAAGAAAATTTAACCCGAAACAAAGGATCAAAGTTAGAGGCGATAAGTACTAGTGAAAGAAAGAGACGAAAAACATGTATTCGAATGGCTTCACCCATCATCCCCACCAGCCCCCATTCTATGGAGCACCTAGGGCCGATCGACCATACGGTGGTGGCCGAAATGCTGCAGGAGGTGGCGCTGGAGGTGGTCCCGGTGGCCTAAATGGTGATGCGTCCGGAGCAGCACACTACAATAATGCAGGCATAGGTTACCCAGGCAGTTACGGTGGCTTTCAGAATACTGCTGCACGAGGTAATTACACGGCAAATTCGCCCGCAAATGGTGGCAACTACTATGGCGGAGGTGCGACTTTTCAAAGAAAACCCAATTTCGTTCCACGCCCGAAGACTTTTAGCAACAACAACTATCAGCAGCAGCAATCGATGTCACATCATATGAATTCCATACCGATGGGCATGCTCTCAAAAGAAGAAAAAGCTGAGATGCAGCGTGAGAAAGCTAAAAATCCAGGCAGAAATTTAGTGAAACCCCAATGGGAGAATTTGCAGCCGTTTCAAAAGAACTTTTACGTTCCGCATCCGAATTCAATTGCTCTAAGTGAGCAGGGAGTGGCCGATCTACGCAAAGAAATGCAAATCACAGTCGCTGGCAATGCGGTACCCCATCCGATAACCAATTTCGAAGAATCATCTTTGCCCGAGTACGCGATTCAAGAAATGAAGCGTCAGGGTTTCACCAAACCCACCGCCATTCAGTCGCAGGGATGGCCAATAGCACTCTCTGGCAGAGACTTGGTGGGCATTGCCCAGACTGGTTCTGGCAAGACATTGGCCTACATGCTGCCCGCGATGGTGCATATTGTTAATCAGCCGCAACTCCAGCGAGGTGATGGGCCCATTGCACTTGTGTTGGCACCCACGCGTGAGTTGGCCCAACAAATTCAAACAGTTGTGCGTGATTTTGGCCTACAGTCGTCTCCCCAAGAAATTCGACACACTTGCATATTTGGAGGTAGCTCAAAGGTACCGCAGGCACGCGATTTAGAACGTGGCGTCGAGGTTGTAATCGCCACCCCCGGCCGATTGATTGACTTTCTCGAGAATCGCATTACGAATCTCTCGCGCTGCACATATCTGGTGTTGGACGAAGCCGATCGTATGCTGGACATGGGCTTCGAGCCCCAGATTCGTAAGATTATCGAACAAATTCGTCCCGACCGTCAGGTGGTCATGTGGTCTGCCACTTGGCCCAAAGAAGTGCAAGCTCTAGCCGAAGATTTTCTCACCGATTACATTCAAATTAATATCGGTTCGTTGAATCTTGCCGCCAATCACAACATTCGACAGATCATTGACATTTGCCAAGAGGAGGAGAAACCACAGAAGATCGTCAATCTGTTGAACGATATTGGACAGGCCGTTGCCACAAGTAAAATAATTATTTTCGTCGAGACTAAGATCAAAGTGGAGGAGATTTTGCAAATCATTCGCAATGAGGGCTACACGGCCACTTCGATACATGGCGACAAGTCTCAGGCGGAGCGGGACTCTGTATTGAAGGACTTCCGTAATGGCAAGTCGAACATTTTGATTGCCACCGACGTGGCTTCGCGAGGACTTGATGTCGAAGATCTCCAGTTTGTCATCAACTATGACTATCCCAACTCGTCGGAGAACTACGTGCACCGCATCGGACGTACAGGTAAGAATTAAGTTTTTTTTCTCTTAAATTTCCTCAAAATGAATGGATGAACTTGTATTTAAAACTAAGTTTTCGTTTTGTGGTACAGCACTTTGTTTTTGAGTAGGTAGTCTCAATGATTTTTATTTTGAGATTTGACCTGGCGAGCTTGATATGCCTAAGTATTGCAAGGTCTGTGTATTTAGAATGGAAATTTCATAAATATTCATTTCACGTGTCGACTGAGAACAGAAAATTACTTCTAGGTATATGCCGGCTGTTAACTTGCACACGCTTGACCTTATCAGCTCTTCCTATTTTTTACTTTTATTCAGGTGGCGGTGATAATTGCGCGCGTGTCAATTATTTTTCAATACAAAGTTGTTGAATAGAGAAAGGCTGGAAGGAACTGTATCCAAAGTTACAGCAGAAAGTGACTTTAAAGAGAAAAACGTGTAATAGTCTTTTTGCTCAGTCAACCACTAGCTTTCAAAATGTTTATCTGTAGGTTATTTACAAAATTGTGGTTAACAAAAGCTAAAACGTTGCATCCACTGGAAAACAAGCTAAAATTAACCGGAAATATTAATCTGGGTCTGTCTCTGAGTCTCTATTATGTTCTCTTGACCCCATTTTCAAGTGTTTTTTTCATTGTCAGTGTTTGAAACTGAGTTTTTGGAACAAAACTGGTTATATTTGTGGGCTCTTTGAAAGCTCCGTCAGATTTAAATCCGGGGTGGACCTGTGACTAAACCATTAGTGTCTTCTCACTTTTCTAACTTGACTGATGTCGCTATAGAGCTCGTAGATTTCACTATTGAATTTCTTTCTCCTGTCAACGCAAATGGACCGAAGATCACTCGAAGTATTTTGTTCTCGACCAATAGATTCACCACAGCCCAGACAGAACTTTGTAAGCAATTTAAAAGAGAGTGTCTCCAAATATGCCTTCGGTCCTGTGGATCCGGTAAACTTTACTGTCTTCTCATGAGACATACATTCACTGACTGAGTTGGAACAATGAATCTGTGCTCTCTACTTAGTCATCGTCGCCTGTTCTAAAAAGGTTGCACTTGCCGCATTACCTTGCCATTTTTTTAAAGATGAGTGTCAGCACGACCTGCAGTCATACCATTCATACTGTCCGCGAACCACATTTACAGATAATGAATAGAAATAGGAAAAGAACTCGTTCCTCGAAGGCATAGGCAATGTTAACGCAACCCTTCGAAAAAGTTGAGGCTTTATGAAAGAAAATTGGACACGTGGACCAATAAAAATCAGAAAATTATTTATTAAATTTGATAACAACTAACTACAGTGGGTCCAAACCTGGTAGTGGGTTTGGAACCAAAGCCGGGTGCCCTGAACTTATTATGATATTTACTAGAGTTCGCCAAGTGGCAGAAATTCTACACAACTTATTGAAAAACAAATGACACGCAGCATTGCATCTCTGCACAATCTTCCAAACAAAATCAAGCGAATGTGTTGTGCTTCAGGCAGAGTAAACTATTTCGCTTTTGCACTGAACTCATGTAGTTGTCAGCAAGGAATTTTACTTTCCGACATAAATCGATAACGGCGAATTAGCTATTTAACCGATGGTTGGTTGTTGGTTCAGATGTTTCCGTATCTGTTATGAAAAACAGTTTTCCTGTTATTTGTTTAAGAGATAAAATCTGCATTATCTTGAATTCTTCGCGTCTGTATTTGCTACGAATCTGATCTAATCTATAATCAACTACATAGGAGGCTGAAATAGATTTACATCGCCGTCGCTATTATTGTGGAATGTAAACTTCCATTGTGCCGACTTAAACTGTCAATCTTGTATCTACTGTCACATCCTCTCAGGGCCAAGTTGACAGGTATTTTCTAAGAAATAACAAATTGTTTTATCGAATTAAGCACAAATTTCACTTGAGGTGTTTTGCAAGTGTTACAAATACTTTCAGATCATCCACAGGGCACTAAAGGAAGAGTCGGTGCAGCTGGATTCGTACCGCAGTTTTATCACATATCACTTCCGAAGTACCTAATTATTCTACTGTCGTCTGTTCTTTTCTTTTGCCTGTTTTAATAGAAAAAAAAACATCTCACATACAAATTTCTAACAACAAGAAACGAGTATCTATGGTTTTCACATCAACATTTATCAAGTTGAGATAACATTGGGGAATATTGTCTCGTATATTTCAACCGGAATTTAATTACTCTAATGCACAAATAGTGATTAATATCATCGTTTTCGTCTCATTAGTACCTAAAATTACCTAAACAACGTGACAGGGGCCAACGCGTCATGCCATTCATTGCCTAATGAGTCACTTTCACTTTGGTGGTGTTATTAGTTGTTGCTCTAGTGCCATTCTCTTTTAAACCATTTACTATGCATTGTACATTCATGCAAGCATCTGCAGTATTTTCTTTTAAATCAATTTTTCTTCAATTTAAGATTAAGAAAACGAGTATGAGTATCAGTGGCAATGGGTAATAATTTAAGTCGTAGACTTGCAGTTGCCAAATGTGCGCTGTATTGGCGATTTTGCTTATTACTCGGAAAAGTATTCCTTTAAAATTTGAGAAATGTAGAACGTCTTCCCTAAAGCGTTTCGGTTGAAATGCAGTAAACCGAGTAATGACAAATATGAAAAATATTGTTGGGTTGAACCGATACCTACTTGCCCAAACTTTTTCGGTACAAACTTGAAGAATCGTTCGCTCAAAACAATCAGTTATTATTACAAGTGCTGATAGAACTGAGTGGACGATTTTTTCCGATCTGTCAAGTGATAAACAATTTGTCATTTCAGTTTTCATTTAATGACCTCATGATTTTTGAACTCCTAATGATAAACTGCTCTCAATTGTGTACTAAAATTTAACAAATGATAAATTCTGTCATGAAAGCGTAACCGTTTGTTTTCAACGTTCCCTTCGAGGGAGTGATAAAACATTGCAAGGTAATAAAGGGTTTTTCAATAAGAGCGCTACAAAAGTTTTTTTTAAATAAAACAAAAACGGTTTTGGATATCATTGAAATTCTTTATTCCTGTGAAAGTACGTTCGATGCCATTATGTATGGAACTCGATTTCTTTTGCATGGCCACCACGGGCACGCTTGCAGAAGTCCAGACGCTGAACCCTATTTTCGACGGTTTTCAAGCATAAATCGGCCGATACTGCTGCAATTTCACGTTCGATATTCGTACGAAGTTCATCAATCGTCGCTGGCTTGTTGGCATAGACCATAGACTTGGCGTAGCCTCACAGGAAATAGTCTAACGGCGTCAAATCGCACGACCGAGGCGGCCAAGCGACTGGACCATTTCGTGAGATAACACGTTCTCCAAACTTGGTTTCCAATAAATTGATTGTGACATTCGCTGTGTGGCTTGTGGCGCCGTCCTGTTGGAACCACATGTCCTCCAAGTCCATATCATCCAATTGGGGCCAAAAGTATTCGCCACAATGACGTCACAGAGATGCTCAACGCTTGAGAACGACGTGTGAGAGACACATTTGGGCTTTCTTCAACTGAAGCCTCAGTGGCAGCAATATTCTCGACACTACTTTGTCTCACTGGCACGGGAACATTTTGTACTGTACCTGTGGATTCAAATTTTTCCACTAGACGCTCAATTGTTGATCTGCTAGGACGATTATGACGACCATAAATTGGACGTAGCGCTCTTAACGTTGAGTAAATTGTAATAATTTCGACTCGTTGTTGGCTCGTATATCTTTGAAGAAAAATGTCAAAAGAGCGGCAAGAAATTCGGCGTCGTTTGCTGTCCCTGTCGGTCTACTTTTGTAGCGTCCCTGTTGAAAAACCCTTTACTAAGGATAATTTTTTCAACTTTCTAGATTCCAAAAATCTTTGTATGGATCTAATAAATGAACTAAAATCATTCATGGACTCAGGGTTTCTGAAATCCTTTGAATTTATTTTATTTCTCATTTGTTTTCTCTATGCTTTTCACAGTTCTACACAAATGAAACGGTTATAATAAAATGTTTTCCAATAAGAGGTGTTATTATGATATTCAAAGAAAATGCCATTTTTTGAGATAAATGATCGGATATTTATTTCATAATAAAGACGAAGGTATGCCGTTAATAATGACCACGCTTACAGGACCATATCCTTTTCATGAAATTTTCCATAACAAAATCGCAAAGTGGCTGCCCTATGTCCTCGATAGACTCACGAATTCCATCTTTGAGGTCTTGAATCGACGCTGGGCTGTTGGCGTAGACCTTATCTTTCACGTGGCCCCAAAGGAAGAAGTCGCAAGGTGTTAAATAACAAGATCTCGGTGGCCACTTGTGATCACCTCTTCGAGAGATAACATGGTCCGGAAACTTTTCCCGTAAAAGATCAATGGTTTCGTTGCTTGTGTGGGACGTAGTGCCGTCTTGTTGAAAGTAAACGTTGCCCAGATCAATACCATCCAACTCCGGCCATAAAAAAACATTAATCATCTCTCGACTACAAAGAACGACGAGGAATGGACAAACCTGGGTTTTCTTCAACACTTTGGGCTACAGCAGCAATATTCTCAGTTGTTCTTGAGCGACGTGCACGAGTTTTATTCTTCACATCACTAGTTTGTCCCAACAGCTCTAATTTTTCCACCAAATTTCTGTATTGCGGTCCGACAAGGTGCTTCACGACACGACTCAAAAATGCTTTAGTTTTGCGAACTGCGACTGCAAAATTTTCATCATTTTTGTAGTGAGTTTTTATAATTTCAATGCGTCGTTGAAGCGTGTATTGTTCCATTTTTAGTAATGGCGTAGTTTCTACTTGTCAAATGTCAAAAAATAACAGCTTCAAAATTGACAGCTACCGAAGTAGCGGGGTATTCAAAATAACACCTTTTATTGGAAAACCCTTTATATAGATAGATCGAGAACCGATTTAAGCGTGACCTTGTGAAAACACTTCACTTCACAGTATCAAAGAACGAGAATTAACCCCCTAAACTGTAACCTAACTGTTGGGATGTACCCTGACGTAAAAAATGAGTTTCTTGCTAGAAAAACAGTCGGGCAACATTCCTTTCCATTAAATAATTACTAAACTAACGCTCCCTTGTGCTCCATCTGGTTTGGCTTTGCCATGCAGTTGATTTACGCCTATCCGAGGTGAAGTTACGCTTTCCTCACATTATTTCTTTTTCACTCTATCAAAGATGGAGCTTGGTGGACCAAAGTGGTCCTTCAATCCGTTGGTATTGGTCGTATAGCAGCAAAGCTGATGCTGGACACGGAATCGACAGAAAAAAAGACGTCTGCCTTCAAGCTTTGTTAGGTAAAGTCATAACTATTGTGTATTCAACTCAGACAACGTTATTTCTTTATCAATTTGTGACGTTTGTCAACAGCATAGTAACGCGGTGTTTTCCATCTGGCAAAATCAACTTTGCAGGTGAAACTTTACTGTCTCTCTCTTGCCTGACCGACAGCAAACGATCGCAAACATAAAGCAAATGCCATTACTTTCCTTCAGTTGAGTAAACGTCTACGAAAAATGGAAACAGCAGTTGGTGTGAAAATTGTAGATACACAGCAAATTGTAATAATATTCAGTTACTCAGCTAGGTTAGCTGGTTTTGTGTGTCTGTCTCCCCATTTGATCTATATTAACCGAAACAAAAACAACGTACTGTTCCCTATGTCTTGTCACAGACAAATAATTACGGATCGATAGATACACATGCAGTGCACGAAGTAAACTTCATCGAGTAATTGAATTTTTATTTGACTTCCATTCATGCAAGAAAAATATCGCTCACTCGATTCAACCCACAAGTATAATCCACCGCTAGTGCTGGTTGAGCTCTTGAATGCATTCAATGGGGGTCACAGCTAAATTAGTTTTACCAAGGAGGCCGGAGTAATTCTCTCGTTGGGGCTGAATGCAGTTGGGTTATATTAAAATTGTACATTCACCACTGCACCTACACGCGAATAATTTAACTTCTATGTGCGGGGTACCTAACTAGACGCGGGACAGAGGGTAACACATAATAGTAGAAATGTTTATGGTTATAAAATACACCAGAGTACTGATGAATGAGATAATGGGGTTCATTTCAAAATTCGATAAGTACCTACATATCTCATTACATTTTTTAGTGTGTAAAATTGTAAAAATGCAAATGTCCATAGAACATGCACTTTAAGATAATGTGGGGACGTTTTGGAGTAATATTTGCATTAAGTGGGGAAATTCAATAATATTGGTCGGATATTTGTCTTTATTTGCATGGAACTCGAAAGTTCATAACCTCGTGGACAAGCTCATGCCAATCAATTTGGTTTAGCACAAGTTTCACCCACTGTCAGGTATTGAGTTCTTGAAGATCGATTTTGACGTAGTCCTATGAACGCCTCCGCGGATTTGTCGCTTTTCCCACATGTATTCTGTTTTAGTCATTAATGTCTACGCCTTTCAGTGTGTGTACTTTCAGTCATGTGTACTACTTTTTGGATAGACAAATCTATAATGCTTCTGTAGATTATGTTAGTTTTGCCATTCAATTGTTTTAGTTAAAGTCATCTGGATGACATCAGTATAGAAGTTTAAAGTCGGACTAGAGCCAATCATATTCCTGAGCCTTTCTAGGGGATGCCTGCCCGACGTTCTGTTTTCAGAAATATAGTGTGACTTCTCATCTGACAAAGAGAAGAAAACTGAGCGAGTGCAACAATAATAGAACTAAACTCATTCACTATGTACCTCTCGCAAGATTTAACGTCTTCCCCCGAATGTATTACACAATTTCAGTTCGTACCAAACCATTTAGCTGTGGAGCTATGTTTCAATTGAACTTATATGTACCGTTTATACATAGTGACCACCAATTAACATTCTCCTTCTTTGATATTTCAGGTCGTTGTCAACAATTGGGAACTTCGTATACGTTCTTCACTCCGGACAATGCAAAACAGGCTCGTGAGTTGATCTCCGTTCTGGAAGAGGCCGGCCAGCAGCCTCCAGCTAATCTATTGGAACTTGCTCGTAATGCATCCAAGGGTGGAAATGGCGGCAACGTCAAGCGTTGGCAACAAAACCAACAACAACAGCAGCAAATGCAGCGTAATAATCCGCTCAACTATCAGGCGAATAGACAACAGCAGCAACAACAACAGCAACAGCAGCAGCAAAAGACATTCCATACCGGTAACAACAACACTTGGAATCAGTCGCAGCAATGGCAAAATAATGGCATCGGAAATGCTGAACACAGGACAACATTCCGACCACAGCGACCCATGCAACAACAGCAGCCCCGTCCCATGCTCGGTGGCTATCATCATCATCAAGCGAATGGTGGCGGCTATATGGCAGGACCACCACCCCACATGCAGTATAGACCACGTAGCCATCATCCACAATTCATTCCAAATGGTAACCAACAACAGCAGCAGCAGATGCGCTACAATCAGCAACAGCAAAAGTCCATGTATGAGAAGGTCGGCGTAGATGGAGTCCAAGCCAATGGCGGTGGACAGCAACAGCAAGGACAGCAGCAGCAACAGCAGAACGCATATTCGCCATCGCATCATGTTGCCAATGGTGGCGGTTCTGTCGAATACCCGAACAATGTGTCCACACCACCATCGACAGCAATGTATGCGGCTCCAGCTCAGTCTCCACCAGCTGCGGCGTACATGTACGACGCTAGCGGTGTCATGGCATCTGCAGTAGCAGCTGCGGCCGCTGCAGCTGCCGCCGGAGCACCATTTACATCGTACGCAACGGGAGCACCACCACCACCTCAATCCGGTGCGGTTTACTATCATCCCCAGTTCACTACGGTGAACCCGGCAGCCGCTGTAGCCGCAGCCGCAGCAGCAGCCGATGCTGCTGCTCTACAACAGTAGAGCGTTGTGTGGGATGGGTTGACAAAATCAGAATTACTATTTTTTTTTTCTTTCCAATGAATTCCATATTGTTTGCCTCGTTTGCCGCCGCGCCCACTCTTTCAATGAAATCAGATTACCTAATTCAATTTAGTTTTTTGTCTCTCTCTCTCTCTCTTTCTCTCACACTCTCACCATACACATTTGTTATTTTTTGTTCATATTCTTTATTTTTCTCTCTCACTCTTGTTTGTTAATTTTTTTCTCAGAGTTTTTTTTTTTCATTTATATTTAATTTATTTATTAGTATTAAATTAAACAAAAACAAATCGGTAAGAAATCGCATTATTTACAAGAAAATACGTAAATAGTATCTCTCCATCCATTAAATTTGGTTTGCTGCACGTGAAGCATTCATTTTCGAACACCAATCGAATTCGAATTAATTTTTGACACCCCCATGTATTTATTATAGTTTTGTCCAAATTTATATGCATTATATATATAATTATATATTGTTCATCATTTAGGAGAAATTGAAATTTGAAAAATGTTTTGGAGCAACTCTTCCGAATTATCGTAAAATGCTAGTTTCGAATGAAAAAAAGAACAAGAAGAAATATTATTGTTTTTTTCTTTCCTATTATAATACAATTTTTTATTTTTATTAGTTTTTAGTAGACACAATGCCCTTTTCGGGAGGTGGTATATTACCACCTTCACGTTAGATATTTGAATCGCATTTCTCTTCCAACAACCACAAAAAACAAAAAACAAAACAAAACAAATACACATTCGGAATAGAATTTCGAAAGTTTCGAAACCAATTAAACAAAAACACACGAAAAATGACATCTCTAAGACTTAACTCTGTCATTTCTTATTAGTTTTTAATGAAACAAACAAACAAAAAAAAACGTATAAATTCTTTAAGGCATTTTATCCAATTCGGAGAGAACACTCCGAATTGCGAGAAAACGAAAAAACAAAGAAATTTCTCTCTATGAAATTATATAGGTTTTTCTTTTTTTTATATTTAACTAGAAGGAAAAAAGAATCATTATTTTTGTTTTTGTTTTTACACGAATTTTTTCTGAGTAAAGAAGAAGAAATGAAAACAAAAGAAACTCATTTCTCAAATTGAAGAAGAAAAATTTATTAATACTAAATAAATAACGCATAAGTGTAAAGAAGAAAAGAGAAGAGGATTCAAAAAAAAGTAAAGAAAAGAAAACAAGAATTATTTACTATATATATAGATATATATAATAATACAAGTGAATATGTGAAGAATTATATAACCTATTCAAGAATTACACAAAAGAATAAATAAAAAATTAATATACAACACATAACACACAGTAAAATTAATAATAATAATAATAAAAAAAAAAAGAAGAAGACAAGAAGAAGAAGAAAACATTTGAAAATAATAACTTTGAAAAATGTGAATTGTAATGAAATAATTATTAAAACGTTCTCATATCTCTGGTTTTCTTTAAAACACTGTTCTTGTGATTCGTTTCAGGGGTTTTTTGTGTTTTTGTTTTGGCTCATGCCGTTGCAGTTGCGGTTGGTAGCTGGCAGCAGTTTATAATCACCGGGGTTTGAGTTGTTTTTGAGTTGTTTTATGCTTAGGTCTGTGAAAAATCGGCCTCTCTTGAATTCCAGTTGGGTCTGTAGGATGCTGATGATTTTTTTTCTTGGTAAGTACATCATATTCAAATTGAAGGACGAATCTGATGTGAATTTAACGATTTGCAGTAGGCAGAGGGTCCATGGAGCTCGGAATTCGATTGACTTATTGACACTGTACCATGATTTGATTGTGATCTTTGGAAATACGGTTACCATATAAGCCGTTTAAAGGTAAACAGAGATTTCTTCTATTTTTTAGTTGTGATAAATGTACAATTATGTGTTGACAGTATATTGGTCACCTCTTAAAGAAACATTTGGTGGACAATTTGCGGCAACTTGATCAGAACCAATATTGAGATGCAGAAAATAGTTTAAAACAGAACCTTACTCCAATATGTAATTGAAAGACTTAGCTTTGTTCATGTAACCAACGTCAAGAGTGACACTGTGCTATAGATTTGGCGAAGAATTAACCTAGGAAGCCGCTGCTACTTCGTGTTTCGGCAAAAAAATGGGGTTCAAAACACCTTACTCGTGGGACGAAATGTGTGACTGTCAGTTCTGCAGGAACGGAGAGCTAATAGTAGGCTCTTTCCAAATAAAAATTATTGGACACACTTTTGGCTCCGTGTGCGAGGAGGAGAAGATAAAACCGGAACAATATGACCTTTACCAAGATGTGGATAAGTCCAAAAAGCCAAAATACGTCAACTGCATTGGCTCTGGGCATCGAGCAAAGGGATAATAACACTCCACCTAAGGGGATCTTTGAATTCCGAGGATTGGTTTGTCTAACTAAAAGCAGCTTGACCGGAATCGCAGATGATGGAAGCATCTAGTGTTTCAGGGAGAGACTGAGTCCAATACAGAAGTACATGTAACCAATAGTTCTCTTCGTTGGACAATTATGCTACCTGTCTCCTATTTTATTGTCTTATTTACTCGAACAATTATTGTCTCTAATCGTTACATATTCAAAATCATAAAAAATACATAAATATTCACTGTGCTTATTTATACAAAAATCTAGTTTTTATTTCAAATGTTTTTAACTTTGATTTGATAATAGGATTTATAACTAGGTGTCACAAGAAGCAAGCAATTTATTTATATACAGCGGGAGTTCAACAAAATAGCAGTCTTGGATATTCGATTTTCTTCACCCGGTTTGGCATAAAAATAAATATGTACCTAGGTAGGTACCTACCTCATTGTAAAAAAATATCCAAATGTCCGAAATATGGACGGAAATTGCTACATACCATCCTATTTGTGATTGAATAAACCCAGCAGAAGTGTTCGAAACAGTATTGTTCATGAACAAACCTATTTCCATACATTACAAGAATTGCATTTTAACTTTACAAATAATTTACAATACAAGCAAAATAAATTAAGCTCGTTTGGACTTGGAAATTACGCAACTCGCTGGTAAGAAATACTTTAATCCGATTTCACTTGGCGTACTTGGACTTGGTGGACTTCAATTATGTTATTGTGAAATTTTAAGAGTATTTATACCAAAGTTAAACATATGACTGACTTCTCTTTACAATGTGCGTTTTTTTAATCATTTGATACAGTGTATTTTTTTCTATTTTCATCTTACAGAATGCTGCATGCAGAATAGAATAATACAAGAAAGCTGTTCAGAAATGTTACTAAGTTTTCCTTTTTTGTTCCAGTCTTTCGCGCATAATATACTTCCATAGTCAAAGAATTGGCATACGCAAATTTCAACCAACTACGATTGTTGTTTATTAATTGCTAACTTTTACACAGCTTTTTTGAATTCGGTAAACGCTATTCTACTGCATCATTATTAAATGTCATAGGGCCATAAGAACTTGTCTCAAAGTTGCATGCAATAACATCGCATGACATCATCGTTGAATTTCCTTCGTCAAACTTTTTCGCTGTCAAAAATATTCCTGTTCTGTCACTGTCTTTTTTATTTGACATTTGCCACACAGTTCGCGAATGAGATTTTTACGGGAGTGACTGAAAATTTGCACTTTTCCTGAGAGTGTAACATATTTTTACTGGAAAATCACCCAAAGAGTGTGAGCAGTAAAACTCTTTTACCATCAAATCAAAAAACTGGCTGTGATAAGTACATAACAAAAAGTTAAACTCTCCCACCTAGCCAAACTGTGAACTAAGTCCACTTACAAGAGAACGAAACTGCTTATCGCGTTTTTCTATTTCGTCTCAATCGAATTCTACTTCAACAAGTAAACAAAGCGCCATGGTCAAACTTTATTCCATAAGTATCTTCTACAAGGGACCCAGTGAGGGTCGTCTTCTTAAGGCTGCTTATGACCTACAGTCGTTTTCATTTTTCCAAAGAGGTTCTGTTCAGGAGTTCATGGGGTGAGTTTTAACTTGATTATTGGTTTTTTATCCTATTAAAATGTTCGGTCGCAGATTTGCATCAAAAACGATTGTGGAGCGAACTCAGCCAGCAATGCGACAGTCGGTGAAGCAGGATGCTTACATGTGCCACGTCTATGTGCGGGCTGATAATCTTGGTGGGGTACTTATCGCTGACCATGAGTATCCACAACGAGTTGCGCATACTCTCATCACAAAGGTTCTCGACGAGTTTGCAGCACGTATTCCAGTCGACCAATTCCAAACGGGCACCGAATCGACTATCGATTTTCCTACACTACCCACATACCTGTCCAAGTATCAGGATCCCAAGGAAGCTGACGCACTAACAAAAATGCAAAACGATCTCGACGAGACGAAAATCATTCTAAAGAATACAATCGAAGCTGTACTGGAACGAGGCGAGAAACTCGATGATATGGTCATTAAATCAGAGAATCTTTCCATTCAGAGTAAGGCGTTCTACAAGACGGCCAAGAAGACAAACTCATGCTGTAGCTTTAGTTAAGAGGAGCGCCCTCCAGCTCACATTACATCTCAAGGCACATTGTTTTTGTATGCTTATTTCAATTATATTACTGTCTATATGTACTACTATTTGATCGCTATGCAATTCCTGGTCAAACAGACGGAACGCACCCATGTTGGCCAAGGGATTCGAATACATTTTCTTCATAGAGCTCTAGCCAAGGTGGTTGTGGTTGTAAATTACTGTCCGTGGCTTCTTAAACAAAATAAAAAACATATATAATTGTACCGCTTGTTCTAACGATAGTTCTTTTAGTTTGTAAGTTTTATTTTTATATTTATTGTTAGAATATTATCTTTTTTAACACTGGCTAACATCAACATACAAAAACATACACAAAAGACAAGAAAATACACATGCCGCAAAAAAAAACAACAACAATAATACCCACTTGTTTAATTTTCTTTTTGAATAGGTATAAACATCCGTTTCTTTTTATTTATTGTAAGGAGAATTGGAAGTTACGTTAACATTGAAATTGGTTACTGTTGTTACACTCGAGGAATTTAAACGATAATTTGTAAAATGTTTAACGATATTGTGAAGCGAAAGACTACATAAACAAATAAATAAAATTTCCATATTGATGTGTATAATATAAAATTTACAACAAATTAGAAATTTATTTGTAGTTGTATACAAAACAATAATCAATGCAGTGAATTTTGAAAATAAAATATTATACGTGTTAACACAGGGCATTTTCAATTTACCGAATTACTTTTAATTTTTATTCTGTAGAGGGCACAGCGGGTACGAAGGTAAAAGGAACGCAGATGAACTTGTCAATAAAGGATTTGCATAGCAATTCATGATGGCGAGACCACAGTACTGATAAAAACTAACTAAAACGCGCTACTACTGTACCAAAAGTAATAGGTAAGCAGGTAGCGTAGTGCCAGACGAAAACTTGTCTATGGAAATCAGAAAAGACACTTGACCCTTAGTTAAGCATCATTTGAACATTTCTATTTGTTTAACGCATTTCATTCATGCGCCTCCATAGATACTGATGTATGTCTCTGTAAATCTAGATTAAACAAAATGAAGCTTCATACCTTTATCAATCTTAAACAAAACCCCTTCAATCAAATTTCGGCTTACGAACTCCAGATCCAGACATGATACTTCAACTGCATAATGTGTGCTCATGGGGAAACCAAATAAAACCATTATTTCAAATAAACGAAAACATAATTGCTTCTCCACCCTGTAATTAAATTACTCAATCTTTTTTCTCCGGAAATGTCACTCATCTCGCTCGAATGCGTTGCAAATCTCATGCGAGTTGCATTGCGATAAATGTGTTGTCAAATCAAAATCAAATGCATCGCGCATATTCCTCTCTTATATAAAAAAAAGTAAACAAACTATAAGTGCACCCTTATCAACAATGTTAATTTGTGCCTCTTTCACCCGAATGGACAGTGATTTTTTCAATTGAAGAACCAAAACTCAAGTAAAAGCACCTATTGCCAACTTGTCTCACAAAAAGCTTCTCCACTTCGAGACAGACGACAGAGTGCCCGCCTGAGTCTAAAATTAAACATTTGAGGCAAAGACTCGCAGCTGCTTGCAGGGTGCCCGAGACGACTCTGCCGCTGTTCTTACGTAGCTGGTCAGAAAGTAAATACAAATTAAAGAAAAAAATACATATTCCCTGATATAAAAGAATCTATAAAATATTTCTTAATTTTAATCGGTTTGTCCCCATCGTGCTCCTTTTTTAATTAATTCGTGGATATTTCCGTTTGTTTCTGTGAATTTGGAAGCCCTTTGTCAGTGATGTGATGTGATTCGAAATCTATATGTGAAATTCATTGGATATCTTCCATGACTGTGTTAATTGAAGTAGATATTAATATCTGCCTGAAATGAAAAAATACAATTGAGGATTAAAAGGATACGCTTTGTGCTAAGTGAAAATCAGCCTCTGCTGTAGGAAGTGTTGCGAAAATACCGGAAATATTTGAATGAGACCTGAGACATTTCTTTGGGGAACAGAAACAGGTTTTTGAATGTGATTTTTTTGCATTTTCATAGTGTTCTCCTTTTAAATTTCCATTTTCTTCAATATTTTCGGAAAAGAATTTTTATCTGCGGCAAATGGTTGCGCTATGTCGCTTGGATTTATTTTTGGAGCCCGCGCTCTCTTTGCATATACAAAAACAAGTCTCTTGCAATATGCTCTATCTTGTTTGTGAATTGTGATCTTTAAATACACTCAGTTGCAGTGTTACCTAATTGCTGTTGCTTTACCACTACTTTTGGTAGTGTTTTTAAATTCTGTTGAATAAAAATAAAAGATATACGCGATCGAGTATTAACAAACTTAAGCGTTTTTTGAACTTAAGTAAAGTGCGGTTTTTACATTACGTTGTTGAAAAGCAACAGTGAAATTTAATGCCAACCAAACTTGCATTACTGCAGCGCGTGTATCCGCAGCTTACGAATTTATCGTAAGTTATATGGAGTACACTGCTCAGGCACTTAAGGATCGATGTCCAAGGACGTATTTAGATTCGTTATATTTTGAAAGCGTTATTTTCATTACAATAGAAAATACCGATAGTGTCTCGTTAAACAAATAGTTGTGATAGCTTTACTCTGGGCTTCAAACGATCTTGCTCTAATTTTCTCCTGTCAAATTTCTTATGTCGTTTTCCATTGGTTTCACTCGGGGATTCACTCATTCTGAAATCCAATGGAACAAGAAAAGTGCTTCTGGTTGAATGCAGAAATGTATTGGTGAACTGCCAAAAAATATTCTACGGCTGCCGTCAGCTGACCTGTATAAAATACATAAATTACGCATGTGTGAGTGCTTCTTGAGTGGATTCTGACTTCAAATCGAGAAGCGAATTTCTCTCCTCAGAATCAAAAGAAGAGTATTTTTTGTGCCAATGGAACGGTTTGAGAAGTGATTTTTTCGATTCCGGACTCTCCCGGACGCTTCTTTTTGCCCAATGGAAAACGACATTAATATTAGTACTTAATACAAAGAAAACTGCATTGGCAACAGTGTCTTCTTATCTCTTGACTTTAAACAACAAATAAGAAATAAAACTCGAACGAAAAAGACGAGTAAAAAGAGGTGAAAAAGCACACTCATAAAAAATAGACCAATTTCGTTTTCTATAATTGTTTTTATTTTCATTTTCATTCTTTTTTTTTGTTGTTTATTTGAGGTAAAGGAATTTCGCCCCCAGCAACTCTAATTACATAAATCTTTACGAGGAATCCTGTCGACATATTGTTGTTATGCGACACTTACACTTTAACATCTTTACCGCATGCAATTTGTATTTTATTTTATTTAAATGGGCAATTCTGACTTTTGTGTAAAATTGTTGGCACTGTACTATACATACGTATGTACCTAGGTACATTGTACACATTAGCTTTCGCTGCTATTATGTAATATCCCGCATTGTGTGAATAATCTTCAATAATCGAGGAGAATGAGTGATCAATTGTCGTCATTTTGACGCAAATGTGTTTGAAATGGCTTTCAGAAATCAGAATCATCTAGCCGGAAGTTGGCAGTGATACTAATGTCGTTTTCCATTGGTTTCACTCGGGGATTCACTCATTCTGAAATCCAATGGAACAAGAAAACTGCTTCTGGTTTAATTGACGACGGTATTGGTAAAGCGCCAAAAAATAATCTACGGCTGCTGTCAGTTGGGTTGTATAAAATACACAAATTGCACTTGTGTGAGTGCTTCTTGAGTGGATTCTGACTTCAAATCGAGAAGCGAATTTCTCTCCTCAGAATCACCAGAAGAGTATTTTTTGTGCCAATGGAACGGTTTCAGAAGTGATTTTTTCGATTCCGGACTCTCCCGGACGCTTCTTTTTGCCCAATGGAAAACGACATAATAGTCGGGGTAATGGTAATTGTGGTCGAACAGAGGGGTCCCACTCCACGTGGGGGATGTAAACACTTACATATCGACACCGTAACCTACCTACATCTTGTGCTATATTCACACTACAAGTTGATGTAGCATGTAGCATTTATGCCACTCTGCACAGTGTGTGTACTGTCAATATATTTTAAAAGAACAAAACCTGAGGTTATTGACATCGGACGATGATACCAATAATTAATTAGTGGGTGTGGTAGGTATACCTAATTCAATTCATTAAAAACAGATTTATGCGATGCCAGATTTACTTTGTGGATCATGCGATACAAATCCTGAAGCAATGTAAGCCGAGGCTTGAGAGACACATGACTTGCTTGTAGGCAGGTAGACTAAATGTGAATTGGGCTAAGACGTCTTACCTAATAGGCAATCGGCCCTAGCGAGGTATCCGTCGGAACGGAAAATTCTCCGACACAGTTTGTAACGCACCTGTGAATTGCATTTTTTTCTTCAATTTTTGACAGCTAGGTTCCGATATCCTCCGACAGAAATTGGTTGCGGAATTCGTTTACGATTTGGATTTGAGCCTCCGACAGAGTATGCGTTGTGTAGAATTTTCCGTTCCGACGGATACCTCGCTAGGGCCGATTATACCTAGGTACCACCTCCACACATATTCAGATCTAATCTAATCATTTTGTAACTAAATAAATAAATATTTTGGCGCAACAGGTCTGTGGGACCCAAGGCATAGCTTCTCACAACCATTTGTTTTTGTGTGGGTTATCAATTTTTGGGACGAATGGAAGGGATCTACAATTTTACGCCGAGTCCAAACGGCTAATTGAGAAGCTCTTTCATGACAGTTTTACTCTCGGATGATTGTCAGACGTTCGCGAGAGGTGGCGCAGTGGAAAAACACCTTAAGATGTAATTTGGTCCTTTCGGGATTCGAACCGGGGACCCCTCGCTTAGTAGCTTACTAGTTTTTACTCAATAAATTTCTTTGCGTAAGAATTGAAACAACTGTCAGTCGCCTGAAAATTGACAGCTGATTTGAATTTGTTGTTCTATTTGGCATTTGGGTGGAATATTCGCATTTGTATTTTTCACAGGTTAAGGCTGGTGCGCTGTTCGAGTGAAATCCAATTTTTCATACAAATTTTTCACTGCAAAATGTCAAAATGAACTTTTCACATGAAAATTTAACCAGGCAGTACGCTGTTGAAGTGAAAAATAATTGTTCAAAAAGTGATTTGTAGGGGCGTTACTTAAGCTATTTCACTTGGCTTTTATTGTCCGTCGCATTAAATTTTTGACATTTCGGCGTGAAAATTTCACTTTCAATTTCACAGCAGTTTTTTTGGAGAGGAGTGAAAATTTCACTTTACTTGAACAGCGTATCTACCAGCCTTTACTACAGAAGCGTTCCTTAACTTTTGCGTAAGTTTCCCTCTCTGAGAGAATTCATGCCTTCCACTGTCATTTTGACAGCCTTTTCCATTTTTACTACAAAAGTAAAGGAACATACGTAATATTAAACATGGCTGAGCAACCGAACGCACTACTAGTTTCGGTGTGGTTTTCAAATAAAATGTAATTGCATTTTTAACTGTCATTTTGTGTTACCAGGCTTACGCATTGGCTAACTAGTTAGTGTGCTGTACTATTGAGCAAAATGGGTCCCCGGTTGAACCCCTGTAATCGCATAAAATTACATCTGAAGTTGTTTTTTACCTTCTCAAATCAGTCGTTCGTAATCGGCTCGAAAAGAAATGGTCACACAACTGAAAATATAGGCCTATGGTTTCCTTTATGACGTACATATTTATTTATTTATCTACAAAACAGTGTCAATCCATTATAATTATAAATATAGGTACCTATGCGCGTAAAAATCATGACGCTTGACAACCGCTTTCGCTTTCATGTACCACTTCAGTGTTCGTCATTTGCAATATTTATATTATATAAGTGACTACACAAATTTTGACACGCATCGTATGTAGGTAATTAGAAGTAAGTCTCTGAGCCAACAAAAATATAATGCGTAGGTATCCGAGTGCGTGCATAAGCACTGGTATTCGTGCTAGGCTCGTGGTCCATTTGGAATGTTCAATTCGTTTCTTGGCAGCAAATATCTTTGCGTCATTTTGTAAAAAGAATTTGAAAATATTCGAAAACAAACGTAGGTAGCTATTTAACCGCATCCCCGCACTGGCTGCAACCGGTCAATTTCATTTCGGCACAAAATTAATGTATATGTGAAACTAAATCACATCAGAATTATTGCGTCTTCAACACTGCGCTTATCAGTTGATCAAGTTCTATTTTGTATTCTTATTTTAATTTGGTCTTAAAATAGGTAGCATAAACAAAATTCTACTCGCGTGACACCGAGTGCATGTTGGGAGTCTATTTTTATTCTGCTACATCAAACAGTTTGTTTTAAACTGCAATGTTTATGTGAAAATACAGATAGGTACATAAAAATGTCACTGTGTGAAAAAGTCTTTTGATCATAGGTAGAAGCGAACATGGAAAACAAAATTTATTTGAGAAATATCAAAATAAAAATAGCGTAGAGTTGCTATTTATTGTTTACGTTATTTATAATTAAATTTAAATAAAATTGCATACATATTTATAAAGAAGATGGCATTTCAATCTTGTTTATGACAACATTAAAGACTAAACTACCTTGTTGCTAAATTATCAACCGCGTTGATAGGTGTGTTGTTGTTGACACTTGACAGTTGTGACAATGCGAGAGCCGAGAGCTATCTTCTCGCATTTGTCTGTGATTTGTTCAGTTTCGGGCTGAATGGAAGAGACGTACAATTTTACGCTGAATCGGAATCCGAACGGACTAATTGAAGAGTTTCGCAGAACCGTTCTTCTCTGCGATGTTTGTCAAACGTTCGCGATAGGTGGCGCAGTGCAAAAAACCTTAAGATATAAAGGGGGATTGTGGACTTTTGCCTCAGTACTCCTTATAGCTTCTTAATGTTCAATTGGGGTTCGATCACAATCTTTTTAACACGCCACTCCTACCGGGAATCATTTTTCGTTTTAGCACATAGAATAATTGCGTCAGAAAAGAAAACCTGTAGAAGAAACCGAACTAAAAGACCACGCCACAGTTTTATTTAAACCGACCTTAGCCCGGGCTACGACTAGTCTATTTATAAACAGAGATGAAAGGATTCTTATTCGAAATGAGTTGTGTTTGCAATGCGGGATAATGTAGGACACATTGTCACCGGCGCGATTACTTTTAAACAACCAAGCCAAGAGGGAAATTACTCGTTACTCGTTATTTTGCTAATTTTAGTTTATTCTATTTGCGTTACAAATTTATTTATTTATTCCAATTGGATTAAAAAAAGAAAGCCGAAGCTCCTATTGATCTTGTTTCCATTAATAAAACATTCCTCAATATTTGTGGTTCTAAAGGATGACCCCTACTATACAATACTTATATTGTAAAATGTTATTACAATATTTTAACACAGTTTTAGAAACAATTTAACAAACAAACAAATCAAACAATTTTGTTGTCTCCTTTTTCATAAATTAGGTATGTTTGTTTGAAAAATGTTACCCTAATCTAAACCCTCCTATAAAAAAATCTAATAATTAAAAATCAGTTATTTAGCTTACGGAATACCTCTTTTCTTTATTTCAGAAAGTAATTCTTAACGCACAAACGATTTAACGACACAAATATACACATATCAACGCCGTCATGGATCCTGAGGCATTTTTGGATATGGCCAACCAGGTCATAAAGCTTAAAATGTTCCCCTATTTTGACATTGCACACAGTTTGTTAGCAGCGTTAGCAGTGCGCGAGGATCTGGGCACCAATGCGCAGGTTTTCTCGAGGAAACATCCACTTGCGTGTTGGTTGTCAACGATGTTGGTGATCTTTTCCGGCGGTATGGTAGCTAATGGACTGTTAGGCGAACCAATTTTAGCGCCACTCAAAAACACACCACAGTTATTAGTAGGCACTGCTGTGTGGTAAGTTTGATTAAGTGGTTGTTATGATCTCGCCTTCAAAAACGGTTATTTACCTGTAGGTACATGGTCTTCTATACACCGTTCGATGTTGGGTACAAGGTAGCCAAGTTTTTGCCAATAAAATTGGTGGCTAGTGCTATGAAAGAGATCTATCGAGCTAAAAAGATATACGACGGTGTGTCACATGCGGCGAAATTGTATCCAAACGCTTGGGTTATAATGATCATCATTGGTACACTGAAGGGCAACGGAGCTGGATTTACAAAATTGTTGGAGCGTCTTATTCGTGGCGCCTGGACCCCAACTGCAATGGAGTTTATGCAACCAACTTTGTGAGTTAATAATATTGGTTTGTCTTGATTCTTGTTGTGACCGGTCACCTTTTTTTACAGCTACACCAAAGCTTCTGTGGTAGCTTCAGTTATCTTTGTCTTGGACAAAAAGACCGATTGGATATCGGCACCACATGCTCTCGTCTACTTTGGCATTGTCATCTTCTTGGTGTATTTCAAGCTGTCGTCGATTTTGCTGGGCATTCATGATCCCTTCCTGCCATTCGAGAACTTGCTGTGTGCGATTTTCTTCGGCGGCATTTGGGATAGTTTGGCGAAGATCTTGGGTCGTGGTCAAGCTAAGGAGGGAGATACTAAAGACGTTAAGAAGACCAACTGAAATTGACGATATATGATTCAACGTAATCTGACACAAAATGCAATTTTTTCTTTTAGTTGGTTTTTCATTTTTGTTATTCGTAAACGTAAACCTTTTTTTTTATTATTTTTTTAGTTTCGTTTGTAACGTATCGAGAGTCCTTGCCTGTTTCGTAGGATAAGTTTAGTACCCACAATATCTAGTCAAAGTGTCACTCTTACTGCGCGACATGTTTAGTGGGTAAGTGTCTCGCAATGACAGTGACACTTTTTTATTGAAACGTTTTAATTTTAATTTGATTTGTTTTTCAATTTATTTTAACATTTCTATGTTTTCCTATTATTTTGTAAATTTGTACGATAATTTATGCAGTTTCAATTTAAATTTAAGGGAATGTGCGATATACTGTTTTATTCAATAAGTTCGACGTGTTTTTCTTTCGAATGAAAAACAAGAAAACATTTTTTTATCAACGAAAATATTTAATTAATGAATCATAATTTATGTAGTTGCCTTTTTCAAAAAAGAAAGTGTAATTTGAAGACAAATTATTTAAAAATTAGATATTTTGTTATTCTTCTTCCAAATAATGAAAATATATTGACAATATTTTTGAGATACAAAGAGATTGAATTATTATTTATTTAGTTGCGGAGTTTGTGTTGTTTTCTCTTGAGAAAATATTTACCTCAAGACATCAGATGGAGGAACAGAGAGAGCGATATGAACAAAAATGGCATATCGTCTTAATTAGGTAACTGTATCAAAATAGAGTCATCCCTGTTAATATGCTGTATTGACTTGTTGGCCAATAATGTCCAGAACCACCCACGTAATTGATTTCAACGCATCAAAATCCTCTAATGTTTCCCTATGTTTTTTCGCTGTTGGTTTGGCTGATGTACGTCTATTTGCATATCGCCTACGAACGTAAATCATCTTACGGAGAACTGTAAGAAAACAAAATGTGAATTTTCTGGTTTTCTGGGTGTATATTACATTTCTTCCTTTGGAAATCTTTTTAAATCCTTCGCCATATTCGTACCATTTATACCAAAAACTATAACATCTCTGATATCCTTCTATATTTTGTGGCGCCATCTATCGCATATTTCATCAGAATGACATTTTTCCATATTATGCTAGTTGTCACTTGTGACACATAAAAAAAACATATATTTTTCATATTTTTGTTTACACAGCACTAGCTTTCTAAAAAGCCATATTTTTACCAACTGTTATCGAATTTTACTATATTTAAGTGAAAATAATTATAGAAATACTTGTATTTCCCCAATAATGGAGGTAGATTACGACGAAGAAGGATGGCGCGGACGCAGCAAGCCAGGCGAAGATGAGGTTCACCCAACAAGAAGCGCTTCTTTAATTTCACTTTAATGCTAATTTTTCTTAGGAGATGCTAGAGGAGAACCCACAGGAGACCATCCAGGAGTGCCTTGAAAAGTTCTTTACTCCAGATTACATAATGGAGCCGGGAATTTTCAGTCAGTTGAAGCGATACTTTCAATCGGGTGGCAGTCCCGAAGAGGTTATCACAATGCTGTCGGAGAACTATAAAGCTGTGGCCCAAATGGCTAACCTACTTGCTGAATGGTTGATTTTGGCGGGTGTGAAAGTTACAGACGTTCAGGCGATGGTTGAGAATCATCTGAAAGACATGATTTTGAAGACATTTGACCCGAAAAAAGCCGATACTATTTTCACCGAAGAGGGTGAAACTCCTGATTGGTTGACCGAGATGATTGACCATCCTACATGGCGATCACTCATCTACCGTTTGGCCGAGGAGTATCCCGACTGTTTGATGTTGAACTTCACAATTAAGCTGATTTCGGATGCGGGGTTTCAGAGCGAAATCACTTCAATTTCCACAGCTGCCCAACAAATTGAAGTGTTCTCTAGAGTGCTCAAGACATCCATTACAAAATTCTTAAATAACCCCGAGGATATACAGGGTGCAATACAGGAATGCGCTCGAATGGTGTGTCATGGTCAGCACACCTATGTTTACAGTCAGGTTTTGGTGCAGGTGCTTTCGCAGGAGTCTAAAGGTGGCTTCAACATGAAGCGGCTGTCGCAGGAAATCACAAAATACGCATTGACCAAGTAAGTATTTTGGGTACAAATAGTAGGGGTGTTTAATGATTTGTCAAATTTATAGCAATCAGAATGTCACCCCTATTACAATGGCGTTGAATGGTTCGGCGGCTTATCCTCAAGCGTGCCAGGCTCTGTCCTCAATGCTGTCAAGAAACACACTCAATCCAGCCGATATCACTGTTCTGTATCGGAACTATACAGCCCAAGATCCACCACCAATAGATTTGATAAGGAATCCGCAGTTTCTTGAGCTGCTTGTGGACTCGCTCTTCAAAGCTGGAGTCAAAATTAATCCAGAGCACAAGTCGAAGTACATCTTCCTTTTGGCATATGCTTCGAGTGTGGTAGACACGCCGACCAAGAAGCGACCACTAACCGAACGTGTGCTGAGCAAAGACGAACTAAAGTCTACCATTCAGGCGGTGGAGAGGGTGCACGCCATTTGCAACGTGAATAAGGGTTCCACGGAGCTTATTGCTGAGCTGCAGACTCTGTACAACTGCATTAAGTAGGTTCCTCATAAATTATGCTTCATGAA
The DNA here is from genome assembly GCA_936431705.1 of Cheilosia pagana. Lineage (NCBI taxonomy): Eukaryota > Metazoa > Arthropoda > Insecta > Diptera > Syrphidae > Cheilosia > Cheilosia pagana. The sequence continues at coordinate 39,796,654 of OW386168.1, forward strand.
TCTGCTCTGACTCCCGAAATTTACAGATTCCCTGTCGTCGGAGTAGGTGTCATTCGGTGGATCGAAAACACAGTTACAGAACCATCCTACTTCAAGCTCACCACAGACAGTTGCCCCACACATTTGGCGATTTTGGACGAAGTCGCTGCTGTTCACACCACATTGCATTATCAGATCCTCCGTCTGCTCATTCGGCTGTTTGAATCGAAGCAAGATGAACTGGAGATTCTCGTTCAATTGGAGATGAAGAAAATGCTGCTTGATCGCATGGTTAATTTGCTCACACGTGGCTGCGTCGTGCCAGTCGTGAAATATATTAAACAATGCTGCGCCAAGGGAGACACTGACATATCTTTGATTCGATATTTTGTCACAGAAGTATTGGAAACCATAACTCATCCATATTCGCCGGAATTTGTTCAACTATTTCTGCCCATGGTGGAGAATGAGGAAATCACTGGAACCATGAGGGCTGAAGGCGACAATGATCCTGTATCGGAGTTTATAGGTAAGCTGGACTAAGCACTTTCATTGCGGACATGATTTGAATGATTTTCGTTTTTGTTTTCAGTGCATTGCAAGGCGCATTACACAACGGTGTAGGATACGAAAACGTTACTAGGAGACTTAAAAAATATTGTTGCAAATAAAAACTTTTCTAAAATAAATACCGTAGTTTAAATAGTTTGATACATTTCGTAAAAGATTAACGGATATTAATTTATGTGTCCGACAATTCCATGTGACTATTTTAGATGACCCTTAACTAAACTACCAGTTACTTATATCATCATTTTAATCAACACAATTTGAATGCCATTAATCCTTGTGATTAGCCGAGTCCAATTGTAGGTAGTTTTATGGCCTTATTATTATACGAACAAGTGCCATTTAGATTGCGCACTTTGTACGATGTATCGATAATTTCCAGTTTAGTATATTCCTATATAAAAGATTAAAATATCTTAGTTATACAATTAGCCGCACTCTAATCGCAGCAGATGCGATCTTAATTGATAACATTATGTTCCTTATTAGCCTTAAGGCGTTTTTTTTTTGAATTTATTTTTAAAACCCGAAAATCTTCGCCGAATTCGTTGGGCAATATAAGTCAATTAATCTTTTAGGTTAGGATGGAAGCAGAGAAAGTTTTTTGTAAATAAATGCTACTCTCCATGAAATTAATTCTCGAATCTTTATACATTTTATTTACTTGTAGGTGTCTAACTGGTCGGTAAATTTTCCGATTCCATTCTGCAGCGTTATACCCATTCCGATCGTTTAGAAAAATGATTCAAAAACATTACCAAAGTTTGGCATCAATTTTGCGGGTAGCTAAAAGCTAAATGATGACTTGTTCTGAATATACGTGCATTGTTTAGGGCTTCAAAATTAGCCAACAACTAAATTCATATGTTAAACGTCAGCTGTTTTATTTAATATGCAAATAAAAGGATACGACTCGTAATGAAGTGCCTTTCCCTTGCATATCTTGCTGGTAGCTTCATAAATCAATTGCACTACCCATGTGAAAATTTATTTATGCCAATATCGGTGTTATTAGCCGCCGAATATTACCCCATATCTTACTTTCTTTGTTTAACTGCTGCAGTAAAAGCCCCTTCGAGTTTAATCCCTTATTATGCCTTGTACTAGACAACGGTCTTGAAATAGTCTCGTATGTTGTCGTACATTGGCTTAAGGTGGATTATTTCCATGCAATCGTTGTCGGTTTCCCCGTTAAATTTGTAGCAGATGCGTTTCGTATGTTATAATGAATGAAAGTGTTTTCGATTATTTCTTAAGATATAGGGAGCTCTATAGGGCAGTATTTTCTCTACGTCTACGTCTCTACGTCTTTATAGGCAAAAAACAAAACGACTTGACAAATACCTTCCAACAAAGGTTCATCAAGTTCATTGGGCGGCTTTCGTCCTGCTCATAGGAAGAACTCTTCATCATTCTATCATGGCAATGTACCACAACAGAAGATACAATTTTCGCACTTTTATAAGCTGGAAATGAAGGTCCCACAATCAATTTGGCATGGTAAAGAAGCACTGCCATGCAGATTTTGACACTGGCCCCAAAACGACGTTGATAAACTTATTTTTCTTTTTATTGGTATCAACAAAATCCAGTTAAAAGATGTGTATACGCGTGTATGTTCCGCAATTATACTTTATTAAATTACAGCACACAATTATAACAACATCGCGGTTATCTTTGGATCAGTAAACACCGTAAAAGCCCCAAAACAAGTACCAAGATCGTAATTTTACTATTCCCAACTCCATTCCCATCATCACTGATGGTGATGACTGATGAGTTTGCGAAATCTTCAAAACCGCTTTAGATTTCAGATAAGCCTCATCAAATGATGACATTCTTCAATTCCCCGTTCACAATCATAAAGTTAGAACAAACTTTACAACCTGCGAGTAGATATCAGAGATAAGACGCACCTAACATAGGAATATCTGGCGATAAGGGGGTTTGATTCTTCTGAATCCAAATCTCACTCCCCCAAGTCGCCGCTTAGAGTGGGTCTCGTTTGAAATGGATCGCATAAGTAGACATTTTCGCTGTGGCATTCGGAAATACCTTTAATATTGCTCCACAAGTCGCGAGTGGTATAGAACATGAACATAGGTATACGTTTGTTACACCATCAGTGTCGTGTCAATTTTTGCGCTGCCCATGAAGTTTATCAATATCGCAAATTTTACGATAATGACTCGTCGTCACCGTTTTTAGATATACAAAAAGAAAGCACAACACACGACGAGCACCGGTAAACTTCACAACGCCAGGTTAGAGTGGAAGAGCATACCTTTTGGTGGCATTTGCGAGTTGTTTTACTTTTGTCGGTTTTGGTATAGTGATAAGCTTCTTATCAGCCAAAGGAGGGCGATATTATGAATTCGAATTCACGATCGGAACCAGTATAGAATGGGAATGGAATCGACAGTTTATCAATAGGTAGATGCAGAAACGGTTCGCGATAGATCGAACTCGAATACGCAAAAGCTAGGCAAGTCGACACTCTTATCGACAGTTCGGAATATCGAAACGGAAAACGTTTGCTGTACCGGTAGTGATTTCGAATGGTGCTGTGTGCAGACTGAGAGTGATTTTTCAGAAGGATTGCATCGCTACCCGAGAGTGACTCTAAAAATACAGACTACTTAAAGTCAGCAAAGGGGATATCTACCTACCATAAAAGATGGTAAGTTTGACTTGACTCATTAGGTCAAGAGACATAACTCTTGTGATTGATGGAGAAGTTATCAGTTTATTTGAACCATATGTGTATATGTGTACTCCTTTGTTTATAATGAAAGCTCATCCGAATTTATCTATCCAATTAAACAAAAACAAAAGGAGGCTAATTGTTTTTGCCTACTTGGCTGGCACGGTGTCACAGTTTTCCTATATCAGTTTGTCAGGTGAAGAGATTTATTGCTAAGTACCCAGTACCCACCTACACCTATAAATGAACATAACGAATTGATGTACGCACTTGTACTGTGTACGAAATTGCGATTTATGACTAATGAGTAAATGTGATATGTAATTCTCCTTACGCTTACGCTATGTGTCATCAAATTATAGGCGCGTTGGAACTTGGAAGAGGAACATGAGGACTTTAGTGAGCCTACTGTTACGCATTTATTAAATGTTTTAAATATTTATCGAATTTGTAACTGTCAACTTTTAAAATTAGAGCAAAACAAGAGACAACGTAGAGCGCGTGCTGTCTGCAAGAGAGAATGGGCACACTCAAAAACTTAGTTATCCTAAGTCAACTAGAACTAGAATGGTCTGGAGTAGATGTAATCTGAACACAAAATCTAGATTGGTCGGGAATATCACTTTTCCTACGTCATATACATATGCGAACTGTCAACTTAGTACTCAGTCACGATTTTCTTGACTAGATTCGTCGGCTACTACTCCATAAACGTCAACTGAATAAGCTGCCCCTGTGACCGATCTAAGCCAATCAAAACTGAGACACATCAAGTCAGCCAGCTGTCAGACTAACTAAACTAGATACTTGAATGTCCCCAATCCGAGCTGACCTGACACTGACACCAGTGATGCATTCAGATGTGAGGAAAATTTGAAGCATTTTGCTAGAGCCTGAGTTGATATTAGGTTAGACGATTAGATTAGTGGTTAGATCATGACATTTTCTGACAGATATAGCTGTCAGTAAGGAATGAATTATTCAAAAAATGTAGGTACTGTTATTTTTTTATGTTTTGTCCCACATTTCAATTTTGAAAACACCTCAAAACCAGCAACTCAACTGACAGCTGAAAAACTTGTGAGAAACATTTTAAACAACAGTGTGTGGATTTATAATACAATACAGAAAAAGAAAACATTGAGGAATGGAAGTTCGGTTTTTGTCAAAAGTAGGTATGAAAAGTGGCTCTGGCGCTGGCCACATAAAACCTAGCTGGTATTAGGTCTGTTCCCTAACGATAATGGCCGCGTTTTTCTGCCCGCTGTTCATCTAGCACAAAATATCCCAGATGAAGGAACGATCGCGCAGCGGCAGCGGTAAATTTTGCAAACGTTTGAACGATTTGCCTTTGACTGGTTCTCTCTTTCAATGCAGCGCGTAGTTTTGCGCTAGATTGAGAAATTTCCCTGAAAGGGATATTTCACAAAAAGTGCTAGATGTCTAGCGCCTATGGTGATGTGTCAATTTTTTTATATGAAGTTTGACATGCCGCTGTTCATCTAGCGGGCAGTGGAACACGGCCGAATATGAACAAATTAGTCAAATTTAGTCAAACTTCGTTCGTTTACGCAAAAGTTGGGCAGAAGAAAAATAAAATAAAATTCCCACAGAGCACAAAATTCAAATGAAATTCAAAAAAGTGTCAGCAAAGTTTTAAGTGTAAGATAGATAGTAATGTCGTTTTCCATTGGGCAAAAAGAAGCGTCCGGGAGAGTCCGGAATCGAAAAAATCACTTCTGAAACCGTTCCATTGGCACAAAAAATACTCTTCTGGTGATTCTGAGGAGAGAAATTCGCTTCTCGATTTGAAGTCAGAATCCACTCAAGAAGCACTAATACACATAAAGATCGAATGTCAAAAGAAAACGTCAGTGTCTATTCGCGTTTTTGTTTTGATGTGGTTTTGTAAACAAATTTTTAGTTCGAGGACGAAAAAGTGTATTAAAATTCAATAAATAAAGTAAAAGAAAGAAAAAAAGTGTGAGACAAGAAACAACAATAACTTTATTGAAAAAGAAACAAAAATGGATTTAATAATGGTGCTAAGCGATTTGTTGTCATCTTCCTCATCATCTTCCTCATCAGATGATGATGAATTCCTAGTGCAGCAATTACTTAAACCAATAAAAAGAAACAGAGTTCAACATTTTATGGATGTTGTGGAGCAATACTCCGAAGCCGAGGTATAATTCATGAGATATTTTTATAAAAGATGTTTGCTAAAAATTAGTTTATTGTAGTTCCGAGAACAATTTCGCGTGCAAAGGGCAATTGCGCAAGGAATAATATCTAAGTACGAAAACTCGACTTATTTTAAAAGGAGGCAGGGTGGCGGCGGCAGAAGAGAAATTCCTGCTAAAAAGCAAATATACATATTTCTTTGGTAAGCATTAATTAAAAAAATATTCGATGAGCAAACACAGAACTGTTTGTTATTTTAAGGTTTGCTGGAAACAAGGACTCCTACCGAGAAGTAGCTAATTTGTTTGGGATATCTACATCATCCACATACAGAGTCATATCAAATGTGTTGGAATTCATTTTTAAAATTTCATCACAGTATATAAAGTTTCCATCAACGGTAGAAGAGAAAGCCCAAGTTTCAGCTAAATTTGAACAGGTAAGCCATTGTATTACATTCAACATTATAACATACCTACCTAAACCGTTACTTTTAGATAGCAGGATTTCCAAATGTTCTAGGCTGCATCGATGGATGTTACATATACGTAAGGAAACCAGCAAACAAAATCAGATCAACATACATCAATCGACACGATCTTCTGTCCTTGACTCTTCAAGGTATTTGTGATGCTGATACAAAATATATTGACGTATTTGTTGGTGCGCCTAGCAAAATTCATGATGCTAGAGTATTCCAACTATCTTTTATAAGTCAGGATCTACCACTAATTTGCGGATCACAATACCATATATTGGGCGATGCTGCATATCCCTTAAGAGAATTTTTAATGACACCATTTAAGGACACTGGAAATATGACAGCAAAGCGGCGCAAATACAACAAAAGGCTGAGCCAAACGCGAGTTAAAATTGAAAACTCATTTGCCTCTTTGAAAACCAGGTTCCGTCAGATAATGCGTTTGGATTTTCACACAGTCGAAAGAATGTGCAAATTTATACTGGCATGCTGCGTACTACATAATATGTGTATTGATGAAAACGATAACTGGAATGTAGAATCCGCAGCCACAAATGACAATACAAATAATGGTGAAGCGGAAAACGTTGAACTGCAGCCTGATTTCACATTGCAGCGATTGGGAGAAATTAAAAGAAACTCAATAGCAGACAGGTTTTAGTAAACATATTGTATTGTACTGTTTTATTGCAACGATATGAATTTCAAACAAAAAATAAAAATTATAATATGTAATTCATCACAGAAAATATAAATAAAAAAAGTTAACTAAATAGAAGAGTTATAGTGACTTTGTTTTCAGCACACTGGAAAGCAAATTTCCCAGTTGAGAAAACTTCTCCATTTTTTCTTTGTGCCGTCTTTCTTTTTGCTCTTCCTTTGCAGCAGATCGCAGACGTTTATCCTCAATCAACCGGTCTACCATCCTTTCCGTAAGGCATTTTGTTTTTGTTTTTTTTGGAGTTGGACTGCGGCTGGCTAACAATATATCATCACCTTCAAAATCTTCATCCGAATCTACGGCAGGCAAAATGTTTGGAGATTGGTTTTCTGCTTCATGGCTTGTAGATGCTGAAGATTGATGATGTGAGCTTGACGATGATGTCTGGTTTTCAAGCATGAGCAAGTTTGAATTTTTTCTAAGTAGTTTATTGGGTCCCATAAACACTTCCGGAAATAAGGAATCATCATCTTTTATGATGTTATTCATTATGTGAGCATATGGAATTTCTTTTCTCGATGCTCCGCTGGTCCTGTTGTTTTTTATGATTGCTTTTGTTTTTTTTACAACGGTCTTAAAGCGACCCTCTACCTGTTCAGGCGATACTTTTATTCCCGAGTTTTTCAAAAGTGCATCGCAAATGAACAGCCACATGTGCTTTTTGGTCCTAAACTTTTTCATAGGACCGATGTGTCTGAAATTTTCCTCGTACACCGTCAATAGAAAACTTGTTTGTTCGGTTGACCATTTGAATATTTCTAAAGATATATACAAATAAAATGTGTATTAACACATGTGTTTTTCTTGTCAATTATTACGTACCTGTACGATTTTCGACTTCCATTTCCTCTATGACTTCTCGCTCTAAATTGAAAAATTCGGCAACATCTTCATAACTCGCTGAAACAAGTTCTTGAGCTGAAAAAAATGATAATATTTATATTTTTTTTCAAGAAAGCAGGGGTAGGTTGTTATACTCAAAATGTTTTGCAGGACTACTTGTCCATCCAGTTGGCTAACTTGGCCGCTTTCATCGAGCACAAGTCTGAAATTTTTTAGATCCGAACAGGCCATTTTCTGCGAATTTTGTGTGCAAACAAATAATGCATCAGTGACGTTTAACCAACACAAAGACAAAACTTCAAATCTTGAGTAGAAGCATTTTGCTTGTTCCATTGGATTTCAGAATGAGTGAATCCCCGAGTGAAACCAATGGAAAACGACATAAGTATGCGATAAAACGTATTGGAAACTTTAAACTGCCACTTGAGATAATAAAAGTTAGGTACCAAATCAGCTGTGCGAATCTCTACTTTGACAGTTTGTATAATGTGAACTTGAATTTGGTTGCCAAGTTCATTTTTCAATGCGGTACTTATAGCTTTTACTAATTAATGTATTTTTAGTCATACGTTGTGAGTTCTATGTTTGTTAGTACCGATTATCCACATTTGATATGTTACGACTTACGACACCACCTGACATTTAGATTAATAACCTTTTGCTCTGATTTATTTTATCGATAACTGAAAAGTGACTCACCATTAATTAAGCAAACCAAAAAACCCCCTCATCGAGTCATATCATAATATTTCAATTATATACCCACACCATTCAATGTTGCTGCTCCTGTTCTAATTTATTTTACGACAAAAATGACGTTAGAAATGATTTTATGTCAGAAAGGGAAGACACAAGAAATACATGTCGTTTTCCATTGGGCAAAAAGAAGCGTCCGGGAGAGTCCGGAATCGAAAAAATCACTTCTGAAACCGTTCCTTTGGCACAAAAAATACTCTTCTGGTGATTCTGAGAAGAGAAATTCGCTTCTCGATTTGAAGTCAGAATCCACTCAAGGAGCACTCACACATGTGTAATTCATGTATTTTACACAAGCCAGCTGACAGCAGCCGTAGATTATTTTTTGGCATTTCACCCATACATTTCTGCATTCAACCAGAAGCAGTTTTCCTGTTCCATTGGTTTTCAGAATGAGTGAATCCCCGAGTGAAACCAATGGAAAACGACATCAGTAATATCGAATAGCTGAATCTGAAGCTGTCAAAATGTCAAAAGCTTACGTACATGTAGCCGTATGCTCAAACGAAATGTCTACAACTCGACGTTTTTGTGATAGGAAAGCATTTTGACTGTTCACTGTGTGCACTACCCTATAAAAGTTTTGACCGCGAGTGAAGGAATAAGAAAAACACCTACCACTTCACAATCTGTAATAATTCTAAAGCTTGATTCCATGTTGATCCATTGTTATTATGACAACTCAAGCATGTACCAACCAATTATTACCTGTGGGCTTGTGCCCTTTATCTTAAACACGTGCATAAGTACCTACTCTTTCACCATTTGAACTGAAATAATCTTATATTTTATTAGATAAACATTTACAATCCCGTTCATTGAAAAATCACCTTAATTAAGATAAGCGCCACTTTAAATTTTGGTTATTTATCAAAACCATTAATGCTGACAATTGAAGAATTATTGTGAAATCGCGAAATTTCGACGAGTTAATGGCTTTTGTTGCAATAAATCAAATCAGTATAAGTACCTGCATATTATTTGCCTTAAGTCGGTCACCAACTTGTCAAATGTCAAGTTGGACGTAGTTTTTATAATTGCGTGCTAAGAATCCTACTTTACTTTGCTTTGCTGAGATAAAAGCTCAAAAAAACTGTTCGAGAGACAATTTGCTCAAACCAAAAGGATTCAAATTCTAAATTGGAAATATTTTGACAGATGAAGGGAGTTCATTAGCCTTTAAAATTATTTTTTTCTGTGCTCTTCGAATTAAATGAATGATTTATCCATGAATCAAAGAAATACAATGATATATGCCTACGACAGGCGTTCGAATTTCCTTGTTTTTGTTGAACAATTTGACAACTTGCCGATACCGAAATGTATTGGAAAGTTTATTCTGAAATATATATTTCTTGTTAACGCTGGTACGCTGTTCGAGTGAAATAAAATTTTCACTCCTCTCCAAAAACTGCTGTGAAATTGAAAGTGAAATTTTCACGTCAAAATGTCAAAAATTTAATACGACGGATAATAAAAGCCAAGTAAAATTGCTTAAGTAACGCCCCCTACAAATCACTTTTTGAACAACTATTTTTCACTTGAACAGCGTACTGCCTGGTGAAATTTGCATGTGAAAAGTTAATTTTGACATTTCGCAGTGAAACATTTACGTATGAAAAATTGGATTTCACTCGAACAGCGTACCAGCCTTTAATTGTTAATGTGACGTATCTACGCAGAGTGCGTATATGCAGAGTACTTATGGCGGAATCGTTAACGCAAAAAACGCAATAGAACGCCATGAACATGATTTTTCTTTCGACTTACTTTCAGAACTTGCAAAATAGTGAACCGAGTGTCGTAAATTTATTATTTCACATACTATCAGATTCGGAATTCGTATACCTGCATACGAATTATTTTGCTGATCGAATTGACAATGTCTCCGACGTATTTGAAATTTCAAATGCAAAGAATTTTTATCACTTAAGCGGGGCACTTGACTGTTGCGCTGATTGTCAGACATAGCAACAGAATTCATTTGTCGTTCTTTTAATTGCTGTTCATCTATAACTTCATTATGTTTATGAGGCAGATCATTGTACGACAAATAAATTACCTATTAGCTGAAAGCCTTACGTCGAAATGAATTAAATTCCTGTCAACAATGTTAACTTATCAAACATATACTCAAAGATTGACAAAACATCTGAAAATGAGCACAAGCACCACTGATTAATATTAACTTCGATATCGGTTAACGTGTACGTGTGTCTGCTTTACAAATTTATTTGCGGTCAATAAAACAAATTAGTGGGCATTTGAGTTATTTAAAAAAAAAAACAGTACCTACCTAATAATAGTTTTTTCGTTATCGTTGAATTTGTCAATCAAGATATGGGTGGCAATTACAATGGCACACGAAGGCATATTTATGATAAAATATTTAAAAAAAAAACGAAGGCGCAGATCTTTACGTATTCTGATTGGGGATGTTCTTAATCCTTTCGTTGTGTTTTCAAGGATCTTGTTGGTCATACTATGCTTTGTGCAAGTGGGAATCATTTTAGTAGACATGTCAGACTACAAATGACTGAAGATGATATGTTCGAAATATATACACACAATTCAATCGCATTTGAAAGCCTTAAAATCACTTTAAAAGCTCTACATATTTATACCGCTAAAGAGGTACCTACATCTGAAAATTAAAGCCATTGCTCGTCAGTTCTAACTACTTGAGCAGTTTGTTCACTTTTGCTCTTGATGATAAGCAATCTGAATGAGCTTCAGCATTATCCAACATAAAGAATTATTTATTTTATCAATTTTTGACAAATGTACATTGACAGTAGGAAATACTTTCGATAAGAAAGTCGATATGTAAGTTTCTAGGCGTGAACGTAAATCGAGTTGGTGAACAGAATCGGTCGCTCATCAGAATAAGAAAGTAGGCAGTACGTTTCCAATAACAGCTGATATTCGCCATTGCAAAAAAAGTCCAACATTTCAGCACAAATATTCACATTTTTGCAACAGGATTTGCTGCAGGTAATAAGTCCCAATGAAATAAGGCCCCAAAAGAGAAAACGGAATAAATGAAATAACACCCCAATTTAAAAAATGAAATTCCACCCCAATTTTCTGTTATTGTTTTTTTTGATATTTCATAGCTTTTTAAATATATATCGTCTTCTTAAAAATAAATTTACAATCTTTATAAATATATTTTTAATTAATTAAGGACTTGCATTTTCTTTTATATATTGCAACATTTCTTTATATATTGCAACATTTCTTTGTAACATTTGTACCTAACGAAAAACAAATTTTTAAATATTTTTAAATTAGGATTTTTAACAAAAAAAACTAAACATTATGAAATAATGAAAATAACCAAATTTTCGCCTGCGGTGCTTAGGTTGAAACAATTTATTTTATTAAAATAACGTCATAACGTCGTCAATATTCAATATTGAATATAGATAACTAGAAGGTGTTTAAACAACCTTTGGGAACTATTTTAAAAGTCACGTCCATTAAATATCTTTTATTCGGTGATGGCCTATTTTCCTTTAGGTATTTCGCTTACTATTTTTAAGGACGAAAATATAGGTACAAAAAGCATATTTTTGGTCTTCAAAAATACACACCTATCACTGAACTAACGAAAACGGTACTTTTGTATGTCTGCACAAAAAATAGCTACTTAGTCTAAGAACACCTACACCAGCAGATAAGAAAATTAACTGTTGATTCAGTTCTTGGATTATATTTCATATTTTGGCAAAAATAAGAAAAATGAAATATTTTAGTCTTGGGGCTTATTTCATTTCTTCTCTTGGGGTCTTATTTCATAATAAAATAAGACCCCAATTTTCATTAGGAAATAAGGCCCCAAAAAAGGAAATAACACCTCAAATCTTGTTAAAAATCGTGTTGTTGTTTCCTGTATAATTTTTTGGGCCCTTATTTCATATTTTTTTGGGGTCTTATTTAATTGGGGTCTTATTTCGCAGAGCCAACAGGATTAGCAGCATTCAAGACAATTCAACAAATTCTACGACAAGTAAAATCTAACTCAAAAAAGGTAGTCGATATGTACCCACTTTAATGGCTATTTGAACAAATATTTATACGAAATAGCCCATTTCAAGTGGGCCATTCTGTAGGGTTATGTAGATTTGTATAGCGAAAAATATTTACTTTTAATCGAGTTAAGTTTATCTTCTTTATATATATGTCACTAAACTCCTCCTAAACGGCTGGACCGATTTGAATGAATTTTTTTGTATGCGTTTATGTGGCGCCCTGTATGGTTTCGATTCACGATTGGTTGAAATTGGACAAAGGGGCGTGGCACCGCCCATACAAAAAAAATTCAAAGATTATATCTCAAAAACCACCGAATCGATTGAGTTCAAATTTGCACACAATCTTAGGTATTGGCCCAGGAGTATTCCTGTGAAAATTGATCAAAATTGAACAAACATGCGTGGCACCGCCCATACAAAAAATATATTCAAAATCTTATATTTCGAAAGCAACCGAAGATTGAGCATTGCAATTTGGTAGATGACATTTTAAAAAAAGGCGTGTTTCACCTGCCTTTAAAAAAAATCACTTTGCGAAGTGTAGGCGGGATTTAATATGAAAGGCACGGGCAACGCCGGGTGCATACCGCTAGTTTAATATAAGTCTGGTTATAATTACAACTCAAGGCGTATATTGTTGAAAACTCAATCCTTTTCTAAAGCCTTAAGATTTTATTAATAAAATCAAACATACATTTCGTAGGTCACAATGGACAATTTTGTATGACAAATTGGGCCATTTTGAGTTGGCAAAGTTTACTAAAATTGTTATAAGTAATTTGGTGTTTTACCACCAAAACGAAACCGAGTGTACTTACTGCTGCGACGGGAATTAATTTAAATTTTTGACTTTACATTTTCGGAGTTGTCAGTAGCTATTTTTAGAAGCTTTTATTTTCTAACACTTTTCAATTTTGATAAATAGACTTCTCTTATCCAGGGACGCTCGTGTTTATGACTTACTTAATAGCTTAAATATTTTGCTACTGTAGTATAATTCGGTTATCCTCGGGTAAAAGGTTGAGAAATGTCAACAAAAAAAGTCAAAGATGGAAAGACTGTGGCCCTTCAGATATGATATTTTCAAAGAGCACTCATTAGCAACCTTCATTTTCACCCAATTCCACTCTACTCGAAAACAATGACAGTCATATTGAACAAAAATAAAATATGATTTGCCTTAAGCCAGCTTAAGTCAATAATTTGTCTATTTCAGTCTTTATACCGGAAATTCTTGTGCGCATATTTCATATCAACATATTCTCTTCCTTGTGTTTACAAATACATACCAAAAATATCCCAAAAACCCCACAGCTCTCGCCATAAACGTTATAAAAAATTATCTTATCAACCTGCGATGACAGTCAAAATTCACTAACTTAAGCACCCGCTTACGTACTTGTCTATACTCCCGGCAATAGTTAAGTATTATATTACTTACTATTATTATTATCGTTTCACAATTAAACGAAGAAGATCTTACCTTTATTTCACACCCAGATCCGTCGATGCACGGGCGTATAGTGGGATATGTAATCATTCCAGTCTTATCGCTAGATAAAGGGTTCTTATCTCACACCAATGATAACCGGCTTATTAGCGAATTCAGCTAAGCCTACTTAGTTTATGTAGCCCTCAATCCGAGAGAGTGTACGCACTGTCTACAAAGTTTACGGTAGTGAATTCAATCTCATGTGTTGCAACGTTTGAATTTCCCTTTGAATTCACTTGACAGAATTGCAAACAGTTTGCTAGTTCAGTCGAAAACACTTATGATTTCCAATTTCCTCTGAATTGGGCAATTTTTTTCGTCGATAAAACTTCAAACAGGTAAACTTGAGGCGATAACAGCGCGCTAGATTGCCTTATATTGATTTAGATTTTTTTTTTTGTTAAGTACTTTAGTGTTGAGCCTGTTTGAAGGGTAATAAGACGTTAAATTGCAGCGTGCGATACAGTGAATTTGAAAAACATTTTTCTAAGGACTTTCTGTGTATTCCAAGTGCAATTTCGGGTGTAGTGAGATGTTCTAAAGTGCTCAACGCATGAGAGTTATTTTGAAACTTAGCGCAAATTCGCATTGACAGTTAGTGAGGCGGTAAAAGGAGCGAAAATGACATCAACACTGGAATATCAATGGGATGCATTCGGAGGAAGGGTAACTTAATTTGTTTATTAACAACACTATTTTGATTCTTATACAAATCGAATGTACTTGCATATATATCACTTTCAATGAAATGGCGAACTAAAAATGATAGTGATTCCAATTCATGTCATGACGCATCGCTGTTTTTTTCTTTAATCTTATCTATTGGAGGAGTGAAGAGCTCTCGAATTGGGCTTTACGTATTTGATTAGCGTTGCTCGATATGTACTTACCTGTATAGGTACGCCTTTTTTGGCTTGTAAATAAAAGTGTTGAATATATTTTGCTTGTGCTAGAGTTAGAATTAAAGATCAATGATCGGGGAACGATTCGCCTTTTGTTGATAAGTTGCTATATCAATAGAAATTTAAAGTTAACACTACCTATATTAGTCATTTGGAAATTTATATATATCAGTTTCAGGAGCACGATTCGGAGGAACATGACATCAGCGGCACTGAATCGCATTCCTCAATCCATTTGATTGTAAGAAAGCAATGATATACGCATAATAGTGGCTTATTCCATTTGGATTCTGGGTGTTTCATGGCTCATTTAAGTGTAGATTGTGCACGTTTATTAATGCGAAAATATTTTAATTACAGCTCTATTATTATTCAAATTTAACCTACTAAGTTTAGCGCTATCCATTGTTATAGGTTACGAAATCAGAATATATTGTTTATAACGCACGTGAATATAAATAGTTTTGCAAATGGCCACTACTTCAATTCTGTTAATTTACTTACGCCTATGAACTTAATTCAGGAAAAATACACTACAAAGAATATGGCTGCAACATTATATTTATTTATTTAATTATTTTTAAGCACGTGTATTAAACTCATTGCTTTATACACTTCCTTAGTTGAATCACCTACAGAATGATAACCTATACAAAAGAATACTTAAGTTAAAGCACAATTCTTGTCTAGAATGTCAAGAAAAAAAAGACATCATTCATTCACAGATTGGTAGTTGAAAATACATTCGTGGTTATTCTTATATTTTCCTTAGGGTGCGATTATTTCTAAAGCGATGAAGTTAGCGCTCAATTAAAACTGTTCAGAGTGTTTTCGAATGCGGTTGACATTCAGATTGCGTTGACATTCACATAACGAGTGTTTAAGCCCACGTAATTTAATTTATGGAGAGTCGATCTGTCAGTCTCTTTAACTGATGTCCACTATCGAAAAGTTCTTGCAATTTGTTGCTAGTTTTTTAGACGCAACCAATTTTATAACCATGCTTTTGCGGAGATGATAACTTGCACAAATAAAACGTCAAAAGTTCTCTCTCACTAGCGCTTTCTAACATTAAAATAAAGTCCAACGAAAAATGGAGCACTCAGTTTTTTGTTTATATTTCAAACATTTTGTATATTTAACTCAGATAGGGGGCGCCACAATTCGTGCGGGGGTTGGTCTTATCTATAATAAGCCTCTATCCTTTTTGCAATGAGATCGTTTCCAACCTTTGTTTAAGTAGGTACATAAAACGATTTCCATCGTCATTCATCTAACGAGCTACAATATCTGTCATATAGGTGGCTCTGATTAAGAAAGGTATGGTTAGGTCAGGGTAGTGAGTTCTCTGCGCCACAGTTTTGCTGTTGGTTTGCTAGATAGCTCGTTCTGCTGGTGTATGAATATGAATCACCATGTAATATTCGTTAAATGGCATACGTTATAGTTTGAAGTGAAAGAAAATCTATATGCTTTGATTTCTCGGAATCAAAACAAAAGCATTCCCGCAACTTACGTGACCCGCCGTGGAATAACCCAGCACATCAAGGCAATTCTCTTTGAAAAAGCTTTGAACAGTTCCGGGAAAATTCGTACTATTATTGTAACTCAAACAATACACCCCTCCACCATCAATTGTTTCTATTTCTATCTCCTCGACAATGCCTTTGCACAGAAAGATTCACATCATCAGATCATGTGCTTACACTAATTAAATTATACACACGTCTGGCGCTTACAGCACGTGTCACATTCGATGCGAACTGTCATACGTCGCTGATCGCTGTACTTAAAGTCAATTGAACCGAATAATTGCACTGATTGGTCTTATTCACTCGCCATATTCAGTTTTCGCCCCTTCGCCGCATAATACCTTTTGTTGCTGTAAATAATACAAATTTTCGCAAAATATATTCAGCGTACAAAAACGATATCGTGTATGGTCGCACGAGTGAGTGATTCTTGATGAATATCGGATCAGAGGTCAGAATTTTGAATAGAGAAACTTTAGAAATGCTTTCGGTTTGTTCTCTCACTGGCGCACTAATTTTGTGCACAATAGCAGAAGATCTGACAATACAGATATACATATCATTTGTGTATATATAGACTGACGTGAACCGCAGTTATTTAAATTAATAATTGAAAATGATGCCCAAAAATTTAATTCACTTTGCCTATTATTTTGACATTGGAAAGCGAATGGAAATTCTTCGCCAATCACCTTTTATTAAATCGATATGGGTTTCGTTTTTTTTTTTTTAATAAACAAACACGCAGTATCAGGCGACTGTCATATCTTATCGGTGGTGTGAGATATTAATTCATATCACTGCCAAAAATTTGTTCTAAGAAATATACAAAAAAAATCTATATTTAGCGATAATAAACTAAGTCTACCAATATTACACGGGTTATTCGAAAGCAGGGAGGGATTTGCACTCAACTAGAGTGACTGCTGCCCCAAAATGTATTCTACTGTTTTTAACATGGTTATAGATAAGACTGATGTTGTATAGAAAACGTAAGCGGGGGTCGGAGACAAATGCGACATCTTGCCATGAATTTTATTAGATATACCGCTTTTATTTTTTTGTGATTTCGATAACATTGCAAATGAATTTTTTATTACGTATACGCCCCGTAGTTCTCAGGAGTTCTCGGTACCTGTAGGAGACCCAAAATCTATCTTCTACTCATCCAATAAAACTTACGACGCGTCATCTATTCAATATTTCTAATTTAGGTTAAGTAAGTTTTTTTTTGTTGAATCAATATTTTTTGGCAGCAAAGCGCGCTGAATTTGATTGTCAAACAAATTCGCCATCACGCATGCGGAGTCGGAAGAAGATTATGTACAAATTTTGTTCCACCCTTGTATCAGCTCTTCCCTCCTGCTTTAAGTTCAAATTTTCAGGTAAATATTGGTATAACTTGCCATGCGACCAATTTCACATTGACCATCAACAACTTAATACAGCCTAAGCCTACATGAATAACAAATGGATAACAAACAATCAATAAGCCGGACCCTACCAATTTATCAAAGTCAGAACTCTTTTGTACTCAGAAAATAGCATTTTACGCAATAAATGACATCACAACCAAAAACATACTTCCTGAGCATATGCCTTGAGAATAAATTACAATAGAAAGTATCTGACAGCCTATTGGTATCCAAAATCAAAGAACAACAATGCTCCATGCTACAAATACGCCATCATCCATGCCCAAATTCTTAGATCGCATTATTTTGCCTTGTTACACACGCTTTCTCTGATAAATTCAGCTGACAAGATCGGTTCCGGTAAAAACAGAAACACAACAAAAAAAAAGTGCTATTATGTATCTGATTGCATTTTTATCTCCCTCTCTGGCGCAAAAGAAGAGAAGAAATAAAAAGAGTATCTACCTACAGCTAAAAGCTTTTTACACGAACTGCCTTTGAGTTCCACTACAAAAGTACAGTACAAACCCCTTTCGTAATGCCTCGGGCCCCTCCACCAACAACAATTTGAAACTCCACATGTAAGCTTAATAATTGAATAATAATAACAAAAAACAGCAAAAACAACTGAAAGAACAGAAAGGTATAAAGTATAAAAGATGAAAGTGTAAAGAGAAGATGTGTAGTGTTTGTAGTTTTATGGGGGTGTACCCTATTTTTGGAGATTCTGACATTTGGGTTATATTTATGTGCGTTTTTAAGAACAATTATTTCACCAGCTACTGCCAGCATTTATTGGAGCAACATTTTAGGTATGTTCCTTTACTTTTGTAGTAAAAATGGAAAATGACAGTGGAGAGGATGAATAATTCCGAGAATTAATCTCTCTCAAAGTGGGGGGGAAACTTACGCAAAAGTTAATAAACGTTTTTGTAGTAACCTGTAAAAAATGGCAGGTAGTTCACCCACCAAAATGCCAAATAGAACAACAATTTCAAATCAGCTGTCAATTTTCAGGCGACTGACAGTTGTCTCAATTCTTACGCAAAGAAATTTGTTGAGTAAAAACGAGTAAGAGGGGGAATATCTTACTCTCTCGAAGCCGCTCCCTTTTACGAATTTTTCGAGTTGAGGAACGACAATTGAGTAAAATGCGTAAGAATTCGTAAAAATTCGTAAGATTTAAAAGTAAAGGAACAGACCTTTTATCTGTGATTATGAAGTACCTAGTTTCACTGGGAATTTTGACAGCTTTTCTACGACAAGTGCTTGAGTGTTAGGACAGAGAAATATCTGAAAATGTAATAAATATAATATCTTATCGGAAGAAATAAGTGAACTAATATTGGGTGGGGAGAAAAGGACACGAAAAGTTTGAACTAAATGAAAATGGAGAAGCCCGAGGAAGCCTCGTAGTTTCTTCGAAATATATGCTTTCAAACCCGCTTGGGAAGTTGGCTAACACCGTCCCAGTTTTGCCTTAAATATGTTTTATTCGAGTTCCAATACTCTGCGGTTTTCTTATTCTCATATCTCAAATGATAGAAATTCCCTTCTTACACTCTTACAGGAATAGCCCTTATCCTATTTTTTCTGTTAAGTCATGGGCTCATGTAGACTGCCATAAAGCTCTGACTTAAGAGAAAAACATTTCTCCATCTCTATTCTACCGATATACCGAAAATTGACAGCCGTTCATATAAAATACTTACTTCAAAAGGAAATACAAACTGGTATCTGGATGCTGGATCCATCTTTTCCGTAAATAAACAAACCAATCCCCACTTAACACCAAAACGACCCCCTCTGCGTTTCAGCTGATCCAACCAACTCCAATTTACCCTATCTCAAGCCAAAAACAAAAACCCGGTACCAAACATTTGAAAACATTTAATTTCCTCGTCCAGTTCAGATTCGTCGATGCATTGCTTCACATCGTGTACTACGACCGAGAATAGTGAACGAATAGAAATCAAAGCGCCGAATCTGACTTCAGCGGCAGCTGATGCTACTCCCACCACCGCGCACCGTTCTGACGGCGCAATAGAGATCTATCGTCCATCGGTCTTCGGGTGCGCCGCCAGTTGTTTTCATTTTCAAAAATTTTGTTCATGATCTTCGCGCAGCGACATCATCCATTCCACTCGTGCCTTCGTCTCGTTACATTTGAGAGTGGATATATGTGTTAATTAAATTCCCATAACTGGCAATCACAGCCCATTAACAGCCCCGCCGATTGCGGTTAGATGTGCGAGGTCTGTAATCACAGGTGGAAAACAACCGTGTACATAGTTACTCCACAAAATGTGCAAACTACTAATGCAAATGTTTTTTAAATGCCCAGTTAAGAAGTTGTAAGCTGTTTTCGTTACCAACCGATTCTCAATGATGGGTGATCGGTTTCGGTAGATCATGCTGATCCGATTAGGAGGTGTTTTTTAGTGCGTGCAAAATTGATCTTCAAAACAAAACAACCGGGTGACTTTGTTTTGATTTGCGATACTTCAAGAAGTGTTTGTGCATTCAAAACGTCAGATCGGAATAAATATAATTTCCACTCAGTACTACGCCAACTATCAGTGTCTTGACAAATGCCCAGCACCGTACGGGTTAATAAATTGAAATTCTTTGCGGAAATTAAAATTCTCTTTGGCATTCGGAATTTCTGTAAATTAGAAGTTGTATTAGTAGATCGTGAATGTGATGTATGTGAATTTTTTAAAATTTTATTCGATCGGTGCATTGAGCGGAAAGTGAATTTTAATGTGAAGTGAACTGTCAGAGAAGTGCAAAAATGAATTTCATCGGACGACATGACCACTTGAGTGGATATCGTCGTGTCGATACCACCGGCTATGGCATACCACTGTGGACGAGTCTGCCAAATGATACGACGCTCAACACGTCACCGAAACCTAAGACAACTGCTGACTCGTGGAAAAGGAGAAAGGTTGGTGGTTCTTTTTTGATTAACGCTGATGGGGAAATATTTTCTTTGGTATTGGCATTGGATCATTTAAGTTCTGTTATAAAATATATTCCTTTCGTTTTGATTCTTAACAATTTGTCGAACGATTTACTCCTACTCGTGAGTTGGTTTTCTTTGGTAAGTGGGAGTCGTTGCTTATCAAAACAGTGGTGTACTTTTTGCCAAAGGCTCTTAAGAATTGAAATCGCGCAACTGTAATCCACTGCAAGACAATATTGCGACGATGACCTGAGACCTAACTAAAGACAGCCAGATGTGCTGTTTTCAACATTTTAACTAGGTCAACAAACAAAAATTGTTCCTCTTACAGCTCTGTCCATCTGGTCTCATAAAGCCATGGGAGTGCACGTGTAAAAGTGCTCATTCAGGTTGTGACGTTTAAACGATGACTGGACTGTGTTTTTTTTTTGCTACGAAACTTTAAGAAAATGTTTGCGTGCCCATCTGAAGCCTTGATTGATAAATCACCGGTCAAGCTAAAGTTGAACCCTGTTACTGATTCTTGGGGTGGGATGAAAACAATTTGCTCCCTGCTTGCCTTTCCTGTCAAATGTAATTTTGGCTCTCTCTTCTCTTTATCAAAAAATGAGCCCTTTTGCTCCTTTACAATTTGTTTGTTGGATTTGTAGCCAGCGCGCTTAGTAGCTTAGTTCGTCAAAGGTTTAACAAAGTCATTTAAGAACCATTAATATGATAGTTGACACCTTGTTGACATCAAAAGACTTTAGTGATTTAAGTGCGGACACCAACACTCGACATTACTTTTTAAAGCTTGCTTCTTAAAAATCGAAGAAGAGCGTGGGTCCCGATTTGAAGTTGCTAGGTTTTGTCGAAGTATGGCAAAAAGGTCAATATCGACCTTAAATGAAAGTTGTCGATCCTAAAGTTTCCCTTAAAGTTGTCGCAATTGAGTTTCTTTCCATATTATTTTGAGAAAGAAGTCTTAGCATCGTTAGCGACTAACGACTTAGCGACTAACGATGCTAAGACTTTTTTATAAGGCGTTGTTTCCTAAATTAAGAAGGCGAGTTCGTCTGTAGTTATAAGCAAGTCATCCATAGCTTGGCCTGCAAATATTCCGGTTCAGCAGCATTGTTGAAGATTTTTTTTGAATCCTCGTTTTGGTTTGTTCAGGGTTTGAGGGTTTGTTTATTTTAAAAGGGGGGCTGCTCTACTGTAATTTAAAAAAGAACTGTTGTTCGGTACTCCTAGGTACGACTCCTTAACTTTCACATATGTTTTAATATTCATAGCGAACTAGGATCCCAATCCCTATGTCCCTTGTGTCCGTTGCGGAGCTTGTTGACTTGGCAGATGGCAAAAAAACACGCCTGCTTTTGAAAGGTAACCCATACGCTGTCTGGTATGATAGTTCTGCTCGCCGTTGCATCGCAACGTCAGTTTGTAAGGTCCCTTTTTTTGTAAAAAGTGTTAAAATATTGTTTATCTATTTCGCTTTCGCATTTTTTTTTTAATGACAAAGGTCCACTCATAAAAATCGCCATAGCTATTAAAATCATATAAAAATACTGCTACGTGCTATCCATCTTATTTATTACGCTCCATTAAGACCATTAACACATTTTCCATTCCACATTTAAGGTATAATGTGTGAATTTTACTTTGCTACGCTAAATAGTTTAATTGGATACGTATTAATGTGAAATACTTCTTAAATATTTAACCATGCTTACCTTGGCAATTATTTAAAATCTGACGTATAACTATAATCGATGTGGTTTCCCTATAACATGCGATAACAAGAATATTATGAAAATTTTAGTTGCGTTCTATAAAATACAGACAGCAGTTTGGGATTTTCTTAAATTGCATTCGATTTCAGCGCACAACATTTGTTGTCAGTGCGAATTATGGCACTTCAATTTCGCCATCTTTATGTACGAGTGTATGGATTCAGCTCTTACTTAAGCGACGTAAGACGTAACTACGTTCAGTGATTGTTGTTACCGAGCTGAGATATGAAAGCATTTGTTTGTGTAAAAGTTTCAAGCGGAACTAGTTTCTCAAGGTTTATTGACACTATAATAATTTTCGCAACGTTCTACATATTACTCAGAAATATTAAAATTAATTAGTTTAATCTTGTAAGAACTTAGCCGATGCCGACATAGAGTTGTGTAAGCCACTTAATAGCTGAATACTTTCCTTTAGGCTATGAAGTGGCACAAAGATAGGTACAATTAAAGTATAGCCACAAACATCTTTTTGGTCTACCTTCACTGAAATGAGGGTCCTATTAAGATTACTGCAGACAATCGCCTTTTTTGTTGCCAGATTGTTGAAGGTGACTCGCGCCGCCTGCGCCCCTCTGTTGATGGAATGAAATGGTAGCGTTGCTTGTGAAAGGCAAGTCATGTGTACTGTGATTTTGAAATTATAAGGAGACGATTTCGTTGGACATCCTTTACACTATATTCGTCTACACTTTTAAAGAAATGCACCTCACAAGTTATGTGTCGAAACTGTGCTGCCAAAGTGTATAGAGAAAGTTTATGAGAATGTATTTATTTGTGAGTTTAACATTTGTCCCTGCTGCTTGCATTTGACATTTAAAAATAACTCAACAATATTGAAAATATTTAAGAAAAAATCCTTTGATACTTAAAAGATTTTCAAAAAAGGGTTGCATAATGAGTCCATTGTTTTTTTTTAACTTATTGTCGATAACAAACCGTTTAGGGAACGTCACTTCTTGCCTGACTAATCTTGCATTTTTACAATATTATCTTGTTGTAGCTTTAGGCTAAAAAGGCAGCGCTTTTCGAAAACTGGGAAATGTTTCATCCATAAGGTAAAGTTTTTGAAGAAAACATTTTTGTTATCAAGTTGGAATCTTCTATAACGTGTTTTTAATGCATGATTATTGTGTTTTTACATAGCTCACTTGGGGAAGCTTTATTTTTAATTACCGAAGGTTTATACCCGAGTCAAAATTGGAAGTTCTTATTTATCCCTTAAATGATTGGTTTGATCAGTTTAAATGAATGACATATGACGTGCCATAAGTATACCTACGTTTACCATTTCGCATTTCATTATTCCAGGCTTACAGAGCACTCTCAGTTACTCGAAGAAAATAAGTCATAGACAAGACTTCCACTTTAAGATTAACTCGACGTTCTATATGGCCATTTCCATAGTTTTTAAATATATTTTATTTTATATCATTAGTTGTTTACCCCTTAAAAACATTCTGTAGCAAATTCCCAAGTTTCATGCGAACCAGACGTACACGTTTTTTTTATTTTTTTATTTATTACTAAAAGTTTTTATGCGGAAAACTAACAAAAACTTTAAAAATCAAGCGAAATACTTTCGAGGTCTGGCAGTGCAATTTTAATCAATGAGTCTAATACAAAGAGCTGTTCATTTCTAGTCGCTCAATCTTGTTCAGCAAGACTTACGAAAGAAATATCCCCACCAATCGAATTGATAAGAGTTGGCAAATCTGCCAAAGCGGAAGAAATTCTGTCAAAAACAGAAAATTTCGTAATTGTGGGCTCGTAAACCTTAAGCTGAACTGCAAAATCGACTATTACTACCGCGCAATGCCTGACTCCATGGGGGCACTTCGTCTAAGGTCTATTTTGCTTCCTTATCTTATTTATAAGGACTGTATATGATATATCGCAGCATTGGTCAAGAACGTTTCGATGTACCTATTCTTTTGGCTCCTCCAAGATTAAACTTCACCGCGAACTTGCAAAGTTTGTAGCCGTTTTTGTCAACGCTAATCAGAGGAAGGTGGAACAAATCGAAAGAGATGATCGCCTCCTGTTCAATGGAGTCACTATAAACAAGTGCATTTCTATTGATAGAGGCATGGCGATATGAAGTTTTTGCGTAATTTTTGTTTAATAAAAAGATAAAAGTCCAAACTACACTGCAAAGATAGCCAAACCTTAGAGACCTTTTATAACAAAATCAAAACTTGTAACTGACGTCAGATTGCTGTAAAGGCAACACACCATACACTATCTACCGAATAATGAATAGCTTTGGCTAAATAGGATGTGAGGAGTTTATACAACACAGGGCACCATATTGGGCCGATCTCGATCCAATGCGTAGCCGACATTTCTAAAAATACAAAATGTCAATGCCATGCCATGGCAAAAGCCAAGCCCAGCCAAATGTCACCTTGAAGAGTGTCGTTCGCCGAATTGACATTACGTAATTTGTTTGAGTACACCCGCACCCAGCGCAAGCACACTTACATCGACTGCCGCGCCGCCGACGTCAATAACACCCAACAACCAGCAGCAAACAATGACATAAGTTCAAAAAGTTGAATTTCCGCAACAATTAGGTGACCGAACATACCGACTTGGGGATCTTTATCAGACAACAAATGCATTTTTATCTTATCGTGAAAATTACTCCCAATATAGGTATAGGTAGGTGTCGAATTCAAGTGGATCCGCTTATTAGTTTTTTACTATATTTCTGGAAATGCTCGAGTTACACTGCGTTGCTGTTTACAGGCGGGCAAATTTAACATTTTTACCAGCCATTCGCATATTGAAAATTAAATCAATTTTGATTTGTTTGCCGCTATACGCGATACGCCGATAAATATTCAAATGGCATGATTCAACGTATACCTACATAAGTGAGTATATGTTTATATTTGAAATTTACGCTTCTAAATGGATTACCCATTATTGGGGTCAATTTTTATGAAAATTTGATTCTTAAGTAGCCTGTGTGTGCCACTCAAGTGCTGGTAATTAGTAGTGCGTTCTGCAAGAAGTTTTTTTTTCGTTGTTCCTTTTGAATAAACATGGCTTGTTACTCGTTGTAGTTGTTACAAAAACCAGCGAAGTGTGTAATTTATTTTGCGCAGTGAACTTGTATTTGGAAGTCTTAATCAGCGGGCTAATTTAATAGCAATGATCTGATGGTTTTGTTAAGCGATTTTATATGCAATTGGGGATTGTGATTTTGGTGGAAATATTACTTGAGGGGATGCTAGATCGTTTGTTAGTAGGGGTGTGTTTATGGTTTTTTCTTATGAGACCTTTAGTGTTCCTAATGCATTTTAAACTACTCGATAACTCTTTTTCTTAAGTAATTTGGTTTTAAATGACGGCCAGATATATCAAATCTCCCTATTTACCATATTAATGTCCTTTGCAAAACGCACCACAACTGTAGGAAATGTAATCGTTTAAAATGAGATCAAATCATTTGAAGTTCAACACGTCGTCATAAGTGCGAAAATATAGCGTGGGAGTGATTTTGTTGTTCGAAAAGACGACAATCTTCCCCATATTTGGTTGTTACATAGGCGGTAAGTAGATAATCATCTATATACCAAATTTCGCAATTTTTGTGGTGCCAAATAAAGCTCTTTAAATGCTTCTTCTTTATGAAAGGTGCTATGCCTCATTGTCCAACAACTTTGAAGACTCTTTCAGCAACTCAAGAAAATGTGTCTTGCTGAAGTGTTTTTAGACTTGTCTTGATTTGATTTGTTCTATAAAACCAAGAAAAGAACATATTGAATGGCAACAATATACAACCCTCCGTTTCCTTATATTGAAATATGTATTTGATAAACTTTGTTTTCTGCAAAAGCATGCGTTAGGTAGGTAGTCAATCTGTTCATTAAAAAGGGAAAATGAAAATTGAAAACGTTATTTGCTTCAGCTTTTAGACTACGATCTCCAATATGATTTGACGTATAAATATAAGAACACCGAGAATGTTGCACAAAACGAAATTGCGGAAGAAACATTTCCTGATAAATAAAAAAGCAAAAAAAAACGAGATCTTAACTCTAAATAATTTAATTTCACACCACAGTGATTCGAAAAACCTGGGGCACGTCATTCACAACAGATTGTCCGTTAAATAACTCAAAATAACTTCACCATACCACTTATCATTAAAACAATTTAATTTCACTTCTTTTTAATTAAAAAAAATCGTTTTACTTATCTTATCTTCTAACAACACAAGTGTATAATTTATAGAGCAGTCTCGTAGACACACTGTACATTACAGTAAGAGTCAAAAACCGATAAACATATATACCTACATGCGATTTTTTTTTTATCTAAAAAATAAACTTATTTTAATCTAATATAGGTACTTACAGAATTAAAAAAAAATAATTGCTGAGATTTAAACTTTTTCCACCAGTGTAATTTGTTATGAAAATATGTTATAATTTTTTGCGATTAGTACTATCAAGTTGTTAAGTTATCTAAACACTCTAGAACTAGCGTATATGGGTGAATGATACTCACGTTAGTATAAATATACTCGAAGGTGGTTTATGTACCTATATCTGAAAAGGAAATACTCATAGAACATTATAGATTATACTGAAAGTGCAATTTTAAATATTTTATCTATTGGTGATTATTAATTCTTATTGGATGGGTAAGATTTTAAAATTCCAAGTCATCAAGATATGTTTTCTGAACTTATTAAATATTATTTGCTAAAGGAAGATCCATAAAAAGCCATTAAATTAACAGTAAATTCGGTTGGATTTAATAAAAAATTTAAAATTGAGCGTATTTTGTTTCATCGTGGGATGTTTCTTTTTCAAAAAAAGCGAGCAAGTTAATTTTTGAGAATAAATACGACTTTTTTTTATATGCTCCGAATTATTTAAAATGAAAAAAATCTAATGCGCGAACCATATGCTTTTTCTCTATGTAACTTGGGCAGTTGGTTTAGCCCATGATAGAACCAATTTCTTCAATATTTTATTATTCTGCTCCATCTGCTACAAATCATTGGCGGCCATCTACGCACTATATAAGTTTGATGTTAAACAAAATAAACATTTTCTTTCACACAGCCGAAGGTCGAGATCCAAATAAGACTCTTTTGCATTTAAAATAACGTGTACCAAATTGCGTAACCCACACTGTAGGTGCGTAAAAAACAATTATTGTTACCTTCAATTAGTTTATTAACCCATTTCCATAAGCATACACACTGGGCTATCTAAATGGGAATTCCCATGCTCGCCACAGCTCCATCCAAGGACACGCAAATAGTATTGCGTAAACCTACTTCGCGCATTACTACCAGTCTAAGTCAGTTGAATTTAATTACACGCGGTTGGTTGCTCTATATTAAAAAAGTAGACTAAAGCGAAACTCGTTTCAAACGGATGACATAAACGCAACTTCCCGTCGACACATCATGCGAAAAATTCAAACTCTGTCAACAAAGCTTCCGCAATGAGTTTCCAAAAGTTACCTTCTACACCAGGTGCGTAAAACTTTCACTTTCTCAATTTGCCAAAAAAAAACTCTCAGGTGGAAATTTTTGCGAAAATACCAAAAAAAAAAAAAAACAGAGTTATCATCTTAATGATGTACGACCGCAGTTTGCGGCCATCTACAAAGATATCGTGGTCGGCGATTCCACACTTAAGTGGGTATAGTCATACCTACTTTAAGGCTAATTCCACATGCGACATGCGTGCTTTGACAAACAATTATCAAAAATAATCCCAGATTACCCTTTGACATGACAAATCGCATCGACATTTTCTCCACTAATTCGTCAATTTTCTAGGCCAAATTGGCAGATCCATCAACTGTCATTATTTACCCTCCACCTGGAATTGACAACAATCATTTATCGCGTTCCTCTTGAGCGATCTTGTAGTAGATTTGACACGGCTGGATGACTTTGTTAATTGTTAAACAAAAATGTGTTATGAATGGGCATAAGAATCATCAAAAATGCGACTATCTGTCATCGGACCATATTTTCAAAAGTGGAAACCATTTATGTCAAACAATCTGTCTAACAATAACAGTTGGTAGATATATATCAGTGAATTGTTCGATTGGATCTTAACGTACTGTAATTTTAAAATGTTTGTGTTGGCTTTTGGGTTGAATGGAATTTCGGGTTTTGTATTTTTTTTTTGTTTCTTCTTTCTGGTTAATATTTTCTTGAGTGGTTAGTTGTGCTGTCAGTGCTGTTGAATTTCTCTGACCGCAATTTAGTTAGTGCCACGGATTGGCGTGAGTAAGTTTGCTTTTTATTTTTAATTTGTTTACATCCCGCGGAGGTTGTAATTTGTAATTATATATAGGGTCTTCCAAGCGCACGTGAATTTAATTAAAAAAGGAAAAAAAAAAATCGCCAACAGTAGAGTGATGCAGTGTTCGTAGTGTTCGCCTAGGGAAGTGTCACCTGTCAAGTTCACAAGTGCAGTTGCTTTCGTTGGTGGTGCAAGCGCTGCAACCGGTTCGGTTTACAAACTTTAACATTTTTTTACATAGTTTTTTTTTTGATTATGTTTAACGAGTTAGCTGCCAAAACTGGCGAGTGATAGTGTAAAAGAAACAAACCATCATTTGGAATGCATTTTTTTATCGAGACCATATGAAACAACCGGTTGCATTTAAATGTCAAATTTATTACCAAAAAGATGTGAGTCATATTTGTGTACATTTTTGGAAATTTCATTGTATTTTTAGAAAAGGATATTGAACTGGGTTTTTTTTGGCAGTCGTTTGAAAAGAAATATTGTTTGTGCTCGGAATTCAAAGTAGTTGCTTAAGCTGACATTAGTGCAATCTGTCAACAAACAGTATCGTACCTAGTTTTATTTACAATTCAAATTGCTGCAAGTATTGCGCAAGCGTTGCTTATGCATGAGCTTATTGTCATACCGCATACTTTTGTTAGTGTTGCCAAGTTGTAGTGCGCTTTAGACCTGCCTCAACTAAATTGTTTAAAATTCTCCTAATGGAATATTAATTTATTTGGCTGCGAACGTGACAAACACTGATAATGTGTTTATGTCGGACTTAGCTGGATGAACTTGGGTGACTTTTGTATTAGCGGTGTATAATAATAATGATGTTGATATTGGTGAATGATCAGCTGATTCAATGGATAAGGAAAAGTTCTGTGAGTTGTTCCGCTGTTACCTTCATTTGTTAGTTCACTATTTGTCCGCCTATTCTTCATCTTTTCGGATAGCTATTTGCACTACTGAACCTTGGGAGTTTGACTTAGTTTGAACTTGTATTTTGCTATTCTTAAATTTGGTTGGATTGGATCTTCATCGGTTTGCAGGCATCAAATTATGGTGCTTTAAAAGAACAGGGCTAGCTAAATTGATGTTCGATTTCAATGCAACGTTCTCGTTTAAAAAGCTAGTGGTTAAAAGTGGTTAATTTTTTTTTCTGTGTATCAAATATCAATCCGAGGACCACTTTCTTAGTCCAGCATTCTAACTAAGACAATATAGCCACTCCCTTAGCAGATATGAAACCATGGCGTATATTTACACTGAAAATTCCGTCACTCGGCTTTTACTTTCCCAGCACCCACCCAACATACGTAATAATAATAATAACATTTCGCGTTAAAACATATCCAATTGTATAGAGCAACAAAAGCCATACAAATTTTATAAGAAAATAGTACTTAATTTAAGGTGAAAACACATAACTACGTCACAACTTCATATAACCATCATTAATGACTGTTTAAACGCGCCATCACCATCTTTGTCTTATCAAACTTAAATTGCAACTCAATCACACTTTTTCGTGTTTCTTTTCACCTTGCAGGGATCTCGTGTGAGCACAATCAACGATTGGCTGCGAATCAAAATCGGTGGCGATGACACACTTAAAAAGAAGAAAAACCAAAAACTGGAAACAAATCGCATCAAATCCACCAAATACACACTGATAACATTCCTGCCACAAAATCTTCTAGAGCAATTTCGACGCATAGCGAATTTCTACTTTTTAATCATGACAATAATTTCCCTACTTATCGGTGAGTACCTATATCCAAATCCATACGTCAGTTATGCTTCATGCATGATCACATCTCAGATTTATGTCGCATCAGCGCAGAGTCAGCCAATAAATGCAATTAGTTCAGTTATAGACGATTGAAATTGACACTTGGCGCATTCACCCGCACTCGCATAGAAACTCGGTAGCAAACAACAAAAACACTGTCACCGGTGGTCACTGGCTCAATGTCAAAGCTATTATCGAACGGCAAGCGAAATTGTAATTTCATTGCGAATGGCTATTAGTTGAATATTTTTGCTTTTCTTAAACTCTTAGACGAGTTCAATTGTAGCGTCTTTGTCACGTTCGGGGGCTGGAAACAAAAGAAATAAAAAAGTCATTAATTGATGCGAAGAGTGGCGGTGGGTCTTTCTCTTCTCCAACGGCGAATAGCGAGTGGCGAGTGACGAGTGAGCTCGCTCGGTCTATTGATATAAATTGACTGTGGATTGGAGCGTGTTGATTTATTGATTCGGTTGACTTGATGGCAATTTGAAT
Source organism: Cheilosia pagana (assembly GCA_936431705.1). Lineage (NCBI taxonomy): Eukaryota > Metazoa > Arthropoda > Insecta > Diptera > Syrphidae > Cheilosia > Cheilosia pagana. Next base: position 39,827,581 of record OW386168.1, read on the forward strand.
TGTATTTGTCTTACTGTACGAACTGTAATTAAAAAGAGTGCTTATTACACCCTCAGAAGTGTGGTCAACTTTAAAGTTTTGGTTACAATGTCATTTTGTTTGCCATAACAAAAAACAAACTCAACATTGAGGCCATTAAATCACAGCGAGCTCTTAAACTTAATTATGTTATTGTTTATTTGTTGCTGTCTATGGTGTAAACAAAAGTCTACACTGTTTTAAAATGTATTTCTGAGAACGAAGCCTGCTAGAAGTGCAACATTGAATGCACTCAAATTGATGGGAAAAAATATTGCAACAATGTGAGTGAGGTAATAGAGCAGTTGCGTCATAAGGAAGCAACAGCCAGTCCCCTACAATTAGTGCTGAAGTCGCTTGTTGTTATGGCGGAGGGAAAGAGACGAGAAAATGTGGCACATAAATTTATAATTTATTCAGATTGTGAATCAATGTGGCCGACAAGTTCAAGGGCGGCCCCCAATAGCTAGGAACTAACACTTGAGCGATAGTTCGGTTCTTTTAATTTAGGTGGCAGTTATTTCGTTGGGCTGAGTTTGGCAGTTAAGGATCATGAGTATAGTCTTGTGTGTTTTAGGGTGCATTCTTAAGTGCTTATCGATAATAACAGTGTAAGTTAGGCAATTTTAAATGTATATGAGAATATTTGACAAGTGTTTATTTTGACGCGGAAATGATTGCAACAATGATAGCATTGTATACTTGGGAGTATACATAGAATGGTGTCGTGGTTGCAGCGGTGTTTTTCAATAAATGGCAAGCAAATATTTACATTCTGTTCATATGCTGGAACTGGAACTGGAACTCGCAAAAGTTGACACTTTATTCGTATACCTACAGAATGAATTTTTGTATTTGAGATCAAGTTCGTATTTCAGTTGTTGGTTTTGTGGAACGCTTTGAAAATACATGGATGTTGAATAAAATCTGACAGTTTTGTGCAAGAATGTAGTAAAGCATGTACAATTGTACATATACCGTATAAGTCTTGCGACACACAACCATTTATTTGAGTTTCATTTTTGGGACAAGTGGAATGCATCTAACATCTTATGCCGTATCGGAACGGCTTGATCTAGAAGATTTTTGTCAGAAATTTGCGAGAGGTGTATTACTGTGGAAGGAAACATCGCTCAGTATTCCAGAAAACTAACCCCTTAGTCACTGGACACACCTTTTTGATAAGTCGGGTTGAATAAAAGTCGGAAAGCAATTGTCTATTATACCCAGATCACTAAAGTGCATGTTTAAAGCGACCAATTACACAAATTGGCCAACAACATGACAACAACAAATTATGACGGAATTAACAATCACCGTTGCGACCGTACAAAGATAGGCATGCGTTTTAACATTTCGCAAGGAACGCGAACAAAGACGATATGTAAATGGGAACGTTTAAGTATCTAGTCTAGTAAGTCTGACAGCTGACTGACTTGATGTATCTCAGTTTTGATTGGCCTAGATCGGTCACATGGGCAGCTGTGTCAATTGAAGTTTGTGGAGGGGTAGCCAAAGAATATAGTCAAGACATTCGTAACTGAATACTAAGTTGACAGTTCGCATATGTAGCTGACGTAGGGTAAGTGACGTTCCCGACCAGTCTAGTTTTTGCGTTCAGGTTACATCTACTCCAGACCAATCTAGTCGACTTAAGACAACTAAGTTTTTGAATGTGCCCAATTTGAGTTCATAAATGGCTTACCGAAAGAGATTTGACAGATCAGTGAATATTAGCATCAAGAATACATTTTAATAATTGATTTACAATTTAATAGGATCTATTAGCTTTTGGGTTTAAAAACAAATTGTACCGGTGTTTGTAGTTTTTAGGGGAATAGCAGCTGTCATTTTTAGGTTAAAAAGAGGTTTTTGGAGTACAAAAAAGTCAAACATTTTAGAATTACGTTGGCCTTAGCTAGTGTCAGAGTTGGATGAAGATCCATTTGAAAATTGTTCTATTACTGCTCTCCTAAAAGCTTTTTAGCAGTTCGAAAGATCTTTTCTAAACCGCTGCGGAATAGGTTCCCACATCGAATGCCTTCATCTGAGCAAATATTATACCTACCTTCTAAATTCATCTCGCTAAATCGACGTTCTTTCCAGATAGCCCTGTCTCGCCGATGACATCCCTCCTGCCATTAGTTTTTGTAATCGCTGTGACCGCCACCAAGCAGGCCTATGAAGACATCCTCCGCTATAAGACAGACAATATCGTCAATTGTTCGCCTGGTAAGATCGTCGAACAAACCCCCACCTAACCTTCTTAACACGTTCCCATTTATTTTTTCAGTGACTGTCATTCGCGATGGCAGTGAGAAAAACATCGAATGTCAGCATGTCGAACCAGGCGATCTAGTAGTTGTGAGCCGAGACTGTGATGTACCCTGTGATCTGGTGTTGGTAAAGTCCTCAGACCCACACGGCAAATGCTTCGTGACCACCGCGAATTTGGACGGTGAGTCCAACCTGAAGACACTTGTCATTCCGCGGGAGCTGCCCAATGTGGAAATAAATCAAATGCACAAACTTGGCATCATTGAGTGTGAGCACCCCAAGACTGATCTCTACAGTTTCAATGGAAAAATTGAACTGGCCAATATGGAGCCAATGCGAATGTCACAGCTGGCGGACACTCAGCAAAGGGTGATACCTCTAACGGCAGAGAACGTCCTTCTGCGTGGATCGAGAGTGAAGAACACCGAATGTGTGATCGGTTGTGCGGTCTACACTGGTATGACGACGAAGCTGGCGCTGAACAGTCGACTGACGAGGAACAAGTCCTCGTCGAGTGAGGTGTACATCAATCGGTTCTTGGTATTCATTCTGGTTGCCATGATCTTTATCGTCACGTTTTTGTACTTCCTGAAGAGGTACTTTGAGCTGTTTGTTGTGCCGAAAGCAACTTATTTGGGACCGGCTGCCGATACGTACAGTGTTAAGGCGTTCCTGCAAGACTACCTGTCGTTCTTGATCCTCTTCAACTATCTAATCCCGATCTCGTTGTATGTGACTATTGAAATGCACCGTGTGATGGGAGGGCTGTTCATGGAATGGGACATCGAGTTGTACGACGAGCCAACCGACTCACACTGCATTGTGAATACGTCGAACTTGAACGAGGAGCTTGGACAGGTAAGAGAGCTGTGGTGTAGATCAGCGCGAACACTCATCCTGAAATGATGACAGATCTAGCGGTGGACTACTGATCGCTGATCATAAGTAACCTAACTCCTAACTTTTTGCAGATCAACATACTTTTCTCGGACAAAACCGGGACACTGACGAAGAACGAAATGATCTTCCAGCAGTGCTCGATCAATGGCAAAAAGTTCCTTTACAAGAAGACCAAGCTGCAGGAGGAGTCCAGCGGTATCCTACTGGACATCAATAAGTTCAATGTAAGTCCGACAAACCCGATCGTGGTGGCATCCAATAATGTTTTTTTTTCTATTTCAGAACGAGCTCAAGAACTTCTTCCAAGGGTTGGCGATTTGCCACACAGTGCAGGTAGCGGGCACGATGTCCGAAAACGAACCAAAGAAAGACTCGAAGGCAAAAAAGTATTCCATCTCAGATATTACCGAGGAGAGCCACAACTCAAGCCAGCAGAGTGACATTGATATTTCGCTGTGCGCCAACCCGAATGGCAAGACAAACGGAAATGTGTCCGACGTGAACCCTCTGCTGGATGAATCGGAAAAGGTGGAGAGGCGCAAAAGACCCGAGATTGTAAAGCGAAGCCCACGTTTCGCTCGCCAGGCCTCGAGGGTGCATCCGTCAAACAACATGGAAATGGAAGCCAGTGGAGATTTTATGGATCGCCCAGTAACCTTTCCTACATCTGGCCAGGATCACGCGCCAGCGCGACCCTTGTCGGTGCCATTTAAGCGGTCGACGTCGGAGGTAGATCTTCCGGCAAATGGCGCAGCAGCTGCAGTTCTGACACATAGACGAACCCAGTCATATGGCGCACCAGGGGCTTACTTAACCCAACCAGGTAAGTTCAAGTGGCGCCTCCTATGCGATCAATAAGCTAGACAGACCATTTCAGTGACACTAACCGATCTAAATCGAACGCCGAGTACCAACTCCCGAGAGTCGTATGCCATGCCGACCTTTGTGTCCCGACAACCTTCAACGCTGCTGAGAGCCGAGTCTGTGCGACGCAAGAATGAGATCCAGAACGTTGTCGAGTAAGTTTCAAAAGCCTTAAACATATTTCTTTCTAACTAGTTTCTTTTCGTTCGGCACAGAACCCTCGACTATCAAGCTTCAAGTCCCGATGAGAAGGCTCTCGTTGAAGCCTGTGCCCACCTGGGCCTCGTCTATATCGGTGACGATGACGAGATACTTAAGGTGCGAGTCTGTCCGCCGCATCTGGACTACTCGAGACCGTTTAGCGTAGCCAAGACCAACAACCTATTCTTCGACCGACTGCATGTCCTCGAGTTCACCTCAGACCGCAAGCGCATGAGTGTGATTGTTAAGGATGAGAATGGCACGATGTGGATTTACACAAAGGGCGCCGAGAGCTACGTATTCCCGTTGTGTGCACCTTCGTCAGCGAGGCTTATAGAGGCTACAGACGGACATATAAACGATTTCGCGAGACAAGGTCTTCGCACCCTGGCCGTGGCCCGAAAGCGAATCACTGAAGACGAGTACAAGGAGTTCCTTGCCGATTTGAACCAGGCCAACACCTCACTGGAAAACCGGAAGCAGCTCAGCGAAGAATGCTATGCCAAGATCGAGCGAAGTAAGTCCGATCCACATAAAGCCTCCAACAACTGGTCATGACAACTTTCTCGTTTCAGATCTTGATCTTCTGGGCGCCACGGCTGTGGAGGACGCCCTTCAGGATGACGTCGCCGATACGTTGGTGTCCCTGCAAAAGGCTGGTATCAAAATTTGGGTTCTCACCGGCGACAAAGTCGAAACCGCCCTCAACATAGCTCTCTCGTGCGGTCATATACCCGCCGAAGCGATGAAGTACTTCATCATCGAGTGCGGCCGAAAGGAGGACCTCGAAGTTCACCTGCAAACTCTCGAGCGCGAGCTTGTTTTTGGCCTCGGTCGAGCGTGTGCACTTCTCATCGACGGAAAAAGCTTAACGGTTGCATTAAAGGAGCTGCCCGAGAAGTTCCGTGACGTCAGCATTCGCTGTCAGGCGGTGCTCTGCTGCCGTTTGAGCCCTCTGCAGAAGAGTGAAGTGGTGTCCCTGATTAAGACGTCCAAGGAAAACTACAACACAGCCGCCATTGGCGATGGTGCTAACGATGTGTCAATGATTCAGGAAGCCCACGTTGGCATCGGAATTATGGGCAAAGAGGGCCGGCAGGCGGCTCGATGTGCGGATTTCGCATTTGCCAGGTTTAATATGCTCAAAAGACTGCTGCTCATGCATGGCCATTATCACACGGCGCGGCTGTCGCTGCTGGTGCTCTATTTCTTCTATAAGAACATCTTCTTCATGGGTATAATGTTCCTGTTCCAATTCCATTGTATGTTCTCGTCGCAACCGGTCTACGATTCGTGGTTCCTGACGCTGTTCAACGTCGTGTATACGTCCCTGCCAATCTTTTTCATTTCGCTCACCGAGAAACCGTTCAAAGAGGAGGACTTGTTGAGGTAAGTGAATGACACGTGACGCTAACGATTTACTAATGTTTTTGTTTCTCTTTCCAGCAAACCAGAGCTGTACGTCAAGAATACGAACAACAAACAACTACACTGGCCTTACTTCCTGAAGTGGGTGTTGTTTGGCATCTATCACTCGCTCGTGACTTTCTACTTTGCCTTCTTTATATTCTCATCGAACGATGTCCTTTTGAATGTGGGACAGCCGGCCGAGTATGCCGTCTTTGGAACGCTGCTCATACAAATCGTGGTAATTGTGGCGAGCCTTAAGCTGTGGTTGGAGTCAAAGTACCACAGCTACTGGTACATCGTCACCATATGGGGCTCCATTGTGTTCTTCATGGTCAGCACGGTCGTCTACAATGTGATAGATCTGTAGGTTTCCCATTTATTCTCACTCACTCGTGGTTATTTATTTTAATTTATTTTTCTATAGGCGATATGATGGCGACGTCTATTTTTCATACAACAAACTATTCTGTTCCATACCACTGTGGTTGCTGACTTTGCTAAGCATAGTCACTTGTTTAATGCCAGATTACACGATCCGTGTGTGCAAGGATGCACTGAGGATGCCAAAGAGAAGTTTCTATCCGGGAACTCGAAGGATGCAGAAACTGCAAGCAGCCAAAGCGGCTGAAAACACCTACCTGTAGATGAATGTACTTCGCCTGCGCTGCTAGCGCAATTTAGTCGTTTAAGAACAAAAAAGTGCCAAAAATACAGTCGGGATAAGTCAATGTGAAAGTAGTTGTTTTTTTTTGTTATAGATAATACTGTGACAGTAATTTACAGTAATTTTAATCGTAAGCTTTGACCAAACACACAAAATATTTTAACTATTTATGTCATACGTATTTAATTAATTTAATATATTTTTGTTTGCTCTTTATTTTTAAACAAATCAGCTGGAAACTATATTGTGAGATAGTTTTGCGAAGTGATCGTCCTCTTGTACCTCATTGTAAATATCATTACTTACTGAACCAAAACGCTACGAAATAAAGTGTATATTTTAATTTTTTAAATACTTTTTCTTTTCAATTGTTTAGATACTGTTTTAATATTTTGTACAGCGCAGGCAATCGTTTTATTTCTAACGACAAAATTTGTACGCCAGTTGGATGTTCAAGTTTAAACGAAGCGATCGCTTTGACAGTTGACAGTTGAAGTGTTGGGTGCTGCAATCCGTCATTGAACACATCAATTTTGTTCCTTTACTTTTGTAGTAAGAATGAAAGAACTGTCAAAATGACAGTAGTGGGGATAAGTTCTCTTTCAGAGAGAGGGACTTACGAAGAAGTTAGGGAACGCTTTTATAGTAAATTGTGAAAAATGACAGATAATTCACAGATAATTCATAAAAAAAGAGTGCTGAAAATGCCTGATAAATGCGAAGAATTTGACAATTTATTAGATTTTAGTTGATTGCGATAAAAGTTATTCGGAATTAAGCGGACGCTTTTAGAGAATGACCGAATGACCATGAACAGTTATGTGACTGACAGATTTTTTGACATTTTTTGAGTAAAAATTCGTATTATTTTGTCTGTTTCTTTCCTCTTAAATCTTACGAATTTTTACGAATTCTTACGCATTTTACTCAATTGTCGTTCCTTAAACCTTAACTCGAAAAATTCGTAATAGAGATCGGTTTCGAGAGAGCATGATATTTCCCCTCCTACTATTTGTTGTTCTATTTGACATTTGGGTGGAATATTCGCATCTGACATTTTTCACAGGTAACTGCAAAAGCGTTCCTTTACTTTTGCGTTACTTTTTCCTCTCTGAGACAGAATTCATCCACTCCACTGTCATTTTGACAGTTTTTTCCATTTTTACTACAAAAGTAAGGGAACAGCAACAGACACACCCCTATTGCCAGTGGAGGGGTAATAGTCTTGCTCTCTTGCAATCGCTCTCTATTACAATATTTTTGATTTAAGGAGCGGCATTGAGTAAAAAGTCGTAAAATTTTATAGTAAGAACAAATATGTTCGAGTGAAGTGAAATTTTTACTCCTCTCCAAAAAGTGATGTGAAATTGAAAGTGAAATTTTCACGCTGAAATGTCAAAAATGTAATGCGACGGACAATAAAAGCCAAGTGAAATTGCTTAAGTAACGCCCCCTACAAATCACTTTTTAAACAACTATTTTTCACTTGAACAGCGTACTGCGTGGTGAAATTTTCATGTGGAAAGTTCATTTTGACATTTAGCAGTGAAAAATTTGTATGAAAAATGGGATTTCATTCAAACAGCGTACCAGCCTTTAGCACAAAATTAGCACATTATTCAGGGCTGTTCAAAACTAAATTTTGACAGATATTTCCTGTAAAGTTGTCACCTATCGTTGCTATGCAGTTATGACATCCCTGAACATATACTTCGGTACGGTCAATTATTCGTTGATAATGACAAGCAACAAAAAAAAATTATTCGTTTGTCAATAGTTAAAGGAGACCAAAATTATGACTGAACGTCATCAGAGAACTCATTAGGTCTGTTCCTTTACTTTTATAGTAAGAATGGAAAAGACTGTCAAAATGGCAGTGGTGGGGATAAATTCTCTCACAGAGAGAGTCACTAACGAAAAAGTTAGGGAACGCTTTTGTAGTAAACTATGATTAATGACATATATGACAGATACTAAATTCAATAAATTTTTATTTCATATTTTCTAATGTCTACTTCCCATTTTCAATACGATGGAATGTTCGAGGTGAACATTCAATATTTATTTTGCCGCCTGTTGATACCATTTTAATGCACAAAAAATCAAAACAAATGCAATCGAATGTCAAATAGCACAAGAAATTTCAAATCAGCTGTGACTGACAGCTTTTCCACTTCGTACACCAAGAAATTTGTTGAGTAAAAATTCGTAAGATTCTCAGTGGAGGGGTAATATCTTGCTCTCTCGATGACGCTCTCTTTTACGAATTTTTCGAGTTAGGGAACGGCATTTGAGTAGAATTCGTAAGAATTAGTAAAAATTCGTAAGATTCAAAAGTAAAGGAACAGACCTATTATAACTTAACCGTCAAATGTTAAGGTACTTACCTACCTATCCTTCTTGAACTTATTCAAACACCGTTTCTTTTATCTGCACTTCACGGCATTGATTTTAATTTATTTTAAAACTTGTTTATTGAGCAAGAAAATTCCTTTGAGACAAAAATATGATATTTTGCTATTTGTTGTTGTATAATAAAATGTTTTCTGATGTATACCTATAATTTTAGCATTTCGACATAAGTTCCTTTAAATCTAACAAGGAAAACAAATCCCGACAAAAATGGAACCAAATTTAAATTCATTTGCTTGTACATGTAGATCAAATGTGTGTTTCTGTATTAAGTTAGGTATATATAGATTTCGAAATCGAAAAATAACAGTTATCCAACCCTCAGAAGTGAGTGTCGAATAAATTCTCTTTGTCATATGAATATGTACATGATATTCAAAAAGATAATAGTTTTACATCTACAAGTTTATATAATTATTCAACAACAAGATTTGATTGTATAGTGTTAATAGGTTTCTCTTTGTCTATAGCATTTTAGGCGCCAAGCATCCGTTTCACCGTATATCCAGGTACAGAGTAGAAGAATAAAAGTAACATTAACGCCAGACCGGCAATGATAAGGGCCTTTAAGATGGCCCACTTGTAGTTGTGCCAAACGATGTAGCGGATTGATTTTAGCGGATTCACGAACCACATGAATGAGGCGTCTGGTCGGCTAGGAGGAGGAGAGAAATGTCAATTGAATCAGAAGTCTTGTGGGACTCGTAGGACTTACTTGGGCTTCTCAAGCGGATCCGGTTCGTTTCGTCCGAAACCGGCGGGATTCTGTTCAGCTTCCTCCTTGGTTAGAAGGTGAAGCTCGGCCTCAACTTTACCCGTCAATTCCATTTCGTCGTTCTGTTTCTTAATGTAGAATGGCCACCAACCGCGGACTCGCTTTTGCTTGAATATGTTCACCGTGGGCACATTGTCTGTCTTGAGCATATCGAGGGTGCACAGCTTCGATGATTTGGCTCCTCGAGGGAAGCGGTTCAAATTAAAGGAGATGGCACCTTAAATAGGGCGGAATACAACTTGGTCCAGTAAATTTGAAATCTGCACCAAAACTCACCTAAGAAGTCGTCGGCGGAAAAGTGATCGGCATCCCAGACCTGCAGCTCCAAGCGAGCGGGAATCTTAACCTCTGTCTCGTCCCAGCTGAAGAGCGACTCTTTCCTTGAGAGAACTATTCTCTCTTCTGCTGCCAGGTACTCGAAGGGGTATATGAAGCGCCAGTTGAAGTTGCCCTCCCCAGTTAGAGAACGATAGTGAATGTCTGTGGCTTGAATATCCTGCGGCCCTTTAAGCCAACTTTAAAACAGAAAGAATAGTTCCACACTTATAGAAGAAACGTTCCACTCACCCCTTGACATAAATGTCTGACATCTTTTCTCCGGTAAAGAACGCATCGTCCTCCAAAACCACGTCGTCTGTGTTCCAAATCACCACTCTCAACTCATAGGCCTTCGGCTTCCTTGGCGATATATCCACAGAAGGTCCCGGCAAAGGCATATCCATGGGAAACATATCGACCCACATCTCCAGCTTTCCCTGTTCAATACCGGGTTTATCGACATTATACAACGGTCGCGATTCAATGTGCTCCGGAACGATCTACAATCGTGAAACTTGTGTTGATCTCCCCCGCGATCGGTACGCCAAACAAACACTCACCCTGCATCCAACCTTCGGGATCTCAGACCATCGATGAAGCACTGCCAGTGCAAGATGCTCGTCCCTATTCTTACAAGTTGTGGGCCCATTCCAAGCTATCACTTCCTCCTCGGAGAACGTCATGCAATACTTACCGATTGCAACGCGATCTTGGAAATAATGCGGAACGTCGAGCTTGTTCTCCTTGCAAAGCTTCGAAAGGATTTGCGTGGGTTTCATTGGATCGCGCCATCTATTGTAACCGATGCTGTTGACAACGAAACACAATCAGAAGCGATCCCCACTACACGAGTCACCCAACTTACTCTTCATATTTCATGCCCAAGCCACAAGTCGCTCGGTGCTTGCTGTAGAAACGGTTCTCCAGATCGATCCGTGTCTCTCCGATCAGATCGTCCGACCCAACCAAGTCCCAATCGAAGATTTGGACAGTCAGCATCGAGTCTTGGGGGAAAGTAGCCTCCACTTCGAAGCACTTACCGAAAATCGGATTTAGCTGCTTGCTGACGTAGTTCTCTTTGTCCGAGATTCGTTTACCCCCAAGGTGTAGGACAACGTACGGATCGGCCTTGCCGTTCAGGTCCATTGGGTGTAGATCAGTTGCTTTGATGATGTAAACTCGAACCAAGACATGAATGGGATCGTTGGCCGGTAAAGAGGGTATCATCTGTAGCTCCATGCCTTTCGGCAAGGGCAGCTTGTACACCTTGATGGCGCCCTTAAAAAAGCCCACAGTTCTGTTGTCATCTTCCATTGAGTCGCCGGTCTTTTTGCCACGCAACAATGCAAACGAATGCAGCCATTCTCGGAAATAGTTGTACTCTGGCTGGGTTTCCAATTCATTGGGGTAGATCTAAAAGGAAAGATTTTAGAATACCCAGAAAGAGCGACACTTTGGGGAGAGTCCTTTAGACTTGTAAAAATTATCAAAAGCGAAGTGCGCTCTCAGAAAGGAGCTGGGGAAAAAGTCAACTCTAGGTGCAGATAGGTGCCTAAGTGCATGGATTTGAAAAGAAACCGGTACAGGGAGCTTGAATAAATTTTTTAAATGATTCGTGATAGGTGTTTGGGAAAAAGTTGTAAGCCTCTCTTAGGCGTTGAGGATGTATGGAACTTTTAAGAACTTACGTTTTAAATTACTGTTTTTGAAAACTTCTTACTTCAATGTGGTCCTACAGAAAAAGGAATAGGCACGCATTTTGATGGTCTTTTGTTGTGTCACAATATGCAATTTAGACCTTGACGAAGCTGTGTTACCTATAGGTATTTTCAGACATTTTAAGGTTTACAACTCGAGGAGTAATTCAAACTGATCTTTTTGTAACGTGGTATGCCAAGAAAGATGTTTTCAAAGATTTCAATTTTCTAGTCTTGGAAAGATGCCACTTTGTCAAACTGTCAGTCGAAGTTGGACCATGCTTTATGGGGCAACAAAGAGATCAAGGTTGAAGCTACGATAAATATCTAAGCTATAGGTATTTATGACGCGGGACTGACATGGGTTTTGTAACAACCTCAATGATATTTGAGCATATATTTCCCACTGTGGTTATAGGTAAGGTCCTTCACAGATTCTTTAAGGTGTTAGGCTTCGAACTTTACACGAACCTTTTATACATAAATCCCTGCACAGCCCTTAAAGCCTTTTGTTGAACATTGGCCTTAAAACTTTTTCGATACAAGCTAGACAGAGGGCAACCAAAATGTTCATGGTTTTGAAGTCGGAATCACGGGATAAGTTTATCAAGTTTTGACAAAGTCCTCTTTTTTTCGACAGGATTGGCATGTTAAGAGTTTTGATCTTCTTGAACTTCTGGTTAGGTGATCATGAGAGAGCTTCGTTATCGAATTCCTCTCTTGAACCATAGAAGCAATAACTGAGAAAGGTTATATTTTGAGAGATTTCGAAACTGATGCCATTGCTGTAGCTTACAGCAGAACTTAGGTAGACAAGCCTCTTCTTGCATCAAAACAAAATTCATCCAATTGTGCAACTTTTAAGCCGACAAAAATGTGTTTCCCAAGATCGGACTAAAGTCACTTGGATGATGACCGAAAAGGTTCATAGATTATTGCGCACAAAATCTTAGTGCGCATCTTTTTTTTTTATACGTTCGTAGTGGCCTCGGTTCAACCCCTAACTGCAGAGGTGCCCAGCTAGGTTTTCCGAAGAAGAAGCTTGTGCTCACCTTGTGGTGTAAAATATCTTGTGTCATAGGTAGACAAGTGCTAAACTTGCGTTTAATCATCGTAAAATCTCACCGAACGTGTGACGAGTTAAGTTTGATGTGTCCATGACAAATATCTACTTGACACCTGATGCGCTTCACCCTATTTTTGAGAGCGTCATTATATGATTATCAACCAACAGACCAGGTGTATTATTATCTACCAACCTCTGTCTGTAATCAGTTTTCATCTTGGCCTCAAATCCAATTAACAATTTAAAGTTTCACAGAATTTTTGACAGCAAACAAAAATGAACAAGGACCACAAATATTGCAACAAAAGTGAGGTAGCAGTCCTGATTAACGTTCAAAACAATAATACTGTAAGATCTTCCCGTTCACAAAACTAGCGCTAAGAAAAATTGAACCGAACCATTTACAAAGATAGCTTGAAGTCGATAGGAACGTTTGAAAGTATAACCCAGTTTGACAGTTGTAGGAAAGCCGACAACCCACTTAGTACAAAATGAAAACTTCTCTTATCGCAATATAAGGGCTAAACGTCAGTGAAGTGTTTACTTAAACGCATCTTTGGTGCACACTATTGATGAGAGTGTTAGAGGTACAATGGCTAGAGTGATGTTTTTTAGATAAGGCTTGAAGAATGTATGTCAAAAATGTACAATGTATATAATTACCGCAAACTTGTAATCAGACGACGACTGAGTGCTTAATGCCGGCTGAAAAAATGTATTTACAACTCATTAGCGGGGTAAACAAAAAATGGCGATGGGCCTATACAATACAAGTATAAAATATAGAGACTCCATTCCTCAACATCGAAAACATCAAGGTGATATTTACATGTCAGTTTAGAGGTGAAAAACCGCCCTTACCTTGCACATTGCCGGATCATTATCCTCGACGGGGGTTATCTTGTGGTCCTTGCGGCCATGCTTGGGACTCAGTTTGCTGACCAACTTTGAGCCCTTGACGCCCAGCTTGGGTGGCCTATCCTCCTTTGGGGGCATAAGAAACGGCTTGACAACTCCCTTATTTGCATCAATGAGCTTCTCGTAGGACCAAAAGTACTTGGTCCACCAGTCCTTGTTGTTTTCGTCATCGGCGTCGTGCTCCTGTATCGGGTCGATTGGTGGGGGCTTTCGCTTGGGAGCCTGCTTCTTTACCCTGAAACGAAATGGAGATTGATACCATCTCTGCACCTACAAGGACTTATACATTTTCGTAACACACGCAGCTCCGTAGAGGGTGAGGTTTTCACAGGACGAGTTCTTCGGCAGGTACACCTCCTTTGGTCCGTTTGCTGTGATCATGGGCATTTCGTCGTTCCTCTCTTGAGTGGGGGCTGGTAGGATGATATGACCGCCGATGGTCTTGTATTTGGTGAAGTCTTCCTTCGGTGGGGCCTTCCACATGTACCTGTGGATCGATGTGATTTGGTGGGTTCCAACGAGTGTGTAGCGACCGAAAGAGCGACAGTCTACACAGCGGATCGTGATTGGTGGGGCGTAGGTTTCTTCCAGGGGCAGTTCAAGTTCAATGCACTTGAGCATGCTGGGAAAGTTGGGATTCTTCTTGGCGTTCTGGATGATATTGGAGCTGAGAATTTTGCCCGAGCATTCCACATCTATGCGGGGCTTGTCGACAGACATGAAGTGGATTCGCTTTAAGTCGCGCAGACCCCAGAAGAGTACCTCCAACTTGAACTTGGCCAAGTGGGGCCGGACCTCCTTGGGCACGGGGAATATGGTGCCGGGCGATGGTGCGGAGGTTTTTTCTTTCTTCGTTTCCACGGGGAGGAATTTCGGTTCTGTCATGCGTGGCATGTCATTGGAGCCGATTTCAAGCATCTCGAAGGCAGCTAGCAGCTCACCAGCGTTATCGGGCCCCCGTACAATGTCAAACCATTCAAGTGTCGGTGTGGTGTAGCCGTTTTCTTTCAGTTTCACCCTCGGCTTGGCTATAGCTCGCCCAATGAATTCGGACTTTCCGACCTTGTCCTGGTCATAGATCTCGATGATGATTGTAGGCGGATCCTTTTTGATTTCGTCTTTCGCTCCGTACACGAGAATTTCCTCGAATACGAGCAGCTCATCCCATGTCGGGCTGAGAGTTTCTTCGATGACTTGGGTGGTTTTGGCGAACTCTGTGATGTAAACCGTGGCATATGGGTCGCTCAGACCGGACGCATCGGATCCAATTAGGGAACGGGCTTGGTAGATATGAGCTCGCAATTGAAAAGTCTAATGGAAAGAGACAGTTGCAATGATTTGTGGGGCTGGGAAGTTTAAGACACTTACATGCTTCTCTAGGTAGTGGATATTGTTCGGCGCCATTGCCCTAGGTCGATCTGCGTTCCTCAGCTCGTGGGATAAGTCATATCCGTGCGGGAGGCCGTCGAAGAAGTGCTCTTTGTGGTTGACTACCCCCAGCCACAAAAAGATGGACAGCTTTGCTTGCATGTACCAACTGGCTGGACCCGTCGCCTGCTTGCCAGGAAGCTGTCAAGAGGGGAAAGCAATAAATTCAGTTCATTCACTCCATTCATTTAATCAGAGATTTGCCTACCCTCAGAAAGAGCGTCTGAACCTTGCCACAATGCACGCCGGACTCCTCCTCCGTCTGCGAGTAGATCAAGTCTCTGGCCGATATCCGGTGATAGGCATTACGCTTCCCATTCGCAATCATCCACAGAAAGATGTCCGGCAGGGAATGTTGTGGCTGCATAAAACAAAAAGACGTTTAGACTTTTTAAAAAGGAAACCTCTTCTACCTTACATCATGAATTAAGAACTTGAGCTTCTGCAGGTAGGTCTGTGCCGTCTTGTACCGTTCCTTCAGCGAGCTGCGTGTGACTAGCGCACGCAAGTTTCTTGCCATATTCCCAAGGGATTCCTAGAGAAAGTCGCAACTTTATCGGTGACTTGGATAATGGCGCTGCCCATAACTTACGATTTCCCTTTGGCACAGCTTCATTCGCTCCTTATCAAGCTTCGTCTTGCCGCTGCCAGCTCCTAGTATGTTGCTTTTGGTTATTGCCAAATATTTGACACACGATGCAGCAAGCTCTTCAAGCGTCGATCGAAGCCGTACCTCAGACTTGGGGTCCTCTTCTTCGATTAGTCGATGAGTCTCGGTAAGACCGTCCTCCTATATGAAGAAAAACAAAAGCCGGCCTGGCTTTGAAACCAAGCTCACATGCAGCATATAACCTACCATCTTCTCAGCCATCTTTGACAGCATGTTGCTGTTGTACATCCGTCTCCTCAGGTCCGGCAGGGTACATCTCACATCCATGCAAGGCTTGTAGTCCCAATAGGGCAGGTAATAGTGACTCTTGTCATGGCTTGTGGGCTTACACGCGTTAGTCGTACTGCTATATGAGGTACTATCCACCGTCTCCAAGGCGCCGTCCTCATCGTCTGTGGTGGTGAAACTTTCGTTGTGTCCATCCAAGGAGTTGCCAGCATTTCCCATGCTCAGCTCGAAGAAGACCGTACGATCACTGATCTTCTTATCGATCATTGAAGCCTCCAAGATGGAGCCGAAGAGAAAGAACTCCTCGTTCTTGGAATATGACGACTCCGATATGGGATAGGCGGGTTCCAGTTCGACGTTCTTCTCAGTGGTGGCCTCGATATTGTCGGTGATTTCGGTGCGAATGGCAATCAGAAGCCTGGCCCGGTAGCTGACGCCTTCACCAAGACCTGTATTCAAGTTGGAATGCTGATCCAAGAGCGTGTAGTCTCTCGTTGAGCCATAGAGGTGAATGAACGAAGGTCCAAATGTGGGCAGAAAACCCTTTTCGCCGTCATTGGAGATCTGCTTAAGATCGATATAGTGGGTGCCAATGATTGACGGTTTCATTGGATCTGCGTCGCGCAGTTGGATCTGAAAGTAGTGCAAAACCATTAAGACAAGTCGGGTTCGTATTTAAGATGCACAAACCTTAATTCGTTGACACAACGGTGGGAACATCTCCGTGAAGACCAACTGCTCATTCCAAATGGGCGCGTAGGCATTTTTCTTTACTGTTGTCTTTCCCTAGAAAGGATCATTGTAAATTCGAAAGCTTTACGCAGTCTATTCAATGACTTACCATCAATCCAGCGAAGGAAACCTGCACATAGGGACTAACCAAGTCCTTGGATTCACCTGTCAGCGCTTTTTTGACATTCGCCATGATCGAGGAGTTCATTCGAGGTAGTCCATCGGCGCGGTAGATTTTCACAATAAATTTAGCTCGTTGTCTTTCGATTGGCACTCCATCTGGTAGCAAGAGGTTTCTACAGAGAAGGAAAGGTGGTCAATTATGTCAGAACTTGTAATGTCATCTAGTGAATGTTTGACTGTTTGATTTTTTTTTGTTTCCAAACTTACGCTTCAATATCATCAGGATCCTTTTCGGACTTTTGAGGCACCTTAACTGTATCACCTTTCCCTATAATTCCAATATCACATTTCAAATAGCCCTTTGGTCCGCTATAAAAGTCCTCCGGATCTGAGAGTAACGCCCATTTATGGTAAAACTGATGATCTAGAGGAGAACATGTTGGAGTTAGCTGATGGGGAATGCATTTTTATCTCAGTAAGAACATCAAGAATAGATCATGCAGAAGTTTTAAAGAGAGAAAATTGAAAATGTGCTCAGCATACGAGTATAAGATAGAAATGTGTCGCCAATAATGTGTTTACCTACTTGAATGTTGCTATGCTGGATGACGGTACATATTTCATCTTAGTTCTAACGATGCAATGTTACATTTTATAAAGCGAAAATGAGAGACTAATGCAATGTAACAAATTCAAATAAGAAGTAGAGAAAGAGGACATTTTTAAGAAAGAAATTGCCTAAGCGGCTTGTAACTATAAAAAAGTATGTAGTGGTGCAAAGGAAGAAAAACGAAACGGCAAGGGAAAGGGTGAATCACTGAACATGAACAAGTTCTAAGGACTACTCTCGGAAGAACCTGAAATCTTCTATTTTTGTGAAATTTGGTTGTTATTCCGTCACATAATCGTATAACTAATAAATAAAGACTTAAAAAGTAGCAGAACAAATTAATATAGCTTTCCAGGTATTTTGCGGGCCATAACCATCAAGTGGATTTCAAGATTTAATAAGTTTTTTATAAACTAGATCATCGAATTTAAAAAAAAAATGTTCACGAAGCGATCTAAGAACGCATTTTCGATTTTTGGACCAATACAGCACGGTATCACCATAATAATGACACAGGATACAATACAATAATGTATCTCATCAGCGAGTGTTTGACAGCCCAAAGAAATGTCAATCAAGTATCTATGTATGATGTATCTCAGTGTTGATTGGCCTAGATCAGTCACATGGGCAGCTTTTTCAGTTTACGTTCTGGAGGGGTAGCCGACCAATCTAGTCAAGAAATTTGTGACTGTGTACTAAGTTGACAGTTCGCATATATGTAACTGACGTAGGGAAAGTGACGTTCCCGACCAAACTAGTTTTTGCGTTCAGGTTACATCTATGTAGTTCAGACCAATCTAGTCGACTTAAGACAAATAAATATTTAATTTTGCATACTGTTATCAACAGTGTTGCCAGGTCAGTATGTTAAAATCCAAAAATTTCTCCAAAACCAGTCAAAAAAAAAACATTAAAACATAAAAATAAAAAAATTCCAGTCAAAAAACAGTCGAAAATTATTTTAATTTATAAAAATAGAAAAAAGTTAAATAAAAATATTTTTTCTTGCTTACTTTTTCATCGTTTATTATTTGTTTTTAAAATTCGTTTGCTTAATTGTTGAACTCAATTTTTCGTATCGCTATAACTGGCCCTTTAATTTCGTCGGGAACAACCAAAGCATTTGTGCATGAACGGGTGCAAAAAATATGCGAATAACTCGAAAACGACAGAATATTTTTTTAAATCACGGTTTGGCTTAAAGGCGCAATTTGGTAATGGGCAGCAATACCCGAAGATCTTTTACGTTCGCTACTTATTCGCCTAAGTAGCATGTAGTTTCAACAAGATGGCGCTATTGCCGACAGAGCCGGATATACGATGGATATTCTTCGAAAAATGTTTCCAAGAGACAATGCTCCGCTGGTTTTAGTTCTACAGACCTAATAGTTCATGAACTTTCCTATAATTCTTATAAGATTACACAAAAATAATTCTCAGTCATTGAAGAAACCTTAGTTTCGATATATCGGCATTCAACAGACAACCTTTTTAAAACTGTTGAGAAAATTGCGAAAATTAAATGGTGGTCGACTAGGGACTACTTCTTTGTATAAATTAAAGCCACAAAAGATAGCAAAGACTATATCCTTTAATATTCTTCTAATGTTGTTAAAATTCAAAAAAGAAATATTGAGTTTTAGAAATCTTATTATATTATTATTTTTGAGCGTCCAGAGCTCTTTTCCTCCAACATATATAAATGATCTCACAGCGAATTGTCCACTCAAAGCTAATGAGGAAGTTGCTGCCTGCCCTCAATTGGTGTCAATTTTATAGCACAAGCACCAAGTACTAAGTTACTTCCCTTGTCCACTCAATGGTGCAGTAAAAAAACATTTTTTCCCCTTATTAGGATATTCACAAACAACAAGCAAATGTGTACAAAAAAATGAAAGAGGAAAGAAAAAACATTCACCGGCGAATTATGTAAGAAAAAGTTTAAATTCCCCAATAAAAGTTTACAAAAACATTACAACGAAAGAAAATCTATATACAGATAGAGAAGTATAAGTTTTAAGCTTGTAACTTAAAAAATAAAATAAAAAGAAAGACATAACTTGTTTACCTTTGTGACTCCACACAGTAGCAACATCCAATTTAAATGTACCAATCAATTTATTGGGACGAAGGACACTTCGACTTTGCAGCATCTTTTTGGTTACATTTTTCATTTCATTTCATGTTTTTATTTAATTTTGTTATCAAAGTGTGGTTTTTGTTTATTATTATTATTTTTGCGATGCAAGTAGACGAACATGAACAGTAAGATAGACAAAAATAGAAATATGTATAAAAAAGAACAACAAGAATACAATTTAAACGGAGAATATATTTTTTGTTTTACCTTAGGGAAATAAATGCTGGCCTAAATTGACAGAAGGAGTACCTACTAACATACAAAAACGTACCTATGCAATAAAAAATAAAACTCGTCTTTCAAGTCCTAGAACATTATTATTAGATATTGTTATTATTGTTTTTGTTTCGGGTGAAGACGACGCGACGCGACTGTGGGAACTTAAGGCACCTAGCCGCCTGTTGCTTCTCAAAAATACATTGGAATTCAGAGGAACCGGGGTTGGAGTGTTTTTTCGGCGAAACTCTAACGATGGTGCGGGGAGTTATTGTTTTTCTAAACAAAGTACAATTTTCAGTAGACTCCAGAGGGAATATATGATTACTGTATATATCTACATCGTATTTAGTCCACCTCTGGGAAATTATTCGGAATCGATGTTACCTCTTGTGAGGATAAGAACGGAAATCAATAAAATTGAAAATTGATATTGGGTTTTGTGGAAACCTAGCTGAGATTAACCGGCATTGAAAATACATAGAGTTAGACTGAAAGAGGTAGGACCTTCACATGTTCATGTGTGTCAAAGTGTCTGCTGTCGTGTTTTTTCATGGATAAACTAGGTTCATATTACTGGAGGTACATGTACTTATTCCTTACAAAATGTTTACCATGCTAATAGAAATCTTTGATTATTAAAACTCTTACTATATTTCTTCTGAATTAATATAAAACGTCTTTCCTATACTTTAACTAAATAAATAAATTCCCTTTTGGTACATTTAAATTCATTTGAATGAAGTTATAGACCACTTTCGACCGCAAGTTTTCTTTTGCTTCATTCTAATGCGTACATACAACTCTGTGATTTGTTCTATTGTATCGCTTGTGGTAACACAATTTAAAGCGCGAATTCACCTACGAGATTTTACCTTTCATTTGACCCGTAGTTCATAAAAATCGGTTTTGAAATAACTCCGTAATCGGTACGACAAACAAAAGAAAAAATGTGTAGCCTTATTAATTTATATTGATGACAGACACTGCCGGAGGATAGAATATACACAGAAAAACTATGATTCTTATAACGGAAGATAGTGGCGCCATTAAGAAATCATTGTAAGAACACGTTTTGGGCTTAGGTACGCCAGGCATGCATAAACTGGGATAAGCCTCCTTCAAGCCTTCTCTTTGAAAATGAAGAATTTCTGGAATTTCAGCCTGATTTTATGTGTGCCGATAAATTGATTTCTCTATACGTAAGAATCTCAACAATTTAGGAACATTTGTAGGGGTTCCCATTTTCCCAATTCTTCCTGGAGAAGGTCAATTCGAATCCCAAACAACTGCGAAGCTGGAAAACATGCTCGACTAGGCTTTCTTGATAGACACCTTTGGGAAAAAATAAGCACAATTTGTAACACTGTCAAAAACAAGTCACAGGCGACTTAAAAGTTATGTTTTTTGATCCTAAATGTGTGGGGTCGATAGACCCTTTTATGCAGGCTATCACCGAATAAGGTTGAACATTTTTGAAGTCCTCTTAAGACATTTACTGTGATCAATATTTATAGATGATATCGGTGTTAACTGTTTTCGATATATTTTGAGTAGGAGCATAAGGATCTACGTCGTTGAATTGAATAGTCACGGTATAAGCCGCTTCCTAACTTCCTTTAAAACGTGGATGGGGCCTTCCGACCCTCATCGTTTTGAGGAACGTATATCCACTTAGGTACCCCGGGGAAGTACGAAAGCGGTGCTATATCAACCTTCAATAATTCGAATTTGATGAAAATGTTAGTCTAACGAATATAACTCCCAACTTCGAAGTCTATAAAAGTATTTCCGCGAAAGGATACCTACACCCATCGCACAGCACTTCAAGCTTCAAACATTGTTGAAATAACAAAAAAAGTTGCACTCTTTAAGGTTTACCTCCTCATCATTCTTAATACGCAGATACTCCCACTTTCATCAGTTTAAATCGCCCATCAATATTTCATTACCGTGTAAATGGGTCAAACTTTATGACTGCCACTTGAGTAAACTTTGAAACTTTCTCTCCCAAAAGGCAATTGATAGGTCAACTGCTGCAAATGAGTCCATAAGTATGCGTATTTAATATTAAAAATTCAAACTAATTACCTATCAGTAATTTAACCTAAAAATATACAAAGGCATGCTTCGCCCAAAGGATTTACTACCTCCTTGTGTTGTGTACTCCAGTTCCTCGTACGAAGCGAACCCTTATCCACCTGAGGTTTATCGCATAACTCATCCTGTTATTGCGATGTCAGAGGGATTTTTTTTATTTAAAGGAAAATGAGAAAAGTTGTTTTCCCAGAAACGAATAAGAAGTCATATTTTGTTTAGGAGAAACTTAAAAACGCAACTTGATCTTTGACAGTGTTGCCATTAAGCGCGAATATCTTATTTAGTAAGCAAGTAAAAATATTTACACTTTTAAAACTAGCAATATGTAAAGTACGACAACAAAAGAGACATCAACAAATATAGACAAAAGGATAGGACACAGCAAGATTGAAAAGAGAAACATTGAAAAAGTTAGCGAACTAGGATAAAATTGAGTCAAGTACCGTTGGCATCGTAGACGGTCTTGAGGTCGATCTTAAAATTACCCACAACCGTGCCGGAGCGTAGAAATTTCCTCGAATGGATTACCTATATTCACACATACACACAAACGAGAATTTAATGAGAATGTTTATGCAGAAGTTAAAAGAATATAATTGGAACCCATACCCGAAACCCAAGTAAGGAAAGAGCTCTCCTTGATGTTGCATTATACTTTGCACAAGTGTATCAATAGAGAGAGACGGAGAGAGTGAGATGGAGTGGAGGATGTCTGTCTGGCCTTAGGTCACACAACATTGACCCTAAGAGGACTTGTTGCCTATGTTTCGCTCACCCCTGTACATGCTATACTGTCTGCTATAAGCTGACATTTTTATTATCCTTGGCTGGAACGATGAAAAGCTCACTTTTCACCTTTCAGCTGATGGATTCGGAAGCGGCATTAATACAGTAACGAGGAGGATGGCGCAGGCAACGAAGGATATAAAAAAGACTCGCACGATGTTTGCCCAGGGGAGACGTTGTGTTTTTTTTTTAACATCGACCTCCTTTATTTTTTTTGTTTGCCTGTCCTTTTATGTGTAACGTATATACCAGGATATTATTGAAAAATGATTTGAAAGTACTATTAACTCTCTGAGCGAGTAGCACTGGTGTTTTGTTTTTATTTTATAGGCCTGGGAGGTAAATGTAAAAAGTTCCACACTACATGTGATGCCACCCCGGGTCCATTTGGCAATGGAGAAATGTTTACAACTGACACGCGCCTAGGCAAATTTGGAATACATGTATATATACCTACCTACATATGTCGCAGACTTTTTATAAGATGCAAAGTTATGTTTCACATGACCACAGAGGGCTGAGTATGACTCGCACTACTTTACAAAGAAAGGGCTGATTTGATCTGCTTGGTGTCTTTTTGTGGAGCCTTTGACAAGCCTAGAATTGAAGTGATCCTCTTTTAAGCCTAAACGGATACATTAAAAGCAGCTTTATCGAATAAGGATAGTTACAAAAACAGTTTTAGAAATGTAGATAGTCTTCTAAATAGTTTTGGTCGCATAAGTACCTACTTTTTCTACTAGAGTTCGCCAGTGGTAGAAATTGAACCATTACAGAGACAAGACTTAATAGATTGTTAAGAACCACTTTACTCGATTGAATCCACATTCATTTTTCATCCACAATTTTTGAAATCATCATTTGTAATAATAACATCGTTCAAATGTTAGACGCAGCTTTTAACGGTGGAACGGATAGCGTTGATTATATTGACATTTAAAGCATCGGTCGATTGCGGTTTTCTGGCATAGACCTGGCGACTTCAGAAAATCGCATAAGAAAAAGTCTAGGGGGGTCAAACCGCACGATCTCGGTGGCCAATTCACGTCAAACCCAGTGGGAGATAGCAATACCCTTAAATCGTCCATGCAGAATGTAAATCGTGGCTTCTGATGTATGGCATGAAGCCCTTCCTCTTGGAACCACATGTCGTCTACCTTCATAAGGTTCCATTTAGGCCAAAGGCAATCTGGTAGTATCGTTCTGTAGCGCTTGCCGTTGCTGATGAAGGTGAGGGCCTCCCCCCGTTTTCAAAAAAATAAGGAGTAATGCCGCCGCCGGCCTAGACTCCGCACCAAACAGAAATTTTTTGTATATGGTGCCACCTGTTGAACCTCGTGTGGGTTGGCGTCATTAGGGCCTTTCATCTTCCAAACGATTCGCGTAGGCCCAAATCTCGACGCTAAATTCTGCAAAAGCTCGATTTTTTTTTGCACGGCGAGGAATTTACTGCTTTGGGCTCTCCTGCACACTTTCAAGGACTGCGGCAATGTTCTCGGCCAATGTGGCGTTCCTTCGACGAATATGTGATTTAACTGATTATTTACCGAACCGGCTGTCTCGAATTTGGCCACCAAACGTCGGAGAACTTGTCAACGTTTGCCCTGAAGGACACTCACTTTGATAAGTGTTATCATTTCAACGTGCTGCTTAGTCCTGTAACTTGCCATTGCGATTTGGCATCAGTGACTGTACCTATATTAAACACCAGATTAGACAGACACCACCAAAACAATATGGCCGCCACAGACTGACAACGCCGATCCGTCCTAATTGAAAAACCCTTTAGTATTGAACACAATCAATAATCCTTTAAAAACTGTATGCTTCTTTGGGCTGTAGGCATGCCGCTGTGTCACAAATATTGTTTAAGTATATGTCGGCGAAGTGGCTTAGTGGTAGTGTGTTGGGCTACTAAGCGAGGGGTCCCAGGTTCGAGTCCCGAAAGGGCCAAATTTCATCTTAAGGTTTTTTTCCACTGCGCTACCTCTCGCGAACGTCTGACAAACATCCGAGAGTAAAACTGTCATGAAAGAGCTTCTCAATGAGCCGTTTGGACTCGGCGTAAAATTGTAGATCCCTCCCAGCTAGGCCTTGGGTCTAATAGACCTGTCGCGCCAAAATATTTATTTATTTTATATGTAATGAAAACAGGTAAAGAGACAGACATTTTAATATATTAAACTGCGTTTTACCCGTCTCACTTTCGCACGACAAAAAAGTACAAGGCAGCGAAAGCGTATTTTTTTCCTCCTTTGGGTTATACGCAATTTATTGAAAAACAAATAAGAAACAGAGCTGCATCTCTTCACAAACTTTTCAAAAAACTTAAGCGGATGTGTTGTGTTGAAGGCAGTAAAAATGGTTCGTAATTTTGCCTATTTATATAGAAGATGTTGAAGCTGAACGGGTTAATAGAGAATCTCTTTCATGTCGCTTTTTGCTTGTCAGGGAACTACCATGTCCGGACATAGCACAATATTATTTTGAAACCGTAAAACTACCTATGCGAGAGGTCCTACTTCAACAAATATTTTATAAGCCCTGTAAAGCCGGGACCATACTTCCTGGTAAATATCCTTATGTAATTGCATCATCAGCTAAGTGAATGTTTTTCTATATATTGATTTGTTAGCCATCACAAGGCAGAGTGCTTGTAAGACTTCACGCACTCTGGCGTGCTCTCTCCCAAATAGCCAATTTGTATTCCCTTCGGGGGTTCACTAAAATGTTGCTTCATTTCCGGAACTAAAAAGAAAATCCACTTCCGGGAATTCACCATCAATAATTCACTGCGACGTTGTCAAAAGCAATAACTCCAGTCTTACGCTTTTCATTAAGGAAAGCATTCTAAATTCTAAAACCCGCACGCTTTTCAGTAAAAACCGAGGCAACACATACAAAGGATATAACGATGAAAAGTGTACAATTGTGTTCGTTTTGCCATGAGAAAATGAGTTATTCTCCTGTGGTCAATTACTCATTGCGCAAAAAGTTCCACCAAAACTCAGTCTCACCACCCTCTTCTCGCTGAATGTCCTGTTCTAAAAAAAGCAATGCCCCGAGACTAATTACACCGTAACACACATAAATCGCTACTGTTGCCTTAATGATATTTTATGCGAGGACAAAAAGGAGCAAATTAATCAAAGGTACCCTCCAAATAGGAATAGAGTGACAAACTTAATACTGCATGCTGTTTTATCCATTCAACCCATCCACACACAGACGCATATATCTCAAACACAAAGGCGGGTTTAATCGATAGCTAATAACTATTTAAAGAGTACTTACCGACAGAGTTATAATCTTATCGAATAACATTACCGGCGGCATGTGGAAATCGAATACAAAGTACTGAAACAAGAGGTAGAATTAGTTGAGAGGGGGAGGGATCTTAATTGCTACGGCTACAGCGTGACCTTTTCCAGCACGTGCGCCATTGGCAGCCTTATCATATAACTAACCTCGTTGAAGTAGGGACAATTGGTGCTCTCCTTGACGCTGGTGTATTTCTTTTGATCGCCCACTTGTATGCACACAACAGGATCCATGTTAAGGCCGGGCAGTTGGCGTGCTTCGATGATTGTGATGCAGACTTGAAAGTCCTGAGATTTTAAGTGGTCTGCTGTGCGGGTCATTGCCTTGATCCTGTCATGAGGGGGCTTATGATTGAAGAGAAATTGGTATCATGCTTTTGACTTACATCTTTCCCTGGTCGAAGTTTCCAACATCTTCGGTTTCACTAGACTGATTTGAGCCGCCGCTCTCGTTCAAACCGACTTGGGTATCCTCTTCACCTTCTGTCGCTGATGTGGTCAGCGCTGTGTGGTCCGTGTCGATAATAAGTGGAGATCTACGTTAATAATAAGGGAATGGTTAAAGATAGAATGCTGTTTTATCACCGGGAGGGGAATGGTGTTCGAATCGGTTAGATGGGTACAAGGCGATATCAAAAATTCCCTAATCCAGGGGTCACCGCACATCTGCTAGACACATGTTTATTGTAACTTAGGATTTAACAATCAGGAACTTAATATCTAATTACCTACGTTTTGGTATTCAACTATAGTCAGTAAATGAATGGACGCATTTTACAAATTCTCGAAGCTGAAAAAGATGTTATTTTCGTACAAAATTCTGAACTCCAAAAAATTAATTCTGACATTAAAATTATGGAGGATCTCGAAGATACTGCAAATCAGTTGGAACACCCGTTTTGGTTCCTAGTCGTTAATTTTTCAAATGTTAGTGCCATCTCAATGTAAATGGCACTTCCTATAAAACAGGTTCTACGAAATCCGATCTTCTCCAACTATTTGGATCCAATTATTTGGTTTAAATGACAAGTTTGGTTTTAGTACAACGCAAATCCACTGACAAACTGGCTTTATGCATTTTTACTGGACATGTTTTTACCACAAATATAAATTTTCATGGAAATCGTTATAGGAACTCTTTTGGGAAATCTTAGTTTTACAATATTGTTAGGTTGAAACATTTAATAAAATTATATTTAAATTTTAGGAAATTTCTAAAACTACAAAAGAACTGTTACTAAAAATCACTTTAGTGATAGTAATAAACTAGGCGAGTCGGTTAAGTAGCCTAGCACCAAAGTGCCCGGAAGAAAGGGAAAAAAATTCCTAGATAGGCTTTTTTGATCTCGACTATCATCGAACTACAGACAATAATCAATTGGGATAGTTCGATTATAGTCGAGTTTTCGTCAAACACAAGTCCTTCCACTACGCTTACGATGAAGCTCATAAACCACTTTAAAAGGTGACAGTGATGTTTGTCAGTTATTTCAGTATAATTGTCGTGCAAAATTATAAAGAAATTGTTTTTTTTTTGTGTAAGTAAAATAATTTTACCATCTAAATATCTACATAATATATAAAACCTTATGTTTCGATGTGCGTTATCTGTAAACTAAAAAACTACTTGACCATTTTCTACGTAAATTTAACAGTTAATTCTTATAAGTTTCTGCCTTGTTTAGAAGGTGGGATGAATGAAATCCGATAGGTTGCGCTGTTGTTATTTTTTTTAACATCATCGATAGAAAATGCCAACTGGGATTACTTGTGACAATCAATTCTTTCGGTATCGTTTAAATGTAGATAGAAAAAATATTTTTAATTTGTTAAAAAAGAATTATCTAAAATTATTTAAAATCTACATTTTGTCAACATTGGCCTGACGAATATTAAAGCATTTTGAAGTTTTTAATTTCCTATTTAACTACGTTGTAGTATCCTATATTTCAGGAAACAATTTTTCTGACCCATAATTTATTTTCCACGCTTAGCGAGGGTATACCTAAGGTGTCTTGGATCATATCCCATTATTAAATAAATAAATTAAATCCATCTAAAAGGCGCACAATTGTTCTATTGTTAAGGGTGGTGCGCGATGAGGTGCACTTAGACCAAAATAGATCCATTTTTCGAGCATCTCGGGCCATGTAGCGATGATTTCGGCACGAATGTTTGCCACGAGCTTCTTAAAATGGTTTGAGGCTTGCTGGCGGACACTTTACTTTTCAAACAACCCCAAAAACAAAAGTCGTGACGGGTCAAGTCTGAATATCGCCATTTCGTATTCCAAGCGAAATAGGCTGTCTGTCTAAAATATTGTTTGAAGCAATAGCAATTAATACGAAAACAAATGCAAATTATCCGTAAAAATGCGCCGTAGGGTGATTCTACAGATACAGACGCCAAAATGATGAGTTTCGATGACGAAACGACACACCATGTGGGTTCTTGGCAACACTCTCTCTTGCTGCATCAACTATAGTTATTTGGAATGTCTTGGGCGTAGATAAACGGCATGTCGATGATCTTCCACTGTCCATTGTTTAACTAAATTCGACACCGTAGCGACGAATAGTAGATATTGTTAGATGGTGGTTTTTTGCCACGATATTTTCGTTGAGTTAACACAACTGAGCAATTATTTTCAAAACATTGTGGCCAAAAACCATTTTTCGGTGTTATACGACATTGGGAAAATTGTTATTGATGTTTTTAGAGTAAGTCTACTCAATTCAATCGGTTGGTAAATCTCATTTTTACTAATACTTTGGAAGAACAGTAGTTTTAAACTTAAGCCATTCAATGTTTTTTACCATTTTGTTTGGACAATTTTACAAAAACGATTTTGATTGAAATGCATGTACCTAACATAAGTATTCTAAATGAGGTTGTGCACTCAGTCTTGCTGAGAAAGCCCAAGCAAAGGTTTTTTAAAACGTACAAAAAAAAATTACTTCACAAAACCCACTCGCTATTTTACATTTAGAATACAAATCCAAAAGCAGACACTTTCACCTTTACCCACTTTTATGAATTTTGTCCTGCAGTGTGGGGCACACTTTTTAATATAACCTGATATCGAAAGCAATTTTTATATCTAAAATATAAGAAACTCCCACGTCACTTTGGCTTTCACACTCAGTTTCAAGTTTATACTTGAGAATGAAAGTTCCAAGAAATCTCTAAATTTTGAAGACTGAGTGCCTACATACAAGCAACTTTTGCTTTTAACTTCTGCTTTATTGCTAGACTTACATATTTTGGTTCAAAGACTTGTTTAAAATAAAAAAACCTACTTTCACCTTATATCAGGATCATCAGTCCATTCCAATTAATACCAAAATATACCCTAAAGGATGAACGCCCCACATTATTCCTACTCAATGATATACTAGAGACATCTGATAACACAAACACTTTTAATAGGCTGTCTTAATAATAATACACAAAATGTTAAAACAGTTTTAACCAAAACAGGCTTCGTGGTAATGAAAGCGTAGTTCAACAAAGAATCCAACTGTTATTAGATGCATGTAGAAACTTCCATTTCTAATAAATAAATATTAAAAGATTTCTATCTATACCTAATAAAATAAGAAAGAACAAATTTCGAACCGAACAAGAAAGTTTCGTGCGAACCAGTCGTGCACGGTATTTTTCTCCTTCGCAGAAAAAAGGTCTACATTGTATAGCTTTCATTAAACCTCCTCTAAAGGTATCATGAACGAATGGAATAGACGGGTCTTAGGCAGTTTCTTGATATTTTTGGCAGGTTAAACGCGAAATATTTTTGCATACATGAATTCAGAAATCCAACAGCAAGGTTCGCATTCATTATTTTATCCCAGCAAAAAGAAATTAAAACCATTAAAGCAGAATATACAAACAATTTTAAAATGAAACAAAATATGTCCATGTTCGAATCATATTATTGTAGCAAAATCGTACAAAAAAAAATATAATCAAACCCGCTTTTAAAGTGCGGTGTCTAAAAAACATGAATAGCCACCTAGGGCTATGTTCGCACATCAAACGTAGGGTCCACGTATATTTTTAATTTCATGATTGAATGACAGTGCGTGCCTGCAGCTGACAGCTCTCAAATAGTCACACTGTAATACAAATCATCGAATTTATCGAATAGACCAGCAAAAAAGTAAAAAATTCCATACCCATAATAAAGTTCATCCCTTTTTGTACATGAGCTACAAAAACAAACCCACAAAATTGGTTGGCTTGAAGGTAATTAAGTCAACGATTTCGGGTGGCATGTATGTACCCATATTTGTTTTAAAATAAATGTAAAAGACTGAAGTAGCAGCGAGAGAATCGCCTGAGGTTTCAATTAATTCCAGAAAAAAAGGGAAAACAACAAATGCATTCAATGAGCTTGAGGATCTTTGCCAAAAGGTTCGAAAATGATTCAAATTTCATCCCAGTATTTAAAAAAAAATCCTGGCAAGGAAAACAACGTATTTCCAAGAATGTAACCCTCTTTTTAATGTGCTGGTTACTCTCCCTGATATAAATAGCACTAGCATTTTGCGGAACAAAAATAAATTCGCTGAGCACAATATTTGCAAGGTGAATCTTTCTACGTTAATTAACGGAAAAAAAGAAAAACATTCTGCAAGGATATCCTGTAAAAAGGTACCATGCATCGATTGTACGTAGCTGAACATCAAATAAGCAAAACTGCGTTTGATGTTAGCAACCAATGGAGTCTTATTTCAACTGTGCACCCTTGTTAAGGTCGCGCCAGCGGCTAAATAGTTCGCACAAGCTTATCAGCCATTTTCTTTCAGATACACACAAAGGTTCCCCTTAATAAAATACCAACTCATCACACGAAGTAAATGTATACCAACCTTCTTACAAACAAATGTATGTTGGCTCTCATTTCTTAAAAAATCCAAACCACCCCTTACCTCATGTTAGCCACATGTGACGGGCAGGAATCTGACAAGATTTATATAAGCCCCGAGTGCTGGTTTATTTCGAAAAGAGGTTTGTCAACCTTGCCGAGTGCTTTTTAACAATTATTAACTTCGGCTGAGTGGGTGGTCCACCGCAAGGCAGATCATCGCACAGTTCTTTGAATGACATTCTAATTGGAATTCATGCGAAGCAATTTCATCCCAGTCCTTTATAGGGGGATAAAAAATCTGTGGGCCCCAGTGGATTGTGCTGTGCATGTAGAACACAAATTTATTACTGTGGAAATAGGCGCACTCTCGAATTGAATATTCATGCCTGAATATTTTGCCCTCTCGATTGAGTCCCAGCTGACTAGCGTTCCTGAACTAATTAAATCGCCAATGCACTTTCACATTTCAGCATCCCCAACGCATGCTCTACTAAAAATTCATCAAATGCACAACCGATACAAGCCAGCCCATGAATATTTATTGACACTACTTGGTCGCATCGGAAATTCCTTAGGACGAACCCCAAAATTTGCCACATACCTAAAAAGTCAATTTGCAGCACTTCCTTAACACCATGGCGGAGAACCTTCACCGAAGAATCAAAATACTAAACGGAACTGGGTCAATGTCATAACCTTGATTCCATCAACCATCACACTTGACATTTACCGCACAAGGTAGCTCATGCACAGACTTACCTGCCCTCATCTTCGGTGCTGCTATCCCGTGACTGTGGTGAAGGACGATGTTTACCAAATCGTAATGCATTCCGAACCGTCCGCAGTGACATTTTCTTCTCCTTGGCCACTGGAGTTGGTGGCGCTGTCACTGAACCCGATGTGGTGGCTCCATTTCGTTTTGGCGGAGTCGGAGATTTACCGAATTTATCGAACTTTAGCTCGGACTTGTGGTGACCGCTGAACACCGCCGAGTGTGTAGCGCGGCCTTGACTGGAAGACATGACGCGTCGCAACAAGTGGCGCTTACGACTCGCGAATGTGTCAGCCGAGCTGTTTTCTACAATGGAAACGATAAGCAATTTTTTTTTCTCTTTGTTACACTACACTACACACCAGTTCGATATACAAAAGTATCTTTTCATTTGAAAAATACAGTATCTATCTATATTTGAATTTTAAATAAAACTGTTTCTACTTTGTGTACACACCTCGACTGAGACTACGCTCCAAGTTGGCTATGTTCTGTTCAATGTCGAGAAGCATCTGTTGATCATCGTCGAGACTTTTACTGCTGCAGCTAATGTTGTGCTGGTCCTGTATCGGTCGAACCAGGTTCGTTGGTTCGAAATTCCCAGCGGCATCATCTGGTGATATGTACTTTGCTTCGAATACAGCAACCACCTGTGTATAATGGATGTACGCATGAAAAGAGAGAACAGAGAGAGAGTCAGAGAGTTAGTGGAGAGTTTTGTACTGGCTCGGGGGCGGAAAATTTGGGTGGCTTTGTAGAAAGTGTACGGGAACAGTAGAGGCACGAAATAATCGGTTCTACTTATGTATGCTGAAATGAGTTTAATTTGAACTGAAATAACTTTCTAAATTAAAACTAAAACAAACAGGCAAACTGTTAGTTTGCAGACTAAAATTGCCTCAACTATAAAAATTGCATTTCGGCGGGATATGATTTTCGGAGTTGAGGATGGTTTTACAAAGTCTATTACCCCACTCCGTATTCTAAAAAGTTCTTTAAATTTAAGTATTTCCAATTGATATAATAATCCTGATTAAAGGAGAATTAAAAAAACTTAAAAGACTTGATTCACAGTGATTTTAAGATTGCCAGTTAAAACACATAGCGTCAAGAAAAAACAGAGGAAAAAAAAAATTTTTGGAAATTCATCCGTTTAAAGTTAAAAAAAAATGTTTTCTAATATTATACCCGATATATGACATACAAGATGTAGGACACGAATTCAAGTTCCCATTTTGGTTCTAATTTAGTTAAGTCCTATACCCGATTCAATTGTGAGAGCGAAAAATGCTCGCTTCCAAAAAATCATTTGAGATTTTACCCAAGAAATCTATCAAATTAAATGAACTTCTGTTTTGAAAGTTCAAGATTTCGGGAAGTGTTTGCTCAAACCGTAAGAATACCTACTTTGTATCAGTTTGGAACTTTATAAAGGATATATTCAGAAAATTCTCCCTTACTCTTCAAAATCTGATATTTTACTAATTTGACTGAAAAAAAATGAAGGAACACGTCTGAAGTTATGAGAATGTTAATAGATATTTAATTTTTAGTTATCCTCACCCGAAGTCTTGCTCCAAAAACACTGCTTAATAAAAGTAGGTATAATAATTGTTCCTGACCCGTTTTTGTATGTTGATTTGCAAATTTGTTTTCATTGAGAAAATGCGGTTCGCACAATCTGTTAGATATTCAAAATATTTTTCCCGCTGGTTTTGTTTAGTTTCAAATTAAAAGTAAATTTCAGTATTTGAAAACAACAAAAAAAAAATACACCCCCTTACTGTTTCTTTCAGGTGCTCCCAATAAGACTTGTTTTGAATTATATAAAGTTTTTGTGAATTCAATTTTAAAATTGATATTTAAATAATAAAACTAAAGTTAAATAAGAAATATGAAGAATTGTCTTGTCGATCACTTTAAAACCGCGAAGTCATTCTCAATAGTGCTCTGATTTTTATGTATAATATTATTTGACATATTATCGTGAATGGACTTAAACCAAAAGAACTGTTTTGTATAATTCAAATTTATTTTAACGCATTTTGGGAGGGCCGATTTTGACAAAAATTGTCATGTGAAAAGGCAAAACTGACGTTTCTGAAGTAAGAAATATTTTTTAAAACAAAAGTGGACTGTTTTTGAGAGGATTTTTATCAGTACCTATACATTTCAAAGGATTCGTTTGAAAAACAATATTAAACCGCAAAGTAGATCCGTAAATTGACTACCGCGCAATATGACCCCACTCGATAAATTCTTGTAAGGATATGTGAAAGGTCACTGGTGTATGCTGTTTAGACCCTAGCTTTTCAGGCAATGGCCGCCAATCCCTTTTTAACTATTTTAAGGAAAAGTTGTACAGCTCTTAAAAAATGCTAATTTTTAGCGTTTTCCTGTTTTTGTTCAACGTTATTAATCTATCTCATATATGCATTGTTTGGAAAATTCAGCCATTGCTTATTTTATTCAGAGTTGCAAGGAATTCAACGTTTCAGTCCCATAGAAAATGAAAACTCCTTGCAACATTGTGCACCATTTCACATTCACAGGCCCTACTGTATGCTGATTTCAAAGATTCTAAAAGGTACACAATAAGTTGCTCGAAAGCAAAACTCTCCACAAATCTCGACCTCGCCTGTGCACAATACAGCAATAACATGCCCATGCCCAACTTTTCGGATGTCTCTTCCGGACACACAACAGACAACCTCTCATACCAACCAACATAAACCTACCCATCAGCTACCACCAGTTGCTATAGCCTCGTGCGAATAGTCTCACAGTCTACACAGGAAAATTATTCGCATGAACATTTGCTGCGAAAACACTTCACCCCTCCGGGATTTCCGGAACCATACCAATCTCAAACCAACCGCCATAAACATAATTGTCCTGGGAGCATTGAATCTAAATGATTGACATGAGACAACGAAACAGGTCGTTGCCTACGACTAACTATCAGTGAATGGCGGACCGTCAGAGGGGATATTTGATGGAGACGTTGACATTAACCCTGCTCCTGATGTTACGTTTTCATATCCATTGAATCAGGTAAGGGTGGGTGTCTCTCGTCATATAACAATTAGGAAAAATACAAAAATAAATGTTCCTTCTCGGTTAAAGTAATAGTCCTCATGTGACTTACTAAGGGCGTGCACAGGTCCTACCTACATTAAACCGCCTGATTTATGTTTCATAAATTTCGGGATGGTATCGCCAGGCAATTCTCGTTTGTCTTCTAATTTAACAGAAAATCGTATCTGTGTATCTTCCTCAACTCACGTTTCCAGGAAAATCAGTAGAAGCACATAATTAACTAAATCCTTGTGTATTAGTTGCGGATGGCATTTTTTTTGTTCCTGGCAATGTTATTTTATTACAAAGCTTGTTTACGAAGCCAGTGGGCTGAGGAATAATGGAACAGGAAGGGGAAGCATTATTCCGATCGAAACACGCGACAACCGAGCTGCTCACCTCAAGCGACATCGTGTGGCTGTCAAGGATCATATCAACTCTGCGAAATAGGATATTTACATAATGCGTGGTGGTTGTGGATTCCTGCAAAGGACTGGTATTTTCTTTAAAACGAAAATTTAAAACGGGAAAGGACTTGATGCAGAGGTGAGTGAATTATTTTTGATTGACAGCACAGCAGCACTTCTAATGAATTGCCTGCGAATTAATTACAAAGCAAGTATGGTGAAGCTCCCTCCAACTGAATTCATGTTCCCCGGAATTTCGAAGGCTAAGATGGGAATTCGGACGAATGAAGAAGGCTCCCCTTTAAATATTTCAACGCATATTTAAATTGAAAGTGTACAGCGAGTCAAAGTGGATTGACGGATGTTTTATTTGAGTCGAGGAAAATCGCTCTCTATGGTTTGTTTTGCACCACATATGTACACCTTAAAAGAGCTGAGGCAGTTTTCCATTAAAAAATAACTGTGGCACATGGTGCTCCCATGCTATTTGGGTTCAAGAAACTTAAAATAGACTTAACTTCAATTTTAAGTAAACCACGGCCATTTGTAACCCCATCATAAAATAGAACACCTCCAACGTACTTAAATTTGGTTTAAAATTGTCTGCCTACATAATTTGCGCTCGCACAATAAGCACGGTCCCCAAAGCCGAAGAATATATTCTTTAGTGACTAATAAACTTGGTGAATAATTTAAATGTAATTCTTAAACAAATTTCAGCAAAAAAGAAGCACGAGTTTTATTGCCTGTGAAATGTAAAGTTCTATCCATGCATAGGAAGGACTTTGCTTTCCCTTAAAAAAAAAAAACATCTAACGGAATTTTCGAGGAAATAAGAATAAAATTCAGTCACTGTCCCTAAGGAATTTCGTTTCTGTTTGCCTTGTATCTTGTCCTCGAAAGTCGTTGCTTTGTCATTGTAGTAGGATTCAATATAAAATGGAGAGAAAACTTTTGTTTCGAATGAAAGGTTTTTTTTTTGTTGCACATTCCGTTCTATTTTGTCAAGACTATCAATTGTATAGGTCGAACCTACAATTGGCTTTCAGATGAGTGTGAATAAATGGATTTAGTACGAATGGGTTTTTCTTTGCGAAAGTGATACCTAACGCGAGTTAAGGAGGTTAGACTGACTTTTCGACTATCGGATGGTGGCAATTACTTCAGGTGAACAGTCAACTGTATATTAAACTCAAGCAGAAATTTCGGCAAGTGGGTAAATTGAATCAATACAGAAAATAGAAGGGTCTATCCTCGGATACGAGTACGAGCTGATATAATTGCCAAAACTAAGAAGAAGCGCGTAGAACAGCAATATCCTTTTAGATACGACGTGTATAGTTCTTGAACAGTTCGCGCCCGAACTGAATTTTTGAAAATCCATGGAATACTAAAATATATAGACTTGATTTTAATACCTTCTTGATAGATATATTTTAACACCAATTTTAATTCGAAAATTTAAAATACAGCAAATAAATTGTAGCCCTTAAAAAATTCTTTGAAATTATAATTACTTATCTATTTGTCAGAATTCTTATTGTATATAAATCCATCCACGTTTTATGTACGATTTTTTACTTCTTTTTTTTTTTTCAAATATACAATAAATAAATACAATAAAAAAAGATTGCCTTTCAATAAATATATAAATATTAACATCAAAAAATGTATTTTAACTGGAGATATAACTTGTACAATCCATGTATTTATATATTGTCCTATTTTCTTTTTTTAGCAGTTCTCTATTTGGTAAAATTATACCGATATAATAAAATATTAATTTTAAGTGTTTTAAAGTAATAATTTTGTACTTTAATGTTGCATACCTTGTTCCAGTTTTTGTTTTAAAACCAAATAAATCAAATACAAAATTATTAAATTGGAGTAGGTAGTTGTAATAAATTCGTATTAAATCAGATTACAATTTGTTTTTGAGTTTAACTAAAGCTTAATTGTTCTTGTTCTTAATGTAATTTAAATATAGATGGAATATTTATGGTGACAGATATAAATTTATGATAATAAGTTCATTCGAAGATATTAAGCGTCCAAATCGTTTGTATCGTTTGCATTTTCCATTCACTTAGAGTACATACGTATATAAATGAAGTTTTAATGGATCTTAGACGACTTCTCGAAAACCATTACTTTTGACTGTCAATAATCAATAACATAACAATAGCAGACATCCATTCAGTAAATATTCATCAGTGTTAACAATTTGTTTTCCATTTACCTACCCATCCCTAAGATGACTCCCTCTTTTCTTCATCATAGTCTCTATTAACATAGACTGCAACATGTCATCCATCATCATATAAAAGCAGACCTTGCATTCATGCTTGTCATAAAAGTCTTGAAAGTGCCCTACCTAAGATTGATGTGTGAATGTGGCAAAGTCATCCACTTCTTGTAGTCTGCGAAGAAAATTAACCTCAACCACTTGCACAAGTTCAATATTCCCAATACATCATTTCGCAACGAATCGTTTAGGTATATCGTATATGTATCTACGGGTAGAACATAACTGCTCCCCAATTAATGGTTGTGGAAAAAAAAGTGTCAGAGACTTTACCCCAGATGGGACTCGAACCCACAATCCCCGGCTTAGGAGGCCGATGCCTTATCCATTGGGCCACTGGGGCGGTTGAACTTGTATGGATAATTAAAAAAAACTCTAACAAATCAAACACCTTTCAGTGGCAAATCTATCTATCTAAACACTAAACACATGTGTGGGGCAAAACGACGAACCAGTTGTTTACATTTTGTTTCATATTTGTTAGACAATCAGCCTTTCACTTGGCTGGCGAACATATTCCATCGCCCATCTGCCAATTGAATGGGGAATGAATTTCTAAATATAAATTCATCCGCTGTTCATTGGGGTTTCTCCACTTTATAGGAAAACTGAGAGTATCATGCGTTTATACACATTCAGTAGACAGAGTGGCAACTGCCCCAGTGGCCCAATGGATACGGCATCGGCCTCCTAAGCCGGGGATTGTGGGTTCGAGTCCCATCTGGGGTAAAGGAGTGGCGATTCTTTTTTATTTTTTTTTTCTGCGTTATTAACAGATTACATTCGAATCGAAATGGTTGGTATATTTTTAGTTTTATTTGTTAAAAAGCATTTACCTCAATTGCGTGGGGAAGGTGTTTTTCATTTGTTTAATGGCTGGTGACGCTAGCGATTATAGATTTTATTTTTAATTGACATGGTTAAAGGTGCGTAACACATTTGTGTTAGGTAGTTTGCCTCTCATTTTATTTTAAATAAAGTCTGTATAGCGAGCGACTTCTACACTGGTAATGGAATACACAACATTTAAATAAATACCTAAATGTTCAGTGAATTTACTAATGAATTGATTGAATTACACAAATATCGCTTGTGGTTTTCTTTAAAAAAAAAACAGACTGCGGTTTAATTTGCGGACAAATCAATTTATTCGTTATTGGATACAGCTATTAAATGGATTTTTAAATTGAAGATACCTCAATTAACCAATTGCTGCTGGTTTAAAATTGCGGTAATGATTAATTTATTTATTATTTACACTGATATTGAAAAAGAAAATGCTGTACAAGTTTTGAGTCTCCAATCGAAAGTTCTTCAATTTTATTATTGATATCTTGAATATTAGGTCGGGAAGTTCCACTTCCAGTTATTTCAGCAGATGAATTTATTTTTTTTTGTCAAGAACCGAACTTGGCTATTTGTACATTAAATAAGAATAAATATTTTTTTTTGTAATTAACTTATTGATAGTGGTTTCCGAATCAAAATAATAATGCAACCTCTTCGTTCTCCTATTATAGTAATAAAATGTATTTTTTTAAATGAATACCAAACGCGTGAAAAAATGGATACTGGTCCATAATATTTAAATAAAACTACTTCATAAGCATCATTTAAGATTACTAACAAAAACAAATGGTTGGAATCTTAATGGAAATGCTATAAGAACAGTAAATATGCGACTAGCATACAAAAGAAGAAGTCATTAAGTCATTAATTTTTAATTTTAATTTAAATTCTATTAGTAATTTGTTTTTAACTGAAGCATTTATTTTGAAGCCGGTATTCATTTCATTGGTGATAAATTCTTAACCTATTTTTGTTTCGATTTTTCTACAAAAATGTGAACGACTGGGTCGAACGTTATTTGCTTTTTCAAATGTTCTTTATTCTGCAGGTCGATAGTTTCGTTTTTGATAACTTTTAAATGAAATCCAGTTATATAGTAGATGTATATATTTTTGATCGCGTTTGTGGTCTTTAGTATTAAAGTTAATTGTGGTCTTTTGAATCGTTCAGTTGTTTCTCTGACTGAAAATGAATGAACCTCACCCCTAGCAGCAACAGTTGATATTTTTCCTCCATTTGGCCATATTTATTTTGGCAATTAACTTTTAAATGGACCAAATGCTTAAACAGATTAGCAAGGTTTCACCTGTCTTTCGAGTCTTGTTTCTTTTCTTTCTTTTTATGAAAAAAACTTATAGCTTACGCTCAGAAATTGGGGCTATTGACCACACAACTTTTTTCCACGTAAATGGACCAAAGAAATCGTTTGAAACAAATGGAACTGAATATTATAGGTAGACAATTTGTCAATCGATTTGAAGCAATTGGAAGTAGATATACTCCATTTTTGATGGGATGGCTAAATTCAAACTTTACAAAACTTTGAAAAAACAGCCCTTTTATTAAAGAACAAGTTCTGGATCGAATCGCGTCGTCCGTGAACGAGCATTACGTGACGGAATTTGTTTTTGTTTCACATGTAAATCAACTCAATTCCGTGAACGTAATGCTCGTTCACGGACGACGCGAAACGCGATTCGACCCCAGGTTACGGCTTGTGGCGATAATAAAAATAGTAACGAGTTCAATTATAATAAGCATAACCTTCTGTGTTATTTATTTTATTTGTTTGCTTTTTTAAGGTTGGGAATCTGAGTTAATTTAATGAAGGATTTACTGAAATTTCCTACGTTTATTACCCCGCACGCTTAGAAAAATCTCCCTGATCCGTGTATTAAAATGAACAAGGCATGGATGTATTACAAAAATGTATGAGACGAAAAAAAACTGCATTTCCTTCCCTACGTTTGGAACGAAAAACTCTGGAGTAAACACAACTATATACAACAAATTTGTGGCGTCAACGTTTTTGGCTTTCTTATGTATTTAGGACATGGCAAACTTTTTAAAGCACAAACAGATTGAAAGAGACAAACGACTCTCTATGGATGGCATTATCAAAGTTTTTACTCCACATGATGACTGATGATAATAGTTTGAAACTGTGTTGTTGCATGCGAATCCTGTGATGGGTTTACCCAAAGTTTATAAAATACCATATCCATGTTGATTCATTTTTGTAATTTTTTCCGAGCAAGAATGCTATACAAAACAGTTTTTATTGCGAAAACAAACGCTTCTGTTGCGTCAGCGGAACGTTGTTAATCAATAAACCTACACACATCGGTCTCGCAGAAGTTTTAAAGCACCTACGGCTCGGAATATGTAGTTTTAAATAATTCCAACATTTTTTACCTCAAGGAAGCAATGGAGGACATTCTTCGATATGAAGTTCTCTCTCCCTTCAAATTGAACTTAAACAAAGTGCAATTCCCGCAACTGGCAGGAAAATTCCATTTTCATATCCATTCGCAACGAGCTCAATATACTGATACGCCCGCACCAAATTGAAATCCAATCATAAAACAAATCAACAAGCAAACGTCAATAAAGCAAACAATATCAAAATGAAATGAGCAAAACTAAATTCCATCAATAACTGCGGAAAAAGAACATAGTGGCCGGCGGCCGGCGGTGGCATTCAACAAGCAACAACCACCCACAGATACTTACCTCAATCGGTTTGTTTGTGCTCAAATCGACCATATGGTCTTCCACACTAACGTATCCGGTTTCAATGAGTCCTGAAATTAAAAGAAGCAAACAAAACGTGAACATATTGCTTTAATGCGTGTGGAAGCATTAAATCTATAAGGAGACGTCCTTGGGCGCTTGCTAATGACATTCTGTGAACACAATTATAATTTATATAGTGTCTCAGTGCAGCAGACTGGATGTCACATGGAAAATTATTCGTTGGAGGACTCCCTTTCATGGAAATAAAATAGCAAAAGTGATAATAAAAAGTCTTGAGTAAGGACTTGAAGAACAAATACAAACCATTACTACATCGGCGAAAAGTCTCTGTCCTACATGAAATATTGAGCTTGTCATTCATATTTTTTTCAAAAGGATATATGAGGAATGAACTTCTAATATAGACTGAAAAAAAATAAGTGCTGCTGCAACTTTTCTCATAAAACTCTCTCTCAACTCGATTAGATTGATTACTGTGCGCTTCTTATGGCGAGATGGGGAACTTTCTCAACTCAATTCAGTGAGGATTGAAAGACATTTATAACTGGACTCTTCAAAGATGATGACAATAAGAGATGAAAACTTGAACTTGAAAAAGATAGGGCAATATGTTTGGCATTGAAGTAAAGTATTTTCGAACAAGTCCTTGTTCCTTGTGTAAGTAAAGGGTGACAGCAATGAAAAGTGGACCATTTATTACATGTGGTTTCGATTCTACGTGGGTTTTGACGTTGGGGAATTATGTTCATTTCAAAGTCAGTCTGTATATAATAAAAAAAAACTTTTGAAAGGAGTAAAGGTAAATACAACTTGTGTCAATGCGAGTGCAATTGTGGAAGAAAGTAGAGGAAATTGAAGTTAGTAAGCAAAATTTTCTATGTCATTTTATACATTTGCGTATAGGTCCTCCCATTAAAGAGTGATAGAAATATTTGAAGCTTGAGAATTGGAGCTATCTTCGGAAAAATACGTTTTTCGAATTTTGATCTCAAAATTTTCATATGAACAAACTCAGGCACCCAAAACTGAGCTCTTACTTTGGTAATATTTTTAAGCAATTTCCAAACGGTTGAGAACTAAACTACATACTTCGCCATCTGCAGGTAAAAAAAGATTCGTCTACTAAAATAGCGGTGTATCTGTATCGAGACTCTAAGCACTATTTTCCAGGTTCTGCAGATTTTTTTAACATAAGTTAACTAGAGGTCATTGTATTCATCAAAAGTCGTAACTTTGTCAAACTTGAAACCGCCTTTTACAAAATATCGATTTGGAAACAGATCCCAACATGATCCTAAGAAAAAGAGCTAGAAATAATCAAGACCCATCTTTCATAGCAGTTTACAGTCATTGACTATGGATATCTTTGCGTAATAGCTCACTTCGAGGGTTATACGGGTCTAACGACAGGGGCAGACTTTCATACTTAGTAAGCAATTTGTATAAAAATCGATTTAAAAATAAAGAATAAAATGTAAAAATGTACAAGAGTCGCATCTTCTCATGCGTCATGCCAGCATGCATAATAAAAATATAATTTCAATGAACTTAGGACCCATCAGCGAATTTTCAAATACTACTTTAAGACCGTAGTTGGTAGATATATAGACTGCCCAGAACCACCACCAGGGTTATTACCTCAATGGCCTTACCACATCTGGAAAATCACATGACAACAAAGCGCAGTGTCTCAGTGGTAAGTGTGCTGGCCCACTAAGAAAGGGGTCTCTTGTTCGATTCCCAGTTTAAAGATTTTTTTTTCGCCTTTTACGAATGTTTTCCAAACGTCGAAAATTATAATCGCCTTGAAAAACTTGGCATAGAAATTGTAAGTCCTACATAAACGAATGGTACGAAAAAGGTAGGCCTAGGAGCTAGGAATCTAAGCGAACCTTTTGCGCCAACTATTTATTTTAACTCTGAAGCCATCACAAAACCAACTGCCTAGTTTGTTCAATCATTTTACTGACGGATGACACTCCTCCGCTGTTTTATCGTATAAGGAACGAGTATTCGACTCCGAATGTTACTTCCAGGTGCAGAAGCTAATATTAAGAACGTTTTGACAAGTTCCACAACTATAAACTTTCAATTGTAAAAAAATACAATAGCGACAGACAAGAAAGAAGCGTTTATCTACAGAGTGTTTTCAGAGTTTCCGGCAAGTTTTACTGCAGACTCCAGCTATCGCAAACGCAACCAGAAGAGTCGCTGACGTTTCAACCTCATGTGCTACTTGTGTACTGGTGCAGAGAGGAAAACTAAATTCAATACAAATGCTCTCAACGAACAAAAAATTATGAGAACGCATCGTCCCTAAACAGAATTCCAGATCGTTTAATTGACACGTTCTGAGGCTGCAATAAAAGGTGTACATCTAGAGCTGGAAAATTAACCATTAAATAAATTATAGAAATAGAAGAAAATTGTTTTTTCACAACCTAAAATTGCACATAAAACTATCTACGTGTTGCTTCTCAACAAAAGAAGTGCGCACTGAAGGCGGTGTGCGTTTGCAGGAAGCTAGTTTCTGAAACGTCGCCGGAATTTTTAACAACATAAATGCTTAACATTATGAGAAACTAGCTTTAATGCATATTGCACACAACACAAATTGCACAACACGAATTAATAATAACACCACTGAAGAAGCAGCAGGCACCACAATGCAACGATGAGTGACCGACGACTGTCAACTGTCATCAAAGTAAAGTATGCCTATCGAGAAAGTGGGTGCTCTCGCTTTAACTTAGGTCAATGCCATTAAAGGATGTATGGCTATAATCTCTTACCAAGACGAAAATTCCATGGTGTCCGAAGTGGGTGTGAGCGAGATACACCATCCAAACAAGGGCATCGTTCTAACACACCAGCAAATAAAGTCGATTTTTTGGTGTTTGAGTTTTTTTCTTTCTTTGTTCTCAGTTAAAATTCAGTTTCTCTAATTGAATAGCTTCCCGCTTGAGAATCATCCATTCCAAGCAAAATTAACGATTTCCCGCTCAGCTCAGCGCGGAACACTACGAGTAGATTGTATAGAACGAAGAGTCATTCTTCCCTTCCCTTCAGCGCGAAATGTTTTATTCATCAAAACAAATCCACTCAAAAAATATGAATCATATAAAAAGAGCATGTGTATCTAGATCTACCCGTATGTGGCAATTTGCAAATGAGTGGCAATTCCATTACCAAAATCTTTGTATGTATGTCACTTACACCTGCTGTAAGGTAACCTAATACCTACCAGCTATAAAGTGACAGCAATTAAGTTATAATCCAGTTACATGATGCCAATCTTAATACTGACGCTTTAAAGACTGAACTGACCCAGTGAAAGCCACACACATGTACCCTCGACAGTGGCTAACCCATTTTTATACCAGGAGCATTATCATGGTAGGTACCCAAGCTGATTGTCCTTTTTCTATGGTTCACCTTCACACTGATGCCTGGGTTATTGTCTCACATTGCCGCCCGGCCCGGACACAACCCAGTAATGGAATGGAGTCATTGCGCAACTTGATTACCGTGCATCCTTCTATTCCAAACGACCAAAACAACACCATCATCACTTTGATGCTCAGCCAGGCGTCTAATTGCATGCGTGTATATGTTGTTGACCAGTTTGCCGTCGGAGGTAATCACTTGGCGGGGCATATAATTAAATGCTTCCGCAAGGACATTATTTTTTTTGCTTATGCCTGACATTATTGCCAAGCACTTATTTATGTACCTGAATTGCGTGAATTGTGTGAACAAAATTTTTATAGAGAATAGTTTGTGTGACAAAAAAGGAAACGTGTTTATTTTAAAAGTGAAACAATTTTTGATGAAAATTATTTTTGGACAAACTTTTTCAACCAAAGCAGTCGTTTGTTAAGGAATCATTTTTAAGGAGGTATCTTTAAGATTTATTTTTGGGGCCAACCTCCTCGACGAAAAATGAAAATTGTTGATAGAACCGATGCCTATAGCTTCTTTTTAATAATATGAGAGAATAG
This sequence comes from Cheilosia pagana, assembly GCA_936431705.1. Lineage (NCBI taxonomy): Eukaryota > Metazoa > Arthropoda > Insecta > Diptera > Syrphidae > Cheilosia > Cheilosia pagana. The sequence goes on from OW386168.1 coordinate 39,872,496, forward strand.
GTGATTTACTATCGAATAGACTAATGCCACGTGGAGCAAACACTCTAACGCCTTCACCATGTTTTCCAGATCATACTGTCTATTTCCGAAACAGCCTGTGTCATCAGAAGGTTCCGCCATCCTAGCGACCGTTTTTAATGGTCCATGCACATGAACCGAAATGATTATAAACTTGCCAATAACAACTATACTAGGGAGTGAGTTATAAGCGACCCCGTCAAGCCAATTTTTGTATTCCTTTTCTAATATTTCAGCTTTATAAAAGACCTTGCACTTTCCAAGAATCCATATCTGTTATAGTTTGAAGAAATCGTACCTGGTTTGGTAAACAACTTGTCGCACAGACTGTTGTACCAACTCTCACATTAAATATTTATTCTCTATTTTCCCTTTCTTTCTTTTGGGCAGCCGTTTGTGAATTTTGTTTGGCTTATTTTCACCCTGCTTCAAATTTTGATGCACTTGACCTACATTACCTTGTTGCTCCCGGAAAATGCTTGAAGCATTAAAAAGACATCCGCCGTGAATATATAATATGTGTATGTCCTCGAGCCAGAGCTGAATGTCTTTCGTACGACTTATCCAGTAATTTGTTGTAAACCCTGGGGATATAATCATATATGCTCCCCTGGCTTACACAAAACAGGAATGGTTGGTATAGCCTTGCCAAACGGATGTGTATCGTGTAGATATTCGTTTTCCCAACACAGAACCTGTTGGCATATTTAATTTCCTCTAATGGATGTGGCTTTTGGCCGTGGGATGTGAAGACTGTGGTAAGTGCAGCGCCTTTGTTTCAACTTTGGGAAAAAACAGCACCGCCTCTTTATTTCGGTTCGTTTGTTACTCTCTCTCCATTGGCTTGATTATTTCCTTCTTTCTCTTTTGAGTTGGGTTCATTTAGGTTGGCATAATGCTAAGGAGGCTTGAAATTTTTCTTTATTCACTATAATTTGTGACGGGGGTGCCTTTTGCTTTGACTTTAAATGGAGCGTGCTTCAAGTTCAAAGTAGAATTCCTTTCGAAACTAGAGTGGGAATAAAAAGGAATCTAAAGTTCTTACCTTGCATTAGAATAATGTATTGTCCGATGCATTTGCTGCTGCTGCTAATCGTTCCGCTGCTCCCTTGGCGGCCGGAACTCGTTGAGCCCAGTCCGGTTTTGAGGAGGATTTTAGTTGTCTGCGAACGCAGCTCAATGGTGAGGGTCTCTTCAGCGGTGGCTGGTCGGGCCAGTGGCCATATGAAAGACTGAAAAGTAAGCAGAGACTTGCATTAAGTACGGGGTCGTTTTAAAGGTTAACAAATGCTGGGTTGGTAAGGACAGTTTTACAGATCTCCAACATTTAAACAAGTTTCTTTGAAATAAATTAGAGACTACCTTATAATATCGAGAAAAGGACAGTACCATTCACCTTTCTGGAGGGGCATTTCACAATATTTCACAAAAGGCTATTAGATGATACATTGAAAGAAGATCAGTGAACAATTTAGTATCAAGGTGGATGGGTGGATTTAGGGAATGCTCCCTAAAAACTCATCAACACGAGGGCCGGTAGAATTGTTTCCCATAGCAGCATCGATCACACATTTTTAAATTGGTCAGAAACGATATTGACATATTCGGCAGAGCAAAGCAACCACATTAACGCGCTCTTAAAGAGTTTAATGTTCACCTTTCCTGAGAGAAGTATTTAAAAAAATGAGCAGTCACTAGCGCCATCGGACACATCAAGACATAAGCCGCTAAAACGGATCTAGTTACAAAGGGCTGGTTTCTTTCGAAATTACACCTAATTTTGAGACTGAGAGGTTTTCGCGCTTTCAAAATGTGATAGACATATCTCAGCAATATAAAATAGATCGCTTTAAGCTTAAGGAGCTCGTCGAAATGATTCAAACTTATTTTCAAATTTAATATGCCGAAGTCAGCACACACTTTGCAAAAATAATTTCAATTGATCAATGTGATCGTTCCGTTCCAACAGAGAAAACGACAGACAGTGTTTTAGATGTGCAACGACCTCCACAAAGCAGAATCACGATAAAAATGGAATAATGGAACAAATTTATGTTGATCATGCTAGATTTTGGTCTCCAGATAAGCTTCGGAGTAAAGCAGAAAGCAGATTGATATTTTTAAATATTCATGGCTCCCTAAAGCATTCTTTTTCTTGTGCATTGATTTAGAATTCTTTGGTGTATGGCAAGTAGGTTTAAGTAAAAAACGACCTCAAAAAGAAGGAGTGGCAATTAACCACATAGCCTATAGTTCTCTCGGAATGTACAATAACATTTTCAAAGAAGTTTAATCGAAATCTCCGGAGTAGTTTTCACGGCAACCCGTAACACACATGAAATCCCCTACTCTTATGGTGTTGTTCACATTTTAGTTAACGGCATGCTTCACGCAGATATTTCCGGCAGCCGAACTCTAACTATCTGTAAATCAGAAAATCAACCCATATATCCATATCCTTGCTATTTCCTTAGCATATTTCACATATCCTGACATTTGGAGAAAGCGATTTTCATATTTTAGAAAACATCTAAAACAATCTTCGTCTACCTTTGGCCCGAAATTTTTGCATTCCACAATCACGTGCGTGACACACATTTTTTGGAGATCCGGTTGTTTTACTAAGGTATGTGCGCATTAAACCTTATTTCCGGAAGCATTTCCTATCGCCAACTCATATTTTGTGCACAGATGCAGTTGAATTTGATTCAAATGCAACACCAAATTTACCTCTGCTTTGAAACTAATTACAAGTTGTAGATAAATTCCCATCAACTTATAATTCCAAGGGAAGAGATTCAAAATAAATAAAAAAAATATTATCCTTTTCCACCATTAGTCTAGCGCTCACATTGTTTTCCCTTAATTCCTGTAAAACCCTTAGAGAATTCCTTTGTATAAACAAAGGCATTTCTCGGGAATACTCCCCCAGCTATCGTTCTAGAGACTTTTGCTTTGTTAAGCAAGCGTGCAAAAGCCCACCCTCGAAAACTATTCTATTACCCCATAAGGATCTCGTCTGTGGTGTCACTACCTTTAAACTGGGGATGCCTGCGTTGAAAGGATGGTTATGGCAATGCTTTCGTGTATAGTATCTTTCGTTGTTTGTAATTTGCGAATGGGATAGCAAAATAGCTGAGAATATTGCCACTACGAGACGTGTAAGGAATCGTGGAGTCTCTTGCTGAGGATCTTGAAGCGTTTTCTTTTGTTCTTCTGTTTGTTTAAAATAGACTTGAATTTGTTATAATAGAAAAGCTTTTTGTATGCGAGTGTACGGTGTGCGTTCAAGAAGCGTGGAAATTACTAAAGAATAGAGCGATTTGATTTCGTGTCCTCTTGTTACAAAAGGAAGTGCGAAAAAGGAGATTGTTAAAAGATGTAGCTACAGTGTACACTCATCTTTTTGTGAAGGGCGTTTTATTGTTCGGACCTTGAAGAAAAATCGTGACAGGAGTTGAAGGAATTCTACCATCGACTTGAGATTTTCTCTCACTTTAACCGAGAGTCTATTGTGTTTTGACTTGTGTGACAATGAAATGACTGACTTTGACTGCTGCCAAATGAAAGCGAAAAGTAAACAAAATTTATCTTCGCATTAAGCAATAATAAAACTCGAGAGCAATCAAGTGGACGAGCTTTTTCACAGAGCAAGTAGTCAAGGAATGGGATTGACAGAGTTCCGGAACACCTTTCCGTTCGTAACGTCTCATAAATAGTTAATTGCACGTCCAAGGAGCTCTGAAGGAAATTGCAATTAATTTATTGCCAAAGGAAATAAGTATTTTTGTGGTAAGAAGGATGAGAAGAGTTTACTTAACTGTCGGGCAAATTTGTTAAACACAAAATATGAATGGCAGAAATGTTTTTGAATTGTTGGTTAGATGATTGCGTATAGAAATTTAAGAAACGTCGTATGGTATAAGTGAACATAAATCGAGCAATGCTAAGGAGCATTGTTGTAGTGTCAATGTGACAGTTTTCTCTCGGATTTATTCTCAAAAATCCCACAATTTTTAACACTGATATTTTTGCATAAAGATTAACTGCTTTTGGAGCTATTCAAGTTTTGAACTCAGGATTTTAACTACCAGTTTTAAGACCGAATCTTTGTCTCTTGTGGGTGTAATTGAGTCTCTTTGAATTTACCTCACATAATACTAAAGTGGCCGTTGGCGTCAGATGATTGGCCAATGGCCACAGAGATCAATTGATTTGACGCCACTCGAGCACCTTTTGTAGTAAATCGATTGGACAGTTTCGCGATATAATTGAATCGTGTCCTATATAGAAAATTGTGTTGAGTCCATTATAAGTAGTTAAAAATCTCATTTTAAGCTTAATTAATTTTGTTTATTTTGTAAAATAAAAATGCTGTGCTTCGTAAAACGTAAAAATATTTTTTTTTTCAGGACTCGGAATCACAATTTTTCCACGAGATATTTTTTTGCCATTAGAATTCCCACGATAGACAATTTTCAACATTGCACAGGAAGAAGCTGGCGTTCTAGCCGAGGGAGAGATAGTTTCACAGAAAATAGGAAAGAAACAAACATGGATTATTTATCCGCAAAAATCAAAAAACTAATTAGGTAAAAAAGGAGTTGAGATGTTGACACTTAATCATTCATGTTGAAGTTGTTTCCATTCAGAAATGATGGTCAACCAACTTTGAAAACAACTCAAGTAGATGGGAATCGGGTGATTTCATAATTATGTCTGGTAGTTCATAGTCTACCCTATACTACAAACTTTAAAGCCGCTCTTAGTAAGCAGGTGAGCAGTAATTTTAAGGGAAGATCGTGTCTGAAGATTCATACATGTGCGAACATTTTGTGGGACTTTACCGAATCTAGTTGTTAGTTTGCTAACTTGTAATTTCAGACCTGTTACCCCTTTAAATATAGATACAGCCCAAAAAATGCGTCTTAAAGAAGGTTGCTGCCATTTCGAACTACCCAAGCAAATTATTGTCACAGTAATAATTAAGCATTAAATACATATTTTCGGAAAATGCTTTTGGACTTGAAATGGACTTGAAATAATCAACAAATTTGGATGTCTCTCATTTCAGCAACTTCAAAAAATTCGTCCCTTTTTGTTTGTTTCCAAATTAAAATTAACAAATCTGCTGGCACAGTATATAGATAAGCATTTCCTACTCGTACCCCTTAAGGCTTGAATACTGCAATAATTTCTTCATTTCGAGGAAGGATAAAAATCATTTTTAAATTATTTAAAAAGCCCAAACTTACCTGATTGACATCAATGCTTGTTGAATTGGAACTTAGCTCGGATGTTATGTGAGCCACACCTGCAAGCAAAAGGATATTACGCTTTTATTTTTAAACCACATTATCAATATCATTTCATAAATAAGTTCTATAACCGACGACACCCATAGACATAGCTGTCATAGTGTCATCCACATCCATTCGAAGCTGACATCAAAAGTTGTCCCCCATTCAATTGTTAATTTTACATTTTCCAAATTGTCTCCGCAAATGTTGACAATGCCGGAAATGACCACCCAATGACCTTCCCATCAAATCAAATATTCCTGACAGTAAAAACCTACGAATTGTGTCCAAAAAGTACCCTATTCCAAAAGGGCAGTCTCATGAATGACTAACCAAATTGAATTATCCACGCTAAGGGACATGAAGAGGTGCTGCAGATGGGGCGCGACAATGCCAACACCCTATTCCATGTGAAAAGAACATCAATGTAATTGATGGAAGGATATTCCAATTTAATTTGTTTTTCAAGTCCGAGCGGAACCTTCTCTAAGCATCCCTAAGTCTTTACATAGCAACAGTGTGTCCTGTAATCCATAAAAGATGTTTTATAGAATTATATTTATTTTTTCTTATGGTTGTTGTGTTAAAAGGACTTGATGTTGGCAAGTAAATTGATTTTCCACCCATTAGGCGGCAGCAGAAGGAGCAGCCAGTGAATGATGATGTATCTGTGCGACATACCCACTGAGAATAAATCTCAGAGAGATAATGGGAAAGCAGCCTTCCATATTTGTACCGCAATGGATTGTGAGTCATTGGGAATAGGGATCAATTCAAGGACTCAAGTTGGTTTTGTGCAATAGTCGCTGACTATAGGATTTGCATTCAGATTTATTTGCTGCTTGCAGGCAAACATCCCTATGATATAGGGATGTGCTATTTGCGAAGCTATTAAGTCGGTGTTTTGCCGATTGATATATAGTCTTTCTGGGTCTATTTAAATAAAATTTATATGGCAAGGGCATTTGCACGTAAGGATACTTCCTGAAAGCGTTGATTCATTGCCAGATGATATATTATTGCTCAAAAAAAGTTCCTTAAAACTTCGGGGTCGGTATATCACTGCGGTACAGTTTGTCAAATCATCCATCTACCTTAAATTATATTTGCATTTGTCCAGAGGTTGAAAGGAAAAGTTTTCGGCTACTAAAAGTCATGATGTGGAAAAAACTTTTCGGACTAAACGTGAATTGACTGATTGATAGGTTAGAATTTTTTTTATAGATTCATGGCTATAACCTTTATCTGTACAGCATTATAAGCAGTGCTTTCGTTATGAATATGTTTATTACCTTTCAGATATAAACTCGTTTCAAACTGCAACAAAAACTTAGTTCTGGACAAAAAAAGTTTCAAAAACTCGTCGAACCAAAGCGATTAAAAGCAAGCGGAGGTTTTTCCCGCCACTTTTACATACCGCCAATGGTCAAGTAGGTGTGCGCAGGGCAGCGTTCCAGGGCCACTATTTTGCCTGTTAAGTGTTATACGGGAAAGGGAAGCACTTTCGTAGCCACTTGTGGCGACCACAAACGTTGAAACAACGACAGAAGAAACCAATACAATATTACAAAGTTCAACTGGGTCAATAATTGTAAGCGATTCGTCAACAATACGGCCAAAAGAAATTTACTGCCGCGATTTTGACAAACTAAACTCTCCGACTTGGCCGGAAAGTTGCCTGCTAATCGTTTACAGCTTCATGATAAACAAGGTTGATAAGTTTGGGACATTTAATTTCTGACCACTTTTTGAAATGCCAAAAACGACGAAACAAGTGACAAGTGCCATATAATACTTACTCACTTGGGCGGGTGTACACAAAGTCACTTTCAACAAATAACGACAGATAGCTACGAACGTTTTGCTTGTTGAAAAAAGCGATTTCTGAATTGCTACTACATCTCTATAAATAACGTACCTCAAACCACTTAAAAAGTGAAAATAAAAAGACACACAAAGCGATTAGAAAGCACTCTGTGTCTTCTGTCAACTTATACAAGTAGATGACGCAAAGTACGTATTTGTGGAGCTCAGCATCGACTAACAGGAAGAGATTTTCTCGTAACTCATCGCCCACAGAATTAAAGAACTTTATGCCCTCTCCAATCACCTTTCCATCTGTCGGGTCGCATTTATTAAATTCTATTTAAACCACCTGCGGGTTATGCCAACTGGAATCGATTCCACACTCCTCCTACTCGCAGTGGTTCTTCTTTCGCATCACTATTCTGACCTTGTTTACATGCATTCATTATTAACTTCGTAACATTACCAACTTGCGTACGCAAGCGAAACCACAAAGTTTCTGCACAAACCCAACAGTTATTATTGTTAATGAAAATTGAAGTGCAACAAACAATTTCCTTATAGTCACAACTTCTAAGGAGCTGTGCAAACTTTCCACGCTTGCATTATGCATCCAAGTGAAATCGAGAGAAAAATTAATTAAAAGTTGGGGGATACATATCCTATCCAGTCTTAAATGGCATGCAATGTTATACCTGGGCAGGGATGATGTTTATTGATTTTCCCGACCGCACCAACCACCGGTGGATAGTGACACTCATCCGGAGTTATACTTATTAATTTACTATAATGGATAAAGCGCGGATGTGAATTGCTTATAATCTGGTTTAAGGCGGCTTAAAGAGTTGCGGTAAATTGGGTAAACTGCATACCTGGTCGGTGGAGAGGAGAATGCGTGAGGCAGCTGCATAAATTGACTGCATGCACATTAATATATATGCACAGCAACTTGGTTTAGTCCAAGGATTGTTAGAGAATCGAGAAAAACTTCGCATATACGTGCTAACCCGGCTTCAGGTACTCCAACTCACTACTCAGTATGGTAAGTGCCACTCGAGTGAAGAGTACCCTAATGAGAGGGACTTTTTTTTAAAAGACTGTTGACTTTTCTCTGGGTGAAGAATTCTTCTACGGTAGCTCAAGTTGACGCCGGTGATTGTGGGGATTTATTTATATACTAATGACGAACGTCCTTGGAGTTATTCTGAAAGATGCTGTTCCATGGACGACTGTCAGGGTTAAGGAAATGAAGTCGAAATTAGTTTTGGTATGCTACAGAACTATTGCGGAAAGGGTTACAAGGTTGTGTTGACGGGAATAGAAGGAGATAGCAGCGCAGAGAATTCTTAACCAATTTGGAAGAGTGATAAGAAAGTGCACTTCATAGTAAACAAGGCCATTGTAGTGATTCCTCATGCTTGTATAAGAAAGAGTTTGACGCTGTTGAGCTCAGGGGTGCAATGAAAAATCAATACGGTGTCGTTGTAGACTTTGATGGTTCAGTTGAGTTTTTTTAGGTGTTTGAGGTTGTTTTCAGATAGTTTACAAGGGCTTTTTAATGCAAAATTTGTTGGTATTTTTTCTTGTAGGCCCGTTTTTCTGAGCTTTTTTTTTAAGGATTTGTGTGTTTTTTTTTTTAATTTTTTGTCAGTTCTCTTTTGGTATGATTTTGGGTTGCTTTTCAGGGAACAGGAAGGATTTTAGAAATTTTTTTTCAAGCATTTGGTAAAATGTTTACTGATGCGATTGAGGAGCGTATTTTGCTATTTTTTCGGTGTTGTTTTTTGCAGTTTCTTAAAGAATTTTCACACTCTATTTTGGAGCTATTTTGGAACGTTTTTTCAAACCCTTTTTGGAGAGCTTTTCAAAGAGTCTTGTGAAGGATTTAGGGGCGTTTTTGATACTACTCTTGAGGAACTATTTAGGAGGTTCTTGTATTTTTTTGCGTCTTTTAGTATATTTGTATGGGATTTTTTATCTGTTTTTTTAAGCAATCTTGTGTTATTTTTGTGGGGTGCTTTTGTGTCGTTTTGTTTTGTTGCATAAGTCGAATTTTTCTGGAAACTGTTAAGAACGTTATTGTTAAACTTTTAGCTGGTTTTAAGTTGCTTTGTTCAGCGTCATAAGGGCCATTTTTGAAGCGTTTTGAGGGACATTTTTGAAGCGCTTTTCTTGTTTTTCGGACGTTTTTGAGATGCTTAGGATAAAAAGATTTTCGGTGCTTATTTTGGACTGTGTTTTGGCATTTTTAAACTGTTTTTGGGAACATCAATTTGATGCAATTTGATTTTTGAACGTCATCTTGAGTAAAGCTTATTTTATTCGGTATCGCCAGATAGGTAGGATATTCTAATGACTTGGTGATATTGCCACACAAAGTTGAAATAAACGAAAAAGTTTTGCTCAAACCAGCAGCTCACTTCTTAGGGAACAAACACAATTTGATTTAGCAACAGCCTCAAAACATTTGCTATGAACTTCCGTCCTAACCTAAAATAACAGCCTCGAAAACAGTTTACGGCAAATTTTCTTAGCAAAACAAAGCGTTTTTCAACTGGCTTTCTTTTCAAGGTGTATAGGAAAACTTACTTGTGTAAGGTCTTAAGAGGAAACAGTCCAGAAAAGCACCGAAAATCGTCCTCTTAAGCGGCTCAAAAACGTCCTTTATAATTTAAGGACAAAAAAGCCTATACAATATTTTTCCTCTCTTGCAATAAATAAACCAGTGTCGAAAACTTTGAACCTAAGAACAGTAAACTCCTTGATTTAGGTGAAATAATTCCTGTAGCGGGACAAACCAATGGCTATAAGACAACACTTTTCCTTACCTACCAACAAATCCAACTCAAACACAAACAAAAGAATTTTATCCGATAACAACTAACACTCACACAATTTTATTCCCAAATCAAGTTAAAGCAAACAACAGGAGTTCACGTTTGATTGGCTGGTTCCCTTAGGGAATTGTTTCACCTTAATTGCACGAGTATAATATTCGCTGGGCAAAGATAGTAAAATAAGTACAGAAACTTAAGGTGTTTAACTGAAAACACAAATATACACCTGAAATACATTTCCCACTTTTCCTTTGCAGACTTTCGCTAAACGCTAAATACATTTAAGCTTCCCCAAAACTCCAAAACATTATTTATTTCCATTTCGTGTCACGGCTAGTAAAGCGAGTAATCCCCCTTTTGTTGTTATTAAATGAGCTAGTTCCAAATTTTACCACAGGTCAATTGGATTATCTGAAGACATAACTCTGTTTGAAAATGATCCCTTAAATCAAGACCCAGCAAATCTATGAAAACCTTATTCAGATTTCGTTTTCCCAGGCATTTCTATGCGTGTGGCTTGTATATCTCAATAATACAATAATAAGGACATTCCTGCCTAGCACAAATATGAGAACGTTCCATTTGGTGGGTGTGCTTCTCTATTATTCTTATCACATTATTTCGTTGGCGTCCTGTTTTTGTTATTCTCATCACATTCACACGTAATGGCCCCCAACAATACAACGCACTAAACAAGGTAGACAGTGGACAATCATTGACGTTTGTTGTCGAACAGTGTTACCCTAGCACAATTTAAGGCGAGAAACAGAAATACATTTCCAAGAGAAGCTACTTTTAACCTTGCGGGAGATATAACCTGAAACTAAAGTTGAAGCGTTGCTCATGGCATTTATTTTGAAATTAATTTTTCACCAACTTAAAAGTGCATTGGCAACACTGCAAATGAAGAAAAATGCCTTCAGGTGAGAGAATCTTTAAGAAATAATTTCCTCCCCATTCCACTTAATGTGGTATTTTCATATTGGAAATTCTAAGGATGCTCACCGAGAACAAATAACCACATAAAATAATTGAAGTAGGTATCCCTGTTAGATATACCGTCGGTCGGTAGTCGTACCGCAGGAGCTTCCTTCAGACATTTTTAGAATCCCTATTATATTATAAATTCGTTTACCTACACCACTTTAAGCTGAGTACAAAATCAATAAATGCCAGTGCGTCCTTAGATGAATAGGAATTTTTCAAAGAACTAAATTTGGACTTACCTCGGAATTCGACGCGTGCAATTAAGTTCGATTTGCTTTTGGGCAAATGGAACTGAACTATCTTCACCGTAAGTGACATTATTTGTAGTGGTAGTTGATCCTTGTTGACTTAAAAACTAATTATTGGTCTCTCTGTTCATGCACATATTCTATACAAAGGAATATGACAATATTGCTCTTCAGTTGGTGTTTTTGTTGCGGGGGTGTTGTGCTTCAGTTCATCCTCTGTCAGATGTGCGATGAATACATTTTGCTCTGAAACGAAAGAGGTAAATTTGTTGTTTGTGGGTGTTTCTCTTTTGCATACATAAATGTATTTGTTTTCTAATTTAATTGGATGTGAGATTAAAAGTCAATACGGATATGCATGTCAAAGGGTGTGTATTGTATACATGATAGAATACATTGTAAAAAGCCACTGATATAAAATTGTTTAGATAAATACGGCGGAGGCCGCTTTGCTGACATATTCGATTTTTTGCAAATCAGAGAGCCTTGGGTCCGACATTGCCCATGCGATTCACTGCATACTTTCCAACTGACCCATTTAATCAATGACGTTTATATTTTTTTCCTGCCACTCATTCATATTGCTTAATTATTAATAAGCCTCCCACACGAACAACACACACGAATGGAAGTCTGAACAAAACTCCGTAGACATTTGAGGTTATGTTTCTGAACGGGTGCAATATTAATAACATGAGTGAAGGTTAACTTGGAAGTTGGAACAGAAAAGGGCATTGCATGACAGGTGCCACTTTGAGTTATTTAAGCTCCACCATACGTACCCTATCCACCCAATGGCTGGTTTATTTGCTTTTTTCGGTAGGGTTAATGCTTTTGTCACAAAGCAACAAGCGCTGAACCGGAAAAGGGTTCCCACACATCAAGTGGCGTTTTTTCTTGGTTCGTATTTTTAAAAATTTGTTCCCTTCCAAAATTATGTACGAACTTTGACATTTTTTTATGTTCTAGGAAAGTTATTGCGCTAAACATTGTGCTCATAAAAATGTGTGCTTTAATCACACCATTGCATTCGCACAGCAGTTATTCGAGTGAAGGCATTATGAGAATCTATTTCCGCTTTCGTAACCTCAAGTGTTATTTTTGAACGTACATATTTTGTTTTTTTTAGGTAGGAAAAGGTACTCGGCCACTTTTTTTTAAGTCAAGGAGTGAGTAGAACATCAAAGTAAGTGCTGCTTCATTGTTGTCGTATCACAATCGCAGTTGTAACAAGTCACGCAATTGGATGATTGTAGGTATTAGAAAAAAGTGTAGGACATTTTTATTCCCGACTTGTATAATTGATGTCGTTTGACGACGCTTGGGTGTAATTGTAGGTATATGTATCCAATGCATGTTAAATTACAGTGGAGGTTTTTGCACATGGACTTGATGCAATGTTTAAATTAAATAGACTTAATGACCTATTTATGAAGACCACCTTTTTTCGTTAAATTAAAGCTTTGGGCATATGGAAGTAGCTGAGTGGAATTAAGCTTATAGCAGTATATCGTGAATTTATACGCATGGTGAAGCGGCAATCTAAAGCTAGTAAGCAAAAACTACCTGTCAGCTGACAGCTCAAAAGAAAACACACTTTACTTTTAGAAGTACGGATAGTAGAACGGAAATCTTTGTCAAGGAAAAGAGTTGAATTGGTTGGCCAGACGCGGCAGACTTTGTAGCTTAATAAGCAGATAACAAATACTAATCGGGTGAGCAGATCATCTTTAAGCGATCTACTTTGTCGACTAGGGAGAAGCATTTAAAGACGCCATTCGGATTAGAAAAACACTAAGGCAGTCCTTCAAGAAATAGGGTAGATACTTGGGCATTTTTAGCCTTCTAAGATGGCTAGGATATATAAATCGGACGGACATAAGGCTCTGTTCCCTAAAGTCTTCAAGTTTAAACCTGAGGTACCATACAGTAGAGAAATACCTCTCCCTAAGTGGCGAGCACATATTCAAGGAAGGGAGCAGTTACTTAAGGACCAGGGTAACTGGAGAGACTAGTAGTTAGTGGAAGCGCCAGGATCGCACAATTTCCATTCAAGGTAGTTGATTAAAACGTCCTGAAAATCATTACCCTAAAGTTGAGTTGGACTTGAACCAATATTCTCACTTTGGACCTAGAGTCCAGTTCCTTATGGAATGCGCCTTGAAGTCAAAAGAATTCAGCGGAAGGAAAACTTCTGTGTTAACACAGATGCATCTTATATCAGGCTTTTAGAAATCTTGTAAAAGAGGGATATGCTGTGTATAGCCAACGGAAATTCCGTTGAATACCCCCTCCACGTGCATAGGTTAAGACGTTCTAAGAACAAACTCGTTAAATGAACGAAATACATAAATAAGAAGAATATATCAATTACCTAAATGATTAAGTATTTCTCAATTTTTCTCAAAGTCAAAACGTTATATGAAGATTTTCAAAATTGCTTCCACTTTCGCCGTTAAATAAGACACTTTAAACTTACTTCCCAGGATTTTTTTTTTAACAAATTTAAATAAAACAAAAATGAACGCACTTTAAAATTCAATCCTTCCTGAACAACTTTAAACATCTCCCCAAAATAAAGGACACACAATTTACCAATCAATGACCTTTTTCTGTTTACTTCTTATTTAATGTAATATTATGTTCTCTATAACTAGACCCTCCATTTAACGAATAAAAGAAAAACAAAAAACAGGAAAAGGTGGTAACCAGCAACCCCAAAGTTTACCTTGAAGCCACATGTGTGAAGTGCCAACAATCGGCTCCGCATCCTACTGAAGGTTATTCAATATTGAAAGGTAACTCTAGGAGTCCTCATTTAATATTTATACTTGCATCAATAAGGACGGTGGCATTGGGAGATTTATGTCGATATCATCCTTGGAAATAAGTATACCGGAAACAATTGAAATAAGGCTCCGGATCAGGCTATCCTGAATGTTTAATATAACACACACACACAAAAGAATGCTGTAGAAGAGCGTTAAAAAACAACAACGATAAATACATAGAACCTAGTAACGAAACAATCGATAGTTCTGAGATGAATGCTGATCCTGCAGGCGTCAGGATGTGTACTCTGCCTGCACTCTTTTGCGATGTACAAGGTACCTATATAATATTGAAAGGCAGTGAAGCAAACAGACCAGATGTTTAACCAAGAGGGGATACGCTTTGATGCTGAATCGATATCATCAAAGTAAGAGGAGAAAAATAAAATTGAGGGGGTAATTCTAACTCAACCAAGGACGCGCCGGTTGCGTTGGCTTGAGTACCCACTTACTTCCGTTCACATCCACCAGTGTCTAATTATAAAGAGAACTCTCGAAGTGCGAGCGGGGTCGATTGATTGAAAATTATTCATGAGGAAACTCCACTGTTCAACGCAATAGGGAGAAGTTTTTTTTTATTTTTTTTTGATGGTTATCGAGTGTGTCAAATAGGGGGCTGTCAGAGGTTGTCAAACAGGATCCAGCTGTAATCGATGATTACATTGATTTTGTGTAATTTTCAAATTTGTTTACCAATGATGTTTGACTTGCTAATTTGTGTGAAAATAAATTAACATCAACTTTGATGATGCTCCTGTTAAGAGTATCCTCTGGGAGGGTGTCATTGTTGAAATTTGATGAGGAAGGTGCTGCGAATTTGATAAAAATTTTTGATATCTTGTGGAGATAAGATTGTGACGTCCGTCTTCCATTAAATTGGATATTCCCGCTGTGGGGGTAGAAACTTTTCAAAATTGGTGAGAGATTACTTTGGAGTTTTTTATTTGCTGAGTGTTTTCTTGGGGTAGGTAGATATTCTAAACCTGTTTGAAGTGATATTGGATATTGGTTTCTGAATAGCGTCAAACGACCGATTAAGTGATAGTAAAATAGGGATCGGAATAAAAAGGACCCTTAGTTTTTAAATGATTGTAATCGAAACTAAAATTTGTTTTCCACGAAAGTGTTAATAATCATTAGGCAAATGTTCTTATACGGGGTATCGGAGTGTACCTATACTCTGGTAGTTTTAAAAGAATTAAGAAATGGATTTCCTATCTCAAGTTAAAGGCCATTGAAGAGAGACGCCTTAGAATTCGTGGTAGAACTACTTAAAGTTCTAGAGGTTATGTACATTTTAGAGACTCAAATGCGCAGGGGATATGTAGGTCCACCAGCTTTCCTTTCATTTTGGGTTCCACTTTACTGTACGGACATCTGTGGAATTTCAAAATTGTGATATATACCTACTTGACTTCTTAAATGATTTTTATGTTAGTGTCAAAAAGGCAAGTAAAACATTTTCTCTGGAGTGCTTTTTAGAGAAATCCATAAAATTCGAAAAAAAAATCTTAGAATCAAATTGGTTCCCCTATGGAAAGAACTTTCAAGCTCCATTTTCAGGATATTTGCGACATTTCTAATTGATAAACTGTCACCATGTAAATGGATTTAATTTTTCGACACATGCAAACTGTCCGCTCGTTCAAAACTTTTCACTTTCTCTAGTAGGTACGACCGCCTCTACGATAAGACAGTACTAATTTGTTGTCTTTTAAATAATAAAGCAATCTTCCAATACCTTATTGAGTCACTCGAGCCTTTCATATAGTGCGCAATATTTGGGAACGTTCTTTAAATTCATCCGGAGGCAACTATATCAGCCTGATTCTTTTAACTCAAGTTGGGTCTAATTATTAAGCCTTTTTCTTCGTTTTGACCTTCGGATGGGCCTGACTTTACACGATTTTCTGACTGAAATATTATTGTCATTCGCTCTACATACATGGCTTATCCAAGTCCTTAATAGTTGACACAGTTGACGGTAAAATTGTAAGGCCCTCTATTAATAGTCCACAACTTTTATGAGATTTAGTACCACCAACCACCACTGCGCCAGAGCAGAGCTATGATAAGACTTTTCCTATGTAGAGTCTCAGAAGGATTCTCCAAAATGTGTGATTTTTTTTATGTTTCTTTCTATAATAAAACAGGTACTATCTACTGCGTAACAGAAGGATACTCGCTGGTAGCAACTATTTGCAATATAATGGACTAAACAGGGGTCACCAAATCAATTTAGTTCTACAAACTTCTATATGTGTGGACTACCTGTGGCGCCCCTTAGGGTTTCTGCTGCAAAAACGGTGTTTGAATTTTGTGGCGAATTTAAATGCAAACACTTCCTTGCGGACTCGAGGAGGGAATTGACTCTGGCAACCAAGGGCAGCATTGGTGTGTATATCTTTGTCAAATGTACCATATGAACAATACACAAAAATATTTAAAATCGAAAGCCCGCCAATCGTTAAAAAAAAATCAATCTCCTTAACTTGCCTTTTCTTCTAACACCACTATGCCTTGTGCTGTTTATCACTCCTAAGTCAAACATGATAATTTATTGAAATTGTCTGTATCGCAAAGAATATTTCAATTTCTCTGTACAAATTAATATTCTTGGCATCATTCCAATTTTCCATATGATATAGCTAACCGCAAAATCATGTTTTCGGAAATTCAATTTTTAAGGCGACAAAAATCGGATAAAAATGATTTTATTCCCTCCTTAGGTTAATTGAAATTCTTTTCATTCCATATCCTGCGGCGACGACGACGACATTAGGAAGCCAAGAAAAGAAACATCACCATCACGAGTCAGCAAATTCGCGACAAGTACGTTGGGATTGGGATGCCATAATGCCTTTCAGATGAAAAATTTAAATTTAGTAATTAATTTGGTAATTGGAACGGAAAGTCGTTTGTTAATCCTGAATCCTGATCGCATGCAAATACACACCACAAGTCCATTTGGAATTCTTGTGTTTCAAATGGAATCGCAGAACAATCGGACTGGAACATTAAATGCATATTGCCAGACTTAATTGTAATTAATTTCAATTTCACACCAACCAACAAAGATTACAACGTTAAGCTGCAATTGTGATAAATTACATGTGAGCATGACCCACTTTTTGATGGGTTCCTCGGCTGGATGTCATTTTGCCATTTGTCAAGTGGTTGGAGCAGAGCCCGGTTGTGTGGATGATTTTAATTTGCATTATTGAATGTGAAATGTCGTTGGATGGTGGAAAATACGCGAGAAATGAATGGGAAATTTCGTGTCAGTGTTAGGATGGCATTTGAAATATGACATGTTGCTGCAACCACTTGCGCATACTTGCATATTGAATGGAGTTTGAATGGACAGTGGTTACTATTGGATTGGAAATTCACACAAGGATTTCAAACAAAACGCCCTCCATGGATGAATGCATTTCGGTTGGTGTTATACAAAACCGAAGCATATGTTATGCATGGAGCGGGATCCATACCAAACGTCAACAGGAGAAACTGCGTCTGACATTTAGTGCCAATAAATGTCATACTGGGCGAATGTAAGCAGAGGCGGTTTTCCATTTTGTTTTATTTTAAATCTTAGCAATGGAAATGGCCTGGAGTGATTTAGTGGACCAAAGGAAGTTTAAAGGCTAGATAAACACATCAATATCGACAGCAACTTTGAAATCAGGAAAAGATTTGTTCTACTAAACATCGACAGCAAGCAAAAAATGCTTAAAATAGAAGCAATTTGAAAAGGAATGTGCTATAAATTTTAAATGCTTACCCCCGTATTAATAAAGGCTGTGTTAAAGTTATCAACTTGTTACCCAGCAGTTATGTCAGTTTTTTGTATGTTAACTGACGTCTGCTAGCAAACTAACTTGTGCACATTTGTTTATTAATATGGGGGTTAATTATTAAATACTGTGAGCAACACGTCCATTCCTACCACGTCCATGACCTACAAAAGTAAATTTAGGAAAACTAATTTCGATTGAACTTCTGCAGCGATTTCATAAACTAAGCGTTCAATTTAATAGCGCTGAAGTTAGCAAAAATTCAGGCATGTAGTTTGAAAGATTGACAACTTCTTTGGAAGCATAACAAATTCGAACTACAGCATTCGAATTGTACAAGCGACAAGCTTCCGGTCACCAATGCACTAATTATTGAATGCAACAGAGAGGTTGACAACTGCAACGCATTTTGTTGTTGCTTACAAAGTGTGACAGTTTCGAAAAACTCACCTTACATTTGACATTTGATCTACATTACGCTAAGATTGATTTTTAAATAACGCAGTCATCGGTTGGACAAAAAGAGGTGTCGACTCCTAATCTCATGATAACTATCTTACCCACTTCAAGCGTCTCACTTCGACGAAGAGGGAGCAACAAGTGAATTAAAATATGGCGACATTTGACCAGCGACCACCACTTCATGCGCAAACGTTTCCCAATGAGAGACATCTGAGACCTGGCATCAACAATTGAAAATTTAGCTTTAGAAGTTAGTTTATATCGCATACAGCATCGAAAAATTCAAAAAGTTTTAAGTTCATATATCCTTTGAATGAGTGGGCCAATTGTGATGAAATAAAAACTAAATCCCGTTCCATTTTAAGCCACATATTTTTCAGGGAAATCCAAATGGGGAGGGCGAGTAGTTTCAACGCTATGCGTGGTCAAATCCACATACAAACAAACGAAATTTACTATATCTATTTTTAATATATTTTTAAGACATGAGGTACCGTTGCAGATTGGTTTTTAGACGCGTGTTAATTGTTAAAAGAATTGTTTGAATATACCTTTAATATTTTTTTTCTATTTTTATTAATATGAGTTTTTCCACTGCGCCACCCTATGAAAGATCTTCCAAATTTTGCGGAATAATTTTATACAAGTAGCATAAAATTGTGTAGAAAATTAAAAAAAAAAAAAAGGAATACAAAGGCCTAGGCCTAAGGTACCTGTTGTGGCCAACTATTGATTTTTTGTACAAGCTTTTTTTTGTCAGGTCTCGAAAAGTATCACCATATTCCAGATCTTTTGTTTCAAGTTCTTAATGTGTCACTGATTGATTGACATTTAATACAAACTTCAGCATCCTGTTAAATGTTTAAAAAATGAACCTAATTTGTAAATGAAACCACTATTCCACCCACCCAAGGGACACCCTTTCCGAATGTAGATACTCAACCACCAGCTTATGTAATGAACCAAGTAACGAAAGAGCAACACCCACTCGTGTTATAATGCACCGCATCGTATCCACCTTCTCGTTCACTCTCCATTTAATTATAATGTTTCCTTGTTAACTCGCCTCTGACTATTCGTGTGAATCATGATGACCTGCACAGTCAATGCATTAAATCCCTAAATATCCTTTTGTTGTGACTGATGTTCATTCATTAGTAACATGGTAGAACAAAAGTATACTTGTAACTCTGTAGCTAAAGAGATAATTATCTAAATTGATTCCATCCCACCGTGGCAGCGGAATGGGGCTCGCTCGACTAACTATACTGTGTGCACAATGAAGGATAACGGGAAGGCTTTCATTCGAATCGTGCACTTGACAAATGTGTGGTAAACTTGGTAGTATATTTCGAATTGCGCTGATAAAGTGGTCCTTTGCGGATACCAGCTCAAGGGAAGAATGATTTATAAACAATTGCAGTTGTGGATTGTCATTTTTTTCGTTTTGAGGGAGAGAAGTGTATCTTGTTCTTTTGGAAAATCGAAAATAAATATCATCTTGTCTTCATAAATATTTTTCTAAGCGACTGTATTATGCGGGGGAGGATGTGTCGCAATATTTTAAAAAGTTACTGCTGTTAGGCTGTGTGGAACAATGATTTCGCAAACGAGTACAGCTATCGGGGATTGTCTGGCGCAAATTGTTTTTCTCTGTTTATTCTCGGGGAGCGATGTGTTCTTAACATCGCATTTTTGTTTATTTTTAAAAATTGCGCTGTTGATTGATCTTGTTCTTTGACTTCCAGGCACAGAAAGAAAGTAGTTCAATTTCATTTTTAATTTAATTTCCACAACAAAAATATATAATTGGACTTCTTAATTTAATTACAGGACTTGAAGCATTTTGTCAAGTTGCAACAATTATCAACTGTTTTGTGAGGAAACTGGGACTTGGATCCCAGGGCTAGGACATCATTAAAGGAGCAGGAAATATTCCTATTTTTGCATGAAATTTTATTCTCCCCAAAGTCCTCTGTCGGATTTTAATTTGAATTTTTTAATTGCCTTGCCTTTTTTATGATATCTATAGGTAGGTACCTACAGCCGAATGGTGTGCGGTGCGCGTATGGTAAACCACTTTCCACTGGACGATGGGTTAACATTAAATTTCATGGCAAAGCAAACTTTCTTTGTGAGCACATTCTTCTTTATTTTCGAGGAATTTTTACGCCTTTTAGGTTCTCCTTTGAACAGTAAATACAAAAATGCGTTCCTTTCTGGCAGTGACAGGCGCTATTATCCTACATCTCTTGAAGGCGACTTCAAATTGGCATTTCGCTGGCATTTAAGGGCTGCTTTGGCCTTTCTTCGACTAATATTCAATCGGTTTCTGAGAAGTATTTATGATACCTTTGAATATGAACGTAATTAAAAATGACGGTTCAGTAAATTCCTTAAACGTTTTCTTATTCATATTTGGAATGAATCAAATGAATAAATTCGGGGAACTACAGAGTGCTAAAAACTTGGTTCAACCAAGCTCCCTTGTGTGCAACAATCAACTTAAGTTTCATATAGACTCCTAGCGATGAGTTGATTTCATACTAAACCTTTAAGACTGACACTTCTAACACAAATAAAGTACAAAAGTCCGTAATAGTTATTACAATATCTATATTTGATGCCAGTTTCAAATACATACTACTGGTTTTAGCAGCGCTACTTGCTGTGTAGAAACCAGTGTGAACTTGGCTCTGCTACTAACAGTCTATTTATTTTGCTGACTTTAAATAATTTTAAGAAAGCAACATTCTAGATAAAAAACTGTCATTCTTCCTGAAGTTGTGGGTCCTCAATCCCCCTGAGGAACATGTTTTTCATTTCTCAGAGAACTGACAAAAATAGAAGTGCAATAGTTTTCAAAAAGACTACTTCAAAGTGAAACGGATCAGGTAAGCTCATAAGGTCGATGAAAAATAGATTCACTGAGAAATACATGGCGCGTAATGTTGGTCGAGGAGGTCTCTCCTATTATTGGGAGACTTCCTTCACCCACTTTTTAGTAAAGACTAACAAATAGAAATTTTTTAAATGCGTTTCTTTGTTCATGTTACTAGTTTTGAATAATGCACGTGGCGTCAACATCAAAACGAACGATTCACAGTGTCTGAAAACAAATATAAAACGCGCCGTTCGAATAATAGTAACTAACCTACTGGAATACTTGAATTAAGTTATTAGAAAAATCATTTAATCGTGATATGCAGCTGTCAATAATACCTTTACTAATCTTATTGCAAATTTAAAGGTTCGTGTCTTCGGTATTACTTGCAAATTATTTTTGTTACAAGAAACGTACGTATTTTATTAACTCAAATTGATTAAAGACTTCACCTAGAATAGGCAAATTTGTAAACCTCAAGCACATTTCACCAACTCGCGTGTCCTATAGGGAATAAATACAGGCTACCATACGCTTTTAAAGTCTACTGATACAGCTCTGGAACTATATTCGTGTTCAGCAGCGTTAAACAACACCTCAAGCATATGTACGTACTTCACCATTTGCATACCTATAGCTCCCACGACTACCTTTGTATTGGGCTATTTTGCATACGCTTAAGCACAAGTGTGCACATTCAAGTAAAGTGTTTCCTCTTGTTTACTGAAACGTAAGAGCTCTTCAATGCTGCATATCTCTAGCGTACAGACTGCATCAATTATTCTCAATTGGCTGCAATTGATCTCTTATAAACGTGTCGTACAGCAGCATTCTTGCACCTATTCAATGATTTTCAAACGTTCCTGTGGGCCTTTTCCGTGCGATACTTAAAGACACGTAATGTACACGTGCGTATTCAAAAGCAGTTTGTGTGTAAAACACACGCTTGACGTAGGCAACTTAAACAGTAAATCCTAAAGAATGGTATTTCGCTACGCATACCAATAGAGACCTCCGGTTAGGGAGGACAATGAAAACTTGACATCATGGAAAGCTAGACGTCACCAGCACCACCTACCACTCAACATGCCAGACGGTAATCCAACAACATCATCCTTAAAGGGATTTAAAAGCATACACACACAATCCCACCACACAGAAACAAAAAAACAATTAAAAAACGTTTTCCTCACTGACAAGTGACAATCGACATCCTGCGTCATGGTATCGTAATAGTGGTTCTATATAGGTCTTGGTGAATCAATTGATTAAAAAAATGTAAACAACAAAATACGAATACGAGTATCGACAGCCATGCATAAACTAATCTCGACTTTGTCTGTTGAGCAAAAGGATTCAATTCGAATAAGAATATCTGGGTCAGAGTGCTGTTTGAATTATTAAGAGCTAAGTGTATCTATATGTGCTTCATGGAATTACATCTTTGAGAAAATCGTACTGGGAGAATATACTTCTTTTGCGAGACACATTCTGGTTAATAATTCATTTCGAAAACATTATTGTGTTCTGAGATTCTTGCTGCAAGGACTATCAAGTACTCTAACGATGATGGGCTACAATCTGTGTGTGTAACAGAAAATGGATCAGATTATATCTGTGGCAAATGGTGAGTAGTTCACATTGCTTGTGTTGTTCGATGTATAGGACCAAGGATTAATTCCCTGATAAGAAGGAGAGAGTCGAGGGAAATATTTTTTTTTGGGAATGTTTGCCTTAAGAGGTTTCTTTTGCTGATGGCTTACATCATTATCGGGGATATGCCTCAAGGGTTGTTAGGTATTTGTTTTACTGCAAATGAAAAAGATTACACTCCTACTTGGTTAAGTCTAATGACACTTTGGTTAGAAAAAGTCTGATCGGGTTGGCGATTTGTTTTCGAATATATATTTTTTTGGGGACATTGCTTTACTACGCTTATAAAATTTTGAGAGAATATGTTTTTTTTTTAATTTGGTTTAATGGTGGGATTTTCTTTTTATTCTGGTTGTCAGGAAATCCTTTGACAAAATCATACAGTTCGACGGCTTGCAAAGAATCCATGTTTGTAACATTACGAACTGGCCCATCATTATTGCGCAAGGTTGGTAATGCAGGAAAAATATAATACTAACTTTTAACAAATTTTCTAAAATTCATTAAACGAAAGCATGTCCCAACTTACTTCTTTAAAGTTCGAAGTTGCAACTCCGAAACGTCGTTCAAAAATGCACCAAAAATGCCTCTTAAAACGATTTTAAAAAAAGAGTTCATATTCGAGCCAAAAATAGCATCAAAAAGCGTGTCAAAAAGCGGATCGAAAAACGCATCACAACCAACTCCAAAGACGCGTTAAAAGTTACATCCAAAAATTAATGCGTCCTTTAAAGGGCTTAAAAATGGGTCCATAAACGCATCTAAGATCACCTCCGATCACTTTGATTCTAAAGGGACTAAAAAACGAGCCAAACATCGCAGCAAAATTTGCTTCAAAAAAGCTCTTTCTCAAAGAGTCTAAACTTTGAAAAAAATTTGTCAAAACTGCCTCGAAAAACGTGTCAAAAATGGGTCGAAAAATGCCATACAAACGCGTTTAAAAGCGCGTCGAAAAATACATCAAAAAGAGTTAAAATACCCGCCCATAAATTCTTTTAAAAATGTGCCAAAAAGTTCGTCAAATCGCTGAATACAACGTTTGTCTTGAATGCTTAAAAAATTTGTCCAGAACGTGACAAAAAAGCGTTAAAAATGGATTCAGAAAACGCGTTGCAAATGAGTCCCACCCTCTGAAAATCCGCCAAAAACGGAACAATTAGCAGTTTAAAACAACTTGCAAACATGCAAGGCGTCGAATAAAGCATATGAAAATCGGGTCGGAAAACGCTTCGAAAGTCGGCAAAGTACGTCCATAAATTGTTTTTAATTACTGAAAAAAAAAAAAACGCGGCGCAGTGTTTATGACGGTAAGAAACTGAGGGGAACGTCTGAGTGTTTGTGAGAGCAAGAAAATGATATTTCCTCAAATATATCGAAGAAAAATCCTCGGGACTGTGAATTGATGCACATTATTAAGGTTCTACTGGTTCTGACTATTTTTGGACTGATTTAAATGACGACTCTCTGTCTTGCTATTTACAACAGAGACTTTGTGATGTGATTTTGTCACAACGGATTCATGATCAGAAAATATGTTCCAAGACTTCAAACAAAAAAGGTAATAAAATCGAAAACGCCTCGAAACTTTGCCAAGTAAGAAAAAGAAGAGTAGAAAATTGTTTATTTTTATTCACTTTCGGGCCACTGACACAAGGACTCATATTTTATACCCCTCTCTTATGGCAGACGGCAGAAATCTGTCAAGAAGCATATGAAAAATGCCGTCAATTTTGATGTAGCATAAAAATAGAACAGATGAATACATGAGGTTTCCAGCACACACTCCATAAAATCGTTATTACACAAATTCCATCAGAAAGGTAGCAACAAATGTTGCAATATATATTTATGTCCTTTTGTATAGACATAGTGTACATTTTACATGAACTACGTGCAGGCAATATACTCGTATTTGTTAGTATATATCAAGGACCGAGAAAGAAATGTTTTAGGTGGCCAATAAGTTGCCAACTTGCAATAAGTACTTCGCACTTACCATACGTAAATATACCACTCAAGGTCACAGCTCCTGGAATTAATCCTCATTGTTCATGTCCTCAAATGGCTCACAGCATGATTAACTGGGCAAGAGCTTTCTCAATGGGACGTCGACAGTGCTACTTGGGCAGGCTTAGTTAATTGTGTCTCTGCGGGACTAAGTGGAATTCGAATGACTGCCATTAGGAGAACGGATGGGATTACGACAGATTACATAAATAATACCTATGCTTACGCCAAAAAAAATAAATCACATATGAGTGATCAAGTAGTCCGAAGAATTTTTTCATTCAACCACAGTTGCGGACTTGAGCTAATCGGCAGAAATAATAATTTCCCTGCACCTGTACCTAGTAAGACAAGGACTTCTAAAGCTTCAATTAAAATGTTCGTGATTTATGTACTACCCCAGAGGATTATGCCAATATTGGTTTATTTATAAGTTAATTTTGAGGTTTGTGATGGAATTTCTCAAAGATAAATCGCGGGTAATCTCCTCACAGGTATCACTCAAAGTGCAACCACTTCCCCGACAAAGCTGGATTGCCAAATTGTTTTAATTAAAATTTGCTCAAAGTTTTACTTGCGCCTATTTTACCGGTTTACTATGTAATTAAGTTTTCCCGCAGGTAGTTGGGATTTTCTTCTTCTTGGTTAATTAAAAGTCTCAATTGATTAAAATCATTGTGCAAAGTAAAGTTTGCCGGCAAGTTAAAGAAGTACACCTTCGGGGACATTCAGCAGGATTCACATATATAAAACGTTTTTTACGACGATGAGGATGATTGAGAAAACTTTTATCGTTAAGAGGAAAGCTTCGTATGCCGTACATTTGCCCTACCAATTTGCATCTCTTTGTTGAGATTTAACTTTATTCCGAGTAGATGATAAGGATAACTAAATGCAGAGTGTGGGAAAGATGGTCTCATATATATGATTGGTGTGGAGTACTAAGTGGAGCAAGTCATCATCCCAACGTTAGATGGATTAATGTCCTTGAATTATGACTTGTGCAGAAGGGATAATTTTTAGGCTTTCACCAATACGCAGTATTATTTTAAGCGCTTAGCATATTTCGCAGATTAGTCTTTCTACTTTCAACTGAACCTCTTTTATAATAGTGCTACAAATTTCTGTGAAATGAAGTTGCAATAAAGAGCAAATCCCTTTTTCCAATTTAGAATAGTATACCGAAGAAGATCGTCTTAAAATTTAAGAAGTGTTGCCTTTGAAGGAAAAAATCATTTGCAGACTTGTTTTTGACAGAGTTACTGATCGACTTTGACCCTTTCTTAGAATTTGATTACTTCTAGTCCACTTAATATGTGTTTGTTTATTTTGAGTGGCTTCGTAATAGTGATAGGCTTCGTAAAAGTGACTTAGGAAGATGTCACTGTACTGATTTAAGCGTCCACTTGGAAGCTTGACAGTACTCGGGTTCGTTTAAGTCAAATTGTCAACATCCTTCATAGCAATTTCTTCCGCATTCTAAGAGAAGAGAAAACGCATTTGAGTTGTCAATTTCTACGCTTGGTTTGGTTATCATAGACGCTCTGGAGAAAGTTCAATGGCAGCCAAAAGTGTTTGCTCTCGACTCTTTGACTGACTGAAAGACCACGCTTACTGAAGAGGCGTTCGTTGAGTCCCGGGATTATCCTGAACTATAGCCCTTTTAAGTATTCACGAAGGCCACTTTATCAACGAGCTTGCGGTATATGCTTCTATATTTCACCAGTTGCATCCAATCTATGCTGCTATGAGCTATAAATTCAAATGATTGAAGCGCTAATTTAAATTTGTTTAACATGGAATTCCTACAAGTCTTAAATAAGCAAGGAATACTCGCAATGTGTAAAGTGCTGTGGAATGCTCCCTTTTATCTCCTTTTACAAGCAATGCCATCTAACCTTGGCTCAGTTTCACATCCCCAATACCCATCTCAATATTGAAACAAAGAACAAAAAATTCCATGCTCAGTGGGCATTACTCAAAATGTACATGTTCTTTCCACCGGCACAAGTCCACCAAGCTGGAATTTCAAACTGCAAGTTATAGAACCTAGGCTGCATTCCGAAAGCAGTTGAAAATCTGAAAAATAGAGCAATTCAAATGCAATCTTTATAAAACGCAACCCCTCGGTTGACCTGCTAACTTAATTGCAATTTATTACTTGCTGGATGCCCCACCCACTGCACATACGAACACGTTGCTGGATACTCCTTGCGTGAACTAATGCAATAAATATTCCAGTCGTTTCAGCAAGACCATATGAACGTTTCCAACGGTAACCTAGGCGAATGAATATACAAACTTGTTGAATCCACATTTGCAAGGAATATTCTTAAAGCAGGCGCAGGTATACTGCATACCTTCACTCAAATTCAATTTGATTTCGTTACGCTTTGCATTGGCAAATAGCACTCAAGATAGAGTCCTTGTAAAATCACTGTACTGACGTGCAAACTTGTTGAAATACTCTCCTCCTGCAATATCCTTTTCCACTTAAAATCGAATACAATAATTTATATTGTTTTCATCCTTGTTCGTCTTCTCTTTGTTGTCGTTCTTCAATTACGGGATAGCTCTCTATTCATCAAGGATATCCTTGGAATACACATCTTTAAATGTAAGCAAACATAAACAAGAGCACAGTCCCCCCCACTTGAAACATTGACGCTCAAGAAAACAGCTAATTAGCTGTAGAAGAGTCATTATCCTTCTCAGTGAACATTCAACTTTTTCTATAGTTACTACAAAGGCTTACTGCGAAAACTAATTAACCCGGTTTCCAGCGATTTCTTTCGGTGGGTGTCAGTATCATGTCGTCATAGACGGTGTCCTTGTCGAGTCGGCATTTTGGCATGCATAATTTAAAGGCCATCGAAAGTGGGCTTCTTAAAATTTGCCACCATTATCAAGGTGAAAACTTTTGCTTTGGCATGCCCGGCGCTCAATAGCGGGTTCATATAGCGATTAAGTACCTTTTCGGGTGGGAAATTTCAGGGGGAAAAAATGAATTTTCAAGTGTAATTCGTTACGTCGTTGTGAATTTTTGATGCGATAAGTTATTAGTTTGAAAAGTTTTACTTTTTGTTACTTGTTTTTATTTTCTGCTTTTCTGAGGTAACTAGTTTCGAGACAGAAAGGTGGTTACAATTTTCTGTTGGACGTGCTCATATTTTATTCGTATAGAAGAAAGCTATTTTAAAATTGTAAATATTGTTTTTGAGGTAAAGTTCTCCTAAAAAGTATGGGGAGGGGTGGCAGTTTTTTCTATACCTTGTTATGTTTTGTTCAGAAGAGTTACCAATTTTCCTTTTAATTTTTCATTCATTTAAATCATAAAATCACCTCTCGATTGTATGTCCTCGCTTTTACTGGGTTGCTATTTTAAGTTAATAGTTTACCCGATATTTATTTATTTATTTTTATAACTATAAATCTGTCCTGTGATTCCTATTGTTTTTTATTTATTTTCATCGTATACCTACGATCAAAATAATTCATCCATGCATCATGTAATTAAGAGAAATCAATTTTATGGGACGATGAATTTGTATTATTATTGGGAATTAATATTAGCATAATGCATCTCTATATGCGTTATGAAATTTAATTCACAATATCACACCAGAGGAGCTAATTGGCTTAATTTGTATCGACACCTACGTATATGACGATAGTCATGCATTAGGCAAGCGTTTAATTTCATAAACATCTTCAGTCGAAGATATACATAAATACTGCATGCGAGTATATCAGTATGCCATGTTGTTTACATCCCAATGGACATGTTAAATTTAATAATTTCCATGCGGTTGAAGATTTCCAGGATTGGAATTAAAGTACGTAGGGATTAGGTCTTTGCATTGCTTGGTATACTATATTTAGCGGTTTGCTGCGAACTAAACAGGACTTGACATTCGAAAATATTTTATTATCAAAAATATTAAAATTTCATTGTTGCATAAATAAATTAACTTTATGAAAAAAATATTACAAACAAGGTTTTGTTTAAAATACTTTTTTGTAATGAAGTTATAAACATTTTTGTAAATAAAAGTCTCCTTTTCCGACTGGGAAAAGATAATTTTAGCGTAATTTTTAGGAAACAGTCTTAAATATCGAAAACATTTGCATTGCGTTTAATAATGTATTTTAAATTTGTACCAACTAAAATCACCCGTAACGATATTTGAACAGAATTTGAGTGACTTTTTAATTATTTACTTTAAATATATTTGCGCATTTCCTTATTTCGGTAGGATTTATAAAATCTATTTGGTTTATTATTTTATTTTATTATGCTTCATCTTATTTTCTTGCAGCAAAACATAAACAAATTTGAGAGCGACAAAATGACTTTTAATGAAATTTAAGCGAGCGAACGAGTTAGCTGACTAAAAATTGCACGAGGTTACACCCAAGTTTAAAAAGGGTTCTATAAACGAAATATCAAATTTCAAAAAGCTCTCGAAATGACTCATAATTTACAACATTAATACACGTTCCCAAAACCCGGGGAATTCAAATTCATTCGAACTTAACCTTAAAATCGAAATGCTATTGCAATTCGCGGGTACCAGTGACCAAATAAAATGCACCTACAATGTGAATGGACTCGACCTGTTTAGCTTTCCCATATTCGTTTGTTCTTGGCTGATGTTTTTTTCATTATTAACAGCATACCTTCCTCTTTATTATAAAATAAATATCCGATCATTTTTTTTTAATATCAAAAAAACACCTCTTATTGGAAAACCCTTTAGTAAAATGTTGTAAAGGTATGTAAAAGAATACCGGAGCCTGCCGGAAGTAGTAAACGCTTAGTTGTTTAGAAATTAGTTTTATTGGACTTTCACAAGATTTTTCATTGTTATTTTATTTTTCTTGCTATTGTAGGTAGGTATTGTAGGTAAGAAGCTGAAGTTGCGCCTTCTTTAGGGATTGATTAAAATTTTTAATTTTAGTTTGACGAAGCCATGGCCCTTACAAAAAAACATATAGTATAGACTAACGTATGTTCTTTCCAGCATTTAATTTTTTTTCAGGCGCATCTATTTATGACTTAAATTTGACTAGTTTTTTGTTTCCAATACGGTTTTCCAAGTACCTATCCAATTTGACAACGATGTGGTTTAATCGACTCCTAAACTGCAAACCACACACTTATACATTAAATTAATACCTACCTGAGCTTATCAAATGAGATTAAATCAGCATGAAGGGATTAAGCTCTTGAATTTCTGAACTGATTCTGACAATTCATTTACTACTAGAAAGCTTCAATATTCCTGATGATTGATATACCACCCTTCGTTGTTTTTGTACAATGTTTAAGAAATAAATTTGCGGGGGAATCAGGGCATGATTAATTTTCTACATATACATACATTTTTTTTTCTATTTCCATACGAATCTAAACACATCAGGCCATCGATAGATGCCTCAAAACATAAATCCGAAACCTCCTCCGATTTATCACGTGCACACACCTAATGGAGTTCGCCCCAATATATTTACGCCCAACAACGCCCCAACTCCTTGCTCTGCAGGCTTTAATAGTTTTGTATACGATGTACTATATAAAATGGGTCACGATCAGCATAGGGAAATAGTAATGGTTTTGTGCCCACCTGTTCGGTTTATGAGTGCTTCGTGCAATTTACCAAATCATAAACCTTACGCCAGGATCTGAGGCATAAATGGAGAAACAGCTTTCCTCAATAAAACGTTTTATTTTTACGGCAGAGTCAGAGAGAAACTGTCGCATAAAATGACATGTTAGACGCATAAAAGCCGAAAGGAATGCCTCAATTTCTATATACCTACTGATGAAATGACCAGAAGGGGTGAAAATGAATTGGGTGTGCTACGAGATTATTATCTTCAGCTCCAGTCAGCCTGTTTCTATTACAGGGTCACATTCTTGTCCCAAATTTACATTTATGTCATAGACCTTGTGCTCCATCATATGTCTGTTCAATGTTGTAACTCAAAATGTTGCCTCTGGCAGCATGTCCTCTTTGATCCGGACGACAGTTTCGAAATTTAAATTCACAAAGCGAGTGCGAACACCAAGCCGGATGTACCTTGTCGTTGGGGGATGAGTTCGCTTCAAATGTCGAGAATATATTAAACAGTTCACATCCTGTCCGTACAATGTGCAAACTATCCCGAGTTAAAGTGATGTTCTACAGCGTTGGCTGTTTAAATATGCAGGAGCATTGCTGGCAATGCTGGTCCTGCGATTTGAAGGTTAAAAACTCGAAATTTGCTGTTTCCCCTCGTCATTCGTAAATAGTGAATTATTTACACAAAAGTCTCGCTTTGTTTTGTGTTGTTTAATTTCTACAACTTTTTGGCCTCCCCCACAGTTCCAAGCCCTTGGTCAATGTAAGTTCGTAATGGACTGCCATTAGGTGCTTCATGAGCACAACGAAGCCTGGTGGGGGAATTTCCTGATTACAATTTCGTGTTAAATAAAAAAAGCACACATTTGGGGGAAACAAAAGGATACACAGAAAAAAACTTATTTCACTTAACCGTCCTGTGGAAGCTACAAATTGCCTAATATAATTTGCAGGAATGAGAGTTGAGTACGTTTGCGCCTCGCGCCGGACTTTATTGGTGGAAGGATAATAAATCTACTTTGTCACTGTGTTATTTATGTTTGTTTTGAAAACACTTGGAAAAGTTTAGGGGACCATATTTCTTACACAGAAGGGTAGGAGCAAGTAGAATTTGTTTTTAAAAATGATTAGCGGATCAAATACATTTGTCTAAAAACAAACTTTGTCTGAGTAGATAACTGGAAGTATCTGAGAGGTATTAAGTTTATGAAAGTTAAGTTCCAACAAAGCTGCCAGACTCTTGCAGCACCTAGCATATAACTAAGAGAGCATCGCCAACGTATTTTCACGAATAGTTCGAAAGAAAGCCTGGCCATTAAATAAAACTTCGATACAGTTTGCCCTACACCAAAGAAAATGGGACCAGTAAACTGGCTGCCGTCAAAAACCTATCCACTTGACTTTGTGAGCGTCTGTGAATTTTTGTCAATTTGATGGAAATATGTTAAAAGACCGTGACTGACCGGAAGGAGTATTGCAAAAATGCAGGTTTAATTGAAAATAACTTCTGCAAACATTCAGAAAAATATTCTACAAGGGTAAAAAGTGGTTTTGCCTGTAAAGCGCTTAGGTTTGACTTTTTTTCGACTTCCTTGCAAACTTTGGTACAGAAATACTAGTTACATCAACAAAACTGGAACTTATTCCGACTGTATTGTTTGACGGGAATAGATTTGAAAACCACTGCACGAAATTAGCTCTGGCTTCCAAAGTTTAATTGAAAAATATTGCGATTAAAATATAGGAAATCTCTGATCGCTATACGCAGTTCAGAAACGGAGATTTTAGCTGAAACAGAGTTCCAGTTCATGAGGTTTTTGGGGTTTGAATGTAAAAAGATAAAAGAAATAAAGTGATTAATTTTCCACACTACAAACAGAAAAGTTAATAATTAAACATTGGGACCAAGGTTTTGCTCTATGTGCTGTATGTGTTGTACCAAGGTTGTAAGTATTTCTCATCGATTGTCTCATGTCACCTCCTGTTGTTGACCTCCATCACCCATCGCACTTCGTTAGATCTCATAAAAATGTTGTCCAGAGATTAGTTTTACATTAATGCCTGTTTCGAAGGAGATTAAGGCATACATAATCTAATTTCTTAATGAGATGTCCTCGAGTCCTTGAAGAAGAAAACCCAACTACAGTAAACCATCGGCCATTAAAGCAAATGGCAACTAACTCAAAACCATCAAATAGCTTCGTATAATTTGTGAGTAAAACGAATTCGCTCGTTAAGTAAGGAAATAAAATAACGTCGACACTATAAGGGACTGTGCATTACTAAAAATTCACCAGGACTCGTATCATGTCACCTGTCGATAAGCTTTCTGATTTAATCAAGTAAAGGGACTACTCTCGGGATTGGTCTCTTAATACATTAAGAAGCCCGCATGGATAAATCTCTGGCCAGTCCTTCGTGGAATCACAATAACTCCGTTGTGATTAAATTGAAATTCATTTGAAAAGTTTGGGCTGGTCCCGAGAAAGTGGGTATCAAGACTGAATTCATCATCCCAACAAAGCGCGTTCATTGAAATAATGGTATATGGAATGAATGGAGAAAAAAAAAAGAAAAATCACAAAAAATCCAGGCTAAGGGATAGCAGTGTTGTTCCCTTTGATCCTACTAATCCCCTACTTCCCTCTTCTTTTATTTCCCAGCAAGCCGAATGGATGCAACTGGGTACCATGCCAACATTCCTTTACATGCACATTGCTTATGAAAATACCACTTTTGAATTTAGTTGCCTCATACCCGTATGATTCGCATTTCCGGCCAAAGCAACGGGCACTTGTTTCATGAGCGTAGGATTGATTCTAAGGTAGGTATTTCATTACGCAAGCTTTTTATGGTCGTTTGAAAGCATCAAATGGATTTTACGAAGCATGTTTCGGGGGTGGGACTTGTGCAGCCAGGTAGAACATGAACATGACCACATCAGGTTGCATTTAATCGTGCGAAATGGAACCCACTTCTCATTTTTGGATAGAGTGAAAATCTGAATTGTTATTTATTTGTACGAGGATTGAGCTGTCGCACACATACACATTATTATTGATGGAGGTGCGGAAAGCTAAATATTTGGAAAATGAAGTGCGGTTGTGGGTTCGTGTACTCTGATCGTAGTGCGAATGAGAATTCATTAGTAAAACGGAATCACTTAATTATTCCACAACAGAATTGAGGAATACAAAATGTATCTCTACATAATTTTTGCAATGTCTGCTTCGTAGTCTGAGCTATTTTGTAACTCGCTTTTCAATCTGCGATTACTTTGTGTCACCTGTGCCACTGAGAGTTCCTTACAAATATATTCCTTTCGCAATCCGAAGATTAACCGATTTGTTCGGCTTTTATTCCTATTTTATGCACCGAGGATTTTTGCGGACGTGACAGGATATCATGCCCACGGTGGATGGTTAGTTTTACAGATGATTTTTCGAGACACATTCTAAATATGCTGATTTGATTAAAAGCTTTTTCTGTTTGACAAATTCTATTTGATCTTTGAAACATACAAGAGCTTGTGGTGCCTTAAATTTTAATGGTTTACAGCCAGCCGAAATAATCCCTTAAAGTGAATTTGTAACTACACAAAGCCACTATATAAATAATATAGATTATTACCTTACACTAAAAAATTCACTGCTATCACAACCTACAGTGTTTACACTTTATTTCAATATTTACTGCACGACCATGCCATAAACTCCGATACAGAAAGCGATATCGTGTGACAACGAAACCGATATGCCACCTCGAATAGCCGTCATTAATAAATCATCAAATAAACGTGAGCTGGATGTACAATACTCCATCCAAAAACAAACAAATATTTTCGTTTTTGCATCTCTCGGCAATGTTTTTTTTATGCAGCCTTTGTCTTTTTGCTCATCATGCTCGGTCTGTTTTCGAAGTCAACAAAATGAAAATCAATGGGAATGAATAATACTGGATGTTTCTGGCATCAGTGGCTGCAGTTCAGTATTAAATGAAATATAAATGTGAAGTGAGGATAAAGGGTGCTTATGTTCACATGGAACATTTTCGCACAGAAAAAAAGGTTACGCATACGCCTCCGAAATTAAGAAGAAATGCATTTTCGTGTCAGTTCAATTGATTTAATTGGATATTTTAAATGAATTTGTATTCTTTCGAAGTCCACCGAATGTTCTGTATTCATTTGTATGTACATATATATCTGGTTTATTTATAGTTGGGGTTAAATTCTGCAAATGATTTTTGGGAAATAGTCGCCCCAGGTGCATGATGTTTTTAAAATTAAATTCCATCAGTCTGTCTGCAGGTAAAAGTGTTTTTTTTGACACTGACATTTCTCTAAAAAAAACCTCAAAAAAAGGACAAATATAGATTTTTTGGGAAATGGTTTTTACTGTTTTGGAACTCTTTTATTACCATTTCAGGACATCAGTTTCTGGTGGGAAACATTCCAACTTAAAGATGCAATTGGTTTTGATAGATATTCAACTGTCTAGTGTAGAAGTAATAAATAACGACCAATATCCATCAGTCAAAGTGGCTATTAAAATATGAACGCATTCTCATCGATATTAAAAGTGATTTTGAAAGATAATAGCAATGCTAAGTAAGAATGTAACAACATGAGACCGAGGGGTACCAAATGCAGTTTCTGATAACATTGCATATACACTTTTTGCTATTGTAACTGCTGTAGACTCGATAGTTAGTATTTTGCACTATTAAGCGAGGAGTTTCGGTTTCAATCCTCGAAAATTATAAATCTATAAAATATTTTTCTTTAAATATTCCCGGATCTTTGGTGTAGGTCTGATAAATTTACGGGACTATAATTATGACTATGATTTGATTTTACAAGCGCCTTCCAATTCCCTTAGAAACAAAAGATTGTGAGAAGCCAGGCAGACCTATTGCGACGACTATTTTTTTTGTTCTTTTTTGTAGTTAAATATTATTCAAATATTTTTCTTAGTAAGATGTGCAAGAACAATGTTTCTCTCGTCATTTTTAACGTTCTTTCTTAGTCAGGGAAGCTCGCTGATTTTTTTCCTCCTCCCATACATAGATTTAGCATCTGTTCATTTTGTGAACCGAATAACTTCTATCTTCTGCTGGCGTTGGTTGAGTTTATGTTCTAATGTGTCAGCTTATACACCGCACAGTCTGCAGGCATTTCTCCTTCGAAGGGGCTCTATATTAAATCACTTTTCATGTGAGCGCTGATCTTGTGCAGAGAAGACTTCGCAACAAGCGTCAGACTGTTTTTGCATAAGCGACAACTATATTTCCAATAAAGAATAGTTTGTTTCATTTTGATCATTGCTGCCATTTTTTTTCTAATTGTTTTTTGTTGACAGTCGTCCACAAAAAGAACTTGATACATTGATAAGTGTTGGTGATTTGAACGCTTGAGCTAAAGAACAAGAATGCAGATGAGTATTCCTCTTCCATCTACGTAACTGGAGCATAACTCACTCCTGTGCATGCATAAAAAAAATTAATGACGGATTAGCAAATAATATACGCACAGCGATGTCCAATGATGACTACTGACTACATTCATTAAGACAAGGTTAGCCAGCGCCCTAACAAGTAAGTCTGATGAGTGAAGGTATACGTTTTCCATAAAAAAGCGTTCGAGAAAATTATTAACATCAATTATCAGTAAAACCTAAAACAGAATTCTAACCGTTCAAAGCAAAGTCGACTCCTTCTGAAATTACCGCGTAAATCATTTTATCAAATTCAAAATCATTGACGAATATGCTTCAAAATGATACATCACTGACCCAAGCGTAAAAAACTTTTAAGAAAAACATTTGAAAATTAATCACAAACTAATTTTTAAATATCGCCTTCAAAAAACTGAGCAACCTTATTCGTGTTCTAAAATTAAAAATGGATTTCAGTCAGAAAAGTCGTTAGATATGTGAATGTGGTTAGAAGAACTGTTAAAATTCCAAAATATTTAACATCTATGAGCGAGGGTGGCGCATTAGCTAAGAGTTAGTGTGTTGGACTACTAAGCGAGGGGTCCCGGTTAGAAAATATTTATTTATTTATTTATTTATGACAGATTATAGATGCCTTCAGAAACCATCAGGGTTTGACTTCTAGTAAGATCGATTAATTCATTATTGTAAATAATTTAAAGAAAATTGTTAATGGTGCTTTGGTAATGGTTAAAATAAATCAACAAACCTTTCACTTTTGCTTTATCCAAACAATTAATAACATAGCAATCATACAACAGATGTAGCTGTTTGTTTTTGTCATTCTCGCAACTCTTGTCTAGGTACCACTCTCCAAGTAGACATTCAATTTGTTTGGTAGCAAAATTTTTAACATTGCTACTGACAGCAGTCCACTTTTCTCATTTATTATTTACTCTGTCTAGCCTGGAGTCAAAACACTCGAAGCATAATTGAGACGAGAAGATGAGCAGAATTTCTAATCGTCCTCGTTGTTACGTTCCACATAAATCCCTCAATGTGAAGTGACCAAAGTGATGCTTCAATGATTGATTTTTTAGGTCTTCCCCTTTTATTAGCTACAAATTTACATTTTATTAACATTATCCACTTATATTTAGCTTTGCTCTTATTTTTGAGTGACTTGCTGTATTGGCAGTCTTTGGTTGAATTTGTAAAGAAGGTTGACGAGTAATTTTCTTTCTATAGCATAAGATTGATCTTATTCAAAACTAAGAGAGAGGTAAGAGGCATGAATGTCTTAGACCTACCCTTCATCTTAAAGTCGAATGAACTTTTAGGGGTGGTTAGCGTACCAGACTACAGAGGATAGGTCTCAAGTTGGACCCCCAGAAAAACACAAAGAATATAATAAGGTTTGACAACACGTCTGACAAACATCCGAGAGTATAACTCTCCTGAACAAGCTTCTCAATTCTGTTGTTCAAACTCGGCACATTATTGAAGGTCTCTTCCATTCCAGGAGACAATAGTGAAACTAAAATAATCCCGAGGCAAATCAGGGTACCATACTGTACCTTGCATTTTATTTTTAAAAGTTCTATTGACCACCATTTGTTGTTTCAACTTCGAAGGCCAACAACAACATCACGTGCGCTGCAATCTGATAAAATGTCAACTGCTTCCTGTAGACCGACTTTCAGCTCACCCCAGAGCATCGCGTGTATAATTACTCACGACAAGCAGAACAGATTTAAGTCCATATAAATGTGTCAAAGTGGGCCCCCTATCACGTTCAACATGCAACATACCTAGCTTATATTTGGCCACACTTACGACTTTCAATACATCATTCCTGTCATAAATGTAAATAGCAAGCAATTTAATCAACACACCGAACTTACGCCCTAGTCAAAAATGCACGTGAATTCAGAACCCAAACCTGTACGGCGGCGTAAACAAAATATATTGCTCCCTCAGGTGTACGAGGTTAATATGCAAAGATGGGCCTATAAAAAAACCCTCAACATATACAAATGTAACTCCCATTAAAGATGAAAGGATGTGAAACATGAAAAACACATTTACATGTACCACACTCCACGCCGTGCATGCGTAAAAATAATTTCTTTTCCATCCGACGAAATTGCTTAAAAAAAATATCCACCTTTGAAAAAAACCTCAAAACTCTTTCCATTTCCATCAAATCGCATCCACCTGACCCTGAAAAGTCCAATTCACTTAACACATCTGCACACTCACAGGCGCACTCTCGGAAACTATTAAATATTAATTGCAATTTAAATTTCGACCCAATTCTCGGCAAGACTGTGGGTCCACCTCTTACAACTAGTGGACATTATGTAGCAGCAGATACACAAGGTAAAGGTCAAGTACTTGCCCAACTAAAGCACTTATCCTTGACTAGAGAAGGAAAATGAGAGTAAATAAATAAACAAACTTTTTATTTGCTTCCCAGCGGGAGAATAAATTGTAGCAACAAATGGACCGATTACAGGACAAAAAGGGTACCCAAATCCATTATGTTGGCATACGAATTTCTCCCTTCTAAATGTTACTACCCACTCGCAATTACGTGTGTGCCACGCTGAAGCCGTTTAGAGTGTCCTTGAACCTGACACACAAAATTCGAATAAAACTATTACACAACCACGACATAAAGTTTAAAGCTTAAATACTAGAACTTACTTAATGCATTCCAATGTCATAATCCCTTTCTTGGCGCAAATCCTTTTTCATTCACTAAAATGTTGGTATTCACCAATCTTAAGCACTTAGCCACTGAAAATATTTCTTTACATAATCACTGCAAAGGATATGCACAGGGAATTCAATAAATAACCCGAAAATAAAAAAGGATTTCTATTTCTTCACCATTAGAGGCAAAAAAAAGGAAGAAAATAAAAACAACCCCAAGCCTCACATCTCATTCATGGAGATGGCAAATTAAACCGCACGACTAGTAAAATAATGATGCCCCACAAAGGACTTGATAGGTTGGAGTACAAATATCCTCTTTTCGTTTACTCGAACAAAACACATAACAGTTTGGACACGAACTCGAAACTGAGATGAAATTCAGGACGACAAGCGTATTTAAAGTTTCCAGCAAAGCTCATTCAGACTTGTTGAATGGAGCGGGCGAGCATGGGGCTGGGGGGCAGAACTGTGCAAGGGAAAGCTTTGCGCATAGTCTCAATTTAGCACTCTACGGTAGTCGGTAGTAGAGTCGTACTAAAATGTGAGTAAAAGACCGGTTGCTTTGAACATGTGGTGGTGCGTGGTGGTGGGTTGTTTGTTTTGTCTCCTTTGTTTTGTAAACAAAAATGCACGTGGCTATTGTGTCTGTGGAAAATGTACGAACAAGTGGGTGGTTAGTCATTCGTTTGGATTGTTATTGATCCTTGACGAACATTATTTGAGTGCTGATTGGTATCTTAAATTCGCTTCACATTTAATTATGGGGACTTGTTTTGTTATAGGGGTTTGAGTTGTTGTCAAGGACGCAAATTGCATTGGAAAATTGTAGGCTTGGTAGTTTCAAGAATTTTTTTAGGTCATGTTTAAAGTAGGTCGACTGTATAGGCCGCTTCTGTCATCAGAAAGGTTTTCCGTCATCCAAGTCATCAGGGGCAATCCACATACGAATAGGAGAGGGATGTGTGGTTTAGACAACGCCTTTATGATGGAACGGATGCTATTAAATGTATTGGACATGTATTTAATGCAACCAAACCACCGAT
This sequence comes from Cheilosia pagana, assembly GCA_936431705.1. NCBI lineage: Eukaryota > Metazoa > Arthropoda > Insecta > Diptera > Syrphidae > Cheilosia > Cheilosia pagana. Next base: position 39,912,149 of record OW386168.1, read on the forward strand.
GCCTGGACCGCTTCCTTTAAAGAAGTCTAGCTACTCAACTTCGAGTACCCAAAGTAGCCTTGTGTTCCCTCTATACAAATTATGTGAGTTGTCCGTTTTTCTTCGGTCCAAATATAAAGGATTGTAACAAAACACCAAATTTAAGACCTGTAGCTAAGCTTTGACGACAAGTTCGGATCACCGGATAACAAAATGACCTCGCTAATACAAAATAGGCCAATTTTAACCAATTCAGCTGACTGATTTCATCTTATAGACTACATTAAACAGAGGTTGTGGAGAAGTCCATCACTTCAGTCTTCTTAAGTAAGCCCTTTGCGTCTGGTAAAAGGTATTGATGCAACAGTGTTTAGCCAAAAACAACTTAAACGGTTTTTTTTAAAGATTGAAAGGCTCTCGGGGGTGCAGCTTGCCTTGAGATCTATAAATCTGTGATCCAGCAATAACTTTTCACTAAGCTCTTTCTAAGACTGACTTTCGTAGAGCAGCAAACTTGCAAGGTCCTTGTGCCTCCATGTAAAGGTAGTTTCAAAAGCCGAGTCCACCGACCGGGATAAAATTACCCTTACAGGGCTTAATAAAATGTCTAAATAGAATAAACTAAAACTTCCCAACGATGCCTTTGATCAGAACATGTTAAAACTGCTTCCTGGCAAGGAAGATCTGGTCGATCAGTTTAAGGTTTTGCGGTTCGAAAGACATCGCCTAATGACAGACCTAAATAACAAGTTACCAATCCGCACTTCAGTAAAGAAACCACCAACTCTATACTACATGTATTTATTTTTATGAACACATATGTCAAAGAAGAGAGTATCGTCCTTAACAAACTCCCTGCTGCCGAGTACCTTGTGTGGTATGTAAAAAAACTGATTACTCTGGAATTCGTCACTTTTCCGCCGTACCGCCACTGTCTTTACGTAGTCTTGCACGCTAGCCAAGTCATTATTCTGATCTCGGATTATGACATCTGCCTGTAGCTTGCATGGCCACTGCAAGAGTGGGTCGTACTCGCCTGGGATCACATTAAGACACGCGATAATGTTACGACCCCTCCATGTTCCTTTGCCATTGAGATAGATGTCCACCTGAAAGAAGAAAATCACTTTGCAACTGAGTTATTCGAAAGTGTGTCCCGTACTCACCCTCAAAGTGTACCCGTAGGGCTTGTTGCAAAAAATTGGACTTTGCAGTACGGTGTCATGTTGCTTTGCCTCTTCGAATTTCCTTGTAAAGTCGCTTATCCGCCATATAAGGTGGCCTAAAGAGCGCATGAAATTTGGATTGAAAAAACCACTATAAATATCCACATAGCCCACCTCTTGTGTTCTGGATGGCGGATATTTTGTATTGTGCCATCAGGTTCACCTCCAAGTCCGACAGGCTCTGCATGGTGTGATGCAATGCTCGGTCTATGTCTTGGACAAGCTTGCCCAGCTTTTCGCACTTATCTTCGGTCTCGCAGACAATGTTCTTCATACTCTTAATCTCGTAGTCCATTTTTAGCTGCTTCGTACTTAGATCTGTGTTGGCAACAAAGCGCGTCTTTAGATCGGTACTCAGTTCGTTGATCAGCATTTCCAGGCTTTTGACTTTTGCCCTGTGGATTGACAAATCAGAATTTTTAACTTTATCTTAATTCATAAGTTTGTCCTAAATTACTTGAACATTTTCTCTTGCTGGAAAATGTTTTCGTCCAACTTGATCACTGTCTCTGTTACTTTGTTCTGGGACTTCTTTGTGTCGAATGACAGTTCTGTAACTTGCTTCTGAAAGTCATCTATAGAATGTTCCAGTTGACTTTTTAAAGACTAAAGATGACGGTGGATCAATTCTAAGCTATGCGGATATTGATAATACAACTTCAAACTTACTTGTGCCAAATCGTAGCAGAAACGAAAGTCATTCTGACACTCTTCCACAGCGGTGACCCGAAGATTGGACTCTTGGCTTATGAGTTTTTGCAACTGTATCATTATTTGATCGGCTTCTTGATTCCATTCGTCAGATACCTTGGTAAAGGGAGGAAATGTTAAATTTGCATTCATCATTTAGAAAGCTACTGGGTATTTTTAACTTTCTCGTATACGGAGAGAAAGAGAAAGGTATTGTAATCGTACAAAAAATCGAACTCGAGATTTTAATCAAATCTGACATTACGATGATAGAGGAACTTGAAAAAGTGGGTCTCGCAATTCTGTCCGCCTGTCCGTCCTTTCCTGAGCTCCAAAGCGCAAACGGCTGGACGGATTTCTTTCAAACTTCGGATTTGGAGTTGGTGGGCTTACAGTTCGAGGTCACTTTTTTTTGCACGTTAAGAGTTGCCGTTCTAACGGTATTCAGCAATCATGAGTTTTTCGAAAACGGCTCTAACGATTTCAACCAAAATTGTTATTTGGGCTTAAGTAGGTGTAACTAAGATGGCTGCATACTCAGTTTTTTGCAGAAAAATCGAATAACGGTAAATTTGAAAATTGGTCATATCTCAAAAACGGTCAAAACTATTCCGACAAAAATTAAGGAAATATGGTCATTCCCAACACGATGGCTTACTCAGATTTGCCCTAAATTTTCGTTCAACGGACTATTTTGGAAAAATGTCGTTTTTTAAGAATTTATTTAATTATGGTTTACTTGAAAACGGCTTTAACGATTTTAACCAAAATGTATACTTGCGCTACGCTACATGGGGTTAACATGGCTGCGTACACAGTTTTTGGATAAAGAGTCGAATAACGGTACTTTTGAAAAGTGGCCTTATCTCGAAAACGGTCAATACGATTGCAACAAAAATTTATTTTTAAGGTAATATGGTCATTCCTAACATGATAGCAAACTCAGTTTTTCTCTAAATTGTGTATAACGGATTTTTAAAAAAAAGGAATATTTTGAGAATTTTGGGTTTCTTTGGTTTACCTACATGAAAACGGCTAAAGCGTTTTTGACCAAAATGCATACTTGGAGTAAAATTGACGTTTTCAACATTATTGCGTCCTTCATTTTCAATTCCAACCACCGGAAACGCTGATTTTAAAAACTGTTCAAATCTCGAAAACGCCATTTTCGAGAGTTTTTATTTTTGTGACGAATGGAAGGGATCTATAATTTTACACCGAGTCCAAACGTCTAATTAAAGAAGCTCTTTCTTGACAGATATACTATCGGATGTTTGTCAGACGTTCGCGAGAGCTGGCATAGTGGAAAATACCTTAAGATGTAATTTGGCTCTTTCGGGAATCGAACCGGGGACCCCTCGCTTAGTAGTCCAACACACTAACCAATAATCCACTGCCAATTAAGACTTATATTATGTCAAAAAGATTCAAATGAATTAGGTCAGTAGTTTCAACGTGATGCGGTAACAAAACCACAAATAAACAATTTCATTATAATTATGTAGGTACAAATAAAAATCGTGAAATAAATGCGAATAAAGTATTTTTGCAAGTGACTCACTGTTATCCCACAGCTAGGGTGGAAACCTATTTTTTACGGGAACTGCTTTAACGAGATGTTGTGCTTATGTTATAAGATAAATACAAAATAATTTATATTTCACATTCATTCAGTTCTTGATTTGCAAATATTTTGCAGGAAAATCCAACGCAATAAATCTCCTTGGCCAATGATTCATCTCAGGTTTATGGTTTATAGCCACCCTTTGAGTATGATTTCACAAGTGTCGAGGAGCATTGAATAAAAAGCGCGGGATTGTAGATCTGTAGGTTCATCTACTGTACTAAATCACCCTCGCAATAGATATAGAATAATGTATGTTCTTGAGAAATATAGAACTATTCAGGGAGTTTCCAGTTATTCAACTCACCTGTGAGCTATGACTGATAGTGTCATTTTATCAGAATGAACTTGAGTACCAATACGAGCACGCACTTGTGTCCGTAAATATATTCTACGACTACGTGATTAGGAGACTTATCGAAAACATGATATTGACGGATTGCGAAGAGTAGTATTTACAAATTGAATAACTCCACGCGTAAAAATTGCCAATTCCAGTTATATACATCCGGACGTCAAACCAGAAGGATCAGTAGAGAAAAAAAAAACTGCGTCATGGCATTCAGTAGGTACTAGATTATTTCCATTTCCATGTAATTTTGGTAAGGCAATTTTTCGGGTAACGCAGGTAAATAAGATAAAACGTTACTCCAACCAGTAATTAACAAACGCGATCGGTTAGGTAAACAAACTGTTGCCTGTCGCAATTTCCAACTGTTTGTACATATATTTGCGTTGAAATTAACTACCAATTTGAAGTTTTGTAGATAAGAGCACGCCGTTGATTAAATTTGATTTGACAGCAGTTTATAGAGTGCACTACAACTGATCGACGCGATTACAACGAACTGACAGTGACATTGAACTCACCTGATTCTGCTTCCGCAGACTGCCAACATCTGTAATCAAATGCAGTCGCTGGCGTATCTCCTCGTTCAACACCGATCTCAATGATGTAATCTCCTGCTCCAGCATCATTATCCGACTCTCCGCCGATTCATCTAGTCCTTGTCCATTCGTTGCTGACAATCTACGACCCATCTTTGGACAGTCCCTCAAGTGGGATCGCATTTTCTTTCTCTGTATGTAGGATGAACAGGAATTCGGACACTGTTCCAGTACTTGGCCGCAATGTATCAAGTGTTCCTACATATGTATTCAATGCGCAAAATTAGAGGGCGTACATTGAGTATCTTATCGAATTAAATTCCACAGATACGGATAGCGCACAAGGGGTACCTTAAATGTCTGTGACTCCAGCCACTCGTTGCAGAAGTAGCATGACGTCTTCTCGTACTTGATGACCGTCTTAATGGGCAGTCCTTCCTCATCGTTCGAGTTCATTGTGAAGGAGGTTACTTTTCACCTTACCTGCTGTGGCAGAGTGTTGCGCTTGTTCCACGCGAACGCGACTGATTTCGAGCGTATTTTTAAAAATACTAAAATTATTAATTGTTGATAGCAGGCGAGCTGTATAGTCGAACACTCACACTTGCCGTTGTGATAACAGATACTAGCGCTCTTTAATTTGTTATCTCATCGTCTGTTCTAGATATTGATGGTAGGTATATATATATAATTTTTTTATTTGAACAAAAGTGTCTAGTGTTGTTATCGCCGAATAATTCGAGAGAGGGTGAGAGTGCTCGACAATGAATTGTTTTAGATATTCCACATAGAGGTAGGATGATTACAATATCAGCGAGGGTAATTTGCTCTACTCTTGGTTGGAAGGTATGAGTAATGTGGGTGAACCTACGACTAAAAGTAAACAAACACGGGATATCAGTGGAGAATGGGAAAGTCGCACAATAGGGTAACGTGTGTGGTATTCGACAAGTATGCAGGCATTTGGTTTAGAGGTTTTTACTTTTAAAAGGCAGTCGTTCCCAAAGAATGTCAAAGCCAGTCGAAGGTCACATATGCGTTTTTATGGAGTAAATTCTACAAAGATCAGGTATTCTTGAAGAGATGCATGCAGAAATAAATAACGAATTTAAAACCTTTACAAGTGACAAACATTAATGAAAAACGCGATAGTACTGGAAAGTGGTGAAAAGAATTTCATGTAAGACTACTTCCGTAGCATGTGAAAATGTATAAGAACTTGCCAGTGCTCTTAATCGAAAATATGATAAGAAAGTCAAGGATCTTTATTGATTTTAGTGGTATAAGGATTAAATTCATTTATTACCGGCTGAAGGTTCCTTCGAAGGTGATGCATAAACTCAGAGTCGGTTAATGCATCTTCTTCAGTCGTTTTTCTTAAAATTAACGACTGAAATTTAACGAATGCTATTTAGAAATCATAAACAAGTAAATTTCAGATCGATTTTATATTTTAAACTCGGAAATTCTTTGTACACAATTGATTGTACAGGCAAATACTAATTTTTGACAAGACTTATGGAAACAGTTTTGTGAAAAATGGTGGCAGATAAAGGCTGGCTTACTGCATTGAATCAGTGGGGGTTGGGCTTGTTAAACCTTTAAACCCTATAAGGCGAAGTTACCGGAAAGAAGTGTGTACTGTGTAGCTTTTCATTACAATGGTGAGTGCCAGAGGGAGGTGTTTGGTCAATTCCTTTATCCTATCGATTGGGCTTTCATTTCGTGAGAAAAAAAATTGAGGTTGGACTGCGCTTACAGCTTGGAGAGCACTTAAACGGACACGCTAGTATGAGCTTAATTAGTTTAAATTTATAATCTATAGGGTCCTGAGGGGGACTGTGCTTGCAAATTTCAGATGAACAAATATTTTCTTTTTTTAGGCGGGTGAAAAGAGCAGACATTTGGTATACAAAATTATATAAGGACAACCTCCATCGGGTTAGATTACGTCGGCCAAGAAGCAAGCACAAGTTTAACCAGTGCAACTCTGGGTATAAAATATTAACCCCTCTTTATATGCAACTCTCATTCTAAGATTATTTTAAATAAAATGTGCGAAGTTAAGTCATCACTATAAATAAGCCAAACAAAAGGTGATACACTCTACATACACTTTTATCACAGTTCTGATTAGGCCTTTATTATGACGCCTTATCTATTGCATATCTATTTTTCATATCACATATTTGTGTGCGCCTCCTGTATAAGCACAACCTGACAGTCTGATGACCATTAAAGTTACGCACACAATTTTGCAATACGACAGGTTTAATTTTGACTGCTTTTATTATCTCTTCTATTTATATGATTGTTTGTTTGAGGTAAATAGGACAGATTTGATAATGATTACAGTAGCGGCCAATTGATATTTTAAAAGGTTTTTTTTTGAGTGTTTTTCTGGAGATGTCTCATTGGTATGATTTGGACCTTCAAATTGAAGAGACAGAATGTTAAAAAAAAAAACAAAATGTAAATGTAAATTTGCGATCAATAGGTACAATAATACGCCTTCACTAAAATTTATTTTAGTCGCTATTCTAAGCTTGCTTGCGGCTTACAATTACAACATATAAACAGAAACCAATGCTCCCTCAAGGCATGACTTATTGGCAAAGTTCAACGGCTTAAGGCTTCGTTAAAAAAATAAAAATCCCGTCACGTAGAGTTGCGTTTTCAACGTCTTGTCAAGTTCACTTATAACTAATTTCAACGCTGCATAAAACAATCTCGTCGCGGCATTAAAAACGCGTTCAGAAAGTGACGCGGACAGTAATTGAATTATTTCTGAGGCTGTATTCCATGCGGCAGCGTCTTCTTGAAACAACATGTCATCGCAAGAGCATGAATCATTAATCGTTATTACCAAACCTTACGCTGTATAAAAATGAGCTTCTTCGCTGAAGTAAGAAACCCGGAAACTATAGTTGACAAGTGGCAAATGACAATCCTTTATTATTTCTAAAATAAACGCTACAACGCGTTGTCCCTTAAGTAAAGATCTTAATTTGTTATAAGCTTTAACTGTCAGCTCTCTCGCTGTTATTTTTTTAATGGCAGCACATAACCTCACAGTTAGCGCCAGTTTCAACTCATATGTGAATTAATTTCGGAACACCCTCCTTTGTTGTTTCCTCTTTCTCTTTCTAATCTCGTACAAGAATTGGTGACAATGTAAATGTCCTATAATTTTGCATATAAAGCTTGGTTGATGTGGCTAGCACTAGTGCCCACTAGTGCGCACTGAGAAGTGTCAGCTTATTTTCCCGCCTGTCCAAAACCCTACATAGCCCTGAAAATTCGGCTACTATATCGAACGCAAAATATGCTGATCTGAAGTTTTACATTAAAAAATGTATGGAAGCAAGCAAAATGACAGCGAAACTTATCACTGGATTCTTGCCCCGACAAATTAACTTTGGTCAGTTCAGGGCACCATAGAATTCATGTCGAATGCAGGTTTTCAGTAGGTACCAGGGCGAGTTGAGTACTATATCGAACACATTAGGGTCCACGTCAAAAAAAAACCTATATATTTCGAAATTGACTCGCAATCATAACATCAAATCAAATATCTATAGGAGTTCGAACTCTTGTCCCAAAAAACATAAACAATTTAGTTTTTGTTGTATTTTTAACATACATATATGTATTTCTTATTAATAAATTACCGATGGTATGTAGGTAGATATAGTTTAAAAAAGTGAAAAATAACAATATAATTAATATGAACAATTTTTGGACTGAAACTCTTAGGAGAAGTTTTGGCATACACATTAAGGGCCGTTTGCTCATACGACTCTTTACGATTTAAGTTCTACTTAAATACCTATGGGCTACTTTTTCTAGGACAGAAACTGTCACATAAGAATTTATGTGTCACTTAATTCGCTATGAGTCGTATCAGCAAATGGCCCTAAGTGTGACAAATATGTGTAGTACAATATAGATGGAGAAGCATGACTGCGAAAGCAATACCGAAGTTAAATGCCGTATACTCTGTTACAACATACGAGATTTCTAGTTCATCTTTCTTAATCTAAAAACTATGTAATACATATAGATAGCATTTATGTAAAAAAAAATTATAAGGAAAATGTATTAATTTGTATTCGAAGTTATTTGTTTCTATGAATGTATGGTTGATGGACGTTCACTTAGTTTTACGATGACCTCTGTTCACCAGTTAGAGCGTACAAAGCGTGTTTGTAGTGTCCAGATGTATCGCCCTGAAATTGAAAAGTTAGCACTCAGACTGAGCTATAGAAGTGCGATTTATCTCACCTTGATCCAACTCTTCAGACTCTTTCCGTACAAGCGTTCGAAAGCCGCCTTAATGTCCTGCAGGTCAATCTGAAAGTGAATGAGTGTTGAGCTAAGGGGTATTTAAAAGTCTGAGCTCGAAGCCTACCTCACAACGTGTGATAATGACACGAATCAGTTGCTTGTCATTGGTACCGATGCCAGCCATACTCTTGTGCAGACGTGAGGCAAAATATTCCGCCTTATTGGTCACGCACTTGTAAATAGCCAAAAGACCATCCTGTATGTCTCCGGAGAACTCACGTTTGATGGCTTTTTCCAGAGTGTGCCCCGTCATGTTCTCGTACTCTTGGAAAATCTAAAATAATTATATTGTTTAATTTAATGGGTCTATTGGAATCAGTTTTATTTTACCAATCGCAACTGCTGATAGTTCCGATGGCACAGAATCATATTGAACGTGCTCTCGTCTGTGCCGACACGCAGCTCGCCGGCCTTCAGCAACTCCCTGGCGTCGTGTTGAGCAGCAACTGGATCAGCGTGGCCACTTTCATCCCTAGCAGCGGTACAGAGTGAGACCAAGAGCCTCTTGAAATTACCAGACGTTTCCGATTTCAACTCGGACTCCAAATGAGCACCGTACACTATAAAAAATAGAAATATAATTAATACCAAATATAAATAGGCCAATCTTCTCGGTACTTACTCCTCAAATATTGGTTTTTGATTGTATGAATCTCCATGTTCGACAAAGTGCATAAAATCTCCACAAGGACATCTTCATCGGTGCCAATTCCCTTCATTGCATCGCACAACTCGTGGCAGTAATAATCGACAATTGGACGCAGTAGGCCGACCAAGAGCTTCTCGAAATTGCCACTGGTCTCTGATTTGATATCCTCGATGAGATCCTTTCCAAAATGAGTCTTATATTGACGTTGGATTTCCTGTAAAAAAACCATACACATAACCAAACTTTGGTAACTCTGAAAGGTTGATAAGCTCTATCAGTCACGAAAGCTCACACACAGCAGAAGCTAAGCGAAGACAATCACCCTGAAGTAGATTTGCTCGCTCTGTGTATTCTGCTGCTGATAACAACAACTGTTTAAATGCTGTTTAAATATTTGCGTTCAAAATTCAAATTGTCAAAGAACTATATTCGTCATGAGCGTGTGTGAATAGACTGTATAAACAAATTAAATGTTGGTAGCGGAAATGTTGTTTATTCTTACCTGTCTTTGGTCATTTGTGCGACGACAAATAATGTTGATTATACTGTCCTCATCAGTGCCGAAGCCTTTCATGGCTTTTCTCAACGCGTGAGCATCTTTAACGGGGTCAAAGTTTTGTTCTGGAAAAACGGTAGGAGTTCCCTGGGGAAAAATAAAGTAAACATTAGGACATGCGCTTTATGGATTTTAACGAGGATTCATACTGACGCAGGTGTTAGGGAAATTATTAAAAAAAAATTTATGGAACTTCTCAACAATATATATATTTATCTACAATCTATTATCTCAAAAGATATGTATCTGTCTACCTAAATGAATGTTAGGAGTGTTTTCATAGATAACCAATCTTACAAACAAAAGTGATAAACAAATGATTATGAGGAGCTAGGTTTGTACAAGCTCCATTAAGCACTAAAGTCGATTGTATAAAAACACAGGATCTTCTTAAATAAAACACCCTTTATAAAAAACAACGAGCCGCAGTATTCCACTCAACAGAGGTTCGATATAACTAATTTAATTATATAATTAATTCAAATTCAACAGTATTGCAGTTCAGTGCTTGTGCATGTTCTCGGTTATGGTTTTTCAAGTGGAACCCATAGTATGAAGTTAGTTCTATGTCATATAATAACGTATGTCTATATCAACGCCATTTCAGATAAAATACCAATTAAATCTCAATAAATGTTAGAGCTCTTACACATCCGTCATACATTTGTATTTATTTGTTTGAAAATACTGTCGGTATATGGACAGATGGACACATTAGAAGCACCATCAACGTGAAGGTAGAAACTGGTATCGAATACAAATACAGGGTGTTGCAATTTAAATTTTCAATGCGACAAAGAAAATGACTAAAAAATAAAACACAGCATTAAGTTTTTAACTCATCAATATGTATGTATTTACGGTTCTCCTTTTAAAAAACCAAAACAGCAATATACAGGGTAGACTTAAAATGTGTCTGGCTTTAAATAATTATTATTGATTGTATGCCCGAATAAATTTCTAGTTATAAATATTAGTTTTACGTTTAATTTTACAATTTGTATTCCAAAATCTAAAATGTAATTCGAAAAATGTTTCTTTTAAAAATCGAAGACGCACGGCACTAAATTTTGTTTACAGGAATGCATTCAAAAAGGACTTCGTTTGATCAGAAAAATTATTTAAGCTGCTGTAACTTCTGACTTTCTATAGGTACATATTTTGCATATTTTGAAAAATAATAAATTTTTTTCTACAAAAATGTTGAAACAAGCTTTTATACCTTGTATGGGCATTGGGCACCTTGTTTATCTTACAGTGGTTAATGCAAATACCTTATATAGCCTAAGTGGATTATACTTTGTTTTTTTCTTGTGTAAAATTTCATCGAATTCACAAAGAAAAATAGTATCTTTTCGTTTTTAATTGTATGCCCATTACTTTGAGCAATGGGGTCAAGTGTATGAATAAGTAGGTAAGTATAATCCCGAAAAGCAGTTAGACCCTTGAAACAATGTGCTACCTAACCGAACTAATTGGAATGGGTCTTCAGATTAAATTGTCTGACTGACTGTTTATAATATATATGTCGCAGAATTATCGGCATTTGAAATATAGCTTCCAATGACGGTAAAGATGACTTCTTATTTCATTTCTTTATTTTAATTGAATGCTTACACTTGAATTAAGAATGAATGGTATCTGGCAATGTACCTGTGTACAAGTGCTTTAAAAATATTACGATTTTAAGGAAGGTTTCCAATTCTAGCTGTGGCTGAATTCAGAGCCTCTTAAGCTAAATTGTAAAGCTTTCTTAGCAAAACTATATTCTCTCGGACGTCAGGCGTTTGAAATAGGAACTGAGAAAATGTGTGTTTCTCGGGGTTGAACCTCAAAACCCCTCGCTTAATAGTTAACAAATTCCAATGACCTTTTTTTGAAATGTTTCTCAAAACTCCCCGCAGACTTAAGGCTACCTTTCACATATGTTGTTCATTGCCACGCCTTCTTTTTGGAAGCGTTTTAGACCAAATTTTTTTTTTTCTGACTTCACTGCTTTTATCTTCACTGAAAGTATTGTCAATCAAAATACTCAAGTAACCCATCAGTTTGATAAATGTGTTAAGCTATTTCTGATTTAACCAGAAGCTGAGTTACAGACAAAAATCTAGCATCATCAAACTAAATTTATTTCAACAAATTGAAAAATATGTATGAGCAACGACAGTTCTTTGATCGTAGTCCTGCTTCGTGACTTGCGGGCGCACATAGAAAGCACTGTGTGTCGTTTTCTCTGTTGGAGCGGAACGATAAAGGGCTACGTGACCGACATCAACGTCTTCAATGATTTCCTGAGCAAATGGACTGACGGCTAACGTGTGATTGTGTCAAAACAAATTTTAGTGCAGGGTTGTGAAGGAAACGCTCGATTTAGTTTAAGTAAAAACTGCTGCCGTCGAATTTATCGAAAACGTGTTTCTCACTTTGTTTTGACGCAGCTACAGTCCCAACCGATCAAGAAGTTTTTAATAACATTGGGCCTCGCTAATAATCATTTTTAACATTCACCTTATTTATATTATTTTGTGGGTCACAATATGCAATTTCGTATGAAAAATCTAGCCAAAAGTTCAGAAACTTTAGCCTTGAAACTTAAAATTATTATTAGTAATGCGAGTTCTTAAAATGTAGCTAATAAAAGCAAACTATTAAGCAATGCTACTGATCTTAAATCCATTTTTAACAAAGAGAATTGGCGACGAGACTCAATAAAATTTGCATAAATTAAAATAAATTTGAAAAACAGTCATTTAAATTTTATCTACCGACAGGGGCTTTTAAAATAAGAAATGAGGTTAAGAACTCATTTCTAACGCAGCAAGTAAATGTAAATAGATCGGAAGAGATCTCTGAATAGAGGAATAGACCTGCCCGATTGAAGGACTGTGGAACAGTACTGACCCTTCGAAGAAACCCTCACATGCAATGGTGGTGGCTACTTTTTAGTCGCATTCTTAAATTTCCAAATAACATAAAACTTTTAACCAACCACCGCGATCCCAGTCGCTTTTTTATCTTAAATAAATAAAAACAAATTGTTTATTTATACCCTCTCATGCAGTCACTAGTAACGAATTACTGCAATTATTTCAATTATATGATAAAGGCCTTTAGCTTTCCGCACAGATGACGTTATAATGCCTCTCGGCGACGAGTACGTATATTTCATGTCGGTGTATGGCATGAATACGATAAATCTATTGTCCACCAATAAAAGCAGACCACAGTCCAAGCACGAGTTCATACAACTAAACAAACGAAAATGAAAAATTACAGATAGCCTAACTACATCTAGATAATAGATTTCGCTATTTGAACACACACACACATACTCTTTCATTGCATACGAAACCGATTTCCTGTTTCCGGTTGGACAACATGTGCATTTGAAATAAAGTATCTTTTCATTAGTTGGCATGCAAATTCCATAATAAAATGATAGTACAAAAAATTAAAAAGACAGTAATAGAGAGATAGAAAACAATCCAAGACACAAACCTCTTTTCTGACAATACTCTGATTCCGATTGTTCAATTCGCCGAAGCACTTGGCCATACCTGTTGCCGCGTAATAAGTGCCTTGTGGTGATGTTTGTGCTGCCGACGATGGATATGGTGTGTGATGGGGTGATGTTGGAGAAGGATATCCCTGGTGGTGTTGGTGATGGCTCGTAGTAGGATAGGGAGCAGCAGAAGCGGGGGGATAGGGTGCCTGAGAGGTATGCGATGGAGGATATGGACTGGATGCATTTGTAGAGCTCGGAGGGTATGGCGCATGACCTTGATGTTGTGGATTATGTGGGAAAGATGAACCAGGATATGAGGGATGATTTGGAGTGGGAGCTGGTTGCCCATAGCTGGGATACGGAGCTGAATGAGATTGTTGGCTGGGATACGGATATGAGGGACCAGTCGGATAGGGAGCATTGGTTTGTTGGGAGGGATAACCACCGTGAGTGGGCGCCTGGCTTGGCTGCACCCAACCAGCACCAAACGGTGCACTGTTTGTTGGTGGCTGGTATTGGTTCTGGGGTGGAGTCGGTTGAGGCATACCCGAGCCCTACAAATTCAATACAAAAATTGATGGTGAGTTTTTTTTTGTTTTCCTTTAGCTGGACTTGTTTTTTATTTTTGCATGTAATTTATTTCGGAGACATTGTGTTATTTGAATGGGACACCACGGGACTGCTGGTATACATTACTGTCGCATTACGAGCGTGTGTGGTCTAGTTACTTGTGTGGATCCCCTGCTATGACTGTGAAATGAATTCAATTGTGGTGTTTCATTGTAAATCCATTGGAAATGAAAGCTGACGTTGGTTAGTTTTGCGGGGGGCTAACGAGCACATTGAATTTATATTGGTTGCATATGATGGTGATGTTTATTGCTTTTCCTTACTTCAAGGAGAAGAGGTTCTTTCTTTAGCACTCAAGTGTGAAATTGGAAAACTTTAAGTGCATATAGAGACTACAGATGAGATGTAAACAAACACACTGCACTCTCAAAAAATTAATAAACTTTAACGGGTAGTAAGCTTTTGTGTGGGAGGAACTTTACACGTCGAGTGTCTTGCACTCTTGCAATGGCATTGGGTGTCGAAACACATGACGATGTATTTTATATATGACTACTAAGGCAAAAATTGTATTTCTAAAGTACATACTTTTCTACCACTTAATTAATACATTTATACGAATTTACTTACATTTGAACGACCCATAAAAATGTTGTCCATTCTAAAACCTATTTCTTGAAAATCTAACCCGAGAACACTTTTCAATACCAGGTGGAGCTGTTAGACTTTTTTGTTCATCAATACTGTAATTTTTAACAGATGTCACCCATAAATAAATAAATAAATATTTTGGCGCGTGGGACCAAGGCCTAGCTTCTCAGAACCTTTCGTTTTGTGTGAGTTTTCTATTTTCGGGACGAATGGAAGGGATCTAAGGCTCCAAACGGCTAATTTAGAAGCTCTTTCATGACAGTTTTACTCTCGGATGTTTGTCAGACGTTCGCGAGAGGTGGCGCAGTGGAAAAAAACCTTAAGATGTCACCCATAGTTATCTGAAATTCAGACATAATTTCGAGAATTTCTATTTTTATGGAAACGGGTTTTTGTTCGATAAAATGTCCTTTTTTGTACGAAAATTTAAGAGCAGAGGCGGAATGCGTTTCTTCTCTTATCGGCTGAAAAACTGCTCAAACCAAATTTAAGCGAATGTACTCAGTCACGAGTACTAGATTCGTCTTGACTTGATTCGTCGGCTACCCCTCCTTATACGTCAACTGACACAGCTGCCCATGTGACCGATCTAGGCCAATTAAAACTGAGATAATCGAGTCAGTCAGCTGTCAGACTTACTAAACTAGATACTTGAACGTCCCCAATCCCTTTAGCTGCGTTTTGTTTCAGACTGCACTTCATGCATCTGTCAACTTTTAGCACATTTTCTGAAATTTAACAGATCGTTGTTTTTTTGTTGTTTGTTCTGTTTAATTTTTGTGTTGCGATTATTTTTTTAATGGGCTGCACGAATAATTACGTCATCTTCCATCTCAGTTTTGCTTGCTCGAATTGAATTCTTGGCGGAAGTTATTTTCAAAGAAAAGCTATTTTCTGCAAAACTGTTCCACAGCGCACTCTATGTCAAAATTTAGCTAGGTATTTAGCTAATTATTGGAAAAAAGTTACAGACCAGCGTAATAAGCTTAGGACGTATTTGTCTTGCAGAAATGAGTCTAATCGACCCAAGAGCTGTCCAAAGTTGTTAAAAACTATTCAATTGAATTGAAAGTTCTTATAAAATATTGTTTATAGTTTTAGGTCCTTTGAGAAATCGAATATTCCACTCACTATTGCAGTTGTGTATTGCTTTCACTTAAAATTCCTCATAAATGACGTAGTCGAGAAGACGAGAGCATATACGTTATCTGGCCTGCCACCACAAAAAATGTGACTGCCTTATCAGTTATTAATTAATTCTGATTAAGAGCTTTTGAAAAAAACATTCCAAGTCGCAATTAATTGCTCGTTACTTAAGTCAAACGCCATGTTTACCATGATTTGCTATCGCCACTCATAAAACCATATCATACAAGATAAGCAACATACCTACTGTCAAATAATCTTACCGTCACTTACAGTGTTTGATTATCGAAGCGAAAATGGAGTTGTGAATGAAATGCATACGTAGATCGGTCTTCTCAGACAACAAACAACGGAAGCTGTCTTTTGTCTGGAATGGTCTCGCGCAATCTGGTTTCCCAGAAATTCGTATGACTCATGTTGACAACCCACTTTGATGTCTATTTTTAGAGTATGAATCTGTTATCCAAATCACGTTCTGTATAAAAAAAAACCTATTTATGCGTAACAACATCAACTCAACCAGACAGACACATGTGGAGACACCATGATAGTATATGACGAATATGCTAAAAAACAGATGACCCATAGCCAGCGACATCACCTCAGTTTTGACGTCAACGTGACGTCAAACAAATACAGGATTGTCATAATTTGCATGTGGTCGAGTGGTTAACTGTCCACTTGCCTACGCAAGTGCTATGCCCAGCCTATTCAAGGTAACACAATGTATCCTACAAGAATAATTTGCCCAAAAGTTGGTTTGTGTACGAAATTGGTTTGTTATAAGAAAAAAAAACAATAAAAAAATAATACAATACTTAAAATCAAACATTCCGAACATTGTTAGTATAGAAAAAATTTGGAAAATCTTACAGTAGTGTAAAAAGTTTGCTTAAAACATAAAACACTTACAAATGGATACATGGTGCGCTGTTGTTTAGTTGCTGATTGGCTTTGCTTCAATTAATTTAGTGTGTCTGTCTCCTTTGGCGACCTGAAATGAAAAAAAAAAAAACACTGTTGATTAGATACATAATATTTATTATTTCACACGAAACAATATGTAAACAATAGAAGCCGGCAAGCCCTACTTTTATGGGAATTTTATTGTTTCATGCGGACAGCAACTTATTGCTTTGGCAGCTGATAAACGACTACAAGCTATAGTGTGAGTTGTGACACGCTAAGCGTCAGTGTGAAGTGTTTTTTCGATTTATTGACCGATCTCTGACAAAAAATAGACGACACTTAATTGAGTTAATTCGATGGGAATTTCACGACATGTTTGTGATTCGTCATTTTGATAAAATCAATTGAATTGTATAGGTATACAACGAGAACCAAGTGTTTTTAGATGAACACTAGTGTCAGCACGACCGTATTGTACCGGGGATATCTACAACAATTGCCTGTTGTACTCATATAAACAAATGAATTGTGAGAAGTTTGTTGAATTTTATTGCCAGAGAAACTAGATTGAATGTCATTTCGTGCGGAAGTCATTTTCTATTAGATAGTAGAGCATTTTTAGTTATTTTGGAAGCTACGAATTATTATCATTTCCTTCGTCATTTTCTAGGTCACAATCGATAATTTTGTTTGGAATAATTCGCCATTGTGAGCTCGTAAAATTTAGCCTGGAAACGAAAAATGTTTACCAGCATTGCGCTTGCGTCTTGTTATGATAAGGTTTAAAAATAGATCCGACAACGTATGGCATGTTTTATGCCACACCATCGCGCTTCGCTTACATTTTGGAAAACAGCTGTTTATTAGCGGTATGTTGATGTCTGAGTTGGCAAATAAATAAGGGCACCATAAACATTTTGTTGAATTAGTTCACTTTCATGATTTTACATCTAGTAAAAAATATTAACAAACGTCTCTTTCCCAGAACTAAATAAATCAAACTTCGAGACAAGTAATGCAACAGATGCTGCTATAAACCTTTGATTTAGGCACTGGGTGAAAATTAAATAAATAAATACGAGGCGCAACATTGTTTTATGGGACCCTCGACTAAGTTTCTTACAGCCGTTCGTTTTGTTTCGGAAGAAAGGAGAAAACTACTGTCTTTCCCGAATGCATTTTCAGGTCAATTTTACTTTTAGATGTTTTGTTAGACGCTGAAGAAGAGGACAAGATTTTTCACAATTTTATCAGACGTAAAAAGTCATTAAAATAAAATCAGAAAATAGAGTCACAAAATTGGAAGCCCTAAATATTTTCTGTAAGATATGGTTTCAAATTTGTTCGTGTCAGACCCAATAGGGTGCGAGTTATTTTTCATCTAATAGAGGGTTGCAACAAGGAACAAAAGTGGTTATTAATATAGAGCAAGTTAAAGAATATAATTTTATATGGTAAATGCCTTTTTACGGCGATGAAAAAAACAGACGGAAATTATTGGTCCTACACGAGAAATAGACGAAAAACATGCCATCAAACAACAGATATCTGTACACCGTCTAGGTCAAAGTATCAGTATTAATAGAAGCTCCTTCTAGGTTGTTAAGGAGGTCATATACTTCAGCTACCTTGGCAATAAAGAATAGCAAAGGACAAAGACAAACGACATACGGAAAAGACATTCATTCATTCATTTGGTTTCAACTACAAAGTAGGTCCACCAGGATTGCTTGTAAAAGAGAAGGAGCCTTAAAGATGCTCTACAAGCAGAGCTTGAAAATGTCTCTCAACTTTTTAAAAGGTTTCTAAATTACTCGCATTTGTTGAGACTAGAAATATGGAATATGCATTGCAGGCTTTTTTCGAAGAAGAAGGTTTTTGGTTGACAAAGTTTTGATATATTTGATATTAAAAGACAACTCTCAAGAATTGAACAATAAACTTAGTAATGCTCAGCTGCACTTGCTGCCATGAACAGTAAATGATTTTAAGCCACAAAATGACAATTAAACTTTAAAGAGGTGAAGTCAAAATTGGATTTTCAATTACAGATTTATTCAATTGTGCTTCTAGAAAAAATGTGGCGGTTCATTTACTAAATAGCCCAATCATCACATCGGAGTAAAGTTTAAGAATCACTATAATTTTCAATAAATGAAGCGAAGCCAGTTCATTTTAACTTTTCCAATAAAAACGCAAAATGGGAATAACTACTTGCGTACCAACGGAAAGTACTATGTTCGAAAGCGACTAAGTCATAATTCTGGAAAAATTGCCATTATGGATTTATGGTCTCAAGATAAAGTAAAGCAAATCTTCAGAACATAAAACGGGATCCTTAAATTGAAGGGTATAGGCGACAAAGTCAGGTAGTTTCTATAAAAACACCACCTTTCAAACAACTCGACTAGGAAAACAAATACATATCGCACGTTAAGAATGATAACGTCACAACTCAAAATATCTTTTTGTTACAACCAATCATGTCGCAATAAAATGGATAGAACATTTTTGCAAGATTTTTGCAAGGGGGGAACCTTAGCAACGAAAAATGTTCCTCAAAGTGCCACCTTAAAGGTTCACAAAGTGTTTGAATTTTTTAGTTTACTTCTTAAAAATCGAGTATTTTGTTTGTAAGACGTTATTCTACGACATATGAATATTAATAGGGAATATTTAAACATGATTACTCGCCAAAAAATGTATGGTAGGTATCAAATTCTAAAACAAAAGGTTACTGTCCAAAGCAGTTCGAAATTGCGCTCATATATTTGTGATGCCTATCAAACAGGTTATAACATTGTTGACATTTTGTGCAAAAGAAGAGCTTTCTCATGATTTAAGGTTTAAGGCATCTACAAAATGGGTCATCTAAATCGTGTGACCTTCTAAGAGGTTTGAAAACAATCTACCTACATATAATAACATTATTAGCAGTGTAAGTTTTAAAGTCTTCCTCTATAAAAAAAATTGAAGGAGAAGTTCCTAAAGATCCAAAAAGAGTTTTTATTTTAAAAATGTAAAGTAGGTACCTTCGCCTAAAACTAGAGCAGATGTTTCTAGCCGAACACAAACCTATCTACAAACATATGATAATGGCTTGCTAAGCTGACACCATACTTATTTATAGGCTCATTCTGAATGCCACGGCAAAAATTAACTTCCGAAAAACAAAAGTAACATAATTCGAACGTGATATGTACCCCAGCGTATTAAAATTTCCAAAGTCATTATAAGCTATAGCGTCATACACCCACACCAGTCCCCAATAACGAATTGGCGATTCCACAGAGCTCAATCAATTAGAAAGAGATATCCACAATCCACCTATGTAAACACAAGTTGATGCGTTCGAACGGAATTCGAGCCACTTTCAACGTGACGATTATTATGATGAAAATTAAAGCTAATTATCACACATCTATGTACCTACTGTCAGTGGGCTGTGACTGTGGGTTTTGCCCTCATATTTCCCCGTCATGTATTTACACTATGAAGTCTAGGTTCTGTGTGCCTTTAAGTTAGTATTCAACGATGCGCCACGTCATGTCGTACCTATTAGCTATACCAATAAAGTGTACATTTCATTTTCCATGTGTGGATACTGGATACTTTTTTCTAGCTTTTACAGATACGAGGTTTCAGATTCCTATATACATTTTTCATCGTGCCATGATGACCTCATTTTTTCTTCGGAGTAAAGTCTCGTTATCATTTCTCTATACTTGGCAAACAATCATTCTTCTGCCCAAAATTGCTCGCCACAAAGACAATTAACAGCAAATTGCTTACGACTTGCATCTATGATTCAAGTAGGCATCCAAAACCGCCACAACTCATGCTTTTTCCCCGAATTCCTTGCAAACTGGTGTAACAGAAAGAGAATAAGATAGATTGGCTAGAACTGGCTTCTCACAAATTTCGTTTTATTTACCCAAATATATATTATGTTCGAGTTAAAAATATCGACAACAATAAGAGAGATGTTGGGAGCCCGCCAAATAGTCGCCACTGAGAATCATTACTTCTTTTAGATGTCTGTATCGTCGTCAGGAACAATATTATGTTTAGCAGGTATGGGTACGACTATACACACAAGATACACTTAATTTATGTACATACAGTAGAAAGGAAAATGCCGACTGCAAATAGCGTGAAGCAGAGACGGCGTCGATTGACCTAGACCCGTTGGGGTCTTGTTGGATTTTCTTTAAGTAGTGGGTAGTGGCAACAGGTTGCCACCTCGTAACGTATTGCTGGTGAGACTTACTGCCGCCGTTTTATTTCATTTAACGTCCACCACGTCCACGTCATAATGGAAAATGACATGACCCGTTCATGGCTAGAACATTTAACTTTGCGTACCTAATCTCTATTGAAATTTAAGTTGAACCACGTTCACCTGCCTAAATGTATGTCAGCGATTAGATTCGAAAACGCACTCTTCCGGCATTTTTGGTGTCAGCTAATGTGCGGGCCTGGCGGGAGCTAATCTACTCCAATAATGGCTTATGGTGTGACTATGGCCTTAACGTTAAAAATATGGCTCAATGTCTTGATTCATGACTGTTAAAATGAGGTTGACACATAATGGTTGGATATTGGGAAAGAGTCAATGTCATAAAAATTGTACGGAGGTAAGTTGAGATCAATTGGAGCAATGATAGGTAATAAATTCTCTTTTTGGCAATATGTAGTACATACTTTATAGCTGCCAATAATTTTTTTTCTAATTCTGTAAACATCTTCAAGGGTTCTAAGGTAGTCCTAAGCTATGGTTGGCCTTGAACTTTTATTTCATTGTTGTCTTGCGTGATTTATCGTGTTTAAAAACGTTGTTTAAATGAAATTACCTCCAACGAATGTAAAGCGCTATTTTTAATGAAGTATTATTACGTTACGTAGGTTACATAGCCGTTTTTCGAATCAATTCAGTCAATACAAAGGCAACAGCCGAATGGCATTCCTCAAATGAAACATCGAATTTTAACATCCTTCATCTCTTTTTTTAAAAGAGCTGTCAGTGAAATGTCAAATTAGTATTTCGAAATCTCTTTCAAACAGTTAAATGTGAATGTCAAATGCTTAACAGCACAAAACAGTAGGTACGGTGAAGCATTTAAAGAATTCGCTAAAATTTCGCCATTCTTTGTTCCTGTACGCAAAATTTGAACAGGAAAGAGACACAAAAAGTGAGTAAAAGCATTTTTTCATAAATTTAGGTAAATAAAGGGCATTTTTCTAAAAATGAGGTCTGATTTGATGTGTCTCAGTTTTGACGCTACGTTCTAACCGCCGGTTTCGAGGACGTCAAACAGAAAGCTGTCATTCTTAAGGCTGGTACGCTGTTCGAATCAAGTAAAATTTTCACTTCTCTTGAAAGTGAAATTTTTTACGCCGAAATGTCAAAAATTTAATGCGACGGACAATAAAAGCCAAGTGAAATTGCTTAAGTAACGTCCCCTACAAATCACTTTTTGAACAATTATTTTTCACTTCAACAGCTTACTGCCGGGTGAAATTTGCATGTGAAAAGTTCATTTTGACATTTCGCAGTGAAAAATTTGTATGAAAAATTTTATTTTTTTATTTTAGTTTTTATTTTGTAACAAAATGTGAATCAGCTAGGAGAAAGAATTATTGTTTTTATTTGCCGGTAGGTACGTATTTCCCGAAAAAGAAAAAGGATTTGGCTGCACGAAATTAAATTGCCTCCCATATATCTCAGCCTACTGATCATTCTATACGACTGATCACAAATATCGTACAATCATACTGCTAACACATTCGATTAGGTTTTCCATTTTTTAGGATATAAAATTATGAAAAATTATTTCAAAAGCACCAATGATGAATGATAAAATTATCTGTAATTTTTCAAAACGCCGGCCGCGGTGAATTCATTGAATTGTAGCCGAGTAATAAGTTGACAGTTCGTGTACCTATGTGAAATGTGACTGACGTAGAACAAGTGAAGTTTCCGACCAATCTAGTTTTTGCGTTCATATTAAAATGTAGAAAAATAATTGAAACACGAGTCCATTAAGTTTGACAATTGAACAAAGAGTAAAGATTTATTACAGATCAGTGTAAGAAAAAAGATAAGTTACATGAGAGTTTCGTTCAGAAGGTTCAGTAAGTATCGATGATATTTAATTCAAAGGAACTAGAAGTACGCTCTATTTCAACAGTTCAGGGTACATCTAGTCCAGAGCAATCTAGCCGACTTTACATAACTAGGTAGATCTGTTCCCTGACAATAATGCATTCGAACAAATAAGTCAAACTTCAAAAGTTATGCCTATAGAAGGGAACAAACTTTAACTGAATTTGGTTAATACGTTTGAATGGATTATTGTAGGGGAATAGACTTATGTACCCAATGTAATTGACAAATGTTTTGGTGTTAGTGAAAGTAGGCGTTAAAAGTAATGTCGTTTTCCATTGGGACCAATAGAAATCTTTTTCAGATCTCAGATTTTACCCGGCAAATGGAACATGCAACGAAATTGTTCTGCTTTTGTAAATGTATTAGTGCGTTATTTGACAGCATTATCAGCTGTTCAAATTGCATTCATTTATGGAAAATCGCAAATATGGATATCAATTTGAACAGTTTTTCCCCTTTTGTAGATAAAAATGGAATAGTTTTGGTGGAAAATGAGATGATCCGGTTGGAGAATTCGACGAGTAATAAAATAATTTATTGATGTTCACGATTTCTATGGCTAGTATTTCTTTATTTGGGTTTTCACGAAACTTTGCACAATTGTTTTGAAAACAAACTTCCTAAATTGACGTTAAACAGCTGTGCAAAGTGTATTGGTGTTAGTGGCAATATGTGTAGATCTGAAAAAATATCGAGATCTGCAAAAAGTGCTCCGAATCGAAAAAAGATTGATTTTTTTTGCCCAATGGAAAATGAAAAGTGATCTAGATCAAAAAAAAGATTGATTTTTCGTCCCAATGGAAAACGACATAAAACTCGATTCAGATCAAGATTCGCAAAAGTTTTTTTTGTCGCCAATGGAACATGATAATATTGACAGGAGTTTTTCAGAACAGAAAAACTGCTCCTCTGAATCTGAAAATCTGTCCCAATGCAGATTGAACCGGAAACTTTTTCTTGCGGCGCGGCGCCTTAGCGTTGCGAAATTATAAAATTGTGTTGGGTACTTCCGCTGAAAACGTAGTACCCTACCCAGTAAGATACACGACGCACTGCACACGAGAAGGTACTTATCCACCTCTAGCATGGTATTACGTTCGTATTTCTATTCATACATATTTCGAGTATGTACGAATAAAGTGCCGATATCTCTTGCATTTCAAATCGAAATAGCCATAGCCAACACGACATTTAAAAACACTTATCACACAATCAAACAACAACAAAAGACTACGCAACATCTTTCATGCTAAGTCGGTGTCTGTACTGTCTGTCTAGATACCCGCCGACAAACCCAAAGCAACAAACAAGTTTCACTCGGCGTGTGTGTTTTGTCTACTATTTCTTTTTTCCGGTTTTTCCATTGCATCCATATTCTTTATTATTACACTTTAATATTTCTTATTCCGTTCTCTTTTATCATCATGTTTATCTGATGGTACTCCATTCCAACTTGGAGGAATCAAGAAGTAAAGGCAAATTGCCGCGTGACTCACGTCACCACACCACATTTCCAAAATAAATAACAAAAAAAAAATAGAAAGTTAATTTATGGAACAATTAGTTAATACAAAAAAATATTATTATATTATAGCAAGCACACACCTTTGTTTGTTTCTGTTATTTTTAGTTTTCACTAGTTTCCTCTAGAGTTGACAATAATTATTGACGTTCACTTGTTTCTTGATTTAGTAGGTATAGAGATTTGAATTTATTAGAATAAAACACTGCAACTGCACTTGCACTATACGACAGAACGGAAACGGAACACACGACCACTTCGGGCAAAAATCTAACGATAAATGACTAAAGGCGTGTTTAGTCTGGAGTTTATATAGAAATAGAAGAAACGGCAAACGAAACGAACACGACTTGGTAATTGTGAATTGTGCTTAAAACTACCAAATCACAGGAATGAAAAATAATTTTTTAATACTGTAGTAAGAATTCGGTTAAATTGTATTGAAATGGTATCAAAAACTAAACTTTTCTGTGAAGCCTGAAATAAGTATCAGACAGCATGAAGTGGTATTCCTCATTTTAATGCAGATAACAATCAAAACTTATGGTGTTAGGGTAAGCAGACTTTAGACATTAGGTATGTAAGACCAGTTAGAATCAACTATTATTTACAAAAAAAAAACTACGAACAAAAGAGTTAGCTTGTAGACGTCAGATAGCATGCAAAAATTTGACTTAATTGCTGAGTAACGAGTAATAGTAACGAGATTAATACGGGTGTCCATATTTAACGGGGAAAACTGGAAACTAAATACATTTATGTATTTGCATTTCTTTACTTTATATTAAGAAACTTTTCTTGAAACAAAAAACATGTACTCAAAATGCTATTCCACTGAGTTACACAATTCTAGTAATAATTTCTTAAACTACAGTAAGTTTCTTGGTGTTAGACGCCAAACCCTAAATTGTTCAAATTGTCAAAAACTTATGCCACTTGTTACGTAATTGAATAAAATTCGATTCATCGATAGAACACACCATTCTCCTCTTTGTACACTTATTGTGAATGACGCACGCGTATCAAAAGCGTTGAGGGAAATCTGTAAAAGCTCAATTATATCCGAGCTTTTGTGGAAAGCTTAACGTGGGGTTACGTAGAGATGAAGCTCTTTAAGCTCTATTTTCGTTTCGCAACGTAAGGGAATGCCAGGTTGGAAAACAAATTTTAAAAAATTTGACACACAAATAATGAGCAAGTTTGGATTTCTAGTTTCCTAAATTTAACTAGATTTGTAGTATTGTCTAGTTTTTTTTACATTTTGTCTCATATCTGATTTTCTTGTAACCTTGAAAAAACAAGTTCTGCAAAATTGAATAACAACATGTTATTTGCTTAAAATTTTTTTTTTATAAAAGTTCCGCAAAATATTAAGCATTTTTGACAGCCCTTGAAGCAGCGAAATTTCAACTGTGAAGTTAGCAGGATTTTCTGGACAATATTTGTCGCTTATTTACTCCTCATCATCAATCAAAGCCAATTGTGCCTTTTGCGCTCATGATTAAGATAGGCCAACCAAAAAAGAGATAAATGCTTTGCCTGTCAAACAGAGAACTACAATTAGAAACGTCCCATTGCCTCAGAAAAAAAGTTTAGATAATCTTATTTGACAGCCGACAGACAGCTAATTTGTGTTCTTTTTGGTTTGTCATTTCACCATTATCACACAAGCAGAAATGCTCAAAAAATTAGTCGAAAATTGGGCTTCTGATCCAGACTTGTGCGGCCTAAATTTTACATAACCTGTAATGGCATTAAATTGTCTTGTCATTTAAGAAAGAAAAGGATTGTACATTGTACGGTTGTACCACGAGATCAAAGAAATTCGACTCCAGGAACAGGTAAACTGATTTGAATGTCCATCCGATTCCTATTTTGTTCAACATTGTCACTGTCATTTTGCTAACGCGTCATAAACATAAATCTAATCGGAATCGCATTAGCATTTCAAATTGTACCTGCCTCTATAGGCAGGTAGGTACGTATTAAAATGTAATTATTTGTGTAAAAATTATCGTAAATTGTAATGCATTCTGTTGAAATATGTTGGTGTCTAATTGACCTCACACTATCGTGATGAAAAAACAATGTTCCAAAAGAAAGTGAAGGTCTATATTCTATACAAAGTACAAACCAGTCGGGTAAAAACGAGTTGTTAAGAATTTCAATCAAAATTCGTTTAGTTTTTTAAATGCTAGAATCCAGGGATGTTGTTAACTACTGGCCTCATCTAGATATTTTTGAAAATTACAGTAAACTATTTTTATCGAATGTATTTTTGTTTATTTTTTGTAGGTGAAGTAGTAGTGAAGTTAATCGATTTAACATTTACCACTTTTCTATTTATCCCTCTTCCCAAATAATCCGGATATCCAAAAGGCAAACTGTCTGAGAGGCCTCAGTACCAAAAAGTAAACCACTTCAGCCAATGAAACAAAACTCAAGCCAAGAAGGCCAATCAGTCCTCCGGTATTAGCTGGAAGACACAAAGCACGATAATTACAAAACGATCTACTCCCATCCACATTGCACTTACACAAAAACTCCGTAGCTCCGACATATCGTGTCCTCAAAAATCCGTCAAAATTCGACAGCTTATAATAGAAATGCACAACGGCGATATTTTTCTTAATATACGATAAATTGTAGTCCTGCAACATTTCGTTTTGTATCATATATCCACCGGAAGTCAAAGGAATCGTAAATCTAGCCGGAGTAAACGACAAATCGAAACATCCCTGCATGCACAAGTCCCTGCAGGATTTTTGATTTCGCTTCCATCTCGACTGACTAGTTCCGAGTCTAACTGGTTGCTGACACATGAAATCTTTCAAGTTACACACTGGCATGCTGGACACAGTCTCAGGAAGATAATAGCTGATACATCCGCACAGCTTTGCTGTCATATTTGCCAGACATTCCATTTCGCAGTTGTGTCGCGTATAGGATCTAAAATTTCGCAATTGCCGGTCGGAATTGAAGACGCATTGGCGATCATCGATGCTGAAGCTGCGGATGTTCGGTGATGCCTCAGACCGATCGGCACGGATACGAAAAGTCATCTCTGATCCGGCCTCGATAAAGAGACCATTCTCACGGACTAAAGGTGTTTCAATTGGATTGTGCAACAGCAGCTTAACGGATTAAACGGGAACAGGTGTGTAAATTAAAAAGAGCTGTTAGGAAGAGTTACCTTGAAACCTGGCCCATTTGTTGTAGAACAGTAGTAGTCTTCTAGCTGGGCGTCTAAGACGATGGAAAATCCCTTCGTGATTCCGGTTCCTGCAGGAATTATATTTATGATTAAATAAGTTTCCATCCCCAAACGCCACTCACCGAACGCCACTCGAGGATAGACAGATTCGGGCAGGGAATTCCGATATCCATCTTCTGGATTCCAGTCGACACCTGTAGATCCATCGTTCCGAATTAAGTCGCGCAGGGACTTTTGCCTAAGGATCAACAAATTCGAATGTACATAAAGTATATCTGTGGATATACACAAACCTACCGTCTGTGAATAAAGGACGTGTGTACTGAATTAAAGACACAACACTGTCCGTCGTCAGTTAGCACCGGCTTGATTAGGTCTGTACAATTTCTCATTGTTCCCCCGTATTTACACGACACAAAGAGCTTGTCGCATGACTGGGCGTTCTAAAAATATAGAAGATCTTAGTGCAGGGTTGACGAGGCGATGCATATTCCCTTCGTTACCTCTTTGATGAAGCTCTGAAACATTGAACGGTTCTTAAAACCTACCAATTTGCTGGGGTCCACGTCATCCAAGGACTTGGAGCAAAGCGTCTGCAGCATGGAGTACTGAACGGAGTTCCTAAAAGAAAATAAATATGACAGGCCTTACAAACAAGAGTATTTTTAAGGTTTTCCTTATAAAGGGTTTGAAGGTCTCAAGGGAAAGTTTTCACAAAACCCTAATTAGAAGCTTCGTTTTACTTACTTACCTTGAAAAATGTTTAACCTTACTCGCGCTTGCCTGGTTTACGTTGCAAATGGTAATAGTCGGGAATGGTACCTTGTTGATCAAGATCGGATGGGGGCTCATGCTTACTATAACCGGCGTTGTAACCCATTTGGTGTAGATATTCGTGGTCAGAGCAATTACATAGAGCAGTATTACGAGAAAGGAAACCAAGAAAAAAGTCCTTAAATGAAAGACTGAAGATATTAGAAAAGTTTTCAAAGAAGGTGCGTTACGGCTCACCTTTCCCACAGAGAAAACCTTCTATCACCGATATATTTAAAACCGGGAATCGCAGTGTGTTTGCAAAAGTCTTTTAAATTATTTGAGAAAGCTTCACAGATTTTCCGACAAATGTAGGTAACTTTTCGCACGAATTTTTCCATGACAGTAGGCAGGAATAACACCGAAACCAATGAGGGGCTACTACCGACTGTTCTGAATAAGTTGGGGTACTTAACTTATAGAAAGTAATCGCCTTACGGCTACTGTCATTTAATTACGCTAATGTGTTACTAAATATATATTTTTTGTATTCTTGTATCGAGAGCTTAATTTTAGCTGCATATTTTCGACTGAGATTATAAATAAACACGGAGGCATATTGAGCTGTTATTTAGTTAGTTACATACAGTGGATCGGAACATAGCATGCAATTAACTTCTAATTTTCAACAGTTTCAGACAAATAGGGACGCGAGGTATTGAAGTGTTCAAATTATTGACCCTGTCTTCGATGGGCTCAGTGCGTTGACTCCTTTTGACAAGGCTGTGTCCTCACCTAATACCTCAAAAATAATGTAGACATGAACGGTGTTTCTGTTAAGGAGAATTTGTGAAATATTAGAATTATTTCGTTATCCCTTTTAGTGTATTTTACGAATTCACAATGGCGAACATTTAAATAAAAAAATTTCGATTGTGACTCCGTAAATATTTCAACCGAAGAATAAAAATGAATATTAGTAGGTAATACCCAAAAACTGAATGCGTTTTACAAATGAATAACGATTTAAGTCTCGTCTTTTAATTTCAGAAAGCTCACAATAGCGAATTTTGTATGGAAGATGTGGCCACTGTTACCTCTTTTAAATTCTCGAGATTAAAAATATGGTTATAAGTAAGGCCCAACACTCTTTATCCAATATAAGTTATAACTCATCATTCTGATTCAGAAAATCTGTATAATATAACCTTTTTTAAAAGTGGCACATTCACAGAAATAAATAAAGTGCACGACTGGATCGCACGAAACTTTCTCGTATATCATCGGTTTGGTTGGTTTATTTTTCTTTTATTAATGTTTATAGGCTATAAAACCAGATTTTTCAAATTTGTGATGCTGGTAGGTGGCCATGACTCGAAGCAGGGTTTGTGATGTAAGAATTCAGAGTTTTATTTTAAGGTTCATGATTAATATGGTTGAAAAAAAGTAGTTGGAAATATTTGCTAAAAAGGAGTTTCTAGTACTAGTTGTGATTACATTTTAACTGGTACTGCGGTTATGTTTATAAGACGGCATTATTTTAATTTTTCTAAGAAAAACTAAGTACGGGGTTTTATTAAGAATACTTATGTTATCGTAAATAAGCATTTTAGTCAAAATCTTTAGAGCTGATTTTAGAAAATAATGCGTACAAAATAGTAACAAATAAGGAAATTTTGAGTTGGAAAAATAATCTTGCTCAACTATTTAGCTAAAAACTGAGTATAGGGTATTGTTCAGGATGTTAGTATTACGTGGTTTTTAAGGTTTTATCCAAATCGAAAATGGCGTTTTCGAGATATGAACAGTTTTCAAAATCAGCGTTTCCGGTGGTTGGAATCGAAAATCATGGACGCAATAATGTTGAAAACGTCAATTTTACTCCAAGTATGCATTTTGGTCAAAATCGCTTTAGCCGTTTTCATGTAGGTAGAAAAATAAAAAAACAAATTCTTAAAATATGCATTTTTCCAAAAATCTATTATAGACAATTTAGAGAAAAACTGAGTTTTCCATCATGTTAGGAATGACCATATTACTTACAAAATTAATTTTTGTTGCAATCGTATTGACCGTTTTCGAGATAACGCCACTTTTCAAAAGTACAGTTATTCGACCTTTTAGCCAAAAACTGTGTATGCAGCCATGTTAACCCCATATATGGTAGTGCAAGTACACATTTTGGTTAAAATCGTTTAAGCCGTTTTCAAGTAAACCGTAATTAAATAAAGTCTTAAAAAACAAAATTTTTCCAAAATAGTCCGTTGAACGATAATTTAGGGAAAAACTGAGTTCGCCATCATGTTGGGAATGACCGTATTACCTTAAATATGAATTTTTGTCGAAATAGTTTTGACCGTTTATGAGATATGACCAATTTTCAAAATTACCGTTATTCGATTTTTCTGCGAAAAACTGAGTATGCAGCCATCTTAGTTACACCTACTTAAGCCCAAATATCAATTTTGGTTGAAATCGTTAGAGCCGTTTTCGAAAAACTCAAAATTGCTGAATACCGTTAGAACGGCAACACTTAACGTGCAAAAAAAAAGTGGCCCCGAACTGTAAGCCCACCAACTCCAAATCCGAATTTTGAAAGAAATCCGTCCAGCCGTTTGCGCTGTAGAGCTCCGGAAGGACGGACAGACGGACAGACGGACAGACGGACAGACGGACAGACGGACAGACGGACAGACAGACAGACGGACAGACGGACAGACGGACAGAATTGCGAGACCCACTTTTTCGAGTTCCTCTATCATCGTAATGTTAGATTTGATTAAAATCTCGAGTTCGATTTTTTGTACGATTACAATACCTTTCTCTTACTACGTATACGAGAAAGTTAAAAAATGAATCAAACAAATTTTTAGAAAAATCTAAAATGTTGGTCCCACTTGACACATGACACTATATAACACTTGTCCTACGTCAGAATCGTTTATGAGGCTCAAAAAAATTACACAATACATTCGGCCTTAAAAAAATCCTCATTCTTCTTTTGAGCTAAAGGGTTTTCCAATAAGAGGTGCATGTTATTTTGATATTCAGAGAAAAATATAATTTTTTGAGATAAATGATCGGATATTTAATTCGTAATAAAGAGGAAGGTATGCCGTTAATAATGAAAAACAACATCAGCCAAATGGCCACCACGACGACGCTTACAGGACCATATCCTTTTCATGAAATTTTCCATAACAAAATCGCAAAGTGGCTGCCCTAAGTCCACGATAGACTCACGAATTCCATATTTGAGGTCTTGAATCTC
The DNA here is from genome assembly GCA_936431705.1 of Cheilosia pagana. NCBI lineage: Eukaryota > Metazoa > Arthropoda > Insecta > Diptera > Syrphidae > Cheilosia > Cheilosia pagana. The sequence continues at coordinate 39,943,818 of OW386168.1, forward strand.
CGAATCCGGAAACTTTTCCCGTAAAGATCAATGGTTTCGTTGCTTGTGTGGCACGTAGCGCCGTCTTGTTGAAAGTAAACGTTGTCCAGATCAATACCATCCAACTCCGGCCATAAAAAAATATTAATCATCTCTCGACTACAAAGATCGACGAGGAATGGACAAACCTGGGCCGTGGTTTGGGAGTGGTAGAACGGCTACAGGAATCATGTAAGCGATACTGGTTTGGGCTAACTCATAAACCATTAATGCTATGGAAACAAAAATATTATTGGACCATTTTTGATATTTTTAAGAAAATGGCTTCTTTCTTAGCTTTAAAGGTTTTAGTTTTTACATACTTTTTAAACTATGGTAAGGTCTTTTGCAGACGATGCAGGATGCGCTATGATTGTGCGAAATATGCTTCAGGCAACGCCAATAAAACAAAGTAATATCGCAAATGTTTTATACCTACATGATGTTGACATGAAATTGAAATAACTGTTGTAAATTGCAAGACTGAGGCAATAGGCATTATAATAAGAGAAAAACTTCCATTCGTCGCGCCAGATCAAACTTTTCCTAACGCTTTTGTAACACATTTACAAGATTAGTCCCCCAGCTTCAACGTTTCCAGATGTTTCACTTCAAAAAATCAATTGCATCAGCGCCTTAGCTAGGTCATAAGAATCAGAGGCCGAATCGCGTCGGACGGAATTTGTTTTTTTTTCACATGTAAAATCAACTAATTATGCTCGTTCACGGATAACGCGACTCGACCCCAGGAAAAATAACTTTAATTTATTCAGGACTATTCCAGACGGTGATTGGACAAAACATCTCTGAAGTCTGAATTACCTATATATGTGAATTTTACATGCAAAATCGTGAAAAATTCCGTCGCGTGTATAGTACTCCATCAGGGATTCTTTTATTTGGCTCCTGAATTTGAATTCCACCATATGGCTTCAACCGGTCAAAGGAAAAAGTGAACAACAATTTTGATTGGCTTCGTGTAGAAATGCAGCGCAGTGTATCGCAAAACCATTAACCCATATGCCGTCATTAATCTTTTATAAATTCCCCTCAATTGCATGCAAAAATGTCCCAGATTCCTCCTGGTGCGGTGGACGCTTGAAAGCTTCCTGATTGGGGGCAACAATCCAAAGTCTATTATTACAGCTCGTCCTATATACCTACCCATAGTGCATAGCCACCAAGCACCAACACACTGCTAATTGCAGTAGTAGCGAGCAACCTGGCTGTCGTGCAAAAATGATTGTTATATTAATTTCAAAGTAACACACCGTCACTGGGTCATCACGATAAATGTGGTGGAAATCATTTTCCAGCTACACCCCGATTCCATTGATTTTATTAGAGCAATGAACTGATACATTAGAACTTTGTTTAGCCAAGGATTGGATAGTGTTTCTGAAAAGTAGGCCACAAATGCTATGTCCATTGCATGTGATTGACGTGGATATCCTTGGGGCACTTCTGTTGTAATTTAGGTCAGAAGGTTTAAAAATAAATAAACTGCTAGGTATTCCTGCAGTGATAGGTAGGTAGGTAAGTTGGTGCCCTTATGGCGGTTGCCACGGCTTCACGTAGACCATCGGTTGGGTCCATTGTGTCCAATTACGGGTACCATCCATTGAGAACCTGTCAAAAAGATTAATTACACCGCTTATTAAATTGAGCCCCATAGATTTAGTAAGAATCACTTGGGGGTCTTAAAGCTCTGTTAAGTGCAGGTTCTTTAGTTTGTCCTGAGAGTAGCTGATGATGCAGAGTCAGTGCATCTACAAGAACCATCCAGATTTGAGTATGAATCTCAGTAGTTCTTTAAGATCCACATTCTCCAGATCCTCCAGCTCATCAAAGAAGTAGCTATTAAGAAACCTTTTCCTATTATTTTTAAGGGCCGGGCATTCGCACAACAGGTGACGTACAGATTCTATTTCTTCAACGTCCCTGCAGCTTCTGCAAAAGTCATTATGCAGTATACCCAGTCGTTCCGCATGTACGCCTATCACACAGTGTCCAGTAATGACCCCCGTGAGCATGCGAATGTCTCTGCGACTCAGTCCGATCAAATATTTCGATCTCTTTTTGCTCACCTCTGGCCATAGTTCTTTTGTATGCCTGCAGGTATTGATATTGGTCCAACGAAGATTTGTTTTGCTCCAAGACTCAATGTCAATCTTCCTTACAAGCGTACTCAGCGGAGTTTTTACTGATTTTAGGGCCAACGACTCGTGTAGTTTCGACCCACTTCTAGCAAGTTCATCCGCATGTTCGTTACCTGCGATATCCATATGTCCTGGTACCCAGCATAGGGTCACCATGTTGACTTATCCTGCAGTGATAACTTTGTGATAATTGGCTCCTGCGATTGGCTTTTAACAGCCGTTCAGGAATTAGGATATCCATCTAAATGGACGTGTGTCACGATCTACAGTCGGTTTTTATGATTGTAGTTCGTTGCACACTTGGCCTAGAACGTGTGGCAAAATGGCATTTACAAAGTGTCTTCAGGAGGGTGCAGGATAATGAATGTTACAATGTCTTTTAATAGAATTGTTAGAGACGTTACCTTCATCTCCTAAAAGAGGTAATGCACTAAAAACCATTTAAATCAATGCTAGAGCAACAAGTGACGAAATTTGTTTTATTGGTCATATGGCGCACATCCCTGCCGCACTTGTAAAACAACACATCATCTCAAAAGTCCTTAAAAATAAGAAAAAAAAAACTGACAAGAGCAAACAAATTTTCACCCACTTACATCACCCTACTTAAAATCAATTAAAACATTTTAAAACCATTTTCCCAAATCCACACATCTGCGATCTGCGTCATTTTTACATTAGAAGAGCGAAACCGACATTTGGCTCAAATCGAAACAAACAAATTGGGAAATATGTTCATGTTCACCCTGCCCTAGACGCCTAATAAAATTCGTGAAAAGAAAATCATTAAACGGAGAAATAACGATGTTTGTCTATTTTAAGTACGGATGAGTTTTCCCTCCAAAAAAAAAAAATCAATTCCATTTTTTATTCTCTTCCTTTATAATTAGATTTCGCTATTGAAGCACAATTTCTCCCAAACGAAACCACCAAGTGAATTATGTTGAAATCAATAAACATGCTACTAATAAACAAACTTGGCTGAATGACTCAACTCCGACACGCATGGGGATGGGATGCGAAGATCGAAACAGAAGTTCACAGTGCATCTTCTGGGAATTTTAGAGAATCTCTTCACACCGGTGCACATGAAGTACTTTGAGTACTTGAAAAGGAAAACAACATTGTCGTCTACAGTTAGCTGGTGTGTGGGGTGGCGCGAATGGAAATTTTTATTAACACTCGTCGAATTATCTGCGCGTTCTTCAGTACAGACATGCAGCACTATTCCCAGCCATATGTTTCCTATCGAAGATCGCTACCAGCCACACCCGTTGTACGCACATCAGAGGGTAGTCGGGGAAGATTCACAAAGAGCGAACCATCCGCATCCAGTAGCGTTTCGGCCCAACATTGTAAACACCACTTTTTAATTACACATTCTCGAGTTGGAAAAGTGAGTGTGAATGAAGAAGAGGAAAAAAAAATCCACGACAGGCGTTTGCACCCACACATCGAGCTCATTACAAATTCAGAAAAAAAAAATTCTTGCAATTCATTTTTCGAGTCTTAGCGGATCTGTTCGCCAGAACTCACTTCAGTCGAATCTTAAGACGGTCACGTGCTGAGTTGAGTAGTGGTCCCGCAAAATAATTAAAAAAAAAAGCAAAGCTCTTTCCGATCTTGAACGACGCGAAGCGGTTTGACAATAATTACGTTTGTAGCGTGTGCGTGCGCATGTTGTTTTGAATTTTGAAGTCACTGATGCCCATAAGTGAAGTTTGGTGAAGTCACGATAAGCCCACACGCAAGGCCAGGTTTCTTTGATTTAACTGTTTTTGCCCCACCAAAACTCTACCGGTATATTGAGTTGAGTTCTAAACGAAGTGCAGTTTATGAATTGGAGACTTGTTTGACAAAGTGGAGCTGTGCGGAGGTTTGTTAGATCCAAAAATGTGAGTTCACTTTGCAAAACTATTAATGAGGTCAATGGGTTTGAACTTTGTGTGCTTTGTGGTTAATGGGGGAAGGAAATGTGTCAGCTGTACACATCTGCTAATTGTTTATTTAGTTTATGGATTTTTTTGAGATGTTTGCTTTTCGTTTAAATTTGTTTATTTGCAAAGGAGATAATGGAAATAGTGGTGCTGTCATGTTTGAAATTTATAGTGACGTTGTCTTGGACATGATTCGCCTGGGAATGGGAACCATTTGGTTCGTTAATTATTATCGCTAAGAAGAACAACTGAGACAAATTTTATGTGAAAAAATGTAAAAGAAATTAAATTAGCGCGGAAATTTATTACTGTGGTCGGATCCGTTCAGGTGCGATCATCGTGGTCCAAGTTGTTGACATTTTGTCAGTCGGTGGGTAATCTGTCGACAATATTGAAGACAAGGCCTCCCAGTCTTTTAAATCAAAGAATAAAAATAAATAAATAGTCGGAGTTACAGTTTGTGCCTGGTTTTTAAAAGCCTTTTGTTTGTGTGTTTTTTTGCATTGGGAATCATTCCTATATGACATTTATACTGTCGGATGTTTGTCAGACTCTCACGAAAGGTGGCGGAGGTTGAAAAAAAAACGTTTAAGATGACATTTGCATTTTACTCCAGTTGTGTGTCACTTGTGCAAAAGTTTTTTTTTGTTTGATTATTTTTAAAATACCTCAAACTGCTGATTTTATGAAGGCGACAATAGTAGGTGGCTCTTTTGCTAAACCAATATTTACAAATAAACCCGAAGAACACAGAAATAACTTTTTAAACGATTGTCAGAAGTTAGACTTCCTGAACTAGTTCAATTTACAAATTTAATTGTGAGCAGCATTCATTTCAATCGGGACAAAAATAATAAAAACTGGCAAGAATCAAAAAAAGGCTTCTTGCTAATAGATTATTACTTGATTTGCCTCCTGGATGTGTTGGATGCCGAATTTGTTAATATTTCCTAAGTTTCTGTGTGAACGTGTCTCCGAAGTCGACCCACCATATTGCTGGAAGTAATGAAGTTAAATTGTTCGTTCTTCTCGACTTAAAAATAAGATACCTGGCCAAAAGATCAATAAATTAAAGTATTACAGACTATTTTGCACGGAATCAGCAAACACTTTTACATGCTCTTATACCTACTTTGGCATCAGGCGAACTAGAGTCTCTACGAGTACCTGCTTTGCAAGTTTGCAAAATGTTTTACTAACTGCCCGCCAGTTGCGCATTCCAAGTTGATTGCAGTTGCGCATTCCAAGTTGATTGCTATTCTTTTGAATCAAATACTCTGCGGGCAGGAGAGTTGAGGGCCATTCCTTCAACAAATCCCAAGGATTTCAAATGCCATTAGTTAAAGTGAGGAACAAGTGCTATGCTCCTCAAGGCCTATTTTGTGGCACATCAATCTTAATATATAAATATTTTAATTCATAAATAAATGTTACCAAGTTTAATGAAAAAGTCGAGTATTAACAAAACTCTAATAAAGAACTCATGCGATCACAAATTGCAGGTTAAATGAAATTTCAATTGTCCCCCAAAATAAAAGTGAAAAAATTTCCCAAAAGTGTATTTTTCATAATCTATTTTGAAACGGAGACACCACCGACCACAACAAACTACATCACTTCTACCAGACCTCTGAAAGAAAAATTCCCATTTGTTTTTTGTACCACACACTTGGAAAAATTCAGCTAAAGCGATTTCGGTATTCAGTTGCGTAAGCGAATTTAAAAATGTTTGGTTTTCTGAATACCTAACCTACACGGGTTTTCAGAATCATGTTCAGAAAATTAAGTCAAAAATTAAATCTGCATTTAAATGGCTTGAACATTTTTTAAGGAACAACTTTTTGCGGACTTTTATTTGTCATGAAAAAGGGCAGTTTAAGTAGAGTTTAAAAAAGTCCATATATTTGTTCAAACATTCAGAAATTCCACGATCTGTTAGTGCTTTACTTATTGAAAAAAGCACAACACACTTCGAATGAGCATTGAAGGCTCATGTAAGGAGCAGTTTCAATAATGGAATAACCATTAAACATCTGAAAATCGGAACAATCTACTACAGCCCAACTTTGCATAATATAGGTAGTAAAATAGTAAGGAGTCTTTATTAATTTGCTCTGATGGTTTTATTTATTTTAAAGGACTTTTATTATAAAGAGCGAGGGCTATAAAAAATGATTTTAAAGTTGCAGTATAAAATATGGCAAAACAAGCAAGGACTGTAACATGCTACCAAACTCCTATCTTTTATAAACTTCTGTTAGAGCCTCCCAAACCAAGGAATCGGTTCCATTTATGTTTTTTTATTTGCAAGATATTAAAAATTGTTTATGTAGCAAAGTCGATCCTTAAGCGTAGGTATTCGTGGGTTTAAAATCCGTCACGCATGATAAATGTGTTTATTATTAAAATTCCTTATCCATAGATGCATTGAAACGTTTTCTTCGGTTTAAAAAAGTTGAACTTCTGCTGAACCATCGACAAATTATAAAATAGCTGAACTTCCAGAATCGGAAATGTAAGTAAGATAAGATGCCTATCCGCTATATGCCCCTCAAAGGGTAGGGCACAAAAAAAATACTTCCTATCTCAATCTTTTGAAGCAAAACCAACTAAAATTGTCCACATTTCATAATTAATAGAGTTTAACAAACCGCACTTGTATTTTTATTTAACTTGTTCAATGGGATACTTGAAATAATTATAAAGTGCCCACTTCACGAATATTTTCTGATAAGGCTGCGTCATAATCAATGACTGTCGCTATTCGATTTTCATCAGCTTGCTTGGGAAAACTGATATAAATCAAGTTCACTATATACATAGGTACACTTTAAACAACGTTTTGAGTGCAATCTTTTGCCAAATGAACGACTACGAGTAGATACATCATACCAAGCTATGCTCACAATAGTTATCCAAATCCAAACACACTGTTTGAAAATGATTTAACGCCAAACTGTCGTCTATGAGCTACATATTTATGTTACATACATAGTACGACTTTCCATTTCAGTGGGCGATGACCTAACTAAAGTGATAACCGGACTCCCACAGCAGGGCAATCTTATGGGACTTGGATGCCGTCATTCTAATTTCACTTTAATGACTAACTTGAGGCATAAAGGACTCCTTTCAATCGTCATGCATTCTGTACAACCCTGTTATCGCAATTTCTTTTAAAGAACTGAATTGATTGTACAATATGCACAGCACATTTTGAGTAATAAGATTAACAACATCTCGTTGCGGATGATAAGCAAATTATGTTGTAATCTTAACAATTGGTGCGAAACCAATTATCAGTCTCGCCGCACACTTAATAAATTGATATGTGCGTGCACTCGTATTTTATCGATCTTGTCTGGCGGTCATAAGATTATCTTATGAATTTGAGTAGTCTTGTGGGTGACATGACCGAGTCATGTTGAAGAAAGTTAGGACGTTGGGAGTGTAGAAAATCGAATTTGTGTCAGTTATCTTATTGAACTTGAAACTTTGTTTAATTTAATTTATCACACTGGTACTGGTGCTAATGGTGGTAGGTGTAGATATCAAAGACTGTGATAAGGAAACACTGTGAACAACTTTAGCGAATGTCTCATTGCTTTTCTCATGTAATTCGTCGTAAAATTCTGTTGAAATTCTTTGCGGTCATACAGGGGATGTTCATTTTTGCACTAAACTCAACCAGAGCTTAGATGATGTTTGAAATATGAGTCAACGTAGTAAACATTTGGAGAGGTACAAGTTGAACATACATTTTCATAGCAATTAGAGATGTTGTGAGGTGATACGATGTCAACTTAGTTTTGGGATATTAACCATCAGATCGAAAGAAGAACGCAATACCGCGAGATTCCACCTTCTTAAGCTTAGTACGCTGCTGTTTCGGATCAAAAATCGCATACAAAAATGACACAATGAAACAATGAACGAAAAATTTTACACTCCTTTTTGTTTTGCAGTAAGCTGCAGATGGCAAAAAGTGAGTAGTTCAAAGGGTTGCCATATTTTAAACTAGTTAAAATCGGAGCCGAAGAAGTAGCCCAAATAGTAGCCCTATTCCAATGAAAATGTCAAAGCCAATGAGTGAATTCAGTGAATAAAAATTAGTGCCAATTTGCGGAATGCGTTAAGTGTATGCTAAGGGGAAAATGTGTTTGGTACCTATTTAAAATTTATACGAAACAAATTATCGCCTCGGGATTAGATTTTTAACCGACTTATAACCCAATTACGATTGGAAATCATACCGAAATTATTGTCGGCAATTTAGGAAAAAAATAGCCCAATTTCCGATCAAAAGTCCAATTTGACAAGCCTGGTAGTTCGAGTAGATTGCTTGGAACAACTTCTCGCTTTTTTTCGCACACATTTATTGTCCGGGACATTAATTGCTTGCGAAAAATTGACATTTGCACAACATAGAATTTTTATATTCCAGAGATTTGAAATAGGAAATCTGGGAAGATGGCCCACCACAATTAGCACCTGCATCTGTATAATTTTACTTTAAATTTCTATATCAATTACAAAATACAAAATCTGGCTAAGTCAAATGTCACTTGTACGTACATGTGTAGCTACAAATCATTTCCGCTGCCTTTCCGCAGACTTTTTGGTGTCCATTTGGTGACCACCGGAAACAGCAGAATACTAGGCTTTAGGCGCGAGACAAGATGGGTGTTTATACCGCTTTTCTCTAATCCAAAAATCAGTAAAATAGACCCACATATTTGGAAAGGCTTTAAAATCAGATGTTGACGAAAACTGGAGCCTAAAGTGCCAATTAATCAGACATCGCACATCTTTGGAGGTCCATTTCTCGATATCACACATTTTTCTCCAGTCACATAAGTTTGGCATACCTATGTGACATATATTAGAAACCATTTTTTGCCAAAGACAACAATAAGGTCATGTCTCCTGCCTTACTTTGCACAATGACTAATTCCATCTATACTCCGATAAAGCAACCAAATCCATTTTCTAATGACTGCCCCAGATTCCACACTAACTATCCCGCTTTGTCTACGCATAGTACCTACACTGATTTACTCTAATTAACTACTTGCATCCTAATGCAATAAAAATCCTTTAGAACGTCTCATCAATCTGCATGAAAACAAACAGCCCGTCATTCGTCAGATTCGCACTTGTCATTCAAGTCGAACAATCAGCTTAGATGTCGTCATCGTTTCGCTTGCCAAGAGTGCCAACTATGTTTATATATGTCACCCCTTAATCTAACCCAATTATTAACGCAAACATACATTTTGCAAGTCATAGTTACAGAGTCGTTCTATACTGTTACTATACACCGTCAATTTCACAACTCTACAAGCACTTCAACTAAATGCACGGCAGCTTGTTCAGTACAATGCGTTATTAATTACAAAAGCGTGCAACAAATACTTTTTGTTTGTTTTTTTACCTAAAAGTCGGTTGACATGCGTTCAATTGAATTTTTATTGCCACTAATATGATATGAATTTGAAATTCTAAAGAAGACAGCTGGAAGAAAAAAACTCAAACTTTTAACGGCTTTCCTTGGGCACCCCTTGTGGGGATAAGTCGGTATCTAACGCACCGAAAGTGAACTTGCTTTTTTCTATAGGCTACCAAAAAGATTTTGATTCTTTTTGATTTACAGTGCGCAGACTTTCCGTGTACATCACTTTCTATGTGTATGCAGACACTCACATTGAGTAGGCGAGCATATATCTATACGACTACGACACTCTGGGGTTACTGTTTTAGCTTACCACACAGTCCGAGCAATTTTCCACAATTAGTTAGCCTCCAGCTACGATTGAGTGCGCCGTCATCATCATCTTACTCAATAGTGTTCACATCAACTCCTGTCCAGTCTAGTGCAGTTGAGAATTTTTTTTTTAAATTCGCTACTCCTACTTAACATTATTAAAAATCGGCCGGACTTGGACACAGATACGGATAGCTAGACTGGATTGTGACTCTTTCCCGAATTAGATTTGATTGTGATTCTAGTGCTCGTATTGGATATACACTCGTTTGTGATAAACCGGTGCGTATGGTGGTGGACCGGACGGGCAGACAGACTCTGGTGGGTTGATTTGGGTCGTGTATGGTGTGACGCGCGAAGTGCGGATTTATTTAAATACACTAGAAAGTACCTCGGAATTTGACTGTGTAATTTGCTCCTGGAATCTGTTTTTTTTCCCGCACTCATTGTTTGGATTGATTTTGTGAATTAGTGTGGCGATGCGATTTTAAACTTGTTTGGGGGGTAGTTTTGTTTATCCCAAAGTTTCAGTGACTCGTGGGGTTAAAAATAGTAAATTTCTTTCACAAAATATCCGTTTCAACATTGTTTTTCAATGAACCAAGTGTTTGCTGATTATGATTATTATTTTTTGAATTTTTAATTGAGGTGATGGTGGAAATTTCGCACAAGAAAGACGCATGTTTATTTAACGGAAATTCGAAAATCAAATGCAGGCACACGCATTTTTAACGACTTCCGTTGCTGTGAGATTATTCTGTGCTGTTCTAAAGGAAGTGAATCGTTTTTTTTTTTCAGTTTGAGTGAATGCAATTATTGTGCAGTTATGGATTAAGTTGTCAGAGAGAAACGTTTCCACGGACTTGGTTTGGAATTCGTAAGGCGAATTATGGCCCCCGACTTATTTGTTTGTCTTAAATTCATGATGGTACATTTTTTTGAGAATTGAACAAATAAAATGCAACGCGCAGTGAAAATTTAATCTCGGGATTAAAACTAATATCATAAATAAGTTTTTAATTTGACGCTTTAAGTCAAAGTATTATGACCTCTTTCTAAGGAGTGGTTCCCAAAATGTGTTTCTGGGGCAAGCGAATTTTTATTGAAATTAGTTCACTTCATTAAAAATCATTAGTCAGTTATAGACTTCGCGATATATATATTTTTTTAAATATTGAGGTAAATATTTCTTATCATTGAACGTAAAAAATAAACAACCTAACCTTAGTTACCTACCGATATTATTAGAGTCAACGTTTTCCTTTATCGCAGCATTCACGTCCATACGCTTATGATTCATATCTTCTTGGCCAGATTATTGTGGCTATAAAATTATTAAGACCTTTTACGAAATACTAAGACATCGATATATCGTGAAAAGACTTTAGCATTCCCCTCCACGCAATGGTATTGATATAGCCCATCTGGTACAAACATTGTAGATACTAGAAACTTAACGAAACAGCGATAGTTCTCCGACATCTTTCTGCACAAAGGGAAGCTCTTGACTTGGATCCCGTAGTTATGTATTTCCCTGCTTAACTATATTTATATCCTTTCTACTATAAAATGAATTAAGAAACTTTTTCATAGAAAGACGAACCCAAGATCACATGGAGAATTCTTTACAAATATGGTAAATAGGGCCACTTTGTACAATGTTTCCACCTAAAAAAATTACGAATACCTAGAGACTCCTATCATTCGATGTCTAAACTATTTGCGGGCAAAACTGTCAACTTTCAACATATTTACAACATATGAAACATGAAGTTTAAAAGAAACTGTGATTTGGAAAAACATTATTATATTATTATCTATATAAAGTTTTCCTCAGGAGTGCAGCACATTTACTAAATTTATTTAAAAATAAATTCGCATGCAATTTCCCATTAGAAAAGATCAAAGCGTAAAAAATACCACCCACATCTTTCCACTTAAACCATCGAAATACCCTTGTTAAGACCAACAATCTATTTATTTGTCTTAAGCTTAGTCAAAACTTTATATAGAATATGTTTTGAGTTTTTACAATTAAACAAAACAACACTATTTATAGGCTGAAATCTTTGTAGACATTTAAAAGGTATTGAGCAGCTGTAATTGAATAATCTTAACTATAAGAGATAATCAACTTATATACATAGGTAACTAAATAAATAAATATCTATCAGTTTTTTTTATGGTAAAACCATTTTCAGGGTTTCAGATAAAATTTTTATTTAAGACGATTTTGACTTCATATAAAATTCGTAATAAACGAGAAAGCTTCTTGCTATCCAGTCGTCCACATTACTTTCGTCTTCTTCTTTTATATTGCATGCAACGTGTATACAAAAAAAAATGTGTACTTAAGCACGGGGACGCGAACTTTAATTTAAGACACAAATTTATTAAATATTTTGAATACCTACAACATTTTCTCTTAAAATAATTCTTATTTTTTAAATTAAGCGTATTTCGATCAATCACCGCAGTATTAATAATTATGACTTTACTATAAGAGTTATCCGGAGATGCAGATTAAGTAAAGTTATTTCATACAAACAAGACAACTTGCTGACAACTTACTGTATATTAGTAATGGGTACATACATATAAACTTAACAGCAGAGTCAAGTAAACATTTTTCTAGATGACTTGCAATATTCTCGCCCTTAATTACCACTCAAGATGTTACGCAATGCCAATGTTTTCAGATTTATAAAGACATTATAAGTTAATAGTACAAAATATCTTACCAAAAACGTTGTGTGCTCTAAAGAAGAAACTTCTGTCCTTGCATTGGTATGTCTACCTATTCAAATTGGCAGCTCTTCAAAAAATTACAACTTTCCATTTCCAATTTAATCACTATACATTTAGCAAAAAAAGCACCGATGTTTCATAAGCGCCGTTATTAAAATCCCATTAGTTTGATGGATATATCTACCTAATTACAAAAAAAAAATATATAGTTCTATAATTACACCTTGCTTAATTTCTTATTTTAAGAATGCATTACATTTATTTACAGAGAACAGTATTAAACTAAGTATTACTACAAAATGCCTTTAGAGGATGATGAAAACAAAATGCCTCTCAAGGATCGCAATGATGAGGAAACAGACTTAAATACCACTGCCGATACAAGACAGGAACAGAGGTATGTAAATTGTAAACTCAAATTAAGTCAATATTGCCATACACCTTTTCTGACTTATTTATTATAACTTCGAACATGTTGTCTATCAATGAAAATCTTACAGCGCACGTTGAAAATAAAGGTCGTTTGGAATTTTTACACATTTTTCGGCAATTGTTTTAAGAACCAATTTAAACTTCCTTACTCACTTATGTGACGTTCGACTTTTATTGGAGTTTAATGCTTCATTTACATGGTCACATATTCGGAGCACGAATGATAAAAAGAGATACCCAATACTCAATAGCTGGCTGAAAGAGACAGCACTACCAACCACACAAAAATACGTAACACGTTTTTGGGTCGGCCATTTCGTTTGTTTACGTGGGAGATTATGGGAAGGTTCAGCATGTTGATATTATTTTTAGCGATTGCCTGCGGAATTTTTCTTTCCTATAAAACAAAATGGCTTCCGGAAGTTATGATATGAACCGTATCTTCAATTGATTGAACATTTGTTGATTAAATTTGCTGAAACCAATTACCACTCTCATTTGACATGTTTTTATACAGTAATGGAATAATTTTTATGTGATTGCAGAGATGCTGGTCGCCGAAAATTGTATATATTTCCGTTTTATATATCTATAGCTATGGGTGGAACATCCATGATACTCTCTGCGTCTGATTTGTGTCCCATTTCATGTAAAAATGCGCCTGCGTGGTGTTGTAAATGCAGTTTTAAGGAATTTTTCGACTAAAAGTCTTCTTTAATACATACAATATTTAAAAGTCATAACCTAGGTAGGTAGGTAAGTTGGTGACCTTGTGGCGTTTGCCACGGCTTCACGTAGACCATCAGTTGGGTCCATTGTGTCCAATTACGGGAACCATCCATTGAAAACCTGTTGAAGAAATTAATTGTGCCGCTTATTAAAATTAGAGCCCCATAGATTTAGTAAGAATCAGTGCAGGTTCTATAGTTTGTCCTGAGAGTAGCTGATGATAAAGAGTCTTTTATCTACAAAAACCATCCAGATTTAAGTATGAATCTCAGTAGTTCTTTAAGATCCACATTCTCCAGATCCTCTAGCTCATCAAAGAAGTAGCTATTAAGAAACCTTTTCCGATTATTTTTAAGGGCCGGGAATTCGCACAGCAGGTGACGTACTAGCCTAGGAGTTGCCAATCCTTTATAAAAAAAAAGTGAGAGAACATTTCTGGAACCGAATTTTTGTACGACAACTCGAAAAATCTGTTAAAGCTCTAGAAAGCCTTCTAACAACATTCAACCTTTAATCCACTAATCCACTTTAGCACAGAGTACCTGAATATACATTTTCCAACTTACCGGAATAGGTTATTCCCACAATCAAACAAAACAAGACAATCGACTCTCGAAGAGTGTAAGCCTCACTACTCGCTAACAATTACTCAACATAGCTCACAACAATTTAATTTGTACTTGCGAATCATTAGTTTCTCGGAAATCGAAAAGTTCAGGTTTATTCCCTTAGAGTACAGCAACACGAGTTTGTATTTACACGCCACACTGAGCCGTACTGCAGACTCAAAGCTAAGCCATCGTTGTTGTTGTTGTTGTCATCAACAATCAACATGTGTATATATGACGATTGTACCGTCAAAAGTGGAAACGACGACGACGGTAGAGGTAGACACGGTTAAGCTTTTCTACGCGTAATTTACTAACTTTAGTCTCTCATTGGTAATCTCGAGCGTACTACCTACAGCGGGTCGCGTTCGCTTGTTGCTCCGATCTAAAGACAGTTGTTAGCTTAGGTGGCTAGTTGGTTAGTTGGTTAGTTGGGTGAAAACGTTTCTATAATTAGGCCCAAAACTAACAGTAGTGTTGTTTGCCCCCAATTCCGATTGCTCTGCGTTAAGCCATAAAGTCGACTCAAAATGTTGTTAGTATTCCGATTCCCAAATAATTTAGTTACGTGTGCACATCACTGATTAATATTCCACCTTCAGCGACGACAACATCTATGACAATGATTAATTGGCACACCTCTGTGTATTTCTAGGCGAGAGAGTCTACTCAAATGGATGAAGCGACTGACAATAGCTCTGATTATATTAATCGGGTTCTTCTTGATCGGCTACATGCTGTGGAAGTTGACATTCAGTGGTAAGTGTAACTTACTTGTTGGTAAATATAAATTGGCCAACCGTATTTGCAGGCGGAAATGAACCGAAACTCGTGAAAGACGTACAAATCGGATCGATAGGATCGTTCAATGGCGTAGTGCCAGGGGATGCTGTAATCATTCCAATAACCACGACTATGGAGCCATCTGCTGGAGATGATGAAGTCGAAGAGGTGCCAGAGGTACCTCCTGCACTGCTGCCCGCAAAGGATGTTGTGTCCAAGTTGGGCAAATACGAGAAGGCCGCCGTATGCTCGGACAGCAATATTTGCAGCAAAATTGGCAGGTAAAGTGTGGCGCCATTTTTGTTTTCGTATTCAAATTTTGTTCTCTCTGTTTTTATTTCTATTTATTTATTTATTTGTCTCTTTTGGAGTTTTGGCAAATGAGTCATTTTTTTTTTCTTTGGCCAACAAACGGGGAGTCACATATTTTGCTTATGCAAGGTGTTAGCACTTCTCAGAGCTCATTAGCGGCATCAGATGAGCGTAGATACACAAACGTGTGCAATCAATCGTTTGTGCTATGTAGCAGATTAGATAGGATCGCATTCGTGAGATTTGCATTAAAGTTGGAAAATTTATGAAACACATTAAACAATTGAGACGAATACACAATACATTGGGGTGCTGCACAAACTTGCTAATATGAGTTAATTTAATTGTCAAAGAAATTAATTCAAGAAAATACCGGCGCAGGGGTGATTAGACCATTACTGTTGATTCTAGGGGTTCAAAAACGAGTCTACGTGGCCTTGGATGAGCCGGAAAGGTCGAGTAGGCTTATCTTTCAATGATCCTTTTCAGTTTTCTTTGAAAGTTGTGTTTTAATTGGAGATATTGAATTCAAAAAATGTTTAATTTGGCTTTAAACAAATATTAGTTTCAACTATTAATGGAATACTGGTTTCTAAGGAACTTTCAGCGATCTTCTAGGATTTTCATGCGACTGGCTAAAGAGACGAAGCGACAATTTAAATAGAAAACTGTTGAAAGTACTGCTGTCTAAACAAATGATGATAAATATATAATATAGTATGTGTGTGACGTTAGTTGAAATGGGTATCTACCAATTTGTCCATATTCGGTGGAAGTTTATTTATTGAACGTTTTGATGGAGATAACCTTCATTTGAAGTTTTAACTTGTTTGAAACATTTTTTTTCGCATTAGAAATTTTCAATGAAATAAATATTCCCCGTTAAATAATCGCATGGCAATTATTTCTTTTTTATCTTGAATGACATTTTGTTCATCAACGGCTTTGACAGATGGCGTATTTAACCTATTCCGCTTCACTTGATTGAGGTCGTTCGTAAATCTAGAAATGTAGTTTTGAACTCTAGTCATGAAAATGTGGCAGTGGCGTTTCACAAATAGACACATGGCGGTAAAGTTGAGCCAACTGTATAAACACAAAGGGGGTCAGTTAAAAATACAACTTGAGAAAATGATTTTTTAGGCCTTCACATCAAATAGGCATCAATCTTATTATATATGCAATTGTGATTGGCTTCGATATTCATTCGACAACACTCGAGTATGCTTCTACTTTTAAATGAGCCGGTCTAAATGTCAACATAGTACGTATACTTGCTTATTACCAATCAAAGTATTATCGTCTCTAAGCTCGAAATAACTCAGCCCACAACATCATATCAACCATTAAATTAAAAAAAGAGCTAAGAAAAGAATCATACCACGAAGAAACTTCCGGGGTGAGTTGAAAGACTTGTTTAAGCAGCTTTTTCCGAGGTCTTGGAAGATCAAGTTTTTGAATCGCTACAGGCAATAGGAGTTCCAAAACACCTCTAAATTGAGAAAAGTTTACATCTGTTTCTCTAAAACTCTATACGAAATCTGTTTTGAAAATTTAGCTTCAAAACTAAGCAGGATGTATTTGCCAAACTTGGAAATAGATCCTTCCTAGACATCTTCTGATGCAAACTCAACAAGCTGTATGCTACCAAAAGATGGAAATATAAATGGTAAAACATTTCAAGCGACAAAACAGATTTGTCCAAAGATGCATCTGACATATTTTAAGAGTTTGATTCAACGAGTCAACTAAAGAAAAACTTTCAAAATTTAGTCCTTTAAAAAAATAAAAACCCACCAGCGAAACTTGCTAAACTAAAGTAAAAGTATTGTCAGACCCAGTCTTGTACCACATTTTAAATGAAACTACCGGATAAGCTGGGGTTGGCTTACAGTTTTTGATTAATGACGACTTATACTTTGCGGATATAGTCCTTCTCTGTTTTATTTTATTCCCCTCTCTTTCCTTTTTTGCTGTGTAATCACTTATGTTCAAATATAGGGTAATATCTACCGCCAGAAATTGTTAGAAATGAGCTTACTATCGATAAAACTATAAGGAATAATTTTTAGCTTAAGCCATCTTACAACCATTTAATGATTATCGTGGGTAAAAGACTTCCTTATCCAAGGCTTAAGCCTGCATAAGCACAACATTTTGAGCTTGAGCTGTCACGCCTACTTCTATAGGGACAGGGAAAAACAGATTACAGCTCATCCTGCTAAATAAAACAAGGTTTTTTATACATATTTCCTATAATTGCAGTGACATTTTCCAACGAGGTGGCAATGTTATGGACTCCGCCTTGGCCGTCCTCCTTTGCAATGGCATCGTCACAATGCAAAGCATGGGCATCGGTGGCGGCTTCATTATGAATGTTTTCAAAAAGGAAGAGAATCGAGCCTACACCATTGATGCTCGTGAAGTAGCACCATTTGCGGCGTACGAGGACATGTTTGTCGACAAACCGGGTGCATCTCTGCATTCCGCACTGGCCATTGCAGTGCCCGGCGAAGTGATGGGTTACTACCAAGCGCACAAACGTTTCGGATCGATGACATGGAAGGAGATTATCGAACCGGCTATCAAGGTCTGCGAGGAAGGCTATATTCTGTCGGAGCATCAGTTCAATTCGCTGAACTTGAAGAAGATTGTTAAGAACGACACCCGTTTGAGGTGAGTTTGGGTCTGTTTCAAATTGCAAGTCCTACAGCCTTCATTTTAACCAGTTCTGCCTTTGTGAACAACGCCACGGGAGAGTTCTATCCCATTGGATCGCGAATCTTCCCACCGCGAGAGCTGTGCGAGACTTATGTGAAACTCTCAAAGAACGGTCCATTGGACTTTTACAACGGCTCGCTGGCCAGAGACATTGCTGCTGATTTAAAGGACATGGGAAGCATCGTTACAGCTGATGACTTGGAGGCGTTCAACGCCGACGTAGTCAGTTCGATTTCAATGCCTCTAGGGAGAAATACTCTCTACGCTGTGCCTCCAGTTGGAAGCGGTACGGTTGTAGCGCACATTTTGAGTATACTTAATGGATATAATTTCACCAAGGACAGCATTGCCAATGAGACGGAAAAGGCGCTAACCTACCATCGTATAGTGGAGGCATTTAAATTTGGGTTCGCCAAGCGATGGGAGCTCGGCGATTTGAGATTCCACGATCTGAGAGAGGTGAGTTTCCGATGCATTTCAGAAAACAGAAAGCATTGCTAATTTTTATCACAGCTCGTAAGCCAGCTGACCTCGGTTGACAGTGGAGAGGAACTTCGGAAGAAAATCAACGACTCTGCGGTAGCCGAGGATATATCCGACTATGGAGCGAGGTTTTCATCGAAGGATGACTACGGAACTTCTCATATCTCAATTCTAGCTCCAAATGGAGATGCTGTGTCCGTGACGAGCACTGTCAATCATTAGTAAGTTGGCGACAATTCGGTGAGAAATTGTGCTAAATAATTTGTTTCAGTTTCGGAGCTGGATTCACGGGCAAACGAACAGGCATCCTCTTCAACAGTGGCATGGATGACTTCTCAACACCAGGAGTGGCGAATCAATTTAAATTACCTCCAGCGCCGACGAACTACATTGAACCACAGAAGCGTGCCATGTCATCGATGTCACCAATGATCGTTGCCAATGGCACCGGCCACGTAGTGCTAGTCCTTGGATCGGCAGGCGGTTCAAAAATCATTACATCCGTTGCGCAGGTAATCGCCAGGGTACTGTGGTTCGATGAGGATATCAAGACGGCGATCGATGCACCGAGGATCCACCATCAGCTGGTTCCGAATCTGCTCGAATATGAGAATGAGACGTTAGAGGTGAGTAAATCGCAGATTGTTGAAAGCGTGCGGTAAATTGGGAGATGTTTCAAAAGCAAGGAATCAAATGGGGAAGATTGTGGTTGCTGCTGAGAAAGTCAGACATTCTAAGTCTTCTGTAACCGATACTTGAATCCTGCGTTCTTATCTCAGCTATTAGGTGATTTTGACTTTAAATTTTGGAAAAAGGTGCCTACAAATCGGCGTTTTGTTTGCACGATTAGAGTGCGTGGTGGTCGACTTTGTTGTTGGTAAGTGATTACTGCTTTAATAGCTGTAGCCGAACCCTTGTCCATGACAGGCACAGGATTGAGCAACTATGTTTGTTTAAAAATAAGAAATGACAAGATATTACCCTCGTTAACCCAGTTCAAGTTCCAGGGGCAGGATACGAAATTCAATAGCCCTACCCGTAGGTAAGCCATAGGTTGCATCTTGCAAGAGCTCAAAAAAGAATAAACCTCCTTGGTTTTAAAAAGTTAACTACGAACATTTTCGGAATATTAAAGGATTAGGTACTGGGGTTTATAAAGAACCTTTGTAGTGAAAAATATTAGGGCTATACACAAGCTATACATATAAGTGGAAGCAACATTCAACATCTGATCCCTTTTTTATTCACTTGCCTCGTCTTACTTGTGGCTTGAAGTGAAAGAGAATTTGCGTCTTATTGGCTGGGTAAACTGAAAACTACAGCAGTAAAAATAAGCTCCTGAGAGTAGTATTGAGCAGTAGGGCTTCTATAGATATAGCTATTGTAAAAATAACTTAAAAAACAGCAAATAAGACTGAGTTCTGATCAAACCTACTTTTTTATCTACCAACGAAATGTTAGCCATCTTTAATATAAGTACCTATACTTTATCCAGAAAGGTCATATTTCAATACCTATACCTACCTAATTTATCCAGAAAGGTCATATTTTCTCCAGAATGCTGATAAACTCCCTAGTTTTGACCGCTTTACTTACTTACTTACTTACTTAAGGTGGCGCTACAGTCCGGGGTGGGCCTGGGCCTCAACCAATACGCCTCTCCAGTTAGCGCGATCTTTGACTAACTGCCTCCAGTTGCGCACTCCAAGTTGGTTGAGGTCCCCTTCCACTTGTGCGCGCCACCTAAGGCGAGGTCTTCCTCTACTGCGTTGTCCCTCCGGCCTCCGGGTTGGAATCGAAGACTCTTCGGGCCGGAGCGTTGGTGTCCATTCGCTCTATATGTCCTAGCTATCTTAGACGACTGATGCGTATTTTTCTGACCAGGTCGATGTCGTTGTACGGCTCGTAGAGTTCGCTGTTAATTCTTCTCCTCCAAAGCCCGTCAACGCCGCTTTGACCGCTTTATGTTAGAAAAATAAAAACCATCGACTACCTTTAGTTTTTAATTCCGGCAAAAGTCTATCAATTTTAATTTAACGTATTTTAATAAAAGAAATCCTATTCTCCTCCCTTCTTCCAGGGCATCATAAAGCTACTCGAAGCTAAAGGCCACAAAACATACCGCTACCCCGATAGAGGCTCCTCCATGTGTGGTATTGCGAGAAATACCACAGCTATATATGCAAACGCTGACTTCCGGAAAAGGGGAGATGTCCATGGATTCTAAGATGAAAAAAAAACATCACCCATCAGTATAATAGGAACATATAAATGTTTTATGTTTGTACAAAGTAAAAAATTACAGTAAAAATGAAAAAAAAACTCAACTTATAAAAAAGTTTAAAAAAAACTCATGTTTATTATTAATTTTATTAATTAAAGTATATTTATTTATATTTAATTTGTTTTCTTTTTTTTATATCATCAATCATTTCCAAACGCTTTGTAACTTTATACCTACTATTTTTTTTTATTTTGAATGTTATCAAATCGTAAATACAGTTTGAAAACAAATGGTGTACTTGTTACATATTTATTTACTCTGCTGTTCCTATAGTGCGCATGTCCACAATTTAAATTAGAAGTGCCTCCGCTCATCACATCATCAGAAAAACTTTGACAGAAAAATTAAATGGTAAACACAGTGAACAGCTCGATTGCAGAAGCAAGGCACATAAAAAATCAGTGGAAATGGAGGTGGCGGGAAAAGAACATGTGAATAGCTCAAACTCAATAGGCATAACGTAGGCATCCTCGATTGATTTGCGTAAAAGTGTTGACTGGTGGTTTTCTTGCAGAAAACTGTCGCTTCTTGTTGTGGTATTGATTGCCGGCGCTGGTGTGGTTTACCACCAGTTTCAGAGACATCCGCGTCAAGAGGCCAAGTGCAAGGGAACCGCACCCAAATCTGCTGAACCGTCTTCTCGCCGTCATCCACCCGATACTGAAATTCCGCTACCACCATCGCCGTCGGTGCTGCATCTTTTCAATAAGGCGGCGGTCTGCTCGGACAGCGATGTCTGCAGCAACATCGGAAGGTAGGACTATAGAAACCACATCATTTATCGGCCAGATAAAGAACTGTACTTTCAGAGACATCCTCCAAAGAGGTGGCAATGCAGTGGATTCAGCGTTGGCTACTTTGGCGTGTAACGGCCTTGTGACAATGCAAAGCATGGGCATTGGGGGTGGGTTCATTATGAATGCGTACCAAAAGTCAATGAACCACTCGTTTACAATCATCGCACGGGAAACGGCACCTTCCGATGTTAAAGTTAAAGACTTCCCTAACCAAAGTCGCGGCGATTCGAATCTGCAAGGACCAATATCGATAGCGGTACCGGGTGAGCTGATGGGCTACTACGAAGCCCACAAACGATTCGCTTCTATGACATGGCAGCAGATTTTTCAGCCAACAATTGAGATTTGTGCAAGAGGATTTCAGCTGTCGAAACATCAGTGGGATTCGCTCTTCTTTAACCCGCGCATAGAGAACGACCCCTATTTGAGGTTAGCACATAGATTCACCCTCTTCAACGTTTATAAGTGGTTATTTTTTAGGAAAATGTTCATTAACGCTACCACAGGTGGATACAATCGAGTTGGATCTATGGTGCGGCCCCCACCGGAACTATGTGAGACCTATCGAACCCTAGCTGAAAATGGTCCGAACGACTTCTATGCGGGAAAACTCGCAAAGTTAGTAGCTGAGGATCTGAGAGACATCGGAAGCACTATATCTCTAAAGGATCTGGAAGAGTACCAAGCAGAGGTTGTTGATTCCATCAAGATGGGCATTGATGAGAACACCTTACACTTGGTACCACCAGTGGGAAGTGGTGCCGTAGTGGGTCTTGCCATGAATATCCTAAAAGGATATGATTTCAACAATAAGGCGCCCGATGCGACTTTCATGCACCGAATCGCTGAAACACTCAAGTTCGCCTTCGCTAAGAGGTGGGATCTGGGAGATCCCGCTTTCAATAACCTCAATCAGGTAGGGTTGGGCAGCCGATATCTGACAATTTTGTAATGAATTCTCCCTAGATACTTGCGAATTTGACATCCTCCGAGTGGGCTGAGCAACTGAGACTGAGAATCAATGATGCAGCTACCTACAGCGATCCACATCACTATGGCGGACAGTTTGGCGCTGTAAACGAACAGGGAACAGGTCACATATCTGTGCTGTCGCCAAATGGAGATGCTGTTTCTGTGACGAGTACTATTCACTATTAGTAAGTTAAAGTTGCTTTGGGTTGGATAACAAGGTCAACTTTATTTTTCCTCCCGTCAGCTTCGGTTCAGCTTTCATGGGCAAACGGACGGGTATCCTTTTCAACAGCGCAATGGGTGACTTTTCAATTCCAAGCTTGAAAAACTACTTCTCGTTGCCACCATCAGAGGCGAATCTTGTCCATCCGCATAAACGTCCAATGTCATCAATGGCGCCTACAATAGTAACTGACCTGCTGGGCAATCCCAAACTGGTTGTGGGCGGTGCTGGAGGACCGAAAATAATATCCGCTTTGATTAATATTTTACTGCGTGTTCTCTGGTTGGGGGAAGATATTAAGCAGGCTATTGATGCACCCCGATTTCATCATCAGTTGGAACCAAATGCTTTTGAGTACGAATATGGCATGCTAAAGGTATATAAAGGTATCCTTGCGGAAGTGGACTTGTTTGTGTATAATATGTTTCTCTTATTTCATTGTAGAATGTAATTGACGGCTTGGAAGAGCTGGGCCATAAGACGTTACGCTACCGGGAGCGTGGTTCAGCATTTTGTGGAATTATGAAGAATGCAACCGCTGTCTATGCCAATGTCGATTTTCGAAAGTTGGGCGGCGTTTCGGGATTTTAGCCATATTGTATTAAGAAAATGGTAAAGCTTAAGTTCATAAATAAAGCAACAAATCTAGCTGTGAATAAAATTGAATGCATTTTTAAAAGGCATCGAGTTCAAAATAGATCATAAGTTATCTAGATCCGTTCAACCGATCCGATAGCGTACCCAGCTATTTCAAAAGAAGATGAGTTGTGCGAATAGAGGACTTTGTGAACGGTCTGGTTTTCACTTTTTTATTGTACATTTTTGGATTGGAAATCCGTATGACTTCTTCAACCTGGAAACCGCTTGATGAATCTTAAATGCGATTCTTTACTGAGAAGTTTTGTTCAGATGAGGAGACGTCCGTCTTGCGCCGCATTGCGTATTGAAAAAGTTCAAGTTGAGTTTTTGGTTTTCATCTTTATTTCTTATTTCTTATTATTAGCTACTATCCAATGGAGCACTCAGACACAACTACTGGTCCATTGTACTGCCAAAACAGACACCTTACATTGCTGTACTTAGTTTTCCTGTCTTTCGAAGAAAGATGAAAGGCTTAGATGTTCGGCACTCACCACCAGCCCCTAAGATCCGCCACCTGATGCGAGCAAAGGCAGGACAACCTCAGAGGAAGTGTTCCACTGTATCGTCATCCTCTCCACAAGCAGGACAGATGGTGGTGTGGCTCAAGCCCCATACATTTAAGTGTTTGGCAAAAGCTTGGTGGCCTGAAAGGACACCCACAAGCAGTCTACAGTCGATTCTTCTAAGAGACAGAAGGAAAGACACTTCCATTTTGCAGATGTCCGGACGCAGTCGTTTGGTCTGTCTACATCCAGCACAGTCACGCCACCGACACTCGTGTTCACGAGAAACCCAAGTATCAATGGATGACCTAACCACAGATCCAGGCAGACCCAATGCTGGTTCAGGCCCTGAGAGAGCTTCTTCGGTATTCAGCCTGGCAAGCTCAACAGCGATCTCTTTTCCCTGGATACCAGTGTGACCAGGGACCCAGACAATTTTCACTGTGTTTAGCCTACCGACCAAGTTTAGAGAAAGCTTGAGTTCAAGCACTAACTTGGACGAAGTAAGAGGGTTGAGCAGCGCTTATAGTGCAGCTTGGCTATCACTGCAAATGCAAATGCTTCTAGCTCTCCACCTGTTTGTCACAATATAGTGCATAGCCATAAGGATAGCGAAAATCTCCGCTTGGAAGACAGACGCATGGTTCCCTAAGGGGTAGTGTAGTGTAACGTTCTCGCTTTCCACGAAGCCTGACCCCTGTCCGGTTCTGGAGCCATCCGTGAATACACGATGGCATTCTTTCCCTGGCTTAGAGTCTGGCGAAGCCATTCCGTTGCCTGAGGAAAGTAGACGTGATAGTTTTGTCGCAGTAGGATTTCTGGGGTCATTGCGTCAGACGGCAAATCCATAAGACAGGGGTCAAAGGTACCAAAAGCCGCCTCTCTTTAACCGAGAGATGGATTTCAGCGTACACCCCATAATAAAAATATCAAGGGGGGGAGGTTCATCATAGCATCTAGAGCAGAGCCCAGAGTACTGGGGAGAGCCCCTGTGCAGCCGAGACAAACCGTTCTTTGAAGTTTGGCAAAAGAGGCAGTAACACGTTTCCACGAAAGCCTGTTCCACCATACAACCGATGCATACGAGAGAGAGGTCTTACTATTGCCGTATAGATCCAAAGGACTCTTTTAGGAGATAAGCCCCATGTCTTGCCAAAAGCACCTTTGCACTGCCAGAAAGTGGACAGCGCTTTATCGGTTTTCGCTTCGACATGCTTGGACCAAAGAAGTTTTCTATCGAGGATTACTCCCAAATATTTGACTTCATCAGAGATCGGGATAGTGACACCTTTAAGCACAAGTTGAGTCAGACCAGTGACCTTCCTCCTTCTCGTGAAGAGAACAACCGTAGTTTTAAGAGGATTCACTGAAAGCCCATTTCTTGTGCACCAATCATCGATCAATCCCAAGGATCTCTGCACCAGAGAGCAGACAGTCCTTGGGTTTGAACCGACAGATAGAACGGCGACATCGTCCGCGTAGGCTTGTGTGTAGGTTCCAGGAAGATTGAGAACTGTTAGCAGAGAGTCTACTTCCATAAACCATAAAAGGAAAGACAGAACACCACCTTGAGGGCAGCACATTTTTACCCCTGTCATGACGCATTTTCCACAATCCGCTTCGGCAATCAACGTCCTGTGCATTAGCATTGCTTTAATCCACAACACCAATGTTTCATCTACACCTTGATGTCTGGCTGCGTTGCTCATGCTATCAAAGGTCGCATTGTCAAAAGCACCCTCAATATCGACGAAAATACCCAACGCGTACTCCTTCCGATCAAGAGCACTCTCAATCCTACCAACAAGGTTCTGAAGCGCAGTTTCACAGGATTTTCCGCGCTGATAGGCATGTTGCATCTCAGAAAGAGGATGCGATCGAAGAGCAACATTGCGCGAAAATCTAGGTTACAACCTATCTATACGTTTAGTAATGTGGATAACGTGCACTGTACAATTGATTAGTTTTTAGTCGTCTAGTCAACCTCAGGCGAGAGGCGAGGCTGTTAAGGTATTTTGTCTCTGTTCATATAAATCATGAAGATCAAAGTATGTACTGTTGCTCGTTTTTGTTTATAAATAGCAACGTACTTTAAACTCTTGACATAAAATGCCCAAAGTTTCTTCCAGAACATCAGCTGATTCTTTGAATCAAACTAACTTTTAAAACGAAATCCATCTGCACCCTTAATTTACCTGACTACGAGTACGCACCCCTCTATTTTTGAAGCGTGTCATTTATTTACTAATGGATTTGCGGAGCCCATTTTCCACCAGCAGCTGCTTACCTAACCTTTGGCATGTATTATTCCCGATCTGGCTGACGAATCTTGATTTCCTTTCATATGTGAAATCGAACAAATGCTTTTCAATTACAAACCCATTCAACCACAACGCGTCAATTAATTTAAAACATTCCTGAACCCCTTTGCCTGCGGTCACCTATATAATTACACACCCACCAGTCGTTTAGAAAGTACTTAAGGAAATGAGCCTGTGCATTTGCCACACTCAACTGAACGTCTTAACGCCATTACAATGCGAAGTCATCGCAAGCCAAGACGTCTGCCTAAGGCGAAGGCATTTTGCATCGACAATACTGAGGAGTTCTGTAAGAATACCACTCTGCATGGACTCAAGTATGTCGCCGACAAGGATCTAAGCATTTTAGAGAGAGCTTTCTTCGGGATATCCTTCATAGCGGTAGTGATAGTTTCATTCAATTTAATATCGAACGTATACGCCAAATGGCAAAATACTCCAGTTATTGTCGGCCTAAATGCAGTTCCGACTTTCATCACAAAGTCACCATTCCCCGCGGTGACGATTTGTAACCTCAACCAGGCAATGAAATCAAAGGCTAACTATATAAAAAAGTACAAGTCATAGATGCACTCTTGAGCTTTAATCAGTTTGAGTCTTTCTAGTGACACCCTTGAGCACGCCATGCTGCAGATACTTTGCAGTCGAGATGTGTCCCAGAAGTACGCGAATGCAGTCAAAAACTGGACTATTCTGGAGAATTTCATTGTTGCGGTAAGGACTCGAAAGGCTTCGTTTTTTTCCGTAATACTTACTTTCATTGAAGATGGCCCAACCGTGCGAGAAGATGCTGCTGTCCTGTCACTTTGGGTCCGTCGAATACAACTGCAGTGAGATTTTCCATCCTGTTCTGACCGACGAAGGACTCTGCTGCTCATTCAACATGGTCCACCCAGCTTTTATGCATATTCAGCGGTAAGTTAAAATGGGGGTGTGGCTCACCACAGTTGACACACCCTCTTTGTGCACAGGGTAAACGAGGCAAATAACTTGACTGACCTTGATGGCGGCTATGT
Organism: Cheilosia pagana; assembly: GCA_936431705.1. NCBI lineage: Eukaryota > Metazoa > Arthropoda > Insecta > Diptera > Syrphidae > Cheilosia > Cheilosia pagana. The sequence continues at coordinate 39,971,270 of OW386168.1, forward strand.
GGCTGTTGACTGGGACCCAGAGAAAGGCTATCCGCAAAAACTGCCAGAGAAGTTCTACCCTCGTGTTGCTGCTGGAACAGGCGAATCCCTAGGTTTTACTGTTGTTCTCGATGTCGAGTTGGAAGAATATTACTGCTCATCATCCAACGGAGCTGGCTTCAAGGTAGACCTACCTCTAACCGTGATTGCTCAATTTGCAGTCTTTTTTTGATAGATTTCCCTGCACAGCCCCACGGAGACTCCGCATCTCAAGGAAACTGGCCTCCTACTTCAGGCGGGCTATGAGACAAAAATTCGAATTGCAGCTGTTAAATCGGAGGCTGGTAGTGAACTGCGAGGGATACGCAAGGAGTACCGTCAGTGCATTTTCAACGTGGAGTCCCAGCTGGAGTACTACACATTCTATACGAAGCGCAACTGCGAAATTGAATGCGATGCCAAGTTATTGATCAAAAACTGTGAATGTGTGAGTTATTATCTGCCGAAGCTGTATTCAAACGTTACTACTTGTGGAATCAAAGACCTGGACTGCGTCGAGAGGGTTACAAGGCGTTCGCACTTGATCGAATACAGTGAGTTGGACTGTCATGACTTCTGCTTGCCAAGTTGCTTTGATTTGACATTTCTACCGGACTTCTTTGCTGCTCCAATATCGCATGATGGTTTCTCGATTAAGCATCAGTTGATACAGAACATCAGCAACGAGTACGCGTCCAAGAATATCGCAGTGGCGCATATGTACTTCAAGGAGAACACCTTTCGCAGCAGTGTCAAGACGCAGTTCATTGGAATTACGGATTTTCTATGTGAGTATGGATATTTATTGGAGGTAAATAGTTATACCTACCTAAATTTGAAACCTAGATTAAAATATCAGTCAAAACTCCTATAACATCGGCGATGACGTTTCACTAGAATCCAAAAGTCTGTTTACAAATACCTACCTAATAAAAGAAAGGTACATAAACAAAGACCAAAATACTCACTCCAAAGGCTTAAAAATGTAGTTCATCATTAACGGACATGGTCCTTAACGAATCAGATAATAGGTTTGTTCGACGTGGCTAGCACTAGTGCCCACTAGTACGCACTGAGAAGTGTCAGCTAATTTTCCCGCCTATCCAAAACCCTGTATAACCCTGAAAATTCGGCTACTATATTTACATTGAAAAATGAATGATAGCAAGCAAGATGACAGCGAAACTCAGCACTGAATTTTTGCTCCCACAAATTGACTGGGTTTAGTTCAGGGCACAACTAGGACTCCCTAGAAGTCATGTCGAATGCAGGTTTTGCACCAGGGTGAGTTGAGTGCTATATCGAACACAATAGGGTTAACAATACATACCTAAACATACCTAAACTCATTATTTTAACCGAATTTATTTATTAATTTATTTTTTTTTTTAACGGGGGAAGTCGGGATTTAGGAAAGTGTATTCAACTTCGAAATTATGTTTTGCGTTTCCAGCCTTTTAGAAAACCGAGTTAACAATTCCCCTTTAAACGTGAATGGCTCTCAAAAAATACAGCAACCACAAAGCTGAATTGACGTCAGCAACTGACAAGTGACAAAGTGATTTAAATCGTATTAGGTCTGTTCCTTTACTTTTAAATTTAACGAATTTTTACGAATTTTTACGATTTCTTACTCAATTTTCGTTTCTCGTTACTCGAAAAATTCGTAAAAGAGGGCGGCTTCGAAAGAGCAAGATATTTCCCCTCTTTCTAGTTTTTACTCAACAAATTTCTTTGCGTAAGAATTGAAACAACTGTCAGTCGCCTGAAAGGTAACAGCTGTTGTATTATTTGGCATTTTGGTGGGTAGTTCTGTCATTTTTCACAGGTTACCTTCTACAAAAGCGTTCCTTAACTTTTGCGTAAGTGTCCCTCTCTGAGAGAGAATTCATCCCCTTCACTGTCATTTTGACAGTCTTTTCCATTTTTAGTACAAAAGAAAAGGAACAGACCTATTGATTCTTAAGAAATACGAGTGTTTCAGAGATTCTTTTAAGTTTTAAATTTTAGTTTCTGTTAATTTGCTAATCCATGTTTCGCATTATTATTAGAGATGTAACGGATAGTATTTTAGCCGGATATTCGGTATGTAATAAGACCGGATAGCCGCATATTCGGCGGCCGGATATATGTCTGAAGAAATGCGTCTCAATACGCATAAAAAGCGTTTATCGCAAGACTGTTTCGACCACGTTCACTAAAATACAGCCCATAGAAAACTTTCCATAGCATGCTATGAGATAAGCTAACCTTAGCTTTGTAAACGCTTTTTCTTGTATTTTACTACCATTTTTTTTTAATTGCAACGAAGATCAAAATTACTTGATCGTAACTCTTTTAGACCCGAGGTTCAAGGCAAACTTCCTGGAGACGCTACCTTTGCAATATAGTTACAATATAGTTACACTATTGTTACAATATCGTTAATTATACCCAACCTCGCAATTATTCCAAATCCAACAGGGATTTAGTTTTGGAGAAGTTTATAAATTAATAGTGAACAATTTTCGCGATTTATTTAACAAAGTAACTTATTTAGGATTTAGGTTTGGAGAAGTTTCCTACTCTGTTGGGAAATTTATCGAATGCCAAGTAGAATCTAGCGTGGGCCTTAATGCCAATTTTGTTGGGGGCCTTATTACCACTTCAAAGAAGAAATAGAGTCCGTGAGTTTTTTTTTCTTTTTTTTGTGTCTGCATCACTCAACATACTTCTTAAATTGTTTCTTTTAAGCATTCACATATAATCTAATACGTCTTCTATTCATTACTGAATCAGGTATCAAATACAAGGTATGTATTAAAGAAGTAGGTAACTACTTTTTTAAGCAATAAAACAACGTTTAAATTTCTCACGGTCGCACGGTCCGAGTGGTACAATTTTTATTGACCCGATAACATTATTTGTTCAAAAATAGTCGTGCTTTGATTGCAACAAACATGGAGTCCTGAGGGGGTAAGAACAGCTTCGAAAGTAAGAAGGTATTTCGTGCATTTTTAGAGGCTACGGCTATCGGCGCCCACTAGATCTCTAAAGAAATTGTAACAGCTAGGTATATTTACAAGTATTTTAAACAGGCTATGAAAAATTCCAATGAGCGTACTACTACAGTAAAACCCGGATATATATAGATTTCGAGAGATATTCGAATCAGACCACCAATGTCGGGTCTCTTTTCGTCTCTCTACCACTATAAAACTTACCCAGAGAGACTCTCCGGAGATCCTCATTCTTCTGCCAGCCAACGCCGGACATTGGCACAGTATATGCGCCGCTGTCTCAGATTCTTGCGGGCATAGTTAACAGGTATCATCTTCTCTAAGGCCCATCTTCCTTAGGTGATACCCGAAACTACCATGTCCTGTAGATAAAGCCACCACCCATTTCAGAGTTCGTCGACTCATGCTTAGAACCCTTTTTTGAGTGGAGCAGGTCGGCCAATTAATTGCCATTTTAGCTTGTCTACATTGTTCCACGGTTGACCACCTTCTCAGTTGTTCTGCCGTGATCCATTTGTGAATCAGCGGTTCTACCATTCCTTTGCCAATTGAAGATAATGGTTCTGTTCCCAGCAACTTTTCGGTTGTAACAGCTAAGTATATTTACAAGTATTTTAAACAGGCTATGAAAGATTCCAATGAGCGTACTTATTACTACAGTAAAACCCGGATAAGTGCTTCACCTTAAATTCCCGTTTTAATAGGCACTTATGCGCAGTTATTACAAAAATCCGGGTTAAGTACTCAGAATTTTGGTTCTCAAAAAAAGGTACTTATGCGGGTTAGCGACTTCAGCGAGAGGCACTTATCCGGGTTTTGCTGTAGTTGTTTAAAGATCTTCTAAAAGCTTTGTATAAATGATGGGTATAATCTGTGCTACAATTTGTTTTAGTGGTTATTGTGGCCTAAAATTATAATCTCCACTTTACTAGGTAGTTTTTTTTATTCTGCTGGTATGGAGGTTGTTGATTTAAAAAAATAAATGAGCCACGAAATAAGCAATTCGAAGGATGCGAAAACAGAGCTGGAGCATTTTTTAAAGCCTATAGGGATATCTTTGTTCTAAAGCTTTATGAGTGCACCTATATAAGACCGCTAGATGGCATGGTCTAACATTCCAATTTATTGTTTTCATTGTGGCTTGAACATTGAACTAAGCGAGAAACCAGTTCGTTTTGAAAATAATTATTTTGGAAAATGGAAACTTTAAATGGAAACAGACGGACCCTATTCCCAGCATGCCACACGGGCCCTGTATACAGTAAAGGCGGAACTCCAGCCAATTATTGTTAATCAAGTAAACATTGGCTTTTTTTGTTTTGATCCCAAAAGCAGTCTTTCTTCCATGTTCTTCATTGATATTCAGGTAAAATATACGAAGTTCTAATGCTCTTTTGGGCGTACATTTTAAACCCCATGACTGGCACACAGATAACTATCGTACAAGTATAAACTGCAATTAAAAATGCAATTATGACTTACGCACGTTCCCCAGAAGTACAGCTCATATTCTGTTTGCGTTAAACAAAAATGGTATTGCATACGTATTGCCGCAAATACACCTACACTGAGGGAAAATCCACGACCCGAATTTAAGTACTTTTAAGATTAACTTTAGAAAACACACATCATTAAAATTGATTTTTCTTACTTCAATAAAAAAAAATTTAATGTAAAAACGTGCGAAGTTAAATTAACGTAGTGATTCTAAATCTAACAACATATAGGTTCAAAGTAAGACATAAAGTGTTAAAAGCAGATTAACTTTTCGCCATATATTGCATACTAGATACAAGGTTTTTCAGAGTTAATATTACTCTCACTCCCTTTGATGTTTACTCGATTTTGTAAGCTATTACAGTTCGTACATTCTCAATCTTAGAATGTACAGAGTAAAAAAGTACTCTGAAGTACGTACCTAGTCACATTAAGAAAACGTGGATTTAATATAAGAAATAAATTTCTTGCCCATAAATTCTTGTCTTTGTTAAGTAAAGTGTTCGTATCGCTTCGGTTACTTCTCAAGGCAATGGAAAATAATAATAATTTTTGTGAGGCTGGCGATTTTGTGTATACGTAAGGTATTTATTCTTTAATAGTGATAAAAATAATTAAGAAAACAATGAGAAGATTTTAAATTTTGTGAAAGAGCTAGATATTTTAGATATCTATAAGTATTTGCTGGGTAAGTATTTTTTTTTTCTTTTTTATATATTATACATAAACATACAGTTTTTGCAAACCTCGGTATTTGCAATTCACTTAATGAATTTCCTTTATTTGTTTTTTTTTTCAGAATTAACAACGGGCTTTTATATTATACTGTGTATAAAAATCTATAAAAAATATGTTTTATGTATCTACACTCAAAATTATTATTTTTTCTGTGAATACGTATTCATTTTTATGTTAAAAAAAAATTGTTAATTAAAAAAAAATATTTTTTTTTTAAAACGAATGTCGTGTTTTTTTTTAATTCACGTAGCAGGTCCATTTATGAAAGGTCAGTATTAATCAATAATGCTTCGTATTCGTAACAAGAAATATTGTTACTAAATTGAGAACGTCAGATCAAAACATCGATTGATATTAACTTAAACTAAGAAAAAGCGTTCTGAATTCAATAGCACGTGGTCATAGTCATAATAAAAATCTATTTCAAATTAAGAATGATTAAACTTAAATTAAGCACCCATCGTTTTTAAATCAATAATATTGCGATTTAGAAATAAGGAAATTCGCTATCAATTTAAGGACGTGTAATTACTACAAAAGTTCTTAAATTAATCACGCGAATTCTAAAAGAAAGAATGGCATATTACCAGTTTCAGACCGACGTGCTTGATTTAAGCACAGATCGGATAGCGATGAATCTGACTTGAAAATTGATTAATCTAAGCGTGTTTTTGCTTACTATTACTCTATTTTTCTCTCGGTGTACCATCAACATTATTGACGAATTAATATTCTAAGCGAGTGCTCACTCCATCGACTTTATGTTGCCTATTCAAAAATTGTAATCACATGGATTGAAAGTCTTGAAGAAATTTTTAAGGAAAGTCATTAAACCATTTTTATAAACACTCGCTGACAGGTGTCACTGTTAATGGTAGTGGTTATATATTTAGATGTGTCAATTTGACACAGATGCGTGTAAAATGCGTTAACCCAGACACTTGTGGGCCAACATTACTTTTCTAGGTTAGACACGGCGCCGTTTTGTCTCCATAATGGAGGAACAGGTAATTAGGCGGCGGATGTTTAAAATAGGAAGTAACTCCGTAGGTATCTTCAATTATTGTTAATGGCTTTCGTTTGTTTTTGAATTATTGTTATTTTATCGAACGATTCTTTTGTGGACTCGCGATGGGTAACTATTGTATGTTGTATGTCCTCATCAGCTTTGATCGTGCATCCACAAATATTGGTTGCTTCTCAATTCTTCATTTTTGACCTCCTCCACCGCCTCTTGTGAGACACATTTGATAAAGAGGCGACTTTATCCGAGATTAACATTTTCAGTGCCTATACCTATCATTTTTAAATTCAGTAATATGAAAGCCGTTGGTTCTTCCTCCCCCATCGCTATTTTAATGAGGAAGAAGCTGTTGATTCCATTACTTGAAATCATCTTCTTATGCCATCGAATAGCTCTTTTTCAAACCCTCACCTCACCTGCCTTAGATATCTGCAAATAAAGAGTGCTTCCTCAAGCTTCCTTATTATAACCGCTGTTGAAATTTTTGCAAATATGTAGGTTCCTCCTTTCCCTCTAACTACCTACAAGTAACTACTCAATACGCTATATTTCCAGCAAACACCGGCGGTCTGATGGGTCTGTTCATGGGCTTTAGTTTCATATCGCTGGCAGAGTTTATATACTACGCCTTCATCCGACCTCTACGTAGATCGCTCAACAAAAATTCCAACTTCGTTGACCCCGTGCTAATAGAGGTAATTACAACCCTTTGGCGGTGGACATTTTAATCGATTATCATACCTTTGCAGGACGACTACAAATCACGCCTTTCGCAAACAAGACAACCGCCACTCAATTACATTTCAAACAAAAGACACTACAATTATTACAGATCGCGATTAGTGCTACAACCAGCGCCAACACCAGTTATTCAAAACAAGGAACGTACAGCGAACATCGGCACCATTTCCGAGTCCTTAATGAATGAAACTAACGCAGCTCATCACTTTCCGTACAACAATTGAATTCAATGTGCGATTGTAGTTGCAGTTATTCTTTAATAAAGTAATGCCTTCGAGCAAAATGCATACCTACATTATGTGTAACGTTTTTGAACTGATTGCTTGTTTGTCAACATGTCCTGATGCACTCGCTTTATCCTGTTGACATTCAACATGACACACGACACTGACTTGCAAATCGATTGCATCGGCACACAGTATTTAAGGCTGTGGTGTTTGAAATTGAATTTCAGTTGACCGGAGGACAAAAATGAGACATCACGCAGAGGGATTAACGCGCAAGGAATCTGAATCGCAAGATGGAACCTTCTGCATGGGGTTGAAGAAGAACATTCGGGACTTTTTGGAAAGCTCAACGCTGCATGGTTTGAAGTACCTTGCCGATGATAAGATCACCATTTTTGAGAGGTTGTGTAAGTATTGCTATGAGTCCTTGATGTAAACTGCATATTTCTAGGTTATTCTTCGGATTGTCGTTCGTTTTTGTCATCGTCTGTTCGGCGTTTTTCATATCAAACGTTTACACGAAGTGGAGTGCATCGCCGATCATCATTACCACCAGTCCCAAGCCGACGTTCACAACGAGCATCCCCTTTCCGGCGGTAACAATATGCAGCTTGAATCAGGCTTTGAAGAGTCGCGTCAAGGAGATCAGGAGGTCCAGCCTGAACTACACCCTTCTGATGAGCCTTTGCGCGAAGGACTACGAGGTCGATCAACTAATTGGGCAATTGACCTGGAGGCATTTTAAGGTCCTCCTAATGAGAGTAAGCTTAAAACTGGCAATGGTTTCCGGATTTTGACAAATCTGAAATTTAGGTGTCTCAACCGTGCAATGCCATGCTTGCCTACTGTCGATTTGGATCGAACCTTGAGTCGTGTTCAAAGATTTTCAACCCGGTCCTGACCGACGACGGTCTTTGTTGCACTTTTAACGCCATTGACCCCTCTTTTCTGCTGCGGAACTACACGTAAGTTTGAAGGTTATTGCCACCCCCATACATCTAAGTATGACCGCGTTGCAGTGAAGACGAACGATTTGAAGTTGCCGACGGGGACTACGCCCCGATCGATTGGACGCCCGAAATGGGTTTCGGCGCGGACCTGCCTCCAAAGTTTTATCCACGCATCACCGGCGGAACTGGCAGCAAAATGGGCCTAACTGTCATCCTAAATGCGTCCTCCTCCGAGTACTACTGCAGCACGTCCAAAAGCATTGGATTCAAGGTAGGTTAACACCTCTTTCAGAATCCCTAGCTCAATAAAAGCCTCTTAGGTCCTCGTGCACAACCCAGCGGAGCAACCAAAAATCAGCAGCTTCGGTTTCTTAGTCACTTCCGGTCGTGAGACTCGCATATCCATCGATCCGCAGTACCAAACCGCAGTTCCGGAGATTCGCTCGATCAGTACTAAGATACGGCAGTGCCTGTTCTCCGATGAAGGTGATCTCGGCTTCTATCGCACCTATTCCCGTAAAAATTGTGAGCTTGAATGCGAAGCCCGGATTCTGTCTGAGCACTGTAATTGCATTCTTTACTATCTGCCGCGGATCGATCCTGATTCGAAAATTTGTGGCCCAAGAGACAACCACTGTACAAGGCTGATTCAAAGCGAGATTCAGTCGTCGAATGGCAACTTTTCGTGTGACAGATGTCTACCGGCTTGTTTCGAGCTCAGCTATAATCCCACGGTGACAGGAACAAAGATGGTCGATGGAGACTTCATCACCAGTGATGACTACCCGACGGAGTTGTTCACCAAAGTGGAGGACGTCACTATTGTTCATTTCTACTATTTGACGAATGTCTTCCAAAGCACAACGAAGGGCGTGATGTTCGGCTTTACAGAGTTTTTGTGTATAAACCAAAAAAGTGGGCGTGACAAGCGGTAGTAATGAGTTTTTGTCTTGTTTCAGCTAACACAGGAGGTCTGTTGGGGCTTTTTATGGGCTTCAGTGTGTTCTCCATTATTGAGATATTGTACTTTATCGTCCTGCGACCGAATTGTGACCACAGAGTTAAAAGGCGCAAAGCGGAGAGGAGTGTAATTTTGACAGTTGGGTTAAAGGTTATCGCATGAGTTTGAATTTGTATTTTCAGTCACAAAAGCGAAGAGTTTGGATGACTCCACTGAAAGCTAGGAGACCAATAAGAGAGAACGTATTCGGACAGAATTTGCGACACAATAGGGATGGGCAGGATCAGTGGAATTTGAGGAAAGTGTTTACTTATCGAGCGGGTGGTCGACAAGATGAGGTGTTTCCGTACCTTGATTAAGAAAGTGCAAAACAGCAACACTATAAGGCAATTGAATCCACAAATTTGGATCTATACATACATGGATTCATTCATCATTTTATTACTTAACTGCGATATAGCTATAGCTATGTACAAAAAATAAAGAAAAAAAAATCAAACAACAGAAATGGTAACAAAGCGTCTTTTCTAAAACAAGTGGACGCCGGCCCACATTAATTACTATTAAACTGGAACAAGTCCAGAGAGAGATCCAAAATAGGCGTTGCCTGCGAGGTTTCCTTCATAGTCACCGCCTCGACAGCGTTATCACTCCCGTGATCGTAATGAATCACTGGCGGCTGTGACGAATGCAGCAAACCATGATCCAGCTTCTTCATACCTTCCTTCATCAGATCATCCACAGTGCGAAGGAGACTCTCTTCCGAGGGTATCGTGCCCGACAGATTGAGTTTCGCTTCTGCCAACGTGTCATCTAAGGAAATACTAAGATTGTAGTCCAGCCGGGGAGCTGGAGGTGGAGCTAAACTCTCAAAGTGCACAATCGGGTCGGGAGGAGCGCCAATTGCACTCACATCCAGCGAATAATGACCTTCTGGGATGCCAAGCACCTTCGATGTATGCGAGTTGACAAACTGCAGTCCTGAGGTGTTTCGTATTAGGCGCGAGCTTCGCGCTCGAAGTTGCTCAACGAGATCAGAGATTTCGTTTAGAAACACATCGGCACGCTGGTCTTCTTGTAGCGAGGTTCTTTGGACTTTACTCACGAGGAACTTGAAGAGGGACATTTCCTCGATAATACGCTGACGTTCCTCGTTCGGTCTGTGGCCGGGGAATGCATCAAAGTGCTGCTGCATGCGCCGTTTGCCCAGAAATATTTTATTGCACATCGGGCAGATGGAGTCGGCGGGGAGATTACGGCGCTTCGAAGGTGTCGGCGGTGATACCGGAATAGAAACAGGAGGTGGGCTGGGCTTGCATAGGTACTCAGAGTCTTTAAGTTCTTGGAGGAAGTTCCGCATAAAAGCAGCGGCATTTTCAGGCTCCAAGGAGTCGGCTTCTGGTTGAGACTGTGCAGTCGATGGCGGGGTGGACAGAGGCTTTACGATTCGCCCAGATCGTGTTCGCAGTATTTGAGCAGGTGGGGTAGAAGGAGGAACTGGCACAGGGGGCGGTGGAAGACTCGCTGGCTTGTCCATGTCCTTGTTCTTACGGGGTCTTCCGCGCTTTGATTTTACCAGCGGTTTATCAACTGTTTCGGACCTAACGAGAGTTGATATCATCTCCTGCGTAAGTCCCAGCGTCTCAGGGGTAAGGAAGCGATAAATTGTTTTGCGGTTAAGCTCGTCCTGGTGCCGAATAATCTCGTTTCTCTCTCTGAAAGGCATACGTTATTTGTGTTAAATCAGTACTGTGTTTCTTGTGAACTCACCTGTCTATCACAATGTTATCCCGATTGGATAGCTTGAGAATATCGTACGCCAGCATAGTGAGACTGTCTGCCACTGGGGTAGGAGGCTCCTCTACGCATTCTTCGGCTTCCTCGCTTTCTTCCTCTAAATTAACATACGATTCTCTAAATAGATGTGCAGCCACAATCTTCCCAGACTTCTCTGTCGTAGATATGAAGACGTTCTTTGATGTCACCCTGGCAGTGGATTCATCCGAGCCGATTCTCGACGAGTGAGGAATCTTTTTGTAGATTCCCGGCACCATGAATGGCGATGTGATTGGCTTAAGACCATTCTCTTCAACCATATACAGCTGTTGGTCTTCGTGCGACTCCTCGTGGAGGAGAAAGTCCGAGCTACTAAGCGAAGGAATACCGCAGGACTTGTCATCGTGTAGATTTTCCTTTAGCTGCTTGTTTGGCCGCACGTCGTTTGGATTTAGAAAATGATTGTTGGCCACACTTGGCGTTGATGACACGTTGGAGGTGAAATCCTGCAAAAATTTGCCACCAATCCTTGTTGAGTACCTCAATGCACTTCACTTACCTTGTTTACGGCAAAAAGACCGTCTAGTTCATCAAAGATTGACGTTTTCGTGGAAAAACCATCGGTGGATAAAAAGTTGATGTCCAGCGAAATGGACATAATAAATGTTGATGTCCCACACAGAAAAATTTAGGAAATATATGCACGATTGGCGGACAAAGTTTTTTTGTTTTCGAGGAAAAAAATCATAAACAAAATGTAGAAGAACGCTGTTGTCCAAATGTCAATAAACAGCTGTTCTCCGTTTAAATTGTCAGCGGAAGAATGAAAAATAATACACAAGGTGGCGCAGTGCTGGTTAGAGGGAAACCTAGACATGAACCCATGATATGGATTCAAAGTGAAACGGAAGTGGATTTTTTTTATTTTGTTTAATTATCTCGGATTAGAAAGAATGCTTTTTGTTTAATCAGTTCTCATTGAAATTGTTTATTATTATTAATACGCGAAACGAAGAACATGAGCTCCGGCTTAAAATGGTACTGCAAGATTTTTAAGCTTTCTTTGACAGAGGTAACGTTCGCGCACCTTTTCTTGTCAGAATGTTCTCTTTTTATACTTCCGCGTGTATTTTAACGAATCGCAGCCCGTTTTTCCATTGAAAACTGTTGCGACATAAACAATTTTACGCAAAACTTGCATCGCTTGGGTTTCTTAGATAAAATCTCGTTCAAAATCAGTGATTCCAAAATGTGTACTTAGTATATCATTAAACTCCACAAAATATGATGAGACTTTCAACTGCCTTACTTTAAGCCAGATCAACCACGGACTGTGTGATAATCTTGGAGTACGCCCGAAAGGCTTGAGCATATTAACCACTTTCTAAAAGACACTGGATTCAAAGGATTTACAAAACTGTCCCCATTTTACAATCCAGGGTAAGCTGCTTTTAAGGCTTCTCATATTCCATTTAGAATTATATGTATTTCAACTTGCCATACCAGTTAAAGTGTAACTGAACTCTGCTAAGACCACCCCGTTCTGCGATGCAAACACTGCTGGATCACTTTCAATGATTTTGGCACGTACTGCTGTACCATATAACTAGACGACGCATCCTGGTAGTTCATATACACTATTTGGATGTTTTTCTTCTACGTTTTTTCAGCGCAAATATTTACCACGTGTCACGTATGAATTCCGGAATATTTTTGTCACGAATTCAATAAATGTGTTTTTTTTTTTAAAGCACGAATTTATTGGTTCGTTCTTTTTCCTTCAACTGTACTGTGAAGCGCGTCTTTCTAATATTTTTGCAGATTTTTTTCTCGTTTTTTTTTTCTTCTTCTTCTAAATATTTGTCCAAAGGATTACGTAGAGGCACACCTGCAGTAGTTAATGGCAATGCAGTGGGTGCCAGTTGCTACGGTAGGTATACCTACAAAACAACTTGTTTGCTCTGAACTTGATATTTACAAAATGAAATGCGAAATCGATTGACATTTTTACTGCTGCAAAGCGGGGGATTACTTTGGGGATTTGCTCAAGGATTTGCCCTGACATTATTGCATTTTTTATTAACATTAAACGCGATATGGTGATGATGGCTGAGTGCTGTAAGCTTAACAATGTCCCCGAACCCAACAGAAATCAATGAATCACATCCATTGGAATTTGGTTTTTTCGTCCTCTGCACACACACACTTCTGAGTGTAATGTCTAAATTGAACGAACATGATTGTGTCCACACTCGCCAGACGTCCAGCAGCCCCTCGGAACCACAACGGGAAAAGCATGACATATTCGTTCTTCTCCTTTTTGCGCACCCATTTCGTACTATCAGCGAAAAAGTTTTGAAATGCAAAAAAATATATAACGGCACATGTACAGATAACAGCTAACTGTTTCTCTATTACTATCCACTACCGCCGGACCCGGCAAGAACATATTCGCAACAACACTATCGACATCCTATGCGCGACGGCCGGGCCGGTCGAAAGCACACATGTTGCGGCAAATGTTCAGACAAAACCTCACTTTCGTCCTTTCCGCCGGATGACAGAAGTTTAAATGGTTTTCCGTGCCGGCGATGTCCGTTCGCGAACTATGGGTAGCAGTCAAAATGGAAACAAAGCTAAAACTGGCCATTGGCCGTGTTGTCCTTTTCACCACATTCGCGTGTGATAAACCCATAAAAGTTACCCCCGCCAATTGAAAACAAGAATTTCCCAAAAAAAACACTTGTTTTTAAAGATAAGATTAGGTTTGTGCAACTGTTGACTACCCCGGACACTTTAAGCGAATGTAATCTACCTCCAGTTGAGTTCATATTTTAATAGAGTCCTTCCAAGCATATTTTATGGTTATGGCTATGAATAATGGAAGTTTTTCTCTTGTGGTAACAGATTGTGCAATGATCGTAAACCGGGCAGAAGGCTTTCGCATACAACCTGCTGTGATGGAACTTTGTTCAAGAGCGTATGCAGCACACCATCGTTGGATCGCTCATTTAATTCATTAAGTGACCTCCACTCTCCACACCGGGGAGGACGATGACTATATGTATACGACTACGACGGCCATGACCAAGGACGAAGTACGTCGCATATATACTATAATATAGATCACCATAATAACAATTTTGAAGAGCAATTTTTTCCACATGACGTTATGTGGTTCCTTGGTTTGACGTGCTGATAGGGGTGGCGGGTGTGTACGTTGGAAAAGTTTTCCCATTGCTGCGAACAAATTTTCAAGCCTTGTGGTTATTTTGCAGGACCAAGTTTCTTTTTGGTGGTTCAGTTTAATTTTTATATCTTTTTTTTCTGTTTGTTTTGTCGTACCTAGGATTTTGCGTGGTGATTCTTTCTTTTTTTTTTTGTCGAAAAGTGAAAATGTGGTCAAACTTGGTCCGGGCATAGTAATGACAATTAAGCCGGCAGCAACATAAGGATAATTAATTCTTGGTTGATTTATATGAGAGTAATAAATCAATTACCGAACAGTGCTTCAGTTAAGCATGCTGAATTTATTAAGAGTTAATCCGTAGGCTGTGGGTTAAGTGAGCGAAAATTACTAGATGTGTCACACAGTGGCTCAAGCCAAGGGTGCATTTGTTGGTGTATTTCGATGTTATACTGTAGCAAGACTGCCAATAGGTATGGCGCCATATGGAAGCACTAAAAGAATGTACTTCGTCTTTTCTGGTGGCATTCAGTCAAGGCTAGGCGATATGGTCAGAGAATTCCATCTGTACATCTGCTTAAAGGATTCGGATGTCATTTTCGTTACGATCCGCAGCTACCGTCAACTCTGATACTAATAGAGCTGGTTGGTTGGTTGTTTTACGTGGTAGCAAAACTTCCCTACAAGGAAAGATGCACAAATAACGCACGAGCGTCGTTTTGAAAACACAAACAAGCAGAACCAGAAGATGGAAGGGGGAGAAGGTTACAGGAGCTCAAAACCAGCCTGTGGAGTTGAGAAATTTAATGATTCTATTGAATTGGATATCATGAATGGCCGATAGGTCAACATAGAAAGGATTTGCTAGTGCCCTATGTCTGGTTTTGGCTAGGGCCGGGAGGAAGAAAACTGTTTCACTCTTGTTTGTGTCAGCGCAGCAACGGCAGTGGGGGTTGTAGGGAATGCCAAGCCTGGCTGCGTGAGTACCTAGAGGCCAATGGCCCGTACTTATTCCCGTTAGTCTTGCTACATCTACACGCGTTCTGGCTAAGAGGTTATTAGTTCTGGTATCATCGTAGGTTGGCCAAATCTTCCTAGAAATTGCACAATTGGTCAGGTTCACCCACCTTGTCACCGCCCTAGAGGTTAAATGCAGGAGGATTTCGCTCTTAACGAATCCCAACGGAGGAAATACTTCCTCCGCCTGAGACGCGCACAGAGCAGATCCACGTCTGGCAAGTTCATTCATTCCCCTCTATGTTCCTATGGCCGGGAACCCAAACGAGAGTGATTTTGAATCCATGATACGCCCTGGTCAGTATGTCCCTGCATTCCACGACAAGCTTGGACATTGACTTGGTAGAAAGGATGGCCTTAATCGCAGCCTGACTGTAGACGAATATACCTATACTTCTTCTGGATGTCTCTATGTTGAAAAGCCGTCTACAAGCCTCCTTAATTGCCAGTAATTCAGCTTGGAAGACACTGGACGTATTAGGGAGGCGAAAAGATTTTGAGATGTCTAATTCTGTTGAGAAAACGCCTGCTCCCACTCCACACCTCATAGAGCTAATTCCATAAAGATCCAAAACCCAGAACCATTTTCAGAGCGACGACGTTTTTTCTGAACTTTGGAAGTACCAAAGACTAACGTCATACTTTTTTAAACGAATTGGAGTCCAACCGAGCCTTCCTTTTATTGTCGTACTTATGTAGCATTCTACAGCTTTGTAAAACTTAAACTAGTTAATAGTCTGGAATCTTCAAATCTTAATCCTATGACGAGGGAATAAAAACGCAGGAGGTAACTAGCCATAAAGCTTGATCCTTATTCCCCAGTTATTCGAATCTCTGTTGCCACTTCAATTTGAGAAATATACCGATTGGCAATGCCAGTTAGGCGGTGATAAATGAAATTCCCACAGCCCCTGGAAGGCCTGTATCTACCAATTGAAACCCCAGACGCGATGGGAAATACCACAAGGAACCCAGACTCAGACAGTTACTCGACCGCTGCATAGAAGTTGAACCCGAAAAAATAAAAGTGCGGTCTCACATTGGTTAGTGAAAAAAAATAAGGATAATAGAACTATACTCTCGGCAAACTTATGAGACGAAACTTTTGCACCATTCCCCCGCGCTGCATATGCTACTGCATACATGAACCTTCGCAAACATGAGCTGGAGTGCACCCACTCCCACAGATCGCACCCAGAACGATGACAAATCTTTTCGCTTAAATCCTGATGAAGTGCATTAAAGGAAACTTTCGGCACACTACACAGGCGGGCGAACTTTCCAACTAACAGAGTAACAGCACTGTGCCACCACTGTCTCCGCGAAACAAGTGAATTCAATTACAACAGCAGTTGGTGTAACTTCCACCTCCAGCTCTCTGCATATCTCCCAAGGACATCAAAATCGTATACAGCGTCTGGCGGGGTATATGGGGGATTTTGCTCTTTTAATGATCTCATAATTGGGTGATAATGAAAATTGATTGTGCCACATGCCCGTAGCCGAACTACTATAACGATAAGAACAAATAAACGACAATCTATTGTCCTTAACAGATTAAGGGATAATCCATTCATTGAGAGAGTGAGCCAAAAGTTACAGTTTTTACACAAATATGTTCGTTCACACGAAAACCAAACTGGGTACATCCACCCCTACCTTAAATAGCACACGCAGACGGTATGGCAAAGGATGAAATGGGAAATATTGAGTTGACAAGTGTAATCCAGCTCGAATTGAGTTCAAACGATGAAATGACACCCACAATCCACATACCCAGCGACAACACGACAAGGATATAGAAATCAGATAGAGAAGACATTATAGCTCACTGCTGGCGCTGTCCAACCACTTGGAAAGCGCGCTGGAGACGACCTTAATCTGGCCTTTCGAAGACTAAATATTGGCATTACCAGATTAGGTCAATTGGTTGGACTTTGTGGACATGAGCGTCTAAGGACGCATCAGCATCACACACTGCGGTATTTTCCTCCTCCGGCATGTGTATATATGCAATGAATTTCTATAGGGAAAGTGTGAGTGTTGTATGCTCCCTGGGGGAGAGAGATTTCCGTTGAAATGGCCAGGAAACCATATAGACGGGGTTCACTTCATGCCGGCGAGGGCCGACTGGGTTGGAATTACATATAGTTTTGCGGCGATTGAGCCAATTGAATGAGGTGTTGTAGGTGGATTGGGGCGGTAGCGGAGGGCGCACAAGTTGTGGCCAAATCTAGTGTAGCGAAGAACTTGTGTCATGGGAATTGCGATATACATAGGAAGGTTACAACTTGTTCATTGACGAGGTTAATTGATGAACTTTTAGTTCGACGAACTTTTTTGAAGGACAATTGCCTGATGGTCCACATAGAAGTTGCAGCCACTTATATCTGTGAAGTGGATGGATAAATACGAGTATATATCGATGAGGACACTTGAAGGGAATTGGTATACCTATACATATATAGGAACTGTGCGGAATACCTGGAGGAAAATGCAGATATTTCCAGAAAATGTAAATAGTTGTGACAACTTCTCGCTTTTGCGGATCGATAGTTGAGCACAACTAGTGGCAATTCATTGATCTGACTTTGTAACTAGATGTGGGTAGGGTAGGAGCAAAGTTAATAACGGGTGAGGTATAGCTTTTCGTTGAGAAATTAAAAGCGAATGTTGTAAAAGGCGGTTGTAACATTTTAATTTGGTTAAACACTCTAAAAGTACAAATTTAAACACGAGTTTCTCTGTCTTATGCGGATGATGCGGAAATATCATCGGCTCTAACAACCAGAGAATGTCCTCTAGGGGGCGTCCTCTCGCCTCTCTTATGGTGCCTCGTCATTGACGACCTACTTAAGTCCTTAGCAAGCCAAGGGATCGATGCCATAGGATATGCAGGCCACGTAGCGGCAAATTTGAAAGCACGGTCTCAGAAAGACTGCAATACGCACTTTCCACTGTTCAAAGATGGTGTAGCAAAGAAGGTTTTTCTGTGAATCAAAAAAAGACGACCATAGTCGCTTTTACCAAAAGAAGGAAACTAGACATCCTTATTCGCCCTACTATTTATGGCGAAACTATTGAATTTTCTCGGGAAGCCAAATACCTGGGAATCATCCTTGATAGTAAATTATCATGGAAGCCGCAGATAGAACGAACCGTTAATAGGGCTACTATACATCGTTATGGATCTATCGTCGAGTCTGCGGAAATAACTGGGGCCTTAGACCGCGGATGATGTACTGGCTATATTCGCTTGTGGTTAGACCAGCGATCGCCTATGCTGCCGAGGTCCGGTGGACAAAAACTCACGTGTCACCACAGTCAAAAAGATAGAATGGGTTCAACGTGAAACCGGTAACTGTATGACTGGCTATCTACGCTCCACCCCGACCACGGCATGTCACCCATTCAGATTCACATTCAAGTGGAAGAAAGATTGAGTATTCATCGACTGTTCCATTCGAACAACATCGACCCTTATTCCTATCAAAGAGGCCAATTATCTTTGCTTAACGCTATGGAGTCCAAAAGCCGTTTTAGACATGCTACCGGAATACGGCTTCCATTAAAACTTCCTCATAGTTATCCCTCCTATAGGGAAGACTGGGAAAAACTCAAACCGAATCCATCAAGTCTTGACCTCGGGGCGTATACACACGGTTCTAAGATGAAGTCAGGGACTGGATCTGGCATATATGGATAGTCACCTCCAGTAAACGGCCTTGGAAATAACATTTCTATTTTCCAAGCTGAAGTCCTTGCAATCAACCACTGTGCTAGAATAAACCTAAGTTCTAACACTTTTCAGATAGCCACACAGCTCTCAAAGCTCTGGACTCATCTGTAATAAAATCGAAGCTAGTCACATTCACAGCCATCTATGAACTTTCCAAAACCTAGACATTCTCCACTGGATTCCAGCCCATAAGGGTTTTGCTGGCAACGAAGAAGCGGACTCACTGGCCAAAATCGGCGCTACAATTCCGCTTATCGGACCTAAACCCTTCTTTGGTGTCAGCAAAAACCATTTCAGGGGTTTCATCAAAAAGATATCACAAATTGAATCCAATAAAGTCTGGCTTTTAACTCCTGGGCAGAACTGCACCAGACAATTTTTTCCCAAACACTCTCCCAGGAAATCCTACTTCCTGACCAACCGAGACAAAAATAACCTAAGAATTATAACAGGAATAATCATGAAAAAACACCTATACCGCATTGGAGTCTCGCCGGATCCAACATGTAGACTATATCTTGAGAGTGATGAATCCTCTCTTCACATACTCATGGAATGTCCGGCTCTACTCAACGTTAGGGAAAAAAATACTTGGCGAGGAAATCGTCACGACCCGCAACTCTCGCTGATATACACCCAGAGAAGATTATTTTCTTTCTGACTGCCTCCGGAGGCCGCAGTGCCAGAGCCCCCGTGAGGGCTCACCCGCAATCCAATTTAATCTAATCTTCTCTGTCTTAAGATAATGGACGGAGGATGTCAGTAAATGGCAAGGGCTTCACAGTAAGCGGTGCCAAAGACTTAGGGAAGTCCCGAGGACGCTTAAAAACAGATACTACCGCCAGTCAGGAAGTGTAGTTGAGTGGGTCGGCCAAAATAAAGATGCAAAACGGTGACTTACACATAAATATGAGTGCAAATTTGTTGTAAGCAACAGGAGTCCTTATCAAGATAAAATTCCGTATTTAATTGACGGAAAATGACGCGCCTATTCGAGATGATATTTGAGATGACATTTTTTAGTAACCCAGTAAAATTGCCTTCGGTCGTTTAAATGCCACAACAGGTAAGGAATGTATTCCTTTGATAGTTGATATTAGAGAGGATACAGCTCTAAAAACGCATTAAGGCCAGCACACGGTAACTCTAGCTCAACAGTCATACCAGCAGCATGGCTTGTCACTAGAACATTGATCATGTTCCAATCGATCTCAGGCATTCCTTCAGATGTCCCAATAGGAAGTACAAGCTGCAACACAGATTATGCCCACTGCATAGAGAATCCTCAACAGCGAGGATCCTCAGAGTTGAACGAGATGGCTACCTAACCCGATTACGTATATAACCTTTCGACCTAAATATAGCATAAAGCAATGAAGACCATCAGTAGTATTGATAGCAAGGACCCATCAGAAAAGTCGTTACAGACGCCCAGACCACCCCCACGCAACGCGGATTAGGGGCCAGTTATAGCGATACGTAAAAAGCAACCGTAAAAAATTTCTTTTGCTTTTTTCAACCACTCAAACTTAATTGTCGAACTAAATCTTGGTCTTAAAATGTTGCTTATGAATTTTATAATTCTAACTAACTAACTTTATAGTTAGTTTATCAAAAAAAATTAGCAAACTATTTTTAAATTTTCCAAAAAAAAAGCATTTATTAATTTTTCTGTACGTAAAATTTTTTTCGTTTAGAAAATAATGAATTCTTTTTCTAGAAAAATTGAAGATAATTTACTTACTTTTTTTTGATAAACTTACTTCACAATTCCTAAGCAACATTTTAAGACCAAGATTGAGTTCAACAATTAATTTTAAGTGGTTAAAAAAAGCAAAGGAAGATTTTTACGGTTTGGTTTTTCGTGTCGCTATAACTGCACTCTTATCTGGTAGATATGAAGTAAGGAAAATTCGCACAAAAAGCGACCCTGATACACAGAAGTAAAAAAGCGACTTGTGAGGAGCAACTACCCCACTATTCAAAGGCATGACACAAGAGAGGCGGACAATCAAGAACTGGAGAGGTTCAAAAAGAAATACAAGGTCAAAATCCAGACCGATTTTTGCCTCAAACTAATCCTTTAATGGAACCGAGTCACATAGCGTAATGTCTCATTATGACAGATCATCCGATTGTCTGACTATTTATAAAGGAAAAGTAGGAAGGACGCAAAACGTCCATCCAGCGGGATCAAAAATCGAAGGGTACAAATGACTAATGGACGATATTGTATCCATATCGCAAGGGCAAGGTTCGTCCAATCAATATTCGAGTAGCAATAAGTAAATGGAATGCGGATATAAAAACACAACCGCAAATCGATTAGAATAAATAGGAAATAATCAATTTTGTCCTTCACTTCCTCCTATAGACACAGCCTTTACGCGCTTGCATATCCTGGTAAAGTCTGCACACAACTTCGTAGTTTGCTACTCAACTAAGTTAAAAACGTATACATTCCAGTGAGACATTCCAGCTTGCATTCAGGTAAAATGATTTCAATAAAAAATATAAAAAAAAAAAAATAATTTTTCTTCCTGTCTTTTCAAGGATGACCGAAACCATCAAGTTCAGATTAAAAGAACAACATTGCACTTTCGTCTTTCGGATACTAACTATTTCCGCTGCCGTCGGCTATGACTTTGACCGGACCAAACACCGTTTCACACCGCTATCCCCAGCGAGCAGGTTCTACAAGCACGTTATTAATCTGCTGACAATCGCCTTCGTACCCTGCATGTTGTATCGCGATATATTCGCAGTCGTCGTCCTCAATTCCTTACTTCCAATAGTTGTTTACTACAGATTTCTCCAGCAGGAAACTGAGACAATCGACTTTTTAAATCAGTTCATGTGGTGTGTTTATAAAATCAGAAAAATAACTCGAACTCCCCTCTATCCAACCTGGTCCTGGCACGAATGTATTCCGATCTTCTGGAAAACACTTGTACTCATAGTGTTTCTTTGGTTTTATGTTATACTCATTGGCGACGAATTATTTAATCCTTCCATAATTTATGTAATTCCTGAGAGCATTTTTTATTTGGAAAAATGTCTTCTATTTTACATTCCAACTCAATGTGCGCTAAGCCAATTGCTTCATATCCTTGAGATGCTCAAGAAATTGAACGCGTATCTGACCAATCTGTTTTCGATTTCACAAATGTTCTGCGGGCAGGTATACCCGGCTAGGCGGTTTGTTAACGAATTCAAGCAAACCGTTAGCACCTATCAAGTGGTACTAAAGTTGCTAGTAAAATTCGTAGACTTGGTCGCTAGTGAATTTTATGTAATGTCATTTTTGTCATTGCTTAGTTTGTTGATTTCGCGGTATGTTTCCAATTTGAACAAGAATTCATACCTTTTATTTGTTTTATTTCTCTGGGATGTTTTATTCGCCGTAATTTGCTACCATAAGATACTCTGGGAACTGCAACGTGCCCGAGTTGAAATTGAAATGCAGGTGTTTGACTCCGCCGAGCTAAACAAGGAGGTTTGTATAGACGCAAAATATACACCTAAATTTTATGGATAAGCTATTACAGATGAATATATTGCTGCTTGGAATTGCTGTTGCAGACGCCGTTTTAGCTTCGCATTTGAAAAATTTAAAGAAGGCTATTTATAGCGGTTTGGGCATAGTTATTTTAAGCCGCATGTTGTATTAATGTGTTAAAATAAAATTTACTCCTTTTTCAATTGAAATAAAGTCACCGAATCAATAAGTCTTTGTTTTGATTATTTGTACTATTTCATGGCTAAACTGTGCGGGAATTTTTGAAATAACGCCGCAATCGGTAGGTATACGACAAAAAAAAAGCAGGGGTTGAAGTACCGCATCCGTGATCGAGTGCTACGTGACTTAATTTGTTATTGTTTTGCATGTAAAATCAACCAAATTCAGTGACGTATTGCACGCTCACGTGTGCGGTAATTCATACCCAGGGCTGGTATTTTTTGGACAAACGTATGATACGCTATGAGAATGGTGTCAGGGGAACTTTTATTAAGCGACTCCTATCTTTAAATTAATATAAATTATTATCGTTTAAAAGGCCACTATGTATGGAACATAACATCCCTGGGTTGACGTTGACAATGCCGTTACCAGCACAAAATTCACATCAAACAGTGAAATTGGACTCTCTTTGATCTTATGTGGATTGCAATCGTCCCGAAATTCGACAATTTTGCTTGTTGACGTACCCATTCATCCAGAAATGGGCCTCCCGTAAAATGGGCGCAAAGGCGCGGAGCGTTCCCCGAAAAGAACACCCATTTTGATAAAACAATTTTATCATTTGCACGTGTTCCATGGTGATTCGGAAAAACAGATTGCAGAAATGGCAGCCAATTTGACAGATATAGTTTAAACAATATGGCCGCTATCAACTGTCAAAGCTCGAAAGTCCCTATTGGAAAACTCTGTATAAGTACAGAAAGTGTGTCGTTAAGCCTAGTATCCTGCTCGCGCTAAATTTTAGCGTCCCTACCCTAGTCTAAGCTTTGTTTCTCCACACCAAAGATAAATGGTCGCTAAATTAGTACACATGACATAGATGGGACAAAAGCCATATTTTCACGATAAATGGCACTACTTAAACTTAATTTGTACGTGTAGTGTAAGTGTAATTAGAATTTTCGATCGCAATAGTTTAGTAGGTATCTCATTCCTGCAGCGCGGACAAGCCCCGCATTTTTTTTCATCGCATACAATTTTTTTTTATAGTAATGCACATGTTATTTGCGGTTTCCTTGAAAAAATGCACAGTAAAGCCTAGTATGCTGCTCCCGCTTAAATTAAGCCCCCATACAAAAATGTCTCCAAAGCTAAAATTAAGCAAAGTATTAAGCCAAGCAATACGCAGTTCAAGGTAAATTTGTTAGGCACTGTACCAAAAATCTCTACAGAACTTAAGTAAGCGTATTAATGAAAAACACATTTTCCCACAGCTAAATTTTGACAGATCAGAGAAAATATCGCATATTAACAGTACCTATGGAGAATGGTTAGCTGAAGAGTCAACACAGAGAAATTCGTTGTTTGGTAATTTAATTTCTTTTAGATATGCAATATTTTAGAAGGAGGAGGAGTGCCTGATAAAGGTTTTTGGGGAGGGAGCTATAAAAGTACAAACAAAGAAACGAAAAAAAAAATATTTTAAAGGAAAACATGTACGAAGTGACCAACACAATTTTTTTGACGGAACGAACATGAGGCGAGGTGGTGGAGAGAAACATTGGAGAGGTTCTAAATTTTAGCTTTCCTGAAACCGCATACCTACTAGGCTTAAACATAAACACAACAGAAACTTTTGCTCCGTTTTATATGTCAAAATTTATCTTCAATTTAATGTACCGGACATTTATTTCGCAAGCTAAATGAGTGGACACTTTTCATCGGCCCATCTATTTGAAGTTAAGAATTTAGCTTGCGAACAGGATACAGCTTTGCTAAACTGTATCGCTAAATTTTATCTTTGTAGACATTTTTTGTATTTGAGATAAAATTTAGCGCGAGTAGAATACTAGGCTTTAGTTTCCAAAATCAAAATAAACGCATGATGTCATTTTGTTTCACATTATTTGCAAAGTCAGAGCTAGTCAGAGCGCACTTTTCTTTTTTAGTTAAAACCAGACGCTTCAAAGCTCTAAATTTAATGTCGTTTGCCATTGAGCAAAAAGAAGCGTCCGGGAAAGTCCGCAATCGAAAAAATCACTTCTGAAACCGTTCCATTGGCATAAAAAATAATCTTCTGGTGATTCTGAGAAGAGAAATTCGCTTCTCGATTTGAAGTCAGAATCCACTCAAGGAGCACTAACACAAGTGTAATTTATGTATTTTACAAAAGCCTGCTGTCAGCAGCTGTAGATTATTTTTTGGCGTTTTACCAATACATTTGTGGATTCATTCAGAAGCAGTTTTTTTATTCCATTGGATTTCAGAATGAGTGAATCCCCGAGTAGTGAAACCAATGGAAAACAACTTAAGTTTCTGTTTTCGATCAGTGCGCATTCTTAAAGCTCAAAATTGACTGAGCGTGCAGCATATTTTGACAGCTGCCAAACATTTCTGCAGCTAAACGACGAAGTTCATTGCACTCGACACCTAAATACAATCAGCCCTAGCAAGGTATCCGTCGGAACGGAAAATTCTCCGCAACGCATACCCTGTCGGAGGCTCAAATCCAAATCGTAAACAAATTCCGCAACCAATTTCTGTCGGAGGATATCGGAACGTAGCTGTCAAAAATTCAACGTTATTCGCCGACATGCGTTACAAAATGTCGGAGAAATATTCGAATAGATGTTCCGAAGAATACCTCGAAGCAAAAAACCTCCGAATCGTATAAAATCGGAGAATTCTCCGTTCCGACGGATACCTCGCTAGGGCCGAATATTCCTATTATGTACACGAATAGGTACTTTAAACGTACTGCGAATGGAAATGAGCGGCATTATATCTTATGGCGAGTAGATTACCGTTGCATTCAATTACGCGGAGTCCCTAATAATAACCAGTGGGACTATAAATGCGCTCATCAAAGAGAGTAAATTAAGTTGAAAAGCCACTTTCGTTGATTAGTATTTTTTTCTCTTAAATGTCAAAGTAATTTCAAACAGGAACTTGAGCGCTAGCTATTGACAGTAACACTATTATTTTGTTAAGAAAAACTACCAGCCATATAAGCTCGGAGTTACCCTAGAATAAGAGAAGGTTATTGAAGTTTTACGCATTTGTTAATTTATTTGTTAATTTATAGTTAGTTTTTATTAATATAACAAGTGTAAAGTTGATTTAACGAAAACATGTCGGTCAAATTATTTCTTTCAAAATTAAATATGGTATTTTCTGTCTTTTTTAATAAACATCTTTCTTCTTCTATTTTTCAGGATATACCCGAAAAAATATGATACATATATTCGTAAAAAAACGATGGTTTCACAAGTGGTTGCGAGCTTTGAATATCCTCGGTGTAGTTGGTTACGGCTTTGACATAGCTAAGCAGCGATTTACACATCTCTCCCTACCAAGGAAACTCTACAGGCATATTGTTAACCTAGTGACCATAACATACCTATACCTCTTCCTATATAAGGACCAACCATTTTTTGTATTTTTTATTAACTGCATATATCCCATAGTAGTGTACTTCAACTCTCTGCGAGAAGAATCACAAACCGTCAAGCATTTAAACCAGTTCATTAGATGTCTTCATAAAGTCAAACAACTATCACGGGCATGCGACTATATCCTGCCATCCTGGCAAATACATGTCTCGCTTTTCTGGAAACAGTTTATTATAATGGTTTTTGTGATTTACTTTCTTTTCCGATGTTTTTTCTACGTCTTGGGCTCAGGTGAAACTCATGAGCTGTTTGCTATTTTTTTCAATTTCGAGAGGTTGCTGTCATTCTATGTCCCCAGTCAGAGTGCGATAAGCCAACAAGTCTATATCCTATCGATGATAAGGAACTTGAATGTTTGCCTAAGTGATATGTTTGAAGTTTATTTTTTGTACGGAAATTCGCAATCTTGGATTGCAGACGAAATGAAACGCATCATACTGACCCATCAGAGAGTGCTTAAGTTGTTGGCAACATTCAATCGCTTAGTTACTGTCGAAATCAGTATGATTGCCTTGTGTGCATGTTTTAGTATACTAAATTTGACTGCTGCCTCGCTATGGAATTTAAATTATTTTACCATTTTTTTATGGTACGTTTGGGATGTCTTCTTCTTTATAAAGTCCTACCAACAGCTCCGCTGGGAATTGATTTATGCTCGAGCTGAAATTGGCAAACAAGTGATTCATTCTGAAGAACTTAACCGAGATGTAGGTAAGCTGCATTTTTAAATAATTGAAACTGAATGATATTGACAAGTTTTCACAGATCAATGTATTGCTGAGTACTCTAGCGATTGAAGAGGACATTTTGGTTTCACGTTTAAACAACATAAAGGCGATAGTTTACAGCAGTCTTTGCAGCATTCTTTTGAGCACAGCCTATCCCTATAGCCTATCCCTACTGTAAAAGACAACTGACATGTTTATTTGGTATGCCATAGATGGCGCTGTAGCCTATCAACTCCTATCCCATCATGAGTTGACTAGATTGGTCTGGACTAATATGTTCCCTGAACACTAGATTGGTAGGTAACGTCACTTTTCCCACAGTCACATATAATTAACTGTCAAATTTATATTCAATCGGTTGGTCTTTACCCATTAATAAACTTCAACTGAAAAAGCTGCTCATTCATAAGACCGATCTAGGTCAACCAAAACTGAGATACATCAAGTCAGCTAACTTTCGTACTCACTCGACTAAATACTAAACAGATAGATATTAAACATGATACATGACCTGTCAGTCAATTATTATTTCCATACATACGTCGACCGTCGAATACGATCACCAACGTATAACTATGTATAACTATATTTACTGTGCGACATGTGGGCGGTGGTAAAAAAAGGGCGTGACGTCTACTTAAAACTAGACAAAAAGGTAAAAGTGAAAGTATATTATTGCAAATATTGTATCAAGAAATGTAGAAGGGATGAATAGCTCTGGTACTGTTCTTATACTTTAAGTAAATTTCCAATCACACGTACTTTAAATAGTTTGTCTTTGTATCTACATTTTAGAATAAAGGTACCCTACGAATAAGCTTTTTATTAAAAATTCTTTTCCTATACCTAAACATTTCTTATTGTATACTAAACGAAATTTAATTGTTGTATAAGAACTTACTCCATTATAAGCTTTCATTGTAAGTTAAATTTATTTAATTAACGTACTCTTAAATAAATATATAAAAGTTGAATTGTGTCTTTCAATATAGGGTAACTTTAATAAATTTTGTTCAGTTAGCTTTTTGCTGGTTTTCCAATTTAAAAGTGGAAATATTTGGCTCTGTTTGTTGCTCTTTTCAGGTTGTTTGGTGTCACTGTTTATGTGTAGCTCATTCAGTCTCACCGAAAACCTATCCACGTAAAGGGTACTTAATTTTGTTGACGGTATTAAAGGGGATGAGACAGCTAATCTAAATAAGCGGTATTTTATCTATTGGTGGTTAGTTTAAGTTATATCCAATAAAGTAAAGTAGCAATAACATAAATGGAGAACAAGAAACCCAATAGCTTCGTACATTAGTATTTTTTTTTGCCTGACTAAGAAAGACTACCTAGCGTTTGAACGGAGTTACCTAAAAGTAAGATTTATTTACTAGAGTCCCCTATATAAGAACATTTTTTCAATTTGTTATAACTATAATATTGTTTCTTATTATTATAATAACAAGTTTATAAACTTCTATAATAGGTTCATTTTAAAAATAACATCCATCTTTTTTTTCTTTTTGTAGGGCATGATGCATAGATTCGTAGAAAGACGCTGGTTTTTCATCTGGTTTCGAGCTTTGAATATACTCTGTGTAATTGGATACGGCTTTGACAGAACTAAACAGCGTTTTACACATCTCTCCCTCTCAAGAAAATTTTGCAGACATATTGTAAACCTTCTCACCATCACATACCTATACCTTTTTCTGTATAAGGACGAGCCATTTACTGTAATTTTTATTAACTGCATGTACCCATTAGTAATTTGCTACAATTCTCTACGAGAAGAATCAGAAACCGTCAAGTATTTAAACCAGTTCCTCAGATGTCTTGATAAAGTCAGAAAACTATCTCGAAAACGAAAGCATTTGTTCTGTTCTTGGCATAGGTATATCTCGCTTATCTGGAAACAGTGCATACTAATGATGTTAGTGATTTTTTTTTATGTGCAAATTTTTTATTACGTCAAGGGCAGAGTTGAAACACATCAACTCTTTGTAACTGTTTGCTGTTTCGAAAGGATACTGTCATTATATATGACTAGTCAGTTTGAGATAAGCCAACAAGTCTATATCCTATCGATGATAAGGAGCTTGAATGTTTGCCTAAGTGATATGTTTGAAGTTTATTTTTTGTACGGGAATTCGCAATCTTCGATTGCTGACGAAATGAAACGCATCGTGCTGGCCTATCAGAGAGTGCTTAAGTTGTTGGCAACCTTCAATCGCTTAGTTACTGTCGAGTTTAGTATACTTGCGTTTTATGCAAGTTTTAATGTACTGACTTTTAATCAATATTATCCGTGGAAGTTGAGTGTCTTTTGCGGTTTTTCATGGTACGTTTTGGATATATTTTTTATTGTAAAGTGCTACCAACAGCTGCGCTGGGAATTGATTTATGCTCGAACTGAAATTAGAAAACAAGTGATTTATTCTGAAGAATTTAACAGAGATGTAGGTAAGCTGCATTGAAATGATTGAAACGGTTTGACATTGACAATCTTTCACAGATCAATACTTTGCTAAGTGGATTAGCGATTGGGGAGGATATTTTGGTGTCACATACAAACAATATAAAGGGAATAATCTACAGCAGTTTTTACATCATTCTTATATGCGTTACCTTTGGAAGAGATCAATCAACATAGGTATTTCTGAACAATGACATTGCTGATAAACATTTAAAAAACAAAATGGAAAACCAGGTCTGAATAAATAAATAGATGGCGCAACCGGTCCGTATTCGAGATATCTAAAAATATTGTTCCGTCTCGTAAAGAAATTGTACGCCCCCCAATTATTGTCCGAAAAATAAAAGCTCAAACAAACGAATGGTTATTTTTCACTACTTGCCAAGGTTCATATCTGTATATAAAATATGTATTTGAGAACAATTAAATTACTCTTTGTGCTTTTAAGTTTTTAGAAACTCGCCAATAGATGGCGCTGTAGTAGGTATATCACATTTTATTCTGTTCAATGCATTGACGTATTATGTATGAATGAACTGACAAATATAATTTCGATTTAAACTCTGCGTATAAATTTTTGTAGTAAACGTATCAAGCCCCACTTATTTACGGTGGGAAAAAGTGTAGAAATAATACGACCAAGCTGATTTGTGCGTGGAAGCCAGAGACATCTACTGTGAAATATGATCAACTTAAAGCATAATCATTATATTAATATGTTTACATCAAAAGTTTCCGTACACTTTTTAAGTACTTATCTTGAAATGAGGAGAATGTAACTTATATCATTCGAAAGGTACTGTGCCATAGATGTGCAGAAACAAAAAATCGTAGGTATATGTCGCCATTAAGACTAGTAAAATGAAGTTAGAAATTTCCCATACAAAATGCTAAGCATATGAATTAAGATTTAGCATATAAATAAATTAAAGTATAAATAATAAATATATTTTGTAAAAAAACAAGTTGGCTTTCGTTACTTTATCTACAGACAAAATTGGTCGAATTTCGACCACGGGCGGTACTAGTAAATATAAATCGATGTAGTTTATGTATGTAAAGAAACTTTGTGACATGTGGGTGGAGGTGGGAAAAAAAAGGGTGGCACCTCCCACACCTCATAAAAATTCAAAATCGTACTTCTCGACATAACTGGGAGCTAAATTTCAAAAATTTGTAACTTTATTTCGACATTTTTCATATGTTAGATAACAAAAAATGTCAATGTAGCTGCCTTTTCGAAAACCTGTGCGCACAAAAGACTCTTAATTGTTAATTCATTGGCGAAGTTAAAAAAAATAGACATCTTATGAAAAAATAATGCTATAATCTATCGATTGGTGGGTCGTTTACAATTGTATTCAATAAAGTCGAGTAGCAATATCTAAATTGGTTATGGCAGAACTAATGGATATTAATGGAAATATTGACCTGTATAGTGTATAATGTCAAAGCCAGACATACGTCGAAGTGAAAGTATCACTATTGTATTGTTAAGATAACCCACTTACAGTAAGGACGGATTAAGCTTGAAATAATAATAAGTTACTAGAGTTTTCGAATATATCTTTTCAGTTGCCAATGCTTACAATATTATGCATTTTTTTGTTAATATAATAATAAACAAACGTAAGACTCAACTTTATTAAATCCAGATTAGGTAATAAAAAAAAAAAAATCGGGGAAATAATAAACATTGCTATTATTTGGTAAAATATGTTTATTTTCAAAAGGACGCCTTTCTTTCTATTTTTTTTTTGAAGAACACACAAAAGCATGATACAGAGATTCATAGCAAAACGCTGCTTTTTCATCGTCAGGACGTTGAGCGTATTCGGTGCAATTGGTTTCAACTTCGATAGAGCAAAACAGCGTTTTACCCATCTCTCTGCACCAAGGAAACTCTACAAGCATGTTATTAACCTACTGACCATCACTTACCTATACAGTTTCCTGTATAAGGACTAACCACTTATTTTATTCTTATTTGATTGCATGTATCCAATAATAAGCTACTGTCACTTTCTTCAGAAAGGAACGCAAACCATCAACTTCTTAAACTAGTCCATTAGATGTCTTAAGGAAAGCGAGAAACTATCACGGCAATGTGTTTTCCCCTCCTGGGATATGTATATCTCGCTCTTCTGGAAAAGAATTGTTCTAATGATTTTCGTGATTTTCTTTAATCTGCTTATGATTTGTTCCATTGAAGGAGCAGTTAAGACTCGTATGGTTTTCGACACTATTTTCAATTTCGAAAGGGTGCTGGCATTCTATGTCCCCAGTCAATGTGATGGCCAACAAGTCTATATCCTATCGATGATAAGGAGCTTGAATGTTTGCCTAAGTGATATGTTTGAAGTTTATTTTTTGTACGGGAATTCGCAATCTTGGATTGCTGACGAAATGAAACGCATCGTGCTGGCCTATCAGAGAGTTCTAAAGTTGTTGGCGACCTTCAATCGCATAGTTGTTGTCGAAATCAGTATGATTGCATTTTATGCATATTTTAGTCTACTTACTTTAAATTCCTGGCTGACGTTTAATTGCTTTCCCCTTTTGTTTATGGTACGTTTGGGATGTTTGCTGCATTGTGAATTGCTACCAACAGATTCGCTGGGATTTGACTTATGCTCGAGTTGCAATTACAAAGCAAGTGATTAATTCTGAAGAACTCAACAGACATGTAGGTATTCTTCACGTCCAACTAATTGAAATTAATTGACAAGCTTTCACAGATCAATACTTTGCTGAGCGGCCTAGCGATAGCGATTAAAGAGGACATTACGGTTTCGTGTTTAAACAATATAAAGGCCATGATGATCGGCACGCTACGCTTTTTTGCAGATAACTTAAGGAGATGATATTGCTGCTAAACAGTAAAAAAATTTAAAAAAAAATTAAAACTTACACTTATAAAAAACAAATGGAATTATTTGTGATATTTGACATTTCATAGGTTTACAACGGATTAAAAACGGTTTGAAGTGTTTCAAATCCGCATTTAAATCCATCTATAATCCATCTGGTTTAATGCATGTTTTTTAGTGAATAATATGGACATGGGTCTAAATTGTCGAATTCAAAAAATGCGGATTAATGGACGGGTGTAAAATTAACTCAAGCTTGAGTTACACCCGGAGTGAATAATATGGCTGTAAATGTTCACCACAAATTAAACCACATCTATTTTTAAGTACAGATTTTTGTTAACAAAGCTTTTAAACATACAACAATAAAAAATAAGTTAAGTAGCTCTAAGCACTGGTATAAAAAAAGCTGATTGTTTTAATGATGGTAAAAGGCCAATTTCTACAAAATAATTTCAAAAAGCGTGCTTAAATAAACAGTCCCCGACTTCGAATTATCGCGATATTTTTCCACTGGTCTTTACATTCCCACGTAAATCGTGAGTTTACGCAGCAAGTTCAGATTTTTCACAACATCAGTTAAATTTGTTTAAGAACCTACAGACCTGCGGACCATTAAGTGCACACGTACACTACACAGACACACCTTCCTCAAATGTACGCTAAAAATTTCAAATCTAAATGCACGTAGCACCTACTTTGATTAATTATCGACTTCTAATGGATGATCCAATTCATGTTACGTTCATCCTGTGCGCTATAAAATCTCCATTCCATCTGTACCGGGCGCAAGCATCATCATCATCATTAGCACATGTGATGCTCTAATTGGCTCCTCTTCACATGGACTTCTCGGCGCTGACGAGAATTAATCTTAATTTTCAAATAATTGCTAGGGAGAGTATAGGGGACTTTCAGTGTTTATCTATACTACATATGACCATTTTTCATTTGATGCATTAAAAACTGGTCAAGGAATGATTAAATAAAAAATGTGTCCCCAGATGAAAAATAAATACCTAAAGCAAGCAAAAAGGCGATCGCATCTACCTCAGCAGAAATCGTTTTTGTTGAAACTTGTTTTTCTCAATTTTATTGAATTGCTTATATTCTATATATCTTATGTGATAGGATAGAGAAAGATTTGTTTTTTTGTTTGCTTTCGTTTTTGGTGAAACTTTTTCAAACACACACTTTTTGCAGTTTTCTATAGTATGGATGTCAAAGCATACGATTTAGATGCTACAATTTGGATAACGGAATGTAGCCAACCGCAAACAACTGTGAGGCATCCGACCGCCCGATGGTCAGTGGTTTGCATTTCGTTTATATCATGACCAGGGTATGAAAAAAATTCTGCGAACTATAAACGATCGCAAATTGAAAGTACTCGCTCGAGAATTGTGAGTACGGATGCATACCCACAGTCAGCGTGACCGTTGTGACACTAAAGTTGCAATTTGGCACTTTTTTTAACACCTTGGCACAATGAGACTCCTTTTTTAAAATTTAACGATTATGGCCCTTTTTCACAATTTGGAACAATAAACGCTTAAAACTTTCAAACTTTGAAGATGAGCTAATAACTTTTACATAAATTAATTACGCTGAAGTAGCTCATTGATACGCATTGATTCACTGAGCGGATTTGGAACAGTTTTGATACAGAGTCGAGCAAATAAATAATCACATTGATGAATTTTTGTGCCAAAACTCGTATAGTTTTGTTGTTCAAATACTGACATTGCCACACGGCAGTGCCTGTGCTGAACGCGTGTTTTCAAAATTAGCGCTAATGAAAAAAAAACAAACCAACAGGTTTCTGCTGAATCAAAGCTTTCTGCATAAAATTTGATAACACGTGCAGATTTGGAAGATTGGGATTGTCAATAAGTACAGAAGCACAGTAATAAAAAGGTAATAAATACCTAATTCATGTATGTATGGTATGTTATAACTTAAAAAAAAATTACCAATACAATAACTTGTTTGTTTTTTGTGTCTACTTTTGATTTGAAGTTATTTTTTCTTAAGTGGCCCTTTTTTTTCTCCGTGGCCCTTTTTCTTGCTACTTTTCAAAATTCTTCAACGGTAACGCTGCCCACAGTATAGTATATCTTCGATATCAACCTCTGTGCGCTTTTGTATCTGAATGAAAAGAGGCAGCGAATATATTTATAACAAGAGGCAGCGATCGTGACCAAGGTGATGTCAGAGCGATCGTTGGATGGGCAAAGTGGTTGCTTCTAAATTTGGATATGCAAAATGAATAATGAGGTGAACACTGAACACATGTGAATGGCAATGGGAATGAGTGTTGTGTGGAAGATCGTCTGGGGGAATTAATAAAGCAGGTCGAACCTTTTGTTGTGTTCTCTTTTTTGTAAGGTAAGCCCATTGGCAAGAATTTGCAAGGGGACAGGGCAAACCTGGATGACCACTTATTTTGCTAGTATGTGTATAATTTAAGAATTTTACATACGCAATTACAGTCATCACGGGTATGAGGTAATTTTTGGGTCAGAGTTTAATCTTTTCAATGACTAAAGCAATTTAGTTGTAAGTCATATGTAGTACAAGTAGCTATTTCAATTCAGAGCGAAAAAATGGTTTCAAAGTAGGTAAGTGAAAACTACCCTTCATTTATTAGAATTCATCACGACTTTAAGGGATCTTTAGTAAACTGATCTGCCGAAGAAATGCTTTACGTAAATTCTGGAATCTCGTAAAAAATACTCAGGAAAAAAATAAATATTTAAAACTATTATTTATTATTTATTTTTGATGAATTCTAGAGACGACGCACAACAAAATGGACGGAATGTTATACATATTCGAGAGTAAATCCAAAGGCGTTTCTAATCTAGTTTCTCTCTTACTAAATTTTAAGCTGCGTTGGCTAATTGGCTTGTGCTGGTCAAAAATTAGCTCGCCCAGGAAATATTGATCCCATAACCACATGTGTTTTAAGAAACTTCATATAACCTGCGTTTACAAGTTTTGAATTTTTAGAGAAAATATTTTTTAGTTTTATTTGATCTTTGACGCCGGGAGCCAGGAATGAATAGCAGTTTAGATTTTTAGCCGTTAGACTTTTACCTCAAATTTATGAGCGATCAAAGCAGTCTTTCCAACAAAAAGGCAGTATGCTACATTTAATAAAAGCTATATTGCAGCAATTCAAACATTACTCTCATTTTTTTAATACTGGCTTTTATTAATTTTCTTCTGACAAAAAATTATTTTAAAAATCGATCTGGCAATATTGTGTGTCGTCTTTTAGTTGTAGATATGATTGTCACTGCACACTAGTAAAAAGAAAACTTTTTTGGCAAAAAAACTAACTTGAAATATTCCCATTTAAATTACAAATTTATTTATTTTTAACTTCAAAGAAAAAGGAATAAATTTGGGAATGTTATTTTGGCGTCACCCTGTAGCAGTAAAAAAATGTCTGCTTGCTGTATTTTTAAACGTAAATAATAGTTCTAGTTTAAATATCCAAAAAAATTTACCCATTTGACATCCCTGGACTCATCCCATAAATTTGCTGCCACAAATGATAAAATTGTTTTGAATAGGTACACAAAACCATCTTTGCTAGTTACTTGTACGTCTGAATTTATTGAATTTCCCATAATTCTATAACTTATTACTTCTCAGTATTAAACCTGCTGCAGCTGCTTTTTTTAGTGGTAGATGCATATAAGTAACAAAAATAATATCACCATTTAGTGATTCCAAATGACTGCACGCGCATAAAGCAATAGACCAATTTTTTAACAAAATTTAAGGATCCTATTTCCAATATTGTTCGCCTTTAAAGCCTTCATTTAGATAGTTCATTGTCTATCTGGTTGGCCTTTTATTGCATCGCTTGTAATGGCATTGAACACAGGTCCGATGAAAGAAAGAAGGACCAACCGCACAAAAAAAGATATATAGAAAAGGAACTCCCCAACCAAAGTATCTATGCAATTGGCATTGCGCCATTTTCTATTATATTCCACAAGGCATGTCTTTATTTTCATTTTTCCTTCGTTCTCTGTTTTCAACATTCAAATGATAAGAAATTTATTTATGGCCACAAAATTGAATATAAATCACATCAAAAAACGCGACAATTGCTGCATTTAGTATTGCCAGCGTAAAGTGTGAATGGCGATTTTTGTTGGTACCGTCGAATCTTTATTGATTTTGTCCGACTTAAAACGTGTAAATTTTCTCCGGAGCTGCTTTTGTATTTTCGCTGTAAAATATCTTTTACCTAAATTTCTCTCATTGCCTCATTTTGTTGACGGCTCTGTATGCACACCACGACTGGCAACACTTTTCATCGTTCATTCCGTTTTTCTAAATGAACTTAATGAAGTGCACCACTTTGAAGGTCGCTAAACATTAGCTCGGCGCGCTCATAAGGATAATGGCATCCGCCATTCATCACAACTTTGTGAAAAATCTGCAATGAGTAAATCAATTCAGCCAGGCATCATCATTAATAAGCGCATTCTGGGCATCAATAGGTTCTGCATATCCTTAAAGATGCATCGCATTTGTTTTCTTATTTTCTTGGCAACAGGAAGAGCATATTTTTCATAGATAGGGAAATTCTGTTAACTCATCGCTTTTCAACAATAGCCTGGGTAAGGATTTTTTTTTCTTTACACGAACATTTCTCACTTGCCATCAGCATCTGGCAACTGAAACTGAAATTGAAAGGGAGTTTCGCTCTCCAATAATGAAGGAAAGGGTCGAACAAATTCAAATTCCTTAAGGAAATTAATGTCCATTAATTGAGTAGAAACTACTCAATCATTCCTCTCACTATTCGGAACATTTTAATCTGCTTCACAGGGATAACATGCACACACACACATTGGGGCAGACAGTTGGAGAAATTTTAAAGCTGCTCGCAAAGCATGTCTGCCAACAAAATTTCAATAGAAAGGATTAATTTTTGAACGGGACAACTTCGAATGGGGATAGTTTACGTTTAGAGGTACAACCCTCATTTTTGGGCTGACAGAATCTGAATGAATGGACAAATTGAAGGGAGCAATGTAGGTCAATCATTAGGTGCAGGATAAAGTGATTTAATTGCACGGAAATAATTTGTTTTCATTGTATTTTGGATTCTGCAGTTAAGTGTCGGAGAAATGATTTATTAGTTCCGGATGTGTGATTTGTCTGGTACGAAATTGCGTTCTGCTAACGTTCTGCAGTGAATAAATTCTGCGATGAATAAAATGTTTTCAGGTTGTTATACTGGAAGGGTCTTGTATGGCTTGAGGTGGTTTCGTTTTTTGGCTTTCAATAAGTTTTCCACACGCACAGGGCTGGTTATTAAAAAGTTGTGTCTGGGTGTCAAAATAGCGATTGCTAAACTAAGCACTCATATAGTAAACCTACAGATATATTAATCAGCATTCCTCATTTGTATGTTAAATTTGAATCACTGGGGTCTATTCCAAAGATAAAAATAAGATGGGCGTCGTATCGAACCCGGTATCTCTCTAGATCCACTTGAACATACGGGTAATTTGTAAACATTGTTTAAAGGACAATTTTAAATCGGTTCATCTGGGACATGTAAATCAACGACTCTTAATTTTATCAAAACTTGTAAAAAATAACAAAATACATTCTTCCCTTCTATGAAACTTGCTCTTTCATTTGGTCTATTATTCATGTAATTCGGTTTCGAAATAACGCTGTAATCGGTACGACAAAAAAAATATTTAGCTTAATATATTATTTAACGTATGCACTAGGCCAAAATGAAAGGGCCCTCTTAAATTAACTTTATCGTGGTTCACCTGAGTCAGCACACAAGGATAGAAGGAAAAGAACCTCTGCAACATGATCACTGCACAGACACAACCCAAAGATACTCGACAACGAAGAAGGAAAGCATATATCATGTCAAAAGGCGTCCTCAGGTCTAGCTTCTTAAAACTATTCGCTAATGGAAATAATACTTTTTAGCCAAATCCGAATGTCATTGACGTGCAATTTGGGCTTTTCTGGGGATTAAACCCAAGCCCCCTCACTCAGTTCTCCAGCACAACGAGCCACTGCGCCACTAACGATGGGCCCACATTCAACGATACAACTTATTATTCGAATAAAGTAAAAGACTGACACAAGTTAGTTGGATAGACTTGATGCATAAAAAGTCCAAGCTCTCCCACAAGGTGGCGCTGTGCTGAAACTTGACGACAAAGCAGTTGTCATCGCTCATTCATCTCATCGATCGAGTCATACCCTGGAAAAAAACATAACTTCAAGCCGAGACATATATCAGACACTACATCCAAAGCCATTTTGGCTTGGGGTTGATCGTGGTAAGAGCTTCAAACTCTGGTATACATTTTTTTGCACAAAATGCAGGTCCCACCATATTTTTCAATTGGTTGGACAGTATCGTAGATGAGCTGTGCATGGTTATAGGAAATTCCCATAAATGATTTGGTTGTGGATGAAATGTTTGAAAAATCCAGTGGCGCCGTAGGTGGATTTTATTGTTAGAAGTTTACCACGGATATGGGTTGCACGCCCAAAAATAAATGAAATAATTAGCAAAACATAAACAGATCCCAAATAAAGTACAGAAAATCATTTACAGTCCAAGTCCATGCAGACAAACGACTACAGCCATCCAAAATCTTTCCCCTAAGGTGACGAACTCATCTCCCAACACTTGGGTCAAGATACGAAAGTATCCAAACATCGACCAAGAACACTCTGTCCAAATACACCAACTCATACTGCCATAGCGCCCTGCCCCCTCTTAAGGAAAACAAAACTAAATCGAATTTAGGAAGATCCCTGCATCTGGAGAGCACTAGGTACTTCGTAAACGATTTCTATGCAAATATGTCATGCTATCCGCCCTCAAAACATATCCTCAAGAGCATTAAAAGTTTATCCAAGTGTCCTGGCTATATAGAACAATGATACTCCTCTCAACAGACCCTTATCTTCCTCCGTATCTAGGCGATGATGGAATAATTTCCATGCATCAGCCCATTCAATGCATGTTTGCGATATTGCAAAGGAATACAGCTCGGGGTCAATTGTTGTTACCAATGGACAAATATTGAAATGTTCCCTGTGCCATCTGACATTTTGTTTCTGTGAAGTGTCGTCCTCCTTCCGTGCAACGTGTGTGCAGCGCACCCGATTCAATTGTCCTTCTGGCGGAGATTATTATAAAACTCACAGACGGCATGTAATTAATGTTATCGGAAGGACTATGCGACTTCATTCAAAACTTGCACCCCAAGTAAAGTGAAGCTCAACTTGCTTTCGACGAGAACGGTAGGCTGCATGTCGTTCGCAACAGACAGCGACAGGGGGAGTGTATTTTGGTGCTCTTTGAGTAAAAATTATGACCGCTTACTCCGTTTCGAGGAATTTTTAATTTCTCACGATAAAAAAAAAAAATTTTATAAAGAGTTTTCAAGTAAATTACTTCCACAAGGAGGTGACTTTCATGGTATCCTGTCTGCACTTAATTTTATCGCCTTTCATTAAGGGGTAGTAAAATAAAACATCCGCTTCAGCAGCAGCGCATGATAGTGGAAAAACCGAACCAACTTTGGATGGATGCCAACATTTTTGGAAATCTCTCTCGATTGGGCGGAGTGGCACATTCATCAAGCGTTGATGACCGAATGGCTTTGACAAATACTGAGAATGTTCTGTGATTTAAGGCAGTTTCCTAATTGCTCGTTCCGTTAGGTATACCTATCTATATGCTTAATGAATGCGGTGCAGCGGTGGACACCTTTGCCAATTGATTGCTCATTGACGGTGAATGATAAATGCTTGCCATCAAATGCTTCAAGACAGCAGAGAATGGTGTCCGCTGCGGAGGAACCACATTATTCTGCTTAGGCAAGTTATCTGGCCAGTGGCAATCAACTGCAGCCAATATGGTTGTGGGTTTTTTTTTTTAGATTGAGGGACTGATATTAATTGCCGAAGCGGGGTTTTTGAATTCAACGTTGAAGTTTATGCAGTTTAAGTCTTTTCTAAAAGATAATATTTGTTTAGTTGACTGGCGACTGTTTTTGCATTTCCACGCGTATTCACAGAGAGACAATAAAACTAGCCCTCTTTTAGTCAACTCTAAACTCGAATATCTCCTGAATAAGTTGGCCGATCACAATGAAATCAAAACTATGTTTCACTCCATTAAGCCTCTTGTTATGTCTCAGATACGGTAGCAAATAAAAATCCAAGAACAACAGACAAACAATTTTGTTACAAGTAGATATTTGAGGGGGGAATTCGGATAGCTGCGCCGAAGCTTGAATTTAGGTACTTTCTTTTGAAAGAGCTCACTGAATGATGTCAGTTCCTGTCTGAATTGAATTGAATTTCAAGTCAAACACAAAGTGTAACCCTGAGACATATCACTTTAAATATTTACCAACACTTAAGTTATAAAATAAATTATTTTCATTTTGAAAAACATATTTCTGATCAAGCCAGCTCGTTAATAGTTGATAAGGTCGCCCGCAGAGCTCATCTCGAAACGCAAACACAGGTTTTCAGTGCCAGTACGAGGTTAGTGCTGTGTCGAACGTAGTAGGACTTACCCAGTGCCCTAAGGTCTGTGAGAAAGTTTCGTGCGATTCAGTCATGCGCGCTTTTTTCCAATGGATCAGAAAATAAACTCAATTTGAGACCTTTCAAGAGGATGCTCCTCGTGCTCCAGTTTTATAAATAAAAAAAAAATAAATATTTTGGCGCGACAGGTCTATGGGACCCAAGGCCTAGCTTCTCACAACCATTCGTTTTGTGTGGGTTTTCAATTTATGGGACGAATGGAAGGGATCTACAATTTTACGCCGAGTCCAAACGGCTAATTGAGAAGCTCTTTCATGGCAGTTTTACTCTCGGATGTTTGTCAGACGTTCGCGAGAGGTGGCGCAGTGGAAAAAAAAACCTTAAGATGTAATTTGGCCCTTTCGGGATTCGAACCTGGAACCCCTCGCTTAGTAGCCCAACACACTACCACTAAGCCACTGCGCCGACAGAACAGCTTTATGAAACAAAACATAGAGCAGTTTCAAGACAGCATTCCTGCCCATGCAACGGAAGGACTTGATCTGGGCCATTTCGGCCTTAACCTTTAAAGAGCCGCCGCAGATACACATCTTCTAACTGCAATCCTCTAGCAAACACAAATTGACGCAACGCACAACGTGTCCAAATTCTATTTACATTTTCATGCAAACACTTGATCCGTCACCACACCCTGTACCATACCCTCTACCATATGTTCCGAAACCAGTTTACATCATGTTCATACTTCCAAACTCATTGCTGGGGGAAAACTTTGCAAATTCAACACCGAACGAAAGATAAACAAAATCTTATGCACTCCGGATGTGGAAACTACCCATTCAACGAATTCGTCCTTTTTATGTGCGCCAACGCCAACGCTAACCATTCCCTTGGATTGCACACGCAGTTGAAGCCACAACATGACGCTTTGTTCGCATTTTTCTTGAATACTCAACTTACCCCCCCGGCTACAACAGCGAATACCATTCAAGGATAACAAGGACGAACAGCAGCAGCAGCAGCAGCGTCGTCACAGAATGTGCAGCACAAAAACTAATGGCGAATTCAATGAAAATTAAATGCACACTTTTCTTTTGTTCGCCTTTACGTTCCGAAATTTATTCAAAAGTAAGATAAGTCTCCTTCGCCCTCGTATCTTCGTGAGATGTAAGTTTCTGTTTTTTTTTCTTTTCTCATCATAGAAATGTGCAGCAATCCTCCTTATGCTGCTACTGATCGTCATCGTCGTCGTCGACTTGTTCGCGTTGGCGCTGATGGTAGCGGTGGTCGTCGCCGCTTTTGTAAGCAAAGAGCCAAACGAGGACATTCGGTGCTGCAAATGACAACTTTCCGCGTGCTCTCCTTAGCTCTGAATGTGAGTGCCGGATGTGTGCGTTTTTATTTCATATCTCGTAAAAAAAGGGGCAACCATCTCCTCAAGGACCCTCAAGATGGCATTCATATAATGGGAATTTTTGTGTAGGCACAAACTGCTGCTGCTGCTGCTGCTCGATGGGGTATTTGCGTGTCGGGTTGAACGTTCGAATCATTTGATTTACGGTCGCGCGGGGGTGTAATGCGATTCATTTAAGGTGGGTAAAAATATAGAAAATTTGTTTACAGCACTCGAAATCACGGTTCACAGGTGTCCTCTGATCAATTTTATTCAATTCAGTGCATTTAATTACCCACGAGGCAAAAGGGTTCCTCTCATAAATAATGATTTTATGGCCACGCATTTTGCGGTTATTTTAGTGAATTAGTATTCAAATGAGAAGCGGAATTTTTCAATGATTTATTTTGCACTTTTCGAAGAAGAGGTGGGGCGAATTTGTTTTCCAAGTGGTAAATGCTGCCAAGTCATTAAGCTTGCGGATAATGACCTTAAGATGTTTGTTACAATTGTTGCTAAAGGGGGCCGGAAGATATTTGGTAATAACACTCGTATTGCTACTGGCAACTAATTACGGAAACCTTAAAATGCGTTGCTAAAATATTAACCAAAAATTTAAATAGATAGACAGTCCCGGACACAAGAGAAGACTGTACATACCTTCCTGTTCGAAAGGGCGACAGGGCATATGCACACAATTGATGCATCAGCAGTGAATGATAAATGACTCTCCAAAGTGTGACTATACGGCCTTCTGATGTTTTTGTTTAGTTCCACAGAGTGATACCGTTGCCCTGTTCGAACAGGACAATCTGCAATGCGAAATTCTATTCACACGACTCTTTAGAAATGTGCGCTGACCATATTTCCGAGGAGATTTATATCGATTTAGGGATGAACGCGTTTAGAGAATTTGTATTTCGTATTTTGACAGATGAAACACATGGTTAAATATGCTTAAGTATGGCATGAAACTTAGGTTAACTCATATCAAGAGCACAAGTCATGCTTTCGAATTGACTAAAGTTGTCATTCACTTACTCTATGATTGATCTTTGGTAGCTTTCAGTCGCAATCATTTTCTTTATAAATATGAAAGTATGTTTCAACGAAACTTGATTTTTCTTAACTTTTTCTTTCCAGCAACTTCGCTAGGCAATTTCTGAAATCCAAAGGCACCATAGGTATACTCCCAGCATGTTAACGAAACGTACGACCGACCAAACATACTAGATACTACTGCGATGACCAGTGTGGCCATATTGAAATATAAAGAGTACTAACTGACTTAGATGGCCCTACATTCCGGGTGGACTTGGGACAGCTCGCTGTGTTCTGCGAATGATGTCGATGTCATCAGCGTATGCAAGTAGTTCCACAAATTTTTGGAAAATGTGACCTCTGGTGTTGGCTTTCGACTTTCGCACAATTTTCTAAAGAATGATGTTGAAAATCCTTTTTTGACATCAAAGATCTCGGTGAGATTGTTTCCGACCTTTACAGTCAAGATGATTTTTCGATGGAATTCCGGACCATTTTCATGCATTTCAAGGACCCAATTTTTATAATTTCAATGCGTTGTTGAAGCGTGTATCGTTCCATTTTTAAAAATGGCGTAGTTTCTACTTCTCAAACGTCAAAAATAAAAGCTTTAAAAGTGACAAATAAAAAAAAAAAAATATTTTGGAGCGACAGGTCTACGGACTACTAAGCGAGGGGTTCCCGGTTCGAATCCCGAAAGAACCAAATTACATCTTAAGATTTTTTTCCACTGCGCCACCTCTCGCGAACGTCTGACAAATATCCGAGAGTAAAACTGCAATGAAAGAGCTTCTCAATTAGCCGTTTGGACTCGTCGTAAAATTGTATATCCCTTCCATTCGTTCCAAAAACTGAAAACTCACACAAAACGAATCGTTGTGAGGAGCTAGGCCTTGGGTCCCACAGACTTGTCGGGCCAACTTTGTCTCGCCCCAATTTAACGCCTTCAGATAAACTCCAGAGTTATAATAACATTTTAATGAAATTAATTTGAATTGAAACGAAGTCAGTAGAGATTGATATGAAA
Source organism: Cheilosia pagana (assembly GCA_936431705.1). Taxonomy (NCBI): domain Eukaryota; kingdom Metazoa; phylum Arthropoda; class Insecta; order Diptera; family Syrphidae; genus Cheilosia; species Cheilosia pagana. The sequence continues at coordinate 40,015,375 of OW386168.1, forward strand.
CAATGTTTCTTTTATTGATTCTTATCGCAAAAGCGAATCTAACGGGTGACTTAATCCACTTGAACTGGAATGGAAGATCAGTTGGAATAATCGGAATTCGTGCGATAAGGACTTCCTATCCTTGATGATCGTCGCTTGAATCAAATTGTTCATCAGTTTCTTGAAGGACAACCACGTACAGTTGCACAATTTCGGATGATCTAGATTTCGCACCATAATTATAATCGGTCCCACCTTTAGCGAGTTCAAAAATTAGTTAGTTGTACGAATGCAATTATCCAGCGATTTGACTTTGAATAATAAAATTCAAGCTATCGACGTCCTTATTCTTCGCTGCTAGTATTGCCTGTTCACTAATCCAATCGATATTTTTATAATTTTGTTCAATGCTGGGGAACACTTTGGTGATGAGTTCCTCCTTCGATGTTGTGAACTCGCAAAAATGTCCAGGGAACGATATTAATCCAGTCGAAACATCAACAGGAATTTGGCCATTGCCAAGTGCCAGCAGTTGTCTCGAGAATGGCAGTGTGGCAGCAATGCCAGAGGATGCAACAGCCACGCAATTTGCGATCTTGACCGAATTGTTACCAGAATCAAATAAATGCCGAAATACAGACAGACACAATATTTATTTGATGGCTTACGTTTGTGCACCATTTAGTGAACATTAAATTCAATTGGTAGTCTTTCATGTACATTTGATTTTTTGTAGATAGTGTTGACTGGTGGTAATTTAAAAAAATCTGGTAGTCGGTAGGAATCTATTTGTAAAATTAGAAATGAAAGACAGCCTTGCAGAGTGCAGATACTTTTTTTTTTTAATTAGAATACAGTAGAAATTTAATTTGGTGGTTAAGTATTCTTAAATTTTCTAATTTTTCAAAATTTCATTAAACAAGAACCTTCTCCTGACAATAACAAAGACAACAAAAAAATAATTAACGAAATCGGTCCAGCCGTTCACGCGTGATGCCGTGACCAATGGAAATAGGGATTCATTTTTATATATATAGATTTTATTTTAAAACAGCTTCGCTAAATTTTTGCTTCATGGACATTTTTGTATGCCTAATTTATTAAATAGTTGTAAAGAATTTCGGAGTATCAACCATTTACAACCTGGCAATGCTCTTGCCAATCGTATTGCATTCGTTTTAGCAGTATTTTTATTTGTCTTTCCTGCCAGTGAATCTCTGACAATTGCATGATTGCAACTGATAATCCTGAAATATCCGCAGCCAGACAAAAGGAAGCCCACACAGACAAAGGAGTAGTGCTCACCCCAACTCCAAAGTCGAAGTGATTGCCCTATGTATATCAAAGCTAAGAGGACCACTTCCAATTTGGACCAACAGGATCTATCAATCCACGAGGATACACGTCGTCGTTGGAGTTATTTGTTGTGCCTCCACTTCGCCACTCAGTGCTGCTGCTGATGTCTTCAATCTGCTGCACCATAGTTCCGATGACAAATTTTTTTCCACCCTTACCCAATTGAAGAAAGGCTTCTCGTGGAATTTGTTTTTCTTTTTTCAACAAAGAGTGTGTGCGGTGTGCTCTGCTTGGGAAGGAAAATCGCATCATATGCTTTCCGGACACGTCCCTGGTGAAAATTTGAGTCACGAAAACAATTTTGAGAATTGGTCTGTTACTTTTGTTCGTTTGTGTAGTTGTTGCGCTGCTCGTTTCGTTCGTTCGTTCATTCCTTATTGTATGCGAATATCCTTGTCTTCACGCGTTCGTTGTCGTTCGAACTTGGGGCGGATAAGTATTGCCGTTTCGACGAATTTAAATATAAACAACTTGTAAATTGTGTGGTTTGAGAGTGAGAGAGAGAGTTGGGAGGGGGGAGGAAATTATACAACAATGGCGGATGCTGTGGCTATTTGATAACGGTAATTTTACACAAACGCAGTTGTTTGTCTAATAGGGACCCACCCCCACCCCAACTGCTCTCGTCAATGGGCGACGAATGATGAATTCCGATTAGGATAATGATTTCTCTCCGCAATTGTGGAGGGTTGTGCACGATTTTGGCATTCAAGCCGCTGTTAGTCGTGCACCTACCCCAAACAATCAATTTGTGGAACGGCGGACGGATATTTTTTGGCAGCACATTGTGATGTGTCTTTAATCCCACGAGCATGTATGATGAGGTGCTGGCTTTACAATGGTCGGCGACCGACCGAACCATTAACCCTTTAGTTTTGCATTGGTGCCAAAACCTGGGCGCAAGAGAAGCGTTTCTTTCTTTTTGTCGTTTGCTGTTGGTCCTCGTCTGTTTGCCCTGTCAGTGTCATTAGTTCCAGATAATTTACTTAGTCGTCCTACGAAAGGTTTTACATTACAGTGAACAATTTGAAAAGTGGATTTTCGCAATGGGATGGGAGCATGGAGAACAGTTTTTGGACGTGGAAGGATCCTTTATCTCTATTCAATGCTTCGGTTGCAGTGTCCGGAATTCGAAGAGGAAATGATTTCCCGAAGAGGAATTCCTCTTGGATTTCTTTTTTTTTCGCTCCTAGTTTGCCATTCGTGGAATCTCTTTATTGTGGTTGTGAATTGAAGGATGAATTATGATGCTTATTGGCTATAAGGAGGAAGGTATGGTACGATGGGTGATTTTTGGATGGAATTTCAATGCAACTGACAAGTGGCTGTGAGTAATTGTTTTCTTATGTCAAAATTAGTGGCGGTTTTATTTTCCTCTGAATGGTTGCAGTATGCAACATTTTATGATAAATTCAAAGTGAACGAGGTTACGCTTTACTGAGAAGTTGGTTTTGTAGATTACTTTTTCAATTTGATGTATTTACTTGGGTATTAAGTATTCACAGATGATTTGTTCCGGAGTCAACCATATATTTTTGAGTCTGGCTACTACTTAGAGAACTTGTATTATTTTATTTAGAAGCTATTCCACGTTCATTTAACAGTTCGAAATGTCTTCTATCCGAACAAGCTTGTCGATCTTGTTTGCTTTAATTTATTAGCATTCATTGAATTGAAAAAAAAATTGATTTAGGCGGACACGTTACACTTATAGACCTCTCAAAAGTAATATGATTTTTATTAAAAACAAGCTCCATAAACCTTCCTATGAGTGAAAACCGCATCTAAGTCCGTAATTTCTTTGATAAGAGTGATAATGATAATGTTGTCAATCTCTGTGTCGGACTATGCCCGCGGACGGTCTATGCTAAAGCGCACTTTGTAAATGGGCTTTCGGTAAATCCTTTGAAAACCGAGGTTATTCGCCTCACTAAACGAAAGATATTACTATCCTTGATATCCGATCAATCGAAATACATATGGTAAAAAATTTCTTTGGCCAAAGTCTGTTAAGTCGACGACATGCAAAAAACCCTCTCAGTTTTCTATGTCAAGTTGATTTTGGAAGGAGATGGGGTTTATCGGAGAAAAGGGTCCTTTGGACCTATAAAACATTTTTCTGCTTATCCGACGGTTGTTTGGTTGATAGGGCTTTCGAGTAATTATAAAACTACTTTCTGCACTAAATCCTTAAGAACAGTATATATCAGCTGAACGGAAGATATACAGGAGTCGAATCGCGTCGTCCGTGAATGAGCATTACGTTCACGGAATAAAGTTGGTTTACATGTGAAACAAAAACAATTACCGTCACGTAAAACTCGTTCACGGACGAGGCGATTCGACCCCTGAGTATGCTTTGCTTTAGAAAAACTGCTTAATTTACCTTTGATTGATATTTTTATCAGGAAACACCAAGCACCTTACGCAACTTGGTTTCATATCATCCACACTTGAGTATCAATGACCTTGCGCGGTACTCCTCAGCCTGGATCAAGTCTTTACGAATGGCTCCAAATCTAGTTAAGGGTTCTGTACTTGTGTCTTCGTGAAAATAGACAAAACTGGACTTGACTAATCGAAAATACTGCAGACAATAAATTTATTGCATTCTTATACGGGACACTTTTCTTTTGCCAATCATCTTAATGTGTTAAGTTTAAGCGACATCACTACCTGTGATGCTTCTGAAGATTACACGGATCACTTCCTTTGATATTGGCATTTTCACGGATCTGGTGGCAGGTCTTCAATGCTGAATCGGTGGGTAGTGATACTGTAAGCTCCTCATCGCTAAAGTGCTAGACTAGCTTTCTAGTGCGATGGACTGTTTCGTCTGAGTGTTTCAGTGGAATGTTGCCATACCCGAAATTATCTTTCATCCTTAAAATTGTTATCTTGTCCATCCATTGCAGGCAATTCAGTCAAACAATCACTTGTCAGATCTCCTTGCAATCTCACATGCAAGCCTTCGCAGTGCCTCTCCATTTATTTATGCAGAACTGTATTTCATTTGTTTTTTAACAGTGTATTCTGTTTTTTACAAATTTACACAAGGAATTTCGGTTTCGGCAAATTGGTCTCATATTTGGCCTTCTAAAAATCAAGCTACCTTAAGTCGAACAAATATTCCTTATTTCTAACAGTCCTTTTTGTACAATTTATTGTAGCATCGATTTTTTACAAGGTATTATTCGTTTTATAACAGTCTGAAACCAAAATATATTCAAGCCCATTTTCTGATAAGCTCCTAGGTTTCATATTTTAGCTTCCTAGCTTCGAATTTGTTGTAATCTGTCAGAAAATTGCAAACAGGGGACAGAACTGTATATAAAGGGTTTTCCAATAAGAGCGCTACAAAAGTTTTTTTTTTAAATAAAACAAAAACGGTTTTGGATATCAATGAAAATCTTTATTCCTGTAAAAGTACGTTCGATGCCATTATATATGGAACTTGATTTCTTTTGCATGGCCACCACGGGCACGCTTGCAGAAGTCCAGACGCTGACGGTTTTCAAGCATAAATCGGCCGATACTGCTGCAATTTCACGTTCGATATTCGTACGAAGTTCATCAATCGTCGCTGGCTTATTGGCATAGACCATAGACTTGACGTAGCCCCACAGGAAATAGTCTAACGGCGTCAAATTGCACGACCGAGGCGGCCAAGCGACTTGACCATTTCGTGAGATAACACATTCTCCAAACTTGGTTTCCAATAAATTGATTGTGACATTCGCTGTGTGGCTTGTGGCGCCGTCCTGTTGGAACCACATGTCCTCCAAGCTCCAAGTCCATATCATCCAATTGGGGCCAAAAATATTCGGTTATCATTGAACCTTGAACAGTAGCGATTGCCATTCACAGTCACGTGCCGGTCTTGATCATGCCGGAAGAAGTACGGCCCAATGACGCCGCCGGCCCATAAACCACACCAAACCGTAATTTTTTCGGGATGCAATGATGACTCATGGAGTACGTGTGGATTGTTGCCTAACCAATACCGCATATTTTGTTTATTGACGAAGCCATTCAGCCAGGAATGAGCCTCATCGCTGATGATGATTTTTCGATGAAAATCCGAATCATTTTCAAGTTGTTGCTCAGCCCAATTCACGAACATGCGACGCTTCTGGTGGTCAAGCGGCTTCAGTTCTTGCGTCAATTTAATCTTGTAAGGATGTAGGCCAAGATCTTTTTTTTTTGCAAAATTCGCCACAATGACGTCACAGAGATGCCCAACGCTCGAGAACGACTTGTGAGAGACACATTTCGGCTTTCTTCAACTGAAGCCTCAGCGGTGGGTGATATAAGTGACAACGTAACGAATGTTGTATTTTATAGGTATGTTTTATGGGCAATGGATGTAAGATCGGCCTAAAAAAGCATTTTCGACACAACCACCCAGCTACACAGAAGTTTTGCATTCAATTTCGAGCCGAAAAAGATTCAGCTGAGTAAAAGTCAAAGTAAAACAAAAACCATGAGCACCAAACAATAATTATCTGCCAGACCACTCCACCCCATTGTGAAAATAAATTACGCCAACAACTGCGCCTACAAAACTAAAATTCAACTAATACTCTGCAAAACTAATGAACAATTTGAATAATTTCATCTCAACTCGAGTCGGTTTTACTAATTCTCTAGTTCTTTCTATTAAAACTCACTGGCAGCTGTTTCTTCGTTCCCTACTAGGCAGCGGCACTTTGAATTAATTACAAAAATTCACCATCAAGAAAAAAACAGCCCTGTCTACTCATCCTTCCTGGTGATAACCAAAAGCCATTAACTGCATATGTTGCCGCCCACGACCGCACGACTGTCATCGTTAGGGAAAACTTTTAATCAATAGAACACAGAAAAAAAATAATATTTTCATATGAAAATTACAAAATTCCCGTTGAAATATAATTTTTCTACCCAAAGGACATTGATTTCTTTTTTAAGGATTCACAAGATGTGCCAGTGCCACCGAAATCACTTCAATTCAATTTGAAGAGAACACTCTGCGCCCTGATACAATTAACTGATTACAAGTTTCGCGAAATCCTTTTTGTACAAATTCAAAGCGGGGTTTTTCCGTTTCGTCCTCAAATCGGAATCTACACTTCGCATCCTTCTGCGGCAGCCGTTTGTGGGTCATTTTGGGATTTCGCAAAACGACATTGTTATTCATCAAGCGTTTTATAACTATTTTTCTTTTTTATAACTTGTTACCTCGGTGATGGTGGATGCTGATGGTATGACAAAGAGGACAACGGACATCAGTGCGCCGCGACGGCCGGGATTGTGTCTATAGGGGTTTGTGGGGTGGCGGGTATGAAGTACGCACTGGGACGAACCATTATCACTGTAATAAAAATATTTTCATTTGTCACAGTGACGCCATGCCAGTTGGATGGAATTTGAATACAAAAAGTCGCAAGTGGGGTTCTTATGCCACTGTACGTGGTGCCATTTATCTGACAGATTGTCTTGGATATGTTGGGATTTGGTTTGGGCACTGCGTATACAGTTGTTATCCATTAAGTTGTCTGGGTTGAGCTAATGATAAGCCACCAAGCGTTGGACATGCTAATGGATCCCATGTAGTAAGAAAGACGGGGGCAGCCGTTGTGTGGAATTTTAATTGTCCAATTGGGGCATCACTTGCACAGTACTTTAAGTGGTATGGGTGAATAATAATAGTATTGAATATACGAAATACGATTTCTGCAGAAGCTGCGCTCTCCAGTGTCTGGATGGCTAAATCCGTCGAATGACCTTAAATATCTTATGTCGAAAATATGCGGACTCAAAAATGAAAACAAGAGCACATTTTTTTTTTATTTGCGCCAAAGGATGTGTGATCTTCGAAAGATACTAGTGGCCCGTGCTTCTAGCATACACGATTCGCGGGATATGTTTCTCCAGTGCCTCGCGCCTTACATACTAAACCACACCCCTGTACTCTTCTTCCACTCTCACTGCGGAGCTGGTTACCAACTCATGCTAAGTCATCTACGACTGCCACTTTGACCCTTCTTTGTCTTTCGGCTCTTCTTAGCTCGTTTTGTATACTCTCGTTATGTATGAACATATTTCCAACCAGTCCTCTTCTGACCTCAACATACGCTCTATGAGAAGCTGTGGAATTGGTAAGTTCACTCTTCGTCCTGAAAATCGTCTGCAGTGAAAATCTGGAAATTCGAGGCATAGAGGCGAGCTATAGTATCCGAATCTGTGAAGATAACTTCGATAGCCACCGTGCCCGGACAGGAACTGCGTAAGGTGGTAGTTGCAATCCCCGCTTGTTCTTCTTGTCCAGACCGCGGTGTTTGGGATCAGTTTGTGGGTCCATTTTGCCGTGTTATACCACCGGACTTGCCGGTTACGATGACCTCTTGCCTGTTGACTGTTAGCCTAAGGGAGATCCTTTGCATTTCGTTGGCGAGAATGTCGATGGGAATCATTCCCGCAACAACGCAGGCTTTTTCGTCCGAAATTGTTCCGAATCCGCTCATTGTTCTTATTGCGCAGGGCCTGTATGCTAACGAGAGCTTCCTTCTTGTTTTCTTCGTTGTAAGAGCCCCTGCCCAGACCGGTGCAGCGTAAAGCAGCATTGAGCTGACCACTCTGGATAACAGAATCCTTCTGGCGTATCCAGGGCCACCGATGTTTGGCACAATCCGGGAAAGAGCTGCTTGTATCTGTGACGCCCTTTTGCTGGCGTACTAGACGTACGTTTTAAAGCTTAACCTGTTGTCGAGCATTACTTCTAGGTACATTAATTACTCCTTTGATTTAATTATTTGGTTTCCAACACGGAAAAATGCATATTCCACAGTCTTTTGGCTGGTTATCAAGACAGCCTCGGTCTTGTGTTCTTGATTCTGGCTACTGCTTCATCCGTGGCGGACTCTATCTCGTGGATATGTTTGGTCACAGTAACCACAACGATATGGTCAGCAAATCCTATAACTTTAACTTCTTGTGGCAGCGTTAATCGGGGAATTCCGTCGTACATTATCTTCCACAGAAGTGGTCCGAGAACCGACCCTTGTGGTACTCCCGTGGTGATGTTTTAAATAGTACTTAACGCCATCGTCAGTATGGTACCTCAACTTCCTGTCGGTAAGATAGTTTGCTACTTTATTCAGCAGGTAGTACCGCGTTTCCAGTCTGTCCAAGGATCTCCTAATGCATGACCACCTTGCCGAATAGAAGGCAACAAGAGCAGGATGAGGAACCTATTTCGTTCCAAGTGGACCTTAGCGAGGGCCATTTTCATTCAACCAACCAATAATCGATAATTTGTTTACTTTCCTTGAGGCTTATTGAAAAAAGAGCTCCCTTCACTCACTTTAGTGTCCGGATGTTCTGTTCATGCTGCCATATTCCAAAAAACAAAAACAGCGGCTACCAGCATCAGTCGAAATATCCGGTCTTGCCGAAAGTAAAGCTTTATTTATATTCAAAATGGCATTTTCGAACGCCTTTCAACTTTGTCAGTGATGTCAGTCAAGTGTCAGATATCATATGACCTAACTTCTCATTGGTAAGGGAGCTCTCATTACGAAGTCGAAACATTCAGTAGCAGCGTCTAACCGATACTTGTCTAAAAGGGAGACCACCAGAATAAAGATAGCAACCAACCTCATGATATAAGTTTTCGCATCCACTGTCAGTTGAAGAACAATAACGGACAACCCTTTTGTGTTGACAACTCACTTCATGGGTCATTGTGCAGATATGGGAGACATTTGTTAGGCCCAAAAATTAAATTGGAAAATCCTCTCAGACGTGCTAAAGAAGATGCTGCCTATTTTTATTTGTCCCACTGATTAAAGATGTGCAACTGCCGTATATGTGAGCGATTTTGTGGGCTGGCCATCCGTCTGCCGTCTGATTGTGGTGCTGTGCCTTCTGCTGCATTCAAATTGATGTATCGTTCAGGAGAATGCGATGTGATGACGAAGCAGGAAACTTCTCCCCATATACAGCTACACAACAAATGCAAAAATCTACCCAACAGTAGTTGCAGTTGCTATTATAAACGAATAGAGGCCATGGCATGGCCCAGAGACACCACACATTCCGCACATATCCACTGGATGCCCTGCCGCAGAGTCACAGCTGAGAAAAGTACATCACTTATGCGCCGGAGTACATCATCTGTCGACTTGTTATTTTGGTTGACCATTATTTGAATTTATTCAAGCAAAATAAATGGGATTTTATGTTCTTGTCCATGTTTGCATTCGAGTGCATATCAGAGAGGCGGTGTTTGAATTTGAGTCCTTGTGTGTGGGTTTGTGTGTTCGGCAGTGCATCCTACGTGTTGTGTCTGTTATAAATTTGGGCAGGAAAGGTCCACTGCGATGCAGTTGTTAGTTTGTCTTTGTCATTTTTGAAAGGCTCACGATCAAAATTAAAGTTCGAAATGAATAGGTAACAAATTGCAAGAATCTCCACGTATTCAGTTCGTCCTGGATTTCTTTTTAGCATGCATATGGAAGGAGACGAGGATGTATATTCTACGAGTGCGATTTTGGTTTACATCTATTCAAGAGTGAAAGGATAACAATGAGATGATTTATGCCATCAGTTTTGGCTGTTTGTGTTTTATTGTGCTGCTTTTGTGCAAAGTCAGTATATGAGGACATGCGGAGAGAGAGGTTATGACAAGATATCTTTCCATCATCAATTTTGTCCTTTTTTTGGTCTGCATGGCAGGCGATATTTTACCTCGTCTTACAGTTTCTTTTGGCACCTGTCAAAAGTTTATCGGGTGGGGAGTTTTCTTTTCAATAGATTTGCTTTTTTGTGTTGATTCCCTAACGTTGACAAATTCATCCTTTTTCACCTTCAGTTTGACAATGTCGTGGTAATGTGGTGGTAAATCGCTATTAAATAAAAGTGAGTGTCCTTCAATCTGTGGGGGGGAGGGGTCTTTTTGTTCCTTTTTAGATATGAAAAACAAATTGACAGGCGAATTAAGTGCCTGCAGATGATAATAAGTGAAGTTAGGTTTAATTGAGCTAAAAACTTTTAAGAGCAAATTGAATGATGATGGCTGGCGGAAGGGGCAAGGAATGTGGATATGAAATTTGTTCAATTGTGCGAAGTTGCGAAAAGTTTTGGTTGCTAATTTTATTGCAGAGCGTAGAAGAAATTTTTTTTTTATAAAAGCAAACACAAGGCATCAATGGATTTTTCCCGTCAGTTACAATATCATTGTGAAGCATGTAGGTATCTCACAATCCATTAAATCGGCCACGAGCCTGCTCCTTGATTGAGCGATAAGCTCCAGGGAACATACTTTTGAACAGAACAGGGAAGATGACCAACCGCTACTTTAGACTGGTAGTTTAAATAGCTTGCAGACACACAGACAGACAGACAGAAACAGTACATACATCCCCAAGAAAGTCAGTTACATTTGAGATACAGACTCTACAGCAGTGGACCTTGCTACAAGCCTTGCAGAAGGCCGCCACAACTGCTGCGCTTTCTGATTATCAATTTTTTTCGTAAGCTCTTATCTTCTGGAGTGACAAGGGAATATTTGTGAGTCCTCGAAATGCTTGCAACATTTTTTTTTTGACTTACTTCCTTACTTCCTTAAGGTGGCGCTACAGTCTGGGGTGGGCCTTAACCAACAAGCGTCTCCAGCCAGCGCGATCTTAAGGTAGCTGTCTCCAGTTTCGCAGGCTAAGTTGGTTAAGGTTCCCTTCCACTTGCGTGCGCCACCTGAGTCGCGGTCTTCCTCTACTGCGCCATCCCTCGGGTGTGGATTCGAAGATCTTCCGGGCCGGAGCATACGTGCCCATTCGCTCTACATGACCCAGCCATCCCAGTCGTTGGACCATTACTCTTCTGACTAGGTCGATGTCGCTGTATAGCTCGTTCAGTTCGTCATAGTACCTCATTCTCCATTCACCGACAATACAAATAACTCGAAGAATTTTTCTCTCGATACAACCGAGAGTTACCTCATCCGCTTTTGATAGAGTCCATGTCCCTGCGCCATATAGCATAACTGGGATGATTAGGGCCTTATAAAGGGTCAATTTAGTTGTTCGAGAGATGGCTTTGCTACTCAATTGCCTTCTTAACCTTCTTTCACTCCTTTCTCCAAAAAAGTAACCGTTGTAGATTTTGGACCTCTTCAGCTGCTACATATAAGAACATAAAAGGATCTTCTTGAGGGCTTCCTGTCAGCTTAGTTTTTTCCCCTTGAGCTAGAGTCACATCCTAGATTCCTTCAGGTAGTGACGAAATTTTTGTGGAGGTCCATTGTGGTTTGCAGAGTTGATACAATTGTACCCTCCTAAACAAGCGAAGCTTAGGCTTATATTTCAATGGTCAGGTTGGGCTTCGTTTGACTGTCAATAAATATATACCCCACGCAAGCACCTACTTCCCAATGTTGCGTTAAATTTTACCGCAACAAGGTCTGCTCTCGTTTTCCCTTCTCTCCTACCCATGGTCCCTCTTTTCTTGGGTTTGTGCTCGAGGTCCTGGGATGTGGGCGGGCATCCGAGGTTCCCATCAGCCTTCGGGCCACCTCCTTGGAGCCATAGGGTACAACCATATAGGTGCACGAAAGTGGCAAGGCGGCCACAGGCCATCAGACGGGCGGTCTGAATGGCAAAACAGGGAAGTTCCGGTTGCGCAGCCCTTCGGACGGAAGGGAGACTCGCAACCGTCGATTAAATGTACCGACAGGAGGTCGGCATAGACGAAAGAGTGGGGGGAGGACGATCCCCTTAACAAACACTCCACCGTGGGATATAGTATAGACGCACACTATGTCTATGTAAAGGGTGTGGCGGACAGCCAGCATAAAACACCCCAACGGCTGTCAAACATTGACTTGTGACAGCAACAAAACACTGAGTTCGATGGGTGGAGAGACGACGATCTCTTTCACAAATCACCCCGCCGCTGGAGCAACGAAGGAGCAGCAGAGGAGTGTAGGCGGACGGCCGAGTTAAAAGACACTCTTCACTAGAACTACCATCACATCGGTAGAGAGTTCGGTTCGATGGGCATAGGGAAGACGATCCCTAAGTCAATGCCCCGACGATGGAGCAACGAAGGAGCAGCAGAGAGTGCAGGCGGACGGCCACGTATAACGCACTCCCACTATACCACCCGCACCGAAAGTGCGTGACAATACATACGAACACGAAAGGCAGCACGAATTAGTAACGACACAAACACTAAAAATCCACGAAGAACACTAAACACTGAACACAAAAAGGCTGCAATTGAGCTAAATGGCCGAGAGCCCACCCTAAATCAAAACAATTTGTAAGGAATGGCCTGCTATCAGCAAGTCTCATCCCCCAAATCTGCGCGAGAATCTACCGAGGTAGCTTAACTATTCGCGAAAAGAATTATAAACAATACCTGTTTGATTCCTTCTCTGCGATCGGGGGGTTAATTGGGAAAGTCCATGGTAATATGTTCGGGTGGGAATTATTGCGTCCACCATAATCCTTTTTTCTTTTTCACTTTATAGTTTTTTGATTTTTATTTAATTCGTGGGGAAAAATGCCGAGTGCAAATTCCTCCACGAATTACTTTTCACTTTGGTTATTTGGTTTGTTGACATAAGGCCATATAGACCAAGAGCCCACAGCAAATTTTGGGCGTGAAAGTATAACCAAAAAGCTGATACATGAACAGAAAGGACTAGAAAAAGTAAACTCAAATGTCGAAGTCTGGCAGCGCTTAGTTGCAGCTGAGGTTAGTAATAGTAGGTTGAAAACGTGTTTTTTTCCAAAATCTGAATTTTTTATATAACCACTTGAATATAGTATTAAATGAAAGAACAGACTGCCCTGATCACAAAAATATAGGTCCCAGACGTCTTACGCGCAGCCAAACCCTTGCCAGACGTCCTAAAAGTATGCCAAAAGAACATTTTTTAAACAAATCTGATAACCATATTGGGATAATAGAAACGAACCATTGGCTACAAATGTTGCACTAAAGTGAAAGTGATTGATTAATATGTGGTCATCTATAAATGCGCAAACAATAGAAAGGGCATATTTTTGGGCATGTCTATAACCATTTGCCGCTATTTTCTTCTCCAAATTATTGGCTTCTTGGAGAAATTTAGCAAGACATGTCTTGTGATACTTCAGTTCATCGTCTTCTAAGCTGTTTATCAAAGTTTGATACACTGCATCATTCCCAAGAAGTATAGCTTTGCATATTATGTGTTCCAATGTGGATCTCCCACCACATATAAGTTTTTCTTTCCTGCCCTTGGAATATTTACTGATATGATGACAAAAAAAACAAATGGTATTCGATTCGACTGACACTGTATTGTTATGCCTTGTTGTATTTTCAGGTACGATGTTTGCACTGGATATTTTATTGCTTTCAGGCACTGTGTACACGAAAGACCGAGATATTTACGTTTATGGAACTATGTGGACTATTAAATAAATAAATATAACTTACATTCATTTCTTTGCATCGAAGATAAAACCTTTTTAGAAACAGCTGTAAATAGCCGATAGCACTGGCTATGGTAACCACTTACACTATCAACCTTCATTGGAAGATCTATATCCGAGTATTTAAAATTTCGAATTTTCCGACATGTCAAAATTTGGGTACATTTTTCCAATGTTTTGTCATCAAAAAAAATTATATTTCCGCATTGGTTCGGACTATCACTCAAATGAAGAACACATGTACTATCTACTTTCTTAGACATGTTTAGGTACTTCCCAGACAAAAAATTCAACTACTCAACTCAACTAAAATGTTTTGCTATCACACATACTGTAAAGCAACTATACAAAACGGATTCCTGTTTTGCATGATCTACGTCAATCACTTTCACTTTAGTGCAACATTTGTAGCCAATGGTTCGTTTCTATTATCCCAATATGGTTATCAGATTTGTTTAAAAAATGTTCTTTTGGCATACTTTTAGGACGTCTGGCAAGGGTTTGGCTGCGCGTAAGACGTCTGGGACCTATATTTTTGTGATCAGGGCAGTCTGTTCTTTCATTTAATACTATATTCAAGTGGTTATATAAAAAATTCAGATTTTGGAAAAAAACACGTTTTCAACCTACTATTACTAACCTCAGCTGCAACTAAGCGCTGCCAGACTTCGACATTTGAGTTTACTTTTTCTAGTCCTTTCTATTCATGTATCAGCTTTTTGGTTATACTTTCACGCCCAAAATTTGCTGTGGGCTCTTAGACTAATAGAGTAGTTATACAGATAGTAGAGATAGTTAACTCTGAGTAGAGAGATAAGAGAGTTCGAAGTCGGCTGGCTAATTCCAACTACATTGGAAAGACCCTCCCAAGGCGAATTCCAGCGTAGATTTAGAGAAGAGTGACTGGAAGTTTTGAGAGGACTAGCGGGTTACGGCAGCGCATTGGTGTCGCATACAAATGACCGTTTAGCCCGCTAGTATGTTTGAATGTGGTGGTAAATGGCTGTGGGAGGCATTGCTGAATGCCATTTTAAAGATCCCACAGTACAAATACCAGCGAATGTATGAGAGAGTGTGCGTGAGAAAGCCAAGCGACTTCGAACAAAGGCAAAAACCTGGAAGGCACTTCTTGGCTGACCAGCTTTGAGCAAAGTTCACGTGGAAGTTTTTTTGAGATTTTTTTGATTTTTGCGTTGCAAATATTAGCAACTTTTTGGTTGATTTTGCGTACCAAAGTAAATCGTGGAGTTTTTTTGATTAGAAAAAGAGTAGAGTAGAGTAAAAGAGTAGAATTGTGAAGAGTGAAGAAAAGAAGAAAGGATAGAAGTGGGAAAGGACAGAGGACAGGACGAGAAGAGATTGTCAAGAGGACAATAGAAGAAGAACAGACAAGGAATCCAACAGGTGTTGGGAAACAAAGGAAAAGATAAGTAGAGTGATATTGTGTAGTGAGAAATCGTTTTGTGTAGGAAATTGTGTTATTTTTAATCTCGGTAAATTCTCGTTCCGGTATAATCCCGAAATAAACGGGACACGCGACCCTGTAATATAGGTTTTTAACGTTTGAGATAACGCGATAGTGGGCCACGCCAACGGTCCGAACGTCAGATTGATATACAGTCCATACAGTAAATTTTTCTAGAGGTTTCAGCCTCGAAATAAATAAAGACCGCGCTCCAACGGAGCCATTATAACGTTGTGGAAATCCGTTCGTTTTATTTTGTCCAGATTTTCAGATTTTCAGAGTTTCCGGCAGTGGTTTCGTAATTAACCATCAAAAATTACGTGGCGCCCTTGACAGAAAAAAAAATCAAAAAGGTAATCAACTCTCAGGCAACGAGTTCGCAAAACTCGGTTATCTACGTGGAACCCACCCCTTTCGCTGAGCGCAGCCGAACGTAGCCATTTCACTGGCTGCGGTTGCAAATTGTTCGCGATCGTTTGTTTGTGGTCTTTGGCAAGTGTCAGATCGAATTTTCCTTTCGGGCAGTGGCGACTGCATTTTGCTTTTTTTTCGTTTTGTTTCGCCAAAGTAATTACTAAATAAGTAGTTTGATCGCGATTAGGATATAAACTAATAATTTTGCAACACCAAGGTTTCCCAAGTTCTGTTCCTCCAAGCCCACTGTATCATTCCCACAAAGTAGCGCAAATTTATGACGCCCACGCATGTGATCCAATTGACCATCATCTAGGTCCTCCATTTAACTAACAGCTGAGTTCAAGTCTACTAAACAAAGCCGTCTGTTAAAAGCGAAAGTACCTAAATACGCCCACGACAAAGCGGAAAATCTTTTGTAAAAATTTATGGTGGGAAATACCAATAGACAGTCCTCCGACCAAATACCGCTATGCTGCTGTAAATTACTCCTCTAATTGAAGTCTTCAAAATCGCATTACATCGAGATGGAGAAGAAAAACCATCCGACAACTGTGGAACATGTTGAAATTTTCTCCTAAGGACTTAATTCTCCCGTAATTACTTTGTTATTGCCAATAGAACCTCACTCACTTGTGTATACACTCAAACGCTGGCTGCTGGCAGTGTGTGCCACTGCCTATGTGAGGCAAGAGAAATCCTTGCTAAGGCACATCATCGTCTTCGTCAACATAACAACCGAACACATAACGAGGGTCATGAAACAGAAATTACAACGAAACAAAAATTCCCTAAGAACGAGAGAACAAAATCAAACCAAGAGAAAACTTTTTCCCAAAATCATTGCAAGGAGTTGCTTTCGTTTTTTTTTCGCCCTGTTTTACCCGATTCCTTAGGCAGTTTTCTTTTATAAACAAAAAATTTTATTTCGATTTTATTCCTTTTGCTGTTTGGGTTTTCCACATTTGTTTCATATTTTTCTGTAACACTTAGTGCAGCGAGGAAAAAGGGCCATGGCCAACACTAATAGCGTGGTAGAAAAGCAAAAAATAAAATAGAAAGAGAAGAAAGGATCAATTTTGCCCTGCTCGCAAAACGATACAAACGAGCATAAGAACAACAGATGTCGATTTGTAACACATAAATTCATGCGGCACATTTTATTGATACGGACATAAAATACTGAAATTTAATTGAGGCAGAAGACTTGGAGTTTATTTTAGGTTCTTTTATATTTTTAAAGACGTTTCATTCGATTGAAAAAAAAATCAGTCCCAACTGACGATAGTTTGTGCATAGTGATAAGGACGTCTTTGATTTATTAAGGAGGTTTTCTTATTTAAACGTTATAGGAAGTAGGAGAACGGTCTTTGAAAGGACGGTGAACAGGCTTTGACAAGAGCTTAATTTGCGAAGTAAACAAATAAAAAATACATCAACTTCGCTACTCGACCAGAAGTAGCTATGGCAGTGAAGAATGTAGATATTTAGAGTAAGGTTGCCTTAGCAGAGAAAGAAATAATATAACTGCTTTTTTAATTGGTCCCTAAAGAACGTGTTTATAGAGATTAACAAATTAAACGAAAAAAACAAAACACAGGAGCGGAGAATCCTGAGAATATGTCAACAGTCAGATTTAAACACCAGCGCAAAGGAAACCTTTTCGCCGCAAACACGTTTGAAACAAGATTCAAACATGTTTAAGAACGTGTTTATGACTTCAAAGAGCTTGCAAAGCCTGAATGTCATGAGCTTAATATCACTGCAACATCATGATTAAAATACAGTGAGGATAACTATGGCTAAGTTTAAATTTATCAAAGACTTGGGGGCTATAAGCCTATCTCGTTTTTTATGGGGCCTTGCAACTTACAATCAAGCAGTGAGTCAACTAACATATACCTCAAAATGTGCACTTCAAATTAGTTGTAGAGTAGATTCAAAACTGCTTCATCTTCTATTTCGTTCTTTAGGTCATGCTTTCTATTAAATCCCTCTGCTAAAAGTCCGTCAAGGAACCCACAAAATTTGTGACGAAAGTTATTCCCTTAAAAGTACCGAAAGACACTTCATCTGCCTTTTAATTAGCTCAAGCCTTAGAGTAATAGGGCAGGACTGAGATGTTTAAAGGCGTATAGAGAGTCTTCTAAGCTATTTCAGGTCAAGTCTGACTGGTATATTTAACACAAATTATAGCTTCATTTATAATGTAACATTTTCTATCGATGGAATAATACTTTTGGTGGACATAACCCGCAATTTGTGTTAAAAGGTCAGAGATCGTAACATCTTTTGATAGAAACACATCTGAGTGCTCGGTGGGGGTTATAACCGTCATCAATGAAAACACGGTCAATGGGCCTCAATGGCGTCTGTTTGAGGACTGAACATGGTGCAAACCGCCTCCTAGCCTAACCTAACCGAAACAATTTTTGCGTAATCACATTCAGCAGTCATTTCCCACCTTTAGTTTCCTTCCGAACTGTTATATTAAAGGCTTTGAAACTGTCTTTGAGCTGTTAATAGTGACAGTTTTAATTTAGTGTTAAGCTAGTTAAAGATTTAATATTCGTTACCAAAGCCGTAACCAAAGCCGTTTGTTCGGTTGCAGCTCTGCTTCTTTTTCACTATTATTTCTGCGATCTTTCATCGTTCTTTCTACGTCTTCATTCATAAAAGGTTGCTTTTCCAGATATTTTCTCTCACACCGTCAATATTTTTGCGAGCGCCAATAAATTCGACAGGTGATGGCCGACATGTGCTCATTTTGGTTTGCAATATCACCTTGAGGCTAAAATTACGCGACTCTAGCTGCTTGAAAAACATGTCGAACAATAGACTTTCAAATAGACGGGTTGTGCGGTCAACTTTATGACGAAATCGTCTCTATATTTCTATTCAACTCTTCTTTAAACTAAACTAATGTGCAGCATTCCGATAAACGCCCTTTAATTAAACAACAAAAGCCAACCCATTTTTTAAACAAATGGAATTGAAAAATCTTGTCGACCGCAAAAATTTCCAAATCGTTCTCTGAAATAAAATTAAATGGAAAACTTTTACAATTCCTGTCCAGTTATGACTTTGAATTCGCTCTTCCTATTCTTCCTGGTTTGCTTTTGTGTCCGAGTTCGTTTTTTCTGAGAAAAATCGTATTCCCATTCATTGGACAAACATATAGAAACCAAACGAAGAGACCAATTCGAAAAACTGACACTTCTGAGGCTCAGATGTGTGTTCCAAGGCAAATTGAAAACTTTACAGACACATTATTGCTTACAGAAGCTGCCACTGTTGATGCTGTTGACCCTATCTACGTACACAGTGTTCCCACCCACCGCCAACATCACATTAGTAAAGTTTTTGAATGCCAAATGCGAGTTAGTATTGCATTTGGTCCGCTTGGTCGCGTGTTTGAAAAATTACGTATGCGAGCGTTACAAGGGGTAGCCCCAAAAGAGCTATTGTCCAAAAAGTGAACTTTTTACTTTTAACCAAGGGGAGGGCTAGATTCAAATTTTGTATATGTGTGCCATTTAACTGTGTTGAGAGAGCACTCACTGGTTAAGGAGTGGGGAAAGCTGTTTCTGAAAATGTTCACAAAATTATAATTTTGCCTTTGGCGCTTTGACGGAAGTTTTCACCACATACCAATGCGAATGCACACTCGCAAATACACATTGGTGTAATATGTAATTTTTAAACAAATAATGTTTTTTTGTTTGTTATTGTTTGGGTGAAGTTTTTCAATTTCTTTTAAAATTTCTACAAGACAGAGGGACGGGAGTGGGAGCGCTTTGTATTGACGTGACATACAGAAGTTTTGTTTTCAAGTTTTGATTGCAGTTGAGCCGTTGAGCGCGTGGAAAAGTCCATCGCAAGACATTGAGTGTGTGTGTTGTGTTTGTGGATTGGATCAGTGGATGACAGATGACATTTTTGCATGCAAATTGGAAATGACTGAGTGAGTTTTGCCTCATGTGCATATTACGGAATAGTTAGCCAGGGGCAATGGCGGAAACGTAACGTTGAAAAGTTTCTCGTCGTGTTTTGACCCAGCAATTTAAGGGTAGGTATACAGTAAACATTTTCAATGAGGAATGAGCCGATGAATGCCCATTAAGGCACAAAAGCCAGTCAAAATGTCAGTTTCAATAAATATCTGTCATAAACATAATTAGGTATTTGCATACAATTAATTATAAATAATGCAAATGGTAACACAAGGAATGGATCGCATACTTTGTGGGAAGTTTAAAAACTGTCAAAAAACATATAAAATGTAAATGCAATACAAGCCGTTTGTAAAACAATTTTAACTGAATAAATTATTATAACGTTTTGGCAAACAGAATAAAAAAGGAAGTTCTTAAAGTTTTCTCTAAAATTTTCAATATGTAATATTCAACTCAAAGTAACAACACAACCTAAAACACAATGAACAACAATTTAGTTAAGAAAAAAAATTGTATTTGGAGTAGGAGTAGGTAAATAATTATGCAAACAAGTGTCAAAAAATCACCGTAGATTATAAAGCTGTGGTAAAAAATTCACAAACCTGAATCCTAATAGATTTTGCGTTTTTTAATATGGCTACAAAAATAAAAGTAACGTCCAAAAATGATCACTGTGACAAGCAAAAGATCCTGTTTTTGAAGAGCTTGAAATGGATGAACTTGAATCATCGCGTTCGTTTACAAAATGCTTTAAAAAATTTGCGAATCTCTTCTGAAAAAAAATTACCTACTTCGCCAATGACCTTTGAGTATATACAAACCTCTTAGGCGACTGCTTTTAATACGGGTGCAATTCAAGAGTGACTACTGATTATCTAGGCTTGGTCTCCGGCTACCGGTCATCCTAAGAGTAATGCCGCTTAAAACGATTCATGACTTGAAATGACAGCTGCATTCTGCCTTCAATTTCCTGACCCATTTTTAATAAACGTCTTTTCGGGCCATATGTCAGTATACGATTCGAACATCTGCCTACATAATCAGGGCCAAAATAATGATCCACAAAGCTTCCATTTTTCTCATGCTTTTAAGCATCTTCCCTACAAGTCCCGATCACAATCAATCAAATATTATTAAAGAAATTTGTAAAGGAGTAGACAAATGGGAAAACGCACCTAAAAACGAAGCTCAGGGCAGCCTTGAGAAGATACAGAAGTCGCTCCAAAAACGCACCAATATTCATTCAGAAAAAACGTTTTTAAAACGCCTTAAAAAATAAACATGATAAAATGGGTTCTCAATTACGAGGCCCAACACAAACGAGATATGACAATTTGTAAAAAGCCAAAATGAAAACCCAAGCTTAAGACTGAAAAAAACATGTTTAAATACCCAACAAAAGCTCCTCAAAAAGATTCAACAAAAACAGTTCTAAAAACGCGACAAAAAAATTTGAAAATATTTAAAATTGTTCGATTTGATCGACAAAATGAAATAATAGAGAGATATGTCAAGGCAAAAGATCAGGGCACCAATATTGCAGCGTCAAAACTGTTCAAATCTTAAACTTACAAGTTTTATTTTGGGTCTAAATCAATTTGGAAAATAGAGCTCGTTTGTGTATTTTTTGCTCTCTAGTGAATAATAGTTTAATAGTTTTTTGTCATTCGCTTTTTTGGGCCACTTCTCGACCGACTTTGTGGTGACTTATGGTCCAATGTCACAGATTCGTATTAGGTTATATTTTTATGCAGAGTCAATTCCAAGTCATGTTAAATATAAAGCCTGGTGAATATTTTACTGATTAAAATTTAGGTAAACGAGATCTGTAGAGGTAGGCTGCTCCCCAAACCTCTTTTCTTCCTAAATTTACAGCGATAATTAAAAAGTAAAATACAGTCCACCACTTCTTTCTTTTTTTTTTTTTTTTTTTTTTTTTTTTTTCTCTAAAATATTGACAAATTGTGCCTCTTCTAGAATACTATAACTGAAATTCCTACGAGAAGACACAAAGACTACTCGCTATCGGTACAAATATGATGACAACCCTCTTGCATACTAATGCGTCTGTTAATTTCCCAACCAATACAAAATACTTTGCCCAGCTTCCACTTTCTTCCCCCTCGAGTGGGATTAATTGTGAGAGAAAAATCTCCATGTCTTGCTGTAATAAAAATCCCTTTGGCGCATAGCTCCTGCGATGAATGACAACATCCTGGCTGTCCAGCAAAATACATTTCATTACCATTCCCCGAATACTCGTATAGCTATGCCGCGCATGGCTTTGCAAAATCTCTTTTAATTGCCAATGAAGTGGAAAAATGATTTTTCCATCACATTAGTATTCAGTTGGAGATTTTCATTTATGAACCAGTCATTAGAGCATTACATGTGTTTGTCCCGCATCGAGTGAGAATTCCCGCTGCACCTTCTCACCGCGCGCCGCCATCGAGGACGTCTATTTCGTTCGATTGCTCGCCAGAGTTTCTTTTTTTTTTCTACGTCCATGAATCGAAGTGGATCACAACAAATTAGTACTTGTCATTCTAAGCGTACGCTCCAAAAGGACAAAATGAAATACATCCTTAATGACAAATAACTAATAATTAGCTAAAAGGGAAAAACTGTCCACAGAAATTATAGCAGATTTACACAAAATTAAGTTCAAAAGTAGTTTCTTTTATTTTTTTTGTCTTGGTTGGGAAATTGCTGCAGAGTGCAGGAAAAGTTGCTCCTTTCGATAGCGATACACAGAACGAGGATGGACACATTCTTTTTGCGAATTTTCTTATGATGCAACAATTTGTGCGAGAGATGTTCGCAAAAACAAAGGACTAACTTAATTGTACTAAGGACAAGTAATGAATTGCTTGTAAAAAGAGGAAACAGATCCGGAAGGTTGCAAGGATAACGATATTGATTCGTGGAGACGTTTTGTTGCCCCTTTTTTGAGCAGCCAATTAGGAAAATTGTTGATTATAATTTTATTACACGGAATGTGATGGGAAAATGTTCAGAATTTTCTCGTATTTTAGCAGGACTTTCATGTTTATAGCCGGGAGCTGTGATTGTGATTGCAGAGTGCAATTGATGCACTATTAGCGTTTGGATTTGAGATCGAGTCTTATGTGAAAGGGGTCGGTTCTTATAGAATATTGTTACAGTTCAAAGTCGCTCTTATTATAATGGGAAACACCTTGAACATAAGTTTGGCCGTATTCTGAATTTTGGCAATTTTCGATGAACTTTCAAGTAGACGCTATTGATATTCGCTATCAACTTGCCAAGCAAATAGTTTGAACAAATATACTTTACACAGAGAAAGGCAACAGATATGGAATGCTGTTCAGATATTTGAAGTCACTGCTTTCGTGCTCAGAATTATTACTTGTTAAAGTTATCTGGCTCTGATACATGAAAAGGCTTTTTTCTCAAACACTGCTCTACTGTAATCCTCACCAAGCGCTTAGACTTTCCCAATTAGCATATAGGAAAGAGTTTCGGTCTTTCAAGTCGCTCCGCTGTATAAAACTTGAACAAATCTAGTCCACGTATTTTTGACATCCACAGTCCACACCCTTATTCAGACCTTTCAGTTTATGGTCTCTCTTTTCGTCCCTTGTCTAAGCATTATTCTTTCGCATGAGCCAGAAGGACCAGAATTCGTCACTCTTAAGCGGAACTAGCAGATTCTTCAAGGTACGAAATTTAAAACCTTTTGCTTCCCAAACAAAAAAGGCAGCAGTCTAATTCTCATGCATTCATGGGTCGTAGAATGGACCTACAGAGCTCTTTTTAACGAATGCGTTGCGGCTCTAAATTGATGAACAGGAAGTGAGTCTCGACTTGAAACTCATTGGTCTTTTCCAGGGCTTGTCTGAGTGTAGAAAGTTAGTCCGGTCTATGAATTGGTCCGATAGCCATGCTGAAATTTTGATCTACGCTTGATAGTAGCCAGAATCTAAGATGAACTCCTTCTAGGTCTCATGTTGGAATTTTGAAGC
This sequence comes from Cheilosia pagana, assembly GCA_936431705.1. Taxonomy (NCBI): domain Eukaryota; kingdom Metazoa; phylum Arthropoda; class Insecta; order Diptera; family Syrphidae; genus Cheilosia; species Cheilosia pagana. The sequence goes on from OW386168.1 coordinate 40,039,013, forward strand.
TTATTCAGAGAGAATTTATTTACAGAAGATTGTGTTGGTATTTTCTCCTATTTTTAAATAAATATAAACCCCATTCAAACAAGTCAAGAGAACTGTAAAATAATTCCAAGTCGAATCTAGGTAACTGAAACCCTTATATATCAAATACACATCCAACTGACAACTTAAAAGGCTGCAACCTGCAAAACAAACCAACAACACTCTTGACATTATTGAACCGAACATGCGATGTGCCCCAGTTAACTGAAATTTCATTTCTCTACAGCTTGTCCATCGTTCAGTTATCTTCCTCAAATAGTTGCGACCTCAAATCGCAATATAAACTCTATCATTATGAGGACTCAATATGACAATTGCAAAATTCTGCTGGCATATCCTTCCGAGTGCGCCGGATGACAACTAATTTTAAAACCACTCTGATAGAGAGAGAAAGAGAGTACAGATCTACCCTCAACCTCATTGAAGCTTTCAATTATTACTCCACCCAAATTAAAGAAATTCCCGAAATGAAAGATCCGAATCGGGAAGAGGAATCGATTCGCCACCCATACCACACTACAAACCATCACTGCGCCACGCTGTCGATAGCAATGCAATATCATTCCGACATCCGACCATGACGATGATGAATATACGTAGCGCTGAAGAGTCCTTTCGATGTACAGTCTGCTGTTATGCCTACTGCAATATTTGAATATTAAAAAAATTTATGACAAAACTGTAAGGACCGCGAGTTCTGGTTTTCGGCATGAGATTGCATCATCGATGGTACTCCGATTTCGAAATAATAGAAAGTCAGCAGTTAAAAAGGTACAAACAAAAATCACTCCCCAAATGCGGGCGCACCCCCAACCTGGTTAATATGCACTATAAAGTGCATCGATACCAATACAGTCACAGATACAGCACCCACAAAATCGTCATCATCGTCACTCGATGTTCAATGGATTTTCCACTTGAAATGCTCTTTCCCTTTTATTTGCCTGACAATATTTTTTGTTTTTTTTATCCGATGAAATATCCTCGCGCAACAATTCAAATCTAAGTCTGTTGTGGGTATATGGGGTATGAATAGTGCAGTACACCTATTCATGGGTTTCGCAAAATGTGCGCATTAAGCGGATTTTTTTTATTTATTTTTTTGTATTCCCTTGTTGTTTGGCGGTAAATCTATTTAATTACACGAACTATACCAATAGACTTACGAGGAAATGGATAAAAAAAACGGCAAACCAAATAGAACGCAGTGCAATAATAAAGGATTTAAGGACAAACGTTAGCTGTGGGCATTATTAGCGGAATTAATAGAGTGGCAACAGTATGGTGGATATCCTTCATCATCGTCATTGTAATCCTTTTTTGAAAAATGTTTTATTTGCGGCAATAATTGCACACTGAGGGACGATTAACACGGATGCACCAGAGGAGTGCAAATGTGTGTCGGCTCGATTTGGCATCGGAACACCGTGTGGATGTAGTGAGTTTATGTTTTTTTTACAATTTAATAATGATTGGTAAATAATTAAAATTCGAGGATTAGTTGATTAGTTATAATGCAAAGGGCTTTGGGTAGCAGGTAGTTATTGTATGCAGTCGTAAGTGCTTGTTATCATGTAGTTAAAGTTATTCGAAATATTTATTTAAAATTCCAAGCTCACTAAAAGAGAAAAGTCACAAATTGTTGTTAATAAGTTAAGTAAGGTGTTATTTTTTATATAGAAATTTGTTTATAAACGAAAGATGATTTTTTGTTTTTCATAGTATTTCATACTTGCTAACAGTAGAGGTCACTAAAACGTTCTTAAATTACCAAAATATAAAATTGTACATCAAAGGTACAGTTGACCAAACGCTTATTTCTAGCTCTCAACACGCCTATCAAAAGGGCAAGTCCACCGAGACTGCACTCCACTCAATTGTCGGCTCGATCGAATGGTCATTTTCATTTAAGGAATATGCAATGGCTATCTTCCTGGACATAGAGGGGTCCTTTAGTAAAGTAGAGACCCGATCGATTAACCAAGCACTAACAAAGTTGAACATTGACGGGCAAATATGCCGCTTAATCGTCCGCATTCTCACCCGCAGAAGGGTGACGGCTACCTTCGGCAGCAGCGCTATCGAAAAACTTATGCACCGATGTACCCCCTAAAAGGGGGAGCGCTATCTCCATTACTGTGGAACTTAGTTCTTAATGAGCTATTGATCTCAATGGAGCTTTCCGGTTGCAAAGTTGTGGCCTATGCGGACGACCGACATCGCCTCACTTACTTAAGGAAAGTATCCTCAGACACTTTCCGATATAGTGCAACTCGCTTTACGCAAACTAGTCTCCTAGACCAAAAGCTGCGGTCCAAGCGTTAATCCGACGAAAACGAAGCTAGTTTTATTCACCAGAAGGTTAAAGACACCTGTAGTCACCCCTCCTACTCTCGACGGCACTCCACTCGTGTTCTCAAAAAGCGTCAAATACTTGGGGCTGATTTTAGACAGTAAGCTTTTATGGAGAGATAACATTGCCGAACGAGCTAGGAAATCCCTGGTGGCTCTGTACTCCTGTAGAAGGGTTGTAGGCTCGAGATGGGGCCACCATCCAAGCATAATGCACTGGCTTTACACCGCGGTAATTAGACCGATTATCCTATACGGCATAGTGGCATGGTGCCCGGCCTTGGAGAAGAGCTCCAATCTGAAGGTCCTCGAGAAGATTGAACGCTTGGCTTGTATTAGCATCACTGGCGCTCTACAAACAATGCTCAACCTTCTTCCTCTAGACATCGTCAGTAAGGAATACGCCGCAAACGCGGCAATCAGACTAAGGGAAGGGGGGCACTGGAGAGAACAATCAACTGGTCATGCCAGCATCAGCCGGTCGATTAACCCCTTACCTATCACTACTGATTACTTGCCTACGAAGACAGACTTCAAAAAAGGCTTCAAAATTGAAATACCGGACAGATCCCAATGGGACACTCTGAATGTCCTACACGAAGGAGCACTGTCAATATTTACAAACGGTTCCAAAACAGCAAAAGAACTGAACCTTGGCCTCTCCTTCTCCCTCCCAAAGCACTGTAGTGTTTTTCAAGCCGAAATCACAGGCATTCGTCAAGCCTCAGCGTGGCTGTCGATTACTACAGTATCAAGTAGGGATATAGTTATAAACATAGACAGCCAGGCTGCCATTAGATCCCTATTATCCAGCGTATTAAGAGCTAAGGCGGTGGAAGATTGCTGTGTATCTCTCAACGAGATAGCTCAACAGAACAACCTCACCCTTTGCTGGGTTCCGGGACAGAGTGATATCCCGGGGATCGGGGAACTGTGCAGCTGACGAATTGGCGAGAAAACCCTCTTTCGGCGTTGATAGTGTTAGTCTGCATAACGTGCATGCTCCGCTTTCCTACGCTACACAACTCATTCACGCTGACGCAACAGGTAAAGCAAGACATAGATGGAAACATCTAGGATACTGCGACGTTTTAAGGCTTATTTGGCCAACCCTGGACACTAAACGAACCAAGGCGCTTCTGCGACTCAACAGATCTAGTATATCGCTAGTCGCTAACGTCATTAACGGGCATTGTATTCTGGGTAGACACGCGCGTAGACTCGGACTGCCATACAATGACTTTTGCAGAAGTTGCATGGATGAGGATCAAATCTAATTTAGAACTAACATTGTTCTTAATTCTAGCTTACTGGCTCTTAGGTCTTAGCGTGGGGTCTAAACTTATCATTATGCTTAAAACTATTGCCTCTGGCCTTAATCAATCTATATTTAATTTTGTTTGTTTTTTATTCTTCCAGAAACTTTATAAAACTGGAATTTTTTTATTATTTTTATTTTCGCTGGTATTCAGAAAAACATTGCCGCTGTTGATGGCATTCTCATGCGATGTGCAAATAGTTCTTCCGTTTCGCTCCAACAGAGAAAACGACATACAACGATGGTTATATAATTGGATTTGATAAATAAATTTAATTTTTCTGTAGCTCACCCTCTGGCTTAAGCCGATAGCTGATTGATGGCTTAAAATATTTAAGCAAGTGTTAGCTTCCTTTGCTATTATTTTTTTCATTAATTAAGAAAAGTTTGAGTTAAGGGCAGTAAAGTCAAAAATAAATATATTTTGGTTAAAAACCCAAAAAGTAGGCGTGACAATGAAAGTTGGAGGGCTTTATTTCTGTTCCCGATTGGCAAGACCTTTAAAGACTGGGGTTAGGATATGTCCTCTCAAGATCACAATCAAAAGTGTCCTTCTTTGTGAGTCCAAATTAGATGTTTGTACCTATTTCCTTTGCAGTTTCCATGCAAACATTTTAGTCCGTTTTCTGTTAAAAAAAAAACGAATAATATAATATCGACGACTCCCTCCGTCTGTCATATGTTAAATTTCACATGGATTTTCCCCACCGAGAATTTTAAAGCTTCATAGACAAGGAATACTTTTGTACTCTTACACATTTTATAGCCCCTCGACAAGGATGAAAACCAGAATGTGAAAAAGGATAACCACAAAATGAAACTTCGATTTTTATTTGGCCAATAAATTTAATGGTGCGAGAATTATATGGCCGGCACGAGAGTAAAGACCTAACGCAAACGAAAATGCAGTATACCGATTCTGACACTTCTCTCAGGAGGAACAGACATTATATTACAGAACAGCCAGCGACCACAATCCACCCGAGCTATAGCATCTGGTTTGCTCTGCTATAATGCTGTTGTGCGCTGTTGAGCGAATATTTCATAAAAAAAAACAAATAGAAATTGTTTCCAAAATGCTGCGTGAGAAAAATATGAAAATTTTAAAACTCAAATCTCTTAATCAGATTAAAGCAAATGATTTTTAACAAACAAAAATATTGTTTCATTAAAGGATAATGCTGGCGCGCACAGACATTAAAACAAGAAGATTTATAAACGAACCCATTCACAGTGCGAGAAGAAAATAATCCCCAAGTCGTGTTAATAGCGCTTCCGTGATCACTAACGTATTGCGTAGTAGTAGTGCGGACCTGGATATGAATAATTACAGGATAATAAACATAATGCATCGCACGGACCGGAAAGTGTTTGACCTTGGACGTTGAAGAGATAAATTCGAACCACTGTCCATCGAAATGGTTATCGATAATTCACATATTCGCTATTTTGACCTTCATTAAAATTTTAGTGTTAGTTGAGTCCTTAAACAAGGCAGTTCATTGCCCTATTAAAGTGCCCGAATTTTAAACGTACCACTACCGTGCACGATATGGTGGCTGCGGTTACATGTAACATTCAATTCATCCCCATAGACGCCACCCTTATGCGCTCAACAATATTTCAATAACCGTTCCGTTTTATTCTCTTTTTATTGGAGCATACTCTTTGGAAAACTGTGAATAGACTAGCACGGTTATTTGAATTTAAATTCTGCCAATCATCTTCTCTCTGTCAATCCCCGCACATCCTTTTGTTTCGTCGCCGCATTGATGGATGCAATGCAATGCAATGCAATGCAATGCGAAAAAAAGAAATAACTGTTCAAACTGATTACTGAATCGGCAAATATATTTTTTTTTTTAATAGATACGCTATTTCGAGCGTACTGCATCTCGCATGCGAGTACTAAACGACTGTGTACGATTGAATATGTTTCGTATCGCTGTGTTATCCTTGAACATTGAGAGCACATGCTCCACTAATCCTTTGCTTTGTAAACACAGACACGGTGGCTTGCAGATTTCGTGAAATTGGCTGCTAGCTCTCGGATACCATTTTAGCCGTAATAAGCATCTTGTTGTGTTCATTTTTGTTGCTGTATGTGGCTTTCTTTCAGTTTCATCCCGATTTTGTGGAAAAGGTCAATGTTTCACCCGTCGAGGTTGAGTTTTTGCAACACTTCAGCGATTTTATGAAATTAAATTTATACATACGAGGATTTTGGGGAGCAAAAACGATGTCGCCATGGTGTATAGAATAACCGATAAATAACCTTTGTCCTGCTGAGCACAGCAAAAGGAGGTACGGCGATGTCGCATTTGAACAAAGAGACATTTTTAATTTTTCTTTATTGCATTTTAACTAGAAACGAGAGGGAAGTGCTAAGGCGCCGAAATGGTGAGGTTTTTTTCTCTCTTTTGTGGGATTGCGGAAGTGATTTCCTTATTAAGGGGGACAAAAACGTTGACTCTGTTCTAGGCGATAGGTTACTTCCCGTTACTATGTGCACTTGTTAAAGTGTGCTAGACAGTGAGATTCATTTTCAGAAACAGAATAAGGGTGACAATTTTATAACTCAGTTCCCTTGATAAAAATATTGACTCTCAGAAGGTACGAGCAAAAATCTTACGTTTAACTTTTAAACCACTGATTGGAAAAAATATTTTTCCAAAAAAAATTATAGTGATAGAAAAAAATTATTTTAATATTACAGTTCTGAAGTTAAAAATGATGTCTTAAAAATGTTCCCATACATATAAAGTATATTTAGGTACAAAATGTTATTGATCCAAAAATGTAGTTTTTATGAAAATGAACGCATAATAGAAAATGAACCCTCCATTACATGTACCACCAAACTACAATTTAACAATTTTACAGGCACTTGTTAGCAATGCCGATTTAACAAGAAACTATAATTACTGTACAACAGTGGCGTGGCGTCCATCTCCATATAACCCGATTCCTACCGAATTCCCTTTTTAAATTTCCACCAGTCAACATCTACCAAAAACCAACTATGTTCAATTGTACATTTATATGTAGGTACATGAAAGATGAAATCCTACCAAATAAATAATTAGATATTCACGAAATGGTATACGTCACCACAAAGCAAACAGCGAAGGTAACCCCAACCCCAAGTATGTTAAAGCTGGATACCTAGTTTTTTGATTTTATCTCTTTTTATTTTGATATCTAAGCACCGTGTTTGAAACCTCTTTGGTCAACACCCACTTTTCTATGTAAAAAAATTGCGCACGTTTCTTCGAGTTATTCGATTTTCTTGTACTTCTTGTTTTCTCATTTTGTGAATAACATTGAAGCCACTTTTACTATGATTTTAGCTCATTGTAAATTTTAAATATTAATGACTTGAAGTATAAAAAAGGTGGCTTGGATTGATTTCGCTTAGTTGATGTGGAAAGCAAATGTACAATATATAATTTTGTTTCAAGGTTCATAGATGTAAGGTTTTTTACATTTGTATGCGATTAATTTTGCTTCGACCTCCCAATTTAAAATGTTCACGCCACGCCACTGCTGTACCACAAAATAAAAACGATTCACTTGTTATATACATAAATTTCTCTTTTTTGTGCAAGTGCTCCCTTGATAGCTAGACGATGTGCAGGCAAATGTGTTGCAAATTCAGCATTAGCTACACAATAATATTTTATGAAGGCAAACGATTCGAATTCCTTTTTAAAACCACATAAAATCTAACTTGTAAAGGCTTAACTATATTCCATTCGCACGTAAAGTTTTTCAATTTTTTAACATTCGTTTCTTCAATTTTGTCTACACTTGTAGCTTTATGGTACCTACAGAAAGTGGGGAACTTTAAGATTTCCCAATTGTTAGGGTTTTGCTTGTAAAATGATTAATTTTTAAATTCACTTGTAGTTTTGTGGTACGAAAACCATTTTTAATTGTTAAAATTCGCCCGTTGTACAAGACTTGCAGTTTTGTGGTACAGCCCCTGGTATTGAATTCACCAATTTTTTTTTTAAGGATTTGCGCAGAAATGATTTTCCAAAGGTCTTCGACCTCAGCGACTGTCTTTTCGCGCCCTTTTTTATGGTTGTGTTTACTATGTGATATTGAAAAGAGTTTTCATGAGTCGAACATACTTGATCCTGGAATGATGAAGGCTTGTGTATAAATTGTTTGGCGAATTCTAGGTCTGGATACATAAAAAGCCAAATCAGATGGAGATGGAGACCATTTGAACGAGATCGTTGCGGCCCAGTATTCGATAAAGGCTTTAACAACTTTGGTTGTAGAAAGTCTTGCCCCTATTCTCCGAACTTTGCGCGAAGAAAGAATTCAAAAATGTTTAGTCAGCATTTCACAAATATTAAAAAATATTTAAGATCTAATGAAAGTGAACAAAAGTCCACCTGGCTTAAAGCTAGACTGGTACAACGTACAATATCTACCAGTTGACACTTCAGAGAAGTTTCGTCCGAAATATTCAGAATCTTTCACTTTGACTGTGACTATATGTCAATAAAATTTACCGGTGGGTTTCCAGAGAAACATAAACTAACCGATCCAACTAACACGCCGCGTGACGTTAACCCCAAGTAAAGGTTTGCTTAGTTTCGACCTTTCCATTGACGGAACAAGTATGGGTAACCAACTTGCCTCCCAAAGAACGGACATTTCAACACAAGACCATAATTTACACAATAAAACCCCCCCATCGAAGCGCTTAAACTTTCTTACTTCTTAGACAAACTTCAGCCCCATACCGTTCAAAAGTCAAGGCAGTAATTACTCCCTTTTATGCTACCCATGAAAGTTCTTAAGAACAACGTGAAATCAGCACCATTGTCAGGATTAAAACAATACCCCATCGATGAACTCCGCAGGTAAACTAAAACTACTGCAAGATAAACACTTAACAAAGGATTTACCACCGCCACTGCGAAGCACGCGGGGATTACCGCAAATAATCTTTTTGCCTCACTAAAATTCACAAAAGAAATGCACTGACACGGTTATCCTTATCCCACCGCAAGGAGAACAACACTGTTATCTTTATCGTTGTGTACTTTCAGGAGCAGGACGAAACTTTATATATTTAAATCTTTTAATTACGCTCATTCACCCGCTCAATGATATCAGCACACACACACACACGAGAATAGTTATACAGAACTTTGTTTAAGGAAATCAATTAATAAGTGTTGCAAGAGGATAAGAAGCAAAGGTAGATATTTTACCACAGTCCTTCGCTCCCTTGCAAACCGATAAATCATCACATCTCACGCAGCGAAAGAAGCATTAATTACACATCACAACAGCGACGGGTCACACGTTAAGCAATCCAAATAAATATCTCATTTGTCATCGCTTCGTCCTTCCGGATATCTATCTATCGTTTGTGATCTCTAATAAACCGGCAGGGCTTATATCTCGAAGTGTTTATTGAATCCGTGACAGAAATTCTGCGCTTTCAAAGTCAAATCCAAATATTTGTCTTTCATTCTGTCCTCAGTAGAGAGTGGATGTGTCTGTTTGAGTAAAAATACATTTGTTGTACGTGTGTGAAATTGAAAATAGGACTTTTGCACGCTTCTAAAGATGAGTGTTAGACTGTATTTTGGGGCCGGGGGAAAAACGACGTCAGCAACGACGGATGGATGAATGATTTTCTTGTTTTACACGTGATATGTGCTCATATATCCTGACAACATATCCCGTTGGCATTTTATACGCGCCAAGGCAACAGATGGCTCCTGTACTGCTCTAGCTCGTGAACAGCGTTCTTAACTCTTTGTTTTGGGGGGGCTGACGGCCCAAATTGAGTGGAAAAAGATTTCACAGTTTTTAGTGAAGTTGCTTGTTTGTCTTTAGGGATTGAAGGTCATGCAGGGATGTGTCAGTCAGTATAATATATCCTTGGCCGTCGAGACTGGTATTTTTATATATGGCGAGAAATTACACAAAAATAATTTTAACTCTATTGACGAAAAATAAAAAATAAAAATTCCGTCAGTCTGTGTAGACCAGATGTACGAGCGTATGGATGGATATTTGGATGGCTGTAAGAAAACTGAAGATCGCCTTAATCGAATTGAACACATTTAAAGTTGCCTGAGTATTTTACCAATGGAACCGAGACGAACTAATCAGATTTGAACATTTCCTACTCTAAAGATAACGCCTACTCCTTCGCATATGGTGGGACTACCTACCTAGGTAGCTTTCCTCTAAAACCCATCTTACGATTTTGATAGAATTCAATACATATGGTCATGTTGTTATGTAGAACATAACTGCGTACCTAATTTTTCACATTAAATTCGACTAGCAGATTTAAAAATGAAAGGAAAGGCTGGTTTAAAGGAAAGTATTTCTTACGATTTCTACGATAATTTATAATTACTCGATTTGTTTACTTTTTTATTTATTTAAGTTTTCTAGTGAACATCATCAGTGTTCATACACAAAAACACAGAAGTTTCGAAAAGTCCTGCTTTTGCTCTGCACTCTCAAAAAGTTTGAATCAGCGTGACAAGTAAGTGAGTTGTTGATGGTAACTTGAGACGGCAACGCGGGTTAGTGTGTACTAGTCCCGCCCGTGGTCGAAATTCGATCAATTTCGTCTGTAGATAAAGTAACGAAAGCCAACTTGCTTTTTACATAATTTATTTATTATTAATTTATATGCTAAATCTTAATTCATATACCTTTCCGCTATAAAAAAGGAATGGAAAAGGGCAAAACATGAATGTTCGTTTCCATAGTAACACCTGGTAAGAGAAATAAGATTTTATGATTGCTTACTTTTAGGGGTAATTAAATTGCATACATTTATGGGTTAATGAGACTCTCCAACAGGTTCTAATCTAAGATGATTAAATTCGTTACTATGAAAACATGACGGCGACAAATTGAATGGCAACAAAATGCTTTCGATTAACTGCTAAGCATTTTGTATGGGAAATTCTTAACTTCATTTTACCAGTCTTAATGGCGGCATATACCTACGATTTTTTTGTCTGTGCACATCTAAGGCACATTACCTTTCAAAAGATATAAGTTTCATTCTCCTCATTTTATGATAAACACTGAAAAAGTGTACGGAAAATTTTGATGTTTACGTATTAATATAATGATTTATTAGCAAAACTTTGAGATTCAAATTTGTATATGGTTTACAAAACCATAAGTCTGACTCGCCTTAGGCAATGGAAAAGGCTCTTTAAAATCTATTGTGCAATAAGGGTCGGCAAAGTATTTAGATCCTAGTGGGAGGACTTAAGTGGACTTCCAAAAAAATATATGTACATCGCCTTCCTGGAAAGGTTGCAAAGAGCTTTGCTTTGGCGACAGGCTGATTGGTGATTAAAGACAGACTTAGGCCCAATTGGTTTTGTTGTAAAATTGTAAGTCTAAGTGACTTAAATTTAGAACTGTAAACAAAAATTGACTCGCTAAAAAAATGACAATAATTTGTATCGCTTGTTACGTAAAGAAGCTTCCATTATACCAAGGGAGGGGTAGAACAATTTTATTGCAAGAAATGGGGACATAGAGCTAAGAAATTGTCTGTAAAAAGTAGAGATAAATTAGAGAACAGAAGAAGATGATTTTCATGCCCGTAGTTTTATTATTTCCAGCTCGAAAACACCGCTCAAGACTGTTTTAAAAAGTACTAAATCCCATCCTCATAAAAACTTGAGAAAACCAAACCTGAGGGAATCGTTTCATTTTTTAAAACGCCTCCGCTGCCCAAAAGGATCGGTCGCATCTTCACTTTTCCTTAGGACCACTTTGAGCAATTTCATTTTGCTACAATTTCCCCGGAAATCGCAGTAAGTTCTCAGTTCTCAACTACTTCGCACTTAAGTTGTCTCTCTCTGTGAGTACTTTCCTGTCGGCCGCTGCTGTCATAAAAAACTCATTGCCTGATTATTGGCTCATTGGGCGGTAACCCGCATCTTCACTAACAAATTAGAGCCTGTTCACACATTCCAATTAATACAACTACCGTCTGTCCTTTTAATGGCAGCACGGGGAACGGTGGCGTATGTGCAACCTCTGTCCGACTGTTAAACGGGCGAATAAATTCTTCTCCGTTGCTGACCTTCATATACTGTTACTGGTGTCCATTCAATGAAATAAACTACTCCCCACTATACAAGCACAAACCCCCTCGTGTGGTACATAATAAAAGTAATATCCTGAGAAATTAGTACCTAATATAACCAGGACTAAGAGGAATAAAATCCTCCCATATGGATTGTGTTCAAGTGGCGTGATGTAAAAGCCCAACGAGCTGAAAACGAACTAAGATAAAAGTGTTCTGATTATTATTCACTTGGGCCTCTTCCGAGAAGTTCCCCATCGTCGGTCGGGCGCAATATAAACTCGCCCCCCTCCCCCTCAAAGTGGCATTGTACTGTGGCCCTCTGTGAGTGATCCTTTGACCTTTGTCCTCGTCGGTCGGTGTGTTATGTTGATGCGTATGCGAGGGAATAAAAATAAATTTGTTTTCCTAATGTGGACTGGATGTGTGTGTGTGTGTGTGAAGAGGTGGCGGTGTGGAAAAAGTTTTCAACTTTTGTTCTATTCAGCTGGTGGCCAAAACGAATGAACGAACGACTGAAGTCATCCCCCGAAAATCATGGCACTCTGGCATCTGGCCTCCGCCGCCCTGACAAACTATGAATCGTAAAGAGCGAGTGTTGAGAGACTCATGAATATTATTTCCCTTGGAGGCATTCCACTGAATTGGCTACTGCTGGTTATACTTTTCGTCATCTTGCGTTGGCTTAGCATATATAGGCACGAGGGCGCATCAGAGCCTGTCTATTGGGGGTGTGAAAATGGCTACCAAATTGTAAAATACTCTAGAGGGCACTTGGTTTCGAGTTTTTTTTCTGATCTCACTGAGTGGAAAAGTTGACCACAATGTTGGTTTTTTTTTTGTGGCTGTCCCCAGTGAAGAGGAATTCCCATTTTTCCCAATGATGGTAGACTCGATGTCCTTTCTGCCACGTCGTCGTCGTTCATCCCTTTTGGGGGCCAGGATTGAAGATAAATGCGGTGGATAACGATTTATTAGTGTCAATTTGAGCTATTTCAATTGGGAAGTAGTGAGTGTGTGTCTGTGTTTGTTTTGGGTATCCGTCTGGGGGGCATGGAGTAATTTTTGACCTGTCCCATGAATTTGTTTCAATTATTCGGTGGTGATTTATCGCTAATGGAATTTGGGATTTTATTTTTATTATTTTAGCAAAGAAAGTGGGGTTCACTTTTTTTTGGAATAAGAGTTGACGTCGTGGAGTGGGAAAGAGATACATATTTAAGTAACAACAGTATGTCCAACTTGATTGAGAGTTCAGATGGGTTCTCCATCCCTATATACGTTCTGTCCAAGCGATGGCACGTTTGCAATCCATAAAAAGGGAATCTTCAGCAGATGTAGTCTGCATAATCACCAATTAACAGACTTTTAACGACCGCCATTGTTTTGTTTTAATTATTGTTGCTCTGGCACGGTTTCTGTGTCAGCACATTGACGACTCATTTGCAGATTATAAAAGCGAAACTTTATTGACGAGAGATCCTCATCGTCAAATCAAATGAGGTCATGTAATGTCCATTAATAAGAATTGCAATTTTGCATTTGTCTTCTTCTTGTTGTATACCTAAGCTGTGTAAGGACTCAACATATGACCGTATGCGTAAAATGTTTAGTTACGCAGCTGTTTCAAGTGCTAATGGAATTCGATTAATTAGCTTTTATATAGGCTTGCCCCCATAAGGACACATAATGTTTGGTGTTTGCGCGTGTGTGATCAATTTCGGACGTGACCAATAGTCGAGAGTGTATAGGAAGTTTTCAACATGTACCTAGCTAATGATGTGTACGTGTTAATGGGAAATTATTGGCATTTCGGAATCAGAGAAGCTGAAAAAAAAGGAAATTCTTTCGGTATGCCAATCCACTTGGTGGGGAATTTATTATGGGTAAGTGACTCGCATTTATAATTATTCGATTTGATTAGCTGCAGTCGAAACATCTATAAATTTGAACGTGGTAAATTAAAATTGGCTTGGTGTAGGTACACCGAAAATTCAAAACCTTTCGTAAGAGATCAAGTAAAATCAACACATAGGTTGGTTTCAGTTTTCACTTCGTTGCAAATACGTAAGACCTATCAAAATGTTTTGGGATTAAAACAACACCTGCCCACTTTTCAAATTCTTGCAACCGGCCTGCAGTTCGCTATTACTTCACGCAGCAGGTATAAATCTCGTACTTAAATCTCATTTAAAGAAGATCTCCCTGACATCAACATAATGGCTTATTAGAAACTATGGGTGAAATAACGCCGTACAAAATAACGCCAAATTTTGGGATTCGGCTTTATTTCACATTGACAAAGTGAAATAACGCCAAACATTGTTTGTGAAATAAAGCCGAAGCAATTATTTCCAGAATGACGGAGAACTTTAACTATGTATATTTTTAATTAGCAGAAATGTTAAACAAATAACTGGATAAATGTTCGCGCGAAATTTTAACTACTTTTGTCTCAAATTTTAAGGTAAATAGAACAAACAATTTTGAAAAATAATTATTTTCTTAAACTTTAACTGTTAAAATAGAAAATAAAGTGCACGACTGGATCGCACGAAACTTTCTCGTTCATATCATCAGTTTGGTTGGTTTATTTTTCTTTTATTATTGTTTATAGGCTATAAAACCAGATTTTTCAAATTGGTGATGCTGGTAGGTGGCCATGACTCGAAGTAGGGTTTGTGATGTAAGAATTCAGAGATTTGTTTTCGAATTTGCACGTGTTTGGGGTAAATGAAGTGCGGGTTTCTGATAGTGTAGACTGCAGTTGGTTGGAATTAATGATTAATATGGTTGAAAGAAGAAGAAGTGGGAAATATTTGCTAAAAAGTAGTTTCTAGTTGTGATTACATTTTAACTGGTACTGCGGTAATGTTTATAAGATGGCATTATTTGCATTTCTCTAAGAAAAACTAAGTACGGGGTTTTATTAACAATACTTTTGTTAACGTAAATAAGCATTTTATTCAAAAAATTTTAAGCTGATTTTGGAAAATAATGCATACAAAATAGTAACAAATGTTGCAATGTTGAGTTCGAAAAATAATCTTGCTCAACTATTTAGCTAAAAACTGAGTATAGGGTATTGTTCAAGATGTTAGTATTACTTGGTTTTTTAAGTTTTATCCAAATCGAAAATGGCGTTTTCCGGTGGTTAGAATTGAAAATGAAGGACGCAATAATGTTAAAATCGTCAATCTTACTCCAAGTATGCATTTTGGTCAAAATCGCTTTAGCCGTTTTCATGTAAGTAAAACAAAAGAAAACCAAATTCTCAAAATATGTCTTTTTTCAAAAATCTATTATAGACAATTTAGAGAAAAACTGAGCTTGCTATCATGTTAGGAATGACCATATTACATTCAAAATTAATTTTTGTGGCAATCGTATTGACCGTTTTCGAGATAAGGTCACTTTTCAAAAGTACCGTTATTCGACTTTTTAGCCAAAAACTGGGTATGCAGCCATGTTAACCCCATATATGGTAGTGCAAGTATACATTTTGGTTCAAATCGTTTAAGCCGTTTTCAAGTAAACCATAATTAAATAAAGTCTTAAAAAACAACATTTTTCCAAAATAGTCCGTTGAACGATAATTTAGGGAAAAACTGAGTTTGCCATCATGTTGGGAATGACCGTATTACCTTAAATATGAATTTTTGTCGAAATAGTTTTAACCGTTTTTGAGATATGACCAATTTTCAAAATTACCGTTATTCGATTTTTCTGCGAAAAACTGAGTATGCAGCCATCTTAGTTACACCTACTTAAGCCCAAATAACAATTTTGGTTGAAATCGTTAGAGCCGTTTTCGAAAAACTCAAAATCGCTGAATACCGTTAGAACGGCAACACTTAACGTGCAAAAAAAAAGTGGCCCCGAACTGTAAGCCCACCAACTCCAAATCCGAAGTTTGAAAGACATCCGTCCAGCCGTTTGCGCTGTAGAGCTCGGGAAGGACGGACAGACGGACAGACGGACAGAATTGCGAGACCCACTTTTTCGAGTTCCTCTATCATCGTAATGTCAGATTTGATTAAAATCTCGAGTTCGATTTTTTGTACGATTACAATACCTTTCTCTTACTACGTATACGAGAAAGTTAAAAATAATAGCTCAAAATTCACGCAAATTGCAAAAGTTTAATTTGAGCAAAAATGTCTCAAAATTAGGGCGAACAGTTTATAGTATCTTTCTGAATATTATCTGAATGTAAACCAAAGCGAAAGACTGAGCTTTATTCCACTTTAGCAAGTGAAATAAGACCGAACTTGGAATTTCGGCGTTATTTTGCTTTATTTCGCTCGGCGTTATTTCACGGCACCGAAACTATGAGCTTGACGGACTTAACATGGAACAGGATATAGATTTTATTCCATCGGCCAAGTTATTCAAAAGCGATATCCGATTTCGTAAATTTCGGAATGTCACTGTCAAATTGATGAAAAAGGGAGCCATTCTGAAGGGAGTCAGTTTATAAATTTGAAAGAGGGAACTGTGAACAGTAAGATCGGCAAGCTTAAGAACAAGACGGCCGCACTTTAACAGCAGATAACATTAAATACGGTGTCAACAAAGTAGGGACTATCACCAGCAGGTCCGTTTAACTACTGGGTATGTGTGGATAAAAGCTTTCAGGTCCATTGAAGAACAGACGAAATCTGTTGACCTTTAAGTTAATATGGACAAGACTAGACTAGCATAGGACATAACGTCACTACTAATAGCAACAATCCACGAATTGTATTTCATTGTAGAGATCCGGCAAAGAATTCCTATAGAAAACCGTTGCTACCTCGGTTTGTCAGAACATAACTCGAAGCCGAATGAAGAAATATGTCCGTGCAAAAACCTCATCGTGACACTTCTTCTTTATAACACCGGAGTGCTGGACGTAAGCAGAAAGGAAGAGTTAATACTCGGCTACTTCGGAAGAAAAATTCTTTAACGGATTTTTGTTCCTGTTTGCGAGGAGGGTGAATGGAGCAAAAGATACCTCTAGCGAGCTAGGACTAGGAAGAGCCCTAAATTAGATGGAAATTTTATGAAAATTCTTTAATAAGTGAGAAAATGTCCGCTTGGGAATGTCATGATTTACAATAAAATATAAAAACATTCCCTCAAAATATGGAATTTTTAAAACACTCACTAAAAAAAGCATCACCTCCCTTAAACTTCAAATCACCCTCTCAAATGCAACACCAATGACACTTTAATAATACCAACCATGAAAAGGCACTTCCCTTCTTCGTCACGAAAGACGGGAATTACTTAATCAAATGAACGTCCTTTATAACCTACTCTGGTTTCGTGCAATGCAAAAAATAAAAGAAACTTGTATCACAGGGAAATGAAACTCCAATTAACACTCGATTGTTGCACGCCTCTTTAACTCGATGGCCCTTGAAACTTGTGTACACTCTGCTGGAGTGTTTTAAAGTTAAAAGGAGAAACGCCGGGCGGCTTCATTTCCTGTTGCTTCTCAGAACTCCGCCTCGCACTTGCAATGCTGCATACTTGAGCTCGGTGTGCCAACTTAACGAGTCTTATTTGTGTAGTGCTCAAATAAAAAGAATGAAAAAAAGAAGCAGTCTTCTAAATCTGGCTCTAGGGGTTGATTAATTCATTGTTCTAAGGGATGCCATTGACTAAATGAATGTAAATACGTTCCTGGTTCCTGCACAGGTTGCGAGGAATAAGTACATTCATTTTGAAAGGAACTCGGTCTTTCAATGGATGCATATGGGTACACAGGATGATTTCGGGGATGGATTTTAGGGAATGCAAAGAAACTAAAAATCGGTCATCTGGCCAAGTGGATTTTAGAAGTTCAAATATTCGTCAATTGATTTAGAGTTTTTGAGATCTTTTTTCTTTAAATCGGGATCATTTTAGGTGAACAATTTAAGGACTGCTAATTGTATACATCCAAAGTGAGTCTGAATCTGTTTTTAAGTACTTGGGTTTTTGGTAATCTCTGTAGAAAGCTTGTGAAGTCATGTTTCATATAGCATGAGACAATTCAAATAGATACATCAAGTTTTTTGAGCTTAAAACATGCGTACAATAAAATTTTGTAAAGACAACCTTCTCCATCCTTAGTCTTCTACATTCCTGCAGCAAGTAATATCATCCTTTAGTCAATATCACACGGTTTGTGTCAGGCAAGTTAACACAAATATAGAGTTGAAGCATTTAGGTCTTGTATAATGCAGGATACGCATTTGTAATGTCATATCCTCAATAAAAAAATGTCCTTAAGCCAGACATCACTGAAAGAAGTTGAATACTTTCCAAACGACGTAACATCGCCCAAGGACTCGTTTCAAAAGAAAAATCAGAGGGTACCAATCAATAAACTAAATAACATGTTCTGTCACAATCTCGATCGAACCATTCTCTTTCGTTCTCTTCAGCAAATGCCAAAAAAGAAAACCACATTCCAACTGACTTTTCAATTATGAAACTAATTCCAATTGATTGACATTATCAGGATGTCTCTGCGAGGACAAACTAAATATTTGTCCCACTTTCGGCTCCTTTTTTATTATAAAGGGAAAAAAATCCGTTTAAATGTAGGTATTCGTGTTGTTAGTCATAGGAAGGACACATTTTGGTGTAATGTTTTTTGTATAGTTCTTTATCACATCGCAGTGCTGACTTAATTTTAGTGCGAACAATACAGCAGCAGTTCCATCGTCATATTCGCTGTAAAATGTCGTAAATAATACTGATCCCTTAAAAAAGTTGAAAAAAAATAGAACACCAAGTATGAGGGAGCTTGCAAGACAACAAATGGAAGGCAGGCATTGATAACAAATGGTAAATCATTGCAAACCAATTGCTGGAAGCATCTGTTCGGTGTATATGTTGGGGGGGGAATAGCATGATGATACCAGGTTCATATTTCTTTTCTGTTTACGAACAAAGCCCATTTTATTGAGCTGTAGTTTTATAGAGCTCCTTAGGTACCCTTGCCGCAGAAACATCTTAATGTGGAGTGGAAAATATTTGCCACCCCTTGAGCCAAAGGGGAGTAAACTGAACACTCGGTGTCTGCAATTTCATGGAGTAATCGTTTGCATCTGTTGATGGGTGGTAAGTGGCAGTGGTGTAACTTAAAAAAGTAACCCTCCTTCTGGTTAGGGTCTGAGGAAGTTGCACTCCCGTTATTTGATAGAAAAATGCCGAACGAGGGGTGAAGGAAATATTTTTTTTTGAAAACTACTACTCAAGTGGAATTTGGAGATCAAAAAACAGGTGGAGGGGGTACTCCCTTTAAGTCGTTTTGAATAAATGACTAAACACATGCACGTACAAAGGGATAGTGTTTGCCTGCTAATCGTTTGATAGTTCAAGACACTGTGTACTTCAACTGCAAGAATGCAAAAGGATTGCCTTACAAAACCCTTGCCCTATTCTATATTAAATCAGGCTAAACGATACCACGTTTACAAAGGAATAGAGAAGTAGTAAAGTACAATCTATTATTCCGGGCGAAAAAAAAACACCGCGACACATTATAACCACCAGTCCATGCATCAAAATTTCCCCATTAAACCCCCCTATGAGTGGACATCTATATTTTAAAGTTAAGGTGACAGATTGTATGTGCCGTGGACGACCAACAGCGATATCTAAATAAAATAAAAATATTTTTGCGCGACAGGTCTGTGGACCCAAGGCCTAGCTTCTCACAACCATTCATTTTGTGTGGGTTTTCAATTTTTGGGACGAATGGAAGGGAGTCCAAACGGCTAATTGAGAAACTCTTTCATGACAGTTTTACTCTCGGATGTTTGTCAGACGTTCGCGAGAGGTGGCGCAGGGGAAAAAAACCTTAAGATGTTATTTGGTTCTTTCGGGATTCGAACCGGGGACCTCTCCAACACACTAACTCTAAGCCACTGCGCCACAATGTCTGCCTATTTTAAAAAGACTTAACTTCGTGGGTACATATATCTTCTGAACTAGTCAGCGGTTAAAAAGAACCTTAATGTTGGTCCATTTTAAAGCCCATGTTTTTCTGAAAAATCTATACGGATTGGGTGGGTAGTTTTCGCGTGATGCGGGAACAAATCCACATACAGAAAAAAATACCTTCACAAATTAAATATTTCCATGTCAATTGTTGTCTTTCAACTCAGCGGACACTCAACTCAAAAAAACAGTGGCCTTCAACAGAAACCCAAAATCTCCTCTTACTTTTAATAAATCAAATATTTTTAAACCCAATTTTTTTTAAATAGCAGCCTCTCGCAATCGACAGACAAGCATCATATAAATAAAATTGGTGTAGTTCTGTTCGACTTATATTGAATTTGACTGCATGTCTTTGAATGCAAAAATCTTGAAAACTGCTGAATTTATTCTGATGCATTTTTCACGGGCCTATAGAGGATACCTAGGCCTACAATCTCCAATTTGTTTCAACTCTATATCTCTATAAATTCCAGAGAAAATTGAACAAGAGTAATTTATTTTTTCGTTTTCTTTCGCGTTTTCCTTTGCAACGCTTTGCGTTCGAAAATACTGGGAGCATTTAAATATAATAAATGCCAGCTCAAAGAGGACATATACAGGTCCAACATAGGATATCCATTTACTCGATATCTTAAAAGGTTTTTAAATAAATAGACAAAATTTGAAACATTTCTACTATTTTCAAATGGGTGAGTGGATATGCACTTCATTCTCAAATCAAACATACTAAATGCGCAATATATTTGGGTACATCTCTTTCAAATTTATTTTACTCCTGTGACAGACAGAGATAGTATTCTGTTTGGTTTGCTAAGAAAAAAAAATAGGGTAAAATAGCCTATTGTTGGCACCCCACCATGAGACAATTACTGGCACAAAGTACATCGCTCATCATTGGAAAATGAGAATTGAGACACTGTTTGCCTGTTTTTTTTTAATTATTTTATACCACAATATATAGTTTCCAATAATAGGACTGAGGAATGCCAATGAATGGAACGAAGTGCAGATAATTGGTGAAAATTGACTTTGCTTTATTTAACTGTATTTTTCTGTATGTTTTTTAAGATATTTTATGTTTTGTTTATGTTTTTTATTAAAAAATATCTTAATAAAGGTAAATGAATTATGTACTTTAATGTTATTTGAATGTTATATTTTATATTTACACACACATAAAGACTCAAGTTTTCTTAAGGTGCCAATGATTGAGTGTTTTACCCTATAAATTATAATGTGAAATATGTAGGAAAGACGTAAGACTGGTAAGATATATCTCTTATTCGCCAAATTACGCGTTATGAGAAATGTGGATGCGATAGAGTTCATAAAAAAATACTAAGCTACTACTAATTGTAACGATTAATCAAAGAAACCACATTTTGCACGGGCGAAGCCGGGCGGGTACAGCTAGTTCTTGAATAAAACTGTTCTAAGAAAGCTCCTCAAATCAGTATTCTTTCGTCCACTGTCTCAGGCAACAGCTTATAAATTTTGTTTACTCTTAAAAAATAAGAAACCATTTCTAAAATTGAAATTAAAAACACACCACAAATTGGTCTACTGTATGTTGCTGCCAGATGGAGTATGCAAATTTAATGGCTCTTACATCAACATCGCACTAATTGAATTGCAGGCAATAAAGTTTTTAGGCGCGTTCAAGTACGATGATGACACGACGACAGGAACTGTCACAAGTGCTTTAAATTGTCTCCTGATGTGTATGCAGGGGTGGTATAAGCTGTACAAGATATATTCAGCAAAGGGTAACATGTGTGTGATGAGCTTGGAAGTTAGTGCGTACGCAAAATTGGGGTATGCTTTTTTTTTTTAAATCGCTAACTAAATGCGAAAGTCGTTACAATTACGTGGAGGCGACAGCACATAACAGTGGAAATCGCATGTCATTTAGGGAAGTTAATATATTCAACAAGAGAGCGGCTTTGCTGTAAATAAATCATATGCCACTGCATCGGAGGGAGTTGGTGGTGGAGCTGCAAAGACTGTCACGTCCCGCAAAAGCGGTGATCAAGTGGGGTAGTTTTGCGTGATTTATGAACTGAGGCTGCATTTTAATGACCGATTTACTATGGTGGTTTCATCAGAGGATGAATTGTCAGACTAAAATAAGTGACCTAAAGATCACAACTATTTCAGAACAAAGAAATGTCTTGAAGCGACAGATTGCAGTGCTGAGCACATGTGTGCCACTGATTCACAACTTCTTGCTTGGGTTGACCTTATTTAAATTTGCAAAAACTACGCAAAAACGACTCCCTCTAGGACGGCCACGAAAAGAAGTCTTCTCCTGATTGCACCTCAACAAATATCACATAGCAAAAGTTTACCTCTCAAAATACAGCGCACACACAATATGATGCCAAACTGTACACACACTAGAACATTATCAAGTTCACAAAACTGGCAAACACTTGGTTGATGATGGATGCAAAAGGAGTCGACAAATCCATTTCCATATGCCACTATAGACACATTGTGCACATATATTTAGTTGCACACTCAAATGTACACACTCGTTGAACAGACGGACTCACAAGCAAACACCGGATGTTTGTTTAAGGTAAAAACATATCGTGTATACTTATGCAACGGATCCTTCAGCTTTGGGAGGACGAGAGGACTCCATCCTCCTACACTGTAACGCCTTCATTGAAAGGGAAAAGTTTAAATTCGTCACCTGTTTGGCCAATTAAGAGTTTTCCAAATGCAAAATAAGGAGTTGGGTTTTTGGGTGTGTGCGGCTATACGAGTATGTGTCGTTTTGGTGTGTTACCAGAGTAGGTGGCAAATTTGAACATGCAAAAGTTTATATTGTCATGTACGTGGAGAACTTACGCCGTGTACGTGGCTGTTGCGAATTTGTGGTGGGTACAATATTTTTCTCAACGCCATGTACTCGGTGGTGTGTCTGTGTGTTTTGAGGTGTCATTTTCACCTGTCACATAACACTGGCAATAGTTGTTGGCGTTTTGAGAAATGTTCCGTTTTCTCGCACACTTTAATAATTGTGAAAAACAGTTGGAGGAGAGGCAAGTCTTATCAAATTGATGGCAATCCATTTGCATAAGGACAACGAACAGCTCTGGAAGATTTAGTTTTAATTTGATGCCGAATTAATACGGAAGACGTGGTAAGGTAATTCTATGTCGTCGTCGTCGTGGTGCTTTGAATTCAGAGGGAAGTGAGTTGCAAGGAGTTGGAAAGGATTTTCTGAGATTGTAGTACACAATGCCATCCTGTGAGACAACGTTTAAGGTGTTCTTTTGGAATGGGTCGCCAAATTATTGATTAGCAAGGATTTACTTTGAGGGAGGATCAGCGAAGAAGCTGTTTGATATCGAATTGGTTACACACTAGCGAGTTTAATGCAACATTGCAATATGTCATATATAAAAAATTTATAACTCTAAGAAAAACGTGAATGACAGCTGAATGGTTGAACTTTGAAAATAGTGGGAGGTCCTTACGGAAAAGCGGTATAAAAGGTTTGAGCATATTTCTCCAAGTTTCACGATTTTTGTCTCACAGAAATATAGAAGATCTCAGTTTGATTTTTATTTTCCTAGAATTCCGGCGTCGCCCCACTGCGCTCCAAAATGCCAAATTTTCTTGCAAAAATCAGAAATTTTGTATTTATTATTAATTTAAAATAAGCATAAATAAATAAATAACAACATTTGCTTTTTAAAGTTGGGCAACTTTTACGTAAAAAAAACTTCTTGAGTAAAAGGAAGATACAAAATCGAACGAAATGCATGTTTTTTTAAAAATGGTTATTTTTCTTTAAATTGGTTGCCCTGTGAATAAACTAAAACGGCAAATAAAACAAAATAAAATATTCTACCTACTATTTTTAATAAATAAAAAAAAAACACAATTTTTTAAACAGTTTTCGAAGCTGAAAGTGTAACAAAAAAAGCCTTGCAACATTTCAGAAATTACAGGGATTTTTTACCTTAACTACTTGTAAAACCATAGCAAGAATTAAACATCCGTCCTTTGCCACCGTTCGAAGATATTGTATGAAAACGTGATACAAGTGCTAAAACTTAGTTCTGACAGCAAAAATCACTGTCAGTTTATTTGAGTTTGTTCATTTCTCAAAAGATCTAAGAGCGTGAAATTCTTGTATTACACCAATAGAATAAAATACGCTTTCTCATTAACTTGATTGTTTAAAAAAAATCCGTCCACTTTCACGGCTCTTTTTAACTAAATTTCCAATACTCCTAAGTCAAAAGGTTTTGTAAATTTAAGTAAAGTATTTTTGAAAATTACTTTTTCAAGATTACCAATCCAATATTGTAATTCTTCAGTCAAATATTTTAAACCACCCTGTAAAGCAGTTTTTTTTTAATTCACCACTTTTCTGTATCTTTGTGTTTAGTATTTAATTTATCTCTCCAGTCTGGAATTTTTTTGAAAGATTGGAAGAGGTCGTTTTTAATGCCCATTTATAAATCTGAATCGAGGCATGATATTACCAACTATCGTCCAATCTGTAAAATTTCTTCTATCCCTAAGTTGTTTGAAAAACTAGTTTGTGACAAACTTACACCTCTCTTAAATAGATTTATCTCTCCGTCGCAGCATGGATTCGTTACAGGAAGATCCACTACTACAAATCTCTCAGTTTTTTGTAATACTTGAATTACATTGAGAATGGCTCGCAATGTGATGTAATTTATACAGACTTTGCTAAGGCATTTGATCGCGTTAACCATAGAACACTAATTTCCAAACTGACTATGTTAGGATTTCACTCCAATATCCTAAAGTGGATTCATTCCTACTTAACGGATCGTATCCAGTATATTCGCATAAACCAAATGCTCTCGTCACCAATTTATGTCACCTCTGGAGTACCTCAAGGTAGTCATCTAGGCCCTCTGCTCTTCCTTTTGTTTATTAATGACATTCCTGACTTGTTTTTGAGTTCCCAGTGTCTTATGTTTGCCGATGATTTGAAGATTTTCCGACCAATACGTTCAGTTCAAGATTGTATTCTTCTACAAGAAGACCTTAAAAGTCTTTCTATTTGGTGTAATGACAATGACCTTCATCTCAATGTCTCTAAATGTCAAAGCCTTTCTTTATATCGTCACTCTCCAATTCCCTTTACGTACGTAATCGATAATACCCCTTTGTCCATTATTTGCTCCAAAAAAGATCTTGGAGTTATTTTTGACATAAAACTTAGCTTTTGCAAATACATTGAGTTTTTGGTTGCCAAAGGTAATCAGATGCTTGGATTCCTATTGCGGAATTCGAAAGACTTTCAAGATCCTAATACTCTTATACATCTATTTTTTGCATTTGTCAGATCACATCTTGAATACTGCAGTATAATATGGAATCCATTTTACGAAGTACATTCTTTTAGAATTGAGAAGATCCAAAAGCGTCTTACTAGAGTAGCTGTTCGTAGACTGCGATGGAATATTGAAATGCCATCTTACGAGACGAGGTGCAAATTATTTGGTATCTTACCACTTTTCAGACGGAGACAATATTTTTCCGTTATGTTTATTCGTGATTTGATAGATGGTCATATCGATTGCCCTTTTCTACTATCATTAGTTGGATTTTATGCTCCTGCGAGAGTTCTTAGAAACCGCCTTTTATTTCATATACCCTATCATAGGGTTAACTACGGTTACAATGAACCAGTTTCAAGATGCCTTAGGGAATCCAATAAATATTGTGATATTATTGATTTTAATATTAGTAGAGAATCATTTAGGAATAAACTAATCCTTTTGTTAGGCTTTGGTGGTAATTTTTAAGTATAATTTTTTTGTATTAAGTATCTTATCTAGCGAGAACAGTAGATGTACTCATTTGATTGAAATAAATAAATAAATAAACTTGAAATTCGGTTTAAACAGACAAAGAAGAATTTTTCTGATAATTCATACATTTTTTAAGCAACAAGCAACTTTTGTTTCCTATCAGAACTACCTTAGTTAAGATGATAGAGAGATTGCTCAGCGAATGTGGGTTTACAATACGTCCCGACCTGGTTGCTGGTTTCAGGGGCTTTCTGAAATGTGTTTCGATTCTGATACTATTCAAAATCGTATTCTGTAACCAATTCCGTCAAGTTCTACAACAATATGCTGAGGATTAGAAACCCAAAGGTCACCCCTCCCGTCACCCAAAACTTCAAACGTACCTCGTATACCAACAAAGTCCAAAAGGCATACCAAACTCTTAACTTTGTCAATAATTTAAGACAACTCTGCAAAGCTTACGTGATCTTACAGTTTATGGAAGCGGTTTCGTGCTTCAAAATCAAAACTTACATTTTACGTAAAGTTAAAAAATCATAGTCCTTGTCTGTGTGTGAACATGTGCAGAGATTTTTTACTTTTCTATTTTTTTGTTGGTAACCACAAAAATTCCCATGGCTTGGTGCCTTAGCACAGACGACACGATAATGTCCTTTCACATAAACATCACACTCTGTTGCTCTTTTCTCGTGCTCCTCGTTTTGTCACTTCTATTGTATAGAGCATGGGAAAAAAAATGGAAAGCAATTTTTTGCTGCATCCTTGTGTGGCGGTTGGAGGTGGAAAATATGAAAAACTTTCGACAGGAAGCACTGATAAGGCTATTCACTGGTGTCATTCATCTTCATCCGTTCTTTGAAAGCAGACGCTTTTTGTTGTGTGGAAATATTGGCACTATAATCACACTGGATGTGCTGGGTATGCGGATCAAGCTGCAAGACAAAGTGAAAGCATTCCTTCAGGCACTACCTGAGGTTGCGATATCAGCTCATCCATGCCATCGAATTCCATTACAAATCCACAGAATTCCGTAATTATCTGGATTTATACCGCTTTCACGCGGATTACATAAGCATAAGCCACCATCTGACACCATCTTTGACGAAATCCTTTACGAAAAAGACAACTAAATCAATTAATTCCTCCCCAATGAAAGTTGAATCTGCCACCAGTCTCACCGACGACGTCGACACACCGCAGACAGAGCAACCATCCCCAACCCTTTCAGCACTCACGATTGATGATATCTGAAATCTATACGTTGTGAAATATTAAATTTTAGACTCCGCTGGGTATTTGCAACTCTTTGCGGAATGTAACTGAGAGAGGGGAAAAGTACCCATCAGCTCAGCACGGCAGCAACTCGTTTTGAATTAGCCGGATGTGCTGGTGAAAAGTGTGGAAAACTTTCACTTGCCATCAGTGAAACAGGCTACTGGATCAGGAAACTTCCCACAAGCGCATCGCACACACAACAGCAGGAAGTTGTTCCTCGGTTCATTTGACAATGGCAAAGTGGGAATCAATGTCTCTGCGGAGAATCTCAGATGATTCAATATACGCGAGAACGACAGTCGAATCTTCTCTGAATAATTTAATTATCCTTTTTGTAATTTATGGAAGATTTTACGACGAATTTCATTTAATTTCGTTTTGGGGTTTATCTCAATTTTTGCTTTCATTAAATCGCAATTGGAATTACTTTGCAGTGATGCAGGTTTAAGGATGTTTGTATGTAGGTATATAAGTTGATAAAAGGTGTGGGCCTTCTTCAATCGAAGGTCTTCTTGGGTAGTTGATTTAATGTTATTGAGACTTGTTTGAGTGGGTATAGAAGTAATGGCGCAAGGACTTTAGTTCAAGAGGGCTGTAATATTAGCGGGCGGACTTGTAATGCAATATCCAAAGGGTAGAACTTGGGCTAGTGGCTTTCAAAGTGCTCAAGTAACTAAGGTACTGGCTCTAGGAGTGGATCATGGCCAACACCATCCTTTTACGTTATAGTTCATTTATTGTTTTTGACGAGTCGCTTTATATGCGCTTTTACGTTCAACTTTCGAATGAATTTATACACAGTGACTTCAGTTTAATGGAAAGGTAAAATTTGGGTGTGTGGTGAATTTGGGAAATGGTTTACAATGGTGGGACAATGTATGTTTGGGACAATTAAAGCTTAAGCGCCAAATTCAAATTTAAATTTTCGGCGCCAACATTCCGGCCACGTTGATGCGTTGAAAACTGTCAATCATCTTTTTCAAGCAGTGGTGCGATTTTGGCGATGGGACTTCGATAGCCTCCGGTACTGGTCTTGAAATCAACCACGCGCAACTTTCCGTCACCCTTGCTAGAACCCATTTGTAGGGGGACACGTTGTCTTCATGCACGATGACCAGACATCATTTTTTGATGTTGTGTTGTTCTGTAAACCACTAAGCCCGCATCTGAAGATTTGCAAGGTACTCGTTTAACCATAACGCTTCCAAAAATGTTGCTTGATTGTTGATATCTGTTGTCATCGGTTACTGGAATGAATTGATCGCCGATCCAATAAGGAAGTGTCCCGGAGTCAACGCGCTAATGTCGCTGGGAACACGCTGGCCGACCTTCGATTTCCGCAAGTGCCGTCGCAAGCTCCTCAAATGTCAACAATGCCTTGCCCAGAGTCCTCTGCAAAAGTGTCTTCGCTGACTTGACTGCCGCTTCCCACAGTCCTCCGAAGTGAGGCGATCGAGGGGGTATGAATTTGAACTCCATCATCTTCTCTGAAGCGAAATTAAAAATTTTATTTTGGTTGATTGTTTTAAAAAATTTAGTGCGAAATTCCACCATGTTTGTCTTCGCGCCTACAAAGTTTGTTGCGTTGTCGCAGTAGATTTTGTCCGGACACCCCCGACGCCCTATCAAACGCTTTAGCGCCGCTATGAAAGCGGCAGAAGTAAGATCGGGAACGACTTCCAAGTGGACTGCCTTTGACGCAAAACAGACAGAGAAAGACACGTAAGTTTTGCAGGGTTGTTTGCCCCGAATGTTCCCATTTTTAGCTACCCACACCAAGGCGGACTGCAATTGCCGAAGACCCACATCGCAATCGCATTGAATTTGAGGATCATCTATATAGGAGCTAGCTTAAGCACCTAACGATGATTTGCATGTCGAGTCTACGATTGTCCATAAAGAAACACGTAGATGAAGGTACCTACCTCCCTAACAAAAAGGTATAGGAAAGCCTGGCAGAACAGGGCTTTATAGAACAAAACTAAAAGCACTCTTGGCTTATGTCATAAGAAAACCAATTGAATTTGAATATCTTTGTAAGTCTTTGTAAGTCCCGGGTTTGTAATTTGAAGCCGCTACCTAAGTGAGAAACAACATATGCTTACTATAGGAGTAAGACCTGCGTGACTGAGCTTTGAAAGCTTTATACGCTGGAACATTCGTCGACAGAAAGGGTGATTTCGACATTAAAACTTCAACAGTATGTACAGAGAATCATTCTCCGTATAAATATCTCAGAGTATCTAATAGCCAGGAGTACCAGGATAGCCAAAGCTACTTTTATGGACATATTGAGTTTCGAAAACATCAAAAGCGCTGTCTGTTGGGGCTTATCACCAAAGAACGACCATTTAACCTCCATTTCTCTACGAAATTGAAGGTTTTGAAAGCCCAATTTGGAGTGAATCAGGGTTGCATATGCTCTCACCACTCTTGGTTACTAGGGAATGTGTTGGAATATGATTTTAGGAACCTTAAAAATCTAGACAAAGTTTGCCTACTTACACAATCGGATAATAATGGACCTTCATTTGATGCCCAACAAACTTGAAGCTGAGTCGAACTAAGTGAGCCCTTCTGCATTTCTAGCAATGCTGGACAGGAAGTCGTTAGATTTGGCAGCTTTCTATATTGAGGAAGTGTGGATTGGCTTACCTAATGCAGCGGTAACCTACAACCTCCTAACGAGAGCTGTTTTTTGGTTCTACTAGAGATATCTCTCGAGAACCCCCTCGACATTTGATGACCTCTCCGGATGGGTCAATCGAGAAACCTTCTTAGAGCAATTGTACTCTCGGTTGTCTGGCACAAGATCGCTAAATGAAACGTAATGAAGGGGCATCAGCTTGAGACTCCTCGCTCTCTGTATCCCAGCATCATAGCTACTGAGCTGTGCGCCCACTTCAAGACCTTGTTTTAGAGTTTTATGCAAAAGAAAAACTAAAGGACTTCAACAAAACGCTGAAGAACAACCTTCATCAATTTATTGCCGTCGTCTAAGCTGGAGTTAGTGAACAATGTATGACCTTTTGGCGGGCACGAGGTGGATATGGTGGATAACGAAATTCGTTCATACTTCTTCTATCAAGGACTTACGCTCGCTCGCTTTGTTGTACTTAAAGCAGTTATATCAAATCAAGCAGTTCGAAAGTAACCATTGTCGGAGTGCGAGCAAACAAATTAATTCATTGCACGTCCTTTACACAGGACCGGATAAAAATAACACACCGCACAAGGACCATGGCGCTCCATAGTCCAACAACTGCGTGTGGATACGTTCTATTTAGCGTGGCTCTGGCCGGCCGCCTCCCCCCGGCTATACCTTATCAATTATCAACCCTTGTTGGTGCTGTTCATTAAATTCCCAGCTTAGCTGAATTATCACCCATTCCCAGACTCCAGAGACCGATCCTAAGAGAAGAGAGAAATAACCTCTGCAGTGGAGTACAACACCAGTTGGTTTAAATGTCCGCATGTTTTTTGTTTTTATAAATTCCTGGGGGTCAGTTCGGAGAGGACCATCACCAGTTCCCTTGTATACCACGAGCATAAGTGAGTTGTGTCTGGTGGCATGTTTACAGGCTTATCACACATGTGCTACCAGTACCCTATGCCACTGTTACAACAGCATTTCTCTGCACTTTCAGTCATTTAATTACACACAAAGACGGCAAAAGGAGGGTGGTGGACCGTTTCACCGGATGAGATTGTTTCGGAGTACATTAAAGTGGCGTAGCAGGTGCCCCGGTACGACGTGAGGCATTGATTAAAGCGTCTAATTGAAATATCAAATTTCCTTTTGGTATGGTGCGTATGGTGGGACCCTGAGGCCTGATTGTAGATATATACGCACAAGGCCTAAACCCAAACTTCAAAGGCCTAGAGAGGACAAAGTTTTTGGTTAACTCAATGAGTGAGGCAGCGTCACATGGTAATGGTGTATATATATAGATCAAGGATAATTCGAGGAGCAACACTCTGTGTCATTTGAAAATCGTGTTCTAAGTTTTCCTGCTGCCGATGTGATGTGTCGTGTTATGTCGGTGGGTATGGTATTCGGTGGCAAAAAAGTGTGCGGTGTTGTTTTCGAAATGAAACTTGATGCATCCGAATAGATTTTGTTAACCCGAAATTCGATTAAAGCGAAACCAATTTAACAAAGTTATCGAAAGAAAGGAGTGCAGGCGAGGTGGGTTTGCTTGCAGGCATTTGCTGCAGGAGACTTTCATAGGAAATTCATAAAAAAAGTTAATTCTTATGCACAAGTCTCCATCAATGTCTAGTGAACATTATGTAGTTCCCACTGCATCATCAGTTTCTTGAGGTGTATCCACAAGCAGTATTTTTCCCTCACAAAATGTTGACACATTATTTCAGAACGCGGTTCGGTTTTTGAAATATTTGTCAGGCTTATATATGATTAAACTATAAACCTCCTTCTCCAAAGCTCATATCCGCAAACGAGATCGAAAACTATGCGGAGAATTTTACATTATAAGTTACCAACGATGTCTTCTTCTGCTGCGGTTTACCAAGCTTCTAAACAAAACGCCAGGATTGAGATAATCATATTGTCATTTTAAGGGTCTGTATAAGACAAGGCCTTACCATGCAAGTTCCTTCTTAGGTCAAAGGAATGGCGATTGATGAGTTGAACTCTGTGATCTTCTCACTTCGAATCGGATCAAATGTCGTTATCAGAGTTTGAACCTTGTTTAGCATGAGTAGAAAAATCTTACAGCCCCATAGGTTTTCATGCTGTCTTTCTGTGCAAGTCGGCGATTTGACAGCTCCCTAGTTCTGCCAATGAAATCAATACCATATTTGTGTACTTCCCGAGTAAGATGTCAAATTTCGTTCATAAATGAGCTTGAAAAAGTCACACAACTTTTCTGAAATCCTTTGTGATCCTCAAATAATTAGATTGCTTTCGAACTTTTTGGGGCAGTGAGCGTTCTTCGTCGTCATCTTGTTTTATTTTATTTTTTTATTAATTTTTTCGAGATTGGCGGAAATCTATTAATAGACACTATGAGATGAATTTTACTCTCTAAAATCACCTCTTGGTCACACATATTTTTCGTTCTTATGTCAAAAGTGTTTTTTAAACGATTGACAGGCATAGTTCCGTTTAGTTCCACAATTTTATCGCAGCTGATACGAATAATGTTCTTCGGGCTAAGTCGAAAAGGTTAAGTTCGGCGTAGTTACCGTAAAACTTTGCTTTGTCAAGACTTTGAAGGTACGTGGTATAATAAAAGCATTCCCTAAAGGTTGAAATGTTGTTCTATAAACCAATAAAGATTTTGTTTTTAAGTTCATTGTAACTTCCAGTTCAACATTGCGTCAAGAGTTCCGAAACATTTGGCATCACTGCACCGTGTATAGAGTATAGGTATAAAGAGGTATTAAAAACGCCCAGCCGCCAAAATTATACCGCATTCTGGAGAAAAGTTAAATGGTTGAATATTTAAGGTAGGTATTCGGTTCAGACTAAGTCTAAAGCTGCAGTTATAGCCATACGAAAAAATGAAACCGTGAAAAATGTCTTTTGCTTTTTCTAACCACTTAAACTTAGTCGGTTGAACTCAATTTTAGTCTTAAAATTTTTTACGAGTTCGTTTTTCGTAAACTATAACTGCAGCCAAAATCGGTTTCGCCCACTATTAACATAACGTTAATGCTCATGTGTTACCTGCAGTTCGTAGTGTTCAGCACTACACATAATGAACAGCGCAAACTCATGGAACCGCCACTGTATAAATTTAGCTTAATCGACCCTAGCGAGGTATCCGTCGGAACGGAAAATTTTCCGATTTTATGCGATTCGGAGGTTTTTTGCTTCGAGGTATTCTTCGGAACACCTATTCGTCATTTTGTAACGCATATCGGCGAATTACGTTGAAGTGCGATGAAGTGTATTTTTTCTTCAATTTTTGACAGCTACGTTCCAATATCCTCCGACAGAAATTGGTTGCGGAATTTGTTTACGATTTGGATTTGAGCCTCCGACGGATACCGCGCCAGGGCCGAATCTAACAGAGCTACGCTCAATGGAATTTTATATAAATCCGCAAAAGAGTCTTTTCCATTCCAATCGTTATTTGTTTTCATCCCACGATACCAATAATCATTTTTAGTGTCCAAGCTAAATTTTTCGAACTCACAATGTCGAGATTTTCCATACTAAATTGCATATTGTGGCCTAAAAAATATATAAAAGGTGAAGGATAAGAATGATTATTAATGAGGACCATTGCTATTAACTACAATATTACTATTTCGTCAAATGAAAATACTGTTCGATCATAATGGCAACGCATTACTTCATTTCTTCCAATCTGTTGTACAAGTTCACCATGGGTGGGGCACAGAAATATCTACGTATAATTTAGCCCATTTAAATGCAACGCGCTCTTTCATTTGTATCATGTTATTGTGCAAATATGTAAATAAGCAACTCTGTGCTTTAGTCGTTAGCGTCAAAACATCAAAACAATACGTGCGGGAATTCACCTACCTACTGAAATCAGCCTTTCAATATTTTAAAAAAAAATCAATTTTGAAATTACGCCGTGATCGGCGCGACACTCAACAGTGCAGCCCAAAATGTGTGTAGCCCGAAATGGCTTATTTTCAATGACTCTTTTTCATAAAACAAGCTGAATTTGATCGATGGCATCGTTTATGTTAGCTTTAAGGTTCATGGCTTATTCGCATAGATCTGTGACTGTCAAACGGGGTGAAATCGCACGATCTCGGTGGCTCATTTACATCACCTCCACGTTAGATGACCATGCCCTCTCATCGCTCGGGAAGAATTTGCAAAGTGGCGTGAGCTGTGTTGCAAATAGCGCCGCCGGCCTTGCTGTTGAAATCAGATGTCACCGGTGTCCATATCATCCAATTCAGGCCAAACGGAGTTGGTGATCATCGACCTATGGCACTCTTCTTAAAAAAACCAAATGAAAGTCGAAAATATGAAATAAATTTTATTTTCTAAATTAACCTATGAAATGACCTGTTTAGAGTTCAGATAATATTTAAAACAAAAATAAAAACCTGATTTATGTAAACAAATAAATGTTACCTGCATTAGGTCATTATTTTAAAAATGAGGATACTAATTTAGTTTTAAAGCGTTTATTTTATAACATTTAGTTAAATTAAAGACTAAATTTTATTTATTTTTTTATTTTGCCTAGCATAGGTACAAATTAAGAGTTCCTTTTGTAATATTAATTTTAATTAACAAAGCAAAGACTGAATCCTTGTGTTATATTTTTTTATTGAATTAAATTTAAAAATAAAAAAAGAAATTAAAAACTGGGTTTCATTAGTTGGAGTTCAAACATATGGTCACCGTATGCATTGGACGTTTTTGGATTTGTTTACTGAAACAGTGGACGTCCTGTCGTCCTCTCGGTAGGACGATGTTGCCCGAAAAGAACACCAATTTTTGTAAAACAATTTTATCATTTGCACTTGTTGTTGAAAGCTATGTCTATGCTAATTTGACAGATGTAGCTTCAACAATATGACCGCTATCAACTGTCGAAACTCGGAAATCTCTATCGTGTTTCGTGTACTCGTAGTCGTCTGCCGCTTTGACGGTACTTGCTTGGACTTCTATCGCCATTATCGCTCCTATTTGTTTCCTTTGAGGTATGTGTACTATAGTTTTCTTGTTTATCAGTAAGGCAAAGCTGATTTGTCTAAATTACGTCTAAATACATTTTTGAGATCTCAATTTTACCTGTAGATGTCCCTCCTTGTACCCATTTATTGAAATCGGTAATGCAGTGCTCAAAGTAATGACAGATCATGCTCAAAATATGACGGACGGCACTGAGCGGAGAAGATAAAGAAATGCGAAAATTGATAAGAGCTTTGCTGGTATTTTTTATACTTTGGAGGCAGCTTTTTATAGTTTTTGAAATACAAACCGATCTCGTTTTATGATCGCGCAATACGTGACTGAAAAATTCAGTGACGTATCGGTCGCTCACGGGTGCGGTAATTCGACCCCAGGTCAAATTTAAAGGATATTGAAACATGTGATAAAATTTGTTGGTGTATTTTCATCGAAAGTCGATACAACTCGAGTTATTTCTGTCAGAAGCCCCTTGCTTGAAAAGTGTTTGATAGAATAAGTTGTGTCTGTGGTAGTCGTCAGTGGCATATGTTCCTAAATTATCATTGACTGGCAGTTAAATCCAGTCATCTAATTTAGTATTATGTTCTATATCAAATAACAAAAATAAAACGCCGAGCCTGTGCCAACAAATAATCTTTACAGCGAATGAAAAAAAACTGGCGGCAGTTGGCCAAGCACTAAGCCAACTGGAGAGGCTTATCCCCATTTTCCCAGACAAGAACAGAAGTTCTTAGAATACAGAAATGCCCCATATCTCTATTGAAGACCAGTTGAATAATCCAAAGTGCAGTTTAGAGTTTAAATTTAACTTGACGTAACTTTCAAAATCGTCCAGAACTTGTGACGAAAATCCGCTTCTATTGTGTATCCATATCCACTCACTTTCGCGACCCATTGCCGACTAAACCACTCAGTTAACGTCCTAATTCCCATCGCATAACCGACCTTTCACATCACTGCAAAACTCAGTCCACTTCACTGTTCATCGTACACTCCTCCTCCAGGACGTCCTGCGCATGGTCTGCTTTTTTATTCGTTCTTATTCCTCGTTTTTTTTCTCTGCTTGCCTAAACTATTGGCAAATATTTTCCTGATACTCCCGCATAAAATCCACCATGTGCTCGTGGAGCACGTGCTCCGCCAAGGAAATACCATCCACAATATTTGAGGAGTTCATTTTAGCATCCTTCAGTGAATTGCCCAACACAAACACACATGCAAACGAGAAGTCTCTCTTTGGATGCTGCGTCGCCGTGTGAACAATTGGTGTTAAGGATATTCAGTGAGCAATGCAATTCTTCGACTCACCACGGAGGAAAGCATCGTCATCATCAACATCATCATCATCATCATCCAGTATCCAGTAGCCAGTACCAGTATCCAGCATTCAACGGCAGAAGCATCATCATCGTCAGTCGTCATTGGTATTGCGCTGTGTGGTAGTTTTGGCTCGTGTATATTCATCGCATTAACTGGTCACATGAACACAGCGTTCAGTGGGTTCCTTTTGGTCGGGCAAACTTTTTCAGTTTATTATCATCGATGATGACATTTGGACGTTGTCAACGCGACGTTTTGCCTCCGGTCGGATGATAACTCATTATCATTGGTTTAATGCGGTGTGACAGGATAATTGTATCATGTGTGTTACGTTATTGAATAACGGTTTGTGAAATAAATAATTCAATCTCATTGAAAGGATACGGTGATTTGTCCCCAAAGTGAAGTGCGCGAAAGTCAAAAGTTCAAAAACAAGTGATTTGTGGTTGTTTAAATTAAAAAAAAAAATATTTAAAAACGTGCGCTTACAAAAATAGTCAGCCTCTTTTATAAATTACTCGGATTATGAGAATTGTTTCGAAACTGAATTTATATCGATTCATCATGTGGCTGATCAACTCAAACGAAAGGATCCTGATTGTATTACTCATGCTGTTCGCGATAGTTAAAGGTAAAGATCTCGGCTCAGTGCTGCAAAGGATAACCGAGATAGTTTTGATGTTTTTTTCGACGAATCGCGATGTTTTTTCCCCTTAAAATTTGGGGCACTCTTGCTTTTATTCGAATTTTGCAAAACTTGGCATTCTCAGCTCTAACTTTATTTCTTTTTAACCTCGTCGCGTATCGCATTAACCTTTAAATCTCTGTGTTGATCAGCTCCATATTCTATAAATAGTTTTTCATTTTTAAAGAATTGTCGTGTGCCCTTAAAACTGAAGATCTTTCATAATTGTCGTACTGCTGTATCTTCCTATGAACCTTTTTTTAAAGTGAAAATGACAGAAGTCTTCCCGAATACTAAGCTAACTATACAAAATGTAACCATATTTTTAAACAGTATACGTCTTAGACTGATGGTTCTTCCAATAGGGAGCATATACTAAAACAAAAGAACGTTTCCGTGTCATGTGAGTTTCAAACTTATTTCGAAAATTTCTCGGCTTAATGGGTTTTTGAGCAAACAAATTCTCAAGAGACTCAATTGCACATACATAAGAGCACTTTTTTTTAAAGAATGTGGTCAAAGATCAATGGCCTTATACTGGATAACTTAATAGGTGATTTTTGTCCAAATCTGGATGATATATGCCTCCATATCTTAGAGGCCGTTTAAAATAGTAGAATGAACCTTAAAAAATTATTTATAATGAACACAATTTTCTAATTCAAATTTTAATGCAATATGATTTTTAACAAAAAACTTCTACAGCTCTTAAGAATATGAATTTTATGGTATACCGTCTATTGTAAAGTCTATATGAACTGAATACTTTACGTGACAGTTTTTCCGACAACAAGAACAAAATTTGTAAACGATGACGAAAGTAGCATCGAAATTTAATAATAGGTTATTGATTTATAAAAAATAAGTCGGCTTTTATAAATTTTATTGCGGAGCGCCTTTTACTGAATTAAGAACTGCCGCTAAATTAGGTATATGCGATTTTTTCATTTTTTAAATATTTTAACAGCTTATAAACCAATTAACTTATATTGTATTCACTGCTTAAAGTATAGTTACAATTAATTTTTCTTTCTTATTCGGGACTGGTTATTATATTTCTTTATTCTTCCAAGCATATGACAGAAATGGTTGTTGGCTGTTGGGCTGTTGGGTTTGGCAATAGTTGTTTTTTCTATGATTAGATGGGAACGTTTAGGGCTTCATATTTCGCGTAGACGCAATATTGACAACTTAGAAATTTCACTATAGGCTTTATAATTACTTTCTCGACTTTCCATATTTGTTTAGGCTCTATTATAAATATTTTTGACAGTACTATTTTCAAACGCATTCAATGCATACCTATATTACTTATCGTTTAATTGGAGCCTCAAGTTCGAAAAACGGAACGCTTCCGACCTTTTATTCAGATCGGTCTGTAAAAGCAATTGCCGTGAAACTCCCAAGTCACCTACCAGTCTTTTGTGAATTTCATTTTGTACAAAAATTTCTTACAAAACAAAGGCCTTATTAGTTTTCCCTATTTTGTTTATAAATTGGATATTGCACTTAAGGAAATAATTTGTGACCATAAAAACTGCAATAAAAGAGTGACACTTTTTCTAGAAAGCAAGATCTTTCCTCCCACTTTTTTTAAACAAGATGAATGTGTTAAAGTCGGCGTGGAAGTAGTTCAACCCATATTTTCACTAATTTGTATTTGTATCAATTTGTCCAACGAAAGTTGGTCAGATAAAATTTCCAACAATGGAAGAAGAAATGAAAAAGCAGCACAGAACAATTTGACGAAACAAAGTAATATTCAAATGAATATAAAACTTTCACTCGTAAAGTTTGAAAAGAGCTGCAAGGCAAGTTCAGTCAAGCCTTGGAAGTTTTGGAAGTCACTTCATGAAAGTAGGATTTTATTCATACCGGTTTGAGCAATTGCTAAGTAGTGATTAAAACAAATCATTTATCTTAGTTACTCAATATTTGTTTAGATGGTATTTTCCGGTTAAGAGTTTACTTCCGATTTATTTTAATATTATTTAAACAATAATTTTAATAGCCTCGTACTTCGAAATACATAAAATAGAAAATTAAATCCAAAAATTTGCTAGGCTTAGTAAGAATATCGAGCTTAAGCTATTTTAGAACCGAAATACCTTCTTTTAGGATTTTATTATTATATTTTTGTAGTTTTGTTTAATTTTAGAAATAAATTTGAAATTTGCAATAGGGAGATACAACGTGAAATGCACAATTTCCAAAGTGGAGTTGAGCTCTCATAAGATGGACATTATTTTCTATTACATTTTATATCGTCAGACTGCCATTTGGATAGTTGCTTCAAAAGATCGTAATTTGTGTCACAAATTTGACAACGTGTCATTTCCGTTCGATTTATAATTTTAGTATTTTTCTATCGGACACAGTTTTGTATGAAATGTGGAAGAGGGTTATGCGGAACTATGAAGTTAGCTATAAGAGGACCAAAATCTAGATTTAATAACATTTTGCATTAATTATATCCTGAGAATAGTAAAAACTTTTGGTGCATCAAAAGGTGTGTGGACATGATCTAAAATACAGACAGTTATAATTTTAAGAACTAAGTTTTTTTATTATTAATTATTATTTTATTTTATTTAAAGATTTTACATATTAAATTTTGTTCAAAGAATTTCTCTGTAGGAACGCAGATGTGGTAAGGGATTTCTATGATTTTTAAATGTTCACATCAACTTAATAAACAAAACAAAAAAAACTCAATAAACAAAAAGTTTAGGCGGTTCAATGTTTCAAGAGTTAACAGCATACGTGCTGGATTTATGCGGAGGTTCTCCCTGTTAAATGTTTTAAAACAAGAAATAAGAAAAAGGCTAAGATCAGAACAATTCAAAATGTTTTACTAGTTAAAACGCTAACCAAAAAATTGCTTTTGTATTACATTCCAACTTATAAATGAAAAATTAAATTAAATGTTAAATAAATATAAATGAATTCGTTGCCCTGTTGAAACATGCG
The DNA here is from genome assembly GCA_936431705.1 of Cheilosia pagana. Classification (NCBI taxonomy): domain Eukaryota; kingdom Metazoa; phylum Arthropoda; class Insecta; order Diptera; family Syrphidae; genus Cheilosia; species Cheilosia pagana. Next base: position 40,078,532 of record OW386168.1, read on the forward strand.
CTCTAAAGAGAATAAAAATCATTTCTTGAGAAAATAATACATTTCCTCCTGATTTTAGTGGCAGCGCTGTTCAGCACTAAGTTTAAATTGTCAACCTCCTTATTCCTATTTCCTATTTCCTTTTTCTACATATCAGGGAGGGATGACTGGAAAACGTGTACTGTACTCGTAGTGAGATTCCATTCAAGCTCCCTTCAAAAAAATTGGTTAGATCGTCAACTCCAACAGCTGAGTTAAATATAAATTTATAAATGACTACCCTCACTTCATTTTGGTTATGTTGACGTAAGTGCCACTCATCTATTACACTGTCTGATAGTGACAACTATTTCTAAAAGTTTCCATTATAATTCCAAATTATCATTCACAGACACAGTGCACACTCATTTAAAACAGAAATCCATCCGAAGTAGTGCATCCTTTTTATAACACAGGAACTGTCTTTATTAATAACTCCAATAACAATCAAGTTATTAAAAACAAAACAAACACTGTTACCATTTACCAGTAATTGGCTACCCAACACTTTTTGTTGGAAACACAAAGTTAAATGCATCGGTACGCAATCCGTTAATACATTTTTAAGCTCATTCTTGAATTCCATATCCACACATAAATTATCACTGATTTTCGTTGGAAATTGGAATATAGGAAAAACTTTATTTGAATAATTAAAAGTTGGAAATTATGATTTTCGTTGCCGGTAAAGTTGGATGTGTTTCGTTTTGTTTTTAAAGAAGAGTTTTTTTTATAAATAGTGCTACAGGTTTTTTATTAAAATTCTCGCTTATTTTTTAACGGAAATTTGGTTGCATATTATGTGGAGTGCAGTGACTGGAAGTCATAATAAGAAGATTCCCAGATAAAGGCAATCCTTATATTGACGATATGTTTCAAAATATCTGACTTGGTCCATGAAATATCTCTGCGTTTTGACGAGGTATTATCTGAAGCTTATTAGAGTCCCAAATCAGGTCGCTGATTATTGTCATACAACGTTTCTTTGGGTGCGTCATCATCAAAAAGGACATAAACACAAAGTAAGTGCTTTCTGTGTACAACTTTAGTAACCACTAAAATTGTTGCTGAATAGATATGAAAGTTTATTGGTTATCAGGGACCCATCCTTCCACTGCCAAAACAACTTAGCAGAGATTTTCAAATCGCATACCTACTACACTCACCTTTTCTTTTGGTAAGTTTACCAAACCAAAACAAAACATTCAACACAACCTAACAAAGTCGAAACTGAATTAACCCCATACCACATACCCGACATCAATTGAATTATGTGTCCACAACCCCTGCCCTAAAGTGTGTTAACTTAATTGAAGACGAAAACACTCCACGCTTGACCGGCAGCGAAAGTCCTTTACAGACGCAATATATAATGCTTGCAAGGCGCCACTAATACTGTTAATTAAATTGTGCACTTTATTTCGGGGTACATCGCATACGATATGAAATAGGTGCGCCTTTGCCATGGTTATGGAAAATTGCAACAGAAAATCAACCTCATCAGAAAGGACGTGTTTCTCGAGCGGAAGCAGTTATTTCTTGTTTCTCCTCTCCGCGGCAGACGTATAAAGAAAACAAAGTTTCTAAGTTTTATCGCCAATTTTTCCTCAGAGAAGCGTCTTAAACTCTGGGCCAGTCTCAGTCTGGCTCTCGGCATGGTTACTTCATTTCAGAACAATAAAACATTTTCACCCCAAGAAAGGTCCTTTTTCGTCGGTTTTCCTGTTGTTTTTCTCTCTTTTTTTGCGATACCTACGACTACACTACTGATGCGAATTAATAGTAGGATTGCATCCTGCAAAGTTCCTTAGCACCACATCGAGTAGGTACACCGTGAAAACCTACAAAAGTCCTTAAACACAATTTTTTTTGTGTTCTTTTTTTTTACTTTTTCGTAGAAAGTAAAATATTTGCTGAGTCTCGGCATGAGGCCATTAGGACTTTTGGTCTTTGGCGGTGGTTTCACTTCCGGGGAGACCAATGAATACACAAAAAAAGGGAAAGATCATTGAAGACCGAGAGGAAAAAACGTGGTTTCGGTGGCGACTTTGCGAATTAAGTGCGCCGCTCTCCCAGTGGGCGAGATGGAAAAGTGTTAAAAAGAGCCAACAAAAAGTTAAGGACTAAATTCTATCAGGTTTAAATAATTAGAAAAGTTTTCTGAACTTTTGCTAATTGTCTTGCGTTTTTCTCTTTAATTTCCAGAAGAGCCGGTTCGTATTGAGGAAACATTGTTTTACGATTGTTTTGCCGGCTTTTTTGTATAGATATTTTTAAATTAATTGCCAGGAATGTAGTAGCACAATGTATTGAATGGAATTGTTTTTTTTTTTTTAATTATGTTGAGTTTGTTGACATTTGCGCTTGATTTCCTTGATTTATTTGAAACGCCTATCTAAAAATACATGGGATGAAGTTTGTTTGTTCTTTTTGCTTTCCATTCTAGGCCGATACGTAATATAACATCCCATAAAGATGTAACGATTTTATAAGCCCGGTAATCACTGTAATTCTGGGAACCAAACGAGTCGTAAATTCAACAAATCTAGGGTTTTCATTCGAATGAACTACCAAGAAATTTGTATCGTGGGAAAGTGATTCATGTGAATATACTGGATGACTGTATAAATTTAGTTTTCGTTATAATCTGTATAAAGTGTTAGCTGTCAACAATATATAGGCATATATTTTTTTGCGCTTTATCGGAAAGCGGATCAAAACTTCGTTTCGCCTTCAGATAAACTCTATAGAGTAATCATACAACACAAATAGTTTAAATTTCAATTTGATTTACTTCAATGGAATCAAAATCAGTAGAGAGCAATATGATAAACAATGTTTTTCGATATTTTCCGCGTAAAAACAGGCAGCGTATACCTGACCGTGCGAAAAATATGGAAATTCGAGATTAATCCCACAGACTTCCAACGATTGGCCTTGCGATTTATTTATTGTCATCCAAAAAGCCAATCGAACGGGAAACTGAATCCGTTTTAACTGAAATGGAAGATCAGTTGGAATAATCGGGAAAAGGACTTCCTCTCCTTTGAGTTTGCCCTTGATGATAGTCGCTTGAATCAAATTGTTCAATGTTCATCAGTTTCTTGACGGACGATATAGATTCCGCAACATAATTATAATCGATCCCACCTTCAGCTGTAAATTATACGGCGGAGTTCCTGACACATAAAGCGGGTTCAAAAATTCCGTCGGATAGTTGGTCGCTTCATCCTCGTCGGTCACGCGGTTCAAGCTATCGATGTCCTTATTCTTCACTAATCCAATCGAGATTTTTATAATTGTGTGCAATACCGGGGAACACATTTGGTTTTGAGTTCCTCCCACGATGATGTGCAAAAATTTGCAGGGAACGATATCAATCCAGTCGAAACATCAACAGGAATTTGGACATTGCCAAGTGCCAGCAGTTGTCTCGAGAATTCAGCAGTCGATTGGTTGTTCTGCAATTTCAACTTCCTGATATGCCTCCACAAAAAAAGACGATTTCAGGCATGCATTGAGTTTATCGGCAGCAGTAGATTTTGGGATGAAGGGAAGCGTTAAACGAAAACTTTAGAAGAGCAATATCATAGCCCCACCATATCGTCTCGAATCAACTCGTAAATCCTTCATTATCAAGATTCATCGAGATTCATCGGCAGCTTCAAAGCGGTGCAGTTCAACCGCCTTCCAACAGTGTGGCAGCAATACCAGAGGATGCAACAGCCAACGCAATTTAGGATCTTAGCCGAATTGTTGATAGAATCAACATAATGACGAATGTCTTACTTATCCCACCGGGAGCATCGAGAAAGTAAATGCCTCCCGTTTCATCGTCAACAAACCTCATCAGCGAATCGTACACGTTCTTCTGAATGAATGCATCGTGCATCGAACTATTTGACGTTGGCATTCCCAATCTCGACAGCAGACTGCCACACATGAGCTGCATTTCTGTCGGGTTCGAGGGATGAAATGTCGCTATGATGATAGCAAACAATGTACAAATTTTATTCACTGGCGTAAAAAAAGTTGCATCGGCAAGTGTTGAGCTTCAATGTGTATCGTTTTGAGCAGACTAAACATTGGAAAACCTCCCAAAAGTGGCGCACACACACTTTCTACAGTACGCAGGGAATCGAAGGGTATAGGGCCTTCAATGTTCACCAAGAGCTATAAAGCATCAAATCAAGCGATAAAATGCAAAAGTTCGTTGAAAAAAAACTCAAATTTTTCGTGTTTTTCCAGAATTTTCCAAATTTTTCACTAAGAATTTTCTATTTTTCCATTCGAAAAGCCATTCCTTAACAATTTCACAAAAAATTCCATACAAAAAATCAAATTTCGATTTTTTTCTATTTACTTTTCCGGAGGGTTTTTCCAAAATGTTCCTTCTTAACAATATTCTCCTAGTATTTACTGAAAAAAAATTTGAGCCAAATCGGCCCATCCGTTCTCAATTGATGACTATACATTTTTCACACCATTTTATATATATATAGATTTGATTTCAAATTCAAATGTTTGCTTTCTAAAATTAAGGCAATTGTTTAATATAATATTTAAACAAAATCAACCAAAATACTTAAAACTTTTGTCATTAAATTGTAAAAGTTTTATTTTTCAATTTAATTTAAACTATACTAAAACACAAGAAAAAAACAGTCATATTTGCATTTAAATTCAAAAAAAAATTACCAACTATAGAACAAAAAACTTTCAGGCGCAATAATTGCATATAGGACCCTTGGCTTTGTGGCATAATACGATTCGATGGGTATATTTGACTGTTTTTCATATTTTTTTAAATTCTCTTCTCATAGGGCCTTTTTTGGCAATGTGAACTTTTTTTTATTTTTCACACATTTTGTGAAGAACAACAAATTATTTTATTTTATGGGTTGATAGCTAATAAATACACGCTTCTTTTGAGCTATGTGGCATAGCATGATTCGATCGGTATATAATTATATATGACGCTAAAATTTTTAAAAAATGTCTATTTTGATAGGTTTAGTTTACTTTTCGGATCAAAATGAACTTTTTACTTTTATTATAATTTCTTAGTTTATGAAAAGACGCCCCTCCTGATGTGGTTTAGTAGAATTCAGACGGAATCAATTTTTTTTTCTGGTATTCTAGCTCACCTTTTTTGGACCATTTAGAGAAGGGCGACAAATTATTATTGATTTAATTAAGTAGTAGTCTCAAAATAAAAGCTTCTTGTGAGATATTCGGCATAGTTAAATTCGAACGGGTTAATATTTTATTAATTATTTGCCTTTTCCTTGAAAAACAAAAGAGTTTTACTGCGAACTGGCAGTTAAAAAAAATTTCATTCATTTCCCCAGAGCGAATAAATCGGTGCGAGGTTTGTGTTAAAAATCTTTCAAAAGTCATTGCTCATTGTTACTTCCAGCTTTACCGAAGAGCGACAAAATCGAGAATAGAGCAATTAAATAGCAATCAAATCCAACGTTTATTTGTCTGGAGAACTTCCATTATGACGGACCCAGCTTTACCCGCGTCAGGATGCTACAATTAAGCAGGAGTTTATCCCAAGATCCATCGCTCAGGCAATGCAACTACGTAGAAAAATAAAATGTTCACTATTTGGTAAACATATCCAAAATGGAATAGATGTGTTCTCATATTTTTAAGAAATGCCTCTTGCTCTTCACAATAAAATTCTGCCTCACAAATTCTACGTACTACTCTAAAGTATTAACCTCACTGCCCCTGTCTCTCATTGGACACTTATCACTTATCCCAAACTACACACAAAACTGCTTCAAGAAAAAAAGGTTCTACCCACTTGGAGCCGGAAGGAACTACCATCGATTTGGATCCGAGTTCACTGATCTTCATTACATCTGACATCTGACATGAACATTTTTATTATTCCGGCCAAAAAAAAAGAAGAAGCACTCCCCTCGCATGCAGGTATGACGAGGGTGGACTTGGAAATTCATATATTTTAAGTGCAGCAGACCTACACTACACCCTTTGACCATCATCCATCCGTCGTCGGGTGGCCAAAAGCGGAACGACCCAATTGGCAAAAATATGATTAATCGTAGTTGCAAAAATGCCATCGCCATCCGACACCTTCATAACCCTTTATAGATTTTGGCAAGCGACCACCATCACCATCACCACCCCCAACATCAACCTCTGGCACTCTGGCATTCACTTTCAACAGCGCACAGCACTAGTCTCAGGTCTGAGTGTACGTAAGTTGGCGCACAATATTAATGACTCTACGTGATGACTACGTGCAGTGAGTAAAGATTGCAGAATATCCTTTGGATTTGCATTGCAACATTTTCCATTGCCAGATGTTTGTATATGAAGGGTAGGACGGCAGAGAACTCAACTATTTTTGAAGATACCGGTACCTGGCATTCTTTACTACATTTGCAAGATAACCAGGCTACACATCTATTAACCCCATTTTCGGGGAAAAGTTTTTCTGCAGCCGCAGCTGAAGAGTATTGGTTGGTCCACTCTCCTGATGATGCTATCATCATGTTTCTTATGCGCATAAAACCCCTGTCGAAAACTTAATCCACACGTGAGTCAGTGAACTACACTCCCGTTCTGGGTGGGTAATAAAATTCATGTACAACAATGTGCACTTCTCAGGAGGACATGATCTCTCGCAGTGGAGCTGGTGTATCCTGATTTTCTTTGAGTTAAGGATCTGGGACTCTATATATAGGTACCAACATTGCCGCCAATATTATGGATGCTATAAATAAAGGAAAAAAACTCGCTCGGGATTGGCTCGTTCTCTCTCTTTCGCTCTCGCCTCGCGGGACTTGTTTTAAATCAGAGCCAGCGACAGGGTGGTATTACTTGGGTTAAATTTATGGTGAGATAACATTTACAATCAGAAACACACATATGCCATTCGTTTTTAAAGAAGGTATATAGAGAAGGAGTAAAAGTGCTCCTGGAGATTCAGATCTCTATCGCGAATGATATGTGATTATGTGAAAAGTACTGCTGGAACTGCTGGAGGTCTCACTTTTTCTTGGCACTGAACTTACAAAGTGTGCATTTTAATATGATTTTTATTAAATTTACACTGAAAAGACGATCCGCGTGCTGATTTCAAAGAGAGACTCAGTTGCGAGTGACAGTTTTTCCTTAAATTGGAGCAAGTTAAAGTCTGCTTGGGTCTTATTGCATTCGACTAGGTTCGCCATCAAGTTCTTGCTCTATCTTTTTGTGGTGCACTCTCTGATCTCATCGGAAATATTTTAAAGGCCTCATACAGACAGGACCAGAAGTACATATGTTCAATTGATTTTATGAATACGAAGATCGCTGGTGGATATGTTTTGTAGTCTGGCTTCTTTGTCAAAGTGGTGTCTGCCAGATATTTAAACACTTTTTCATAATGTTTTTATCAACTCGCTTTTTTCCGACTGTTAATCTGTTCGACGGAAATACCAAAGTGCTACAACAAGTGCGCGAGGAAGCTTCAAAGACTCTTCCAAAAAAGAATTCTTATTCACAGCATCTGAACAGCTGAATTGTCACAGTATTGCTATATAGTGACAGTTATTTTCCAAAAGTGAGACGCCAATTTAAATATGTTTTCCCTTTCTAAACACTCAGCTTTTTATTTTTTATTTTCGGCGAGTGTATTCAAGATTGATTTAACGAGACTTAATACTGTCAGATTCGGCAGAGTGCTCAGTCCCAACCGGGTAAGGCCTAGCTTCTCACAAACATTTGTTTCATGTTTGGGACGAATTGAATAAATAAATAAATAAATAAATATTTTGGCGCGACAGGTCTCTTTCATGACAGTTTTACTCTCGGATGTTTGTCAGACGTTCGAGAGAGGTGGCGCAGTGGAAAAAAAAATTAAGGTGTTACTTGTGTTCTACCGTGGAACGAACTGGGGAGCCCTCGCTTATTAGTCCAACACACTACCCACTAAGCCGTAGTGGCCTACCAACATCTAGTATAGAGACCTAATTTTCTGACACTCATAGAGTATGGTAGCATAACAAGAAGCACATCTTCTGCAACCCAATAAGGCTGTGATAAACGGATTTCTCATGTCTCATCATTATGCTTAAAATTTTATCGCGAAAGTTGGCTATCGGCCGGTAATCGGGGTCCTAGTCGCCTAGTTATATAAGGCACCTTTCCTGGGACAAAGCTTGCTACTAAATCAGCTGTGTGTATAGGCAATCACATTCAAACCGAATTTATTTTATTGGTGATCGCCCAATGTTTTAGAAATTGTCTCTATTCTCTTAGTCTAAAACAGAGTGAAGCCGATATGGTTCTCCACTTTCGTACTGTATGTTTTCGATTACTCTGCGGTATGGAAGTAATATCCCAACTTAAAGATTGATTGAGCTGGAGTAACTATCGGCAAGACCCGTCAAACTTATACCACTATAAGGTCTGAAAAGCTTTAGAACAAATTTTAGTAAAAATGTCCCAGATGCGAGTATTAGCAGAAATAGTGGATAACGATCTCTTCCTCATAAATATTTATATAGATTCTGCGGAGCTCGTTTAGCCTTGTTGCACGGTTACCTTTAAGTCAGTGTCCAGTGTCGACACCTAGTATTGTGCTTATATGCTGTCTGGTGTAAATATTAAACTCTAAGACCATTTCAAATCCAGCTTTGGCTAAAATGAGCGAGTTTAGTATACCTAGGTAAAGTTGTTTCATTTTGAGTGAGCCAATCTACGTTTAAACTCCATCATTCGTACTCATAACTTGTAGAGTGTCAATATCGTTGTACAGCATAGCGTGCGCCGTGGGCGTAACAAGTGTCTTGAGGCTTTTTTGAACGAGGTCTAGCTTAGAAGATGGAAGGAATATTTTGTACGCCACGGGCTTTTGAAAACAGCACCATGATAAGGGTTTTCCAATAAAAGGTGTTATATTGATATTCAAAGAAAAATGTCATTTTTTTAGATAAATGTTCGGATATTTATTTCATAATAAAGAGGAAGGTATGCCGTTAATAATGAAAAACAACATCAGCCAAATGGCCACCACGACCACGCTTACAGGACCATATCCTTTTCATGAAGTTTTTCATAACAAAATCGCAAAGTGGCTGCCCTATGTCCTCGATTGACTCACGAATTCCATCTTTGAGGTCTGGAATCGACGCTGGGCTATTGGCGTAGACCTTATCTTTTACGTGGGATGAAATCGCAAGGTGTTTAATCGCAAGATCTCGGTGGCCAATTGAGATCACCTTATCGAGAGATAACACGGTTCGGAAACTTTTCCCGTAAAAGATCAATGATTTCGTTGCTTGTGTGGCACGTAGCGCCGTCTTGTTTAAAGTAAACGTTGTCCAAATCAATACCATCCGACTCCGGCCATAAAAAATCATTAATCATCTCTCGATAGCGCAATCCATTCACCGTAACTTATGATCCAACCTCATTTTCGAAAAAGTAAGGTCCAATGACCCCGCCGGACTATAAACCGCACCAAACAGCCACACGTTGAGGATCGAGAGGCTTCTCAACAATAACTCTTGGGTTTTCCGAGCCCCAGATGCGACAATTTAGCTTGTTGACGTAGCCACCGAGGTGGCCTCATTAGTCAAGATGATTTTTCGGTGCAATTCCGGCTCATTTTTGTAGTAAATTTTTATAATTTCAATGCGATGTTGAAGCGTGTATCGTTCCATTTTTAGTAATGGCGTAGTTTCTTCTTGTCAAATGTCAAAAAATAACAGCTTCAAAAGTGACAGCTACCGAAATAGTGGGCTATTTAAAATAACACCTCTTATAAGAAAACGCTTAGTACTATATGTCAACTGCTTTGAATTGCGATGGGGGGTTCTCACAACACGGCTCACATCGTCATCTTTACTCTCAGTTTAAGTAATGATCCTTTACAAATGACTGCAGGTGTAAATAGAGAACCGAATGCCATTGATCAAAACAAAGATTATGACAATCGCTTAAGGATTTCTTGTGATTTCACTTAGCTGCGTTTGTTAAGTCGGAGATCTTCTTTGTGTACAGTCGTTATGGGAAAACACTGCCACGTTTGCCTTACTGCATTTTTGTCGCATTTTTTGAAAGAAGGATCGAGGAACCAATAAAAATTACAATCGACGACGAAGATGGCGGGATCGGCAGCGCCACCCATCTCAAAATGGAGACACTTAAATGGCTCAACATTAAATTAAGCACGTTAGCCCAGTATGAAGGAAGGCGGAAATATAACGCACATTGCCCTCAAGTCGCGGAGAGCTTTGTCAAAAATCAATACAACAAAAGTGATTGAAAAACTCTCCTCCAGCCGGCGTAGGTCTGCCATTGTGACACCCAGCCAGCGTAAAGACTGCAAAAATGTCGCAAAATTCCCAAACAACCTCTCCTTTGTTTTGCAATTTTTGCCCTTTGGCCCCTGTCTAATTATTTTAAAGCACTTTCCGACCATTCTCATGGCAACTGCAAATTAATCTCCATCTCACAAGCAACCAGATAGGAATTGCACATAAAAGGTCAACAACATGAACCTCGTCGAGAGTCTCTCAAAATCCCAGTTGATAGCTGGAGATTATCACATCTCTCAACATGGCATACAAGTTCTACCAAGCACAACCAGTATTCTGCTCCATCTATACAGTGATGAGCTCGCCGATAATGTCTGACATCATTCCGTCTATCCGCCAACTCATTCCATCCGCACAAACAAAGATCCTTCCCATCACAAACAAAGCTCTCGACAGTCCCATTCCCATATCCCATCCGACCGACCGACTTCTCTATCTAACATTCCACTCTCACTGCATTTGTTGTTGTTGTTGTTCTCTTTCACAGATTTATCAGCATTTCAGCCAGAATTTGTCGAAGCAATAGTGAATGTATCTGTTGCCGTCGGACGGGATGCGACATTTACGTGCAATGTCCGACATTTGGGTGGATATCGGGTAAGGACATTTTCATGTTTTCTATAACGAAACTTTTGCATTTTTGTTTTCATATTTTGTAAATATTCGCCATCGCAATAACTGCTGGGCGGGAGTGAGAGAACGTTAAATTTATATTTACTATATAGGTACAACGAAAGACTCGACACGCGACGTCTCCTTTCACGAAAGGATAACAAGGAATTGAATTTTTCGTTTAAGCACTTAAAGTCTGGCGTTCGCACTCTCACTCTCCCTCGCATAATTCCGTAAATCATCTGGCACACTCGCCCTTATGTACATCTGTTTCACATTTTGCTCCGCAGGTCGGCTGGCTGAAGGCGGACACAAAAGCCATTCAGGCGATACACGAGCACGTCATAACTCACAATCCACGCGTCAGTGTAACCCACTTGGACCAGAATACCTGGAATTTGCATATTAAAGCCGTCTCCGAGGAGGATCGTGGCGGTTACATGTGTCAACTGAACACAGACCCGATGAAGAGTCAGGTAAGTGTTGTGCAACAGAGTCCTGCAGCTATACCTACATTCCGGAGGGTGGTAGTTTTCCCCTTCTTTTTTTTGGTTCTGCATGTTTTGGGAAACATTGCCATGTGGCTGCTGATTGTCATAAGTCAGTCCCCGACTCGGAGGGAGGGTGTGAAATTTGTTCGTCCATTTGACAGGACTTTTGTCTGAGTGTCTGGGCTGGAAGGTGCGATTAGTCTTATGCCATTGTGATGTTCTGTGCGCAAAATGTCTGCGGAGTGATGAACCGGCAACAGGAATGCCCGCACACAATTCTTCAACATCCAAAATCTGTTGGAGTTATTGCGTGTGCATGTGTTCGCATTTGTAGCTAGACGACTCTTGGCTTTAAGTGGCTCCCAGCTTGGTTGGAAAGGAAATCTTTGGAAACAAACTTGTGTGGTGTATTAAGAACAATATGTGACAGTTAAATCTCTGATTATTAAAGCCTTCAGTGGAAATTCAAGATTCATCTATCGCACCACTACTCCGCCAACTTTTATTTGTCCCATTAAAAATGCCACCACAACTATTACAGTTAATAGATCCACACACATGCAGGACTGCAGGCAAGTGTGAGCTGTAATATCAATTTGTGACACATAAACTTCACACACCACATCCACCTGTTTAATAAACATCAGCTGTTGTCGTAAAGCAAGCGAGAAGAAATCCCGACCACTAGAAAAAGTTAAGTCCCATCTACATGCCCGGCTTCATGGACACTTCCATTCCATTATCCTGACGTAGTGAAATAAAAATTAAGGAAGCATGAAATACACTTTATTGACCCCATAAAGTACTTTCATACTCCACGAGAGCTGGACTGATGTTACCATATACCTCAGTGGAATACACCGTAACTATAGGTAGCCTAAACTTTTCTTTAGGGTTTGTTGTGCATTTTTCATCCCTGCCCCGGCATGCATGCATGCATTTATGAGTGCTGTGTGTGTGTGTTTGCCATATATGAGTAATTCCTTTACCCTTGGAATACAATTTTATTAAATTTTTTTCTTTTTTCAGATTGGATACTTGGACGTGGTCATTCCGCCGGATTTCGTAGCTGAAGATACATCGTCAGACGTTATTGTTCCAGAGGGTAGTTCTGTTAAATTGACCTGTCGGTATGTATCACAATACGAACTTTTGATAACTTCCCCCTCACTCATAAATAAATTCACTTTCTTCGACCCTAACTGTTGAAATAAATTTCCAAATTAATTGTTACAATTTGGAGAACCATCAAAACCACCACCCACCGACCGGTCTAAAACCACAACCACAAATGAGTATTTAATTGGCGCGCCAAATTTAATGGCGCAGCTATTTTGAAACTCGGAATTGTTTATAAATAAAATTTTCCACCACACTGACCAGAGTCAAGTGGCAGATCCATCCGCACTTATTTAACACCCCGATCACATTACTTGTGTTCTATTTTTAGGCATTAACGACTCGAGCAACACTTTCTACTGCCAACTGATTTATGTGACTGACCATTACCCCTTGTCCACAGTCATTTAACAGCTTCCCGATAAAGCTGTACGCACCATTTTTATAACTTAACCCTTGGCAGGATATAAAAAGAAAGGAAAATGCTTGCTGTCGTCCTCGCGCCAAAGAGCAAGGAAGCATATTTTTATTGACGAAAGACGGTAATATTCGCGCCGGATTAGTGTTTTGATGTCTGTTTTGTTATGTTTTTATAGCGCAACGGGTGTGTTATGGGCAATCATAGAACAGTCAGACGTAAGCACTTACAAGATTAGACAGTAAGATGGTTTTATTTGCAAGAGGGAAATGCTCCGAGCAGTTTTGCTTGCGAGTGTGTCCGGCATTTTGGAGAAGTCGTGAGTTTCAATCAATTGCGAATGGCTCTACATTTGTTTCTCCTTGGCCTTTCAAAAATCTGATAGTAGCTGTGTTTCTTTCGTCCCCGTCACGGCTATAGGATAAGCAGAATAAAAATATCCCTTGTTAAATACAGCAAAGGCTTAACCTGGATAATTATCGGGGTTAACAGCTTAGCGGGGATAGAGAAAAGTATAAAAAAAAAAAAATATTTTGGCGCGACAGGTCTATGGGACCCAAGGCCTAGCTTCTCGCAACCATTCGCTTTGTGTGGGTTTTCAATTTTTGGGACGAATGGAAGGGATCTACAATTTTACGCCGAGTCCAAACGGCTAATTGAGAAGCTCATTCATGACAGTTTTACTCTCGGATGTTTGTCAGACGTTCGCGAGAGGTGGCGCAGTGGAAAAAAACCTTAAGATGTAATTTGGCCCTCTCGGGATTCGAACCTGAGCCCCTCGCTTAGTAGCCCAACACACTACCACTAAGCCACTGCGCCGACTGCAGAGAAAAGTATAGCCAACACAAATTTGTGTATGTTATCGATAACTTGTATGGAAATTTCATAAATGACACTTGACATGTTGACAAAAATTTAAATAAAAAAATTCAAATTTGAAAAAATGTCTCAGCAAGCGGACGAAAAAGGTAAATTACTAAGAAGTAATATCTGAAAAAATACACAATATGTTATTGTGTTATATTGATTCATTTTTCATTTAAATTAAAATGTTTTTGTATATCTGCTTCATTAGAATTCCCTTAATTTAAAAATTAATTTTTACTATTAGATTGATGCGTTACCAAATAATTGTTTCGGTGAATAAAGCCGCCACTTGAACATGAATAATACCTACTGCCATCTTAGTTAATAGGCTCAATGAAAACGACACTAGTTGTGTTTCATTCATTCCTAACAGCGTTCCTCTTCCTATCAAAGATTGCCGAAAAAACACAGCTAGTGTCGTTTTTATTGAGCCTATTTAGCTAGAGGGAAACAGGTATTGGATGCTCAAGTGGCGCCTTCATAAAGCTCTCGATCTCCTGTCAAGAACTCCAGCTCTTTAGAGACCAAAGACTTTTCAAATATGATGGCAAGTAAACGAATTTGAAAACACCGACCAAGTCTGATATAGAAAATTTGAATTCCGTGTTTTGGGTATTTGTATTTCCCAAAATGTTGTTAACTCATTTTTGGAACAACCTCCAGAGTTTACATCAGACAGCTGGGTGAAAGCTAATGTCAAAAATACAGTTCGTAATCGCCCCCCATTAAAACAACGAAGCAAGTGCAAAAATCTGATTTTCTGATTTAAGTATTTCAAAAGCATCATCAGCTATTGCTCTTTCCAATAAAACAAAGACCTACTTGATAAACACTAATTTTGCCACTGGGGATCAGATGCGACTTTATTCCGTTCTGTTCTACGGTGTATCGTCAATGTCATTGAAAAAAAAATGGAACATCAATGACATATAAATCTGGGGGCCAACTCTGTAATTCGATTCTGCTTTCGATTCTATTCGAAAGTTGTTCCGATTCTACTTTCAAATAGAACAATTCTCTTTGAAAGTAGAATCGGAACTATTTTCGAATAGAATCGAAAGTAGAATCGAATTTCGAATTACATAGTAGGTAGCCACCAGTTGTGTCTTAAATTTCACAGGTAAAATAAGTCAATAGGTCTGTTCCCTTACAACAATGCATTCGAACACATTAGCCAAATTCAGTCAAAGTTTATACCTTTCAATACAAATTTTGGGTAAGGGAATAAAGTTTTGATTAATTTGTTCGAATGCATTATTGTAAGGGAACGGAACTAATAAGTTCAAACAAAGGCTTAAGTGTAAATTCGTTTGTTTTTTTTCGATTATTATTGTTACAAAGACGTAAATGTTCATTTTGTCAATGTTAAACAATATTTTTAGTTATTTTCATTTTGTTTTCAGTGGAGCAACGACATAATTGCTTAAAAATATTAAGGGTATTCACTTAAACGCGTAAAACCCTCATAAACTGCGTAAACTGCAGAAATTTACCACCTCGTCAATGAACTGTCAAATTTTGTATGGAGAATAGTTTACGCAGGCCTCATAATTTTCCGCAATCAATTTGACTCGGAAATCGACTGCGGAAAAGTTTTTTTTTAAGTTTCAAGTTTAATTTATTTGGTAGAGTACAAATAAGAACAATAGTCTTTTATAGTACATTAAAGCTTAAGAAATATACATTAAAATTACATTAAAATTAATAGCGAGCGAAGTAAATATAAATAGAAACATTAAGTGAGAATTTATTAAATGCGATTAAGCAAAAAAAATAAATAAACTTTAACACGTATATGCAAATTTCAAATGTCAAACTGGGACAAGCGGTCGTGTAGGAATTCATTTAAATATATATCGTTATTTTATTGCTTTATCGTTATTTGGGGCAAAACGAAAAATTGAAATTCAAACGAAATTTTTGGAAGTCTAAGAACAGCTGAGTATGACAAGAGACTTGACAGTCGATTTACGCGAAATACGCAATGACATTTCCAAGAAGTGTTCCCGAGCTTTTATGTTATTTGCATTGACCATTTTTTTTAATTTTGGTTATTTTGTTGTGTTTTTAAGTGAATTAATACAACTGAAAGTGTGTCAAATTTTCTTTATGTTACAACTAACTTCAATTATTTTAAGAACTGTGTGTCTTACTTTTTTTTAAATAAAAACGATTTAAAAAAAAATTAAATGCGTGTTTTTAAGAATCAACATTTTTGCACTTACGACGTTTTTTACTGGGGGTACGATGTGAACTAAATTAAAAAAACAATCAATCTGAATGGATGAAGATGGATAAAAAGCAAGTAGAAACAATTTATTTTTCAACACTTATTGTTATAAATTCATTTACAAATTGTTTATTGTTGAAATAATTTAACATCGCGGCCATTATTTCACACGTATTCACAGACAGGCAAATTAAAAGCGCACGAGAAAAGATTTTCGTTCACAAATTTTAGGGAAAATCGGGTAGGTGAACGGAAGCCGACTGTTAGCTTGGAAAGTCTTTGGTAAGAGTCCGCGCAACTTGTAGCTTGTAGGAAGAGCTAAGGCAAACACCAGACCGACAGCTAAGTTTTTAAACTATGTTTGGTCCTATTGCTAAAAAACAAACTAAGCTGTCTTAAAATTTGCACAGCTTACATCAGAAAGAATTCAAATTTTAATCGAGCTCGATGGGCCTTTCAGATTAAACTGAACAGGTATTCGGGAAACAACATAACTTTACTCTTGGTGGCGCTTACAGTCCGGGGAGGACCACGGCCTTCACCAACAAGCCCCTCCAGGCAGCACACCCGGTTGTTTTAGATCGCCCTACAATTGTGCGCACCACCAAAAAGTGGTCTTCCTTTGCTACGTTTTCTATCGAGTGTAGACTCTCCACTTGCCCCATCCATCCCAGCCGTTGTATCCTAATTTTTTTCAGTTTAATCTATCAGCGACTTAAGCCGAGGACTGCGCGCGACACATGAGACGAGGTCTTCCTCTACTACTTATGATTGGTATCGAATATTCTTTTTGTTTGAAACCATACCTACAATCTTTTAAAGGCTTCGTCGGCTTTATCTAAAAAACTCAAAGACTATGCAGATTTAGTTCACCCTAGAGTCAAGCTCTGGCTTCAATATCACAGCTCTTCCGCCTTATAAAAGCAACTCCAACATAAAGAGCGTCCACCCATCCGCGAAGATCACAATTTGAAAAACGCTTATGCCTTGCACCTTCTATTCACAGCCAGTTGACTTTTCAACAATCTGAAGGTCTATTTTGTTGCGTTAAACAATGTTCCAAGTACCTCTAAAGAGATGTTTCTAGTACAAGCTATATTAGTCGTTGTTTGCTGCCTTTGTCCAGAAATAGTACGTCCTCTCTGTGCCAATAGTGGTTTCCGGGACCATTTATGGACAGCTCTTTGTCAAACGAGTTGAACCGACCACCAAGCTGCCGCACCCTCAATAACTGCCTTCAAAAGAGCGGTCTTTAACACATCATTGGGAATTTACAAAGCTATAGGTTATTATACAACTTTTCACACAGTAATAGGTTCCATTTCATTGTATACAGTTTATAACATCCTGGCTAGCTAAAAAAAAAGCGTCCTATATGTTTAAATTTATGTTAAAATTTAAATGCTACTTCCTCTTGCAGGGCGCGGGGCTACCCGGAACCGATTGTGACGTGGCGACGTGAAGATGGCAACGAAATCGTTTTAAAGGACAATGTGGGTACGAAAACATTAGGTGAGTACGACACCTAATTTAAACTCACTTTCGTATAAAACAAAAAAAAAGATACATATCTAACCCACATCTAACCCGCATGTCCATTTTTTTGTTCTTCTCTTCATCCCTTAGTTGCATCATTTCGAGGCGAAGTGCTAAAGCTGACCAAAATCTCACGTAGCGAAATGGGTTCGTATCTCTGCATTGCATCAAACGGAGTACCACCATCGGTTTCCAAAAGGATCTCGCTCAGCATACACTGTAAGTTTGTTTGGTTGTGAATTTCATTTGTCATCCATTTGAACAGAGATATACTGCCGTTCCAAAAAAAAATAATAAAAGAATCTAATTAGTTCCCCGAGATTGAAATTCAAATGCAGGCGGTGTGCCATGGTTTCATTTTAATGGACTCACATTAACACATCATCGCCTTGAAGCAAACATCATCCCCGCTAACTGAATCTTTTGAATTCACCTGTCTACCACCTGTACATATATATGTAAGTCCACATCACCTCAAGGATATGCACTGTTTTTAAGTCTGATTAATTACAAGATGTTTAAACCATTATGAGGTTTTTTTTATCGCATTTACAAAGGACACTCCTTGACAAGCATGTATGCAAACACTGCGCTCATATTTGCGAGGGAAAGAAACCGAAATGATGCAAATAACTCTTCAGGATGTACACGACGGAATTAATTTATGTTGTGCACAGGAAATTTTATTTGCGGAAATCATTAAGAAGGATGCACTGCCTGGTGGGGTATAGCGTATAGAGGATTGTAAAGAAAGGATGCATGCATGCGGTAAATGCATCAAAAGAGCTCCAGTCAAGTGTGGTTAGGAGTTAATTGAGTTTCGTAAAATGTTTTATGGAGTTAAGATGTTTCTTGGCTAGGTATATAATATTTTGGCACTGATAGGGTTCCAACTTCCAAGAGATGCGACATATCCTGTTGTTGTTGGAAATTATGTTAACCATAGAACTGCAGATTGTGAGGTTTTCGTAAAGAGATGAAACTTGGTTAGTTGGTTGGAATGTTTGCATTGAACTGGAGCTTGCGGTTTAGACTTTATACTACTATTATCATCTACTATAGGTACAGGATTTAATTTGAGTTTTGTTTTAGTATAGTAGTAGTAGCGAAAGAAGTTCTTGCAAGCTCTCGTTTCAGCAGTTTGTTAGCCTGTTAAGAACTATGATCAAAATATCAAACTAGATTATGAATTAAATATTGAACACCAAAGAGCGGGCGTAACTTTTTAAGCCTAAAGGAAAAAACTGTTACTTCAACTCTGTATATACACAGCCACGGTGCTTCCGATCAAAACAAACTGATCGCTGCCAAGCTGACCTTTCTCAAGAAAAACCTTCAGTATTTATAAATGTAACAAAGTACTAAACTTAAATAAGGTCCATGGGAGCCGACCGTTGCCCTTTCAACATGATTTTTAGAATTCTTCCTCTTGATCTGCAGACTAATGTCGTTTTCCATTGGTTTCACTCGGGGATTTACTCATTCTGAAAACCAATGGAACAAGAAAACTGCTTCTGGTTTAATTGACGACGGTATTGGTAAAGCGCCAAAAAATAATCTACGGCTGCTGTCAGTTGGGTTGTATAAAATACACAAATTGCACTTGTGTAGGTGCTTCTTGAGTGGATTCTGACTTCAAATCGAGAAGCGAATTTCTCTCCTCAGAATCACCAGAAGAGTATTTTTTGTGCCAATGGAACGGTTTCAGAAGTGATTTTTTCAATTCCGGACTCTCCCGGACGCTTCTTTTTGCCCAATGGAAAACGACATAAGGTCTTTGTATCGTTCAAAGCAACTAGATTCAAGGAAGTTAAAGAACTATGTGGACGGATCTTAAAAATTTCCTCATTCTCGGGCAGGCTTGCCAAGACGCGACGTAAATACGGGACACTTTTTGATAGGCACTGCCAAGCTTAGTATCTAAATAATACCCAAACTTCATTTCAGGTCATTTGTGGATATCGGGCTCTAAGATTGCGATGCTATGGGACCCAAATATCTACCATGATCCAGCTCAAATTTAACATCGTCCACTAAGTAGGCTGGTACTTGCTGACCTCCCGTACTTTTTAGTCATAAAACTCAAGAACTTTTCGACTTCCCTTTTTATACAGCTTTTATATCCGTAAACAGTATCGCCAAAACTTACTTAGCTTCCTACCCACAGATTGTGGCAGCTTTCTCTGGGTTTTACGCTTTTACGTATTTTGGCAGACGCCGTAAAATATAATTTTTTCCGTAAAAAACAAGTCGCTTATGATTTTTTTATAACAACTGAACTTAACCTACATTTGAGTTCGATTCATCGTGCTTTAAACACCTTTTGCGATGGCTCATTTCAATGGCCCAGTAGTGATGCATTCGTCTTGTGTTCTCCGACAGGATTGGTTTTTTCCAGGGTTCCGAATTCATTCTTCGACCCAAGACTCTTAGTCTTGTTACGAATACGACTTTGATGTCTTTGAAGTCATTATCGATTCAAAATAAGTTGAGAAGTTAATCCTTGCAGGATTTTACTCGAAATTTACCATGTTAGGTAGGTAGTTCCCACAAGTTATAGCATCAAGTTCTTAAAACGAAATTTCGTACACTATCAAAGTATAATTTGACGTTTTTAAAAAAAAAGGAGCGTAACGAAAAGTGAAACGCGTTTATTTAAGTTGCACTCTTCAAGCGAAAATGATTTGGCGGGCGTAGGTATGTTGTGTTTCAATTTACGTTACGCTTTTACTCTTATATCAAACTAGCTCTACAGTGTAGATCACAATTATTTCAATTTCTTCTTCAACCTACGAATGACTTCATCTTCATCATCACTTTCAATGTCACGCCTTTTTTTCCAGGCCTGTCGTCGACTCCATAATAATCGTTATTTTTCTGTTTTAAAGTGTTAATTCTAAAACTCTTAACACCCATAGCTGAAGCAGATTGAAATATGCTTTTATGAAAAAAATGCTAGATTCGTATATCTTCTTAAGGAGTTACCTGATTGTAATAAAATTAAAACTAAATGTTGCTCTGTTTCATCCTCATATAAAGTCTGTAAAATCCTAAAGCAGTCTCAACGTGATGCTGTAACAAATCCAAATTCATTTACAAAAAACCCCACCCGGGTATACCCATCAATAGGAAAGATTGGGATGCTGAAAATGAATGAAACACCGACCTGAAAAGTTAAAAAAAATCGCCAATCCCTCCACCGATGACGTAAAGAGCTGGTAGCCACTATTCCACATTTCCCTGTACTCGTCCTCATTTAAGTCGGGATATTTTAAACCTTTGCAGCAAGTTGGTCAATTGCTGTCGCGGAGTCTCGGAGTTGTGGATTCAGACCCTTACCTGTGACGATCTTCATATTTATCCTACCATCATTGTCCTTATTTCGCTGTTGACTGAGATGACAACTTCCAAGTTTTCGCAACTACGTACTTGTCTTTGAAGGTGCTTTGAGAATATTCGAATGCAGTCTTTTGAAAAGGCGCAACACTTGTGCTCCTCTATCCAAGAACTCTCATCTGGTTGCCAAACCTTTTCAACTTGCATCACATCTCCCATCACTTGTGCGAGTATTTTGCTCGGCCTGCTTGTACTCCGAAAATCAATTTATGAAGACTCTACCAATAGACCGTCTGTAGTGCAAGCATCGCCTGCATATACTTACCTTGGTGGCCCTTTTCCTTCATACCAATTTACTACACGACTCCTAACAACTGACAAAACTTTCAAAATACCGTTTACACCCGTTGTCAAGGTTCTACTTAACTCGTCTGTTATATATAATCAAATTCAGAGACCAACACATTGTACACGCAGAAATCCGATAAAGGTGGTCCGGTGCGCACTCTAAAATTATCGATAGAGACCTCAGGACGGTGGGTTCGCATGAAACGCCTCAGAATATCCATTATCCAAGCTCTTTCCAGTGCGTCGAAATTTTCTTTTCACACATTCCATCTCCTTGTTGGAGAAGACTGCGCCTATACACCAGTTAACCGGACACTTCACATAACACATTCAACTTTGTGCACACGCAAATGTGTCCACATCCCTATGCGAGGTGAACATCTGTGAAAGGACCTCTCTCCCTCTCTCTCTCTCTACTAAATGGTATTTTTCGGGCAGTGATTGAAGGCGACATTTTCAATAAACCCATCATCTGACCACACCACCGACCAAGAGCAAGAGTCCTCTTCATTAATGGTACATTGTATGCGCCAGAGTCCGGTGGATTGAGGATGGAATCGGAACCGACAGAACGACGATAGTGGTCAGTTGGACTGAACTGTGAAACTAACCAAGCAACCGACCAGACACAGTCGATTCTCTAATAGAAAAGGACTCATTAAATGTTCCAATCCCAACGTTTTATTATCCTTCACCAAAGGTTGTCTACAGCGTACGGTATATGGTTGGAGGTGAAGGTCAAAAAGGCACTTCCAGCAAACAACATCATCTTTTGGATATCTTGTCGCTGCACAATGAGGATGTTGCGTGTGTCGCCTCCTGTTTTCAATGGTTTTCGGGTGGGCTTGTGGACCCCTTCGTTAAGCAGTATTGCAAATGAATGTGCGGATGCCTTTGGCGTTACAACTTGCACAGGGATGGATTTGGTTCAGAGAGTTTTGTAAAATACTGCCCGTGTAACCTTTTTTTTCAACACAAAACCCATTCTAACTAATGTCAAGAGTGAATCAGGTTCAGTTACTGGCTCACCATTTTTGACGTTCCTCAAGTCTAATTTTTCAGTCGATTTTTCAACCTTTAGCGCAAAATATTGATTAATGCAAAGCTTATGTGACACGTAGCGCCATCTTGCTGGAATAAACGGTGGTCCATTTCTTGTTCTTCAATTTAACAAATTTTGTCAAAGCGTTATGAGTAAACCATTCGTTTTGTGTGAGTTTTCAATTTTTGTGACGAATGGAAGGGATCTACAACTTTACGCTGAGTCCAAACGGCTAATTGAGAAGCTCCTTCATGACAGTTTTACTCTCGGATGTTTGTCAGACATCAGACTTTCGCGAGAAGTGGCGCAGTGGAAAAAAACCTTAAGATGTAATTTGATTCTTTCGGGATTAGAACCTGGAACCCCTCGCTTAGTAGCCCAATACACTTATAACTCTAAGCGTTAAAGTTATCAATTCGCTACTCAGTGCATTAAATTTTTATATGCAATCTGACATCTACTAGCTAACTTACTTGTGAACATTATTTGTTTATTAATCCGAGGGTAAATATTTAATTTTTAATCATTATTTTCATTATCAGAAGTATAACTGTAGGTAGTTCAATGCAAGTGTGGGACAATAGGCTTATGCGAAGAGAAAAATGTTCGCTCGCTAGGTCACACTTTTCGTAACGCTTCCGTAACACAGTCACCACTTTTTACTCCCCAGCTCCAGCGTGGCCAAAGAAGATTCACTTCAAAAACAAGCTTTTTCGGAAAATCGCTAAATAAGTGTTTTTCTTTTGCATAGTTTAGAGAAGAACCTGAACTGTCAAAATGTTATTGTTTCTTTTTTAGCTCAGCCGAATTAGAGCTCTGAATTTGTGTTTCTTTTTTTCCATCAGAGCATGATTAAAGGGCACTCTATGAGCTCAGAATAAATTGACAATTAAATCAGAGTGAAAATCTGAACACAGCATATTTTGACAGCTGACCATTTAATTGTTGATCACGAATACGAAAGCTCGTACGGAAAATTAAAGTCAATTGTAGCAAAATGTAGCAGACTAAAGAAGTGCAATAAATATGACAGCTAATGCTCAAATTTCCAATTTAATCAGACAGTTATGAGCATACTCATGCTTTCAAGAAGAAAAATAGTGCAAATGAAGTTTGTCATTCGAATACCTATATGAAAAAAATGTGAAACTGTAGCTTTTCCATAAGACTTACAATAAATTGGGTTGGCAAGGATGCTGCATATCACAAATCCTTTAGGGACCCAGGATTTATTAATTTCCATTAGAGAGAGTTTTATTTGTCCTTTCAGCAAAGATTATTAAAGACAAGTGGAAAGGAATTTATTTTTTAATGAAAAAGTGACAGCAGCTCGTCATTAGTACAGCGTTGCCAACATTGTGTGTATTGTTGGCTACAATAGGACTACGTGGTCTTAAGCTATCCGACGAAAATACATTAAAATGTTGTCAAAAGTTCGATTATATGAATAATAAATAAATTAAATATATCGTGGACGTGAAATACGACTCCACACTTTGGCTTAAGCCAGATTAATCACGTTAAACTTGATGCTTGCTCTATGGGTACCCTGAAATGAGCGCGGCTTAGTACGCACCATATTTACAATTACAATAAAAACCTTAAGGATCACAAATCAACACAGAAATTCAGTCAGTCAGTATTGAAGTTAACGTCATTGACGCAGAATGGAAAAAGCAAATTATTTTCTACAGCGCGGCCTGAAACTGAACTTCATCGATCCACCCCTGTAAATTTTTTAAGTACTCCAATGGACTTTCAACAAATAGAACAGGCTCCTTACAAAAAAAAAACTATACCTACGAACAAGCTGTACATGGTCATTGAGGAAACTTCAGAAACGTCGTTCTCGCCATATCGCACGAATTTACCCCCATGCGTTCATGCAGGCACACCTGACCCCTGATGGATACCACAAAATGAATGCATGAGCGTACATGTGGCAAAGCCGTAGCAACACCCAAACATCAGCCATACATGGAGGACCGATGTTTCAATGAAAGGAACGATGGTGTGGTGAGACCAACTATACTAGGACTAGACATCTGGTCAAATGTCCTTACCTTGTCGATGCTTCAGCTTCTACTACTGGCGTATTACCCCTGTAACCGAGTTGTCGGTGTTCGGGGCAACCCAGTAGCGTAGCGCCTTGCCTTCTTCGAAAACTGCATTGAATTTCAATCTTTTTGTATCCTTTAGCATACCGGGCAGGGACACACTCTATCTCTATACATATGTACCTATCTGACTTTATTTTATATTTGACTATGTGACACACGCATACACATTCCTATATGCAATGCAGTAAAGAGTTTTTGATTTATGGTTTTGCAGTTCATCCTGGCATCCAAGTACCAAATCAATTAGTTGGGGCACCGCTTGGCACTGATGTTCAGATCGAATGTCACGTAGAGGCCTCACCAAAATCAATTAACTACTGGATTAAGGATACTGGTAAGTCTATAATAGAGAGTCATTATTTTTGTCATTGTGTGCTGGTGTTTGTAGATATATTTGTTCTCTTGTGTAGTGTATTTAACACGACAGTCGACTGTGTACAGAGGACGCAATGGTCCAGAATGGAATGTGTCCTCCTATGATGTACTACATTCGGAGGCGTCAATATGCTCCTGATGGAGTGATGAATTCGAAGGAATTCTGGTTGTTTGTTATACATCAGAGTGCATGGCTGTGTGTGTCCGAAATTGAGTACCTCTAACCAATCGGTTGGTATGTTGTAGTCTGAACGGTACATCGTGTTTTTGGTGCACCATCAGAAGAAAACAGAATAGAGATCCTTGATCACAATATAATCTTCTGGTATATCGATGGTTCGAATTTAGTCAAGAAAAGGACAAGGGTGCGGTGCGCGTTTAACGCAAATGACCATAGACATGTTGTTTGACATTTTGCCTAAGTCATGTATGGCTGGTTGGAACAAATCGACGAAACTTAGCCTTACCCAAGAAAGGGAGGCCTCTCTGGGGTGGGTCCTTTAGTAAACATCCAAACTAATTCAAAATTTGTCACGGTTTTCACGGCAAATAGGAAATAGCTCCAGCTAGACTACAAACTGAGCCAACTGAACAAATCCACATCCAATGAAAAACTCAAATCAAACAGCACTTTGCGAAAGGAATCACAAAAGCAAACATCCTGGCAATTTATCAAAAGCAAAATGCATAAACCACTTACACCGAGGATAACGAGTAAATAAGAAACCGAAAAACAGAAAAACAGAAAAACACCAAATGAATGTTTATTAGCAGAACTAAAAGCAGGTGAAACCGCAAACGCACAAGGACATCTCAGGCCAGGGCCCATTGCCAAAATGGTTGGGGTGAAAAGAAAAGTTTAAGTAAATTAAATATACAAGACAACTCGTCGGCGAGGATCCATTCCGGTCGGATGAAGAATCAATGGAAAATATCCGCTAAAGCAGTCAATAAACCTTTATTGGGGGGGAGGGGAGTGTGCGTCTGTCTTGGCTCCTTCTGATGTAGATCTGCTTGTGTTTATCATACTCGTAAAACGGAAATTTCCATTTGTATATCCTGATGTGGTGCACACGATGTTTTTGGTTGCGTTTCGGGCCATTACCATCGTCCGTAGTGTGGGCGCGGGGATGGAAAAATTGGTTGTTATCCTCTTAAGCTGTTGGCATTTTGATAATTCACCACATGTTTGCGGAAGGATGTTTCATTGGGGTGTTATACGATGTGCCACCACATGGATATACAATTGACGCGGAGAGACGTTTATTGTAGCCGCAGTGAGATGTTGCTTCTGAGTTAGTTAGAGATGTAATGGTGATCATTTGTGTGGCACCTGGTTTTTGTCTGCTTTCTCCTCTGGGGTGGGATGGTAAATATTGATTCTATGGAAAGGGAGGCACTTCTGTCTTTATTCGAATAGATTATGACGAAAAACAGTTAAAACTGTTCACTTTGAAACCTTTCTAGACAGGTGCTAGTAAACTGCTTTCAGTGGCATGCAATTTTCGCAAGTGGAAACTAGGAGAAGGTTGAAATAGGACACGTTTTTCTGTTTATAAAGGGTCTTTCATTAAGCGCTTCCCATGTTTACATATGCCATTATTTATGGAAAACAACATCATTCAAATATCCGCCCGGCTTCCCTGGGTGGCGCGCATCCGAAATGTCCCATTTCCTATGACTCTGTCTGAATTTAACCGATGGCATCTTTTATGTTGGCTTTGAGGTTTGTGGCTAATTCGCATAGAGCTGTGATTTCAGAAAACTCCACAAAAAAAGTCTAACTTTGCGCAGTTTATACATCACCTCCACGTGAGGTGACCATGCCCTCGAATCGGTCGTGCAGAATTTCCAATGTGGCGTGAGCTGTGTGGCACGTATCGCCTTTCTGTTAAAACTACATGCTGTTTGTGTCCATATCATCCAATTCAGGCCAAAAGAAGTTGGTAATCATCGACATATAGCGCTCGATGGCCTGGCCCTCATCGTTCTCAATGAAATACGGACCGCCAGCACAAAATCCACACCAAACAGTGACTTTTTCGGAATACATTGGACCCTCGTGGATCTCATGTGGATTGGTGTCGTCCCAAATTCTACAATTTTGTTTCTTGACGTACCCATTCATCCAGAAAT
The DNA here is from genome assembly GCA_936431705.1 of Cheilosia pagana. NCBI lineage: Eukaryota > Metazoa > Arthropoda > Insecta > Diptera > Syrphidae > Cheilosia > Cheilosia pagana. The sequence continues at coordinate 40,105,523 of OW386168.1, forward strand.
GGGCCTGCCGTTAAAGGCGAATCGCGCGGAACATTGCCCGAACACATGGCATCCATTTCGATAAAACAATTATTATCATTTGCACGTGTTGTTGAACGCTATGACCGTAAATGGTGATTTGGCAGAACAGACTGAATAAATGACAGCCAATTTGACAGATCAAGCTTCAACAATGGCCGCGTTCCACTGCCTGCTAGATGAACAGCGGCATGTCAAACTTTATATAAACAAAATTGACATATCACCATAGGAGCTAGACATCTAGCACTTTTTGTGAAATATCCCTTTCAGGGAAATTTCTCAATCTAGCGCAAAACTACGCGCTGCATTAAAAAAAAAATTCAAAGGCAAATCGTTCAAACGTTTGCGCAATTTGCGACTACCGCTGCGCGAGCGTTTCTTCATCTGGCACATTTTTTGCTAGATGTCCAGCGGGCAGAGGAACGCGGCCAATATGTCTGCTATCAACTGTCAAAGTTCAAAAGTCCCTTTTTGGAAGACCCCGTACAAGCTTTGGAAGACAAAAGCTGCACCATCGTAGACTAGTCTTGAAAAGCGGTGTAACGCGCATTTTCATCAGCATAAGAGCGGCTAATGTCTAAGGTCCTATTTTGCGTTGATCATCAAGTCGATCTGCTTTAGTTTTTAAATTTGATCTTTTATTAAAGAAAAACAAACCCATCAATAAGTTCTTTCCCTTACCTTCAACAGGTGAAATGATTGTCTCCTCGACCAAATATCACGTGCAGGAGCACTCAAAGTCAATGTACGAAACCCAAATGAAAATGATTGTGCGAAAAATCCAAAAAGAAGACGTCGGCTCATACCGTTGCATTGCGAAGAACTCACTGGGCGAGGTTGACAGCAGTATACGACTTTACGGTATGTATTTCACATTCACACCCGTAATCCTTAATCAGAGTGTGTCTGGCAGACTTTGGTTTTATTGAAATTATCCTCGCGCAGGCCGTAAAAAAGCACATGCCAATCGCGCGCAAGGAATCCCCAGCCCGCATCTCATTCAATTATCCTGTTTCGTTTTTTTTTTGCAGAAATCCCCGGACCAACTCGTAAAAATCCCTCCAACAAACACGGCACGGAAACAAATGACGTCCTTAAACAGAAACAGGTAAAGGTGACATATCAGCCCGCAGAGGGTGGTACCGGGCTGGATCTCGACGGAGACGGTGAGGACGATGACGACGATGAGGACCTCTACGGTTCGGCAGAGGATTTCGATGATGGCGATTTACCTCCGAATGTGCATTTACACGGTAAGCCAACACATAAGCCCTCATCTGGGGATAGTACGCGACATCATCACGCTGGCCGCGGAGATGGCGGTGGTGGTGGCGGTGGCGGTGGCGGTGGATTAATGGAATTCGGTGGAGGTGCCGGTTCGAGTGGTGCAAACTCCATTGGTTCGTCGGTGACAAGAAAACCAACATTTTATGGCCTACCCGATGTGCGGGGCGCCGCTCTGGACAATAAAGAGCCGACATCACGAAGCTCATCGCGGCTGAGGCTATCCGCATTGCTAACGATGCTGGCGACGATGGTTCCTAGTTTAATGGCGGGATTTTTGAATTTATAATACCGAATGGTACTTAGGCTAGGAACTCGATACTATCTTAAGGATATACTGTTGTGTATTACATATACCTATGTTGTGCTGATTGTTGTGTTCTATACGACGAGCGAGGTCGCCCTGAATGTAAGTTTTATAGTGTGAGAGTGAGAGTTCTTTTTGTTTTATGTGTATGGGTGAATGAATGTGCGAGCATGAATGAGGTTCCAGTAGCTATAGAGCCTTCCCCCGAATTTTAGGCAGACGCGTTCCTCACAGTAGTTTTTTTTTTTCTTTCCATCTTTAATTTGATACTAAGGCAGAAACAATAATGTAGAAAAATAGTATTAACACAAAATATATACAGAAAGAAAGAAAGTAAATATGGGCGAGATTATGCGATGTAATAGGATGTCCGCAGTCTTTGGATTAAGGAAGAATGTTTATATACTTACAGGGATTCAATTATATAAACAAAACGTGGGTTTTCACTAGATAGTCCTTTCGACAAAATTACGCTTAGATAAATGTTTGTTATTTAAACAGGAAAAAAAATGTTTTCGGTTAGCATTTTGTGGAAAATGTTTGCAAAAATGCTCAGATTTAAGAGAATTGAACGTGGGAATTATAGGAGGTCTATTTAATAATTAAATAATGTGTTTTGTATAAGTCAAATAGTGGGTTGTTCTTAAATCAACTCTTCGATTACATTTCTAATGAAAAAAGCTACCAGCTACTTGTTCAATGCTTTTCCTTGCGGAAAACAAGTCTTATCTATTACATTTTTACTATAAAAATCAAGGGGAATTTTCACTCACAACAGCAATGCTAGACTTTTAAGACTTGTCACTTTATCAGTTTCGAATAAGATTACCAAATTTGGACCAACAATTTCGAGAACGCTATTGAAATAATTTTATTTCTGTTTGTCACATTGCGAAGAACATAGAAATCGCGAAGTTTAAAAAAGTCAGGCCCACAAAAAATTGTATTTAATTTATTAAAGCAATTCAAAAGTATTTTTTATAAATAAAATGTAGGTGGTCTACAATCATTTTTAAATTGCAAGATCTGAGTTGTAAATCTGACTATCGACTTCGTTAATACAAAAGTCACTCACAGTCACAATTCAGTGCTGCTTTCAGCGGTGCCGGATTCCAAGATTTATCGTTTTTGTGAGATTTTAGGGCTTAAAATTTATTCCACGATTTTGTGAGCTAAAAAAGCATAAAATTCCAATTTTTTAGTAAAGTTTAGTACGCTGCTTGAGCTAAATTTTAGCTGAGCTAAATTTAAGAGAATCCCTTTAGCCGAGTGGTATACGCTACGCAACTCGAGCTAAAAATCAATTTTTTGTTTCCAAATGTCCTATTAGTATCCATCAAAATTTAGCGCTCCCATTTAATGGATCGGGATCTTTTTTTTAAGCAAAATTTTAACAGATCGCTCTGCTCTGTTTTGTTTAAAAATATGAGTTATTTTAATGAATACCTGGACTAGGAGTACCTAGAGCTAGAGTCTTTCATTGAAATGACATAGAAGTCCTCAGCAAAAGATGGCGATGCTAGAAGAGCAACATCCATCGATATGGAGCCTTGCAGATTTTGAATTAAGGAAGCTGTTTTTGCAACACTTATCTACAGAGCTCTCTATGTCAAATAATTTATGTTGTAATAAATTGAAGTATTAATAACGTTTTTCTGTGTTTTTTCTTATGTCCAACAAAATCGTATTTCCACGATTTTGAAAGCTAGTAATTACGATTTCTGATGAATACATCTGGGAGCACTGGCTGCTATATCGTTCACTAACAATCTTAAATCAAATTTATTGCTTTCAGTGTTTTTTTTAACAAGCAAATTCGCATACAAGCTTCTTTAGTTAGACCCTAGGGTGATGCAATTTCTGTTTAGTGATATTATATATACAGTGTAAACCGCTTAATACGACTTCGTTTATAACGAACAACCGTTTTTAGCGACGTAGTCACAACAACTTGTTGGGTTAGGTTCATTGTTGCCGAAAGTACTCCCATAGGAGTATTGTACTACTTTCAACACATCCGTACTCCTTATTTCACATTCGTACTCCTATTTTTTTATAGACCTAAAATATCTTACACTTGCAGCAAACCTTAAATAATTTGAATTTACTTCAAATTTAATACAAAAATTTCACTCTTTCTATTTTGTTTTTGTTTTTCGTTGGTTTTATGCAATTTTTTAAGACCGAAAAATTTCTGTACTACTATTTTTTTAAAAGTATACTCCCCATTTTTGTCTGCCTAACTCCCTTTAAATAATTTTCTCCGGCAACATTGGTTAGGTTTGCATACTTATTGCTATGAACGAACATCAGTTCGTTTTTTGCGTGCGTCGTCCGTTGAGAACGACGACCGTCGGTATATTCAGATTCTATTGTATTTCGATTTAATAAAATTTAAGGTATATATGACAAACGTGGCCAGAAGAAAAATAACTACAGAAAGCATGTCGAATGTAGTTATTCCAAAGACAATGAACCTTTTATTCACATTATTCATAACCGCTAGAAAAAGGTGCGTGCCCGTTCCCAAATAATGTTCTCCCAACGAAAAACTATTTAATTTAAAAAACGATGGAAAAAGTCCTTTGCTTCGTTTTGTGGTACTTATTACAAAATGCAAAAATAACAGTAATATAAAAGTGATTTGAAATTTTATCATATAGAAATTATTGCATTAAAAGAAATGTATTTAAATTTGGACGAAAATTTCTTACTGAAAATTTGCATTTGTGACTATGCCATGTTCCCACCAACCGAAACCGCGAGGTTTCGTAAAATGTTTCCAAATCTCCGAGGTTTCGCCATACATTTTTAACGTGCCAAAATCTCGGGAAATCTTGTCAAAACCCTTCTGAGTTCATCCGCCCGTGAGAGGTTATCAAACCGAACAAGCTTACAGCGAGAACTTTGGTTTATGTTGTGTTCATTTGTGGACGTCAAAATAGTAAATGCCAAAACAATCAAAAAAATAAAAAATCACTACAAACAAGTGTGTCTGCAGACTAAATAATATGAATAAAAGAAAAGAGGTAAGTAACATTTTTAAAATTGACAGCTTATGACTTTTGAAATCACTTCAACTCGGTGGGAACGACTTACGAGGTTTCAGTAAAAGTTCATCGAAACCTCGGGATTTCAGTTTGGTGGAAACATGGCATTATGCTGCATTAACCTTATTTTCTTTTAAAAAATTGCATAGTAAAACTTATTGTGTTTGCATTTTGTTAGTTCCCGGAAACTTTTACATTATTTCCATATAAGGATTTTGATGATTCCTCAGCGAATCATTCTTCAAAATTGTCAGCGGTGATGAAATTAAATTTTTCTCGGTTCTAATGTTAGACCGCTAAAGAAAAATACGAACGAAGTTGGTTTCAGATCATATTATTTGTTACATCGATAAACATCGATTAGTTTTGACGAATTTTCCATAAAATAAAATTTTACCTAAAATAGAAATGTGCTTCAAAACCTCTTTTTATTTTTGCCTTTATATTAAAATGGGCAGCACTTTGGAAGAAGTTAAGGAAAGCGGTTTGGAAAATTTGGTTATTTGGTACCTAAATTTGACATCTTAAAAGTATTACTTTTATCTTTTGTTTTTGTCAAGTCAAACCAATTCATGGCTCTTTTGGAGGTAGGAGATATTTTTAAAGACCTCTCCTTCTGACTGTTGTATGGACAAACCGCCGCGCGTGGACAAGATAAGTGATGGTTCAATTGGGTCAATGAACTCTCCACTGAAATACACAACACCAACCCGTAACTCAAGGAGGATGCCTCTGCTGTGTCTCAAATCCGTGATGTCCTTTCCATCTCAGACGTACAAAATATTTTATTTCATTTTATCATACTAATAACAACCAAAGAGAACAGTAATAAATACAAAGAATGTTGCTCAACATTCAGATTTCAAATCAAATTCATCATTTCCATGGAAAGGAAAACGCGCTTAATAAAAGACTTGATAAATGAAGTGACACTTCCATGTGATTTGTTAGAAAGTTCCCCCAAATCCCTTCTCCGTCCACAGAAATATTTATTTGATTTCGATATTAATTAAAATTGATTAATAAAAGAAACTCTTTCATTGGCACCTTTCGCCGGTTCAATAAGCGAACCGTCATCATTTTAAATCAAAAACAAACAAAGAAGTGCCTGTCAAAAACTTCCTACCAAACCGAAAAGCAACTTGAGTTCCACATTCGTCCTTATCCTTTGATAAGGGGCGAGTTCCCAATTCGCTTCTACCGATTGTTTCTTTCTTTCGATTGCTATTCAACCAGAAATGTCAACCCCGCCAACAAGGAAGAACAGTATATTAATGAAAAAGAAAATAATAAACCAACAGCCAAAAAGGTTTGCCAAACAAAAAATCTGGAAAAAAAGAAACTTTTGTAATTATTGCCCGACGTAGTGTGAATTTCTCACTATTCGATCCTTTTTTCGCTCTGCATCGGAAGCGAACCCTTTCGTAATCGCATTGAAAGATTTGACCGGAAATGTTTTCTTACCGATAACAGCAGCAACCAAAAAATAAAAGGACGCCCTCTTAATAAATATGCTACAGGAACTGCTGTCAGTTTCATCAGTGCAAACAAAAAAAACCGACAAAACCGTTTAAAAATAATTCGGAAAATATGTAAATGTTGTACCAAGATGTAGCACATCCTTGAGGTACTTACGAGTATGAGTACCTTTACCGATTTGCATTGTGTAGCACAAGTTTTTTAAATTATACTTCAAGGCAAGGAAATTTCATAACAACACAAATTACACAGCCCTCTCCCGCCTTTATCCTGCCGCTTAGTCTCAACTTAACAGCGCCAGCAGCTTTCATTCATTCAGTCTTGTTCAGTTCTATTACTTTCGCTGTTGGCATAATTAAGGACACCCAGCACTAATAATGCTTACAATTGAAAGGCGCATATTAAGCGTATGAATACCTTCTTAAAGCAAATGTCCTCGGCATTACTGTGGGGTGTCTTTTGATGCCATTTCCCTAGGAATGAGCTCATATATCCAAGGAAGAGGTAAGGTAGAAAATCATTATTCACGCATTGTTGTTCGTGCCCATTGAAAACCGAAAATATCCTTTGTCCTTAATTTTGTAATTAAACACACATTTATTGTGTTTTAACTTTCAATGGGCACAGTGAACGTATAAATGTGGAATCTATTTGGCTGTAATTTACCTTAAAATTATCCAAGGGATGTGTGAAAAGAGGCTACAATTCGCAGAGAGAATTTGTCCCTGTACAAGTATTTGGCTTTATTTGTTTCATTTGTTGGGAGCTTGTGTGAATTATGGGCCGATATAACCATGTGCTGTATGTGGAATGTATTAAATTTAGTGGGTCGTTTCTGTGCCGGCTTTTGGTGGATCGAGTAGTTTATTAAGTACACCCGGACTGTCATAAAAAAAACCAAACCCAACCCAACACTTTTGATAAGGAGTAAGAGAAAGGGACTCAATTAGAAAAGCACTTCGACAGAGGTCTCCAATTTAAAAATGCAAAGTCCGTATAAGATACAAGTTTTCAACCATTTTGCATCAGTAAATACAGTTAAAATTAAGGCAGTAAACAAAGTTTCGATTCTCAAAATCTGACAATTTTTCGCAAACCTTTCCCATAATAATATTCAAAGAGATAAAACCGTGAAATTTTAAAGTAAAACAAAAATAAATATTTCTTAAAATGTTTTTAAAACTAAATTATAAACGTTTTTCGTTCAACAATTCAGGTATATGTATAGATTTCAGTTTATCCCTCCTGTAATAAAAATAATAGCGAATTAAGAATTGTGTAAATAAAAACAAACAAAAATATGTACGCATTGAATAAAAAAAAACGGTTTGTTGCTTTAAATTGCTTAGTATAGAATAGAGCCTCCCTTCTTAAAATATCAAAGAATACCAACAAAATAAAATGTCAAACATGTGCTGGTTTTTTTTTTATTATTCAGAAACAAAAATGTAAATTTAACAATGAAATAGAAGTTTATACCCTACACATAAATGATGTAAAATGATTGTATAATGAAAATCGATTGGAGACGAAGATAACATTGTAAAACAAATGAGAAAAATTATATTATGCAATAAAATTATGTGCCATTATTAGTCAAAATCAAACCAGAAATAAAATTATATACACATATATATTTAGAATTAAATTTTCATAAACCGAGATAGATATATTAATAAGACAGTTGTATAAATGAAATTAAATAACAAAATAAGCTTATTTATATTTAAGAAGTAAAATACGATTATTATGTATATGTAATATGTATAACCCGAAAAAAAAGTGTTACAAAACCAAATTGCCAAGAAAATAAAATAGAAGCGAATTGCCAATAAATTTTCTGTTGAATTAATTGCTTTCTTATAATCCCATACAAATTAATCCATAAGGCATTTATGTAGTTAAATAAAATATCTATTAACCTTGATTTAATGTAAGAAATTTCAAAATTATTTTTCCGAACTGAAGCGTTGTTAAATTGCATTTAAAAAGAAATTGTTGTATATATTTAAAGACAAAAAGGAAATATTTTTCAATTAAAATTCAATCGTAAGAAAATATGTTGCATAGAATTTAGCAAATACGAAGAAGGGCAAAACAAATAAGTTGTATATTATACACTTGCATATATAGCTGAATATATAATTATATTGTATACTTAATATTAAAAGAAATATATTTATTAATGTAAAAATTTCAGAGATTTGTTTTTGTTTTATTTGGACTGATGGATATGGGGAAAGTAACAATTATTGCCAAATGGGGTCATTCTTTGAGTACCTTAAAAACTGGTCTTGAACACTTTCATATGCCGCAACAACTAGTAAAAAGCTTTTTAAAACTCCTACAGTTCATATCCTCTGTCAAAAGAAGTAAACGTGTATATTTTTAAGAATCAGATGAACAGCATTACGATCAACGAGATATGGAACTCATTCAAAAACGAGCTGAAAATTGACAATTGTAGTTGAAAAGAGCAATTAAGCCTCGCCGTGGCTTAAATTGTGCACTACCATAAGCTGTTTAACTAAAACATCTGTCTACATTCGCTTATCATCTAAAACTAATCAACTTATTGTGACTTTACAACTTGCTTAGTTGTTAGCATGAATCGATAAGAATAGCTTATGTCAAAAAAACTACCCAAAACTGATATCAGACCGGTGTTTCCTCCGATTGTTGCTTATATCTCAAGTAATTTATTGACTTGCTTAGACTCCCCACCTAAATTAAAGTGTGGCTATCGTATCGAATCCCCTTCCGTTGTGAATTTTATGAAATTATATGACTGTCAAAGGCGTACTAAAATTAACCACGATGACGTATGCCATTAAAACGTCTGATCGATATCGCAGATATAGCCAATTCGACTAGGTTCTCTATCTCGGCGGACATACAGCTCTTATCGCTGGCCACACGATTAATATAAAAGCTAAATAACATAAAAAACAGAAAACTGTCGCAAACGAATACTGGCATTCAACAAAATGTGTTCTAAAGTACAATTTGTGGTACTTGCCGCACTTGCTGCGTCGGCTTTTGGGGTAATTTAAAATTTCTACCCATTTCCAGTGAACATATAATACTTATCTCGCTTTTTAGGCAGCAACTCCATTCTACAATGTATCATCTGGCCCGGAAGACTACACTCTCTTGGCGGGACGTCATTTGCAACATGAACTTGACATTGGTGACTTGCAGGTTGCCACAGTAAAAGCTAGACACGCTGATCGCTTAGAATCGATAACAAATCATCAGCAATTGGTTCTGGAAGAAATTCAAAAAATCGACAACAAGTTAGTGCAAGAGCAGGCCTTAAATTTGCCCAGAAAGCATTGTGTTCAGAAATTCAAGCCCCGCCTAATAACATCAATCGATGCGAAAAAGAACTTCACCCTATGCAACAGCAAAGCCGAAGCCAGTGGAACACGTTTAACAACCACTGCCGAGACCTCTTTACAGAATGCAAGACGCATTCGGGAGAAGGAGGTGCCAGCGATTTTTCCATTTTGCAATAAAACTTTCTATTTGGAAATCGATAAGGAAAATTGTGTTACAACTAAGGTGAGTATGCGCAGGTGCAATGGGAGGTCATTTTGACATTTAATTGACATTTCAGATTGAGGAACAAGTCGGTGAATTCAACAAGTACATGCATCAATTTGAAGAATATTTGCAACAGAGTCTATACACGTCATCTGTAATAGCTGCTGAAGCGAATCACTGTTCATTTCTTGTGGAAAAGAAGGTCTTGGTAGGTTTTGGCTCCGTATCGGATCTGGCTGATATTTGTGTCAAAGAAATGGGGAGGAGTGTCACTTCTGTGCAGGCCATAGACAACGAAAACGATGCTCTTGTTAAATTCATGCAAAAGTTGATGTCGGCAAACAGAATAAATTAAATTGTTGCGATTGAATAGATTTTGAGAAGGAAATAAAGAAAATAGGAGAGGAAACGTCTGGTTGTGTTTTTGGAAAAACTATTCGTTGAATGCACAAAAGAAATCGATTCAAGGAAAAATAAGACCAGAATGGGCTCCCTCCGAAAGCCGTTTGCTCCGATGTCGTTTTTTCGAATATGAGGCCGTTCGAAAGTATATTTTATTTTCACACTTAAGAACAATCACAAAGAGGCCCTTACTCTTTTAGGTTATGTACGAGTATGTACCTAGTCCTCAGCAGACGTATCATATTCTCTGTTTCTACTTGGTTTGCTTACTTACTTACTTAGGCGGCGCTACAGTCCGGGGTGGACCTGGGCCTAAACCAATACGCCTCTCCAGTTAGCGCGATCTTTGGCTAACTGCCTCCAGTTGCGCACTCCAAGTTGGTTGAGATCCCCTTCCACTTGTGCGCGCCACCTAAGGCGAGGTCTTCCTCTACTGCGTTGTCCCTCCAGGTTGGAATCGAAGACTCTTCGGGCCGGAGCGTTGGTGTCCATTCGCTCTACATGTCCTAGCCATCTTAGACGACTGATGCGTATTTTTTTGACCAGGGCGATGTCGCTGTACAGCTCGTAGAGTTCGCTGTTAAATCTCCTCCTCCAAAACCCGTCAACGCAAACGGGACCAAAAATCACTCGAAGAATTTTTCGCTCGAAACAACCAAGGAGATCTTCATCCGCCTTTGACAGCGTCCATGCTTCTGCACCATATAGCAGGACTGGGATGATGAGGGTCTTATATAGAGTCTCCTTAATGTTTCTCGACAAGGCCTTATTAATCAATTGCCTTCTTAGGCCGAAGTAACAGCGGTTGGCAAGTGTGATTCTTCGTTTGATTTCTGAGGTGATATCGTTTTCAGAATTTATAGCGGAGCCGAGGTAGACAAAGTCCCTAACTATACCTCAAAATTATAGCTGTCTATTATGACGTTCTGTCCGATACGTCGATGTTGCGTGTCCCTTCTTGTTGACAGCATATATTTAGTTTAGCCCTCGTTTACCACTAAACCCATTATTGCCAGGGTTGCCATTTTGACTTTTCAAAATGGAATTTTTTCCAACCACCAGAACAATTTCAAATTCAATTTAACCATATAAAAATAATCCCATCAACACACTGAGACAATTCATACCCATTTATTTGTTAGGCTTACTTTGGGATGGGTGTGTGAGCGAGTCTCTGCGCTCTGCCCTGCTTCGTTTACACAAATAAATATACATGTAGATACTAAATCGAATAAACGTCATCAAAAAAACTCCTGTTCTTCCAAGTTACAATAATTTCTCTCTTGTTTCGTTTGCTGCCGGGCAGGTACTATTAAAATAGAAACGTATTGCTAAAAACGGTATTTTCTATCCTTAAAGTATCGCAGATTACTAAAAGAAATCCCGAAACGTAATTAAATATGTCAGCTACACAAAATGAAAACATCAAAGCTCAGCAACGCCGCCGAATTCACTTAAAAGCGATCTTGGCTGGATTTTAAGCTGGATTTGTGTTGAAAATTCTTTGACTGGTTTATTTGACTGAATTTCAGTTTTTTAGCTGCTCTTTTTCCAGTCAAATCTGACTGGAATCACAGTTTTGAAATGGCAACCCTGATTATTGCCGCTTCCGTACTGATTCTTGCAAACGCGCCAGTGACAGCTCGCTGTGTTCTGCCAATAATGCCAATATCGTCCGCGTATGCAAGCAGTTGCACAGACTTTTGGAAAATGCCTCCGGTGTTGGCTTATGAGTTGCGCACATTTTTCTTAAAAATGATGTTAAAGAAGTCACATGACAGCGCATCACCTTGTCTAAATCCTTTTTTGACATCAAAGGTCTCGGTGAGATTGTTTCCGACCTTAATGGAGCAGCGACAATTCTCCATTGTCATTCTGCACAATCTGACGAGTTTGGCAGGGATGCCAAAACTAGACATGGCTCTGTATAGCTCGTCTCTATAAATGCTGTCATATAAACAAAGCATCGTATGAATACATGCCCTCCTTTCATCAAACGCCAACATCTCCTGTTAATTTACAATTATACACACTGTTCGCTGCCCCTTCCCATTCAAGGTCAGTGTGGGATCACACTTCATAAAGCAATAAAAATGAAAATAAAATTTCAACAAAACTCCCCCTTGAAACTTATCGCACACACACAAATAAAACACCCTCCAGGCCAGCCCCCTCATAATGGCAATAAAAATAAATTTCCCAATATTCTTAGTTTTAAACCGTTTTCTGTGAAATTGTTTCGAAACCAAAAGAAACCAAAATACGAACAAGAAGAACCCAACTATCGATATATCGGTACGAGACGACAATGATTTTGGAAAATTCTGCTACTCCTTCGATTCTTTACGATTGTCCTTTATTCCTTGGTTTTGGTTGTGCTGACGCGTATACACATTACACACACTTGTATACGCCATACCTATATGGCTATGATCTACCCTGCTAGCGGTAATAATAATGAACACGATTTCTGCATTAAATTTTGTGCAAAACGAATTGAGAATAAAATATAATAAAAAAAAAACCGAAACGACTACAGCTATTGAAAATAAGAAACGGATACCATGCCGCATGTGAAGGAGAAACTATAGCGTCTCCGCATATCCGCTTTGTTTTGTTTTTCCCACACCGCGTTGAGCGAGGGCAAAAAAAAAGGGTCAAACCATAACTTTTGCACTGCAAATAAATACCAAGTGCCAATAATTCATTGAGTTTTATTGAAACGACGATGCGCGATGGTGAAGCGGAATTGAAGTGCGAATGGCCAGAGGAGCGATATGTACCACATGTGTGTATGGGCTGCTGCTGGCGAAGAGGTCAGTAAATCGTTAATAGAGTTTGGTTATCCCGGATGTGCATTTCGTTACAGATAACTATAATATTTTCAGCCTAAATGGAAGGGAATAACGTCTCTGTTATCTGTGGTCAATTAATGGGCAGTTGTGCTTGCGTGAATTTTGGATGACAGTTGATTGAGTGATTTTCAATTAATTTCAGGCGTAATTATGCATAACTGACTGACCGATTGGACGAAGAAAATTGTTCCAAATAAATCTGCAGCCACATCGACACGACTATTCGCACTTGCGATACTTACTGTTTATTAAGCCTGCTTAGAACAATGTTTGACAACCAGCTGAAAGCCCCTCTGTAGCTAGTGCTGTAGTAAGTCATTTTATCTAAATTTTTTAATTATTTACTTTCTTATTATTATCTATACAACAAATTTTGTTTACGTCAAAGAACATGGCTTTTACCGTCTGCCTGATTGATTAATAAATATTGTAAATATATTTTACTTATTAATAAATATTAATCATAAATATGAAATGCTGACCAAAGAACCAGATGAAATATAAATTATGCATATAAATAAATTAAAAGTGATCTTAGTTTCCTATATTTAATGATTTAATTAATAACTATTCAACCAATATGTGGCTTGTTTCTCATACCCAGCAAAGCGACTTGTGCGACTAAGTTCGCCTAGATGAATGTTTCGCGAACTTCTTTCTTTTCCTTTTATTTGAAAACTAGTTGACCCGTGCTCACTTTGCTTCACCCGCCTGCCACATTTAAGACAAATTGTTATTTCATCGAACTACATCGAACAGTTTTTTTATAAATAAAAACCACATTATATTCCGGTACAAAGAGTATCCTAAGTCCCGACCCAGAACATAAGCAATCACTATGCCAAGTTTCATCCGTCTGAAAATCCGTCCAGTAGTTTCTGCGTGATGCGCGGTCAGGCATTTTTTATTCTACAGTTCTATTATATGTAGAGATTACGCTTGACTGAGAAAATTTGTCACCGAAATAGTGTTTCAATTTTCCGAAGATGGTGTTTCAACTACGCGGAGTCTTTGAAGTATATATTACTTTACAAAATGTTCAATAAAACCAGTCCATTATAAATAAATAAATATTTTAGCGCGACAGGTCTGTGGGACCCAAGGCCTAGCTTCTCACAACCATTCGTTTTGTGTGGGTTTTCAATTTTTGGGACGAATGGAAGGGATCTAGAGCTTTACGCCAAGTCCAAACGGCTCTTTCATGACAGTTTTACTCTCGGATGTTTGTCAGACGTTCGCGAGAGGTGGCGCAGTGGAAAAAAAACTTAAGATGTAATTTGGTTCTTTCGGGATTTGAACCGGGCACCCCTCGCTTACGACGAAACCAGTCCATTGGAATAGTTAAACTTACAGAATCAGTTGTGACGCACATTTCGCATCTTTTCTAACACCAGAATTACCTCCGTAAGTTTCCCAATTAGTGTAATCTTCTTTTAATTTATTCATTCATTTTATTCTCTTGCTTAGATTTTTAAGAATCGCTGACGATTTTTCCTTCGACAACTGTCACAATATCAGCCATTTTAGGTATCACCTGCGATTCACAGATGAACTCGTAGGCGAACGCTATATTCTTCCGTGGAAAGAAATGCGAACTTGATCGTTTACTAGATAATTTAAGCTGCACATCGAAAAACCTTAGTTTCGTAGTTGTTCTCATCCATTAACAGTCTTCGATTGCATACGTACTTACTCCACTGACAGCAGTCAAAAGGGCCAAAGCAATCAGAATGTCTGGAGTAGATGTAAACTAGATTGGTCGGGAACGTCACTTTTCCTACGTCAGCCACATATGCGAACTGTCAACTTAGTACCCAGTCACGAATTTCTTGACTAGATTCGTCGGCTTCCCCTCCATAAACGTCAACTGACACCGCAGCCCATGTGACTGATCTAGGCCAATCAAAACTTAGATACATTAAGTCAGTCAGCTGTCAGACTTACTAAACTAGTTACTTGAACGTCCCCAATGCATAGTTGGAAGCTCTGTGACGCACACTGTCTACGTATTTAAAGGTTACTTATATTTATACCATGAACAAAATAAATTACATTCACAACGTAGGCTGTTGTGATAAGATAGATGTAGATAGAGGGCAGGTTGTTTGCGGGTTTTCGCAGCACAGAATCTACAAAAACCTATTGGTCGGTGTTTTAGTTTATCGCTCCTGCTTAGACTGGGGGTTGTGACATCTCCAAACTTTCTTTCTTACTCAGATAGAAAGAACAAAATGTAGAACTTTATCAGCCACTCCCAGAAAATCCAGCGATTCGCATTATGTTCGCTTTGAGTTAACCAAAAGGGATTGCGTACGTCGCCGAGTCTACCTGCGTGTCATATGAAATGAAGAGGCAACTGCCAAGGTAGATGTAGAAGTCAGCTTTTTCATAACCTTCTGGATTGGCCATTTATTCCAAGACAGTCTAAACACAAATAAAAATCGGTCACCCTATCCCTAACTATTTAAACAACCCTCTTACTTTCCGTCTGAATTCATTAAATCAATTCAATTAAAGTGCGCACAATATTCTCAGCCACCGATTTACACCCGTTTCTATAGAAATTTTCTTCAACCGTACCGACGACGTTAAAATCTACTACCACCCCTTTTCAGCGTTATTACGAAATTTCTGATGTCTCGTCGTCCACTTTAAACAAATAGATACCAAAAGTGAGATTCGCAAAAGAAAAAAAATTATCAAAATCTCCACAACGAAATTTTGAAATAATTAATTCAGTCGCTCGGTTTACCCCTTCTGTGCGAATAGCCACTAAATACACCCGTCAATCTGGCGAACACCATTTCGCCGAATATCTGGAAGCATTTCCAGCAGTTAAAATATATACACAGGAAAGAAGTTAACCACAAAACATGATTCGTTGCCACAATGAGAGTCAGTCACGAGCAGTGTGACGAGCTTCATTGGGCACCCGCGGATGTCTAATTGCCCATTATGGTGCTGTGCTGTGCTGCCAGTCCTTGGATAAGAGGGGGGTGGATAGCTCGCGTAAGGATAACTTACCAACACTGTGTGGTGGTCACACGAAATGCTTTTTAATTGGAGGCAATTTAATTTTGTTATTAATTTTGCGGAGAAAACTTTTGTTTGATGCTGGGGGTGGTGGTGTCTGAATTAGGGGTTGAAACGTCAAACAGTCTGGCTCTGTATAGGCCTAATGTTTTGACATTTAAGTAGCCATGAGAAGTTTATTGCTTCGAATTGATTGTTCGCTTTTGTTTGTTTGCGATGGCTTAGAATTTATTTAAGGAACGCAATTGCATGTCGAACTTTGAAGGATTAACTTGTTTACGATCGATATTTTAAATTTGAACTGCGCCCGTTGTTTTGTTTTCCCTATGCCGGCCGGCCGGTCGTAAGGGATTTGAATTTTGGAAGTTATTAAACGGGTTGTCACGGCAAATTCAAAAATTAAATTTTTATTTACGCTCAGTTGTTTAAAAGAGTATCCATCAGTGTTGGTATTTGAGCGAGCAGGAGCATCGTGTGTCGTTATCAGTTAAAAACATAACAAATGTAGAGGAAAATAATTGGGACTATCGAGCTAAGTAACATTACATTGGCTTAAGTTGGAGTATGGAAATATTTAGTTTCCTTAAACTGGATAACCTAGTTTATTGCTAAACAAGACCGGATTAAGAGAAGTGCTCATAAAACTACATCGCTGGCAAAACGTTTGACAGATGCGCAGAGCGAAAGGAATATAAGTCCTCAAAATGAGCCTGATGAATTCCTTCCTTATGTGCATTCAAGAATGACACACTGTACTTAACTTATACAAAAAAAAACTATTTATTCATTATACCCAAAAATACATTGTAGATTTTTTTCTGAACCAGCGCGCCGGTTTAATTAATTAATTAAGTTTCTTGCAGCAAAAGTTTCACCATTAACTTTGTAGATTTCAGTAGCATTTACATTCGGATTGGCACAGGGACAAACGGACTCCTTTTCATTTACACAACTTTCAATTGATTGCATTACTGTGCCAATAGCCTGTTGCGAGTTCTTCACAATCACAAATTCGCACTGAGTGTGATCTCGAACTATATCATTTAATGTACAGAGGCTGGTTTCTAAATATTTATCCATTAGATTTATATTGTTTGCAATAGTGTTTGCATTGGTGTTAACCTGGATGGAAAATAAAAATTAATTTATTAATAATTGTGACATTTTTTGAAATGCAGTTGTAAATTTAACTTTTTTTTGAGTGCCTAAAATATCATTCCAAATAATTGCACATTATCAATCACAACGTTATGTAAATCAGTTTGACAGCTGTTATCTGACATTTAAATAACAAGGAATGGAATTATGTATTACAGTAAAACCCGGATAAGTGCCTCTCGCTTAAGTGCCTTACCCGCATAAGTTCCTTTTGAGAACCAAAATTCTGAGCACTTAAGGCGGATTTCTGTTATAACTGCCTAACTCGCATAAGTGCCTATCAAAACGGGAATTTAAGGCGAGGCACTTATCCGGGCTTTACTGTATATACTCATTACTCACACTATTTAGAACGCAATCCTCCAGCGCCGTTTGATTGTTGACATAAGTAGTATTGCAGGTGGCAATCGCTTTCGGTAAAGTGGTATCGACAGCTGTTCTTGCATAACTCAAATAAGTCGTTGGAGTCGAAGGTAAATAGTTAATCCTTGATTTAGCACTGGACAAGCATGTGCTAAATTGTTTTTTTGCAACATCCACAGCTAGCAATTGAGGTTTGTATTTTTGAACGCAGTGCTTACGAATTGGGCTCAACGCCTGCAAAGGCACAAGACTTTGATCGACGCGTAAAATTTCTTGTAAAACAATTTGATGTTGTGCTTCAAACACTTTGATATGGTCAGCTCCTCGTGTAGTGACCGAATTGATTTTTGCTTCTGATGCCGCGATGAGAGCTTTAAATTGTCGATTCGATAGAAGGTAGAATTCCTGGGTGGAGGTTGTAACGTTGAATTCAAACTGTAATTTGTATAAAACATAATTAGAATTGTTTGTTATCCTTGCGGAAAAAGTTAACTCTTACCTCTGAAGCAGAAACGGCGATGAACGCCAAAAGAGCCAAAAAAGATCTAAAATACATTGCTGCTAAAAGAAGAAGTGACACTGGAGACTGAACTGAATGACATTGACTTGTGCTGTGCTTAACTATTTATATCAAAACCCAACCCCCATCTGAAAGTAAAGATAGTGATTGTCGGATTTTACGAATAACACCTTTAAGATAAGGTATATCTATGTTATGATACATTCCATGAAGTAATGAAAAGCTTTGTTCTAAATTGGAACGCTATTTGTATTTCCGCAAACTTAGGGGTAGGTTTTTATTGGTTTCCGGCTATAATTTTTCTAGTTAAATAGGTGAAATGTGTCATAAATGTAGTATCTATCTTGTCTTATAATTTAATTTTAGTATTTAATTTCAATATATTTAGGTCACAGTAATCAATATGTCAAATAAGAGTGGTAATTGATTTCAGTAAATTTAACCAACAATTATACGAAAAAAAAATTGCCCATTCAGCACTTCTGGAAGCCATTTTGTTTATAGAGAAGCGAAATTTCCTAAGCAATTCCTATAAAAATAACGAAATGCAGAATGTTCATATAATTAATACCACGTAAACAAGATGGCTGACGAAAACACATTTAACGTATTTCTGCGTATAAGGTAGTGTTGTCCCTTTCAGTCAGACGGCTATTTAGTGTTGGGCAATGGGCAATGGGCATCCTTTTAAAAAATATGTGTTTTTCTTAAATACACCACAAAGTGTAAGCTCTCTCCCTCCCAAATATGGGATAAACATTCTTTAATAATTGACAGGTGACAAAAACTGCGAAAACTGAAAAAATCCTTAAAAAACATTAAAAAAAATAGATCCTCAACATTCCAATTCACCAGTAAATACCTGAAAAATTGAGTTCGAAATCTTTGTCTCACAACCAATTTCGAAAAGCATTATATTAAAAATCTTTCTTTTGTCAAAGTCGTCGCTGAGTTTAAAATAATTTGTCACTCATCAATTTTTTATTAATCGCGAAGATTATTTACGCGATAAAATTTGTAATTTAACTAGTGACCCACAAAATTTGTAGATAACGATTATAAAATAAAGAGCGATAGGCTGTTTTATCTCAATTTATTGTTACCTATATTTTTAACACAAAACCAATGGAGGGAACAATGCTGCACATTATCTGAACAGCTTAAACGAGAAGCTTTTTCCAGACGTCCAGGAGTGTTGCGGAAGTTTGATGTTTGTACAATAATGTTACACTGCAGCTGTGTTACTTTTCCCAAGACTCTGAATACAACTTAACGGGACGGGTGAACAAGCGTACACTTGCTATTATCTTTTATAGCTCTATCCCTAAACTAGGCGAAAATATTCCCTGGCATTCATTTCAGTACTCCAGAACCCACATCTCATAAGTCATAACCAAATCATACATACGAGTAGAAATTGCAACAAAAACCAAATTGAATTAAATTGTCAAGCCCTAGCCTATGCAGTCTTACAGGAAAACTCGCCATTGCTTTCGATTTACAAAACTTCTCCAATACTTTTTATGGCTCTAGCAAACATGCTAAAAAAAATACCGCCTTTTTATAATCTCTTTGGTGGTCTTTCAACTAAGAATTCCCCCGCATAACGCTCATTATAACCGATTTCTGTGTAAATATTTTGATAAATAAGAAAAAACCCCAATTCATTATCTCTGACATTGTTAAGAGCTTTTGTGTTTTATTATTTATTTCTTAGTCTGATAAATTTTAATTTGCAAATATTTACATGTACATTACTTCATATTGCGGGAATTCAATTGCTTTTGAAAGAAATTTGAGCAGATTAACTAAAGTAAAAAAGCGGGTCACTTGTGTTAGTTAATTATGACTCAAACAGTCAATTAGAATGTTTGCCTTTGATTTAGATACAGTTTCGCAGATATTTATTGTATTTGATAGCTGTCATTGACATCAAAACAAATCTAAATTGCATAAGTGTTAAGCTCTATTGCACATGTCACGATCACGTTTCCTTTCACATTTTGACATGCTGATATGACTTTTACGTAAATATTTTTGTATTAGCATGTCAAAAGTTGACAAGAATCGTGACACGTGTAATCCCAGCTTATGTAATGTTTGCGTTTACACCGATGCAGGTGCGCAACAACAAAATCGATCTTATTAAATATTCCCACGAAAATCGGAAACTTTAAATTGTCCGATCGGTGTCAACATCGGATTTACAAAGACACACTTTCAGATGTCAAATAGAATAAAGAGCGATATATTACTCTCCAATAAAGTGTTAGCATTAAATTGTAAATTCATTTTTACAGATATGCCTTATCTTTGCGGAAACATTTGAATCGCCAAAATAGACGACCTGTTTTCTATTTACACCCAACGTCTCATAAAGCTGAATGCTTTTAGGAATGTTGACTTAATAGTAAAAATTTAATTGGCCATCTTTACGGGCACATTTTTTTATAAACATAAATCTAGCACCAACTGCTTGTACACCTTCGCTGAATCTTTTTATATTGTTGTAAAATCTAGCAGCACTTTGAAAGTAAAGTTTAGCACACAAGGTTCAAGCACAGACAGCAGAGTCCGAGTAATATTAAAACTTCTCCTGTACTCATAAGATTAGTCGGGACTGCCGTCAACGAATATAACTATCTCTCGGTTCTGTTTCCAGGCAGACATTTACGATCATTTTGCCTCTTGCTTAGCCTCATAAGCTCTTCATTCGTAAACGAATCAAGGGTTTCTTCTTGGTGGAAATCAAGAACATAAGATGCTGCACTGAACTTCTTGACAAATTAAGAGAAAAACGTTTGGCAAATTCTCTGGCAAACTCTTGCTATCGCGCAGCCTTTGCTTCTTTTACGTTGACGTTATCGTATTCAAAGGATCACACGTTGACAACCGATTGCATATAACAATTTCTCATCGCTATTTGCATTGTTTATTCGACCTGTTCTACTAATATGTTCATATCGAATATTATGTAGGTTATTTTTAAATAAAAAAATATGGACGAGAATCTGACCAATATTGTGTTGTATATTAGTTTAATGTGATGCTTTTAAATATATATACTTAAAAACAATGTTGGATGTCAGCCGTCGGATTCGATTGAACTGTCAACTGACAGTTGCTCTTCCCTAAATATTCAGCCAATTAAATGGTGCACCGGTACCTCTAATAGTAAGACTTTAGTTAGGAAAAGTATGGAAACGAACCGATTAAGTAATAAAAATACATGTTTATAATTCACTTTTATTTAGGTGTTTCTACATTAAATTCACGGAAACCCTATTGTGAACTCCTTTAATTTTGAGTTGAAACTGAAAACTTATTTTTAATCATTCAATTAGACCCTCGCTCCCATAATGATACTTCTAATAGAAGATCCGTTCACAATGGAATTTGACGCCGGCAATACAGTGGGACATGGGACTGGGGTAGAAGGTGGACCGGTAGTGGGAGTAGGACATGGTGTGGGAATTGGACACGGTAATGGAGTGGTTGTTGTTGTACATGAACAACATGGTGGCTTTTCGCTTTCGATAATACAATTGTCAATCTTATTCGTTACGGACCCAATAGTAACTAAAACGTTATTTTCGGTAACAAATGAGCACTTAATAGTATCCTTATTGATGTCATTTACTGTGCACGAACTGGCGTCAAGGCTTTTATCCGCATTCTCTAAATTGGTGTTAACAGCTTTTGAATAATAGTCGCACTGCAAAAAAAAAGATAAGTATAGTTATTCAATTATTAATTAATGATTAAGCAAACAGATTTTTTTTAACTATAATATGTCTGCATAAATATCCGTTTTATATTAAGAACAAGATTAGTCGGTAATGTCACTTTTACTAAGTATAAGTGAGCAATACAATCCAAAAGTCCACTTAGTACGAAGTCGATCAATTCGTTACTAGATTTGTCCGCTACTGTTGTAAACGTCGGCTCAAATGCTGTTCACTCAATCAATATTGGGCAATAAAATCTCTGCCATTTTATGGCCGCCTAGTGCTTGATAAATTTTAAGGTTTGAACGTACTCATTCTTGCTACCAACTGTCATACATGATTCACAATCCACAAAATACGAACATAAAATTGCAACTAAAAGCAGGCGGCTTATATTTGCGAATATGTTTACAAAACTAAATTGACAAGTGTCACACAAACTCCTCTTTTGCATTAACTATGTTCAGTCAATGACATAACATAAAAGCCATTTTTGCTTTTACTTTGCTTATTTCCGGTTTCATTACGCACACTTCACTTGATTTTTTTTAAAAACCTTTCCTATTTAAGGTAAAAGTTTAACACTCACTAAAACTAACTTACTTGGCTGATAACGCATTCTTCCAGTTTAGTAGCATTTGCAGAATGTTGCGTATTGCAACTTGTAACTTGTTTTGGCAGATTAGTATTAGTATTGAGCTTAGCGTTGTTTATATGCCCTTTGG
The DNA here is from genome assembly GCA_936431705.1 of Cheilosia pagana. Lineage (NCBI taxonomy): Eukaryota > Metazoa > Arthropoda > Insecta > Diptera > Syrphidae > Cheilosia > Cheilosia pagana. The sequence goes on from OW386168.1 coordinate 40,127,994, forward strand.
TTCCATCCGTTAAAGTGGCGATTCGTCTTTGAGACGTAACTATACAACTCGTAAATTGTGAGTTTGCAGTAGTCACCGATATTAACAGGTATTTGTAATTTTGAACACAACGCTTACGGGTGTAGCTTATCGTCTCTAATGTCGTAAGTCTCTCTTCGGTGCGTTGTATTTCTAGTAAAATGATTTCATGTTGTAGTTGAAACACTTTAATGTGTTCATTGGCCTGCTCTGTGACAGCAGCGATTCGCTTTTCGGCGGCTTCGATGTCTGCATTTAGTTTACGCACCGTCGATAAGTAGTAATCCTGCGTAGAGTTTGTTACAGCGTTAGTAGTCTGAAATTAAAGAGTCTCAGTTATAGGAGCTTTTTTTATAAATAAAAGTATTTTATTTTTTACCGAGGCACCGGCTACGATGATAGTTAAAATAGCTAGGCAAGTAACGAAATTCATTTTGGCTTAAGGAGGACAAAACAATGTGCTGGCCGTAGAGCTACTGTATTTATATGGAAAGAAAAGATGAGATAAGAGATAAACGATATTTTTTACAGGAACTGCGCACTTAAGATTAAACACTTAAATAATTTAAAAATTGAAGAGTTGTGCTCCAAATGAACTTACTCGTATACGGATACACTTTAATCGCACACTCGATTTATTTGATTTGCCGTGCATCAATAAATTTCTGATAACTGCATTATAACTGCCAAAGTCGTCGGTGAGCTTAAAATAATTTGTCACTCATCAATTCTTTATTATTCGCGAAGATTAGTTACGCGATAAAATTTGTAAATCAACCTGTGAGTAACAAAATTTGTAGATATCGATTGGTTTGGTAAATAATAAAATAAAGGGCGATATGAACATACATAGTCTCAATTGTTATATTTTTAGCACAAAACAAAAAAGAACAAAGCTGGACATTATATGAACAGCTAAAATGAAACATTTTTTCCAGACGTCCAGAGGAGTGTTGCCGCAGTGGCATTTTGATGTTTGTACAATAACGTGACACTGCAGCTGTGTTACTCTTTTGCATCAGTCTATATTAGGAAACTTAGGAAATTGCCTCTGAATATAACTTAACGTGGATGGGTCAACAAGTACACGGTTCGCTAAGTCTTTTTCTATTGTTGAAAATGATTATCTCTCGGCCCTGTTTCCAGGCAGACACTTACGATCATTTCGCCTCTTGCTAAGCCTCATGTCATAAGCTCTTCATTCATCAACGAAACGCATACTTTTGCCATGGCAGCCTTTGCTTTACGTCGACGTCTTATCTTATTAAAAGGAACAACCAGTCGCATACGTTGACAACCGATTGCTTATGACAATTTCTCATTTATGTTTTGATGTCGGATATTAACTGTTAAATAAAAAGTATAAACGAAAATCTGACTAATATTGTGTTGTATATAAGTTTAATGTGAAGCTTTTAAATATACACTTAAAACAATGTTGGATGTCAGCCGTCGGATTCGATTGAACTGTCAACTGGAAGTTGCTCTTCTCTATATATTCCACCAATGAAAGAGCGCACCTCTAATTGTACGAGTTTAGTTGGGAAAAATATGGAAACGAACCGATTTAGTAATAACAAACAAATTTATAGTTCACTTTTATTCAGATAATTAAGGTATTTCTACATTAAATTTAAGGAAACCCTATTGTGACCTGCTTTAATTTTGAGTTGGAACTTGAAACTGAAAACATATTTTTAATCATTCAATTAGACCCTCGCTCCCATAATGATACTTCTAATAGAAGATCCATTCACGGTGGAATTTGACGCCGGCAATGCAGTGGTACATGGGCCTGGGGTAGAAGGTGGACCAGCAGTGGGAGTAGGACATGGTGTGGGAGTAGGACAAGGTTTGGGACTTGGACATGGTAATGGAGTGGTTGTTGTTGTACATGAACAACATGGTGGCTTTCCGCTTTCAATAATACAATTGTCAATCTTGTTCGTTACGGACCCAATAGTAACTAAAACGTTATTTTCGGTAACAAATGAGCACTTAATAGTATCCTTATTGATGTCATTTACTGTGCACGAACTGGCGTCAAGGCTTTTATCCACATTCTTTAAATTGGTATTAACAGCTTTTGAATAATAGTCGCACTGCAAAAAAAAAAGAGAAAAGTAGGAATACAATTATTAATTAGAGATTAAGTACGTAGATTTTGTTAACTACATAATATGTCTGCATAAAAATCCCGAAACCCGTTTTAAATTTGAGATATTACCGACAAACATAGCTAATTAAATAAAAAAATAAGTCATAATGCTTTGCTACTTTTTACTTACAGCAAATGCAAATGTCGACTTAATTAGTCTGAACTATATTTCTACTAAACGTAAGAATAAGATTAGTCGGTCGCTATTCACTTAATAAATATTGGCCAATAAATATTCAGACATTCAATGGCCGCATAATGCCTGATGAATTTTAAGATTTGAACATCCTAATTCTTGCTTCCAACTGTCAGGCATGATTCACAAATCACAATCCACAAAATGTAGTCGTGATCCACAAGTCAACAACTAACCTAGATTTGCAAATATTGTTCACAAAAATAAATTGACAAGTGTCACACAAACTTCGCTTTTGCATTTACTAGGTCCGTTCCTTTACTTTTGTAGTGAAAATGGAAAAGACTGTGAAAATGACAGTGGAGGGGATGAATTCTCTCTCAGAGAGGGAAACTTACGCAAAAGTTAAGGAACGCTTTTGTAGTAACCGGTAAAAAATGGCAGATAGTTCATAAATTGGTGTGAACAATTAGAACAACAAATTCAAATCAGCTGTCAATTTTCAGGGGACTGACAGTTGTTTCAATTCTTACGCAAAGAAATTTGTTGAGTAAAAACTAGTAAGAGGGGAAATATCTTGCTCTCTCGAAGCCGCTCTGTTTTACGAATTTTTCGAGCTGAGGAACGACAATAGAGTAAAATGCGTAAGAATTCATAAAAATTCGTAAGATTTAAAAGTAAAGGAACAGCGCGACCTACTATGTTCTGTCAATATCAATATCAATGACGTAAAATAAAAGCCATTTTTGCTTTTACTTTGCTTATTTCCGGTTTCTTACGCACACTTCACTTGTTTTTTTTTAAACCTTTCATATTTAAAGTAAAAGTTTAACACTCATTAAACCTAACTTACTTCGCTGATAACGCATTCTTCCAGTTTAGTAGCATTTGCAGAATGTTGTATATTACAATTTTTAACTTGAATTGGCAGATGAGTATTAGTACTGAGCTTAGCGTTGCTTATATGATCTTTAGTTCCATCCGTTAAAGTGGCGATTCGTTTTTGAGACGTAACTATACAACTTGCAAATTGTGAGTTTGCAGTAGTCACCGATATTAACAGGTATTTGTAATTTTGAACACAACGCTTACGGGTGTAGCTTATCGTCTCTAATGTTGTAAATCTTTCTTCGGTGCGTTGTATTTCTAGTAAAACGCTTTCATGTTGTAGTTGAAACACTTTAATGTGTTCATTGGCTTGTGCTGTGACAGCAGCGATTCGCTTTTCGGCGGCTTCGATGTCTGCATTTAGTTTACGCACCGTCGATAAGTAGTAATCCTGCGTAGAGTTTGTTACAGCGTTTGTAGTCTGAAATTAAAGAGGCACAGAGTTGTAGGTGTTTGTTTAAATAAATAAAAATATTTTATTTTTTACCGAGGCACCGGCTACGATGACCGTTAAAATAACTAGGCAAGTAACGAAATTCATTCTGGCTTAAGGGGGACAAAACAATGTGCTGGCCATAGCCCTACCGTATTTATATGGAAAGAAAAGATGAGATAAGAAATAAACAATATTTTTACAGGAACTGTGCTCTTAAGATAAAACACTTAAATACTTAAAAATTTGAAGAGACGTGCACTTTAAGCGCATACTCGATTGAATTAATTGAATGTCCATCAATAATTTTTCTAATAAGTGCTTAAGTTTGAGTAAGTTGACTCTTGAAAGCTTTCTTGGTATTGTTGCCAACGTTTAATTCGAAGGGCTCTTTTTTGTTCGACTGCTACTTTTCATATGGCTCGTTTGGCAGTACATATTTCCAAACTCCGGTGAAACGTAAAAGCTACAGTTAATGGTTGGTAATTCCAACATCCGATGAAACGAAAAAGAGACAGGAAACGGAAGGAATTGGCGCGCGTGGTGAACTAGCTCGAGAAAAACGATCCGGCGACATACTTATAGTAATAATCAAATGTAAGAACAATAAGTTTTCTTATACTTGCTAATTTTGCTAGCAACTTGTAATTTGTGAGAAATATAACAACAAATGTGGATCGGTTTAAGAACAGCTTTTTCGAAAGTTACAGTGTATAAGTGCTTACGTTCAGAATGGCCCCACCGAAGAGTTCTTTTCAGAAACAACCTTCCATTGGAAGTACATCTAGACCCATCATGCATAATTATCCTTTAAAGTGATTTATTAACCAACTCATTAAAAGTGGAAAATATTTAGGCAAGGAAGGGTCAAGTTCCTCATTAAAGCACAAACAAAACCAACACACAGACGTCATTCAATTATCCCTGAGGAAATTTGTCCGGATGCCAAAAATGTGCATATAAAGAGGCTCGACCACACACTGAGTGGCGTCATCCCAGGCATCCAAAGTATGTCCGCATTTTTTGTTTCCTTTTTAACCGCATGCCATGTTTCAACTTTCAAGTGTATAATCGTTTCGAAAACAAGCCACCCGACTACTCCTCTTATGTGACATAAATTACTTCTTTAGCCTTAAAAGGGAAACCTCCGACATCGTTTAAGGTCCTTATGAGCCATATCATAGCTGTATAGTGGAGAGTTCTCCACCAAAGTGGTGGGTTCAAGTGGAGTAAATAAAACAGAGGCAACCATTCGAATTGTAATGACGAACATTCCTCCAATTAAGAAGATATAAATCAAACAGTTTTGGGAAGCCCAAGAAGGAAGAAGGAATTGTATGGGAATTCCTTTTGGCTCCACAGTGAAGGGCGAGTTTCGGTGACATTCCCATGTGGTAGCCAGACGGCAGTAACTTTGGACAGAATTCTGTTTCACCCGGCATGTGGTAACAGGGCTTTTGTTAATCAAATTTTGGTATTTTACATCTGTTTTTTTTCTAAGACTCTCTCTTTCTTGACGGAAACAGATTTCTGTGGTAATTGAGTGTATTTTGGATGTACAAGACTCCTGACCGAAAGCCACCACGACGACAACTTGTTTTCTTCTTCTAGTTTTCGTAAAATGAATGTATTTCGGATTCTTGGTCCTAAGTCATCTATATGTACAAAGGGAGAACGTTCCAGTGCCAAATAGTGCCAGTCTGTCGTAACTGGTTGTCTTTCAATGTGTCTGTGCAATGAAAAGGAACTGTCTGGCAACTCGTACCTACTGTTAAAAGATTTATCCTGATTGAAATTAATGCAAATTGAAGTAGCGTCGGTTGTTTGGGGCTCTATTTGCATTTAATCACATGCAACAAGTATGTTAATAACCAATAGTCGGATCAGGGCACTCAGCAACGTGCAATATGTAAATAAGTTTGATTTTGAGTCTTGAGTTTGGTAAAATGACGCGATTGAAGTACAACGAGCTAGGCGCCACAATATTTTCAAAATTTCTGGTCAATTTATAATCTTCTAAGCCAATGGAAATGTGAAGCTTTGGGGACGTTGAAGTATCTAGTTTAGTAAGTCTGACAGCTGACTGACTTGTTGTATCCCAGTTTTGATTGACCTAGATCGGTCACATGGACAGCTGTCTCAGTTGAAGTTTATGGAGGGGTAGCCGACATATCTAGTCAAGAAATTCGTGACTGAGCACTAAGTTGACAGTTCGCATATGTGGTTGAGTAGGAAAAGTGACATTTGGCATTTTGGTGGGTAAACTATCTGTCATTTTTTAAAAGGTTAGGTACTACAAAGGCGTTCCTCAACTTTTGCGTAAGTTTCCCTCTCTGAGAGAGAATTCATCCCCTCCACTGTCATTTTGACAGTCTTTTCCATTTTTACTACAAAAGTAAAGGAACAGACCTATGTAATCCCTCCTAACATTGAAATTAAAGGCATGTAAACTCCCACAAGAAAGACGCGATCCACTCTCGCCGCAACAAGAAAAAGACCGGAAATTGTTGAATAACAAACTGTTATTAGATTGACCGCAAAAAAAGAAAGCAGGTGTCGAATCGCGTCGTCCGTGAACGAGCATTACGTTCACGGAATTAAGTTGATTTTACATGTGAAACAAATTCCAATTCCAACAAATGCTCGTTCACGAACGACGCAATTTAACCCCACAGGGCGTAAAATTTATTCTGTAAACATAAAGCAAAAACTCTCCCTAAGCTATTTATTATTTCATTATCCGGTCCTCAGATTTGTATATACCATTTTTGTTTACATTTCTCTAGGAACCTTACATTGACGAACAGTATCGCCATCTCTCTTGATAGTGGATTGTTTAAATCAAAACAGAATTACTTTCCCGATACGCCACTTCCTATACCAATTCCAATTCAATACAGTGTTAAATGTTCATCTCTATAGAAATCAGTTACTTGCTTAAGTCCTGATAACCCACATATCCATAATATTTACACAGACTGTGGGTTCACAACGAACTGGCATGTTTATATACACCCTGCCGTCGAAATGCATGTCGATACCCGCCCAATGCATTAGCATTCCTTGCGCATAAGTCTGGAGGAGGATTTTCTTTTCGCTGTTCTTTGGGTTTGTTGTTGCAAGGACTGGTCCTTTTCGCTGGATTGCACAGTATTCGGCTAGTGGATGTCGAAATACACTATCTAGCTGTCTATTTGTTTGTCTTGGGGCTGTCAGTTTTGGTTGTGGATTTAACTTCCGCCGACTGTTCGAGAGTAAGCTTCTCACTTTCTGCTCACATAGAGAGGGGATGAGTGCTCCTGAAAATTGAAATAAATTTAAGAATTTTACTAAGATGATAAAATAGTCCGCACCACCAAAGTCGTCGTCCGCGTCGCTGGAGGGTTGTTTTGTAATTTATTAAAAACACCAGACATTGCAGGCACGGTATACTGATGTCAACATGACTTTAGATAAATTCTTTACGAGGGTGGAGGTCGATTTTGAGTGATGATACATAAAAGTCTAGTACGGGTTCTAACCTTAAACCACTCGCACAGAAGTGCAACGCACTAAACTATGCGCCCCACTCTCATTTAGTCAGTCGTCTGACATAATAATCGTGGTTAATTCTCACGACCAAGGGACCACCCCCTTTTATATTATGTATGTGTGAGAGATGCATAATTACAATAACCCCAGTTACCGAAACCTACGTATCCAAGCGTAAAATGTTTGATCTATATTCGTAAACACTTTGACAGCACTCACTCTGCTTTTTGCTTCAATTCAAAATAAATACAGTTAACGAGTGACACTTGCGTCAGTAACTGCATACAAAATCGTTTATTTCGTTAAATTTAGCTGACACCGATAGCAGCGTTGAGAAATGGTAAGTGCTAAAGCATTGCGAAAAAAATATTCAATAATAAAAAAATGTCGCGCCTCTTGCTTAAACGATACATCATCTGCTTGTGTGCATTCTTATCGCCGCCGCCGCCGCGCCACCTTGTTGTGAATCTTAAGGAGGCGCTTGCATCCGCATCTGCATCCTCTTCGTTTTCGCCTTGTTTCGGTAGTATTTTGCAAACATTTTGCGCTCTGTACAAATCTGGTGGCAATTTTTCAAAAATATCATTTGGTCCGAATTGTGCAGGACCCGCTAGGGTATAGCCTCACCAGCAGCTCACGATAGCTCGAGCAGGGTGAGGAGAGTTTTGTGAATAATTTGCAGTCATAAAATATGCAATAAGCCAACAGATGTTGCGAAATTGTTTTGAAAGCCGCCGTCACATTATTTAAACCAGTTTGTAAGTGTGCGTGTGTTTCCGTGGCAGGGCCCAGCATCATACAAACGGAGGTTGAAAAGGGCCCGCAACGCGGCGTAACGCCAATGATACCACCAGACCATGGTAAACCCTTTTAAAGTGAAAATCGTATTCAACCGTGGTGCAATATTTTCCGCAAAATTTAATGAATTATCATCAACAACAGACAAGTCAATTTTTCGCCAGCAATTTGACGTTTTTTTTTTTTGTTGTTGTTGTTGTCCAATGCCGCACTTTTTCGCTAACTTTTGACATTTGTAGTGTAGTTTTCATTGTGGGTGATGTGGGGTGCAGCGTGTAAGCAATGTTAAAACATGGTTGCATGGCTGCGTTTTATATATCAACAACAAATAATGCAATCAATAGTGTTGCTGGGTTTTGTTGAAACCACTTTAAATTGGCAGAAGCCAGAGAAATGTTTTTGTTTTTTTTAAGCGGGAGCAAGTGGTGATTGACCGATAAACACACAGAATCACGGAGCACAGGGTTACGTCGGCAGTAGGTACAGACGTGTAGAGTTTAACGTGGAAGTAAGGAAGTATTTACGGTGTTTTAAATATGTCCCCACATATTTTTACTTGTGCGCCCAGTCAAAGTGTAATAAATCGCAAGTGGTGGTTGTCGCAATGGGCTCGGGGGCGGAAGAAATAAATATTTATTGTGAAAACGCAAATGTCCAATATTTTATGGATTTTTTTTTATAGCGTAATTAATTGAATAATTAAAGAGTTCAGCCGAGTTCAGGCGTTTTCAATGACAGATGATGTTTCGGATGTGGATTTTGGCCATCGAAACGAAGGATTTTCTTTAATATTTGCTTGTTTCTTTTTAGCCACCGAAAAAGGGAAAAAAAGGGAAGAAGGGACCAAGTAAGTTGAACTATATTATCTACTGTACAACATTTAATTATTTACGACACTCATTCTTCTCAAAAATTAATTTGGTATTACTTAAACGGGTTTGAAAGCATTATTAGGAATGAAGGCCTTAGTAAACTAATATCAGTAAATAATTGCACAATTACCTACAATAAGTTGAAAACTATTTAAGATTTAGGATTTTTAATGCGGAATCAACTTCGCATCGGTGCACGTATAAAATTTCGTACTTATGTTGAAATTCGAATGTATTTTATTTGTTACTTGGCACCACTATCTTGTTTTTGCTCATGCCAAGTTAATGTCATTTATTCTTCCCTTTCCTTCTTTCTCTTTATTAAAGATATTACGTTTTATTGTAAGCAGCGTGGTTTTACTTATACTTTTTAACAGGTTATGGGCCCAGTCCCTATATAATATAAAACGTAGGTAATTAATAGAAAAATGTCGAGTTTGCCATCAATAGAAAAGCTTAAGGGCCGAGAGAATTACGACGCGTGGAAGTTTGCCGTTCGTGCATATCTAGAGCACGAGGAACTCTGGGACTGCGTTACATCCGCAACGGCACCGGACTCAAAGAAGGACACTAAAGCTAGATCAAAAATAGTTTTATTAATCGACTCTATTAATTTCGTCCATGTGCAATCCGCCACGACAGCTAGGGAAGCCTGGACCAATTTGGAGAAGGCTTTCCAGGACAATGGACTCACACGAAGAGTGGGTCTATTAAGGAAGCTTATTACCACGAGGATGGAGGACAGTTCGTCCGTCGAAGAGTACGTGAATCAAATAGTCACGACAGCTCACAAACTCAACGGTGTTGGCCTGCAAGTGAGCGAGGAATGGATCGGGACTCTTTTGCTAGCTGGGTTGTCGGATGAGTATAAACCGATGATCATGGGCATCGAGAGTTCAGGTATTCCTATCACTGGCGATGCAATAAAGACCAAAATTCTCCAGGACGTCAAAGTGGATGATGGCGAAAACAAAGTTGCTTTTTATGGGCGAAAGGGACAGCGCAACTGGACTACCAAGAAGAAAATCAATTCGAGCAGCAGTACCAATGGAAGCAGCAAAGGACCAAGGTGTTACGAATGCAAAAATTACGGACATATTGCACGTAATTGTCCGTCCAAACAGTGCAGTAACAAAGGTGCTCCAGCAAGTTCGAAAAGTGTTTTCTACACGTCATTTGCAGTGAGTTCGGTACAACGGAATGGGTGGTATATTGACTCCGGTGCATCGGCGCATATGTGTACCAGTAAAGATATGCTGTCAGATGTCAGTCAAGCGCCACAAAAGGAGGTTATCATAGCCAACAACATGCGATTGAGTGTGGAAGGTGTAGGCAATGCACATTTACCGGTTGCTGGTGCAGATGGTTCAGAAGTTAGGGTGGAAGATGTGCTTTGCATTCCTAAACTATGCACAAATCTTCTTTCAGTCAGCCAAATAGTTCGCAAAGGAAACACAGTAGTTTTTAACACTAGTGGCTGTAAAATCTACAATGCTGAAAAAGAATTGGTAGCAACTGCGTCTCATGATGGAGAGTTATTTAAATTGGACAGTCCAGTCGGTGATCGTGCGCTCGTTGTTAATAGTTCCGATACAGAGTTTAACCTATGGCACAGAAGAATGGGACATCTGAATGCGGTAAGTCTTCGACAGCTGAGTGATCGTTTTGGAAACCGCGCAAAATTTCCAACTGTCAATAATGTGAACTGTGAAGTTTGTCTCAAGGGCAAACAAAGTAGACTTCCATTCAATCACACAGGAACGCGAGCAAACGATTTATTGGAATTGGTTCATTCGGATCTATGTGGACCTATTCATGTGACTAGCATGGGCGGTGCTCGTTACATATTGGTTTTTGTTGATGACTACTCAAGAAAGGTGTTCGTTTATTTCTTGACCTCGAAGAATGAAACCCGAAATCGTTTTCAAGACTTCAAGGCACTTGTTGAGAATCAATGTAACAGGCGAATCAAGGTCTTGCGCACCGACAATGGTTCTGAATATTGCAACAGTGCTTTTCAGACATTATTGCGCAAGTATGGTATACGTCATCAAACTTCGGCACCGTACACACCACAACAAAATGGCTTAGTAGAGCGGATGAACAGGACGATCATCGAAAAGGCGAGGTGTATGCTTCTGGATGCAAACGTTTCGAAATCGCTTTGGGCTGAAGCAGTTGCCGCAGCGGTGTTTATTATCAACCGATCGCCAAGCAGTTCGTCTACTGGATGTGTTCCTGAGGAAGTCTGGTCTGGCAAGACTCCAGACATGAGTCGTTTGCGGATATTCGGATGCAAGGCGATGGTGCATATACCAAAGGAGCGACGTAAGAAGTTAGACCCCAAATCCGATGCTTGCATTTTCGTGGGTTACTGTGAGGAATCCAAGGCATACCGGCTTTATAATCCAAATAAAAAGAAGATTGTCATCAGTCGTGATGTTGTGTTTTTTGAACATCAGACCTTGTCATCAGTTGAGGTAATTGACAAATACAATTTTATTAATTCTTCTGAATTGTTCTCAGATGTTGCTGATGCAGTGGGGGATGGTGACAGTGGGTCTGCAAGCGAACCGGCGAGCGAAGAAGAACAATATTGCTCCGATAGTGATGGTGAACGCAGTTATAATTCGTGTAAGGACGAGATCGAGTCCGGAAGTTTAATCAGCGAATCACAAGATACTCCTTCTCAGCTTGAAGGAGAATACATTATTCCACATTCAGCGAATGAGATACCATCATCGAGTACACAGCCTGCACTAAGAAGAAGTCAACGAAAAGCGAAACCTTTGAGAAGAGATGAGTACATATCATATGCAGCAAAGACAGGTGAGTTGCATGATCCATTAACAGTTAGTGAGGCACTAGATAGAGCCGACTCTGAGCTTTGGCGACAAGCAATGGCAGAAGAGCTTGAATCCCTGCGAGAAAATAAAACATGGGAGCTCGTAGATTTGCCATGCAACAAAAAGGCAATAAATTGCAAATGGGTGTTCAAGACCAAACGCGATAGCGAAGGCAAAGTATACCGCTATAAAGCCCGCTTAGTCGTCAAGGGTTGTGCTCAGAAAAAGGGGATCGACTACGAGGAGACGTTTTCGCCCGTTGTAAGGTACAATTCAATTCGTTTTCTGTTGTCTTTGGCTGCTCAATATGATCTGGATATAGACCAGATGGACGCAGTCACCGCTTTTTTGCAGGGTGATCTTGGCGAACAAATTTATATGCTACAACCGGAAGGTTTCACCGACAATACCGGCAAAGTTTGTCACCTTAAAAAATCATTGTATGGGTTGAAGCAAGCAAGTCGGCTATGGAACCAAAAGCTTGACACTGCTTTAAAGAAATTCGGTCTAAAGAGGTCCAACACTGACCCGTGTGTGTACTATTCAGGTAAAGATACGAATATGATTATGGTAGCAATTTATGTTGATGATCTTTTGATATTTACAAAAGACAAAGATATCAAAAAGAAATTAAAGTCATACCTCCATTGTACTTTCAAAATGAAAGACATGGGTGAAGCACGATTTGCATTAGGAATGCAAATAACTCGCGACCGTTCAAAAGGAATCATAAGAATTGATCAAGAACGGTATATAAATGAAATACTAGCACGCTTTAACATGACAGACTGTAATCCTTCTAGTACGCCGATGGATGTTAATCAGAAGCTGACAAAACTCATGTCCCCTCAAACGGAACAAGAAAAAATTGATATGTCAGAAATTCCATACCAGGAGGCAGTCGGAAGTATTATGTTTGCGGCTCAGGTATCGAGACCCGATGTGAGTTTTGCGGTGAGCGCTGTATCTCGATATAACAATAACTATGGGAAGGCACATTGGACTGCAGTTAAGCGAATCCTTCGATATCTAAAAGGCACTGCTGATGCTAAATTGGAGTTTAGCAAGTTTGGCGATGGTAACATCAGGGGATATTGTGATGCTGATTGGGCTAACGATACCGAAGATAGGAGGTCTTTCACCGGATATGTCTTCATCTCTCGACAAGGAGCAGTATCCTGGAACTCTAAAAAGCAGCCCACTGTTGCCCTCTCATCCACTGAGGCTGAATACATGGCGGTTTCTTCAGCGACTCAAGAAGCAATCTGGCTCAAGAATTTGGAAGCTGAACTTATCTCAAGCTGTCCAAACTCCACAACAATTTGCTGTGACAATAAAGGTGCGATCAGTTTGGCGTTAACTAGCGCCTATCAACCACGGACAAAACACATCGATGTTAGACATCACTTCATCCGTGATAAAATAGAAGACGGCACTATCAACTTGAAGTACATTTGCACAGATGAAATGATAGCAGATTTTCTCACCAAGGCTCTGGACAGTAAGAAGCACTTGACTTGTTCGAAAGCTGTGGGGTTGATATTTAAGTAAAATAACATTCAGTGGGGGTGTTGAAATTCGAATGTATTTTATTTGTTACTTGGCACCACTATCTTGTTTTTGCTCATGCCAAGTTAATGTCATTTATTCTTCCCTTTCCTTCTTTCTCTTTATTAAAGATATTACGTTTTATTGTAAGCAGCGTGGTTTTACTTATACTTTTTAACAACTTAAACAGTACTATGGGTGGTGAAAGTGTATACGACAGCTCCTAATGCACTCTGACAGATTGACAGCCTGCCAAATGATAGTGTACTACTATTTGTGGGTCAATATGAATTGAGGAGTAACGTATGTTTCCAAATTGAAAATAAATTCGAGACACCGAAAATAAGTAGGATGTAGGCCCTGGTGGCAGTGAAGTTTTGAGCAATATAGTAAGAATTTAACACCACAAATTAAATAATAAGTACATAGTGACGGAAACCAGAAAACTGGCAAATTTTTTAAAACTTCTTGAGCCTTATTGAATTTCCCCTTTTTTAATGTGCTGAAGAACGTTAGCTGGAAGTGGTTTCTTGATACACTCGATGGTCAACATCGTGAAAAATGTTTTAGATATCGCGTCTGATAGTTCAACTCACACTTTTTTGACATTTTTCAAAAGCCAACGGACACATTCAAAAACCTAGATGCCTTAATTCAACTAGATTGGTCTGTACTAGATGTAGATACATACATTGAACGCAAAAACTATATGGGTCGGTAACGTCACTTTTTCTGTACGTCAGCCACGCAGGCGAACTGTCAACTTAGCACTCTAGTCACTAATTTCTTAACTAGATTCGTCGGCTACCCCACAATAAACGTCAACTGTAAAAACTGTCCATCTGATCGATGTAGCATGTCCCTAGGTCATTCAAAACTGAGGCACATCACGTCAAACTTGGGTACTTATTGAACATACCCAATGCGAATTTTACATTTTGTCAAAACGCTCTAATGTAAAAGGTTGTTTTGTTTGTAATTAGCTGTGATGCATCCTGTCTCAGAAAGACCAGCATCACCACTTTACTTCTGCCATTAGATCTATACTTTATATTCCTCGTAAATAACACAACACTGTCACTTGGGGAGCCCATTGTCCACTTTATGTTTACTGCCATTCGCATTAGTGCACTGCATCGCGTAGTTTCCGTAAACAATTGAAAACACATTCATGTTACATTTACTAAGAATCCTAGCACTTGCATACAATGGTTATTCGCTTCCTTGTCTCCATTGGGACACCAGCACATTGTAACGAAATGTATTTTTATTGCATCTTTACACACATGCATGCACCCATCCATAACAAACGGCCATTAAATACAGTTATTAGCACGCATCGCAGGAAACTTCATTATTTCAATTAAACCTTTTTAATCCCCGTCCTCCGTTGATGCTCCAATTGGCACATGCCACTCGGTGGCGAAGACACACGATGAGACCCAGACCGCGCCGCTTCGCCGAGAGACAAAACGAGGCAAAACTTTTACGTTGCATAAATGCGCTGGACTAGTGTGTCCTTTTGCCTAGCTCTTGGTGGCGTGGACAAGGCAATGGCCATTATAGTTTTTAACTTCATGACATGGCCAGCGGCTGTCGCCCAACCGCCATTTTGCCACTATTGCAGCGACATAGTGGTCCATGGAGCACCACAGTTAAGTGGTCCGCAAAAGCGCTGTAAAACGGTCCGGACTCATAGTTGAACGAAAAAAATCCATGGACTCATTGCAATTGGACGAACAGAAGGCAATTAAATGATGCATCTTACAACAGCATGGCGGTTTGGGGTTCCTTTCCTGTTTTACTACAGAACAGGGTATGCGCGAACCCAACGCACACACATGTGGAGGATGCTCTTTTATGCGTAACAAAAAATAAACTATTTTGTAGGTTTACCATGGTAACTGCTCTGTCGGTTATTGTACCTACATTAAATGGTCATCGTCCTTGCCTTTACAATTGGAATTGAGGCGCAATTTGACGCAAAATTAACGCGTTCGAGTTGTTTGATTTTAATTTGGAATTATTGAATGAGAACTTCCTGCTTAAAAGCTTACTTATATTGCCAACTGTTTGCTTCTTGTCTAAGATGATTTTATATACCTATGTAAATGTTACAAGCGTGAAATTCAATTTGATAAACATCCATCCTCGCGATTTTTAACTTCCCCCGGTCGCCGCAACAAAGCAATTATTCCCTTGGAATTTCATCAATTTTAATGCCGATAATAATTGAAATCAATTAAACATCAAAGCATCTGAATAATTTCACCGAATGGGATAATCCAATAAGTCAATTAAGCACCAATCTGTACCCAATGACGTTCTTTCTCAACCCTCTGACATTTATAGCACCCATGCATCGGCCAAAATCTCATTCTCATTCAATTAAGATCGTATAGGTCGTACGACTTGTTCACATTCAACCATCTTGTCATTTGCAGACCTCATCGATGGAGTGGACACATCCACCATGAACCGAGATCAGCTTGAGGCTTTCGCCCTACGGCTTAAGGCCGAAATGGAACGTGAACGAGAGGAACGAAATTTCTTCCAGCTGGAGCGGGATAAATTACGTACATTCTGGGAAATCACCCGGGAGCAATTAGGTGAGCTAATTGTCACAAAAAGTTTAGCTAATCGAATAGCTGCATACAAAGCTAATTAAAATTGAATCTTGCGAGCTGATTTGATTAACGTTCATTGAATGATTTGATTTTGTATCTCTGTGCAGAGGATGCTCGAGCTGACATACGCAACAAGGACCGAGAAGTACAGAACGCCCAGGAGAAGGCCGAAAATGAGATCAGGCATGTTGTGCAGCAAATGAAGCACCTTCAGTATGAGAATCACACGAAAATCGGTGAGATACGAGCAGAGGCGATGACACAGTTGAAATTGGCTCAAGAGGAACATGTGAGGCAGGAGCAGGAACTGTTGCAGGACAAACGTGAATTGAAGAATTTATTGCGAGAGAAAGACGAAACCACAGATTTGCAGCTACAGCAATTGAAGATGAAGAACAACGAGGAAACGTGGTATGTGTTGCCAGATAAATTATTTACATTTCGTAGTTCATTTATTTAAGTGAAAAAAAAACGTAGGTAGGTAAACAAATGAGATTTTTCCCGATGCTAGAACTCCATTGGAGCGGTTTTCAGAACATATTTCTCAAAGAATTGGAATTTTCTTAATTCATTACAAGCACCATACGCGGAAGAACAAAATGCGAACATGTATAGAACAGAATAGCTGTTGCTATTTGCCCGTCGCGTTCGGGGCATGGCTTCGTAACGAAACGTCAAAATAAAATCGTGTAATATCAAACTTTTAACAGACCACCTCGTTTAGAATTCAATAGTCTTCCTTTAGACATGCTGCCTTTGTCGATCGCTGTCATTATTTTAACTCGCCTCTGAGTAATTAAAAAAGTTAAAGTTAAAAGAAGAAACTATTACCATTACCGAATAACGAGCCGTGCACCCGGTTGTTGGTCCTTTACACAAAAAAAATACATTTTTTTTGCGGAAACTATAACTTTACAATAATTGATACCCCTGTCCATAACTTTCTTCCTCCTTTTCCAGTGAAATCACATTTCGTTTCGAAGCCGAAGCCAGGGATATGGTACGTCTGCACCAGAAAAGAATTGAAATGCTACGCCAGGATTTGGACATCAAATACCGCATGGAAATGTTCGAAGTCGAAGAGCGCAAGGATGCACAAATTCAAAAACTCAACGAAGCCCACGACATCGCTTTTAATGACATGAAAAACTACTACAACGACATCACTCTAAATAACCTCTCCCTGATTAGCAGTCTCAAGGAGCAAATGGATGAGCTGCGCAAACAATCCGAACGCAGCGAACGCCTCTATGCTGAAACACTAGCAGACAACAAGAAACTCGTGGAGCCACTCAGTCAGGCTCGCTCTGAATTGGTCGATATGCGACGCAAGCTTGAGCACTACGATCGAGATCGCAACCAATTGACAAGGCTCAAGGGCCGTAATGCAACGGCCGAAAAGCAATTGGGTCAGCTGAAATGGGAAACCGAAGCATTGCTGATGCGCAACGATACACTTGTCGAAGAACGTGAAACGCTGAAAGCTAAGTTTGAAGAAGCTGTCGTTGAACTGCAACAAAAGACTTCGCTTCGCAATGTCATCCTTGAGCGAAAGATTGTTCAACTTGAAAGCGACGCTGAAAAACGTGAAGCTCTGCTTAATGAAACCATCACTGCATCCGGTATGAATCCCGATGACATGAAAATGAAAATCGACAATCTGCTAAAGTCGAAGAACGACACCATTCAGGAGTTGCGATACGAGTTGGCACGTGTGTGCAAGGCTCACGATGATTTATTAGCGACATACGAAGCAAAATTGACGCAGTTCGGTATACCGAGAGATGAGTTGGGCTTTGAGCCTTTGCGGACCACGGCCAAGATAAAATTTGGCGCTGGTCCCGCTGGGCTAGTGGCAAAAAATCAATAGCTACCAGATGAAATGTGCATGTGGCTCTCCTCGGCGCGAAACTTACATTGCTTTGTGATGATGCACAGAGGGAACTAGTGGTAGTGGTGGTGTCTGATTGTCTGGTTATGAAGTTGTGAATGCGAGAGGATGAAGTATGAAATAAATTTGTGTAGTCCTTTTTTGCTGTACTTTCGAAATTCTTTTTGTGTGTGTTTCTTTGTCTGGGGTATTCACTGTTTTTGATTTGATTTAAATGGACGATTATGTCTGCTTAGTTTAGAATAGTGCAAGTGCTCCGTTGTAGTGTAGTTGAGTGGGTTCGGAGACTTGCGGCATGAGAAAGTCATGGCACTATGCCTTCAAATTTTAAGTGAAACTGCAGAAACTTTAAAGAAACGTTTGCCCTAGAATACACCTGGACTTCTCTTCGCAAATCCAAAAACGAACTTTGCTCACAAAACAGCCTTATAATGGCTTGGATTTTCTCAGCAAACAAAACTTTTAAAGTCCATACCCTTGATTGTGGGCGTAACATCTGTCTCGACACTATTCAGTTGCAACAAACTATTCGTTTCATTGCGAGTGGGTTATAACTTTGCCATCAGTAAATAGTATCTATATAAATAGCTAATTGAGAAGGATAACTGTCGATGAGGCTGCGTGTTAAAAATAAAATAGAAAGTATAATCGCTAGAGAGCCCTAAAGTGTATGGTTTATGCCAGATTTCATGTAAAAATGTATTTTGTTCATGAAAACACAGCTGGAAGTGGTTCTGGTTAGCTCATCACAGCCTTCTCCTTCTCATTTATTGGAACCATATCAAGGCCTTATTTTCACACCTCTATTAAAATGGAAACATAATAATTGAAATCCTTTTTGCGACCAGAGATTTGTGTTTGAATAATAAAAAAATGAGAGAAAATCTTCTACATATTAACTGGGGACATTCAAGAACTATCTAGTTTAGTAAGTCTGGCGGCTTGATGTATCTCAGTTTTGATTGGCTTAAATCAGTGACGTGAACAGTTTTCTCAGTTGACGTTTATGGAGGGGCAAATTTCAGCAAAATGTCAGATATCAAGGAGTGAGGATATATTCTCTCAGAAAAAGAGAATATAACCAAAAAGTACAGGAACGAAAGTTTGGCATGACGCTTGTTGAAAACATATGCGAGAAATTCAAAAATGAACGTCAGTGGGTATAAAAAAATTACCAGTTTGCTGACTTTGAAAAACTTTCGGATTCAGTTTAATATTTATTTATTTTTGCGGATTTATCCATTTTTAATAACAAATTTCAGCACTTAACAAAGCAAACCGAAATAAACTACCAATTCAAATTGACTTTTGAGAGATTTGACAGCTAAAGTCAGTTATAACTAACTCGCCCAAAGAAATTTGTTGGGCTATTATTTGCACAGGTTTCTTATGAAGGGGAAATGTTTTGTTCTCTCTTTGTGGCTCTCTTCTGCCCAATTTTTGCGTAAAGGCACCAAGTTTGACTAAATTTGACTAATGTGTCCGAATGCATTATCGTTAGGGAACAGACCTTTTGTGACTGAGTAATAAAGTTGACAGTTCTTAATTTTTGTGGGTGACATAGAAAAGGTGAAGTTCCCGACCAATCTTGTTTTTGCGATCAGGTTACATCTACTCTACAAAAATCTAGTCGACTTGAGTCAACTAAATTTTTGAATGTGCCCACTGATCGATATCGAGTTGGCAAAAATGTCAGTTCAAATTCTGAAATCTATCATACACAATCTCTGGGCAACCTACAGTACCCATGAGATGATTTTGACAGATTTGTGTCTGCTTCGTTGATTGTACACTTGTAATGAACATTGACCGTTAGCTGTCTGGTTTGTTTGTTCATCTATACCTACGTATAATAAATAATAATACAACTCAGTTTTAGTGTTTAAAAATGTAAAGTAAAGCTACCTTTTAATGTGTCGTATCCATGAATCAAAGAAACATGTTTCCTGCCTTGATGTGTCGATTAAGAAATCGCGACCATTTAGAAATCCCGTATAAACTGAACATTTTCAAGCTCCAACGACTGTTTCATAAATCACATCCGTTCCATAGTCACACCGTTACCCGCAAGATGGCGACTCTCTCGATACAAAGAACAAATCATAACATTTTGACATATCTTACCATTTGACAGTTTACAAAAGAAAAACAGGAAAAATAAAAAACAATCAAGGAAAATAGACGAAAATTACTACGCCTAATTGCAATTTATATCTAATATTAGTGCTAGTATCACAAACGAAAAAGTCCAACAAATCCCAACTGCTTTCAGAGCAGTTGCCAACAAGTTCAACCGCCTGCAGAAGGAACTTCCTAATTTTTCAAAATGAGTCATTACGAATCCAAAGCAAAATTTCTTACCAGCTCCAATGATCCGCCCACCTCAGGCTATGTCACTTACCGGATGCAAGAAGAACCACAAATCTTTACCAAACGAAAAATGCTCCTTAATATCCCGCAGATTTACTCGGACATCACTCATCTGACCGTCGCTCGCAATTGGCTCTATTGCATCGTCTCACAAAATGTTCTCCTAAAGTTTCAACTACCAAAACCAACTCCTCCGATAGGTAAGAACAGAAATAGAAGAATTTATTTTGGTAATTGGTTTGGCCTTCCTAGAAATTCCCCTTGACAAGTACGCCAGCGGTTATTCGATAACAAAGATTTTCCTCGACCACACGGGGCAACACTTGCTCATTACCTTGACGTCGAAAACTCCCGGTCTCTCGCCCGAACTGCTTTACGTAAACGGAAAGGTAAACAAAGTCAAACGAATTGAAAAGCTGAAAGATCATGAAGTAACCGCCGTTGGATTTAACCTTTACCATGGTGACGAGTCTACAACGGGACCAATTCTACTTGGGACAAGTCGTGGATTGATATTTGAGGCGGAACTCACGCAAGATGGAGACAGGTCCTACCGAAAACAGGTAAGTACGAGTTAATATAGGTGATATTCTTTCATTCGTCCTTGAAATCCATTTTTTCACACCACACCCTTAAAAATGAATAGCTGCCCTCATACATTTCCCTGTACGGTATGGGCTTGAGGGATCTGGATGGACTGGTAAATGGCTATCTTATTGCTTTTATATTTAACTAACACTTGTTCTTCTTGGTTTGCCGTAGTAATACTCTTTCACACACACATACACCTTGTTCTGCTTTTATTATTACCCTATCTCTTTGTCTAGTTGAGATATAATCACTATTTTTTTCGTAACAGATCTACGACTTGGGTCTGGGGCGCACAAAGTACCCAATTACCGGGCTGGAACTCTTTCGCGTTCCATACGTCAACAAATATGTTGTTATTGCTACTGCGACGGATTGCATGTACGGATTTCATGAGATCCTTCGCGCGGACGAGAAGTTCTCCCTACAGGCAATCTTCAGCTCATACGTCAACGGTTCCCGAGTGCAACTGGCCGAAGAGATAAAGACTGATTTAAAGTACTCTGTGTTGAGGTTTCACGTCGAGTCGCAATGGCCTTTACGCTATGCCTGGCTGAATGGCAACGGCGTCCGTTTTGGCGATCTAGACAAGGACCCCACGCAGGATAATTTCATTCTCGGTACGGACAACATACCGCATTCCCAAGACCCTAAACCACTCACAGTTGAGGAACGCAAGCAATTGGTTCCCAATACCCTTATGCTCACACAATTTCACGCTTTGCTGCTGTATCCCGACCATATTACTGGCATTTGCCTACTAAACCAGGAGGTCATCTATGAGGAGTACTTTAGCGAGCAGTTTGGCAAATTGCTGGGCATTGTCAAAGACCCACTCAATGGTTCCATCTATGTGTACACCCCAAAACAGATATTTCACTATAGAGTCACACACGAGAGGCGAAATCTTTGGCAGCTCTACCTGCAGAAGGGTCTCTACGACCTAGCTGAGGAGAACGCAGAGAATCCAGCTCAAATGGACATCGTTTTAGCCCGCAAAGCAGAAGTCTTGTTTGACCAAAAGGAGTACCTCCGCAGTGCTGAGATCTATTCCAATACTCAGATAACTTTTGAGCAGATTTGTTTAAAATTCCTCTCGCTGGAGGACAAGCGCCCACTAATGACGTACGTGAAGAATCGTCTCGAGAAGCTTCGTGACGAAGACCTCATGCAGATAACCATGTTGGTGGTATGGCTGGTGGAGCTTTACCTCACAGAAATCTCTTGGCCTGGCATGGATGGAGATAAGAAGCACGACTGGCAAGCGGAATTCGATAGCTTTCTTCGCATGCCACGAGTAGACAAGTGCATCCGCAACAATAGATCCGTGATATATGATCTGATGGCGTCGCATGGTGACAGCCACAACCTTTCCATATTGGCCGCTGTAAATCACGACTACGAGTCAGTCATCAACCAGTACATCAATCAGCGCAAGTTCTCCGAGGCATTGGCCGTGTTAAAAGCGCAGAAAAATATTGACATGTTTTACAAGTACTCGCCCATTCTAATGGAAGAGATTCCACAGGAAACCGTACCGATTTTGATGGCGCAGGGAAGGAAATTGAACGTGGAACGACTGATGCCCACACTTCTCTGCCTAGACAGTCCACAGCACATCGAGGAGATTATCAAGTACTTGGAGTATGCTATCTACACGCTGAGTGAGATAAAGCCGGCACTGCACAACTATTTATTGCGATTGTATGCGCAGTACAAACCAGAAAAATTGGAGAAATATCTTGAAAACGAGGGAGTTGACATTACATTGGTGCACTATGACGTAAAGTATGCACTGAGAGTGTGCTTGGAGCACGAAGCAAAGACTGCGTGTGTGTTTATTCAATGTCTGCTGGAAATGTGGGAGGCGGCCGTGGAGTTGGCTCTAACTTTCAATGTACAGCTAGCAAAGGACACTGCCTCAAAGCCAGCTGACGATGAGATTAGGAGAAAATTGTGGTTGAGGATCGGTAAGGACTTCGATTTATTCTAACACCATGTATAACTTTCAAATTCCAGCTCAACACGACATTCGCGGAACTAACGACGTAAAAAAAGCCCTCGAGCTTTTAAAGGAATGTGACCTGCTGCGGATCGAGGATCTGCTTCCGTTCTTCTCAGATTTCGAAAAAATTGACGACTTTAAAGAAGCCATCTGCTTTGCCTTGAAGGTAAGTGAAGCTTTCTTCTTTTCCACAATTAAAACTCCGTGACTTACCATTCATCATTCCCTAGGAATACAATCAAAAAATCCAGGAACTGCAACACGACATGGAGGAGTCCTCCAAATCGGCAGAACGCGTGCGTAGCGACCTTCAAGGTTTGCGGAATAGATCCATTCGCATCGCCGCACAAGAGCCATGTGGCATCTGTGAAGCTTACCTCTTGCTTAAGCCGTTCTTTGTCTTTCCCTGCGGCCACAAGTTTCATGGCGATTGTCTTGAGAAACAAATCATACCAATGCTCAGCTCAGAGCAGAGCCGTCGGCTGACTAGTCTTAAGCAACAGTTGGAGAACATGCTTGCGAATTCTATTCTTACGGTGGAGCGAAACAACCAACAGCGAATGACGCGCGAGAAGGTCAAAGCCGAAATCGAGAACATTCTAGCATCAGATTGCCTCTATTGTGGGGTGATGATTGATTCAATTGACCAGCCATTCGTCGAGGACTGGGACCAAGTAAACGTGGACTGGGAATAAACAAAAAATGGCACGTCAAATTCTTAGCCTAATAAACAATTTATTTATTTAACCATAATACAAAAATATAAACAGTTGTGCTGGCAACTCATTTGCCGTCTTACTACATGCTTTGTCCTTCATCCTATTGCGAACCTTACCACCAGCAGTTGATATCAGTCGACGATTTGCAATCGCAGCTCATTCGTAACAAAAGAGGTAACAGTTCGAAGCACCGCCGTTTGTATGTCGGCGTTTCTAGCCAGCAGAGGAAGTAAAAGTGCCATATCCGCTACACCGAAATCAGCCACAGCAGCTTGGACATGCTGAACCAGTTGTTCGGTTTGTGCTTCAGTTAAATCATTCATTAGAATTTCGCCAACCGGACGGAATTTGCCTGAGGAAATTTTGTATCAATTATTTTGTTCAGCGCAACAAAAGCATCTATTTTTAGATTTCTTGTCATAACAAATAAAGTAATAAACACGTCAGGCATCTTGGCGGAATTGATGTTTTTTGTGAATATACCTTTTGTCATTTGGTATGCGGTAAGTCCTCCTACCGTTCCACCAATTGCTAACCCCACAGGTCCTAGTAAAAGGCCACCAGCTGCACACATTGCTCCACAAACTACTGCTCCTCGGCTAGACTGGCTGACGCAAGCACGAACCTCGGCATTGTCAGCAACAATTGAGATGGCTTGCATAAGTTCTCGGTTGTTGACCGGCATCTTACAGTTTACAGAATAGTTATGATGGCCACAAATTAATACTTAACAAAACGAGAACGACTGTCCCTGGGAAAGTCCCGATTTAGGTTTTTTGTAAATTCTTATCTTTTTTTTAAATTGGACTTGACACTTTGAATCAAAATGGACTATTGTTTTGATGTCATTTATTATTCCTAGCGACACTAGTTGCTTAGGTCACGATAGCAAGTTTCAAGTTAAAGATGCAAAGGGTACGTTCAAAAACTACTAGTCAGTTACAAGAAATGAGTAAATACAAAGAGTGGCATAGGTATTTTTCATTGTTGTTCTTGACAATTCAATTTCTGCCTGCCTACAAAAAAAAAACATGTTTCTTATGGTGGTCAACCAATGCTCTTGCTGCATGGGCATTGCGCTGTACAATGGCTTTGATAAAATTTAAAAAAATATATTTAAATACATAGTTAAAATCACGAACTCACATATACTGGAAAAAGACCTGTCTGACAGACCCTTTCACAATTTATGTATACCGAGGACCCTACAAATGTCATCATGAATTTCGCAACTAAATCACAGTTGGCATTTCGCTTGAAATTTAAAATATTTGCTGACGTTTGACGTAAATATTGTCAGTAACGACTAATTAAGTTCCTGCTTTCAGGGAAAATATTTATATACAAATTTGGTTGGTTGGCGATTGGGCTCCCCAGATTCTGGTCACAGATTTCGGATTTTTTGTGTCTAATCAAACATAAAACGCGATTTGTTCTGGTTTTAGTTGAAATTTAGTGCGATTGAAATATGTGTACGTTTTGATAATTTTCTACGCGTTTTCCATTCACTGGTTAGATTATGTAATATTTAATCATTCGAAACAAAAAGAAAACGGAGGATCGGAGGTCAAACTCAAACTAACTTGTATTGGTAAGTCTCAAGCAACTCTAGATTACAAAAGTGCTCTGAAATAGGAAATTACTCTTTTGTACCAATCGAACATAAAAAGTGATCTGGAGAAAAAATAAGTGCTCTGAGAAGCTTAATCAAATTAACACATAAATCACCAATTTGCTATTGTGAACGGCTTGATAATATTTGTGGAATGCATTCGATTTTTTTTGACACTTGACAGTTGTGAGGCCAACCACTTTTTTTTCTAATCCGGGCATTTATGCACATTATCCAACAACAAATCAATCGCATAGAAAAATAAAACTGTTTTGATAGAATAAAAATTCCATTAAGTATTTCCTAATACCACACTTGTTTACATAAATCAAACTAATCAATTCTGTTATCTAAAAACTGTTTAAATTCACTCGTACGATCCAAAGAATATGTAAAATTCATCTTTTAATTGGGAAAATAAATTCAGTGTTGGTGACTTTTTGCGTCGTCGTTCAGAAGGAAAAGAGAAAAAACAAAAATTTTGGACGAACTGTGAAAAAACGAAATAGAAAGCGAAAGTACTCCCCGTATTCTTAAATAAGCTGAGAGGACAAATTCCCCAAATTCCGGAGCGCATCTATAAATAAAAGACAAAAGATCTGCCATCCCGAAAAAGCACAAGTCGTTGCTTGAGTAGAAAAAAATGGTTGAACCGATTTTCGATTATCAATTTCGTTTGATTTTGATTGGCGATAGCACTGTCGGCAAGAGTTCATTGCTGAAATTTTTCACAGATGGAAAATTCGCTGAGGTAAGGCAAATATATTTTTCCAGAAAAGGTGTGTTTTCACTTCAATTTTGAAGGGAGTGCACACGACCACAAATGATACTACCTACACCACCTTTGCTGGTGTTGTATAGATTTATTGTGTTTGTTTTGTTTGGGTGAATGCATTTTGTTGTCCAAATCAAAACAATAACAATAGACGGCTTATATAATGCTCCAAAATAAGAATGCAGAACGATGGTGTAAAGAAGGTTATGGCCGGGCCGGACTGTACAGCTGATAAGATTTTACGCTTTGTCATACACACTTCTCAATGCGACGTCGTTCACGAATTAATCAGTAAACAAATGACACAATGCAAGTAGCAGTAGTCTCATTGCTTGTGTTGTAATGTAATCCAATTTGCATTCAAACTTACATGTGATTTATGCAAAAAGTCTAATCTTAGCTTTGAATGAAATTATGTGCTGGCTGCTTTCACCGAGTCTATGTTAAGTGATAAGAAATCGGTGAAGCCATATTTTTGTATTTGAGCGACTGGCGAGATCAAAGTTTGCGTTCAGATGCCTTTGTTCGAAAGTGAACCTATGCAATTTGTTATGCGTCATTTTAGTTTTAAGTGAGGAAACTGTAGTCACGAGTATAGGTACGTGAAAAGTACTTCAATTCGAAGCGCTTGGTTATGAATTTATATTATACATATTACTAGACTTGAATGTACTCGTAGATTGGCCTCAATTTGATGTTTTGCAAACACAATTAAATGCAATGCCAAACGATCATGCACGCCAGCTGCCACTGCGTTTGATTAAGAATCTTCCTTTGTACTACCTTGATTACCTTTTATGTCCTGTTGTACACCAAGTATCGCATGCTTTCACTTTTGAGACAAAACGAACTAGTAAAAAGTAAGAACCATTACTTTGACTAAAATTGGTCTCCTAATTCAGTACAAATTCAATCATTTTAAATGTCCGGATAAATTAAACGAACCCACAATGGCAAAAAATGATGTATTATGACCTACAAAATATTTATTGCGGAGGTTAGGAATGATTACTCTGATAGTGTTATAGTCCATCTATTTATAAAGTGCAGAATAAGCAAACAACCATACATTTTTTGTGAGATATTGTCTGACTACAGCTTAAGTCAGTGCAATTTTGCTATTGCTTAGAAATTATTTTCATAAAACTTGACCGATTAATGTGTTTTTCTTTTATCACAGCTTTCCGATCCAACGGTTGGAGTTGACTTCTTCGCACGTTTAATCGAAATGAAGGACGGTACACAAATTAAACTTCAGCTCTGGGACACAGCCGGTCAGGAGCGCTTTCGGTCAATTACCAAATCCTATTATCGCAATTCGGTTGGTGTACTCCTCGTCTACGACATAACGAATCATGCCAGCTTTGAGCATATCCCGCTGTGGATGATGGAGGCACAACGCCATATCGAGCCGCATCGGCCAGTATTCGCATTGGTCGGCTGCAAACTGGATCTAGTAAATGCCGGCAGTCATCGTGAGGTGAGCACAGAAGAGGCGCAAGCATTTGCCAAGCAACATGGTCTGCATTTTGTTGAAACCTCAGCACGCAGCGGTGTCAATGTTGAGGAAGCATTTCGCATGGTCACACAGGAGGTATACACGCGAATTCGTTCCGGCGAATACAAAGTGGAGGACGGCTGGGACGGCATTAAGACTGGTTTCGCCCGACCCAGTAGTTTGGACTTTAATTTGGTAGTGGCGGAACCGGAAAAGTCTTCGTGTTGTTGATATGTTTTGTAGGTTATTTATTACAAGCAAAAGAGAAACGTTTTACTAAACAGATTATTAAAAACAAACTATTGCAAATAATTAATTTTTATATTGAAATTGTTATTGTCAATTGTTTTGCGGTGGTCGATTCAATTGTCTTGGTTCTTTCTTTTTATTTGAAAGGTTTATTTGTATTTTGTTGTTATTCAAAAAAGACCACAACAGCAAATTGCATTTTTTTTTGTATTTCGAAAATCTGCTGTTAAGCATTGAGTTCAAAAACAAAAGTCGTTTCTTCTTAGTTTTTTTTTTTATTATTATTATTTTGTTTAATGTAGCTTATTAGTCCACAACAAATAATATAGTAAGGAAATACTTAAAGCTCTCATGGGTTTTGTGTGCTGTTTATTTGTACATATTCACAACAGGATATTTGATAGATAACTTTATTGTAATATTATTTGTATTGTATTGGTTAATTAAAATATTTTAATATATAAAAGCAAAATTTCAAAATGAACAAACTTTTTTACTTTTGAAAATTATTTAGTCATGCGTCTTGGGCGTACCTCGGTTTATAACGTAAGTCCTTTTAGGTAAAGAGATTTCTACAAGAATTACAGTTTTTCTTATTTCGGTTTTTACCGGATGTTGACCTGTGACGTCAGGTTGTCGATATCATAATGTGGTGAATAGCATTCTATGCATTGCAAATGGACGCATTCAGAGCGATAAGTGCATTTTCAAAATCGCGGTGAGTTAAAAACAGGATTAATCATATACCTAGATAGACCATCAACACGCGATCCTTTGTCGCTGGTCTCTTTATATTGTGCTTGAATTCAGCATTTCGTTTTCTCTCAATTTTTTGAAATTTTGTACTTCAATGCGGATCAAAAATGTTAAAAAATTAGGTAAAAATGTGCATGACAGGGTCAGCTTTAAACTAATAAAAAAATTGTTTTTAAAAATAAGTCAAAAAGCGGAATTCGAGCTAAAGATAGTCGTCAATAGACACACGAATAATGCAATAACTTGGCTTGGCTCTCACATTACCATTTACAGCTAAACGTCAATAAAAAATCTAAGCAAATATTCGATACTTGTTATTTTGGTAATTTTCTCTTTTGGTAATTTTTTATTAACGTGTTTAAACTTTGTGCGATTGTAATCAAGTTATATTCGGTTTTTTTTTTGTCAGATAATTTATACATACAACAATATCACGGAATTCTCCTTTTGGTGTAAGTCATCTCAAAAGAGAAATGATTGTTCTAACCACAAAAGATCAAACGCGACCATCTGCTACTTACCTGAACGTTACAAATTTTGTTTTTGCAAACGCGCATGAATTTGACGTAATATATTTATGTGGTATTTCTCGTCTGCATCGATTGGGACAAGTATATCTTTTGGGAATAAAATAATCAATTCCTAGTTGATATAAAAAATCCAACTCTTCATTGCAACATAAATCATCAGACAAATCAGTTATAAAATAGAATATCATTTGCCAACACTGTTTACCTGTGAAATTATTGTAAAATTGGTGCATAAAAACGAGCCTACTTTTTTCCACCCTTGAAGGGACTTATTGGTCCGAAAACAAAATATCGATTATTTTGTGGAACTGCGAAGAAAATCCCCAAAAGCAAATCAAGTCAATAAAGTTCTAAGAAAACGCAATCATGTCATATGTGAGTACTATTTCTCATACTCGAATTGACATCGTGAACAATTTTGTTTGTATTTACAGCGTCTGAAAGCAACCAAGTGCCCTACAGACGAGCTATCGCTGACTAACAAGGCCATCGTGAATGTAAATGACTTTCCCGATGAGATCAAGTAAGTGAATACATTTTGGGTAACCAGTGCGATTTACTTAATGACTGTCTGTTTAAATAGATATGCAGACATATCGACTGGACCAGGACAACATTTCATTTTCGCTTTAGAAAAAACGTCTGAGGTGCCACGAGGACATGTAGGCTTCTCGTTGGTGCAACGAAAATGGGCCACTTTGTCAATTAACCAAGATATCGATGTACGCCCATATCGATTTGATGTCAATGCTGATGTTATCTGTACTGTGGTTTTGGAGACAGACTTTCTGCAAAAGAAAACGTAAGTTACGTTAGTAGGAATTATATCGATTTTTTTTACATAGTGCGTATCTAATGTGTTCTTAGGACATCTCAAGAGCCGTACGATTCTGATCAGATGGCTAAGGAGTTTCTACTTCAATTCTCTGGGTTAGCATTAACCGTCGGGCAGACGTTGGTGTTCAATTTTCAAGATAAAAAATTGCTGGGGCTTGCCGTAAAGACCTTGGAGGGTTAGTGATTTTAAATACATATTTGCTTTGTGAATAAGAAGTATAAGATGAATTTCGATTTCAGCTGTGGACTCAAGTGCGCTTAAGGAAAACAAAGAAATGGCAACGAAGACGGTACGATTTGGACGTCTGCTTGGTAATTCGGTGGTCCAATTTGAGAAGGCAGAAAATTCGTCATTAAACTTGGTCGGAAAGGCCAAAGGGTAAGTTTTGCTATAATGAAATTTAAATTCTACTTCTTGACTCATTCATCGAGTCTTGAATTAAGCTGAGATACTATCTTTACCGCCAACTGGATTCTTGAAAATCGTTTATCATATACTCCTTTGCATTACAGAAAAATAGTTCGCCAATCGATCATCAATCCCGACTGGGATTTTGGCAAGATGGGCATCGGTGGCTTGGACAAGGAGTTCAATGCAATCTTCCGTCGTGCATTCGCCTCTCGAGTTTTCCCTCCAGAGCTTGTCGAGCAGTTGGGCTGCAAGCACGTTAAAGGTATTCTGCTTTATGGTCCTCCCGGTACAGGTAAAACTCTGATGGCAAGACAAATTGGAAACATGTTGAATGCTCGTGAACCAAAGATTGTCAACGGTCCACAAATTTTGGACAAGTACGTCGGTGAATCCGAGGCGAACATTCGTCGATTGTTTGCCGACGCTGAGGAAGAGGAGAAGAGGGTAAGTTGAAAACTTAATATGATGAATGCAATTGGCGTAATTAATGTTTTTTTTGTGCTTGTGAAGCTTGGACCAAACAGTGGTCTTCATATAATCATCTTTGATGAAATCGATGCCATATGCAAAGCTCGTGGTTCCGTAGCCGGAAACAGTGGTGTTCACGACACTGTTGTCAATCAATTGCTGGCCAAGATTGATGGTGTTGAACAATTAAATAACATTCTAGTCATTGGCATGACAAATCGACGTGATATGATTGATGAGGCTCTGATGCGACCGGGTCGATTGGAAGTGCAAATGGAAATTAGTCTGCCCAACGAAGAAGGACGTGTACAGATTCTAAATATCCATACGAAGCGAATGAGGGAGTTCAAGAAGATTGCTCCCGATGTAGACTGTAAGGTATGTTTGCACTGTGATAAAGTGATTGAATGGAGGGCTGAACAACTTTCTGTTCCTGTAGGAAATTGCTGCTCTGACAAAGAACTTCAGTGGTGCTGAACTGGAAGGCTTGGTGCGTGCCGCTCAGTCGACCGCAATGAATCGGCTTATTAAGGCAGCTACCAAGGTGGAAGTCGATCCCGAGGCAATGGAGAAGTTGAACGTAAATCGAGGAGATTTCCTACATGCGCTAGAGAATGATATCAAACCAGTAAGCCGATATAAGAGCCTTTGCTAAATCATTATCTAAATCGATTGTTTTCAGGCTTTTGGTACAGCTCAAGAAATTCTCGAGAACATGCTCTCCCGTGGCATCATCAACTGGGGTACACCTGTATCCAATCTCCTCGAAGACGGTATGCTATACGTCCAGCAGGCCAAAGCAACAGAAAGTTCCGGATTGGTTTCGGTACTCATTGAAGGTGCGCCGAACTCTGGAAAGACGGCTTTGGCCGCCAAGCTGGCAAAGATGTCCGATTTTCCATTTGTGAAAGTATGCTCCCCGGAGGACATGGTTGGATTCACCGAATCCGCCAAGTGTCTTCACATTCGTAAGGTAAGTTGTATTTCACATTCCCAGTGTTAATTGCGTAACGTATGTTCGTTTAGATATTCGACGACGCTTATCGTTCAACGCTCAGTTGTATTGTTGTTGATAATGTCGAGCGACTATTGGACTATGGTCCCATCGGACCAAGGTATTCCAATTTGACACTACAGGCTTTGCTTGTTTTGCTAAAGAAACAACCACCCAAAGGGCGTAAGCTACTTATTCTCTGCACCAGCAGCAGACGGTGAGTAAAACAAAAACGATTTGGTTTGCATCTGTATGATGATGTTTCTCATTCCCAGTCAAGTGCTCGAGGACATGGAAATGCTCTCCGCGTTCACATCAATTCTCCATGTTCCCAATTTGTCACATCCCGATCATGTATCGGCCGTTCTCGAAGATGTCGATCTCTTCAACAAGGGCGAACTGCAAGCTGTTGGCAAAAAAATGAATGGAAAGCGGTAAGTGGCAATTTAACCTCCTTGCATACAGTGGAATTGATTTGACTCTCTCGCAGAGTGTTCATTGGCATCAAAAAGCTACTAGCTCTGGTCGACATGGCTCGTCAAACCGAACAACAATATCGTGCAATCAAATTCCTCTCAAAGATGGAAGAAGAGGGAGGTCTTGACATGAAGTAACTACTCGGGAAAGAACTTAATATGTCCGTTGTTGAGCTTAACGACGTTTTCTAACCAAAATTAACGAAGCAAATAACTCAAGTACTACTCAAGTCAATATAGAACACATTTCAAAAACTATTACATTAATATTCCAAATTCTTAAGCAAAACACAAAACAAATTACAAGTATTTACTCGATTTGTTGAGCGCGGCGTAGACACTGTTTGAGGGTAAATTTTTGCATTTCTAAATTTCGTTTGTTTCGTTTTTTTTTTTTTTAAGTTAAGCGAGACATGTGGATGCATGTGTGTTAATAGGGTGTGTGCGAAGTGAGACTAAATTTATGTGGATAGGTTTTTTTTTTGTTGCTTAGAAGTTGTTTATTTTTCAAAGATGTCAATTGCCCATAGCAGCCTTTAGCTATATATAACTTACCGGACTTCTACTTTGACCCTTCCTATTTCAAAAATTGAGATTCTGGTAATGGTTTTCCACCTTACTATGGAAGCACGATAGTAATGCCTTATGGTTACAGACTCGTCCTCATATTTACATGTACGTGAGCAATACTATGTCTTACGATCAAATGAAACACCTTTAAAGACGATTAACCAGCCACCTTCAGTTGAAGAACCATTTCGTTTTGCCACGTACCGCTTTTATGAAAACGCTTTGAAGTTTTTTGGAAGATCTATCGTTTCAATTTTGGTCATCGCTCCGATTATGCATATTTTCCTAGATGCAACATAAATCTGATGCATCTTCTTAATCTTATATTTTGAATTGTTAAAATGACAAGCGTCTCCCACAGCGATGCTGTGTATCCTTCTGGTTTCTCTGCATTTATAAGTGCATCAAATGAAAGTCGGCGTTGTAAAATCGGATGCGCTAGCTCCTACGATTTAAAAAGGGAATTCATATGCAGTTGCTTATAAAGCGCATAAGCCCAAAGCTTCTCATTCCCATTAAGGCGGCGATCTTTCCATCTTACCAAAAGCATTACAACAAAGCTTCACAATAACATGTTCTTGCAAATCACGAGTTTTAAAATACTCATTGCCATTAGGAAACCTTGTCTGCTTTTTGTATTCTATTGTGAATGTCCTTCTTTACACCCTACTCAAACATTCCACTTCTTAAGAACCTTAAGACCAACATCAACGATTTCTCCATCTTGTGTGAATATTTATTTTCTCTCAATTAGTTTTAGTTATTTAAACAACCCATTTGTCCAAACCTTCCAGTCCACAAACCGTAGGTAAATAATGTTAAGTTTCTCAAAATTATATAGCGAATTAACGAAATGATTTAAATAGTTAAATAGATAATTTGTAAATTTATTTAAACAATTAAATAAAAAAGTGTATAGCTCTACAAGTTATATTCTAGTGTGAGGTTTAAAACGAAGAGTTCGTAGGGACAATTCGATTACTAATTGTTTAGCATAAGAATAAAGTTAAATGGTCTTAATAACAATATCATGACTCCTCTTGGCTTACAAATTTTAATGCTGATACACGCACGTAATTGTTAATCTTCGGTGGGTATCAGCTCATCCCCTATGCCACGTTGTTATGGTAATTTATCTAACTGATCTAACTGATAGATAACTAAATTTGTATTTGCTAGCCAAATGACTATTGCCTATATCATTTTGTCGGTTGTTTAATATTTGTTTTCCATTTGTTAGAAGTGTGTAGATAATGGTAAAGGTTTTAAATTTAAATAAATGCAATTACACGACGAAAACTATAAAAGGTAAAAAAAGAAAAATGTTAACGGAGAGGTATTATACGACAAGAAATTGTTAATGCATTATACACGTATATGTGTAAGCCGAAGTATGGACATGTTGTTATTTATTCTAATAATAAAGTATATTAAATTACAAATTAAATAATAATAGAAAGACATTACATATATTAATAAATTCAACTTATCGCTAAAATAATATAAAATTATAATTATGACGTTTTATTCCTAACCTAAGTTGAGATCTTTGAATGTTGTTGAGTCAGAAGCAAAGTAAAATAATATCCAAGGTTAAGAGACCAGCAAGGCTATTGGAGCCAGATTTGGTAGAGGGAATGCAACAACTAAATTCTACGACGTGAACATGGCTACAATTTTTGGATTTTTTGCAGAGCTCCAAAGAAGAAAACCTTTCTTTTAGGCAGATCCTGGGGTGGCAGCACGTAACTTGATACAATCGAGACTGTTCATCGTGAGCCCAACTCGAAACAAAACATTTTTGCCAGCACGTAACTTGAAACGAGTTTCATTGTGACTTGTACTTAAAAAAATGATTGTGAATTATGAAGCGAAATGCAAATCGGTATTCGGTATTTTTTATTACCAATGAAAAGTGGATAGAAAGAAGATGATATTTTTTTATTGGGAGAGTGAGGATGAGGAAGTGTCTAATTCCAAAATAAAAAGAAGAGCTTTGAACGATAACAGCAACCCATTAGAGTTAAGTGAAAATGAGTATTCAGAAATAAAACAATAACACTGACAACATTGCAAAATTAAATACATATTTTTAGCTTTGTGCAGCAGTTTAGAGTAAACAAGGAATGCTTCCTTATGATCCTTAATTTATCAAAACTTTTAAGCAAAATAAGAAGCACATCAGTTCCACCCATTTTACAACTTTGTCCAAAATTGAGTCTCCTAGCCAGTGGCAGTTACCAAATCAATGTCGGAACAAATGTGTTGCTGGGTATGGCTCGATTATTATTGGATAGTCATTCCCAGAGAAAACTGCTATTTTTCCTTCCTTGTGCAGTTTTTAAGATTCCTCTTGCAAAATCATGGTGATCACTCATAAAATTAGTTAACATTTTTATTTTTTTTCTATTTATTGACATCTTTTGTTTGGATTCCATATTTGAACAAAGAAAAACAACTGCTGACGACAAGTATTCGCTATCGAGTAAAATGTTTTGTTTCAAACGTCATTTTCTGGTTTGTGTGCTGCCACCTTCGACGATACAATCGAGGATAATCGATTGTGACAAATTAGGTGCTGCCAGAGCTCGATTGTATCGACTGAACTCGATTGTATCAAGTTACGTGCTGCCACCCCTGGATACTCACCATCTTTTCTTCGATTACAAAGCAGGGGTGTCAGCACGTAACTTGATACAATCGAGTTCAGTCGATACAATCGAGCTCTGGCAGCACCTAATTTGTTTCAATCGATTGTCTTAAACCGATTATCCTCGATTGAAACAAATTAGGTGCTGCCAGAGCTCGATTGTATCGACTGAACTCGATTGTATCAAGTTACATGCTAATACCCCAGGCCATGACAGCGTCTTTATAAGACGAGCTACACGGAGGAAATATGCTGGCTTTGGCATTCGTGCAAAATGCCTCCATCTATAGATTTAAAAAAAAAGAAGCACTGCCATCCGGATTCTAAACATTTTGCGAAACCCACCCGCAAAAATCTACTTGAATGGCTAAAAAAATAACTCATTCCATTCACATGATAAAGACGACATTAAAAATTTAATAGAATATTTAAAGCATAGAAAACAAAATTATCCCCATCCAGAGTCCAAAAAATTTATTTATTCGATGACCTGTACCATTTAGGAACATCATTGGAATTTCGATCTCCCGCAGTCGACTGTCTGAAGTCATCATTTCTTGGTCTTTTCGGTATAGCGCCAGTGGAGGGGCCTGGTGCGGTAGAGCTCCTTATGCTTGTGTTGTTATCGTTACTTTCCCTATCTGCACCGCGTATTAAACTGAAAAATAAAAAGCTATCAACAACAGCCATTAATCAATTGATGTTTAGGTTTACCGCAATTTGGAGGCCAGATAAAAAGCGCCCTCGGGCGAGGTGAGTTTCATTAGAAATTGTTTCTTCAAGTAAGACAACATAGATGGCAATGCGTCAAACTCACTGACACCAAAATGCAGTACAGATGTTGGTACGCAATTCATTTCGATGAGCGTTTTGTCGCTCGGCAGCAACATCTTTGGAGGAATCGTAACTGAAAGAAAGAGCAACCGTGAAGGAGATCAAAAAAGAACACATTCACAAAGGCTAACACAAATAAAATTCCAGATCCTGATTTGTAAGAAATCCTCGTACAAAATTCATTACATCTTGAACTGTGTCCGTTGGACTAAATATTCCCTGGAGAACATGCCTATCGGGAAATTGGACGCGTATTATACATTTTTTGTATTGCGCAATCTTCCTCAGTATTGTGTTGCTCTCTTCAAGATCGCGCAGCTTAGCCGTGAGGAGAGGCGCATCCTCACTTCCCTCTGCTACTTTTTTTAGATCTCTCAGTACTAACTTCAAGTCGTTCACTGTTAAATCAAAAAATGAGTCTGGCAGGTCCTCCATTTGCTTTTGAGTTGAATCCAGTGAATAAATCACTGCACTCCGTTCACCTATCTATAAGGACTCACAATTACCGATGGAACTATTCAAAGTGTAAGGCAACATACCACATTGACTTCTGGCTCCACTTCCATTTCAACAGCATTTGCATTATCTTGCGCTTCTGCTTCATCAGTTGAAATCATTGTGCGGCCGCAACCAGTACCCCAATCGTACTCCACCTTTGGTTTTTCGGTTTCCGTTGTATTCTCTGAAGTTTCCATAACGTTTACTGCTGTTTCAGTAGACGAATCTGTCAGTTGTTCCTTGTTTTTTAAAGACTGAACTAGTTCAGAAGTGATTGCAAATCCTCTTTTTGCTTGCTTATTTACAGGTTTGTCTTTGTCATCTTTGGAGTCTGTTGAGACTTCCTTGACCACTGGTGGAACGTACACACCTGCTTGACTGGAAGACGAATGAAACAATGTATGCTACTTTTGCCAAATGCACTTACATCTTCATTTCTTCTGGATTTTTGTTTACCAACCGCAACATAGTCCGCCCTCCTGTAATCCCCAAAGATTTCAGTGTCGTTTGCATAAGCTCATCACCAAATATCTCTTTCCGCATGTACATAAACACAGGACTCTTATCAGATGCTGCATAGTCTGGACATATTTCAGTAAGAACATCCCACAAACTTGCCCCAGGAATGAACTGCCCTTGCTTGCGAGAACCATCTTCCAATTGGACACATATATCGGCCAACGATTCCACTCTTTTCTTCGTACATTCGAACATTTCTAGCAAACAGTTGTTTGGCAATCCAGTAAATCGGAACATTTGTAATAGATCTAACTCTTTGTTGTGGCTTTTAAGGCCATATTCATCGCTGGAAAATCCATGTTTTTGACTAGCTTCTTCAAGAATCTGTAGAACGTACTTGGATACATTACTTTGTATTTCGTTTCGAGCGTCTTACCTGAAGCAATGTTGTACTGGGTGTAATTTTAATGTTTTGTCGTCTGCCATTTGGGGTAAGCACAGTGACTTTTTTATTTAAGTCCATTGTTTGTTTTCTCGGAGGTCTACTTTAGTAGTTTATAGACTGTGTTTTTAATGTTCGTACCTATACCTAGTTTGGTTTATAGTTTATTGAACACAAATTTATTATTTTTGTGAGTTGTGTGTGACTTGCCGGAAAGAATACTGAATACAATTGAAAGGAGTTGAATTCAGTTTCGTGGATGCATTCAGAGTTGTGCCTCAGAATGAACGTGGTTGTTATTCCGTTCGTTCTGGCTGACAATCTGACAGCAGTTATATAAAAATCATTTTAAATTGTTCCAGTTCACCAGTTGTCCAAAAAGAGGCATGCATTATGAGCATATATTATATATATTGAATGATCTAATGGTCAATATCATTTGGATGGAAACATTTTACAAAATAGCAACGAATTGTCATCAGTGTCGTCGGCGTGATACATCATATTTTGTTTGTACAAATCAGCATACTTTTGACGTTGTCTGATATTCTACACTCACAGCAATTGCATATTTTGATAAATTGACAAATATTCTTATTAACCTTTGTAGAGTACGATTCATTAAATTCATTTTCTCTGAATACAGTCCTTGTAAAGTTGCTGAATTATACCTTTGGACGCCTTTGTTTTTGTATACCATCGTCCACTCAGCTGTTTGGAAGTTGTAAAAGTTTACAAAAAAAAGGAAACAAAACGTAAAATCTTGATTATTTAAGAACAAAAAAATTTCCTTAAGCGTTTTTTCATAAAATCAGCTACCACACTGAAACTATTGCTGGCTATCTTTAATTTTAATCTAAATCTGGTCCGCAGAATGGCTTGGAGGTCCAGTGGCGTCAATAATGCGGATCTGATTCGCCAACTTCAAAGTATGCATATCCATATCAATTACATTGCACAATTCGTATAAATATTTTTCGCAGGCAATGCAATCATCGCGTCAGATGAGGTTGCACAGGCCATGACCGCGACCGATCGAAAATTCTATTGTCCTACAAACCCTTACGTAGATAGACCCCAAAGTATTGGAGGTGGGGTTACAATCAGTGCTCCACATATGGTAAAAGTTCGGGAAACCGGTTGCTAGCTTCAATAATCGGTCTCTTTCAATTTAAGCACGCTTTTGCTCTGGAATATCTTCGAGATCAGCTAAAGCCCGGCGCCCATGTTCTGGATGTAGGTTCTGGCTCTGGATATTTGAGCGCTTGCTTTTTGAGGTATATAAATGCAAAGGAAGAACACGAAGACACGAAAGTAATTGGCATTGAACATCAATCACAATTGGTCAGCCAGAGTAAGTCCAATTTAAGAGCTGATGATCCAAATCTTCTGGATTCTGGAAAGCTTATTATCGTTGGTAGGTGAAAACGCTGGAACTCTTTGAATTTTCATTAAGGATTTATTATTAGAGGGTGACGGTCGTAAGGGTTGCCCGGAATATGCACCCTATGACGCAATACATGTGGGGGCAGCTGCTCCAGAGACTCCAACCGCATTAATTGCGCAACTAAGAAATGGCGGACGATTATTAGTACCAGTGGGTCCCGAAGGCGGTTCACAATATATGGAACAGGTGAATATACGAAATGGAACTTGAACAATAAATAAAACTTCATTTTGCAGTATGACAAGGACAGTAGTGGGATTGTGAAGAAAACCCGCTTGATGGGGGTCATGTATGTTCCCTTAACCGATTTGAATCGGTCTTGATTGCTGTTGGCTTTTAAATTTGGTCTGGTTTTTAGTTTATCGCTACTGGTTATTTGGCGATTGGCAAATTTGGTAAATTTTCTTTAAGCTCAGTTCACATTATCTGCCTTTCATTTTGAACTACATTCACAAAGTATTCATACAAATTTGTGCTTATGATGTACTGAAAAGATTCAATAAATTTTTATTTATTTATCAGAACTCATGAAAGACTTTCGGTACCTACTATTTGCATACAGGTGGACCGAGCATGACTCAATTTGTTTTTGTTTTGTATGTAAAATGTACATAATTCCGATACGCGTTGTCGATCTCTGAGTTTTTTCGACACCTGGGGACAACTATGTAATTCGATTCCCTTCGAAAGTCGTTCCGATTCTACTTTCAAATAGAACATTTCTGTTTAAGAAGAGACGGGACAACTTTCGAATAGAATCGAAAGTATAATCGAATCACATATTTGCCCCCCTGAAGTAAGTAACTGTAAAGTGAAGAAAAGCATGGGAATAGGAATTTCATACGAAGATAGAAGCCAATAAACATTTAAATCGGTACCACATGAAGAAGCCTAACAGTCTCAGAAAATCGATTTCCCGTATTCATAAAAGGCTGCGTAATAGCAGTTCCGTAAAATTTGTGTATGCCAACTGACGTCTGCTAGCGAACTAACTTGTGTACATTTGTTTATTAATGCAGTATTTATATAGATAATTATATAAAGATAAGTTTGAGGTAGGTAGATACCTGTGTAATATAGATAACATTTTTTAAATAATCACAACAGAAATTGATATCGATATCTTATAAGGAAATGTCAAAAATTGTTTCCATTTTGGCAATTTTATCGAAATAATGACATTTTGGTTCCCTTGGTCATCAAACATATAAACATACGCGTTCCTTTTCACCACGATAATGTCAGCAAATAGTACTTTCAATTTTCTGATAGCTGATAGACATCTGTGTTGATATTAAAACTATAAATTTACAAAACTCCTATCTAGAAACAAAAAAAGCACTTTCGGAACAGAATCATTTTTGTCACCACGTATGTGCTGCATACAGACGGTTTAATTTTTGACAAAGTCGATAACTGTAACATTTATCGAAATAAATACGACTGACTGATTATTTATTTGCCAAATACCATCCCTAATAAATAGGTTTTCCTGTCGCCTCTTTTGAGCATGTTAATGCGAGAGTGAAACGACCACATTTCAGTAGATTGGTAGTCTAGTCTGGCATTTCGTTTTCTTTGAGTCTGACATCGCGTACAAATTATAGGTTTTTAATTTTAATTTGTAAGTTTTTTAACCATAGAGCATTTAATGTCCAAAATGACTACAGTGAATATAAACTCGAGAAAAAGTCCGAATATATTGAAGAAGCAGGGCACCGATCAATGGGTGAAATTAAACGTCGGTGGAACATATTTCCTGACGACGAAAACGACATTATCCCGTGATCCAAATTCGTTTCTATCGCGTTTAATTCAAGAGGATTGTGATTTAATATCCGATCGGGTATGTGCACTTTTGTTTTTAATTTAATTTATTTTTCTTCTTTTTTCTTATCGTTTCATTTTTGGGGGTATTGCCCATTAAATTGGTGTCTGGTGTGGGTGCTATGGTATTTCCATTGATAAACATTTGGAATTTCATTAAAATGTTTATTTATCTGTTTTTATATCACCTAACAACGAAATTGAGGTGGTTGTTTTATTGTTTTTGATAGAGGTATGTAGGTATGTGCATAGTGCGATTGAAGAAGCAAGTGGCGTAGTGGAAGTTCAGAGCACACACAACGGAAGCTATACAGTTGGTCACAAATGGTGTTAACGAAACGAAACATGGAATAAAACGAACATTCCTACTGACTTATGATTGGAAAAACATAAATTGAAGATGAGTTATAAACGTTCGTATAAAAACTTCGTTAGGGCGGAATATTTTGTGTCATCCTTCCTCGCAAAAATTCCATATCAAATGAATCATTTGTCACCTTCGTTTACTGTTCAACACTTAATCCAGCCCTTATCAACGTAAATTGCTTAAATAAAAATAAGTGCAAGTGTCAGCATAACAGACTTATTGCAATTGCAAGAAAATGAGTCTCGATTTACTGATTTGAACCAGTGCAGGTAATGGACCACTTGCACTTGCACTCAGTTCTTCACTTAGCCCACTTTTTCTGCCGATGTAAAACTCAAGTTATTTTGTCCGCGTAGCTAGTTTTTTTCTACTACTACTAGTACCATTGATAAACATCTTAAATGGTTTAAAAGGGACTGCTAATTGCAATCGGTTGTCAGAATCTAGGGTGAAGAGATTGTTTCTATCTAGAAAACACAGCATTTGACTTCTGCTGCTTTTAAATTCTTTCTTAAATGTAGTTTCCATAGCATTGGAAGACGGTTATTGGTACACATACTGCTTGCTATTAGTTGTTACTGGTAGTGAAACCTAAGTCAGTCTTCCATTTTCATCATTTACCATTTGACCAACTGTATGTCAACAAAACCACACACATTCCTCAATTGAAATTATTGATTTAAAGTCTGCCATTTATAGCGTGTATGCTTATTTTTCTGCCCCTTTCGCTACCACATCGCTATAACTATGTGTGCACATAATTCTAACAAAATGCTCTTATTTTTCTTCTATTTCATGTATTATTTCGTAAATATGAACGCACACACCTACAAAGGACGAAACTGGAGCATACTTAATTGACAGGGATCCTAGATACTTTGCGCCAGTGCTGAATTATTTACGGCATGGCAAACTGGTACTTGACGGTGTCTCAGAGGAGGGTGTCCTCGAAGAGGCTGAATTCTATAATGTTACCCAACTGATAGTGTTACTAAAAGAATGCATTAACCACAGAGACCAGGTATGTGTTTGATGAACAAGTACTCCTCGACCATGCAGTGATGGTCAATGGCGTTGTTTTTTTTTCTAATTCTTTTTTATTGTTTCCGTTTAATTGTTTTGGTATGTGTTCTGTTTTGTTTTGCAGAGACCACATATGGATAAAAAACGAGTCTACAGAGTATTGCAGTGCCGTGAACACGAACTGACACAGGTATTTATTTAATATGTGTACAAATACGTACCCCTCAATGGGTGTAAGGTTATATTTTTTTGCACACACAAGTTCCAGACCCATTCTATACGATAGAATTAAACAATGAAAAAGTCAACAAATAAATAATCATCAAATTATAAAGGAAAAATCAATGAAATTGGTTAGGGGCGATTCGCGATTCAATTAATTAATCGATTCACGTTTCTCTTTGTGAATGAACAATGAAAAGGAATGCAAAAAGAATATGTTGAATTGATTCAAGCAGGTTAGATTGTTGCTGTGGCTGAAATGAAATGTCCATCTCTTATTAAAAGTGAATGGCATAGAAAGTGATATTTTATTTAAATGTGGGTACAATGTAGTTTATATTACAAAAGCTGCGAGATTGTTTCAGCGCGATTC
The DNA here is from genome assembly GCA_936431705.1 of Cheilosia pagana. Taxonomy (NCBI): domain Eukaryota; kingdom Metazoa; phylum Arthropoda; class Insecta; order Diptera; family Syrphidae; genus Cheilosia; species Cheilosia pagana. The sequence continues at coordinate 40,170,741 of OW386168.1, forward strand.
TTCAAGCGCTAAGTCTGTTAGGCAAACGGTCCTGTGCGAACCTGTTGCGCCAACTATTATTTCTTTCTACTTCCTACGTTTAAGCTCGTATGCAATGTACCGCCATTTTTTCGACTGGCTATTAAACCATCCTTTCTTTGTGTTCAGCTAATTCAAGGTGGACGGTTTAGTCCAGTTTGCGGCAGTTTATCCAAATATTTTAACTTCTACTGGCTTTGTATCTCAGTTAGTTTGCTTTCTGACTCAATCTTAGGAATAAAAAAAAATTACACCGAAAGTTATTAATTTCCTATTTTCTATTTACTATTTTTTAATTTGTTGTAACACTTACTCACTACTAATTCTCTTTTCAGATGATATCAACACTCTCAGATGGGTGGCGATTCGAGCAATTGATCAATGTTGGTATGCAATACCCCAATTATGGTCCCTTCGAAAACAATGAATACCTTTGTGTTGTTTCGAAAGATTGCTTAACACCAGCCGGTCGTGAATTGGAATTAAATGATAGAGCTAAAGTTCTGCAACAGAAGGGCTCTAGAATGTAAGACATGACTATAATTATTTATAATTTCCTTTGTTTTTATTTAAATTGTAGGTTAATTTATCGAACAAAAATTAACAAACTGAAACAATAATGAAAGTATTTTCTAAATTATCTTTTCTATATGAATATTTCGAAAGCGTGATTAAAAAACAAAACAAAACAAAACAAAAACAATTTCTTATCCCGGCTAACAAACGGGCGTGTACTTTTCTATTTTGTTTTCATTTAAGTTTTGTGTATTCGTTATCGCGGCACTTAGATTATGCAAGAAAATAAATAAATAAAAGAACTCAAAAGCGGAATTGAATAACACATCCCACTCCCCACCGACCAAACTAAGCAAAATAAAAATATTTGAAAACAAAAGCAAAACAAATCGTTGACGGTGGGCGATTAGAGTAAAAATTAAAAGAAAACATACATTAACATAATGATATACCGTAATAAACAATAAAAATAAGTAAGCATATTTAATAGAAACAAAAACTATATAATTAATATAGATACAACAACATAAAAACGCTATAACAATTAGACAAATGAAAAGGGCGCACAAATCGACGTATTGTTGTGTTTAACACCACCATTCTCCTCATGAATCCCTACTTATTGTTAAACATGTTAGCTGGCATATACATGTCACAAATACTTCATCGAAATGAAGCTCACATAAATAAATTCACTTCGACATGCATACATAAATCATCTATAATTACGCATCATATTGAGGTCTATGCTTTCGTCATTCATTTGAGAATTTTCAATTTTAGTCAGCAATTTTGAACTTAGTTTGACTCCCAAAACTAAGTGTTCAAAGATGCCAGGCTTGACATTCGGTATTTGCAAATTTTATTTGGATTCAGCTGCAGACATAGTTAACAGTTGTGTCGGGTAGGTCCAAAATATGGTCCGTAATGACATGCTGTTTAATGGAAGACATGGGGACGTTCGGATACGTAGTTTGTATAAAACGTCAACTAGATTTGTCGGGACTAGGTATCCGTACGCCTTAACTAAGTAAGTTTAGTTGTTGTGGTGTATTTTTAAATTTTGACACTTTAAAATGTCAACTGAGTACGCAGGCAGGATTTCTTGACTAGATTTGTCGGCTACCCCTCCATAAACGTCAACTGCAAAAACTAATGACGAGACCAATCTGGGCCAATGAAAACTCAAACACATCTAGTCAGTCAGTTGTCAGACTTACTAAACTAGGTATCCGAACGTCCTCAATCTTCTTCATTTTCACCTTCGACAGTAACACAATTGTTGGGCCTAGTTTGCCTTGACTAGCAGCAGTACTTATGACAGAAAGGCTTTCGAATCTTGTAGAAATTACTGCCTGTGAGTTAGAGTCGGTGGCGGAACATTGGACTGTTATGGACGCTCCACTTCTGCATCCTACATGACCACGACGTCAAAGGACTTGATGTAAAAATATTCGCATTTACGGGCTCGCATATTGGGCTGATGACAGCACACTGCCAGTCTACAAATGGATTTGATCACTTTTCCTCTAGCAGACGTTTTGTTCAATTACAGACTGTCAGAAGATCCATTTTCAATGGTGTAATGTATTGTACTGTTGTTGCTTAGGATTGATTTAGAGAAAGAACAAGTAAGAAGCGCAGTAATGTTTACATCCAATTTCTTGGCGGGAAGACAGCGGAAGCATGTTTGTAACTCGATCGGTGCCATTTTGACAAACGGTGGAAACCAGCTATGCAAAGTTCATTGACTACATTTTGCGACGCATTTTTGGTACATAGATAATACGAACTTTAAATTCCTCTGCACAACTTTTACATAAATAGTTTACAGAAGCAAGCAGGTGCTATATGCTTTCTCGCAGAAACTGCTGCTGTTGTATAACATGCGAGGCGTTTGCAATATAATCAACGCACTGACGAATTTGACTTTTATATTGCTATCCAAAATAGCTTTGTCTTATGATTGATATTTTAAAGATTCTCCCTTGAATGACTTTGCCATAGAGGTAGCTTGCACACAGCTGAAAAGATCCAGAATCAGCTATATAAAAAAACCCTCATCAACTGCCACGTAATTGTACAAACAAATCATTATTCTCATTCGACTAAAATCATTCAACTGTGTTTATTGTTTTTAACTGTTTTCTTTGTTTTTTTTTACAGTCTTGGAATTTGAACATTAACAAAATGTTATTCAAAATATTTTTTTTTCGTAACTCCACACAAACACAAATATACGAGTTTACTATAGTTACTATCTGCTTCGTATATGTTTTATTAATAAAACAAATAAAAAATGCAACAAGAAATATTAATACTGATTTCAAAACAATTATTATCTAGGTAAGATTGATGTATAAGTATTCTTTGTATCTAAATAATATGTGTTAGGCGATAATGTTTTGACTTTTCGTTTTTGTTATCGTGTTCAATTATTTGTAACTCGTTTAATCTAAAAAAAAAAATAATGACTATTTAACAAGAACAAAACATTTAATGAATAATTTAAATTATAATTTAGTAAAGTAGACAAAGTATATTTTACTCTGATTTACTATTATACTACTAAAATACTACTCTCGTAAAGAAAAGGCATTTTTTTTTTTATAAATTACAGGAATAATAATAATATTACAAAATAACAACTATCTATAGTTAAGAACTGTTAACGTTTCACACAAATTCAACAATAAAAACAAAATGTTTATACGGAAAAACGAATTAAAGAAAAGAATCCTTGCTATGTAAACGATATTCTATTTAGTCAACCACCAGTTCATTCACTCTCCCATCAACATGAAAAACATACTCACTTCACTTACACCAGCACATACACTCACACATACCAACATCAACACTAATATGTAAGAACTTAAAACTATTAAATAACATTAGGAATAATAGAAATTGTACACATACGATTTGTTAAATGTGAATGAAAAATGATATATATATGAAAGTATATGGAAATAAAAAACATAGCGAAATATAACAAAAAAAAATCAATTAGTGTAACATTACTAAAATTTAATTAAACAATTTAAACCTATAACAATCGAACCTGGTGCTCCAAGCTTTCGATCATTCGCCGCTGGTTGAAATATGTTGTGGCGTAAGCGTTGTATTTATTTTAACCATCGCGATATAACAACTGATTAAATCAATTTAAAAAAATTTACAAAACAAAATTAAAATAATAATTATAAATTATATTATACACACAACTTTTTCCTACGAACTTAACCCTAAAAAAAATCCAAAAAAATTGAAGCTAATTTCCCTTTAAAAAAAAAATATTGAACATGAACAGTAGTTTACGAGCTTGTAAAACAAAAAAAGTGAAATTAATAAATGAAGATTTTCTATAAAAAAAATATGAAAGCAACTTTTATTTCTTACAAACAAATTACACTACATCCATTAAAGTAGGTGTAAATTTTTCCCTACTATATATTTTCTTGTCGTTCAGCATGTTAATGGACAAACAAAAGTGTTTTGATGAATTGGACACATCCATTCACAACCGTGAAAGCCTGAATACGTTCACTAATTGTCACTACTGTCAATTTGGAGAAGTGCAATTTGTGGCATTTCTTACGGAAAGCAAATATTTAAAAAAATTATAATCTTTAAAGAGTAGAGACAAGAAAACAATTTTAAAAACATGACAGTGGACGAGCAAAAACTATCATATCGAAATAAAATAATTCTTGCACCAATGGTAAGAGTTGGCACACTGCCCATGAGGTTACTAGCCCTAGAGCATGGTGCCGATATTGTTTACTCAGAAGAACTAATTGATTTAAAAATGATCACGGCCAAGCGAAGGGTTAATGGTAAGTTATAATAATATAAAGTACAAAGGTGTCACAATTACATAATTAAGTATTCACTTATCAGCCGTATTGGGTACCATTGATTTTGTTGATCCTTCTGATGGCAGTATCATCTTTAGAACATGCGAAAAGGAGAAAAGCAAAGTCGTTCTGCAACTGGGCACAAGTGATCCAGAAAGAGCCCTTCAAGTTGGCAAATTGGTGGAGAACGATATTGCCGGATTGGACATTAACATGGGTTGTCCCAAGGAATTCTCAATCAAGGGTGGTATGGGTGTTGCATTGCTCGCCAAACCTGAAAAAGCTATCGAAATACTCCGCACTCTCGTCGATAATCTCACAATCCCAGTCACATGTAAAATAAGGTTTGCATTCTTCACACGACTACTATACAGAAGGTGGCATGTAGTTTTTTTTTTAGGATCCTTCCAAAAGTTGATGAGACAATAAATTTAGTGAGAAGATTCGCTGCAACTGGAATTGCAGCAATAGGTATACATGCACGCACAAGGGACGAACGACCACAACACCAACCGCATCCAGGTATGTTGTTATAGAAGAGGGTCGGTCTTTTAATTTGTAATAGGAATTCAATTTTACAGACGTTTTAAGAGAAGTCGCTAAAGCTGTTGACATTCCAATTATTGCAAATGGAGGATCGAGGGAGATAGACACGTATAGAGATATTTTCAAGTTTAGAGACTCCTGCGGTGTTGATAGCATTATGGTTGCACGCGCTGCACAGATTAATGTGACCATATTTCGGAAAAATGGTAATAATTAATCATACGCATTTTAGCAATAACAATGACCGTCTTTTTTAGGACTTTTGCCAATTCATGAAGTGATAAAGCAGTACCTCCGGCTGTGTGTTGACTTTGACAACCCGCCATCGAACACAAAGTATTGTGTTCAAAGTATGCTAAAAGAATTGCAGGAAACTCCACTGGGGAAACGATTTCTCTTGTGTCAGACACTACATCAGATTTGGTAAGATATCCATCAGACTTTTTTCGAGGCCCAGTGAGAGAGTATACAGGGCGCTTTTTAAGTCTTGAAACTTCTCTAATAGTGAATTGTGGGATCTCGGCGAATATTGCTACAGCAAACAATTGGAATACCAGGAGAAAGGTAACTTTGGACGTCGTGAAGTCACCCCTGGTGTCATTCCCGGTGACGAGAATCTGAATGGACCCCAAGTTAAGAAGCAAAAAACCGAAAACGACACTATTGTAAACCCACCCGATCTAGTTGAGGACAACATTGCATTTTTTCGCACCAACTACCCTCAAGGTAGTACCCATTAATGTGATATTTCTCGAGATTCACACTCCACAATACTTTCAGATACGAAAATGCCTAAAAGCGTCCTCTACACGTATGCTGTAAAAAATGCAAAAACCATAGCCAAATACGAAACACAACGAATAGACAAGCTATTCCGTTCGATATGCACATTCGATGGGAAAAAATATGCCAGCACATTCTGGGAAAAGAATAAAAAGTACGCCGAACAGGGCTCTGCACTAGTATGCCTACTGCATTTGGGCCTGATTGAGCAAAGTGAACTAATAAAAAATGGAAGCATATTGAGATGACGAACTTTATAGTTTCTCTTTTTCTTCAATAAAATATTAATTAAAACATCTAAATATTATTTTTGTCGGTGACTACGAGAAAGGGGTGTATGTATATGAGTGGGTGCTCGCTACTCTTGTACATGATGATGCATTCCTCTATGGTGGTTTGAGGGTACTCCAGCTGGTGGCGGTGGTGGCATTATTTCAGTATCCTCTCGGTATCTATGTTTTTCAATAAACATAAGCAGGCCCTCCTTAGTGACTGGCCACCTGATACTTTCACAAACGGCTGTGGGAAAAACCAAATATATTATTAAAAAACTGGGGAAGTGCATACTTGTTGTAAGTTTACATTTTGCTGTGTTGTAACTGTTTGGATGAGTTTTGTCAGTTCGCTCGCGCAAAAATTCCCATTGACCGTTTTTAATGGTGCATTCAATAATCTTGCCGTCTAGGTCTTTGATTGCTTTTGTGTATTTCATTTTGTCAAAGTTTTTATTGTCCATTCCTCCCACAAAAAGCAAACCGACTTTAGCTGGAAGCATACTGTGGGTAAGAAAGATGTTTTTATTCAAGAACGAGCGATATAAGATTTTTTTTAAGTAACATACCCAACGCCGCCCTCGACAACGATTTTTAGTCTAAAATCGACGGAATTTAGGCTGACTGGTTTCCATTTTAATATATCCGCACAAACTCCAGCAGTGTATGGCTGAAATTTTTAAATGGGTTAGTAGTACAACAAATGTTGAGTAGCGAGTGTTTCGTTTAAGAAAAATCCATTCAGCTCTAGATTACGTGCCAGCAACTACATACCTCATTTTTGGGCTGAAAGATAAGTCCATCTGGTTCGTGTGGAAGACATCTGGTGAATTTCGGATCCAATAGCGAAGCTGTTTTGGTTATATCCCAAAAGTCCTTTTGGCGTACGCTGAAAGACTGCGATTCCCTCTTGATAATTCCTTCTGCTATTGCCGCGTACCGAGGATCTGTAGACATTTACTTTAAGTAATTGATACAGAGGGTAGGTACCACTGGACTCACCTATAATATCACATTTAATGCATTTCAATCGCTCCTCGAATGACCTTGCGCCAATGTTCAGATTGTTGACTCGAACGACGTCGTATACCAAGTAACGTGGTATACACTGGTTTTCAACCTTGTCAATTACCATTTCCTAAAAAAATAAACAGATTGATAAGCCACAATCACTTTGTTCATCAATAGTATAGCCTTACTCCATCTACAAGCGTGTCAAAGATATGATCCTTCAGATTGTCGCGTTGCGGAAACGTAACATTGTGCACTTGGAAACAGGAAAGATTCCGATCAAAGAAATAGACTTCATCGGCTTTGTTGATAAGCATCATATAGCGAGTACCGTCAGCCTTCCACGACACTCTGTATGGCTTCTCTTGGAGGTACTTCAGATTCTGTCTGTCCATTGATACTGGCTGTGCACCGGGAAAGCCTGAAGTCTTCCAGGAGCACATATCTTGTACCTTGGCTTGCAGTTCACCCAAGCGAGGTTCATCAGACACCCATACAACACCTGAGACCCCAGTCATAAATTTTGCGTCTTTAACCATCATCTCTCGCCTCCGCTTCTTTTTAGAGTTGGAAGGCTTATCCGCATTGTCTTGGGTGCCATTTTCTGCTTCTCCCACGTTATTTGTTTCTGGTTCTTCTTCATACTGCCGTTTTTGCGGACCGCGGCCATCAGAGTCGTCAGATTCGAAGCACCAATCAGGCAAGGCGGGTGCTTGTGGAGCGTCTTCCTCATCCTCATACCGTCGGAAGAGTTCATTGATGTAGTCTTGCTTATAAATTCCGGGTGGACGAGCCTGAGAAAAGGCCGATAGAGCTGCTTGCACCGAACAATCCAGTCGTTCAACCATATACGAGACAATGAGGAAGCCTAACCCAAGGGATAAGTATTTCAAGCCCATAACAAGCGTGTTCCCATCGCTCACCTGTTCTGTTGAATCCATGTGTACAATGAACGGCAACCATATCGAAGGGACGATCATTTATAAAGTTATCAACGATTTCTATGAACGAGCGTGTCTGTTCTATGGAAGGTGTTTCACCATGACCACGGCATTGTAATTTTACATATTGCGTGCCCTTGCCCTCGATTACCTCGCGATCGTAGAAACGTTTGGTATTGGTCAAATCGATCCAAAGACCCAATTTCAGCTATGATGCGTTAAACAAAGAAAACACAATTATTTCGGCCCTCGAGGGTTTACCAAAGAACTTACCTTTAATGTCTTGACATAGCCGAATATCATTTCTGGTGGAAACATACAATCCAGTGGCATTTGCTCCTTGAATTGATTGCTGAGTGGAGTTTTGAATGCTATAAATTTGTCAGCAATAATGCTTTCACTCTTTCGGGGACAGTGCAGCCACCGATTTGGAATTGGTCCAGGGCCTCGGTGGTTGGACATATTGGCTAAGGTTATAATTGATGCTTACTGAGTTAGACGAAAAAAATATTTATGTGCACATTTCTTGGAGAAAAACAATGCCACGCAGGTAGAGTCAAAATTACCAGATTGTGTATGAGGATAAGTTGATCCGCAGCAAAAACGAAGAAAAAATTCAACGCCAAACAAAACCACCACCAGTGAGGGGAAATTGTGGACGAATTTGACCAATTTTGACGTTACGTATTTTCCCAGGCTGGTTGTCAGTCACTCTGACATGAGTGAGTGTGTTCAACGCCGTTGATAAGGTGAATTTTATTTCAAGTCATTTGCTTCGGATAATGTAGTGCGTTGTCTAACAATTAAGGCAGTAGCACAATAAAAATTCTTTTTCGAATGAAATTTTATTAATGCGTTTTGTTTTACTCGTTCATGGATATGAGTCTAGGTACTTTTATTGTTAACCTTAGAATATCGAGAGCCCTATGTGGTTATGTAGGTAAAATAAAAAACGCTAAAAGATTGCAGTATTATTGACCTATATAGAATAGACTATGACAACAAAATTGGATGGGCAAATCCTATTCATTTCCTTTGCGTGAAAAGAAAGACTACACAACTAACAGTGTTATAATATATTTCGTTAAAAAATCTCAAACTCAATAAAAGGCAAAAACGTTTAAAGTCATAAAAAATAGTCTGCTTAAAGTGTATTCACATCTACACTAACTGTCAAACTCATAGACAGGCATTCCCTCGGCATCCCAGGTGTTTTTGCATTTCTTAAATGCACACACCAAATACAGCGCTGCAATTGAACAAAATTGATTTTTAATGTGCCTTTCTACAGTAGGCATGAGTCGCAAACTTACTAGCTGCCTCCCATTCAGACTTGGATAGAGTTCCGTATGGTTTAGAGTTGTAATTAGTTGCACTAGCCACTTTCCTCACATGCGCATATTCGTCGTCATCCTTCGAAGCCTTCTGTACAAAGTACGACTCCAAAGCTTGCATTCTTTCGAGAAGAGATCTACCTGCATATAAAATAAATTTGTTAGAAATCATTTAATTAAGTAAGTTATTCACTTACCCTCCTCCAATGATTCCTTATAATATTCGGCGAAACTGCTCTTACGCTCTAGCTGTAAACCATGTTTTCTGCATAGCTTTACTAGCGTCGGGAAATGCACTAAAAATTCTGGGCAATCGACTACTCCCTCCAAATGAAACTGATATTTTGCACCAAACAACGGTGGTCTCTCCGTGTCACACATAAACTCAATGTTATACAAGTCATTGCCAAATGACCGTCCATTATCAGACTCCCTTAAGCGGCGCATAATCTCGTATGCATTTGGTATCGTTGCAATAAAGTATCCACCTGGCTGCAGACATTCGGCTGCATTACGCACCATACAATCAGCTTGAGTTAGTGACTCGAATGAATAGTGAAACGAAAACTGACAACTAACCAAATGAAGCTTAAGCGAAGGATCCTTGTAGCGCTCTCTTAGTCGCACCAATGTCGAGTCACAGGCAAAAAATTCGGCAGAAAACCGAGCACCCATTTTGTTGTTCCTATTCATTAGACCATCATAGCGTGATTTACACTGTTCCACACTAACTTCGGCTATATCAGTGCAGATTAAATGTGTTATTCCGCCTTTCTCCCACTTAAATAGGTCACCACCTTTGCCGCAACACATGTCCAGCACCCGAATTGGATCACCCAATTTTTGTGTGTTTTTTATTTTGTTCAAGTACTCGTTGATTAACATACTTTTCATCCAGTTATTGAAGTTACGCATGTAAAGTATCCGAGACTTGTAACGCTCGCCAAGTCCAGCTTCTTTCAGTTTATTGTAATGAGAGGCAACTACCTTGGAGTGCTCGGTTCCATGAATAATTTCTTGTGGTGTAGCAATATCTTTTTCTGATTCAATGGTGTCTACTGCTTCCGAATCACTCATTGTTATTTTTTTTTATTGCACAGTGTTTATAAAAAAAATACAAATCTTTAACAAACTAAACTACAGACACGGATTATAAAAAAGAAAATTAACAATTAAAGGAAGAATTTCTTTTACTTTCGTGTTGAATGTTGATATATGGAAAAACAAAATGACAGCTGTAAGGTAATTCAGAATTTTTGGAAAATGGTAACAATGCATTGAGCGTCGGTAAAACAGTGCATTCACAATAGATAGTTTGGCCCTTTTAACTTTACCTACTGAAAACTCGACTTCATTATACTGGAAGCATTGGTATATGGTTATTCTAAAATTCAAAGTTAAAACTGAATTGTTATTGTGAAGTTAAAGCCTTCCGAAGTGTGCTTCGATGATCGTCACCAAAAAAATTTAGTTAACATGCAATGAGCAAAAATATAAATTTAAGCATTAAGGCTGGTACAGAGTTTACATGAAATCCAATTTTTCATACACATTTTTCACTGCGAAATGTCAAAATTAACTTTCCATATGGAACGCTGTTTAAGTGAAAAATAGTTGTTCTAAAAGTGATTTGTAGGGGGCGTTACTTAAACAATTTCCCTTGGCTTTTATTGTCCGTCGAATTAAATTTTTGACATTTCGGCGTGAAAATTTCACTTTCAATTTCACAGCATTTTTTGGAGAGGAGTGAAAATTTCACTTCACTCGAACAGCGTACCAGCCTTTACACCCCGACTCCACAGGAGATAATTTCTCTCAAGCTAAATGTCTGGTATCCATCTCATACAATTTTATATATCTGCGCTGGGCAATTCATGCCATGAAATTTCATTTCATATCGGAGCGGCACGAGAGACTGTATGTGATGTTTTGGTTTTTTGGACAAATAAACAATCAACTGTTTGTTTTATTTACCATTTTAAAACAACTACTTACGCCACAGGCCATAATCGGCATGAAAAGATACTCAAATGAGAAAAAAAATTATATTTCCAGACGAAAAACAAAAAAAAAACAAGTATCTGTCAAATTCATGTCAGACATCCATGCCAAGAAATAATTGCAGAGAGGGATCGCAGACATCCAATCATGAGATAAAATAGAGTGTCTCCACAAGACATTTCATCTCATGATGAGCATTATGAGAGAAATTATCTCCTGTGGAGTCGGGGTGTTATGCTTAGTACGCTGCTCAAGCTAAATATTGGTTCCTTTAATTTCAAGCTAGAATTGCTAAGCACTATATAAAAAGTCTGCACAAAATTTAAGCTAGCCCATAAATTGAAAATCTTATTTCAGCAAACAATTTTTTTTGGAGTCTGCAGTAATGCTGTAAAAACGAAGCTGCCCAATAAAAATACGTTACTTTTAAATTAGGTTATATCTTTTCAAAAGGCTTTCTTAAATATTTCCCTTAGAAATACTTATCTTCTATAAAAATTTAGTAATTATCAAAACCTTTTTTATTACCTACTAAATGCGATAGCTTGAATTTGCAGCAAACTCAACTTTCTTAAATTTCACTTAAACTATGTATAGCTATCTTTAGTGCTATTTTAATTTTTATATCATCTGCTGGCTTATTTAACATTTAAGAACCGCTGTACATTATATCTTTCGTGCATTCCCTTATTTGTCTAAGCAGCAACTAGCATTGGCACCCTGTATCAGGTGGTTGAATTGATGAAGTGAGTGAAGTGACAAGTGAAACGCCGCAGAAAATTCATAGTCGGTGTTTTGGTTTGCAAAAACCTCTTTTTATATCAATTTTACATATAAAGACAAACACATATCATGTGATTATCACTGCCAAACAATACCCGTATAACTCATATCCATAAATTAATCGGGTCGCGTAAAGTAAAAACAATTAATTTCCATCAAGCAATTTATGAATATCCCATTACCCATCGCAAACTATCCTAACGCATATCGACGTATACAAAAGTACTTAGAATAATTTTCTTCAACACTCTTTGAAATTTATCATGCCACACCAGCAATATTCAACGCCAGTCGTCGCATTGCAAAGGACTTAAAATTTTCTCTACTCCAACAACGTCGTAATCGGCGTCGGACGAAATCGACTTTGTCTTTTTCTGCGATTTGTGCGGTACAGACGTGTGTTTCAATATTAAAAATCCATTTGGACTTAGAAAAATTTTCACAAGTTTCTTCATATACAATCGCACGACTGGAATAAAAGGGCAAATATGAGTGTTGAAATTGCTGAGGCTTCTGCAGATCCCCACGCAGTAAGTAGACACTATAGTTAACCTAATTGTATAAAAATCTTCTCCTTCGTGTTTTATAATTTTAATAAATGTGAAAAAATCAAGTTGCATATTCACAAGACCTGAAAATGGCGACAAAGACGACTAAGTTCCACCACGTCGTCGTCGTTCGCAGTTCGTAGTCGACGTTCATTTTGTTCTCTGTTCAGCGAAGGCAATAGTCAAACCACGCGAAGTTTTTTTTATTCCACTTTGGATTTTATATTTTTCTCCGTTTCGTGGATTTTGTGTGCATATTTTTTGAATGGCAAATTTTTTCAAAGTCGTTTTGTAAAAAAAAGAAAAATGGGTTTTTCATGGCGTTTGCAGTGGGAAAGAGAAAATTCATCGTCGTTAGCTCGCATTTATATAATTTTCCTATGTGCATTGCATTGAGGTTTTCCTTCCGACAGAGAATTAAATTAAAAAGACAAAAAAAAAAAGGAAAGGAAAAAGAACAATCGTGTACAAGGTATGAAAGAGTTGAATGGTCGTATATTTCGCTGCGAATGCGACTGAGACCCTTTATACACCATCGTGGTCGTTCTCATACCCCAAAATTGGGGAGGAGAAGTGCTTCATTTCGTAGATTGTGTACTTTGTCTCTATTTGCTCACATTTTGTAATTGAATGAACATTCATACTCTGTCGAATTTAGGTTATTTTCATGTTTTTAGGTTGAAATTTGATAGTCAAATCAATTTTCACTTTCACATCGTAGCAGAAACCAGATAGTGGGTGAAGCCCACGTGTGAAACTTCCTCTCTTGGCATCAACAGCATATATTTTTCTATTTATACATAGCAAGGTAGCTGATAACAATATTTTGCGAAAAGGAAAGGTTTTTTCCGCTGGTAGATCGGTAGGTAGGTAGCTTACAACCTTGCGATTTCAGTCTACAAATATTTTTCATCTAAATGCAAATTTACCATCTTTTGTGTTGTAGATTTTCATTCATTCTGGCTGTTGAAAACTTTGCGCAGAATCTGCCGACATTCGCCTAAAATTGACTTAATAAGTTAGTGCTAATGGACTTCATGCAATACCTACACAACTTCAATCGGTCGAGTTGCCAATCGTGTGAGGTTTTGATTCAAGTTAAACATGCCAATGAAAATGTGATGAAAAAGGAGAATTTTAAGCGATTGAGGTTAAGAACGTGTTGCCAGATACTATAAATAAAATACGAACTTGAATTGTGTAGAAACATATTAAATGCATAATACTGTCGTTCTTCGCACAAAAAGTTAAAAAGTCTGGTAGGCATAATTGTTTACAGACACGTGGATTGGATTGTGTTTGCAGTAAAGTAAATTTGTAATGAGTATTTTTAACTTTTTATTGTAACTTAGTGGAAGAAATTAGCCAAAACGTAATCGTCCTTTTAGAAAATTTCAGCGTTTCTTTCCGGGAGCTTGAAATTAGATATTATGTACTTAGCGTTAAACTAAAAAATCTTAAGTTCGTTTTCGAATACCTATTAAATCATACGATTTTCGACACAGTTGTTAAAAGACGTTTATTCGACCTTTATTCGATTCAACTGAAGCTGCGGCTACGCCTCATTGTGTGAACATGATTAAGTTATAGGCATTAGTGTGGGCTGAAATTTCAAGTTAAAATGTTGAAACTGAACGAAGTGCAGCTTTGGCAATTGTGACAGTTTAAAGAGGGGAAATCGCACTCAAGGAACAATTCACAACTTTCAAGAGCTAGTTGGTTTTGCTATCATAGTTTGCTAATGCCTGCACACCAACTGATAGACACTAACTTGTCTTTGGGGGATAAATTCTCTCACAGAGAGAGTCACTAACGAAAAAGTTAGGGAACGCTTTTGTAGTAAACTATGAATAATGACAGATATGACAGATACTTAATTTAATAAATTTTTATTTCATATTCTCTAATGTCTACTTTTCATTTTCAATACGATGGAATGTTCGAGGTGAACATTCAATATTTATTTTGCCGCCTGTTGATACCATTTTAATGCACAAAAAATCAAAACAAATCAATCGAATGTCAAATAGGACAAGAAATTTCAAATCAGCTGTTACTGACAGCTTTTCCACTTCGTACACCAAGAAATTTGTTGAGTAAAAATTCGTAAGATTCTCAGTGGTGGGGTAATATCTTTCTCTCTCGATGACGCTCTCTTTTACGAATTTTTCGAGTTAGGGAACGGCATTTGAGTAAAATTCGTAAGAATTAGTAAAAATTCGTAAGATTTAAAAGTAAAGGAACAGACCTTTTGTCTTCTCTTCACAAATTGTTGCTGTAGTGTACCACAAATTCATACGTGTCGGCGAATTTAAACTTCGGCATAAGTAATTTCAGTTTGTACAAATAAACTAAATTAAAAATCGTTTCATTTATAAATAAAGAATTATCAGTTACTCCCATTTCGGTTTTCATTCGGTTACTGAAATTAAAATTTAATTCATGGATTTTTTTTGTGCTGCGCAATGAAAACTTGGGGTTGCGCATTTGGAAATCTGTATTCACACTTTTTTTTGTCTAATTGCAGGGCTTCTATCTTATAGCATTATAATGCGGAAACTAAAAAGTTCTCTTACCATTTTTAACCCCCCATAACTCGTATTTCGTTTGTTAGCTCCTAAATTAATTTTTGAAACTTTAAAAAAATGGTGGGCAACTCACACAATTGGATTATTTCGAATAAAATTGAATTAGTTCGAATCCAGTAGTCGAATTGCTAGCCTGCTAGACTACTAATCGAAGGTTTTTATGTTTAACCCTTGGAGATACACAATTGGTTGAAGCAGGTCTCGAATTCAAATAAGTATGTATTCGGTCCGAAAGCTGAACGTCTGCTTAAGAGACTTTTCTGCGCTTTACTCGTTTGTACTGAAAATTGGAACCTCTAATGTTTTTTTTTTTAATTATTGTGATAGACACAGAGCTCACACCATCACCCACTGCTCCCAATTTATGAGATTTGTTGACGTTCAAGTAACCAAAATAGTACTGCAAATAAAGATCGAGCGCAGTTCTCGCTTTGTTCAGAGAAATATTCAAATATTGCGATAAAACGACTTGCTTTCTAAATAAAACCAATATATAAAATATTTTGTTAACCTTTAGGAAAATAAACCACAAAATGGTGGGGACGCCAACGGCGAAGTAAATGGCGTAAGTAATGGTCATAGCCACGGCAGCAGTAAACACAAATCGTCCAGCAAGGATAAGTACAGAGATAAGGATCGTGACCACAAAAGCTCAAAGAGCAGTAGTAGTCGGTAAGTCACTCTTGAGCATACAAATGTCAGAAAGGTAACTATATAAATATGACAATCATTCTTACAGTGATAAAGAGTATTCTGATAAAAAACACAGTTCGTCGTCAAGTAGCAAAGACAAGCATCGAGACAAGGACCGAGAGAGGGATAAGCAGCGTGACAAAGACCGCGACAAGGATAAGGATCGCAGCGATAAGCACAAGTCCTCTTCATCGTCGCACAAGTCTTCGACTCGCGACAAGGACAAGGAGCGCGATAAAGACCGCCAAAAGGACAGGCCCAAAGAAAGAAGTCGCGATGAGAAGGACAAGGAACGCGAAAAGAATGGCGAAAAAGAGAAGGACAAGAAAGATCGCGAACGAAACGGAGATAAAGAAAAAGACAAAGATAGGGATCGTCGCAAAGAGCACAAGAGTAGCTCGAACGATAAGTCTCGTTCCTCCAATAAAGACCGCTCAGATCGCCACAAGAGCTCATCGTCAAGTTCCAAGAATAAACATTCCAGCAGCAGTTCATCGTCTAAACATCGAGACAGCAAGAGTCATCACTCGAGCACTAAAGATCGTACCACTAAGGAGGAGAAGCCCACCATAGAGAATGGCGACGAAAAGCCAGAGTTTAAGACAGATATAAACCATCTGAAGATGGATACATCCAATAACGATTATGGCGATTCATGCACGGGATTCGAGAAGTCATCCGATAAGGAGGGCTTTGAGGCAAAGCCCATTGTTAAGGCGGATCACACCTTTAACATGTCGCAAGCCAGCTCCTGTGATTATTCAATGTCACAGTTTAAGAACGATGAGCCTTCGTTTGTTATTAAGGAAGAAGCCTCCGATAATGAGGCGAATTTCAGCAGCCAGACTTTCGAAAAGAGTCAAGACCCTTTAATAGCTAATGCAAACTCTTCATTGTCCATACATAATTCCACGTCGATAAAGATGGAAGAGGATGAAGACGATGACGATGAAGATGATGTGCCTTTGGCTAAGCGCAAGGCTGCCCCAATCGCTGCCGAAGAAAGCGATGAAGATGTTCCACTAATAAGTAGAAAAAAGCAAAAAACCTCAAAGAAGGAAAAGGAGAAGAAAGTCGACAAGAAGAAGGGAAAAAAGAACAAACGAGAAATCAAAGAAGATCTAGACGAATATGATGAGAAGCCGCTCAAAAAGAAAATTAAAAAGGTAGACAAGAATCGCTTAGCACGAAAGAAGGGGACTAACTTTTTATTTTTTTCTGTTTCATAGGAGCCCACGAGAACCACTACAACTACTTCCACTACGTCTCCCACTAAGAAAAGGGGTAAAGCTCAACAAGAGGAACCAGAAGTATGGCGTTGGTAAGTACATAATTGTTTTATTTTTTATTTTAGAGGTGGTTAAGCTCAGGGTCTTGAGATTGTTGTGCGGGAAAGCCTAATTAGTTTGGTGATTCCTTTCAGGCTTTACCAGCAGCGACTCGTGTAGAAGCAAAGAAGGAAATCCATAAGATTCATATACTTTATTTGTAGAAGAATGTCTTAGTCATCAAACTGTTATTTATTTATTTATTTAAAGGATATCTATTTGCCGTGGGAAAATCTCTCATTTGGCTTTTCGTTCACGACTGGTCTATTTAGGCCCGAGTGATTAGTAGTGTGTTCAATCGTTTCAGACCTCTCAACACTTTATTTTTCTGGTATGATTTAATTTTTCTAACTGATAGAAGTGTTTTCTTTTATGGGTCTTTGTTTCAGACCATGGGAGGATGTAACGTGTCTTTAGATTTTCTGGATAAATTGCTTAGCAAATTTGTAACATGTAAGAAAAAACAAGAGGGCGTTAGGCTGTCAGCAAATTGTAATGACATCTAAAGACCACGATGTGTAACGTCGTAGTTCTATTTAATATGACGATTGATCCTCTAGCGTTGGTTAACTTGCCAATGAGTTGCTTAGTTCAAAGTATGAACTAGCAGTTTCCCTCTTATAGTGGATTACCAACAGTTTCGATCTTATTTTCAAGTCAAAGTCACATACATACTGTGTGAATGCGAAGCAATATTTTGCAAGTAGTTTACTGCGATGGGTTCCCTTCCCGATGATTCCTTTTGGTGCCTGCCTAGTGCCGGAAAATTCTCCGATTTTATACGATTCTGATGATTTTTGCTTAGAGGTAGTCTTCGAAACATCTATTCTCCGACATTTTGTAACTCATATCGCCGAATTACTATGAAGTGCGATGAAGTGAATTTTTTTCTTCAATTTTTGACAGCTAGGTTCCGATATCCTCCGACAGAAATTGGTTGCGGAGTTTGTTTACGATTTGGATTTGAGTTTCCGACAGAGTGACGGATACCTCGCTAGGGCCGATTATCGCATACACCTTTTCACCTAACCTAACCTTAGTTAACGTTGCTGACTAAGCGTGTTTATTGTCCTATAGTTTCGTAATGCGGTTTCTGGCAAAATGCCCTCGCTCTTCAAAACTGCAGCTCACTTAGTTGAAAGCGTTATATAGATTTCGTCTTGTAGCAATTTCAAAAAAGTCGCAAATGTAGAAATCAATAATTTGTATAATTTTTAAAGCACGAGCAGACATTTTAGCTATATTATATTATAGCTGATTTTAGTTTTTGCGAGTGCGAGTCTTTAAACTCACAATTTTCATGCAAAGGGGTTATAGCAACGAAGAACATTGCAATGTTTAATTACGTACCCGTATACATAAAAATTCTTTATTGCAAACAACATTAGCTTTTTCTATTTTTCCTACATGATCTACACGCAGAAGTAAAAATTAAGTTAAATTTATTATTGTGGCTGCCAAATAGGTAAGAAAAAAGAATTTTATGTTTCTCGTTGTGGGATTGGAAAAAATAAAAAAGTGGCATCACTGATTCTGTTTCTCTTATCAAAATCGAGATGGGGCACAATCGTAGTGGTTGTCAGTTCTTTTCATGCGCTGACATTCGAGGTTATGTGCACAAATGTCATGGTTCTGACATTTAAAATTCAGCTCTTTTTTTTTAAATGGAGAGTTTTGTGCGAATTCTTCCCAAGCTATTTCAATTTCCCCGTCGTGCTGTATTAATTAGTTTGGTTGGTCACTATGAAACTAAAACGAGCTTGACTAATCAGGTGTATCGTTACACAACCAATAGAAGTACACCAAAGAAGCGAAGAAAACGTCGCACTAAGTACAATGTGTTGTTACCTCTTTTCAGGTGGGAAGAAGAAAAGCGCGCTGATGGCGTCAAATGGAACAGCCTGGAGCATAAAGGTCCAGTGTTTGCTCCAGAATATGAGCCACTGCCAAGTAACGTGAAATTTTTCTACGATGGCAAGGAAATGAAATTGAGCACTAACACAGAAGAGGCCGCGACATTCTATGCCAAGATGTTGAATCATGATTACGTGACCAAGAAACAGTTTAACGACAATTTCTTCAAGGACTTCCGTAAAGTAATGACATCGAAGGAGAGAGACGTTATCAAGGACTTGAAAAAGTGCAACTTTAATGAAATGTTCCAATTTTTCACTGCCGAATCGGAGAAACGTAGAAATTCCTCCAAAGAAGAGAAACTTGCAAGGAAAGAAGAAAACGATGCACTGATTAAGGAGTATGGTTTCTGTTTAATTGATGGACACAAGGAGCGTATTGGTAATTTTAGATTGGAACCGCCAAATCTGTTCCGTGGTCGTGGTGAACATCCCAAAATGGGTATGATTAAGCGTCGCATTGAAGCTGAAGACGTTTCGATTAATTGCTCCAAGAATAGTAAAATTCCAGAGCCTCCGAAGGGTCACAGATGGAAAGATGTGCGTCACGATAACTCGGTGACTTGGCTGGCCTCATGGACGGAGAATGTACAGGGCCAGGTGAAATATATCATGTTAAATCCATCGTCAAAGCTCAAGGGTGAAAAAGATCACGTGAAATATGAGACAGCTAGGCGCCTGGACAAGGAGATTGATAAGATTCGTTCAACATATCGCGATGAATGGAAATCCAAGGAGATGAGGGTGCGACAGCGAGCCGTTGCCTTGTATTTCATTGATAAGTTAGCTCTGAGAGCTGGTAACGAAAAAGACGAAGATCAAGCTGATACTGTTGGCTGTTGTTCGTTGCGTGTGGAACACGTTAGCCTACACAAACAACTTAATGGAAACGAAAATGTTGTGGTGTTTGATTTTCCCGGTAAAGATTCCATTCGTTACTACAACGAAGTCGAGGTCGAGAAGAGGGTATTCAAAAATTTGGAATTGTTCATGGAAAACAAGAAGGATGGCGATGATCTCTTTGATAGATTGAATACGCAAGTGTTAAATGAACATCTGAAGGAGCTTATGGATGGTGAGTTGTTTTGTCGCATATCGTTTATTCTATTCTAATGAAATCATATTTTGCTTGTAGGTTTGACGGCAAAGGTATTCCGTACGTACAACGCTTCAATCACATTGCAAAACCAATTGGATTTACTTACGGATGCCGATGCATCGATTCCGGAGAAACTGCTCGTTTACAATCGAGCCAATCGTGCGGTTGCAATTCTGTGTAACCATCAGCGTTCTGTGCCAAAGGGGCATGCCAAGAGTATGGAGCAACTGAAGGATAAGATCCGTCAAAAACGTGAACAAATAGAGGATAGCGAGAGTGAATATATGGTGAGTGTTTTTTTGTTTTTGATTGCATTCTTATTGCGTTATCCGTTTGTATGAGTTTGTCTACCTCCTTGAGCATCCATTTATTTTCTTTGCTTTTTTCTTGTTGTTGTTCAGGATTTGAAGAAAGCGGCCAGAAAGGGTTCGGTTAAGGAGAGAGTTATGGCTGATAAGAAACTCAAACAAATTGAACGGCTAAAGGAACAACTTAAGAAACTGGAATTGCAAGAGACTGACAGAGATGAGAACAAGACCGTTGCCCTGGGTACATCCAAATTAAATTATCTCGATCCTAGAATTTCAGTAGCATGGTAAGTACGATCGTGTGCACGTGTTATGTCATCGTATAACATTCAATTTTGCTTACAGGTGCAAAAAGTATGGTGTACCAATTGAGAAGATATTCAACAAAACTCAAAGAGAGAAATTCAATTGGGCCATTCACATGGCCGATGCGGATTACCGTTTCTAAAGTAATTAACTACACACCTAGCAGTATAAAATAATTAAAGCTATAGGAAAACAACAAAATATTTAATTATATTAAATAGTTACAAGAACGTATGCCACATAAAGTACGTTTATCATTATTACTATTATTTGATTTATTTAAATTAGGCATATCTCACCAGAAAACGACATAAAATATAGTAGGGTTTTTACTTTGTTATTATTACACTATAATGTAGACACACACACCACACATACACACACCCAACTAATCAAAATATTTATAAATAAATATTTTTTAGTAATTACTAGTTTAGATATATACAATTACAACATATACAAGCATATATTTTAATATAACGTATCCTAAATTATAATTTCTAAGAACAAAACAAATGATGTAATTATTATTATGAATAAGTTTTCATCTGCAAACGATTTTTGAAACAAAAACAAAGAAATGATACAAAAAAAAACCTTCCTTTAGTTAATTTAGGACATAATAAAAAAAGAACGAGCAAACAAAAAGCAAACGAAGAAGGATAGGATTGTGTGTTATATAATCTGTGCAATTAATAATTCAATTTTGAATGCATTACGTATTTGATTTCTATTTTAAGTTTAGTTTGATTGATTAAAACAGCAAATTGTATAATGACTAAAGCTGAATTTTCAACGCTTAGAAGAATTTGAAAGGAATAAAAAAAACAACTTGTATATAGATATAGGCACATTATATACAATGGAAATTAAAAAGTGTGTTTTAACATATTGATAGAAGAAAAAAACCGAACACAACCAAGAATTTAAATTAATTTTTTTGTAATTAGAAAGGAAAATACATTGTGAAGAAGTATCTCGTAAGTGATTGTTCGAATATTTATTGAAACGTTGGTGATAAATCGAGAGCAAGACAATACTACTTGCCTCGTCTCTCCCTTTCCGTCTCCCAATTTCCAACGA
This sequence comes from Cheilosia pagana, assembly GCA_936431705.1. Lineage (NCBI taxonomy): Eukaryota > Metazoa > Arthropoda > Insecta > Diptera > Syrphidae > Cheilosia > Cheilosia pagana. The sequence continues at coordinate 40,192,672 of OW386168.1, forward strand.
AAGATTGGACAACACAAGAAAAGCTCAGATCCAGGGGAACTGCTATGTGTATAGACATGCATAGGAGTTGCTCGCGAGAGTACTTTTATATTTAAGGTTTTTGCAAAGGAATACGAATAAAAAGTTTTGTTTAAAATGATAGATTTGAATGGATTTGTGTTTTATTGAAAGCAATTACAGCGGCAGCTCAATGAGATGATCACAAGGGGGATGGTGTAACTAAAGGATGGGTTTAATGGGCGATTGGATTTTTTTTTGTTAATAATAAAGAAGATATGACGGCTCTTTACATGCCCACAAAAGTAAATCGAACGATCTCTCTAATTGCATTTTTTTGTGGCGTTAAGTACTGACTATTACATTCGCCCTATCGTGGAATCCGCCGAGGGGAATGTTTCACTCAAATTCAATGCTGTGGTCACAAGGCATAACCGCCTAAGTCGAGTTATGACGAAATAGAGCTTTTAATGGTATTTTAAAAGCATTTTTCTGCTCTATCTTCATTTTTTTTTTTAGATCTGTAGCTTAGTTACTTTGGAAGTTATGTCCTGAAAAGCTAACCGCCTAACTGAGTTTTTGCACTTATGAGTCAAACTTAAAACTGCTCTCCTGAAAAAAGTGCAAAACAGACTAAGGCGGTTATGCTTTGTGACCACAGTGGATGGCATCGTAGAATACATTCGGTAAAGTGAATGCGTTTAACTCCATCGTAGAAAACTGGTAAAAAACGATCGAAGTGAAACCCCCCATACAAATTTTGACATTTCAAATACGCAGCCAATTCACTGCGTGACTGGCGTTTGTTGTGCGGTTGTGATTTTTTCAAAATGTTGTAAGTACAAAATGAGTAAACAGATTTGTTTAATAAGAGTAAAAGCACAAAACACAAATTACTTTCTTATTGCAGCAAGAAAACAACTAATCGAGACAAATTTCGTGAACTGATTAGTTCAATGAAGGAAATGTTGATTGGGCAATACATATGTTGTAATCCTTACCAGTGCCAATAGTGATAGTTTCCTTCAGCAAAAAACCACAAGCAAGCAGCTAACTTAACTTTAGGAGATAGAGAAAAAGTCGTCGAGTTTTAATTGAGCTCCGTTTTCAAAACATCCAAAGCATATGAAAATGCTGCTTTAATTAAACGAAAGCATTTAGTAAATCTAAAATATTATTAACAATTTCAATAACAATTTTATTTCAGAAAACTCACGTCGAATCCGAAAGTTCAATTATCAGCCCTATTCTACTATTCAGGTGACCCGCCTTTCGCGGTAATTCTTAAATATGCACATTTTTTCTGTCGCAGGATGCTCTTTCCACATTATCAAATATACTTAAATATAAGTTTATTCCATTTATTTTTAATTTGATTTCTGTAACCTAAACTCGAATTTGCTTTGCTCTATCATTGTTGTCATTTAATGCAAAACAGCTTATTTACCGATCAACTTTGTATTGAAAATACCTGTCGATAAGGGAGTCTCCCTGGCGGATTTCACGATGCACATGGAAAGTGAAAGTGAATCGAGTAGGTATGTGAAGTGAATCTCAAATACGCCGTATTCCACGATAGGGGTGTTTTATTAATCGACTATGAAATAGTGTTTACAATGGAAATACACGTTTTTAGTAACGATAAAGCTGAAAACGAAGGATAAAATTCATATAAATTGGTCAATGTTTTCACGCTGGACATGTTTCGCCTGAGACCTCTGGTATTCTACTATTGTCGTTTTCCATTGGTTTCACTCGGGGATTCACTCATTCTGAAATCCAATGGAACAAGAAAACTGCTTCTGGTTTAATTGACGACAGTATTGGTAAAGCGCCAAAAAATAATCTACGGCTCCTGTCAGTTGTGTTATATAAAATACATAAATTGCACTTGTGTATGTGCTTCTTGAGTGGATTCTGACTTCAAATCGAGAAGCAAATTTCTCTTCTCAGAATCACCAGAAGAGTATTTTTTGTGCCAAAGGAACGGTTTCAGAAGTGATTTTTTCGATTCCGGACTCTCCCGGACGCTTCTTTTTGCCCAATGGAAAACGACATATGTTTTACTGGGATGAAGACACCAATAACCAGCAGATGCATCTGTACTGTTGATAATGTTCTATATCCATAATTCCAACTGCTAATTTTATCAGTGAAGTGTGATGATTTGAAAAACGTCAAAATGAAGGATAAAGCCTTCCTTCCCACACATTAAGGAAATATAATTTATATTACACTTTGTTTTAAAATTATTTATCTTTCACGTAGGTAGCACAACTCTATGTCATCAATGGTACCTATCATTATATTTTAAAAACCGCTAATTTTACTGTTGCGAGAAAGTCAAATTAACTTTAGCGATTTACGAAGGTGAGAACAAGGGCCGAGCTCTTTTATTTGCAGCTCATGGTCCATGGACAGTTATCTCTTTCAAAATAAAAACAAAATTCAACTTTATTTAATTTTGTATTTCAATTTGGCTTCTACTTAAATAAAACCTAATACTTTTCTTTATTTATTTCTTAAGAATAACACATTTCTCTGGGACATATTTTCTTTTATTTAACAAAACATATTATAATTTTAATACTATTTTCGATGACCGCTGTTGCTAAATGCTTATATGCATAATGTTAAACGCAGCACATGTACTTGCATTTATACTAAAAAAATGTAATTTACTTCTTATAATGATAACAAAAAAATAGCATTTTTAACTAAATTGACCTAAAAGACATCAACTCTAATTTAACAGTCAAACATTTTGCCTAAACTAAATTAAAACAGCATTTCACATAAATAATACCTACATGAATTTGGAAAATATAATACAATTAAATCATATTAACAAACAAGTTATATTTATGCTGCTTTCGTTGCTGTTTTATTTTGTCTGCAATATTTTATAGTCTTTTTTATTCATGATCTGGAAGATGATTATCCTTATCTTATCCTTAGCTTATTCTTGTTAAGCGCTTTGAAAAGAGTGAGTTCAATCGATCAGTGTGTGTGTGTTTTTTTAACTCTACCAAGGTTCAGATTGAAAAATAACTTTTCAGTAAACGCCAACGGTCATTAAAAAATTATAATGGAAACCATGGGATTTGCCATACATACGTATAGGTTTAGATATATATTTTATGTCAGATTTTGTGAAAACAAAATATTAAAACTAGGTATTCCACAAGTTCTATATATTATGGAAGTCGAACTCGGCGCCGAGTTGCAGAATGGAGGTGATTATCTTTTTAATATATACTCGTATACCTAAACTAACTAATACTGACCGATCAAAAAATAAGTAAAAAATTGTCTACGGTCCCTTTATTCAACATTCAAGAACAGATTGTATTACAAAAGACAATCTCATTCTTATGCAAGGTTATTCAAACAGTTTTTTTTTTTTGTTTCAGCTTGATTTTCAAGTTGTTTCTTATAAGTTTAATTATTTGCTGTGTTTTCGTAATCCTAACTTTTAGGGTTGCCCTGTGTTAACTTACATAGCTACATGTTGTGTGTGTGTGTTTTTTCAATAATTTTTGAGCTTTTACAATTTGCTTTGAAAAATCTAGTTACGAATTGCAGCTTACGATTGGAATGCCGATTTTACTCGTACGCTAACAATAATTTTTCATTAGAAAACTTAAATTATAAAATCAATAGAAAATATTTATTAAGCAATTTCAGGGATGTGATACTACTTATTATGTAGTAGACAATTCATTTTGTTAACTTTCTTTTAGTGATTTATTTTCCTCGATAGATTTCAATAATTCTATCTTGATCGACGTATTCGAAGATATGTGGAGCATCCATTAGAATACCAACAGTTCCGGCTGTTGTTACAATAAAAAATATATATAATTGCAGACGATCAATAACCATTGCTACATATTTCCAATCTTCGCGTGTCTGTAATGAAAATCAGTTAAAATGATTCTTTAAACAAGAATGCCTTTCTATAGAACCCAGCGAATTGAATGGATTTGATACCAAAAGCTGCATCTTTCTAAGCTTTATTCAATTTTTTTTGAATCGATTTCCAATTCAACTGAATTCTATAATATAGGTGACTATGTACAAGATCTTACCTGTATGTAGAGATCTTCATTACGTAAGTGTTCAGCAATAAACTCGACAGCTTCTGTTGCTTTACTTGCTTCTGGAGAAAGTAGAATTGAGTCGGAAGATTCACTCTCTCGACGACAATCTCCAACTCCCAGATCCCCGCCACTGTTGATTTTTCGATTGATTTTGCAATTGGGGTGGTGCAGATCGGATAACTCCATAACCTCCATTTTTGATTGTTTTCCACCAATGGCACTAAAAAAGATAAGTAAATAAGTGAATATTGTCATTCGATACAGGACACTACTATACTCTATAACATACCTTATATGTTTTGGCAGCTCGGTTGGTGATCCATATGACGGATGTGGATGTGACGGCATACTCATACCAGGCATTTCCATCATCCAACGTAAGCGAGTCTTTCGTGGACGTTTCATTAGTAAAAACGCTGGCAGATAATGCAAGAATACACTACGAATCCACATGGGCATTCGATGAGTTCTTGGTCCTCGGAAATTCCAATTGATAATAACCACAGTGACCAAGATTGAAACCGTATTCATGATGAATGTGAAAAGCAAATATTTAGCAATTAATGGCAGTACTAGCGATGTTGGCGGTAATATCTTCGACACCAGCAACAGGAACACAACCAGTGACAGTAAAATACTAATGCCAAGAGTTACCTGAAAAAATTCAATCGATTTGGTTTCTAATTTTCAAACAGTTCAGTTAGCTTCTTACCTTTTCTCCAGCCTCGGCAGGCAGATAGAAAACCAACACGCAAAGGAACGAAATGAGCACCGTAGGTAGAATTAAATTTACCGTATAAAACAATGTCTTCCGCCGGATAATAATATAGAAGGTGATGTCGGTCTCTGTGGGATGGCTGCCATCGCCTTCGTAGACATTTAAATATGCTGGCACTTCTATAATGTCCCATGTGCCCGATTTCCAGTAATCGGACAAATCAACAAAGTTCTTATTATTGTACAAGGCCAACGAAACCTGATCTCCGTTAAAAGTCCACGATCCGAATTTCATAATACACGTTTGCTGATCAAACGGAAAGTATGTTACATCGATGGTGCAGGAACTCTGGTAAATTGCAGGCGGAACCCATAGAACCTCACCAGTTGGATAGATCAAGACGTTCGACTTGTATCGGACCTCGTAGTTACCATCAGCACTGGAAAGTGGAGACGTTCGATAGGACTCGATTTTTAAAGAAATTTTATTTTTAAAATTTTTTTTTAACTTACTTATTGAATAATACGATATCTGGTTTCCACACCTTATCGGGTGGTAGTCGAAGAACACCGATGCCACCATAGTCGGCCTCATCCCATTGCAGTTGGTAATCGAACCACACCAAACGTAACCATACGTTAGACTTCATGATCTGATTCTTCTCGTTCTAAAAAAGAAATGTTATTATCAAACAAAGGCGAGTTTAGTACTCAATTTTGTCGAGCTATAAAAGCAATATTTTGTTTAAATACATTGTCGTTTTCAAAACCGGAAAAGCTAAAGCAAGATCAAATGATCCGTAGTTTTAATGTTTTAAAGTTTTCATTGCGAAATAACTGGCAGTGAATAATGAATACAACAAAAATAAATAGTAGAAAAGATTTCCAAAACGTATTATAGCGTCTCAAATTTTCTGCTAGTAGTTTAACTATTTTCGTAAGTTATAGACTTGTCTGGAATAGACTCTCTAATAACGCGACTAAATAATTTATAGGTACTATGCAAGCTGTCGTTTTGTAGAAATAGGTACTTCAATCAAACTGTATTTGAAGTACGTAAATGTTCTGTCACACACTCTTATTAATGGCGTTTTAACCTATAATCAAACTTCAACATCCTCGACAGTATAGTGGTCGGTCCACCTACCCATCTATCCCTACGGGCAGAAGTGAAATTATTTTTTGATGTGAAACATCTTATGGCGCGACTTGGGAGTAAAATCGATTCTTCAAAGCGGAAATGACCAAGCGGAAGTGCGTGACGGAAATTGGCCTGTCGCCATCACTATGCCGCCGCTTAAAACTCCTTAACCACTTAACCGATTTCAATGAAATTTTGTGGGTGGGTATGGTTGGTTGTAACTTGATGGATAGGATAGTTTTGGACCCAATAGGTGGCGCTGTTGTCGATCTTTTTAACCACTCAACCGATTTTAGTGAAATTTTGTGGGTTTGCACGCGCTCTTTTTTTTTTTTGTTCTCTGTATTAACATTAACGCATTTGACTAGTATTCTTCTAGTAGCTGAGGAAGATGCTTCTGAAACTGTGGCCGATTGGCTTCAGCCGCGACAAAGTACTCGTGCTAATGAAATTGATTTGGTTTAAATTTTTCCAAAATAAAATCGGTATTATTTGCTGTTGCTCGTTCAAGAGCTATCCGGCGGTTGGGTGTGCGTTACTGTTTTAGAAAAACGTCAACATAGCAGCGAAACAAATTCTGGTTTTCTAGCGGTCATTAAGAAGACTTAAGCAACAAGAGCTCCCGATAACTTTGTCAAAACTTTGAAAAGTTTAATAAATAAGTCACCTTTAAGCATGCCTATATATTAGAAGCTGCTCGGTAAAAAAAAGTTCAAACAATGTGGCTACAGTACAAAATATATGTTGTAAACAAAAAGGGATACATTACAACTACGAATATGACAAAAGCGTCACGATAGACCGCTATAACTTTAAGGTAAATATAGTCTACACCGGCACCGCTAATAAATACGTCACAGCAGAAAGAATGCGAAGAGTTACACATGTCAATCGCTGTTACTTTGACCTAAGAAGGCAATTTATTGGTAAGGCCTTGTCCAGAAACTCTAAGGAGGCTCTTTATAAGACCTGCATCCTCCCAGTCTTGCATTATGGCGCAGAAGCATTGACCTACCAAAGGCGGATGAACATCTAGTTGGTCGCTTCGAATGCAATATTCTTCGAGTGATTTTATGTCCTGTTTGCGTTGACAGGGATTTGGAGAAGAAGGTTTAATAATAAACTCTACGAGCTGTATGTACAGCCACACCTGGCAAGAATATTACACATCAGTCGTGTAAGATGTTAGGGCGAATGGAGACCAACTATACGGATGGAGACCGCTACACCCTAAGAGTCGTTGATTCCAACCCGGAGGGACAACGCAGTAGAGGAAAACGTTATCTTAGATGGCGCGCACATTTGAACCTCAACAAACTTGGAATGCGTAATTCGAGCCAATTAGCCAAAGATCGCACTAACCGCGGTGGAGCCTATTGGTTAAGGTTCACCTCCTAGTGTAGCTCCACCTACAGTGAGAGGAATGTGGCCTGAGGGTCATAGCTGAACAGAAAGGGATCAATAAAAGAATCAAAAAAAAATATTAGAGTTTCTCCAACGACTTAAACAAAAATAGTGCAATAGATCAAAGGTTTGCAATAGTGCTCAACGCATAAAAAAGAAAACAAAGGCATACAGCAATTATAATCCCTTGCGTGCACTTGCATTAAGACGAAGAACAAACACACAAAGTAAACTCTTTTTAACATGCAATTATTAATTTGTTCTATATCATAAACGCCCAAGAAATGAAACAGATCGAAGTGAAGAAAACATCAAATAATTAGGGCACACCCTAATTTCGCAAGAATACCAAATTAGCGATAAAGCATAATTATTTTAAAAGTTAATCCCAACAAAAACACTTACCACATTAATCAATTGAACAAACGCCAATCCAAAACGAACTCCTACTTTTTGTGTCATGTTTTGTACAGGTCTAATCAATTTGTTATATCCTCGAAAGAGATCCCGAACCAAACGCTCCTCATCCTCCGATGCTCGAACTTTGGAGGAAGAAAATATTTTCCATCATTAACTCTTTTTCCACATGTATGAATTTCAATAGTTGACTACAAACCTGCCGCTAGAGCAACAAAGAGTAGAAAAACTCTTGTTAACCATTTTGTTTGCTCCATCTTTTCAAATTCTAAATTTTTAAATATCTAATAACAAATTTTCATCTCATATTTCACCACATTTTCACAAAGTTTTCGAAACGAAGATGCAGCATCTTTTCGGTAAGGATACGCCTAGTTTGAGTTTTCGGAAACACTCTTAGCTAACATTTTATTTCTTTAACAGCTTTCGAAAAACAACCGAAATTAAAAAGCGAACAATTAACAACTCATACTAACATTTCGAATAGATAATGATTTTTTGGGTAATTAAAAGATGCTGATGCAAATGAATTAGTCTTTTTTCAGATGGAAGAAAAGATACTATGGGATAATCAGTGTACCAATTTGTTATGCTTAAGAAAATAAAATCGATTCCGAAAGCCTTCGGTAAGCCATGCGCATAGCCAGCACATCCTTAGGGATGAAATTCGTGGATAAAGGAGAACAACCCTTTTGCTGTTTAGCAAAACATAGATTTTGTCTTTTGTGTTGTGTTTTAAGTTTTCTCCCTGCTTGCGCCATTTACCTACATATTCATCATTCGTTGGGGGTGCTCTTGTTTATTTTCTTTAGTTCATCCTTCTGATTTTCGTCAACGACAAATGATTGTTTCGATGTAAGGTATCTAATAATGTGGGAGATGAGAAAGAATATATGGTCTGTGGGTAAATGCAATGGATGTTTGATTAAAAAAGTTATATTTACTCTTTCTTTGATTTATTTAGTGAAAGTGGAGGTAAGTAACAAATAGAGTACATCGTGTTTTTCAGTTGACTTGGGTGGGGGTAGATTTCAGCATCAAAGAAGGGCGCATATTGGCTGCAACGGTCAAAGAACAAAACTTTTGCTTATGGAATAGAAATAAATGAATCTGTGGACATACATATTACCCTTATTTTATTATTCCCCTGATCTGGATTATATTTCGACAGAAACTAACATCATCAAGTCCTCTAGATTGTAACCTGGACCAAATTTAAAGATCAAACTCAAAGTTCTCATTTTTAAGTCAAGATGTCACTGACTGCATCCGGATTATAAAATCGGCAAGGTAGTGTGGGGCTATGTTGTGAAATCACTAAAAAATCTTCTAAAAAAAATCGGGCTATCACAGAAAAGCATCACAAATGATGTTTTGAATAAAAAATAAACGCATCCATGTGTCATTCTCTTCTTACACCCCGACTCCACAGGAGATAATTTCTCTCATAATGCTTATCATGAGATAAAGTGTCTTGTGGAGTCACTCCATTTCAGTTTATGATTGGATGTCTGCGATCTCTCTCTGCAATTATGTTTTTATTTTGTTTTTCGTCTGAAAATATAATTTTTTGTCTCATTTGAGTGCCGGTTATGGTCTGTGGCGTAAGTAGTTGTTTTAAAATGGTAAACAAAACAAACAGTTGAATGTTTATTTGTCCAAAAACCAAAACTTCACCTTCAGTCTCTCATGCCGTTGCGATATGAAATGAAATTTCATGACATGATTTGCCCAGCGCAGATAAAAAAAAAAAAAAATTGTATGAGATTGATACCAGACATTTAGTTTGAGAGAAATTATCTCCTGTGGAGTCGGGGTGTTAGAGGACCGTGTCATGACATGGGTAAGAAAATGAGAAAAATTTTATGAAATGGAAACCCGGCTGCTATATTATGGACTGCTAGCAAACTCCCCATTGCATACAAAACCTGTAAGAAGGGTGATTCCGGTTCCGACTTAAGCTCCATATACTGTTCACAAGTGTTTTCGTTTTCAATTTAATGTAATTTTGGAAAATGTTTCTTCTAATAGCAGTTATGTTGGATCCAGTGTGAACTTGTGCGCATGTCAATGGTGCAACTCGTTCTATTATAACAGAAAATAACATCAAAAGTTTTGCAGAAGAATGTTAACAATTAAGGTTGTACGGTGCAATGCGGAAGATAGATTTTTCGGTGATAAATCCATTGATTTCATAGAAGAGTTGTCGGATTAGATTGCATTTTTTGAATTTTCGACATTGGTAGCTCTTTACGAAGGAAGTTAAATCATTAATCGGTTGGCGATGGAAGAATCTGTCAAAAAGTTGCAATTGCGGAGGAAAAACACTAAAGAAAAATATTACCACCAATTAACATATCTTAAAATTTATCTTTATTATAACGAATTACAAGCTAGGTTTATGCCATACAAATCTTTACATCTGTGAAAAGAACTGTGTAATTGGCTTTGTTTTAATTGCAGGTACTGCTGACGATCTTTTTACATTATTCGGCGACTTTACGCCTTTACTTAGGGCCGATCCTGTGGTCAATACTGTTACCATATCGGACCGGTTCATACTTAATTGCAGATCTCTCGCATAGTGGTAGTCCATGTGTTCTGCCATTAGATCTCTGTGCATTGAACGGCCACATTTATCGCAAGCCACCTGCGCAGATGTAGAAGGCTCATTCGACTGTGTCAATGGTTGCATAAACTTTTTGATATCCGAAGCTGCGACCTTCGGTGAATTCGGTTTTAATTTTTTGCTTGAAGTGTTTAATTTCTTTTGCGTGGAATTGATTGAAACTTTTGATTGGATCTCTTTGCGGTACTCCTCCCTTTGCTGGCGGCTTAGCTCTTCGGCCATGTGTTGATCTTGATGAGATTGAATCGTTTTCTCATCGGATACAATTTTTTGACCACAGACTTCACACTTTGTGAAGAATTCCTCTCGGAGCTCTGGTATTGCGAGCTCTGCGTAGGTTTCTGTGAATGCATCGATGTGTCCATCTGGTGATTCAGCTTTTCTCTTAAGAGATGTCGACGGCTGTGCTATTGCCGATGCTACATCCAAAGTCGAATTTACCGCTGGTAGGGAGTTCTCTTCGGGTGATAACTCCGCGATAGTCTCCTTGCAATACAGTTTTTGTTCCTCCCTTGACGTGGAAGCTTGCACTGCGTGTTGCTGTTTAATTTTGTTCAGATGAGCAGCAAAGAAACTTTTTGCCGCCGGCTTTGCCTTGGTTGGTTCCTCAGCTACCGATGTATTTTGGGTTGGCACTAGCGTTTTCTCCCTTTGACTTGCAAATAACTTTTCTAGCAGATTTGGCGAAGCTTTTGTAGGTTCTTCTGCTATTATACGTGATTCTGAATGGGGAACTGGAACCTTTTCCCTCTGAGTGGCAAACATTTTCTCGAGAACATTTGTCTTATTAGATGCAGTGTCGGAGTTCTTCACTTCTGCTATTACAGGACAAACAGAAGGTTCGCTCTTCTTCTGATTGGCAAACATCTGTTGGAGTGTATTCTTTCCTCCACTGCTAATACTCTCGAACTTGCCAACACTGATGCCCAAGAACTTAATGGGATTATTCAACGCGAGATCACTGCCTGGCTTGAAGAACTGATCAGTGTTTCGCTTAAGCACCTCCAATGCAGATTTCTGTATCGATTCGGGTTCATAGTTTAGCAGCGTCGTGCTCCTTGAACTGGATATGTCTTCTGAGTTGATTTCTTGAATAAAACTCACAACCATTTGCTTTGCACGGCGATTGTTCTCGTTTACGTCCTTTTCCAGCCGATCAGCAATTTCATTAGACAACTCGGTCAACCAGTGATCAAGTGTCTTGAGGCCGGTAATAGAGTTTCTCCCGGGAAATTTTTTGCAGCAGCCAATGCTTTTCGAATAAAAGCGAGGCGTTACAGCTTCCAAATCAACTCCACGGCATATCATATATATCCAGGATCTGGCAAAGAGAGTGGCATACAATGCGAAGCATCACAGATAGAAAACAGCTGGCTTACCCATTTTTCTCGTCCAACTTTCTCTGCAAATCGGCTTCAGAGAAATTCAGCAAATCTCCCAGAAACTTAACTTTTAGTTTCTCACATATTTCTTCGCCAAACTTCGCTCCCAGTCCCTTGATCTTACTGACGGGAAGTGTGCGAAACAATGGCGCAATCTGAGACAATGGTAGGATAGTTTGCTTATTTGGTTTGTTCATCCCGCATGCCAGTTTCGCTAAGATTTTGTTGTGTGCTATGCCAGCTGAGCATTCGTAACTGGTTTCTTTCTTGACCGCAGCACGGATTTCACTGGCAATGGCAGCTCCGAGTAATAGTCGCAGATCGCTTTTTCGAATAGCAGGGGTATCGTCAGCTTCATAAGCAATACTATATTCGTCGTCGTCACACGGATGGCTGATCCTTGAAGTTATCTCGCCGATGTACTCACCAATGTTTTCATAGCCAACGGCATATGTATTTAATAACTTATCCGGCCCAAGGAGGAATGTGCCCTTAAAATAAGGACATTAGTACAAACTCATAACAATAATTTACATTTTATATGAAACCTACAGCATTCATATTCTCCATTTTTTTATTTACTTCTTCTGTAATGTCCAAGTAAGCTTCATCCACACTAGCCCTCTCCAATAGCGAAGAAAACCTTTGCAGAACATTGGCGACATCTTTACCAGCATCCCGATACTTCGTTAAATCCGCCTTCTCTCTGATGTTGGGCACTTTAGCCAAGATAATTTCAGGACACTGTTCCTTGGCTTCGTCGCCACGCATATGACGAGTGACGCCCTTTGCTCTAGCTGCGTAATTTACTGCAATTATACTAAGACATTTCTGAATATTGGACGACGTATTCCTAAACATGAGCAATAGATTACCCCCCTCCGCGCCAAGCATTGTACTGTACAACAGCAAGAGGTTTTCCCGCCAAAGTTGGATCCAATTTTTCTTCCACTTGGCAGTAGAAGCAGTCCATGTCCACAAGTAAAACAACGCGATCATATTTGTTAGCAATGTTTATAAAGTTTCTTGTCGAACTCATTTTTAATCTAAACTGTATATTGCATTTGTAAATTTACAAGGAAAGGAAACAAACAAATTTGAAATTTCACCAAGAAATGCAATAAAAACAAGTTGCTGTCAAAATAAATGACATTCAGGAATCGTTCACAAATAGGAATTGCGTTGCCAACTAGTTTTATTCCATTCTAATTTCAGACAAATCTAGTTGACGTTTTACACAAACTAGGTATCCGAACGTCCCCAATGTAAACAAATGAGCTTGACAATAAAGTGTATAGAGTTCCAATGTCCGCCAGTGTGAACAGGTGAAGGCTGCGAAGTTGACCACATATCAATTTTGAATGCTCTTCATGTAGGACAGGGCATGTTTAACGGGGATTCAATTTTGACATAGTAAAATGCACAATGCTCAATTTAAAAAAATAATTAAATCGTCTTTATTTACATTTTTACAGTTGTGCGCATTTAACAACAAATGAATATTTAACATGAAGCGTCATAAGAAAATAAAATAACAACATATAAAAAAGATTTCAATAAATTACAGTAAAATAATGCTAATAGTTTGGAACGAAATGTTTCCGTTTAAGCACCTTTTAATCATCAAACACTCTTCTTCTTAGTGATTCATCTTGTTCTTAGCATCAATTACTGAAACGCTGCCAACTCTTCGTTCATCATATATTGGAATTGGATTGCCATCCTTATTGCCGATTGTGGTTAAGGCTGAGAATGATCCCGCCGAACCATCGGCAAGTTCATGGCCGAGTCTTCCAAGGTAGTGCAGCATGTCCTACAGGAGAATATATTTCGTTAAAGACGCTTGCAAATTTGGATGAATATTAACTTACCTCATCGACACCGTTTTCATGTTGTAACAACATTGGTGCCAACTGATGATGCAGTCGTTTAGTTTGAACAGATTCATTGATTGGTTCATTTAAAACTAGATATCTGATGATTGTCTATAGTTGGATGATAAATATATTTAATTGTATTGATTTATTACTACGCAATTTAATATGATTTCTCTCATCATTTGCGTTACCGCTTGGGTTTTTTTCTCTTAAGATATTCCACCAATATACCAATTTATGTTTTCTCACCTGTGCAACAGAAGTGGTGATCTTAGATCCACCAGCGGCTCCCACTAACATCCTAACATTACCCTGGTTGTCTAATATAATACTGGGGCACATGGAAGACATTGGACGCTTCTTTGGCTTGATATAGTTTGCTGGTGATGCTGGGATGCCATAGCTGTTTATTGTGCCAGGGGTAGAGAAATCATCCATTTCATCGTTAAGAATGATACCAGTCTGCATAGAGCGTACTTTAGAACCAAAGCTGGTGGATGAACAAAAAAACAAACATCGATTAGTTTACTATTTGGTTATTGGATAATTGTGAACCTACTAGTTGTTGACAGTGCTGGTAACAGTGATAGCATCACCTTTCAAATCTAGCACAGCCATATTAGCGGTACCGTGATCTTCATGGTTGGAGAACTCCGCACCATAGTATTCATAATCCTGGAATGTTCTGTCATGGAAGATCTTCCTACGTGTTTCTGCCGCAAACGATGCATTCGTTATATCTTTGAAAACTTGTTCGATTTCTGGTTCGAAATGCATGTCTCCGAGTTTGGTGCGTTGACCGTAGGCGTGTTTGAAGCTTTCTACAACTTGATGCCAGTAGAGGTTGTGATTTTTGTGATCATATGCACTGACAATGTTCAGGATATATGCCAGAACTGCACCACTACTAGGCAGAGGGGTTGTGTAAAGAGTGTATTCATTGGACATCTTCACCACAACTGGAGGATCCCATGCGACACTTGAAAAGTAAGTTAAATAATGAATAAGCTTGACAAATGAACACAAATCGAAAGGAACACCTACCTATATTGTTTCAAGTCTTCTTCGGTGATAATTCCACCCATCGCTTTTATATCAGCGACTAGTTTCTTTCCAATCTCACCACCAGCGTACATCGCACTCATGCCCTGTTCTGCGAGTATTTCGAGGGTTTCTGCCAATTTCGGACGTGTCATGATGTCACCGGTCTCCCATACACTACCCGTATGTGGGTTAATGAAAATCTCAGACATGGAAGGTTCGTTGAGGATTCTCTGCTCGTATTGTTTCATCGCATTGTGCAAGTAGATGGAAACAGTGTGACCATTTTTGCAGAGATGAATAGTAGGCTGGAAGAGATTTTTCCACGGCAGTTTGCCATACTTTTGATGCAGGCTCCAATATCCGAGAATTTCACCAGGAACAGCAGCAGCAATTGCACCTGAAATCGAACGTTTGTTACATAAAGTTTAAACTTATTTTTGTTGAGCTCTCAGGTCTGATAATTGTGCACTGTCATTTAAAATACCCAATCTTATTTAAACCATGCAAGTCATCGCAAAATAGGTCTATTAAAAGCTTATCACATTTCGGACAACAACAATTTAATATTTTATCAAAAATAGACGTTTAAAAACCAATTACTTGTCACACACACTCAAGTTGGGTTTTTCGTTTACTGCCATACGTTATATCGGAGGATTTTTGATAACAATCTTAAATTTCTATATTTGTTTTATTTTTTCAATAGAAATGTTATCAAATCTAGTCTACAAATAATGGTGTATCTTAATCCACGTTCTTATGAATCGAATGTGTAGATCGACGTTTAGATATAATTGTGTTAAGTACATTGACAGAGGAAAATACGTATTCATAAATATTAGTTCGAGTTGTAAATTTTATATTTAGCAAACAAAATCTGTTAGTATGGCGTATACGTAATATTTTACCCATGCAATATTTATTAGTGAAATTAATCTTTTATTACCGTTTCAACGGTATATCTTGTTGTTTACGTTTTGTTAACTGATGAGATAGTCAGAAGGAAATACCGACAGATAATTTTGCGACAGTGTATTTAGTAAACGTTCAATTAGGTTTGTTTGAATGTGCATCGAGCTGCAGACAGATGCGATTTAAAAAAATTGGAACTTTTCTTAAGTAGTAAGCAAGTTAAAAAGAAAAGGCCGTTTCCAATTGAATTTAACCAGTAAAATTACTTCATCGGCTTATTCTGTGTCTTTTTATCGACAAAACATTCAAACGCGATGTCGAACCACATATAAAGTCTGTTCCTTTACTTTTAATTCTTACGAATTTTTCCGGATTTTTACGAATTCTTACGCATTTTACTCAATTGTCGTTCCATAACTCGAAAAATTCGTAAAAGAGAGCGGCTTCGAGAGAGCAAGATATTTTCCCTCTTACTACTTTTTACTCAACAAATTTCTTTGCGTAAGAATTGAAACAACTGTCAGTCTCCTGAAAATTGACAGCTGATTTGAATTTGTTGTTCTATTCGGCATTTAGGTTTTATGAACTATCTGTCATTTTTCACAGGTTACTACAATAGTATTTATCCCCTCTACTGTCGTGTTGACAGTCTTTTCTATTTTTACTACAAAAGTAAAGGAACAGACCTATAGCCGTGGCACTTAAAGAAGTGACGTTTTGTCTAAATTAGTTGCCACTCATTAACAAGGGCATTAATAATTCAATGACAGCTGTATTCACTAGGAATTTTTCTGAATAGGGGTTTCAAATATCTAGTTTAGTAAGTCTGACAGTTGGTTGATTTGATGACGTCTATGGAGGGTAAGAATTTTGTGACTGGTTGTTAAGTTTTTAATTCGCTCGCATTTTGAATACATCTAAGCTACATACGGTACTTACCAGTAATCACTTTACCGACATACATGTCTTCGGTCGCCGCGAGTGGTGCCGATTCGCGTGCAATTATTGTTTCAATAGTTTTTGTTTCTCGGGTATAAACCGTTGCAACAAAACCACCGCCTATTCCCATGCTATGCGGTAACATTACACCTTCGCACAGTAGCGTAGCAATTGCGGCATCAACAGCTGAGCCACCATCATCGAGCATAGAACTAAAGTTAAAAAGAACAATATTATAATGACATTTAAAAAGGCGATCAAATTAAAAACCAATCGAGTTCAAACGAATCATATAAATCACGAAGTGATTGAAATTTTCCACAGCTTTAAAGTTTTTTGGTAGAATAATAGGTTTGTGTGGAACTAAGGTGGTGTCCAAATTGGACCAAAGCCATAGAAAACTTTGTTAGAAAAAGGAAAGCAGACAATTTAATTTCGTATTCGCCTGCTCTGCAATTGTTAAACGCCAGGAAGTATACAAAAATGCTAAATAACTGCTGTGGAAAGGATTGAAAATTTAAGAACTTCCTTAAAAATACAAGGATGAGTCGTTGATTGTTTGAACCCAAATGGACGTGTTATTATTTTCATATCCATGCTGTTTATATGAAGAGGATTTCTAGAAACAAACCTTCCAATTTCAGCACATCCTCTTCCATTAGATACTACTGCTCCTCGTGGCCCTACACTGGCACTCTTCAGACCAAATACCAGACCAAGTGTCACACCGGTTACAACTAAAGCGGCAATTAAAATCCATATTACAACCTTTTTATTACAATTAAATCTGAAAAAAAAAAAAATAAACCCATGTTAGCGAAGAATTGAAAACAAATTTTAATATAAAGACAACACTAAAAAATGTAAAAATCGCATGCTATCCGGCTGTCACAAAGGTTTATGTGTCCCATATAAATTGCTGAACTTTGTGAATCGGAATCTTGTTGCTGAGCCTCCTTTCAAGTTACCACTTAAAGGTAAAAAAGTGGCAGGAGTGATTTAGGAATAGGTACTTCAAACTCAATTGATGAAGCGTGTATTTTTATCATCAAATTATCTTTCTTTAACTTGATATTTAACAGTGAGTCTGAGAACTACTTCAGGTGTACAAAACAATGTACCTACATGGTTTCCGCAATATGCTCTCGAGTATCTGTTTTTTTTTGTCAATAGTACTTACAGGTGAAGTTGCTCAATTACATGTCTCCCTAAAGTTGAATATCTTGTCGTAGATAAATTTTTATCACATTTTGTTCAAATGGTTCAGCATGTAGGAGCTCTTGATTAGAATCCCGAAAAAAGAGAGCATACGGCGTACCTTCCGCCATTTCGAAGAAAGATAAGAATTCCATATATTTTAGTTTAAAAAATCGAGCACCATTTATAATAACCTAACTCCAGCAAACATCTTGCAAACTCATCACCGCTAACCCGCTTAATAATAACCAAGTCGCATTTTTTTTCTCATCTCTATGCTAATCGCAATTTTTGTTTACGAAAAAATTGAAAAGAAGTTACTTCAGGTATCTTTACAATTTTGAAACAATTAATGATAAAAATTATACAACGTCCTTGGTGTTCGCATACCAAACGAGGGCTAAATATAATAAAGACAAATTCCCGTGATAAGACGTTAAACAATAATGAGCGAAGCAATTAAGCTAGGGTTATAAAGTTAAGAATTAGAAAAACGGTATCACGAGAAAAATTTTAGTTGTAGGTATCTCATATTTAATGACCGAATTTACGATCTACGATTCAAAATATACATAACTATGTTGGGATGTTCGTTCAGGCAGATTTTATTGATTAAGTTAATAACGCTACCGTTTGACTTTATAGACAGTGGATTTTGTAAAGTAAACCTATTAAAAATGAGTCTCGCATCACTAAGACAATGTGGAGGATAAATGTAATTGATGTAATCAGTTCAATATTATGCAAAATGTTTTTTTTCTTAAGTCGCAAAGTGTACCCGTATAACATTTCTTTCATAAACATTTCCTCAATGAAACACTGATATTCTTTTATTACACGACTTTAAAAATTTATTGATTTTATTAGTACAATTTACGATAAGAATCTATTTCCAGTTTTCTTGTGATAATTTTCATATTTTAAATGCAGTGCCTGAAAGGCTTTAAACTTGTTACATCTGACATTCTGATTTGGTTTAATCTGGAACATTACTAATGAAATTGAAAATTGAAAACAACATAATTTTCTGACGTTAGTGCATTTTTTTCGAATATTTGTAGGCTGATGCTATTTGCACGTAGTTAGGGACACGGCTACGTAAGAAACGTCGGGGGTATGTGGCTCGCTTTGCTCGCAAACAGGACTCTAAACTCCAGTATTTCATTTTCGAGCATGATCCTGCACGTTTTAAGGCCCAACTTTTTTCTTAAAACACTATTTTTAAGGAAAATACCATTACGTTACGTTAAATATAGAGCCGTGTCCCGAAGCCCGACAATCGTCAGTCAATACAAGTTTTACGTGCGAACAGCCACTTCGTATTTTTAAAATCAATTTTGGCATACATTAATAAATTTGACTTGAGAAAATGTTTAATTTTTACAAAACGAAAAAATTATCCATAATTAGAATTACCGGCTTGTTAAACACAAATCGTCAATAAATTAAAAAAAGACCAGTTACGGTGTCTAAACAACAAATTATAATTAAAATAAGCCGCCACAATCACCAACGAACACAATTTCCACACTTGAATACAATAAAATTGAGTTTCTTAGTCCAATAATGCAACATAACGTGCATTGGATTCAAACACATATTATCACACATACGATTTGTAATCGTACAAATTAAACTTACAGCATTTTAAGTGTTTATATATTATTTCTTATTCGGGAGTCGAAAATTTACAGAATTTGACAGGACTAAATTGCCGACAACAACAAATAAAAAAAACCGATTGTCATGAAATTCGAGACACGAGTTTGATATTCGCGTAACGCCACCGAACTGTCGCGAAACCCGAGATCAACTAAAGCGCACAGACCTCGTACTTAGTAGACTATCGCGGAACCTTTTCGAGTATTTGTTTTGACTGTTGCTTTTAACTACAGCTGTTGCTGCATTGAACCCAGTTAACCGTGGTGTAGTAGGTTGTAATAGTGCAAACAACTAACTGTCTATGACGACGACGTGCGAGCACGAGTAAAACTCCGCAATTGTTTCTCGAACTTGGATTAGCGGTCGTTAAATAACGTTTTTATATGAGTTTGCCAAAAAATATCTTTGATTTCTATACGCTGATAAAAGAATAGAGCTATTATTGGGAAGTCCTCTTAGTCGGCGATTGGATATATGGGAAAAACAATTAGTTAGGGAGAAATTTGAACTTTTTTGGACTATGCCGGCACAGATAAGCTAGGTGAGGAGATATGTGTATACGTAGCTACTTCTTTCACTGGCTATCAGATAGAGAAAAGTGTTTTTTGCGCACGCTTAAGCGCGTCGATCAACTTATCAAAAGATCAAACCAATATCGTGATTTGCAAACACTGAAAAGAGCCGAGTGTGTTTGCAAAACTGAATACCTATAAACACTTAATTGTCATTCGGAGTGATTGAATGTGGTTTACTTTTAAATGGTCGGAGGGGTGCGTTAGTCAAATAATTTACATTATAATTTATTATAATTTATTCTTAAATGGATATTACTTTCGATTTGATGTAACTGTAACATTAAACAACATAAATAGACAAAAAAATACTGAAAATATTGTTAGGTAAAATGTAATGTCGTTTTCCATTGGGACAAAAAATCAATCTTTTTTTTGATCTAAATCACTTTTCATTTTCCATTGGGCAAAAAAAATCAATCTTTTTCCGATTCGGAGCACTTTTTGCAGATCTCGATATTTTTTCAGATCTACACATACTGCCACTTAACACCAATAAACTTTGCACAGCTGTTATACGTCAATTTAGGAAGTTTGTTTTCAAAACAATTGTGCAAAGTTTCGTGAAAACCCAAATAAAGAAATACTAGCCATGGATATAATTTTGAAGGAATTATTATCCTCATCTTCATCTTCTTTGTCTTCCTTGTCATTTGAAGACTACGAATCTTCGTCGTCAGAAGGCGGTAACAAAAAGGGAAAAATTGTTCAAATTGATATCCATATTTGCGATTTTTCCATAAATGAATGCAATTTGAACAGCTGATAATGCTGTCAAATAACGCACTAATACATTTACAAAAGCAGAGCAATTTCGTTGCATGTTCCATTTGCCGGGTAAAATCTGAGATCTGAAAAAGATTTCTGGTGGTCCCAATGGAAAACGACATAAGATTGTGCATTTGACATCTTTTCGCACAAGTCGATCAAATCTATTTAAAGTTTGAGAGGACTGGTAATCTCAAAAATTCTTTCAGATTTTAATATGCTTACATTTAATTTAAAATGGCCGTTGAACATTTTCAAACCTAGATTTGAACCTTTTTTTACAAGGTCAACAATGCAGATTCAGATGAAGCAAAAACACCAATGCCCACTCCTTCGTACTTTTTCCCTTTAAAAAAGTAAAAATAAGGTCACTATTGAGTGAGAAAAAACAGCACATTGAACGTCTTCCCTAAACTCTCGAAAATATATGTGCGTTCTGGTTGTTATCATCATGTCTGGTATAGATATCATTGAACTGTAAGAAATCATCTGACATCTTTGCATTTAAACGAGTAATAACTCGTTAGGTACCAACTCGTTATTTTATATAATGCTGTCTTTTTCTGTTAGTTTCATAAGAAAGTTGTAATGCTCAGTGTGCTTTTCAATTCTGCTAAAGACGTTCGCGGAGTCCGTTGTTAAAATTGCCCTCCTAGAGCTCATCAATTTTAACGAGACAAAATATCGCTGAATGAATTTTGTATCAATGAAATGTGATGTGCAATCAAATGCTCCGATGAGATTATTTTAAACCTTAAGAAAGAATAAAGTGTTCACCACCATCGCCATTCTACAAAATCTATCGAATTTGACATAAATGTCAACAGAAACCAAAAAAAAAAATGCGTATAGGGTATGTACGGAAAGATAACTTAAATATACTATGAACTTATCAGAGAAGAAAGATAACCAAAATGGCAATACGACTTGTAGTCTGAAAGGTTCCTCTTATCGCTGTCAGAGACAGAGAGAGAGCGTCTTTTGCCTCGATATCATCTGCCATAGTTCAGACGATATCAAAACAAAATAACTATTTAATTCATTTTTGAACTGCGCACCCGTTATCTACTCTGTATAAGGTAGTTATTGTCACACAAACTGCATTTAAATGAAACTGCCAAAATGCATAACTCGGATAGTTCAGCCGGAATGCAGCATACAAATAAAAAAAAATATATAAACAAATAAATAAGTTATTTAGAAAATATTTAAGCAAAAAACAAGAGAGACAATTTAGCTTAAATGAACTTGTCACGTTTTGGGGTTTCGTTGTAATTATTGGCAAAATACCGATTAATTACATGTTTTCAGGGAAGCGACGAAACGTGACATATCTACCAATAAATGGAATACTTTCATCTACGGTTACGCGGCAGGCGTGTTGACTTTGGTGTAGGGCATTGGGTTATTCTAGTTATTATGAAAGCAATTAATTTTGGGACTGTGCTTAACTAATGGAACCGAGGCGGATTTTGCCATAGCTTCAATTAAATCATGCAAGTGTCAAAATCGTAGGTTTCTGCTATCCAACTGAATCACTCCGACACAACACCGGGTCCACTGTGCGAGGTGATTGAATCAGAGAGTGTATTCATTTAAGTATCTGAGAAAATGTGAACCCCTGTTTTTTTTAGCTGAATAATTTCCTAGCTATCATAAATTGATGCAAAAATGCAGCAATGATTTATAATAGCAACGACTTGCATATTAAGTCGCATTACGTAAAATCTATGTCAAAGTTACACAGCTAAAAACAAAAATATGTTAATAAAATGTTAGCTTGTGCGTTTATGCTTCATGGTCTACAAACTACTTCGTCATGCACCTAAAGGAGGGGGAGTAGCATTTTAGTAGTCACGTCCAGTGTTTTTTAGTATTGTCGCCCAAATCAATCAATTTAGCTGATTTCCAGAAATGTTGTTATTGTGAATAAGGTGTAATGCGTACGAGTCGACACAGAAACCATTGTGTTGTATCGATAGGGTAATGTTAATGGGGACGTTTAAGTATCTAGTTTAGTAAGTCTGACAGCTGACTTATTTGATGTATCTCAGTTTTGATTGGCCTAGATCAGTCACGTGGGCAGCAGTGTCAGTTGACGTTTATGGAAGGTTAGCAAACGAATCTAGTCAAGAAATTCGTCACTGAGTACCTACTAAGTTGACGTTTCGCATATGTGACTGACGTAGGAAAAGTGACGTTCCAGACCAATCTAGTTTTTGCGTTCAGCTTACTAGTCCAGACCAATAATCTGGTCGACTTAAGTCAACTAAGTTTTTTAATGTGCCCAATTAAACACATTTATTAGGTCTGTTCCCTAACGATAATGCATTCGAACACATTAGTCAAATTTAGTCAAACTTCGTTCCTTTTCCAAAAGTTGGGCAGAAGAGAGCCACAAAGAGAGAACAAAACATTTCCCCTTCATAAAAATCCTGCAAATAATAGCCCAACAAATTTCTTTGGGCTAGTTTGGTATAACTGACTTTAGCTGTCAAATCTCTCAAAAATCAACTTGAATTGGCCGTTTATTTCGGTTTGCTTTGTTAAGTGCTGAAATTTGTTATTAAAAATGGATAAATCCGCAAAAATAAATAAATATGTATTAAACTGAATCCTGATGAATCCGAATGTTTTTCAACGTCTGCAAACTGGTAATTTTTTTTTAAACCCACTGACGTTTATTTTTGAATTGCTCGGATATGTTTTCAACATTTCGTTCCTGATTAGAGAAAAATGCATTTGTGTTTTGCCGCGTTCAGGTGGATTATTCTACCAGCAATAACTTTCAAAATAATTCTCGAAGCGAATTGATAGATGGATTTCAAGTGATTTCGTTTTATTACTTCTTTTTGGTATATCTTACTGCTTAAGAAAAATGTTCGTTTTGCAATTTCTTCGGTCTCCGGTTATAAGTTAGGCTTGCTTAAAAAGCTATTTAAAATGTGAGTCTACCACTGGCGCTAAGTAAATTTATTGAATTATTTTTCTTTTTAGTAAACGAGCAAAAATTGCCAATCGAGATAAAGAACCGTTGCACAATTAGTTTGGAAAAATGTGTGAATTGTTTTCGTGACGTTTAATTGCACATTACTTTGTAATCGTGAGAATACTTCCATACTTCCACCGATCATTTATTCAGGTGCCAGAAAGGTACAAATAATCATAAAAATAAAATATTATATGACAGATCAACGAGTAAGATCAGCACCAGTAGAGGAAGGCACAGGGATTTTAGATTAATATGGTTCCATTTAAGTGGTTATTACCTACATTAGGTTTATTGTGAATAGTTGGAGCTGGAATACCTCTCATTTATCTTACTAAAATTTATTTTTAGCCTTTAGAAGAACGTTTAGAGGGGAGGCTTCTTCCAAAATTAGTAACAAATGCCGAGGCAGGGAATACATTTGTATGCATTTCAGATGCATGTAAATAAATCGTTGGCCATTCCTTTAAAGTTCAATTGAATACAAAGAAGTTGTTTGACGTCTACTTTTTAAAGCTCGCAAATTTGTTAAATATCTAGCACAATTATCGTGACGATACCACTGATAGCAGCTGGATTTATTACAATTCCAAGCAGCATGGCTATCAAACAAACCCTTAAAAAAATGAATCTGATCAATAATCGATGAAGATTTATAATTGCGTATTAGGTACCCCCAATGACGATAAATCAGACATCATCGAACTTTGCTCTCATATCAAAGTCGAAAAGTCAAAAAGGTATTTTTGTTTAATATTTTGTCATTAATGTTGACATAGTAAGTGGGATTACCATACTAATTAAATTAAAACAAATTCAACAGATTTTTATCTATGAATTAAAACAGATTATGCTATAAGAAAATCCAAAATAAGTGACGCATTATTGTTATCAATTGGATTTGAAGTGCTTATGGCCAGTTATTTACTGGTTAATTGTTACTGATAAACAGATTCATTTATATCGTATGACACCCGGCTTATGGAGTTTGTACTTATATGGTCTTAGAACTAAATTGAGTCTTTGTAGGTATGCCGCTCGATCCCGCCAACGAGACGTATCCAATTTCAATCGAAATTTAGGTATTCATCCATGCCAACACAGTTCATGGTAAATTTTATGAAACAGTTCCATATGTACCCTGGGCTAAGGTTCCAACAACGATTCTTTTGTAAGAGTTTTTAGTTTTGCGGAGACTTCTCAGGGAAAGGAAAATAGTTAAAAACTACTTTCACTGCCTTAAACAGAACATATTCGCTTGATTTTTTGTTGGGAATATTGAGCAGAGATGCAATGCCGTGTGTAATTTGTTTTCCAAAATGTTATACTATAGAATTTCTGCCAATTTGTGAACTCAAGTAATTTTAAATGTTTGTAAGAAGTACGGGAGTGGTAGCTAGTGGAAATAACCGCTCAAATTCCTAAAAATAAAAACGCAATACGCAATAATTCAGTTCCATCCAACTTAGATAATATTTATTGATACAATTTAAATTAACCTCTAATACATAAAAAAATGTTCTTTTTTTGTTTTGTAATGTTTACAATTTTCACAGTTAAGTTCAGTGTATCTTTATATTTTTTTTTTTTCCAAATTTCCTTTCTCTTTTGTATGCACTGTTAAAAAATATGACACTTTTCAAGTATATATGTATAACTAGTAGTATGCCTAAAGAATATTAATTTTGCCAGTATAAAAAATATGTTTTAAATCTTAAGTTTATCAGAATATACATTACATAATATGAATGTTGCAACATTATACTTCTGTTTTTGTGTTTTTGTTTCTTTATTTATACATATTTGTTTATTTATTTATTTCCATTGATTTTTGTTTTAGTTATTTGGTTACACATAATTTGTAATATAATATTTCTTACATTGGAATGAATTCGCAATACATTTTTTTGAACATTTTTTGTTTTCTCTAATTTTTAAGATCAATTTTATTAGTTATTTTGCTAATAGGAAATAAATTAGATAAAAAAAACACAAAATTGAATGAAACAATTTTTTTAAATATAAATCAACTAATTGTTGGGATGAATGTATGGAGAAAATTAAACAAAACGTAACTAGAACACCATTTCTTTTATAAGAATAATATCGTTTTGTGATTTTTTTAGGTGCAACATGCAAATAACGTTGAATCATGAACTATAACTAAATTAAAAACAAAAGATTAGAAAATAAATGACCTATTATATAAACGTAGTTTTGTTAAATAATTTAAGAATACATAAGTTTGTTTAACATTTTTTTTTTTCCATTTTGAGCTAATTCGCATTTAATTAGTTTTCCTTTATAACAATATAAATGCTGAAAGAGAAATTATTCTTTTACACTTAATTACTTGAAGTTAACAAAATGTTTTTAATTTAACAAGAAATTATCACCATCTTTTTGTTTGTTTTAATTTTATTACTACTTTGTTGTTTTTACATATCACGGCATTCAGCTGAGGTTTTTTTCTTTCACTATTTAAATTTGAATTTTTGTTAGTTAATAAACTTGTATGCGTTTTATTGTATCCATTTTCTTTTAACTAGAATAAGATATAAAATTGATTTAATGTGTATAAGAGTGTATAATTAAAATTATCTAAATAAGAAAATTAATTTAATTTAGGGGCACCTATTAAATGTTATTGTTTGTAAGTTATGTTTTATTTTTTTTTAATGAAAATGAGAATAAAATCCATTCTATTATATGAGACATGAGTGGTAAGTTGTGGATTCGAATAAATGTTAAAGTTTTGATTCCCATTATATGATATTTGGCTAGAGTTTTTTGTGTTTGGATAGTGTATGATAGTTTTAGCTATTGCTATTATTTCTACTTAGTTTACAAGTTCCTGTGTCCTTTCCAAATAATAACTAACAAAAGAATGTTGTACTTTTATTAAGTGTTTGCGGCTTGCATTTAGAGGAGTAGTGTAAAAAAGGTAAAATAATGGATGGCGATAAAAAGATAAATAATAAATTTAATTTGTATTAGAAAACATTTGCTGGTCCACAATTATTAACTTTTAAAATGCGAGTTTCGTTTTCCCAGTCCACGTCTCGGGTATAGGTTAAATAACGTAAACTATTTTCACGTTTAAATACAACAGATATTTACATTCCTCGAAAACCATCTGGGTGTATAATAAATCGTAAATAAAGAAAATTGTAGCCAACACATTTTTTTTTGAAATGTTGTAAATGAGAAAGGCATTCAATCCGATTCCAAGCTCACACAAGCTCTAAATAGATCTGAATTTAAAAAATTACCAAATTCTTGTGTTGCCATCTTCTTGTTCTGTGCGGATTATTCTGTGGATTATTTTCTCTTGTTCTTGATACTAACATAGATTTATTTCCCTGATCGTATTTGGATAATAGTTTGTCTGGAAAGCCACTTTTCCAGTGATATAGAAATTAAAAAACCAATCGACGTACACGATTTAGAAATTGGAATATGAAACATCGTGAGGTATTACGTGGTCCGTAAACAAATAGCGTGCTGTTAATAAAAATCAAGTTGATTGATTGATCGTGCATTCAAGGGAAAACAATACCGAATGTATTCGCCAGGAAATAAGCTTAAATTCATTAGTGCCCGATGGTATATTCTCCTGTCCATCAATAACTTAAATTCAATTTTTGTTGTAATGTAAAATTTTAAAAGTTAATTGTAAAAATGATCTCGAAATATTGTTAAATTAATGATTTTATTACATTTGAGTTTAAAGATAGTAGGTATTTTATTATTATGCAATAAAAATGAATTTTAGCTTCATATAACTAACTGTATTATAATCGTGAGCAATTCTTTACTGATTATTTAATTTCTTATTAAAATTATTTTGAATGGAATTTTAAAACATTTTGTCATATTTCGAAGTATATATAACCCATTGAATGAACCATAAAAATCCAATTTATTGTTAAAGCAGGTCTGCGCAAAAACTATTATTTTTGAATACAGCTTTTTTATTTATATCAGTATTAAAAAACATTTTTTACTTTTGAAAAGCTTCAGTTTTGCAATTCTCTCATCGCATCGTTTTGTTTTCGAGAAAAGTCGATAATTTCCATAGCTGTAGGGTATTTTTTATATTTAAACTAGGAAACAATTCGTTTACTAAAATTTACTGTTCCTCGTTGTCGAAATTAATAAATTCCGGATACAGGAATATATACCCTGCGATATCTACTTACTTACATACTTTTTCGGACCAACTACCCATTTGAAAAGGCAACAACTTTCCTTTTAAAATGTATACCAGAAAGATATAGACCTTTGTGCGAGAAATAAAACTGGAGTAGAAAATTCGATCAAAGAATATGACCACTAAACCAAAGCTGAAAGCGCAGATTTGTCAAAGCTGGTAGTACAAAACAGCGAATGACATCGTATTCATGAAGAAGAATGGCTGTGTTTATATAGCCTTAAAATTTGAATATTCAAGCAGTTGATAAAAAGCTTTTAAATTTCTAAAACCTCAAAACTCAGTTTGAAAAATCGGAAATTCCACAAAAGTTTTCAAATAGACCGATCAAGGTTCGTAGTGAGTTCCAAATTAATAAGAAATATTCTAAAGCACTGGCACTGGTTAATTTGTATCTTTTGTTTTCTAATTAAAAATGATTTAGTTATATGAAATTAAAAATTAAATGTATACGATTTAATATTTACTCGTCATTTTAGAAGTCATAGTTCCATATAATCTTTAGTGTCTGTGAAATGCTACAAAATTTTTCAAACGACCGAAAAGATGCGGTATTTCGTATTTATCATCTACTGCAAGAAATACAGAGTAACGCCTAAAGCAGTCATACGAATAATACAAAGTTGCTGGAACCAAAAATTGAGCCAGATCCTCTGCATGCCATTCCGACCAAAAAAGCCAGTCTACTAGGGAATATTTCTTTATCCACTTCGTTAAGTAATAATATATTTATTAGAGAAAAAAGACTTCATAAGTAAGACCTATAAATATTTGTTTTTTTACTATAGGTACTTATTAAATAAAATTAATAGCATTCATAATTAAAAATCGAGAAAGGACTTAAAAAGCGGGACAGTCCCGCATAATGTGTAACATTATCTGGCAACCTTAATACAAATGTAAAACTAAAAAGTAAACTCCAATCCTGTGACGCCGGAGGATATTTTATTAGCGCAAAAGACCTTATAAAATGTAACAACAGCTGAAGTTGGCGATTTTTTGTTGAATAAGAAGTCCAACAGAACACAGAATATCCTTACAAACACCCGACACCGGTGGTTTAGTATCATTTGTCTGTCTATAATTAGCCAATCTGACCTTACTATGTATTCGGACAATCGAGGTTTGCCTCTGTTTTTTTTCATAATTTGTGGTTAAGGTAAATATTACACAATCCATGAAATACCCAATGTTGTATATTATCATCTCGGATAAGCGAATTGCAGCCAATTTAACACATCTAAAATTCTTTGAGGACACTGTTAGGGGTACGGTAGAACTTTTACAGAGAAATCGAACTGCACAAGTGATGGCAATGCAGGCTGGACATTCCAAAGAGTTATTGTAAAGACGAATGCTAGTTGGGTACAATTATAATATGTATATAATATAAAAACCGCTAAAATACGGCATATATATAAAATCATAATTATGCCAAGGAAAGGAAAAATTCCAAATTATTCTAAATCATCCGAAACATAAGTCAAATTGGTTACCTTCCTGGATAGGTAATAAAAAATCGGCCCTATACGATTCTTTGCTTATCTTAACATCCAACACACATATAAAATATGATTCCGTTTTTCGATTTCAGTACGAAATATTTTAGAGAGGTGATGATTTTTGCTCACGATCGTTATTCACTTTGATAAATAATAATATTCATATGTATGTACTTAGTTATAGATAATGTATCTGGTAATGTATTATAATATGTAGTATTGTATGTATATATATGCTTTGAAGGACTTTAAATGGTTTACAACATACATGCATACAAATACAAACTAATCCATATTTCTATAGTTTGTTTAATTTCCCAAGACATTTACTGATAAAATCATTTTTCTGTTTTTTTTTCTGTAAAACGATTTTATAACGAACCACTTGAATCGGCTGGAAAATGGATTAAGTTATCACCGGTGATGCTCATTGTTGGCGATGACGACGGTGGGTCTAATGATGCACGACTACCGGTGCTAAGACTGCTTGAGCTGAGATCTCCTCCATCGATGTGATCAATGGATTGTGTACCACCTTCGGAATTATGATGTTGAAGTACCTGCATTTTGCCTAAAACACAAAATTAAACGCAAACTTTTTTTTTGAAATCAAGAAGAAGAAAAAGAGATTAAATTATATGGTTAGTGCGTGAATTTGATATGAGTGATGATGAGTTATCAATTCGTTTCTTTTGTGCTCGATTTTTAGCATAAGGTATAGGGAAATGTGATGAAGAAGCCAACATTTGCGCGGAAGAAAAACTACAAATATTTGTTTGCATATCATAAAACAATAAAATAGAAATCAACAGCAAGCACATGTTTAAGTATAACCTAAATGAGCTTAGTAACTAAAAAATGAAAGGAATTTATAAAAAGCGGTGGATTTGAATGTTTTAGATTCCCAAAAGCGATTCGCTTCCTTTTATATGACGTCCTTTTCAAATATCATTTCGTTTTTAGGTGTCTATGTGATAAAATATAAATAAAGATCATTGAGGGGACTATCAGCAAGAGGATTACGAGTTGAGGATCTGAGTATACCTTGCCTCTGGTTAAAAATATGTAATTGAACCAACATTTCCAGAAACCGCCAAAGGTATTGCTTCTCAAACCAGAGTGATTTCTCCTATTTTTGTGAAGAATGGAAGGGATAAACTAAAGGGTCTTTCAATAGTGACTTGACAACTCCAAACTTTCAGTGTGAATGCACCCTTACACCGATTACCGAACTATCAATTTCAAAATATTGAGTAGCATTTTTGGTTAAACGGCTTCGTCAATAAGCAAAATATGCGTTGCTGGACAGGTGTGAACTCTCACGTGCTTCATGAAACAGCACTTCATCCATAAAAAGTCACTGTTCGATGCGGTATTATGCCGGTGGTGTCATGTAAATGACCGCCACGTTACGTAAATGGTATTCGCTACAGTGACGTATTCAAACGTTATTTCTTTGAGGTTTAAGCACTTGAAGGAATTGGACATCAGTGATGGGTGCCAGGTGCCACACAGCGAGTGCAACAGTCGAGTTATCGAAGTCTCAGTTCGATGAACGTTAAATCTCGAGAAACGGACCCGTCGATTGCACGCCGGGATCGTGTGACTTAATGCCTCTAGACTTTTTTTAAGTGGCTACATTAGATCATTGGTCTATGCCAACTAACCGGCGACATAAGTGGAGCTCAGAGCCAATATTGAATGAGAAATAGCGACCGTATCGGTCGAAATGTGCGGCCGAGTAATCAAAAATTGGGCTCAACACATCGACCACTGCATACGTTCCCGTGGTGGACATATAAACAAAGCCGAGTTTTATTCATAACCGTTCAAGTCAATACATTTTTTTAGATATCTTAAGTAGTTTGCATTTTATTTAAGAAAGAACTTGTAAGTCCTTAATGAAAGACCCCTTATTTTAACGATGGTTGAATTTGATACAACTCCAATAATGCAAGTCGGTACGCACCCCAATATATTTCTAACAACTAAACAGAGCTGCTTTGGCTCTTTTAACGCCTTATGAAAAACTGGTTTACAGTTAAACTTACTGTTTAAGCTTAGACCCTGACGTTAAGCCTTTTCAGCAAAGACAAAGTGGAGAAGGATCTATCTCAAGAGTTTTGAACATCCTAGAGAAAAGGTGTTGAATATCCTAATCCGAACCCTTCCGAAAACGTAGTATAGTCTAGTACTAATAGAAATGTCGGAGGGCGATCCTTCTAACCCTTTTTCATGGCACTATCACATGTTTGTGTACACGCTTCGTATCACCGTTTCTTTGCTTGTTGTTATAGATTCGAAGAATACCTCAAAGCAAAACTCCTCCGAATCGTATAAAATCGGAGAATTTTCCGTTCCGAACGGATATCTACCTCGATAGGGGTGAAGGCCTCGATTTAAGTCCTAATCATTAACCAAAGTGACTTAAACCAAAGCACTGAAATCGAATATTAAAAATCTTGTCGATTTGATTACTTCACTATTAATAAACACATTTTTGATTCTGCTAGCAATCTTCTCTCTTTTATTTAAAGATAACGAAGTGCTGTACAAACAATTTCAGTTTATTAATTAATTTTCATTTAAATAAAGGCTAGAAAGTTTTTCGATTCAATTTTAGGACATTTGATCTTTTGTCGATAACTTTCTGGCTAGTACATGCAAAAGCAAGTTCACAGCTCTAATATGTCAGCACAACACATACACATGCACCAAAAATAACCTTATTCCAAAAACCAGTTTATACAATTTGTAAAACTTTGGGGACATGGCGTCATATCTCAGGAACTCAAACCAGTAACTCCAAGTTTCGTCCGTTGTTAGGCCGCATCAAACAGAGAATTATTTGAATCACTCTTAGATTTCAACTTAGTTTAGCCACCACAACAAAAGTGAGCCTCATCAATAAATCTGACAAAATTGTCTACTAGTTGCGATTGTAGCTAAGCGTACAATTACTATTTGCAGATACAACCCCTTTCTGAGTGAGCAGTCTATTCGTTGGGAGTTGTTTGTGGCAAATCAAGTGTTGCTATTTAAAAATAAATACATATATTTAAATGAACTTAAGGGACCACACTGCATTTCTGGGACTATAGTCTTTAAGATGTCTACGTTTAACAAATAAAATGCCTTCTCATAAAATGTTTATTCATGTTTATTGGTTTTTTATTTTTTTTTACATTTTCACTTTATTAACTTTTTTTTTATTCTTTTTTATTAGCGTTTTAATTTTTTTTTGTTTGTCTCTTTTTAATACAATTAAATAAAGTTTATATAATGTTTATACAATTTGCTTTACATTTTGTTAATTATTATTATTAATTATAAATACTGTTTTTTTTTCTTTATTTTTTATACGTTTTTAATTATTTTTATTTATATGCTTTTGTTGTTTTTATTGTTTTTTTTTAGTTTATTTTACATGAACAACTAGATAATAAATTACTAAACTATTCTTAAACGTTCTTTGCAAATAAGTATTTTTATTCTCCATCCATTTTCAAAGCAAAATATTATTTTATGAGTTAAATTTAAATTAATAAAATCTTTAACTGTTTTCTTTAAATATGTGACTGTGCACATCAATAGTATATTGTTAATCATTGTCGTTTGTCTTTGATATGTTGTCACATGGTCACATATACTAGATAAAACAAAAACTAATAAATAATTGAGTTTACATAAATTAAAAGAAAGAAACTACAATTAACTGATGAAAAATAATAGAGAATAAATTACGAAAACAAAACCGCCTATCAGTGTACATTTGATTAAGTAACTTAAAAACAAGACAAAATAATTACGAAATAATTACATGTAAAATTTAACTATAACAATATCTTTTCTTAAACATAAATTACTTCTTTTTTAAATTGCAACAACAACCATATTAGTAAATATACAAATCGGTCCATTAAATGATATTTTTGTATATCATGTTTACTAAATTGTGATCAAAGGCGTAAAAATATATGCTTTATACATTTTTTTTTAAATTTTATCAGAGATTTTGTATTTTTTTTGTCAATTTTATGTTTTGTTTATAAATATTCACAAACTTCTATGTCACTAAGAGAGTGTGTACATTATATATATCGTCTAACATTTACCCATTCCAACAATTAAGCGAATACATATTATTTTCCTTTTGTTTATATTTTATGAATAAAGTGATTAAATATTTTTGTTATTCCCAAGATACGATTTGTTTGAATTTGTATTTTTTGTCAATTGCGTGATGTTCTAGTAGGTAGGGACGACTTTTGCGCAGCAAGGAGAATGTGAAAACTCTTGGAAGTTGAGTGAAGCTGATTATATCCTGATTCTAGATTCTCATAATCAAAAGCGGTAAAGAAAAATGGCATTTTGAAATACCAAGGGATTTACAACTGATGCGCAAGTGTCAAATTTTTTATGTGAGAGAATATTGTTATAAAATATATAAATTTTTTGGCGCGACAGGCTAGCTTCTCACAACCATTTTTTTAAATTTTTGGGACGAATTTTGGAAGGGATCTACAATTTTACGCCGACTCAAAACGGCTAATTGAGAAGCTCTTTCATGACAGTTTTACTCTCGGATGTTTGTCAGACGTTCCCGAGAGGTGGCGCAGTGGAAAAAAACCTTAAGATGTAATTTGGTTCTTTCGGGATTCGAACCTGAAAGAACCAGGTTAACAGTGTTAAATAATTATCCTGAGAACAACCGTGTCAATAATATAGACGAAACGTTGGTAGGCCTCAAATAATGAAATGAAAAAAGAAAACAAGATTAGAATACTAAAATTTGCTGAAGCTAATTAACAACCTTCCTTCTGTAGAGAACTCTGTGACAACTTGCCAATGAAAATATCATGCGCATAAAAGTTCGCGTCTACATTTTAAGAAGATGTTTACGTTTAGGCCTACTTTTAGTCGTTCAGACATTTTGTTTAGATGCTGCTCATACTCAAATGTCAAATTAGACCATTCATGAGTTTTCTTATAACGTGAAGTATTCAGATCAACAACGAACAAGTCATTGGTTGGGTTTTAAACTGCGATTTACTCGTCAAACTGAGAGGATTAATTGCATATTGATGAAGTAGTGGTCTGCAAATTGAAAGAGAAGTATAAAAAGCAACATCTAACGATAGGAGTGTTCCCATTCAGGCAATATTTTAACTAAAAATGCTGACCAGGATGACGAATTAGTTATATAAAATTGATCAGCCAACAAAAATTGTAGCAAAAGTTCTCTGGCAGTAAAAGGGGCTACCATCAGCTAATCACCGTCCAATGTTTTCACAAATTTTAAATGAGTGTTATTAAATTATACCTTCAAATAAAAGCCAATCCCTCGAAACCCTCTTACACTTTTCCATAAATTTCCAATCAATTTATCACACTATCCAAATTAATATACATATCCGCTTTATCCGAAGAGCAAACTTTATCAAACAAAAACTACATCACACAATTAAATGAAAAAAAAATCCGATCCAAAATGAAAGAGGTTTTCTTTTTTTTTAAATTTAGTCGATGTGTGGCGTCTTATAAAAAAAGAAAACAAATTAAAAACCAATTCACTTACTCATTCCATGGATCTAGAGAAAAGGATAAAATACAAGTAGTATGTGATAAGGCAAAAAATACAAATCAAACAAATCACTAATTCTTATCTCTTACGACGTTTCAGTTTTTTCTTAGACGAATTGGGCTGCTGCTGTTGTTGGGATTTTGATGCTTGCTGTGGCAGCGCTGTAACAGACGCATTCATGTCGACTTCGTCCTCAGTCGATTTGCCTGCATTATCTGTGGACTTACCTGAGACAGCATCAGTGGTATTGCGTACATTTAAACAAATTTGATCGTCGGGATCGTCTGATGTGGTAGCCTGATCACTAGAAGATGAATCGCTATTTACCTGATTGTTGTCCAATGGTGGCAGTGTTTCTTTTTTTATTACGGCTATAGCCTCATTCGATGTGATATCCTTCAAATGGATATCGTCATTTTTGCTAATCAACGGACGCAACTCCTCGTCATCATCGGGAGCGGCAGTGATGAGTTGTTTTTTACGCCGCTGTTTGTTTTTATCTGAGGGGGTGGCGCTCTTTTCTCCGCCACCCGATGAGTACGCAGCCTCGGTGACATCTTCACAGGTAGACGATGAAGTTGATGGGGCGTTATCCTGTAAGCTTTGTTCGAGACTCAAATATTGATCATCGTTTTCGGTTAGACTTTTGTATTCCGCCGTGGTGTGAGCGGTCGAGTCGGAGAAGGACAGCGTCAGTGGAGAATCAATGGGTTTTCCAGAATTTTCGTTTTCGTAGTGCAAACTGCCACACAAGGCGAAGATTATGGTGTCGACTGGGAACCCCTTTGGAAATTGTGGTGACGCTTTGGGCGGTGGCTCTATCGGCTTGGAAGCCTCCTGTAGGGGACTTTCGAAGTTGATGAGACTAATGTTGTCATCGGCCCCTTCTAATGGCTCCAGTGGTGGTAGAGGCGGTAAAAAGTCAATGGGCAGGTCGTCCAGGGTTTGAAGGCATGGCAAGTCATCTATAAAGCTAGACGCTTCGGTGTGAGACTTTTTGTCTTTCAATTTCTTTTCATTTGTGATATCAATAGTAAAGGTGAGGTTTTTGTCCTTCTTTTCCGCTGGCGGACTTTGAGATTTTTTCGACTTAATCGGCTTACCAAGAGTCGGATATTCGATGTCAATGGATTTTGCCTTATCCCCTGTAGTGGATAAGAACTTCCAGGGTGTTACTGCTTCCGTTTCAGGTTTAGCAGCCTCAGGTAGAAATTTATCAAAGAATTGTATTCCGTCGGACGATTTTAATTGACAACTGAGGGGTGTCTCCAACTTATCCGAAAGTTTCTCCACCTTTCCTGGAGCAGGTTTCTTCTTCGATTTCTCTTTCTTCAGCGGAATATCGGGTGTAGCAAAGTTATCCGCATAGGTGTCGACGAATTTCAATGGCGAGGTAACCGCCTTCTTGGGCGATTCACCAGACTTGGCACCACCCGTCGGAGAGCTCTTGGATTTAGTTACTTTTTGGCTATCCATCAGGTCGCTTAAGAAACTTCCCACCTCGATCGGTTCTATTGAAATATGACTGCCTGTCATTTCAACAGCTTTGTCCTTTTCGAGCTGTTTAGCCGATTCGGTCGATTTTGCAGAAAGCTCTGGCATTCTGGACAGTTTATCCTTTCTTCCTTTCTTTTCAACCGGAACTACAGTTACAGTATCACTTGGCGCCAACGAATGAGGCGATTCAGTTGGCTGCGTATTTTTTGGTTCGGATAACGGTTTATCGGTCTCAACTGCATCTAGGGCTTTTTCGGCCTTGGATTTCTTCCTAGGCTTGGCTTTTGTCTCCGGCATTGTAGGAGACATTTCTATAAGATTATTCGAACCATTCGATTCGTCTTCTGTCTTCTCCTCAACGGTTATTACTGTGTCCGTCTTATTTGTAGTTATTTTAGACACCGTTTCTGAGGGTTCTTCAGCTTTGAGGGTGTTCACTTTATCAGGCTTGACATTCTTTAAAGTCTTCTTCGATTCCGTTTCGCACAAGGTAACAGATGCAACTTCCTTCTTATCCGGTACCTTTGTCTTTTCACTTACTTTAAGGTTAGATTTTTGGTCTACTTCGAGATCGGCTCCCACCTCGTCTTCGGTGGTTTTTTTCTTCAGTTTGTCTATATCTACAGGCAATGTTTCACTCTTCTCCGCTTTATCTGGTAGAAAATCTAAAAGACTATCCGCCAGATCGGATACATTGGATAACTCAACCGCTAATGAGGTCTCACTGGCTGGCTTATTAGGCTCCACTTTCATTCTCTTTTTGGTCGTTTTCGGATCTACTTGATCAGCGACTTTGATTTCTATCTCCTCCTCCTCTTCCTTTTTTTGTTTAGGTACTTTCTTATCTGCTGACAGTTTTGCAGATTTACCCCTCACCTCGACGGAGTCTGTACTCTCCGCTGACGATGCTTTCTCCAATTTTGACGACTTCTTCTCGATCGTTTTCGGTTTAGTTTTCTCTTCCACCTTTGTTGGGGTAGTTTTTTCTGGCTTTGCACCTTTATTGGAAGTTTTCGATGAGCTAGCAGCAGACAAAGCTGTCATTCGCTTGAATTCAATCGGTTTCTCATCTTCGAAATTGTCCATTTCTACAGGTTTTGGCTCGTTTTCCACACGCTCCTTTGTTTTCGACGTTTTAGTTGCTTTCAGCGATGTGTTCATCGCTTCCTCATCGGCAGGCAGTTTCGTTTTAAATTTTGATTCGTTATCCACAACGACGACTGCATCGGTGTCCCTCTCCTCACTTTTGCGGGTTTTCGTTGTCTTTTTTAATGGTTCATCGAGTTTTTTCACTTTCAGTTCAACCACTGAAGATTTCCTGGATTTTGAACCACTTTCCGCAGCTTCTTCCGGGGCAGACTCAGCTTCGGGTAATATTTCTCTTTCTACACTCTTACGAATCTTTGAGGATTTTGGTTTTTGTTCGCTTTCCGAGGACTTTGGTTGCTTTTCCTTTTTATCCAAAGGTCTTGTCGTGCTAGATACATCCTCGGAAATGATGTCAGTATCTACACTCTTTCGATCTTTCGCCGTTTTTGGCCTTGCCTCGTTATCCGCGAACTTTTGCTTGGGCAACTGCTCCACAGGTTGCTTTGTATGTTTCGGTTTTGAAGCTTCCACTTGCTCCTCAGCGATTGCACTCACCTCTTTATTTGCTGATTTTTTTGAGGATACTTTCTTCCTACTTATATCAGCGAGATTGAACCTAACCACTTCGTCGTCAGACTCTTCCTTAACCAGATGAATCTGCTGTTGCCGTCTTCCTCTATTCTTCATCGATTCCTTCTTTGTCAACTCCAAGTCGACGGCTTTCTCGATCACCGGCACGATTAGCTTATTGCCAATGGGCTCGGGTGGTTTTGTGTATTCTTCATTCTCTTGCTCCACATCCAGGCGGGTGCTTTCATCGCAGAATATTGCAACAACCGGACGGAACAAGCCCTCATCACAGTTCTCATGGATGACATACTCGTGATCACTTACACCTCTCAATACGTCGTCTGTATCGAGTCCACTGTCACAACTACCGGTAATTGTCGTCACTGTACCCAGGGGGTTAACAACTTTCTCAATGGACACCATCTTCATGTGCTGCTGTTGTACCAGCGACTCAAGCGACTCATATTGCAAACTATTAACCATCGCTGAGGAATTACTAGTGACGCCACAACCACCACCAACCAGTGTAGCTGCTGACGACGATGAAGAACTTGTCGAAGAAATACCACCACTACCACCACTTCTTGATTTTGGGGAGGACGATGGGGATGAGGATGCAGTCGCGCGACTTGAACCGGCGGCAGAGGGTCTACGTCGTTGAGGGTGCCCACCTTTAAGAGACAGATAGAGAGAGAGAGAGAGAGAAAGAGAAGAAAAAAAAAAGAGAAAAGCCAAAGGCAGTGTGTTATTTTCTTTTGTTCGTGATTTGTTTTTGTTTTTTTCTAAAAAAAATTGCAAAAAGCAACATAAAAAAAATGCTTCAAATAATTCTATAAACAAATTCAAGGCAACCAAAGGAAAAAAAAGTGAAAACGCAAACAAATTTTGAGGTTTTTTTTTAATCTATGCGTGATTTATGAACAAAGGAAAAAGCCGATTCATGCTCTCTAAGGATTGCTTCTCAGGAAGTTCAAAAAACAATCTTACATGAGGTGTTCTTTAAGCGGTTATCTCTGCATTTTGGTTTTTGATGAGAGATGTGTGTGAAAAGTAAGATTTTACAGGGGTCGAATCGCGTCGTCCGTGAACGAGCATTACGTTCAGTTGATTTTACATGTGAAACAAAAACAAATTCCGCCACGTAATGCTCGTTCACGGACGACGCGATTCGACCCCAAGAAAATGGATTTTTTTTTCGTTTTTTTTAAAAGAACTTTGACACCATTTTTGTTAATTGATTTTTTTGTTTGTTGGTTAAATACGAAAATGTACAAAAATTTTGAGTTATTTGCTGACCAAAAACAAAAGAAAAGCCGTTAACACCTGCCCATGGCCTGTTTTCTTTTAATTCCTCCCTTTCCGTATCTGGTTTTGTACACGACTGCAAGTCGTTCTTTATGAGGGGTTTGGAAAACTCAAGTTTGTAAAATGCATCTGATCTACATTTTACTGCTTTGAATATGCATGATTGCTGAATAGAAACTGTAGAAAAAGGTTAACAAAAAGGCGGCTTAGAGTGGAAAAAGTGGTTGGTGGTGTAGTGGTGATAAAAAACGGGGTTAATTTTAGAATAAAGCCATCTGTCTATAGGTAATGCGAACATTTAAAGTGAAAAAAAAAACTCAAATCGATCTCTTTTCTTATGTGGTCTGACGGATAAACGTACCTATGGCTAAGTTAAATCTGGCAGTAACTAGTAGCACGACAATCGGCATATTATTAATTGATCTGGCACATATAACTAACTGCTGTTTATACTTGATTCTACTTTGAACAAGCTAGTTCGTACTTATTTGTTCACGGCGATCGTAATGCCTGAGTTTGTGTCGTCTGCGAGCACCGCAGATATATTACAGTGACATTTTTGTAACGAATGAAAGCGACCTGCGAATTTATGCCGTCTCCGGCTGAATTGGAAAACATTCGCAGGACAGAGAAACGTACCTCCGTCAGACATTAAATCGTGGGTCGCTTACATTCGTACGGATTGCATGCACATTTCCACAGGGAGAAGTCATAAGTGTACATTTGATGTTCGGATTATTCAGTGAGTGTCTGGTGAATTTATTTCACAGTTCCCGAGATAAACTTTCTTCGGTTAAAAAACGTTCACAATTGTCCTTTCTATTGTCCTACAGTCTCTTGAGTTTGAATTCAAAGCAAATCTACAAACAACGCACCAGTAGTAAACTATATAAAATTTCGTTTTGTTGCTTAAAGTTCGCATTACCTATGGAAAGACCTAATATTTCATTTTAAATATTAAGATATATGATTGATTTTTATATGAGATGATAGATATTAAATACAAATTAGATTTTTCTTCCAAAGGCTTCTGTTTTGATTTTGCATAGTTCACCAATTGGAAAAGCTTAAATTAGGCATGCATAATAATTGTATTTGGTTTGCAATCGATGAAATGAGAATTAATTGAGAATATATGACAAAATCGCAGTTTGTCGCGTCACTTTCAAATCCCAAAAATAACATAAAACATACGAGTATATAAAAAATATTTACGAATTTACGA
This sequence comes from Cheilosia pagana, assembly GCA_936431705.1. Taxonomy (NCBI): domain Eukaryota; kingdom Metazoa; phylum Arthropoda; class Insecta; order Diptera; family Syrphidae; genus Cheilosia; species Cheilosia pagana. The sequence goes on from OW386168.1 coordinate 40,233,407, forward strand.
ATAACTAGAAGATAACTAAAACGTAATCCGAATTAATTAAAAGATAACAATAGAAGAAAATGAATTAATTTATATTACTGTGAGAGATAACAGTAACAGTAGACTGATTATGTATTTTTAATTTATAACTTCCCTAATAGGTACACAAGAACATTTTGCTGGGTTATTTGAATAAACATCAAAAGACCGAAGGTTAATGGACAAAGGGTAGCTGTGACTTCCTGTTTCTTTGATATGAACTATGAAATTTTACTAACGAATGATTCATTGTAGGCTGATGGCATATTTGGTTCATGCTTCAAAGTTTACCGCTTTAATTGCTTATCTTCTCTTATATATAGAAAATAAATAATATCTTTCGATTGTGTATTGGCGGATAAAGTACTAATTTGTTTCGATAAAAAAGCTGGCGCATGCCTGGCAACAGGTAGTCGATAAATCAAAAGATTAATTACATTTTCAGCTTTTTATGCAAAAGAGTTATAAAGGAAAGCTTCCATCTTGGGCAGCATAAATATTTCTTTATTTTGGATTACGAATGAGGGTCTAGATAATAGTTCGTTTATTGGTTGACGTAGAAACTTTAGTTATAGAGCCAAATAAATAGAACACATCTCCTTTCTTTGTTTATTCACCCTACAAATTTATACCGCATCGCAGAACAATTGTACTCTTGGATGACCAATTCACAATCATTTCCTAACCCGATCAGATTTGATTCGAATAAAAACAGGCTTTAATTCAATCAGATTTATGTGGGAAGAAGCAAACATTTTTGCACCATGTGAATAACCAAAAATGCGGCATTGTCAAAGAGCATCGTGCGTTCGCCTGTCATTGAGATGTCACAGGTATTTCGGAACCCTGTCGAGCGTAGAAAGAATTCACTAATCTCAGCCGTGCTATATAAAAACCTGTCCATTTTGACTTCATCCTTCGAAAAACATGAGCGCCCGCAGTCTTCCCTCTCTTTTTAAATACTCCTCTAAACTTCGCTCAACACAACTCTTGTCACTTCCTTTCTTTCTACATACACGTTGTCTTGAGATACTTATTTTTGTGAAAGTGCAAATGTCTACTCAATATTGTAAGCGTTGGAAAGTAAAAAGTAAAAAGTAAAAACTTAAGCGCGAAAGTATGAAGTAACATAAAGAAACTTTATCAATAAAAAAAAACCGCTTGCAAGCCAACACAACAGTAAAAACGCAACCAAAAACTATTAAAAGGAAAACAACAATATAAAGCCAAATATCTATACAACAACTTGTATTTATTTACCTGGATCCTTATGCGACACTGAAGGGGATTCGCGCATCGCATCGGCCAGATCCTCTTTGAGACGACTATCGCCATGGGCGACCGAAAAGTCCGAGTTCATGTGCTCATGTCGGAAGCGATCCATTAGCTTGGGGCTTTGCTCAATGCTGCCTGGAAGTACATCGGAAAAACAAGCTCAGTAACCACATGCATTTCATATGGGATTAACTTACTGTAAGATCCAGATTCAATGAGTACTGGTACAGTCGACCGGCCAGTCGCACTGAGTGGCATATTAAGGGGGCTTGAACGCTCAGGGCGACAAGTTGTGCTCGGACCAGTGCTCACACCGATCTCAACTGCCTCAACATCAATGTGGCTCAAATTGGACCTGATTAAAGGAGTGCAAGCCCATTATTGATCAACCGAATATTCTAAGACATGGTGGGATACCTACCCACTGGGCGTGTTGTATGTTTTGAATACAAATTGCGGTCCCATCCACAATCGGCGATGCGGCCCAGCATGGGTAATAATCTCAACTTGTGATAACCAGCTGTCGCAACGATCGTCGCCATCATCGAATTGTCTAGTACTATCGATGAGCATGCAAGAGTTGCGATCCTTAATCAACCAATTGTCCGACGTGAGCGGTGGCATTATTTCTAGAGATCCATCTTTGCGTCCAAGATTCCACTGAGCCTTGGCTTCGACTTCTAGCTCAATAGGAGTATCATCACAAATCTTCTCTTTGGCAACATCTGCAAGGAAAACGTGTCAAATAACTATGAAATAGACCGATGTTATGTACAACTTACTTGTGGCAAGTTTTGTATCCAAATCGTATTGGATCAGTGCACCATGGCCGGCCATCACGAACAGTGAGTCCACTGCCTTGCGTTGAATTTTATGTGGCGCTTCCCTCGCCGAATTCGGTGGATCCAACAGCCAGGATCGCGACTTTGCAAAGACTGCACAAACGCTCAACGGTTTGCCATTGTCATCGGACAAAGAGGAAAGCCGCTGACGTGTATTTGTCGCCTTGGAATATGAGTTTGGTCCTGCCGAACCGGGTGGTGAACCTAGAGCAAAGGGTTGTCTCAACTGCGCGAGAGGCAGGACAACTGTTGGCCGTGGAAATGGTGGCAGTGTCGGATTGTGGTAGGGCAGCAGCAATTGGCTAAAGTTCGTGCTATCGGAGTGCGAGATGGGGCTACTCGAGCGTCCATCGGCGGTGAGGCCAGCTGATCGATGAAATCTTGACAGTTTGTTCACCACATGCAGGCTGCTGTGAGTACGGACACCGGCTGTTCCGCCATACGGAGTGACGGGGAACACATGAGTGGTTCCACGCAGAGTCGACACCGCAACCCAACGACTGTCCAGCGAGAATGTGATGTTTTGCACTTTGGCGCTAGTGTCCCCACGATGAAGGACATATAGGTGGTGTACAGCAGCCAGGCTCGATCCCACGGGATGTGGCTGAATGCGGAATAGATGGAAGTCGTGACCACGCCGATCAGCTGTGAGCAACATCATCCCGGAATTATCAAATTCCATAGCAACGACGGACTCTGAATGTGCGATGAAGTGGGCGACAATAGGGTCACTGCCGTTTATGGAAACAGGCGTCCCGCTTGTCGGGCTGACATCCTTAATCGGGTGCTGTAGCGAGATTAAGATAAACTAGCGTCAAGATATAGCGTACCCACCACCAAACTTACCTTGATATCTAATATAGTGACAACACCAGGTTGTCGCACATCCCCGGTGGCCGAGTCAAAGCTGCTGCTTTTCGAGCTCGTGCCAGAGCCTGTAGTGCCTGTCAGTCCCGCTGCAACTTGTTCGCCCAGCTCACGTAAGCCTTTGCCAAAGCTCTTGGCGGCATTAAGAACGGTAGCTGTATAGCTAGCTACGCCATCTCCGTCACAGCCGCCTCCACTGCGCTTAGAGTGCAACAGCTTGTTCTCAGAATATGCCATCCAGCGACTACCCAGAGCGACAGGATTGGGATTTATCCTTAAAAAAACAACAACAAAATAAGCAATAGAGATACATCTTATAATTTAACCAAAAACTCACCCTGGACTGGGAAAGCATGTAGTCACAGATAGACGATCCTCGAGGCTGCGAGCATCGAACACGGCAATACGTTCGTGAAACGTAATTACAATCGATGAGCGATTGGCCAAAATGTCTAGCACGGGATTTTTGAATTTGATCGTCTTAACCTGTGCGCCAGTTTTAAGCGAAACGAAATTTACCGCACAGAACTGTGGATTACTGCCCGCTGGTGTGGAACCATCACAGATGGCCATAAGGGGCCGTTTGTCTGCGTACCCATCAATTGGCTCATCAGCGCGCCCATTTTCCGCGTAGCTGGGAGTCGGTAGCACTCGCAGTGCAGATACAATACCATGCCGCCAGGAGAGCACTTCCACAGCTTCACCATTCGCGGGAATAGCCCATACTTGCACACCCTGGCCATAGCCCAGGATCAGCAGCAGTGGTGGTGCAACATTTCCCTCCAATTCCCAGTCATCGCCGAAACGTGGATCACTAATATCGGCCGCAGTCTCGAACCTTGCCCAAGTTATCGTATCCTTCGGATCACATTGCGGCTGATGCGCCAGAGTGACATCGTTTATAAAGCCGGCTACCGAATCGATTATCGAACGATCACTGACCACTTGTGGCGGTACTATGGCTGGAACACCGCGCGCGTTGCGCCTCGGTGAATCCGCTGACATTCTGCTTGGCCAACAAAAGCCTCACACCACAGCAGCAGCAACAACAGGTCCGTTTCACCTATGAAGTGACAGTAAGCAATCGACGTGTGTGTCTGATACGGATTTGTCAGCTTAGTTCCGTTTGTCGGCGTCCAACTAAAAAGGAAAGAAAAGAGACAACGAAAATAGTCAGTACGAGCTGTTAAATATTTGCATGTGGTTCATAGCAAAAGGCAAAACCTAACAACAACAAAAAACCTTGTAACATAAAACTCTAGTGAGATAGTGAATAAAAATGCGCCACAAAGTTGCTTGCAATGAACTTCAACCGTTTCATTGTTACTTGTCCGTCCATAATGGGGGTGGTCGGTCGGTGGTGCTGCTGCTGCACACTCTGTCGGTCATTGCCACATACAGAGACTGATTTCGATGTGTGATATGGGACTACGATTTTATTGCGTATTACTTATGAAGTTCAATATTGTCTTAGATTTGTTTTCTATACTCTTGTGCTTATATTGCATGTGCGTTTGTTGCAAGTGAAAAAAAGTTAATTTCAAACGTCAACTCAAGTCTGTAACATTTTCAGCTAATTTCAAAATTGTACTAGATCACATTTTGAAACATTTCCCAATCAAGAAAAATCTCCTATTTAAGCCGTGTGTATTCTAAAGGTACAATTTTCCATAAGTCTGTGCAACTGCTTGCATACGCGGACGATATTGGCATTATTGGCAGAACACAGCGAGCTGTCACTGGCGCGTTTGCAAGTATTAGGACAAAAGCGGCAAGAATGGGTTTAGTGGTAAACGAGGGCAAAACAAAATATATGCTGTCAACAAGAAGGGACACGCCACATCGACGTATCGGACAGAACGTCACAATAGACAGCTATAATTTTGAGGTAGTTAGGGATTTTGTCTACCTCGGCTCCGCTATCAATTCTGAAAAAGACACCACAGCAGAAATCAAACGAAGAGTTACACTTGCCAATCGCTGTTTCTTTGGACTAAGTCGGCAATTGACTATAGTAAGGCCTTGTCAAGAAACACTAAGTCGATTCTATATAAGACCCTCATCATCCCAGTCCTGCTCTATGGCACAGAAGCATGGACCCTAACAAAGGCGGATGAAGATCTTCTTGGCCGTTTCGAACGCAAGATTCTTCGAGTGATTTTTGGTCCCGTTTGCGTAGAAAGTCTATGGAGGAGATGATTAAACAGCGAACTCTACGAGCTGTACAACGACACCGACCTTGTCAGAAAAATACGCATCAGTCGTCTAAGATGGCTAGGATGGCGAACGTCTTCGATTCCCAGGTCCACCCCGGACTGTAGCGCCACCTTAAGTAAGTAAGTAAGTATTCTAAAGGTTGACAGTTGACACTTGTAGTTACTTCTGGTCAATTGTGATTTACAAAAAAGAAATAAACAGCCGTAGGTTACTCAATGGTTAATTGGTTGCTCAAGGGGCACCATTTTATGCATGGATAACTCAAATTTACACACAGTTACACCTAGTCGTACAGTAGTTACCTTTGAGCTTGCATTAAAAACAAAAAAACAAGTAAGCTACGCATTTCAGTTAGCTAATAGGTAGCCATTTTTAATCTGCTTTGTTTTATGCTAAAATTCCGGTATAAGGTTTATTTATCTGTAATCTGTTAGGTTATGGTTTTGGAAAATTGCAACTTTCGATATGGAATTGGAGACTTTGATTGTTATTATTGAGAAATCGTTAAGTTCGTAAGGCAGCTAATCGACGAGATTAAGACATTTTGACATGTACGTAATTGTGTTTTTAGTTTCATCATCAAAATCTTGTCTGTATAAACGAACTGAGCACACCAAAAATACAAAATTACAACGAATTCAAATTCGATTGGAGATGACACTGTACAGTAAAGCATTATTAACTCTATTGCCATTTCATTCGTTTCATTACAAAATCATTATACAACTCATTGCACTTGACTTAAATGGCAAGAAAGAACACCGCGACGCGGATTACCCAAGCAATCACATTCTAATGAGAAAACAGCAGTACCTACTGTGTTCGCTATTAGATTGGGTGAACTGCAAACAAGTATATTTTAGCACTCTCGATTTGTGACTGTATATAGGTAGATGTAAATGTTCTCACCTATATTATATCGTTGCATATTGTCTTTCTGACAGGTGTGTACAAATAGCATAAAGGAATTCCTGATAAGTACCTGTATCTTTATCTCACTTAAATTCTTGTTTTCGTTTGTATTTTTTGTTTATTTTGCTTTTATTTTGGCGCTGCTATGAATCACAATCACAAATGAAAATAATAAAAATATCAACAGCTGACTTTTTCTAAGGTTGTGGGTAATTTTAGCTATACATTCGCCAAATGGAGATATGTGGCTGTGGACATTTATAAATAATGTCATCATGTTATTAACAAATTAATTCGGATAACCGGAGATGGTTTTACGTCAAAAGAGAGTTCGGTGAATGTTGTTATTAGTATATACTTACAATGGGAAGGAAATATATCAGTAGGTAGGTGGCAGCGGTCTTACATACATAAAATAAATGCGAGTGGGACAATGACAGCTACGAAAGTTCATCTCTATTAGGCACAGCAGTCAACGGTGAAGGCTAACACTCGGAATGGTGTTGTGTAATAAGGAGAATTCATTATTTTTAATTTGCTGAATGCATTCACCACTCATTCTCTCATCGACAAGCAACTAAAATAAGGTAGGTAGATTTTGTCTGGCAGTTCTGTTCTGTTTCGTCTTTCTTTTTTTAATAAACGATAAACAAAACAGGGAATGCTGTATAATGACATCCTTAATTATAGGTGGGTACTTAACCTGCGTTGCAATATTGTGAAATATACAACGAAATAACAGTTGAATTGTAAGAAAAAAGGTCCGTGGTGAGGTTGCAATGTACATTACTGCATTTTTAAAATGTCAACTGGTAAATTATTTCAATTGCTTTTATGTCTTATCAAAAATGTTGATTGCTATGGCATATTCATGCATAGCTTGCAAATATTTTTATGTTAGTGTGCGTATTCTCAGATGTTACTCTAAGGGCAGACACGGGAAGACGCAAAGACAGAAATCACGATTTCTTATCATAGTTCTACCAGGCAGTACACGTTTCCATTTCAACTACTGGACTAGCGCTGGCACTTTACTATATTAAGATCTACAAACTTCTAATTTTTTGTCTACAAAGCCCAAGAATCTAACAATTTGATTATTTTAAGCAGTAATTAGATTTTGGAATAGTACCTAGTACAGTCGAACCTGTCTAAGTGGGACCTGACTAAGTGGAATACTAGTGGGCCTCATTTTCTTAAAAACAACTCGTGAAAGTTTTTCTAGCTCTAAAAGTGAAACTTATATTTTATAAATCAACCTCGGTAATTGAACCAGACTTACAAATTTATTTATTTTAACCTCTGTAAGTGAGACAGACTTGCAACAAAAATGTTAAATAAAATTGTTTTTATAGTATTTCAATTTATTTAAAGGCCTACTTAAGTGAAACAAATATTTGCTCTTCCTGGATAAGTGAGAAACTGGGTAACTGGAATACCTCTATAAGTAAGACCGAAATAAATGGCCCATTGGATTCCAATTAACCTTGTTCGACTGAACATAGGTGTAAATTAGTTGAATAAAGGACCTTAGGTCTTACTTTTAACGAAAGGCTGAATTAAGATGCTTTCCCACGATATACTCCCGACTCGTGTGTTTCGTCAGATGCTTGGCTATAGAAAAAAAACATTTTTTTCGGAGTTGAACCTCAGTTATTCAATATTAAAACCAAGAACCTAGGTAGACCCTAAAATTATGACAGAAGACAATCACAATCCCTTTCAATTGCTGGTTTTATAAACGTAAATTAATCATTGAAAGCATCTTCCTAACATTTTATATTTGTTTTGCCTTAAAAGTTTGACATTTCGCTTAAATAACTGCACATCTACTTTACTTATTGTGCATAACAAATTGATAAACTCGTATTGCACAAATTGTATGCCAAGGTTTTTCTTTCTTGCCACCATAAATTATCATCAGGATAACCTTAAAAAAAGGAGCAGCGCCGATAACATATAATTATGTCTGTCTGACAATAAATGATAATAAGCAATGCTGATGAAGTGATGACTCAAAGTGTCAACCATCTTCCAACAAAATAAATACAAACATAGCCAATTAAATATTCCACACGCCAAGAAAATATTTTCAATTAAAAATTCAGAACAGAACAACCGACCGAGGAATGCTTTCAGTATTATGTACATTGTACATATTGCTAGTTATCACAAAATGACCTCCATTGCTCTCCCACAAATAATAATTAATATAAAAATTAAAATATTTTGAAAATTGCAATATCATTTTGTAACTGACAGATTTTTCAGGTAGGTACCTTTACCATCAAAGTAAGACTCTGCCCTTTTTCCCTTGTCGACTTCTACCATTCTACTATTTAAAAAATCAGCATCAGTTTCGAATTCGAATATAGGGCAAATGTCAAACAACTCGCAGCAGTTCATTCACTTCCCAACAGAGGTTTACTTGCATCAGCAATTCGTCAGCCAAACTGTCGAGGAACTTTGAATGATGATGCTTGCGTTTGCGTGTTCGATGTGTGAAAGAAACGTTATTTATTTATTTATTTATTCAGCAGTGGAGATCAGTCCCTATTCAACTCTAAAATTCAAGAGTTGGTACGCATGACATACAAACTCGATACAATTTGTTTTTGTATACACTTACACATATCCGCAGAGAATTGTGACGTAATATTTTTACGAAGCAGTGTGAAGTCTTGTGTTTACATCGGAAGATGTTGTTTTTTTAACACGCGTGGCAAACGCGTTTGCTTAGGTTAAGGGTATGCTTTTGTTGCTAACTGTCAATTAAATAATCTTGCGTAATCTTACTTATCGACTTTCATTGATGTATACACAAACACATATGTACATATAATTAAGAGTAAGACATAATATATTTCTATTTCACATTAGAACTCAATTCAATTCACCAACTGAGAAATAGGTGTTGTCATTAGGCAGTTAACACATAACTACAAGACGCCAGATAAATGTAGTTTTCGGAAATTACAAAAATGTCAAAGATATTTTTATTAGTACCTATTTATCTAGCTAGAACTTGAATGTCTCGAATTTCATGCGAAAGAGGGGTATAGAAAGAAGTCCATTTCGTAGTTCACAATCGATAACTTTATAGGTACCTATCGAATTAAATTTGAGCGCACACATAAAATAGTTATTCTTACTATTTTTAGTAACGCGTAATGTTAGTACCTTATTTTGATGTTTAAATTCGTCATAGAAAGCCAATTTAAAGTAACTATACCTACATTTTATCGTTTAGTACCATCTGACACCTGTCATTTTTAATTCGGCATAGGCTTCACAAATTGGGCACATTCAAAAACTTAGTTATCTTAAGTCGACTAGATTCGTCTGGAATAGATGTAACCTGAACGCAAAAACTAGACTGGTCAGGAACGTCACTTTTCCTACGTCAGCCATACATGGGAACTGTCAATTAAGTACTCAGTTACGAATTTCTTGACTAGATTCGTCGGCTAACCCCATAAACGTCAATTGACACAGCTGCCCATTTGACCGCTCTTGGCCAATCAAAACTGATATGAATCAAGTCAGTCAGCTGTCAGACTTACTAAACTTAAACGTCTCCATTATCAGGTAGGTACGATGTGTGTTTGTTTAAGTAAGATTTCTGACGTTCTTTGTTGCAAAAGCAATGTAATAATTTTTAACTCATACATAATAGAGAAATAATCTTCTGAAGAACAAAAACTCATTGGAGTAAATGACATATCAGTCTGTGAGATAAAATCCATATTAAACAGCAAATCTTCTACACTCTGTCAGTTTGCCATTCAACATCCTGGCATGAGTCAGCACGATTGCGATATTACTTCAATTATACAATATGACAAATTCACCAATTCTAAATATGGAAATGAACAATTGGCTAATAGAAACGTGTTTTGGCGAGTCCCAGTTCCAAGCCATTGTCATCTTTCTACTGCCCTTTTTTTAATAACAAAAACTTAAACCATACAGAAACACTTTCACTTATGAGCAGGTGTCCGAATAATGACGTTCACTACTATTCTAAATTAATTTCACTAACACAAATGCAACCAGCCTTACCCCTACCTAACCTAATTTGTCTGATTTGACATTCCTCTTTGCACAAGAAATTCGTTCTTTGTTTACTTTTTCCAATAAGGAGGGTAGCAAAAGCAATAAATAAAGAAACTCAAGTTCTGCGTTTTCGTAGGCTAGTGCAATGGTGTGGAAGTGGAGAAGACCTGAACCTGATGAGTAGAGAGTAGAGACTGCTGCATGTACACACGCTGCACTTTGTGTGAAAAAAAGGCACACACTGACACTAGTGACTAGTGTGCATCGCGTTTTTTCTTTGTAATACAATCTTCTTTAACTAGACGTTGCCAGATATCGATAAATAGCACTAAAATATTCTCGACGATTGTAAGCGAACTTGGCCGGACCGGTCGAATCGAACGATTGGCATCACCATTTGTCTTTGACAATTGAACGAATGTCAAATCATCATTACCACGTTTTTTTTTTTTGCCTTTGGTTTTTTGTTCGTTCGATTTTAACCTTGATGGCGGCAACTTAGCCTTGCCCTTCAACTTTTCTACATTTAAAGAAAAGAAATCTAATAGTATTTAAAGTACGAATTAAATAATTAAACTTATTATTACCTATAAGCTATACACAAAGAAAACTAAACGTAAGTAATAATAAAATGTAAATGAATTTTTGTAATAAAGATTTCCTCAACAGGAAAATTTAAGAGTGCTCCTACACTCTATAAATTTCGGAAATAATTGTGTTTTCAATCGAAATAATCTCAACATACTTAAATTTTCGTTTAAACGCGATCGAATCGCAAATTCATCAAACATAACCGCAACTTGGTTGGAATCTTTCGCATGTGCGCACATCATCTGAATATCATCCACATCATCAGAATATCATCCATTTCATCAGAATATCATCTAGTTCACCCGAATATCATCAATATCATCGATAGCATCTACATCAAACAGCCATCATCAAAATTCTATTGCCACAATCACATCGATCGGGACATAGGTAAGTCAGCATGACAAAATCACGTAGTCGTAGTCGTAGGTCAAGAATTCACACGCCGCCTTCGTCATCTAGTGCTCATAATTGTAGAAATTGTTCTGCCCCTGACAGTCAGGGTCCTATGGTAGAATGTGGTACCTGCGAAAGTTGGTTCCACTTTACTTGCGTCGGCGTTTCACATGAGGTCGAGAATCAAGATTGGCACTGTGACACATGTGTGTCCAAGCAACAGGTAGTCGAAATCGTAGTACGGGATTCGACCTCGAAGGGAAATCCCCAAGCCAATACCGTCGTTTCGAATGCAGTTACGGCACCACCACCACCAATGAATACCCAACCATCGTCGTCACACCAGCTATGTATTCCGATCCCACCTTCTAAGGGTATAAATACGAAAAATTCATCAAGAGGTAATTCCTCCACGACTTCTAAATCGTCCGGAGCTAAAAAGGTTGAAATGCAACTAAAAAGACTTGAAGAAGAACGTTATCTACAAGAACAACGTGATCGTGAATACCTTAAGAAGAAATATGCCATTTTGGATCAGCTTAGCTCTGACGACGAACAAGATTCAATCGCAGCTGAATCGGTTGATAAAAATCGCGTTAGGGAGTGGGTAGGCAAAACAAGTTCGAAAGCGGGAGGGCGTGCGAGAGAGACAAAAAATGCGCAAGTTAATTTCAATGAAACATGGCTAGGTAGCAAACCAATCCATAGAGAAGGGTGTAGTACTTACGATAATTCAAAGTGTGAGATGTTGGCGCTTAATAAATCCCAACTCGCAGCGAGGCAGATAATGTCAAAAGACCAGCTGTATTTTTCCGGAAGGCCAGAAGAATGGCCACTTTTTATAAGCTGGTGGAAGAACTCCTCACAGACGTGTGGGTTTAGCAAATACGAAAATATGCTACGCCTCCAACGATGCTTGAAGGGAAAGGCGCTTGAAGCAGTGCGGTTTAGACTACTCCATCCAGATCAAGTCGAAGGGGTTATCACGACGTTAAAAATGTTGTATGGTAGGCCCGAACTAATCATTCAGTCGCTTCTCGAAAAAATTAGAAATCAGCCTGCACTTAGGTATGAGAAATTAGAAACTATGATAAACTTTTCACTTGAAGTGGACAACATGTGTCGTACGATGGAGGCTACCGGATTATGCGCTCATCTTAACAACCCGTGTCTGCTGCAAGAATTAGTAGACAAGTTGCCGGTACAGATAAAGTTGAATTGGGGAATGTATAAGCAGACCGTATCTTGCATCGACCTGTCCGTTTTTAGCGATTGGCTTACGCAGGTGGCAAAAGCAGCGTCAGAGGTAACGCTAACAGTTCCTGCCGTGTTAGAGCCCAAGACAACTAAAAGAAATAAAGCGGTTGTTAATATACATCACGAAAGCAAACAAAAAATTGAACACAAGTGCCCTGCTTGTCAAAGCGACTGTAAGACCCTTGCTTCATGCGAACAATTTGTCAAGATGTGCCTTCAAGATAGGTGGGATATTATAAAGCGCTTCTACGTTTGCCGTATATGCCTGCGTCGACATGGCAGCCGTCGTTGTCTATCATCACAATTGTGTGGCCTAGATGGATGCACATATCGACACAATTCGCTTTTGCATAAAAATGCAAACCAGCTGAGCGTCAAGTACAATGATACAATCATAGATCAAGATCAACCATCTACAAGCAGCGGTATTCGAGGCAATGAACACTACAGCGGTACAATTATTAATCCGGAAGCTACGTTAACATTGTTTAAGGTTGTTCCTGTGAGTCTACACTTTGACAACAAGTCGATAGACACGTTCGCCTTCATGGATGATGGATCATCAGTGACACTTGTAGATGAGGACTTAGCACTGGCACTCGATGCTAGAGGTGATAAAGATCCCTTATGTTTAAGATGGACGTCAAACGCACATCGGCGTGAGGAATCATCCGAGAGAATAACATTCGAAATATCGGCACAAGGTAGCACACAGAAATTTCTTCTTCCAAACGCACGCACGGTAAAGTCGCTGAATCTTCCGAGACAAACTGTCGATGCACGCAGCCTGATGGAAAAACATAGTCACCTGAAGGGACTACCAATAAAATCTTTCTGGAACGCAAAGCCACAGATCCTCATAGGCCTACAACATTGGAGCTTGGGCATACCATTGAGGACGCGAGAGGGAAATGCTTCTCAGCCGGCTGCCATAAAAACGAGATTAGGATGGACGGTCTTTGGTACGGCTTCAGTTGGTAACAAGTCATGTCGATTGGAAGATGCAAACGTTAACGTTCACATATGCGATTGCCAAAATGAAGTGGATACTAGTATGCATGAAATGGTCAAGCAATATTTTATCCTGGAAAGTCTAGGAACAAAGTCGACGAAACGAATACTCTCAAACGAGGACAACAGAGCGGTTCAGATCCTGGAAGAGAAAACAGTCTTTTTGGGAAATAGATATGCTGTACCTCTTCTTTGGAGATACCAAAACATTTCTCTGCCAAGTACCAAAGCCATGGCAGAAAAAAGGCTACATTGTCTCGAAAAACGACTTGCAAGCCAACCCCTATTGGTCGAAAAATTGAACGACAAAATCGAAGAGTATGTAAAAAAAGGGTACGCAAAAAAATTAGAAGATCACGAAATCAATAGCGCGCCGCCGCCAGTCTGGCATCTACCTATTTTTCCTGTTACAAACCCTAATAAACCGGATAAATTACGAATAGTTTGGGACGCAGCTGCGAAGGTCAAAGGGGTGTCATTAAATACCTTTTTGCTGACAGGACCAGACAATGTACCAGAGCTTCCATCAGTGCTCTTCCGATTTCGGGAAAGAAAGTTTGCAATATCGGGAGACATCCGCGAGATGTTCCATCAGGTACAAATTCTGGAAGAAGACAAAAACGCTCAACGATTTCTTTGGCGGAACATAAGAACCGGGAGTATTGAGGTGTACCAAATGCAAGTGATGACGTTCGGATCAACGTGTTCACCATTTTGCGCTCAATTCATCAAAAATAAAAATGCAAAAAAGTTTGAAAATCAATACCCAAGGGCATCAAGGGCAATCATCGAGAATCACTACGTGGACGACTTCCTAGACAGTGTAGACACTGAACAAGAGGCAATAAGTCTGATAAAGGAGGTGATATATATTCATCAACAAGCTGGGTTTGAAATAAGGAACTTCATCTCAAACTCAACAAAGGTTCTAAACGCACTGGATGCAAAAGGTTCAGAAACAAACAAACGTTTTAGTGACCACGCTCAAAGCAATTTCGAAAAACTGCTTGGAATGTGGTGGTCTCCAGCCACTGACAAGTTTGCATATACTTTCAAAACAAATAAGATGGACGAAGCGGTAATGAGCGGCGAACGTATTCCTACTAAACGCGAAGTCCTAAGAGCACTTATGTGCATCTTCGACCCCCTAGGTCTAATCGCGAACTTTACCATACAGCTAAAAATTATCTTGCAGGAAATTTGGCGCTCAGGAGTGGACTGGGATGAGAAGATTCGACAACAGCAGAATGAAAAATGGAAAATGTGGTTGAACCTGATTCCCAAAATAAAAGGCGTCTCTATCAACAGAAGGTACCTAACCAGCCTTCGATTCGAGGAAGGAAGCTGTGTCCAACTACACATATTTGTTGATGCGAGTGAAGAAGCCCTTGCCGCCGTAGCTTACGTCAGAGTCTCCAACGGAGAGAATGTGGAGTGCTCGCTTATCAGTGCCAAAACAAAGGTGGCCCCCATCAAAACCCTTTCGATACCACGGTTAGAGCTAGAAGCGGCTGTACTTGGAGTCAGACTCTCGAAATTCATTCAAAGAGGACACACGATCAAATTCGACAGTTTAATCTTCTGGACAGACTCTCAAGTGGTCATAAGCTGGATAAAATCAAGAAACAAAAAATTTAAAAGCTTTGTCGCCGTACGAGTTGGAGAAATCCTCGAAAACACCAATGAGGATGACTGGAACTGGGCTCCGAGCAAAGAAAATGTAGCAGACGATGCAACAAAATATAAAAGTGACTGTGATTTCAGCTCTATTAGCAGATGGTATAAGGGCCCAACATTTTTGAGTCAAGAACCGCTGAGCTGGCCAAAAAATAGTAATCAAACTTTGACTCCGGATCAAGGTAACGAAGAGGTGAAAGAATGCTACGTTCACTGCGATGTGGCCTTTTCAAGCATCGTGGAGTACACTCGTTTTTCAAGATGGAAACGACTTCTAAGAACCATCATGTACGTTTTCCGCTTTATCAAACTTTGCGCTTTAAAATGCAGGAAACAAAATAGCCCACAGCATTTCTCACCTGACGAGAAGGAAGCGGCTGAGAATCTTTTATACAGGCAGTGCCAAGCTGAAAGCTTTCCAAACGAGCGTGCCGCCTTAATAATAGCAACAAACAGCAAAAATATGCCAAGGATTTGCAAATCCAGCACTCTTTATACATTATCTCCTTATCTAGACGAAGCCGGAGTTATTCGCATCGGAGGACGAGTTGATGCAATCGAAAACGTATCGATAAGTACCAAAAGACCTGTTATTCTGCCAAAAGATCATTTTATCACTCGCCTAATTGTATATGATTATCATATAAAATTTCGTCATCTATACAACGAAACCGTCGTTAACGAGTTAAGACAACGTTATTTCATCCCAAGTTTAAGGCGAGTATTAAAGAAAGTTCAACAAAACTGTCAATACTGTAAGAATAAAAGTGCTATACCACAGGCTCCATGTATGGCACCACTACCACATGCGCGTCTCCAACCATTTATGAGACCATTCTCTTACACCGGAGTAGACTATTTCGGGCCGTTATATGTCAAGGTCGGAAGACATCTAGAGAAGAGATGGGGAATGCTACTTACCTGTTTGACTGTGCGTGCAATTCACATAGAAATCGTGCATAGTCTTTCGAGCGATTCCTGCATATTGGGGTTGAAGAGATTTGTTGCAAGGAGAGGGATGCCCAAAGAAATATACTCCGACAACGGAACCAATTTTCGCGGCGCAAGCAAGGAGTTACACCAGGCCATAGAAGTTCTGAACAAAAAGGCGATAACCAGAGAATTCGAAATGGAACTAAAGTGGAATTTTATCCCACCATCAGCACCACACATGGGTGGAAGCTGGGAGCGCATGGTGCGATCAGTAAAACAAACACTCGCAGAAATAACACCAACACGTAATCCTAGCGACGAATTATTATTGAGCATGATGACGGAGGTAGAGAGTATTGTGAATTCGCGACCCCTTACCTACGTACCTATCGATTGTGAGAATAGTGAGGCACTTACCCCTAATCATTTGTTAATCGGATCCTCCAACCGAGAATGTATGAGTGAGGAGTTGATAGACAGCGGACATGCGATTAGAAGAAATTGGCTGGCTGCCGAGAAGTATGCAAAAACATTTTGGCATAGATGGCTGCGTGAATACTTACCAGATCTAACCCGACGTACTAAATGGTTCATGCCACAACCCCCGTTAAAGGAAGGAGACATCGTCCTTATTATAGACTGCGATAGCCCGCGAAAAACGTGGCCAAAAGGCAAGGTGCTTAAGGTGCTGCCAGGAAAAGATGGGAACGTACGTAGCGCCGTAGTGCAAACGCATGGAGGTATATACACTCGACCGGCTGTTAAGCTGGCAGTGCTCGACGTATACAAGTCCGAGGATGGTGGTAATCTGTGTCCCTTACCCAGTTACCAGGGGGGAGTGTAAGCGAACTTGGCCGGACCGGTCGAATCGAACGATTGGCATCACCATTTGTCTTTGACAATTGAACGAATGTCAAATCATCATTACCACGTTTTTTTTTTTTGCCTTTGGTTTTTTGTTCGTTCGATTTTAACCTTGATGGCGGCAACTTAGCCTTGCCCTTCAACTTTTCTACATTTAAAGAAAAGAAATCTAATAGTATTTAAAGTACGAATTAAATAATTAAACTTATTATTACCTATAAGCTATACACAAAGAAAACTAAACGTAAGTAATAATAAAATGTAAATGAATTTTTGTAATAAAGATTTCCTCAACAGGAAAATTTAAGAGTGCTCCTACACTCTATAAATTTCGGAAATAATTGTGTTTTCAATCGAAATAATCTCAACAACGATTAAGAAAGAAGTACATATAAGCAATCAATATTAATAAGAATTTAGTTCTGCGAAAAATTGTTTATAAGAGCAATAAAAGGAACCTTTACGCTCTTGCAAAGTTTTCAGTTAACTTAACTAGCCCTAGTACGGAATGGTAGAAGGAATTGTATCGGTATCTATTGTTGTCTAACTAGATTTTTAACTAAACAAAAATTGTAACAAACTCTTAAAACCTAAAGAACCCTGAAATAAATCTATTATCTATCTATCTCTAATGTTGTGTATTTTACTTATAAATAGGATAAAAATATGTAACTGTAAAGTGGCAGAAAGGAAGGATGTATTAGAGGCTTTTATACCTCTCGATTATTCTTTAATTTTTCTGGTTCAAGTTTCTGAACAGACGAGCAGCACTCTTTCAGAATTTGCTTCTTTTTTTGTCTAATCACTTGCATAACAATCATATGGCTAGCTTTCAAAATATGCAGACTTTAACAGGCTGACTGAATTTCTTATTGTTTTGCATGTAAAATCCACAAAAAATCAGTGACATTTTGCGCGCTCACGATTCGGAAATGAAGAAGATCTCTTCTTTCCGCACAATGCAAAACGACAAGTAACGTAAGCACTGAATGTTTATAAACACAAATTTAGAACTCTGATTCCAAAACAAGATCATATATGACGTCTATGCTTTACTCTATGTCTATACTAAAAAAGAAAAACGTATAAAATGTGCATTTCTGGCAACACCATTTCGCCCTAAACTAATTTTCCTCTTCTGTTCAGTCATCAATCTTTGGACACTGAAAACAAAAAGTAAAATCGTAAAGAGAATGCATACAAGCAAACTTTTGAAGGACAAAGCAGACGCAAAGCAAACTGGCCCCTCTACATAAAAAAGAAACAACCAGCTGGCCTCTAAAAATTTGTTAAGTTTTTTCTTCACACTTCGCTTAATTATGTACTCTTTTGTTTGTTTGTTATTGATATTGGTTGTTGAACAATCAAAATTAAACTCACTTGATTACAGGAATTTCTGTGGCAGAGAGATCATAGTTCGTTGACGACTCTTCGTCCAGATGATCCTCTAAAAAGATTTACTATTCCTTGGGCTGAACGCTGGAGAAATGTCAATGGTGAAAATAATAGCCAGTCAGTGCAAAATTAAAAAAAAAACGACACTTTTTCTATCTGTCTTGTTCTTCCTCGATTGTCTGTATCTAACAGATACGTTGCACCGAAAAAAATGATCACAAATCCAATATCGTATAACTTTTGAATGTTTTTTTTTTCCCAAAACAAATTGTACATTAAATGTAGCGTTAATTATTGTTAAACAAATTTCTGGCAACCGAACCGAAGGAAATATCTTGGGCGAACGAAAAATAATAAACCACCACAATCAACCAAGAACCAACAATCTCAGCTGTCAGTTGAATGAAAGCAAAACGAAAAAATCAAGAGGATTATGAAATTAACAAAATTTGTCGAGAAAGCACACTATACTTGTCTGCTTTTAACTGCGGCACTGGGCTCTCAACTATCTCTCTCTCTACCTGCGCACTAGTCGTTTGACAGCTATGCCCTACTCTTTCGGCACCAGAAGCAGTTCCGAACAACGACAAACTGTATTCACTGTTGCTTTTGCTCTTTTATTCATCCACATCCACCACAGTTTTGTACTTTTCTGGGGATGATGATGAGTGTTTGTGTATTGTTGTTGCCTGGTTCTGATTCTCTATTGTTTTTGTTGTGTTGAGCGTAGCACCAGCAGCACCTTTTTATCCACCACCCCCTTATCGAACACACATCCACACGAATCAGCACACACAATCTATTGACAGATTTTCTTTGTTTGAAAAAAATTGTTATTCACTTTGAAAAGTTCTGCGAAAACGATAGAAAAATCGAATGAGCTGAACTTTAACGCGATATAGAGGATGGTTGTGTACACTTATTTGTTAAATTTGAGAAAATTTCACTAATCAGACAGGAGTAACAGCGAAAACAAACACAAAGGGCAGCAGCAAGTCTGTCAAATTGGGTGTGTGGGTTGACCGTTGACGTCTTACTTAATTCCATTCAAAATTCAATCCCCCACCGTTAATCGATGACGACGTTACGTATATGAATGTTTTTTTTTTTTTTGTTTGTAGAAAATTTTAAGCAGTTACGCACAGTAATTAGGTAAGATGAAATAATTGGACAAAATTATGGCAGATCAAACAAACCGTTTTTTGTTCCTTCTTTTCTTGTTGAGGGGAGATATAAAATAATAAAATGAAAACTTTTCTTCGCACTAACACATTTTCTTGAACTGTTAATTTATATGTAATTTACTGTCAATTTGGTTTTTCTTTTTAGTTTTTATTATTTCCACTTTTCGTCGTCTTCTGCTTTATCTTGTTGATCGTTGCGAAGCCAAAATTCGACTTGTTCTCAATTTTCTAGTTGGAAGTTGGAACTTGGAATTGTGGCAAAGCTGTTTTGTAGAGTTGTTTTGTTGCGCAGTTTCGCTTTCTGTCCTCTGTTTTGAGTTTAGTTTCTTGTTTTTGTTTTTATTTTCACTCAGCTGTCGAGTTGTTGTTGTTTTCTTTAACCTTTTACCCATGTGTGAGTGCGATTGTGTATTTTTGGATATCTTCTTAAGTTCTATGTTTCGTTGGTCGTTCCTTTTGTGATTAAAATTTATCTTTGAATTTTGTTTTTATCATCTCTTCTTATTGTCTGGTTATTTGGGTCTGTGCAACATGAATGTGAAACGGAACCCTGATAAAATAACACAGGAATGTTATACCCGAGGTGAGGCTTAAAAAAGGCGTAAGGTTTGTTTTATTGAATCTTATTTCATTAAATTGTTATATATTTATATTATAAATTGGCAAACGTCTAATAAAGCCTGCAGTTGCTTCTGAATATCCATACAACACGACCTTTTTGAGGTAGGTACCTTATTAATGATTAATTAAAGGCTGTTGCCATTCGCCCGTCGTTCGGGACACAACTAGTTACGAAACGTCAAAGTTAAATCACGTCAAATAGAACTATGTGGTTCGCTTCATTTACGAAAAGGATTCTAAACTAAACTCAAGTGTGTATTTTATTTTCGGACATGATCCTGTACATTTATGGGCCCGATTTATTTCTTAAAACACTATTTTTTATGAAAATAATATTAAGTTACCTACGTCAATAATGTACCAGTGTCCCGAAGCCAGACAAACGTCAGTCAGTCCAAAAAAATTATGAGCGAATAGCCACTTCGTTAGTTGGAAGTTGATTGGTGAAATCGGGACATTGCATGAATTAGAATTACAAAATAAATAAATCGATTTTTGTAAGGGGTACCATCCGTTGTGTGAGTTTGTAATTTTTCGGACGAATGTACAGGAATCACAATTGTATGCCGAGTCTAAAGAACGGCTAATTGAGAAGCGAGAGGTGGCGCAGCGGAATAACCCTTAAGATGTAATTTGTGTGTTTTCCAGGGATCGAGCCTGGGACCCCTCGCTTAGTAGTCCATCAACACAATCAGGCCTAGTCGGCAAAATCTTTTAACCTTTTATTCTGTTATTCTATTATGAATTTCCATACAAAAGTTCGAACTGTCAAAAAATCTTTTATGGAATCTGAAATTGGTACCTATTTTGCGTACACAAATCTTTTATGAATTCTGTTATAAATCATAACAGAATAAAGGACAGAATTTTGTGGATTTTATCATAAAAGATTTTATTAAATAGAGAGTTTTGGATTGAAATGGATACGAATATTAAAGTTATTTACCTACGATGATTCTCAATTTCCTGGATCAGTTCACGACTCAGCTATTTAGATGGTTTCACCGGTGAAAAGATTTGGAACAATTTCTTGACGATGTATATCAAGCCACAGAAACAACAAACGGCAATGAAAACCATCAAATAAATCGCAACGAATAGCACGACGTTGGATCGCGGGCAAAATCTACAATCAAAGCGATCGATACACGTTTGGCATTATATGAAATTTTAGACGTTGTGGCGAATGTCTATAAAAGAATCGACAGCGATTTGCTAAAACTCAAGCAGACGAACAAAATACGAGTAGTTGATGTAATTGCGTGCTAAAAATCCTTCTTTACTAAAATAGAAGCTAAAAAAGAACAGGCCTATTGCTACATTACTTTATTAAGAAAGTGATTAGAACATACATTATCGTATTGAAATATTGTGCATCATTCGAATTCTTATTTGATTAAGTTTTAGGTCTTTTCATAGTAGGTACCTAGGTACTTATCGTAGTGTTGAATATTAGTTTCGCTACTTTTGCAGGGGTGTGTGAGTAACGTCACTGTTAAGCTAGTCCCGTGCCGTGTGTGTGTCATCAAAATATATTTGAGATAATAATTCCATTGAAGATATAGCCCTGCGTATGAATAAGCATCTTGAGTTTTTGCATAACGTCATGCAGTGGATTTATTTATATTTTTCTATAAATTCCATATTGTTTAGAAGCGTATACACCGAAAATGAAAATTTAATAATCTGAAAATAAATAAAAATAAAATGAGGTTAAAGTGAGCGTAAAAAGTGTTGAAAAAGTGGTAAAAAAATGTTTGTATCAACGGTAGGTACCTAATATAATAATAGAATATTGCTCTAATTAGAAGTAAGTGACACTTCACAGAAAACGAAATGCGTCAAAAAAACCTGTCGGTCAGGAAGAAATATCTCTCATCCCATAGAATTCGCGTGTACCTATTCAAGATTTAACAACTCATGCGAACTGCTACTCAGTTGACAGTTTTCTCTTCTTGACATATAGCGCATTCATTGATGAAACTTTTGACAAAATGAGGGAAACTGTCACGGTCTTTGAATGACTTTTTGGTTTGTTGTCGGAATGTCGAAACATATTAAATTCATCATTCACGGAGCATTCTCGTTGTGCACTTATTTCGCAAAAAAAAAATTCCTACCCATGCGACAAATTTGTTGGCACTGTTCGATTCATTACGGATTACGGATTTTTTTTCGGGACATGGAATAGAGTAAAATACGATAAACTCTGGTCAAAATACATTTAAAGGTTTTTGCGAAGAACATTATTTGATTGTTAATAGAGCCATTACTAACCTACCCCAACAAAAGTGTTTAACGTAATTGGAAACAACTTTCCGGCATAAAAAGTGATCTCCTGCTGTGAACGATGCATGAAAAACAAGCACAAGCGTCGAAATTCCAAGTCCTGTTCTAACCAGTTCATATGAAAGATCGCTTGTGGCAGACGTTCCGCTTCTGCCACTAGACTGTTGACGTAGTAACAAATAGGAAAGATCTCCATGACTATGCCGAAAAAGAATGTAAGCGCACTGAAAGCTGTCGATTTATCGTTCGACAATCTGATGTTGATTAGAGCTGCTCCTAAATCCATCGTTGTCGCCAAGAATTGAACAAATACCGTTGGCGAAATGACTGGGGCCACAGAATCCAGCAACCTGAAAAAAGCCAATCTTAAATAAGTAAAAAACTCAATCAAGTTGCAGGCGATCGATAACTTACTCGATAATATTCTTATGATCATTGATACACTCAATCAACTCCTTCCGATTATCCTCCTTTGTCTGGGTGGGATCACTTCCAATTCTTAGCACTCTCATAATGAGAAGCTTCAAATGCGAACGCGATAATCCGACATAGATGACTGCGTACGCGTCATTGGACACCTCTTGAAAGCAAATAGCAGATGCGCCTAAGAACTCCAAGAAGGCGACAATGTAGAAATTCGTCCTCGACTCGCGCCAGTCTATAAACGGATTATACAACGAATATGCTGGTCGTCCAATAACAAACGCTCCAAGTACCGTCGACGTTGAGTACAAATAGTACGCTAACGTGAACCCCACTAGTGCTTGATTCCCGAATCGAATTGCTTTACGAGCTTCACTGATCTCCTCGGGATACTTGATGCGTGCATCGAGCCTATCGAGAATCGCCTCAATTTTGAACAAGTTTTTCCGCAGAAAAGCAATACAGACAAACTTAATTACGCACGCGTAAGTATTAATGGCGAGCTCCAAGGATGTGAGGAATTGATTGATTTGCCATTTTTCCATTGGGTAAATATAGCTAAAAACAAAGGAAAGCGGATAGACAACAAGGATGGCGATTTGGACGCAGACGGAGTAAATGACATAGAGCACTTTTTGTTTCTTTGGTATTATCATTCCGAGTATGCTATACCAAATGAACAGATTTTTGGTGGCGTCATTGGTCTTGATTTTTGTTTCAGTCATATTTATTCACAATTTATTGTACGATTACGAGTACTGTGTTTACGACTTAAATGCGGTGGTATTAGGGTTTTATTAAATGAAAACACTTTGAGTGAAATATGCCTCGGTTAAAATATTTCGAATTTCTAGATAAAGTTCGGGGAACTGCACTTTGTGACCTCTCTGCTGAACTTCCCTCAAGGGAATGCCTTGCTATAAGCTTTAGCTAACAATAAGGTAATGTGCAACTTCCCCTTCACAGTTTGACCTTAACTCTTGTGAGCTTTAACTACAATTAGGAACCTACCCTAAATATAGCTTACAATGCGTCAAAACTATTAATTTTTCATTGAACATAAACGGTTTCTTTATTATTTGGTTAGGAACAAAGTTGTGAATAGTTTAAGGGATCCAGTGACTTGGATAACAGCTTAAAAATTAATAATGCTAGCGCGTGATGTGTAATACATTTCATATAACTCAATCAAATTGAAAAAGTTTGTAACTATTCTTGAATTTTTAAGAACACGCGTTTACAAAAGTTTGCCAATGAAAAGTCGGGAAATACCCTACACTCGTATTGTACCTAGGTACCAATATCTAAATACTAATCGATCTTTCAATTTTTATATCCCAGAGTAACAGGAAATTAATAATTATTAATTACAACGATCAATGATTATGTTTATTTTTCCATTGTTAAAGTCAGAACGAATCTTTTTGCATGACACATTGTTCAAAGAACTGGAAAGGGATTCACCGACATTTCTTAATTTGTATTTATCGAGTTCGAGTGCCTTTAAGTTGCATGATGTGCGAAAGCCATAAAGATTAAATGTCAGTTACCTATTAATTATCAATTTCAGTTTATTACTAATACTGCAAAGCTGTAAGATAATTGTTGACATCCGCAAAACTTTACTAGGAAGATTATTAAAATTGTTTTTTTGTAATGAACAGAGAAAATTAAAATTATATTCTTTAGAGCATAAAATAATTGATTAAAAGATATAAATTATTCTTTAAGCTAAATTTTAGCTCCCACTCCCATACAAAATTCTCTCCAAAATTCAGCTGAGCTAAATTTAAGCGAACCCTTTAGCCGAGTGGTACGCAGCTCGAGCTAAAAATCAATGAATGTTCTTCATGTATCTGTCAAAATTTAGCGCCCCCCATTTAATGGGTCGAAACATTTTTTCAAGCTAAATTCTGACAGATCCCTCTGCTCTGATGAGTGATTTTAATGAATGCCTCTTAGAGCCTTTAACTGAAATGACAGTGAAGGTCTCAGAAAAAGTTGGCGATGCTGGTGGAGCAACATCCATCGATAGCCTTGTACATTTTGAATCAAGGAAGTTATTTTCAATGAACAGCTGTTTTCGGTGACACTTATCCACAGCGCTCTCTATATCAAAATTCAGCTAGGATTTTAGCTGATGTTTGAAGCGCGCTAAGCTTTAGCTTTCTTTCTTTAAGAAAATTGGTTTCGATAAGTTACGAATTTGTATCGATATTCCGCTGAATATATAACAGCAATTAATTAGATTTAGATAAGATTAAATTAGATTTTATTCAATAATTAATTGTTTACAAATCTTTACATTAATCAAAAATCAAAGAAAGCTTGGCAATAAGCCGTCTGCCGACTGACAATATTTTTCGCAATAGCTTCTTCTTGTAATCATAGCTTAGTAAAATAAGAAGGTTTTTTTTTATTAAAATGAAAAACTTCTGAGGTAGTTCAGATCACAAAAGAAATTTCCTCGGCGCTGTAATCATCTTTGAAGCAACAGCAATTGATAAAATAATAAATAAACATTAAAAAGGGATGGCGCAATATTTACAATTCAAAGAAAAATGATAAAAATAATAAAACCTTTGTTTTATCTAAGTTTATGGCTATTCTCCGGCAAGAATTTTTAAAGCTGTAGCTATACAGGGTGGCGAATAAGTAACGTAATGATTTATTTAATGATAACTTTTTTATTAGAATTGAGATTTGAAATATCGTATCCTGCAAAAAGTGCTCAAGTCGAGTTGAATTTGAAATTGTGTGAAGAAAAAGCCCAAGCTCTATACATTTGAATTTTTTGGACATGGTAGGTATGTATTGCCATTTTGTTATATCTACACAAGTAGGTATTATGGGTGGACATGAAATATTTTTGCAGGTAATAAAATAGGATTTTGGGGTAATTTATAACTCCATTTCATAAAAATATGGAACACTTTTTGCAGGATACCGACGATATGTTTGGCATTGTTTGGAAGATAATTTCTCCCAAATGGTGACCAATGAAAAAGATCGTTCTTTGTTCTGAGCTTAATTTCCAAAGTTTTTCAAAGTCAATTGAAAAAAAAAAAACAGTAAGCAAAGAAAATATTTATAATATTTAAACCACAAAGCTCCACGCTGTACATAATGCATGATAAATTGATTATCCTCAAGTGTTATATCACTCCAAATACGGCAGTTTTGTTTATTGGCGTATCCATTCAATCAAAAGTGATTTGGAAGCGTTGTTCAGGCGTCAGTCTATTCATGTTGAAATGCTAAATCAAACTAAAAATAAATTGCTTGGCAGCTGACAAATTTGCCGCCAGTTAAAATATTGTTGCCAACTTAAAGTTCTAAAGTTTCTCTTAAAAAACACCCTTTAAGGCACCAAGTGACAAAGAACAGAAACAGGAACAGAAACAGAATCCCATACATTTGCAACAGAAACCGAATTGGGAACAGAAATTTCATTTTTCAGCAACAGAATTTAGCGACAGAAAAATGGCTGTTTGAGGACAGAACGCAAACAAGTCTTTATTGATTGTTTCTGTTGCTGCCAGCAAGAAATTTTTTTCGGTTTCATTTTACGTATCGCTATAACTGGCCCCTAACCTCGAAACCTGCAAACCTCTGTTCAATTTCACTGACAGGTCCTTCCACTGACACCAATTTTTCAATGATTGCTATAACTGACTTGTCATAAAAATGAAACCACGATTCCACTGATTTGTTCCAATGATGCATTTCAATGATAGCTATAACTGGGGCCTTAAGTTATATAAATTTACGTACGTAACCAAACTATTTCTAAATGTTCTGTGTTCTATCGCTGTACAGTGAACTCTACTCGGCCGTATAAGACTTTGAACAACCGTTTATTTGACAGTTGAATAAGAACAAATTAGGTACTCAGTTTATTAACCCTTTTTGCAAAAATTATGCAAGACTTCTACATTAATGCTTTCAAATAACTACTCTTTATTGCAATTTAGTGCTAAGACATGTTTTGTATTGCTGTCAGTTGTTGAAAACGTCGTAAGTATAATATTGATATTGTTTCCTTCCAGTAAACTGAAGTGTGTTGGTCTCTATCGTGTAGCTCTGTGAGTGTGCACAAAATAATCACTATCCTCAGTGACGTGCGGCTATAATATTTCAAAACTTTCGTATGCGAAAGATTTATTTGAAAGTGCTCGCAATGTCCATGTTATTGAAAAGCGTATACACCGAAAAGGAAAATTTGATTATCTGAAATGGAAAATATATTGAACCAATACAATCTGCACAAAAATTCACCAACTTACCCCAACAAAGGTGTTTAATGTAATCGGGAAGAATTTCCCAGCATAAAACACGACCTCCTGCTGTGACCGATGCATAAAGAACAAACACAGTTTGCGAAACTCGTAGCTCTGATCTAGCCAGTTCATGTGGAAAATCGCTTGCGGTAAGCGTTCAGCTTCTGCTACCAGACTGTTGACAGAGTAGCAAATTGGAAAGATCTCCATGACAATGCCGAAGAAGAACGTAAGCGCGCTGAAGGATGTTGACTTATCAGACGCGATACTGATATTGATCAATGCTGCACCCAGATCCATTGTTGTCGCTATGAATTGCACAAAAACCGTTGGCGAAATGACGGGTGCCACGGCGTCGAGCAACCTTAGGGAAAAATACAAATTTAGTCATTCTTTAAAATAAAGCAAAAATACACACTCAATTATATTCTTATGGTCGCGAATACAATCAACCAACTCCTCCTGATTTTGCTCCTTTGTTAAGCTGGGATCCGATCCGATCCTCAGGACTCTCATAACGAGAAGTTTCAAATGTGAGCGCGATAAGCCGACATAGATGACCGCATACGCATCATTGGCCACCTCCTGGAAGCATATAGCCCACGCCCCCATAGCCTCGAACAAGACGGTAATGTAGAACTTTTGATTGGATTCGGTCCAGTTAATAAAAGGATTGTACAACGAGTATGGTGGTCTTCCGACGATCAACGCACCCAAAACTGTTACTATTGTGTACAAATAGTATGCTAAAAAGAATCCCAGTAGGACTCTATTCCCCATTCGCATAGCCCGCTGGGCTTCACGTATCTCCTCCGGGTATTTGATCCGCGAATCAAGCCTATCGAGAATCGCCTCAATTTTGAACAGGTTTCCCCGCATCAAAGCGATACAGATGAACTTGATTCCACACGCGTATGTATTGACGGCGAGTTCCAACGATGTCAGGAATGCGTTTATTTGCCATTTTTCATACGCATAGAAATAGCTCAGGGGGAACGAAAGCGGATAGATAATAAGAATGCCGATTTGCACAAAGATCGAATAAATGACATAAAGTGCCTTGTATTTCTTCGGCATTATAATACCAAGAACGCTAAACCAGAGAAAAAGGGTCTTTGTGGCGTCATTGGTTTTGATTCTAATCTTTGTTTCAGTTTCGGTTTCAGTTTCAATTTCAGTTTCAGTTATTGTTTCGGGCTCGGGCTTGGGATGTGTTTCCATATTAAAATGTTTCAAAACGAACTGCGTTTATGATTAACGACCAAAAAAAATCGGAATAATTATTTCAGTATATTTTTCGAAGGCTGCGGAATCAACAGTATTCCAATTTCGACTTTTAACTTAAAAAAATTTCACCAACGAATCAAAATTTTTAAAACTTTAATCAATAAACTCAGCAATTAAATTGTATATATGCCAATATTAAAGGGTCTCGAATCCACGACTGCTCTATTCGACTTCACAGGACTGAATGCCACCTCTGCAAAAGTACTGCGTTTTTAATAAGGTAAACTAATTCACAACTTCAAACTTTTAAAAGGACAAGTGCAAGGAGCCCTGCAACCTTGCAGATTTAGCATGCGTACAATTCCATGTCAATATATTAATGAAGACGCAAACACGACACACATACGATTATTGATTGTTTTGATTGTCTGATTGAGTTAATAAAAGTAATTGGTAATTATAGAGTTGGCACAGCTACAGGTGAACGTTTTCTGTTTTACTTTCACGTGCGTGACTGCGTTAGAAATTAATTTTTAAATGCTGCTAAAAGGGTTCTTTTTCATTCTGGAGTCCGTTCTACTTGTTATCTCGTTGCGCTTAATCTGAAGCTGATTTTTCTCGATACAAAAAGGACTTCGTTTTTATTTTACATTTAGATAAGGACCATGGGAAAACCTTTGTACAACCAACTCATTTAATAAAAGCAAAAAGGGAATTCATGTCTCGTTTTAGACTGAACAATCCCTCATGATCCCTCATAATCATAGCCACCCCACTAGCAAACCGACATGACATTCACATTGATAAGTAAGCACTATGACTTTGACATTAAAACAAAATATCAACGCCAGTTATATCCTTGAATGTTTAAGCATGACCATGCACAGCAAACTTCGAAAACAAAACCCCATAAGATATCGTTAAAAAACGAAATGCAGGTCGCATTCACTTACATTCAGCTAAATACCATACATTTTCGTGATCACTAATTACGTGATTTATACCTGTTTACTTTTTAATTACGTGCAAATCCACACAAAATAAAATCGAACATACGCAAAATAGAATCGAACAGGCACAAATAAAATCAAACAGGCTTATTATCGACTTCAGCTGTTAACACACAAACAAACTGTCAAAAAATTAAAATTAGTGTTTGTTTACCTACATCATTTTTGGATTTATTCTGGTAGATATAAATTATATCCAAAGCATTTGAACTCATGTTAAATTGTTGCAGGTAATTTGTCTTTTGCACTTTTGTATGTACGATATTGAAAGTTTGCCAACTAACTTCAAATGTCACACTTAAACACTTAAAGTTCGGTGGAAACACCTATCGTGATTTGTAAATTACTTCAGCTAAATCACGCTGGTGGGAACATGGTATAACACCTATATCCGTAACAGCCCAGCTGAAATTTTCGAACATGCAAACAATATTTACAAAGTTTCAGCAAATTGAATTGCTTATATTGAATTAATTATGATGTATACACACATACG
The DNA here is from genome assembly GCA_936431705.1 of Cheilosia pagana. Classification (NCBI taxonomy): domain Eukaryota; kingdom Metazoa; phylum Arthropoda; class Insecta; order Diptera; family Syrphidae; genus Cheilosia; species Cheilosia pagana. The sequence continues at coordinate 40,263,248 of OW386168.1, forward strand.
CTCAATTAACACTAACAATAATTGCTCTTGATTTTAAAACCAAATTTCAACTGTTGTCGAGCTTCCCACATTAAATATTTGACACTTAGCATACACTGAAAATAATGTTGAAAACGTTTTGTTGTTAAATTTCGAAAAAGGAGTTCGGTTATCAGTATAAAAAATTGCTAAATCAATTTTAACAATTTAACTTAACTAAAGTATTCATATTTGCTTAAATCGCGTAGCCGGTTTCGAGAACCTAAAACTGTCAAAACTCAACTTTGAATAAGTAATGTATCATTTCAAAATGTTGACCGAAAGCAATATCTTTCTCTCAATTAGGTACATTTATTAGGTCAAATAAAACACTAGCAACTGTAAAAGTTACTTGTCAATCAGCTATTCAAATACCACACTATGGCACTTGTGCAATTATTAATGACAAAGGCAAAAATATTTTTATTAACTTAGTCGCTTACATTGCCACATCGTTGTGCACTATAATAAGCACTACTGATCGAGTTGCATGTCAAACCGTATTGCACAATGAAGTTAATCTATTTAGCCGTCACTCTAGCCGTACTAGGGATTCATCTATCCAGCGCGCTGTCAGTCGAAAAGATTCCAAAAGAGGGTTGTCTTAGAATATATTGTCTGCAGGTGGAAGAACCTTTTTGTGGTAAACGCGACGGAGAGACCAGGATGTTTTCAAGCAAATGTCAGATGAGGTCAATCAATGCATGTTTGCCAAAAGACAATAGTAAGTAAAATTAATTAATTTATTAAATGTGTGTAGTTAAAATTAACGTGTTTTCTTATCCATTAGAATATGTCCCGTGTTCAACAGAGGATGACATTTGAATTTTACTCGAAATAAAGTATGTTTGACAAGAAAGAAGCGCAATTTTGAATTTTTTTTTTTATTATTGGAAATCTTACCTACCTAGTATGTATCTATTTCTATAGTTCGGTAAATTATTATCTAAGAGTTAAATGTCAAAAAATAATAGACTGACGGTATCTAGGTCTTATTAACCAAGCTATTTTTCAAAATCAAGGTTTTAAGGCATAATGGGCTACGAGTTGTTTACTAACCTGACAGAAGATTGCTTACAAACAATACAAACAACTAACTAGTTCTTTTATTTTTAGGGGATAGAGTACATACTTACATTAGCTCTCATACTTTAAGGACATCAAAATGTTACGGGGTTATTGAAAAACTCTAAGCTTCTCGCTGTTTTCATTTATTTTTAAATAAAAGTCCTAAGAGTCATTCGACCTCAACATTCAAATATGCTGGGTTTCTATGGCATTGAATTTAGAAAATTTCTTTAGCTTAGTCCGGGGAATAACAATTATTTATAATGCCGCGTTGACCTACGCCTGCCCACGCGTGCATTCACAAATTGTGTAGAAACAACGCGTTAATACGATCGTTAATACGATCGTAGATATCGTAAAGTGCAACGCGAAACCTGAGTCGACCATCTTTCCACTACCATGAGCATTTGACAGCTTTAAAAATTCAAATTTTTAAGAATTTTTCAATTTGAGGTAGGTGATGTGCCGTTCATAGATGGTGTAGATGTCCAATGTTTTTTACACACAAGTTTTTAAGAGGTTTTATGATTTGTTTTTATTAAACTTTCGAATATACAATTTGACTTAATGCTAGGTAACAAATGATGGTGAATAATTAATATTTAAAAGTGTTGGATCAACAACAGGGGCACAACGGTTTACAATGTTATTAGTTTTCTTAAACCTATTAATTAATGAATTGTTAATGTGTTCTCAGATTTATACTAGTTGTATGCATCGTTGTCAGGGTTTACCTCAGGGTGTTTAAGTCCGGGTGTTAGTATGATGTTTCTTAAACGCAAACTAATTAATTTATTGCGTAGAATACTATTTTTTGTGCAGCAATTGCTGATTTCCTTAGATTTTTCAATTCGCGCATACAAATTACAGCTACAAGAAAAAATGGAGCAGAAAATATGCAATAGAGTAAAGTGTAGCCTTTTTGACAGTTCGCCAAATGTCAATGATAGTGTTTTCTAATATATGTTTCTGTCACTCTACAGGTATGTATTTGCTTTCTGTCATATCTAAATGGCATACATCCTGCGTAACGACTTGTACTACATTTTGTAGTGCTACATATTTGCTTGACGTTTGAATGATGAACTACACGCTACATATATCGTTACTGCAATTTGTGTACCACATTTCTTACGCTACGTCTGTTATTAGTTATTACTTATTACCATCGATTTTATTTAAATTAAACTATATTTCTTCAAAACTGCCATACAACCACCCACGGTTTATGGTTTAAAGCATCACTAACAAAGCCCACACAGCTTAATAATAAAATTTCATAAGAAAATTCACCACATTGTTGACAAGTGCAACGGCAAAGAAGCAAACTAAACTTACCATCCAAGTACCAACCATGCAATATATAAAACTAAAAAGAATGCCATCATTAGCCACTGTTTTCAATAAAATCAACACGCCGAATCCACCACACTCCTCAGTGTTACTCTTTCTCACCAATTCAAAGCCAATACACTGTCTAGTGACACCTGTACAATGTAATTTCATGCCAAACAGTTGTCAGCAATGATACACGTCTCTGAATTCTGAAAATGAGAACGAGAACCTCAGCGCTCAGCTACACTGACTGAGTGAAAGGAACCGTCCGTCAAATAAATTTTCTTCTGCCTTCCACTCAAACAACTTTCCAATTGAGAGGGCAGCCATTCCATTGGACGGGAAAAAAACACCGCATTTGAGAGAGCATGTGTCATCCACGATCCACCACACCAACCCCACCGCCATCTTCACCATTTTACAGTCGCAGTGAATTTCGTTGACTTCATGACAGGGTAACCACCAACACACCATACAGTAGGCAGCAAGATAAAAACCAAAATGGTCGATGGCTGTACGTGATCGTCCGTGTTTTCCTCCTGCGTGTCAAAAATACAATTTTCTTTTTCCCATCTGAAAACAGAAACCGAAAGAGAAAATCCACAAAATTCGTTGAGTAATAACTTAATTTTCTTCAACAATTATTTTGATCGAAAAATTAACACTGCAATGACAAACATAACAAAGTGTTACATATACAGTGAACGTCGTTTTCCTCCCGATTTACACTTTTGTCTCGAATCGATTTATCACAAAAAAGAAACGCGAGAAGTGATTCGTCTGCACGTATAATACTACTTGTGTTCGTTTGTAATGAATTTAGCAATTTGTTTGTTTAGTGCATTTTGTTTAAAAGAATTAAAAGTTACCAAGCAAACCTGTGTGTAAAATTTGATGTTTGACAAGTTTTCTTTTTTTGTTCATATTTCGAACTGAAACGTCAAATAGATGTTATCAAGCGGGGGATACTTTGAAGTTTTCGAATTTTCGATTTTCGGTTTTCCGATATTAATGAATTTTCGTAGACGTTTCTTATTCTCATAAATTGTGAATCTTTCTTTGTACGTGTTCTGTCGTGTTATAAGTATTTGCACTTCTATTTCGTGGTCATCTGTCAAATTCGATCGTCGGTTAAAGTGTTTTTTTTTCTCTTCATCCTTCCAACCGTTCGTGATTCCGTGTTAAGGAAAATAAATATGTATGCTTAAATGGCAAAGTGCAAGTGAATGTGACAGCAAAACAGAATAAAATACAATACATTCTAATAGGAAAACTCTGCAGGATTTTCCCATGTCATTTTTTGGTGTTTTTCTATTTGGTGCTTTCCCATGCGGCCGGGCCACCCCTTGTAAATTTCCTCCTATTATCACCAATCATCAATGTGTGTATCCTTACCACCACCACTGTGATACATAATATAGTTTTTCCCCCTTGTGCGTTTTCTACGTGTTTCTTTCCCTTTTTACTGCTTCTAATTCTGCCTGCCACCACCCTATCCTTGGTTGTCCTCGGTTCGCGTGGGGGAAATAAAATAGGAAAACGGATGAAAATAGACGAATAATCCTTCATTCATAACAACAAAATTTGCTTGCTGTCAATTTGCATAATTTTTTCTTCTTCGTCGGGGTTTTCTTTATGCAAACAAGTGATTTTAATTTTTAATTTTTAGTCGTGCAGAGAAAATAAAAATATAATACCTAATCTAATTGGCATATTTATAATAACCAAATATATGTGTATTTAATTGTGTGTAAATAAAAAGTGCATTGCACAAACATAAAAGCAAATAGTTTTGAGGTTGGCAACCCTCTGTAGTGCTTACTGCAACGATTTAGCGGTACAGCGGAAGTGAGCTACCTACCGTCCTTCGCACCTTTAAACGGGAATCCATATGATTAGTCATTATCGTTCATCCTGTGTGTGTGTGTTAAAAAAAATTCAAAACAAAATAATAAAGCAAAAGGATAGAAGAGAGGGGTGAAAAAAAAAAACAACTTAACCCTATTGTCCTTCCGCTCGGATTGTGTCACTCTCTCATACCCACTATCTCTCTCTGTCTACGCCTATCCTTGATAGTTCTATACTTGTCATTGTTGCATAATAATAATAATAATAATTGTTAATCGAATCGTATTATTGAGGTGAAAGGATAAAGTTAAATTGCGTTAAAAATGGCGGACCTAACACGTCCGCCGTTTAGTGAGATTAAGCGGCCGGATGAGATTGTCAGGATGACGACAGCGGATAATTTAAAATTTGCCGTCCTCATTGGATTGATCGAAGTGGGACAGGTTACTAATCGTGAAGTGGTGAATACTGTTTTACATTTGGTAAGTTTCATTTTCGTAATATTTCTGTTTCTTGACAGTTAACATTACTCTATGTGTATTTTACTTGCAAAAAATTACCTTGTGGCATATTTCCTTGTGACATGTGGGATAATACATTTGATTTAATTCGATTTAATAGGTTCCAAATTCCAACTGTCAGAATATGTGTCAAATATTTTACTTTGGAAATTTAAATTTACTGATTTACGGAGATTGGTATAAGAAATAACTAATTCTGCTCCGATTTTGATGCTTTCCAAATAATAAGGTGTTTCAAAATATGTAAGGCTTAGCGTTTAGACTTTATAAGATCATTCAACATACCTTTTTTCAAATTTCTCCTGGTGAATTTCATTTGATTCAGTTTTTATTTGCCTTATAGCTCAAGTAAATAAAATTTTCAGTAGACGTTTGTAGAAGAACTGTCCCTGATTCCATTTTAAGTGACACAATTTTTTGGTTTTAGACAGAAAAGTCAAAAACTTCCTTACCGACCCGAGTAAAATGTCAAATTTAAAGAATTTGTTATGCAGCAGAACTAGAACGGTAAGACTAGACTGCGGTCTTATTGGCTGAATTGTACCTATTTCTGACAGTTCTTGCTGTCAAAATAAGGTCAAATGTTTTAAATTTTACGAAAATGTTAAAGATATAATTGGACAATGACGGATGAATGACCAAACTTAATTTATTGAAATTTGTTTCTGTCATGCTTACTGTCTTTTTTAAAGAATCACTTCTTATCACCCTTCGGGCGGTTGCTAATACTTGTGTTGGTTTGTGAGAATCATTGTATCTATCACTGGTGTACATTTGATAAAATTCTGGTGATTCAACCTTTTATTTTGACACATGCAGTGTTAACGAAGTCAAAGTTTTGACAAGCAAGATACCCGGTTGCCTAATTTCCATTTTGTTCAAAACGGCTACATAGTGCAAAGCACATGATTAAAGGCGTCGTTTTTTTTAATTATATGACAGATAATTAATCTGGTCATTTACCTCTGCTCACATATACACAGTACACACTTATGTACCTACATACCTACCTATATGAATGCATAATTGGGATCGAGTGTAATCGCAACAGTTGTTGCTGTCAGCAACAATGACTTGCTGACAATAATTGCTGCAGAGATGTGTTGTGTTAAAGGCCCCTGGACACACCGGCATTAATCTATTTTTTGTGTTTTTTAGATTGTTTGTCACTTTATATCTATCATTTATGTTTGCTCGCTAAATGGCTGCTTATCTTATCAAAATATGCCGGCACTCACATTCTCTTACATTTATCTAAACCCGATTAACCATTTTAAGATAAAAGTAAATACATGTAGTATGTCACTAAATAGATGTTAAGAATGCATAAAGCACAAATGTCAATGTCAAAATGTCATTAGGTATACCAAAAATCGCCACCATGCAGTTGTAGAGCCAAACACCTTACTACCAACACACATAAAACTAATTGCCAGGCAGCCATCAAATGGCTATAATTTCCGCTCATACCTATTAACTTCTTATTTTACTACATCTTCGCTTACACCCCAAGAAGAGATCACTGACACAATTCATAGAAAAAAAATTGCAAAACTTGGATAGACAACAACCTCATGACGGTAGAGGTGAAAAAAGTAAGAAAAACCTTACAATCAGTTGAAAATATATCAAAATCATTTAGCAGGTGTGTGCTTGTGCACCTCATATAATATACATTATGTGGAAGTAAATAGTATCTCTCTCTCTCTTGTTTCTTTTTTTTATTTGTTTATGGCATGACCGGCAAACTAATACACTTGAACTAAACACAAGTTTAATTTATGTGTGCGAGTCAGATAAGCGATAAATAAACAGAGAACAAACCACTTTGAAACCAAACAAGCAAAATATATAAATTGGGCGCGCCCGGGCCCCTCTACCCTGAATCTAGGTAAGGTAATGGAAGAAGTAAAAGAAAATCGAAAGGTTGATGTTTGCCGGCAGTTTTTGTACTTTGCAACTGATAGATAATAAATTTAGATGACAACACGCGGCATTCGTTTTACTAATTCGAAGGAAGTGTAGTAGTGATGTCGTAACATGTGTTTTTAATATTGAAACGCGGTGCGGTGGGGAGCGTCTCACGATGTTGCAAATTAAACAATTTGTTCAGAACTTATATCGACAAAAGTGACAGCGAACAGCTGCGCAAGAATAAACCTATCAAACACAGCTGACATATTTTCTGCAAATTTATATTTTTGAATTTTGTATATGTAGGTACTAATTTGACTAGTGAGCGTTGCTTGATCATTTTTGCACTCAACCGAACTGTCAAGCTGTCAACTGACGACTCTTATAAAATTGAATAGGCACAGGTCAGGTATGTGCGTAGAGTTTTAGGGGTCAATTTTTTGTAACGTGCCGTACTAATAATCATTTTAAACCTTTAGCTTTGATATTTTTTTTAGATCACAATGAATAACTCACAATGGTAAAAATATAAAATCACCATTGTGACTGTGAGATCGTAAAATAAAAATAAAAAATGATTTATGAGTATAAATCGGGCGAACTCACAATGGCGAAATTTTTCATTTACTAGCGTCTGCTGTACGACCTTAGGGTAAAGGGTTTATAAGTGCTGCCAGTTTAAATTATTTTGGAATCAATTTTATGGATCAAACTGCATTTCAATCACAGTACTAAAATGTTTAACTGTTGGCAACATTTTTGGAAATAAGCATTCAACGAAAAAAGAAGTCTGTTTTTGTATTTAATGAGTTCAAAGCAGCTTTGGAAATTGCAAACAGACAAGTTTTAACTTAGAAGATTGGAGTGTCATGCAAGTGCTTGGCTTTTGGTTCCGTATTGAATGGCTCTAATTTTTCAAACTGGTTTAAAATATTGTTTGGTGTAAAGCAGGGTTGCATTTATAGTCCAGTTCAGTGTTGCCAGCCGCTTTAAGTGAAATTCCCCATCACAGACCATAGAATTTCCCTTTTTCCCCATTTTTTTTGTAACATTCCCAACAAATTCCCCAATAATTGGTATAAGTATAAAAAATTAAAAACGAAAGAGAAAAGTTATTTTGTAGTTTTTATTGAAAAAAAGATACAAATTAAATCAGACTTTATTTCAAAATAAAGATTAAACGCAATAAATAAGCAGACTAGTAATAATTAAAATAACCAAAAACTAAGTTGCAAAATTCACGATTAAAAAACCAATAAAAAATTAAGGAACATTATTGGAAAGAAGAAGACCATTCAAAGGATATTAATTTTGTTTAAATTATTTATAAAGCTATAGAATTATAAAAAAAGAGAAATGTTCGGCAGTGGGTTTGAAATTGAAGCACTCCACATCTCTATTACTGAACCCTGGTATTATAAAACATATAGCGTTTAAAGATTTTTCACACAACCGATCTCTTTTTTCCCCTTTTATAAAATTTTGGACCGAAATTCCCAACGAACTGGCAACACTGGTCCAGTTCTTTCTGCATCATACCTATATTGGTAAAATTGCAAGAGGTTGTGCAAGACTCGGTGGCATGCAGACGATTCCGTGATGATAGATAATCCAGTAGTAGTAGCAAATAAATAAATTCAAAGGTGCTGGACTAGCTATTTGGACTTCGGATTCGATTCGAGTCAAGAGAATAATTCTCTTTAGTTTCCAGTCTGAGGTGCGGTTTTTAACAGCCATATAATATAATTTTGATGTAGTTTAAAAAATAGAAAACCCGGTCGCACCAATTAGGTAACCCTTTCACTTCACTTAGTCTAGGCTCTAGGGCATATATTGGTACCCACATTTACACATGAGCAACTTACCTATGACCCATCTAAAGTAGAGTATCTCTTGTTCATATTAATGACACAGATTTCCGCACCTGCTGTCATCTGTCGCACTCATAACCTTCAATTCTTCCTATTTACTAATTAGTTTAATTAGTTACAGCGTCACCCCTCACCTTGCTTTCTTTTTGACCTTTTCTTAAGCCTCCGTGACATTTAAACCTGAAGTCGTGTATAATTACGAATTTGGTTCAGGTATATGAAGTCGTTCAGTATTCATTCATTTCTTTTGAAAATAAGTGAGGAACTTAAGTCAAGAATTTGTCATCCAATAAAATGATTCCGCTTGCAGTTTATACCTAGTGCCAGAAAATTAAGGAAACCCACTCCCAGGTAGGCTGGTAGACTTCGACCCAAATTACCAGGGAAATACTGGTTTTCTTGTGGAGTCTGGCGCCAAGTGATTTGGAACGACGTGTTCATATACAGCATACCTACACCTAGTATTACTTGTACACATACCTATTAAGAAAGACGTCAAAAGGAAAACTAAGCCACTGTACACTAAACACGACAATAAAAAAGAAACAGCGCGGTTAAAGAAAATTCACACATGCAGCGCCCATACTTACAAAGAAATGTGCGTTTTCAGATTGCAATTTCGTTGCACGCTCGACTGACTTTTTTGTGTTTTCATTTCCAACTCGTAGTCGTGGTGGGTATTCAGCGGCGTTCTGCTGTCGTCTGCTGGTCACGATAAGATGTGGTGGCGGTGGTGGAGACTGGAGAGTTATAAAGACCCACTCCCCCCTTGGCATTGCAAACGGAGCGCATCGTCACCAGTCGCTGTCTGGTCTATTCCATTTTTTTTATTACAGTTCGCGGAAGATATGAAGGCATACATCCAAACAAGAAGTACATAGCAGAAGACATGCAATTCCGCTTGGTTGCGTGTGAGACGAATATATCGATTTTACCTTGAACCGGTTACGCATTTAATCGCAAGAGGGAAGAAAAAAACATCAACAACAAAAAATCAGCAGCAATCCGTGTCATTGGTGGGTATGGAAAGAAAAACAAAAAATGCTCTTTGCCTCCCATACCATTCCCCTGGGTGAAGGCAAATCCATGACAACAAAAATCCTGAATTGGTTGGGATTGGGACTACCATCTCGCGAGTAGCGCAACCCATTGTTGTAAACCTAAAAAATCCGGTTTAGGACGTGCTGTGTTTTTTTAATAAGACATATGTATGCATCGGATATAAGCCAGCCACTGGCGGCGAAGTATCTAGATTTGATTTTTCTGGCGCATTCCGACGTTAAAAGTGAATCTTTTTTTTTTAATTTGACGGAAATGCGGTCTTTGTTCAAAATAAAAAAAAAGAACAAGGGAAACTGGTTATCTGCCGATCGTTATGAGGGGGGTACCTAACTTAATACGAGTTCCTGATCCTCCTTGGTCTAGAACTGAATGAGGGTGATTAGTTTTCTGGTTCTATCGAGGCTACATACGGTTAACGATTGTCCTACATTAATATGGACATGGAGTACTTTGAATTATTATTTGGGATGAAAACATGACATGACATGACATTTTTAGGGCCACAAGTGCCTGAAAAAAAAATTCTAAAAATCTAGGTGGGTTCTTAATACAGATAAAAGTAGCGATTTCAAGTACGTATTATCTAAAAAAGATATGGCTATAGGTAGTTAGCCCGTTTGTTATCGAAAACTTTATTATATCGAAACACCCTCTAACTTGGAACACCCTCTGATCTTTACATTTTTATTATGTTTATGCTTGCTGTATAATAAATGCATGGCAATGCCTTTTTGTAAATATTTCGTCCTCAAGATTTGGCAGTGGATTTATGAAGCTCGCACGGATGGTTTGTCCTGTAGTTCAATTTTCTTCATCATTATTAGATAAATACCAAATGTCATAATCACCGGAGATTTTCGTACAAACCATAAAAACATTCAGACTATAGTGTAAAAAGTAAATTAGCTAATTAAAATATTAAATATTAAACCATGTTATTTGTTTTCCATTTCAACTAATTTACCAACCTGTCTAGATGATTACATTTTATTGACAACGACTTTCGCATGTATATTCATTCATTTAAAACAAATAGAACTGTTTGCCTATACCTATACAAGTCCAACATATCGTTCAGAAAAATTGATATATATATATAAAATTTCGTATAACAACCACAAAATAAGCGTCCTCGTTTGTCCACATTGTGTTGTGTTTTTTTTTTGCATCATTAAAACAGTCACCCATGGTGCAAAGTCACGATTATCTATGAAATACACTCATTTTATTACCCATAGGGACAGAAAGTGTGTGTGTAAAATGGACCCACTCCCACTCCTAGAGGGGAATAATTTTATCTATTTATTTATTTTTATTACAATTCGATAAGTGTATCTGGGAGATTCGCCTTTAGTTGGAAACAATGGACGGCATTTGAGGTAAGGTCGTATGGCATCCCTTGTTGGGAAACAACCCTCATCTGCTTGGGCTGTTATTTATAGTATTATACCCAGCAGCCAGCAGTACTTATCTGATTCACAGATATCTGAAAAGAAATGCAATGTCAGCAGTTTTGTTGGCATTTCTCTTTTTATTATTTCTTTGACAATGAAATTGCAATGGAAATTCGAAGATCTGGGCAAAACGCTTGTTGGGTAGGTATCTAAAGTGATTGTATAAGTATGTGTACACCATTCTGTGTTTTATTATTTTCGATGGATAAGTTTGCAAATTTATACGGTATGCGGTGGAAATAAATTGAAGAAGATCCTTTGATTTATCGTCGGGACAGGGATACAAATTGTCAGAGAGAATATTGATTTTGTATCAATATATCTACCCACACTTACAGAGAGAGAGGGGTTTGTATTTCAAAGTCAGAATAGAAACGTCAGTTAAATTCGAATCGTAGTTGAGATATGATCGATTTTAAGTAGAAACATGCATCTTTTATGTATTTGATAAACTTTTCTTTAATTAAAACCGTTCTAAGATGAAAACGTTCAAACGTTTTTGCTTGCACGAACTTGTAATTTCAGAAATAAATGACATTGTCGTTTCGTGCAAAGAGAAAACAATGACAGATCTTGAATTGACTTCTTTATTTTCATAGAATTTCTGTCCGTTTGTGAATAGGAAGACGAAAACTAACTTTATAATTCATAAGCAACATTTTAAGACCAAGATTGAGTTCAAGCATTAACGTTAAGTGGTCAAAAAAAGCAAAAGAACATTTTTTCGGTTGATTTTTACGTATTTTTACATAATGACAAGCACTATTTATATTCCCAATCATAATTCTGTGTCTCAAATTTGATAGTACAGAGTTTGTTTGGTTAGGCAACGGCAATAAAGTTAGACTGCTATTACTGATTTTGTATAGTCAGATTTATCCTCATTTACAAACGATGCCCATCATTTTTCTAAAGTTGTTTATTCCATTTTTTAAGTGCGCCAAAATACCAAATCCCATAACATTCTCAGAATTCCAAATTCCGATGAATACAGTTGAACAGAAAATCAAGCCCTGCACTCACCCATTATTTTGCATAATATCAGTTACTCTTCTACCAGTTTTCACTGTGGAAAGTACACCAAACGCGGCATACACACACGACTTACCTACCTTACTATAAATAATATGAAAAGACCAAATAAAAACACACCTATGCGTTGCGCTCTTAGCGCTTCAATTTATAACTAAACATCTCAATTACAGTCAGACCGCTGTGCTTGTATGTGTATTACCTGTACCACCTGTAAAAATAAATGAAAATTATAAATCAACACCGACAGACTGGACAAAAAAATCGATAACACAAAGCAGAATCAACGACCGAAAGCAGATAGGCAGGGGGTTTAAATATTATATACTACACATACACGGCACACATGCGATAAGTAAAAGCAACGTGAGATATAAATTTCGAATCAGCTTTGCACCCTACAGAGTCGTGGATGGGCGAAGTATAATTCAATATTTATAATTATCGCTCCCGATATTAGGTCGTTACGTGTAAGATTCTCATTCTGATTTGTGCGTACGAATGTGCACTATCAACTGTCAAATAAGTTATTTTTATTGCTTTATTTATAAAATCAATGTTTAATCAAACAGTTCAAATAATGATTATTCAACTCAAGAACAAAACTCGCAACGACATTCGATGCAAGGGAAATTCTATCATTGTAAAAACCGTAGCGATGGGCATTTTTAAAAATATGTATGAGAGAGAGAGAGAGAGAGAGAGAGAGAGAGAGAGAGAGAGAGAGAGAGAGAGAGAGAGAGAGAGAGAGAGAGAGAGAGAGAGAGAGAGAGAGAGAGAGACACTAATGACAATAACGACAAGATGGAGGATATCATTTCGCTTTATCTATCAATGTCATCGATTTTTTGTTTGCATTTAAAGGGTTTTCCTCTCGCGAACGTCTGACAAGCATCCGAGAGTAAAACTGTCATGAAAGAGCTTCTCAATTTGCCGTTTGGAGTCGGCGTAAAATTGTAGATCCCTTCCATTCGTCCCAAAAACTGAAAACCCACACAAAACAAATGGTTGTGAGAAGCTAGGCCTTGGGTCCCATAGACCTTTTATTTATATTTATTTATTTATTTACTTAAAGGGTTTTCCAATAAGAGGTGTTAATTTGAATAGCCCGCTATTTCGGTAGCTGTCACTTTTGAAGCTGTTATTTTTTGACATTTGACAAGTAAAAACTACGCCATTAGCAAAATGGAACGATACACGTTTCAACAACGCATTGAAATTATAAAAACTCACTACAAAAATGGTGAAACATTCACAGTTCGCAAAACTAAAGCATTTTTGGGTCGTCGTGAAGCACCTTGTCGGACCGCAATACAGAAATTGGTGGAAAAATTCGAGCTGTTGGGACAAGTTAGTGATGTGAAGAATAAAACCCGTGCACGTCGCTCAAGAACAACTGAGAATATTACTGCTGTAGCCCAAAGTGTTGAACAAAACCCAGGTTTGTCCATTCCTCGTCGTTCTTTGGAATTGGGCATGATTATTGATTTTTTATGGCCGGAGTTGGATGGTATTGATCTGGACAACGTTTACTTTCAACCAGACGGCGCTACGTGCCACACAAGCTACGAAACCATTGATCTTTACGGGAAAAGTTTCCGGACCGTGTTATCTCTCGAAGAGGTGATCAAAATTGGCCACCGAGATCTTGTGATTTAAAACCTTGCGACTTCTTTCTTTGGGGCCACGTGAAAGATAAGGTCTACGCCAACAGCCCAGTGTCTATTCAAGACCTCAAAGATGGAATTCGTGAGTCTATCGAGGACATAGGGCAGCCACTTTGCGATTTTGTTATGGAAAATTTTATGAAAAGGATATGGTCCTGTAAGCTTGGTCGTGGTGGCCATTTGGCTGATGTTGTTTTTCATTATTAACCTTCCTCTTGATTATGAAAGAAATATCCGATCATTTATCTCAAGAAATGAAATTTTTCTTTGAATATCGAAATAACCATTTAGTTTATGCAAAATTGTAAATATATTTTTTCGCGAGTTAGTACTGTAACGTACGTTTGTAAATATTGAATTACTAAAAAAAAAACGAATCGCGAGGTAAATTTCTTTGATTCGGTCCTTTAGAAATTATTTGGAATAGTTTTTGAATACAGCAGTGGCCGCCTCTGGTTCTAATTTTTCAGCGTTTTCCATCACTTTTGATTTCAGCACAGATTTTTTTTACCTTTGACCAAGTAACAAACGATCCTGCTGTCGAAACTATCAGCAGCAGTGATACCAGACTTAATGCCTGAAATTTCCCACACGAATGACAAAAAATTCCCAGTAGGTTACCCGCATGCCTTTAAATAAGCCAAAAGCTGAGTTGCCGCCGCAGGTTTCGCTTTGTCCACATAGGAATTTTGTACCGCATATTATGTTTTGTAGTCGTCCTCTAAAACTGCAGCAAAATCTGAAGGAAGCTCAAAAATATACCTTAGTTATAAAAAAATTACTAGATCTCAAAACACTCGGCTTTAAGTTAAAGTTAATGTTACTTAGCGGGCTTAGAATTCAAATGGACAAAGTGGCTTCAGAAATCAGAATATGGTTATACATTTTTTTTTTAAATATTTTTTAAATAGGAAATATTTTTATTTCTGGTCTGAATGAAAATACCCTTTCGCACTTTTAGCTTATTTTTAGATAGTAAATACCCACAAAATGGATAAATACCCACGAACTGGGATCACTGATTCGCAGCTTCTTTGGCTTCCTTATTTATGTTATTTATATTATCACTTGTGTGTATATTTGCTGATTGATTCGGTAGGAATATAGGGTAGAAGCCAAGAAAACCACCTTTCGAGCTAGGATTCCCTTCATAAGATTGTAATTTTTAGAGGCATTCATTTCTTTTGGCACGATTAGATTTTTTAAATTAAAAGTAAGTAAGTAAAAGGCAGTAACTCAAAACTTTAGTGGAACGAAAAAGCGATATGAGAAGAAGGAACTTACACTTTAATTTCTTAACTTTCTAAGCTGATCATTTGTTTTTAAACTAGAGCGGATTAAACAAGGTAGTAGTCTTGTGTCTTCTTTAGGAGGGAGGACGTGTCGACCTTTAGATATATTTTCACTCCAGATCGCATTAAAAAATTACCACACGCAATTAGGGAAAGACGTGGAAAATACTTTTCTGAGATAGACACGAGCGAATCAATAATGCAGACAATATGTATATAAAAACATCGCACACACTATATGCTGTTGATCTGCTTCCATAAAAACTAAATGTCCCTTTATCCTGTTTTTTTCTTTTCTAATTAGCTCCTGCGTGTCTACTTTATTCTAGGGCAACAAACCATCAGCTGAACAGAATCCATAATCGTAAAGCCTATTTCAACTGTCAAATGACTTCCGGGCCATAAAATGGTCGCATAAAACACCCGTTATACTGCCCAAACCCATCAGTCCGTCGCTTCGCAAGACACATCCACACATCTTCCAGCAAATTGGTTTTCCTGTCGCTGTGACTTTTGTCTATTTTCGTGTGCGTGCGCGCCGTGGATTCGAAAAAAGTGCCTCGCCAAATAGCGCGATAAAAGTACTTTTACACTCCTTGTTTCACACACACGCATCCATCTACATCCTTTTTTTTCTGGTCCCAATAAAAGAGAAATTATATTCATCTGAAAGCAGGCAGTGTATAAGACTCGCAGTTAGACTTAAGCTCTATTCAACAAGATCAATTTTATGATCCGCTTTTTTATATCCTTGGAAAACGTGTTCCTCTTTTCTTTTGTGCTGCACAAGCTGACAACCATGGTTGTCATTCATTGGCTGGCAAATGTTTGCATAAGAGAAAGGAGCTGCTGCGAGCCTTTTTCAACTTCTTTCTATGATGATGATGATGATGATGATGATGATGACGACGAAGATGATGATGAGAAGGATGACAACGACAACGAACAAATGGCAACGAGAACTCAAAGAAGGTTTTTTTTTTTTACACAGATGTGAACATAAAAATATAGACTAGGACTACCTACCACCTATACCAACAAAGCCCAACCAGAGTTTCTAGATATGTATCCCCATTGGAGCACAGACGAAAAGCAGCAACGTTTGAATTTTTTATTGGATTTTTCTCATTCTAATGCTATGTGATGTGCACAAGCTAGTTGAATGCAAAACAAACAAACAAAAACTTCACAATGACAAATGGCTGGAAATGAGAAAGTTTCCTGGCAGTCGAATCTGTATATATCTAGAATGCCTACCTTATAACGTGCAGGATGCGAGAAGATGAAATATTACGGACGATATTTCAAATTTTCAAAATTAAGAAAGTTTGTGTGTTTTAAGTTGCATTAAATAAAATGTGCAAGACTGTTGATAAAAGTTTTCATTTTTTAATTGAAAAAGAATAGTGCTCGTAAATTGTTTGTTATTGTCATATGGGCAGAGTTGTATACCGGTGGAGAGTTACAAACTTTGATTTACTACGGAAAGTCATTTGTTTTGATGTATAAAAAATAAGGAAGGTCTGTCGAAGCTAAAGGCGAAGCACACCTGTGTTAAGATCAAAACACATTCAGTCAGAACCTAGTAGAAGTCATTAAAAAGGAGTAACAGGGATCAGTTAAATAATAGAAAGGTCTCTGATCAAGCTAAGTGCTTTCGTCGCCTTGATAACCCCAAAAAAAACGAAATGTTGCCATTTACAAAAAGTACAAAATACCGCCCTTCAAGGAACTTTCTATTTTTCAGTGTTAGGTACAGGAATATTATGTACCACCAGCAAAACGTGGCAACTCCTGATGTTGCTCAAGATGTAAAGTAAGTACGTCTTACAACATGACAAGACCATATGGAGTCCATAAAAAAACGACTGAAATTGGGTGCCCTGGGTGGCCTTCGGTCAAGCCCATAAGTGAAACATTGAATGTGCTATTGAGGATCCGTTCCCTTGATCTGTATATAAAACATAATGAAATCCGATACCTATGCATAACGAAAATGCCGCTGCGGTAACTAGGCACAGCTCAACTCTTTAGGGTTCCCTTCCGGAGACAATCTTGCCTTCAAAAGGGTCTTAACGGCCCTTGCAACCGTTAAAAATGTCCACAATAAAAGGAAAGCCAGATATGGCACATTCAGCTTTTCTAAACATAATGTAATTTCTTCCCCTCCCTACGGTATTGATCAGAGACGCTCATCAAAAGTCTAGATCAGTCAAGAACTACGAGTATGAGTAAACTAAAAAAAATCCCTTCTGATCGAGGGAAATTTCATCTGAAAGGTTACATGTAAAACGTGTGCGTGTTCCTTTACTGAACTTCAGTTGGTTTTACTTCAGAAAGAAAATTAAGATTACATTTTAAAACGCATTCTTTGCTATCTATTCATGGCTATCATAGACTCACAGAAGTTTCATATTCCATTCGACGTCAATAAAACATTTAAAACATCTGCAAAATAGTCGTAAGACAATGCCGGCGATAAAAGGGAAATTTTCGTTTATTGTGGGGGAATTTTTATATTAAAAGGCTGGTAGCACTGTCTACTCCGTAGAATGGAATTTTCCTTCTCTCTTTCGCATAACAAAACAGTTAATTATAGTAGGTTAAGAGCAGTGAATAATTTGTAATGTATGTACTTTTAAACTTTAGTTTTCTTTGAAGTAAATTGTGCCAGCGTTTTCGATAACTTTTGGCACAATGCACGCAATGTGGCAAAAAAAAGTCTTAAACGCGGTTTTTTTATTTCTTCTAAAAATGCACTGTCCCCGCGGGACTGCTGTTATATACTACTTCGCGGGGCTGGTTAGCAAGACTTGATAAATTCTCTGGGTCTGTCACTTATACCCTTCTTAGTCCGCTATTCGTGTACGCTCGTTATAAAGCAACATATCTTCACCCAGTCGTCTTTTGACCGCAACCTATACAGCTTATTACACGCTGAGGGCTTGGTAAGTTTGCTCTTCCTCTCGCAAAGTGCCTAGAGAGGAGCATTGTTTCGTATCTTCTTCTTAGTCGTCTGGGCATTCGGTACAGAAAGGCGAGTTGACAGAAACTGCGTATAGGAGTATTTGTAGTCTCGCCCGACTATTTTGAGTTGCAGAAAGGTGTCAATGACCAATCCTTAAGTAGATATTTTGTGTAAATTGTCAATGAAATCGCTTTTGATCACAGTATCAGCATAAGTTGAGCGCGCTATGCGCTGTCGGATACCGTGTTTTTCCCCAATCCCCCAATAGTAAAACTTGGCAACTCACTTACACAGTCAGTTAAAATCAGTGAAAGAAGATGGCTACAAAGATAACCCCCCGTCAAACTAAATAACTAATCGAAGCCATCTTCACAATTCAAACACCATAATCGTCTGTGCAGATTATCCCTAATGCTTGGGATAAAATAAAGCCCCCACGTTGCAGGAATCCCAACCAAACCTTTTGTCTCACACTATACTCAGCAAGGAAAACTTAATTTATTTCCTCCTTGTTTGAATTCTATTTTTATACTTCAACATCTTGGTCGTCCGATCCCCCACCCGATTTAGTATCCACTCGCTTATTCATTCTTTCCTCTTAAGTGATTCCACTATGCTCGTTCATTGTTTTCACAATTTCCAATTAATAATTTTCCTGTCCTTATTGGATGCTGACTGGCTCTCTGTTTCCTTTACCAGACCGGTTGTATAAAGTATTTCTTAATTTAAGTTGTTGCCAAACAAAATTTTCTCCGTTTTCAATTAACTTTTATTCATTTGTCCAATTAATTAGAATGTCCTTATTGTCGGTGAAAAGCCATTGAACAACAAAGTTCCTCTCAGCTGTTCGCAAGGACACCATAAGCCCAGAAACAGAGAGCATACAAAAATCATTTAATGAAACAAAGCTCAAAAAAGGCACAATTACGGAATCCTTAAAAGTCACTTAATAAGGCAAATTTGCAACCATGTGGGAGTGGGAGAAATTAAGTTATTTAATTTATTCAAATGGATACGACAAACCGCCAAGCCAAGCAGCATATAGAAGATTGAAGCGTTTGTAACGCAGCAACCTAAACCCACATTACATGGAATTACTTTTCGGAAGGAAGGTTTTCATCTATTTATTTTTGCTGTTGTTGTTTGTTTCGTCATCGTCACGTGTTGGTCGTGACAAGTTGTCGTCGAGCTTCCTCACAACCCTCACACTCGATGAGGGATAAACTATGTACTTGACTGTTAGGGTTCCTTGCACCTTACATAAGTTTGGGTGCAATATAAATTCATAAAGGATCTGGAATACGTTTCCATTTGTATGGATGGCAAATTTCATCATTACATCACCTTCGGGGCAGAGGCCCCTCTCGTATGTTTTTCGGTTTTCCAATTTTCGTCTTCATTTTCATATCGCAAGGGGAGAGAGGGATCTCTCGTCTCCGTCTCCGCCAGCAAAGAAATGCTGTGCTGGAAATTCGTTTAAATTATCGAAATTGGATGTACGTATATAGATGTGAGTAGATGTGAATTAGATTTCCCAAAAAGGTTCCCAAATGACGTATATATTGTATAGTTATGGAGTAAAGAACATCCCTTATCATCAGTGTCATAATATGCAAATCCTATGTAACTATGGGTCACATGGTGGTGTACGCATTTTTGCATATCGCCAGGATGTTTTAAAAACCAATTTCGGAATATTCATCCCTAATTGTTGCCATAGTATGCGCGTTCCATCGGATGTGGTGTGGATGGGTATCTCTTTGATGCGGTTTTTAAGGGGAGGATGTGTTTTTTTTTCAGATTTTTCCCTTCAAAGTAATTTGGGAAAATAGTTTCGGTTATACACGGAGCTATATTCTGCGTGGGTGTTTGTAAAATAAATGGTAGGACGTGTGGAGAATTTTTCGCAAGGTCCCTGATGTGGATGGGATTTCACTTAAATGTTTTTTTGCTTATGCGAAAATTGTTTGCAATCATGGAGTGGGTGGGGTTGTGTTTTCGGCGGTTAATGCTTTTCAAATGCCAGCTTAATGATGGGGGTACTTTCGGTTGGTATTCCTATCTATGACAGAAAATATTATTTTCGAAAACGACCTTCTTTCGAAGTAGAGAAACGCCTCAGTAAAGATATCAATTTGAAAGACACATGGGTAGTTACATGGTTTGCATACCACCAGGAGGCTTAGACCTTTAAGCCTTCCTGTGTGTCAAATAGATTCGGTTTAAATTCCCCAACTCCCTGTCACTTCGATGACTATTCAATGTACTTCATTTAGCCAATTTCTTTAAAATGTTGGACCCACCAACAATTGCCAAGAGTTTGGAACGGAGACGGACCAAAATTTATTTGCTGTCAGAATAAAAGCTTGTTGCCCAAACTTTATTACGGGTTTTCTTTACTGCAACCTATGATAACTGCTGTCCTATCATGAAGCTTTGAGATCTTGCCCGATTTCAAACGGTACCTCTATCTTCATTGTCACTTGTTTATAGGTTCATTCAAAAGGGACTTCTGAATTGTTTGATCGCTTTTTTCAGATTTAACATGCAGAGTTGGGAGATTTCCGACAGTTTAGAAATAATTAAAAATGCGAAAGTTACAGCTCCAGTGTAGGTGTGTATGCGTCTCATGACTTGATTAAGCCTTCTCTTTTATTTATCTGTATATTTCTTGCATAAATCACTGCGCCGGTGTCGCGTTACCCGCATAAATTCCAAAACTGCAAGGAAATATTGTCAGGCCGCCCAAAGCGCTCATCGTAGGAAGTATTCTATACACCAGGTCCGAGTGCAGCTTTCATAAAAAGATCTTCCGTGGTGTCATACATCAGCTTTTGATCGTAAAGGTTCTCGTTTATCATCTGCGAGAGGATTTATTACATCTTCTCTTACAACTTTTGTGGCGTGGCGGCACCTAACCTCGTATTGAATTTCAAATAGACCGTCTTTTTTATAGTTCAATGCTGTATAAGTCGTGGCCTCAGCGTAATCAGCAGGAGTTTCCCTGTCAGTCAGATAGTGGTATATCTTCTTCATTTACTTATTAAGATTGTGTCTTCCCAAGCCAGTTGAAAATCCTGCCATTAAGACAGCTTTTTTTTTTATAAATTTGGGGAAGGTCATCAGTTAAGACCTTGAAAGTTAAAAGCCAACTAACTTTTGTTTCTGTGGGCATTTAAAAAAATGATGCCAAGCCGACTAGCTCTACAAAGCTCATGTATACAAACCGTTTTTTTATATTTAAACTATTTCAATACACCTATCTAATCAATTTTGCATTTCCTTCCTCTACAGGTAAGTTGATGAACTTTAAACACAATCACAAATAATGCAGGTAAGAGACGGAACTCTCCAAAGCTTGTTCGTAAAACTGTGGGAAAACAGGAAATTTCGTAAAATTTACCAGCATTTCGTGTAAGCTACCCTGCCATTGCAGTTCATAGGTACTATTCGCGCAAGCGTTAAGGAACTTTTTGTACTTTTACAAACCTCTGAAAATCCTTAGTTGAAGTGGAAGGCAACTAGACAAAAGCCCACATTAGCCTAAAAGAGGTCGTCAGGCAGCCTCAGTCACATTCTGACTATACAGGAGTATAGTCAGGCATAAAGAATAAAGAACAATCAATAGTCGGGTTTTTATATATTTTCCCGACTCTAAACAAGTCACGTGTTATATTTCCGAGATATACAAATATGTTAAGAACGTTACCGGCAGCAAAAACCGCTTCAAAGACATGGTAACCGATGAAAAAGTTGGAACGAACTCTTGTTAAGTCTATGTAACCACTGTTTTACATTTCTAACGAAATAACAAACAATTTCAAATTGGTCTCAAAAACGCCCTCAAAAAGGGGGCGTGTCAATAACTCTAGACTGGGCAAATTGCTAGAAAGAACATGTTTTGTGAAGAGTTTGACCTTCGCTTTAAATCAATTTGAAATAAGCGGATTTTCGGAGGCGGAAGATTGAAGGGTTGTAGAGGGTCCTACACCCGCATACTTGAGACATTAAAAGTGTCAGTTATGAATAAACTCAATAAACTCAAATTACTCCTTCGAAAGTCAAGTCACTAAATTTCAGGATTCCACAATCTCAATAAGATGACAAATTACTGTTGTAAAATGTAAAATTGCAGAGATTACGGTGATAACAGGTCATAAAATTGCAATTATTCCAAAAAACACACTTCTTCCAATTCGAATGGCCACGTAAAGGCAATTCCTTCCACTGCATTGAGCATCTGTATAATTCGCATCTGTATAATTCAAATCTGGATAACCCGCATCGTTCATACCTGTAAATCAGAACGTATATAAAAAACTGTTTTCATAAAATTTTCATTGAATCTCTGACGACATCAGCCGCTGCACTTTCCTTCTTATTCCTTTTTCGTTGTTGATTGACGTCAAAATAACTTTCACGAGTGTTAGCGGGCACCAACGCAGAATCACCACAAAATCGTAAAACAAAACTTAATAGCGAAACGCGAAATATAAACATTAAACTTCCTGTACCTATATGCACATTTGAAAACGGACTACAACATATTTATACATTTAATAAAAAATGCAATTTTATGATGGGTGTACTGCCTGCACTCTTGGTAGAGAGTAAGAGGTCCTTCTGACTCAACTTTAAATATCAAGCATAAACGAGACGGTTTATGGCAGTTTTATGCAACATCTCTTTTTATACTGTTCCCTTTTTGTGTTCCTTAGAGGTAAGGACGATTTTTCAATAAAAAAAAACCTGTCGAGCTTAACTTGAAGAAAAAAGGACTTAATTTCCGCCAGAAATATACTAGGTATGCTGTGGGCAAAAAATAGCAGACATATCCTGGAATCGTCCGCATTGATAATGTATATGGAAATGAAGCTACACACAAATCCGCACTCCCAGCTTAATGTATGTAGATGTCATTTTGCTGGTTGTCACCCACGAGTCACGAGCACCGTTGTATGTCAACTGACATATCTCATTCGGAATGCAGAAATCATTATTCATAGTAAATGAGATTTTTCTCGCAAACGTTGTAGTCCTCACATCGTGTTGGTTGTCCTTAACCGCCCTTTTGACAAGTTTTTTTTTCCCTGCGTACTAGCGCTCCCTCTCTCTATTTCTATTTCGTTTATGTGAGTATTTCTATATGGGAAAGGCGATGTGTGGTGATGCGAAAGAAAATTGTAGCATGATTCAAGAAGGTCTTTTGAACTAGATACCCGTATCTGCGAAATGATAAGTAGTTCGGAAAAGTGGGGATGTCCTGGTGTCGTCTCTGCCTACGTGTAATATGTCCATAATGTGCTGTGCAGGCATTCTTTACGTACATTTAGACGTACAGTCTATTGAAAACGTAATGAGTTTTTCTTACAGGTGTAAGGCAGCAGGGGGACTTTTAGTCCTTCCACTAGAATGATTTGAAAAGGGAATTTAATAACAGTGTGATACACAAAATTGGCCCCAAAAATTCCATTACTAATAAAATGTTCGAGGGATGATGTTTTTCAGAGACATACTTGGATTTCAGAGAAACGTGGAACCAATGAAAGATGAATTTCTGTACGTGAATTCCATTTCCGTATCGCTCTATGTCAAACTCTGTTTTTCTCGTTTTTGGTATTAAGTCTTTTAAAAATATTTTCGGACCGCTTTCCAACTTGAAACTGTCTGCTGTGATGGATCACTAATAGAGCTGTTTTAAGCAGAAAATTTGAGACCTAAATAATTGAGAAGAATAATGTTCTTGTACCCATGGAGAGCTTAAAAAACTTCGTTTACCCCATTTTTTTTTGTCAAAGCTCATTATAATCTTACAGATTTCCAAAAGTTCATGGTTCTCTTGCCATTTGAATTTGGACGAATTTGGTTATTACAATAACATAGATCAAACTGCTCAATTCATCATGAAAGCTATGTAAGTTATGCGAAATAAGCATTCAAATGACGAAGAGAATGTGGTACACTGTGGCGTATACGCAACATTTTTTGTTTTCACACTTGGAGCTGGAATAAATTCCAGATATTGTGTAGAAAATATACACATGTTGCATGCAACCATTTTGGAAACAATTTTTTTTAAATTGCGGCCATTTCGGTTTATAAAATTAGTTTCTATTAAAAAAAAAAACACTGAAACAAATTTCCACACCTATATAAGCGTTTTTCTTTTCCTGTCAAACACACTGTCTTCCAATGGTGTGCCACGCGAGGTCCTTCGTGTGCCTCCGAAGACACAAAAAATAAGACAAAAAAAAAAAATACAAGAAAAGAAAAGAAAACATTGAGCATGTTTCATCATCATAGCACCTAATATCTCTAAATGCACATTTACAACAGTTGAATGGCGCAGAATGATGACTCCTTTTCATCTGTTCCCTGTTCCTTACACGAGAGATCTTCTATACAAATGTATATGTGTCTACCTCTATACATATGCTGGTACTCCATCGAAGAAAATGTCTTTCTTTCTTCGACTCGGATACACCGACCCAATCAGACGAAGTAATATGGTTATAGAAATACTTTGTGTAAGTTTTCAGCTGAATGGTGCCATTCGGTGCAGATGTGCAGTGAACAGAATCAATGAGCTAATTTGATGCGGTGGCAATTTGAATGAATTGAAGTTTGTTTTAAATTTGTACTTGTATTCTCCTTGACTTGTGAAAAGGAATTCAGTAGACGAGCCTGGGCAGATAACACTAAAGGGAACTGAACGATTTCATTTAAATGCAATTGCGGCGATGAAAGTGTCTTTAATTAATTTATTTTTGAATGCATGTCGTTAGGAATTTAAATGGCTCTCGTTTCTTTTAGCAATGAACTTATTTGCAGCAAGTTACTGGTTCTCTTAATTTTTCTCATTCCATTACAGCATGAAATTGAAGGTCTCAAATGAATATTATTAACTCACACTGGAATGGTTATCATTTTTCAATGATAGTAGTTTTTTTTTTGTGTTTTTGAGAAGAGTTTCCACTTCGGCCGATCGAATAACAGTCATGAAATTAGCTTGGATAGAATCCAGAAGGAAAAGTTGGACTCTCAGTGTCTTGCAGTTGCAGGCAAACAGAGAGACTAATTTGAGTCTATTTAAATAGCGAAATATTCAATTGAAATGGTTTTTGCAACTTGTAAGAGCGCAGCCTCGAAAGACATAAGACAAGCGTTTTTTACTCACTTTAACATAAAAGTGTGCGCGACTGAATCGCACGAAACTTTTTCTTTCATTGGAAAAGCGTTTTAGTTCGTATTACAAAACGATCCACCTATTTATATTTCTTTAAACATAGACAAGTTCTTAACTTTCGCCTAAAGTCGGACTCTGGCATTTTTTTGTTCTTTTATGGCTTAAACTAAAACTTCATAAGAAAAAGGTTGATGTCACTGCTATTTGATTTTAATTGCTTATTTTTTGGCGATTTTAAAAAATGAAGAGCTATTTTTGAAATGTTTGCAATTCACATTGGCACCACTTTTTCTAGCGGATAACCATTTTGAGAGTGGGAGATGATTTGTGACCATTTTTGTTGGCCATTTTATTTTATAGTTCCAAAAAAAACCCGTGTTAGGAAACAAGTACATAATGTAGATTTTTAGCATCAGCTGTCTCTCTAAATACGAATTTACTCCGCATTTCTGGCACACGGACATGTTGTGTAAATCTGTCAATCAATGTATCCCCACGCCCTTGAAGCGGGCAACATTTTCATTTCCCCTACTGTCATGGTACCTTTTGACAAAACACCATGTCCGCAAAGAAAACCACAAACATCTGCACCAATCACCTCGACACAAAGCCGCAAAATCCATCAATGCGATGTATGGACCTAAGCGTATCCTAAGTGCATTTTGTCAGCTCTTTGCGCCCACACTCCCCATAGGGACAAAATTACAAAATAAAAGCAAAACCCCAAACTAGATATATCACGAGGGATACAGCCGGCAAGTTGACATTTCCCCGGTCCGTCGCCAGCATAGCTATCGATATGCTAAGTGACATTTTTCAGACACTGATTGATGCTCGCTCTCGCACTGACTGTGCTGCGCATTGCATATGTCAGGCTCAGGATCCCTATTTCGTTCTAAAATTATAAATGAAAATTGTGTACACAACGTTTAAGTATGAAACCAGAGATGAGTGCCCCAATCCCAGCGGTTGCGTGTGTGTGTTAGTGTGTGCTTGTGCCGTCAGGGACTTTCCCTACCCCAAACCCGATGTGGAGATTGCAATTTTCCTCCTTTAAAGCACCGGCAGTGCAACGCCCAAAGTGAGTGTCTGAAAAGTTTTGTGCAGAGGAAAAATATTTTTCCAGCGAACAACGGTGGTAATGATCTCATACAGGATATGGCCCATGTCTGTTTACTGTTTGTGCAGCAATTGGCATGCCAGAAGAAGAATTTTTTTGTTTTTAAATTTTCCAAAATGCTTGCTTGCTTACCCGACGCGCCACTCGGGTGGCGGATACGGATAGTATGATGAGCACTTTAGCAATTGCATTCAAAAATTATACTCACAGTTGAACAATAAAATATTCCAAGAGACAAGTGGAAATGGGGGTTTACGGTCTTGGGCAGAAATGTTTTTAATGAAATTGAATTTTTAATGGCCCGTGAACTACAAAAAACGACGACGAGGTTAAATGAATTTTGGCCACTGGTACTTGGTACAGACAATTCGCATTCCGCTCGCTTCGAGTTCCCCGGAAGAAGATTACGCTCGCTTGTGTGTTCATCTGAGAATCCAATGCGAATCATGTATCAGGTGGATTCCTCGTCGATGGGGATTCGCATTTCGCTCGCTCGAGTTCCCCGGAAGAAGATTTTGCTCGCTTGTGTGTTCATCTGAGAATCCAATGCGAATCATGTATGAGGTGAATTCCTCGTCGAGGGGGATTCGCATTCCGCTCGCTTCGAGTTCCCCGGAAGAAGATTACGCTCGCTTGTGTGTTCATCTGAGAATCCAATGCGAATCATGTATCAGGTGGATTCCTCGTCGAGGGGGATTCGCATTCCGTTCGCTGCGAGTTCCCCGAAAGAAGATTTCGCTCGCTTGTGTGTTCTTCTGAGAATCCAATGCGAATCATGTATCAGGTGAATTCCTCGTCGTTGGGGATTCGCATTCCGTTCGCTTCGAGTTCCCCGGAAGAAGATTTCGCTCGCGTGCGTGTTCATCTGAGAATCCAATGCGAATCATGTATCAGGTGAATTCCTCGTCGAGGGGGATTCGCATGTCAATTGCTTCGAGTTCCCCAGAAGAAGATTTCGTTCGCCGGCGAGTTCATCTAAGAATCAAAGGTATTGGTTAAAATGCTTAAAGTTGCGCCGACGCAAATATCAATGTAAGAACTGTCAGCGGAGCACTAAGCATCTCGTTCGCTTTGACTTTCGTTCTCCGGAGAGTTCATCTGAGAGTCGCTTGCCCCGAGTTCCCCAGAAGAAGATTTCGTTCGCCGCTTTTAACTGCGAGTCGCTCGCGAGTTCATCCAGGAATCCCAGGTAAAAATTAATAAACGCGAATTAAGTGACAAAAGCATGTTTCGCCTCAGTGGACAAATATTTAAAAATTATCCACAGCATACCCAATAAGCTGTTTCCCCTTAAAGCCGTTCAATGTTCATTCAATTGCGCTCACACTCTCAAACATTGTGCAAACCCTTCGTCATTGAGCAATTCTCGAAGAATTTATCTCTTCAATACCCCTATGGAAAACATAACGAAAAACACGATTTCCTACAATATTCTAGTAATTTATGCCCAATCATGTTCGGTGCAACACCTCTGCTATACAACAGATGAACAACATACTCCGAGCATCTACGTAAAGCGTGCACTCTCAGATATCCCATGAACAACCGGAATGTATATACCATATTCCAGGATAGCATCTTTCACCCACTTCGTGCAATTAGTTTCGCAGCTCAGTACTGCAGGATTTTATCCTTTCTTCACAGAATAGTGCACGTTGCGATACGCGATATGAATCTTCTCCGTCTATACCCACACTGTGAACAGTAGCAGTTTACAAATTGCGTTCCATGTAAAGACGGAGCGAGGTGGGTGCTGAGTCTTTTAGTGAAAATTGTATCCTCACTGGCTACGTGAATCGTACCGTCGTGTATTTCATAGAGGAAGCATTCTACCCTATATGTACTCGTGCATCGCCTGGGGAGTTTTCTCTGATTTTCTTTATAAATATTCATTTTAATAATTTTCACAGTCAAGCGCGCAACAAAATGAAGAAATATAGAAAGAAGGTAGTGTAGAAACTGAACCTGGCTGCTCCAAGATTCTTTGTGCTCTGATTTTGCTGAATTTACGTTTTTTTTTTCCTTTCAAACTGGCAGAAAGATTAGAAGTAATTTACATTAACCCCAAGAACAACAAGAAAAAAGTCCAAGACGTTGTTAGTCGCAGCAAAACTTGTATAACCTACCCAGGATGTTGAGACTTGTTGAGGATCTGCAGATTGTTAACGTTTAAAGGAAGTTTCTTAGTTTTTCTTGTACATGGGGGTGCGATTGTTTACTTGCCGAATAATTAAGTGAAATTATATTCTAAGACTCCCGCGTAAATATTGCAGCCATCTTGTGAATACCAAAGTACATTTATTAATTAAGTGAATTTTGGAGAGATGAAAGCCAAACATTGAGCACAGCGAAAGAGGATATGACTTTTGAAGTGAACGAGTGGGTGGCACATGTATATACATATTTAAAATCCACACAAGGATGTATAGTGTGCGTTTTGTCGGTAATCCCTGTAAAATGAGTAAAATGAGAATGAATGCGATATAAGAGCCGTTTGTTAATTTAAGATGATTGCCAGGATGGGAGCGGGCTATAGTGAAAACGAGCATGCAAGGCAGACAAGCTATGTAGTTACGTATAAAGGTGTGTGCCATTTAATTGCGTATAGTTTGGGTAAGAACGCGAGATAAGGCAGCTTTGAATCGTGTCCCTTTTCACACAGAGTGAAGATTAGCCGAGGGATTTTCCTTACGTAACGATGTATAGGTTATCATAATTCAAGCCCCATCTTCTACCAAACGCGAAGTGTATTCCCTCAGATTAGTGTGGAACTAGTAGGTCTTTCTTATGGTGCGAAATGTGGTGTTCGCTTATGTGGAATAGCTAGAGATCTTTTTCCAATTAAATAAACATCTTTATGTTGAAAGCTGAAGGGAAGGAAATTTGTTCGGCAATCAAGATTAGCATGGAACTTTCTAATAGTTACGTGCAAAAAATGAGCACTGTCCTTCCATGCTTAAAAAGGATCTCAGTTTATCGGTCAAGCAATCGCTGTTCAAACGGAGATGGTTGGCGTGATGTGTAACACGAGCCTAAATTTGTATCAAATTTTAGGCTTCATTTCGACTGCATTTGTCTATAACATCAAAGAATGTTTCTATGTGCGTGTGTTCCATATAGTCTCCCATACCGAACGTTCGTAGACTGTAAAACTTTGGCAAGTTATTGACGAAATGCCGACGATGGTTACTAAATCAAAAATAGTACGCTTTACGTGCGATAGGTGGAGCGCGAATCATTGTTTTGAGTGGCATACCATACCATAGGAAAAGCCTGCTTTTTCTTTATGCATTTTCAGGATCTCTGCGCTCGATCTTACATTTATCGTCACCCGTACATCAGAAAATCGCGTTCTACCGTCGATGCCATTAAGGCGGAAGTAAATACAGCGGCTGAAGCAATACGGGGAAAAAGATGGAGATGTGGGACGAAGAAATATTCTGCGGTTGTGACCCTTGATGTTAAAAATGCCTTTAATTCGGCAAGCTGGTCATGCATTAGGAGATCCTTGGTCAGAATGGAAACGCCGTACTACCTGCTAAATATAGTAGCAAACTACCTTACCGACAGGAAGTTAAGGTACCATACTGACGATGGCGTTAAGTACTACAACATCACCGCGGGAGTACCACAAGGGTCGGTTCTTGGACCTCTCCTGTGGAACATAATGTACGACGGAGTTCTCCGACTAACGCTGCCACAAGGAGTTAAGGTTATAGGCTTTGCTGACGATATCGCTGTGGTTACTGTGGCCAAACATATCCACGAGATAGAGTCCGCTACGGATGAAGCAGTAGCCAGAATCAAGAATTGGCTAGAGTCTGCAGGGCTAGAACTAGCTGACCACAAGACCGAGGCTGTGTTGATAACCAGCCGAAAGACTGTGGAATATGCATTTTTCCGTGTTGAAAACCAACTAGTTAGATCAAAGGAGTCATTAATGTACCTTGGAGTAATGCTTGACAACAGGTTAAGCTTTAAAACGCACATCCAGTACGCCAGCAAAAGGGCGTCACAGATGCAAGCAGCTCTTTCCCGGATTATGCCAAACATCGGTGGCCCTGGATACGCCAGAAGGATTCTGTTATCCAGGGTGGTCAGCTCAATACTGTACTGATATACGGTGCACCGGTCTGGGCAGGGGATCTTACAACTAAGGAAACAAGAAGGAAGCTCTCGTCAGCATACAGGCTCTGCGCAATAAGAACAATAAGCGGATTCCGAACAATTTCGGACAAAGCAGCCTGCGTTATTGCGGGAATGATTCCCATCGACATTCTCGCCAACGAAATGCAAAGGATCTACCTTAGGCTAACTGTCAACAGGCAAGAGTTCATCATAAGGAAAAGGATAAAAGAAGAAGAAAGGGCAACATCTCTAACACTGTAGCAAGTCCGGTGGGATAACACGGCAAAAGGCAGATGGACCCACAAACTGATCCCAAACATAGAGGTCTGGACAAGAAGAAAAAGCGGGGACTGCAACTACCACCTCACGCAGTTCCTGTCCGGGCACGGCGGCTATCGAAGTTATCTTCACAGATTCGGCCACGATAGCTCGCCCCTATGCCCCGAATGCCCAGATGATGAAGAGGATACGGAGCACGTAATGTTCCACGGCAGAAGATTTTCAGGAGGAAGAGTGAACTTACCCATTCTACAGCTTATCATAGAGCGTATGATGAGCTCAGAAGACGACTGGCTGGAAATATGTTCATACATAACGAGCTTAGAAGAGCCGAAAGACAAAGAAGGGTCGAAGTGGCAGACGTTGATGATTTAGCATGAGTGAAAACACTACTCAGGAATGAGATGGTCAAATACAACGCACAAGTGAAAATAGACTGGAAACGCGGCACAACACGGCACAAGTCTCAGCGTTGGAAACATCCTTAGAACATATGGAGTACTATTTGAGTGTTAAGAAGAGCTCATCTTAATGTGAGTCTTTGTGACTAGACTGCTCTCCTACTAAGCTCACGTCCAATTAAGTCATTCTAAGGAAACTTGAGCATCAAACGCCGAGTCCAGCAGGGCAAGACAACTGGGTGGGGCTTTCTTTACACTTATAAGGTTTCTAGTTAGTTTTCTGTTAGCGTAGCACTATGAAGACCTTATAAACCTCCCGCTTCTGGGAATATACCGAAGCAGCAATGCGACCAAAACCTCTATAAGGCTTAGGGAGTCTGGACTGTCGATATTCGCTACAGTAATCCTTGTCGGAGGATAATGGATCAACAAAACAGTCACACAACAGGAAGAGGCATCAAACTCTGGGTCTGGGTGAATCATAAATCAACCATGATTGCAGAGTTTTAAAGCAGAGCTCGCTCCTATAACCCAAGCAGCTTGAAGAGACGCAACTTCACCGATAAAAAATACCAACCTAGCTTTAATTAAAGCTGTAGAGCCACCTGTTGTAACATCAGGGTCTGTAATTTTATGAACAACAAGGCTATTGGGTAGCACGTCACAGTTCCTAGTGACAGATGTGCCTCAGCCGAAGTAAAGTGCTTAGATATTTGTTTGGCAGCCAAAATTTGTTCAACAACAGCAAGGCAAGAACTATTGCGAGTCAAATAATAAAAAAATAAATCACTCCACTGCCGTTCAGCCTTCAATTAGCCGTCAGACAAAGTTGTTCCACATTAACTCGAGCTCAGTTTGATTGGCTGCAATTCAGATTTAAGTGCGCAGCCATAGACTTTAAGATTCATCCTCCTGTTGGCACATTCTGACTCTGAGTACTTTTCCCAACCCCCCTCTGACCAAACATCATTAACTGTGAATAGCTAAGATTTTCCATTTTTAATCCTCTGCGCTGTGCGTCATTTTTAACTTTCTCGTATACGTAGTAAGAGAAAGGTATTGTAATCGTACAAAAAATCGAACTCGAGATTTTAATCAAATCTAACATTACGATGATAGAGGAACTCGAAAAAGTGGGTCTCGCAATTCTGTCCGTCTGTCCGTCTGTCCGTCTGTCCGTCTGTCCGTCTGTCCGTCTGTCCGTCCTTCCGGAGCTCTACAGCGCAAACGGCTGGACGGATTTCTTTCAAACTTCGGAATTGGAGTTGGTGGGCTTACAGTTCGGGGCCACTTTTTTTTTTGCCCGTTAAGTGTTGCCGTTCTAACGGTATTCAGCATTTTTGAGTTTTTCGAAAACGGCTCTAACGATTTCAACCAAAATTGTTATTTGGGCTTAAGTAGGTGTAACTAAGATGGCTGCATACTCAGTTTTTCGCAGAAAAATCGAATAACGGTAATTTTGAAAATTGGTCATATCTCAAAAACGGTCAAAACTATTTCGACAAAAATTCATAATTTAAGGTAATACTGTCATTCCCAACATGATAGCAAACTCAGTTTTCCCTAAATCATCGTTCAACGGACTATTTTGGAAAAATGCCGTTTTTTAAGACTTTATTTAATTATGGTTTACTTGGAAACGGCTTTAACGATTTTAACCAAAATGTATACTTGCACTACCATATATGGGGTTAACATGGCTGCATACCCAGTTTTTGGCTAAAATGTCGAATAACGCTACTTTTGAAAAGTGGCCTTATCTCGAAAACGGTCAATACGATTGCAACAAAAATTAATTTTTTATGTAATATTGTCATTCCTAACACGATAGGAAACTCAGTTTTTCTCTAAATTGTCTATAATAGATTTTTGAAAAAATGCATATTTTGAGAATTTGTTTTTTTATTTTTCTACCTACATGAAAACAGCTAAAGCGATTTTGACCAAAATGCATACTTGCAGTAAAATTGACGTTTTTAACATTATTGCGTCCTTCATTTTCGATTCTAACCAATCTGTCCAAATCTCAAAAACGCCATTTTGGATTTGAATAAAATTTTAAAAAACCACGTAATACTAACATCCTGAACAATACCCTATACTTAGTTTTTAGCTAAATAGTTGAGCAAGATTATTTTTCGAACTTATAAACATTACCGCACTACCAGTTAAAATGTAATCACAACTACTAGAAACTCCTTTTTAGCAAATATTTCCAACTACTTTTTTTCAACCATATGAATCATGAACCTTAAAATAATTCTAACCAATTGGAGTCTACACTATCAGAAACCCGCACTTCATTAACCCCCAAACACGTGCAAATTCAAAAACAAATCTCTGAATTCTTACATCACAAACCCTACTTGGAGTCATGGCCACCAACCAGCATCACCAGTTTGAAAAATCTGGTTTTATAGCCTATAAACATTAATAAAAGAAAAATAAACCAACCAAACTGATGATATGAACGAGAAAGTTTCGTGCGATCCAGTCGTGCACTTTATTTACTTTTAGTTTCATTTATGTAAATGGATAACCCACCCCCGTTGGTGGTGGTAGTAACTGTGCCATACCCTTTCTGAAATTGGCATCGCACTGTAAATTAAGCAGAGATTCCAATTGCAATGCGAGTCATCATGCCGCCCGGAGGAGCCTCCCGCAGCTGGCTGGTTGGCGTTTGCGGATTCCGGTGGAATCTCATGGCGTGTGAAATTATATGCAATTCCGTTTGAACAAATCCAGTCGAGCATTTCAAATAATGGCCAGAGCACCTACTAACGCTGCCGTATACAGTATCCTGATGGCTAGCCAAGGGAAGTTTTGCGGTTGCAGACTTTAATTGTCCTTGTGCCACTGAAGTTGCTGCCGCTCTTTGTTAATGAATAAAAAATTGCTATTGTACGTCGCTACACACACAGACACCCATACATAGATTGAAATTCCAAATGAAGTGAGCGGATAATGAATTTTTCCGAATAATAATTCCCGTATATGAATATGTAAGTGACTTGTTTTTTATGTATGTGAGGGCGGTCTGTCGCGCGTTCTCGGCTACTTGTATACTTAATTAAATTATGCAAATCGTAACGTAATGTTGCAGTGAAGTGGACGAGATATTCACGAATGAAAACGAAGTGAGAGTACAAAAAAAATTGCGGACTGACTCCAAAGGGAAGGACAACGAGGAAAAAGGGTTGCGCACGTGGAATCGTATTTGAGTTGATATAATTGTCCGCGGGGGTGGTGGGCAGGTATAATTGACACGACGCTTGTCTGAAAGGGCTTAGCATGAGGGCAATTTATACATTTTTCGTGAAAGTTTTAATGAAAAACCAATTAGCTAAATGGGTTTCATTTCGGTCAGTCGATTCTCTTTGATGTGGGGGAATGTGAAACATTTGAATTATGGTCAGTGATGGAGTGGATAGACAAAAAAAAAAAACTTTTGGATGCGATTTACTTTTGGGTCTGGTTTGTTGGTTGCTCTTTTGAAGTTTGTACAGTTGTAGTTGGCACTTGCGGCCTAAGCCTTTATCAATACGCCTTATTATCTAGCGCGGTATTCCGGTTTTTCCTTCTTTACTGCAGCACTCTAGTACGCTTCCGCTTGTGCGCGCTTCGTGTGGCGATATTTTCTTCCATTGCGTTATCCCTCTGGTTGGAGTCGAATACTTTTCGTCCTTTTCTCTATTAATACTGTTTACGGTCTTAAAATCGATAACGAGAAGTTGGGTATCGATCTAAAATAATTGTTCGTGTAGTGTTCGCTGAAAAACAGTTTCAGGAGTTGACAAAGTACAGCAGAAAGTACTTTGTAGTATATGTCCGTCTGTTCGTTTTGCAGGATTTTCATTCTTCCGAGGCTCTTTGTGGCTTTGTAACAACAGCAGACCTTATATTTTGGTATCTGTTTCATTGTGTAACTAAGGTTCTCCCTACCGTATCTTTTTCAGCACCCTTACTAGTACTAAAAAGTCCAAATTCAGTTCAAAATCTATCACCTAGGAATGTATCTCGCTTCTTGACTACTACAAATCTTGTTCTTTGATTCTAGTAATTTCAAAAGTGTTTAAAATCTAGCAGGTTATAAGGCGGGAAAACACCGCTCAGTGAGGACAAAAAATCCCCCTCAGCAGTTATGGCTCACATATGGTTCTGAAGTGTTGGACAAGTGAATCCATATTAACAGCTGCTTCCTTAAAAAACCAACAAACCTTGATCGAAATAAGGAGATCAGGGCTAAGGATAGCCCTCAGTCAAATATCCCATATCAGAACGGCAAACAGAATCCAGCTTTTGGGCAGTCATTCGCAAAATGTTATCTCCGACAAAAACGCTTTGCCTATGCATCGACGTGAAGTTTTCCTGTAAGACTTCGTCTTTACGTCCGTAGTGGCAGAGTTCTGTAAGCCCAAGAATATTTCAACAGAAGGTTATAGACGAAGTTCGTTTTCCCATTCGCAGTGCAATTAAAACGTCGATTCTGGAACAGTTTTAGTGGCAACAACTTGTTCACAACAAACAGCAAACGGTCACGACTGATCGGCAAAAGTAGGCTTTCGTACAGTGAGTTCCTCCATGACTCGGTAAACAGACCAAAAAACTTCAAAAATGTATGAGCGTTACGAATATTTTTTTTCGAAAATCAAAAGCTAGGTTCGATTCCATCACAAAGACAGCTTGTCTACAAACCATCACACGCACCCTTCTATCTAGTTGAATTTTATACTCCCTGTAATAATTTTAAAAGTAACTGGTTACTAATTTTGGTGATGTAATTAAATAAGGATCAAATTTTTACGTTCAGAAAATGTTCTACAAAAAAAAAAAAAAATGTATGTCCCACCCACTTTCTGTGTTTATTTTTCATATAAACCTTTTGCTATGGGTGAGCCAACTCCAAATGTAGCATTTTAAACGACATTTATTTCAGTTTTATTCCGGACGACATGACTGTCAATAAAACACATGCACACCAACAAATATTACATAATCCTACTGCGATGCTAGACAGTCATTACTTTCATGTCCTACACTTCATCATCGGGGATAAAATCTCACATATTCTTTATATATATACCAGACATCGTCTAGGAGAAGAAAAGTGAAGTGTCAGACAGACGTCATGCAAAGTGCCGATATGTGATGTGCGATTTTGACAAGCTAGGTTGGGCGTACCTGTGGAAGACATTATTTAAAAATTTTTTACGAAGTCTGAAAAATAAGACGATGAAAAAATGAAACACAACTGATGAGTCAAGTCACATGCCTCTATGATTGACTTATGTTCTTAGTATTTTGAAGTCGATACAGTAAAAAATATACATTCGACAACACTAACCAAATCTCGATTCCATATTTTACAGAAAGAACCATTTAACACGGACAATGAATGGTAAGACTTTTAGCAAGATCCGACCAAAATGCAGCAAGGAATTAAGTCCAACAAAGCAGCTGCACTAAATTTGTAAAAGCATCGGGATGCGAGAGCATACACCAACTTACCTCCACGATGGGAACGTAAGAAAGTGCGATCCTCTAAGCTGCGACCACTATAGACGCACTTTCAGTCTCCTTATACTGTTCGACGGTTTCCTTTTGAATGGCTCCCCCAAACGTTATCTTATCCCCTATACTAACAGATTAGAATCGAGTCCCTTTTCTTGTCGAAGCATCATCATTTTAGGTCCACACGTTTTCTGTGAAAATCCTTGAACCGAATTCAACCGAAATAAAAATCTTTTCACAATTCCAAACCAATCATAAAAATGGAAAAGTTTACTTCCAAAATCCATTTACTGCCTTCAAAAGGATTACCGGCTTTGCCTTTGAAACACATGCCTTACAGCGGAGAAGTTATTTCTTTCTTTTTTTCCACACATTAATATTATAATGTAAATCTGGTTCTTATTTCCCTTTTCCTAGAGCACCGCCACTATTTTCTTACACCTACGCTGAATCTAATCTTTACGCCCGAAGTGAGTGTGTGTATAGTGTATGCGTATATGGCGGTTGATAAGAAGACTCAATCAACTTTTGGTGCGATAAGCCGCTGCTCTTGCTTCGGTTGGGAAACATTTACTTTTCTTTCGCTAAATCTCTGGCGCTGAGCGAAAGCACACAAGGTATACGGTATATACGCTTCTGCGTCTAGGATGTCTTCATCTTCATCAGTGAGCGATGGTTAACAAAAGAAGAAGATAATCGGTTGATGGGGTTGAGTTTCATGCTGATGAAAGGGGTACTATAGACACCTGGTATAATTTTTTTTAATACCTACGGGGGTTGTGGGTTTTATGTTGAACTGAGATTTTATTTTTACTGCAGTATATAAACAAATGAGGTACACGACTGGGTCGCAAGAAACATGTCTTGCGGCACTGGAAGTCTGGGGCACTTTCATGAGTGTCAATAACCATAAAGTGGCATCAAAAGGGAGTAGGATCCTCCTTCGAAAAAGAAAACGAAATGAAATGGAGATCGTATAAAAAGTCTCATGACCCTATTGTCAGTGGATGCCTTCTTTTTAGAGTCCCTTCTGCAGCCCGCATTGTCCTGCACGAACTAAATGCATCTAAAGGGCTTTTCATTGAGCGCTTCCTATCTTTAAATTTAAATAAAACAAAGCGTGTGTGAGATGTCATCGAAATGTATGGAATGTAACCTCGTTCAAATGGCGTGCAACTGAAATGTCCATGACTCTGGCGCATAAATCAGGCTGAATTTGACCAATGGCATGGATCATGTTGGATTTGAGGGCCGCTATATTTCGTGGCTTAATCACATAGACCTGCGACTTGAGAAAACCCCACTAGAAAATTGCTAACAGAGTAAAATCGCACGACCTCGGTGGCCAGTTCACATCACCTCTACGTGAAATGACCGTACCCTTAAATAGCTTGTGCAGAATTTTCAAAGTGGCTTGACACTTAGCGCCGTCCTGTTAAAACCACATGTCGTTGGTGTCCATAGCATCTAATTTAGGCTAAAAGAAGAAGGTAGTCACGGTGATGATCCAGCCAACGTCGTTCTCAAAGAAATATGGACTAATGATGCCGCCAGCTCAAAATCCACACCAAACGGTGACATTTTCGGGATGCATTGGACGCTTTTGGTATCGTTCCAAATTCGATAACTTAGTTTGTTGACGTAAGTACCCATTCATCCAGAATTGGGCCTCATCGCTGAAGATTATTTATCGATTATCGAATTTTATTATTTGCACGAGTTGTTGAACTCTGTGTCCATCCATGGTTATTTGACAAAACAAAATGAACAAATGACAGCCATTTCGACAGATGTAACTTCAAAAATATGGCCGCTATCAGCTGTTAAAGTTAGGAGGTCCCTATTGGAAGACCCTTTTTTAACCCATTTGTTTAGGAAACACTTTCCTAGAGGTTAGAAATTATTTTTCAAAAAATATAAGGCCCCTGTAGAAACACACAATACATGTTGCGCACGTCATTCAATATCTATCATCAGCATGACCCTTTCAAAAAAAAAAACTGGTGATCGGGAAGATCGTTAAGGAATATTTTCAAGTGGAATGCTGTAGGAAATGTGTCATATTGGTCTAGTTTGATAAAAACGATCTACCATATTCTGTAACGTTGAATCCAAGTGACTGCATGCATATGTTATCCTGCAATCCTCGTTCGAAATCAAATAAACACCATACACCCTGAGAGGGTATACTACAAGCGCAACCCACACCATGCGCACATTCCACTAGAGCGCATTGCATCAAACTCTCATCATCGTTGCCAGAAGTTTTTCTAATTTTCTTTCACCCAGAGAGAAAGAGAATGGGAAACAGAATTAAAAAGTCATCAATGCTCCGTAGACTATAAGATGAGTAGCACTCTGTTCTTTTTTTTTGGCAAAGGAATCCATTTCCGCGCGGGCTTTTCCGCACATCCCCTACAAAGACCTGACTGCCGTTGCCAACAAAATGGAAGAATGAACATGAAAGTCCTCAATCAATTGCAATATAATTGCCATCCCTCTGTGAGCAATGCCGGTGCCGCAATGCACATCCTTTTGAAACATTTCCAGGAAGAATACAATTTCGATCACTGGGAAACAACAACAGCAGCCAGGCGAGATGACGAGATGACGAAACGAAGAAAGTTCCCTAATGAAATTTCTCCATGCAATAAAAGTCTAGAAAATTATATATATCTATAACACAAGGGAACAAAAAAATCCGAGATAAAGTCAATCCTTTATACAGTTTCTAAGGTACCACCATACGCTGTCAAAAGAGACCAGACCAATGGAGGGTGGCAAATGGGCGGAATCGATTTGTGTTTCCTCTTTTTGAGGAATGTGCACTATGAGTAAGTTCGCCGATCTATCATCGTTCATCACTGCCGAATTTGGACAGGCACATGTATGGCTGGGTGTGCGCTGCAAGACAAGGGGGTGATGCCGAAAGGAAGTACCTTTGCAAACACACTCAAAAAATACTTAAGAAATCCAAAACGACATCGACGACATTTGAATATAAATTCTTTATACCTATAGTTCGTTTTTCGTTGGTTTCTTTCTTGGTTCTCTACAGCCAAGTCATCCTGTATCCCAGTGGATTGAATTTAAGTTTTCCTTTTAATCTTGTTTTCAATCTTTTTTTTTTTCAACTATGACAAATTATTTTAAATAAAAAATCCTTTCAAGTGTTCACTGTTCAATGCCGAAACCGTTACGATGAAACTGTGATTTTTCGTTTTCTTCCTTGGGCATTTTTTTTCGTCCTTTTATTGCGATTGTAAACGATTGAATGAGTAGAATCTTGGAATAAACTTAACTGCTGCGCGGAGCGTCTGCATGCTGTAGTTATGTATAGAGTTGTGGAGAGAACTTTGGTCGGTTGTGTAGGTATCCTTATTAGGTATGTGGAATAGATATGTGTGGAGGTTTTGGCTGAAGTTCAGCTATGGGGGAAATGATTTTTTTTTGGATGAGCGGAAATATTTGCAATTCATTAGAAGAAATTGTTTAAAATGAAAATAGGACCATCATTTGACAAAAGGTCAGTGAAACTAAGGTGGACTGTAAGCTGTGTGCTTTGACAGCTAGATGTTAGAATTTTGATGGAATTCGCCTGAAGATTGTTAAAACTCAAAATGTACTAGGAAGATTATAAATAAGTCGTCGATTGAGGATTTTGTTATCAAATATTTGTCCTATAACAAAGGAAGTTTGTTTATTTAGTTAAACTCTTTTGTCGCTGTGACTTTATCGTCATTCTTCATGATACTAGAAGTACACATGTGACACTGCTCGATGGTGGAAATGCTGTCGAAAGCAGCTGCCACGTCAATTTAAAGTATCAATTTAGGCTTTTTGGGGATGCGGTTAATTTGACAGACCCAGACCGCCTTATCTACCCATTTTTTCTATTATCCATAAGGTCTCCTATAATATCAAACACTTCTGAGGTAGATTTTGATCAGTTTTGTCTTCCAGGCACCCTTAAATCCATTTCGATTCATACGGGTGCCTTAAGGAACAGAAATCAACAGCACACATAATAGAGTGAGAGCTTCTGAAGATTTCGCAAACCTTATCATTAAAAAGGGTTTGGGGTTTGAGCTTTGGAAGGGTCGTTGCCCCAAAGATGTAAAGGGGCACCTCTTACGTGGAAACACCGCTGAGTTTTGGTGATTGCTGTGACCATAAAGTTTCCAATCTCTACATATAATAAAACTGTGGAATTATGGAAAAGTGTTGGACCACGCATCACACGGAAACTATTAAACGGATTTTGATGAAACTTGAAATAGTCATTGCTGATGTTTTGGGTCGGGACTTAGGATACTTTTTATCCCGGAATGTATCGTGTGTAAAGCGGCAACACTTCCATACAAATACAAAGATAAAACGCAGCTCGGTGGGTGGGTTAGTGATATTGAGTTGAGTTCTCTTTATGCCTCTGACCGACAAGGGCATCTTTCCGAGTTCGCGATCGCGTCTGTGTTATTTATTAATTATTATTATAAATATTGTTTTGAATACATTGTAGTTTAACACGTGGTTCTTACAAAATAGTCAAAAAACCGGATGTATGTAAGGAACATTCTATTTATACAGACCTACCTCAATTAGGTATAGCCTTTCGGATTGAAAAATAAAAATAGATGAATTTAGTAAATTTTCCCCTGATCGCTGCAGTTGAGCAAATTTTCAGGTCTTGTTCTTTGGGAAAAGTTTAGAAATGGGCTGGTGGGAATCGTGTGTCAAGTTTCATTATGTAGAAGCTTTGGGTTAATCTTAACTTCTTAACTAATAAAATAAGACTAGACTTTTAATTGTTACTGTTTTTATTGTCTTTGTTTTTGCTTAAATTGCTTTCAGAAAGGTCCAAGGGTAGGAACATATTTATAAAAACTGTTCGATGTAGTTCGATGAATATAAATATCGTCGTAAAAATCAGGCGGGTGAATTAGGACGAGCACGAGTTAGCTAGTAAACAATAAAATTTATGAAGTTCCCGTTTAACGATGAGGTTTTCAAAACATAAGTTCTCCAAGATAAAAATTTAATAGTTTTGTATGGTAATTCTACACGACAAATGAATTGCGGATATTGCTGGCATTCAATTTATTAAAATTATATAGAAAATTTGGTCACGTCACAGAGCGAACTTTACAGGCTGAACAAAATACTTGATGCAGTATTTTGCTAACCATCCTACAAAAAAAAAATATATATTAATGTTTGTATCGCTATTTTAATTAATTTCCGCTTTCTTCTCTTTCCAGGTAAGTTCCGACATTTTACCATTTTTGACAATCCGTCTGTGTAAGTTATCTTAAACAAATTTAAATTTCCGTTACCATGCCCATTGACCATCTATCATTCCCGGAGGTCGTTGACCAAACCCACAAAAATTAAATAAAACAAACTATTTTTAGTCCTTCTTGTGTCACAACATTTTTTCTTAATCAAAACCAAAGGTCATCCAATTAACATTCAATTTGATAAGGATTTTACGACGAACACCTGCCAAAGAAAGACAGCAAAACTTTCTGCATAATGAATTTGAATCCACCCCAAACCACAACTTTAATTAGCTTCGATTTGTTTGTGTCCTTTCTATGACAACGGTGGTGCTTGTTTTTTTTATCTTTTTTCGTTGCTCAGTCAAACGATAAACTCATTACTATAATTCCCGACGACTCCAATTTCAGAAAGTTGGAGGTGCATTTTTGATTTTAGCAAGAATACAGAAAATAAAAGCCCACCCCCTTAGTAAATTAGATGTGGTCTACTGATGGTTTGTTATCAGTCGTTTGTACAAAAATACACATAGG
Source organism: Cheilosia pagana (assembly GCA_936431705.1). Taxonomy (NCBI): domain Eukaryota; kingdom Metazoa; phylum Arthropoda; class Insecta; order Diptera; family Syrphidae; genus Cheilosia; species Cheilosia pagana. Next base: position 40,305,733 of record OW386168.1, read on the forward strand.
ACGTAACATGGCAATTGCCAACATTAGTCAAAAGTTCGCTGGGAAATAGATTGATGGAGCTGCATAGAAAAACTAGGAAAAACAAACATCCTTCAGATCTTTGCTGACGCAGGAGGAGGATACAATCTTTGGGCTACTTGGAAAAGATTATTTGTTAGGCACTCGTACTGCGGTGTTGGGACATTTATAATTCAAGTGGTAGAAGTAGGTGAATACAAACGAAGTGTTTTTGATTATAGAAACGTCAAACTCTTGGGAGAAGTACAAAGAGAATGTGTTCTTGAGTGGACGTACGTCACTGGACAGCCATTTTATGGTACATTTTAAGCGGTATTTTTAATTTAAAATATTATTGTACATTCAAAGATGCTTCTATTGTACTCTCCGGGTTGTATCTCTATACTCTATGTAAGCTTCTATACCTACATCTTCTCTCAAACTTAAATAATGTTTGCAATCTGTCAACATTCTCGAAGGCTTAAGACTATATTTATCAACTGGCGAAAACTGATGTAGGCGTCATTCTTCTGACTTAAAGACGAAGGCTTTAAATAGCTCGCCATCAGAGCCGGCTGGATAACCGCAGACTTGAGAGCAGCTGTTTCAGTTTATGGTTTATTTAGCAGCCTGAGGTTTTCATCGTGTAGGCTAAGGGTATATCTACCTTAAATCGTTTGTTTTTAAGTAGGTACTGAAAAACAAAAATTTCATAATGAACCGTCAGTTCCTGGGGAGTTGGCAGCCTTAAATCCGCTTATAGCGAATAACGCTTTGAGGTTGCAAGTTGCTAAGAAGCTATACCAGAAGAGATAGTCTCTATCTCACTTACATAAGTCCCATTCGATTGGGCAACTTAATGTAGGCTTATTTGGGGAAATGATCTTCTGCGCCCTCGAGATCTCGGGGTTGATAGTCTTAAACGCACCCCAGTTAGGAGGAGATCCACTCACCTTCTGACAATTTGAAATATACCACTCCCGGGAATACATTTTAAACACCCCTTACATTGGGAAAAGTCCATATTGCGAACATCAACAGCACTTAAAAAGACTTTTGATTTCTCTAAGCAAAACCTAGTACCGTGTAAAATTGCCGGGCACAAATAATAAGCCGCCCTCTCCCCAGCCATTGTTCTTTAAAAACGAAAAGTGAACTTTTTTTTAGGAAAAAGTTTCGCCCTCCTTCCATTAATAAACTTTTATTTGTTCCTGTTCCCTCGGCTATGACAACACAATGACTTGCCTGAGGGTATAACAATAACAGCCTCGTCTCTGCACACACAAAACTAACATTAAAGAAAATAATTTCATTCATCTTTCATTTCATGCATTGTCAGACCATGAATTGTATATGTATGAGATTGTGTGTCTTTTGTGTGCACCATATCCGTCAGAAAGATTGAAAAGAACTCCCGCTAACGATGACGACGCTACGAATTCACGGAAAAAGCAAACAAATAAACTTCCAAACAATAACACAACAACAAAGCAAAAACAACAACCGACTGCCAACCCCAAAATGCTCATAGATATGAAATTTTGAAAAAAGAGTTTGTTTTCCACTTCTGCGAGTTAGTGTCGACAGGCCAACATTTTTCAGACCACCCTGTCAATAGGCCCTGCCATTCAGCAAAACTTAATAATAATTTAAACTTTGAACAGGTCCTCGAAACAAAAATAAATCCCAAAGAAAACACAAACAATTTCTCTTCAAAATCGATTGTTATTAAAAAATTGATTGCCTGAGAGAGGAGGCCCCACCGGCAGGATATTACTGCAGAATTGGGGCTGCACAGATCAACGGCACGAATATTGCTTTCAGTTGTTATGGCAGTTTTTGGGTATCGACATTTTTGGGCACAAAAGTTTTTCACTGCTCTCAAGTGGTAATCGAAATGAGTGCGTTGTTTTTTTGCTTCCAATTTTTGTTATTTCGAAATGGCACATCAGTGTTGTGTGTGTGTGGAAATACCTGGTATTGATCGATTAAATTTAAATTGTATTGCTCGGGGAGAGCTGTGCAACGCACTCCAACAATTGTTTTCCGTTACTTGTAACTACTTGTTGCGGGTGGTGGAAACTTTTTGTGTGCTTTTTCCAAAAAGGATTTGTCTGCACTCGAAACTCGTAAATCAATTTTTTTATCTAGACAGAAATTACCTACCCAATGCAAAACGAAAACCCCCATCAGTCCATTAATCGCTGCTGCCAAAAAGAAAAACACCAACGCTCATCCGAAAATATGTCGCATTTATTTATTATTGACCAATTAGATCTATCGATTTTGTTTATTTATTATTCTCAGTTAAAAAATATTACGCTGCGACGCGACGATGTGGAATAATGTCCTTTTGCATAGCCTTTCATCCGTCGCACAACTCTCAATCATATCGAATAAAACAATACAAAGATAGGCACAATGACAACAAAAAAAAAAAAAGGACACAGCTATCCCATTTCGGTTCGGTGCACATTTTGATTTATTTGTGACACAAAAATAGTCATTCATGAGCAAGTACACAGGGAGGTTATCTGCGACTATTGTAAAAATAAACAACAACAAAAACATAGAAAACGCGTTTCGACCGAGAAAAAAAACCCTTAACGGAGCAAGGACGCAAAAACAACACCAGTTTTTGTGTGATTCCTTTTCATATTTCTGTATTTAAATTACCCCAAAGCATAGATGTGAAAATTTGTTCTGGTTTTGCAACAAATTATAAAAACAAAGCAGTCAGCCAGCATAAAAAGTGTTTACACTTTTGCTCGAGTGGATCTGGTGTTTTTCTTTGGCGGGCTTGTATTTTTTGTTGTTGTAAGTTAGTCAAAAATAGAATGAAAGGCTGCAAGAAATGTCCTTGAACTTGTTTCTGTTTCGCATCTAACTCGGGATGAATACTTTCCTTTTCTGTGGTGTGTGGTTGGGATGGTTTTGCAATTATTTAAACAAAAAAATAAACGTTGGGGTTAAGTTTGACTGTCGAAGGCAATTTTAAGCGGGTTACAAAAATCTATTTTGGTCGAAAATTAATCGCTTGATTGTTAATTCTTTAAGTGAGTTCGGTGTCAACTAGCTAGTTGCTTAGGAAGTTGCCCAGTTTTTGTATTTAGGGTTGCGCTTAAATAAACGCATTGTACACAAAGGCTTTTTTTCTATTTTGATGTGTGATTCTTGCTTTGGGTGTTTCTTACAATTAGACGGTGTGAATTGTATAGGTGAACTAAAAAAAGGACTCAATCGGGTATTTCTTGTCTTATAGTAGTGGGGTTATGCGGAAGCCATTTCACGGCGATTAGGCCATCTGCAACATATGCGTTGTTATTGTTGTGGTTGTTATTATTGTTGTTGTTGTTATTATTATTGTTTTTGTTGTTGTTGTTAGTAACTGGTGTTGTTGTTGGTAGTTTTTTTTTTTATTTTGCTGTTGTTGTCATTGGTATGGTTACTGCTCTCGTTGTTGTTGTTATTATTATTGTTGTGGATGTGGATAGGAAGCGACCAACAAAAACACCAGATATGGTAATGGTGAGGGATTTTGAATTGGACTCTAGTTTGCTGAGTGAAGGAAAAGAAAACAGCAAACAAGCTGTTGATGACAAAGTTTAATATTCAAATCAGCACTTTTCAAAACATTTACATAAAGATACACCTATCGCAAGTCGTTGTCGGGGGCCCTAAACAAACAAAGAGAATTCTTCTTGCAGGAACTGCCAATTCTGTTCTCACGTACGCGATAGAAATATGGTCAAGTGCAATGAAAGTTAAGTCTTACGTGAGGGGAGCCAAATCCATCCACCGTCTTGGCGCATTAAGAGTCGCCTGTGCGTTTCAAACAGTTTCGAACGATTCCATACTCGTCGTATCTTCAATGTTGCCTATCGATATACTTGCTGAAGAAATGGTAAAATTAAAAACCGAGCGATTCCGAAATGGTCGGGTAGATAACGACAAAATAAAATACGAAAGGAGTCTGAGTATAGCAACCTGGCAACAACAATGGAATGAATCGCTAAAGGGAAGATGGACACACAGGCTTATACCAGTAATCGACGTATGGAAACATGGTGAAACAAACTTCTATCTGACTCAGTTCTTGACGGGTCATGACTGTTATAGAGAATATCTTTCTAAACGCGGACATGAAACCAGCCCAAATTGCCGCATTGCGAAGATGTTTCTGAGAGAGGATATCCCTACGGGACCAATTCGACGAGTGGCCCACTCCCGATAACATCGTAATTTATATGCTCCAGAATGACGAAAACTGGACCATTGTGAGTAACGTGGCGGTGCGTATTCTCAGCGACCTTAGACGCTTAGAACGCCAACGGAATGCTAATAGTTCCAACAATTGAGCAACAAGTCTTTATACTGACCCCCGCAAAGTAATGCCTTACGGCGGTTCCGCTGGGGAAATTAATCGGTCTGTTCGGAAAGGGAGGTGGTTTTAGCCGGTAGGAATCCGGCACTATCAATGGACGTCGGACCATTGGTGTCTCATGCAAGATTTCCGCCTTCCATCGCAAAAAAAAACCCTGATGTCTTTGAATCATACGTAATTTCGCATCCCGAGTTTTGGAAGTTATTCTGATATATTTCAAAACACCTCTTCAAATGAGGTTCAAAATAGCAAGCCTTGTTTGATTTCCTTCGTATGCTAAAGAGTCGATCTATATCTATGAAACTCAGCATAAAAAACCCGCTCCATCACACCCGCTGCAATAAAACCTCAAAAGCTTTTTTTAACCAAATATCAACCAGTGAAAGTATTCAGTATTTTTAGTTCTTATTCCAATGCCCTATATAACCAGCAAACAACATATGGCAACAGTGGCGCATTGTTTCAATAAAACAAAGAACAACTGCTGGAATCTATCTATTTTATATGTCACCGGGTTATCTGGTGGAAAACTCATTTTCCTTGAAGAATGGATTTCGATATAAATAAGTAACTCATCCTATCCTCCACCCGCACCATCACCTATCGATTAAAATGAACAAAATCAGAGGCACAAACTTGAGGTTCTTCCCTGCATTTATGCGATTGTCGTCGTCGTCGGTGGGTGTGTGTGTGCTATTTTTTCCACAGCCATCACAATTGTGAATGCAACCAAGCGCATATGCCATTCCATTAGTACGCCCCAGAAAATTTAATTAAAATCGATTACAAGTCAACAAAACCTTTGTTGTATTCCAGCGGCGATGGTTTTGGGGATCTCTGGTTCAAAAGCACAGAACCATTCATTCGAAACCCGGAGTAGGCGATGTCATGTATGCGGTTGTTGTATGTGTGCGCCTGGTGCTGCAAAGTTATACCCCCCGACAAGTTTATATATTGAAAATCTATGCAAAAAAGGTAGATTTTTTGTGTTTCAAACTAATAATAGTTTCGAGTAGATTGAGCTCAATGAGACCTAGTTTGATATACCGCAAGGGACGTTGGGGCACTGTTGCATGAAGCACTTTTTTTTTTGCACCGATGTTATAATTGCTAAAGCAGGGTATTCGTACTGCAGCTGTGTATACTCATTCAGTTAGGTGTCAAATGTATTTTTAGACATTTTGTTGACACCTGACCTTTATGTTGCACGTTGAGCGGGGACGTAGTACTGTTGTATTACAAGCGACAGAATTTTTTTCAAAAAAGTTATCTGACTTAAAATGGTAGCGATGGAGGATTCTCTCTTTCAAGTCATGGTGGGTGGCTCTTTGAATTACGATCTTGTACATTTTCTGAATATTTGTCTATCTGTGGAAGGTTCTGTGCAGTTTTGAAGAATGAATGAAACATTTTCTTGACTCGTATACTCAAATATATTCTATGTCTGAGTCACACAAAGATCTGATGAAGGATTTTGCTATCGCATCAGAGAGTCGAATTTGTTAAGGCTCTTTTTCATCCCAACTTTAAGTGCTCGAGACTTTTATGCTCAGAACAATGGAAAAACTCGGTTTTCTATTATTTTCCTCTCTAAAAGTCAACAAAACTACAACTTACTATAGAAACGAACGCGACACACGTTTACCACCAGTCCATTGGCAAATTATTTACAATGAGGGACAGCTGACATCTCCTAATGTAAACATCAGAAAGTATTGTTCGATTTCCATGAAATTAAATATGTTAAGCGCTTTATTTTTCTAAGGAGTCCTTGCGGATTAGGTGGGTAGTTTTAGCCTGATGCGTTTACAAATCCACAAACAAACAAAATTTTTATTTAATAACCATGCCACGGTTTATCCGGTGGTGGAATAGGTATTTTAAGACTACCGCCGTTTGCGACACCAAGGACTCTATGGCTTCATAGTTGTCCACAAAAAATGGTAGCTTTAACAGGCCTAACTGTCTGCCTTAAATTTGTGTTTCAAATATTGTATCTCTTGTTAGATTTATATTATTTTCAACGACTTTGTCTTAAAAAAAATAATACCAATGAAGCTCTAAAATATCACCACACGAAACGAGCATCCTGGTTGAAATGAAAAACGACTTAAGCGTAAGAGCTAACAAATATTTTCATGGCATCATTCGCCGTAAGGACTGTTGAAAAGTTTTGAAAGCGAGCGTCATTGAACGACTGCACAAACCACAAACCTACCCACACACATGCACATGTACCTATCCCTGAAAAGCAAAGTCAAATCGTCTTTCGTATGCGATGCAACCCCCTTTGATGTTAAATACCAAAAACTAAGAACAACAATTGTCTCGAGAAAATATTTCTCGGCAAATTGAATTTCGCACACACATACCCTCAATGGGATATTGCAAAAGTTTCTATGGTTTTCCAGCAAATTGCTAGAGTTATTTACCCACAGCAGCAGCACTCGAAAATATCTATCTCCTGCATACGAATGGATAAGGAATATTCCACGACAGCGAGACCTCATTCACGAAATTATTCCAACAGCTAGACGAGTACACACGAAACACATCATTCTTGGTTCGATTGTGTATCCCAATCCCGCCGCAACTGAGGCAATAACATATACAGTACACTGCGACTGCGACTATAAAAAGGACACACAGAATACACCGTGGAAAGCGCTTCTGAATGGAAAATTCAAGGATCTGCAGTATGTGGATGGGGGGAAGGCAAAAAAAAAAACGAAACTAGACTCCACAACAAACACAATATAATATACGATACGAAAAAGGAAATAAAAGTTTCATAAAATATTTAAAACGCAATTCATGGCGCGCACATAAACAAAGTACGGAAGCGATGAATGGAGGATGACAACGACGCGTATCCTAGATCTAGTATACGAACACAGTCAGTATACCGAACTAGGACGCCTATCCTGCCACTCTAAATACACTGTCCTCCTTCTATTCTTTATTTTCACCCATACCGCGGCCAACCGTATGGAATGGGAAGTAAATACAAACAAAAAGCGATAAAAAAAATATATATTACTTGCGATGCGGGAGAAAGTGTAACTCAAGGAGGCTGAGAAGAAAAGTGCCAGGACAAAGGGCTTTTTCTTGCGCTGTTTGTTACTCGTCCTGTACTGTAGTGCCTTTGACTCTTGATTTTATGATAGAGAGACGAAAGAGGTTACTTGGCGTATACTCACTTTTTCCTCAGCAGTAGCTGTATAGTACAGCCTGAAGCTATTCAATCTTAAATAATTTATAAGGACATCTGTAAGGAGAGAGCTGTTTGGTTTTTTTTCCTTTTTGTCCCTTCCCCTCCCTCTGTGCCATCTCGTTGCGCAACACAATTCGATTTAGAACAGCGAATGGCAGTAGGAGGAAGGAACTGCGACACTATAATGAAGCAGGTAAGTAAACGCCATGGCGCGACGGCCGTATAGTCCTTTATTTTTACCCCCATTCTTTTTCATTGTTTACCTTAACGGTAAAGCCTGAAGATAATGCCTTGTGCTTGTGTCGCCTTTATGTTCTTCAAACAGTAATAATTTTTTGTTCTCTCCCTTTTTGTTGCTTTTGTCCGTCATATATACAAGAGAGATAGAGAGAGAGAGGGATAGTATACAAGTGGACTTCAGGACGAGAACGCACGTTTGAAAACAATTATCCCAAGTGTAGCCGCAATGTCTATACCTACCTACCGCTGGTCCTTTCGTCTAATGGTGTTCATAAATAATTTCCTGATGTAGGGTAAGGTGAATCCTTGCGGTTGATTTGGTGGTGGCGCGCGAAAGGAGATCGGCAAACATTTTGAAGTGGCCCATAAAAGTTCGACAAAGGCTTTCGCATGGTCCTTGGATGCTTTTTGGTGTTGGGTAAATATTCAGGTCACTGCGAGAGCAAAGCATGCAATCGAAGGGGGCTAGAATGACAGTGGATACTAGATACACCTTTACGACCGTAATGTGGTTCTCATGTTTTTATTGGGCAACCGGATAAGGCGAGCGCGTTATGGCAGTGGGCATGGGCATGAATAACATTTAAATTGAGTTGCGGCATTCTCCAGGTTGTATGAAAGTGCCGATTCACCAGATAGGTATGTTCCTTTAGTGGCATGGAACGCGAATGCGATTGCTGTCTGAATGGGTTAAGTCAGTATGCAGACGAGTTAAATGGTCTGCCATCGTCGTCGAAGATTGGGGCTTGCTTTACTGGAAAGGGAGTCAAGCATAGGGTGACCAAAAAGAAAATTGTTCTTGAAAACAGCTCCCTTTGGATACGGATCGTGATGGCTGTTGAGCTATTTTTGCAGAGGGGTTAGTTTTGAAGAAATCCTACTTACCAAAGTCATCAGGCAAAATCAGGCTTATCCCTAGGTTAACGTGCTTCGACCAGCACAATGCCATGCCTTCAGTTTTATTGAGAAAGAACATTGAAATTGGGTCTAAGTAGGTAGGTATATTAAGTCCGTCAGTGTTTTCCTTCATGTTTTTTCCAATTGAATTGCAGCTACATTTCTTAGATTAGCACTCTTTATTCACACTTCACCGATCGCAGTCATTCGTCTTGGCTACTATGCCAGTAATATCTCAGAGATGGTAACACCTACAAATTCATATTGCACACCACTGGAAAGAGGGGAAATTGACGCTTCATATGACGGATAAAATGTAGCAGTGGCTCTAAAACTGTGCCAGTGTTGCCAGGTTGAAAGTGCAGGAAAAAGAAAAATTCAGAAAATTTAGAAAAAGGGCGCCGCCATTTTTTTAATATCTCAGAGATGGTCTGTAGTGTTGGCGCAGCGAAAATTCCGCACCACGGCCATCCAACACCGACTGCGCAAACACTGCGACGTTTGGCCACCAACTTTGAAGAGTATGGGAGTAGAGACGTTGCCAAGAGTGGCCGGCCCCAGAGCTTCCGTTGTGCCGAGAATATCGCCGCTGTTGAGGAGGATGTTGGTGCGCGCTGTTAATCGAGTTTTTTCAGCCGCAATTGGACGAATTATGACTGGAGGACATGTGGTTCCAACAGAACGGAGCAACGGCACACACTGCGCGAGCCACAACCGATATTCTGAAGGCGGCGTTTCCGGGTCGCCTCATCTCTCGTTTTGGCGATTTGCACTGGCGCGCAAGATCGCCCGATTTAACCGTTCCAGATTTTTTTTGTGGAGTTTTTTGAAGTCCCGTGTTTACGTGAACAAGCACGAGACCCTACAAGCCATCAAGGACACGAGTACGAGAATCTGTCGCCTGAAGTTTTCGCCGAAGTGATGAAAAATGCCATAAAACGAGCTCATTTGGCCGATATCATCTTCTTGACTTGACCAATAAAATTTTAATGGTTCAAACATAATCAAAAAATAGAATCGAAGTTTTTCATTTAGAAAAATGAGAGCCAAACAACATCCGATGACTTCTTTTGGCACACCTTGTACAATTGAGATGTACATAAGTTTACTTAAGCTGGAATACCCTCTTGGAATCCTAGTTCCTCAATCCTCAACTCTGAAATAATTTCGTTGTCCGTGCATAGCTGAAATCAGAAGGCCAGTAATTAGATTGGTAAGAAACTAGTGAAAAGTCAAAATAAAGATCAAGTCAGCAGCCTACCTACCAAGATTGTCACTGATTGAGTCTTGATCGATTTCCTAGGTCTCAGGGTGTGATTTTGCACGCAGTAAACAGAGGAAAATGACTTTCTGGAAAACTATTTGTCTAGCAAGAAAAAGAAATCTTAAAATTCCTGCGGTGAAAGTGTTTGGTCTCAAATAAGTTGCGGAAAGTCTGCCGCTAAAAAAGTGTTAAAAAAAATTACAGTCAGGGAAAAGTTTCGTGCGACTCAGTCGTGCACTTTATTTCCGAGATGCTTTCAAATGCTTTGATTACTTTAGAAGGCTAAGCTATTTGTACTTTCAAACGTAGGCTCGCGTAGTTAAATCCAATTCTATATTCATTCGGATTTTTAAATCGGCCCGGACCCCAAAGCTACCCAAATAGCTTCCCCACCTATACGAAAAGAATTAAATGCCTCCTAAATGTCCTTCACGATGACTCCTCGGACTGTACTGTACCCCACAGAGAACAGAGCAACAACCTACCGTAAGAGAATATCCAAGATCCAAGTTCGCCCGCGGCATAAATCCGCCCAAAAGTCCTCAGATTGGGTACACTTGCTCATTTAAATGATTCTCCTGAATAAACAGTGTCTTCTTTTTTTTGAAAGAAGATATTTCATTAAAATATGATATGAAATCACAAGAGCAACGAACATATGAGACAAAGGCAACTTGTTCCCTTAGGTCATAGGAATAAGGAAACATTTTCCCTTCCGTCGACGAGCGCCGTGTTCAAGGAGGGGAGTTCAAAGAACAACACGGATGTCATGACTTTTTACGATTGACCTTTTTCTCGGTAGAAAAATAAAAAGCAAATGCAAGGATTGGCTTCCTGGATTCAATTAAACTTAACGGATACGTTGCCCATGTCTGCCACAAATCAAAACCTGAAGTTGTCTAGACGAATCCAATACACATATTTTCCCTTGTTTTAGGTTGACGAGCAGACGTCATACATGTGTATTCTTCGAGTCCTTTTGCGCTACCCATAATTCGATTTGCTCATGTAACTATCATTGGCTCAGACCGATTTCCACTTAAATTAACATTATTGAAGGTACATGGTGCATGGCATGTTTAGTGGGGGCAACACACACGCAATGAGCACTCATCAACAACAGTTCAGAACATGTCATTCTCCCAAAGGAGCCACATGCAATGAAAACAGTTTTTCCGCCGTTTTAAGCCCTTAATATGAGAGATGCACAAACTAATCCTCTTCATATTATTCTAAACGGATGGGAAATAATGTTTTTAGTAGTTGTCATCGTCATCGCTGTCGGGTTTGTTAACGGATTCAAATTATGCACGAATGATGAGACAAGGTGGAATATAAGGACGACACAATGATGGTGAGGGGAACAGCAACAACACCAGAATGGCTGTCGGCAGAGCCTTTTTGAATTCATTTCAATCATCTGTCGCAAGGGAATGCATCATACATACATGATGAGTTTATGTATGTGTATACTGACAGTGTACAACAAAACTTAATTATGTTGAGATTTCAATTTTCCGTTCGTTAGGCATGAAGGAAGTGACAGCTAAGTGGGTGTGCACGTGAAGTGGTTGGCATAGTGTTTCGCGTTTAGTTGTGTGTAATTTCGGCGGAAGTTGTGTGGATGTGTGAGTTTATACCTGTGCTGTCTGACTGACAATTATTTTTGTATACATTCGGCCGGCATTGTTTGACAGCAAACGCTCTTTGGTGGCGTCTAAAAATGACAGTTTACTGACTGGTAATGCTGTTTTTTGTCGATCAGTCCGTTTGGCAAATTATCATACTTTTTATGTTGTCTATGATGCAAACATTGCTGCTGCTGGTCACAAAATATCGCGTCTTTGATTCACTTTGGTACATTTGACAGACGAAATGTGTCAAAAATTATTACACATGACATTTTGGACAACAATTTAGGGGAAGTTTCAGTGGATGGTAATGCAGCAATCAAATGTGGAGTAATTTTGTGAGGGGCTTGATTTTTTTTTACATAAATATCTGTGTCAACAGGTCCATATGACCCTACACCACCCATTTCTGATAGTTAACAATTTTGGTACGACTGGATTCATGTTTTTTGTAAAGCAGTAAACTGTGCCCAAACACTCCATTTGTCATTAAAAAAAGTTCCTGTCTTTGTACACCCGACTGTCACTAACTGAAGTTGTTAATAAGAAGCTATTACTTTTCATAAAGGAAGAGCCTAAAATCTGGCTCACTCTTCCTTTTCCAATTAAGATAACTAAAAGATTGCTAATATATATAAGGTTCCTCTGTCAGCTTTCGAAAGGAGCATCCATCAGCAGAAACAGAGAATATCCCGCTGAATTAACACTGTTTGTGCAATTTTACAAAGAGCGCAACTATTCAAAAAAGGAAAGCTAAACTGTTGGGGCATACAAAAACATACACGACTGAGAAAATCCGAGAGATAAACGTGAGTTTGAGTTGAGTAGGCATTTTTCACAGTGTTATCAAAATACAAAAGAACTGAAACGGATTTTTATTCTCTACGTCACACAAAAAGGCAAGCACACACATACATTCCGCATAGATAGACTCGCATTTACGCTCGAATGCGGCATCAGCCAAAGGATCTGCTTTTTTTTTATAAATGATGACACAGCGGAGTGAAGTGAACTCTCTCGCTCTCCTCTTTCGCGACTATAAACGGGATAACGTGCTTAACATTTATGATGATAATTCTGAGATTCTAGGATGAATCCGGAGAAGTCTTAATTGTATTTTTTTCATTGTTTTTTTTTTTGTCTTTGTCTGTCGTAAACGCATCAACACTCGCAGTTACAATTGATCAAATGACATAAAGAGACGGAAGGCTTAGGAACTTTGAATAGTTAAGGACTGGGACTAAGAATAGAGGTAGGTGTTTATTTGATATCGACGAATGATTGGACTGTTTTGGACCGTCTTCATTGCGGATCTCTTTCATGGCATAGCCACTTGGCTTCAAAGACTCTTGTGGGTTGTTTAATTTCATCTCTATGAATCCTCAATCAGAACCATCGAAAGTACCAGAAAATCAAAGAAGAATGCCGAGAACCTTTAGCGCGTCGAGCGTTAGCACCCCTTATCGAAAACACAGAGCAAATTTGTTCATTTGGTCTCCGCTTCCGTTTTCATATGATCTGCTCGTAAGTCGGCCCATATTGTAAACACTATATTCGAGAGCAATGTATTTTCACCGCTCTAGCTTCGGGAAAGATCCAAAATCGCTAGATAAATTCAAAAACTAGCAAACGCATCTCCACCGGCCTTTTCCAACATCAACATGCTGCTTCATATGGAGCTATGGGATGAGGGACATCACAGGTTATGTCTTAAATCGACCTGAGTAAGGTGAGTTTCAAAATCAATCTATGACGTCGAATAATGGGGCCCAAAACCTCACTGGTAGGAGCTTTATCAGTTTGTTGGCAAAGGACATTGTATAACCGCAATTCCCGCAACGGATTATCACCAATTCATTACGCAAAGGATATCGCCTACAAATAATTCTGATTTATATGTCTGTCTGGCGAAATATACCCATCGTAATGCGAATAAACTGTTTTAATAAATATCACCGGCCATTTGGCGCATTTCCTGTCACCGGCAGACATCTCATTCACTCGCAGTCATTTTGCAGAGGCGGTTGACATTACAAATGGAAATAAAGCTCACAAGCACTTTTGATTAATGGCATGAAATTAAAACCGGATACCCCATTCACATTCATCAAAACCGCAAAATGAACGACGAAATATATATATTTTTTTTAACGTAAAAAACCTCTCCATTAAAACAGATCCTTTAGCGTATACACTCCACTCACTCGTGTTAATAGGATTCACCGCAAATACGTAGCAATACACCCAAAGGCTAATGGATTTAAACGCGATGTGTCTGTTCGCTACGACCGGCGTTGCTTAATTTAAAGAATGTCAAAATCAACGTCTGTTTTGTACTTTTGCCAAACTTGACTGGTATAAAACCCACTTCATGCTCCATGTAATAATCAACCGATCACCCTGTGATGAACTAAACGCCACCACACTATTAAAAATAAAAATATAACAAACGCATCCAAGGACATGTATGCGGTGTTGTGTGCGGTCTCCCCCCATATCACCATTTTATTCCGATGTGTTTGTTTGCCTTATAGCATAACCTAAAAGCATCGCATAATTGCATCAGCCAGCAGCACCCTTTCCGAGGACTTTTAGACCGCACTCCGCACAATATTTGTTGGCGCCACCCAACACTCTCACGGTAGTCCATCGCTTTTTATACTCGGCACACGAAAACATGAAACATCCTCATACACAACCAGACCGCTCATTACGATACGTCGACTAGAGTGAGGAAGGCTCAGTTTACACACCGACCAGAGCGACCCGTGCCCCAATCAAACAACACTGTAAAGTGTGCATATTGAAAACGAGGATTTCGGAAATCGATAGTTTTATGGTATGCGGGGGTGCACTCCAGGTGGCGTGGAAGGAAGGGCTTGTACTGGTATCGGCGCCGAGTAAAAACGGAAACAATTTAATGCCGTTTTCGTATGGGCATTTGTGTGGGGGGAAAGTGAAACTTGATCAGGTAGCCATCCAAATTTTGATGGCAAATTTTTGCAACAAAATTAAAACCGAAAAGAATGTGGAATATTTCTTGCCACCATTTTTGTGGCTCCGACTTGACAGCTTTGATGGCTGGTAATAAATTTTAAAAGCAATTGAAGCCATTGATTGACTGACTATGACCATGGCAGGAGAAGCAACTGGATAGTTTGGTAAACGCAAGTTACGCCTGGATTTATGCAACATTTAAATGTTGATTTAAAATTTCTGACATTTAGAACAACCAATATTGCCTGACAAATTTGAGAAAGTGCGAGTGTTGTACATGGGAGCATTTTTTTGAAATGTTAACCTGATATTGCCAAGAAAGCGCTGACATGCGTTTTCAGTCACAAGACTTTTCTTCACATAAAATAGAGCACAGTGCAATTGAGCTCTGACATATGATAAACAGTCTCGTTTTCTTGATTTAAAGTATTCAACTAAAGAGTGTCTGTGGTCAATCCGGGCCTCAAATCTGAAGCGGCCAACGTAGATATTCACAGCATTTATACCTTTCCCCATTTATGTTGACAAATTTTGTCCTTGAATCTGATTGTTTGATCTCTTTTATTAGAATGTGGACTTAGAATGTGCATCAACTCCGTTTTGGACCAATGAACCCATTTGCAGGCCGTACCCATCAGCATTGCCTACCACAGTCGAGTTGTGCTTGTAATACCTTCATCTGTTTCGAGCAACTTTTACAGTAAAATCTGCGAACGTAACTTAAAAATTCAAATCAATTCGATTTCAAAATAGTACAAATAGCGTTGGTAAAAGTTTCGAACCCTGTGGTACTCCGAACGATGTCTGTATGTCATATGTATGAAATATTTTGAATTTTCGCGACGAAAGTCCTGGTGGAATGATTATTTCCAATTCGACTCAATGGAACTTTTTCTGTTTTACAGTTTGCTTTGCTATGTTGAATTCGTCGCTTAAGTCTGGCAAGGTGACTTCCCTCTACACTTGGTGACGACGAGTCACTCTTTTGATTTCCAAGCTAAATCCTGAGCAGGCGACTGTCATAAAGCGACCACCATAAAACAACCATTAATGGACACTAGTACCGCCCGTGGTCCAAATTCGACCAATTTTGTCTTTTGATAAAGTAACGGAACCTAACTTGTTTTTTACGTAATTTATTTTAATTAATTTATATGCTAAATTTATTTATATGCTAAATATACCTTTCCGCTATGAAAAAAGAATTTAACAGTGCAAAACATGAATGTTCGTTCCATAGTAACACCTCGCAGATAACTCTGCAATGCCCCTGAAATAAGATTTTGTGATTGCTTACTTTTAGAGGTAATTAAATTGCATACCTTTATGGGTTAATGGGACTCTCCAACAGGTTCTAATCTAAGATGATTAAATTCGTTACTATGGATACAAAAGGGCGACAAATTGAATGGCAACAAAATGCTTTCGATTAACTGATAAGCATTTTGTATGGGAAATTCGTAACTTCATTTTACCAGTCTTAATGGCGATATATACCTACAATTTAAAATACAATACAAATACAAAATACAATCCTACAATCCTAAATACTTAAAAAGTGCACGGAAACTTTTGATGTTTACGTACTAATATAATGATTCTTGTGCACTTTATGCACCGCCTACATATAACAACAACATTCACCTATACCAGGAGACCCATCAAGACGCCGTAAAGTGTGGACGTCATAACCCATTTTCAGTCAGACCAGAGTAATCCGAGTCGCCGACCCAATCTCCTGTTCTTCCTCAGTATGGGAGTTTTTCATTTGGCTATACAATTCACACTGGCTTAACTCAATCGGGAATAGGTATATTATCAGCATCACGCATATATATAAGTAGACTATATTTCCCCCCAAAAATTTTTCAAAATCGCGAAATGTTCCCACATCTTTGGATGAAAATTTGCGAAAACTATTAAAAAAAAAAGAAAATATTTAAATCAGCCTAACATTTATGTTTATATTTCTATTTCACAAAAAAACATTGTTTTAACAGGAAAAATTCTTACGATAAGGTAAATTTCTCATAGCTAAATAACACTGGACACACACTTCTCTGCCCTAGATGGAGTCATGGATGGAGGAAACCCGCGATGCGACACAAAATAAAGATGCCAGAAGTTTCCCCGTGCTCCTGTCTTTATTTTTCTACTATGCTGATGAGGCTTGAATTATGTAGTATTTATTGACAAACGTTAAAAGTCACGACTTCCTGGAAGTACCTGTCCAAAACCCGAAATACTAAAATTTAAAAAAAGAACGAATTTGCCAAAATAAAAACTGCAAAAACTGTTTAAGTAAACATTAATTTTTTTGTCAAATTATTGCGCCGTTGAAAAAACTTTTCTAAATTTGCTGAACAAATTAGTCTGTTTTATATAGAAACACATTCATTAATAACCTTCCTAAAATAGGCCACCACGCTTTAGCGTCCGCACTTAAATTAGTCCATCAAATGAGAGCGCAACAATTTTTTAATTAACTCACAGCTTTGTGATCGCATTACTAATGAATGCCACCCGACCCCAGTCCTTACTTTTCAATTAACCACAATTGAGCTCACGCAGGGTTTTACTGTTCAGTTAAATAATTGATTAGGTTTACCGGAAGTCCGTTAAAAAAAACAACCATTCAACCTCAACTAACTATGTCCAGTCGATGTCAACAGGTTAATTGTGTAATTTGACATCTCGTGACAATTAGTAGTATTTCATGTAGGTAAACCTGCCAAAGTTCGACCTCGATGTTAAGCACGTCCAAACTTTAAAAGTAACCAACTTAAACACATTACCGTCTACATGCAGTACGTTGTATGTGCTAACCAATTCCAAGTCCTTAGGGATTCCAAAAGAACACGAAAAGAAAAGAGAGAGAGGGAAAAAACACCAACACATTAGCCACCTTCTCAAAGCTTTATCGACTCTGACTCGACATCTCACAAGGGATGAGATGGAGTTAAATGTCTTAAGTCGGTTGGTATGTTTCGGTCGAGACGAAGATGTGTTGTTTTGGCTTTCCTTCCCTCCGCTGTCCTTATCGGGAGTAAATCAGTAAATCGATCAAATGTTTTTCTTTCTGCACATTTTTTATTCTTCTTATCTCAAATCAGGTTCAATCGAAGAACATTCAACCATCGAGTGGCCTTACCGTTGAGATACACTCATTAATGAGGATAATTAAAAAAAAATATTGACTCAAATTCTCTGATGCTCATCCATCTTCATCTCTGTATCCTTTTCATGTTGTTTTTAAGCGTTTTAGCGAAATTAATCGATGCCAATTAAAATGATGGAAATTCAAAAATGAAAACGGACAAGCTTAATCGGCTCCTCATTTCACAGCGCCGCCATTCATTTCACTTTCTATGAAAGTGATAAATACGTCCGTGCTTTTGTGTACGTCTTGGGCGTGCGAGAAAGCCACCAGGGATAGACTATACCTATACAGTATACAGAATTAAATCAATTACACGACTCGGCTTGTAAGTCTCGCCTGTATATAGACGAAGAACATTTTAATTGCGAAATTTTCCTCATTTTGAATCGAAAAGCGGGGCGGTAGAGGATTATGTCACCGGATGGGGAAGTTTATTAAAATGTTCAAAGGACTCGTTATTTGCTCCCATTATGAATATAATCACTGTGAATATGAATGCATGTGTGCGGGTGCGTATGTGTGTTATACGCATGTAAGGAGGTATCAATTACACATTTTGTAATCACTTGTGTCAAATTTAATTTGGACTGTTATGTGAAAAGTTTTGCTAATGAAACCGCACGGGTAGATACAGTACATCAGTGCGTTTATATCCTAAGGGACGATGTTTTCGGATGGTGGTGCCTTTAGGAAATCTGTATAATATTTCATGGGAAATTAGTCCTTGATATTTCTTTGATGGCAATGATGGTTATAACTTGGCTTAGACGATGTAATCCCATGTGATTGCATTGTAAAGATATTTATGTGGCTTAGGTTGTAGCTTTGACGTAAAGAGTTCTATTACTTATGCTAACTGCTAAGAGGTTGGATAATACTGACGCTGAATTGGAGGCTGATATCAAAGACCACAAGCGTAAAGTGGAGCGAGCTGAATCACAAAAGCTTGGCTAGGTACATTTTGCCGTCTGAGGGAGCTGTTCAATTAAATGAGCTGTCCACAATAGAAGATCACACTGTTTAGAAAAAATAACAATATTTTACGCAGCCCTCAATAAATAAATTTACAAATAAGTAAATCAACAGATATTAAATAAATAAATAAGCAAATAAATAAATTAAATAATAATAAATCAAATAATAAATTAAATAAACTAATAAATAAGTACCTAAACAAATAAATAAATAAATTAACAAATAACTTAGTTAATTAGTAAATTAGTAAATTAATAAATCTCTTCTCTACATATAATAAAGCTGTAGAATAAAAAATTCCTGACCGTGCATCACGCAGAAACTACTGGACGGATGTTGATGGAACTTGGCATAGTGATTGCTTATGTTCTGGGTCGGGCTTAAGGACACTTTTTAACCCGGAATATAATGTGGTTTTTACAAAATAGTAAAAAAACCGTTTCTGTTTATACAGACCTAGTTCAATAAGGGCTTATCGGATTGAAAAATAAAAAAAAAAGTTGAAACATCCCCCTGCGTTGTCCGGAAGCTCAGCAATGTTCAAGACAATTATTCGAAACATCGCCCACAGTTTTCCTTCAGTGGATACTACTGCCAGTAGTCATGCAGCAGTGAGTATCGTTGCAGTAGTGTATGTGTGATTATAACGTGATCATATGTTTTGCACTTCAATGGGCAGTCGTCTCTTTTCAGCGCATACATTCAGGTTGAACACGTTGTCAGGTGCTGCTCATTGGGAAAAGTTTGGAAATGGGCTGGGGTGCGGTTCGTGTGTCAATGTCAATTTGTTTCATTCGTGTTGCTTCTTTTCGTCGACAGTTGTGTACACTTTTTAGTAGGACTTAAAATTATGCTTTTATTGTCTTTGTTTTTGATTTATATATATTTCGCTTTTAGAAAGGTCCAAGGGAGGGAACATATTTATAAAAAAACGACGGGTGAAGCAAGGCGAGCTCGGGTCAGTTCAGCTAGTAAACAATAATTTTGTTTTCCTTCGATAATAGTGATTTTCTGTTAATGAAGGAATATAGAATTTTAGTAGCGGGAATGTAGTTGCAAACTTATTAAGTAAACCGATTTTTATTTTCAGCAATATGGCAACAGCTAGATACGTCGTTTTACGTTTAGCTTATATCACGTGTCCTTAAGTATGTTTTTGCCGCTCCAGTCGACTTTACATTTTTAGTTTTTTACCGATCATAGATCCTACTAAAACCCTGTGATTTACATTTTAGGACGTTGTATTTTCATGTACTTGGCTGGTACTTAGTCAAATAGTTTGCATCTGTTACACCATAACTTGACGCTGAATTTTGCTAATCTTCATCGTTTGTGAAAAAAGAATACTTGCGAGAATTCTACTACGAAAGTTTACCTCTCATTTGGTCCATGTTTCATAATAATCCGTTTTGAAATAACGCCATAATCGGTACGACAAAAAAGTGGGTAGCCAATTTTAATAGTAATGCTGCGTGGAAGGTGAAATTTTGTTTTGTTTTTCCGTAACAACTTGCGGTTGTGGGCACTGTTAAATATAATTTAAAGTCTTTCCCATGCAACATTCTCGAATCCTTTCTATTCCAGGTAAAGCAAACTTTCACTTTGATATTGTTCCTTGGAAAAAACTCCCTGGCGACACATGCTCCTTACAACTTACATTGAATTACACAAAACCATTTAGTTTCTATCAAGAATCCGCTTAAGGATTTCACAAAATGCCTTGTACTATTCATCCTCGTGGTCCTATTTCAACGTACCAAATACAAAAACAAAATGAAGAAAAAACCACCGGTGTATACCAGGATTAACTTAAGTGTGCAGGTACTTCCGCATTAATCATTTCAGATCCTTTTCGCTTCGTTAACAAATCCACTACAAGCGGTTTACTATATACAGTGACGTAAATAATTTATCCAATTTATCCAGTTGGGAAACATCTGTGTAGGTAAAAATAGCAAAAAAGCGACCGCACGTAAAAAGGATATTATGTGACTAGAAACAAAAAAATGGAGCGACTTAACACCCTTAATCCCGATGGCAATTTTATGCGAGATAGTGCCTTAAGGAGCTTTCTTCCCGTCGAACACCTAATAACAATACATCAGGCTACATTCGCAAGGCATTTCTTCAACTAATGGTCCTTTGATTTGTAGTCAATATTGCGCCACATGTTACCTATATTTGTTCTGTATATTTCCGCAGAAATATTGGGCGAAAAAAAGGGCGTAAGACGACATACGCCCTACGGCCATGAAACGATGAAGGATCTTGTGAGAGTATGTGACTGTGAACTAATAGTACAGTCTGTCTAGAAAAGAAATCATTGACAGGCAGCTGTGTCTCGACATTTTATAGATTTGGTGAATTAGTCAACATCGAGAAACGATTCGTGCGTGCAAATGTTGTACTCAAATACCGACGCGTCTTCGCTACACAACCCACATGTTACTCGCTCGTCTGTAATTAATTATTTACTCGGTAAATTAATGTTTTATTTAGGTACCTACACCCGCACTTAACTACTAATGTGTTGAAGCAGCAGAAAATATCCTTAATGACGCCATCTTTTGCATCATTTGGTGCTTTTGACAACCTTAATGTTCCAAAGGGATAATATTGAATGTAATTTGTGCGAAAAATCATTTAACACACATGCATATATTGAGGGTTGAGCTGTTGACGGTAGTGTTCACTGCTCGTGCTCAGTGGTATTCAGGAAATAACATGTGGTAATGGCTTCCATTCGATAATTTACGACTATTATCGGCAACATGGTCATATATATCTTTAACGATTATTTGCAGTTGTCATGGGGTTTGTATGACAGTAGATGCGCTATGCGATGGGGTTACTATTTCCGGATGGGAATCTTGAATTATGGGTTTCTCTGGAAAGATGTGACCCATTTCTTTACGGGGATGTCCACCACAAGAATAGGGTTAAGGGCATGGCAGGCGATAAGAAAAAAATCATTTTAAAATTATTTCCACATTTTAAATGGGTTTTTGATGACCCTATACAAAAAATATATTTAAAGCCTTCCAGTTGATCGGATGTATAAAAGGCAGGACCCTTACACAAGCAGTTTGTTGGACTTTTATCCAGGGTGGGGTGAAAGTAGGTCAAAATTGTATTTACTGATTGCTTTTGCATTTTTATATTGAACGTTTCAAAAATTTGCATCCTAGACTCCTCTAAGCGGCCGACTCTGATAGCTCTATCGCTTGACTGAGAGGGTTTTCTCTGAATAAATGTAAACAATGTCTAAATTTTCGACGTTTCTAACAAACAAAATATATATATATCGTATCTGGGGTCTTCTTTAAGGGCCTTTCACTGAATTACCTCTTAAAGAGCAATGGCTCCGGTTCAACCACCGTAAAAATAAAGATTACATGTAAGAGTTTTCGCAACTGCGTCTGCCCTACGTCGCACTACCATGAGCGCCTCTCCAGTCACTCAGAAATAAAGACAGTCGAAAACTATAGCATACCCTTGCGAACCACAGATTGAACCAATAATTCTGTAAGTAACGCCACCTACCTCACAATATCAACAAGTCGCTCTGTGATATAGACTGTTCACTTCAAACACTGATCAAATACTGATCCTTCTGTTTTTTCGACCCCTTTTAGTACTTCACTGTGTACTGAGGAGATCCTTGGTCTTTGACTCACAAATAATGGCAACGTTGGACATTTGTCGATGAACCTACCTCACAGTATAGAAATTGTAGCCTTTTCTGGCGAACCTCTTTATTTGACATTAATAAGCTCAGATGAGGAGCTGCCCACACTAAATATTTAGCTAATCCTCAAGCATTCTACGATTAAAAACCAGAGTAAAAACATGGTAGGCAATAGACCTCAAATAGTGCGCAAAGGAGGAGCTATCTTCAAAATTTGTTATGTATTGAAAACTTTCCATCGATCGTCATTTAAGTCATTTCATATGCTTTGACTGTGAGTCTTCTATTAGTCGGTTGCTGTGCGGCTTAGAATTCCTGCTCTAACGTCCAAAAATAACATTTTGGCATTAAATTGTATAGAAAATTGCGCCACTTTTCTATAGTCTGCGCGGTATTACGTCACAATACAAGAAATAGTTCATCCCTATTTGCAGTCACTCGTACAAGTTCTATATATAATTCCTTGCAGCACTTGCGACAGTCCTTCGATTTTCGGCAACCATATCTACTGACACAGAAAGATCTATAAAGTAAACCTCTGGGAGTAATATTGATCCTTATAATTTGTGTGTCAAGAACAGATCCCTTATCCCATATCACCGCTACAAATTGCAACATACGTTAATGTACAACAAAGCTTACCTCCTACATTTATATACAAATCCGTTGATTTAATTTTCTTCAGGACACAAATCAATTTCTCTCCAGTGCTTGAGTGTTTTTGTTTCTGACCTCGTAATGTCAATCGTAGCAATAAAAACCATCCAACATCCATCAATCGAACTGTGTCCCTCGCGTTCACCGATCACACACACACGTCACGTATTCGACCACAACGACGTAGCCCATCAATCAATCAGTCATTTCATTCGCCCTGCTTAATGCCATAGCGAAGTGAATACTGGCAGTTACACAGAAGGAAATTTATTAACAATACTCTCACTTTGTACCACCAGGAGTAGGTAGGATATGCCTAACAAAGTAGCAAAAGTTGACCGGCCAACAAGAGAGACGAGGGAAAAATCCAATTGATTTTCATCAATTAAATTTAGCACACAAGAAAAACGCGCGTTTTATTAAATTACCCAGGATAACATCTGGGATAACGTGCTCCTGCTGGACTGGAAGAAAGACCGCTGCTGCGATGCTGTCCAACTTAAATGATTTCATTAAAGTTTGCCGAGGTTATAAAAATCAACAGCAATCGTCCTGCGAATTGAATGAGAATGCTGTGGTATGTGGCGGAAAGTAAACGTCAATAAAACAACATCCTGTCGATTTGGACAAAGTAATTATCTTTGTAAATGTTTTCCTTGAGACAAGTGGACATAAACTTACCTCGTGTGGGTAAATAAATTATCGAAAGTAATCGAAATTAAATTCAATTGCACAAACTGCATTGCTTGAAGGAGGAGGCGGATGGTTTTTTTTTTTGCTATGTCATTGTTGGATTAAAATTTCGCAAACGCAGAGAGATGAGCCAAAAGGATCAATGAAATAATTGAAAAAGGATTAAGGCGGCGATAAAATTAATATTATAAGCTTATTTGGCTTAACTTTATGGGGGCTTAAATTATTTAAATATACTTGAAAGGGACTTAAGTTACTTTATTTTGACGTCGGTTTTCTGACAACGGTTGCATTATCGGTAGAAAATGTGGAGCAGGTGGCTGTTGAGTGTGGATGGCAGTTCTCTCACAATTTAAAATGGTTTTCGACCTAATTGAACTGAAAGTTGGTTTAAATGGTTAAGGGGGCTTGCCAGGTTTAATTTTTGAAATGGATTCTTTCACTCGAAACTATTATTGTCGAGTCTCAATATTCTAATTACATATTTATTCGACACAACTGTTCGGAGTGAAGCTTATTTCAGCCAGTTGGCAACTCCCAGCTGGTTGAGGTATTTTTAAACCTGTGTGTGGTACTAGGTGATGTCATAGTTGATGTCTTTTTCCACTGCTTTGATACTCAGAGTTAGAATTGAAGGCCAGCGTGCTGTTATCCATTCAGTCTACATATCTTACATGTCCTGTCATTGAAGATGTCCTGCATGCTCATTTATGTCGCTACCGACGTTTCATGGAAGAACTGCATACGTTCTAGACTCGTCTTCTAAAACAGCCGTCAATGCAAACGGGACCAAATATCCTAGAAGAACCATTTTATTGTGGTTCTTCAAGGAAGGGGGTTTAATGTCCCCTAGTTTTTCATCACACTCCCATTATAAAAAACCCATTTGTGATTTTTCTTTAAATCACTAGGATATGCGTCGGAGTTGGAGACACTTGCTTTTAGCCTTTTCTTGCTCTAAAAATTTCTAGCTTTCTAGCCCTAGCTTCTCACAACCATTCGTTTCTGTGGGGTTTCATTTTTAGGACGAATAAAAGGGAACTATAATTTATTGACTAGTCCGTATATTTGTCATATGTTTGCCAGCATTGGGTTTAAGAAAAAAGTAGTAATTTGTGTTCTTACCGGGACCAAACGTGAGGCTCCCCTCAGAAGTCCATCACCCTAATCATTGTGCGCCCACGCAGACTTGCTAAAACCGACTTAAAACAAGCTTACCTATCTGGTACTGGTGTCTATTTCGTTTTCAGACAAGCACGGACCAAGCTCCAATGAAAAAGGGGTTAACGACTTTCAAGGCCCTTCCCTGTACATCTCATCGCTGATCCTGAGATTCCAATGATGTCCAACGTGTCTCCAGGCCTCAAGGGGACAGAATCAAGCGGCCCTGGGTGGATCTATGATCGTCTTCATAAATCCTTGACGAGTAGCACTATTTTTATAATAATCATCAGTAAATGAGTTGTAAGAACGAATGCAAATGTTTTTTATATATGCTGTAACGGCAAGGAGTTAGGTTCAGGCTAGTTGTTAGTCTCGATCAAGATACTAAACGATTGCTTTTTGCAGTTATGAGACATGGGACGAAGGATAACGGCTATCCTGGCATATCTTGCCATGGGAAAAGGATACCCAAATACTAGTTCAACTTGGTTTTCTGTCTTCCTTCCATATGGCCAGGGACACCTTTTTACTTCCTATAGGCACCTTTTTTGCCTGCCTTAATTTGCAAAAAAAATCATTTACTGATCCGAATATTCCAAAACTCCCACACAGCCGGTCTACATCCTTTCGCATTACTTATTGAAATTTTAATCAAGCCTAATACACAACCAATATACATTTTAGACCCAACATAGGTGCTCATAGTAATATTTTTTCTGTTTTCTCTTTTTAGGTAAGTCATCAAGAGTCAACATTACTCCCACTATAGCTAATCCTTATGTCAGCTTTGCTCTCAACCTGTGAAACCAGAGAAGGGTCGCCTTAATTGCACTCTCGGTATTTATGACATTTATCAATATTTATGTTTAATCAAGGCGATGACTTTAATCAACATAACAATCACCATCTGCACAAATTGTCATCATGATTATCGTCACTTGTCCTGAATAGGTAACCGCCTGAGAGCAATGTTATATGTATATTGCTCTCTATAAAGGTAGAGAGAAAGGTCATCCTCATTCACAGTTTCTATACGTATAATGCACTCGGTATATATATGAGAGGTTTGTTTGGTTATCCTCTCCAAGGGTTCATCAAATATTTACTCAAACTTGAACAAATCAACAACCATACAGAAGGCAGAAGTCAAATACATTTGTGTATGTGTCAAGTCCACGCCAGCCAGTCGGCTATATCATATGAATTAATTATGAAATAGAACATGCATCTCGAACTCCTGAGTCCTGAATTGATTTGTAGTCGGGGTCGGGGAGTGCACAGCGTATTTAGAAATACTTGTGCTTGCGCATCAATCCGCTCGCTTAGTTTCACCATTTGGCATAATGGAGGCTAAGTTTTGGGACACTTTCGGTTGAGTAAATATGCGATGAAGCCATTGTGCTTGGGGATAGATATTTGTTAATTATTTGCACAAATATGACATAATACGGAGGTTGGCAAACGACGCAACGCAACGGGTAGGAGTAGATATAAACATGTTGGGGACAATTTACACATTGGACATGGACATTGCGCGCGTGTAGGGACAACAGTTTATGGCGTCCCTCTGACCAAAAGTATGGTAGGCCCTGACACATGTACCATGTCATTAGTAATTAGTCAACCTGTTTAATTAACATGTGCATGTGTGGGAACTGAATGGCTCTATTTGAGCTGTGGGCGGTGGCAGGCTGTTGGAAGGCGTACGTGGGCACTAGGGGCACTTATTAAAAAAAGGATTGAGTTACATGTATGAAGACAAAATTTGTCGGTTGAAAAAGTTATTATGAACCATGGGCCGCAACTCCGGTCATTCAGAAATGGATTATGTAGGCCCTAGTCAGATAAAGGAGGTCCACGAAGCTTTCACTGCAATGCGTTTCATCTACATTTTGAAATTGCGTGCATGTGTCTTTTAATTTTTATGTAACAATAGGTTCCAAGGCTTTTTCCAGTCTTTGGTTCTTTTATTACAAAGCAGGAAAGCTGTCAAAGGAGGACGAATTGACTGTATGAAAGGCGTAAGCTAAACTTGGACTTATATGTAAGGTTAAAGCAAGAAGTACTCTACCTACTTCCAACTTGAGCCTTGTGTTTGTCACTTCCTCTGTTAAGACTTTGTTAAATTTTGTACTGAATTTCCGAAAGAGATCCACCCCTTAAACTTCGACAAAAGTAGATATATACAGGTTTCTTCGAATTTGCGTTTCCTTTAAATAACCCGTGGTATCGAGGAGGATTTTCGGAGAATCATTTGTAACGTTTACATCTGCTCAAGGGGGCTTAAGTTTGAAACGGAATACGTAAGTATTATGCCATCAAAATATGATCTCCTTTACGAATTTCTGATAATAGGCAACGATGGCTTATCGATAATTACAAATTTGTACCTGATGCGTATGCCGAACATATGGAAGGGCTACTTCCGTTCTGAAATCAATATTAAATCAGCTTTCCCAGAATCCTGGTTTCGCATTGAATAGCAGAGAGGTTGGGTGTCCATCGGGGAGGATTTTCGTCAAGTGGTGTGATTTGGATAAGACTTATCGCTAAATCAACTCACCTAGGCCCGTTTTTGTTATTTAAACAAATTTAAGCCCGAGTATTTGAAATAACTAATCGTAGGGCATCTTGAATCCACGCGGAATTCGAATCCCAGAGTCAAAGGGACTTTTAGAACTGCCGCTTTATATGCCGTGGAATTAAACTATGCTCAGTGCTGCGTGGTATCTTTTTGAACAATTCTTTCAACGCTTCTGCGTCTCCTATCCTATGAGGCTGATGTCATATGACAGAGGTACTCCTTTCTTAAGTTGAATGCTGCCTATTCAAATCCGAGTCTATTCTCATGACAAATGTGACTTCCCTATTAAGATTCAGAATGAAAAGACCAAAGTCCATCAAGTTACTAGAATCTGTTGGTGTTTAACGAAGAGTAAGAGGTCCGAAATTTGAAAGACTGTTAAGTGTCTTTCAAAGGCGTCGTTCTTGCAGAGAGTTAACTAACTATGTACGATTTTTCCATCGGTGGCAGTATGGATGCGTTCTTCTTTCATTTTCCACCGCATTTTTGCCGAAGTGTCCGCCTATTCGATACCTTTATATAGCTATGAACCAGCAGAGTTTAACTGATTGGTGCCTTCTCATCAGAGCTTCGCGATGCTTTTCAACCAATTTTGGTAGTAAAAAGGTGGTATCAGATTCACATGGCCCACATCCTTGATTCGTTTGGGTTTATGTTATGATAACCGACGAGTGTACTTATACATTTAACTCCATTCAAACAGACTGGGTACAGCCACATATCTTCAATCAAACTGAGCTGCTCTTAAACCATTTCCACTCTTCTGTTCATATATGTTTTCAACTGCCAAACGCATCTTTTACAATCCCATAATATTCGTTGTTCTTCCATTCATCTATTACAATTATAAACTTTTCCCACTTTATATCGCTCGCATCATTACCATCACACATCTCCTGCATGTCCTTTGGTGTCTTTTGCAAGTTTGTTTGTTTTCTTGTTGCCACTTTTGGTTGTGCAAGTACTATTTTATCATCAGCACATTTTATTTGGGCTTACCTCCCTTCATCGTTCTTCTCACTTCTGAAATGTTATGTTCCTATTTTACACTTTTATAGACAAAAATTGCAAAAAGTCGCTGGGAAGCAATTCCATTGATGGAACAGTGGCAATATATTTATAGCCCTCCTTAGTCGAATGGAAGAGGAAAAGTTTGTCTTGAAACTTTTCATTCCTTCATAGAACTTGACGGGATGTTCGCTTGATAAAAGTTTGAATATATTTTTGCAATGAGTTCTATTTGGTTTGTATGTATGTATGTGAGATATGGCGAGAAAATTGTATACATCATCCCGAGAAGGACTTTTATTCATTTGGAATATTTAGGACCGAATGGTATAAGAATTATATTTTACAGTTTCATCCTAGCGGAGGATATGGAATGGAAATAAAAAATTAAAATGAAAGCAGATGCAGATTTAGATGCAGACATCCGGTTCCAAATTTACGTTGTATAAGTATTATTGCCAGCGCTACTGGGAATATTAAATTCACAAAATGCGGTGGTATACGTGAGAGAACAGTTCTATTCGAGGTGGTGAAATAAAAATAAGACAAATGCCAGGTCAGGGTCAGATAGATGTGATGTCTAAATGTGAACATCGTTTCTAACAAAAATATTTTTAAATGGTTCTTGCATCAGCGATTGCTAACACTTTGAGGTTCGGTTTGTCTTCCTCATCATTTTTAAACAGAAGCCTGCGACAGGAATTTTATTTTATAGTTAGTCTCCATTGAATCGGTGCTAATTTAGTCGGCATCTTTTGGCTTATCTCAAGCATTTTTAGATTGTATTTGTGCCTCCATCTGAGCTCCTCTTATGGAGGCCACGAAATGTTCACAATATTTTTCTGGTATGTAACAAGCTCTTGTTTTGTGATGACAGTTTGTTTCTTTTGATAATTTTGTGGTACTGAGTTTACTGGTAGTTTAGCGTCACAAGGAGTGCAGAGTGGAGAGCTTCTGACTCAAGCGCTCTCTCTAGGCATTGATGGTCGCCAATGTCGAGTTACTGTTTTTTGCAAGCCTTTCACTTTCTTTAAGAACGTCGGCCTGTATCCAAAGATGTTCACATATTTTCTGACTACACTTTTGGAGTGCCTTTACTGTGAGGGTGGTAGATGAGTGCCTTCCGTCGGTCAGCTTTTGGTCGGTTGAGTTGATATAGTTATGTGGATCCAAAGACGCAAAAGTCGAGTTTTACAAGCTTCTACAAAATTGATTGGGAGTCGTTATCTATTTTTGCACTGTGAAGGCTAGACTTCCACAGAAAAATTTGTTCTTTTAGTCGCAAGGAATAACTTTGACATTGTACTGCCGATAGACTTGGTTTATAATATCTTGCTTAATAGAGTCTTCCGCCCAGTAGTAGCGCGCGTATTATGAATTTAGCTTTGATAGTCATTTTGTTGCAAGCTGATTAGTTTTGAGGAGTCTTCGCGTTGTATACCTACATACAATCTGACTCAGAAATATCCCATTTTTTATCAGAATACCAACTTTATACCCCTGGCGTAGATTATATGTCCCTATGTTTTCACTCCAGCTCCATTCTTTCATAGCATATAGTGCTACTGGCTTCTGGTTTCAAGCCAGGCCTAGCTCTGTTTCATGCAATTTCAGCATAGCTTACTTATGCTCTCCAGCTGTCGAATCAACATGGTTCATATTACCACCTTAAGAGCTAGTTTTGTGTGCTCCAGAACAAATCCTTAGTACCTACATAAATTTGACGAACACGTTATAATGGATTACATTTTTTTCCATGAAATTCTAGGAAAAACTCTTATCTAAGAAACACAACCGGTTTTTTCTCAGAATTTATAAAATTCAAAACAATTTCTGCACACTCTCAGGATAAAAGCTTTCCCTGTAACAGCGTGAACAACTTTTATCGATTTTCGAAGAAAAAATAATTAGGACGGAGAATTCCAATGAACAATATTGAAACGTGTCTCTTTATACTCGTATCCATAAGTTGTTTCGGCAGTCATAGTATTTGTAAGAACTTACGTACTTCTATATGTGACCAAAGAAACAATTTTGGTACAGTTGCACTAAATGGATTCTTTAAGTACACTTTTGAAAGTCGGTTTTAAAGATTAAAGTAGACGAGATCTTCTGGCTCTGGCTCAATATCCATCAAGGTTTTAGACGGTAGTATTAAAGTTTATTATTTGGCAAGTAAGTACAAGGTGGCGCAAAATTCGTCACCCGATGTTCCTTGTCTGTAATATTTTTTTATTGAATGGAAAACTTTGGTTCTGCCTTTGGATTATGTTTATTTGATGTTATACATTTTTTGTACTAAATCGGGAAAATGATATCGGCTAAGTGGCCTCCGCCAGAGCTGATGACAACTCGAGCCCGATTAATGGTGGTATTTTTCATCTTGACGGATACCTATTCTCCTTGAGTCTGCGTCTTGTTGACATAGGCTAGTAACTTCAAAAGACCCCACAAAAACAAGCCTTTAATCAGACGATTATACGGGCACTGCAAATCTCCGAAACGAAAGATTTGGAGACCCGTACCTAAATCCAGGCTTACAAATTTCGGTTGTTGTTCATGCAGTATGCGCCGTTTCTCCATCCTGTTGGAAGTACTTCCAGTCCCAAATGCGTGGCACGTCGTTGGGTCAATAATCGGTGGTCCTCAGATTTGCCGAAAAAACCCGGTTCTTAAGAAGTGAGTCTCAATTTTGAGTAAAAACCTCAAAGTCGCTGTTTTTCCCATTGAGGTACTTCTGAAGTTTGATATCTCTTCCGGTTTTTTTCTACTGAGGTTCATTGAAGTGCCAGGCGGTGTGGTCGTTGTTTTATTAGAAATGCTAACAGAAGGCGTTTTTGATGCTTGAAACTAGCTGGTAGTTTTTTTTGGGCGTAGTCTCTTAAAATTGATCTTTTGAGCCTTTCTCCAAGTTATTAATCAAATCAGATTTTTGCAAGAACTCACCTTTAAGCGAACTTTTCACAATTGTGGCGCAGCTAAACAAAATCTCGGAGCATACAGGAAAAGTAGTGTGCACCGTTGACAACCCTGTGGGACACCACTTTCTATTGCATCTTGTCAAAGTTTTTGTTCGGCAAGTCCTTACATCGTTTGACGGGATATATACATATCGACCGCCTTTGCAGAGAATATTAGCATTCAAAATTTTAAGCCTTTAAGATAAAGGTTTGTGTAAACTTTTTGGGACAATCAGCTGAACTTTCTTAAAATTCTCCTTACAATCGTCTAGACGGCGCTGGCTTTCTTAATACCCTCTCACTGTTTTACTATACGCTTATGGTTGGCACTCGCTGAAAAGTCATTGACACCCAAATGTCGCCACACCTCCTTTGAGTGTCTTTCGCAAATTCAGATCCCTGGCTCGTAATGTTTCTTTTTGCACCCCTTCGTCGCTCATTGCTTACAAATGCGGAAAAAAAAATCGTTATTCCCTCCCCACATAAAAATATACAATTTGTGTCATCTTCCTTCGCCCAACGTCCTCATGACGTAAACTTTTGGGTAATCAATGCAATAACATTTTCCGAGCTTGAGAATACTATTTCCCCCGTCCGTTTTGTGCATTTTTTCGTGTGTTCTTTTCGCAGAATGTGTACATGTTTTATGTGCTGTACACAGCGCTCTAAATGCCAGTTGGTCCTTTCTATATTGGATACACCATTAACAAAGGATTTTTTTATTCGGTTCACTTTTTCTGTTTTTCATTTTTATTATTTGGAAAAATGAAAGAGAAGAATGGCTCTAAGGATGACGCCAATCCTGATGTTAAGCAATAAACTACTGCGAAATCAAATCTCTTTCTCGCTCAGTTTTATTCAACGGGGTGAAGAGAGTGACGAAATGAACAAAAACGAAGCACCACTCTACGTCATGCTGAGCATGACATAAATCTTCACAGTGAGGATGAACTATTTTTATTTATTTTTTTTTGTATTATCCTTGCCATCACTTGAGATTTTCAATTTTCCTCATTGTTGCAAACTATCGCACTGAAAATGACCACGAAAACTACGAAGGACAACGACACACGAATGTCCTATGCAATGACAAAGCCACTTTGTATTGTGGTCATTGTGCGGATCTGAAGAGGACGTGAATATGCAGGAGCTAAAAAACAAAAGAAAGGTCACACAGGATATTCCCAATGTTTCGGTTGTTGTCTTTTCCAACTAATGTCAGCAGGATCTTCAACCATAATCACTTGCTCTGCGGTTAGATTTGATTTGTGTTTTTTTTTTGTAACAGCGGTAGACCGTGAGCGAGGATAATGCAGTTCCTGTGAACGAAATGTGAATGCATACCCGGGGTGGAAATGGAAAAGGATTGAGGGCAAACTCAGATTTTGGTTTTAGTTTTCTGTTTACGGCTTTGCATGCAACATAAGTGTGCAACTGAAGTTTGACGTCAGTGTCAAAGTTTGTGTTCTTTTGTATTGCGAAAAATAACACAAAGCGCAGGATAATGGTTTCTTGTAAAATGCGCTGTAGCTATGTTTATAGATAGGCTTCCGCTCGCTTGGTGGTGTGTAGGATTGAATGCTTTATGGTTGGAATTTTCGAGGTTGTGTTGGTTTTTCGTATTTTAACACGAGGAATATTATTCCGAAACGCATTTCAGTTATAGGAGTTTAAGAACAAAATTCAAACACAAGGAACGGAGGTTCAGCAGAGCCTGCCTGACTTTCAAACACTTAGCTACGCCCGATTTGAAGTTGAAGGTATGGTTTGCGATCTTTTTTGCTTCTTGACGCTTCTCTGCTTTGTACTCCACGTGATCTTTTCAAGTATTTTACATCATCGAAACTTCACTTGTCTAATGTCTAAAGTAAATCAGACACGAGGTCTGTATCGTAGCTCAGGGAAATAAAGAATCACACAACAATAAACCATTGGAATAAATAAAACGCAATAAAACTTTAGTGGAAAATAATATTAAAAAACCACTTTTATTAGACCTGCGACCTGCTCATGCTCGCTCCTGCTGAAAGACTAACTCTCGTTATACAATTACTAGATCCTTCTCGCTCTTTCGTTAAGTTTATATGTATACTCTTTCAATACATCGACTGCAGAGTTGCAATACTCATGCCGTTCGATACAAGGTCTTACTGATGCAGAGAAAAAGGAGGTACCTACCTTGGACCAACAGTGAAAATGTTCACGAAATTTTAAAGACTTTTGAACCAATAACAATAAAAGTTGTAGCAGCCCATGGTTTATGTAGGTTTGTAGTAACTTCCTTCTGTTTAAACGTCATTTCCCAAGGATAACAATCATTTCTAGTTGATCAAGAGATTTAGAGTGAATTCCATGCTGGACATTTTTAAGCCCAAATCAATTTAGATGCCAATTTATGAACAAACTTCGACATTAGCCAACTTAATGTATATAATGTCCCTACACTCTGTGGATCCAATTCGATACACTTGGATAAACTGATAAACCCAAAAGGGCTATTGATTGTACAGTTCTTTGCTTTACAAAACTTTACAATAACTTGTCAAACAACATAATGAATTGCGGCGTTTCCTTCGCCCAAAGCAAACCTCCTCTGGCTCAAACCAAAGCAAAGCAAAAAAAAAACATCAAGCGATATTTTATTGTCACAGGACTTTATTTATGAAAAGCAATATTAGCCACTAAACTAAAAAGTTTTACAAACAAAATAAAACGCAAAACCAACAAATACCTACAATCGAGAACGAAGCGCTTTCCCCTTAGCGAATATAAATTCGTTTTGTAATTTATTGACATAGATACATTGTCCCGGATTCTGTTAGCTGCATCTGATGTCGCAGAGGGATTTTAAAAAAAAAAAGAGTATCCCCATGCTAACAATGGAGACTTCCTGCACACAAATAGGTTACAAATGGGTGAAGGCTGATGGATGGTCGGGAGGTTGAATGTCCCTACACGCCCGCTTTCGGTTTCGTTGAATGTTCATTGTATGGTGTGATTATTTTTTTTTTGTAGTGTCTGATGTATGGGTAAGTCCCTTAACCAATTTCATAACATATAGCAATCCTGCGTATCATCCATTACAATTATGGAATGCTTTTGCAAAAGCTTTGTTGTTATTATTCATCCGAATTGCACGACAGTGGTTGCGGTGTCCTTTGAGCTTATGCATATTCACAAGAGTGGTTGAGGGAACGTGTGTCAAGGGGATAGGGAATAATTTGCGTTGGCGTTGGTATGGGCAAAATAAAAACAAAACTAATTATAAGTTACGTGAGTAATAATTATTGCAGAGAGAGGTATTCAGTGGTGTACTATAAAGTGGCGCACACACATAAATAGTTTCCGCACCGATATGGTATAAACTTTGTTGTTGAATACTTGCTGTCGCAGGTCTGTTCTGTCAGTGGAAAAGTTGCGGCAAAGTGTCTTGGGTTTTAGGAATGCATCGGTTTTGTCTTTCAGTGGCTCAATTTAGTTTACAGTCTATGAGTTGCTTACTCACTCTTACATGTGCATCCTATGCTCAAATGGGTCATAAAGGAGAGACCTCAACTATTTCGAGCTCATATCTGACGTATGTTGCATTTTGCTTCTAAGAGAGGATAAGTTATTTACTACAGGTTGATGCAGACGGCTTAGACCTTACAAGTAAAAGTTCAAAGACAAAGGAAGTGGGAATATGATGCAGGGATATGTCAATGAAATACAAAATTTGTATACTAACCAAATGAATTAGACCACGAATGCCATTTGTCTAAATTCTCCATAGGAAAATCAGTCAAATTCAACGTGTGTCCAATCGCGGACTTTCAATAAGTGTAATAAGGTAGTAAAGAGCATAACGAGGCGCTGGGATATAGTCCGATATTTCTCGTCTGACCTTTTGAGAATATCCCAAACAAATTTTTTATAGGTAAGATAGATAAGGGTGACCCCTAAACTAAATCGTAACGAAAAATGAAACATATTTTGCCAATTGGCGAGTGAGAAAGTAGTGTATTCTAAAAAACACTGAACTTCCTCCACTTTTAGGTTGCTGATTCGTCGGAAGAATTACGTTTAGCAACGTTTCACTTTTCGTTACGCTCCTGTTTCTCAACCTGTCAACCTATTCTTCCATGAAATATCGTTTTTCTCACTTCAAAAACAATGCCTAGCTTTCAAAGAAACTTCCTGACTGCCAAATTTGAACAGATACAATAGTTGGAAGCCTTTATAAAAGACGATTCAACATGCGTTGGCCAAAAATTATATGTAGTAGATGAAATGACCAGTTTATGAGTAGCCTTGTCATGTAATTCTTGTGTGGATTAGGAGCTGTATCGAACTCTTTCAAACCAGCATTTCTGTATTTCTGGGAAGTGCCGAATTTGATGATTTCACAAATAAATCGTAACATCTTTAAAAGAATTTGACTTAAAAACTGCACACGAGAACGTGCACTTATAAGCTGTGAAAACTGCTCTATATGTTGTACTCTCAGGAGACTTTTCCTTCGTGTTGTATACCCCACTTATTAACGCAAACAATCAAACGATAGATCCGACCCTGATGTCGCAGCCTTCTAAATGTGAAATGCTTTTGATTATTATCGATTCCAAGTGTAACAGCGGGATCATCGAATTCCGTTTTTCTTGGAGCAGGAGTGCCTCAAGGTTCCATACTTTTGCCAGTGAAAACAATTTAAAGCGTTTTGCTAGGAATTTTTTTTTAAATATCCAAATGCTGCTTCGAGCAAAGTTAAACTTAAGCCATATGACCTTGAAGACCTATCAGCACGACCTTGTTGTTTGTAAATCAAAGTTTAAAACTCATTCGAAGATGCCAGTAGACTTTTCTTTCCCAATTTCTTTGCAGTTTATTTTTAGCTCAAAGAACTCTTCCGTACACACAGCAGATCCATTTGCGAAAAACAAAACTCACAAAGCATATTTGCTATTCGCCTGACAAGGCAATCTAATCTACTCCCCTTCAATCCCACGCCCGATTTGTTTGCATAAACGTTTATTTTTAGTACACTGCGACCGTTATCGCCCCTAAATCTCCGGCAAATTGCACTACCCAAGAAGTCATAAGACGACGAGCACAAAATTCAAAACCATTATCGTGATGATCTACTTCTGTTATATGGCATGATAAAGAAATTTCTGAAATCATTCCTTCCACGATTCTAAACAAGGACGAAGTTGCTTTCATGCATTTTAACGGCAAATTGGTTCCACCGTCCCACCCCCCCTCACTCACTAACTGTGTCACCTTAGCTTCTTGGTGTGGCTTCATCTCACAACGATTACCAACTCGTCACTATGCAAGGAGGCCACTTAGTCTTAGTCTGCTTCTTCTTCTTCTCGTTGACAATTTTAATCGTCGCTTTGCACATAATATCCGTAACGGCCAATGAATTCGCAATTCAATTCCATTTTTATCGTCACTTCTCGCACACAATGGGCTGTGCGTCACGGAAAACTTACATATATAGTGGCAACAAACGAAATTGTACCCTAAAGCTGTCAAGGATATCCAAGCATTCACCCATGCACAGGTGGGTGTTCTGAAACGCGAACGGTAGGGATAATGTGGATGTTCGTTTGATGATCCTTTTGTTATTTAGAGTCGCAATCCACGACAAACAACAACCGTAGTCCTTATGTTCGACTTTGCATCTCTTTAAACCGATAAAACCATAAAAGAGCCGAGTTTATTGTGAGGATTAAGATCTGTGCCTGTGAGTGTGACGGCTACAAATGCTTTACACAAATCCAACTTTGCTTCATCGCCGTTAAATCCTTTCCCTAAATCTTATGGATGGCAATCGATTTATCCTGATCGCACACAACACCGGCATTAACATTGTCACGGGCTCGTGTGCCAAAAATAGTTTTTTTTTTTTATTTTATTTTGTTGCTGTCGCTCGGAGGCGTTATTGATGAGACAAGATGCTATCGAACGATTGTTCGTTGGCAAGTCCTTACATGGTATGGCAGGGGTAGGTGATAAGACACCGCTTGTTACAGGGGCAGAAATTCAAAATGTTCAAGGGCGATAAATATCGATTCCTAATTAAGGGTGAAGAGACTGCTTCGTCAGATGGGTCTTAAGAAGAGGGAATAACGTACAAGGGACTTTTGAAGCAAATTCAATAAATTAATCGTTCCAGGTGAGGCAAAATTTAGTCAACTAGGTGCTATGAGTTAAAAGGTCTTGCAGATGGGGTTATCCTTTCTTGAACCGCACTTTGGATTTTTGCCTAAAAAAAATATGCTTCACTTGTTCAGCAACGTCAAAAGCTCTTTGTGATTAAAACATCCTCATTGGTTTAGGCATTCATAAGTACGTTAAAATGACCTGTAACTTTAAGCCTCGAGGAACTATGCAATATCCTTCTTATAAGGCACACCAAGAGGCAAGAAGAAAGTTGAAATGGAGATGCTATGCAATCGGAAAATTCCTCGAAACTTCTTTTCCCGGATTAAGTAGAAGTTGATCAAACAGCTGAGCCTTTTCGACTTTTATAAAGGGTCGCTACAAAAGTAGAGCGACAGGGACAGCAAACGACGCCGAATTTCTTGCCGCTCTTTTGACATTTCTCTTCAGTAAGGTTTGCCATTTCTTGATGGAAAGATATACGAGCCAACAGCGAGTCGAAATTACTACAATCAGTGGCCTCAACCTTAAGAGCGCTACGTCCAATTTATATGGTCGTCATAATCGTCCTAGCAGATCAACAATTGAGCGTCTAGTGGAAAAATTTGAATCCACAGGCAGAGTACAAAATGTTTCCGTGCCAGTGAGACAAAGAAGTGCCCGTAGTGTCGAGAATATTGCTGCCGCTGGGGCTTTAGTTGAAGAAAGCCCGAACGTGACGTCGTTGTGGCGAATTTTGCGAAAAGATCTTGGCCTTCATCCTTACAAGATTAAATTGACGCAAGAACTGAAGCCGCTTGACCACCAGAAGCGACGTTTGTTCGTGAATTGAGCTGAGCAACAACTTGACAAAAACCTTAGGCGGCTACCGTCACCCTTGATTCGGACGGTTGGCGTAAAGGTGTCCCTCGGTGAACGGTGAAAAAGATTTTGTTTTACACCAAGAAATGGAATAAAAAATCAGATTTTTGGTTTTGGTTTGATAACCTTTTATTTCCCGATATAAAAAAAGCAAGACTGAGTTGTTCACGTGAAACGTGCTGTTTGACACAGGCAATATAAAATAGATCGGTGACACAGCGCACCAACTTCGCAGAAGCCAGTATTACAAATTCCAGAATAACTGGAAGTCGACTGGAAAGTTGGTGGCTGGGTCGACATGTTGAGTTGAACAGTTTTATTGCATCTAAAGAAGCAGCGTTTAGAAAATCGAAGCAAATGGAATTTTTGACTTCGAAAATCGTCCAGTGATTGCTGAAATATTTCAGGGCTCTTAAAATAAGAGCACTTTCACTCAGCTTAGATTATAAATAGAATATAAATAAATAATCTTCGACTTCTTGTATCCTCTTAACAAGTACCGACTTCATCACCCATATCACAAGCAGCCAGTTTGGTATGAGTATCCAACATTACACCTCACGAGTGAGTACCCAAGTCTGAGTTTCCAATTAGAGCACAACACCTCGACCGACTTAACATCACCAGGGTATTCCTCCTTCCACACCGCAGCCAAGAAACGTTCCACCACTCGCAACCATTCCCATGGAGTTACTTGAAAACTGCCTATATAAAGGACACGTATTCAAATTTCTCTAAGTACACATAACAGCATTAACAAAAATCATCCACATGCCTCACAACATCGCGTCACATCGTCGTCATCGTTGCACCCCTGCTCTCAACTTGTTTCATGTTTACAACATCGCTTCAAAAAAATTGTTTTTGTTTTTTTTTTTGCCTTCGTCAAGTGTTTGTTCTGCGAATGAAGAAATACACTTTCTGAAGTGTGTTCTTAACCGAGTTTTGCAGCAACAAAAAAAAAACAAGAAGAAATAACAAATTGTTTGCCCAACCTGCACTGGCTTTCCTCATACCTCATATCTGTCGCTTTCGAATGGAAATTTTATATATATTAAGCAATTTCAAAAATAAATCTTTCTTTCTTGTGCGCAAAAATGCTATTCTCCTGAATCACGTATCCCTGTTGTGTGTTGTGTTTCTTGGTGCGGCATGGGAAACGGGGACCGAAGATAAATTTCCTCTTCATGATTTCTCGAGATATGTTCAAGTGATCCTTGATAGCGTTCCTTTTTGCCGGCTTTGTCATGCTTTTTGGTGGTGTTGTCTTTCATCTCTTGACAAATTAGGAGACATTTTCCTGTGAAATTGAAATGAATTTGAACTGACAAGTGAGCAGTGCGGATTGCAGTGAGTTTGGTGAATGTATATAGTGAGTCTGTTACTTGAGGTGGTGACTGTGGTGGTTACATAGGGAACTTTTGCTATTTGAGGAATGCTGCGATGGCAACAAATCAATTTGCCATTGCCAACAGCGACAAGCGTGAAAAAAATGTTTTATTGTGTTCTGGTTGTTTGATTGTCTTCAAAGGACTCAGGCACCGGGAAGGTTTTGTTACGAGTTTCATGTTCTTGGAATTTTTAATACATTTTTTGTAATGAAATATTATACACTCGTCAGAATTTCTGTATGGCATTGGCATGCGTTGCATTGTGTTGTTTATAACCAGCATTTTTTGAAAGGCTCTCTCACTTTATACAATCAAATCAAATCGAACTACAATTTTAAAGGCTCTTTCTTTATACGACCCTGCCGGTCATTTAGAACACCCATGGGGATATTCAAAGATGAATTTGTATTTATTTTACTTAATGGGAATTTCGACTTTACGCGCAGAACGTAGTGGACCCCGATTCAATTTTTTTATTTTGTTTTTTGCATCTTATATCGTTCATATACTGTTCCTTTTCGTCCTGTAAAATTGTGGCGCTCGTTGATAGTTATTTAAAAATTAGTGACTTTTTTGTAAGGATAGCGAAGAGCAGGTAGTGTAACTGAATGTCAATTGGAGGCTCTGTCTTCCTGTACTTTTCTCAGCAAAAGTCGTGAAAAATTAGATTTTGAAGAGTGAGGAAAACTTGAGCTAAAAATGCTTAAAAAGTACAGTGGGCAGAAACTCACATTTGATTTTGCACTATTTGCCAGATCAACAATAACTTATCAACGGAAGTGCCTGGAGATAGTTTCCTTAGATAAGTTTCTCTTTTATACAAAAAGGTTCCATAAAGAATTGTAAAGTTTGTCACTAACGATAATAGAACTTTTATCAATTATCATAAGCTGTAAGCAGATGAGAATCTGTTTCAAAATCCCGACACCAGGCAAAAGTTGTATCTTTAAAATACCAAAGTCAGTTATAAGACCGGGAAATAAAAATGTCAGGACAAAATTAGATTACACTGTAATTATTTGCATTAGGTGTCCTTATGTCTTGCCAGTGGGAGCGTATCGGAATCCCGCTTTTAAAAAATCCTAAAAAAAAGTTTAAGAAACCCGTCTACGAAAATACTGCTTTTTTAAAATCCCGTCTTCTAAAATACGCTTGTTCAAAATCCCGATCTATTAAACTTTTTTAAATCCCGCCAAATCCCGCTAATCCCGTTTTTTTACAAAACATTGTTATCAAAAAAAAAGAGTTGGTTAGATGCGCTTTTTTATTATATGTATTATTATATATTTAAAAATATTAAAAATACTCGACTGCCTGTGTATGTCAGTGCAGAAAAACAATTCCCGAGAACACAAAATAATGCTGAACCGTGGCATCGCAGACTGAAAGTTTTGGTTGGTCGAAAAAGTGCTGGCTTGTATTTATAAACTCATTGCAGATTTTAGAAAGGAAGCATTTGTGGTGCAAACTGAAATAGAAAAATTACAAAATGGACAAGACAAATTATATAAAAAAACTAATGTTATAGGTAAAGTCACGCGCTGTAAAAAAATTAATTAGAAATAGAAAAAATATGAGTAAAACAGTTTTTTTTCCATTGCTTATAATGTACACTTGAACTAATAAAATAAAAAATGTTGTTAATGGTTTGAAGTTTTATTGATCCCTTTTGCAGAATATATATAACATTACTTTATAGTATATACATTTTTTAAATTATTAAAGATTGTCATATTTTTTTATTTTGATATTATATATTTCTTATTTTGTTACTTCCTCTAAAAATAATAAATGTTAAAATAAACTGCATTTCAAAAAAAAAACTCATTGCTTAATTTATTTTAATTTTCTTATTATCCCGCTTTTGCAATCAAATGCAGTTGCTTTATTTAAAAAAAAATCGCCTTTATTTTTAAAAATAAAGCTAATACTTTTGATTATAAAAGCGGGGTAATAAGAAACGGGATTATAAAAAACGGGATTATTAGAGATATCGGGATTAAAAAAAGCCGGATATCTAACCCAACCCCTTGCCAGTCCATATATATACACAAGACCCTCAATATTAACACGTTATCGTGAACAATCTCCATAGCAGTAAGCCCTAGACCCAGATCTCTTAATTATCATGACTGATAATGGGTCGAACAGCTCCAAAAAGAACCCACCGAGTTCTTTAATTTTCCAAGGACCAAGAGACGTGAATTGTATATTTAAAAAAACCTTGATAACGAAATAGGGGATACCATATAGAGATATATACTTATTATCATTAACTCAGGACAGGTACGCTTTCGGATGTCTGACGCAGTGGAAAGAAAACATTGAGATCTAACTTGTGTTTTACCGGGGGTTGAACTTGAGATCTTTCGCTGATTACTGATCACCAGTGTACATTATTACTTTGCATTTATTTTTGCTATGCTCGTATGTGACACAAGTACTCCAAACCTTGTCCAAAGGGAAGGTCCAGAAGTCGTTCAACCTAAAAAATGCGATAAAGTTAATATTCATAATTAAAATGGGGTAACAACAAGTCCACTCTTTATTCACCAAACTATCTTCAGATTGACAGAAAGTAAATGCTTACAAGTACCTCCAACAGTGTCTGTGGCCAAAGCGCTACAGTTTTTCACTTTGTGTAAACAAACTCAAGAGTCACCCTGTACCAAAATCCATTGAACTTGGCTTCACCCAAAACCCCATAGCATTAACTGCACCCGAAGAGCCAACACTCCAGCTTGCTGCTGATGATAATCCCCAAAGCATAGTAGCAAATTATATGACACTGTTCCGCTCCGGATCTTGGAAGCGCTCTCCTCCTTTAGCTATTGTCTGTCCGTATGACCTCTTGCTCTGCCCTTCATTACAGTATGGTCTTACTCCCGTCCCTTTGATCGTTACCTTTGCACCCACTCCAGATGCGCTTCAACCGTTTGCGTATTCCTCTGTTGGTACTTGGGCTATACGCTCTTGAAAACTAAGTGAAGTATGCAACTGCAATTAAAGGCAAAATATCCTTGTCGTATCCTTACTTTCTGCAGTATAGTCGTCGCTTCACAATCCCCATTCAACACCACACAACATCCTATCAGAAGGCTATTCTCCTCTCTTTTCGTTGGTGATGCACACCGTCGTCGCATACACCTGCTGCCACTAACAGATTTTTGTACATTTTGTTCGTATTTTGCTCGCATCGTGTCCTTGTTGTAGAATACGATGTTCGTTGGTTTCATATTCTACCCGAAGGGAATGCTTTCGTGGGGTCGGTATTTTTTCTTCTCGAAAATCAACTCGTCTCTGTCTATCAACTGCAGTAGTCTCTGAAGTAGCGGTATATGGTATAGGGTGAGTGCGATGAAAATTCCAAAAGGAAGCCAACATCAGGTACAGAACTGAGAATACCCTCCTGCAATTTTCTCACTAAGCCAACCAAGTGGAAATTTAATGGAATTTTTTCATTAGTATGACTTTTTTTTTCTTACCAACCCTATACGTATGTATAGATGGTATACCTACACATATCCTATGATGTAGGATTTATCATCTTTTCATTCGTCTTGCACGGCTTTTTGTTTATTTAATTTTTGAGGAAAGGTATATAGCAGAAAAGGGTGCGGGGTTCATTTGTTGTTGAGAATTTGTGTTTTTCTTTGCACGTGGTTGTCATAAACTTTTCTTTTGTGGTTTTAGGTTGTAAGTGAACTCGTGTGATGAAAATAACTATAAAAATCATTCCACCAACGAAATATATTTTCCTATACATGCTTTAAAAGACGCATCGCAATTCGCAAGTCGGAACATTTTTCTAACCAGCCAAGCCATGAAAAATTGTGACCCCATGTGACTTTAAGCTAGATAACTATGCCGACTTTAGGTCGTGTTCTATCTATCTGTGCAGTCCTAAAAATGAGTCCAACTTTTCAAACCAAGTCAAGCGACTTACTAACTTTTAAATATAGACCTATTTACACCACCTCCCGCTACACACTGTTAAACTGTTAAATAGAAACAAATTTTAAAGAGCCATGTCGTTTGCTGCCTCAATTCATGAAGGCACAAACAAAAAAAAAAACGCCCTCACAAAAAACTACAGC
The DNA here is from genome assembly GCA_936431705.1 of Cheilosia pagana. NCBI lineage: Eukaryota > Metazoa > Arthropoda > Insecta > Diptera > Syrphidae > Cheilosia > Cheilosia pagana. The sequence goes on from OW386168.1 coordinate 40,349,742, forward strand.
ACCAAATAGTACAAGCTTACCTAAGCAAAGCAACATGTTCAAATTCCAGGTTTCTCTATTCCTTAAACAATAGAAAAGTTGGCAGTAGATAGCCAAATGGTCGATGAACGGAGTAAAAGTGCAAGGATCATGCAACTCTTTTGGACTTCGTTTTGGACTAAGTACAACAGTGACTTTTTCGGTTGACTTTTCTTGTGTCTGGACTCTGGAGTCTTTACAGCTTTTCTTCATTTTGTATTTTTTATAGGATAGCAGAGTAAAAAAAATGTGTCCACAGGTAGTAACAAATAAAAACAAAGTGAGGCATTAGTGCTGCTTCTTTAAACTATAATCTCTGTCCAACGAGGGATAAAATGTCGGGCTATTTACGAGGAAAAGCGCATGGAGTTTAAAAATTGCTTTAAAGAGACTTCTTTCAAGCATGTGATGGTGGAATATTGCAAAATACCTGACAGGTTGGCAAAGTACCACTTGTTCAAAAAAGAATTGAACAATGAACATGCAACTTGTATAAAACAGGGGAATTTTATTTTGAAATCGGTGGTTCAACTTTCTTTTACATTTAGCAATAACACTTTATTTTTCTGTGCAATTTCAATTCGAGAAAAATGCCCAGGATTGCTTGTCCGATAAATTAAATAGATTAAATTAAAACATAGCCCGACTTATTTCCTGAATATTTAAATGGTTTTGAAGTGTTGAAAAAATGAATAAATAAGTTGAACGCTGTCTTGATTGGAAGAAAATACTTCAACTATTTCAATGAAATGATTATAAAATTATTATCTGTGAATTGAGTCCTTTTTAGCACAAGGCTCGATTCTAAGCCCAATCTAAAATATAGAGAAGTTTCAGTTGTTGAATCAGTTTTTACTGCAAGTTCCAGACGACATTTTGCTGTTTGGTCTCGAAGGACATGAAGCCAAATCTAACGTTTACTATATTACTTGATATACGTTTTGTCGCTGGTCTGAGTTCCCAAAAGTCTTATCTTATCGATCATGCATCGTATTTCAATCCTTTTAAAATCGTAAATATCGTACCAAACAGAACGCACAAAATGGGTCGCAACAAGCTTAAGTCGGAGCGTCGTATTTGTCTATTAGATTACCAAAATCGTTAAAATTATATACTATGTACGGTCATACAATGCTGCGCACAGAGCACAACAACCCCACTCCCAAAGGCATCTAGCAAAACTTCCGGGAAGACTCGAGGTCGATTAGAAGGCGAAGAGAGTCGACTGGTAGTGTTCAGTGCGAAATATTTTACCCTGCGCTTGGGGGTTTATTCATTTTTTAAATATTTAATTTATATTTAATCTCGTTGACATAATTTTAATTTATGTTTATTTTCTTTTTCATTTTAGGTAAGTTCATCTATTTGCAGTAAAAGCCTTATTCAGATAAAGTACAAAATAACACAGGAGCCGGTCTTTGCTGATAGCTTGCCTTAAATTTAAAATTTGCGCCCAAATGTCAAAAGATCTCTGGAGAAATTCGAAAAATAACAGAATTCGCTTCTAACTTAAAAATGCATGGGAAAAACGATCTCAATTTAGAGTTAAGATGCGCAGTCCGCTAAGTAGCGCACGGTCTAGGCCCGGCTTTGCCCACTCGGGCGCCGCGTCCTTTATTTTCTTTGCATTGATGAATATAGCAACAGTCACGAATTTAAGAAAAACCGAAAGTCCCATGGAACCATATTGTAAAAAATAGTGGGCTTTGTTTTTGCAAAGCAATTCCACAGATGCAATGTTCGTGTTCAGCTTTTAAATGTTTTACCTTTATTACAATTTGCGAAAACTGTCATCGGACTCTAACTCTGTTTTGTAAACTATCCATCCGTCAGTAAAAAATTTGAGTCAAAAGTGACGGGAAGGCTTGAAGTGATGGGGCCTTATCCTCCTGAATACTTTCGCGAAGATCTGTTGATGTATGTAAGACAAACAGACAAAATTCCACAACGGCATCCTAAAACGATGCAATGATTTTTTAACACATGTGACTGAAACTAGCATAGCTACAACATGAATCGGTTGAATCGATTAATGATGTAGTTTCCATCGGCAACGATGATCGAAGTATATTCAACGTGCGCGCTTTTCTTCCTTACTCGGTAAGTTCACGTTATAAGACGCCCTCTAAATCTGGCGCCCCGTGCGACAGGGTCGCTCAGCACTAAATGACGGCTTTCATTCATTTTGATTATGGGTACTTCAAGTATCTGGAATGCACTGATTAATTGCTGGTTGACACTTGGAATTCCGTCTCCTTCTATCAGAGAAACCTTATATAGAGCCAATGTAGAGAACAACTAACAAAATCGAGGAGAAAATGCCACTTCCAAAGATATAGAACAATGCCCTTTTTAGGGGATGACTAAATTGTATATTTTTCTAGTCAATTCTGATTATTTAAACCCGCTCACGAATCTGCCAATTTCCACAATGAACATTCAGAAAGACATATCAAAAGTACAAATCATAGAAACCATGACCCCATGTCTCAGGTAAGTCGTTTCAAATTTTCTGTCACTGATATTTCCATTGGCGTCACAAAATAACGCATCTCCTCTGGACTAGTGAACCGGAAAATAAAAGCAACATTGTTACATAAGCATGCACCCTGCCACCCCCTCCACAAATGGTCGCAGTTCCTGCAAGCTTCTTTCCAGCATTTAACTTTTATTATCATTCGGTTTGTTTTTCGTTACTTTTTGACACTTTTATCCGGTCGTATCTATTGGATTCATTGATTCTTTCAATTTAGTTACCTCCTTCCGCTGTTTATGGTCCTCTACTGTGTACAACTGCTACCACGGTCCGTTCATTTCTATTTTTATTTCACTTTAGTTTTTGGAATATCGATTTCGTGCAGAATTTACCCTGTCTGTCAGAGGGAGGCGAAAAGTTCAACTACCTCTCCTTGTCGTCGCGCACAGAGCCAATACACTATACACCCAAGGGTTGGTCGGTTGGTGGCCTTTGAAAGGTTTCTTGGCCTCAATTCTATATATACCGTATGTGTGTTTCGTATTGATGTTGATGTTTTGGACTCTTTCAATAAAAAAAAAAACAACAAATACACTGGGGATGACGACGATGAAACAAACAAAGGAAGTATAGAAAAAAAAACCCGCCTCTTCTAATGGCCTAGTTTCATTGCCACTTTCTACACCCGTCCGTATATGGGGCGTGAGGGAGGCGAATGCCGCCTATTTTCTATTGCCATATTGTATTTATGTTTATTACGGTCAAGTAGGGATTATCGAATTAGGTTTGTACACGCACAGACTACACACATCCCTGTATATGATATCAGCGACACTAGCTAAGCATATTGTTCCACAGTTGAGATGGGGTTTCCCTCTGAGAATGCCAAAGTGTCAGGTGACATTTTCGGGTACATATGGCTGCTTGTGTGATATCGGAATGTAATGCCTATACTACATGTTTGGAGTTAATCCTTTAATCGTTACGACATTACATTCGTATTGGAAGTTAATTTTTATTAAAGCCATTGAATAGAGCCGCATGGCTTCTAGGGAAGTGGGAAAAGGTTTCATTTTTATCGGTCCGAAAGCCGAGATATTTATTTTACTGCGTCTATAGGTGGTTTACTGATTTCTATCGGTGGGCTTTTGGGAGGAAAATTAGGCACATTACAAGCATTTTATTGTATTTGTTTTCCTCCGTCGATTTTATAAATGACTATGTTTTATCTATCCATACAGTAAAACTGTAAAGGGTGTTATGTATGTTACCAGTTGGCGTGTAAACTACTGGATAGATTTTCATGAGTCTTTTTTCGAGTTGTTCATTAAAACTCCGAGAAGACTTTAGCCTATTTCGTTAATTGCCACGCCTACTTTTTGGTGTTTTTTTTTTTACCAAAATGTTGTTCTTTCTTACTTTACTGACTTTAACTTACTTCTTGAACAATACAAGGAAAATAATGGCACCTCCTTTAGAGAGCTTTTCTTGAATATTGAAGCTTTCCGCTTTATATACTGAGCTACAGACCGAAATCAAAGTTGATTGAATTTAACACATAAGCAACGACTCTTCTTGATGTGAGTCCAGTTAAATTTTAGATTGAAATCACTGTGGGTTGTTTTCTCTGTTTGACCGTAACGAAAAAGATGTATGGGATGTAGATACTCGATCCTTTTGGGTGTGATCTACTTTAACCGCATCCTCCCTTACACGGAGTTGAAAGTTGCAAGCGCCAAAACGCCACCTCCATATTTGAAGAGCTGGTAAACCGCCAGAGTCGGCCGCAGTATTCATCCTATGCTTTTGTGAAGCTCAGTCAAGCTCTTCGTTCTTCTGGTCCAGTACGATCTGCATTGACGACGTGGGTTCTCTTCTGGACAAGTCAATTTTTCTCTTTGATGTCCACCAAGTACCTCCAAAAAATAATATGTACCTTGGGTGACTCCTCCTGGATCAATGGCATCTTTCGTTACCTTTTCAAGCAGAAAGCAAATTTTTAATAAATTCTGTTTGCTCTCATATGCAACTAAACATTGTATACAGACTGATTGTGGAATATTACATCACCTCTCTCAATTGGCAGGCAAAACGAAAAGGACTTCTTCGAACTGCCGCTTACCTATTAATAAATAAATAAATATTTTTCATAACAGAATTTCAATAGAAAATTAAATTTAATAAAACTCTAAGTGATTGTAAACAATTTCAACTTCGCTCCAAAGTTGCACACCAAACTATCGTCACAAGCTCATATCGACAAATTGTCAAAAACATCCGGTCACCACGAGTGCTTTTCATTTTTATTGCACTTCACTGTTCACAATAGGGACAACATCTGGAACGATACAGAACCATCGCGACGTGATGGAACAAAATTATTTTTTCCACACTTTGCGTAGTTACCCTCTGGCACTCGCCTTCCTTGCCATAAAAATTCACAAAATGCATCGAAGCACATTCCCTCGAATAGATACAGAGATAGCATTGATACAGGACGCAGGTCCGAACACGAACATCTGTTGTTTGTAATTGAGGTTGGTTTTCCTATCGACCTCATTGCCAAAGGCTTCCCTTCGTTTGAAAGTTATCTTGCATTTTTGTATCTCTGTTTTATGGCAGAAAACTAGAATTCCAGGACACAAGGCTGACTTGGTCTTGTCTATCTATTGATTCTCCTTCTGAAAAACCACTTTGGTGTATGGTAGTTCGTGCGCCTCTCATTTGACACATTTTTCTCGTTTTTCTTATGTTACTACCCACTCGAGTTATGACATTGATAGCATCTGAAGTAGTTGACGATGCGAAGGGATTTTTTTCCTTCTCAATACCAACATTCAAATCAATTATCAAGAACCCTTACAGATTCCTGATGAATGGAGGCAAAAATATGTCACTTGGTTAAGGGAACGTGGTAGGACATGGTATCCTTTCCGGAAATGTGACAAAAAAGGTTACGGTCCTTAAAAAAAAACAAAACAAAAAAAAATCTCCAACAACTGCCGACGATCGTAATTCAAAATCAAACAACCAAAGGACACAAGGTTGACCGATGTTAATCACGAGCCGATACATTTCCTGTTGCCTGGGCTTTTGTTTCTCGTTTTTGGGGAAATGTTTCTTTTTTGGGGTTTATACAGTGGGCTTTCGATGATTTGGGTTTTATACGAGGAAGTCGGTTGGTAATTTTGTTTGTGTGTAGGCCGACTTTTGAATGATATATTCAAATTGCGCTCCACATGTTGGCAGGTTGTATGGACAGATGGTCATTCAGTAAACACGTCATAGAGGGTTTATCAGTCAATTTGAATTCATCCTCAGCCGCAGTGGAAAGGAACAAATGACTGGCACACATTTTCCGGATTATTTAAAATAGATGACGATATTCTGTTTTTTAGGAAATTGAAATAGATGCGAGGCGTACGCTGTACGATTGGATTGAAAGTGAAACAAATGTGGGATAGTTGGTATCTACTGTAGATGGTTCTTTTAGAGGCAGAGAACTATAAACTAAATTACACACAAATCGTGGTACTGACTTAAAAAAAATAACCATGTACCCTCATGCTACCTTTCACCATTTTTATCGAAATTCGGAAAATGCTTTTCCATGTAGGTTGAGTGAGTTACCATCACTCTAATGCCCCTTTTGGGCGGTACAAACAATAAACAGCACGTGTGACCATGGCACGATTAAGAGGTGTTGCACGAGAACTTGGCTTTGTTTGATCTGAAGTTTTTGAGCCCTTTTTTACTCGTGTCGTACTCGCTTTCAGAGGTTCAGCCTTAAACCCTTGTCTTTTTTCTGTCCACTGGCCCACCTTTGACGTAAGGACACGACTGACGGTTCGACGGATTCTTAAACGCGTGACTAAAATGGTTTCAATGGAGCCTGTGTCTTTAATTTATGCGCCTATCTGCTCCAAATACTTACTTTTTTAACCAACAGAATCGACTTGACATTTCCTATGTACCCTTTAAGACTACGCTTCTCTAGCGCATGAGGATTGTGGTAACAACCTCTGATAGCATGCAATGCCAACCTTTAGCAGCCCCCTCTGCATACTCGAGAAAACCATCAATTTGACTTTAAAGCCAGAACTTCTTCAAATAAACTCCCAATATACCACACATGGTACGCATCATTATGTCATACTGCACACATAATCTTGCCACATAATACCCACTGTAAAGCAGATTTCAATCTCTCAGCAAACACACCAAATCACTATACAACCGCCCACTTCTGCTCCACAAAAGGACCAGAATTGACCAAAACGCGGGCGTTTCCCAACCATCTATTCACACACATACATATACAAGTATATGCATGCATCTCAAAATTCCTGAATTATTCATAACTGGTAACTAAAGCGAAAGCCTCATTCTCTGTGTTTATCAGAGAGATGCTTTCATTTGAAATTTGTGCAAATATTTGCAAATGCAGAATCAACGCACACACTCCAACCCACACGGGCATGAGTTTCACTGACTCACACAAGGCTTAGAGATACATCACAGAAAGGATATTTAAACATAGCAGCAAAAAACATTTGAATCACTTCCAGCCTCTGTATATGATGGTACAAGGCGCCTCTTCACTATTAAATCTCTGCCTGCGTTCAAACTGTATCTACACGCATAAAATAATGTATCTCTAGTGTCGTGTGGCGAAGATTTCCTCGCCACTATACGCCAGGAGTTATAATAGACACAGATGTCACATATGGCCATGCCAGAGCACAGTACGGAAACAATTTCCGTCGCTTCGGTTTCATACCGTTTCAAGTTAGGGAATTTAAAGAATGTATACATGTTTCAAGTGGTACTCCGACCCGAGAGGATCACACACTTGGCCCTGTGGCATGCAGAAAGCCTTCGAAATGGCATGCACTGTCGTTTGTCATTTCCCAAAAATAGCTAGAACCTACGAACGAGCATTATAGGGCGTCTAAACAAACCAATAGCGCTTGTGAAATTGTTGGGAAACTTCATTAGGTGCCTGTGATAAAGTTTTGTGCTCGACATTATGTACAATGGGTGCCGCAAGTGTAGGTTAAGTTTTAAATACTTGCGGGGTGGAATTTAACCGAACTTTTAGTTTTTCAATTTTCTTCCCTTTTTGATTAAAAATGTTCCTTTTGCCAAATTATGCTGGGTGCATCAGGACCTTTAAGTACACACTTCAAGTACTAGGTGCTACTCTGCTGTCACTGCAAATAAAAGCATAGCCACCAGTACTTACCCCTGTGGGACTCCATGTAACTCCAAAGTTATGGGATTTTAACGATATGTTTCTTGCAAGCACATACTGTTAGCGACTGCTGGGATATATAGTGAGCATTATTCGTACCAAACACTGCTGTTTGGGAGCCAGCGCCACCCATTTGCATCTGGTCCTCAGATAGGCTCTATCAGTGAATCGCACAATAATTGACGATCAATTGTAGGACGCCCACCCTTGGATTGACGTCTCTCTTTAGCACGCAAACAACCTAGGCACTGCGTGTCATCCTTGTGACATGGCCATGCCCGCATATGCAATCAATTCGAATTTCTCGTAGCTGCAGACACACGCAAATGTATTCTGTGTCACACACCTACACATCCACCCATTTAATGTTTAATATTCTGCGGTCAAGGCGGAATTTGAGAGCGTCGACGCTATATATACCCGATACCGAACCGACATGTTGATGATGACTATCCGGAGGAGAATCCTGCGAGGATTAATAATTGGTTCGGTGTCATGTGTGCGATATAAAAGTGATTTAAAATTCATAAAGGAACGAACACTCTGGGTATGGTGTCGGTGCAGAGCGAGCGCAACGTAACTTAAGTGCAGATACTTTAAGCAATCAATCTGGCAAATTGTTGATGGAGTATATACGTACAACTGCTATATGGGTAATTGGTTGCTTTCACAGCGATAAAATTGGTAATATCCTTTTGAGTGATGAGTGACGATAATATTCTATGATAATAAGGTTGCTTGGTCTATGGGAAATCGTTTTAAGGAATACCAGTGTTTTCTAAGACTCATCGATGGCGTAGTTTCTTCCTAGAACTTGAGATACTACTTCAGATGGAAACGTTAAAGGTTTCCGGGTGAAAACTGTTCAATCTTGAAGTCTTCAAAGTTTGTCAGACTTTCGCTCTAGATAGGTCAGTAGAAGAAAACTCTCTATCCCTCTACGTACCGAGGGCCACTGTCAAAAGAGAACACACATGAGTGGCGTTACATTGTATTGAAAATTCCGCCATAAGTGGTTTTGGATTTTTTCTTACTCTACGTAAATGCGTCACAAGTACGATCCCATCTTTTCGTTGTCGACAAGTTGTGAAATTTAACAACAAAAACCGTGTTAATTAAAAAAAAAGAGCGGTCTTGTGACTCTCACTAAACTAGTGGTCCCCCGCCAGCTTTGTTACGCGTTTCCGAGTTTTCCACCAAGAACTTTATATTTTTCCATTCGAAAAGCCAGTCCGGAACAATTGAACACAAAATGCAATACAAAAAATCAATCAATTTTCGCGTTATATAATTTCCAAACTTTTCCGGAGGGTTTTCACAAAATTTTCTAAATCTAAAAATTTCTCCTGGCAATTACGAACAAATGAAAAAAAATTTTAACCAACTCGACCCAGCCGTTCTCTATACTATACATTTTTCACACCATTTTTATATATATAGATTATTTGATTGTATTTAAAATTTAAATTTAAAAACGATACCTTATAACGCAATCCATTTTTTATTTTTACATTTTTTGTTTGCATGTGGTTAAAATTTCGATTTAAATTAATTTAGTGTGTAACACCAAGCTTATGAATCTAACAAACTCGGATTTAAGTCCTGGTTTGAGCTAAAGCTCAAAATTCACTTCCGTTGCCTCGACTGATCACAATTTTCGTAACACATTCAGCAGTTCACTGCCCAGCTGCAGGGTGTCCATAGAACTATTCACTTCAAAAAGGGCCATAAACAAAACACGATCCTGCAATCATACAAGTCTAGGGGTTAGGGGAATAGAAATGTGTCAAACTATTTCCACATTTTTGCCAACTTAAACACAGAAGATTAAATTAAACAGGCAATTTCTGTGGGTTACTATTATACGTTACAAAATAATTAGTCTAGATATTTAGTTTCCTTTTCGTTCCAAGAACCTAGGTAAGTTCCTCTTCACATTTGAAATGAAACCTATATGTATCTTGACATCTCGGTAAGAGAACCCATCTTATGTTGTCGATTAGCACAAACCGAACGACCTCAATTCACAATAACTAATCCATTTCCGTCTCATCGTAAGGGTTCCATTACCACAATAAATTCCATCCAGACACTTGCCTCTACTCTACTCCTTAATTTGCGTAATTCCATTTGAATGTAAATTGTATCTATTTGTTGGGGAATTAAGATGTAGCCATGTGCCTTGTCCCATACACACGCACACTCCGCTAATGAAGCCATGTTCTCGGGGTTGCACCCTAGATTAAGAAAATGCGGGAAAAATTAAAGATACTCTTCAGTTTTAGTATAAATAAATACAAGGGGTGTCTCTCGGTGCTTCTTTAAAGCATACACAGGCACTGGAAGTTTCCACAAAAGACTGTAAAATACACAAACACACTCAAAGTGAACAAACTAAACTCCCTCCATTAATAGGGGTGAATGGAGCAAACGGAAAAAAGAAACTGCCAACTTATTGTGTCAACTTGTGTGTAGAGTATAAGTGGGATTGTGCCAGGCACAGAACTCAGCAGCCGCAAACAGATGCATAAAACCGAGCAACCCTCCCTTGCAGTCTTATACCTGAGTGTATAGATATGTTTTGTTTTGTCTTTGGGTAAGCGAATAATTATTGCAGCTTTTAATTGCTGCGACTATAAATCGACCACCAAAGGACGGGAATTAAAGTTGAACGAGAGACCAAAGGGGGGCTAGCAAGACTAGGGATGAACAACAGACCTGACATCCCGGTACACCATGTAGCGTAGGGAATGTGGTTTTAATAATCATACGTTCCACATAAGGGTCTTAACAAATGAGCTAAAGGCGCTCACAGATATGCACCACCGATTGGCACTAATTACCATCGAAGCGTAGATGAGAAATGATATTTAATCTCAGTTGGCATCTCGAGCCGCTGCGATGACAAATCGTAGTAAATATGCCATGGTTCATTATGATTTATGCATCCTTGGCAAGGGTGCGAGAGTTATCTGCTGCTGTGGTAATATGCAAATGACGTGATTTATTCTAATTACGTTCCGCGCAGTCCTAGTGTATTCAATTAGCTGGTGAAATTAGCGTTTCTTTAATGAGCTGTAATGTTGCTAATTGAAATTAGGTGCTAAAGACGGAACACTTTTGCAAATGGATCATGGATGTAGAGTGATCTGCATAGTTTGAGCGAGTTGTTGGGTGGGTGGTGGGTTATTCTTTTTTTGTGGTTCTCCGAAAGCGTTGAACCAGGACCAAGGAAGTAATAAATCAAGTGAGTAATGATTTAACCGAATTCATTGGAGGACCATAGGCCATAGGCAAATGGGCGGCCGACTATAGGCCTGAACGCAATCATTATCGTTAAGTGTTCTTTAACCACAGGGAGGGACATAGGGCGGCAATTAATCCGAAAGATGTTGTTTTTTTTCGGAGGAACTCAGCAGGCCCTTTAATTAAGTTATTTTCCCGTCAAGTTTGAAATATATCACACCTCCTCGAGGTTGGCTAATATTGATGTGGTAAGACCAAGTTCGATATCTTTCCCCTACGCCTAAGGGAATTACGAACAAGGGACGAATAGAAGGGATCTACAATTTCACACCGAGTCCAAACGCTAATTGAGAAGCTCTTTCATGACAGTTTTACTCTCGGGTGTTTGTCAGACGTTCGCGAGAGGTGGAAAGAGAAAAAAACCTAAAGATGTAATTTGGCTCTTTCGGGAATCGAAACGGAGACTCCTCCGGGTAGTCCATCACACTAACCACTAAGCTACTGCGCCTAGGACTTACTTTATCTTATATGGCGCGTACACTTTAGGGCGGACTGTGGTCTTAAACAACATGCCCCTTAACCAGTTCTGAATCTGTGTGGGAACGATTTATTTTTTGGTCGCTGTTTTTGGGAAGTTCCATGTCTTCCGGCGCGAATACTGAGCCTGAGCGTTCTACTAAAAATATAGCTTCGAGACTTTTCTGTTTGGCTTCCTATTCCTATTCGTCTCATCGATGGGTATCGGTCGATGGATGTCGATTTGAGCTGTCTAACTCGATTTCAAACAGCTTTTGGCTTGTTTTTTTTACACACGGCTTCTGGTAGGATATAGCTTCAAAATAACAAATACCGATGTGTGGAGCGGTCTGTGGTACTAAGGTTAATGCGGTGAACTGCCCGGAGATGTTTGACAAAACATTCAAGAGTTTATAACTCTCCTGGGAAGCTTCTTAGTTAAAAACGTGGAATAAAACAATGGCCCCTTCCCTTCGAGACAGAAATAGAAGCTTTTACGGTTTTTAGTGGACTATCTTTTTGTCTTGTTGCTGTTGTTGTTGCTCTCTAGAGTAGAAGAGCTTCGTAAAATATTTTCGAAACTGAATCTGGTGTTCCTCAAGGCTGCATTTTAAGTCACATACTTTTTTTTACAATGTTAATTTCAACATTTGCAAGTTGGCGGTACACAGTTTGGGAATTAGCCAATAAATGATTTATTGCGTACCTCTGACGTTGTTATTCTCGCAGAGAAACCTGTGAATCTGTGATACTTAAGCTCTATTGGCATCTTTACAAATCTAGTTATATATCGATTTCCAAAATGTTCGTATGCCTTTTAAGGCAGAAAAACCGTACAGTCATATGAGCAAAAGTCTTTGAAGAAAGATTTGAGAATAATTTAAAGTTTTTAGACTTAAACGTTTGCCTTTGTTACTCAAATCAAGTATCTGCTTACAAGTATCTGGATGACTTTAAAGCTTTTCCTAGAGCTCTCTTTAAATCTATCAAGAAATGTATTTAACTTGTTTTTAGGTTTAAGTGGTTATTCCCATTTCAGTAACAGTCTCTCAAGCAGTGAAATAAGTATGGCTTTTAAAGTTAGAACGACAACTTTTGGGCTAAACTATGTGATTGTGCAGCTCTACGACGAATTTGTATCCTTTGCCCTGGCAAAATACTCTACTACGTTAAAATTGGTGTTTAAACAGTTAAAATAACAGAGTCACCAATGGGACTATATTTTTAAAAAAATCGTAAAGATTGGTATAACTTTGGCGCTGCTCGAAAGTACATTTTTTTAAAAAGTATTGAAAGAAATAACTTTATTTAACAGTAGAATGAACGATTTCAGGCTTTCAAAGTTGGTATACTACCTTTTGTAAGTGTTGCCGCTTTTTTTAATAAATTTTTTCCATTTTAAGTAAATGTTTAAAAAAAATTACTCTCACGCCTCTGAGCAAATGACTTTCTTTTTCATTTAAAAATTAAATATTCAAATTTGTAAAGACAAGTTTTAAAAAAATAATTGACCGCTGAAAGTGACATTACGTCGATTGATAAGAAAACAATGCCCACGTTCGCGTAATGATGAATGGTACAAGATATTCCATAGTCAGGCGAACAACACAGCATTTAAATTCAGTCTCAATGAATGCCCCAAGAGGTTTACCGATTCCATCAAGAGACAATGGAATAAATTATACTCAACATCCCAGCCTTTGTACAAATGATTTAAAAGCATCCCCTCTATCAGCTTCAAAGGATTAGGTATCTCAAAAATTTAAATTGCAAGTCACCAAAGACTCTCCATGGTACACAGGACGAAAAAAGCACGACATTTAACCTTTTTTTCGCTGCGCTGTGAAACCATGCAAAACATAATCTCCTCTGTCTTTCAGGTGTAAGCGAATCTCGCATAAACCTATTGGCATGTATACACACACACTTACACGCAATAATGCTTATGTAATCTCGACCTCGCTATGAAGAGCAACCCGTTGTCGCGGTGTTTTGGTTTATTTTCTTGCCAAGCAACCGTCATTCATCATTTTCCTCAAGGCGACCAAAGAGTGCTTGCTTAATGAAAACCGCTCAAGATGCTTCACCAACAGCCACCATAACTTGGTTTGAAAGAGGGCACGACTGCGAGAGAGAGAGAGGGACGACACCATAAACAATCCACACCTGACCCAATCCTACGTGTCGAATATTTATCCTTGCCCTTGTTGCGGTGTGCACAAACAAAATGAAACTTCCGGCGCAGTTTGAATATTAACATTCGCGCTTAAGACTCATGGCACACACACACGAACATCTGATCCTGAACCACAGTACAGTACAATATGCGGGTATGTCTGTGCAAACGACAAGTAAGACGACTGTGACGGGTTGCGACCATTATACCGGCAAACTAGAGAAGATTTTTTACGTTCTGCTATAGGATCTTAGCATTCTTCATCACAACAGTCATCTCCTACATCAGTTGTTGTCATCTTCGTCATCGTTGTCATCACGTCCTTGGGGACCGATGATGGTGGATTCAGAATCTGGTAGAAAAACATCATAACTTTTATGCAAAGGGTTCATCGAATGATGCGACACAGCGCACCGTAGAAGGCGAATTTCTTAACCATGCCTACCCTGCTTTGCACAAAGATACTGATTATGCACAGGGGCGTGTGGTACTCCGCCGCGGAAGTAATTTTGCATTTTCATACTTCGACGGCTGAATAAACCGCACACGCGGGGTAAATAATTTCTGTAATTACTTATACACCTGGCGGCACCCGGTGGTAGGACACACACCGCGAGATGTTCCTTATACCTTCTACATGCAGATGATTATGTGCCATTATGCGAGTGGGTACTTTTATTTTTAGGTACAGTGCGCTGCGACTTGCGCGAGTAATCAGCAAAGTTCCTCTTTGGAGCGAAATCTGATTATAAGTCGCCGAGTGTGCATAGGGAAGGCTAGTGTACACACATACACATACAAAGTGTCGGCAGCAAGATAATGATGATTAATTACGCTTACATATTTAGATTTGATTTGGAAAAGGTGGGCGACACGTTGACAAGTCATGTGCTTGCTTGTTCGTTTTGGGAATTGCTTGTTTAAAAACATCTCGCTCTTAGGATGGATTTTGCAAAGGTTGGCCAAGGCATACATAAGTTTTTATACACATACAGCCAGTGGTGTCACATATAATAAAGGATACTTCAAGAACGGTATAAAATTAAATAAGAGGGGGTTCATAGCTAAATCCCGAAAGTTTGTTTTTAGTTCGCGTCTAGACAGGGACACACACTCTCTGGGTTGAAAGACTCTATTAAAGGCTTGCATTGTGCGTTGATGAGGCTTTCAGTCAGTTTACATTTTTCGTGGTTTAATCAGGGAATCCATCGCTGCTATCATCCCAATACCAAAACGGAGGCATTTTACGGTAAACATTCGCGAAAACAAGTAACTTGGAAGAGCTTTTCATTTCCACCGTTCACAATTGACAACAAATTGTATGTTAATTTCATTCGTAATCTTTATCTCTACCTCTTGTCTTCTCTATTTCTATCTCTACTCTCTTCTCTACATATAATAAAACTGTATGCCTGACCACGCATCACGCAGAAACTATTTGACGGATTGTGATGAAACTTGGCATTAGTGATTGTTTATGTTCCGGGTCGGGACTTAGGGTACTTTTTTCTCCCGGAACTTAACGTGGTTCTTACAAAATAGTATAAAAACGAGATATATGTAAGGAAAATTCTATTTATACAGACCTAGCTCCGTAATGGCTTATCGGATTGAAAAATAAAAAAAAGATGAATTTAGTAAATGTTTCCCTGAAACATTTATGATCGTCCACAATTTTCCTTCAGTGGATACCACTGTCAGTAGTCATGCAGCAGTGAGTATCGTTGCAGTAGTGTGTGTGTGATTATTATGTGCACGCTCATATGTTTTGCACTTCAATGGACAGTCACTCCAATGGACAGTCACATTCAGGTTGAACACATTTTCATCTGTTTTTCATTGGAAAGAGTTTGGAAATGGGCTGGTGGGATTCATGTGTCAAGTTGCTCGTTGGGTAAGAGCAATTTAAATTATGTTTTTTGCTTTATATTGCTTTCAGAAAGGTCCAAGGGTAGACATATTTATAGAAAAACTGTTGAATGTAGTTCGATGGAAATACTTTTTGTCTTAAAAGTGGCAGGCGGGTGAAGCAAGGCGAGCACGGGTCAGCTAGTAAAAAATAAAAACACATTAAACGAAAGCTTGTGAAAAGCTAGACCTTCGGTCGCTTACGGACCTATTGCGCCAAATATTTATTTATTTATTTGAAGGTGCTGTAGATCGTTACTCAACAAGTGTCAACCATGCTCTTTGAACTTATCAATTTTTAGAACGCAAGCTCCCTTCCTAGCTAATTTTTGACAAGTCATATAAGAATTAGTTATACGTTTCCTGATCCTGTAACCTGGCTTTGAGATAGGTCTATATAAATAAAATTTCAGAGTCGCCCAACCACTGAAAAGGCTAATCAAAGCTACCTTCCTAAATTGGTATCCCCCTCCCTTGGCTGTACATAATTGACGCAATCAAGCGATTCTATTAATCCTTGCAAGGGCAAATGCATCGCCTTTCAGTCATTTATATAATATGTGTACCCAATTGAGACGGAAAAAGAATCGTCTCACCCACCCCGTAGGTCATGTCCTGAAATAGCTATTTCATTCAAACACACTCTCTACAACGAAGACACGTCGACACATCCCATTGACGTTCTTGTGCTTAATAAGCTCAATTCATGGGTGCAATTCATCTGTACTATCATCGTCAAAGTCGACTCACTCGATCCACGAACACACACCAATGGCACCGAGCCCGTACCAGTGTCAGAACAGCAGCCACGTCGAGAGAAAATCATTTTATAATAAAATTCTATGGACAACAAAACAAGTCGGAACGTAACCATAGTAATCTCAACTGCTATGTAAAAGGGAATAAAATTAAAATAATAAAACTGATCCCCACCCACTATATGCGGCATTTTCAGATGAATGCATCCTTTCAGAGAGGGTTCTGCTTTATTTTAAGAGACATCCTTGCTGTACTACGTACAGGCACATATACAAGTCTAATGCACATCCGGTCAATGTGAACAGGCAAAATCGATAAACCAGTTCCTGGATGTTGTGTATACGTGCATGGATATAGCCACCTTGTAATATCGATACAAATCAAGTCCTTATTATGTACATGCCTCTTTTGTTCTGTAGACTTTTATTCAATAAAAATAAAGTTAAAGTCGTTTGGGTGCATATTTCAATATTATGCCTCGAAGGATATACCATGTATAGGCACATAACTACACAACTGACTTCGATTATCTGAGTAGGGGCACTCGCCTTCAAGGACCATGTAACGCGATGATGGCCAGACTTTATGTCTCCCAGGATACCTTATCTGTTGTTTGAGATTTTATAATGCTTTTTGTCCGGTGCCCGTATAGAGCATCATAGTAGGATCTTCGTTGGTATGCGTCACAGTGGGGTCTACCCTGCCAAATGTTCATCGGTGTAGCTTCAAGAATGGGTGTGTTCGTGTGCAACTTTAGTTCTTCGAAAATTGAGGAAGGCGAGATAACCTTCCGAATTCTTTCCTAGAATTACGGCAAAGAGTATAGCCAACTACAAAGGACTTTTAGGATTTCCCATGGCCAGCCCTCTCAAGCAAATTGAATGCAGCTCTCTATGTGAGGGGTAATTTCATTAAATATTTAAACAGGAAATTGGAAAAGCTGTTCGTTAAGACTTTTCTTGCACTAAGCAATCACGTGTTTATGGGCCATGCGAGCTCAGACCGCGTCTATTGACTTGTCTGTGAGTAATTGGAGATGTGGTCGAAAGGGGTTTGCTGCTGCAGCTGAATAGGCATCATAATGAACGTCGATTCTGATGACTCCCATGTAGTGAAGTGGATATACAATACAGCTTCAAATAATTCAACAGTTTTCTGTTCAAAATCGCATCCTTAAAATAACAATAATTTTTCGTTTTGAATGCAGTTTTGGGGGAAAGGTTCTTCTTTGGAGTTTGGGCAACCTCAGAGTAAAATATTAACAAACAAACAAATTTTGAAAATATTTTTTTTTAAGGATTTTAAGTACATATAGGTGAAAATAAAAATTTTAAGGGAAAGCTTGGCTGAAATAAAATTTAATAAATATAGTTAGTAACAACCATTCGTTTGGTGCGAGTTTTTTTCTCATTTTTTGGACGTACGAAAGAGATCTAGAATTTTTTTGCCGATTTCAAACGGCTTAATGAGAAGCTCCTTTATGACAGTTTTTACTCTCGGATGTTTGTCAGAAGTTTGCGAGAGGTGGAAAAAAAACCTTACGATAAGTTGTGATTTCCCGGGGATCGAACCATGTACCCCTCGCTTAGTAGTTTAATGCACTAACCACAAATCCTACGATTTGAAAGATTTTAAGGACGTTTCGACAACTTTAAACGACATTTTTGAGCGCATTTTGGTAAGATGTCCTTTTTAAGGATTTTAAGGACCTTTTGGTAAAAATCTAGTTTTCCAGAATCTCTGGGGAAATCATCACAGACTAAACACAACCGAACATTCCACTAGATTGTGAGCATTAGAAATTCAGAGCCGGTGTTCACTAAAAAGCTGTCTCTCCACTGCTCCTTTTAAATTACAGAGCGGTTGAATGACCCTTGCAGCATCCTACGTGACTTCCCTAATCTATATTGGTTGGTCCTGCAAAAGTCCCACGAAATGCTCCCAAGGTAACAACTTCCGCGTGTATTTTTCTAGAATCGCACTCTCAACACAATCGACTACACTCCATCCTTTGGCTGGATAATGATGATTACGTTCATGGACAACCCCGCAACCCCAACCAAACAAACATTTTCCCGCAACTAATTGAAATGTTCCGTGAGCGTGTAGTGAATCCAAATGCTGCCACATTACGAAAATTATTTCTCTAATCAATTGATATATCTGCGCGAGTTTTGGTTTCCATTTGCGATATGTTCGCTCATAATTAATGCACGCAATTCATTTGGAATAATTTCCAGCGAAACTCTGATCGGATAGCACCCCCCGGGGCCCCGCAATCTCCAGTTCGAAATTAAATCAAAACAAAATAGTTGTGTATGCGCCATGTATGTATATGTTGCCCTTCCCACCGCTATCAACTTCGAAACTGCCATTACATTTTTTCAAAAGTAGACCTTTCCCATTCGGTAGTGCCAACAAAGTGCAAATTATTTTGGTATATATCTGTAGTAATGCGAACCATCCCAATACGCTAATCTACCGCAACGCACAAAACGAATAAGCATACGATATGCAGTCACGGTATTTAAATTTAATTTGTGGTAAATCCGCCTTTTGATGAAACAATAAGCTAATTGCAGGATGTGTCGAAAAGTGGTCGTGCCAAAGCGTCCTTTAAATGGGATTTATCCATGGGCGATATTTTTGAAAGAGGAAAAGAATAAGTGGACTACAATATTTCTATTTTATACCTTCACAAACAGTGGAAAATGACTTTTATCATGAAGGCTTTTTAAACAGCACTTCTACTTGCAGGATAGGTGACCTTGCGTAATCCAATGCAGATGAACTCTATCGATCTCGTGCGGAAAGATTGTATCAATAATTTTCCTTAAATGTATAGATTGATTCTAGGTGGTTAAGTGGTTTTGAATCACTATTTTTCGACTTAAACCACCCAGAAAGTCCTTGAAGGTTTTTTCTAATACTGAGAAGCTTCCAAACCACTGACAACGTATCCACATTAAAACAGTCCTAGTAATAGACTTGCCAAAGTGCAAATATTCATCGACACAGCTACGTTCCTTTCGGCTTATCTGCCACATCTTACTAACACATCAACACCCTCTCATTTGATTAAAATAATCAATCTTGCTTATTCCTTTAATCCCATATCCGAGTCGGAAAGAAGGAAACAACAAACACCCGCCATTAGTCCGCCCCCGCTACAACAAAGTAGCCCCCCACCTTGTAAATGTGTAAAAGTGTAAAAGTACCAACTATCCATTAATACAATGCCGACAGCCTAATTAACGTTTTACACCGCAAAAAGTTATAAACACACACAAAAATAAAGCGAAACGAAAAACCAACCATGAGATACTAAATTAATTAGAAACAGCTCGTCACCGCTAGGGGGCGAATTCAATTTTGCTTCAACTAGTCAACCGGATGGAGCGACACTCTTCCGTTCGCCTGCTGTCACGTCCATCCGACCACCGTCATACCGAAAACCGAATGAGACAGTTTCCAATCCGGTTTCCACCTTAATTTGTCTGAATTCGCTTTTACATCATCACCCCCTTGGAAGAATCGGCCCGTATATAGTAAAGCATCCAACCAACCAACCAACCGACCACCCATCCAACCTTGTTACACCGTTTTGCTAGTTTGCCAAAAACCGATGCTATACCTAGGATAGATGAATGGGAGTTGTGCAATCGCCTTCAGGATGGATAATGGAAGAGAAAGTGAATTAACTTTTGCAATTATTATTGTTGTACAAGTCTGAAGTTTAATTAGAGGGGTGGAAGAACGAGTGGCTCAGGTTATGGACGAAAGACTAAGAAATTGGTTTTCCTTGCTAGACATTTTCCTTAACCGCAAGGTGTAATCATATTTTTACGCCTTTAGGCATTCGAGTCGTAGAGTTTGTTATTCAACTTAAGTCACAGTCACAGTAAGCTATCAGAAGGCGGCAGGGGTGAATCGTTTGTTAGGTTGAAAAGTGTTTTGGCACTTGTCATACCGATGGGGAGAGTTCGGGTGTAGTTTTAAATAAGTTGGGTCCACATGAAACTTTAAAGCACCTTTCTCTCGTTTGGTAAAAGCTCGTAAATAATATTCTTGTCAAAAGGACTGTTAATTAAAAAGTTATAAATACAAGCGGGACGTTTTTAAAGTCAAACTGTTTAGCAGTAGTTTCCGACTCCGAGATCAATAATAGAACAGTTCAAGGAACCTTTTAAAATGTTGACTACTTATTTTAAATGCAAGGCATTGACAATTTAGTCGAAAATTACCTCTGTCCCTCTCTTGAACTCACCGTTTTCAGAATATAAATGTTCAGAAAAAGATTACAATCTTTCGCATCGAAATCAACTTGGACGTGAACTTTAAGTCGAATATTGCTAACATTACCTAAATTTAATGCCATCTTAACGCCACGGATTTCATTCTCCGAGTTCTGAAACTTTCAACCAGTGATATTGGTAAAAAATTTGACCGGCAAATTATGCTCCGAATCCCATGTCAGGTATTGATTTTAAGCAGTCCTAAATAATAAAAAATTATGTCTTGGAAACTGTTAATTTCTGACAAAGTTTTGGCCATTGCTTTACAGTCTTCAACGGCCAAAGCCTCATAGGTTTCTTGTATAGAATGGGACAGAAGATGAACAAATTTGTCCCACCTCTCGATCCACAGTTTTTACATTCGGTTTTTTTTCCTTGCTAAAAATGGGTAATCCGTGATGGTACTAAAAATGTTGCGCGTCGTGTCCATTTGACAAACTCTGACCAGAAAAAGTGCTATCCTTAAAACCGACAATCAACCAGAGTCGACTGAACGTCATAAAAAAATAACTAAATTTTTCAGTCAGTTTGAAGAGTCGGTTTTTTTACAAATACATATTGATCAAAATTTACGAAAATCTGACGTCTCGGTTTTATTTGCAAACTTTGACAAATTTGTGTATCGTTGATGTCAAATAAAGGGTTTTCCAATAAGAGGTGTTATTTTGAATAGCCAGCTGTTATTTTTTGACATTTGACAAGTAGAAACTACGCCATTACTAAACATGGAACGATAAACACTTCATAGAATTCCCAAAATCTTGAGCCAAAATTCTGTGCGCAATCTAGCCACGCCGTTTTTCGTTTCTAAATTGTTCACCAAAATTGTTCAGTTATAACCAATAAACCCGCTAAATTGGAGCCGAAAAATAACACTTCCAACATCAACCGGTGCTCCATTATAAAACTGCTTATATTCCAAATAGTAATGTGCGGCACAGATAACATCGTTCAATTCTGACAAAATCACTTCTTACTGTTTTGAATACGAAAATATTAAAATTTTTGATCTCGATAAAAAAATTTGAGTTCTCGAGATCAAAAATCAGAAAACCGATTTTAATTCGGTAGTTTTGGGCCAAAAGTTTTCATTTGCCAACAACTGTCATTTAAACCCAACTATTTTTGGCCAAAAATTTATTTAAATCGGATCGTAATCAGAAATGACAAAATTTTGACGAAATCAATGTCCCGATCAGAAATTTTGAATTCCCTCATTTTTAATGTTAAAATATTTACAAAGTTCTTGAATTATTCGGAGTTCGAAATCGAAAAACTAACCCGCCATATTGGATCTGCTATTTTGACTTTTCAGCGTTTGATCAAAAACGATTGCACCATTTTGAAGGCGGACGTAGGTGGAAATCGATTGCAGTGCAAATCGACTCTCCTTACATATTTAATGCCGGTTCTTCGAACAGTGCACTAATGGTGACACAGCGCGAGTTCTCTATGAACAACTTCATAAATTCAAAACCCCGACCATGCACATATAACTTAGTTTAATCGAAATCCTCGAAGCACTAATGAAACTTTATCCGCATAGTCCTTCCGGGCATATCAACAAACTCTGCATTAAAACTTTGCACGATTACTTTTCTCAGTTTTTCAGCTCTCAATTACTCCCTCATCTCTCAAGATATATTCACGTATTTCGGAAAAATAAAGGAACTTAATTAAGAATAAACAAACACTCAATGCATATGCACCACTACTCTCACAGTATCGAGAAACAAGGACTCTATCTGATTTAGCACGCCAACTTGGACTTGCTGGATCAGTTTCACTCTATCTATCTGTTTAATATTCAACCCTTGCTTCGCCTTTCGGTTATCCTTGCTAAAGAAGGGACGAACAGCATAACGGACACACAGAATGCATTTGCAAATAAATCCTCTGGATATATCTGTATTGCTTTACCTAATTTGCGTCCGCGTAGTTTCACTTAATTAATGTCTCAGTCAAGGGGGTGCTTTCCCTTTCAGGCTATATAGCTGCGAGTGATAGCCAAAAGAGCTCTTGCAATTTATTTGTGTAATTAATTTAGAAGGATCTTCCTTTTTATCATCATCCACCCATTTTTCCCCCAAACCAATCCCATCGTTAATCGCTTGCCTACTTAAAAATGTATTTCCTCGTCTAGACGTTCAATTGCAGACAGCCGCATGTGAAGTCCTTAATTTGTTATAATTCATTCAACTCACGTGGGCGGCCGGCTGGGGTATTAATGTGTGGGTACGGGTATATATGGACAATAATTTGTTTTGATTCTCACGTAGACTGAAAATATTTTTGTTTTTAAATAAAATTGATCAGCAAAAAAAAACACTGCAATTTATTTCGAAACATGTCCGTAAATACGCTTGCCACTTGAATACACCAGGATAGCGCTTGAAAAACTCCACAAAGAGGAATATAATTGTCTTTTTGTGCGTACCGTCTGGTGTTTGTTTGCGGTCAGTCTGGGAAATTCGGTAGTTGCTGGTCAAGAGGACGCTTGTGTGCCATTGTTTTCCATTTAGTGGAGCGGCGGTTATGGCTAGTTAAATTCGGTTTTCATTTGTTGGAGTTTGTGCAACACTAGAGGGCGGATGACTCGCTTTGCCTTTTTGTGCAGAAAGTTTCTTTTTGTCCCACCATTCAAATTTTTCTTACTGCACTAAAAATGTAGACCTTCCTGATTGAGAAATTCAAATGGTATGGAGGGTGTCACATTGAAGGATGGATGCGGAGCTGTTACGCTTTGGAAACAATCTGCTGTCAAAAACCTTAACTGACGGCACAATTTGTGTTTCTGCTTGACGATCTTAGACCTTCGTATACAAATTGGCTGAGTCATGACGTGTAGATTCAAACCTAATACCAACCCCGCCCTGTCGGCTGCGCCAGGGGACAGCTGGTGTAACAGGCTTCGCTACTTATGAACTTTCAATCATCATTTAGCAATACACCTACAATTGCAATCATTACAAAATCTTTTTATCTTGTAAAGGGTTCCCCCGCTCCTTGTAGCTATGAAAGTAAAACGCAAATTTGGTTTTCAAAAGCACTAAACTCGCAGAACGGTTTTTCTTTTATCAATTTGTGATTGTTCGGAATTGGATTTCGAAATCTTCAATTTTATGACCATTTTTGAGTTTCCATATATCGTCCTTTTCCATTTGGGATGTGATTTTTGTTTACGATTGAGCTGCTCCTACCCCAAACGCCGGCCGTCTATACAATTTTATTGTTTCCCATGTTTACGTAATAGAAACATCTATAGAAAGACACGCGATAACTCGTGCTTTTATGTCCCTAAATATCCTAGAGGGCACCACATACCAGCAGCACATACAATTCCGACAAGAATAACCATCGGATTTATGGTTTATTTTTTTTCTCCATATTTTGTTTTTATTCATTTCAGAGCCTAATCGAAAAATGGATGCTGAAAGGAAATAAATCTTACTCTGGCCATGATAACAAAACGTGAATAACTCTTCTCCTTATTCCCATCGCGTTAAAGGGGGTTGGTTTTATGTCACCTTTTTTTCCCTCGCTTTCTCTGTCTGTCGTTAGAAAAGGGATAGCGCATTACCCGTCCATGCCTTTGTGCAGCGTTTTGTTACAGAAAATTTGCATTATCTTTATTAGAATTTTTGTTATCCTTTGGGAATATATTCTACATTTGAATGAGTGGTTGTGTACATTGCTCTTTGTAGCATGTGCGGAAGAGTGAGGGGATAGCTAAAAAAAACGAAATCACTCTCTTGCAAAGATTTGTTGTGGGCCATGGTTGGGTGCTATATAGTGTGTTACATATTTTGAAACATCCTTTTTTTGTCCTTTTGCTGGGATTTCTAAATTCAAATGCGCATACATGTCAAATGCTCTCGGTCGGAGCGGGAGTTGGAGTGTGTAAATGATTTTTTAATGGTACCAGAATGTGAGAATGAGTGTGATACGCAGAAAGGACATAAAAGCTGGGTAACACGAAATACGAATCATTTTTTGAATAACTCTGTGCACATCCTTTAGATGTAGGTACGGTCGATAGGTATGTAGATAATGAAGGATTTCTGCGGCAAGCAAATGACTGCTTACAGCTCTTTCATTGTGGGTTTCTCTTTTTATTTTCTTGACGCATGAACGATCGGTAGAGACGCGTGCAATAAAAAATGCAGTGATTGTCAACTTCTAATGCATGCGGAGTGTGCCAAACTTAAACCTACGGATGTTGACTTCATATCCAAATCGAAAAAACCGTGGACCTGCAACACCTGTTTACAACAAAAAAGAAACAACCCGCGTCGACTCTCGATATCTTCATGTATGAATAGTGAGGGAGATGAAAGCGAAAAATGCAAAATAACTCTAGAGGGCATTCACCTTAACGCTATCGAAATAAAAAAAACACTTGATAACACTGTGAAGACATTGCTTCTTATGCAGCAACAAATCAGTGCACTAGAGAAGACGACTCAAATGTTGTCAGAGGTTAAAAAGGAAAACGAAATAATAAAAGCTGAGCTCAAAGCAACAAAAAAGAGACTTGAGGGCGCAGAATATATGTGTCACTCAAATTACATTGAACTGCGTGAAGTGCCTCTTTTGGAGAACGAAAATGTGCGTGCAACGGCTGTCCAAATCATCAACAAAGGCGTCGATGTACAAGTAGCTGAGAACGATTTGGATGTATGCTATAGGAAAAAGATCAGGGGAAAAACATCAGGCAATATGATTGTGCAACTTCGAAGCAGGAGAGTGAAGGAGGAAATCTTGGCTGCTTCATATGCCAAGAAAGCGCCGATCAAAGCTGAAAAATGTTTCTCTTCGTGCAAAGGTAACATATATATAAACGACTGGCTATCACATGATTCGAAAATGTTGCTGAGGGAGGCGAAAATGGCAAAACGAAATCACAAATATGAATTCCTCTGGGTGAGACAAGGAAAAATAATGATGCGTAAAGCTGCTGGTATGGAGATCAAGTTCATCAGTTGCATTGATGATCTTAACCATCTATGATTGAGATTTTCTTTAAACTAATTAATTTTTAGCAATGTTAGCTCAACATAATGAATTATTTGATCCCTGTATTAGTAGTACAAGTAGCAATATCTTTACTGGCTCTAGTTATTATGATTCATCCTTAAACGATCTGACTGTTTTTCATCTAAATATCAGAAGTATGAGAAAAAATTTTGATAGCTTTTGCCTGTATTTAAACAATTCTTTTAAAATATTTCCTGATGTAATCGTTTTATCTGAAATTTGGATATTTGACCATGAATTTAGCTACTATTCAATTCCGGGTTAAATACCATATGCTGAATGCAATGATAAATATCCGGCAGGCGGAATCGAAATTTTTGTGAAAGACGATATTGTTGTTGAGGACGTTCTTTCACCTGATTTGGGAAGTGCTGATAGCATTATTGTAAAACTGAAACTTCAAAGTGATGTGTTTATTGACATTCTCTGCATATATCGGCTCCAGTTTGTCCACCAAGATATATTTTTAAAAGATATTGAAGACCTTCTTACCGGAATGACCAGTCAAAATATTTGTATGGTTGGCGATATAAATATTGATATACTTGGCTTTCCTTCTGGCTGTGATAAATATTTGCTCCTTTTGTCTTCTTTGGGCTTTGAATCTTTAATAAATGTGCCAACGAGAGTAACTCCAAGTACTAAAACATGTATTGACCATATTTTTATTCGGACTAAAAACCATGATAATGTCCGTCCAATCGTGCTTGAATGGGATATAACTGACCATTTTGCTACTGGTATATCCTTCCTAGATCTATTCTCAAACTTTGAACGAACAAACAGAAACCCAGAAACTCAAATCTTTCAAAAAATTAATTATTCGGTGCTGCGCGAATGTCTCTCTATGGAAAATTGGAGTAATGTATATAGTTGTGACTGTCCTTCAAACGCTTTTGGTAACTTCGTTAATACTCTCTCTGCCCATGTTTCTGCAAGCAAGTTTGTAAAACAAAATCGTCAATACAAAAAAATCAAGCCGTGGATGACTGACTATATCTGTCAAAAAACTAATGCTAAAAATATTTATTATGCTAAGAACAAGAACAATTTGCACTTACCACGTATAAGAAACGCATATAAACAAATGCAAAAGGATATTCATGAACTTATTAGTACACAAAAAGAAATATACTACAAAAGAAAGTTTGACGAAAATAGGTTTAATCCGAAGCAACAATGGAATACTATAAATAATCTGTTAGGCAAAAAGATTGAAGACCATGGCCTAAAAAATATAAAGTTTTCAGAAAATATGTTATCTGAAAATGATAAGGAAATAGGTAATGGCTTTAATATGTTTTTTAAAAATGTGGCCGAAAGTCATAGACCTAGTCCCTCAAGCAACATTGACAATTTCAATCAGGAATCTCTTCTTAACAACAGAATCTTATCGTCGTTCTTCTTTGGTGTAGTGACTGAAGCTGATATACTTCAAGTGATCTCCTATCTCAAATCGAAGAACACGTGTGGAATAGATGGCATAAGTAGCATTGTCATAAAAAAAATCAGTAATTTCATCATTGAACCCTTAACATATCTTGTTAACTTTAGTTTTGAAAGCGGCATATTCCCAGAGTACTTGAAAACAGCAATGATAATTCCAATACATAAAAAAGGTAGCAAAAGTGACCCAAATAATTACAGACCAATTTCCCTACTATCAGTCTTTTCCAAAATTTTTGAAAAAATAATTACTAAAAGAATGGTGACCTTTTGTGATAAATATCAAATCCTTAGTCCATCCCAATTTGGGTTTATGAAAGGCAAATCTACTGAAGATGCCTTACAATCATTTTTGGAAAAAATAAACCTGGCATTAGATAAAAGCAAAAAGACCGCTGCTCTATTTCTCGATCTGACTAAGGCATTTGATCTCGTCAATCATAATTTGTTGTTGAAGATTCTCTACAGTTATGGATTCAGAGACAATATTTTGAACTGGTTCTCATCTTATCTACAAAACAGAATACAGCTTGTTCGTGCAAATATAACCTTGAGTGATGCAATCTCTTGTCCTGATTCAGGGGTTCCGCAAGGATCAGTCCTTGGACCATTGCTCTTTCTTATTTATATAAATCCCATATTTAAACTGACCCTAAACGGATACATTATCGCTTTTGCTGACGATCTAGTTCTGTCGTATGCTGCTTCCTCTCTAGAAACGGTAAAAACCCAAATGAATACTGACCTAGCTATTTTGACAAGGTGGTTGAGGCAACATCAAATGATCCTTAGCAGCAAGTCCAAAGTTATGTGTTTTTCTCTTTCAAATGAGTTATCAATCCAAGGAGTTGGCCTACATAACGCAAATTGTGACTACCATAACTGTAATGATTCCTGCATGCAGCTAGAATCTGTTTCAGAATTTAAATATCTAGGAGTTACTCTTGATTCAAAACTTAATTGGAAAGCACATATTAAAAATTTAAAAAAATATATATATTTTGCTCTAAGTAAAATATTTCACTTACGGAAACTTTTGCCACCAAATCTAATTACTTAATTATCAGTTTACTACGCGTTAGTCAATTCTCGTTTGGAATATGGCATTTCTTGCTGGGGTTGTGCTTACATCAGTACTTTGAAGCCTGTCATTGCTGCCCAAAAAAAGATAATCAGAGTAATGTTGTTCAAGCCAAGATGGGAGCCATCATTTCCACTGTTTAAATCAGTTAAAGTATTGCCACTCACTCATTTATACGTCTATAAAGTACTGAGACTGTTTTACCTGCGAGGTGGTTATAACAATTTAATTGGAAATAATGTAACTTATTCACTAAGATCGACAAATAATGTTGTAGTTCCAAGAGCTAGAACAGAACACTTTAGACGTTCCTACACTGTTATAGCGCCACACATATATAACAAACTTCCTGCTGAATTATGCAGTAATGTCGGATTTAATAAGTTCTTTAAAAATCATAGAAATTGGCTATTATCCAGATCAGGTGTAGAGGATTTGATTCTAATAGTAACCTAACAAGATATTTTTGCTTGCATTAGAAATATTTCTTTGTCTACATGTTAAACCCATGTTAAATTTTAATTTGCCAACCAATCTAACTCAATCATCTTTGGAGAAACTTTTATTTTTCTCTTTCACTTCTCAACTTCTTCCTTGTTTTTTATTTTTTTTTTTATTTTTTTTTTCCATCGCTCTTTCTTACTTTTCTCAGTGCGGCTCTCCTTATCCTTATATGAATAGTACACTTGAAACTGGTACTCTTACCACAAAGTGTATAAGACACTTCATTTCAGTTCACAATTCATGGTTGATTTCTCTGAATTTCACCTTACAGTTTTTCTTACCAATTTTCGATTGTTAAAATTTAATAATTTATATTCAGCAGCTTAAATAACTAGATAAATTTAATTTGTTATCTCACCATTGTTTAAGAATTGCTGTACAATATTGTAATAGGTATTTTAATATATAATATTGTAAAAAATAGAAATTGAAATGAAATAAATAAACATAAACATAAACATAAACGAAGAATATTAGCTGTGGTAATATGTTTTTTTTTACAGTGGGAGGTTGGATTTGTGTTCATAATTTTTTGTTGGAATATATTATTCAGGAAGCTTATAATTCGCATGTTAAGGGGCGTTAACTGTGTCACTGTGTTATTGCCACCTCTCGCGAACGTTTGACAAACACCCGAGAGTAATACTGTCTTGAAAGAGCTTCTCAATTAGCCGTTTGGACTCGGCGTAAAATTGTTGATCGCTTCCAATCGTCCCTAAAATTGAAAACTCACACAAAACCAATGGTTGTAAGCTAGGCCTTGGGTCCCACAGACGTGCCGCGCCAAAATATTTTTTTTTTTATTAATTTATTTGGTAGGTACCAAGAAGGGATGAAATTAATGGGCTTTGGAATCTGTAACATCGTTTAGTCATCCCCTAGGTAGCACGAAGCCCTGATGAAAGGTAGGTTATTATGGAGGGTAAAAAACATTATCACGACTTCAAGCTGAAAAAATGTCCTAGGTCCTTATACAATCAATTCACACGACTAGTAAGCCTCTTAAGTTCGCTTGGTCAATAACTAGCTGTGAGCAAGTTAATAGCAGTCAATTATCCTTTCAAAGTGGGGCTTCTTTCTCTGCTACGGTGTCCTGGGATCTGTTCAAACACTCGTCCTTCTGGTGTGTTCTTGTCAATATGTTTCACATGACCAATAGAAAAATGTTGCTGATAACTTGCATGGATATCGCTATCCTCTTTAATGTTGGTAAATCTGTTAGGTTCGACAAAAGAAATAATTTTTTTAAGTGTGCCCTGTGAATCATAATAAATATGTGCAAGACTGTGTCGCAAGTAACTGCCACTATATCAAACACTGTAAAATTTAAAGGTGAATTGAAGCTGAAATTTATTTTCGATAAAACACTTTTGCAAACGTGCCTCTTGGTTAACAATCTTAGTCTTCCGTGCCAGCTTTTCTACAATAGTGTACTAGAATAACAAAGTACATTTCAGCTATACTTGCAAACAAGTTGGACGATATTATTTTGACATTCTTAGCAAGTGCAAAAAAACAACAGAAAATGTTTCAAACCATAAAAAATAGCTGCCCGTTTACTGGGGCCACCAGATCATCCTTTGGAGTTTGGACAGCCAGAAGTACAGAAAGATAATTTAATTTAAAATTTCACAGACTCAGACAATAGTCCAGCCAAGGAGCCGCCAACTAAACATCCTTTAGTGAATATGGACACATTTTGAAATTGCTTCCACCATCGTTCGGATACATCTTGACATTTTTGCGCAGTGTATATTTTGAGCATCCAAAACTACACCCCCTTTTATAATTTTTTTTTACCATAATGCAAGCGGAAAACTTTATTTCCCATATTAAGTTCGCGCTGTCTCCCCAATCAAATGATTGCATCTTTTCCGCTGGCAGGCCATAAGGAAACCTAACATATCTCCACGAGCCACGACACTAAACTCAATTTACAGCGCGCGTCGCATTGCTGTGAAATTATACCAAAAATGCTCTCTTCCTTGCCGCACTATACCAGATAGGACTCACAATATTCGGTTGTGCCCGCGTAAAGTGGCTTTGAAAATTCACCCAACTCGAACTGAAAGTTTTATTTTAAGCGGATTATCAAAAAGAGGCTCCATATCTATTATATAGGTACTCTCTACCAACTACACACAAACAGTGATGCCATTACCCAGCACTTGTGCCAACACGCTGCAGAGGAAGAACTGCCACACTGGAGTTTTTTTTTTGGATACTTTCCC
This sequence comes from Cheilosia pagana, assembly GCA_936431705.1. Taxonomy (NCBI): domain Eukaryota; kingdom Metazoa; phylum Arthropoda; class Insecta; order Diptera; family Syrphidae; genus Cheilosia; species Cheilosia pagana. The sequence goes on from OW386168.1 coordinate 40,380,689, forward strand.
AGTTTCCCAGCGTGTGTTAGATAGAGCAGGAGAAATGATTCAAGGAAAAAAAAGAGAAAAAAAGGTTTAAGCCGCTTATAAAAAGCGAGACTGTCGCACGGCAGTAAATTCACAGATTGTCCGGAATGGATAATAAGGTCATTTTCAAAAAAAAAGAGAGAAGAAGCAGGAAGTCCTATCGCGGTGATTAGATCTGCGACAGTTGCAACGTCCTCTTTGAACCATAAACAGAGAAAAAAAAATATCCATCTCAGTTTCTTGAGGGTGGGAAATAGGACTACATACCACTGCCAATACCAAAAAAGGAATTTTTGGCGTCATGCTGCTGCGTTGATTATCTCTCGGTAGGAAAACCACAACGCGCTGTGTTCCTATTTGGTCAAAGGTCCGGCACAGTTTGGCCTATTCGTCCGGTCACCACCCTACATTTTCCCGCTTTTTCTCTCATTCGACGACCGCAATGTTGAGGCTCGTACAATCCTTAAATCCAATTAGGATGGACCACCTAAAACGTTGTAGCTGGTGGCATCAGTTGATGTTTAAATTAGCTACACGAGTGTGGAGTTGAGTAGTTATATATGTAGGAGTAGGGCAAATGATGCGGAACAGTTTTAATAATTCCCTCGAGTTGCAGATAAGGTAATTGTGGCGGGTTGGCTAATTACGTTGGCCCGAATTCAGAATTAACAGATAAAGTCGTTTGGTCAGCATGTGGCGGTGGTTTTTGGTATTCATTCGAAAGCGTCAATGGGTGATGCAGTTTTGGCCTTTCGGGGAACTGATATTGCTCTGGGAGTATCATTTCTATTAATAGGGTTAAAATTAATTTTTGAGGAGAGGTAGGTAATTTTGGACCGGGTGACGACCTGTTGTGAGTGGGGAGAAAATTTAAATTGAGTTTTAGGGTAATTAGCCGAAATATAAATATAAATATAAATATAAATATAAATATAAATATAAATATAAATATAAATATAATCTATATATATAAAAATGAAACCCGTTTTCCGTTGTCATGACATCACGCGTGAATGGCTGGACCGATTTCGTTAATTCTTTTTTTGTTGCGTTTGTTATTGTCAGCAGAAGGTTCTTATGAAAGAAAAAATTAAGAAACTTGCGCGAAAAATTAGAAAATTTAAGAATACTTAACCACCATATTAAATTTCTACTGTATTATTCTAAAGAAAAAATGAAAAACTATTTGCAGGGCTGTCATTCATTTTTATTTTATAAAAAATAGATTCCTAAGCCTACCAATTGAATTTAATATTCACCAAATGGTGCACGCACGTAAGCCCTCAACTAAATATTGTGTGTGTGTATCCATTTTAATCCATCATCGTCATTGTCACGGCAAAGCAAAGGTAACCCCGATAGGTGGCGCTGTTGTCGATCTTCTTAACCACTCAACCGATTTGAATGAAATTTTGTAGGTGGGTATGGTTGGTTGTAACTTGATGGATAGGATAGTTTTGGACCCGATAGGTGGCGCTGTTGTCGATCTTCTTAACCACTTAACCGATTCGAATGAAATTTTGTAGGTGGGTACGGTTGGTTGTAACTTGATGGATAGGATAGTTTTGGACCCGATAGGTGGCGCTGTTGTCGATCTTCTTAACCACTTAACCAATTTCAATGATTTTTTTTTGGTTTGTATGGTTATATAGAAGGATATATTTTTTTAATTTTTTCAACTAAACTCTCATTAAAGTGAATACCTATATGGGCACGTTGGAGTGAACTGAAGAAGCTTGGTTTTATACAGACACTATACACAAAAACTCCCGAAATAGAAATAGAAAACTTTGGATTGGATAAATTAATGAATACAATTATCAACTGCGCTGTATTAAGATTATAATATTAGGTATAACGATTTGGTTTTTTAATTAAATTTCTTAATGAAATTCAACATACAACACAGTTTAATTTAACATCCACATTTAGCGAGAGAAGTTTCACATCTGGCGTGTGGTCACAAGCACACTCTGTTTTTAACTTTCTCGCATTACGTAGTAAGAGAAAGGTATTGTAATCGTACAAAAAATCGAACTCGAGATTTTAATCAAATCTGACATTACGATGATAGAGGAACTCGAAAAAGTGGGTCTCGCAATTCTGTCCGTCTGTCCGTCTGTCCGTCTGTCTGTCTGTCCGTCTGTCCGTCTGTCCGTCTGTCCGTCCTTCCTGAGCTCTACAGCGCAAACGGCTGGACGGATTTCTTTCAAACTTCGGATTTGGAGTTGGTGGGCTTACAGTTCGGGGCCACTTTTTTTTTTGCACGTTAAGAGTTGCCGTTCTCACGGTATTCAGCAATTTTGAGTTTTTCGAAAACGGCTCTAACGATTTCAACCAAAATTGATATTTGGGCTTAAGTAGGTGTAACTAAGATGGCTGCATACCCAGTTTTTCGCAGAAAAATCGAATAACGGTAATTTTGAAAATTGGTCATATCTCATAAACGGTCAAAACTATTTCAACAAAACTTCATATTTAAGGTAATACGGTCATTCCCAACATGATGGCAAACTCAGTTTTTCCCTAAATTATCGTTCAAAGGACTTTTTTGGGAAAATGTTTTTGAAGACTTTATTTAATTATGGCTTACTTGAAAACGGCTTTAACGATTTTGACCAAACTGTATACCTGTGCTACACTACATGGGGTTAACATGGCTGCATATTCAGTTTTTGGCTAAAAAGTCGAATAACGGTACTTTTGAAAAGTGGCCTTATCTCAAAAACGGTCAATACGATTGCAACAAAAATTTATTTTTAAGGTAATGTAGTCATTCCTAACATGATAGCAAACTCAGTTTTTCTATTAATTGTCTATAATGGATTTTTGAAAAAAAGGCATATTTTGAGAATATGGTTTTCTTTTTTTACCTACATGACAACGGCTTAAGCGATTTTGACCAAAATGCATACTTGGAGTAAAATTGACGTTTTTAACATTATTGCGTCCTTCATTTTCGATTCTAACCACAGGAAACGCTGATTTTGAAAACTGCTCTAATCTCGAAAACGCGATTTTCGATTTGGATAAAAGTTTAAAAACCACGTAATACTTACATCCTGAAAAATACCCTACACTCAGATTTTAGCTAAATAGTTGAACAAGATTATTTTTCGAACTCAACATTGCAATATTTGTTACTACTTTGTACGCATTATTTTCCAAAATCAGCTTTAAATATTCTGACTAAAATTCTTATTTACGATAACATAAGTATTCTTAATAAAACTCCGTACTTAGTTTTTATTAGAAAAATGCAAATAATGCCGTCTTATAAACATTACCGCACTATCACCTGTAATCACAACTACTCGAAACTCCTTTTTAGCAAATATTTCCCACTTCTTCTTTTTTCAACCATATTAATCATGAACCTGAAAATAATTCTTACCAATTGGAGTCTACACTATCAGAAACCCGCACTTCATTTACCCCCAAACACGGGCAAATTCAAAAACAAATCTCTGAATTCTTACGTCACAAACCCTACTTCGAGTCATGGCCACCTACCAGCATCACCAATTTGAAAAATCTGATTTTTATAGCCTACAAACAATAATAAAAGAAAAATAAACCAACCAAACTGATGATATGAACGAGAAAGTTTCGTGCGATCCAGTCGTGCACTTTATTTTTTTTGTATATGTGTAATAAACGACAGCAATGTGCATGCAGATCTTAAAATTTTTTTTTTTTGGAAAAGGTATTTCTAGACCGCTATTGGCACTATTGCTTTAGTTAGAATAAGAATTTATTGAAATTGAGTTGAACTAATTTTGTATCCCTTTTAATAAGTAATGCAGGACAAAGGGTTCCTTAAGTGTACTTGAAGTGATTGACAAAATCGGCATTAATCGGCGAGCGAAGCCGCGGGCAACAGCTAGTATAAATAAAAATGTAAATATAAATACATATATGTACTATTATTTCCATTTTTGTTTGTAAAGAAGATAAACGTGCCTATCTGAGTAGCTTATTCAAATTCACTCTTCACCCGCATCTCGTTACCCACTTTAAATGCAAATTACTTTCGACTTATAGCATATCAAAGAGTCTATCTGTGTACTGCGCACCTATACACATAAGAAAAAAATTCTTCTCCGAACAATTACCAACTAAAATTTCAGATACGTCCATAAGAGCTGCCAAATTGCAATGAAAGGGTCAAGTCCTGCTCGGCAACACCACCCATCCTTTGGACGAAATTACATTCACACGGTTCAGTGCGGTGCAACTTGGCTAATTAGAAATAATTGGCTGCCGTATAAAACGTACGGCCATCATTTGAATGACTTGCAGTCGGCTGTCGGTATTCAGTCAATCGTAATGCGATGCGTATGCCGTGCCAAAGGAAAGCATCCTCTCTAATATGTACCATAAAGGTGATGGGTGTATGTTTATGCAGCTCGACACATTGCAGTGGGCTTTCGCTCGAGTCGAACGAGAAAAATGTTGGTAAGACAACAACAAAAAAAAAAAACCACAGCCAATCCTCCAACCAGACAACCGCAAATGAGTTCATGCACTCATGGCTTGCAATTCAGTTTTCAATTCGATTCAGTCTGGACAGAGAACTTTTTTTTATTCACTTTGATGAGAACCTTCAAAGGATTTCAATAAATCATCGTTTGTCCCGGCTGTCGATGGGGATGATGAGCGGGTGTGCCGGGTTAGTTTATGTGGCTCGTTATGTGGCAGATTGCAAATGGTCAATGAACGTTCTAGCTTGCCAGCATCACAAAGGATGTGCATCCGACCCATAGACGAGGAATGAGAACAGTCACTTCACTTCAATTGAGGTAACAATTGGCTTTGGAATCAGATTTTGAATTAAAGGGATAGGGATCTAGGAGAGGACAGTAAGCAACTTGGATTATATTATGGTGGTAATCATAATCGAATTGGATGATGACACAAGGAAAGCTGGGGGCCATTAATAAATTGAGTTTCATAGTTACTGCGAAAGAAGATAGAAAAGAATGCAATCAAACAAAAAAATCAATTCATTCATTATCAGGAAGCTTCACTTTATATTCGCAACGCATTCCACCAGCAAAAACTATTAAACAAAAGAAATGTGAAAACTAATTTGCTGGTGACTTTCATTTATTATTACAAACTCCGCACACATCGTGCAATTAATCTAAATACAATGTTTATTTATTCCACTCGTTAAGGAATTAATTTCCTGTTCCACGTTTACGTGCACCGTATCCTTTCTCATATTTTATGTATTTTTATTCGTTTATTTATTGCCATAGTTTCAACACGTTCCCGAATTCATAAATATTAATATAATGGAAGGCGCCGGCCGCCCGCCATGCGAAACTCGAGCACTCCACTCACTCATTCAGGGACATGGGCGGACTCAGTATAAACCAAAGAAAAAACGGAACAGCAGCGTAAAATGCAAACACAAGACAACAACCGCCAGGGAAAAAAGGATATTTGGGGAATTTGCAAAAAAAAACTTCCCACACAAAGATTTGTTGCAAATTTCCATTTTCTGCTTTCTATTTAAAATTTTCAATGATTTTTACGTCTTTGTCTGTCTGTATGGTGCGTTGCTCCTTTGCCATGGGGTGTGTGTGTATATGGTTTTCGTATAACCGATGGGGAAATTTCCCTTCCGTCGCAGCATGACGACCGACAACCGACCATGGCGACAACACGACGGATGTCGGATTGGAATGCACGCGCGTACGCAAAAGGATATTATGCGAAGAGTTTTTCTAGTGATTTATGTCCTTTGGCTTTTTGTTTACAATTTCATTACCCACCGTGGTACAGTTACAATAACAGAACAATAGGACCGCACAATACTTTGATTTATGTCAGTGGGTTGCGAAAACCGAGTGGGGTGCAGTTCAAATGGGGAGCTAGTATATCCGATGTCTAGGGAAGCTGTTTTTATTAAATGAATAATTTTCTGACAATGTAGCCATAACAACAGGGTCCTTCATATCGCACACCGTCCTTGGGATGACAAATTTTGTGGACTTTCATAACCAGCGCAGACTCTCGGTTGGCAATAAAAAAAAACAAGCAAAATATTGCACATCTTCAACTTTGCAAGGAAAGGGCGCAATTGGTTGGAAGAGCAACCTAAAGTGTGACTGACAAGTTGGTAACATATGCGCGATAAAAATGTGCGCTAAATTTTTAAAATATGTAAGAGACTGACATGATATCTAACATTAAGGAAGATTTTTTTGTTTATAATTTAAGCGGATTGTAAAAGGCACTCAGTTCCTTCCAGCACAAGCATTTGCTGAGTTTTGCGTATCGACGTATCGTTGCAGCAGTCACTTATCAACATCCTTAGTCAGGGTAGTTTTCGAGATACTGACTGAAGGTACCAGGCTTATAATGGCAAAGCGGTTTCAATTCTCACAAATAAAATAATTGAATCATTTGGTCCTTCTTAAGCAACACATTTTTTTACGGGCTCTGCGAGCATTCCTTTGTCGTAAGTTGTTCAAAACATATCACTTGTCATCTGTCACTACAAACAGTGTTGCCAATTCGAATACCTAGCTTCTGAAAAATATAAAATAAATATGTTTACCAAAAACAATTGTTAAAATCCTTTTTTACTTTCTTATTTCCGGCCATCTGCAACGGTCAGTCATATATATGGCCCCATTTTTATTCGCACGTGTAAGTTTCATGTCCACCAGTCTGTATCTACTTTTAATTTACGAATATTGCATTATTGTCTGGCTAACGAGAAGGAAAACTCTATCCGCCAAAGCTTTACAGCTTAAATAAAACAAATGAATAATTCATTAATTGGAGTTATGGACTTTCGCATAAACTCCTCCCCTGGTAGCAAGGACCAAGTTGCTACTCCTCGATGCTGGTGGTCTGGAATGAAAAATTATAATTTTTCACCACTTCACAGAGAATCTCATTTGCACTGTTCTGCTTATACATAACCACAAAATGCAATTGCAGGCATCGGTGCCGCCGCCGACGACGACGATGACGATGACAGCAGCTAATGTGCAGTTTGCATAGTATCCTGGTCTGTTTCAAGAACCTGCTGTTGACTATTTGTGTTGCGTACAGTATCCAGCCAACAGTATCCGTTTCATTGCATTCACTTTAGACTTTACGACTTGCACAAGTTCGCTTAGTTGGTAAATTTGTAAATAATTAATGTAATCAAGTGAGAGTGGGTACGATAAGGACCGCCGCACAGAACAAGTGCATATGCGGATTGTCGCAATAAAAATCAAAGTAAATGTTGGCTAATGCAAACATATTTTTTATCCGCCGTATTCTGTGACAGAGTCGTATGCGGATTTTTTTTATATATGTTCTGGATCCTTTGCCATGGTTTGACTTCGCATGAGTGGGCGCAATATAATTAAAATTGAGTGCCAGTCGGGAATGTTGATTGCTTTTGTCAAAGTGGATGAAGTGGTTCGGAAAAACCGATGATCTGTCTGCATTGAGGGCGGGAAAAACTGTTTGATTTGACCACGAGCAAGCGAGCTGTTGGGGGTGGGGGCCTTTTCAAAAGGTTTTTTTTTTAAGAAATCTGATCGTGGCGGTAATGAAATTAAAATAATTTGCCCATGAAGTTCAGATGGGACTCAGCTTTATTAGAAGCTTTTAGAGACCATTCCGACAAAAGTCCTGCTCCAACAAAAAGCTTCTATTTAAAAGGTTTTGAAAATAAACTCGACTTTACCGAACCAATGAATCCAATTCCAAGAAAATCCTCCATCTTCTTGATTTACAAGATATTATGCATTTTTAATGGCATTTTGAGGGTCCAATGGTTATCCTCCGAAAAGGCACATTTTATGGCAGCCACACTTCCTAGAAAAATCATCTTAACTCAACCATTCAGATGCGGTTAAAAATTTTAGGTCTCTTCCATTGTCTATAGTGTCGGCCTATATTCCTTTCTTACACGGAGGTGCTAAAAGTCTTCGCGTATGCGTGATCCATATCCCCTTCAAGCATATTATCCACCTTTATCAAGGCACGCTATTCCCTGAGGAAATAGGGCAAATTAAACATCAGCATATTTTTGGAACTACTACTGTTACCACGTTGACTGTTAATAAAACGACCAAAGGAGACCACACCTCAGCCATATCAAACTTTGAGTGGGTCCCACAAAAGCCATTTCAATCGATTAAATCCCATATGGCTGCACCGCACTTCGCTTTTCACTTTATAGGGTATCCCAAACCTATCCCAACCACACACATGAACTGGAATACTATTTAATCCGTCTCGGCGGTGGCTAAATATCTGCTATACCAACATTCATACAACCCTTTTGCCCTCTCTGTACTCGGCACAATGGTGCGGCTGATTACGATGTGGTAGACCATACCACATGAGTAATATGCGTACATCATCGGAGATGCATGGTAGCGATATTACACTTAGTGCTTCAACGATGTGTGGTTTTGAGTTCTTTTGAATTGCAAAGTCGCTGACCCCTTGATCCCTACAATGCCACAGTAGGTTCGGATAAGAGTTAATAAAAGCTGCTCAGCCCGTATCACTTACTCGGTAATCAAAACCACTCACCCTTGGAGATCATCTATTTAATTGGTATCGCAACGTGTCATTAAAATAAATTAATTCCATCTTCGGGGTCCTTATCTCGTGTACGAATGTGTTTTGCTATGGAAATTTCAACGCCCCCCTACTACAGCGTGACGATAACGCGTGAACCCATGTAGCATGCATTTGCATGGCACATACTCAAATTAATTAATTAAAACTCACAAAGATTGACGATATGTAATTAATTTGATTGATATGGGAAGGAGAACAGCGGCGTGGAATACGCTTAAGTTAGATGCAGTGATTGGCATTGAGTTTTAGTGCAACCACGCTGCGGTTGATTGAACGACGGTTAACATTTAAAATAAGTCAAGGTAAAGCTTTCTTAAATTTCTCAACTCCACAGGCTGGGTTTGAGCTCCTGTAACATCCTTCTCCCCCTCTCATCTTCTGGTTCCGCTAGTTGTGGTTTCATGGTTTCAAAACGGCGCTCACGCTTTATTTGTGTATCTTCCCTTGTCAGGAACAGGGAATTTGCAGCCACTTAAACCAACCAAAGCTTTTTTAGAGGAAGTCTCGATCTATGTTCTCACGACCATTCACCTTTTTTCAGTTAATTCCGGTTTTGGATGAATGGAAGGGACCTATAATCTTATGCTGTATCCGATTGGATGAACTGAGAGGCTCAGGACACCTAAAACCCGATGGCAAAAGGTTGAGTAGTGAACAAAAACAATCTTTTGTTTTTCTGGCATCCCTAGATGCTTTGCTAACGTCTACTGATTTCCTACAAAAACTACTTGGTTTTCAAGCTGCCCAAAAAGGAGTAATCTAATCACACACGTCACCGAAGTCAGTAGTCATTATCACTACCCCACCAAGTCAAAATGACGTGATGCGATTCGACTGCTGTAGTAGGGCTTATTATAAAAATCTTGTACCTGAAGACAAATTTCCTTAACTTCAAAAACAACCACTTATATGTGTGCAGGTATTATATTCAACGAATCCTTTGCAATCAACAAATGAATTCTCTGCATTCGTTCGTAATAAACACGACTGACCTGACCGCTTCTTCATCGTCCATTTCCGGGAAATTCACAGATTTTTGTTTGCTGGGTGCAGCCAGACTCAAAAGACCATCGTTAACAAAAGAGCTCAACTCTTTCGGCACACACATAGGTATATACTTTGCGGACGAGAAAAGTTGATTGTGCGCTCAACTGACCACCACATCATCATAATCACGTTTATTGCAATGAATAGGCAAAAAATAACACCCACTCAGTCTGTACCTAGGTGAAACAGGTATATGCAGACTCTGTTCAACATTTTAATCCTGAAATGTACATACTTACGTAGAAAATCAGGAAAAAAGAGGGATTTATACAAACAAAATGAAACCTAAAGGGATCAGCTCTGGTTTTTTTTTCAATGATTTTCGTCTCGACTTGAAAGAGGACCTTATGTGCTGGTATTCGATATAATTACAACACAACATAGCTCTAGGGTTGAAGAAAAGTTCACCTCCATGTCCGTGATTCTTTTACCTTTCGGGACGATGGAAAAGTTCAGCTTTTGAATAATGTCTGAGTGGAATTTTTTTGTTCGAAATGAACATGGGCGAATAAAATGATTGAATGTAGCCGCCGGGTCAGGTCCTTTAGGTTAGCACATTTGATGTAATTCGCAGCGGTATGAGTCAAATCGCTAAATAAATAATATCGCCAACAGCAGGAAAATAAAAAGCCTCACATTTCCAGTTAAAAGTCCTGGTAGCTACTGCTGCAATAAATTATGTAAATATTGTAATTAAATTACTTATTTATAAAGTAAGTGTAATTTGTTGATGATAAACCGGAATACGAATTTTTATTATGAACAGGTAGTAGACGGAGGTTTTGAAGGGAGTCGAATTCATGGTTTAGTTGGGCTGGTCAGGGAACTTTACTGTACTGAACCTTTTTTTGGATGTTTTTCTGACAAGCGTAGGCTACCCAATAGATTTATTCTGCCATATGAGTAAAAGAATATTTATAGGACCCTAAAGGGTATCCTAGACCTAATTTCTCACAATCATTATTTTGTTTGTGTGAAGTTTTACTTTTTTTTTTGGAAAAAAACGGAATGGACGGCCAATTTTCGAAAGGGTTGAATTAAAAATCTTGCTTTTTAAGTGCTTTTAATTGCATAGTTTTATTAGTACATATTTTTTTGTCGTACCAATTATGGCGTCATTTCAAAACCGATTTTTATAAAATATGGACCAAATGAAAGGTGAATTCCCTCATGTATACCAACGCAAGAGTGGTGCCGTGTTGAAATTGAAGAATTTAGTTTTCTCGAAACTGCAATCAGATTTTAATTTTTTTTCTTAAATTTTTTTTTACGGAGTACTTGCGCAAATAATGAAAAAAGAAAATATGTCTTGACGAAACAGTGGTTCATAACAACAATTTTTATAAGCAGTAATTTATAAGCCTTCTGTTGAAAAGGGAAGAAACCATAATCCATATCGTTTAGGCTTTCACAATTAACGAATCGATGAATTACTCGAGGTGCAGTTTACTGTGGATGCGCATACTCAACTCATGCGTTGTGCATACTGGTTTGGTTTTCGTTATTACCCTTTCTTCGTAGATTCGTCACTGGATGATCAGGAGTAAGTGCCACCGGGAAAAGGGTCATGAAAACAGCGAGTGACATTTTTCCTACCCAATGTTAAAATGTGTATGTTAATAATTTATTCTCGTCCATAAACACATGTTAAGAATAAAACCGTCACAACTCAAAATCTCTCTAAATGTCAACCAGATTTTTTTTAGGATTATATAAAGGATATAAAGATGGTCTTATAGCAACGAAAAATGTTCTTGAATGTACAATGATGGTGCCACCACGGGAGCTCAAAGTTGTTGAGTTACCTATTTAGATTCTCGTGAAAAATGGTGTTTGGTCGATTAACGACGTTATTGTTCTAACCGTGAGATATAAAATAAAAATCGTGTTTGACTAACTTGATCTTTCAATAAAAAAGAAAAGGAGTAAGGGGCCCAACCCATAGAATCCGTTGCATCAGTCCCATAGAATCCGTCGCACATGTTAACTACCGATGACTTCACTTCATTCATAGTCTCAATGAGATGCTCCTCAAACATGTTTCTCGAAGAAATTTGGGTACGAATTGCATTGAAAACACAATAAACTCACATGAGTTCTTTAAAATAGTTGTTTGCCCGCCACAAAATATTTTTATTTTGAATTTTTCCAAACAACCATGACAGTTTCTCTCACTCTCAATATTTCCACCTGTGCCAACTGTCAACGCATGCCGCACACAAAAAAGTAGAAAGTTAACCTACTTTATCTGCCGGATCCGGCACGTGCGATGCCTATGGGTCGCTTTCCATAAGCTGCTGTGTATTCTATCAACCTATGAGTCGAATATGTTGCCGCAACGGATGCGACGGATTCTATGGGATGGGCCCTTCAGAAAGTTCAATAGTTTGTGGAAAGACCACACGTCGTTTTCATGCTTTGATTCTTACATTTTGTACGAGATTAGTCTAGTTTTAAAATTGTAAACAAAATGATGTTTAAAACGCGAGTTGGTTTTATTATTTTCAGGCATAATATTCACACGTCTGTCTATTTTGTTTGTTCGCCTATAACTCGAAAACCACTGATCAAATTTGCATGATCCTTACTATAGTTTTTAGATCTGTTTTCGGGCCGGGTTTTACTACATAACTATTTTTGTATGCCACAAATATAGATTTGTGCAAAATTCATAATAGCTAAAATGTGATTATACAGTCTTTAGTCAACGAATGGTTATCGGATTTAAAATAAAAACGAACAATTTGAAGTGAATACTTCTCTGATTCGTATCGTATTTTTGCTCCATCTAGAAGCAGAACTACACAAAATCCTGGGGTCGAATCGCGTTGTCCGTGAACGAGCAATACGTGACGGAATTTGTTTTTGTTTCACATGTAAATCAACTTAATTCCGTGAACGTAATGCTCGTTCACGGACGACGCGATTCGACCCCTGTACGGATCATTCTTAACTATCTAGGTGCGAACATGTTAAAAAAATAGTTTTTTCTTATTTCTTTCATTTGATCATCCAATTAAATTAAAATTAGGAAATTTCAGTAAATTTGGGGGCAATAAGTGGGTCCTGATGCAAATCCTTAGCCAATTTAAAAAGGATTTCCGCAAATTAGGCAGAGTCTTGAAGAGAGACAGAAGACTGTCTCAATTCCATATGCAACAAATAAATCAAAATCTATGTTAGAAACAGGATATAGGAATAGGATATGTGACCGTTCGTATAGGTATATTTTTAGGTTAAGAGTGCTCGCGATTTAATCGTTTCTATCTAGGCTATAGGATAAAGCAAGAATTAATAAAAAAAAAACTGGTTAACCTTATGTAATTTTTATCTGTCTGATGTACAACCCGCCGCCATAAATCCTTCAGCCTTTAGCAACAGCTCAACATCTATTAACCAGAATAAGGGTTACGCATATAAACAACATTTCGTTTGTAATTAAAAACCCACCCATCTTTTGTAATGATAATTACAGTTTTATAATCCAGCACGATTTATCAACAGCCCCAAATGGTGTAAGTCGTTATCCAGCTCTAAAAAAAAACCAGAGTTCCATTTTATTCCTTGAAAAATTCGGAATGTCTTTTAAATAGATTAAATGGGATTTTATGGTTCTCGAAAGAATTCTTTTTTGGGGCTCTGAGTGGGGATAATTCACTTTTGCAAACCACAGGGGGAACAAACTGCTCTGCTTGAAAAATAGGTCAAAATTAAGCGATCGGCCTTATCCGTGGTAAGTCCTTCTTTCGAGGCGCTCTGGGAGAACGGGCTCTAATGTATGATTTATTATTGTTGTGCATAATAAATCGTGTTGGTCGGGCTTTTGTTATTCAAATGACGGCCACATTTACACCCCATCACGATGACCTTGTTTTCCTTGCAAAGCAAAAACGTCTTAAGGATGTTGTAGTGTGGGTTGGGGGATATACATTTTATTGTAAGCCTTTCGCCTTTGTGTGGTGCACGTATAATAATTTTTCTTTTCTTCTTCTCTTTTCAGGTAAGTGTTGCATGTGACGTTTTAGCTCATTCATGCCGTAATAGTACTCGCAGGTAAGTACTGCCGCGAAAATCGATTTCTGTCCAACTTTTACCCAAGAAGTGTAGTATTCACGTCGGCATACGGGTATTGAGTGTGCGATGCTTATCTTAAATAGGCTCAAATGCAAACTGCTTGCCAAGCTCTCTAGACTGAAGGTGGCATTGGCTTGGTGATTGAGATTGTCAGTGCGACATGTATGTCAGCTCGCATAAGAATATCCCCTTCCCGCGGGTAATTCTATATATATTATGCTCTCCTTCGTGGTGACCGACAAACACACGTCGGTGTAATGTGATAGCATGAAGACATTGAGCACCGCAAATAATTGTAATAATTGATCCATGCAGGAAGCCTTAATCCTGAAACTGAAATCCAATAATGAAATGAAAAAGGACCCGCTCTGTGTGCGGTGGGCGATGAAGGTCAGTAGTTGGCATGCTATGCCTCGGTGGATGGACTTGGTGTCACACTCGTTACGTTGTGTGACCTTTTTGGTATTTTTTTTCCTTCTTTTTTTGTTCCAAAAATATACCGAACTGAACCCAAACGGCAGAGAGCGAAAGTGACTCGGAATGTGGCTACCAAAAGACAATAAAAGGATCAAGGACTATGGCTTGAGCTTATTACTTGAGGATTATTAGGGGCCAGACATACACATATTATTTTCCACTTACGGCGCTCTGCAGTGTAATGATGACGGGGGCTGCTACGAGTACTTGTGCCCAGGGTAATGATCACGAAGGTGACAGGGAATGTGTGTTTGCTAATGCGTGCGGGGTAAATCGGTTTGATTCGGTTGGTTTGCTTTAGATGGGTGCTTCAAATGGGTTGTGACACGTAAGCATCTGGAACTGGAACTGTAACTTAATTGTGATGGTAGAGGGCGGTCGAGTATGTGATTTAAATTGATATTGCCATAGACACATTATTACTATTAGTAATAATGTGTCTATGATATTGCTCAGTTAAATTGGGTGTCAGAAATGGGTATATCGTTTTGGGAGGACTTTGTGTATTTTAATCGCAACAAGGGATTAAGGCGATTAATAATGAGATCCATAGAATGTAGGATTACACCAATAAAATAGTGAAGATTTAAACTTTGCTGCATATTTATCGGCTGTATATGGTTACACTTGCAACTTGATTTTCGTTGCATAGAGTTGTGTGCTTGATGTTCTTCAATCGTCTTTAAATCACAACTGCACAGGCACAATGAAGCTCTGTTGATCTCTGTACTTTGGACTGATGGCTACTTTCTATCTAGGTCTTTCTCATGTACCTTTGCCCTGTGGTACAGAAGGTATATATATAGATTTCGAGAGATATTCGAATCAGACCACTAATGTCGGGTCTCTTTTCGTCTCTCTACCACTATAAAACTTACCCAGAGAGACTCAGAACAGTACAGAAGGTAAGGAAACAGGCAGCTTATAGACAGTGTTTTTTGACTTGGCAGCACTCTTTTGCAGCGGCAACCAATATGACAGATGACAGCTGATTTAACCTATCTTTGGTTGGCACTAACTGCTCGAAAAACTTCTCGAAGATTAAAAACCCTATAAAGGCAGTTTTTTTTTGTAGATGTTTGTTTTTCGACTTGGCAGCACTTTTTGCAGACACAACCTCTTTGAAAGGTAAAAGCTGACTTGTGCTGATTTTGATTTGCCATTTCACTGTGAATAGAGCGCCATTGTCAATTCACTATGCGATTTACCGCTCCAGTTGATTAAAAGCGAATCGAAAATCTACTATCATCTGGGTAAAACTTTTTACGCAAATTTTGAACTTTAATAACTTTTTATTGGATAAGTGAATTTTGACAAAATCAGAAGCATATTGAACCTTTGTCTCTGCAATATTTTACCCTCTATGCGACCACCATTTTGTTTTCACAACACTTCAATATTTTGGTTAACTTTTTCAAAAGATTATTTAAATTTGGTGGTTTAATCTTACTTTTAAGTTCTGAAAGAAACTGGAGATTAATTTCGTAAAACCTCCATTTCTGAAAACGCCATAGAAAGACGTGTGGCCATTTTTGGTTTGAAGAACAAGCCTTGGAAACATTTCTCATCGTACGGCCGACTATATGGGAGTCTATAGCGCTGTGTGGTGGAATCAGAAGAGAACCAGCAATATTAGAGCATTCAAAAAAGTAGTGCCTTATGATATTTTCATCCAAAAAGTCGATAAACCCGTTTTCCGCACCCTTTAGCAACCCAAAAATGGTTTCTATTGAACAAAAGGATATTGACGTTAACTGCAAACTTTTCCCTATATCCTTAAAATTGAGGACTTTCGTCCAGAAAATCCGTTTCCTCGATCCCGCCTGAATGCATTTCTCCTTTACCCACAGCTAAGATTCCTCAAATATTGCAAAGTGTATTTATTTCTTTTCGCCAACAACCTCATGGGCATCCTTCACAAAATTCAGGAGGGCTTCCACAATTCACGATTAACTTCTTCACAAAAAACTAAATGGTCGCCTATAGGAATACATATATTTATAGGTATATACTTTTTGAATCCTCCCAATCCTCAACTTCGTGAAGTAGCAATTCCCTCCCGTAATGTCGCTGCCAAATTAATGACCACCTATACTATGCAAAAATGGCCGTCATTTTATTTCCCCTGTCACTTGCCTTTCCACAGACAAATTTCTCAAAAGATTTTCCATTAATTATGCCACCAAAGTACCCTAATTAAGTCTCAATTACCCATTACCGAGACCCACTCCAACCTACGGCGAAAAAGATTCTAGGTTTGCACGGAAAAAAATGTATTTTCCATTCCCGAGTGCATTCAACTCTTCAAGAGTCACTGGCAACCACTTAAAACTTACAAAACTCCATCCGCTAAAATTCAAAATCCGCTACAGAAGAAAACCTGTCTATGATCCCTAAACCCAACCCCCCTGCATGAAAGATCGACGAAAAAACCACAAAAAAAGTCCTGCAAAGTGGCATAAAAGAAAAACTTGTGTTAAAGAATTTTTAATTAAACAGCAAACCACTTCCTAAACGCAATTCCTTCAGTTGCTTCTTCTCCATCGGATGCCGAAAAAGTATGCAAAAAACAGAAGAGAAATAAATTGCTCTCCAAAACCGAGATTCCTAGCCTTTCAACCGCAAAACACAAAAGCTCAAACAAAGTGCTCCTTAAAATTGTTCTATCCTTTTTCATTTTCTCAAGAAATTTGTGTGTTGCTTTTTATTTTTAACTGGTCCTTATTGCAAGGGAGGATGGCAAGGTTTTCGGGTGCAGTTTCTAAATCAAAACGTTACCTTTACCCTTGAGTACACTCGCGCTGAATAATAATTACTATACTTAGCACTAGCTTCAGATGGAGACTTTTCGGTAGGTAAATCTTATCCCGAGGTATACCTATACTCTAAGCAAACGGAAGCCAGAAATAAATTACTGCAAATTGCTGCAACTCTGCCAGGTAAAACATTCAAGAATGTTATGGCAACAAAGGATCGAGAAGAATGATTGGGAAGAGGAGAAAAAAATAGCGGAAAACAGTTTCTGACTCAATGAAGAAATTAGAAGTACACAATGCAACGAGGAAATCCTTTGCTACTGGCACAAGGAAGTGGCATAGTTGGAGAAAATACAGAGAAATAGCTACTTATAGCTTTTGTGTAGGGCGTAAGTCATGGCACTTCTGTTGTGACTCATAGTCTTCCTATTTAAGTTGAACTTTGTTTCCACATCGAGCGACCTTTATGCGTTTTTTAACTTGTCGAACAGCGCTGGGGTCTTTATTTCAATGGTGGCAAGTGGAAATTATCTTTTTTGAGAGATATCTCAGTCAGACTAGAATGATGGTTAGTCCTTTGTTGTCCTCCAGGGAACTTAAGGAAAGCATGGTAAAGATAATCCTGACCTAAACCAGCCGGAGGCATCAAGTGTGTCAGTCCAATCTGGCAATCTGTCTTCGCAGTAAGTCAGGACAGTGGAGAATGGTCTCATCATCCTCCAATGAGGCCAATAAGGTGATAATGATGTGCGATCTATCGACAGAGATGACTTATGAGTTATGACAGATGGCACCTCGTAAGCGAAACCTAGCATTGCGAGGACAGAGTTCCCTGAATCCTAAATTACTTCGCTTAGTGCTGGGGGTGTAAAAAGTTATTTAAGAATTAAAATCCGATGCGAAAGATCGAGAGACGTGAAGGATTTTATTACAAAGGATAACTGAAGATGGTTCGAATACCTTTGTACAATTCAGTCTGAAAAACAGTGCCAATCCAAAAAGTTCCCAACGACATCCGCCGAGCACTCCTGTATTTCTTTCCTAAATCGACACAACAATTGTTCCTATTTATTAAGGACTTTTCCATGTTGTCAGTTCTGATCACATTGAGTACACACTTAAAACTCCATCAAAAGGAAGTCTCGCTCGGAAAGCCGTTACCCTTATAAACATGTTTCCTAATTCGATGTAATAAAGCGTACGTCCGACCTAAAAACAGTCATTTAACCCCGAAATTCTCCGGAAAACAATGTCCCCAATAAAAGCAGAAACTGATGGAGAGAAAGGGAGCAAGCGAGATGTAGCCCATTTCCTGCGAAGGGACACATCCTTAAAACACAATTAAAACCCACTGTGAAAGGGTTCAAGTATATAAAGCCATAAGCCGGAAAGGACTCAAAAGAATAAGCAAGCAAACACCCTGCGGATCCATCAATTTGTTGTCGTGTCGGTTGCCATCGAAATACAAAACTATGCGCACCTCCAAAAATAGCGACCATGCCTCGCCCTATCGTCGTCCACCCACGCAATAAAAAACGAATTAATTCCCTAGCACCCAGCACCAAGCAGCCACCTTCTTCTTGATGGGATTATCCCGGCACTTGAACTATTTGCATACGATGCGACATGGTGATGGTTAGGTAGGCCTGCTTTCTGATTTCCTCTTTTTCCACTCCGTACACCGGATGTGTACGTACACACATTTATACATTTTAAATAAGGAGCATGGTGAATAATTCTCGGGGACAGGCAAATGAAAAAGAGAAAAAGATTCGCATACCGCACCCTTGGCAAGCAACAACAACAACAGCAGCAGCGAATGTGTTAAGCCATTCAAGCATCCAACCAGCCAAGTCAGTGAAGTCAACCACGACCAGACCAGCTAGGCAGGCACTTTTGTTTCAAGGATAACGAAATGTGACAATGAAGTTGAGTGGCAGGAAATTGGAGAGCGAAAGGGTGTGCCGTGCCGCCCGGCCCGTTTGCCTTATACTGTTCTAGTTGAAGTTTGAAGATGGCGATGGTGAATATGGAGTGGCAATATAATGAAGTGGGTTGTGGGTGGTATGACTTAAAGGGTTTCAATCCGCCCAGTCTAATGTTAAGAGGCAATTTTCGTTATGCGTATTATATATGTATCTATGGTTGGTATAGAGGAAATCGGCTGTCATCCTTAGAAGGATAATTATTATTTATTTGTGTCGCCCAATTTCTCCTACGGAGAGAGAAGCCTACCCGAAAGGCTAGCAGCCATGGTTGGCTCTACAAGATTGCTATGAAATTTACTTAATATCTTATATATTAAGGATATCCACCCACCAATGGGGGCGATGGTAGAGACGAAGCGGAATCTATGGCCTATGGAGCTGTGCTGGGGACACTGTAATGAGAGCAATTGGAGAGACTATAAGACGAATTAGGATATAAGTGCCCAAGGAGTGTTTCTAACCCTGCATTAGATCGATACTTCCTAAGCAGGCAACTAGAGTATGCCCACTTAAGTGGGGGACTTTGTGCATCTGCCCCGCATGACCCTAAGATATGTGGTTGACACTTGTGCCTAAGTCAACGTTACCTTTGGTATGGCTGTGAGTAGATAGACGAAATAATCATCAGGGGCTTGTGGTCCTTACAGAAGGGATAAACGGCTTTGAAGAGGTTTTCCACCCAAAACTGACTACAGAACGGAAGCCTTTTCCTAAGTAATTTGTCAATCAATCTCTGGGCTGATATTTCATGCTTACTATCAACTGCTGCCTTGCCCATTGACGCCTCTCATTTCTGGGGTATGCTCGACTCTTCAGACTAAAAGACCAGTCGATTGCGACCTTTATTGCAGGCCTCTGTTTCATACCCCCGCTTGAAAAAATGTTGAAAGGTTGAGTATCTTTCTTTTGACTCACCTGGAAGCAGAATGGACATTGACAGTCCTGCCAGAATTAATGTTGAACCCCGACGCCTCAACTTACCAGCTTCTCAAGTTTCCGCGGTCTCAAGTTAACTGCTTCCAGTTGAGCACTTCACATTGGTTGACGTCCCCGGTTTCTTCATATAGTCTTCTCCTCCGAAATCTGTGAACGCAAAAGGGACCGAAAATTGTATTAAGGATCTATCTCTTGAAATACCCGAGGATATCTTCAACTGCTTTCGATAGAGTCAAAACTCTCAAACCATAAGGTAAGATTGAGATGATAAAGGTCTATAGAAATAGCATGGGCTGCTATACATTTCTGAAAAAGGCGTGTCACCTGCAGCAGAAACCTTGCAAGCCTTTTTTAAATAGGTATCTAAAGGGTTTTCCAATAAGAGGTTTTATTTTGAATAGCTCGCTTTTTCGGTAGCTGTCACCTTTGATGCTGTTATTTTTTGACATTTGACACGTAGAAACTACGCCATTACTAAAAATGGAACGATACACGATTCAACAACGCATTGAAATTATAAAAATTCACTACAAAAATGATCCGGAAATTCATCGAAAAATCATCTTGACTGATGAGGCCACCTCGGTGGCTACGTCAACAAGCAAAATTGTCGAATCTGGGGCTCGGAAAACCCAAGAGTTATTGTTGAGAAGCCTCTCCATCCTCAACGTGTGGCTGTTTGGTGCGGTTTATGGTCGGGCGGGGTCATTGGACCTTACTTTTCGAAAATGAGGTTGGATCAACAGTTTTATAAAAAAACAAAAGTTGTAAAGGAGCGATACCTATATTCAACATTCACTCTGTAAGTCCTTCATCGAGGGTATAAGTTTTCTACTTTCCATGGTCAAAGCACGTACATTTTCACCTTGAAAAAAGCAATGGTCAATGTATGCAGCTCTGTGGGACCCCTCTGTGTTTACCAAATTGTTAAGACTTGCTCTCTTTTGTTACCGGGTACCTTCCCATTCCCATCTTGCGCTGCCAATAAGTTTTCATTTTCGTGTGAGGTGGGAGGGCTCGCAACAGTTTTTCAAAAATATATTTACGAGTAAGGTATGATGACAATCGTGCTTTTCTTTGTTCGTTGATTTGTTCGAACACTGTTTTCGAAATTTTCTCGACAAATAAGTCTCGAAATCGGCTTTTGGGCTTTTTAGGAACGTGACAATTTGTGTTTTTCTCAATTTAATGCCAGCTATACCTTACTTTGGGTAATTCGTCTTAGAAAAGCTCGTTCCGATTTTGAAATCAACCTTAGCTGATGGTCATAAAATATGGAAGTATGTGTTGTCCTTTGTACTGCCTACAAATTTTTATTACTGCTATTGAACGCATATCTACTCGCCTGTGAACAACTTAATTTTCTTAAATTTACTGATGTTCTGTTGAAGGGAAAAATAAAACACGCAACCTTCCGGTTACAATCGTTAGGATGTGTTTTTTATTAAATGGTAAAAAGTTCCAGTGTATGTTTCCCATATCCCATCTAAGCTCCCCAGCATCCCCAGCTGAAGAATATTTAATGTTCGTCTAACAATCGACCTAACCGAATATATAATGTAACTGCCATCAGATTTATTCAGCTAAGTCATGTTTCGAAATCCCTCTACTCGCACCACCGCACCCACAAAACCAAAAGACGATTTTTCATCATCTACAAACTACAAGTTTTCCCAATAAAATCCCATATCATGTTGCCGTTCGCATCCATACTCCGGATCAACTTGACAAAACTTTTGTCAAACTTCCCTCTCGCCTAATACCTTTTCAGTGTTTCGCAGGGGGAGGAAATCAAAATGCCATGGTCCTTGGAGAATTCCCGCAGGTATTAAAAGTATTTTTTGGCCATTTACTTATCTATTACGTCACAGGTCTTAGCATCACCATCGTCGTCATCATGATGGCGAAGTTCATTTTGTATGCAATCACACGTACCATGTGGAAAGTTCTTCAATTACCAGGTTAGCCGAAAAACTATGCAGATGATGCAAAAGAAGAGCCAACGAAACTTTGCTTTCCGTCTCTTAAGCCCTTAATCCTTGCCATAAAGTTCTCGAAATTAGCCTTGTGAGGGTGAAAAAAGCGACATCTGATAGACACACCGTCTTGGGGTATATTTTCTTCGAATGTCTTCATCAAAATTCCACTCCCTGTCTATTCGCACTTTGGTTTTATGGTCCTACGTGCATCCTTACTCTCAGCCATCTGCTCTGTCTCAGGGTACGCACGGTGGACGACCCTCCAACGGTATGCCTGGAGATACAATCATTCTAGCGAAATCGAAACAGCGCAAAAATAGGACCTTTTCTTAAATACACCAAGTAATCTAATTTGCCAGTATTTAAGACAACAAGGAGCAATGTTTATGTCTACCGTATGCGGCCATAATCAACTGAAAACTCTTGAAACTAAATTATCCCTTTTTGCTGGGGAATCAACCAATTTCCCACTGAACGCACATAAACACTTAACCCACCTCCTCGCATGCATGCACGATATATTTATTGTTTGTAAAGTTTTGCTTATCCACAGCGCCTTGCTACGGTATATGATTATTTTCGAGATAGGATGTTGCGATGTTTTGCGCATCCGTTCGTCCTCTGTCTGAAGTTTCCCTTTCGCCATTGTTCGAAGAATTCATAGGTTTGCTTCGAAAGCGGATATAAAGGACCTCCGCCTTGAGCTATTGGAAAAGGCGAGCAAGACAACAAAACGAAAAGGAT
This sequence comes from Cheilosia pagana, assembly GCA_936431705.1. Lineage (NCBI taxonomy): Eukaryota > Metazoa > Arthropoda > Insecta > Diptera > Syrphidae > Cheilosia > Cheilosia pagana. Next base: position 40,403,318 of record OW386168.1, read on the forward strand.
AAGATCTAGCCTTATGTTATGCAAATCTATTTCTCGTTGGGACACAGACATTTCCTGATTCATCCAGCCTTTTTTTTGTGTTGCTGTTCTGGTTCTTTTTTTTGCATCTTGTACGCTTTGAAGGACTCTGATGGAATCTCTATCGTAATCATTGCTCTGTATATTAACAAGGCAAACGATGTGCATTTTGCTTAGAGTTTTAGCTATAGAGTTCTGGCCTGCTTTGTGTTGTCCTTTTTTCTCTGTGCCGTAGTATTGCCTCGGGCCTTGTCTGATGAGGAGGTTCATTTATATTTCAATTCTTTCCTTTACTATAGGATATGGATACGTATTCTCTAATAGGGGGTGTGCTGTGTCCACTGATGGAGGAATCGGTTGGTCCGGTCGGTACTCGTGTTCGAAAATGAGTGAAGTTTGGAAAAGTTTTGGTTGAGTTTCTTGTTTGGTTAAAAAGTTTCTCGTTTCTGCTGAATTTAACTGCAAGGAGAGTGGCCGAGGGGTATACGATTTTCTTTACAGCTGCAGTTGAAGTTATGTAGTTTGTTTTGCACTTTTTTTTATTTTTATTACGGACTAAGGGGTAAATGTTTTTATAGTCCCAGACGGGAATCACTTTTCGCTTTGAAACAAGGATAATAATAAGATAACATTTATTTCAATATCATAGATGTTGTCACAGGTGGATTTCAAGTGTTGGTTAAAAGAATTTTCTATACTGGCATAATTGCACCCGTTTTCTGTGATCATGAAAGCTGAACTCAAAAACCTAACAAAACCGATCAGATCATGTCTGTCTTTTGAGTGTGTTTTTTTTATAACATGAGTGACACTCTCACAATGTTCGGTTTCTTGGCCAACTATGGTGTTCCGAAAGGCAGTGATCAAGGTCCCATTCTTTTCGTTCAAAATTTAAACCATCTAGAGAGGGTCCATAAATAAACTGCCGTCTATTCCGGCACCATATGACGAAAGAAGCTTAAAAAATCCTCACTCTGACCTTACCATCTCTACACAGTGACGTTCAATTTCGAGCTAAATATTCATTGTTTATGAAATCTACAAATATGGTAGATTGTTAAGCAGTTGGACAACAAGTTGTCAAACCCTACAACTTTTTTGATGGACCCTTCCTTTACTACGCTTTTCAAGCCCGGTAGGCTTTTTTGGTTAGTTTACCAAGGTGAATCAATTTTCTTATCTCGCCTCCTTATTAAGACCGCCATTACTCTTATCAACATAGATACCCTTGAGAAAGGATACAGTCTCTATGGAATTTAATCATTCTTCGTCTTTAACTGGATCGCCTTACACCAATCACTTCTGTTCTTCTCTTCTCTTCTTTTCTCTTCTCTTCTCTATCTTCTTCGCTTCTCTATCTCTTCTCTTCTCTATCTCTTCTCTATCTTCTCTTCTCTTCTCTTCTCTTCTTCTCTACTCTTCTCTATCTCTACATCTCTTCTCTTCTCTTCTCTTCTCTATCTCTTCTCTACATATAATAAAACTGTAGAATGAAAAATGCCTGACCGCGCATCACGCAGAAACTACTGGACGGATTTTACTAAAACTTGGCATAGTGATTGCTTATGTTCTGGGTCGGGTTTTAGGACACTTTTACTTTTTGCACTTCAATGGAAGTTGTCTCTTTTCAGCGCACACATTCAGGTTGAACACATTTTCAGGTGTTGTTCATTGGGAAAAGTTTGGAAATGGGCTGGGGTGGGGTTCGTGTGTCAATGTCAAGTTGTTTCATTCGTTCTTCAGCTAGTTCTGATGTATATTAACAATTTTAAGCTCTCCTAAGGCCTTGAAAGACGATAACCGTGATTCCGTAAAGCACCAAGGTCCGTAGCTCAGTGTTATTCATTAGTAGGAGCTTTAAAAGCGTGCAACGGGAGACGACGAAATGATATACCGACTCTTCCAATTAAGGGGACCAATCTCTAGGAGGAAACTTAGCTGCCAGTAGATTACGGACCGAGGACAATTTCTTTGCCTTACTACTGCTTAGATAAAATAAAATTTGAAGTTGGAACCGTCAATAGTTTCGTCACAACGAGGACTCCAAATCTTGCCGCACCTGTTCTTCAATTACATTTCTGAAGCCCCGTTCTAATGGAGTGATGGAGACACACTGATATTCAATAACAGTGAGTTGCTGTCCCTCGAACCTATAGCGCTTGACACTTTGGCTACCGTCCATTACAGGGGTTATCCCATTTCCCTCTTTCTTTTCCTATTTCCACTATTTCCACTACTTTATCTGAACAAAATAAATTGCAATTCACTTTCAAGTGTTGTTTTACTACCACACTAACCTCTCTCCCACTTGATGGCTACATTAGGAACGATGAATTAAAACTCGCCCAATTAAAAAATCATTGGAATTCTTCAAATAGGAAATCACCAACAAAATGTTCACTACTGCCTAAGTGATTTAATTGAAGGCAAATCCTCAACATTTTCTCCTAACCCTCTTGAGACACTTCTGCTTCAAAAGGTCACGGTTTCCGAGCCTACTTGACTTTGATACTAAATACTGTCTATGGCCACACTTTAGCAGCTTACTCAATCTGTCCATCATCACGTTGCTGTCTCGAAATGGCAGGGAGCTCTATCCCACTCTTTCCAATTTCCTCAAATTTACATCAAGAAGGAGCCTAATCAACGCTGACCCTTTCACATAAAGACAGCTTTCCTTAACAGGAATAGATATAACTAGATATGAATACACCTTCCAACAAACGGGTAGTACACACAACTTGACGAAGGCAATTTCGTCCGAGGGATTATGTCCTGAGAGTAAATTTTATTATTATAAGCTGCACATACCTGTGAGTGGGCAGGATACACTGGTAATTGAGTCCTTACGTAACCTATTATTATTTATGGCCAGTCTATTCATCTTTTCGTTTGGTAAGTGGAAAATTAGGTTCCACATACTACATGCCGTAGGGTCCACGATCTTTTCATTGGTAATTTAGTACGGGAACCAGAAAAAGTTCAAAGTGGTTTTGCGGAGCTAAAAAACCCGCTTCCAACAAATTAAAAAAAAAAAGGACGAAATCTCAGACAGCCTATAACCTTTTTCACCTACACACACGGGGAAGAGGGAAAGTTTTGGAATTCCCAGCGGTAACCATACAAAGTGCCATCAGAATTCTACCTTCCCCCACCCACTTACATAACAGACAACAAACCCTCATCAAAAAATGTTGGGCAAAATGATTCTCAGAAGACAACGACCACGTTACGACATTGGAATTCTACAGAGATTCCTTTGCATGGTATGGTGGCAGCGAGTGGGGTTGGGTTGGCAGACGACGCTACACACCAGGTGTACCTGTATATGTACACCATACCGCACATGACCTCGAAAGGCAGACAAAAGAAAAGGGAGAAAGGAAAATCTACGACACCGCTGAAATGAGAACTTAGAAGGCAATAAACGATTCCCGAAGGATTCGTTGGTGCGGAGCTGAATATGCGAAGGTGGGTGTATTGCCATAGAAATAAATGGAACGCCGTGTCGCCGCGTGCGTGAGTGAATGAGTGGTGAATGAGTATGCAGCTCACAGCTTAGGGTCGATGTTCGTGAATTTTCTACACTTTTGCTCTCGTTTTTGAGTTTGTTTTTGTTTTCTCATTGAAAATTGTACGCGAGGCTCGTCCTCATCGCTGCCATTTGTGTCTAGTTGTCGACTTGAAAATCACAAAAGAAGCTCTAAAGCATTATCGATAAAATACACCGCAATGTGACAGTGGAGTGTGGAAGATGGCCGACATTTCCATTTAAATGAATTTATTTTTTTCCCAAAGCATTTCCGACATGAGGAAAACAAATTTCTTTTCTTGAGATGAGACCACTTTCTATGTGTATATAAGTAGGCTATGTGCATCTAGTCGGCGTTGTGAAAAAGTCCATTCATTTTAAATGAAATCTGACAGAGGCAATCTTTTACCCGGGCGAAATGGACAGAATGTCTCCCGGTTTTTGATAAATTGTTTTTGTTTGAATTTCTTGTGGTCACGCCAGGACGTTGACATGTGCCATATAAAATGACGTTTGCAGAATATCAATTTATATTGTGATGGGTATAGCAAATTGGGAGGAATTCTCAAGGGAATGCGATAGTGCAAATAAAAAAAAAAGTTGTTAGGGAAGATGTCCTGCTTTCCAAGTCTGTCTTGAATTTGATTAGCAAGGGATGTCAATTTCACCTTAGATTGGAGCATTACTCAAAAAATGATCGATTGCCCTGATTGTCATTCCGTCAATCTATTGTCAGGAAGAGAAAGATCTTATAAGGTCAATGCAGTAAAGTGAAAGCTTATTTTCCGCTGGCTTTGATAAATTTGATTCAAGGCTTCAGAAGGTAACCGGAAATAGTTTTACGGCTAGGCTCTGACGAGATTTTAACTTAGAAACGATTAAATTTCTAAAAAAAATAACAAAAAGCAATGTACCTTAGTGGCTCACTTGCGGAACCCCATATGCAAAGCCTTTCTTTTGAACTTTCTTGGCTAGTTCGTCTCCGTTGAATGGTATTCCTCCGGGCCAGAAACCCAGCTCTGTACTTCTAGGGTTTCCATGACTGGTTGACTGTCGATGTGCATAACGATATCAGCGGCGTTAAAAGGCAATCCCTGCCTATCAAGAAAATTGTTATAAAATTTTTTCTAGTATATACGGTTGGAGTGATCAGCAGAACTCCGGTTACACAAATGAGACGCATGGATTTTTATAGAGAAAAAAAAGGAATATGGGGTAGGATAAAAGTGTACAGCCCTTCTGCAACTGCGATACCTTCGTCTAGATCGACTTTGTCTGGCGTATATTTTCGTCCTTTGAAATGCGGTTTTATCGGTCCCGCAAGTCCCTTCAATCTATATATATAAAAATAAGTTGAATTGTGTTTGTCGCCAATGTTCTCTGTAATGCGTGAACCAATATTGATTTTGGAAATTTCCCATAAAAGCTGACGTTAATACCATGGTTCGTAGGCATATACGGTCTTTGTAAGTGTATTGGTTCATGAGTTATAGGGGGTGCCACGCCCCAATAAAATTACATTCAAAATCTTATAACTCGAAAACCATCCAATCGATTAAGCTTAAATTTACAGACAATCTTAGGTAATGGCCCAGGAGCATTCCTGTGAAGATTAATCAAAATTGGACAATGGGGCGTGGCACCGCCCACACAAAAAATATTCAAAATCTTATGTCTCGAAAACCATGCAATGGATTGAGCTTAAATTTGCAGCAAATCTTAGGTATTGGCCCAGGAGCATTCCTGTGAAGATTGGCGAAAATTTGACAGAGGGTGGTGGCACCGCCAATACAAAAAATACACCGAAAATCTTATATTTCGAAAGCTTGAAGCTTTGGAAAGAACAATGAGTTCAAAATAACTCGGAGTTAATTGGTGGTGCATTGTTCTTATTGTCAGGCGATTTCAGACAGACATTGCCCGTCATCCCTAGATCGAAAGGTGCTGATAAGTCCTGTCATTTACATTTACATTTATGAAGATTTGTTAAGTCATGGAAACTTTCTATCAACGTTTGTGTTCAGTTGCAGAATGATCCATATGATGAAAAATTCTCTCAGCAATAATCCAAGATACCTGGCGACTTGGTTTCGTACAAGTCTGTGGATACAGTTACTAATGAAAAAGATGTTGTAAATTATCCAACAGAATTTTTGAATTCGCTGGATTTACCAGGATTGCGTCCGCATAATCTCCAGTTGAAAGTTAGAGTCACTATTATTATGCTTCGGAATAATCATCAACCCCGTTTGTGTAATGGTACAAGACTTTCTGTTAAAAAAAAGTTGGCAAGCCATCGGTTTTGTATATTTACACCGAAAATGGAAAAACCAAATGTATTGTGTACAAAGCTTTACAATAAAAACTATTTATCACTAATTTAAATCAATTTGAATTTGATTTTTTTATGTTTCTATTTTGCACTACGGAGTGCGCTTGCTAGTGTCTTAATATCTAAAGAAAGGTCTGACAAACATCCCAGTTAAATGTCATAAAGTGCTTCCCAGTTCAGACGATCGGACTCGGCTTGAAATTGTAGATCCCTTCTTTTTGTCCCACAAAACGATTTGTTGTGAGAATTTTATTTTACAGTGGCATAACTATTGCATTCTTCGCTTCTACAGAATTTCACCTTTTATCTGTTCGATATTTCAAAATATTCTGTTTGGAAATAACGCCGGAATCGGTACGACAAAAAGAATGTACCCCATAAAAGAAGGTCCATCAGTCTTCCCAATAAATTAAAATAACTTCCTCTCTTAACCATAAATGGGTTAAGCTACACTTTCACTTATGGGACATACTCCGAATCAAAACACAACTTTCAGCTGAAAAAAGTTAGCCAGTCACACTGCTAGTGTTTTGAATTAAATTTTTGTCTTGGGTTAAGACAACAGGGTTTCTGTCAATGTCAAATGGCTCATATAGCTTGACATAGACCACCAATTTACTCACTGGTTTCTAAAACCGCTGACAACGCTGTGTGTTGTGTTTCACAAAAGAAACTTTCCAACATTTATTCTGTTTTGCCCACACGAATCGAGAAACACTTTCAAACGAATCGCTCCGCATAAATCCCAGTCAAATTAACCCAACTCCATAATTTGCCTCTACTTATGAAACGTCACGTTTCTTTTGGTAACCTTTACCCCCACCCCTGTCCATCTGCAATTTAAATTGGTCAGCTTTTTTGAAAGAGAATAAAAAAGAATAACTCTATCAATACAACAGGCGATATCGTAAAATCCAACAGCTAACCGCAATTGACGTAAAGAAAGTTATCCCATTCCGACTCTTCGCCAGTGCCTCCATTCCAGCCAAGTTATTCCTTGCATATTCCTTAACGCGCGATGAGAGAAACGATTATTAGATTTGTCATTTGACATCGCCTGCGAGCGTAAACAAAAATAAAAACCATCATCGTGACCATTTTTCATTTCATAATCTGACAGATAAAAGGACATTTTATGCCGGGCTCATTTTGGAAATTTATAACTTCACCACCATCAAGGGAATAATGAACAGGGAGCCGGCTAACACTCAATTCCCCAACTGCTTCGAATACCCATCATCAGGGGACCCAGTACTTGACGCATTTCAAGTCATGAACTTTTATTATGCCTCAACATCTGCGAAGGTATTATCTTTGATGATTGCCAGTTTAATTAACGAAATCATTTTATTTTATTATTTATTTCCAACATGCGGGATGGCTTATCCGGAAAATTAATCTCGCTTTGTGTAAATACGTACAAATGGTTTGGGGAAACTTGACACTTAATCCATGATGAGTGGGGGTGGTGGATCATGAGCGAATGTGCAATTGAAACGACGGCAATTTATTTTTGAACTCAAACGCTTCTTTAAAATGAATTACACTGGCAAAAAAATCAAGTCTCATTGTTGATTTAGGTGCTGCCCCCGGGTGCGGTTTTCAGTTACGGGGCCGTACTCAAACGGGGTTTCCACTTGAAGGTTTATAATAATTAGCTGGCGCTGTAGTTGCCTGCAACTTTTAAAACTTCCTCAGGAAGTCATTTTGTAAATGTCTTATTCATTCATTAGGTACACAATATAGGGTTATTTATATCTAGTATGTCGGGTAAATAACCTCCGCTGGTTTGCTGGACGGGCTCTTTTCGTTTTTGGCATAATCGCTTTGCAGTAATGTGGCTAAATCTCGTCAATCACCTCTCCAAGGCGATAAGCCACCTCCTGCGCACATCAGAAAATTCCTCAAAAAGAAATCAAGTCAACGTTGCTCTTGAATCTATGTATGAACGTATTTTTGCTCTCCAAGACAAGACTAGAATTTCAGCCTTTGAGAACAAGGGAGCCACATTTTCGCCTTGGGAAAGGATCTTCAAAGACTTTCCCATGTTTTTAATTCACCATTTGCAAGCAGCAAGCTGTGGCCTTGTACGGATAGCTGCGGTGTTATCCTCAACCCTGTAAAAATGGAGAACGGTATTTTTTCCACAAAAAAATATCAAGTTGACAGGCAAACTGTCATCAAATCCTATTGCATCTGCCGCAATAAGAGTAAAAGTGGCAAATGACTGCCTGCCGTATAGATCTCAAAAAAAAGACATAAACAGTACAACGTAAAGCTTAAATGAAAGACGAATCAGATAGACCGTGCCTCCACTGTCCCATGATAAACGACTCATGCTGACAAATTAGGTAAGGCAAATCTTGGGTATACTAAAAATCGTGAGAGATGGCTATGCCAATCTTCCATCCGAAAGGATTTAACGAGCTCTTAGGACCAAATTCGGCGCAGTGGCTTAGTGGCAGTGTGTTGCGCTACTAAGCGAGGGGTCCCCGGTTCGAATCCCGAAAGAACCAAATTAAATCTTAAGGTTTTTTTCCACTGCGCCACCTCTCGCGAACGTCTGACAAACATCCGAGAGTAAAACTGTCATAAAAGAGCTTCTCGATTAGCCGTTTGGAATCGGCGAAAAATTGGAGATCCCTTCCATTCGTCCCAAAAATTGAAAACCCACACAAAACGAATGGTTGTGAGAAGCTAGGCCTTGGGTTCCACAGACCTGTCGGGCGAAAATATTTATTTATTTATTTATTTAGGACCAAATTCTCGAATTTTGTTCATCCCCTGGCATCGTACATTGGGCGGTTATGTGCTTTATGAGATTTCTGAATAAAGTACAACTAAACTGAATAAAGGAGTCTATCGGGGGTGTTCCCTTGGCCATACATTCTCGTCCCTACTATAGATTTAAGGATTTAAAAGATCGACCGCATCATTGGAATTTGTGTTAGGTACAGCTCATACTTCTAAGCACAGTCTTCACATTTGTTGCTGTTACGTATACGTCATTAACCCTATTAACCAACCCTTGGCTACCAGCTAGATGCAGATGTAATTGATTGCATATTTAATCCTGCTTATCTCCTTGACGCAACGTTGTTATATCATCAACTCACAGCGAGAGGAAATCCGCCAGAAAATCAAGTAAAAAAAGGTTTCTACAAAACTTTCGACAGCTGAATATTTAGAGGAAAGACTTCATTCATTTGCAAATCCTGCCAAAAATAAAATTCGTAGGGTAGCTTAAGTTTGAAGGGTCCCATATATATTCCTTTTGTTTACAAGCAAGATAAATTCCCAAAACATCGAGTACAATACTTTGTCTCATCTTACTGCAAACGCAATCCATTTGTTATAAAACTACCTGGTCTAGGGTCGGTGCTCCTATACTGATGGTCCATCTTCTCCAAGAGAGTGAACGTAACTATGTATATCCCTTTTGGAAAACTCATCCATTTTGCGCACCCCCTGCTGTTGTTTGCGAAAATACAACACGATGCTAATTGCATCGCAAGCATCAACCAAACCAAGTAATCTGAGATGTTTACCATTGCGCCAGCAGTAGTTAGACGCAGAGCGATGATGGATTGTTGGATTGCTCCATCGTCCATTCATTTAAACTGAATAATTAGATCACATCCCCTGTCGTGTATTTATCTCTTTCCATCGCTACGCTTCGTTGCTCTTCAGTTCATGTGGCGATTTGTCAGCGGAAAGCAACACCAACACCATCCTCACCTTACAAAAGAAAAACTAACACAATCATTGCCTCTTCATAACAATAAGAGTAATCCTGTTCGTGTTCCCTTTGTGTGTAGCTGTGTACTCCTTCCTTGTTGTTTTGCCGAAAAATCAATAATGTCGCCCACTAGTGGAAGACAAATTTCCTCTTGTGTCCATTTTGGCATTAATTTAGCTTAAATCAAGGAAAAGAAAAAAGAAGAAGCAAAAAAACAACAACCACAAGTATACGACAGAGTGTGTGTAAAAGCTTGCTGACGAGCGACGAGCGACCCCCGCTTAAGGCGAATATCTTGGCCAAAACCTAATTTCGTTAGTTGACATCTCAAAGCGTATATTGATTAATTCGTCATTTGTGGGGATGGATGTTGTTTGAATTGTTTCTTTGTGTGTTTACCATCCCCCTCTGCAGAGGGAAAGTTTTCCGATGTTTGTTTGTGTACCGGGCGAGAGTTGGAGTAGTTTTCGGTTTAATATCCCTTAAAGTTCGAGTTACTTGGGGTGTATTAAGTATTAACTGACCCATGGGGATCCTTAACGACACTGTCGGACTGTCGCATCTGATATTTTGTCAAGGGAGAGATTTGTTGTGAAGACAACAGGTTTATTACCTACGACGCACGTGACCGGAACGATTGGCTTATTCTATTTGCCCAGAACTGGGAATTCGGTCGCAATGGCTTAATTTATTTTCGTGACTAGACTGTTTTTATTGGTAGCTTAATATCGTTATCACATGTCCACCGTAGATGTTCCCTTAGAGTTCTGGTGAATTTGCTTGTGCATGTGCATATAGCATACCCAATCACAACACCTTAGGGTCGGTTAATTTTTTTAAATTTTACTTTTCTAAAGTCGTATTGTGAATTGGGCAGAAAGCTGTAAAAGCTTAGGGAGACTTTGTGGTGTAGAGTTTTATTTTCGAAATAGTTTGTCTGAAATTTTAAAGCAGCGACACAAAGTGCAGCGGTTTTTGTCTTGGATGTGCAAAGGTGAATGGAGGAGATACGCGTCTAAGTGGAGAACACAACCGGTCACCTCTATTGACAGCAGCGCCGAGTGAGCAATGTTCAAACCTTTATGTTCACTAACGACATGGGTTTTGGAAGAGACTAATGTTTTAAGTTACATTTATGCTGCACTGTCAGACGGGACTGTTGTACAATTTTAGTACTGTAACTGTTCTACTGACATACAGTATGAAAGAGGAGTCAGGTAAGGTTGGGCTAATCGGCCCTAGCGTGGTATCCGTCGGAACGGAAAATTCTCCGATTTTATACGATTCGGAGGATTTTTGCTTCGAGGTATTTTTCGGAACATCTATTCGGAATATTTCTCGGACACAGTTTGTAACGCATATCAGCAAACTACGTTGAAGTGCGATGAAGTGCATTTTTTCTTCAATTTTTGACAGCTAGGTTACGATATCCTCCGACAGAAATTGGTTGCGGAATTTGTTAAGATTTGGATTTGAGCCTCCGACAGAGGATGCGTTGCGGAGAATTTTCCGTTCCGACGGATACCTCGCTAGGGCCGAATGTGACCACAATTTAAAATATCATGTTACTAAGAGTTGTCTTGATGGCTAGCAAACTCAATCTTGGCTTTAACTGTTGTGGGTGACTGCAGACAATTTTTAAGGACATATTTGAATATGCCTAGTTGTCTTCAGTCGACTTGATTGGCTTGGAGTAGATGCAACCTCAACGCAAAAACTGGATTGGTCGGGAACGTTATTTTTTCTACGTCAGCCACTTACGCAAACTGTCAACTTAGTAGGTACTCATACACAAACTACTGCTACCCCTCTATAAACGTCAACTGAAACAGCTGCCCATGTGACCAATCTATGCCAATCAAAACTGAGAACCTTGAACGTTCCTTTGGAAAAAAGTGTTTCCCTGTAAAAAGTAAACCCTTTCTTAGATTCGTTGTCAGCACATCCTACTATCTACAACTTGCCCCAACTGAGCGATCAACTTGATGCCACATATTATCGAATACAACAGAGAGGTTGACAACCGTGATGCGTTTTTTATTGTTGTACTCTTTTTTGTTACACAATCTTTCTTGTATAAGAACTTGCTCGAGTTTGAAGTTTCTTGTTTTCATTCTCCCGAACTACTCTTGACCTGGTTGCTCTTCAGCAACATTACAGTCGAACCGCCTTCTTCCATTTCGGGTTAAAGGGTTGCGCTGTTGGGTTCGAAACTGACAGAATTTCTTACCAGATGTACAACCTTCATTGTGAATCTATCGTAATGCTGCTCATTAAGTTGACCGTTATATATAAATGTAATAAGATCATGATCAGGAGCTTTTTCGACATCCGGCTTTTCAATACAATATTACCTCTAAGGCGGCACAAAAGTCAAAACTTAACCGAAGCATAAACTAGAAACCGAGCATCAAATGTCAGACCGAGATGCTCAAGGTCGTACATGCTGGAATACTCATAGCATTCCCACAGTGAGGTGGAGATCAATTCTGCGATCAAAGAGCAAATGTACAATTAGGTAGGATACAAGTCCATAACATCTTAATATCCAATGAGATGCTGCGACCTTTAGCAGCCCTTTAACCAAAGAAATGCATTAATTTGTCGCCTGAGAATCAATAAGTTGACTTCTTCATCCTAAACTACGCCTCAGGTAGTTACTCTCAAATCATGTTACATATCTTCAATATGGGTAGGTCTATCTATACGTTCTTTTATATCAACCGATGCTCACTAAGCATTCGCCTTTAACCTGACCAAATAGTCAAAGCTTGAACTTTTTTAGTAAAAGAAAAAGCTTCTAGACATTAACCGTGTTGTACTGAAAATCGATCTGAATCTCATCTACAAGATTGACACCAGCAACATACACCAAGTGACGGACTTGACATCAGCGGATCATGTTGACACCTTTCTGGTTACTGCTCATTAACTGCTTTCAGCGCCATTCACTTTCAGGAAGCGGAAACACCGAGAACGTTAATTCAAACAAAAAGTCGAGACAAAAAAATATACCAGTTTATACCACTTTATAACAACTGTGCCTGTTAAATGTTTTATTGTGCATTCGTTTACTTTACCTAGGTACTTTAATTTGATAAGACCGTTCGAGCACCTCTCGTTTTAAGGCAATTCTCAAACGATTTTTCAGAACCGATCGCATTTTTTTAAATCAGTAACAAAATCGTATGACCGTACCTATAAACGAGTTGCAAGAAACACCCTTTTAAAGCCTGAATTGAAGTCCCTTCTTTGGTCCTGTAGATAACCAAACCAAATGACCTAGCTTGCTTCCTCCATCCCCTGAATATGACTCCAAAATACCTAAAAATCTCCACCCGTTTGTAAACAAAATTGATACGCCATCTAGTTAGCAGTTAAAGGTACCTAAAGGATGGCTCCTATCTCTGCACACAATTGAATGGTATTTGCTGCTCATCATGGACCCGACAAAAGCCTTGAAAACTTACTGACTTAAGGTGGCGCTACAGTCCGGGGTGGACCTGGGCCTTAAACAACTCCAGCCAGCTCGATCTTTAGCTAGCTTTCCCCAGTTTCGCATGTTAAGTTGGTTAAGGTCCCCTTCCACTTGCGTGCGCCACCTGAGTCGCGTTCTTCCGCTATTGCGTTGTCCCTCTGGTGTGGTTTTGAAGAACATAGCGCAACATCAATGTGAAAACAAAATATGTTTAGAGAAATACCTAATCTTATATAAACAAACAAAAAACAAACGTTTATCCGCCCTCCACTCACATGCCAATTAAAATCCGAACTCCCTCAGGGTGTAGGGTTTTTTTTTGCATGCGAACTCGACACACGTCCTTGTATAGGTATATTGAAAATATTGACTTCATTGGTTTGTGTATATACTATCGCTTTAATGGTTCGCATGTTTTCATCTTGTTTCGCGCCATTGGGCATCATCATTTGCTCCAATTCATTTAACGTGGCTCTGGCATACTCGTATACAAAGGGGTGGCTCGGAATTCCTTTCATTGAACTTACTCCGCTCCATCGTACACTTCCCTTTCATATCCTTTCTTTTGATTTCGTGTTTTTTTTCGCTGTTTGCTTGCTTTTTTCCCCCCTAAAATCCCGAGAAAAATTCGACTTTTGCCGCGCTTTTAAGACCAAAATAGCATCCTGAGATACTCGAAAACCGTTCGTATTTGACTTTTGTGCTTCAAAGGAACCTAACACGATATTAAGCGAGAAGAAGGAGAAAAGAAATTGGTTTCACCGATTCAATCGATGCTACTTGTTTCTATGGACAACGCGGATGGCTGGTACAAAGGAACAACCATCACGTCCAGCGAAAATAGATCACCGAAAGACAGGAGCTGTTTGTTCGACACAATGGGGTGGGGGGAAATTTCCTCGAAACCACTCTACAGGTAAACAAGGATTGCCTGCTCCTCTCCTACTAGATGAATAGTCATAGTTACTGTCATTGCTGTCGGTTGTTCTTTTCTATATTTGGAGTTTTTTTTTTTTTTATTTGTTTGGCCTCCTCTATAGAAGAAGGATTCCAGGAGGCAAGTCGAAAAAGCGAGAAACTAGATCCGTTGGGATATCCAATCTGATTGGTATTTGTTGTACTAATAGCTAAGGTACCCGGCGCATACCCTGTATCTGGCCAAAGCCTGAAACTTGATTACGAGCTTTTTTCCCGTCTTCCATTTGAGTTTCTTTTCCCTTGTTCGCTTTGTATATACCTACCTTTGTATAGATATAGGTCTCGATGGTGTTTTTCAGATTCGATTTATCCTTTGTCATTGAAAGGTATTTTTTTATTGCTGTTATTTGTTGGTGTGATGTGTCCTTTTTGGTGAGGTGGCAATGGAATAGTCCGTGGTTGTGGTGGAAGTGAAAGTCGCACATGTGATGTATGTTTTTTATGTGCGGTCCGATTCATTTGTATTCTTTTCATTTCTTTGTTGGACTTTTTTTTTTCTTTTTGTCCTCTCAGGACCTTGTTTTGGTCCATTGTTAGAGTGGTTTTCTTTAGTTACGTGGCTTTGAAATATTGATGGATGTAAGGTACTCTTTATGGCTTTGAGGGGGTGATTTTTTGTTTGTGGCAGGATTTTCCTGATTCGCTTTAGATAGTCCCTTTGAAAAGTTCGATTTAATTATCGAAGATAATTGCAGGTAGCCGGTAAGGGGATTTTGGCAGAGCACCAAGGTTCTTAACTTGTGATTAAGGACTGTTCTTCGACTGGTGTCTATTTGTATTGTTGGCATCGGGCATGTTTATGTCGCAGTGCGGAGATGCGCGTGTCCATCTTAGATATTGGGAAGCATTTCTTTTGGCTAAGTGGATGTGCGATTACATCTTCTTCGGCCAGCACCTACTTATGAATGAAACTAAATAATGGACATTTTTGAACCCCGGAATAGCTTTCGCTCTACTATTTTTCAAATATATTTCAATATTTTTTTTGATAAAAAAAAAACGTAACGAAAAGTGAAACGTGATTGAATCCACGATTCTTTGTGCGGCAAGAGTGGAGTGAGATTGTAATATTTCATAACATTTTGTCGGGGTTGGTCAAGCTGCTTATTGGTAAGTTTTAATAGCGTAACGAAAAGTGAAACGCGATCGAAATCTCCATTGAACAGGGATGTTTAGGACGTTTTTCTTTTTGCCACGCCGTAATTTCTATCTCGCAGTTGGGTAAGTTGGGTACAGGTTTGTTATAGTAGCGTAACGAAAAGTGAAACACGATTTAAAGCCTAATTCCTTACATAGCCTTGCGTTACTGATCTTCCTGCATCGTGGAAGGGTGGCATGTGAGAATATAAAAGTGTAACGAAAAGTGAAACCCAATTAATCGTCCCATTTTTAACTTATCACCTAAGTGGAATCAGTTAAGAGTTAGTTTATGGGGTTATTACATACATTTAATGTCGCCATCTGTCATAAGGCGTCAAAATTGCTTGAAACTGAGAGCGTAACATAAATTGAAACGCGTCTGAACGAGTGAATCAGGGTTGTTTGAACATTTTTATTTTTTATCCGCAGGTTAAATGTGCTGGTATGTAACAGCTCCCCACAAAGTCAATCATTTTCGATGATGTTTGGGTCCTCAGTCGGCGTTCCTCATGGGTGGGTACAAGGGCCACCCTTTTGAATTGATCTACAACTACGTCGGTACTTAAGACATAAATACAAAAAAATGTTCTATAGCTCCCTCCGGACTGACTCAAGTTGTCCACACTTTTAGGATATGTACAAGCACAACCATCTCGTAGATTTGGGTGCTTTGGGTGCATTGTCTCCAGTGCAATCAAACAATCACTTAAGAAACTCCCTGCAATTCAATCAACACTGAAGGGAAACCACAGAAAATCCCTTCAGTCTTTACCTAAGTGGATCTTAAGTATCTATCCAGAGGCGAGTGAATCTACCAACGAATCTCTGCCAATCCAATTCGTATTTGTCATGCCACAAAAAGAAAAAAACCCTTGAAAGCGGTCCCATTTCAGGACACACATGAGTCAAGCGGTTCGTTTAGGTTATTTGTGTTAAGAGTTGTGTCCTTGGATATCCGGACTTAAATCGTCTGTCATATAATAAGATTTCAATTGAAAAATGTTGTAGGTAGGTAGCTGCTCTGTAACAGATAGAATGCTGCTCCAGATACAACTGTTATCTAGTGTGTATCAGTATGTGAACAACTGCAGCCGTCACTATCATCAACAACAGCATCATCATCATCATCATCAGGTCAACCCCAGAAGCAAATCTCGAGTTTGTCACAGATTTTTGTTGGCTGTCATCCTTTTATTATTTTTTTTCTCTGCCATCTGCAGTGGAATGAACTGCAATGAAAGTTATAAAAAAAAACAATATGGATGCACTATACGTGCCCTCCCTTCCCCCGTGGAAAATGTATTCTCATTGTAAACAAGGCGATTCCTTTCGTTTGGCCGAGGGATATTTTTTGTTGTCTCATCCCAACTTAACTTCATTTTAAGCCAGCCTCTGGTGAATATCCTTCAATGATGTGGTTGACCCTTGGTCTAGGACTATGCATAACAACCATAGCCTGCAGCCGTCGTCGTCATTATTTCTGACTTTGTTTATTAAGTCTTGCTTCCGACAGGATTAATCGAAATTTATGTCATGTCAACACCACTTGCAGTTTATCAAGTTCTGCCCAGAAGGCGCTGTTGTTTCCTGGTTGCTTTTTCGGTCAGGATTATCCCTTGTCCGCATGACACTTCAGTGTCATCTCCCCTATCCTTTGAAGGCGATTTTTGTTTGTGTTTCCCATAATCGAGCAACCCTTTTGCCATTTCCACTGCGAAGTGTTATTTGTTTCCTATTTTATATCCTCGAAGGATAACCCAAGATCCAGACTATGTATCACGGAAAAAAAAGTCATGTGCGGGTATATGGAATGTGATTGGAAAAATGTCAAGATCCTGGTAGTTTTTCTTCTCCACAGAGATGAACACGTATCCTTCGCTTGAATGGCATTGTTATAGATGTTTCTGCTGCAGTCGTATCAGTCGGTGTCAGAGGACTCGCATGCGGAGGGACGGTTCGAGTCATACCGAAACAGAAGAACAAGGATAACTTTTTGGTTTATATGCACCAACATCCTTGTTAAAATTAATTGAAGAACTTTTCCAACAAGATGTGCTGGGCGATTCGGGGAAATTCATTGGTTCATACGTCACTGTGATTTGTGCAGCCAGGACTACCGCAGGTGCATGTACAACTTCGCACACATGTTTTTGGCTTTGTTCACTCTGATTGGAACAGGCAAATCTGCTAGTTGTTGCTGATTGTGGTGGCTTGCTGTCTAATTTTGGGGGCGCATTAATTTGTTCGACTGGCTTGTTTGGTGGGAGGGTTTTTCGGGACCATTTGCATCCTGATTTCCAATGGTTAATGTGGTTGTTTCTACGTGATCTCGTGTACATTTCTTGGCACTTTTAACGCCTCCAAGGTGTTGTCTTGAACATTGAAAAAGAATGGGAAGAGAAATGTGGGTGCCAAGCCAATTCATCTGGAATTGGAGATAGAATCTTCATTCGACAGTAATTGAGTTTATTACTGGGGTTACATCGTAGTGGACGTGTGCGTTTAGTTCACAAACTAAGTTTGATCTTGTTGCAAGACGACGTGAAGAAGAAGTTTTGCGAATGAAAAAAAAATCAACGACAACCTGGCAATAAGTTCTCCCATCGAAGAATGTCCGAGAAGTACATCGAAGCGGTTGCCCTTAAATACTTTAAAACTTTGAAGGACTAACTGGTTCTGGTTACAGACGTGTTTCTATTTAACGAGTTGGTTGTCGTCTGACTGTCGATGGGGGCTAGCTCCCGACGAAGGGGAGTTTCAATAATTGTAAGACAAAGCAGGCAGTAAGCAGGCTACAAGCCAAGAAGTTCATCAAGTGGGAACTTCAATAATTTACCACTCTTCTGGAAAATTGTACAAATCATCCACGAGAACGTCTCATTCCCTTAACATATTTATGGAATCCACATCCTACCCATTTATTGGACATTTAATCCACCATAATTTTTAAGGATCGTCATATGCAATTAATAAAATGATCCATGGATGAGTTGTCCAATAGTTCAGCTGTCCCGTATATGGGTCTGAAATGCCTATGGGATGACTCCTACGTACAAGAGTAGGTAACCTTCTAACTGCGTCTTCTGCTACAGCTACCGCTTACTATCTGCAGGATGTCCTTCATCTTAACGCGGTATGTAGGATCAAGCTCAGTTCTCCTTACTTCCAGAGAATTCGAAAAAAATCATTGGCGGAGAAAAGAAATCGACCGAGCAATCGTTAAGCACGAGTTTTCAAAAAAAGCTTTCACAGCAAATGTTTGCCTCTGGTAGCGGGTCGTTTGTCGCTGTAAATCGCAGAATCTTGCGATGATCCCTTATAGGTTCGTCAGCAGACTGGGTGGATCTTTTAGTAAATCGATATTAAATCTGAAATCAGTTTGTCGTCGTGGAATCTTTGGGATGATTTCAAAACAATGTTCTGGGCATCGTACCACTCTGAAGTTGACTCCAAGCCTGTGTTCCGCATTTAGAAATGCCTTTTTAAAGTTACTTGTCTCAATCAGCTTCATGTCAGCCTTTGAGTTCATTAACGGTGTGATAGGCATTTAATAAACACGAAAAACTTTCACTACAGTCATTGCGATTGTCTTGTCTTTGAGTTCATTGTTATCTCTTCCTCCCTAGGCGGAAGAGAACTCTAGAAACCATAGTGAGCCTATCATCCTACTCGACATCACATTGCAGTCAATAGAGGCAGTCATTAAAAAAAGATGAAGAACGCCATACCCATGGTCACAGAAGAACCATATTCATTCAAGACGTTGCCCACGCAAACAAATGTGAACCACAGGGCTGTTTTTATTTTTTTCCTACAAAGCAATTTTTGGTGAACCTCCATCGACTTTAAACTGTCAATCACTACACCATTCACCAAAATAGAACCCACTGTAGGTACATTCACTTTCCATCCAAATTTGGTCAGTGAATGGTCATACCAAAAAAATCATTGCTTGCTCAATAAACGCATCTGCATTCATCACGAAGAGCTTGCCATGTAGATACAGCTGCCATTCACGTAGATACGTGACCATCATTCGCAATGAAGTTGAATTTGCGTAGGTATTCTATATCGCACCACATACAAAAGTCGTCTTTTTTTTAGAAAATATCTCTTTTACTTAAAATTTTATACAAAAAACAACATCAACAACAATAAGCTTAGAACATCCTACGACGTTTAGTTCCTTCCGATTTGATCGACTTGCGCTTGCAAATTATTGATCACTTCCGATGGCACTTGATCGCCGAGAATCTCGTAGAGATTTATTTTCTGATTTCCGGGAATCTGTTCGTATGCGCCCAGCTCAATGCCCTCTTGCACCTGCTGGATCTGGGCATCCTTGGGTATTAGAAAGGTCTGCTGTGCCTGACGGATGGCTTCATTGGTGTACGCCGCACCTTCGCGCTGCGGATAGCACACGACTACGGTGAGTACAGCTAACAAACAAATCACGGATTTCATCTCGAATATCGAAACTAAATTGAAAGAGTTATACTTTATACGGATTCACAGGGCAAATCACAGTTCAAATCGATCGAGTTACCTCTGAATAATCACACAACAGACAAAGAGCACAAGTAACACCAAAGCGTCTATACACGTCGTATCGGTTCGCCAGTTTGGCTTGAAATGTTCAACTGTGTGCAGTTACCGGTTGGGAATTAGCTTATAAATGTCTCCCACTACAACTTTCGTGTAGAAAGCTGTAGTGCGATCATTTCCCCGATTCCGAAATCCAAGCACTGGCCTCGAGTAGGGATCGTCATATCATAATTAATTGACTTTCTTCGGCGCGCACTATACTGGCGCACTGTACTGAGCTCTCCAGAGATACTTGGTATATCTTTCGCTTTCGCTTGGGTTCGGTGTATGTATTTTGCAGTTTGGAACGTCTTAAATTGCCACCTGGGGAAGGGGTGATAGTCATGTCGATGTCGGATGTGCGCGCGCGCTCACCGCACGCTATAATAGTAACGACGTTCGTCTCATTGTGTATGACATCAGCGTATAGGTAGTTTGGATGAACTTTCAATTGTATCTGCAAGAAGATTTTCTTCTTTTGGCGCTGGCCTGTGCGGTTTGGCTGGGGGGTAATAGCCCACCGGTCTATACACACTGACACTTGTGTAGCCATAAGGTACGTTACGTAATGCATATTCATACTTATGGCTGTATATGACTGACGACGACTCGGTGAGGGATACAACAAATTAATGAAAATGAAAAGTATTGCATAAGACTTGTAATTGCAGCGTGAGGTAATTGTCAATGAAACGTATTCGGAAATATTGTTATTTTTGGGTACTCTCGATGGTGGCAGCCAGCGCTAACCGACAATGAAATGGAAAATGTGGGTTATAATGGAAGATAGTGCTCTTTCGGGGCTTAAGTGTAACGAAGGTTCATAATTAGTTATGCAAAGTAGAGTGCGTACGACCATCGTGCATCGTACTTGATAGGTTTTCATAATCGCAGTTTGACAATAGTGGCGGGGTGAGTTGTCGTTGACAATGAAACCTATTCCGGTACCCATGAGAAGTCAATGAGTTTAAAAATATTTCCCAGAGATTCTGCAAAGAAGCACCAAGTAAAGATAACTTTCTAGCGCAGATGGCACCATGAAATATTTGTATCTGGTTGACATCCTCTACCACTTGTGGCATTTGTTCTCGGAATCAACTAAGAAAATCGCCTTCTAGTTGCAGTCGAAGCGGCAGTTGATGCCAACCGCATTTCGCTTCTATATTCTTGCTGAATCTTAGGTAGTTATGATCATGACCCACAAATCTGCTACCGAGAATCTTACTCAGTTTAGCTGCGTGTTCAAATAATGACATCTGTTGTGTAGTTTCATTTTCGTGCATTCCTTTCAAAATTCAATATTCAATTCAATATGAAGAGCTATTTGAAAGACGTCTATCATGAACGGATCCTCTGGGACACTATGTCTCTATCGGGGCCTTAATGGGTTTGGTTTCAGCTTTTGGTACAAAATCCGTTTTGTATATGACAAAAAAAGAGACATTTTCTTTGTTGCTTTAAAAGTGGACGGTACTCTTCCATTTATACCGATTATGTCCAGAGCTGCTTGAGTTTTTGCACATTTGGTCGGGAAACAAGGACCTGTGTGGACAAAAGTAGCATACGGTGCAACAATCAACCTCAGTCAACACTTGTCATGCCAAATATATCCCATAGCATAGATCCAGCAGATCCAGTGCACGCTGTCAAAGGTGGCAGTGTCAAAAGTGCTCTCTTTGTCGACGAAGGTAGTTATTAGGTTTGTTTTACCGCTCGGAAAGCGGAAGCTCTACCGATCTTTCCACAGTCGATAACGAAATATCATTGCACCGCCACCCCAAATTCAATTGTGCATCTTCCATAGGAAACAACAAAGCAAAACCGTTTAATCTTCGAAACAAATTCATTTCTGTGGTTTGTTTAACAATCTGTCGAAGATTGGTTCCGCTTTCCTAGCAAGAACTACGTTCACATTAAAACAAATGTAACTTATGGACGACAATGGCAGTTTTAATCTTCCTTGAGCCGCAATTTATTTAGTACAAGGACTATTGGATTTAACTAACGACAGCCATTAGAATGGAACGTTTGCTAAAGCCCAACCCCAACAGCAGTAAATAATTATTCGCATAACAAGCACAAACGAGTTTTTTCCAAGCCGTTAATTTGTCCTTCTTATGTGCGCGCAGTTGCTCGCTCTAATTGCTTAGCAAACAATCGGCAAGCAATTATCCTTAAAGACGTTTCCGTTCCGTATCCCTTCGAATTGCAGTAAACTAACAATAAATTTGCTCACAATCCCAGTTGATGCCCCCCGTCTCAAGCCCTCATAAAATGTTGATATTCTGATGATACGTTGCGGCGAAGGAATCGCACAACCTAGATAATCTAAAAAGAAATTTTACTTCACCCATCTTACACATACAGATACGCATTCGTACAAAGTCACCCCAGCCCAAACAAACAATGGCAATTCGTATATAACACAGAAAGAAGGAGAAAAAAAAATCTGCAACGATACAAATTGTTATTTTCCATCTGTACAGGATAACAATAACCAGCATGAACCATGGATACCGCTATTTCCTTCTCAACTGGATATAGCCAGGCAAATTTCCAGCAGTTGTATGTGCGTCTAGTCCAGTTTTAGCCGCAATTGTTCTATGCAAGCCATAGTACGAGTATCTCGTAGATGCCTGCCACACACCCCTACCCATTGTTGGTCGTTTCCTTTTGCAAATAGTCACAGGGTATGGGAGCAGCAAAATATGGTGCAGCTTTCTTTTATGTCCTGCTGGGGATACTATATCTTCCAGTTCGACTTCCTTTGCAGTTTTTCTTTGTTTTTCTTTCTTGGATAAGCGTATATTTGTATATAGAGTGGTTGCTTGTGACGTTTATGGAACGACATCTAGATCGTGCATCATAAGTCAGCTGGAGTTGTCATCGTCGCTATCCTCGTTCTCTATTGTGTTTGTCATCGCATCCTTATGGATACTGAAACAATAGAATTTCCCGCTCGTTTTCTGCTCAGCTGGTGCGGGTGTAGATTGTAGATGCAGGCAAACAGAGTTATGTAATTTAACAGAAGAAAAACGCAATCCATTTGTATGCATTTGAATTTGTTTTCGGTTCTCATTTAGTCCTTGCTGCCCATGCGACTTAATAAGAGGAAGTTGGAAAAGGAACTGCGCTTGGATTTTTTCAACCATGCAAATGAAATATGTTAGGAATAACTTGTTTCGATGGATATGTTGAAACGAGATCAAGGACGATGACTAAATTTATAGGGGCTGACATCCTGTTAATAAGAGAAAAGGCTGCCCACTTTTTTTCTACAGTGTGTTGGGAAAATTTGGTATATATTTAATTTTTTTAGAATGAATAAGTCCATCCGGGATTTAAATAGAGGTGGGCGAGTTATAAACCCTTAGATGACGTTTCGAGTCCAGTGAATAAGTGGGGTAGTTTCCTTGTAATGCGGGCTTAGCATATTTTCCTTCAATGTACCCGATTGTGGCTAGAGACCTGGAATGTCGATGACCTCGAAAAAATGAACTTACGAAAATATCCTGTCAAAAAAAGAACAAATCTCTGTGGATTTTGTGGGTGACTCTATATCTTCTGTTTGTTTCGTTTCGCCTTAAGAAATCAAATTTCTCTTTAATAGAACTGACAACTTGTGGAATATTAGTCGATATCAGACCTCTAATTTGCGTCTCTGAGAAAATCCCGCAAATAACTGCCCCAATACAGCAAAATGCTTGAATTAGAAAATCAAACTAAAAGCGTAACGAAAAGTGAAACACATTGAGATCACCCAGTTTAGTCCGTGTGGTGGATTTCGGTTTTGTACACAAAAAGTTTCTAACGAAACGTTAAAGTTTCTAACTTGAAAAAAGGAGCGTATCTAACGAAACGTTAAACAAGGATTGAATTACCGCATCCCCGATCGAGTACTACGTGACTGAATTTGTTATTGTTTTGCATGTAAAATCAACAAAATTCAGTGACGTATTGCTCGCTCATGGGTGCGGTAATTCGACCCCAGAATGCAACTCCCCGCTCTCTTGCGTCAATTTTACAGTGCAGTTCCTTCAATTTGTTATAGAAAAATTTCTGTAATATAGCGTAGAGAAAAGTAAAGCGAACCAGAACCTGAGCCTATTTTGTTGGTAGGGTAGGAAAAATAGCGTATGCAAAAATAGCAGATAGCATAACGAAAAATGAAACGCTTTTGAAAGACATACTCACCATGCAGGAAAATAAAAAAGAAGTGCATTGATGTTGATTTAATATTATTTACATTTAGTACACTAGGGTAGATTAACGTGTGAGGAAATAAGAGCGTAACGAAAACTGAAACGTGATTGAATGCCCTTACTTTGCACTCCTCACACAGCAGTAGAGTTTATAGTATTTGAATATTCAGTACACTCACATGGAGTCGTGGGATATCCTTTGTAAAGGCATTTCATTTTTTGTTATGCATTTTTAATTATTTCCTCCTTCTGTCTTCAAAGTTTGATCACAAAGGCATTGCGACCAGTCACTCGATTTTTATTATGTCGTTTGTTTATTGAAGGACTCTTGTTTCTTCAGTTTTTAACTTTCTCGTTTTTAGCGATCAAAGCAGTTAGAAGTATCCTATCGTCAGTACCTACATGTTTTTCTGAAACTGTCAGGAATATACGGACATTAATGCCCTAGGTGAAACTTTAAGCTCAAAGTATTAATCCAATTCAGTTTCCATCCGACACCAACGTGTCTTATCAAGTTACCCCCGTGTAAAAAATACAGAATCTACAGGGGAGTACTTTTATTCCTTTAAGCTGGTAAGCTGCGATTTAATCTCTTTTTTTTTGCCCCCGTCGCCGTCGCTTTCAGCTACTCAATGCCCTTCCACTTAGCTGCTTGCCTTCATGTTCATTTTTGTTAAGGATCATTTTTATTTTGTGACCATCTGACAACCCCACCAGAAATTCCATAAACCAATCCCTACCCCCCTTCTTTCCGCATTGGATCTACTTTAACTCAGGTGCAGCAGAATTATGTGTCAGATATTTTTTAAGCTCCTGTTTTCAAATATTTGTGGCATTTCATATAGCAGCAACCCAGTTAGGTACAGCCCATAGTTTTTTTCCGGTTTCCTTCTTAAATCCCTTGCAATTTCCAAAAGTGATTTTTCCCTATTCCCATTTCAACCGAATACGATGCAAACCGCTGACGTTTTTCCCTTCAAACATTCCCCCGAAGACCATCACAAGCTTTATGCAATCAGTATAATTGCAGTCGAATGAAATATCAAAGATACCATCTGTGCGGGCGTTGGCATTGCGTTATTTATAAACAGAGTTGTTCCGATGTACCTACTTTTCATTACAAAAAAAAAAATAATTGAAATTACCTTTGAAATCCTTTACGAGGTATTTTCTCCATCCTACTCCCAGCTAACTAATTACTGAGCGTAGTTAATTGAAAGTTGCACCTTATAGTGTTTTCCTCTTAAGCACAGCTACACCTTTTCTGTGAACAATTCTTAAGCGTGGACACCTCTGCTCCAAAGAAAAAGGACTGTAAAATTGAATTACAAAAAGGTGGACTCAGCACCACTCCATCTCTTTGCAGAATAGAAAAAAAAAGGAAACGATTTGAATAAAATAAACATTTAACTGCAATGTTGTGGAATTGAAATTCCCCAAAGGACACATTAGGATCAGACCGCTTTACACTTTCATTTCATTGTAGATATATTGTGAATATTTTTGTGTACATTTTTTTTTCTGCCACTCGAATATGTATGCGTGTACAATGCGAATAGATTTAATTTTAAATACAAGGAAGAGTGAGAGAAAAAAAAATTCAAAATGGAGCAAACCCAAGTCCTTTGTCGTACAAATGACTTTTCGCACCATTTCTATTTCAATTCGACCTTTTTGATATGCCTTATTTAACAAAGGGTTGTTACCCTCAGCTGGGTTTGGTTATAGCGGGGTGGATACACTGGAAGGATGCTCGGATGAATTGAATAATCCGTAGGAACAGAGTTGCGCGGGTCACGGTTTGACAATTTTTGAGTACTTAACGGATGGATTGCAATTTTTTTTTCTATTCAATTTTTTAATCCTATTTTGGGTGGCTAATAACTTTTTTTTTCTCTCTCTTTCTAGGTAAGTTGACATTGTGACTCAGCTGAGGGTGAACGATTTGACATGGGTAAAGTATTTTTGATTAGAATTATTCAAAGAAAAATGAATGAAGGATTATTTTTCTGAATGCCTATCTTGACGAGTTCTGAATGTTCTTTAGTTCACTTGATGTAGCCAAGCCAATGTTGTCTGCGAGATTTGGCTTTTCGGACAACATCTATATGGACATGGAGAGATATTCTCTTCCATTGGCCATTCGGCTTCATGTGTGGAATCGTTCGAAAGAGGTATTTTCAAAAATTGTACATTGGCACTGCGGTTTTTTTGGTCTCAGACTGGATAAGAGCTTACTTACTGACTTACTTAGGCGGCGCTACAGTCCGGGGTGGACTGTTGGCACGATCTTTGGCTAACTGCCTCCAGTTGCGCACTCCAAGTCGGTTGAGGTCCCCTTTCACTTGTGCGCGCCACCTAAGGCGAGGTCTTCCTCTAATGAGTTGTCCCTCTGGGTTGGAATCGAAGACTCTTCGGGCCGGAGCGTTGGTGTGGATTCGCTCTACATGTCCCAGCCATCTTAGACGACTGATGCGTACTTTTTTGACCAGGGCGATATCGATGTACAGCTCGTAGAGTTCGTTGTTAAATCTCCTCCTCCAAAACACGTAAACGCAAACGGGACCGATAATCACTGTATCGAATCACTCATACACAGGTATGTTGTTGCACTCGTATATAAGCCTCTCTTTCTTTAAATATAATATATTCTTCATCGAACAAGGGAAGATTTAGTCAAGCAACTCAGTCACATTCTGACCGTACAGGAATACAGGCAGGCGTAAAGAATTAGTAAAGAATAAAGAAATAATTATTAATAGTCGGGTTTTTATATATTTTCCCGACTCTAAACAAGTCACGTGTTTCATTTCCGCCAAATACAATCACTCAAAGAATTTTTCGTTCGATACGCCTTTGACAGCGTCCATGCTACTGCACCATATAGCAGGACTGGGATGATGAGAGTCTTATATAGAATCTTAGTTTTTTTTCGACAAGGCTTTATTAATCAATTGCCTACGTAGGCCGAAGTAACAGCGGTTAAGAGCTTAGACCTAGATTTACGCAACCATGCGTTTGTGCGCCTTTTGCTTTATTTTTATGACGAATGTGATGTGAATTGTGTTTTCCGGCGATCAAACTTTAAACCCCTCGCTCAGTAAATCCAAGTCTAACCACTGCTCCCACTTTTGTCACATGCGGCCTTGATATTAATGGGAGGAGGTTAGCTCGCTTGGAGCCAGTAAGCTAGAATTAAGATCCATGTTAGTTTTAAATTTGTTTTAATCGTTTTTGTCTAAAATTAAGCTTAAAGTATGAATTAATAAAAATGAATTAAAAATGCAAAAATTAATGGGAGGTTAGAGTGATTTGACTTGAAGTTTGAACTTTTCTATTTTTGCGTTTCATCATCATCAGAGGTAGACTAAAAACGTCCTCGTTTGATCACTTAAGGTAAACATAAGGTAAACGATGCTTAAAGTTCGTTCGTGAATCTTTTCTTTTACCCTCGATTGGGGAAAATTTGACCGAGTGTCACCAGACGGTTTTTTAATTATACCTTTTCAGCGTTATATTTTAATAGAGTCGATAATGTTTAGAGACATTTTTCGACAACAGATTTTGTCGTTATTTACAGCCAGACTCTTTGCATCACCCCCGTTTTAATATTTGCAAACGCAACAACTTTCTGCTTACTCAATCTCCTGATAATGTCAATATCATCAGCCACTAAAAATCAAAGGTACCTCTGCTGTTGGCTTGTAATTTTCGTGCAACTGCTTCAAGAATGATCGTGAAGTGGTTTCATAAAAGCGTGTCGCTTTGTCTTAGGTACACCTTTTCCGACATCCTATAAAGTTGGGTGCTTCGCTGGTTGGTTGCTTTAAATGGTTTCTTTACCCTCCATCCTGATGAGGGAAAAAGAGATTCTCTCCGTTAATTTTGGATTTAGTGCCAATGTCGAATTTATTCCTCTGAATGGTTTACAGCCTACCGCGTTACAAAAATTTCCTTTAAATCAAGTCGCTCTCTTCAGGAAGCCATCAAACTCCCTCTTGATAGAGCATTTAATTTTTCCGGCAAAGAAAACCGCTCTCACTAGGTTTTCGTGCTAAACAGAAGGCACTTTGATGTGGATCACTACATCAGCTCTACATATGTCGGAGTACCTGCCACTCTGACTGTTGGTTCAGTCCCTCTTCTAAGAAGTTCATGTTAAACTTTTGACAGTCATTCAGTCAGTTTTATTCGACAGAACGACACATGTGGCCTTGAAAACTTTAGCTTATCGAATCTATACCAATACCCAGCGGCTTCTAGAGGGAGGTAGAAAAAGCTCAATTACAATTTGTGTGCAACACTAAACTTCGTCAGATTAACGACAACAGAGATTGATCCCATGTTCTTATGCGGTATCATATTCCCGTTGCATATGGACATTCCACGTATTGGGTTGAATTGCAACAAAGAGTGGGAGGCTGATACGAATATTGCAATTAGGCATGGGAAATGGAATTTACGCCATTTTCCTTAAATATGTACACTATAATGCTACCCTCCTTTTCCACACTCTGATCCTTGTGCCTCAGGTACAAATTCATTTCTCAGATTCATAGTTAATTCACAGTGAATTTGTAATTCGAAATATTTCGAAACCACATTGTAGTAACTATCCATTTGCCAGAATATGAGATTCAACACTAAATCCTCTGAACTTGGAATGGCGTTATTAGGACAACTCATCCATCCGGTATGCCTTCGAGTGAACTTCAAAATTAAATCTACTGGTTCGGTTGTTTGTATTTCGAGAAGGAAGTAAGTTCATAGAACACACATGCATAAGCACATAATACGTACACATTCCTTCGAATAATAATCCAAACCCAGACCAGAGGGGTACACCCCACCCACCCAAGGACCCCGGTGATAGATGAGTCGGTTTAAAGTTCACATTCCTAGTGTGGAATTGCATCCCGAGAACAATATCGTCTTTATGCTGCTAGCATATTTCCGTTCATTGCCCTTCTATGTATAAGTGAATTTCATATATAGGTATTTTGCTTTTTACAGTTCTTTCCTGATGCAGGCATACATTAGTCTTTCCTTGACAGCGAGGCACTCACTTATTCACCTGTGTCGAGGGAGGAATATTCTTTCGATTACCCTCAATATGGGCATTCTGTGTGACATGCGGGAGTTATAGGTATAGGGATGACTAAGCAGCCTGCAGATACCGATGACATATTTTTTTTGCTCCTTTTACTGGATGAAATAAACCGTATTTGCGAAAAGTGCCTCTGACAGTGTTTGGTTGCGCAAAGCCGATTGGCAGCGTATTATCGTTTGTATTTTTGAAAATGTCCCTTAAATACCCCTAAGGGGAGGAATATGCACATATTGCAAATATACTTCCTTATGCGGGATACGAATCAATCGATATGTCAATTCGAAAGGCGATCCCTCCCCACTGCCAGGGCGCTTTGAATTCTAAACGAATAACCTACCAAGCTGAGTGGGTGTAGGATTGCCCCTTAATGGGGGGGCGGCGCCGTCGCCCAACGAAAAGTGATAAGTCAAATAAAAAGGCAAAATTTATTATTTGCTTTCGTTTAGGTAGACAGGCCCTACGGAGAGTACACACACTCACAGCGTGATATATATACACTCGACTACAATAGACTTTGAAGTCTACACTCTCGAGTGTGAGGTGAATGAACACATCGAACAGGAGCACCTGACACTTTTATTTGCACAGAGGCGGTATGTGTATTTGTATAGGAAAATTGATTAACAATTTTATTTTAGCCGTATGGCATCTATGGAAGTAGGCACAAGGATAAGTGGCATAAAGGATACATAAATACATGGATGTCAAGTGGAAATAAATATGAATGCGGAAATTCAATTGGAGATACAGGGACTTGACTAGGTCATGTTTTTAATATTACCAGCCTTTGAGCTAGGGAGGCACTTAACGAGGTGTCAACAAGCGAAGGAAGGTGAAGTGTGTGCGACACACTGTCAAAAGGATACACTATGGATGTGGTGTAAAGTGGATGGCGCTGGGAGTGGAAAATTGTGATTTTTTTTTTTACTTATAGCTTTGTTGAACTTATCACTTGAGTTGGTAAACAAAAAATAATTCAAATGGAAAATCTATGTTGGCGACGAATGGAAACGTGGTAATTAATTGAAAGTGATATGCATCATACTGCCACTCCCACTGCCATATTTGAAAAAAGTACTTTGTAACTGGGATGGAGTACCTTTAGCTTGAGGTATGGAATCGTATCCGATAGTAAAAAACTCACTGGATTGGTTACCAATCGGCACAATTTGGAAATGGGAGACTTTGCTTTTAGCTTGTGGACTTTTGAGGGTTCTGTTTCCGCTTATCTCATATGTCTTTGGAACTTGGCTCTCCCCTGTTTGGTATAATTTGTCATGCTCCTCTACTGTTTACTTCTGGGTAAAATGTTCATCGGTCTACCATTAGTTCAGTCCGGCTTACTGGCTCTTTTTTTGAAAGTAGGAATTCCTGTCAAAAGTGTTTGTAGAATTTGGCTTAGTGAATTTTTGTGCCATGGTCGGGCATAAATAAAATCCTACACTGAGCTTTCTGGCTGCATTTATAGAACAAGCGGCTTTTTACAAGTTTGACACATTTTTTCTAGATACAGATAGAGTTAAAGTTAGTCCTACCTCCAACTGTAGACAAAGTTGATATTACAACTAGCTAGGAGGTAACTTCCTCTCCTTTAACTGCAAACGAGTGCGTGGATGTTAAGAGGATTCCAAGCTTGTCACTTAACTAGCCTAGCACAAGTTGGCTATTCCGAACCCAAAGGTATTCAGAAAGTTCGTAAGAATTAAAAGACCTGCCAAGCACTAAAATAAATAAATAAAATAAATATTTTGGCGCGACAGGTCTGTGTAACCCAAGGCCTAGCTTCTCACAACAATTCGTTTTGTGTGAGTTTTAAATTTTTGGGGCGAATGAAAGGGATCTACAATTATACGCCGAGTCCAAACGGCTAATTGAGAAACTTATTCATGACAGTTTTACTCTCGGATGTTTATCAGACATTCGCGAGAGGTGGCGCAGTGGAAAAAAACCTTAAGATGTAATTTGGTTCTTTCGGGATTCCAACCGGGGACCTCTCGCTTTGTAGTCCAACACACTAACTCTAAGCCACTGCGCCAAGCACTGCTCTTCGAAAAAACATGCGAAAAACTTGACTTTCCGAGCAAAGAAAGCACTTTCTTCGCATCTGACCCACACTTTCCAATCTTTCTTAAAAGGCTGATATAGAAAATTGCTTTCTTCGGTAAAAAAAGCATCGCTACCAATGTTAGTCTTATTGACGTGGACAAAGTCCAGTCAGCAAGGGATGCTTCCCCGTACTCTAGTATCCCATTTGTAACAGAGAAATAAATGCCACTTGTAGCCCCTTTTACAGCGCCATCCAAAGTGGTCCTTCCTATCACATCTTGCTGAGGGTATTCATGGACTTCCAGGCCGGCTGTGACCTAAAGATGTAACAACTTTTGTTGGCAGATAAATATGATGTGCTTTCTCACCTGTTTTTACATACAAATGTGAGAGTAGTCTGCATAGACTCTCTGACCCAATGAGTCTTTGAGTATAGCATGGAGGTATAGCGAATAAGAAAAGCTTGCCTTTAGTGACTCCTGACTAGCACATTTAGAAGCGGAGCTCAATTGATTTAGAGTGCGTAGTTAGATAGGGACCAGTAAAACTAGAGGTAGTCCTGATAGTGAAGGTCTTGGTTCAGAACTTTAGAGGGGTCTAAGTAAGTTCGGCATGTCAGTAAACCTTAAACCATCTCAGCCGCTTCTCCTTTACGTACAAAAATGCGTCCGCTGGTGTCCGTGAACACATCTTCCCATCGCACCATTCACCTCCTTTAGATCTCTCAAAAAAATGACTTCATAGGGCACGCAGCTGCAGGTCGAGTGCATAATTCAATCACACTTGCATCCGCTGAAAAATCATCATCAATCCATGCCTCACAGAGGTGATGGGAAAATAAAACCATTCTTTCCGATGCCAATCTTAACCCAAAAATCCCCACAAAGCTTCTACAGAACTTGCTGGCTAAATTCTGTAAATAATTAAAGGCTAATCAATTAAGCAGCATGAAAGTGCCTTAATAACTTAAAAAGTTTCACTCGCCACTCAATTATATATACGAGTAGTAAGCCCACAGCACCACTTCAACCCTCATTAAAACATCCCAATCCTCATCGGCACTAAATGAGTTAATAGATAATAACGTTCTTAAGTAATACCTTGCCCCATCATAACGATGAAATTATGACGACGGGCGGCAAACATCAGGTATTCACAATGTGTAGCAGGACGAGAAACTAACCGCCCCGCCACCCGCCCCATTTGCTACGCACAGCATCGACAACTATGCACATTATCAACGGACGCCGACTATTGCCAATCCCTACTCAAAGAACAGTTTTATCCTTCTTCAACCCATCCTCACTCAAAAAAAAAAATCCAATTTGGTATGCCACCAGAATGACTTAATATTTTTCACCGCATACACATGGGTTGGTAATGGCGAAAGGGTACCCACGTGAAGTTGGCCCGCACTTTTTCTAGAATGAAAAACGTGGAATGCAGTTCGATAGACATTCGTTTGTAGTTGTTTGTAGTGAATTTTTTTTCGTTTGTAGTTTTACCGTTAAAAAGTTAGGACCATTAGAAAAAAATTTCCGCCCGCACTTCTGAGCTTTTGAAATAAAATCTAGCCAGTTGCAATCGAAATCGTTTGTAGTTGTTTGTAGTGAAATTCTTTTTTCCCAAAAATGTCTCATTTCGGAGATATTATGACATTTGTGTTTGCACCTATAACTATGAAATTCCAACAGTGAGAAATTATTTAAGACCATTAATGCATAAAGCATATCCCAACTTAAATAACTGCATTCAAAATATCAAAATCCACCCAACCGTAACTTAATAAAACGCAATCAAAGTCAAAAAGTGCATATTTTTTAAGTTGCGCCCATATATCAATTTCCCAACAACTACAAACAACGGTAAACACATTTTCGCAAACCAGTCAACCGTGTCCATCCATATGAGTCACTATTTGTCAATTAGCGACAACAACCAATGAATAAAGCCCGATTTTATCCAACAAATTTTTCTATTCCTTTAAAGAACATTAAAAAACAACCCCTTTCGAACAAATTATAGCAACAAAAACATAATGTTCGCTAAGTCTGTACATCTGGCTATCTAATACAATTCAAATTTTATGATTTTATCACAAAGAAAAGGATTTAGATGCAACTTAAGCAAACAGTAGCTCGTCATATAAACTCACATGAATATTTCGATTATTAAGCAACTTAAAATAGTGAAATCTATTTTTTTCTAATGCTTTCTATTAGATCTTTCTAATGGAATAGAAAAAAGTGAAATTTTATCAATAGATAATGATTTATTCGAAATTTAAGAAAACGGTTGAAATCGTCCGCGCAACCCGATTTAAGGGGACGGATATTTCAAATGCTAGACAACTACAAACGATAAAAACCAGTTATTTGTTAGAAGGCATGTATGCTCTATCTAATGAAATCAAAAATATTAAATTTGTATCAATAGAAAAGAATTTATATGCAATTTAAGCAGACGAAATTAAACTGCGTTATCTCCGAAACCGGTCCAAGTCAAGGGATGAAATCTTCTATTTTTGATAGTAATCCACTTCACCAATCGAATAAATCATAAATTGTATCCATCAGCCTAACGGTTTATGATTTATATGAAATTTAAGCAAACTTGAAACTTAATTTTTTTTGTGAAGTTGGCCCGCACTTTTTCTAGAATGAAAAACGTGAAATGCAGTTCGATAGACATTCGTTCGTAGAGGTTTGTAGTGAAATTTTTTTCGTTTGTAGTTAAACCGTTATAAAGTTAGAACCATTTAAAAAAAATGTCCACAATTCCTTAAAACCGCGTTATCTCTGAAACCGTACCAAGTAAAGCGATAAACTGTTTTATTTTCAAAAGTGTTTCACTTCACTGATCTAATAACACATAAACTGTATCTATTGACCTAACGGTTTATGATTTATAAGAGATTTAAGCGAAATTTTACCTTCCAACTTTCAGTGTCCATAACTCAAAAACCGTTTAACTACAAACGATGAAATTTTGAATTTATATTTTATGCACCTTTTCTTATCTGCTGCATAAAATAGAAGACTGCAAACACTACAGGTCATATTTTATTTCAAATTTAAGGGAAGCCTAAAATGACCTTGACTGCCCATTTTTTAAGCGGTTCCATATTTCCATTGCTAACAAACTCTGGAAGTTGAAATATGTTTTTTTCCAATGAAACTACCCATCCCTTTCTAATAAAGTCAACAAAAATCATTTTCAACTAACGGTTTAAGTTTTTTACACGATTTAATTTTCGATAAATTCGGTTTGGAAGCCTATTTAAGCACCCCGATAACTCAAAAACTGTTTAACTACAAACGATGAAATTACACATTTCTAATCTATGCTTTATCTTTAAGCGATGCTATCAATTAAAAGACAATCCGCTCTACTGGACACTTTTTATTTGCAATTTAAGGGAAGCTGTTCGACTAACCATACTATTGGGACTTAAAGTTCAAAAGCACTTTTCTAATACAAAGCGAAAAATCCTTAATCGTTAGTGGAAAATGATTTTTGTTGACTTTATTAGAAAGGGATGGGTAGTTTCATTGGAAAAAAACATATTTCAACTTCCAGAGTTTGTTAGCAATGGAAATATGGAACCGCTTAAAAAATGGGCAGTCAAGGTCATTTTAGGCTTCCCTTAAATTTGAAATAAAATATGACCTGTAGTGTTTGCAGTCTTCTATTTTATGCAGCAGATAAGAAAAGGTGCATAAAATATAAATTCAAAATTTCATCGTTTGTAGTTAAACGGTTTTTGAGTTATGGACACTGAAAGTTGGAAGGTAAAATTTCGCTTAAATCTCTTATAAATCATAAACCGTTAGGTCAATAGATACAGTTTATGTGTTATTAGATCAGTGAAGTGAAACACTTTTGAAAATAAAACAGTTTATCGCTTTACTTGGTACGGTTTCAGAGATAACGCGGTTTTAAGGAATTGTGGACATTTTTTTTAAATGGTTCTAACTTTATAACGGTTTAACTACAAACGAAAAAAATTTCACTACAAACCTCTACGAACGAATGTCTATCGAACTGCATTTCACGTTTTTCATTCTAGAAAAAGTGCGGGCCAACTTCACAAAAAAAATTAAGTTTCAAGTTTGCTTAAATTTCATATAAATCATAAACCGTTAGGCTGATGGATACAATTTATGATTTATTCGATTGGTGAAGTGGATTACTATCAAAAATAGAAGATTTCATCCCTTGACTTGGACCGGTTTCGGAGATAACGCAGTTTAATTTCGTCTGCTTAAATTGCATATAAATTCTTTTCTATTGATACAAATTTAATATTTTTGATTTCATTAGATAGAGCATACATGCCTTCTAACAAATAACTGGTTTTTATCGTTTGTAGTTGTCTAGCATTTGAAATATCCGTCCCCTTAAATCGGGTTGCGCGGACGATTTCAACCGTTTTCTTAAATTTCGAATAAATCATTATCTATTGATAAAATTTCACTTTTTTCTATTCCATTAGAAAGATCTAATAGAAAGCATTAGAAAAAAATAGATTTCACTATTTTAAGTTGCTTAATAATCGAAATATTCATGTGAGTTTATATGACGAGCTACTGTTTGCTTAAGTTGCATCTAAATCCTTTTCTTTGTGATAAAATCATAAAATTTGAATTGTATTAGATAGCCAGATGTACAGACTTAGCGAACATTATGTTTTTGTTGCTATAATTTGTTCGAAAGGGGTTGTTTTTTAATGTTCTTTAAAGGAATAGAAAAATTTGTTGGATAAAATCGGGCTTTATTCATTGGTTGTTGTCGCTAATTGACAAATAGTGACTCATATGGATGGACACGGTTGACTGGTTTGCGAAAATGTGTTTACCGTTGTTTGTAGTTGTTGGGAAATTGATATATGGGCGCAACTTAAAAAATATGCACTTTTTGACTTTGATTGCGTTTTATTAAGTTACGGTTGGGTGGATTTTGATATTTTGAATGCAGTTATTTAAGTTGGGATATGCTTTATGCATTAATGGTCTTAAATAATTTCTCACTGTTGGAATTTCATAGTTATAGGTGCAAACACAAATGTCATAATATCTCCGAAATGAGACATTTTTGGGAAAAAATAATTTCACTACAAACAACTACAAACGATTTCGATTGCAACTGGCTAGATTTTATTTCAAAAGCTCAGAAGTGCGGGCGGAAATTTTTTTCTAATGGTCCTAACTTTTTAACGGTAAAACTACAAACGAAAAAAAATTCACTACAAACAACTACAAACGAATGTCTATCGAACTGCATTCCACGTTTTTCATTCTAGAAAAAGTGCGGGCCAACTTCACGTAGGTCGAAAGGGTAACTTTATTATCCTCCCTCGGAGAACCCTTTTTCCTTATAATATTCCAGCTGTACATGGGTATAAAGTGAGTCACCACTCTCCTCAATATAATAGACATTTGGGTATCAAAAATGGGATTATATGCGGTAGAGGTTTAAATTTAAGTTTCTCAGCAGTCAGAAATATTTACTAGGTATGAAACAAATTTGTGTGCCTGTAAGCGTATGTCATCATTGATGTGATGTATAATTAAAATAAATTTGAGGTTCTAATGGAGTTTTCCAGTTTGAAACTGGGCGAAGGACTACGGTCATATAACTGAAACTTGTACTAGTCATCTTTTGTTTGTTTACCTCCAGTCAACCCAACCGAAGTAGGTAACCACAGAAATCTGCAAATCAGAGTAAAGTTCATTTGTTTCCACTGGTAGCAACGAGTCGTTATGTGAAGCAGATCATTATATATATGCGTATGACTAAACAGCTTCGTGTGTTGTACAGTGTGGATGACGAGAAAATATCATAGGGATTTGATTTGAAAAAAATGTCGCAATAAGCTCGGAACAAGACTGAAGAGGGTTTTATTTTTTATTCAAATGTAAAACAGTGGAACCTTGATGTATGCAGACTTCGTAGATGTACCAAAAAGACTTGGAAGATCTCTGTTATCCAAATTTGGGAGAGCACCAGAGCCTTTACGTTTACAAATGACAGCAAAAGGGGCTAAAAATGCTAAATTTTAAAGGCGAGAAATCAATAGACTTTTAGAAAAGGATCTAGTCCATGAGAAAAGGTGTCCTAACAATTCCTGATTCACTTGAAAAAATCTGAACCCTTACTAATCCAAAGAGAAAAAACATTTAGCTTAATCTAGAGTTTTTTTTCTGGATATCAGATAACCAATGGTCCGATTTTGGATACAACCAATTTGTTTGACTGCAAATAGTTGTTGGTAACTGAAGTGTAATGCTACTTCTTCCCTTGACAGTTATATGTTAAATTTAAGAGGATTTTTTGCTTTGGCTGAATCTTCTTTAACAGCTGTGATGGGCCTCACTCGATTTCGATTGGAACTAGTAAGACAGCAAGCTTCAAATGTCCTACGACCCTTGCTTGACGGACATGACCACGGATGCCATGACGGGCAGGACGCTATTACGCTGACACCTGTTAGGTACATTTAAAAAACATCGATTTTCCACTGTGAGCCACGCATCTTGGTCTTCCTTCAGCAATTAAATTCAATTTGGCATTTTTTAAACTGTCTTGCTGCACCTACTGTCCAATGCTGTGAATTGTTCTCACTGTTGTGTCCTTTTCACAAAACACAACAAAACTTTAGTAATTACAATTGACCCATTTGGGCTCTGCCGCTCGTACAGCGAGCAAAAAGGACACACACACAGACCAAGAGAGGGTCGGTCTTGCCCGGGTACAGAGAATGTTGCCACATGATAATGGTTGTTTAAAACTACTAACCCATTTGCACAAGTCGGCACTGTACGGTGTGTCTGGGTTAAAGGGTTATGACTAAAGTTTTATGTTAACTCTCTCCCTCCCTCCCTCCCTTAACCACATAATCATGCGAATCGATTATATTCTGTCATCCTATTGATCCTTTCAAGGACACAACATTCGCAAACACTATCTGTACACGGTTTGCTCATATACCTAAACCAAAACCTATACCGATACCCATATCCATTTTGACACTTTTAGCAAGAAGTGATGCCATCAGCAGATGGAGGTGTTTGCGAGCGAATGCAAACTTAAATCAAGGTGTCACCGACACACATCCATATATTTACAATCTGTCGATCAATCACTGTCATCCAAAGTGACGGTGGGTTATTTTTTTTTCATCTCTCTCTCCTTCCGCTTGTATGAGACTTTTAGGGGTAATCTGGATTCTGGAAAACAAATCCTTTGCCATAACAAGAAGAAGAAGACGACGACGACGATGTGTGATGGAATTTCAGTGTTTAAGTGTTCCACTTTCAGTATAATCTATATCGCGTGGGGGTTGATCGCCTTTCTGGATTTTACTGCGTTTTTCACCTCGCAATCATCCTATGGATTTTATACTGCGAAAGGGATGCAAATAATCCTTTATTTGCACTGTAGGTGTGGAGGACAATAATAGAATTCTAGTGCGTTTTGCGTCGCTTTTCATTTGAAGATTATTTTTCGGGTCACTCATCTGGGTTGGAAAATTCCAATGAATATTCAATGAGTATGGCAATCTGTGGAATATAAATTTTCCTATACCATGTCACTGATTCACTGATTGACCTAAATAATAATTTATGGTAATGGATTTTTTTCCCCTCCCCCTTCTAACAGATACGTTTCCAATTAGCATTTTTCGGGAAATTAGATACATATCCATAAATGCGCACTTTTAGCTTATGGATTAATTCCGCAAAATAATGGGCTTTCACTGAAAGATAAATTGTGTTTTTTTTTGGTTTGAACGGTTCCAATTTATACAGGATATCCTTGATGGTTATTGAATTTATTGAAAATAACCGACATTGTCATGGACATTTTTTTTCCCCGGATAGAAATGAGTGCTATGCCGACTTGGAAGAAAATAATCCTCCACGTTTTATTCCCGACGTTTGATCTCGGATAAAAAAAAACAACTGAAACTGCCGGTGAAGCCGAGTGTTTCAGCGAATCCTAGGCAAATAAAATAATTGTGTTTTCCTGGAAATTCTATTTCGAGACATATACATAATGTTTACTCTTTCCTTGGTAAAACGGATAGTGGCCAAGTATTTAGGGGGCCATCGAAAGGGACGCACTTACGGCTCCCGGTAATGTTGGTACTAGTTCACATAGATACAAACACAAATCATTCCTAGGTCGAAGAAATAGCGAGAGTGATTGTTCGCTTGATACATGCAGAAAGCAGAGTCTTCAACTATATCGGTCCATCGGGACGTTTTGTTTGAGTCGCTAATGTTTAAGGCATTTTAATGGCAGCTGTCTCCTTCAGCATCAGTTGAAAGGGTTTTTGTTCCTTTAATGTTGGCTTGCGAGTTACATACCTACAAATGTTTTTAGAAATATGTTAAGGCATAATAGCGAGTCACCTTGCCTTAAATAATTTTCGACATAAGAGCATAAGGTGGTTTTTGACGGAGCTCGTCCGATAGTCAGCATTCTGTTGCCAGTGTTTCGTCATGCAGGCCATTACATACCAAAGTCGACTGCCTGTCTGTTTAAATATATGATAAACTTTAAATTAAGTCCACCGCCAGGTGGCCTTAACTGGGTTCATAATCAGAGAAAGGTTCCTTTCATTATTTAAAGTCAACTTAAACTGGATTTCATTTTTTGAGTGAGACCTTAGAATTTGATCTTTCTGAAAGCTTTTTCGGAATTTCGGAAGATGCTAAAATTTTTAGCAGAGAAAATATTTTTCCTTCCGGTCAGGAAAGTACATGCTCTTTAATAAGTACGCTGCGCATCATTGGTTTCTTCGCTTGGACTTTTTTTAATTCTATAGATATAAATCTCAAAAATATAGCTAAAAATAGGGAGACAATTAGTTAAACACATAGTTAAACTAATTTTTTACCATCGGGAGTATGTGCCCAACGTATAAGACTTCAACAGGCCTACAAGTTAAGGAGGGTGTACCATATATATCTACTATGTGAATGCAAGAGTCCCTTGGTGAAACTATGGAACATTGTAGGAAAGAAAATACTTTTTGAATATTTGTAGGAAGAGAGCTTAAAGTGGAAACGGACTTTTTAAGGAAAATATTTTTTGTTGCCCATTTTAGTGCTTATTGTTTTATGAGTAGTCCTGCTTACCATTTGTTAGGATAGCCTACATTTGACCAACTTTGTTGTCCCCATTGACAAAAGATTCACATATGCAAATGAATGAGCGTAATGACAAATGACTTTTGGTTAAGTTATAGAGACGAGAAGGAGGATGAGTCCGTCACCCATCCTCTCTGCAGCTTGTCGTACCGATAACGGTTTTATTTCAAAAATGAATTCAATAAAATTTCAACCTAGTGGCGAGGAAATTTTCGTAGATGAATTTCCGCATGCACTGTTTTTTTACAACACCAATACGCAGATATTCTGATTTGCATGTGATAAAATAGTATGTAACAACACAAGGACAGACCTTTCTCCACTTGGTGATTGGTACAATGAAGCATATCTTGCTCAAGAAACTGCCTAACATCGGATCATTCTAAGTGATGCAACACAAAAAAGTGTTCTCCAGATATAAGTCTAAAGTTCCACAGCTCTTCTCCTTATAATTATTTTTAAATGATAAGTCACAGAAAAAACGCTCCTTCAATTTTAAACAGTGGTACTTCTCAAACATACTTGCAGCCAAAGTCATTTAAAACGCATATGAAAATTGTCCAAAGCACTCAATGAAACCACGCATCAAACAATTTCTCTTTGACGATATTCTATTCCAGATGTGTTCTATTTGCAGCTATGAAAAAGAAAAACCAACTCAAGAAAGCACATTCAGTAGTGAATCTCGGCCTCAGCTAAAATCCCCTTGATTGCCTTGCGAAGGACCAAATCCCTGTGACAATCTGCGTTTGCCATTACTCTCAATTGTTTCCCTTTGACCAACTTTGAAACACCAACTTCTACATGGCGCAATAATAATAATCGGTCCCCTAAGTATTCTGAAAATGTCCCTAGGACCTTTTTTATGGAATCCGGATGTCTTACGCCATTAGTTTGTTTGCTTGTTTGCGAGAACAACCCACTTGTGCATCCTTTGTGTTCAATGTATATACCATCCCATTCGTTTTGCTGATCAAATATCTGTTTAAGTGCTTGCTACCTACACTGCACCGGGTAACGTCATAAATTTCCGTCACCCAACACGCCGCCACCTGCTAAACACTCACACACACCTATATGCACTCTTCCAGTAGCGTCCATCTCATTGAATCTTTAAATGATATTTTATGTCAATGCTCCCATTCGCTTTAATCTCGATTTAATTAGAATTGTAAAAGGACACAATAGTCAGGTACACAGAATGACAGTTTACTTCCATCTGAAATTCATTTCATCCCATCCCGGTCACCCTCCTCTACCCATTCAGACAACACTCGATTGCCATTGCCTTTATAAATCACATTGTGAATGTTTTGTATAAATGTATATGTGCAGCAGTGTATCTATAATTTCTTATCTCTGCGAAAGGAACTCATCGTCTAATGGCTTTACAATTAAGCCAGCCCAAGGATGCACAATAAACTTTACGCTGGACGACCCCTTTAAGCTTCTCTATTGGTGCCGTAACTAGAGACGGGGCAACCAGCAGCAGTAGCATTTTGTATCCCCTAGCTACTCCCGTTTGACCCTCTAAGAAATGTGTACATGTTTGAATGGGTGTGGATTGAGTTCTTTGGCGAAGGTTTTATTGATGCGAATCGAAGGACCAAACAGAATACAGTATAGCAGCTAAAGCTGTGGGATAAAATTGGAATAGTCGAGGATTCTCAACTTTTCTACAACTTATTTGACGGTATTGTTGTCAACTTTTGTTCACTACCCACCCAGCCAGTGGGTGGGCAGTAAATCCTGAAAAGGAGATTCCAAACTGATCGAAGGGGTTGTTTCGGTTTGTAGCTATTTTGCCTGTGATTAAAAATTGATTAAAGCGATTTTGTTTTTTTTAGTGTATCGAAGTGAGATCTTGTTTATTCGATTCAAGGATTCGTCGGAGGAGTAAAGTTATAAATGTCCTTTGGGAATTATGCGAATTGGAAATTAATTTAATTTTACTTACCTACTATTTTCTCATGGTTGTGGGTAGATGGGGCCAGAGCTAACAGTGGAAGAAAGCAGATGGAGAGGATGTATTGAAGGGATTTAAACGTTGAGCTCCACAGAGAAGTGATTAATTTGAAAGTTATTTTTAAAGTCCAATTGAATAAAAGGACACTCAGCGGGTCAAAGTAGGAGTGTTTTCTGTTTTTGCTGTTAATCTATTCGCACTTGATCCAACCATACTAGAGCCGTCCTTATGGCACAGAACACATAGCATGTCTTCCTGGGTGGACGGTCCTAATGGAAGAATTCTTCATCCCATTGAACCCAACCATATGTTGAGTTATTTTTGAGATGAGACTTTTTGTTAAAGGTTGGTGCAAATGAGGGCATTATGTACTTTAGGAGAGGCGCAATGTTTTATTTTAAATCTGTCAATTTCCAAAGATGCACGTATTGTTATTAACGGTACAGCCTTTTAGTGCCACTTCTAAAGGCGTTATTCCTATTCTCAAACCCCTAGACATTTTACCTAAAACGACAGGGAAATACTGCTCATTCTCAAATCCACATACATGTAATAAAACTTTGATGAATATTTTTTTGAAATGTCTCTTAAGGCTCCGAGAAGATTATAGGCCATGTATTTTATTGCCACGCCTACTTTTTGGGAGCTTAGTTGACCAAAATGTATTTTTTTCCTGACTTAACTGCATTTAACTCTCCATTCCTTAAATTATTCTTAATTAATAAAAAAACGAAGGAATCCTAAGAAAGCCACCACTTCCTTAAATAATTTAAGATACAATCCTAGATCAAATATGATGTATTTAATTTATTTCATCAAATCGAAAAAAATCAGCAATGATTGTCTTGATCGTAGTTTTGCTTTGGGATAATAGGCGCACATTGAAAGCACTGTATGTCGTTTACTCTATTGAAGCGGAACGAATAAGTTGTGTAGATGGCGAAATGGGCATATTATACTGTTTGCCGAATGTATCGTCTTCGAAAAACACTATCCTCAAGAGAATCTTCGTGAAATGCATTTTTTCCACACACCACTACAATTTAGCTTTTTACA
Organism: Cheilosia pagana; assembly: GCA_936431705.1. Taxonomy (NCBI): domain Eukaryota; kingdom Metazoa; phylum Arthropoda; class Insecta; order Diptera; family Syrphidae; genus Cheilosia; species Cheilosia pagana. Next base: position 40,446,657 of record OW386168.1, read on the forward strand.
CGGAAAGGTTGCAGTGTAAAGAGGGGCTCAAGTTTTAAAGTAAATTAGGTTATAACAATGAAGCCCGGTACCAGCTTTTAGGTCTTACGGCGAGAATAAAATTGCGAGCGCAACTAGTCCTTTATATGATTGGGCGCTACAAGCGTTTTTAAAAACCTTTCTCCATAGAAAACGAACCTATAATCCTTCAACATGACTGAAACTGACTTTCTCAGTGCCAAAAAAATAAACTTGTATTCTAGCAGCCCGTATAATTTTCGTCTAACGTTAGATTTATCTCAGCTTGACTTAAAGGGGTTTATAAAGCCAGATCTTGTAGTAAACAATATCGAATTCAAACGAGATGCCATTGTAGTGAAAATTTCATACCACACCAGGCAAAAGAAAAACCAACCTCACTTGACAGCTCGACGTCAATTAGAAATCTTCGGTAACAAAGGCAAAATATAAAATACCCACTCTAGTTTTCAAACTTTACAGAGATCACTCAAGTAGGGAAAACGAGTAAATCGAAAGTTAGCCTCATAGGTCGGGTCGCCATATGTGCCGATGGCAGGTACTTTTTTAATTGAAAACTCTTTTGAGGTAAAGCCAATGGAAAAGTTAGTTCTGAAGGGGAATACGTTGGACTAATTAAAAAAGTTTGCCAGAGCCACACATGCGGAATGCGAATGTAAATGAACTATTCAATCGCAGCTGATACTCTAAAGCTGCATGTAAATTCAAAACGACTTTACATACCCTTAATGCTTAAAGTATTTCAATCTAACCTGTTTTTTTTGTTCTTCTCTTTCAGGTAAGTCCATTAAATCTATCAGTCTGTTTATTAGAATCTCGGTAAGTATTGTTGTACGTTACAACTTTTCAGCAAAATGGTAGCATGTTGGACGACTTCATTCACAGGGACAGGAACTTGTTACTGAATTGTATTCACTCTTTCTCTCTCTCTCTCTCTCTCACACTCTCAGTCTCTGTGTGGAATAACAACCCCTGCAAACAATAAAGTATCGTTGCGCATCGTTAATTTTCATTGTTTTAATGGGTTAATTAAGATCGACCTTGTTGTCGGGGATAATTAACTCAACATATTAGCAGGTGGCACTTCAAGGATATCGCAGTAGCATTTACGTCACCCTTGACCGGAAGTTTTTTTTTTCGATATTTTTTCCGTTTGCGCCTCTTTAACAGAATATTTTCACAAAATTTTCGCATTATCGGCTTAAAAATAAATTGATGTACGCGATAATTATTGTTAAAGGACCTGTATTTAAAATGACGCCCCTGCGTGTGACTAAGAGGGAGTGTGTACGCGCTCGAACTTAATTAGCATGTGATTGGGATTTTTGAAAAACAAAAAAGGGATGTAATTTGGTTTTATGAGTGTGTAGTGTGAAGAATCTGCTAGCCGAGTGAATAAAATAAAGCATTAATTAAACAGGAAAGGGATTTTTTTCTGTTCTCATGTGTGCGATATTTTGTATGATGTTCTTGAATTAACATGAATTACTATGGACACAATAATTTGTTTTACGAGCGATTAAATTTAATTAAAATTTGTTTGTTTTGCCCACGCATCACGGACGGATATGGTGGTTGTACTGGGAATGAGTGATTACCTATTCATGAATTAAATGTGCAAACTAAAACTAATTTGTAGGTGTATGGTGGGTGTAACTATTTGCTTTTGAAACACGGGCTTTGCGGAAGAATTGAAATAATTATCGTAATTAGTCGCCCAGTCCTGTAACAATATGTGGTGTGTGGGATTTTGTTAGGGGCTGTGCGATTCAACTTTGGAATTTAACACAAATCGATATTTAATATTTTTGATAAATATTATTTCATTGCATTGTGGTAATAACCTCATCAATTCCAGTCGATAAAACAGGACTTTAGGTATGACGTGAATTTCACACGGAAAACAAAAGCGAATTCTTGTTCATGGACGCTGTAGTTCGGCCCGGTTTAGCCAGTTGAAAGTTTCGGTACCAAAAGGGGTAACATTTTGTGCTTAATTAAATAAAATAATAAACAAGTTAAAATAGTTATTAAATAAATAAATAAGGACAAATAAATAAATAATTTAATAAATAAATACATAAATTAATAAATACATAAATAAATAAATAAATAAATAAATAAATAAGTAAATAGATACGAATTACATATGTATGTTACATGAATATGCATTAAAATATTAAATAAACAAATATTGAACAAAAAAAATAAGGTCTTAATAAAAAAGTTTGGGGCACTTTAACAGAGGTAATTGCTTCGATAAGACCTTACCGAAACTGCAATTTCCATTTCTGAAAGGCCTGATAGAAGCAATTATCATCCGCAGTGGGCTGTTGTTTCGCAAAAGAAGCAACCTTTTCGGTAAGATGCTTGCTTTAGGCCTTTCCGAAACTGTAATACAAACTTTATAGAAACTGAAAAATTAAAAATGACACTCTCATTCGGGTATCCATGGTTTTGCGATCACTACGCAAGTGTGACTCCTAAGAGACGAATGCAAACAGTTGCTTCTATAATGCCGCCGGTCGGAAGCTCTAAAGAAGCTCCTCACACATTTTCAGAGGTCTTATTGAGATCTTACCGAAGTTAGTGCTTCTATACAGCTTACCATTGGCAAGCAGTTGACTGCATGACAGTTCATTGCTTCTATAAAGCCTCCCCGGTCGGAAGCTCTAAAGAAGTTCCTCGAAATCTCTTCCAAGCACAGGCTTTAGTGAAACAATTGACTTTCCACACATCTTCTCACGCATTTTCCCAGGTCTTATAGAGTTCTTACCGAATTTTATTGGCATATTCCTCTATAAGGCCTGTGAATATACTTCGCAAAGGTCTTACAGAAGTTATTTTCCGGAGCAATTACTTCAAACTTGCTCTACTTCGGTTAACAAATACGATAGAAACTCCACCGAAGTTTTTGCCTACAGAAATTACAAATTTGAACCTTACCGAAGTCAAATTGTTACTTTGGATGGAACTCACCAACGGAAATTCACCTTTCCGTTTGTCCAAATTTTATAAAAATAGATTTTTAAATTACTCCGTGTACGGCAAAAAGTGCAGCCCATTAAAATAACGATAGTAATTTCAGAACTATGCTTGCAAATGGCTTCAGTTTAGAGTCACTTCAGCACTCTTTGCGAAGAAAAAACCCCACCCATTTGCTGTTCTATATCAGACTGGAAACAGTGCCATCTATGAGCCAGGAAGTGCAGGAAGACTACTCTTATGTACCCTGCAGCACACGAAAATAACTCATGGAAGCATTGAAAACACTTCGTCAGTATTTTCAATCGTAAGGAGAAACATTTAACACCTTCTCTCTCCTATCCTTCGATTCAAAATGGGTCGATTTCTTCAATAGTTTTATTTTCAAATCGATCCTCAATAATTAAACCTTACAAACTGGAAACTGTTTAATCTGATGCCTAATCATCCATACAATGAAACACTTAACCGACCACATTATGCAGCCGAACACTTGCCAAAGCCACACAAAACGCACTAATCAGCACGGAATTTCATGTAATTTACTTTGAATAGCCAAATAACAGTAAGCCACACCACTACTGGATGCCTATCCTGTTTTTTTTTTAAAGCATCTCTCCTGTTACTTGTGGTGTAAACTCAGCAGCCATCTTCAGGAGACTCTTTACATAAAATGAGTCACACTCACATACGGAATGCGGAAGTGGAACCTGTAAAAATAAACAAACCCAGCAAATTTGTCTTCCCCCCTACCCCCACCCGCCTATCAGTCAAACACGACGTGTTTCCTTATAAAATCACATGAGAAAAACCCTCACATTCGCAACCACTAACGCTGTTGAGAGTCTGTAGTTCATTAGCGACTCTGCTGGAGGATATACATAATTGGGTAGCGCGGGTAGTCCCATCTACCTTAGCCCATTAAGCCGTTCTAATGCCTATGTATCGCTTTAACAATTTGTAACTCTGTTACAACTGTTTACACTCGTACATATTTTATGATAGGGTAGCTAGGCCTGTCTAATGGTGTGGCGTTCAGAAACTCGCTGGTATCTGCAAAAGAGATGCCATTTGTTACACCCATCGTGATAAAGGAATTAATAACATGTGTCTGTCGTCTGTATATGTGCCTGTGCGTGATGATTTGCATTCAAGTGCTATAAACAACTTAGATCACAACTAATCCCACCCGAGAATCTCTCTCCCTCGCTGTTACTGCTCCTTGTTATTAAACAAACAAAATATACAAACAAAGGCGAATGAATTGGAAGGAAAAAAAATCTCGAAACCACTGATCCCTTCGATGGCGGAAAAAGGCTCTTCTAAGGATTAAAAAAGTAAGCAATCGAATGTCCTTTTTCTATCCCACATCCAATGGTAACCCATGCTATAGTTGAACCTGTTTATGGCTGGGAAAAAATAATTTATAAAATGCGCATGTCCTGGAATGATGATTCCATCGCATTTTTATGCCATCCGTTCCATAACAGTACTTTTTCCCATCAATTATCTATCTACTGATAAGAAGGTATTGTCAAATTTCCGCTAGATGTCGCCTAACGTGATGCCTGCTGTTCTGTTGATGCTGTGGCGTGGTGTTGCGAGGTGAGTTTGGCAGATTTTGCGTAGCATCCCTCTCTCTCTGGAGTGACGATGGGGGCGTTTCACCCAAGAGAATTCCACCTAATGGGGATGCTCTTTTCAACGGCGTGTGGAAGGACGTTTCGTTGCTCCCAAAGAGAATCTCCGCATCCTATTGTCAAAACAAAAATAGAATCAGATTTCTCTTAGCCAAAGGATACTCGATTTCACCACAACGTCCATCCATTGGGAGAGAGCGACACATTTCTCTCACATTCTCTGTATGTCATCCCAGCATGGAGAGTGTCCCCCCAAAAATCTGGATGCTCGATGTGGTTTGCTTCGGCTGCGAGTGATTTTCCTCAGTCTTACTTGTATACGGGCGTCATACGGTCATGGTATTTTCAGCGCGTACCAAAGCTTCGGCGGAATAGAGAAGAAAAGAAAAAGAAATAAAGGAAACAAATCCACAACCAAACAGCATAAGAAAAAGGATCCGTTTTCCGTTTTCTTTTCTTTTATTGTTTTTGTTTCGCTACCGTATTCGAAATGGCGGATTAGTGTGTGATTACGTTTTGTCGCTGAATACCAATTTCGATTACTGCGTCGTTCGAATGATGATATCCTTCGTCGCGAAAATGGGATATCTTCTGTGAGAGTGATTTTCAATCAAGATTTTGTTGATGTTAAAATTTGGAAATATTCTTCTCCAGCATCTGTTTGCGTGAATTGTTAAAATAAAACAAAACTTAGTGTTTGTGTATACAGAAAGAAATAAGGATAACAGTGACAAATTTAATGCTTTTCCATCCTGATCTGCGTCAGTCTTGTAAATTGCCAAAAGAAGAATAACAAAATTCTGTGGAATTAAGGTGTGTTTCTTATTCGTATACCTTTTATTTTACACTGTGAAATCTGCCTTCAAGATTCTGCTAACGCTCATAGTGATGCTTTTGAATTGAACAACAAGATATCCTTTATCCTTGTTTTTGTGTTGTTTTTTTTTCTTTTATTTTTTTCTTATGCATTTGGAAATTTTCCAACACGTCTTTTCTCAATTTCACTCGTAGTTCACTGTAAAAAAGGAAAATAAAAAAATACCAAATTGAAAAAGAAACTGAAAAATTGGCGCCCGGGCTGATTGCATCGTTGCATACTCACATATATACGTTCTCACAAGCTCACCATTTATTTTTATTTTATTGGTTTTGTTTTGTTCCTTCACTGGGTGCATTTTTGTTTTATATTTTGGGGTTGTTGTAATTTTTTATTTTCGATTGTTATAATCAATGTGTGAATGATTTGAATGTGGTGCATATTGATTGTTGATTGTTGTGTATGGCACGTGGTAATATTTGGGGCGTCTTTAATTTGGAAGCTGTTGATATGCGATTATTATTAACTGGCGCCCAACATGGGGACTGTATTTATTTTTTTGGGAAATCAACTGGGATATGGCTATCATGCATGGAGAGTTTTGTTTTAATATTGAGAAAGGCTTCTTTAGGCTTAAAAATATTTTGATGCCGGAAATTGGAAAACGAGGATATTAGTCAAGAGTTGGTACATGACCCTTCTAGTTTAAGAAGTAAAATATACATTATTTACAATTATGTTGGGTTGCCTGCAATTTTGCATCGCCAACTATTTCTGAGGCCTTCTTTGTCATTCTAATGAAGGACTATAGCTCAAAAATCACTCACCTTTTTAAACTCAAAAGAACAGCAGAGCAAAACGATCTGTCAAAATTGAAAAAATGTCCCGACCCATTAAATGGATGCGCTAAATTTTGACAGACACATGAAGGAAATTTGGAATCAAAAGTTATATTTTTAGCTCGAGCCGCGTACCACTCGGCTAAAGGGATTCGCTAAAATTTAGCTCAGTTAAATTTTGGAGAGAATTTTGTATCGGAGCTTAAATTTAGCTCGAGCAGCGTACTAAGCTTTAGGGTTTAGAAAGGGCTTTAATTCATTTTGTAAGCGATCTTTTGTTTTTCAACTTTTTGTATAGGTAGTTAATTTTTACGAGAAATGTGCGGTAAGATATCAAAATAAATATTATTTTCAAGCTAATTTCGCAAGTTCTATACATACCAACTGGTGGTAGCATTTAACTATTTTATAAACATTTTTTTTTAAACCATTCAGCAAGCGCTTAAGTAATTTGAAGCAGCACTTTTATAAAATAACTTTTCCTTTTTAATAAAACGCGTCAAAAGTATAAACTGTCATTACGAAAATTAAAGCAAGTGAGAGAGCTGATCCTGCAATTTAACATGGTTTAAAATTATATTGTAGCATAGAGTTTCATGGTACATTTAGTCTTTATAAAGGAGTGACAGCCCAAAAACATCTCCCAGTGTGTCTGTTGAGCAAGTGAAATAAGCAAGTCTAATAATCTTCTTAACGAGGCAACAAAGTCTCCCTATACGAAACCTCGCCCAAAAGGCTGTCTACCCTGAAAGTAACATAGGTAGGCCTATTTTTTGTCGTAGAATCTTATATCTTTTATATACGAGAAAATTGATCTAATATGCACGTTGAAATCTTCCTTGCAAAAAGTTTGTTTCAGTCCTACTCAAGCAGATGACGCTTTTATCGATGTATACTACTTTTAGCATATGGTGACGTGATCACACAAGATTTAACCAATAACATCAACATATAATTTTTAAACGTTTAGGTTAAGTTTGTTGCGGTACTATCATTATGTTAAGTTCATATCCGAACCACAGCCTTTTTCTGTTGACGCATAGAGGGCTCTTCTTGTCTGCGAATATACAGACTCGAGTGCCGAGGGATTGATAGCTTAGACCGACCATAAGTTAGCATTTTCTGAGCTAAGGAATAAAACACATTAGGCTTATAATAGTTCTATACCCAAGCCAGAAAGTTTGTCTTATATGCGACTCTTAATTAAAATAAAAACAGCAATGAACTGCAACATACTCGAGAAACACTATTGTCAGTTGTCGCAGTCTAAGTGCTTCCCATTAGTTTAGTACATCGTGTACTAAAAGTTTAGCTCTACTATGCTGGGAACTACAAGCAAACAAATTCAAGAGGGCATTTAATACTTAAATGCTTTATCTTATCCATAAAATGTACCCTCATCTCAAGCTCTGATTTCGTATATTTTTAAACCAAAATGTCAACTTTTAAGATCGCATTGGAGTGCTCAGTACTTTGACCTTATACTGTCTATTGTTTTTGTTATACACATAATAAATTAATCAATTTTATGATATAACTCACTCGGGCGTATACGCACCTTTTTTGTCCTAAATCTATTTATTATCTGTTACTTAATTTAAAACAAGTTATTTTGTAAAAATATCGATTATGCACACACAAACCGTACACTCGTTTAGAAATAAACCTCATACATTTCTATGGTTGTAGATAATTTAATAATGCCACAAATATTAATTCTCTCTATATTGCAATTCACTGGTAGGTGTATTCGGTAAAAAAATTCTTTTGGGAATTACGATATGCAAACTCTATGCAGCACATCAATATTTATAAACACGCACACACATGCTTCTGTTGGTTATATTGCACGTGCACCAGATAATTTCTATTGATTTGGAGGTGGATTTGCATTTGAGGTGGAGGTGCATTTTGACAAATGCGGTAGCTATGAAAGGTATTTAAATTTTTACTGCATACAATTGGTGGGTTATGCGTTTGTGCGGAACCTATTATTTTCTATCATATTAACGGGAGAGGGGTTTAGTCTTTACTGTTATTTGGAGTGACTAATTTATTTCGTTGGTAAAAAGCTGAGAAACAAATTGATTGAACAATTTTAACTTTAAATATAAAAAAATCCATACTTGTTTTGAAAATATTCGAAAATACTGCATGGAGAATAATCAACACTAAGAACTAGGTGGTACTCTTAATTCTAATAATATTAGGTGGGTACTTATATAAGGTTTATATTTGCTATTGACGCGTAGAATCGACAGGAATTGAATGTGAATTGCTTTTTAGAAATCATTTCAAACATATTATGTGACAAGGGTAAAATTCTTTGATTAAAATTGCCGCAGACAAACCGCCTTTGCTGCAAATATATTCAGTTCAGCCATAGCACAACAGATGGCGCTTTCCTTATGGTTGTTTAAATTTCCTACGATACCTATTCTTTTGTTGTTTAGTCTGCTGCTGTTGGGATCTAGTCAGATTTTAAACAATTCGTATCGCTTAGTTTATACACAAACCACAATCTTTTTCAGTTGACGCAAAGAGGGCGCGGTCTTTTGTGCAAACATCAAATGATGTAGGTAATAGTAAGACAATTTTGTGATCCTCTGTCTGGAATGAGTGGTAGGAATCATATTTGCGAACATTTTTTCTTCATTTTACTCTAAATACCTCCCTCAATACCTTTCCAAAAAAACTGGCTGTTTATTGGTCGGTGTTTTAAAAATCAGTCGTCAGTCCTGGGGAATGCTGCTACAAATTTTATGGAGAAAACTTAACTTTAAGTTGTTAAACTTAACTTTAAGTTGTTAAATTTTCTACATCGCTTCCCAAGTTTGATTGTAAAATACGTGAAAAACGTTTAACTGTTTAGTTTGTGGACATCATTCTAAACAAAGACTTACATGTTATTGTACAATTTTAGATAGTGCCACTCAAAGCAGGTTCACTCTATACCTCCTGCTAAAATGCTAAGAAAAATAACAAAAATTTATATAAAGCAACCAACAAATTAGCAAACAAGCAATTGTGTACAATGTACATCCAAAAATATCGTATCAGCCCCGCAGCCCACATCATCTGCATACCCCGGAGGGACCAAAAATATTTGTTTTTCAGCAGAAGAAAAACCCTCTCACATCAATTTCAATTAATCCAACAAAAAATTGTATATATAAATTTATAAATAAAACGAAAAGTACGGAAAACTGCCAACAGCCATCCTCTGGGGTAGGAACCCTTATTATTGAATTCCATTTCAATTCAACTCAAACGATCATCTACAAAAATTTGCAGCGAAAAAACAAACGAACATAAAGTGAAAGAGGAAAAAACCTCACCGGATAGTAACCATGTAAGGACAACATAAAAAAAACATACCATTAAAAATCCGTTGCTTCAAATTTACATCCTATTCATTCCCTTCAATTCAATTTCTTTGCATTATTACCTTTGGCTTAGGCTACCTATGACGAGTACTATTAGGCTTCCATACCTCACTCATCAATCGATAAACAGAATCTTGTGCGGTGATTCCCAATTGAGTTTCCCTTTTTTTTTGTTCGGTTTGCTTATTTTTTCTTCCCCCAAATCGATTGCATGATGGGGCCCATATCGAATCATCACTGTGGATACAGACCACCTTTAGATTTATCTCCTATTGAAAGATGGTATACAAAAAATTGTCTACATACGTAGATGATAATGATGAATGGCTTTAAGGGTCGAGAATTGATAGGGAACCGTTGGCGTCGTAATAAGCCATGCGAATCGAAGGCAGGCATTATCCATTTCTTTGTCAGAGTAGGTAGCATTTAATCTAAAAGATATTGTTGTACCCGCATCTATTAGCAAGAGGTATTGTGTGCTATTTTTGTACAATTTTTACTTATTTGGTATCTGCTTGTTTGTTTTTAATTCAGCCAGAGAGGGTTGAAACCTCTCAGGGTGGGTGGATGAAATGCAAACAGGGTGGAGTCTTATTATTGTGCAGATTGCTTGTTTTTATCCATTAGGGGGTAATTTTGTTCGAGGGAGACTTTTTCAATGGTGTTAGTAGAGCATGGAGATGCACTTTCATTGTTCTGGTTATTTACATTTGTAACAATTATTTTAATGCCCAAATGACTGTGTGTGTGTGCGTGGTTATGTTATTTCGGGCTTTTTGCAACTGAAACAATGGTTTTTCGCAGCGAGGTAAATAAACAATAAGGACTCACAAGAGTGATTAAGAACAGCAGCCCATTCCATTTGTGTTTTCGAAATGCGAGTCCATTCAGAGCGTTTTCGAATGTCTGTCAATCTTAGCAAACTAGGTCGGTGGTATATCTACCACCGTCTGTTTAAGAAAGCTGTACATCCCAGCACTGCGGGACATGAATTAAATTTGTATCGCCTTTTAACAAAATGTTTATTAATCGCATTGATCTTAGCGGGAATTTTTTACGCAAAAGCATTGATCAAGAATTCTGGACAAACATTTAGTACCGTTTTGGTGTTACTTTTAGTGCAATTTCTGGCTTTGGTAGTCCCTTCTTTCTTTCCAATTGCCGTAATTGCTCAACCTTATGCGTCACCGTGTATTGCCGACTTTGCTGCCAAAGCTTTTCAGCATTATCCAACCGGCTTATCATGGCTGTTGCTGACGGGGAGTTGTGCATAATTGATCATTTACAAACTCAGCCAATCAATGCAGTTGATTAAAAGCGCAACTACTTTACACAATGGTATGCAGATGGAACGGGGAATGCTAAAAGAAACTCCTTTTAGATCAATATCAGATATGAACTTCCAGTTTACAGCAAAAGAAATGAAAAGTTTGCACAACAGGCCCAAAGAGGACCCCCGACCTTTCATCTCACAAACAATCTTTTATTTTCGGGGACGAGTGCACTAAATCGATTTGCGAAAATAACTTCCCCCACATCTAGCATACAACTCTCGCTTGTTGCCTCTCATAATTTCCGCAATTCTATTGGGATTGGATCAGCTATGGAATCCGAAATATTTTCTCCTTGCTATCCTTATTTGCTATTCGATTATGCGCATTTTTTTCCCCAATCTCATAAATTGCACCCATTAGCATATGAATTGAATTAAGTATTCCAAACCGTGGCAATTACTTGTGTAAGCCTCCTTCCACTCCTTTCCGCAGTTGCCATCTAAATTCCACTCCGGTCGCTGCGCCGCGTCGTTTCGAAAGCGTTTAACGTCTGTCAATAATGAAATTCAATTCGAATTTTCTGTTTTGAGAATATATATGTATTTAAAGAAGAAGGACATTCACCCTAGCGGAGGGTGTTTCGCTAACAAATATGTCGCCACCCTCTTGCAAGGAACACGAAACAAATAAACAAACAAATAGAGTAGAAAAAGGCGCCAACAAAATTATATTAGCAATGTCCTCCTTGACGGATGGAATTTTCCTCCTTTTTTTCCAATTTCTTTAGTTAAACAAAATACACAAAAAATTTCCTCGTGCCAAGTTCAATTTAAGGTTTGTATGCCCAGAAGATACAGTTGAAAACTTAGATGGAATAAAATACAAATGTTAGTTTTGCGAGTGGGGAATAATCCGTATCCTTGGTGTAGTTGTGTGATGTGACAGCAGCCGAGCAGCAATATGACAGACAGTGGCGATAAACGAACGTGTTTGTGATTTTTAGTGACTGATAAGGACATGTGCCTGGGTTCGTTTTTTTTTTCATCCTCTATGTCTGGAATTGGTTTTATCCGTTTCCTCTTTCGTTTTTTTTTCTACTTGTGTATTTGGTGTGGAATAAATAATAATATTTGAGGGGTAGTCCTCCGCGCGCCGCCTGCCTATATGAGCCAACACTGATGACGATTCGAGATGATGATGTGAAAGATATTTTTTCGTTTTACGAAAATAGTTTCTGATTCGGGTTTTTTTTTGTTTATTCTTTTGAAGATAAAATAAATTATCTGATTTTATTTTGATGGGATTTTGGCACCGGAGGGTGGCAAAAGTTGAAACGCTGAAACGAGCAACGAGAGCGATTGTGATGCCAAATGGAATTGTTTTTATTGGAAGCAATCCAAGGGATGTTAGTTTGGGAAACTGCAGTAAACATAATACCTTAGGGTGTGGTTCACTTTGGATTTGCGGTTACAAATTTTGGCAGCGGATTTTCGATTTTGATTAACGGAAGAGGTGTTGTGAATAATGGCAATATAATTATGCTCCCTCTGAACTACTGAGGAATCGGGACTATTGTTGGATCATCACTTTTCTATAATCGAAGGCAACTTTACGCTTAGGGTAGTTTGTAATTCGATTCAGCTTACATTTACTGTTTGTTATTTATTTGCAAAATATCAGTCATTCCAGTTGGAAGTGGAGTTGCTTTGGAAACTCAGCTACTGAAATTCGCCTTTCATTTGATCCATACCTCGTAAAATTCGGTTTTCAAAAAACTTTATAATCGGTACGACAAAAACCCTAAGCGGAACATTTTAAAGAAATCCCTTTTTTTCATATAGCGAACATAACTGGGTTAAAATTTTGACCTCTGACCTTCGTTTTGTAAAGGGTTTTTCCAATAAGAGGTGTTATTTCGAATAGCCCGCTACTTCGGTAGCTATTCCTTTTCAAGGTGTTATTTTTTGACATTTGGCAAGTAGAAGCTACGCCATTACTAAAAATGGAACGATACACGTTTCAACAACGTATTGAAATTATAAAAATTCACTACAAAAATGGTGAAAATTTTGCAGTCACAGTTCGCAAAACTAAAGCATTTTTGGGTCGTCGTGAGGCACCTTGTCGGACCGCAATACAGAAATTTGTGGAAAAATTCGAGCTGTTGGGACAAGTTAGTGATGTGAAGAATAAAACCCGTGCACGTCGCTCAAGAACAACTAAGAATATTGCTGCTGTAGCCCAAAGTGTTGAAGAAAACCCAGGCTTGTCCATTCTTCGTCGTTCTTTGGAATTGGGCATTCCACAAACGTGAATTATGATTTTTTTATGGCCGGAGTTGGATGGTATTGATCTGGACAACGTTTACTTTCAACAAGACGGCGCTACGTGCCACAGAAAAAAAAGAAACCATTGATCTTTACGGGAAAAGTTTCCGGACCGTGTTATCTCTCGAAGAGGTGATCACAATTGGCCACTGAGATCTTGTGATTTAACACCTTGCGACTTCTTCCTATGGGGCCACGTGAAAGATAAGGTCTACGCCAATAGCCCAGCGTCGATTCCAGACCTCAAAGATGGAATTCGTGAGTCTATCGAGGACAAAGGGCAGCCACCTTGCGATTTTGTTATGGAAAATTTCATGAAAAGGATATGGTCCTGTAAGCGAGGTCGTGGTTGCCATTTGGCTGATATTGTTTTTCATTATTAACGGCATACCTTCCTCTTTATTATGAAATAAATATCCAATCATTTATCTTAAAAAATGGATTTTTTTTTTGAATATCAAAATAACACCTCTTAAAACCCTTTATTTTTATCTTAAGATCCTTGTCAAACCACAAGAAAAAAAAGCCCATTAAAGCAATGTTTTTTGCATGCTGTGTTTGGTCACTCATGTCAACTTAACTGATCATGTAATTTTTTATAATTGAAAGTTGGCCCTTCTTTAAAGGCAGCAAAGTTGAAGCAATTCCAAAGAAAATTAGTTTTAAATGCGTTTGTCACTTTATTGTGTTCAAATTCGGACAACGTATACTTTAAATGATTTTTGAAGCACGGTAGTCTCAGATCAACTTTTAGGGCACGTGTTGTTATCATCATTTTTGAGCTACAAAAATGTAAGTCATATATTTTTAAAGACTTAGCCATAATTTAACTAAATGTCTTGAGACAAATGACACTGCTACTCACTTACTTTAAATATGTTGCAAAAATGGATATATTTCCTCCCTTCGACCCAGATTTTAATCTCTCATCTCATCAAGTCCCAAAATCCATTACTTCCCCCTGCGGGCCCAAAAAAGAAAACACACCCCTTAATACCCAAATCTCGTCGAATATTTGCTTACATCTTCACCATAAAATAAAATCGTAGTCTTATTCACTTGCTGAAAAGAAATCAATTTCTCTTTGTGGATATGTGTCAACATGAGCGTTTCAATCTTTTGTCATTGCTTCTTTCTCAAGGATGAAACTTGAAAATTCCCTCACATTACGGATTGTTATTTTCCTTATCAAACAATCGCAGGATTGTTGCAAAAAAGAGAAGAAAAAAACTGCTTCCTCTACACTTTGTTTGCGGTGTGATGATTGTTTTCAGTTTGCATTTGTGTCAGAAGTGTCATTCACAGAAGCGTCTGGCGTTTTGGAATTCAGAAAAGATGAAGATGTTCGTATAGGGAGGCCTATCGTAACAGAAACAAAACCAATCCATTTGTCATCCATATGAAGAAGGTGTCCATTTTTGCATGGTAGATTTTCTATCCATTGTCTGATGGAATTATTTCTATCCAAACAGAAAGCTATGTCCATGTATGATGCTACTTTATCCCGGATCCAATGACAACATAAACAATGTGGAATTGACGTGAATCCGAATCCAGCTTTCATGTGCCACCCGCAGCCTCCGGCGCTGTGTATGTGCCAGTGTAAAGGCTGTTACAAAATTTCAAATCTTGTGGCAGAGCCTTTTTTTTGGCAAATTTATTCTCCAAAGGCGTTTCGATGAGTGAATTGAATTTGTGTTTGGCTTTGGATGTGAGTGACAGGATAGCGAAAATAAAAACCAATTTAAAAATAACGCACGGCAGGAAAGGGAAAATGAAAAATCTGAAAAATATGGGTACCGAGGTGCATATGTGTTTGGTTTTGATTTTTTTTTTTTACCGAGATGTTAACAAATTCAGGAAATATTGGCAATTTTTTTTAAAAGGTTCGTAGCATACGAGTGTATTGGGTATGAAATTGCAAATTTTGGGAATGTAATTACGTTTCTATCTTCAAATCGAAATCTATTTCTTATGGATGAATTTATTTAATACATAGAAGGGGTTGTCATTGATCGGCACCCTTTTAAGTTAGCAGAATTTTGGTATCGTTGTGGAATGGTGGATCGAAAGTGTGTGTCGTACAGCGATTTAAATTCTGCGTCACAGTTACTAAAGAACACTTGACGGTTGCAAAGCGATGAGCATGTTTTGATGTCCTTTATCAGAAAGAAGGGAGTGGCTACAATTTTGTGATTAATTCGGGTACTCATTTGAGACTACCGAAGCATATAAGAACCTCTGCACCAAATCATTTTCCAAGTTCCTAGTAATTTGAACATGCTGTTGCCAGCAAGGTATGGTTGCACCGGATCGTAAGTAGAACAGAGAGTCGAGTGTCACTAAAACGCCGTTGCAAACAACATACGTGGCTTGGGGATAAAGTGACAGCTGTATTTAATTTTATACATCTTTCATAAGTTACAGAATAGCTTCAGTTTCAGGAAAAAAGTTAGTTTGACTGAGAAATTGTAGTGATCGCTTAAAGCGACTGGCCAAGGAGTTAGTGTTGGTACATCACTGAAACCAGTCCAACGATTTCACAGTCTATTCCGATAATCAATTTCATCAATTATATACTCCGAGCTTTCTCGGTACAAACAATTTATGCGTACATTAGAAAAATAGTTTACGCAAACTCGGCGTTTTACACAGAAAACACTTAGTTTGACAGCGATAGCAAATGACAAACGATGGAAAACAGTGTCAATCTGAATTAGGTAAAATAATTTGTATGAGCATGCATATTTCGGCCTGGATAAACAACTGTCAACTAAGTTGAGTCAGTGTGGACGTTCGGACTTCTAATTAAGTAATCTGACTGACTCGATTTATTTCAGTTTTTATTGGCCCAGGTTGGTCACAGGAACAGCGGTTTCATCTGACCTTTATTGAGGGGTAGCCGACAAATCTAGTCAAGAAAATCCTGCCTTCATACTCATTTGACATTACGAAGTGTCAATATCCAAAATTCAAGTCAAACCATTCGTAAACCTTTAGTACAGACAAATCTAGTTGACGTTTTATAAACTCTTGACTAGATTCGTCAGCTACCCCTCCATGAATGTCAATCGATGTTACCTTTACTTGAATGTGGTCTGTGTTTTTCTCAGAAAGCTCACAGATCATAAGTCTTAAGCGAATGTAGTAATTGCGAGTTATACCTTTAACTAGGAGCTGAAAACAAAAGGCAATGCAACCATTCACGATTCTTAATCCTCTGATGTTACTAAAGGAGTTACTACTTATTGGGAAGTTAATATATGGTTACTTCGATTGCTGAGTTTATGTCGAACAAATAGTAAACATGCGAGTGGCTGTGGCGCATTTTTATATTGAATATTGCGCCACTTGTGTGTTTGGATTTCGTGAGCACAATAGTTGAGTATTCGTCCCATACATTTTAACCCACGTATTAACAACTGCAACCAGTAATTACGCGGGTGTTTTAACCAGAAATCATGAACCAATTACGACGTAGTGAATTAGAGAGACAAATATTGCGTCATGTAAATTCCTTTAAGCACAAAATTTGTGCATGTAGGTGTCCATATCTTATTTCAGTTTAATTCTTATTGGCAAGTTCGCCATTTTTCCTACGATGCCATGTTTCAAAAATTGTAAACCTTAAACCTGTGAATAAAATTTAAAAAAAATTTACAGCGAATGAGAATTATTTCTAAAATGAGGTACTGCGCGATAAAGTGCGTCCACTTTTATAGTTGTTATACAGTTGCTTACTTCTTTCTGACAGGGATTATTCGAAAAAAATGTCCTTATTTGAATACAGCACATAGGGAGTAGATCTTCAAATATGGTCTAATTTGTAATCTACCCAGAATAAAAAGAAATGCAAAAATCTAACTCGATTTCCCCGTCAACTAAGCGCCTCACACTGTTGACTTATCTGAATCACAATTAATAAGGCATTTATCTTCCCTAAACAAGACGTTGTAAAGCGATCCCACAAAATCCCTCAATTATTTTACATAATCCAAGAGTGGAATACTTTTCAAAATCGTAACATCCGCCTACCGCCGTAGACCAATAATTATGCCCCCGTACTTACACGCATTACTCTTGTGTCCTCAGGACATCACTTACTCACAGGACTAATTTTACATACAAATTACGACAAAAAAAAACCAATTCCCCTACACTAATGAGAAGGAATTCACTAGCAATTAGATCTCTTCCAAACATCCAGAAATATTCCGCCAACAGTATCCGCTACTCCGCCAACAACTTCTTAATTTGGGCGAAATTTCGCTGCAGGATATTCTAAAGGTATTTAAATTTTTGTTTTCCCCATTTTCTTTTGTGTAAACTTTCTCAAGCTCTTCCCAATTCGTTTTTAATTTCACCGAAAAACTTTTACTTCACAAAGAATATTATATAATGTGTTTTTTTTTTATAAGACCATTATGCATCTGTGAAGAAAATCTGACTGCCTCCACGGGAACAATTAGGTATTATAATTGATCTGTCTCCCCTGGCCCCTGCGAAGAGGAAAGTTACCCCCTCACAAAGTCGGCCTTTCAATTGATTTTCGTTTGTGCTTTGGGTATTTTTTCGACGCCTTTTCTCTCATAAATGATGAAATCTAACGACTACAGTGCCGGCGGCTGAACAGAAAAAAACAACCAGAAATAACGACAAATCAGGATAACAAATTTTGCTTGTCGACTTGTTGGGGAAAAAAAAAGAAAAATTCTTTCTCCTCCAATAGGTGTGTGTTCAACGTTCGAGCACTCGTATATCTGTCGTTCATTTTCGCTTGAATGGATGTCTAATTCTGATCCACTTGAGCATGGATGAGTGAAGGTCCTTTTCTGTATTTACTCACCTTGTTTCAGTGTTGCCGGAGAAGCGGAAGTAATTTCTGAAATTTTAATCCGATTAAGGAACAACGACAATAATTTTGAAACATTTCCTTCCTTTTGATAAGTTATTTTGTCAATACCGAAATGTCCTTGTAGCGCAAAACTTTTCCTTCGGTTTGCAGGAATCCAATTCAGTTCGTTTTGTTATTGATTTTGAATTAAGCATTGACATCTGTTTTGGGTTCTTTTCGGCGCCACTGCGGTACTGTATCACACAACTATGCACAGAATGCCATGTATCTATATGTCATTTCATTACGTGTGTCCCAGTTTCGTATACCCACACACACACGGTCGCTTTAATCCTCACTGCCTACGGCTAAGGAGCAAGGTGAAGGTTATTTTTGGGCTATCAAAATTTATCTTTCAAAATAAAGCCCCCAGAGCGAGAGCATGAAAACAAGGACGATCATAAAATGACAGTGCGGTGCACATATATAACAATAAACTGACGAAACTGGGTGAACGGAGCAAACGAATAAAAACAATAAAAAAGAAGAAGATACAAAGCATTACGATGGTTAAACGTTGATTGTTTTGACGCAGTGACCTCGAGTTTAATAAAAAATAAAAATAAATAAAAATAAAAGTAACCCCACAATTATTGTCGTCCGAATTTATTGTTACGAGTATGATGTTGCCATTCCGGTTGCATTTACTACTTGAGGGTTATGGGGTTTTGTTTGGTTCATTTTTGGGTGGAAATGCCATAAAGTTTATCAGTAGTGTTAGTTAGGATGTTGAAATTGCTTTTAATTTGCAGATAGAGGTCGTGATGTGCAGTGAGGATTTATTTGCGACATCGTAGCCTAATTGCATTGCAGTTATGAGTACAACAGAGAGAGTATGGATTTTATGACGAAGCAATCTGTGGCCAAATTATTCTTGAATGAGTTGCACTTTTATTTTGATGAGTCGCTTTATATTTGTAGGCCATTTAGATTGAGATTTTTTAGTGATAATCTATGGGGACCATAAAAAGTAGTGACTTTTGAGGTAGTGGCAGTGAGTGGGATTGATCGTTGGTTTGATAGGTACTGACTTTTCGCTTAGGAATTCATTTTTCGAATGAAAAGAAATGAATTTGTTTGTAAATTTTGACAAAAATTTGTTTATTCATCCCAATTCAGTTTATTTACTCCACATTTGTAGGCCAGTATACTCCCATGAAGATAGAGACAGATAGAGAAAGAGAGAGAGAGAGAGAGAGAGAGAGAGAGAGAGAAGTCGAGATCTTGCAAGTTTCATGAGTTTTTGCCACGAGTTCTCTTGCAACGAACACGCTGCAATATTGAAAGCAGTTAAAGCGGATTTAGATGAAGGTCGGTGATGATATCCTTCCTCGTTTTAAACACATCTTGAATACCTCTTGGGCTGAGTGACGGATTGCTAAAGACTGCTGCTTTACTGTAGGGTGCTACCTTACCTGAAAAGTCTCTTAAAATAAACCATATAAGATTTTAAAGCCGATGTTTGAAAAAACCCTTCGTTTCATTAGAATACGACTTCCTTCGTTCTATGAATCGGAAATAGCTTAAGGTACATTTAGTCCAAAATAAATATTGAAGTAGAAATTCTTCACCCTGTTCAAAGACTAATCTTCTTTCCTAGATACGGACCATTGACTTGGAATGCCTCTTAAAAATCTAGTGAGGCACCAACCCGAATTTTAAAGCCTTGTAGCATCTCCAAGACAGAGTATACTTCTTTTGAATTTCAACCCACAATTTTAATTACCTACGAGCTTTACAGAACACTTGATAAAAGGTTGAGTACTTTCCTTAGCATTCTTTTATGTGTAATTTCAAATGGTATATTGTCTGCCTATTGAATCGTGCTCTTGGATTAGCTTATCAATCGACTGCAATATTTGAAAGCTTCCAATTATTTCTCTTTCATCGACCCACAGCTGCAAAATGTAATCAGGACGTAGTAAATTCATCATTCATTTGTTGGCCATCCGAACTGAAAACCTTCTTAACTGAATATAGAAAGGGGTGTTTCATTTCGAACTCACCCTCATCAGCAACGAAATTTGCCAGACATTAGGACTATTGAATTACAGGAAATTTTAATTCATACCAAGGCTTGGGTATTCTATTTCTGACTTCTTGCCGACAGCAGGACATTAGTTCGATTAAAACAGGTCAGCAAAGTTGTTTTGTTTGGATTGAATGACAGTTAGCTGTCCATTAATAATATCTGTTCTCTTTGCTGCTGTCTTCCAAAACGCACAAGTGAAATCTATTTCAATTCATCTGATGGCAAAGCAAATATTTGCTTCCTTGAATATATACCGAATTATAGGGCACTATTTGGCAAATGTATTAAATGCCATTAAGGCAACTTGATAACCCACAATCACCTACATATTCCTGTGGATGGCTAAGGGCAACAAGTTATAACCGCGCCTAGGCAACAATTCATGAACTATGCTCAAGTACATACATACAAGCGCACATATCGAATGATATGCACCCACGACCAACTAAGTCAAACTAATTGCTTACAAATTGCCACGACGACGAGAACACACATTGAAGGACTCACAGCCCTCCCAATACAACATTTCGTATACGACCTCTGCGAGAATTTAAAGGATTTTCTTCGAACAATGCGAGCAGGAGTTGCCACCGGGAAATGGGGCCTACTTGATATCCATTTATCAGTCGGCCTTCATAGCTCATCAATAAGATTCGACTTGGAAAGAGTTCCTACCTTCTGGTACGCAAAATTGCTCTCTATCTGCTGCTGATGGCAATGACAATCGAAGTAAGTTATTTGATTCCATTAGCAAAGGGAAAAGGATGTGGGTTCACTTGGTGGAAAATTTGACTGACAGATAATTACTTGGGGATTGTTGGTCACGAAAATCGAATTGTAAGAGTATTGCCGCAAGGAAAATCGAGTTGTACGTGCAAATGATGTGTCTGTGGCCTTTCTCTTTGAAAGTAATTTCATTATTGTCCCGAAGGCGACATAATTGGAATCTCGAATTTCCGATGCTAGAAGCTTAACGAAAAACCCGACCTTATAGTTTTGTGGATTGTATTTCGATAGTCCGGGGGAAATTTGTGGATTCGCTGTCAAATCAGTTGGGGGGGAGAGGTGGTCTCTCTGTGTGGGTGTGTATAGAGGGAAATTTTAATGAATTCTCGCCTTAAACCATTGGACCATCGGTTTCTTTGTGGGAAATTGCAAAATTTTCAACATCCATCATGATGGTGCATATAACCGAGTACACCATACAGAGTGGGTGAGAACCATTGAGAGAAGGTGAATATGAAGAGTCCTGTCCGATGGCAAAATGAGCTTGTAATTGTGTTGGGCCTTGCCTTCTCCGGCAGTGTATATAAAAATAGTCTCACCCGAGGATGGTTGTTGTATAGTCCACCGTGACAAAACGCAGTTGCCCAAACCCATAGGGCGATCTTTCTTCATGTATTCATAATTAATTTCATTTGTCGTTGTTACTTTTTTACCATTTTGCCTGAGATACAGACTGTAGTTGGCGAATTTTCAGTTGCGGATGCGGAGGATAATGATTTTCCATTGTAATGAAGTTGAAGGTTTTTCATTAACGTTTCTGTTAATTTTGTGTTCGTTGTATGGGTGTGTTAAGGTGATGCTGTTGGCGAGCGCCCTTCTTTGAAGCTGTTTCTACATTTCTAAAGAACTGTGGGTGGAGCAACACTCCATCGGGAGATTTAATTTGAATATCTCCAAATGAGATTGGCTGAAGATGATGTTTAAGCCGTAATGACGTGTTGATGAAATGACTGGCGAATTATTCCCTTTGTTAAGGTCGTTAGCAGCTTCAAAAGACGTTGAAAGTAAAATAAATGAAACGAAGTGTAGAAGCTGGTCGGTTACTTTTTTCTGTTAATATCAGATGAATTGCACAAGTCGTTGGGATGTTTTATGTTTTTTTGTATCTTATTGCTTCGGAATATAGAGTTTCAACAAGTCGGCCATGTTGCTATGGTTAAACTTTTCATTAAATCTTCTCCATCACCAGCCACAAAATCAGTTTATTTGTTATTGAAATTTTGTGTTGAATGAAGACAAATCCTATTTAACTTCAAGTGCCACTCATTTATCGACTTATTTAGTAGTAGATATTTCTTCAGATATGATGTGAAGTCAATTAAATGTTCCCCTTTAGGGCATAACGAAAAATGAAACGCATAGATCGAGATCGTAACGAATTTTGAAACGCGCTTAATTGCAACGTTGATTACCTAAAAGTTGCAAAAGATAATGCTCATCTAGCCAGTGAATGTCAAGCCATTTCTCGGAACATTAATAAGTAAATCGGAGGAATCCTCCTTAGCAATTTAGAGAAGGTCCCTTCTTTGAACAGAAGTGAGTTTCTTAGGACAATTGAGTAAACTGATTTAGGTCTATGACCGTAAAGGTTACCTAAGGATCGAAATTTGCCAGTCACGAACTTATTTCCCTACAAAACTTAACCGAAACACAACCTTAGTTCAATTGCGTTTCACTTTTCGTTACGGTAGTATTTCCCACAAGAACTCACTCAAAAATGATTGATCTCTTGGTATTCAAAAAGAGGCGATTAGTTGAAATAAATCGTTCCCGAACTTTTTTCTTTTAAATCCAGACTTCAATTCCTCATCCATGCATTTACAGCTAAAATTTCAATTCATTTGCCAAACTAAAATAATAACCACCCCCGCTTTTGAGGGCACCTATGGCATATGTGTCGCTCTGTGTGTAGGCGTGTGGTGTTCAGAAGTTGGTTTCGGTGTGCTCTCTTTTCTGTGGAAAGGGTGTTTTTTTTCCTCTTGTTTTTGTTACCACTTCACAGACCCCGAAAACCGATTCTTTCGGTTGGCCCAACATCAGAAAACTCTGGTCATCATGTTAAATTTACCATGCTCCTGTTTTGTTTTCGTTGTTTTATGTGGCTGTTGGAGTTTTCAAAGGAGGGCGCTAGCTGGCAGCGCGACTTTATGACCACGTCCATATGTGTTCAGCTCAGATAGCGAATGGTATCTAATTAATGAAAATAAATACAGCCTGTGGCTGGGAGGTATCGTACCACTCTCAGGAGTCTTATTTTTTCGTGTTTTATTTGAATGACCAACATGGTGAGCAGTGGCATTGGGTGGATGGGGTCTGTTGTTAGTTTCGCGTTTTCTTGTTCGGGGTTGCTATAAATAGTTGGAAATTTGTTTTTGTGATTTTTGTTTGCTTTTGCTGACTACGTAATTAGTTAGGGGTTGAACAATTAGACGGTTGTTGTTGAAAGGTGTTTTAGGTTACAGTGGGTTAGCTAAGTGATTTAATGGGATGCGAGGGCGGATTGTTGTACAGGAGTGAATTGGGTTTATGTAACTCTTTGTGGATAGAGAAGATGTGCAATTCTATGGTAGCTTCGCATATTATTAGCTGCCAAAAGATATCAGACTGACCAGTTTGACATATTTTATTCTCAAACCTCTTAATAGAGTCTTGGAGCTCTTCACTGAAAATTTGAACTCAACTTAGAAATGGGAAAGAGCTCAGGGCGAAGTCATCTAACAAATCTACTCTTAAATCGTGCAGAACATGAGATCTGTACAAACAGATGTCCTACACAGCGGACAGCTGTCAATATTTACAGATCGAAGTATCCACTTCTCGTTCGACCTCTCTTAGTTATGCAGTTTTGTAGGTTTATGCCACCACGTCTTTAACGAGCGATTATCCTTATAAATTGGCTTTATAAAATCTAACACTGTAAAAGACTGCCGGATGACTCTTAATAAGAAAGAGATAAAAGTTTAGCGCCGCCCTTTACTGGGCTCTAGGTCAGTTTGGTGTTTAACTGGTGAAATAATCGCACGAAAGAGATAGAAACGCGTTTTGTTCATGAAGTCCCACCCTTGCAAGCCTCAGCCTCATACTGCTACTTTTTAGCATCGAATCTATCTTCCATCCGTTTCTCAAAGAATATTTTTCCATCTGCAGCTTAAAAACTATGGTACTGTCTATTATTAAACGAACCAAGGGAAACGAAACTCAGCCTTTTTATGTATTGTAGACCTATCACCTCCTGCCAACATGACTTTTTAACAACTCAACACAAACACTCTGCATCCAAACCACACTGCAAATCATGGACTGACCGATACGAAACCACAAACAATGTCACCCTCCCACTAATGGAAGTTTCATTCAGAAAAAAAGAGAAACAAATCCCTGCTGTGTTTATTTAATGTTTTAAAATAATTTTAACATTAAATCTCGTTTATCTCGGATGTTTGTTTACGGCCATGAATTGTTTCCAAATGTGGGTCAACAAAATAATTTAAAAAAAACACAACAACCCACCAACATACGAAATTAATTTATTTTTAAAACATATTAAAAAAAAAAACATCAACATTGCGTTGTTTAATTATTACTTACTTATGGTAACTGGAATTCAGTTCTGTTGCTCCACCCCATCGAGTGACGCAAATCAATTTTAATTTATATCATATTTTCTTACGGCCTCGTCGCAGCTTCGCCCATTGGGGGATGGGCGGGATGTGGAGGTAAGGGAAGTTAAATCGAATATAACTCATATCTGTGCTGAATGATAATTTTAACTTTACGAAATTTATTATCGACTCGATGAAATATACGTGCGCGTACCCAAAGGCAGTGGGTATTGTCCTGCGGCAACTATACACACCGACAAGGGTGAGATTTTAACTTTGTCGATTAAAACTTAATTGATTTCCCAAACGGGTTTTTTTTTGTTTTTTTTTATTTTTTTGCTGTGTGTTGGTCGTAAATTGCATTGAAGGGAAAATATTGCTGCAGCTGAGTTGGGATTAATTCTATTGAGTGTGGTAGTAGTGAAAAAATAATGAAATGAAATTGGATGCGAAATTATGTTGGGACAGCTGCAGGCGGCATTCCTACAATGTTGTCGATTATGTAATGTAATTTGTTAGTTTAGGCAGTCAGAACTGGCATCCACTTAATATCCGCAAAATGTTCAGTTATTTTTTCATTTATTTAAAAAAAAAACCGCAATGCAGAGCAAATTTGAAGAGTGGGAATACCTGAGGCTGTAGTGACAGTCTGGTAGCGCTTAAGGCTTTGCTTAATCCTGTAACTCGTTCAATAGGTTCAGACTTCTCTTTAAACTTGGCCGTAAGGCTTTACTCTTTCTACTCTTGTCGGGGTCTAGGTGGCAAATGAAATTGCTAAGGAATGTTTAAAGGAGGCATTGGGTCTTCAGTCAGGGCATCCATTTGTGATTGGGTTTGGTATAAAAACACAAATGTTCATTGAACCAGAAGTCTGTTAGACTCCTGCTGTCTCTCAGAAAAGACTATAGAATACTAAGTGGTGTGGGCCACATTTCTTTTTCTAGCCTAAGCTTTCGCTTACTGCCTCTCTTTTGTCCTGTTTTTGCTCGGATCAAGTGGCCGATTTTCGGTGCTGATGCGATGAGTCTTGAGGTGACTTAAGCTAGTAGACATTTTTAAATTTCTCGCATTACGTAGTAAGAGAAAGGTATTGTAATCGTACAAAAAATCGAACTCGAGATTTTAATCAAATCTGACATTACGATGATAGAGGAACTCGAAAAAGTGGGTCTCGCAATTCTGTCCGTCTGTCCGTCTGTCCGTCTGTCCGTCTGTCCGTCTGTCCGTCCTTTCCTGAGCTCCACAGCGCAAACGGCTGGACGAATTTCTTTCAAACTTCAAACTTTGGAGTTTGTGGGCTTACAGTTCGGGGCCATTTTTTTTTTTGCATGCTAACCCTATTATTAACGGTACTTCCCATATAACGGTTTTAAACAAGTTTGATTTTTTCAAAAACGGCTCTAACGATTTCAACCAAAATTGATATTTGGGCTTATGTAGGTGCGGTTAACATGGCTGCATACCCAGTTTTTCGCAGAAAAATCGAATAACGGTAATTTTGAAAATTGGTCATATCTCAAAAACGGTTAAAACTATTTCGACAAAAATTCATATTTAAGGTAATACGGTCATTCCCAACATGATGGCAAACTCAGTTTTTTCCTAAATTATCGTTCAACGAACTTTTTTCGAAAAATGTCGTTTTTTAAGACTTTATTTAATTATGGCTTACTTGAAAACGGCTTTAACGATTTTAACCAAAATGTATACTTGCGCTACGATACATGGGGTTATTATGGCTGCATATCCAGTTTTTGGCTAAAAAGTCGAATAACGGTACTTTTGAAAAGTGGCCTTATCTCGAAAACGGTCAATACGATTCCAACAAAAACTAATTTTTAAGGTAATATGGTCAATCCTAACACGATAGAAAACTCAGTTTTTCTCTAAATTGTCTTTAATAGATTTTTGAAAAAAGACATATTTTGAGAATTTGGTTTTCTTTTGTTTTACCTTCATGAAAACGGCTAAAACGATTTTGACCAAAATTCATACTTGGAGTAAAATTGACGTTTTCAACATTATTACGTCCTTCATTTTCGATTCTAACCACCGGAAACGCTGATTTGGAAAACTGCTCAAATCTCGAAAACACGATTTTCGATTTGGATAAAACTTTAAAAACGAAGTAATACTAACATCCCGAATAATACCCTATACTCAGTTTGTAGCTATATAGTTGAGCAAGATAATTTTTCGAACTCAACATTGCAATATTTGTTACTATTTTGTACGCATTATTTTCCAAAAACCACCATAACGGCTTTGCCCAAAACCCCCTTTTTATTATAACATAAGTATTCTTAATAGGACCCCTTACTTAGTTTTTCTTAAAAAATGGAATTAAAGCCGTGTTTTAAGAATTACCGTACTACCAGTAAAAAAGCAATTACTAAGTACTAGAAGCTCCTTTTTAGCAAATATTTCCCACTTCTTCCTTTTCCAACCATATTAATCATGAACCTTAAAATAATTGCAACCAATTGGAGTCTTCATTTACCCCCAAACACGTGCAAATTCAAAAACAAATCTCTGAATTCTTACATCACAAACCCTACTTGGAGTCATGGCCACCAACCAGCATCACCAATTTGAAAAATCTGGTTTTATAGCATATAAAGAATAATAAAAGAAAAATAAACCAACTAAACTGATGATATGAACGAGAAAGTTTCGTGCGATCCAGTCGTGCACTTTATTTTAAAGTTCCTTTAAGATCTTACTTTGAGCCTTTTTCAGTTTAGTACTTCCTTGTTGCGACAAAGATTGCTTTTCGTAAGGGTAAGACAGATAGTTCTATGCCTAATGCAGCCTACCCTCGGATCTAGGCAATTAAAATCCCTTTGTATGGTCGTACCAGTCCAGTTAAAGGGACAGTTTTCTTCATACTGAGGCACGACGTCTAACCGAGTCCTGCGAACTTTTTTTCCGTCTGTAATTTGAGCCCAAGTGTGAGATGATGCGCCCATACTTTATCTAAGAATTCCTTAAATTTTTATTTTTTTGGCTGGGATTCCTTTGGTGTACACGTTCCCGTTCAATTTTGTTCATCTCTTCAGTGATTGCATAAAAAAGGCAGCATAAAAGAAACGAAACCATCTTTCAAAACTTGTCGCATCATCGCGTCTCATTGAAACTTGTTAACATTTTCCCAGCTTAACGTGATAGGTACGTCATTTAATTCAGCAAACACTTTTCGTAATTCAGATCCTCATCCAACAAAAATCCCTTCACCATAACCTCTTAACAGCGTGCGTATATATCACGAAGGCAGATTTCCAGTGCGAAAGCACGCTCCAAAGGGAACTCATTGTAAATTTTATATTTCCGTTTCAGGATATTCCACAGCAAACGATTAATTTTCCCCCACTGTCCGCCTCCAATTCCTGAGCTTAACATCAAAACCGTTCTAAAATAATGCGGTAATTCTTATGATGGAGACATTCATTGTCCTGGGACTATGTTTTATTCTATATGAAGCATTGGATTTTTTCCAAGGATGCATGCATAGCACACAACCAGTTACATCCGATCGAATCGAGTCCTATCGTCGTCAAATTACCGAAGAAAAAATACGTTCACTACAGCAGATAACGCCCGCGTCTAGTGCGTCTGCATCACCGATAATTGGCGGTGGTGATGGTATAGAAACCACCTCGCCTCCTTCGCCGAAATCAGCAAAATACCCGGGCTTTCCCGAATCGACAATAGATCAAAACTATCGCATAAGTAGTTACAATCTTCAGTATCAGCAGCAGCGTCAGCATTCGGTGTCTTCGTCATCTGCATCTCTGCCCCATCAGCATACACTTGATTCACATTCAGCGGCCGCAGCAGCTGTTGCAGCCGCATTCCTTCCAGCAAACAACACAACGAATTTCTCATCGCTTCCGCGCGACTATTATTATCTGCAACAGCAGAAGCATAAGAATACCTCGAAATTTCTGTCGAAATTCTCGTCATCCCAATCGGATAATCGAATTTTTCCCGAGGCACCTGTACCAGCGGGCAATACACCAGCCGCAACGTTCGATATAGTACCACCAACGGCCGCGGCAGCTCCACTGGTATTGGATTTAAAGCGAGCGATATTCAGTGGAAAGAAATCATCGTCACTGAAGGAGCGACGGATCGGCCGACTCGATAGTAACGAGGAATACCTGTCGTATAGTGAGGACGGTGATGATGACGATGCCGATGAGGATGATTACAGTTGCAGCAGTGAAAACGACGAACCAGTGAAACGAATTTATAGTATATCAGAAAAGTTTTAATTTCGAAAAGTTCATTAAGTGATAAATGGAAAATTTAACAGTGTAAAGTGTGGATACATTTTAAGGTAATCAACGAGTGGAAATTAAATTTTGTGTAGCTCATCGTTTTTGCTGAGGAAATTTATGAGGCGATTAAAGAGTGCTTGGGCAGTGCTTACTTTTGTACTAAAGTGATGAGGAAATTCGGTAGAGGTTTTCATTCATTCGTTAACTGGCGCCCAGAGTCATTTGTATCGTAGTTTGTGAGTTAGACCGGTAATGGTCTCTATTTTTAAATAGTTTTAAAGATTTTTTCAATGAAACAAATGCGAGGCACTTTTCAAAATGTTGGCAAATTTAGCTAGGGGGCGTGTCGTCTTATAAAAAAATAAATAGTGGGCGCAACAGATCTGTGAGAACCTAGGCCTAGCTTCGCGCAACCATTCGTTTTGTGCGAGTTTTTCATTTTTGGGACGAATGAAAGGGATCTACAATTTTACGCCGAGTCCAAACGGCTAATTGAGGAGCTCATTCATGACAGTTGTACTCTCGGATGTTTGTCAGACGTTCGCGAGAGGTGGCGCAGTGGAAAAAAACCTTAAGATGTAATTTGATTCTTTCGTTCTTTCGGGATTCGAACCGGGGACCCCTCGCTTAGTAGTCCAACACACTAACCACTAAGCCACTAAGCCTACCACCTGTCGTCTTACGCAAAAAAAAAGAAAATTGAAAATGCAATTTTCGACATTATTGCGAGCTATTGCGTACAAGACTTGGCGCAGCTCTCAAAACTCGAACATAATTATTTATGCTTTCAAAGATATCCTTATGATGTCTTGCGTTGAAACTTTTGCTTCTTCAAGCATTTAAACTACAGCTGTTAGAAATATTTGTCAAAATTTTATGAAGCCAAAGGCTCGACTTTAAATGTAAAATCTCTGATTTAAACCTAAATTTGTACCAACCCACAATACGTATTCATTGAGTTTCTAACGACGTTCTCCAAAACTTTCCTAAAGACGTCCAGATAAAAACTGTTTATTTATAAATCCAACTATGACCATTGACAGAGTCTCCAAAGTCTTTTGTAGAAATCTGCACTCAAGTACAATTAGTATCTTCAACATATTTACATTAGAGATAGACCCCATACATAAAATAAAAACCATACACAATCTTGACATGACTAAAGTTTCCCTATTCCCTCCTTCAACGTGTCACTTCAATAAATCCGTTTCGTAACTTAATCACACTAACTTATCACTTCACTTTGTCTCAATGGAAAAGGAACACAATTCCATTCCCCATCATTAATTAATTCAATAAAATCAATTGCGAATGCAATTTCAACTGATAGATATATGTAATATACAACACACGCCGAGTCGTTTGAAAGTCCTCGAATCGATTTCAAGTGGAATTCCACTCATTCCTCTTTAAGTCTTACTATATGACGAAATTAATTTCTTTTTTCTTTTCGAAGATATTTTCCAATATCCTCTCAATAAAGTAGATAAATTGAGAAAAAAAGAAAGAAAAAGAAAAGCGTGACAAAGGGGGGAAGAAGACGACAACACAAAATCCCCTCATTTCATTCTTATACGTACAAATTCAATTTCATTAGTCTCGATAGGAGTGTGTCCTCTTTTTGTCGTTTCCTAAAGTAACATTTGTTGACGTTGCTGCACACATATGGTTCATATACTATCTAAAAAAACAACAAGAGACTCAATTGAGTACATAATTCAAAGTGAGGGAAAAATTGCAACGCCGGCATTGAAAAGGAAATATTATCCTTCAATTTGTGACTTGCACGGTAATGTGTCATTGTTGGGCGGAACAGGATTTTTTTAATTCCAATCGGGTGAAATTGCCGGAGAAGGGAAATTGTTTTGCAGGTTATTTATGGTCATATGGGTATGTACAAAGTAGGCGCCGTTAAATTCAACTGCTAAAATAATCACTGACAGCTTTGAGTGAGTTAATGGTGTAGTTCGAAATGTGGGTTATGTATGTAAAGCCTTTTGCCATTTTAGACTAATATTGGTTTAAAAAATATCCAAAGTCCAATAGCATTTTGCCCATGATATGAAAGTCGTAGGTAAATGCTACTTTTCTAAGGACCTGTAAAAAAATCCCAAAAATCCCATCCAGATATCACTCCTTAAAGGCAAATGCGGTTTTGGCATTCGAACTATGGCTTTTCAAATTATAAAGTCATGAAAGACTTGTGTACCCTTCGTTGTCGCTCTTCCCTAAATGATCCGAAACATTAAGTCATAGTTCTGTGGCAAACAACTTACAAGTATGTCCGAACTTTTAATATAAGCAAAAGATTCGAACTATTTCGAAACTAGACACAGAAAACACAGCCTAAACTCCCTTCCAATATTGGAATTCTTGTGTCACTTGTTTTTGCAAAATTGTTCACTTGCGTTGGGCGCAACTTTTTTTTTTTTTGGCTTTATTTGGGCGCCAGTTAACAGTTTCAGCGTACTTTAAAGCCATTAAAATTGATTTAATCAGAGAAACTTATGCTCTTAAAAATATATGTACAACGATCCAAATCAGTCGTCCTAAGAAAAGTATCTATCACTCAAGTGTGTATACTCACACTCTAATCAACTGTTGACTGCAAACTGCACGCTTGTTGCTAAGTGAAAGCGACTTTTTGTAAATTGTAATTATTTACAAATTGCCTCGAATTCACTCGAACTTTTCCATTTCCATTGGAACTTAGATAAAATTCACTGCATGTGCAACACCCTTTTCCACTTTAGCTCGTCCCGAGTGCACAAGGGTTTCTTTGCGAAGTCTTTGGCAAACATTTCACTTCGATATCTTGTATCCTGCTTTCAAACACAAAGTCATTCTTCTGTCTACAGATGCTATGTGTATGTGGATGTGTATATTTTTCTCAAAGGAAAAAAATGAGAAAAACACAGCCTTTCCTTGCATTTTTGCTTTGTATTCCAATCACCCGCAAATGCGCCAGCCACCCATATCGGCGGGGAGTATAAAATATTTATCGTTGAGTTATACCTCCTTTTCTTCGTTCGTCGTGTGCGCCTTCAATCGATTGATGCGGTGCTTCTGTGCTTAAAATTGCAAATAAACGATTCCCAGTGTAAACGCAAAGTAGAAGTGTGGAGTTTATAAGGAAGGCTGCTAAAGTGGACCATTTACCATAGTTCTCTCCATTTTTCTACTTTGCCTGTGTTTAGGGGGGTTGGGGGATCGGATTGGAAGGCCTTTGAAGGAGACCGTTTGATGTTGAGTAGTTATTTAGTTTTACCGCACACTTCTCTGGCTTTTTGATAGTCAAGATATTGTGGATCCCATGTGGCATAAAAGCTGTCAGATAAAAATATAGTCGATGCATCATTCGAGCAGGGATACTTTTGGTTTGCATAACATAAAATGCGATGCCTATCGAGGCGCAGTGACTTGTAAAACTTAAACTAACAATTGGATAGGGAGACGGCCAGTTTACCAATTTTGTTGTCTTCAACATTTTGTGTGTTCCTTGGAATTGATCCTTTTTTTTGGAGTAGGTAGAAAATTGAAAACTTTTGCAATATAGTTTTTGGCACAGTCAGCATCTCAATTTAATTTAGTTTTTCCCCAACTCTGGTTGTGCTCTCTCTCTCTAGCTGTCTGTCTTTTGCGTTGCACTCATATTGATTTTGCTGGGTAGGTAGGTACTGTTTGAATATGGTCGAATATTGTACGCGCTCGTTGAAAATTACTCCCGGCACGTTTTAACCTTCTGCAGTTTAGAACGAGAAAGTTTTATTTTTAGTGAAATGAGGAAGCAAAAAAGAATGTTTATAATGTTATGACAGCATTATTCTCTGCACTGCGCGTTGCTGGTTGCAATCATTTTATGACTTGGGAAGAGAGTTTGCAAAGTTCTTTTAAGGCTTCTTCGCTTCTACCCAGAAGATGTATAAATCACGTAACAGACATTTATCTGAAAAGTCAAAAGTTGTATGCTTTGTAGTCTAGTTTGAGTAAATATTAAATTTTGATAGGAAGCCAAAGCCAAAGTTAGCTATGCAAGGAGATGGTAGGATGCGGATGTACAAAACATCCTTACCAGAGTTCTACTAATAGGGTTTAAGGTTGAATTATCCAGGACTGTGTTTTTATGTTTTATCCTATGTATTACGTATTTGATAACTATAGGGAGGCTCAAAGTTTGCAAAGGAAATAATTTTTTTCTACGTTGGGCGCCACTTGAAAGAAAATATTTTTTTTAGTTTTTCATCAGTTGCAGGTATGTCATATTACCTGGGTTTTGATAGGTTCTTAAAAAATGGAGTAAATATCTTCATACTTTCGTTACTGAAGCAAAGAAGTTTAACCAGGAAAAAATGCATTTCCCTAATCCTGTGTCACAAAGTGTTGAGTTTTGTTTGGCTGTGCTCTTTCAGGATAATCATTAGGAATAATTATGCATCCCTGTTTGTTCAATTGTTTGATGATTGCATTAAAAAAGACTAGCATTCGGTTCTCGTTAGTATGACACTTTTAAAGAATTCCAGTCTACATACTGTGTGCGGGGATATCATCTTAATTTTCCCGACTTATATTTTAGTGCCTCATGTTGGGCGCCATTTGATTCTAAAAGATATATCGTTACGAGAATTTCTAAGAGGTAGCATTTTTTTTCAAAAAATAATTCTGTTGTACTTTAAAAAAATGTGAAGGAAGCCAAAAATGTCAAGCAAAAATTTGTTCAATTTTAGTTTAGATAATTTAAAAGGCAAGCTCATGGCCCCAAACATCCAGCTGTAGTCTAAAGTGCGGTCATATTATATGAGTGTAACTTCTCAGCAATAACATTCTTCGTCTCACGTCTCATTAGTGCACTTTTCTTGAGCAGCAGAAAATTGCTTGAGAAAATAAATCTTAATACTTTCCTAAGACTTGAAATCAGGAAGCACGAACTTCCTCACCTTGTTTAAGCCCAAGTTTATTTCACAAGAAAGCTAAGTTTGAGAGAAGAGAATGTAACACGATTTCTATCCGTCGTATTTTTTTTTTCAAATCCTTGTGTTGGGCGCCAGTTAAGTAAGCTTTGTAAGTAAATAGTTGGCGCAACAGATCCTTGTAAGTACCCCAGCCCTTTTCTCCAGGCCAGATGTCTGTGGAGAAACCCTTAAAAAAATTGTGTGTTTTCACAGAGATCTAACCTGAGACATCTCGGTAAATACATTTCTCTACATTTCTCTAGACTGTTCTGTATTACAGCTTACAGGAGCTTGTAGAATAGCACTAGAGTTTCAAAGTGAAAATCAACTTGGTTGCTATTCCCTTCATTACACATAGGGTCATTTAACAAACATTTTAAGGACTTCTTGACTCGTCACCTTCTGTCCTATAATTATTTAATTCCATGCAAAAAAAAATTAAAACAAATCCCAAATCGTTACATGCCACCTCTCAAGTAACGAAACATCTTCATCGACTATGTCAAGAGACACCCCACCCGAATTAAACGTGTAACTTAAAGAGGCTTTCACCAAAAGCAAAATTACCCAAACAGTTATAACGCCCCTCCTTAAATACATATAACTATGCAAATGGCATGCACCCCCTACAACAACTAGAAAAAGATTTTCTTACACAAAAAAAAAACACGAGAAAATTCCA
This sequence comes from Cheilosia pagana, assembly GCA_936431705.1. NCBI lineage: Eukaryota > Metazoa > Arthropoda > Insecta > Diptera > Syrphidae > Cheilosia > Cheilosia pagana. Next base: position 40,481,168 of record OW386168.1, read on the forward strand.
GCAACTTTTCGAAAGTCATTTATATTTCGATTCATCAAAAATTTACATTAGTAATACCATTCGCCGAACAGAAAACCCACTGAAGAGGAAATAAACAAGGCCACCGACACAGTCCTCTGGAAATATTCAAATTACAGCACAGCGCACCATTATCAGCATCACCCACCCTGCTCTCTTAATAAATGTAATTAAATGCCCTTTTTACATTTAGGCTATGTTTCTTGTCCTATATCTTCCCTCTAACTTAATAATTATTCACCGTTAATTTTGCAGTTGTTTTTAGGGCTGACCATTTTAAATGCACCCCCACTCCTTGGGGAGTGTTTTTTGGTCACGCTGTGATCCGTGAATACCCATCGTTTGAACTGAAAAGTATATGACTAAGAGTGAGATAGATGCTGATAGCTTCAGGGCATACAATACATTTCTTAGCCTGCTCCCGTTCTCGTTTCTGAAGTTGACAGCACTGGTAAAGTTTTTTTTCCTTGAAAACGAGTTTTGTTTTCTTTCTTCTTCTTTTTTTTTTGTTTTGCCCCCAAGAACATTTTAATTCACAGAGTCTACTTAAAGGACTTCTTATGAAACAAAAAAACACGTTAACACACTAACACTCACGTACACAGTAAGCGGTGACTCAAAGAGCATAAAAGTGCACCTCTAGTGCTTTGACGTCGTGTACTCGTAGATGTAACGAAAAAGCGATTTTGTTGACTCTTTTCGTAATTTTGAGTTTTATTTTTTTTTCCTTCCCCGATTCTTGGATAAAGTTTGTACTTCAAGGTGATGGGGCGTACACAACTGGTAATGGATCAAACAAAAGTACAAGAGAGTACCTTTCTTTTTTAGTTTGATTCTTTTGTTCGTAGCTGCTTCTGTGAAAATGATTAACAAGCAAATTATTATTAAATTTCATAGGACTTGTAATTTAATTTTCTCAAATTCACCAAGAGCTCGGAGCACTCCTTGCCAAACGAACACTGAAATATTGAGTGCTACAAATGCGGAGAGGTGATTTATTGGATTATGGACGATATATAGGTGCATTTGCATACTTGTATTAGTTTCACGACAAGCAAGGCTCACAATTCGGTGTAGGTGAATTGAATACCTACTTCCGAAACTGATCGATTCTGAAATTTAATGGCACGGGTCATGTGACTGTGTGGCTCAACTGAAAGGTGAATATGGGTGTGCTTGCAGAAAATTCAAGAAGACTCTTTTCAGAGTATCCTTCGCAGCCAAGTGGGAAGTGTGATAAGGGTAATAAATATGGTCGACATTTAAATTGGTCTGGCTGGAGAATGAACATAAATAAGGAGATGACTGCTTATACGTTAATGGCTTTTAAGTCTGGGAATGCATGTGAAGAGTGCATGAAGTATATACAAATACATGTTGTGTGTTTGCACTAGACATATAATGGAGAAGGATCAATTTTTTGGGGATGGGTAAGAGTAATACCTTGTGCAATAATCAGCTTTTAAGTTCAATTATTTTTTAACTCGAACAAGTTGAATATGCACGCTGGAAAGTGAAACTTGCTTCTTACGAGCAGTTGCTTACTTTTGAGTATTTAAGTCACAAGGAGCATCAATCGTCGATGTGAGCTCTACAAGAAATAATCCAGTAGTATTATTAATAACACAATGCTACTGGACCAAATTCATCTTTGAAAAAAAGTTTAAAGGAGAGGGATATGTGCAGCTTCATTTAAATAGAGATATATATTACTCTAAAAAATAGATACAAGCTACCACATTATAAGCCACCTTTAAAAATCCTATTTACTAAGGGTACGCTCAGCAATATATTCCTGTGTTGCGTTTCCCCACTTGGGTGCCTTTTGAAGAGTGCCTGACAGAAAACTCTCTTAGCCATCGTAAACAGTAAACTCTTTCTTTGTTTCCGAGATAGGTGTCGCTGTAAAATCCATAAAGATCGATGACAAAAATGTCACAGGGCAAATTTTACAGGACGTAGGCATTTACCAAATTCAAACACAGTATCGAGCTTGTTTGTAGTCAGGCATACTTTACCAATGTGTGACAACATAGGGCGTGTGCCATTGACCATATCGACATAGGAAGTGGCTTCGAAGGCGCCCTTGGTCTTTAAAACCCATTAGAACAAAATCTTATTACCCTCAGCTACAGTTACATTACTTTGAATGTTTAGAAATAAATGGCGCCCAACGTGAGGTTAATTTTTATTTACTCAAAAGTCTGAGTTAAGCATAAATGGCATGAAGATGTCCACCACCAGTTCACCACACAGCAGCTATACTACCGTATTTAAAATACGACTTTAGTAAGGGCCTGATTTTTGGAACAAGCACCTAGTTCTATTCCGTATTCTTCGGGCTGAATCGAGCACTTTTCTTATACCAAGAAGACTGTCGGGCGTATTAAACATAACTTTTCTGTTTTATTTCATGATTTGGTAATTTTCTTAACTGGCGCCCAACGTTTACTTTTTTTGTGAATAAACAAACTTGTAATATGTAATGTCGCTTAGAAAGCAGCCACTTTTTTAATCACTCAATTGCGCGTAAGCCCACGCCGAAGGTGATGTCTAAAATATTGATTTGATTTATGTTTGCCCCTGAGCTCAATACACTCCAGGTTATAATAAATCATTCGCTTATATATTAAATATCAATAAGAATCCGCCCCTAAGAATTCGAAAGAATAACGACAAGGATGTGTGTATGGAAAACAATATTCAAACAACAATATGCCAATAAGTGACTTTTTCCCTCGAACACTGATAAATCATTCAGAAAGCCTAAAAATACATTCAATTTGTGTCACACTCTCGCACGCACACGTACGTACACTCAATAAGTTTACAAAAGATCCATTTCCAAAATAACGCCCAACAAGAAAATAAAGTGTATAGCTCAAAGCGTCTCATATCTTTTGTAAAAGAATAACTTCTGGAATTCTTTTCCTCCGTAATAAATAACAAACTTGTTCAAAGTGTATCCGTACAAGGGTGTTCCGCCTCGAAAGCCTCGGGCTGTCAAAAAATAAACTGCCCAGAAAATACGTATGCCCATGCCAGTACTTATTCTACTGGGCGATAAGTCCGGCTGAAAGTTGGCCTCCTATACCAGGAACAAAACTTTACGCCGAAAGTTTCGTTTTTTTTAACAGTAGCAGAAACTTTTTGTTTGGACCATAATCGTTGAAGAATATTTCCGGTTTATATTTGTTACAATTTCACATCGCCAGATACGCGGTGAGATTTGAGACTTTGCAGTGAATAATTAAAATCAGACACAGTGCCACTGTCAGGACAAGAATAAAGACTTACTAAACGAGAGAGATTAAACTGGGAAATATTAGCTGATAAATTGCCTTCACAGGGAAGACAATTGGCTGCACGGGCAACGAAATAACAATTTATCTTGTTTAAGGGAGATGTTACTTTTATTATGCACTGGTGGAGAGAGATACGGGAACCGGGCAGTTGCCATCTTTTATGTCACACTTTCCCTAGGTTGACAGGAAGTTTAGTTGGGATTAATCGCTGTGGTTCCTTTTGTTGTTATTTGGTTATCGGTTTTAGTTTGTATGGAGCCTGTCCATGGGTGAGGTTTTCGCAGGTGAATTGTTGTGTAGTTGGAAGGGATGATTGATGGTCCGTAGCTTACAATAGCAGTTTATGAGTTATCTAAAAAAAATTAGCGACGCAAATTTTTGAAAGTAGTTTTTGAAAAGTTTGCAGTTTGAAGGCCTTAGGATATATGTGAGCTAATTTGGACCAGGAATAGAAAAATTCGACAAAGTGTTTAATATGAGTTTTCTTCCTGCCAAACCACCTCTTATAGTCTTGCAGAAAGTACTAGGTCAAGGCATTTCAAAGCTGGGAGCTAGAAGACTTAAATCTCTGTTTATTGGAAGCGGATAACGATAAAAACTTATCGTTTGATCACAATATTTTGCAATGAAAGTGTGAAAACAATAGTCCCAATACTTTTTGAATGTTTTCCATTCAAACATCTAGCAATCGGAAAAAAAGTCCTGGTTCTGTTGCAGTTATAGAGATGTCGGTGACGATGTTCAACACTTTTTTGTAAAATTTTCCAAGGGAAGCCGATGTTTTTCCCGTGCTGCCAGACTTTTAATATAAAATTCCCCTACGAAATACAAAGTTTCCCCTTTTTACGACGAACATTTTTTAATAAAAAACTTTTTGAATTTTCACACTTACTGAAAACAATTATTTTAAATAAGTTTAACGCAATTTTGTTAACAATTGTTGTCTTTGGTGTTTTATGTCACACTATGAATGGCGTACGCGTTTTTTAAGCGTTTTTATGATTGCAGCAAAGTCAGTGGAAAACAGGAATAATTCTGATCATCTCTATTACTATTGCTTTATTTTTTTTTGGATTTTAAATACTTATCCGCACATAAACAATTTACTTTCTTCGGCTTATAAATATTTACTCGCTTCTTGCAGGTACCTATGAGTAAATATGACTCCAGTTATGAATGTTGAAGGCACTTTATTTTTATTTTATTTTTTTTTCCACCCCACTCGCACGCCATTTTGTTTCCCCAGCAAAGTGAAACCATTAGCTACACTATCTTAAGGCAGAATCACACAGCAAAAAAAAAGAACCCCTCATTTCTCTTGCAGCTTAAATATTTCCAAAGATACCAAACTTAGACAGTGCTTCCTTGTAGGAAAAAAAATATCTCATTTTCAAAGGATATCATCAACTCCTCACACAAACTCATACAAAATCTAAATCAAAGCGGAAATATTAATTAAAATCCATTAAAGTGAATTAAAAGTGTATTCAGTGAAAAGAAGAATAGAAAAGTGCAACCCTAAGATAATCGCGTTGAAAAAGGAACAAAATTCACAAAAGTCAAGATAAAAGTGAAGAGAAAAATTGTCCAGATTTTTTAACCTTACTTTATTATATCTATTAATCGTGATGTCCTTCAGAAAAACTTCACCCCGCGGGGTGATCAAATCGAATGCCGCAATATTTTTTTACACACAACACAGTTTATGTTTACTTAAATAAAAAATAAAAAGAATTGTCACAAGAAAATAGTAATAAAAAAAAGAAGAAAATCACATTCATGAAAAAAACTCAGCTTACTATGGATTCTCTTGAGAGGCTAATGCGTGCCGCACCTCTACCCCGTGCTTTGCCCGGTACCAAAGGACAACAACGTGCTCTCGTGCACGCGTCATTGGCGGCTGCTACTGTCGGACGAAAAGGACGTCATTTGACGGGGACCTTTTGTCTGACCGGCGACACAATGGAAGGGATTATACAGTGTTTGGTGTTCCTTAAGGCTTTTTCGGTAAGTTCACTCAATTTATCCTTTTTTTTTTTTATTCGCCCCCATTTCAGGAGGATGAGACATTTGGTTTTTAATTCAATCATTCCCCTACTCTATTCCAACTCGACATAAATCAAAGGCACATGGATCACACAGTAGATAGCGATCCTTTTTTTTATGTGAAAAAAGGAGAAAATTCCAAGTCATTGAACTGCAGGATTTGGAGAAGGAAAGATTTATTTTAAAATATTTACCATACTTTTCAGAGCTTGACATGTTGACCTAAAAATCATGTAAAATCATCAAGCGAAGCTGGGGCCGACACGAAGGAGTAATGGAAATGGGTTGAGTTGAGTTAAAATTCAGTGAACCATTGCAAATTGCTTCATCCCTTTTGCTGTCATAGTTCGGTGTTTGTGCGTTTGGGTATGTGCGACTGGAGTGAGGTGGGTCATGCTGGATGGCTGTGTAGACAGTTCTATGGAATTTGGAAGATGAATTTTGATTTCTGTATTTGTTGGCTTTGAGAGGGCATTTGCAATTTCTTTTTCCTCTTTGTCGTAGGTACAAAAAAAAGGGTTTGTTTGGATATTTGAAGGAATGCTTGCGTGGGGGGTTTGATGTAATGAAATACGAAATACTGGATACGAGTATTTGTACCATTTTTTTTAAGCATTTGAAAGGCAGCATGACAACAAGAAATACTTGTACTACAAGGAGAGTGGGGCAGAATATGTAAGTAAGTTGGAACTATTTGTTTTGGGTAGGCTTCGTATAAGTACAGGTCATGGGGGTTGTGCGCATACTTGAGGAATTCATTTGTGTGGCTTGGAAGTAGTTATAAATCTTTGAAATATGCTGTCTAACTGACACTTTAAGAGGGCATTTAGCAATGATGTGACACATTTCCACCGCACTATGATTTGGATATACGCATTCATTTTTGGTATACCCCGATTGCAGAGGAGTCTTACGAGCTCTTGCTTGCAATCATGAGGCCATCTATGAGTGACGCTATCAGACTTTTTAATACAAGTCTTTTTATATCTCAATTCATGATGCCAAGACCATTCTGCGGGCTACCAATAAACAGTATTAAAAGCTGTATTAAAACCTGGCTGGAGAAAAAGAAGCTCCATTTCTGGAAAGAAACTGAAGGAAACAGATAAGCAAAAAACTTCAAACAGTTCCCATAAAAAACGAAACAACTTCTACAACTAAGTAGGAGTCAGATTCGATTGGTCACAGGCTTCCTTACAGGACACTGCCGCGTCAAAAAACACCTGATGACCATGGGCATAGCACAAGACAACACCTGCAGATTGGACAACGAAGACATAGAAACAGCAGAACACATTTTATGTGATTAACGTCAACGTTAGTTAGGTAAATTTTACCTCGAAGCATTCGATATAGCTGCCAATCATGCGCAATCATGGATGAGCTCTAAATGGAGGATATTACAATAGGCCCACTTGTGGCTATACATCATTTATTATACCACCCCCCCCCCCCCTATAATCTAATCTAATCTATATAGGTATGCGCCGACTTTGCCCTCTCCTTTTTAAATTTTCTGAACGGCTCTTTAAGCTCCTTGTAGAAAAGTTTTTAAAAAAAGGTGGCCGAAACTAGCAAACTGGTGGATATTTCATTCATCACTGTTTTAAATAGTTTAGCTTCAAGTTTTAAGTTGTGGTACCTACCTTTCACTTTATTCTTCGAAGTCCCAGGACCCATTAGCCACTACCCCTGCTCTATTTTTTTAGGGTCTTAAAAACGTGATTTAAAATTGTAAATTTTTTTTCTTTGCATATTTATATTTAACAGCTTCTAACATTTTATTTATTTCTTCTCTTTATAGGTAAGTTGGCACATAAAAAGAACTATTTGACTATGAATTCGTAAGTGCAGTTAAAATTTATGTATAAAACTCTTTACTCGAAACTAGTTCTATTTTTTTTACACCTTAGTAGTAAGATTGCTGGACTCCTTTAGTTTTAGGTCTCAGAAGAAATAGAATTTTCAACAGGCTATAAAATCAAATTTTATCGCAAACCTAGCTAATTACCATACATTTATTGCAAAGGACAAATCTACATACATTGATAATTAATTTTGGAATAAATACGAATTTCACGCACTCAATACGTCCATAGAATAAGATGTAAATTATTTTTTGACAGTAGTTGTATTACTGAAATATGAATTTATTACAAATAGTGGTCGTAACTCATTTTTCAGTAGACTAAATATAATTATTTAAAACGAAAATAAATAATACGTGGCATGTAGCTTTAACGGGAGACAGCCGACTGTAAATATTTAAAAAATCTAAATAGTTTTGTGCGACCCAGTCGGGTAATATCTGTTTTTTTAGACATCTTATAGGTACATGTGTAATGTTACTTGTGCCGGTGCCGCACCCAAATATTTCCGTATATAATTGTCGTTTTAAAATATCAATATATATAAATTTTATTTATAGTCAGTAAATCTGCATGGCGGAAATGAATATGATATAGATATAGATACCTAGAATCCGAATGAATTAGCAATATTAATCCACATGAGCATGGAATTAATTTAAATTAATTTTGTTGGAATCGAAAACTCATTCTGCGGTCTATAAATCAATATTTGCCAAATACGACAAATTGCATTTTTGCTTTCTTTTGATGTTGTCAAGTTGTTGGCAGTCATTTCCATGGAGCTATTCATTGGGAAACTTGGTCAATTCACTCATGTGGACACAAATAATTTTACAAATTCATATACCTTCTGAAATCAATAGGATTCACCTGATTGCATTTAAATTGGTTTTCGGAAGAAATATTTTTTCGAATGGACTGCAATTTTGTTTGTTGATTAGTAATAAATATATAATTTGCATGTCCGTAAAGCTTGGTTAATTGAGCGATCATAATTGGGTTGGATATTAATTGATTTTCATGCGCAATGTGCATGTATGCTTCAGTAGGTTATATAGGACCTTTTAGCTACCTTTTTAGATTTAGATTTCGGTGATTTCAAAATTCAGTAAAATTTGTAGACTCATTCAGCTGCGTTCCCTGACAATTAAGACTGAAATGTATTACCAAAAGCTCCTGCTCAGTTGTGGTTGCTTATCGTTCACAAGTTACAAGTATAAAATCAGCACTGATAGCCGCCATAAAATGTTGTTCATCGATATATCTCATCTCTTTATGTTATTGTTCTTCATTCAGTCGCAATCTCAGTAATTATATCCATTTCTCAATAATTCACACCCATAGGTCAGTGAACACCTGTTAAGCTGTGTTCGCTTGCAAATATTGTTCGCATGCTAATTTCGCAATAAATATTCAAAAGCATTTCTCTCTCTGGCATGGCTGCCTTTCTTTTACTTGCCTCGTACCATGCCATAGTCGACTACACCATTCCAAAATTGACTCATTCATAATAGATGAGCGCAGCACATCCGAGCCCATTATCTATTCATTTATTTCTATTTTTCTGCTATAGTGAAACATAAAATAAAAGCACACTACACTCTGCAGAATATAAAGTACTCGTACTCACATCAGCGGAGCAGACAATGTCGCGTTCTACAAATCATTCCAATTGATGACACTCGATGAGAACAACAACTTTTTCTTTTAGAAATGCCACCAGGTCGTTACTCCCACGACTGTGAATGGAAGAACACAAAGTGGATATAGAAATAAGAACATCGCCCCAAATGGTGTCTAAGATGTGTCACACATCTGTCACATTCAGTTATTATCTGATTCGTGGAATTTAAAATCGCTTGCTGATAGACAGCAGCACAACATCCCATACTGATATCGCACACCCATAGCCCAAAATTGTTGTCGAACCAATAGAAAGCTGTATAGCCGGTGCGAAATTGAAGTATAGGTACACTCTTCACTCTAAATCGAAATAGATAAAAGATAAAGACGAACAAGCAAGAGGAGCGAAAATTCAATTTTCATTTCATGTCCTTGTGTCGATGAGATATACGAGTATAAAAAAAACATCAATTCAACAACAACATTGAAGAATTCGACACGAATTTGAATGAGTTTTGTCAGGAAAAAAAAAAGCATCAAGATCAACCCCAAACCTAAGAAAAGGATATATAAACAGCAAATAGAGAAAGAAGTCCAAAGGAGAAGATGGAAAAGTGTAAACAACCCACGCTGTACCTCATACATTATTAATGTTTTAAGGATTCCATTTAGGATTCTATTCCTCAACACATGTTTTTTTTGTTAAGGAAAACAAAGTGACATAACAACGCCATGGCTCATTTGCAAATGCGTAGCAGTAAAAAAACAGAACAATAAGCATTCGCAAGGGCTAAATAAAAATATTCTAAGAAATAACAATTGCGAAACGTGTCTTGTTAGGAGCATTTTTTATTTGTTGTTTTCCCCAGACCCGCCTAGTAACGCATATGGAGCATGTTTTATTCAAAAACAGAATTGGCATGATACTCGGTATAAAACGATCAATATAATAAAATTGGGCAGCAATAAAACTGATGCCAAAGTTGCTTGGAAAATATGTTTAACCGTATACTAGGTAATGGCTGTTTAAATGTGCGCTTAAAAATATGAGAAACTCATATGATGAATGCGAAATAAATCGAGTTGTAGGCATCTTTTTATGAGTCAAAGAAAACTGCGGTCTTCCCCACCTATTAGCGAAAAAGTCTGAACTTTCTGAGAGATCTCCACCAACTTAGAGTCGACAACTGGAGTCATTAAGGCAATAAATGTACTTACTTAAGAAAGTAATTGATACTCAATCATCATCTAGTTGCATCTATTTTGTCAAGAGTTTTGGGGGGCAAAGGCTCAAGGGTTTATGTGCTGGACAACTGACCGGAGGGTCTTTCAACCCCCGAAAAAATGGCAAATTAAATTCTTTTCCATTCGGCGTTACAATAAAAAATGTCACTCAAACGTATTGTTGTAAGACACTGCTGCCTGTTATTTTTCATCTCTTTCTCGTTCAAAATGCCTTTTAAAGTCGTTCAGTTTTTTTCCAATTTGTTACTTAGATAATTCATATCTCATATGCATCAAAAAGATGTGACAAAGGTCAGAATAAGTGTCCGAAAAAATGTTCAAGCATGTGGAATATTAAAGAGTATTTAAAGATTTTAAAGGATGGAGATAGTAAAAAAAACACCGAAACGCCTCTTAAAATATATTAGTATTTTCACCCAATTAACTTGATACTCTCACGGGTGTCTGATTTTGGAAAATAATGAGCAACGTCTTTCTCCATTAGTTTTATATAGTACTACGTTTCAAGAAAGTCCGTCCGAAAAAATATTGACACGCAAAAACGTGTAACCTCAGTAGCTGCCCTCTCCCCCTGACCCTTAAAGGGATATTTGACACAAATGTAATCTCCTGACATAGGCGTCTAATTACGTTCTATTATGTATGACTAATGGCGATGTGGAAGGCGATTAGAAAATTATAGCCCTTCAGAAAAGTTAATTTATTTTAAATATTTGACCCCTCAAAATGGGGAAAGAGGGGTCATCTTAAAAAAATTGGAAAATATTTATCTAATAATTTTTACATTTCTATCAATTTGCACAATTTCAAACTAATGCTTCGTGAATGTTTAAAAAGTAAATTTTTCCAGTTTTTTAAACACCTTTTACAGCCAATTTCGAAAAAAAAACTTGAAAAGTTTCTTGCAATTCAATTGCAGAAAAAAATTCCTTAAGTTGTATCTGTTCCACACTTGTCAAGAAACCGATGCTTTGACTATCACTCCAATCGGAGACTCAATGAAACGGAAAAATCACAAATATGTTACGTATACGACACCGAATCAACAAAATCTTAAAAACCAAACCAGCCACTCAAACTAAGCCTAAAAATGAACTCTACGTCCATCGAAATATGTAACCCCATTGCTTATTTTCAGTACCTTCCACAACTGTAATATTAAGCGTATAGAACAGCATCCACATTATCTGGGGCAATGTTTAGTTAGCAACGCCTGCATCATTATTCTTCGGATCAAGTGTGCTCAATTGAAATTTATACGCTACCCCGACGATGTGTCTTTCCTCGCAATGTTCGTTTCCGTTCTCTTTAAGTAAGTACATAAGCCGCCTGTTGGGGTGGTGGTTAGACAACAACGAACAACTGCTACAACTGCAAAAGCATACACAAAAAGGTGAGCAATGCTATGCGCCGTATAGGCTGTTTGCACTGAAAGCCTTGCAAAAATGTTTCGTAATGCATTTGAATGGACAGACAAGAGTGTGTGTGTGTACGCCTGTGTGAATGCCATAGTGTTTGCTTTCGGTTTTGTTTGAAGAGTGCGGATAATTACAGTTTATGAGGAAACTGAGATGCGTAGCTCAAAAGGATGCAAACACTCACACATGAGCGTAATAAGAAGAAATTAGAACCATCACCACACTCATGATGGGCACTGCCATCACCATCATCATCATTATAATCATCAGGGGCAGAAGAGTCTTATCGTCGGCGTCGTCTGACTTGCGTGAATTTGAATTACATATGAAGGATGCTTCTTGCAATTGGTGTTCATTAAACCACCGACCGACTAACTCACCATGGTGTGATAACGACGATGGTGGTGACGATGTTTGGCGGATATGCCTGGCACCACCCAGGCAAAATGTGATTAATGATCAGAAGCCTTTCATCGCGGTCCCCAGCACAACTGCTAGATGGGTGATTAAGGTGAAACACGACCGGTGGACATTGTATGTGTGTGCAGATAGTACAAATAACACTTAAGTCTAAAAGGAGAAGAGCTGTATAACTGAAATATAGTGGAAACTGTCACGGATTAAGGAAGATTTAGGTTTGGCTAGATTGTGCGGACCATAGGGAAAATATAAATTTCTGAACTCGTGAGATAAATGCGAAACTAGTTGGAAGGTGATGAATGTGCAAGGCAAGATAAAAGGAAACAATTTACTGTGGTGTGCTGCCAGAGAGAATCCTAAACAAAGGCGGGCTAGTGACAAGTGATTAAAGCTTGATGTAGGACGTTTAAAAGTGACAAGCTGAAGTGGACTTTGTCAATGAAATATGCAGATTCAAAAGAAGTTTGCGATTTTACAGCATGAAAGTGATAAAAGGTATTTATCTGAAAAAAGTGCTTTTGACGGTTAGTTACACAAACAGGTAGTTTCCATTAGCTTCTCAATTACTGGTCATTCTGATACACTCACTTACGACTCCCGTAGGGACAAGTGTTATATAACGTCACATTAAGTCTCTGGTGTTTATTCTTTGGCTGGCTGCAAAGTTGCCCAAGAAAAATCTCCAATCTTCAGACAGAAACGCACTTTTAACCTTCGTGTAAAATTCACTCAACCAAAACATGAAAAACGCATTCCCTTTCCACCCTAACTCGCACGAGGCGTTTAAATGAAATTAATTTTCCACTTCTATGGCCTCAAAGCAGCTGTCAAAATCACAAGACAAAGGTCATAATTTTCTCCTTGTCTGCGTTTAAATGGTTTGTATGCAAAGAAATAAAAAATTCCAAAGGAGTTCTGAGAAATGGCTCCCTTTAGTTAAGTAATGTTTTTTTTTATATTCTCCCTTAGCTGTAGATTCCATTATTGCGAGATTTTTTACCTCACACCCAGCTGTATAGCTGTAGATTTTATCAGCATAACCCTTATGCCCTTTCGTTCGTTTGGGTTCAGAACCTATACCTTGATTTTTTATTTTTTTTGACGACATTGGTACATGTTGGTAAATTCTATTATTAGAGTACTCAAATTCATACGTAGGTATTCAACCACGAACACTTGAACTCGCTCAAGTGAAATAAAGGACGTACACTTTTTTTCAATTTCCTTGCAATGTCGTTGAAGGAAATGAGAAAATTCAGATCTTGGTGTTAACATCGCAAACGAATCTATTTTTTGAAATAAATATACAAGTGCCTGTGGAAAGTATGGTTGAGTATTTTAATTTGTGTTATATTTCGTGACTTATTTTGTAAGGCTCTTGTTCAATGCATCCTGCCATAGAACTTCGGTTCAAACGCACCGACTTTCGCACAGGTACTTGCCCGAAACCCGACATTCAGAATTTTTAGTATTTTTTGCAGAACAAAAGATTCAAAGCTTCGTTATGAAAGCCCATATTTTGTGAAGTGCTCGGAGTAGACAAAATATATGCAAGCACAAATAGTGAAAGGATATCAATTAAATTTATAAATACACGTAGCGCAACAGTGGAAGGTTTTATGTTTGTTTCCGGTTACCGTGAAAATGTCTGCACATAGTTCAAGGAAATTTATTTTTAAATATATTTTTTAAGGATAGCAAGAACTATATGATATGTCGTTAAGTACGTCCAGTTTACCCAAGTCTAAGGAAGCCAAAACTTCCTGAAATATTTTAAGCAATAAATCAGCTTCCTGCTTCATCAAGGTTCAGCTTTAGTATTTTGGCGCAATTCGATAGTACTTTATGTCATCTTCTCTGATGGAGCAGAACGAAAAAAAAACGATATAAATGTGAGTGCATTCAAAAGCGACAATTCTTCATCGACGTTTTTTTTTTAATAGAAGGCTTGGCCCCATTGTTCAATTTTAACATTTTACATTGTTCAAACTGCTAGACACAGGTTCTATATGTTCATGTACCAAATTCCCCCAAAATATCTTCCAAATGTGCCCAAAATTTAACACTCGATAAACAGTTTTGATGCTTAAATCTTAGTGCCACGCCCCCTTTCTAAGACTTTTAGTTTCTCTTCCTGTATACAGACGATTTTTGTGAGACACTCTCTGTGTAAACATTTTTCGACAACCTCTTGCTGCTATTTATTACAAGTCTTAAAAGTCACTTCTCTCACTTCCATCACTTCTCTGAGGCAAAAACAATGCGAAGAAGCAGCTCAAAAAATACGTGAACCTAGTAATAGGGTGACTCAGACTACCTTTGAAAATCTCTTCCATTTACTGGCATTTGCACCGAATGTCCCATCGATTTCTCATCATTACCCGTCCTGTCGAGATACACGTCCCATGGTACATTTAAACAGAAACCTCCCGCACAAAACTGATTGATTAGCTCAGCCAGGCGAGAGAAAAGCAAATAATTTCCCCATCAAAAGAAAAACGTTCATCAATTTATTTGGATTAACTTTTTTTTTTGTTCGTCCGGAACACAGCACATTACACACCTAATCAATCCTCCCGTCGCGTCGATTCCTAATGGCAATTTATCCCATCCTTGCGCCTGTATAATACGACCAAAGATATCGTATATCTATATACCAACAACACATAAAAACCGAGTATAGTTTTGCTCCTTCCACAAATAATTCCAAGTTTTGTTGTGATTTGCCCTAGAGTCCTTTCAGGCGAACAAAGTCGACCAAAAGTAAATCAGACAAATACGAAATTAATGGTATAGATTTACATTTACACAGACGGTAAATGCGATGTCCTTGTAATTTTTGCTAATCAATCACATCCATCACTAGCGAGTGTCCTTGTTGGTATTTGATTGCGCAAGCCACGCTAATGAAGTCTCTAATTTATTTCGTCTTTTTCTTTCTCCAGCCACTGATGTGAAATCGGAAGGTGAAATGATAGATAGCGCACATCAAAATGAATCTTGTTCCGCTTTGACATTATTAGATTTCACTGACTGACAAGTGCGGACTTCACTTTGTGTGTATAGAGACAAAGGGGCGAATCAAATGTCCTTTCATTAACTTTGAGTACCTCGAGAAATATACACGCATCACATTCCATAAAGACCGGTTGAAGAGATCCCATTATTAAATTGAACTATCTCAAAATGACGCGCGAATGGACTGAAAGGCGACACCGAGGGAAAGAAATTTGTCCTTTTAATGCAAAGAAGTCAGTTGACGGAGGTGTAGAATGAGAGGAGAATTCCTATTTGATATGAACTACAAAGGACTTTTTCGTGATAAATATTTTTCCTGTTATCTGACACCTTGTGGGTCGTTTGGTTTATTTTTTCTCCCTCTTTTAGCTTTGAGGATATTGAATTTCCTGAAAGTGGGAAATCGATATATTTTTTTTTTGAAGGATTGAAATTGAAAGGAACGAGTCTATAAGGTTGATGTCGTCGGTGGTCGGTATATATACAATAGTTTGGTGCCATGACGATAAAGACCAATGATGGACATATTGAAGTTCATTCACAGTGACTAATGACATTGAAAGTGAGTTCGTTCACAGATATTTCTTCTTTCGACAAGCGCAAGTCGAATTCCTTCGATTTTCACTTCCGGGACAAAGGCGCTTCGATGTTGGAAGCTCTGTTGAAATTTGCTAAAAGGCTCACGAGTTAAATGAAAAAAAAAATATTAAGTCTTGGAGAAAACCTCAAATCGAACCTATTTGTAACTAGATGTACCCGGGACTTTGCAAGCGAAGACGACTGTACCGATGCCCACCCCATTGAGATACATCTGCGAGCTTACATATGAAACTACAAAGTCTGCATGAATTGCGATGAAATGTTTACTAAATCTTACTCCAAGTAAAGGTTTATGCTTTTCTGAGATGCGGGAACAAAACCACATACAAACAGACTCTCTTTTAATTTAAGAAATCATTAACCAAGTATCGAGCCCTTTGTTTGAATCATACTAACAACATGGTCAAGTCACATTGAAGTCACTTTCAAGCACATACAGGTAGATCCAGCTTGAAAGATAAAAGAGTTATGAGCTAAAGATGACCATATACACTTTAAATCGACAAGAAGTCATGGATGAGTTGTCCCAAAGTTCAGTTGTCTCATAGATGAGATGTATCGATAGGAAATAATCATGGATGAGTTGAATGGGATGTTTACCCCTATCCATGAATGACTTTCCGACTTTTGTTTGAATACAAAAAGTTCACTCCTATAGACAAACAGCCCCAAGTTTGAAGTGATACATTCAATGACCAACTGTCTATAAATTGGAAACAAGTCCTCCCCTTTCCTTGTCAAACTTATGGATACCCATTCTTCCATGTGCATTAATAATTCACCATTCTTTAGAAACTTTAAACGAGACAGTCGAACTTTTTTTGAAGTAATCTCGCCTTGCAACTTCCGCACAACAAAAGACCAACTTTTGCACCTCGACTTGATGACGAGCGTCACCCAAAAGTCAAACGTGTGGTAAAACTTTGCCCTCACATAGAAATTTGTTCTTTTACAAGGTGCCAACAGCAGCTTATAAAAAATTCTCAAACGTAGATGCCACAACTAGATTACCCGCATATCTGCCACCGGTGTTGAAGTGTGAACTGCCGCCGGTTATTACTCCAATTGAAAGGCCGTCCTGGTGCACAGTCAGCCATTCATAAGCCCGCGTCATTTGTTCGATGTTAGCACAGATTGTTATTTGCAAAAAAAAACAGAAAAAAAACGCCACCAACTCAAAAGTAAGAAACACTTGAAGCCTTTTGCACCATGATAGGTAGAAAATAAGGATATTCGCTGGGAAAAAAGTTTAAAAAAATGAACATGTCAACAGAGAAGGATGTCACAGCAGCTGCTGCTGTATGCGGTTTGGACGAGTTATCATCACTTGGGCGCTTGTTGAATCGATTGCTTTGCCTTTTTCGTTCTCATCGTCTTGTTGTGTGTGCAAAAAGAAGAGGAGTCATATAAAAAAGTTGGATGCCTGCGTTTGACAGGGAGTGAAGAGAAAACTCCTAGGCAAATAGGTTTCTTTGTGACTGTCGTTCGCACAGTGTCGCGCGGATGAGAATGTAATTTCCTCCTTTGGGAGGACAAAGACAAAATTGAAAATCACTGCAACGTTTAAGGAGTAAGATGCAGATTGGATTTTATTGCCGTCAGCATTTGGATTTTATTCAAAAGTAAAGGAATTTCTGTGCAGCTTGAGCTGTGATCGACAAGCGACAACTGATGGTGATTGACAATTCGATTGATTGTCAACAAAATGAAAGATTGCGGAGCGTGATTGGTTCTCCATTCGTCTCAAGTTGGGGTACGATTGCCTTTGAATAATTGAGAGCTACACTGTAGTTACAAATATGACAGTTAATAGCACGTAATCATAAATCCTTGCATACTTTCAAGCTGCTCCGAAACAAGTCACCCAGTGGTTTGACTGATCATTTGTCTCCCTTACATTACTCTGCTGAGATAGATGTTAAATTAAACGCAGCATTTTATGATCCTGCTGCCATCAATAACAGCCACGAAATACATGGAATGCCACTAAACACAGCTAAATCTCTCCCAAAGTCCCAGGCAATGCACCTAGCACCAAGTGCCAGAGACCAGTTAAATCAATGACAAGAAGCCATCATTACAGGCTTCAACCTGTACCATAAATCCCAATTATTCGCCCACATAAAGCTTTGACTTTCACGTGAATCCCTTAACCGCAGCAGCAATTGTTTACTGGCAGATAAAACCACAAGCAACCAATAATTAATAACTGCATGCCCTGGAATTGAATTTCTACCGGAAACCGTGATTTTCATTATTCATTTGCTCGAAAAATATTACACCCAAATGCAACCGAACCCTTTTCCTCCTCACAGCCTCACAGTCAACCCAGTGATGCGCTACCTCCCCTGAGAGCTATTTAATTCCACAAATAGCTGGAATTACTTTCTCATTAATTTGTAGACCACATACAAAAAAAAACACCCATCCGCATTTTGTTAGTATTTTTGTTTCACTCGGTTAATGTTTAAACAAAACTAATGACTGTAATCATTAAAGCTCCATATCCGTGAGCAAATAGTGGAAAGGATACAAAATGGAAACACACAGCATCCATTATAACACGCACCAGGTATACACGAGTGTACCTTACAGCAAGGATATTACCAAATATAGCCAACATCTCAGTATGCACACATAACAATAAACGCAAATGGTAAAGTACGGTGTATGGATGATGGGCGTTAGATAGGTATGTAGTTTGAGGACTCTGGCATACTGAGAGTAAGTACGTCTGCCACTGATGATGGTAATGATTCCCTGGAGCGCTAATTATGCGAGATGCGAGCATAAAGGATAACAAGTTTTGCCATTAACCAACTGAATAAATTTCTACTCCTTTATACAGGGAGAAAGAATCCCCATGGAGGAACAAAAGCGAACAAACGTACGCACACAACGTGTTAGGATGCATCAAAGGGAAGAGACTTTTTTCACAGTTAGAAAAAAGAATCAAGCGAGAAAAGTAGAGCCAAAGCAAAAGACAGAGGGGGACAGATTAATTACTTATCCTGTGCCAAGGATATAATTATTATTTCATCCCCACATTAACAAGCCACAAAGCATTGTGCTTTGATCCTGCATTAGGGGAATGGTCGAGATTCTACTGTTGTGATACAATTAGTGACAAAGTATACGCTGTACTCATATCATTAGTTATATTCTTAAAAATGGCTTGTGCAAGTATGTCCTTGCGGATAGCTTAACATGGTGTCGCTTAAAAACCTCTATTAGCAATTCACAGAAAAAAGTGTAGGGAGTTGTATTTGCGCTGGAAAAATATCCGCTAAAGGAGGGCGGTTGAAATATTTTATGAACCTCAAATGCGCTTGAGAGCATCTCAAAGGGAAATACTGAGCGTGATTTAGGTTTAAAGTTTTCTATTCGTTTTGGTATAAATGTTGGTTTTAAAAAACCATGCAGTAGTTCTCAAAAATGGTGCAGTTTTTTTTTACTTGAATTCCTAAATTAATAAAATTAATTAATTAATAAGTAAGCAAGCAAAACGTTTCGTTACTAAACTTAAAAAAAAAAAAAACATTTTTTTGGACAAAATATACCTACTTGTTTTCAAAGTACATATACTTACTTAGCAATCTTTACTATTTATCAAAAACCTTCTAAAAAGCCCTTTAAAAAGTATTCTTCTAAAAGTTCCTATATAAAATAAAATATTAAATTGACCTTTATAGAATTTTGCAAAAGAATTTTTCTCTTATTAGATCTCTCAAATGTTCTAGGAAATCCCATACGAATTATTTCAACGAAGTTAGATACGAATTACTGGAAATATAAAAAGTCGAACAGAAGTACTGAGAAGTGAGCAGTTCGGCTGAGTTCCTAACTAAAGTGCCAAAAAGTATTTAAAAAAACTTTACAGGATAATTATTTTTTCAAACAGATTAGTAAGATGCAGAATATTTTAAACTTTTTATTTCTACGGGTCTCAAAAGTTTTATTTTAATTTGTGAAAAGTATACGCAAGCTATCCTGCAAAAAAGGTAAAAAATAATGTTAACACCCCATCTAAGCCCAGATCCAAAAAAAAACAAGTAAACTAAGCCTTAATTAAATAAGCAGAAAGTCTTAGTATAAATTTAAATAATTTATGGTTATAGAAAACACTGCCATACGTAATTAGACGTATGGTAGGGTCACGAGATTTCATTGCTTCTCTGTTCAATCATTTTAAAAATCTCTAAAGCAAACTGGACACAAAATTAGTCATATATTAGTAAATAGACGAAATAAATAGATTTAATATTAAACAAAACACACTTGTTGCTCTCAAATTTTTATTATAAAATTTTATAATACCTATAAATGTATAAATTCCGAATCTATGTTAAAATTCTTATTGTATTCTGTTTTTCTAAATGTTATTATTATTATTAGTGGCGCAGTGGCTTAGTGGTAGTGTGTTGGGCGGTGAATTCTCCGATCCTATTTAATATTTACACAAGCGATCTGGTGGGTTCCCTCAGACATGCTATAGCGTACGCAGACGATTTGGTGGCGTACAGGTCAGGTCCTAAAATCGAGGTCATCAACGTGCTTTTGCAGCGTGACTTCGAACAAATTAAGAGGTATTGCGATGATTGGAAGTTGAAAATCAATTTCCAAAAATCGGAAACAATCCTGTTCAGAACTCCATTGGCTGGGGCCTCTAGGGATACCAGAATAAACTGGAGAAAATTGGCCATTATTGGACAGCATGGGCGGCCATTGGCGGTGAGAAACGTGGTCAGGTATCTTGGCATCCGGCTTGACCAGTATCTATATTTTGACAAACATATAGATGCTTGTCTTGCTGGGGCTAAGAGGGCCTACGCTCTGACAAGGAGACTGTTTCGCAGCAGTCAACTTAACGCCAGAGTGAAGGTCATTTGCTACGTGGCCCTTATAAGGCCGATCATCGCTTATGGTTGTCCCATGTGGTTCAATATAGCGCCGTATTATATGGAAAAGATTCGGGTGTTTGAGAGGCAATGTCTCAGGGCCTGTCTAGGGTTGTATAGAACTCCCGAATCCGAGTACATGCATTATTATCCCAACAAGACCCTATACAATGGGGCTCGACTGAATAGGACTGACAATTTCCTTATTAAGGCGATTCGGAGGCACATTGCAAGGGCGATGGCCAGCGATAATAGTCTGATCTCAGGGGCTTACTACCCCAACTTAATGTACCACGAGAGTACGCTACGGTCTGGCTTTGTCCCGCCTGAGGCATTTCTCCATGCAGATATGAAAGGCTTAGTGCAGACAAGAGATGGTGTGCCGGTAATTTATCACCGCCACCGCGGCGCGAGGGATAAGCGGCTCATCCACGACGGGTACGCCGCCAATGCTCAGGAGCTCCTCAGATTTAGTACCGCAATTGCGGATCGGGACATAATCGATACGGTTAAGCAATTCACCGAATTTTGGTGGCTTGAGGAAGGGGTGAGGGTAGATACGCTCTCCCGGGCTGGTGCGCTACTTATGTAGCATCCTCCTAGTTTTAAGCTAGTTCTAAGTTAGTTAGGCGTAGATTAGGGGGTCTGTGGGAGGGGCCGGGATCGTCAATATGATGAGTGCCTCCGGGACTTGACCGACGCCTATGGCCTCGCTCGAGTCCCGGCGGCGCAGATGAACCCAGTTGGCGACTGCCAGGCACCCATGGACGCGATCAGGATGGTGACCAATCCTTAAGATTGCTCACCATCCTGATTATAGTTAATGTAGGTTAAGTAGATTAGGTAGTTTTAAGTAGTTTTAACTAGTTTTAAGTAGGTTTAAATTAAACAAATAATAAAGAATTCCAGTTTTTCTAAGTTTCTGGAAAAATAAAAAACAAACAAAATTAAATACATATATAGATAAATTAAGGCCGAAAGGCAATAGATTTAAGAATAACGATAAGTTTAGAGCGCTCGCTTGGAGCCAGTAAGCTAGAATTAAGATCCATGTTAGTTTTAAATTAGATTTAATCGTTTTTGTCTAATATTAAGTTAATGAATGAATTAATAAAAATGAATTGAAAACTGAAAAAAAAAACTGGTAGTGTGTTGGGCTACTAAGCGAGGGGCTCAGGTTCGAATCCCGAGAGGGCCAAATTACATCTTAAGGTTTTTTTCCACTGCGCCACCTCTCGCGAACGTCTGACAAACATCCGAGAGTAAAACTGTCATGAATGAGCTTCTCAATTAGCCGTTTGGTCTCGGCGTAAAATTGTAGATCCCTTCCATTCGTCCCAAAAATTGAAAACCCACACAAAACGAATGGTTGTGAGAAGCTAGGCCTTGGGTTCCACAGACCTGTCGCGCCAAAATATTTATTTATTTATTTATTATTATTATTATTAATAATTTATGTATTAAATATTGTTATCTTTTTTTATCCTCCCGTTTTTTATGTACTACTAAAAGAAATTGGTTCTTAATTGTACGAAACCACTCTATTTCAAATAAACAAATAAATAAATAAATAATTGTAAGCAATTAAAAAAAATTAAATGTCTACATCACTTTTGATTAGATTTCTGAAAAATAGCATATGAACGCAAACAAAAATCTTCCTAACGAACAGAAACTTTATCCATAAAAGTAGCTCTACAAAAAGCTAGAAAAGAAGTCATGAGTAGTTTATCATTGGTTTGGTATACAAAATCCACCAACCTTTTTATTCTGCTATATTTACTTTAAAAATACAGACGTCCTGCAGTTTCTTAACGTCACATAATCAACCTATCTATTGTATTGCAAGCTTTTGGCAGGAATCAGTTAAGCATACGTGGTAGATCTGTAGGGTTACAGTTCCCAATGCCATTAACTACTGTCTAAGGTCTGTATAACGACACTACCTTACACAAGTTCGAGCACATTTTAGTTGTACAAATCCTGTTCTGGTATCGAAATGTGTGAATGCTTGCTCGAGGTTTAAAAAAAGTACTAAGGCGGTCATGGAATTTTCTGATTTGTGTAATGTTGTTTTTTGTGCATTATAAAATAATTTATATGACATACGCTTCGTCAAATTCGGTGTAATAATAGGGTTGCGATGGTTAGAAAAATGTTCGTCCACGTTTTCCATCTTTTGGTTAAGTTGTTGACGCGCAATCCAAAATTTCCAGGTCTAGATCGAGCTGATCTAAACCATGCATTTTTAAAGTTCATTTCAGATCACTGGTGTTTTTGCAAGGGTATTATCGCAAGGTATCCTCCGAGGGGTATGTGAAAACTACTTACTCCATTTTTGTATACGCAATCTATTGTTGCATTCCCCACGCAACCTGGAACCTGTTTATAGGTGAAGGACAGTTCTTTATCTGCTCTATTAAGAGTGTTCCAATACACAAGTCGACCGTGAATAAAAATATCATGTTCACAAAACGTATGCCTTCGAAAATTCATGGAAACTATTCTAATCTTCATCCATTTGAGCTTAAGCGGTCGTCGGATTTGTTTTTGCAAAAAATCATCTTTCGCGAATACCTAAGTAAATCAAAAAAAAAATCGCTCATAGGGGACGGTATTTACACAAAACGATTCCTGTGGTTACTTTCCGAAGGTTACTTCTTTGAACCAAACGTCTTCCGAGATGCAAAATGGTCAACTGTATAGTTGTCCTGCCATTCTGATTTCAGTGATGTCTATAAAGCACAAGTATTCGTATGTTGTCGCATATACAAAGGAATTCATAATTCGAGCTAGTAAAATCAGGAAATGATATGAAATTTCATTTTCAAAAGTTCGTCCTTGTCCTCTTTTTCTTCATTTCTTAAATCCCCCACTCATTGGGAACTATTTATACCACTGCATTCCTGAACAGTGGCAGTAATTCTAATTGAAATCACAGCTGCGCCGCCAAGCTCATTAACAACAATTCCACATAAAACGCAACTAATCCTAGCATCACAACAGACTCATTTAAGCCTTTTGAAAATACCTCCCCATCCCCTACAGCGTCGTGTTCTATAATAGAATGTCATTTTAGCATAAAATCCAATGCGTGCAACTCTTGCCATGTTGCCGTACGGATTTTCCACCCAACAAGGACATTTGAACAATCTGCACTCGTCGTTTAAAATAATCGCATGTGTCTCATAAATAGACAAACAAACGACGCGCCGGCAAGGTGGATTAGATGTCTCTCTTGTTTACCGAAAAACACACGAAAATCCTCTAAAAATTTACTGTCTCCCATAAGTGCACACACTCGGTCTATACGAGTACACACATGGGCGTAACGGCGGTACACTGTATGTGATACAGCGTGAATTCATCGCCGCCATTAGATAGTTCTATGCATGTCCTGTTTATATTTTAACGTAATTGCATTGCATACACGCCAAAGATACACACACATCGCATCAAAGTGAAGTTCTTATAGCTGTAGAAAATTTAGCATAGAGGCTGCCTTTTTGTATGGTTCCACCTCCTGCTGCCATACCCCCGAAAAGCCACAAATTGCAAAGTGAGCGTATTGCGAGAACATTTTCATGGTTCGTTTGGATAAGGGAAGCATTATGAAGCAGCAGACACTCTTGGCTGTTTTGTGGCAGGCAGTAGCGCGCTAATGGCAGCCTAGCCGCCCATAGACTCCAAGGATGCATATATGCGGGAGACGTAATTGAGCATGAACGACGCGACGGCCAGGGGAACGGGAAGACTAGAAGTACTTTTGGTAACTGCTACATGTATCCGAAAATGTACTACAAGGATATTTAGAAGAAAAATGTTTATCGACCAACACTATGGAGGCATCCTTTTTATTTTTTGCAATGTGGTAGTTAAGCAGACATAATGTGCCGCACAAATGTTGCTGTTAACTTTTTTAATGAAATGGAAGGCGCTCCCCCTTCTTGTGTTATGGGTTGAAAGTTTGTTTTTCGCTATTTTTTTTTTCATGCGCCTTGTTTGCTATATTCAGCGCATGTGATAGAGGCCAGGGCTTGAATGCATAAACTCATTATGCGGCGTGGCGAAATTCTAGTGGTGGTAATGTTAATAGGAAATTTTCGGAATTCGCTCGCGAAGATGAAATTGGGATGAAAGATAGTCGTTAAATTTTGTGGCTGCTTTATTTGAAATACCGCACCAACACAGAGGAGCGGATGTGATTAATGAAAGGACTTGCCGTTGAAAGTTGAAAGTTTCAACTTTTTCTGTTTATGTGAGAGGCAAAGCTATTTGCTAAATGAATTCTTCATGGAGGCAGTGCAACTAACTAATGTTCTCGTTTTTTCAAAAGGTCCTTCGGTAAGCGCAAAAATGCAAGTCATCATCAGCGGTTGTGAGGGTCTGGTTGCGCATGTATTTCGACGGTAAATACTATTAAAAGTGTGGAACGCGATATTTTTGTTTACTTTTAATTTGCGTCCGGTAAATGTGGTGGATGCACATGGTTTGTATGCTGCTGGTATCCCTTACGGCGAGCATTTTGGGAGGATGTTTTATGGCTGAGAAATTATTATAATTAGAATAGCGATGGTCTTATCTTGGGGTAAGGTAAACAGAGGGGAGTTTTAATTGAATTTTTGCATAGGGATGTTGAATGTACACTTAATGCTGCAGGATAAACACTCGCAGGGATTTGGTTGACCTTAGATCATAGGTGATAGTGTCACCTGAGCGCAAACATATGCAAATTGAAATAAGTTATGGCGCACACTTGTATACTGGCACAGGTTTTGAAGCCTGAATTGGTTGGCAGACTTCAGAAGAAACCAAGAAGTGGACATAGGTAAGTCCTCGAGCTATTTCGGCGGCTATACAATGAAATATAAGATCGCATTGTATTATTGAATGGAATTGTCTATGAGCCCCAGAAGTGAATGACAAACGAAGAACAGATTGGAATTTAAAAAGCAGATGGTTTTTCTGGAATTTTCGAGCATTAGGCTGATATTCGAAGATACACTTGGCTGGATTGGCTGCGATTGACAAAAGCTTGTAACCTGCTCAAGCTGCAGATTTTACATTAGAACCAAACAGTTACATTTTGCTAGAGTTCACACTGGAGAAAGGATTCCAAGTACAGTAGCAGCTCTATTTTGTACTAGCTGACCCGTGCTCGCCTTGCCTCACCCGCCGTTTTTTTATAAATATGTTCCCTCCCTTGGACCTTTCTTAAAGCAATATAAAGCAAAAACAAAGACAAAAAAACGTAATTTTAATTCCTACTTAAGTCTACACAAAAAAGATTTACGCAAAGTTCTGTTATTCGTTCCCTCTTACCCACCTCAAATGTCGGCGAAAAGAAGCAACACGAAAAAAACAACTTGACATTGACACACGAACCCTACCCCAGCCCATTTCCAAACTTTTCCCAATGAACAGCACCTGAAAACGTGTTCAACCTGAATGTATGCGCTGAAAAGAGACGACTGAAGTTCAAAACATATGATCATGTTAGAGCGCGCACATAATAATCACACACACACTACTGCAACGATACTCACTGCTGCGTGACTACTGACAGTGGTATCCACTGAAAGTAAACTGTGGGCAATGTTTTGAATAATTGTTTTGAACATTGCTCAGCTTCAGGACAACGCAGGAGGATGTTTTATATCTTAAAAGATTCAGGAGAAAATTTACTAAATTCACCTATTTTTTTATTTTTCAATCCTATAAGCCATTACTGAGCTAGGTCTTTATAAACAAAATTTTCCTTACATATATCCGGTTTTTTTGACTACTTTGTAAAAACCAAGTTATATTCCGGGTTAAAAAGTATCCTAAAGCCCGACCCAGAACATAAGCAATCACTATGCCAAGTTTCATCAAAATCCGTCCAGTAGTTTCTGCGTGATGCGCGGTCCGGCATTTTTATTATATGTAGAGAAGAAGAGAAGAGATATTTCTAACCTT
Source organism: Cheilosia pagana (assembly GCA_936431705.1). NCBI lineage: Eukaryota > Metazoa > Arthropoda > Insecta > Diptera > Syrphidae > Cheilosia > Cheilosia pagana. Next base: position 40,507,588 of record OW386168.1, read on the forward strand.
CACGGCCGTTCCACCATCGTTGTGACACATAACAACCCAGATAGTTGATGTCCTCCATGGTCTCTTGACTCAAGATTACTTGCTGTTGTTGGTCTCGGTTAATGTGCATAATTTTCGTCGTTTTATTACTATTATATTTATTTTTAAAAATGAATGCCTTTCCAATATGCCTATCCTTAACACACATAAAATAAATATTTTGAGAGAATATACTACCAATAAGTTTACTAATATTCAATTTTTGTATTTTCTTCTTTTCAGGTAAGTCATGCTGTATTATGCACGTGTGTAAAAGAACGGTTTGTTATTCCACACATCAGGTAATGTGTTTAATGTTTTATTCCTGACGACATTTGAAATGCAAATGCAGTCGACCGACGCGACGTCACAAATCATCAAGTCGTATTTTGTATGGTAAGAAGTGTAACTTCTCATACATTTAGCGTTGTACACATACAACCGATTTTACACAGTATTTCGAGAGAGACTTCCAGGTCTCCATTCTCACTAGATCTTTCTGGGAGGAGAAATCATTCCTGGATGATAAATCGATTCATTTCTTCACAGATAGTTCGAAAACTGTGGACGGTGTTGGTGGTGGTGTCTTCTCCGATAGACTGAATCTTTGTCTCTCCGTCTTCCTGATCACGTTAGCGTTTTTCAGGCGGAAATAATGGCGATAAAAGAAGTCTTATCTTGGCTGAGAGAAAACGTGATATCTGCTAAAGATATCCATATCTTCTCGGATAGTCAAGCTGCTATCAAGTGCCTGGAATCAGTCTCTACAAATTCTCTAACAGCCCAAAACTGTCGCTCGTCTCTTAGAGAGATGGCGGAGCAGTTCAATATTCACCTCTGTTGGGTGCCGGGGCATAGGGACATCCCAGGTAACTATAAGGCGGATGAACTCGACAAAATAGGAAGTACCTATGCTTCCGGATTCCATAGGTATTCCAACCGCTACTTGTAGAAAAACTATAAATCTGGATGCAATCAATAGAACAAATCTTAGGTGGACAACCGGCTAGACATGTCTAGTAACAAAACAGATCTGGACAAAGCTGGATCTAAAACGTTCTAGATACTTGATCTCCCTTGATAGGAGGCACATCAATGCTACAATAGGTGTCATCACAGGACACTGTCTCATAGGCAGGCATGCAACAAGGCTTGGCATATTTTCAAACGATTTTTGCAGAAGCTGTCTTGACGAGGTAGAGGAAGAAACTATTCTCCATCTCCTATGTACGTGTCCGGCTCTCTCACAAAGACGAAAACTCCATTTGGGAGAATTCTATTATAGTGATCTGAACGATCTATATAACATAGACATTCGAAATCTCCTACGCTTCATCAGAAGCTCCAACTGGTTCAACGAGTAGGAAGAATTACATTTTATATTCATGTAGTATCACAAGGGACCTTGTAATGGTCTAAGTGTGTCGGTTAGCCACTTCAACCTAACCTAACCTAACCTAACCATACCTCTCCTTGTGATACACAAATTTTTGTAGAAATCTCTTCTCTTTTCTACATATAATAAAACTGTAGAATAAAAAATGCCTGACCGCGCATCACGCAGAAACTACTGGACGGATTTTGATGAAACTTTGCATAGTGATTGCTTTTGTCCTGGGTCAGGACTTAGGATACTTTTTATCCCGGAATATAACGTGGTTCTTGCAAAATAGTAATCAAAACTGTATATCTGGAAGGAAAATTTTAACTTTACAGACCTAGCTCAGCAATGGCTTATCGTTGCAGTTGTGTGTGTGTGATTATTATGTGTGCGCTCTAACGTGATCATACTTCAATGGGCTGCGCAGTCGTCTCTTTTCAGCGCACACATTCAGGTTGTTCATTGTGATAAGTTTGGAAATGGGCTGGAGGGATTCGTGTGTCAAGTTGTTTCACTGGTGTTGCTACCTTTTTGTCGACATTTGAGGTGGGTAAGAGGGAAATAAATGAACTTTGCGTAAATCTTTTTTGTGTAGATTTTTTAGATTCATTGCCTTTCTTTTTGCTTTATATTGCTTTTAGAAAGGTCCAAGGGAGGGGGAACATATTTATAAACAAATGGCGGGTGAAGCAAGGCGAGCACGGGTCAGCTAGTATTTTGAATAAAAACGTTGAGTGTCCACGGCAAGTTAGTATTTAAAAAGTTGCAATGAAATCACAAGTAAGACAGTTTTTTGAAGGAAATCCCTTTCGGTTTTGTGATTTTTTGTTGGGAAGATTTTTGAACAGTCGCATTTACGACCAAAATCATTTTCCATCCCATTACATATTTCTACCCAGTTTTGTAACAGCTGCTGACGCAAAATCAGATATTCTGAAAAATGCTAAAACCTCTACCACCCTCCCGACTTGATGGCGACTTGGTGTCGCTTCCACTCGATAGAATCCGTTCAGTTATTATTCGCAAGCGCCTACAGTTCCCTTCATACGCAAAATGTTGGGCCAGATTGTTATCTCAAATTTACGTACTCTCATTAGATATTCATTCATTCTTAGTACCTACCCACTTAATATTACCATTTTATGCTCGCCTATATCACCTCTTAGATATATATAAACCAGATATGGCGACACCGCCATTAAAAAAATAAACCACAACAACAACTACCTGAAATGAAAAGAAAATTGGTCACAATTCATAAGCTCGACATTTTTATAAGCTCTCCCACTTGACTTATGATGATGAATATCCCGTAAATATCCTCGTTTATTTTTATTTCCTTTTTCATTTCGACATCCTCTAGTCTAGTCTATCTATGGGGCTGCCGCTTCCCTGTCGGTTTTTTGTGTGGTACGTGGTTAGGGCTCATCGTTATTATTTCCACCGCGATATGAAATGCTTCCGTGTGTTTTTTTTTTCTATCCCACCGACTCCCACGTCGCCTGAATGATTTTAATTTTTAAATTTCAATTCAATTCAATGCTGTGCACAGTCTATAATAATAGTTCAGTCGAAATGTATACGAGTATGGGTCTCAAGAGGAGGTAGCATGATGGCGTCGTTTCGTCAGTCAGATAGAGGTAGGCTAGAAAAAACATCGAATCGCTGATCATGGTGGGGCAGGTGCATACCCAATATTTATGCGGCATGTTTATGGGCATGCGATATATGTTGAATAAAACAACAAACTCAGACATAGCTTGCACCTAGGGATGTTGTCTGGCGCGGTCCTGTCCTGTTTCAATTTTGTATAGTTGGGTAGGAGATGGCTTTTTTCCAGCATTCAATTCAAGCCAACGAAGTATTGTGATTTATCGACTCGGGGCTTTTAGTTTTATTTTACTTTGATCCTGCTGAATGTGCTTTCATGGAATTGAAAATTTACATGGAGGTTTTCTATTTTTTCTGCTGCCATGTCTCATCTATTATGCACTGTGGTAGTGTTTGACAGGCGAAATAATTGAGTAATGGAATTTTTTTAACAACTCTTTTTTTTGTATAATGTACACAATGTGGGGTTTGCAATAGTCCATAGTCATCCTGTCTCTATCGCAAGCAAGAACACCATGTTGTAATGGGAAAATTCTGTCGGTGGGGCATAACCCACGATGGTCGAAAAAAATCGTCCTGCAAGTGCAACATGGTGAGGTTGAAAGGAAATTCATTTCACGGACTGGTTAGTTCGAATAAGAAAAATGAAGTAGTTGAGCTTTTTGCTCTGAAGCCCGTCTGTCATTAAAGTCATTTAATTGATCTTGTGGAGCACCTGCATATAGCCAACATCTTAGTAATCAAGGTGATGTAGTGAGTGAGTGCTTATAAACAACCCTATTGAAGCAAATATTGTGTACGCAAACAGTGTATGCACTATATTGATAGATAATAATGATTAAATGGCTCTAGCTACGATGTATAAGCACAATGTATGAAAAGGGATCAATAAAATAATAAGAAATGTTTTGCGCACATATAATTTATAACGCACATCAACTTCTTACACTTCGTCAGTAGGTACTACGATGTTCTCAAGCAGTGTAAACGCCTTCTATTGACATGGAAGTAAGTTGGAATTAAGCACGATGCACAATAAAATAATACGAATCACTAACAAGTAATAAAACGCATTGCGCACATTTTCGTTTATCACATACACTTCCTACGTTTATTCGTTTTTTGTGCGAATTCAGTTAAAATAAACGTCTTCGTCTATTTCTCATTTTAAGTCAGAAGTGTAACAAATCGTGCGTTAAGTATACCTACAAGCGCATTTTATCTGTCAGCCCACATCTGTCTCACTTCTTAAGCGCACATAGCGAAGCCGTTCTTATTAAAAACATAGCGCACACAGCTTTTTTAATAGCTGCCCATCGCATTTTTTTAAAAGAATGCTTGAAGCGACGAAATTTTACATGGATGAAAATTGCAGTCTTAGCGCACACTGATCATATAACGGCCGTTGGTCGGATTTTTACTGAAATATCATATGGAATGCGAGGATACGTGTGTCCTGCGGCAAGACGCCATTTCTAAAAAGGAAACACTCTGCCTCCTGATTTGTTTTTTAACTTCCTTTAAACACCATTAGTCTTCACTCTCCATATGGTATAAGAAGACAATGCATCTTTGGCAACTAAGTGCAAGTGATTGCGACTCCATTGAGAGTGATTGCTTCCACGAAAAGTGTTGTTTTCCAGTAAAATACAGCATACCTACCTTATCATCTTGTGTCCCTCAACATTCTGTCTTTGCAACAACGTACGATGCATTGCACTCTTAGCGCACACCTTTATTAACCAAGCATTCGTTAGGCACAACGATGCTTGATGGCCACTGTGAACCTACCTTCCATAAGTGACGACAAGAGCGTGCGCATTGCCTATGTTTACTCCCTGGATATGGCACGGTGACCTATAACCTATCTTCCAGGAAATACCGACAAACACACTGTGTGCATTCCTGTTCTCCCATATACCCGTGTTCTGCTTCAGTCTTCTCGCTTCCGCTCTTGTTATTACACCATCAATTCCCATCCCTCATCCTGCGCTCGGGCAATTAAATAATTTCCAACCGCAAGATAATAGGAATCCCTGTTTTCTGCCACAAAACACAAGTAGTGCGTTATCCTTCTTGCAAAGAAACAATATATCCATCCAACTATAGCTACATGCACATCATCTTCAGTTATCCCTATTTCGACTCACAGACTTGCCATTGTTCATCCAGGGGGTGAAGGAGGAGCGCGGTGAAAGAGCAACATTGAAGCGCAAGGACTCGAAAACAGAAAAAAAATGTGCGGCTGGAAAAAGAATATTTCTTCCCTTTGATGGTTGATTTTGCTGACTCCGCTCAAGCAAGGACAGATAACGCACACAAGCACACTGATCTAGATGAACAATCATTTCCCGTCTAAGGTTATCGCCCACGACTGCTAAACATTTTGTATCCTTTGAAATATAGGTAGCTTTAGGTACGCATCTCTGCTTTGCTTTTCACATAAATGTGTTGAGGCAAGATGAAAGCGCGCTTTTTGTATCTCTTTCTACATAGGTAGTTGTGCCTACATCGTTGGCGCTAGAAACGATAAAAAACCCCGCTGAGGTGGAGGGGTGGTTTCGAATGATTTAAACGGAAAAACATGTTTTCCATCAAAAAATCATCGCAAAATTGTAACCAAGGAGCAAGACAGTAGTTAAATGTCCTACTTACCAGTGACGAATTGTTGGGACCAAAATTGAATGGGAAGGCCAGCAACATGTTCCACCAGGGAAATCTACTAGGCCACCTTTTATTGTCAACTCAACACTATGGCTCGTGGAGCTTCGCCCTCCGTTCGCCCTCTCTTTGCCTGCCGTTGCAATTTTACTACCTAGAATGGAGGAAATTTGCCTCGTTTATTGTCACGTCAAATGTCGTCATTATGTAGCATATACGCAGTGCGAACATCCTCACGAGGGTAATTTCAACGCAAAACCGAAACATACAAGACGTGAGCTGTAGGTAAATATCCCAGCACTATATGAAGGTGAAGCAACTCAACGAAGAACAGGGCAAAATGAAAAATCGACAAATTCAACGAGTAGCATACATTATGAGCCACCGGGGACTCATGATTTGTGCCTCTTGAATAAGTTGAATTCGCCATGATGTAGGCTTTAGTCAAAGACGGTCGCATCTGGAGTATCCTTAAGAAAAATATGAGCATAAAATATATGTAGTAGCAATTTTGCTTATTTAATCCTTAAATTATATAGTAGATGGCAGGATGGAGTCCTTGTTGTACTCCTATAAAATTTTAACAAAACAAAACGAATGGCCATGCATATACCTATGCATATATAGTTTTGCGTGTTGGGGTGTACACTGTACAGACGTATAGTGCGGAAGGGCGCCTCTTGATGATGCCTCCTTTGTTTACTCGCACAAGCTTCGCTATGGCATCCTTACAAATAGCTAGAACGTGCTCGCAATACACTCGCACATTCGTGTACCCTCAACGAGAAGGAACCATTTTTTATTGCTAATGTGGTACTAACAGTTTTCTTCGACGTGCTATTCTTCTTCCTGTAGCCATGCTGCTGATTCTTTTTTTTTTTTGTAGAACAAGGATAATATCTTTTTTCTTTCTTGTTCATTTTTCTCCATCGGTTTCTGGGGTTTTCCTGTTCTTTTGTTAGCACTCTTCGTTATGGGAGTATCCGTATTCATTAGCAGAAATGAAACGTATGTTTTGGTTTGCGGTTTCGTTGTCCTTCATGTTCGTCTTCATTTGATTTCTTCCACAGAAAGGTTTGCAGATTCGCATTTTATTCAATTTTGTTGGCAGTGGACGATATGCAGACATCAATATACCGACTCGTTGGATTTGCTTCTCTGTGTGCTTTAATACCAGCTCCAAGGTACAGGGTTTTTAATTTTAAATGAAACATTTCTTAAGACTTGTTTAATACGTGTACAGCATGTCGGGAAAAAGTTGATCCTGATGGGAAGCAATTTGATAATATGAGCGCACCTACATTCGAGTGCTTCGAATTGGTTTTGGCTGCTCGGGCAACGAGCCTAATTTGATTTGCATATTCTGTGTCGAATTTTGTTCTTTTAAAAATTTTGGGTGTTGTGTTGGATACAGGTTCAGTTAGGGTCCTCTGTTCAAGAGTGAAGCAATTGCTGTTTAATCGCAGACATTTGGAAAAGCTGTCTACCTACCTAATTTGGAAGCTGTATACCTACATTTTCAGGAAACTTTTTCTGGCTATTTTTCTCGGTAATGGTTATATCCTTCTTTGGGGGTTGTATGTATATTCTCCATACCGATGGTAAATGGTTGTCCATTGTCATAGGATTTACTATCAAACAAACTGAAAGAAATTGCGCAATGGCTCTTCTCGAATTTCTTACGTTGTGCGACCTTACTTACATTAGCTAGGTTGACTTTTGTTGGCTATGGACCTGCAGACTTTTTAAAACAGGTCACTTTCGTCATCAGATAGTGTTATTCATTTTCGGTCAAGTCCTTTATGGATACAGAAAATATAAGTTTTGAACCTTAATTTGGCTCGTGTCTTTGCTTAGGCTCTTACCTTTTATACACTGAGCTTATTGAGACCCACATGTGGACCGAGATCCTTTGGTTTGAGGGCTGATAGGTAGCCAATCGACAAGGACAAGGAGTTCTAATAATGTCATATGATCAATGGTCATGGTGTAGCGCCAAGTGTGTTTCCTGAGGCCTGTAACAGAACGCGACAAGTAGTTGTAGAACAAGTGAATTGCGACAAATTGTCTAAGATTGTGTAACACAAAACGACAAGTCCGCGAGCACTGCGACAATTGTCGCGATGAAAGATGACAAGTGGGAAATTATATAATTTCCCTCTTACTGTAACAGAACACGACAAGTGTCAAGACACACTTGTCGAACTGTTGTTCAATCACGACTGGTGATTTGAATATTGTCAAAAGCTGACAAGTTTATTTTTATTGAAATACCTAAGCAGAAAACAAATAGTGAAATACAATAGTATATAGTTAAAAATGTACTTTTTTGATTCCGACTTTGAAAGTGAGAACAGTGAACCTCAGTACAGGTTGAAAGTTTTAGGCTAAGAATAAATTTTGATGTCAGTGATCATCTGCATATTGAAAAATTTCGCATATCAAAATCAACTGCAAAAATTCTTGCTGCAAGACTAAGAAGAAAAATACAGTGCACTACAAATAAAAGTTATTCATTGACCGTTTACCAAAAAATGGTGATTGCTCTACATTGGTTCGGTTCGGGTTCACAGTTCCATATTATAGGTGACATGCACGGCGTTAGCAAAATGACAGTCTGTCGCTGCATTCGAGAGATTACTCAGTCAGTAATTTAAATCGAATTCGACAGACAAGTACGTCCAATGCTTATTTTGTGCAATAACATTTAGGCTTTTTGACAGGCTGTCGATTTCCTTCTACTTTGTACATTTATTTTCTTTTGTTAGGACACCACTGAAAGCACCAAATAGGATACATACCCTTATCTTCTCTTATTTTTGTTAAAATAACACTTCTTTTTGTCTTCCGTGATATTTGCCATCTTCACATATAAAACACTTGTCGAAGAATGCCGACAAGTCAAGGGAATTTAATTCTTTTGACAAGTGCAAAGGTTTACGTTCTGATACAGAATTAATTTGTACTTGTCGGACAAGCATAAGTGGACAAGTGAATTAAGACTTGTCGACTTGCCGCGATGTGTTACAGGCCCCTGGTGGTTTTTTGATCAGTGGTTTGGATTTTCGCCTGCGACCAACCGTAGGTAGGTGTGCCAATCCCAGTGGGTCGTTAGTCTCTTTACACTTGATTAAAGAAAGGTGGATAGCTGTTTTTTTTACTTGAAGTCCCGGAAGCATTTTGCTAAATAATAAGTTGATCTCAAGTTTAGTGTAAGGTCTCTTATCCTACCAAGCTTGGGAATCATTATCTTCTTTCAGACTTCAGAAAAGTTTTTATTTTTTAAACAGCAGATCCACAAGCTCGGAATAATATTGTTATAGTGCTGTTTAAAAATATTTGCAAGCTAACACAAAAAAGACTTGCTTAACTTTTCATAGGACCCACAGTTACGGGTTTAAACTGCCTTAAACTGAAGTTCCTGCAACCAGATCGGTGAGTAGAACCCTTGCCTCTTCATCAGTTGTATTTGAAGACTTTCAAAACGTTCAAAACTTTTCGAAATGTTTTTAACTGCTATCGATAAGGTTCTGCACCATACAGCGAAACAGGAATTTATTGATTAATGCCTTGCAATGCCCAAACAAATTAAACACCAATTGGTAAGAGTGACTTTTCATGTCTGCGCCGATGTCAATTAATTTGTGGAGTAATTTCCGTCTCTAGATAGACAAAGTCTTTAACTTCGTCTGTAAATATCTGCCCATTGAAAGATTTTTCCCGAGTAGCCAAGACTGCTCGATATTTCAGTCTACCAATGTCCTTAACCTTGAAATGCCGAAAATGATCTTGCTTCATCAAAATTCACATCTTTAATGCAAAATGCATATTTCCTTCAATTAACATGTTGCATGTCCTTGCTCATTCTATTCTCGTGTATGACAGGACCTCACACAAAACCACTATTCCGATGGTAATTACAATTTTAGTGCACAAATTTCTCCTAACGAAAGACATATCCTAACAAGGAAGTCCTATCAATGGCAACGACAACTTACCAAACCACACATATACAGCTGACTGGTCCTGGAAACCGTGTCGCTGAAGGGATTCACTAAACCACAACCGAAGTGATCCATTTCGCGGTATGCTATTTGCACACGTATATGTATAGTTTCGTTAAACAAGGCGATATACATATAGGTATCATCAGTGGTTGCCGGTGGCATTATCCTGCGCAAACCGAAAATAAGAAAATTCAATTTTCTCCATTGTGTTCCTATGTACAGCATGTGAACATAATGCGTTGCATTGCGACTAATTTGGAACACATTTTCCCAACAAGGATATTGCTTCAGCATCATTGAGTGAATGATGCATCCGTGCAGTGCTTCATGCATAAAAGCACGGCCGGTGTCTCGTGTCTGTATATTGTGTAAAATGTTTGTGAAATTAATTGGTACCCTCCCACCCGTAAATTGAGGTGCGTACTTCAGCAGCGTGAGTTTCCTTCCTTTTGCTCCTGAATGCGCGAGCAGAGTACATGCCCGAATTTGAACCGATGTTGTATATATGGCGGTAACTACCAACATCCGTAACAATCTCAGCAGCTTAACAAGGATAGTTTCCATCTCCCTTTATGAAACAATCAGTGAATTGCGCGCTAAGTGCATTTCACAGCATTCAAAGTGCAAATGGATGTAATGACACGGCAAGCATTGTTCGCCCGACACCATTCGAGGATTCTTCCTCTCGCAGTCGTTGTTCGGCTGTCTTTATTGTCAGACAGAATGAAATTGCTCATTTTTTCTCTCGCGAGAAGATGTATATAAGAATATGCCATTATTTAGCTGCCGAAATGAACAAAATGGAAAATCACTTCCAGGACATTTTTGCCGCTTTTTTCTTTTTGTTGGGTGTTTTTTTTTTGACTCGTGTTGCGATGGAAATTGTATGCCGCCTTCGAAATCAATTTACGCACTCTGTGTGGGGGGTGCAAAGGAGTCGGTATCCAGCTTGTGTGTTGTATCTGTTTTGCGCAAGCGACATTACACCGCTGGAAGGATGAATTTGAGCTTAACAAGAGGGGGGAGGGTTGTGTTTTTTTTTTTGTAGATTTCGTTTTTATTTGCTGGGTAATGGGGCTGAAATGTTATGAAGATCGTTACGGTGCTATCCGTTGATGTTTTCCGGTTCAATGAGAGAAACACAATGTACACGGTGTATGTGTGGGGCCGTGTATAATATCAGTTGCTGAACAGTAATTTAGAACAAAACAGGAAAATTACTGAAGTAGAATTGTGTTTATTCCTCTTTTTATGTCTTATTGTGCTGGCGTGGGGATGCGTGATGTCGGCGGCGGCCACCGGGACAAATGTATCAACATGTTTGGAAAGGGCGTGCATCTTAATTGCGAGGTTGTGTCAATGTCAACACTTACTTGTTTGTTGTGAATGAAGGCAAGGTAGGAAGGCAAGGTGCAGAATTCGGTTTGAATGGTGATGTCCATTAGAAAGTTCACTGTTTTGGGCGTTACTTTAGTTTAGTGTCAACCGGCTTTCATAATTCTCACTCAAAAAAAAATGTCGCACTAGAATTACAGCTTTGAAATCGAGGTTTCAATTTCGACTTAAGTGAAACCATAAACGCCGGCAGCTCAACCTTCCACTACTAACATTAAGTTTCATCCTAATATGAAACAGTATCGCCCCTGGTATGTCAACGTCATCCTCTCTGTTTTATTCAATATTTGGTAGCTTTGTATGTACTTGGAATCTTCATTTCAACAGCATTATTTTTAGTTAAGCGCCTTCCTATCCAATACGGATATTGTAGATGATCATGGGGAATCTCCATGATTGTTCACCTTGCGTCACCCACTCTAAACTAGGTAAAAATTGAAGAAAAATGTTGGAGTTGATTTGATGAAATTTTTTATATTTGACGCCTTAAAAACAGTCATCAATTCGTTTCCCTCATAGATGGCGCTGCAGTTCTGGGAATAGAAATGAGAAATCTATGAACATCAATCAGGAAGCATGGCCTTAAACTTACCTTTTCCAAGTTACTTGCTTTACACTTGTAGGTAATGTGTCCGTAATGGGCTGTCAATTTGAATATTTCTAACTTAAGAACAGAGGTAAATTTCGAGAACAAAAACAGCCAAACTTTCGCTGTCGCAATACCGATAGCGCATTACATTGTCGCAATCCTTTTTTCGATGGTATAGGAGCTAAGTAGTATATTGGTTGGATTTTATGAAGTGTTCATGCTGAAAGCATCCACAACCGATCAAATATTCACACTACGGCAGATCCTGGAGAAAACCCAAAAAAAAAACAAATCGATACCCACCATCTGTTCATCGATATTAAGACCGCATATGACAGCATTTATAGAGACGAGCTATACAGAGCCATGTCTTGTTTTGGCATCCCTGCCGAACTCGTCAGATTGTGCAGAATGACGATGGAGAACGCTCGCTGCTTTTGGTTCCGTTTGAGATGACGGGCTTTGGAGGAGAAGATTTAACAGCGAACTCTACGAGCTGTACAAAGACACCGACCTGGTCAGAAAAATACGCATCAGTCGTCTTAGATGGCTAGGACATGTAGAGCGAATGGACACCAACTCTTCGGCCCGAAGAGTCTTCGATTCAAACCCGGAGGGACAACGCAGTAGAGGAAGACCACGCCTTAGGTGGCGCGCACAAGTGGAAGAGGACCTCAACCAACTTGGAGTGCGCAACTGGAGGCAGTTAGCCAAAGATCGCGCCACCCAGACTGTAGCGCCACCTTAAGCAAGTAAGTCGTTCTGAAAGGTCGTCAAGAATTTCTCAAATAAATATATCCCTAAAGAAGATCTCTTAGAAAGCTACCTTAAAAGGTTCATAGATCAACGAAAATATGATGGTGCATGCCGGCAAAATGTCATTTTAAACTTGAACTGATTAAATTTTCATATAGTATACACGTCCGGTTTCAGCCTGTGCTAATGCGATTTAATAACAGCTGCAATAATTCGCGGGCCTTCGCAGCACGTAAAAATAGAGTCCCTCCAAATGCTTCCGTCGGCTTCGGCACTTTGTTCTCTCCCATAAAACAGATCTCTAAAACTCCCCTTCAGCTGCCAACAAATTAGACACGCTACCCTTTGATTGCCCCGCCATCCCCTCTTCAACAAACACCGCACTCAAGTCGAACTCATTTGGAAGCTCTTAATAACATTTTAACAATTTTATAGATCATAAACTAAAAGTCCTTATTACGATCTGCTATATGTACTTGTGCGAGAGGCATCTCGCACCAAATTGCTCCCACTCGGCAAAATATGTTTTAATAGAAAAATTACAACCGGTAAGGAGAACATAACTTGGCAAAGTCGGTTCTCAGAAGATAAGTAAGAAATAAAAATAAAAAGTTAAGGAAACTGATTAAGGAACACCCTACTATTCAGACACCAGAGATGAACAAAACGTAGGCGTGCACACGGATACTCTCAGGAAGAGTAGCCCACATTTAAGTGAGTTTTTATTTTGTTCGTCCTTTAATTTTATTTAATTTTTTTTGTTCTTACTTGAAAGTAATTCCAAAGTGATGAGAAAGTTTTTTTTTTTACGATTCTTTCCACCACATCCCGTTGTTTCTTTATTTTTCATTACGTTCTTTGTTTTTGGTTTTTCTTTATTAAGAAACCAACGACGGCGCGCGGAAGGTGGTGGTGATAATGATGAAGGGTGCTTTGCTGGTGTACAGTAGGACAATGGCGGCAGTATACTCGCATAGCATATAAACGCATTAATGTTTAAGGGGAAATAATTTGAAATTTACTTCCAGTGTTGGAGTGTTGTTTTAACTTTTTAAGTTGTTTTCGTAATCAGTGGAATGATTGAAATTTATTATTTATTTTGCTTTTGTGTGTGGCCAATAGGAGCCGACGGGAAGCGATAAAGGGACTCTCGTAAGTCATTCGAAATTGCCGTCCACAAGATATAAAAAAAATTTGTTAAGACAATAAAAAGGCGGCAAAGCGTTTGATGGAGTCATCACGAGAGTATAGAGTCATTCCGACTGTAGAAAGTACATGAAAAGGCGCCGTCTTAATTGGGGACATTTCGAGATAACAAATTGTCCTTGGTCGAGGCATTTCTGCGCCAAAGCGTATCTTTATTGCAAACAAAGAAGCAACCGGCATATTCTCATTGGCCAAGATGGTATCAGTCAACTGATGAAAAGACATCAGGATTTTGGACTTAGAGCTACCCGACATCAGATATTTTTGATGATGGAGCCCACAATAAAGGCAACACTCGAATAAGGGTCCGATCAAGAGTAAAAGGAGAAATGTGTGAAATCGGAAGCACTAAAGCTTGGTTAGAAAAAAAATTGTCAAACTACTAAGCGCAGAAAATTTGATTATCTCTTCAAATACCTATTTCGCTTGGAATAAATTAATCCGTGGAACTTTCTTGAATCCAAAATTCCTCATTTCCTTTGAGAGCAAACTTCCTCATCGTCTGAATATTATCTGACAACACAATTCCGTATTAGCGAAATATCACCCTCTGAAGTAGTGAAGTTGAAGTAAATTTCCTACACCCAGTTCATTCTTCTTTCAAATTAACTGCAAATAATTGATTGTACCTAACGCCCTGTATCCTTTGAACTCCAACCGACCTAGAGCTCCGCGTCTCCTCACACGCCTCCCAAAAGTATACACAACGAGTTTATTCGTTTCTCTCTCTCATCTAATTCGAATGATTTACCATCGCCCTCTCTTTCCCCAAGGACTTTCCTTTGACAGAACTTCGTCTTTCATGCAGATTTCACCCTCCAATCAACCGCGGAATGGTTCTAATGCTGATTTTGTTGAAATTTCTCCGCACGCCAGCATAAAAGTGTGCATTGTTTGTACCAAAAGGATTACAGACGGAAATTCCATCATACCAGAGACCGAAGTAACCTTAGTCCGCTTTTCAGTTTGCGAAATCGAAGAAATTCTCTTTTTACCATGCGACTCTTCTGCAAATAAATAAGCCAAACTTTTCGGTATATGTAGTCAAAGTTAAATGAATGCCGGATAGGATAAAGAGACGAGTGTTGCTTGGTTACATCACAACCAACTCAAACTATCTTAGAAGCAATAACATTTAAGTGGTCTTCCCTTTGATCACACGAAATGAAGAGCATTCGTTTTGCAAGTAGAAAAAAAAGCCGGATACCACCCGCAAGATGAGTGCAAAACTACTCCTAAAACGATGCTCAAATACCACTTGAAGGAGTTTGTATAGCGCTGAGGAGATATCTAGTAGACAACAAAAAAGAAGAGAAGAGAAAAACAAATAGAAACGGATATCAAGGAAGCAACTTATGGCGACGGATACGGATGATGGATGGGATCTCGCACTTAAGTAGGAGTTGTGTGCGAAAGATTTTTTTTTCTTACCTATTTCATCAAAGCAGATAGTGAACAAAAATAACTCAAAAGATTGCTTAGGTAGCTCTTAATTTTCTCCAAGGACGATGAACTAAGTGTTTGCGCAACATAAAGGATGTATTTAGATTTGTAGTTGCTATAATGTGTTGGTGAAAATAATATTTGCGTTTCGGACGTCAATATCAATGGGGATATCAGGTGTTCGTAGTGTGCTAAAGATGACAATTTTTTTAATTTTGTTTGACAATCGGCGAATGATTTTTTCACCAACAAAATGTGCGCTAATTAAATTGGTCTTGTTTGTGAAATTTGGAGGAATAAATTTTCAGCTCTGTCCTTATTTTTTGTAAGGCGATTCAATAATAGTGTGTACAAAATTATGCATTACAGGGAAAATGTACAGTGTCTAGTGTTAGGCTAAGCCCTGGAACCGAAACTATCTGCACGGACGCAAATTCGGGAACACGCACTTCCTGGTCAGATACCAAAAGTCTACTCTATGCTACCTATTTCAGAAGGAGGATTTTCCCTGTTCTCTCTCATATGATCGATTTCGTCGTTTAGCACCAGTGATTGTACGCTGAGATGAGGGATAAAGCAGTTGATATAGAATGTAGGTATTTATTAAAGCGGAGTGCTTGTATCATTCGAAACATTTTCTTTGAAAAGTAGGGCACTTAGTTTTGCCATAAAAAACCTACCACCGAATGGAAACCTCTGGTGTAGTTTTTACGCCGAAAAAACAGTATCTACCGATTCCGGTCTCTGCGGCTTTCATTGCAGAAGGTAAATCTTTTTAGGGGCAAAATTAGAGTTGTTAATTTGCACAATAGAAAAATACATCAAACGAAAACGCACAATGTTAATTGTAAATAACGCAAACAATTTTTTTATTATGAGAGAAGGATCTATGACAACTATGTGTGAAACAAAATATCGAAACAATTCTTGCCACGGCTTCGGTGACATATCCGATTGTCCATATTTTCAATGACACTGAGAAATAATTGAGGTTCAATGTCCCTTTTGTTCTTGAATTGTTCTTGGCTTATTTACATACACATTTTCTTTTAAATATCCCCTAATAAAGAAGTCCAACGGTGTCAAATCACATGATCGTGGCGAACAATTAACATCGCCACGACGTGAAATAACACGGCCATTGAATTTCTCACGCAAAAGCGCCGCTGTTTCATTGGCTGTGTGGCAAGTAGCACCATCTTGTAGTAAGCACATGTTGTCCAGGTCCATATCCTCAATTTCTGGCCATAAGAAGCACGTTATCAGCTCGCGATAGCGAACACCATTCACGGTAACTGCTTGGCCGACCTCATTTTCGTAAAAGGCTTCAACAATCTTAACGCGCTATTCAATTGTGTACCTCTCCATGGTTAATTTGTCAAACACTGAAACAAAGAAATGCCAAATTAAGTAGGGCAAAAAACTTGACGTTAAGGTGTTAATCACAATTAACATCGTGCATTATGATTGGACCACTCTTTATTTAAATTTTCTCAACAGAAGCATATTGAAGATTCTTGGAAATGCTACTTTGATAAAGTCGAAGATCTAGACAACGATTCATAAATAAATGTAGGTGGTTCTAATACCAAACTGGGGATTTTAAGATTTCTTAAATTGACTTCCTGTTAGAAAATCACTATTTTGTGACTGGCAGCAGCAGTCTCAGATTTGTACTTGCTTCTTAAAGGGCGTTGCTATAATGTTTAAACATTACTCCCAAAATGAAAGCTACTGCCCAAAAAATGTAAAATTGTGTCTCGCTGTAGCTTTAATAGCTCAGCGGATTTGCTTCAAACCTCGTTTCTGACTTCTTAAACCCTTAATGTTTAATAAAATTTATCTAATTGCCCAAGGTCGTTGTCGATTTTCCAGTTACTTCAGGGACAGTCATTACTGACGATTAAAGCAATAAAGAGCAAGTTACGTGCACACATGTTGTAAGTAGGTATTCCATTCGCTTTCGAAAAAATGCCATCCACCCGTGTTATGCAAATGGTTCTGTATTTCTCCAATATCCCCACTTTGCACTCACTCACAATCAAAACGTAGACCAGTCTATCTCTTTCGGCTTAAACCTATGAATCGATTTTAATCTAAGGCGAATGTGGCTCCACCAGGCGATAGGTCCTTCTGATATTCTAATAAGAAAATGGAACCACCCCAAATCCTTTTCCATTCAGAGAAATATCCTCTGCTCGTTTATGGGACAGTTTTCAAATCTTCACATAAATTCTAATTAATTCCGGATGCTCTTCGCAGTTCCCAACATTCACTGAGGCATATTCTCATTGACCGCACAAAATCCCAGCATGAGTATCTGTAAAAAAATGCTCTACTATCCCAGCTCTCTTTTAACGCTTTTTACGAAGTAGGGTCTCTGCTGGATTTAATTAAGCCAGGATTTCCCTTTTAGCGCCGCATGCATGACACATGTGGTTTTGCTTTAATTTCCCCTTTTTTTCGTATTGAATAATCGGTCCCTTTTTTGCCGCATATACAATATTTGTGTGGCTTGTGCCTGCATCTGTTTAAGGATGACATTTGTTTTTGCTTTTCCAGCCAGAACGACAACATTCGCCTTCATTTCATATTTACTTTATGCTGTAAGAGGATTGGCATAAGAGGGACGACACTGATTACACTGGCAAAGCGATAACGCATACTCTTCTTCATCTAGCGGCGGATGGATGACGATGACGAAATTAAAACGAATGAAATGGATAAAGTAGTAGTTTCATTTCGCATGTCATCTGTGTGTGTGGTGCCAAGGGAAAGGGGACACATAATATTTGCTGGTTTCTTTATTTCCACTCGAAGAGTGCTCATTTGAATATTCATCAGTGTTACGTGAATGGGATAATGTGAGGCGAGTAACCCTATGGGAAATACTGGACCTGGACCAGTTTTAATTAATTATATTAGTGGTGTGGAAAAATTCCCCCAGGGAATGGTATGTAATTGCTACAAGGGACATGTGAGAGTTAACGATGGCGACTAGATTTTGGGCTGACCCCCCATTTGTCGTTTGTGGATTTCATTAAGAACATTAACATGAATTATTTTTGACTTAATTGGGCCTCCGCACGAAGGGGCACACAGCATACGAATTTGATGTTTCATTAGGGAACTTAATGGTAACTGCTTAATGTCTAATAGTAGAGTCACAAATTTTTTACACAGGAAGAAGCTTTTCAATAAAATGTACTGTTGGAGGTATAGATTTTGTACATGGAATGGGTTCACCTTGAGCTATAATGATTGTAGTTGGACTCCCTTTTTCAAAGTTGACCGATGTAGATTTGTAACGCTGGTCTGCCTTCTCACCTTTTCAAGAGTTGCATCAAATTTGTCTAAGAAAGAGTGCACCTATTGAATTTATCATTCCCCTGCACACCTTAACAGAGCGGGACAAGCCGACCACCAGACTTCTCCCCTTTAAGCTTAGCTCCAAAAGCCCTGATTTGATCGACTTGGCAGTATCCGAGACTCGCTGCGCTCGTGTTGTCTTCTTGGGTGCCTAAAATTGTATAAGTACACCTATCTGACCTCCATCCTCACCCCAGAGGACTAACATTCACATGCCACTCGTTCAATATTTTCAATACCCCAGCAAGCGGCACGAGCATCGCATAACTTTGGACATCAATAAAAAAAATACCAGCGTCAACATACCCATAAATATCTTCTACACATTGCAAGCGTAACTGCAAAAGAGATTTCAGGTCAAACGTTGTAATCTTTGGCACAAATTCCAATATCTAATGCTGTCCACATTGATTCGATGATTTCGTCGTTTCCCAGATTAGGCCCAAGCTATACCACTTCCTCACGCCAAAATTACAGCTTGAAACGTTTTGCTATATATGCCCGAAGACTTTGTTTGGGTTATGGTCTTTCCTCACTTCCTAAAATTGTCTAGTTTGTTTTTTTGTTTGGTTCCTTTTGATTATGTGAAGGATTTACGCCCGAATGATTGTGTCCCAGCCCATAAGTATTGGGTAATAGCCAAGTTTGTTGAAACGGCCGACGACAAAACGAACATTTCGATGGACAACCATCGGACTTGGTCGAGGGTTGTCATCATAAAACTGAAGTAACCATCAAATTTGATGAGAATTATACATAAACATTCATAGGATATCCCTAGCACGTATACCGGGGCACATGTTCCACATACATACTTTGTTGTAGAATCTCTAGCAAGAAGATGTGGTTGTATGTGTATTTGTATTTTGTTACGTTTTTTTTTTCTCCTGCCGGCCTCCTCTTCACATCCTAATTTGAAAATTCATTTCATGTCCTGTTCAGAGGCCGTATATTGAAATGAATTTTAGATATATACTATATACACAATCGGAATGGGCGAAAGCCTATAGTTGAAGTGTTTTCGTATCCCATGGAGTTTGGCTGTATTATGTCATACTCTGTGAGGGCTGGTCTCTATTGAAATTGATAAAAAAAAATTCAAGAGGCCGACTTGTCACTGTGAAGTGGATAGATATAGTCGGTTAGGCCTGTCAGTTCATTTTAATGGGGTGAAATTTCTTTAGATGGCCCATAGAATAGGTCGCATGTGTGCAGCACTGCATGAATTTGACATTTTACACCATCCGAGCATAAGCTCTAATTGAACATTGATCAAGAATATGTCCTCGCCTAGGCTACACTGTCTGTGACATGTTAACAGAGAGGGGGTTTGACTTTCTTTGGGTCACACATGTTGTGTGTTATGTTCGATAATGAACGATTGCAAGTCATCTGACAGTGGTAAGCAGAACAACCGGCTATTTCGGTCGACATTTAGACAGATGCCATGGGATATTATATATTCATTTGTGCGGGTGTTTGACAGATTACAATGCACATACGTTATCATTTGTGTCAACTAACTAATGCAGTTTTACAGTGTAAAATAGAAAACTAAATTAAAAATGGTTAGAACCTTCGCAGAGAAAAAGATGATTTATTTATATAACACAAGACAAACCTTGTACCGGCATATGGGGTTTCTTTAGCTATGTTGTAAAGACAGAAAAGTGGAAAAGAAAAAAGAATTTTCATAGTCATCCTCTCTGTTATTTTTTTAAAGTACATATGCGCATGGCCAATTGACGGCCGTCACAATTGAACTACTCAAACAGTCACTTAAAGGCGTTTGATAATGAATTTGTGTATTTGCAGAAGCTGTTTTTCTATCAAAAGACAAGTTAAAGTCGGCAAAAATGTCCCAACGAAGGTTCTTGTACTCGAATTTAGGACCTCCAACCTACTATCTTACAACAGTGTAGGGAAAACAATATTCTTCCGTAGAGTTAAGATCTATCGCCTTTTTGGTTGAACTTGTCGGTAGTTGACCTACTTATAGTGACAGTTTTTTTCACGCTAACGACATAGACCCCAGTATTCGTATGCAGTTCAACTAAGTTTAGTCCTTAAAATTTCAACAGAAATATAACTCAAAGCCTTCTAAAACATCTTTACTCTTAAATATATGGCACACCCGACAGATCGTCACAACGACAGTTAACTTTGAATAACGAGGGACTTTTCCTATCTCGACTGTGCTATAAATTCTTAAAACAACATCTTGGCAGAAATGAAACGAAGAATAACTCTTGTCAATTCCTGTATCATTAGAAAAGAAGCGAATTGGGTAATAGAGTCCTTTCTCAAGCAACATACTTGACCATCACGTCCTTCTTTATGGCGTTGAAACTTGGAGTCTGTCTAAAGCGGCTAAAGATATCGTCGGTTGATACGTCGATGGGCCCTACAGAAGAAGATTCAACAATGAGCATTACTACCGAGACATCGACCTAGTCTAGTAAATTGCTCAATATTCATACGAAATGGTTAGGAAGTACACGAAGGGCGGACAAATGCTCCAGTCTCCAGTTAATTAAGTCTTCGACTCCCCTTATGTGGAAGTGGAACTTGGATTGTTGATACAACTGAAAGCAGTTAGCATAGGTAGCCCCACCTTACTATGTATTAAAAGTCTTGACTTGAACGTTTTACCATAGATTGGAAAAAAATTAGTACCTCGGGTAGAGTACTGATTCAAAACTCATGAGCACTTCTGTAAGTGTTTCTGCAAATGTTCTGAACGACTTAACTGCGGCAGAAGCTTATGAGCAGAATCTATCGACAACTTTTGAACAAACCTTAGATGGCCTCACTTCGTTTATTACAAAGTTCGCACCCACCCTTTTTCTAAAAAGATTTCTGACCCTGCCGAATTTCTGACTAATAGAAATCGCCAACTTGAGGTTGTCTTTAGAGAATATTCATCAATCACCGAACCAATCTGAGTACCATTGGTAAATTTCGTGGGTCCAACTCAATTTCTTTCAGCGCACTTTTTGAATAGTTTTTCTTAGAACTATTGAACTTTATAAGTGGCACAGTGGCTTAGAGTTAGTGTGTTGGACTACTAAGCGAGGTGTCGCCGGTTCGATTCCCGAAAGAACCAAATTACATCTTAAGGTTTTTTTTTTACTGCGTCACCTAATGCGAACGTCTGACAAACATCCGAGAGTAAAACTGTCATGAAAGAGCTTCTCAATTGAAGCTAGGCCTTGGGTCCCATAGACCTGGGTTGCTTTTCTTTCGTCGCGCTCCAACAGAGAAAACGACACACAGTGCTTTAAATGGGCGCCCAACAGTCAAAAGCTGAACAAGAATCAGGAACAATCTCTCGCTCAGTTAATAAAGAAAGCAGACAAGTTATTGATGGCTTAAAATATTTAGGTATGTTTTGTTTTTTTTTTTAACTTTTTTGTCATTTTTATATTGATTTAGAATTATTTGACAAGTTGAATGCGGTAACTTTATAACAGCAACAACTAGTGACTTGCAAAGCGAAACTTTGTTACTAAAAGGAATATAAACGATTGTCCTTACCCCAGATTTTATTTTAGTCGCTGCTTAGACGCTAAAACTTTCAATTTTCTATCTAAAATGTGGAATGTTACCGCCCTTACTGACCACTGGAGTGTTTTTCGTTAACTCTCAGTATCTATAGATAAACATAAAGCTCCACTTCGTACTCTTCTGTCCTCGTCACTTAGTCTAATTTACATCAAATCTGATTTATAAATATTGTCCAAACCACCATTGCACCACAATGGCTGAGTGCCCGTCCATGGTAACTCGCCAATCCCATTACCGCTTTGTGTGAATTTGACCCACATTAAATATTAATTCACCGTTTTTCTCTCTCAACGTAATTCTAATTACACAACGTCCTTCCCAAAGGTCCATCTATTGTGGATTTTCTTCAACACCCCGCACACATCTGGAGCGGAGGATATTCTGTTGGAAAATACAATCTTCCCTCTCTCAGTATAGTACAACATAGTACATCAGCTGTACAGTGCGTCTCCTCTTTATCCGTTAACTAATTTCAAAAGAGTCACCTCAATTTTGATGTCCTTTCATAATTACTTTATGTTAATTACGCTGTTCTCTAGGATACCCAGCAGATGAAGAATGAAACCGCGCTGTAAATTCCTATGTAAAATACTTTGTCCGTCACGTTTACTTTCCTCTCCTGTGGATATCCTGGAGACTGGACAACAAACTAAACATTTCGCTCTCTGTCAGAATGCTGTAAAAAATTGAAAAAAAAACCGTGGTCACGTCTAAAGTTCGCATGATAATTAGTTTGGGAGGAGAAGAAGGATCCTGTTACTGTGTTGTCTCCTTAAAGGTTTCATTAAAACTTTGTGCGGCACTTTTCGTGTGGGAGTACCTCCTTTGTC
The DNA here is from genome assembly GCA_936431705.1 of Cheilosia pagana. Lineage (NCBI taxonomy): Eukaryota > Metazoa > Arthropoda > Insecta > Diptera > Syrphidae > Cheilosia > Cheilosia pagana. The sequence continues at coordinate 40,530,421 of OW386168.1, forward strand.
CAGTAGGTATGTGCGTGCCACAGGTTCCACTCGAGGCTGCAGCGCTCAGTAAAAGCGAAGGATGAAAATGAAAACCATGACGATGAAGACGACGACGACGATGATGATGATGATGGCCTAGATACGTGGTTTGTGTTATTTTTCTTTTCCCTCTTTCCACATCGACTTCAGTCAAACTCAAGTAAACGGGGATGCCTGTGAAATGTTATTTTTCACTCGCATTAACTGTGGTGGGATGTATGGGGGTTCGTGCCTCTTTAGCTGGTGATCTGATCCTTGAATTATTTTTGTACTCCGTCTCCCTGTTGCGCTGTTAGTTTAATTTAGTTTTTAACGGAAACATTGCCCGCAGTGAAGTGTATACAAAAGTTGTTAACACAAACTTTGTGAATTGTACTTTTTCGTTTTATTTTTATTTTTATTCTAATTACAAATTCATTAAGGAAATGACACTAAAATGTTATTTAGCGCAGTGGTTCGTGGGTGGATTCCTAGGTATTGCGAAGGTACTCTACTTATTTCTCGAAATTTGTGTTAATTAATTAGTTGGCGAACATTTGGAAAGGCTTGGATCATCAGTGAAACTCCTACGACTTGTTCCACAGATAGATGTTGGTGGGAGGAGAAGACTCCACTCAAATAAGGACGTAAAATGTACAACATCGCAATTTACTTTATGAAGTAGTGGATGCGGTTTGTGTATGGGCTAATTTTAACTTGGGCTAGCGTACTTAATAATCAATTGGGAATATTGCTTTGATTTTTTAGTCTAGAAGATCCAGTATTGCCATTTTTCATATGAATTGTTAGGTATGGTATTGGCTTGAATTTCAGGAATATACAAGCAGACATATCGTAGGCGTAGGGTTACCGTTGGACAATTCTAGAAAGTCGCTGGCAAAATGAAAAATAATCTTATAATCCGGGGGTTGGGGAAGTCTTAAAACCCTGCTCTTCCGTCTGCAATTTTTTTTAATTTTCGCACGAGTTTAGGACAACTATTCAGAGCAGTATAACACATTGTAGGGTGAACATTTTGAAGCGTTTTCAGATTGCTGCAACAATTCTTCAAAGTGTATTTGTTTGTTATTCGATGAACGCTTTCAGTATACGCATAAGCCTGATCTGTTAAAAAGCTGACAATCTTTTCAGGGAAATCTCTTCTCTTCTCTACATATAATAAAACTGTAGAATAAAAAATGCCTGACCGCGCATCACGCAGAAACTACTAGACGGATTTTGATGAAACTTGGCATAGTGATTGCTTTTGTTCTGGGTCGGGCTTTAGAATACTTTTTAATCCGGAATATAACTTGGTTTTCACAAAATAGTAAAAAAACCGGATATATGTAAGGAAAATTCTATTAATACGGACCTAGCTCAGTAATGGCTTATCGGATTGAAAAATAAAAAAATTTATTGAATTTAGTAAATTTTCTCTGAATCATCCTCCTGCGTTGTCCTGAAGCTGAGCAATGTTCATAATAATTATTCAGAACATCGCCCACAATTTTTTTTTCAGTGGATACCACTGTCAGTAGTCATGCAGAAGTGAGTATCGCTGGAGTAGTTTGTATGTGATTATTATGTGCGCGCTTTAACGTGTTCATATGTTTTGAACTTCAGTCGTTTCTTTTCAGCGCATACATTCAGGTTGAACACGTTTTCGGTAGCTGTTCATTGGGAAAAGTTTGGAAATGGGCTGGGGTAGGGTTCGTGTGTCAATGTCAAGTTGTTTCATTCGTGTTGCTTCTTTTCGCCGACATTTGAGGTGGGTAAGAGGGAAAAAATAACAGAACTGTGCGTAAATCTTTTTTGTTTAGACTTTTTAGTTGGAATTAAAATTATGCTTTTATTGTCTTTGTTTTTACTTTATATTGCTTTTAGAGAGGTCCAAGGGAGGGAACATATTAATAAAAAAAAACGGAGTGTGAAACAAGGCGAGCACGGGTCAGCTAGTTTAAAGAATAATTTTTTAAATACAATTCTACTCTGCGTGTATCAAGTTGCCAACAGCCATACCACGGTGAAATCATATCTACGCTGCTTTCTAGTAATTGCTAGTAAACTGCTATCAGCGCCATTCACTTTCAACGAAAAGGAACTACGAGAACATTGAAGTGCAGACATTCAACAACATATAACAGTTTAAACACCTTTATCGCAAATGTGACTGTGGATTGTTTTACTGGGTGTTCTTTAAGTTTTCTTCGGCCTGTTTTTCTTTGCTGAGATTTGTCTTCAACATAACTCACCTTATATTGAGCAGAGTAACTCAGGTCATAAACTGCGCACTTTTTCTGTCATATTTACAAGATGTTAACCTTTTCAAAACACTTACTTTGGTCTAAGGAAATGGTATAACTAGGTAAATCTTTTTACCTAGCTTCTTATATTTTCTAATGACATTGGTGAAACATCTTAGGCATAATGAACCACATTTTAGCTAATATTTGTAATCATAATTAAAGCCTACAAGGAAAAATGTCAACCTTTCTAAAACTCTACCAGAATTGATGGTAAAATGACTAAAGAAATCCATGCCCTACCCAAAAATCCCTTGAATGTGATCTCTCTTCATCCAACTGAACCAACAAAATAAATTAAGATTGCTTTAAGAATATGTAGCAAAACATAAAAAGATCCACACTTTTGGCTCCTGCCAAACTTAAACAAAAAAAAAAACTTATCCCCTGTCTAGACAGCCAGACAAATGAAATAAAAGTAAATATTATGTTTGTGTACCTAGAAACCATTCCCCAAAAGAATATCGGTTTACAGATACTGCTACCATATTGAACAGACATAAAATCACAAAAGAAAGTCATCAACTTTCCATCCAAATGAAATCAAATAAAATCATCAATACCTACCATTAGGGATACATTCATGCACCGATTTCTTGACTCAAGTGGTATCTTCTGCTGCGTCTGACCACTTGTAGCAGTTCATTTCAGCCATTCGTGCCAAATTAATTAGTCCATTACAATCTGAAGACTCAAATAGATAAAAAAAAACGTTTTAACTTTTCTACAAAGAATGAAAATCCTTCAACTTAAGTGCAAAAATATTTTCAAATCAAAGAAAGTAATCCTCCAGGACTGAACAAAAATAAAAGTCTCTTAGGAGACGAGTCGAGCAGTTAATGTGATTTAAAAAATAAAACAACTTCACAAACAAAAGCCAAAGAAATGGAAACAAAAAAAAAACTTATTGTGATAGCCAAGGACTCTGCAATTTGTCTTCCGTACATTTTGTGTGATTGTTCAAATAAAAACAAAAAATGACCACTTGTTCGTTCGCCAACCACAAAGGATTATAAGTTTCTTTAAAACTTTAAGTAGGTTAGAAAAAAAACATCCTCCTGAAGGATGAAATAAAGTTTCTTGTTTTATCAGTAACTGATGCATTCGCTGCCATCTATTAAGTTGAAATAGAATCCCTGCGATTGTGGGGAGTTTTATTTTTTATTTTTTGGATCATAACGTGATCAAAAACAAGTCCTTCAAAGTTCTTTCTAACAAATTGTTTGAAAAAATTTTCAACAAAATTTTAAACGAGATACGAAGTAGGATAAACTATTATATACTCTGTCGGTGAATTGATGTTGTCGCTTGAGAGGAAACTGAAACTGGAGGTCGGTATAATAAATAACAAATCGAATCTGTGATTTTTTCCAATCTAACAAAAGCGACGGTCACGATGGAGTCTAGAGAAATGTGAAATGGGATACTGAAATAATGACAAACTGGAAGGATGGAGCTCTTTTTGTTTTGGGTAACTGGTGCTGAAACTCGCAACTTCGTAGTTCCAAGTACTAAATACCTTTCAACAATATTGATTGTTTTTCTGTTGAAATAAAGCGCTATTTTTACCTAAAATCACCTGTCGTTTAGGGTTGACCAAATGATATCTAACATCATTTTGCATGACGTTGGCTAATGGCTACTTCTGTAGGCTCGTTTGGTTAAACACTCTTTGTGTGGGTTTGCGTTTTATTTATCAACCTTGAGTTTCACTTAAATTTAAAATACCTATACGCTTCTTTCTGCACTACGTAATAAAAAATCAATAGGTACCTACCTACAGCACATTCCATGCCTCGTCCTTAATTCATTATTAACTACACACGAGGAATTTAAACTGCTCGAACAAAGTTAAAAATCAACAGATAAGCAGCTTAGATGAAAGTAAATACCCCCAAGTTCGTACCCTAATTTCAATCAATTCGTGTTTGTGTACAACCGGTAGGACATCTTTGTCTGCATACATAAAAAAAAAGGTTTTTTTTTAATGGAAACACACCTCGAATTTGAAGTAAATGTGAACTAAAATGCCACTCCCTTATCAAAGCATGTTTCACTGGAAGAAGGTAGCCTATACTTGACATCCACCCTAGTCTCGGTTCTCGGAGATTATTTCGTCCTTGACCAGAAAAGCACCCATACCTCCGATATAATCCTATTATACAAAGTAATTTGGGTTTTTAGCTTCATTTTGTGAGTTGAGGATTTTTTTTTAACTTAAACACAGGCCGGTCCGTATTTCCTGAGAGTGCACGTAGTAGATGGCATTTTTTTTTATCCTATCCATCAGATCGTCAGCCTGTGAGGATTTTGAAAATTCCATGCCACAAAGTATATAAAAAAAAACCTACAAAACGAATGGCATTACACTTTTAAGAAGGATAACATCAGTTGTGACGGTCTACGACCAACACACAGGGACCAGGGAGTAGGCAAAAGGCAGATGACTGGTATAAGAAAACCCACAGTGCAGACAAGACAAGACGCCATACATTTAAACATTTGTGAGTATTATATCCTTGAATGTTTATCCTCTATCCTTCGAAGCGCACAGCGATGATGAAAGACAACGTTGGCTATACGATATAAAATATCCTTAAGGTTTACAGACAATCACAGCTCGCCCTTCGTATATACTATACACTATGTCGTCGTCTGCGTTTATTAGTTGTTGTACTTTGCTGCTTGGGGTGATGTCTTCTTATGAAGGTTTCTTATACTTTTCGCTGGTTCTTTTTCTATGCGAATATGGGTGGTGGCTGGGTTTTTTGATGGGTGGTCTTGGGTGTTGTTTCTAAAAACCCAGACACCGCCAGGATGACTGGCGTCGGATAATTTCTTTTTCGCTACCACATCGCTTTTCAATTTTTTTCATAAAAAGAGAAGGGGACCCAGGCGACCGACCAACATAGACTCTATATCGTTTGCTTCAGGGTCGACTAAGATGAATGTTTGTCAAGATTGTCTGCAGATGTATATGGGAGGGGAGGGCGGTGGATTACGCCCGAAGACCCCTCCGGCAGGATAATGTAGCGCAATTTCTTAATGAGTTTAATGAATGAGCGGCGAAAAGTGTCACAAATGAAATGACGAGGGCACTCGTCACATTTCTGCCTTGACTAGCCGAGCGGCATTCATTGAATATTTTCGCAACACTGCAAAAAAAAAAAAATACAGCGGTATAGCATTCGCATTCGCAGCAAAAAACATAAGGACAAACAATAGGAAGGAGTGTTTCTACTCAGTGCATTTGGGTGTGAAGTAAATGACTTGTAAGGACAACGCGATGTTAAACAGAGCATAAAAATGAGGATTTCGAATGAACACAAAGACGCTAAGGCGAACTGCAGCGGACCTTGACACTAATCGGATGTTGTAACAGGAGGATACCGGCGCAGTGTTAACATTCGGAGAGCAGAACGCTTTTTTTCGTTATATTTGGGTTAATGCATCCTGTTTTAGAATTTACTTTTGAAGAAAGTTGACCCGGTTTGTTGCCTGTTTTCTCAAACTTGGCGCTTGGATTTCCGACTTGATAGTCAAGAACAAAAGTCATTCGTGTTTGAAAGTGTAGCACTGAGAGGTTAGGCGGAAATTTTTAAATAGGTTAAGTTGGCTAAGTAATATCTGCAATAATAAGTTATTCATAAAATAAAATTGTATACGTGGATTTGAGCACGCTTCGCGTCAACACTTCTCACACAATCCGCTTGAATATGTTAGAAAAGGATGGGGCTCTAATTAGAGGAGCATTTCGTTTTTATTTCATTGCAATCGGCCAACTCACGCAGTGGCGGGGCGTCCATATAACCCGATTCCCACCGATTTCCCTTTTTGAATTTCCATCAGTCAACAGTCAACACTATCTACCAAAAACCAAATTAATGTACATTTATACATGAAACCCTGTTCTGCTTCTGAATTCTGACTTCTGAATTCTGACTACTAGATTACAAACACTTAAGTTGATAATATCAAAGCCACTTTTACTATGCGTTAAGTTCATTGTTAATTTGGAATATTAATGACTTAAAGTATAAAAAAGGTGGCTTCGATTGATTTTGCTTAGTTAATATAATTTTGTTTCAAGGTACACAGATGTCAGGTTTTTAGATTTGTATGCGATTAATTATGCTTCGACTTCCCATTTTAAAATGTTCACGCCACGCCACTGTCAAGTAAATACTTATGCAGATTTTAAATTCTTAAAATTTCGACGACTAAACAAATATGAAAATAAAGCCAAGTGTTGACAAGCTAAGCGCCACTTTTATGAGTTTTTCAAAGTATGGTAAACCCGCGCAGTGGCTTAGTGGTTGGTGTGTTGGAGTACTAAGCAAGGAGTTGCAGGTTCGATCACCGGAAAGACAAAAATTATATCTAAAGGTATTTTTTATTGTACCACCTCTCGCGAAGGTCTGACAAACATCCGGCAGTGTAACTGACATGAAAAGCTTCTCAATTAGCCGTTTGGACTCGGCATAAAATTGTAGATTCCTTCCATTGGTCCCATAAGTGTGTGTAAGAAAGTGTGATATAGCAAACAAATCGCAATTATCCTATCACTATATTAATACGTAAACATCAAAAGTTTCCGTGCACTTTTTAAGTATTTATCATGAAAAGAGGAGAATGAAACTTATATCATTCGAAAGGTACTGTGCCAGAGATGTGCACAAACAAAAAATCGTAGGTATATGTCGACAATAAGACTGGTAAAATGAAGTTAAGAATTTCCCACACTAAATGCTTAGCAGTTAATCGAAAGCATTTTGTTGCCATTCATTTTGTCGCCGTCATGTTTCCACAGTAACGAATTTAATCATCTTAGATTAGAACCTGTTGGCGGGTCTCATTAACCCATAAAAGTGTGCAATTTAATTACCTCTAAAAGTAAGCAATCATAAAATCTTATTTCAGGGGCATTGCAGAGTAATCTGCGAGGTGTTACTATGAAGACGAACATTCATGTTTTGCCCTTTTCCATTAATTTTTCATATCGGAAAGGTATATGAATTAAGATTTAGCATGTAAATAAATTAAAATAAATAATAAATAAATTATGAAAAAAACAAGTTGGCTTTCGTTACTTTATCTACAGACAAAATTGGTCGAATTTCGACCACGGGCGGTACTAGTTACGATTATTATTTGTGAATTATCAGAACTAAAACTATACCCTAAAACAACCATATAAAATCGTTATTCTAACATCACAATTTTTCTTCTCTTTACAGCTGGTGGGCGGTGAATTTGATATGGAATTAAATTTTGTGATACAAGATGCACAAAATATCAAACACATGTTGGAACTATTGGACCATTGTCCGCCCAATCTTCAGGTAAGTCATGCACATCAACGCCCTCCCATAGTTAAATATTTATGAACTCTGAACATAGATTGCTTGTGAATTTTCCCTCAAAACTGTGATGAACGATTCACATTCTCCACCTCCCACTTCATTGAAATTCAAATTGCACTTAAGAAATCAAGAATGTGCCTGTGTATAGGTGAATGCTGCGCTGCAATTAGGGAAACCTCCCTCTTCATCAGTCACTTCAATTGTTACGAACAGTGTCTGCACTATCGATCTGCTGTTGCTTCACAGATTCATTAAACTACCAACAACCAAGAAAACTCTCAGCAATTTAGGAACAGAAAAAAAAAACAAAATTTCATCATTTTATCATTTACAAGATGCAACCGTAAAAAAATCATCCGAATGCGAAACTTTCTCTGGCAACAATTTTATTTGGATTAAAGTTTTCGCCTAAAGCCATCTGAAACTTCACTCAAAGTTAGGTAAGCTTAGGGCCATCACCGTCTTTGTCATCATTAACTTTACAAGAGGGATTTGTATATATTTCGTGTCTTATTTGACAAGAACTTGTGCTTTCGGTGCGGCTTGGCATAACAGATATATATGCAGGACAATGATACAGTGTACAGAATGATGTGAGAACGGTTTATACGAACATTGTTGTAGATTTGTTTTCTGAGGAATGTGCCTGTCATGGCGTCGTCCTCCGTGAAATTAAGTTGAGCGCTTGTGAAAAGTTTACTTATAGCTTGAAAATGTCTTCATATTGGTGCGGGGGAAAAATCTCATCACTCAAAATGGGTCGGGTGTTTGTAGGTGTGTTGTTTTTTTGTTCTTGTTTTTGGGCACACAGGAGGACTTTCTAAAATGGAGAGAGGTTGGTAAATTGTATCTTAAATTTTAAGAACCTACCAATACCATTTGTCCTACGCAACAGTCCAACAAATCAGAATAGGAAACATGTCAATATTCTTTTAATGCCCATGAAATTCATATCAAAATTAAAAAGTATTGAGGAAGATGAAAGTGACTTGATATACGGCCTTCTATATGATGTTTCAAGGCTGTAGGCTAACACCAGCATCAGTTCCAAACCCATTGCCGGCTGCTTCTCAAAGCGAAAGTCTAAGACTGTAGGTGGAACTTAAAATCAGCAATTAAACAAATCTTTTTCAAAACAAAAACTCAAACAAACCGCTGCTGGTATAGCATACCTCTTCCACATGCAACTTTATATCTTGAAGTAAAAATTAAATCTTTAACTTCCAGTGGTACTTTCTCGGAGAAATACTTTTCATTTGGAATATTTCGCTTTCCACAGAAAGTTTCCTAAGAAAATACTCTGTTGAAGGATTTCATGCAGTACCACGTTCGGAGAATATTTGTGGATTCTTCTCCGTTTAACAAACTTGTGCTGGAGCGTGTCGTTTTTTTCGCGGCACTTTGTTGGCATGTCAATAATTAGTAAGAGGTACAACTTTGCAGCGGCGTATGCGGTGTGTGGTAAAAAAAACTTGTTTGATTACTTTTTCAAGTGAGATATTTTATGGGAAACTGAACGCATGAGCGTATTGTGATGATGAATCGTTGCACTTAGTTGTAAGGGTGTATCTTTGGTTTGGATAGAAAAATCTATCAATTATCAGACTATGTGTAGGTTGTAAAAATGTTATGAAAGTTAGGGTATATGATGATCTAGACGCCTTCACACATCCTGTAACGAACAGACAAAGTTACTGTCCGATAGGTGTATCATAAGGTAGTGAGATACAGGTCCATATGCTGCAATTGTACCTCCCTAAAGTTGAAACCTTAATAGGATCTCTAAGCTTTAAAAGCAATGACATCATGGGGATAGTTCACTGAAAATAAAATACTAGGTAAAATTGACAAAATTCTTTTGTAAACTTTCAACAAAAATAGTTTTGTTGAATTGAAAAAAAAAATGCTGTTAATTAAATTTATCAATACAACCTAAGTTTTATAAATTTGACAAAATATTTTGTTAAACTGACAAAACATTTACTTTGTCAGATTAACAAAAGACAATTTTCATTTTAACAAATCGAGTTTTATCTATTTAACAATTTTATTGTCGAATTAACAAAGTTTTTGTTCGATGAAAACAGAATCAACAATCGCTTTTGTAAATGTTTTTTGAATTGACCAAACTTATACAAAATGTTTGTTAGCCCAACAAAATACAGATTATCAATAATACAAACATTTTGTAGAAATGAAAAAAATGTTTGTAGATATGATACAAATTTGAAAAATTGAAGAATTTGCATTGGTCCCTTAGAAAAAAAGAAAAGCATGAAAGTACTATTCGGGGAGACTTTTCTAAGGGTGAATCGTACCAATCTCGTGTACCAGACAAGGCTCCCGCTTTTTTTGTAAAATTAACAAAATTTTGATTATTTCAACAAATTATTTTTGTACTCACAAGAAACCATTTTTGTTAAAACAACAGTATTTTTTGCTATCACAATAAACGTTTTAGGTACAGATAAAACTTACAAAAAATGTTGTCAATCTAATAGAAACATTTTGTTGGACGTATATTGACAAAAAAAATTGTTGAATCAAGCCCCATTGTTATCAAATATGATACCAAGGTTTTATTTTCAGTATGGATTTTCTTACAGCTCACTGCAAACTTCAATGTCACTTATACAACATGTTTTCAAGAAACAGAGTAGAGAGATCCTCTTTTATAAATTCATACAAGTAATCGCGAGTAGACGAACAGAAACGCCAATGGAACCTACGGAAAGCGAGCCAAAAAAATAAATAATAAAAATAAAATGTATCGAACATCATCGATCGTCAAGTTGTTTTATTTCAGGCACTTGAAGTCGTTTAACTCCCATTACCTTTCCATTGTCTTCGCACCACAAAGTATCATGTGACGGAGAAATCTTCACGCTAAATTCACTTGGTAATGCAACCCAAATCACCGCAATTCTCATCCAGTTGCTATATACCGCATAAATCTGTTTTATCCTGTTTTTGAAAACGTTTTTCCACACAGAAACACCTTTCCACCTTTGGTGTTACATCACGTAAGGATGTTAAATGCTTTACGACTTCCCAGCCACACTTCATTAACGATTCCGATCAGGATTGCAAAAGCCATTTCAGCAACTCCTTCTATCACCCGCTGCGCGCCACCGATGACGGCCTGAAGAATGTGAAGCATCCGAATTTTATTCGCTTTCTGTTTTAAATGGCTACAAGGATCACTTACTTTGTTTGATGGCTAAAGGGATTCACAACATTCACCACGACACAGTGCTCTGTGTAAGCTACGTCCAAGCAGACTCCCTCCACCCATGTCGCGCATAAATATTTAAATATCACCGCATATTTACATAAAATTCATGAAGAAGAACACACGCTTCAACCCTTGAAAAGGACGCGTCTTGTCCATTATCCCTTGTCAACGGGAATTATATGCAGCAGAGTCGAAGTGGAATTTACTCCTTTTTTGTTTGCACTTGGCATGGGCGGCAATAAAATAAAAATCAAAGGATACGCACTACAAATTACTTGTACCGCAATAAATTCTGACAGTAACAAGGAGGAAAAGGGATGCGAAAGTTAGTACCCCACCGTAGCCGGGTTAATGTAGTCAGTCAACTAATTGTGAATTGTTGGTGAGTGTCTGACGGTGTGGTGTCATTATTATATTCCCTGCCACATATCCTTGCCGATCACGATTATGGGGGGGATACTCTGCAAAGTGAAAGTACCCAAAAGTGTGTACGAGGTGGTATGCGCAGTCATATCCATTTCGAAGGATAATGGAAGACATTTGTATAATTACTAAGATGAGTTAAGAAGGTCGCAAGGATGTGACGGCGCCATTCTTCTTGTCCTCCGAACCTGCTACCATCTTGTCCTCGTATTGTTTGGAGGCGTTTTTCAACTTTTGGGCTTCGCTTTTGTCGATTGAGTTATTTTCAAATGAAATCAATCATCCGAGAGACAAGTCGTTCGAAGGAGTACATGAAAGAAGTTGGTACATTGTGACGGGCGATGTCATTTTAATCCCTAGCTAAGAGTATTAAGCGTGTTTTTTTTGCGCAGGCGAGCAATTTAAATGCGGCACGTGTAAGCATAAAAATATCGTGGAGCGTGTGGATTTATTTTTAAAATTCATCGCAGCTTAGTGCTGCAGATAAGACGGTTCAAGTAAACCATTTGTAGGAAGTCCTTTGGTAGAGCATGTTTGCATTTGCCTTGTAGCCTAAAATACATGCAGCATTTTTTGCGCATTAAAGGGATCAGTGACAGATGGAATTGGTATATAGAAAAAAAACCCCCATCAGCACTCAGTTTGAAATTATTTTCAATCTGACTTCGTATCCGCATCACGTCCCGACCATAATGAAATTTCAGAGTAGGCCGCACCTCAAAGCCACACTAATCAAACCGCGGAAATTTCCATGTGCTCCATCACAATGAGCACTTATGAGTTAAGAGGAAAGGGATATTTGATGAATAAGCTCATGAATTAGTGTTGACACCGACACCAACAATGACAGTGTGTGTGATGAACCAATTTTGATTGCAGCTACCTGGGATGGAATTCGCAGAGCCACAAGTCACAAAACTGCCACTCTAATTCATCACGCAGCTGCACTTGGGAATTCGATTAACCCTAGCACACTCCTTTCCGCCGGGCACATTTTTCAATCAACATCAAAATGAGAAAGGACGAAAAAAACAGAAAACCATTTGCATAAATTGCTTTCTAATTTCCATTCAAATTGACAAGTTGTATGTAGGTCTGCCACTCGGCAGGAAAACACTCAATTTTATTGGTGGTGCATACATCTGAAACTGTCTTTTATCATCAGTGTCATGCCAATAGTTGTCACTGAATAGCAATTCAGAGATGATTTCATGTCATCATCATCGCATCCACACTTCTGTTGTTTGAGACTCCTCGCGTCCTCGTCATTTGCCTCCTTTGAATTATCATTTTAAGTGGAAATACCAATTTTGCTCATTTTTATTATTCACATTTTTGATGAAGGTATACGCAGTGTGCCTGTTTGTCCTGCTGTTCATGTATGAATGGCTATGCTTCAGAGTGGATGTGTACAACCATAAAGTGGCAACGAAAATAACAAGCTCTGCGTCTCACTGCCAATGCGAATCGCTTCTCATTTCATGCCGTTGCTGCGGTGCATTGTTTCATTATACATTCGACATGGGAACGCATTGTGGGTATACTTTCGTATCAGTCTAATGGATCAAGGAGCTCTAATCAAGGCTGGTCTTTGTTTTACGAGCCATACAAATTGTGCAGGTTGACTATCATGGAACTCATGGCAGAAGATGATCAAATTGTGGGTGCGCCTTAAATGTGTCATTATATCAATGGGTTTTTTCACGTTGAATGAAGTCAAAAGTTTGATGCAGTCAAATATTCCTTAAAATGCTGGGTTTTCTTAATGTTAGAGGTAAGTTTTGTTTGGCAGCCATCCTGGTTTGAATGACAGCTGTCAGTTGGCTTTTAACAGTCGTAGAAACTGGTCGATAAAATTAAGTCCTACACCTCAGACGACGACCACCATTTTCGACAAAAAAGGTGAGATGAGGCAGATTTTGACTGGCTTTGTGAATGAACAGAAAAACCGCTGTTGATGGGACACTGAAAATCCTCTACTGATACGTCAGAGACCAGTATATACGGTAACTGCATGTTGCGCCATTTGGGCCATCAGCATCGGTAAGCCATATATCTTAGAAGATACCAGAGGTAGTCCTGTAACTTTTATCCACTGGTGACCGCTATTGGGACACGGTGGGAAATCTTCAGTTACACAAATTGGATCAATTAGGCCTATGGAATATGTGGTTCCTACACGACGGTGGTACATTACACACAGAATGCTGTAAACGAACTTTGCAAATTTTGCGCCCACTATCCCCTACTCTGACCCCTCTTGATTTATTTCTATGGGGGTAGCAGAAGGAAAAGCAGTACAGCAACTTGCCAGTCACAACCGTGATGTTTTAGGAAGTTATTTGAGATGAAATAACATGAGGAACAGGAATTCAATTTTTTAGAGGGTAGTTCTAGAGGGGTGAGCTGTCAACAGCGGCCTTTGCACAGAGGTCAATCGAAAATTCACTCTTGCCAGCGATGGAGTTCGTAAACACTAAAGGATAAAACCAAAATGGCTAATTTAGAGTAAGTGGGACGTATTATTTCATAAATGAGGAACAACGTAGCAGAGAACGACCTCACCTTGGGTTGAGTCCACAAACTAGTCCACAACAAGAAAAGAGTTATGACTCTGTAAAAGAAGCAAATTTTGTCGCCTCAGACTGATTGGTCTGTATTCACCGATCACTCTTAAGCTAAAAGCTTGTAGAACCCTAAGAAGAATATCTAGAAGAATCTATTTAATTAGCATCTGATTTTTTTTAATGGCTATTATATAGAAAAACATCTCCTCCAATTCCCTCTCACACCGCGGTAATAAAATTCACGTACCAAACCTTCCAGACCTATGTAGGACCCCTAATCAAATCTAACAATTTCGGCACAGCTTCGAAACTACGTAACTGGATAAGTGCCGAAAGCATGTCATCGTTTATCGAGTTAGTATGGAATTTTATTCCACGAAACCGCATCCTCTGACAAACAATCTTTCCTCATTAGTTTCCTCGCATTATCGAGCAAATTAATCCAGATTGTCATCCACCCATCCTTTCAGCGCTGACACTGATTGAATTTCCCATTAGCCCCGTTACTGCGTATAAATATCTCCTCCAATAAAATGATAAAATAATTATCCAATTTAAGTGAGTGGTGTCATGAGTCATTGCCAGGGAACGTACAGTGTCTGTTGAGAAGCAACAACAGCAAAAAAACAAAAAAAAACTTCTAGAATATCATATTCCTCCCGTGGGGTCGTGGCAAAGGATATAGGTATATAGAAAAACACAAAAACAAGCGGCAAATCCTATGAAGAAACTTCTGCCCCCTCAGAATCCATGCGAAGGACTTTCTCGCGTCTACATTGTAAAAATATCATCTTACAAGCAACGGAGACCAAATCGAATTTATTGCGAAACGAGACAAGAAAAAAATATCATGCTATAGCGTAACCGATACAATTATTGACACAGCAAAATTTCGATACAATTATTGACACCCTCTTCAAACACAAGGTCTCACTGGTTTAAATGCGGAGCAATTCCAGTAACGGCTTTTTTAAATCGTTTATTCGTTTTCTCTCTACACCCGTGCTTTATTGCTCTGTGAGAGACTGTCAGTGTGGTGCAAAATTTCAGTCAGGTAACATCAGTGGTTTGTGGCTTTAAATCGTTCGAAAAAACAAGAAGAATTCCTTAAGGAACTGAAAGAGGTAAGCGACTTTATATGATATATTTTATACAATCATGATCAAATTTTTCATTTCTCGTAAAGATCATGCTTTAATCTATGTTATTTTATGTTTAATTTTTTGTTTCTACTGATATTTAATTAAATAAATGGGGTGTCAACTATTGTATTAGTATTTGCTCAATTTCCTTTATTGACACCATGGTGTCAATAATTGCCTTCTATGGGAATACAAAAGTTGACACCGTGTCTATAATTATGCTGATGGAGGGTGTCAATTATAGTTTCTTTCTCTAAATAAATATTTAGTTGAAAAATGCCAAAAATCAGCCACAAATACCGTGAAAATGACCTCCAAAAAGCTCTTGAAAGTGTCAGGACCCAAGCTATGTCCAAAAAGGCAGCGGCCAAATTGTATGGGGTCCCTCGATCGACGCTTATATTTCGATTGAGCGAAAAATTTATCAAAACAAGACCAGGTCCTAGGACAGTTTTAACTTCCATCGAAGAAGAAGCCTTGGAAGACTGGATAACCACATCCCAGCGAAAAGGTTTTCCTAAGAGAAAAGAGGATGTGCTGCATGCCTTCAAAGAGTTTCTCGATGGAGACAAACGGGAACATCCATTTGGGCCAGAAAACATGCCGGGGAATGGTTGGTTTAAGGCGTTTTTAAGTCGACACCCTTCCATTTCATTAAGAACACCAGACCCGGTTACATCGGCAAGTGCGACAGTGGGATCTTCGGACATAAGATCGTGGTTTGTGAAGATTGGAGATTTCCTGAAGGAGAAGAATTGGTATGAAATCCTAGAAGATGGTAGCAGGATTTTTAACGGTGATGAAACCAACTTTTTACTGTGTCCTAAAACCAAGAATGTGTTGGCAGCAAAAGGAGCTCGAAATATATACGAGATTGTTTTGTTTATATTAAACATACACAAATGAATGTGATTTAATTTTTTTCCATAAATAAATAAATTTATCGATTTAATTTATTTAATTATTTAACTTATTTACTTAATTTAAATACCTACCGACTTATGAACTGGTAGCTAGCTATATGTATCCTTGAATTATCAAATAAAATGTTTAAAACTAGCTAGCTTAGCTAGCTTAGCTATCCAGCTATGCTTTTTAATTTTAAATCGCTGCAGGTTATTTTTCTTTCCCTTTTCCTTTCGTGTAAAACGTTTAAATATATGTCAATAACTGTATCATTACACTGTGTCAATAGCTGTATATAAATGTCAACCATTGTACTTTTACGTGGTGTCAACAATTGTATATAGGTGTCAATTAATGTACAATTTTATAAGCCTTTTGAAATATTGTGATTAAACTTTATTTTGTCAATTTTCCTTAATTTTTATAAAAACTAAATGAACTATAATAATATCAGATATTTCGAAATCCCAAGAGTTTTCAAAGTACTCCTGTCAATATTTTTTTACGGCGGTTTAAAAAAAAAAAAATCTTATGGGTGTCAATAACTGTATCGGTTACGCTACACGAAGAAGTTCTTCTCTCTTCTTTGTACACATATAGACTCGAATAGAATTCATATTTCACGGGTGTATGAGCGGAAGAGGACGAGATAACTTTTCGACCGAAAAATAATGTCCCTAAGCCGGGCTAAGTCAAGGGTCTCTATACCAAATATGATAAAGAAGTCGATCTATGTGTATATTATTACGGCAATGGTGATGAATGACACTTCATTTCTTGTTTCGCTGCCAGACGAGGGTGGGTAAGTGTGTAGGTACTCTGGTTATGGTTGGCTGCAGAGGGCGAGATGTCAAATGGCAGAATGCACAGTATTCCCGTACAAGCCAAACGATAAAATCGGACCGTGACTGACTTTAGTGTCTGTCCTTGAGTTTTAGGTAGCGACCCACCTGAGAAGTATGTTAGAGAGCAGCACTTCAGCACAACAGAGTCCTTAAAATGACACCATAAAGAGAAAAAAACCACATCAACAATGCAGAAACCCATCACCTAGTAATCTCTATGTGAGATTTATTATCCTCGCTTGTATAGTTTCGCTTGGTAATTAATTTCTGAAATTGATGCTAAGCCATAATGTACTCGAAAAGTATGGTTTTCCACCTAGTCCATTAAAATTTATCAGGTTTTAATTAAATGCTTTACCTAGCAGCCAGTCCCTCCGATATCAGAGCATCATTGGAAGGCCATCAGCGGCAGATGAGCCCTGTGTTTGTGTATTAGATAATAAACTGTATTACATCAATAAGGATGCTCTATTAAAGGTATACCCTTCAGTTGGTTGGCATCTGTATTTTATGAGCTGTCAAACAGATTCACTTAGAAGTTCGTTCGACTTGAAACGTGTTAACTACACCGCACTACATGAATTTGTAATCAAGACTCAAGAGTTTGCTTCCATTTTAATGGCGAGCAATTTATTTAAATTGAAGCAAAACTTTTGATTCTCCATGAATTGGCAATGAATTGGGAAGGGACCAGGCACCAGGATTGCTTTTAACAATATTTTAAATGAAAGGGCTGTAAAAAAAGCTTGACTGGCAGAATGCTTTTAAAGTTGAGAAGATTTGTTTAGACAGAGTTTGAAATTTCAATGAGCTTGGAAAAATCCACCACTGATTCCAGAAATATTCGAACTCTATTAAGCTCTGCATTATCCGAAAATCGAACACGAAGTCGCTGTTAACACAAGCTTTACTAAAGGATACAGATTTCAAACAGTGGCTAGGGTTTTCCCTGTCTTTGGACTAGGGTATAGATCTCACAGCTGGCTAACATTAGGATGTTTACTTACAATTGTTAAGCTCTTGTTAGACCCAAATATTAAGGCTTTTTTCAATAACGACGGGTCGTTCAAATGGGATAAAACAGGCTCTAAGTGCGGTATTTTGAGTCGCATATTTACCAATATGTAACTAGGTTATACTTAAAAGGTATATGGAATATAACATCGTTCAAATGTCCATCGCTACTTCTCACGGTGAAACGGATCCGTGTGGTCCAGTTTTGAATGACTCTGCCACCTTAATCCAGCTAAGTTGAAGCGATGGCATTGTTTATGTTGACTTTAACGACATCGGTCGATTGCGACTTATTGGCATAGACATGCGACTTCTGGAAATCCCACAAGAAAAAGTTTAGCGGATGATCTTGGTGGTAATGCAGAATGGCGTCTGATTTACGACACGTAGGCCCGGTTTACTGGAACCTAATCTCATGTCTACCTGCATACCGTTCAGCATAGTTCTGTAGCGCTCGTCGTTGATGGCGGGAGCTTCGCCAACGGCGTTTTCAAAAAAGTACGGACCAATGACGCCGCCGCCCGACCCAAAATCCGCACGAAACAGATAGTGTTAGTGGATGCATTTATACCTTATGAACCTCATCTATATTGGCGTCGTCCCATACAATCTCCTGCGTCAGTCGGATCTTACACGGGTGTAGGTCTAAGTCCCGACGCAAAATTCGGCCATATTCTCGGCCGTTTGCCTTGACATTCGGGGTTTGACTAATTGTTCCCTGAACTGGTTGTCTCGAATTTGGCCGCCAAACAGTGAAAAGTCGCCTTCCAAGAGCCACCAAAAGAACATGGCCGCCACTGACTGCCAACATCGACCCGCAAAAAAAAAAACCTTTAAAACTGTTTTCATGAACCCATTGAAGTATATTTCGTTTTCAGTATGGGAAACAAAAATCCTCATTGAACGGTTCAGTGATTCGTTTGTTGGACTGCTGAGCAAGCGCTCTCAAGTTCGAACCAAGAAAAAAGAAAAAGGACATCTACAAAATGACATTACAAGTTTCCTTATACCTACAGCCGTTCAGACTCCGCACAAAATTGTAGGTCCCTTTTATTTTTCCCCACAATAAAAACTCACACGAACGAATTTTGTTGCCCCTTTTTTAGTGAAGCAAAATGCTAACCTTACGTATTTAGCTGCTTTTCTGTCACATCGCTCAGAGGCATGTCACTCGATTAGAAATCTCAACTACAGGACTTGAATTCCTATCCGAAAAATACCACCACCATGTCTGACTATCGCAGGATTACTTTTGGTTATAATGTCAGTCGATTTGCAGAAAGCATTTCGACTCCCTCTCCTGCTTCAATTCGACAAAAGTAATAAATTTCCGGCAAAGAGCGATGAGTCCTCTGATGTAGAGGCTCCTTAAAATGACACACTGCCCTTGCAATTTTGTTCGATCATTATTCTGATGCTCCCCTTTAATCAGCGGATATCTGCGCGTAGGCCGATAACAGCTTTTTCATAACTGACAGGTTATTTTTCTTCTCTTTTTTTTTGCGCAAAAGGACAAACAAAGGGTCTACTTTTTACATTCATTTGCTGTTGTTGGCCCATATTTGTCATGGCAACAATAACATCATCATCGCTGTTGTTGTGTACACAAGATTGAGGATAAATGACAAATTGACAGAGCAAATAACAAAGGACTCTCAGCCTATGGCATGCGTTAGCCTTGTGAAAGGAATATTTGGGGCTTTTGACAAGTTTTTTCTTTGTTTGGAGTATTTTCTGTGTGTCTGTCATTATGTGTGTACTTGTACCTATCGGCAGGGGTTATGTCAATGGGGCGTCTGTCCATTGTTATGGGATTAAATCGATGGACGAGAGGTTGACCGGTATATATGCAGTTTATATACATACATACAAGAAAGGGGGGAATGTGTTTCCTTGGCGCAGAGATTACTGTGATTTACTGAGGGTATGTTGGGAGAGAAATTGATTTTACGACAGAAATCAGTTTGCCAGGATGTACTCTTCTGTTTTTGCCTGAAATAAATATGTAGCAGCACAAATAATGGGAAGCTGAATAGTTGAACTCGAAAAACAAAGTAGGGCAGGCAAGAAATTATCCGGCTTCCTTTTTTTAAGCTTGCATTCAGCTGAGTGTGAACTTGGAGTGAGTTTGTCTTCAACTTTAGATGGATATGCATAACCAATCCATCATCCTTACAACTTTTCGATTACTTTCGCTGGCACTCCTTAAAATTACAGTGCAGGAAAATATCTGTCACTTTCATGCATGGAAAAATTTCCCATGTTCGGCCAACTTTTTCCATATGGGTATGCATTTGTGGGTGCAGGTCCTCCCATAAAGATCTGTAACAAACAACACGTCACTCGTCACTTATGCATTGAATTTTGAAATTTCCATTCACCCAGAGAAACGTACAAAAAATACCATAAAATCGGAACAAGTGTGAGAGTTGTGACACAGACGCAGACGCCCTGTCAAGCGACAACCTACGACGACTACTCCTAATACAGCCAAACACAGGACACCGATAGTGAGAAAAAAATGAATGCGTATGCCGAGAACTCCCCCCAGTTGACAATCTGACATTAGTTATGCCAGATGGTGTACAACACCTCTCTGTCATAATAATTTGCATACATTTCACCTGTGAGTAGGTGTACAATGCCAACAGGAAAATGAAAGAAAAGTGTGGAAACTCGGTGCTGCATCCGCTGGCACTGTCACGGAAACGTACGGTACAGGCAATTTGAATATCTAAACCTCGATCCGTGTAGTCGCGTCGGTCGTCCCGAAAAGAAAAGAATCTCGTGTATAGTGTCGCATATTACCTACAGCAACCTACGCTACTAGCTGGCTGTGCTGGAGTTTCAACGAGAGCAGCCCGAATTCGGTTCACGAAAAATGTCTTGACATGGTTTTTATTATTTTGTTTTTGCCCAACTATCTGGCATGCTGTTGTCATTTCGACGTTGTCGTGTTGCCTTTGCAAGGATATTATACACTTATACACGAGTTTTAACGGAGCGCAATTTGAATATTGCATAAGGCAAAAGCGGATGGCAGACGGAGCGCTCCCGCTCATTTGTTATCTTTGCATGAAGGTGCGACTGGTTGGTTGGAAAATTGCCATCGGGAATAGAATCAAATTGGATTTTTTTTTTTTGATGCTGGGAGAATTTTTCAAATTCGTATGATTGAGGTAGGTGCTTTTTTAAACGAGTTGGAAAGCCAGTTCGTGCGGCGAATTCGAGCAAATATTAAATTAGATTTCTGTTAGATGTTGGCATGCGTGTGTGGTTAGGCAGCTCTGTACTTCTGGAATAAGGTCGATTTATGTAATGGATTCGGGGAAAGTTTTTTATTTGCATTTTTGCAAAATACACTTCAGTGAGTTCTCCACATTATTCGAATAAGGAGGAAATATTTTAGTGAATTGAGTTCATTGTGCAGCAAACTGAATTAGGAAAATTTGAGTGATCCAGCCGTGCACAGACACCTTGTCAATGGGGACCAACAACTTTTTATAAAACTTATCAAAGAAGTCTGAAAAAAACTTATAAAATAAGTCTGAATAAACTTTTAAAAAAAGTCTGAATAACTTGAATATCTAATATGTATTGAAAAGTTCATTTGTTAAAACCATTCATTTCAAAATATGCGGTGGTAAATATAATAACAAGATGACATTCCAAATTCTCATAAGGACAGTGTTTTTCTATGGGGATACACTAAGGGGAAACACCGAATTAAATAAAAATATTATGTTTCAACATTGGGAGTGTGTGGTTAGGCAACAGATTTTCGTAGACAACGAAGAAAGCTAGTTTAAATGTTTAAATAAGGACAGTGTTTTTCTATGGGGATACACTAAGGGGAAACACCGAATTAAATAAAAATATTATGTTTCAACATTGGGAGTGTGTGGTTAGGCAACAGATTTTCGTAGACAACGAAGAAAGCTAGTTTAAATGTCACTTAATTGAATGCTTCCTCCACAAACTATTTCATACGTCCAGCGTCCAGATCCAGGTGGCTCTAAATCCAAATTCGAGCTTGCTTCGAAAAACATCAAATTTTACTTGCACTGCACATCGCTAACGTCTCCGTCGTTCCGCTCCAACAGAGAAACCGACATACAGTGCTTTGGATTTTCATGTGAGCTCGTCATGACGCTGAAGCGGAATCACGGTCGGACCAAGGTTTTAATCTAGAACTTGTGTAAGAATTTAGGTAACTTTAGATGTCCTGGGGGATGTAACATTGAACATTGAAAGGCGTATGTTATGTCGCTACAAAAATTAAATTAAATCTATATGTTAATCGCCGACACAATTTCTTTCGGTACATATTTTCCCTACTTAATAAGGACCAATTCAATTTTTTTTTTTACCAAATTGAAGCGATCCATTCTTAGATGTGTCAAAAAGAATAATAATTTGAAAAAACAAAGAAAGAACTGAGTGATCGATTTTCGACCACTGGGTGAGCCTAGTTAAAAGTATTCTTGGTTCATTCACGGCTTTTTAAAGTCTTTCATGCTGTGATAGTGGATAGTGCGCATGGCAGAAAAATTTGATCTGAACAATTGAAGACATAAATAAATTCGAGCATTCACTATCCTGCCAATTGAAGTGCAAAACATATGATCACGTCAGAGCGCGCACATAATAATCACACACACACTGCTGCATGACTACTGACAGTAGTATCCACTGAAAGAAAATTGTGGGCGATGTTTTGAATAATTGTTTTGAACATTGCTCAACTTCAGGACAACGCATGAGGATGTTTTATATCTTAAAATATTGAGGAGGAAATTTACTAAATTCACCTATTTTTTTATTTTTCAATCCGATAAGCCATTACTGAGCTAGGTCTGCTAAGGCTGCTAAGGCAATTATGGAAGACTTTTATATGGATCACTGTACCACAGGTGCTGATTCCGAAGAGAAGGCGATCGAATTATCAAAGATATCGATTATGTTTTAAAAGTCGCAGGGTTTGAGCTTAGAAAATGGAAATCAAATTCAAAGGCTCTAGTGAAGGACATGAACTATGAAGAGCAGGAGTCAATCTTGTTTCAAGATGACGAGAAGGCATCGATTTTAGGCCTTAAGTGGCTGCTGGAGAAGGACCAATTCACATTTGTAGTGAAAACACCAATGACTGAGCAGGCAATGACGAAGCGAAAAGTAGTGAGCTGTGTTGCGCAACTTTACGATCCCAATGAGAAATTACCAAAAGAGATAGATGAGAGATGGAGAGATTTTTGGGGATGGGTTTTCGGATGCTTCCGAAAGAGCATATGGTGCAGCGATTTACGTGAGAACGGTATGGGCAAATGGCAGGATTTCAGCAAATCTCCTAACAGCAAAAACACGGGTTGCACCACTTAAAACAGTAACAATACCGCGCTTGGAGCTTGGAGCAGCGGAGCTATTGGGACGACTAATTGTTAGCGTCATCAAAACAATGAAATGGGAAGGTATCGAGTATGATCTCTGGTCAGATTCACTCGTAACGTCAGCATTGGTTGATAACAAGTTGTGGTTGCACGGGCCGGAATGGCTGATAAAACCCCGGTCGAGCAGGTCATCTGAAAAGTTTGTGCCAAATGTTTCAGATGGGGGGAGGGATAAGATGAAGGTTTTTGTGACTATGAAATTCACAGACCCCTTATCTATTTATGTGAGGTGCTGGAGAAGGAGTATTCCATTGATCGAATACACGTCTACGTTAGAGAAGGCTATAAATATAATCAGCTACGTACTTCACTTTATCAATGCAACCAGAGCAAAGATAAAGCAACGGAAGGATGATGAGAAGAGATATGGTAAGAGACGGAGACCTTCTGTACGTCAGGTGAGAAGGAGAGAAAGAGCAGGAAATAGAGCAAGGAATAGATCATATATAGCAAAGTACTTGATCAAGCGTCTTCTGAAGAGAAGATGGAATCAATTGGTCACTTATTAAGAAAAGAGCAGGAAAAGTATTTTCCGAAGGAAATTACTTGGTTAGAGAAGGACAGGTGCTTACCTGATAAGAGCAGGATCAAATCCTTGAAACCAATTCTGGATGGTGAAAGGATTCTGAGAGTCGGAGGCAGGTTAGAGAGAGCGGAGATGGAATACGAGAATGGTTCTCGATTAGCCTGGTTGATCATGGATAGTGCTCATACAGCAACTAAACATGGAGCGGTGCAGGTCATGATGCAGTACATTCGTCAGAGATTCTGGATTCCAAAGCTCCGAAGTGAGCTGAGGAATTATCTGCACAAGTGCTTGGTTTGTGTGCGATATAATCATCGCTTTGAGATGCAATTGATGGCTGACTTGCCATCAGAGAGAGTAAAAGCAGGAAAAGCTTTTCTACACACAGGGGTAGATTACGCAGGTCCGTTTGAAATCAAAATGATGGACAGAGCAGGTGAGCAAATTATAAGGCAGAAATGTTGGGTTTCCGTCTTTGTTAGTCTCAAAACAAGAGCAGTGCATCTGACTTCAGTGGCGCTTATTGCTTGTTTTGAAAGATTCATAGCGAGAAAGATTATTAATACCGACAATGGTACAGCATTTGTCGGTGCAGCGAAGGAATTGCAAAAGGCAAAAGAGCGTTGGCTGGTGAGGGATACTTTTGAACATTTAAGTTTGAAAGGGACGGAATATAGGTTAATGGCTCCTGCAGCACCACATCAAGGTGGTATACCTATATGAAGCAGCGTTAAAGTCAATGAAATATCATTTGACGAGAATTGTTAGAGCGAAGGTTTTAGCATATGAGCAGTTTTTGACATTACTTACTGGGATAGAAGCCATCTTGAATTCAAGACGGCTACATTCATTGAGCGATGATCCAAATGATCTGCAGGCGTTAACGCCGGGACATTTTCTGATTGGTGAGCCACCGTTACCGTTCGTAACCAATGAGATGCCAAATACAAAGGGCATAAAATTGTGGAAGGAGCGTAAGAGTATGCTTGCGCATTTTTGGTGCAGGTGGAAGGAAGAGGACTTATCTACTCTGTATGAGAGAAAGAAATGGCGAAAAGAAAAATATGGCTTGAGAGAAGGACAATTGTGCATAATAAAGAGCGAGAATTACCCACCATCGACATGGGCGATGGGGCGGATATTGAGATTGATACCTAGCAGGGACGGACTAGTTCGGAGCGTGGTTCTTCAAACAGCAACCAATCAACTTACGAGGCCGGTACAGAAGATCTGCATCCTGCCAATCGAAGAGCTGGAATAATTTATTTAATTTTTATAACTTATAATTATATTTAGCAGGAAAATGTTTAAATAAAAAGCGAAAGGGTAGAAAACCGTAGGTTTTCGCCGGGACTGTATCGAACTGCATGAGTATTGCAACTCTGCAGTCGATGTATTGAAAGAGTATACATATAAACTTAACGAAAGAGCGAGAAGGTTCTATTAATTGTATAACGAGAGTTAGTCTTTCAGCAGGAGCGAGCATGAGCAGGTCGCAGGTCTAATAAAAGTGGTTTTTAATATTTTTTCCACTATAATTCTATTGTGTTTTATTTATTCGGATGGTTATTGTTTTTTGTGTCTTCTTCTTTTCCTTGAGCTACGATACAGACGTAATTCGTACTACAGAAAAGTGGAGTATACCTTAAAAACTAGCTTTTCTAACTTAGAAAAAACAATCTGCTTTCATCATGTTGGGTTTTGATCTGTAGCCTCTGGATAGAGCTTTAATCTAAAGACTGATAATTTAAAATATTTAAGGAACTGCTGACTTTCTCAATTGTTTTTGACTAACAACTATTTCAATAATAACAAGTAAAAGGCAATAAAGTAGGAAAAAAACGCATTTTGTTCAAGATCGCCCCCAAAAAGTAGGCGTGGCAAAAACGGCATGGCTTAAAGCCTTCTTGGAGTCTTGAGAAACATTTTAAATATTGTTTCTTCGCAATCTCTCCACCAGTTTTTACGCCAACTGCGAACAAACCCATAGTTAAAAATGTGTAGACTGTTTTTGGGTATCAATTCGTCAAAGAATAATTTCATTCCTATATAATAAAACAAAGTTCACAACCAACTTAGTATTTGAGAACTCTGAGAATATTCCACTTCACCGATAACCAAACAGAGATAATATCTGCCTATACACAGTAAAGAATAACTTTTCAAATTTCCTATCCCCTACCCCGGTGTTGATTCCGTCTAAAACTAAATCCAATTTCCCCATTATAAATATGTATATATCAAAAGCCAGTGCCAACAAAGGGAGACAGAGATCGGAAAGTTATTTTTCTTATCAACAATCGATAATAATAAATTTCGCAAATTCCACTGCAGTTTCCTGCACTGAATAACTCGCAAAGTATGGGTAAAACATTCCCTGCCGTATTCCATTTGCCCTTACTATGAATTTGCTTCATCAGGAACCGAACCATCCTTGTACTTTTAAAGAATTTTAATATCCCTTTTCAGTGTATAGATATCGATATTTGCCAACACTCTCTGCACAACAAAACTAAGGAAATTTCCTTTTGATTAAAAATCGCATAAATAATCCCTGAAAGGAGGGCTGCTATATAGCTATAGTCGTATCGGTTCCGGTACGGCAGGTTTATGATTTATTCAAGATGCGACCATCCTGGAAATGCACTTAAGCCAAAGCAAGCCATGCGCTTCTGA
Source organism: Cheilosia pagana (assembly GCA_936431705.1). Classification (NCBI taxonomy): domain Eukaryota; kingdom Metazoa; phylum Arthropoda; class Insecta; order Diptera; family Syrphidae; genus Cheilosia; species Cheilosia pagana. The sequence continues at coordinate 40,556,868 of OW386168.1, forward strand.
GATGCAAATGCGATAAGTAAGCGAACGGGTGAAGAGGAGTAATGCGGAAATATCGATAATAACATGGATATACCGAGTGATTCCATTATTTTGATCTTATTATTTTACAATTTTGTCTCTTTTTCTAGTTTCCTTGGCACAGGATTGGCATCGCAAATATCCTTCTCTACGAAATGCGGTGAAGTCGGCTATTGCATTATTCCAACAGTTGGGGTGCAACAGAATGGCATTGGAAATGCATTACTGGGACGAGAGAGCTTACAGTTTTTTTTTTATTGAGAAAAGGGACTAGGCGCAAGGAAGTAAATCGAAAAGATAAAGGCTAAAGGAAAGGCTAGCAGTATTGATCCTATTTGCAATTCGATTGCTTTTATTTCAAAGGAGAAGCGTTTGCGCGACGAAAGTATATTTTGTAGTTGACTTGAGTCTTCGAAGGACTCATTTTAATGGCAGTTGACACAAAATCCATCAGATCAAGTCGACCTATGTCAAAGACCCAAAGACTCGCCATCCAAAAAATTCTCACAAGTTTGCTCTCGACTCCCGTCGTTGTAAATGCAAACAAATTTAAATAAATATCCATTCGTGTAGCATTTACTTCCACTTACGCTGACACAATTCGACAAACTGAGCGTAATTACTGAGCCCTAAATTAATTTAAACTCCTTCAAGTGTGCTACAGTACTCCCGCCACTCAACACTGTCAAAAGACCACCACAAACCGAAACGTAAAATCAAACGTAAGACCCCTCAGTCTAACAAATTTTCAATTCATGTCACACCAACCGTAAACAGCAAGTGGAAAGCATTCAGCAACGGGGGTGAAAAAAGAAATCCTCTTCACCTATTACCCTAAATTAGCAGTCCTTTCATCCATCCACTGAAGGGAGCACCCATCCTCGACGACTCACTGTCAAAAGATTCAGGTGTCGGGCCATGCTCTCTGCAGAGAGGAAGTTCAAAAGGATAAACACACACAAAAGTTGACCGAGACACAAACATTGCCCAAAACAGGGCTGGGGAGGGAACAGAGAAAAAAAAATTGATTTAAATTCTATTTAGGAAAAAAGGACTCTGCCAAGTCAAGTACTTCAACCTCCAGGCTCCAGCGCAACTTTACAACACTTGTACTTGTAAAAGTCATATACATTTGAACACTGTGCTGATGGGGTATACGTATAAGGGAAAGTGATGCTGTTCCTCTGACATGGTGCGTCAGTGTGGGAGATTTTTCTAAATTCAAAAGGACTCTGAGCAAAATGCACAGAAAAGGAAAAGGAAAACGAAAAAGCAGATGCAAAACAGTTGCTTACTGACCTAGTAATCAAGTCGTTTGTGCCGGGGAGTGGGGCTATTCTGAGTAACTTCTTCGTTGTGAGTGCAACATTTTTTTCAGGTGAATTGCACATGAAGGACATACACTCTAAGTGGAGCCAAGGAGGGTACACTCCAGCACTTATTCGACGCATGCAATTTGTTTTAAACAGGAAGAAATGTGCAAATAGAGTGCAAAGTTAGGTGACGGCTGTGTGTGGTTCCATCATGCGTTTGCGTATATGAAATTGAGAAGAAGTTATAGCCGTGCTCCAGTGAGGAGCTGATTCTGTACAGATTTTACTTTGACTCTGTTTGCAGGTTGCCAGTTTAATTGCAGGTGAGGATTTGAAGAGGCATTAGCTCGTTGGATATATGGAATGGATGTAAGTCAAGTGCTTTGTGGAGCGTGTGAATGAACCTGTAATGGCGTTGAGTTATTAAGACATAATTAGAAGGATGTTGAGTGGGAAAGGCATGCATTTGAGTTGTTCTCCTTGTGCTGGATGACACTAGAACGGATGTTACAAATGGGACAAGCAAATGGGCCTTTTCCGTAAAAAAGTCCTGTTAAAGCTTCAAGCAAAGCCTGTACAGGCGAAACAGGATGCTGAGGAAAATAATTCTGCAGACTGTGGAAACTGATTGCTTTCGGTTTCCAACAGCTCTTGGAGTTCACCAACAAGTGTAAAGTGTAGCGTAAACTCACCAAGCTGAATGTAACTTCACTGCCGTTTGTTGAAAGAGCTATCTTTCTGAGCCTGAGCGTGAATGTAGAAAGCTTTTTTAGGGAGAATATGTTGCTCTAAACACGAAAGCAAAGCTCTAGTGCATCTTTTTTCTGTTCAACTCTGTATTATTTATTGCGCCTAGCGGCACCATAATACTATCTTCGGCAATAAACAGAAGCTCCCTAAAAGAGACTCAACTCGTAGACTGCCTGTGCATCACTGAGAACTTCTCCGCTGGTCCACATCGTCAGTAAATAATCGTCAGACTTAGACAAGGTAAAGGTAGATATTGGAGAGTCCGATAGATGGGACGTTATACTATCCTTCTCCAGACGTCTGTATCTGTTGGTAGTACACATATTTTTTTGTAAGTGAGTTTTGTACTCGCAACACGTGAAAACTACCCACACATTCCACATGCAGTTTTTAGAAAGCTTGGGGCTTAACATGGAGTAACATTTAGTCCCTCTTTTATCTTAATCGGTCAACTCATTTGGAATCAAGAAAATTTTACAGTTGCATACTTGTCTCTGATTGCAAAATGTTTTCTTTAAGTGTGCAGGAAAAATGTCTTCATAAGGGGCACTAGCACTGAAGAAGAGGGAACACACCCGCGCTTCCTCTGCAGATTACCTGCCCTTGGCACTCTAGAGAAAGCTTATTTACAAAATGACCTTTTCAGCGAGTACGGTGACATCCTCTGTCATATTTAGCATCGTTCCATGTTAACAATTCATCCTTTTCAAGTATACCCCTCAACAAAGACAACATCATCCTAAGAACTTTCTAGTCTTGACTCTCCGTGTCCAAATCGACTGAATTATAACACAACCTAATCAAAAGATCTACGTCATCTTTACCCAAGGGAAAATCGATTGTTCATCTTCACTTACTGCGCATAAGATCCATCACAGACAAATTTTCTTCCTCTAATCCCGCCGTCTTGTGAAATCCTCCTTAACAAGTCCTCAGCACTCACTATATACGGCGCAGCGATTAACATGTTTTCCATCAAAATCGATGCGATAAGTCTATTACCCATTCAAAGTGGGATAAGCAAATTTGTTCAAAGGAAACCAAACGAAATACAAAACAAAAATATTTTCCATTTTCCGCATCTCAAAACAATATTTACATCATTAAAACGTCTGAGTGCATACTTACGAACGTGATCCACAGAAAAACCCAGTCCAATCCTATCCTACTTCTCTGCACCTACGGCTGGAGGGTACAAAAAAAGAAAAGAAAAAGAAAAGAAAAACAACAAATCAATCATTTTCATCATTTTAATAATTTTTCTTGTAACATTTTCAATATTCCTGTTTTATTCTTTTGTTGCAGGCCGAAATCTGGAGTGTGTTCATTGCGATCCTGCGGAAGAGCGTACGAAATCTACAAGCATGCACGGATGTTGGCTTAATCGAGCACGTTCTCGTCAGGCTCCAGCGTTCCGAAACAGTTGTCGCAGGTATGTTATTTTCGTTTTCTTGTTCGTTCACTTTTTTGTTCTCTTTCATTGTTGTATCCTGGCACAGGATATAAATTGAACAAATGTTGTATTCGCTTCCGATTTTCCACATCCTCTATATCCGAGTGCACAGCAGCACATGCAATATAAAATTGATTTATTCTGGCAGTGAAATTCGTGAGGGCGGTAGCGCTAGGTACGCACATTTATATACCTACACTCGATGTCATATCGCGACGGCACTACTGTTTCCAATCTCCGACGTCGACGATGTCTCAATGAATGAAATATCGTAAAAGGACGTGATGTCGGTGTGCTGCGCGTATATGGCATACATGGTATGTGCTGTGCTGTTCTTCTTATCCCTGCTGAGTTGAGTATGAGTTATAGGAAATTACCAAAATTTTCCAACCATGGATGAAGGAGTGTTTCACTCAGTGCTCTTCATCTGCCGCCGTGTATAATTAACTGCGGAATGTGTTACCCCTTCCTTGGTAATATACCTCCTTGGGATGTATAGTTAAATTGCAAGCATATAGCAAGGATAACAGCAGACAGTGCTTTTGTCCTGGTTTTTGACATGTAATTAGGGGATATTTCAATTTATAATCTCCACAGGAGCTTTATTAGTCTGTTGAAGGCTATAAGTGAATCATATTTTAGATTATACCCTTCGTCGAAGATGCAATCTTAATAATGAGGTTATCAAAGGCAAGGGCTGTCACGTGAAGGCTTTTTGGCCACGGCTTCGAAATGAAGGTGAACTGAGAGACTTGTTAGATGGACAGATATTTGTGCCAGAGCGAAATTTTTCTAGAACCGATTGCAGGTTATGTTAGATTCTAGTCTAGTCTAGTCATACTTTTTTCTTGTGACACCGTCCACACATAAAATCAGATTGAATTCGTCAGTAGCAGTGATGGGAAGTGCCACAAAAATGAGACTTCTTGTGGCTCCTTCGCATTTTTAAATTTAGATCCATTCTGTAGTTCGCTAGGAGGTTTTCACTAATGAGAGCGTAAAGCTCGATACGTGGTAAATGTTTGACATCAAATACAAAGTCAGTCCATAGTCATTGTCATGGTGCTCTGCCATTTGATCAACATCTTGTGGTGCCACCTTCGTCGCGTTTCTAAAGTTCGATACCTTTTTGACGGCTGTAGCTTCTAAGCACCTTCTTGATTAGTTTTCTTGCACACCATTGTGATAAGATCCTTTATAACGTCGAACTTTCTCTCAAAGGTCGTCATATGGTTGGCGATATCTGTGACAGATTTTGATATGTACCTAGCTTCAAACTTTCCTTCTATGTTAAGGCATTTCAAATCCAATAAAACGTTTTTTGACTAGCTTCCTGTTTGCCCATTCCCTTGAACACATGTTTTCGTCAAAAACGTCTTAGTCACAAGCATGAACAAATGCATCCACCATCCACTATTAAAAAATATCTGTCAATTCATCTCGCCAGCGACAGAGGTAGAGTGTAACTGCTAAAAAAAAATAAAACTTATATAACTTCGATCACATAAATCAATTTTCTTGCGCACCCTCTGCAACACGAGCCAAGTCTTATTGTGACAATTAAATGTAATCCCGTGCACTTCCTTCAGTGCCAGCGAAAATGTCAACCCATTGCTGAGTTGAACTTTTAGACACATCCTTCCATAAATCTCTCTGACAACTAAAAACTATTTTAAAGGTTCATTGGATTTTTTTTTTGTTATGTTTTGCTTACGTGCGCTCTCTATCCAAGGTCTACCTGATAGGGAAAAATACGAGGAAAAAATGGAATAAAAGTTCTCTAGGAACTTTTTGTTGATGTAACTAAATCCACTTATACCATATACTCTCTCTCTCTCTCGCTCTCTCATAGAAGTTGAAACTTTTGTATAATTTTCACTGCGAAACGAAAGGCGAAGGACATCCTAGCAGACCAAATATCTCAAACCCCGACGAATATCTGTCTTCTTTTACCCCGTTCCAAATGTATTTTCATTACTGAAGTTTCCATTCTGGCTGTCAGAGTTGCTTCAGCCAAACACCCAACGTATTAGATTCCAAGTCACGTCTATACCGTAGTTGAGGTCTAGGAAAACAGAGAAAAAAAACCTACCTACGTTTTGCAAACATATGAGGACAAAACTTTATCCTTTCCTATCACGAACGCATTCGCATTTATGCAGAGAGGGTACAGATGGGTTATATATGGCGTTCTCTATATGCGAGAATGAGACCATCACAGCCCAATGCGATGAATGTAATCTCCTGTTAACTGAAGTGAATATTTAAAGAATTTATATTTTTTTTTTAATATGAACTGGGATTATGTAGAGTAGGATGAGATGTTCAAAAAATGCAGAAGGATGATGTTGATGTTAGCACAGAACGTATATCCTTCCTCTCAAGTGGGGCTTCTAATAGGTGTCGATTGTTTGTTGCTATTAGAGTTTTAAGTTGTATTGGGGGTCTATCTAAAAATGGTTTTATTGGTTATTCGTTTAAGGGATCAAATCGAATTTAATAGGAGACCCCGATGGATTCTTGGATAACATTTTTAACACAAAACTAGTGTGAATTGCTACGGGCCTGATATTCCCTTTTATCTCACTAGCTTCAATAAAATCGTTTTTAAGAGGGCTTGAACCATTTACAAATCAAGCTTTAAATTTTGAATACAAGTCTCAAACTTTGTTAAACGTTTTCTGGACATTTTTAAAACTATGCACAACTTCACACAGATCAGTAATTTAATACGTTGAATGAGATTTAAGTTTCAAATTAGAAGACCTATCGTGAGGAACCTTTAATGGAAGTCGACTTTTTAAAAGAGTGGTAGATAACTGCTGTAAGTCTACCTTTTATTTTGACTGCGCAGCGCACAACAGGAATTTTGGAGACTGCAACTTAAAATTACCCGAAAAGGTAAGACCGGACTTGGAAGGATATCGAAGTTCTTAAAAAAAATAGCTTTTTCTGAAAAAAATTAAAATTTTCCCTTCCCCGGGGTCAAAGTTGAGACCTCTTGGCCCCCGTTCTGTAGTCTAGTATACTAAACTTTGAGCCACCGCGCCCGCAGAAAATAGCAGATGCAGAATTAAAATCAATTGTAGTCCGAAACTCAAGACAAGTAATGTAAGTGGTCCCTTAAAACGCTGCGACCTTTCGCTGACATTCTAAGGCTGTTTTTCGGCTTTGAAGGCTTTTATTAACAAACTCAGCTTAAAGTAGGTATGTTTTTAAAGTAGGTAGCTAGCATGTGCACCGAAAACATTTTTTTTGTATTTGGAATTGGCAATTGGAAAGTGTTCCTGAAAGTGCGTTGCTCCAACATTTCAGGAGAGAACTTTAAGTGAGGTTGTAAGCAAATGTGTCAGTATGTCCTTCTAAACTCAGAACTTGGCAAACGAAAGAGCAAAGGTTGTCATGACCTAAATGGAGCCAAAACCAGATGTTTTAGAAGCCTAGTAAATTAAGATTGTAAGGATGGTAGAAGCTTTTAAAAAATATCTAAAATGTTCTGCTTTTCTTTTCAGACCTGCTTATCGAAATGCTGGGCGTTCTGGCGAGCTACAGTATCACAGTAAAAGAGTTGAAACTACTCTTCGGAACGATGAAAGCTGTAAACGGCAAATGGGTATGTACCGCCACAAAATTTTCTTTCCCTCTGCATATCATGATCGAATATTTTACTTCCTCCATTTACAGCCGCGACATTCAGCAAAACTGTTAAATGTCCTTCGTCAGATGCCACATCGCAACGGTCCAGATGTATTCTTTAGTTTTCCCGGCCGAAAAGGATCTGTAAGTACCCCGTAACTAAATCTGTTACGAAATAAAAACCTTTGTTTACATATCAAACACACATTGACTATTTCGTCGGCGCCTTCTTCATTGTCCTTTTTTGAACAAATAAAAAATCAACTGCACAATATTTTTCCTTAATTTGCCCCATTTCAATGAAACGCAAACAGAATCCATTTTTTATGTGCTCACCATAAATCCCGTAAAGTCGACAAACAAAAAGAAAAAGAATCTCTCAAAAAATACACACACATTCAGAACATTCATGCAAGCTTTTGCATAAACATTTTATTGCATTTTTTTTTACCACAACACCCTCTCCTTCGATTCATAAAAATGTACATCGGAGGTCCTTTCGCTCACTGGTGGAATGCAATCGCAGCTATCCATTCGACGTACGAAGACCATATCTCGATTGGTAAACATGTTTTAATCCGTTTGGGGTAGGGCTATTGTAGGTACCGCTGTTGCCCGATAAAATGGCACAACAACAACGCGACTCGAGACTTTTCAACTGAAACGTGAAATAAAAATGCAAATATTCGAAACTTTATTGCCGGCGAAACATGCTGGGCAGCAGCTAAAAAAAGGACAAAAAAGCCATCCCTGGGAAATTGTTATGTTGATATTGGATGTTGGATGTTAGCTTTGGGGTCTATTGGTGGTAGGGGATATAGTTTAATGCGAATTCGCGCTGCGTTATTGCATTGCTAAGGGCTGTGTTTATGTCGAAACGGGTAATCTAAAACTATCTATGCAAAATGGAAGTTGGTGATTTATGGGCAAATTGCGCCGAATTTTTTTAAGAGAATCACATGGTCTGTGGAAAATGACAGACTGATATTAAAGTGGGTGGACTTGGGGTGAATTGGAATGAGAGCATGAAAATATCAATTTTATTTTTTGAGTCTAAGAGTCGATACTCAAAGTGTTCCACATTTGGGACATCGGAATAAAAATCATTATACTAAGAGGATACACATTTTTTTGTCGGGGTTATTTATCACGGGGTTATTTCAAAACAGATTGTTATGAAATATGGACCAATTTAGATGTGGATATCAGTGGATGAACTCCCGCATGTGTTGTCTGTAGTCAGCGGTTATAAGTTGGCGCAAATGGTCGGTATAGGACCTTAGATCTAGCTTCTCACGTCACAAGCATTTGATGGGTGAATTTTTATTTATCGACCGAAGAAAGCAATCTGTTCCTGTCTCAATTAGAAATATAACTCGCCAGATCTTTTCCTAAAAACTTTTGGTAATCGGTACTATGTTTATTCCATAGACCACTTTTCACAAGCGACTTAAGGTTAGCTTAACAAATGTTAGGTATATCGCTTTACTTACAACTGGAGACCACTAGTTCCATTAGGACTTAAGACCTGCGATAAAACTCATCCTGGGTAGCAGGAAGTGGCTTCAATTTATTAGAAAGCGGCTTAAAGTCGTAGTTCACAGCAGCGCTCTTCACACTCCGACTCCGGATAATAAGGAGTGAGATAGGATCCCAAGACGAAATTTAGCCATCCAAAATTTTGAACATTGACCGAACCACTTCGATAGGAGCCTGGCTCTCGTACGTTTTCGACAAAAAGCAAGTGTGAATTCAGTATTTAGTTGATATGACGGAGGAACCTCTGGAGGCTTGCTTCCTTGGAAGAGGTGCTTTTTGGGTTGCAGCTTTCTGTGGTCTTGGAATACCTCCTAAGACCTTAGGTGGTATTCCATCCGGACCTTGGTTATTCATGTCGACGAGAAGAGCATATATCGCACCTTTTGCATTAAATCTAACGCGCGAGGTCAAAATCTCTCCAAAACTAAATCAGGAACCATAATCCCACACTTCATTCCATGCCCCTACTAATCACCTAATTGCGCCTCTAATATCCAATGCTAAATTATTCAAAATCCAATTTCCGGAAGCATTAAAAATTCATTGAACTATTATGTTGCGGCGCAAATTAGTTGCACAGACCAACCAACAACAGCGACACCGGCAGCGACAGATTCTCCTGTTGTGCGTCTACGAATCCAATTAAAAGTTCGCACTTTCATAAATATCCATTAGATCTGGTGCTGCCATTGTAACTGAGCTGCTGCCACTTAAAAATTCCAATCAAGCTTCAAGTTTCTGGTCCCAAACCCCATTTCGTATATCCTCCACTCCTTGGGAGAACACTTCAAATACAATCGCGTTTCGTTTTAATTACCTGGGAAAAATCTCCAAGGCGGTTATTGCACCAACCCGCCTCTCTCTCTCTCTCTCTGCTGGGGTAAGCAGAATCGATTTGTTGAACTCTAATTAACTTTTCGGTCTAAGTTCCCGACCACCCTATCAATTATTTCTCTGCCACCTACTCTGTCGTTTTGGTAAATCACACCGATGTTGAATTTTTTGTTGGCACTCCCCCACCCGCAACACACAAATTACAAGAATCCTTGTTATATTGAATAAAAAAAAAATAATTCGAGACAAGATTTATATTGGTAAGCATTGCTACCCCTTTTCGCCTGACCTCTTATACTTGGCCGCATACTTAAAGCAATAAAGTTAATTATTTACTACTCTGATGTCTGTTTCGCTTTGTGTTCTTGTGCGTGTGTTACTGCATTGTATAACAAAACGAAATTAAATGGCGAATAATTAATCAACATCCTTGGAAAAGGTTTAATTAATGACCCCCTCCGAACCAAATCAGGTTAAATGGAAGAGGAAGTGTTTAATGAAAGATGGCATAGCGAATGGAATTATTGTGAAAGACGATCGCTATTCGCTGTGAGGGGACAACGTCTTCTTTGTTGGGGTATACTTTTTTTATTTCACAGCCGTCACTTGTCTCATGTCCTGCACTTTGTTACAATTAAGTACATTTGCTTTTAGCTGTGTTCACTTGTATAGGATGGCAAAAGTTTTCTTCTTGTATCTCTGATTAATTCCAGGGGATACTTTGTGACAGTGACATTCAGGTTTAAGGGGCCAGAGCACAACAAGAAAAAACAATTTGACATTTGTAATGCTGTCTCTCTGTATCACTTAATTTTTCACCGGGGGGTTGCTAGCTGTCGGTCGCGTTTGTGTACAGGACCCTGTGAATTAAGTTCGTGACAGTGTGTCAAATTTGTACTCACTGTAGGGATGGCGCTCTGCGCGGGGATACCTGCTAAGTGAAAAAATGTGTCAAAGACAAAACTTTCAAAATATTAATGGTCTTGTGGATGAAAATATTTCAAGTTGACGGTGTGTGAATTAGGGTGGGTGGAATGTTTTTCGGTCGCATTCTCATGCCATCGCATGTTTGACGAAAAGTTATAAATGATGTGTCATTGTAACGTAGGTGTATAGGACGATTAAGGGACAAAGGCCCTAGGGCATCGAAGATGGGGACTAACCTTTCAGTAATGTGACCCAGAACAAGGGTGCAAGTATATCCTAAATGGAAGGCAAAACCACTTGAGAACCAGACTTAAAATCTACCTAAAGCATATTTGTTGATAATGACATGGTTAACTTAACCAATGTGTTCCGAATGTATATTTAATTTGCGTCGTGTTAATTGAAGTCTTTAAAAAGCCTTTTCACTGATTCCATTTATCGATTTTTCTTCGACTTAGTCCCGGCTCATAGCTTTGGCATAAGCTTCGTCGGGAGATCATCAGTAAATGAATCGATACTTAATTACTTACAGCCATTGAACCTATTAAGATAGAGTGTCAACTGCCATTCACCATAACAGTGGAAACAGAAGCCATTGCATCATTTGCATCCATACCATTGCAATTATTGCGAAAAATTCAATGTCAAACCTACTCTCATACTATTTCCCATCTATCACAATTTTGATATATTTCCTAAACTAGTCCCGTCGGACTTTATAGTCTCATAAGTCATAATATTGCTTCAGAATTCTACTTTCTGCAAAGGCAATTCCAACAGTGTTTTGAAGCTTTCAGTCAGAGAAATGTTGGGCTTATCGGCTTGGAAACTTTATCTTTATCGATTCTGGGTATAGCGATCTCCAACTTTTCAATCTTCAGGGACTTTTCAATCTTCAGGGAGAAGCTAAATATATTTTCCCACCTTTGCAAGCCGTCTGCTGATTGAAATTAATTTATCCCTATACGCTGTCCCTTTGTTCAGTTTTTCCCCTTCTATTTCGGAGTATACATGTTGTGCTGTTTGGTCACTTCTATTCGCTTCGAAATTGCAAGACAGAAGAAAATGACATTCAACAATTCTACATAGCTTTACCTTTGATTTGGTTTATAATTCATAAGATTCGGTTTTGAAACAACGGCGTAAACTGTACGAAAAAAAACTATATCCTTGGTACGATGAGCCTTTATTCAGAAAATAACGTAATAAACGAGCCTAATTTTTCTTCCACTCAGTTATAAGCGGCCCCCCAGTTCACATTATCAATAATTCATATAATGCCTAAGAACATGTCATGCCTCAGAATAGCTCAACAATAGCCCAATCGGCAAGAACCCGCTTTCATATATCCAATTATATCTAACAACAAATATTACGTGTGCTTGTCAAGAGTTTGCTAATGAACTCCTTCATGTGCGGAATTATTTTTTCCACATCAAATTACTTGTTTATTTTCGGTCACAAGTCGACATCCCATCGTCATCCAGATGATATTGTGGAATCCGACCCAGAATTGTCCTTCATTCGAGTTATGCTTTGTTGCCAATACCACAACTCACATGGCATGACTTACTACGGGCATCATCCGCACACAGCTTTTCTCGTTTTGCTAGTCGAAATAATTTGGCTTTGGTTTGTTTTCTTTTTTCTCCACAATAATGGGGGAATAAATATGTATGTACAATGTGTACATCATTAAGGTTGTAAATTAAAATAAAATATATTTCGGACGGTTTGATGGGACCGGCAACAGGAACACAGAAATCTCTGCTTTCCGCTTGGATGATGAATTTGCTAATAAATCAGACCGGTCCTTGATTGATTTATATTCTTCTTATAATCACCAGTCATGTGTTGCCTGAGCGCACACGTATTATATGAAGGAACCTAAATTCGATTCTAATGAATTCGGAGAACAAGTTGATTGTTGTGGATGTAGGACACAAAATAAATGACTAACAGGCGAATTTAACTACGCCGAATATCTGAAAAGAAAGCGCATATTTGAAGGATTCTACTCCATTAAATCAAATATTTTGTAGCTCTTCTCTAAATGGTCCAAAATTGGTTACCACAAAAAATTATTTTGAAAAATTTAAACAATAGATTCCGTCTGAATTCTTCTAAGCCGCATAGATTAGGAGGAGCGTCTATTCATTAGCTATCAACTCATTAAATTAAAATATGTTCGCTCTTCTCTAAATGTGTCAAAAAGTAAAAAGTTCATTTTTGACCCGAAAATTAACTAAACCTAAAAAAAAAAGAAATTTAAAAAAAAATTAAAAGTCATATAAACTGATTGAATCCTACTATGCCACATAGCTCAAAAGAAGCGTGTATTTATTAGCTATCAACCCATAGAATAAAATAATTCGCCGTTCTTCTCAAAATGTGTGAAAAATAAAAAAGTTAATTTTGCTAAAAATGCCCTATGGAAAGAAAATTTGGAAAAATTTAAAAAATTGTCAAATATACCCATCGAATCGTACTATGCCACAAAGCCAATAGTCCTGTATGCAATTATTGCGCCTGAAAGTTTTTTTCTATGGTTTTTTTTTTAATTTAAATGCAAACATTATTTTTTTAGTAAAATTTTAAATTATATTGTAAAAATAAGAAAAAGTCTTAAACAATTTAATGACAAAACTTGAAAAGTATTTCGGTCGATTTTGTTTAAATATTATATTAAACAACTGCCTTAATTTTAAAAACCAAACATTTAAATTTAAAAATCATTTAATAAAAATTAAAAAAAAAGAAAATTTTAAAATCTGATTATTGTTGGAAATCTGGTATTGGAGAGTAGAATTTTGACCCACTTGCAGAATTGATAGAGCGCCTAAAAAACAAAAATATTTATCGTTGACAGCTAAAACTTTATACAGATTATACCGAAAACTAAATTTATACAGTCATCCAGTACCTATATTCATCTGAAAATGAACCACTCTGCATCGATACTAATTTGTTGGCAGTTTAATCGAGTGAAAGTCCTAAATTCGTTGATTTTACCGGTAGCGTTGAAACCCGGTAGCTTAGTACATTTTATTTGAACCTGGCTATTTTATTTTATCTATTTTTTTTTTTTTAATCTAATTTTCAAAATGTTGTCTTCATCATACAACTTACTGGTACTTTCTACGCTAACCGTTCTTAATTTGTTAATTTTTTAGGCAATGGTCCTGCCACCCCTAGCCAAATGGCCATACGAAAATGGTTTCACATTTACGACGTGGTTCCGTTTAGATCCGATCAATTCTGTAAATATAGAACGTGAGAAGCCCTACCTCTATTGGTAAGTGCCATTTTTTCACAACTACATATACACATCAACTATATCATTAAAAATTATTTTCTTGTATTTGCAGTTTTAAAACATCGAAAGGGGTTGGATATACAGCGCATTTTGTTGGTAATTGCCTAGTCCTGACATCAATGAAAGTCAAAGGAAAAGGCTTCCAGCATTGTGTCAAATATGAATTCCAACCAAGAAAGGTACGTACCTACAGTTGTTCCATTTATTCTAACGTCCGTTAGCAATTAAATTGTTCAAAAAGATCATTAAAAAAAACCCCCTCCTTTCTTTTGTGTCATTCCTTTTTTTCAGTGGTACATGATTGCCATTGTGTATATATACAATCGTTGGACTAAAAGCGAAATAAAGTGCCTAGTTAATGGACAATTAGCGTCTAGTACGGAAATGGCGTGGTTCGTTTCAACAAATGACGTGAGTAGTTTGTTTATTGTTATATTTTTTTGTGATTTTTTTTAAGCACCAAATTATAAGAATTGGAAACGAAAATGAATATCCTTTTCTTTATAGCCGTTCGATAAATGCTACATTGGTGCGACGCCAGAACTTGATGAGGAGCGAGTTTTTTGCGGGCAAATGTCGGCCATTTATCTATTCAGTGAAGCTTTGACAACGCAACAGATTTGTGCGATGCATCGTCTAGGTCCTGGATACAAGGTAAACTGATTTAAATTCGATTTTTAAAATTTTTTGCCATTCTGTTTCCATTCTGTAGGATTTGTTTTATTTTTTTACGTTTTGTTTGGTTATCTTTTTATATAAATTTGTTTAACCATAGATGATATTTTTTAAAAAATTTTCTTTACTTTCGAATTTGTTTTTAATTCCTTTTCTCGAGTTAGTCCTTTCAATATGGAATACTGGAGTGAAATAGTTTTTTTTTCGTAAATCTATTCAGGGTTTGCTCATATTTTTATTGCCTACAGTTCTTTTTGAAATCACGAAGGTTCTCAAACTTCTAAGACTTTCTTGAAATACTCCCTGCTTATATATCATTAAATCATCCTCTATTTTGATTGCGACATCCTGTAGCCTGTATTGCAACTACGAGAATCGGAGGCAATTTTGCGCGAGAAAGATACTGTAGATTTTCTTAAACAAAAATTGACCATGCCTCCCTTTTCAGTAAGCAGTATCATTTCTTTTTAAACTAAAGTCCAAACTCCTTCAATACGGAGAAGACGATTTATAATAGCAACCTATTTCGCTTCAGTATTTTCCAAGAACATTTATATAAAATTTGTTTTTAAAACTATTGCCTTATTTGTAATTTTAAACAAAACATTATTCTTATATGAAATTAATTTTTATTGTTTATTTTCTTTATCTCTCTTTTCACGCTGCACCATAAATCATCTGTGTCTTTGTCGCAAATACACACTCAACTGGCAAATACAAATTTTAATATCATATCAAATTATTTTCATCTTATTCAACTTGTTTATATATTTAATTTGAAATTCTATTTTCTTTTTGTAAACATATCATCACCTTTTGTTTACTCTGTAAAAAAAAAAAACAACAAACACATGTCAAATTTTCAACCACAAAACAGTCACAATTTCGTTTCGACAACGAATGCTATCTCAATCTGCCGGACAATCATAAACGGGTGAGTGTACTAACCACATCTACGGATGATGGTTCGAATGATGATCCCTCAGCTGAAGTCGATTTGTCGGCGGCTGTTGCTGAAGCCTACGCAATGGTGGGTGCTCGTATGCAAGCTGCCGCTCGTGCAACAGCAGCTGCAAATATGCTAACCAATTCTACTACAACATCGCAATCCGTAACACCATCAGCATCAGCACCAAATGCTGGCAATACAAAAATTGAAACTGATCCCCTAGCTACGTCCACGTCCTTGGGAAGCTCTAGTTCTTCTACTTCTACGGGTAGATATTTTTTTTTTAATTTGCAATCAAATGAATGCAATTTATTTTCTGTTATCGCTTTTATATTAATTTGTATTTTCATTTGTTTTTGTTTAATTTTTATTATTTATGAATAAAATTTTGAAAAGCGATGGCAAAACTGCGCAAGCTATCAGTGACAGATGGATCTGGATTGTTGGCTGGTGGAGCAACGACAGCTCTCGGTGAGACCGAGGAGATAAATCAATTGAAAACTGTAAGCATGCGTTTCTTTTAGATTTTTTTATTTTCGTAACTTTTAGTTTTAATTTGAATATTTATTTATTTTAATTTCAGTTTAGCTTTAGTTTGAGTAAAGATTTGTGTTTGTTTCTGTTTTTGTTTGTCCCTCTTTTGTCGATTTCACATCACTTGAGTGGCGTCCTCTAAATTGCAATCCATCACAGCGTTTAGCATTAAATCCATTTTTGATACACAATTTCCTGGTGCGATTCGGCTTTAGCAAATTGCACACCCTTACCCATCCGATCAACCATATATATTCGAACTAATTGCCTCAATCAGACTGCGGATAGGGTAGAACTTTGATGAAATAGGAGGAAGAAACTCCGCAAACCATCGATCTGTAAATGATCAATTAGCACTTTAAAAGCCAATCGATTGAAAAATTTCACGCTCCAGCAAGTGCAATCAATAATTTTTCGAACTTTCATACTACATCGCCTATACGACCGTCAGCAGCATCGTCATCATCATCACCATCATCAACACCACCGTCCTTAAAAGCAAACAAATCGAGTCATGAGAGCCGCCATCCGTATTGGCTGAAGGTACCTTTCAAGTGACTGAATGGAAAAGTCATATTTTCAAATTCTATTCAACAGGGTAAGAGGCATTCAGAGAAATTGGCTTATGGTGAACATAAGTGCTTTGAAATTTTGTACGAAGTTTGGGTAACCTATGTTGGAATTTCCAATTTTGGTCCCGGGTGGCAAGGCATGTGAAGTACATATTTTTAGAAGGATCTTTTAAAGCGAATGTACAATACAATTAAAAGAAGACCACCAGGTGTTTGTGTAATCAATTTTCCGTCACTGCACACAATATAAACCACCATTGCTTAAAAAATACAAAAAAGATATCCTCAAACATTTCATTCGCATTCCATAGTCCACTCTATTCCTTTTTGATTATTTTATGATTATTTTAATATTTGTTTGCATTCTCGTTTTGTACATTACCTACGCTTCACTTTTAGTTAATAATTTATGTGCCATAAGCTACTGCTATTTTTTTTTATTAAATTAAGTTTTAATTTAATTGCATTCAAAGCTATAGGCAACAAAAAAAACCATGGAGCTTCATTCATCTCCGACAAAAAAAAATAAATAAAAATCCCACCCTTATGTGTGCGTCTGTTTGCTGTTCTTCTATATCCGTTTTTAATCCAAAAATAAACAAGTCCACCTCCTGTGTGTTTTCTGGTTGCATCTACATACATTCATACTGTTATAGCTTGAACGTAGTTACAAGAGAAAAAAAAAGAAACACTTACGTTACCTTCACAACAAAGTTTACGTAACATAAACCATGTGTTAGCTTTCATTTGGTTCGCTTCTCACATTCAACGAAACATGAATAGTAGCTTGTAAGTGCAAATAAAAATGGCAAACACACCCATTGCTATTTTGTGTCCATCGCTCGTGGGCGGTAGGGCTCCGAAGAGCGATATATTCTTCACCACCACAACCACGTTTTGTTCCTTCTAGTGCAAATGATAAGCAACAAAAATAAATTATATATAGCAATCTCCCCAAGCAAATAGACTAAATCTATGCAAATAATTCATTTATATCCTTACAGGTCCTCTATGATGGTAAACTATCAACTGCCATCGTCTTCATGTACAACCCAGTAGCCACCGATGGTCAACTGTGTTTGCAATCATCCCCAAAGGGAAATGTTTCATATTTTGTACATACACCGCATGCTCTTATGTTGCAGGTAAGATATTTCGTAAATGTCTTTGAGCAAAAAAAAATCTCCCAGTCACTGCAAGTGCTGTGTTCTGAGCTCTCTGAATGGGAGTCGAAACACTATTATTCCCCAGGATATTTATTGATACATGAACGCTCCTAACTGCAGTGTAAAATGAACTTGATAAAAATTTATGACACTGTTAGCTTCGGTTCTAATGTATTTTCTTTTTTTACATCGTTCTTTTGATTTCTAATATCCTTTATGGTTGATCGCGTGCACTTATACCCACCCCATATACTCGGAGCAGGATGTTAAGGCTGTTGTAACACACTCGATACACTGTACGTTGAATTCCATTGGGGGCATTCAAGTACTGTTTCCATTATTCTCACAACTGGATATGGCACATGAAGGATGCAGCGATGTGAAGCGGGATCCAACGTTATGGTGAGTGCATTGGAAATAATATACTTTTCAAGGATGGTCTTCATAAAATGTTTGTATCTTCGTTTGTTTTTTGTTTCGTTTTTCCAATATTGCAGTTCGAAACTGCTGGGCTTTATATGCGAACTAGTGGAAACATCACAGACTGTGCAACAGCATATGATACAAAATCGGGGGTTCCTGGTGATTTCATTTATGCTACAGCGATCATCAAGGGAGCATCTGACACTGGAGGTGTTGGGTTCGTTTTTGAATTTGACAAAGTATCTGGTGACTTGTTTGTCGGCGAACAGTGATTTGCTCCTTAAGCAGGTGAGTCAAATAAATAAGTCGGCATTTAGGAAATATTTGTGCATTATATTTGATTGTTGGTGAATGAGAAATGGGGTGCCATACTATTTTCTTTTGGCAGTTTATGCAGATCTGAATGTCAGTAATTTTCATTGATAAATGTCAATAAAAAACGTTAAAATAAGTTACTAGGGTTTGGTTCCTTGCAACCATTCATATAAATACCATTTTCGAACGCCTGTATGGAGGGGATTTTCATTGCCAGCAGACCTTTCTAGTGTCTCCAAGATGTATCATGCTAAAGGTGAACCAGAATAAAGGCAAACCAGAAAAGAGAAAAATATATTTTATACAAGCTGATGTAAATTCGCCCAGGAATAGGGTTTTCATAACTGAGTGTTACCAATAGTAACAACCAGGTATCCTACATTGGGCGCCACTTTATTTCTTCTTTCAACTTTCATTTTAAAAAAATGGAAACTCCTTTCTTTTCATAAAAAATGGAACCATGACTGTCCTAATTCATGCGTTCGAACAAATAAAGTGTTGTTGTTCCAAATGTACATATATACCTAATTTATTTGTTCTCTTAATGAGAATTTATTTAAATAAAATATTCAACTTTTCTCATTTACCAATAATTAAATTTAATAGTACTTTTTACAATAAAATTTCACATATTAGGAAGACCAAGTTTTTTTTTTAAATTCCAACATAAGCATGTTTAAAAATACGTTATGTTTTATACTGTACATAATGTATGTTTTTATATTTAATTGAGATAAATATTCGTTTTATTAATTAAAATGCATGACAGTTATCGTATGTGTATTTATACAAGCTCTTTAAAATTGTTGTATACATTGGATATTTTATTACTACCTACTACGCTGTATATTTATTTATTTATATTTTCTGTATCGATATGCATATTTGTATAAGTATTTAAATGAAGAGAATGTTACCTATATACCTACATAAATGTATGTGTATTTTATTTTGTTCTATATTCGCAGTTAAACTTGGGCTTTCGCTTAAATTATAAACGAGTAATGTTTAACTTATTTTATTTATTTTGTTTTTAAAAGTTTACACGTTTGTAAATTGTTTGTTTTTGTTTAGTGTGGGTGTGATAAGAATTATTTTTTTTTTTCGTTTTGACGTGCTATAGAAAATGGTTTTTATGTGTCAAAATAAAAGAAGATGTTAAAGAATAATAGCTCTCGCCCCGCAGTGGTTGTTAAAGGTACCTATACACTCACAGACGGGCCTAACCAATCCTCACATAGCTATGAACTGTCACCTCGACAACGAAATATAGATATTTTATTACGGTCTAACAGTCGATCAAGTGTTTGAGAAGAAACACGCTCACAAACAGACGCCACAATGATTAAACTTTTATATGTTAAATATAATACATTTTTTTAAGTTTTTGACTGTGAGAATATACATCTTTTAATTTATATAAAATAGTTTGAGAAAAATATAATTTTAGTCGTAAGGCCCCCCAAGTTTCATCAGCACTGGGTATTTGCTTTTTTTTAATGCGACGCTCGTCAGTCTTTATAATCCTTAACTTGTGAAGGTACTTACTTCAGATATCCGCCAGAAAAGTGTATATCCGTTTGGTACAATATCAGTATTTTTTTGAATCTATTTTAGATGTGGCCGTGGTACCCGGATTTTGGCCTTTTTTGACCTGAGAGTGCAAATTGGTAGTTACAGAAAAGAAAGCCTTAAACAACGCCATCATTTATCTGACGGGGCGTTGATTTAAAAAAAATGTATTAAAACACATAAGCGCATTTACCTAATGACAGTCTCTGTCAAATATTTTAAAATATGAAGCGAAAAATCCGATTTTATTGTTTTCCTCTTCACAAAGCTAAAAATCCCAGCGCTGAACCTTCTACCTAACTATTCGGTTATTTTAAGGCTTAAAAAACAAACCGACTTTAAAAAATTTGGCATCAGAATGCCTAGTATATCCTTTCATAATATTAGATGAATATTGAATATGCATAACAGAAGCTGACACATGTATTTTATTTGACGAAATTTTCTTAAATTTGCCGTGGAATGTTTTTTTTTTAATGTTTAAAAGTACATAAGTAATTTTGTTGCATTTGTGTTTTGTTTTTTCGGTGTGTTTTATAACTGATATCTTCCTAAATAGAAGTATAGGATTTTATTTTAATTCTAAATGTAACATATATAATAATTTAATTATTTTCTTCTTCTCCTTATATATTAAACTAAAAATAAAATAAAAATTTCGTCAATTAAAAAAGTTCTACCAGGTGAATACTTTTACCCGTTTTGGCTGTGTCAATGTTTTCGTTTTTTTTTTTCTGTTTTCCAAAAAAAAATCAATCTAGACCGTGTGCGTTACAAAATGAGTGCTTACTTTTTTCTCAGTTTTTTTTTAATTGTTAAATATTTTACGGGCTGATCTCATGTTAACAAAAATACTGTCTTTGCGTGACTAATTGTTATGAAAACTGTGGTAACTATTTGTGACACAAAGTTCAAACTGCTGCAAGGTTAAGAACGCATGCCAAATTTTACTGGACATTATATGTCTTAAAGTAACTGAGGCCTTTAAACTAAGGCTGCTTATGAAATGTTCTGCGAAGTTCATTAGATAAGCTTCCATCCTGGTCAAGAAACTTGATAAAGTGGTATAAACTGTCATATTTGGTGTATATCTTCACAATTGGTGTATATCGCCATCTGAACAAACTTTAGAGCTTTTGACAGGATTGTGAATAGAGATTGTGTAGAGTTCTTCGTGCTGAGTATTCTTCCTTCATTCAATTCCCTTTAACATAATTTTAAGCAGAGCTAATGCTTTGAAAAATTTCATTCAATATTCAAATCATCATCCAAATTTACGTAATAAACAAAAGTCCAAAGCCTCTTTTTACGACAATGTGGAAACTTTTTAAAAGACAATTAATGAATGTGAAGGAGCACAACCTATAGCGATTGTAACCGCATGCAATAATCCTATCTATAAGCGATATGAGGTCAGCCCTATAGTTTAATGCGTGGTGTGTGTGTGCGCTTTAAGCAGCTTAAAACCATTAACCACCATCATCAAAACTTTGGGCTGGATCAATTTAAATAAAATCGATCATCCCTTGTGTACACATACATGCCAAAAGAAAATGTTCATCAATTTATTGGATTTTCATTTGCTGTTCATATTGGCTTTCATATATTTTTTTTTATTTTTTTTTATTTTATATTAATGACCATTCGCATCCATATGCGAATGTTAATTGGAATCGCATTACAGTAATCCTCAAAGCATATAGCATAATGAGGTATACGCATTACAACGTCCCAGTGCGTTCATTGACGGAATTGTATCTTTTTTACGGTCCGATCGTTTAATTTCATTTTTCTTTCGCTTAATTGCTACCCCCATCAGCACCATCATCATCATCATCGTCATCGTCACAATCATCCTCACAATCATCGTCATCAATGGCAACATTACTGCCTCAAAGACTGACGTACTGATGCCATTCTCGTGATGATGATGATGGCTCTGTGATAATTATTATTATTGTTGTTGTAACGAGATGATGCTGGTGATTATTATGTCCATAATTGCGTGTAATATTGCAGCTAATTACTTAAATTAGAGCAGAAGAATTGAAATCCCAAGCTGACACTGACAGTTGACTGGGCGCAATTTGTTATATTTCATACAATCGTCAATCATCAATTCTCTTGGATAATGATGAATGGATGGTTGTTTCCCAGATAACAATGACGTACAAAGTGTTCGCTGTGATGATTCACAATTAAAATAATTATATAGGTACCCTGGAAATTTTGTATTGAAATGTGCGTCTTTTCATTCAGAATGTAGGACCCACGGGTGTGGTATACCATCAAATTTATATGATGGGCCGATTTCGGTTGCAGATGAGTTCGCCTTTTAAGTTGAAGTTATAGCGGAAGGGTGGGTCGATGTAGAAATGTTTGTTTGTTCAGCAAAAATGTTTTATAGTCGTAGCCCTTGAGCGCAGTTGCCAGTTTTATCAATTCCATAAAAATGCTTTACGCTATCGACTTGAAAAGTGTAAGTAAGAGCGTCGGCTGACGTTCTACGAGTATTTGGCAACAAGAAACTCTTTCTTGAATTGAAATATGATTCATCTCATTTAATTTTTGCAAGTTTTTAAAAAAATATTTTTTTAAAACGAAACTTATACAAAGTTCAAAATTCAAAATTCACATGTTTGTATCGTCTTTTGGACTCGTTTCAGTGCATTCTGTTCGCTTTTTATGAAGTAGCAGATGTCTAAACCCCTGTCGTCTATACTGAGTCAGAAATTCTGACCTTATAATATGGCTTATTGTAAAAGCTGCGGGATTAGTAGGTTCGCTTTTTGTGCTATCCGTATGCGTCTTCGTTTTCATCTAAAGATTCTTAGGAGAAGGACTTTTTGAGATCCCTATTCTCGATGGCATATTGTGATAGTTACACCAACGTGGGCTCCTTTTGTCCAGCCCTCCATGTGGAGGAGCTCAGTTTATAAGATGGATCGACTTAGTTTGCAGTACAACTTTATGTATATTTTGGAATCTTTGAGACATTTTTCTAGCGAACTCAATGAGCATTTAAACGTACAGCCAATGTCAAGCATAACTGATATTATCGCCTTTTTCTACAGCACTCGGACGGCTATTGGCATTATTTGATCGTGGCAACCGCTTTTTCCGTTTCGTACTTTTTCGTGATGATGTGTTTGTCCACGGTTTGGCCTCCTTGTTGCAATTTTGATCTAAAAACTATGTCCGACATAGTTTCACAGAAGTGGAACTGTCCGTAGCTATCTGTATGCTTGCTTTACAGCGTCAGCCGAAGTTTTTCGTGTCTATTACCAACTTACTGTATTGTTGCATAATTTCAACATTTATGATGTTTTACAGAATAGGTTCAAGTTCTGATCATTGTGAGATATCATACTACTACCAAGCTCTATCGTATGTTATATCATGTATAAAATGTAGTAAATCAAACTAAAATTAAATAAAGTAAGCTATTTAAGAGAAGAAATCAAGTAAATCCTGTGAGTCCTTAGTTATTCTGTTTACAAAATCTTCAACCAGATAGGTTGACGGTCAACCTTTTATTTATTTGTCATTCTATTTTAATTTATTCTAAGATCATCTATAAGTGTCATGCATTTTAAAATTAAATTATTATTTTTACGACTTACATGTAAATCAAAAACATGCTATAGGTTGCATTTTTATTGCATAAAATATTTTGTGTGAAATTTTGTTAATGCATTCTTTGTGTTGTTCGATTGTTCTTAAAAAAAAATAAACAAATTGTTATGTCCGCTTGCTGCATGCCAAACAAAAAAAATAAAAGAAAATATATATATTTTTCATTATTATGAAAAAATACAAAATCGGCTTGTGGCAGGACAGAGGTGTTACAAAACTAATGGATAGCTCTTCTGTTTCTCATTTCTTACGTGGCAGCTGCTCGATCATGTGCTCTTCAATCCATCGCTATGGATCTATACACCAGCGAATGTACAAGCACGTCTCTACTCGTATTTGGCTACAGAATTTCTTAGCGATACACAAATCTATAGCAACGTACGACGAGTGAGTACTGTTTTGCAAACAGTGCACACATTGAAATATTATTACTGGGTTGTGAATCCTCGCGCTAAGAGTGGTATCATTCCAAAAGGTTTGGGTAAGTATACAACTGCGATTGGAATTGTATAACTTGATGTAAAACGCATATGTACATACAGATGGACCACGACCAGCACAAAAGGATATTCTAGCGATACGTGCGTATATTCTTTTGTTTTTAAAACAGTTGATTATGATCGGTAATGGTGTTAAGGAGGATGAACTACAAAGTATATTGAATTACTTGACGACCATGCATGAGGTAAGTTTTAGCTCACACAAACGGAAGCACACGCACATCGATAACGGACTTAACTAACTGACATTTTCATATAATCTGTATAATAAAGGATGAAAATCTCCACGATGTCCTACAAATGTTAATATCTTTAATGTCCGAGCATCCAAGCTCAATGGTACCTGCTTTCGATGTTAAACATGGTGTTAGATCTATATTTAAATTATTGGCTGCCGAAAGTCAATTGATTAGACTACAAGCGTTAAAATTATTAGGATTCTTTTTATCGCGTAGCACACACAAGTATGTATCGATTATGTATGTTAATACGTTATCGGATGATCAAGCAAGTTTGTGGTGGTTTTTGTTGATGAAATTTTTGCAAATATTTTACGGATAAAGAGAGATTGTTGATGGGAGGGAATGCTTTGAGTTGAAGTAAGTCGTAGATTCGAAGAGGCTTATACAAAAAATTGCTTAAAAAAGTGAGTTTAGTTGATAAAATAGAAAAAAAGACAGCAGTCCTTGCTTAGTGAGTAAATAAATAAAAAAGTTTTCTTACATAAACCGATGCCAATGCAACTGAAATTATACATCGACTTTCGAAATGAGTTCGACTACTTATCCACTGTTGGGCGCCATTCCAGTTAAATTGTTACTTATTTATTTATTTATTTGTTTTTTTATTTATTTATTCGTTTATTTATTTATTTATTTATTATTTATTTATTTATCTATTTGTACCTGATTTTTTTTCTTTTTTTTTACTTAAATTGAAGGTTTTTTCGTATTTTCTGATATTATATTTCTTGCCCAATAAAATTCCTAAAATTACCTAAATAATGTTTCAGAAGAAAAATACAAATTATCATATCTCTGAATTGTAAAATGTGTGGTAACAAAACCTACTGTAAATTTATATACGAAATAAAACTATCTAAGTCTAAGTCATGTCCGTGATGTTCTTAGGCTCATTATTGATGCAGTATTGGGTTTCATATCACTACATTTTAGAGACAAACACCGCTTGTAAAGAACTACAAAAAATAGTGGCAATATTTTTACAATTCTATTTGGCATATATGTAGGTATTTAAGTATTATACTGAATTTGATTTCCGCTTCGTTTATAATTCACTTAAATTAGTCTCGGAAATCCGATGTCTCGAAACCTGACATTTGCATGCAATTAATCAATTTATTACATTCGTGGCCTATTCAATGAAAATTCCGGTAGTGACGTTTACTTAAAACGATTTTTTTTGAAAGGCATGCGTTCGACACTTTCACTCAACATTTTAATGAAACGCCAACTCATCAACAATTTCATAAAAAAAAAAACAAATTAAACTCTTTGAAACTCATTTAAAATTTCAATTTTGCAAAGCTTCTCATTAAATATATTATTATTATATACTATATTCTCTATAATTTAAGAAAACACAAACACAAACCCACACATATACAAACAAGTTACTTTTATAATTTAAAAGGTAAAATAATGAGTTCTTTGTGACACTGAAATTAATTTCTACTTTATCCTGAATGAAAAGCCCCACGAACTTTCTCGGTCATGTACGATCACAAACTTCTCGTACGTTATGAAATTGCAAAATTTTTTCCACTACCCTCACATATAATATATATTTATGTACGTTTTTCCCTTTCGTTCTTTTTTTTCTCCGGTTGCATTTTACAGACGAAAGTACGATGTTATGTCACCGCACAATTTATATACGCTATTAGCCGAACGCTTATTACTTTATGAGGAATCATTGTCCCTACCAACATATAATGTCCTTTATGAAATTATGACCGAACATATATCACAGCAAATCCTCTACACAAGGCATCCAGAGCCGGAGAGCCATTATCGACTGGAGAATCCAAGTAAGTTTAAAACGATTTTTCCTTTTCTTTTTCTATTTTTCTCCTTTAGCACTTTTACAGTTGTTTGTTAGAGAACCCAAACCCATGAAAGGACATTTTTTTTTGGATTATTATGACTTATTCTTGTCTTTTATTTTTTTGTTGAGACTTTACTGTGGTTTGTAGTAAATATATGAGTAGTTGCCCAGCGGTGGGTGGAGAGTGAGTTAAGAAAAATGCTATCGCAGTTAAAAAGGATTTTCTTTCATTTTTTTATTATCGATTTTGCAATTTTAAGTTTACTCTGTCTTTGAGTACTTAAAAAAATGCTGTTCTTGGTTATAAGACAATAAATAAGATAGCATTCTTGGTGTAATTGGTAAGCAAACCGCCGGTGAAATATGTTACTATTTGGCCGGACCCAGTGTTGGGCGCCAATTTATTATTTTGTTTAGATATCATTGGACCACAGTCCTTAGTTTAATACCATTTCCTCAATGTCCAACCACCTTAACTCGAATGCCAAAGATGTCATATACCTAAGCAAATATTAAGAAAAATGTCCTTCCAGCCGTTTATTCAAAATTTATCCCCTTTTAGAAATTCACACACAATATTTCTTCTCGTTTAATTCACACAGTGATTTTGAAAGTCGTCGCAACGCTGATACGCCAATCGAAGCAAACGGAGTCCCTCATCGAAGTGAAGAAACTCTTCCTTTCCGATATGACGCTGTTGTGCAACAGCAATCGCGAGAATCGGCGCACAGTCCTTCAAATGTCCGTGTGGCAAGAGTGGCTCATCGCAATGGCGTACATCCATCCGAAGAACAGCGAAGAGCAGAAGATCTCTGACATGGTGTACTCGCTGTTTCGCATGCTACTGCATCATGCAATCAAACATGAATACGGTGGTTGGCGGGTGTGGGTAGACACACTCGCCATTGTGCACTCCAAGGTGTCCTATGAGGAATTCAAACTGCAATTCGCCCAGATGTATGAGCACTATGAACGACAGAGGACCGACAATATAACAGATCCAGCTCTAAGGCAGGCGCGACCCATCAGCACAATCAGCGGATGGGATCGTGAGGAACAACAACAGCAGCACCAGCAACAGCAACATCAAGCCATTAGTACAGACAGCATTGCCACGCCCACCGATGTGGAGGAAATCGAGAAGCCATCGACACCGGTTGCCATCGCAATCGAACCCATGATCAATGAAAGCGAACAGGTGACCGAGGAAGAGATCCGTTTGGAGAATCTGAAGTGTGCCTGCGAAGAGGAAGAAGAAGAGGAAGCAAAGTCTGCAGAGGGCACAAGCCCAGTGATAGATCAGAATGCCAATGAGGAGAAAGAGAAACCAGTACAGTCCTCGACAATTTCCAACATCACCGATGTGTATAACGCCCAGCTGAAGGGCGAGATGATTTTCAATGGAAACGCCGACGAAGAGGAGGATAGTGAGAAGACAACTGATGCGCCATCAGCAACCACTGGCGGGCAGGAAGCCCTCAAAGAAGTACTCGCCCTGGACGCAGATGACCTGGACGAGGTAAATCTATCATCCGCCGAACAAAAGCTTGACGAGGAGAAGATCGTCACAGAGGTAATGGGCAATTCGGAGAAACTACTTAATCACTGCAAGGAAGTGTCCGATGAAATTCGTCTACAAAACGCAGAAGAAGCTGCCTCATCGGTAATAAAGGACGAGGAAATTGAGCTGGCAGTCAATGAGGTTGTACAGGGTGTGCTCAATATTGAGAAGAAGCAGCAAATCGCCACAACTACCCCAACCACCGATGAAGAGGCCGACAAAGTTAGCCTTCTGAATTCGAAAAACCTTAGCAATAACAATAATGAATCCGAGTCCACGGTAGCAAACGACACCACCACTATCTCCGCATTTGCCACCACAACCACAACAACAGACACACCTATAACCCTAGACGATGCCATTGATAATCAAAAGACTGATTTATCGTTATCAAGTGCAATACTTATCACAAATGTTAACAACAACAATGAAGCCGATGTTACCCAAAGTAGTAGCACCACCACTGACACCAATACCACCATCACTAGTACCAGTGACAGCACCAGCAGCAGTTATAGCAGCGAAGAGAGCACCAGTAGTATGCCAGCAACAACGCCCAGTACAGTGACGACGACCGATTCGAGTGAGGGTCCTGCGAAGCCAGTGGACGCTCAAGTTGAGGAACTGGTCGTGGAAATTGTCAATGAAGCCATAGACAACTGTCTGAAGGAGGACGTAACCAGTACGAACACCACTACCACTGGCGAGAAGAACAATAACGAAGTGAAAGATGAAAAGACCACAACAGAAGTGCAAGACCAGGCTCAGGAAGTCGTCGATGAAGTTCTGCACTCTGCCGTGGAGAGAGCCAACTCAACTCAACTCGAAACTGAGAGCGAAACAGTAGTAAAGGATATCGTGACGGAAATCACTGATGAGGTAGTGGCACAGTCAACACCACCTGCATCGCCAAAGGCGAACGGTGAAAAGACTCCATCGGTGGAGGGTAGTCCATCGGCGACGAAAATTGATGCCGAACTACAAACAACAGCCGAAACAGACCCAGCTCTGCCAACAACACCAACAAAGGTCCTCGAAGTGGAACAAGTGGACGAGGATATAAAGGTGACCGTGACAGCGACGACGACGACCACAGTAGCTGCCTCTACCCAATCGTCGCCCATCAAACAAGTGGCCGAACTCACAGCCAATGAGGAACAAGAGGAGTTGGAATTGGAAGAGGAAGCGGCAAGTATTGTCGACGAAAGCCCAGAGGAAATCACGGAAGCTATGGATAGTACGAAACCAAACAATGTGGTTATTAGTTCAGTTTCAGAGGTGGACTCACAAACGCAAACATCACCGACTGCACAAGATAGTCGCAATAGTGTTGTTGGCATCAGTGATGAACAGCAGCAACAACGGTTGCAGCAGCAGCAGCAAGAAGAACGTGAACAACCACAGGGACAGCCACACAGGCGGTCACAACACAGTGCGAGCACACAAGTGGAGAACAATCATTTCGGTGAGTTGCGGCTTTGTTTTTATTGTTTATCCTTTTCGCTTTAATTTAGCGGTTGTTTCCTTAGCGTTAAATAAATCAGGGGGGTTGTCGGGTTGATTCGCGAATTTAGTATAGGGGTTTGAGCAAGGAATGAACAAAAAAACATGACGCCATCTTCCTTCCAACGGATTTTTCGTTTGCGCACATAGATTTGTATTGAATGTGCGATAAGACTTAGATGTGCGTCAACATTTCCTTATGGCGTGCGCACATTTTTCCCCTATGATGGAAATAAGCTACTTCTTAAACGCACTTCCAAATGTCCCTAAGACCTTATTGCTCAATTTTGACACATATTTGATTTGCCGAAAAAATTGTACCGTTTTATTATTCACAATTAGCCGCATCGCATCGCAGCTCCGACTTTTCTTTTAGCGCACATTATGTTGTCAATTTATTTCGACAATGTGCGCTTAGATCGTGGTGGTTGATTATCGGTGGAAACAACTAGGTCTGGTGTCGAAATCCAATTGAGTTGCTGTTTGTGTCGAACGTTACTAAGGCGCACATGTGCGCCTTGAATCTTTCATAGAAAATTTCTAATATTTAATGTTTGAGCCATAAAAATATAAGTTCCGTATTATTTTCAAAACCTGTCGCGCCAAAATATTTATTTATATTTTTATTATTTTCAAAAAATTGTGGTGGTGTGCTAAGAAGAGAGATACAATTTTAGTTGTATAACGCACACGTATGTGCGATACTGTTTTACGACTAATATTTGATGTGCGTTATAGAATTTATATGAGGAGGAAGATCTTCGAGATCATTAGGTCAATGCTAAGAAGGGAAATACCATTTTCGGCGTATAGGGTATAGCGCACACGTATGTGTGATATTTTTTTACCACTAATATTTGATGTGCGTTATAGAATTTATATGAGGAGGAAGATCTTCGAGATCAGTAGTTCAATGCTGAGAAATGAAATACCATTTTGGTGCATAGCGCACACGTATGTGTGATATTGTTTTACCACTAATATTTGATGTGCGTTATAGAATTTAAATATTTGATGTGAAATGTTTTTCACGAAAAATTATGCTTATATCTTAAATCCAACAAATACGAAGCTTTATGGAATGTGTTGCTAAACAGCCGTTCCGCTTACCAAAAGTCTTCATTCATTATAAACGCACTACCTAAGCATTACTGTTGAACTAAACGCACAATAGAGGTATTTCCTGTTGAAGTGAAATATATTTTCAAATGGGCGCCCAATATGAGGTCCCAAGAATCTGAACAAAAATTCTTCCGAAATCTATGGTACAAGCTGACTTTTTAAAGACAAACCGTGCCCAGTGCGCGAATTCCATTTGTTTGGCTTAAAGACTTACCAAACTTTTGCTTAAACTGGTAAGACAATGAAAAATATTATTTAAAAAAAAAATGCTTTACTTTCCATTCCTTCCGCGTATGAAAATACGTCGTACTGCCGTTTTCCCATTAAATGAGTTTAAAAAAAAAAACGCATTGCATTTTCTACCCCCCAAAATGGCTCCATTCAATCAGCTTAAAATCGCTGCACCACCATTATTACGGAGGGTGTAATCAAATCGTAGAACAAAGAGTGACTCAACTTTTATAGCCGAGCATTAAAACCATATAAATGCGCACGGAAACGACGCTAGCATTCTGTTCCGAACATTGGGGGCTGTAAAATCCTCAGCGGAAACAAAGCAGCCAAGATTTTATTTACGACTGTCGAGATTTCGCTCTCGAATGATAAAGAACACGCCCCAGACTAATCTTGCCGGCAGAAACAATCAAAAGGCCATAAATCCTAGGGACTCACACAATAAAAAGCAACCCACACCTCCTAGGTTTTAATTACTCATTAATTTATTCCTTCTTTGTAACAGACAATAATAAAAGGACGAAATCTGGTTCAACACGTCCCATGTTTAGTCCGGGGCCAACACGTCCACCATTCCGTATACCTGAATTCAAATGGTCGTACATCCATCAGCGTCTGCTGTCCGATGTCCTCTTCTCACTGGAGACAGACATTCAGGTGTGGCGCAGCCATTCAACCAAGAGTGTCCTGGACTTTGTTAATTCAAGTGAAAATGCGATTTTCGTTGTTAACACTGTCCATCTCATCTCTCAATTAGCCGATAATCTTATAATTGCCTGTGGTGGCCTTTTACCATTGTTGGCCAGTGCAACGTCACCAAATGTGAGTATATACTGCCTATTCTCGGGTATATTTGATTAAATCTTGTTCTTATCCCTCCATTGCTGTGCCATGCAGTCCGAATTGGATGTTCTGGAGCCGACACAAGGTATGCCCCTCGAGGTGGCTGTGTCCTTTCTGCAGCGTTTGGTCAGCATGGCTGATGTGTTAATATTCGCCACTTCATTGAATTTCGGTGAGCTGGAGGCGGAGAAGAACATGTCAAGTGGTGGTATTCTGAGGCAGTGCCTGCGTCTGGTGTGTACATGTGCTGTACGCAATTGCCTCGAATGCAAGGAACGAACGAGATACAATGCCGGTGGAATAGCAAGAGATGTGCCGGGTGCAGCACACTTACAAGCACTTATTCGAGGAGCACAAGCATCACCTAAGGTGAGTAGTATCAAATGCTGTATTCGGGTTGACAATATGGGGGAATCACTTTAAATTTTTAATGCGGAGAGGGTTGCTAATGTGAATACTGTGTGTGCTTCTTTGCAGAATATCGTTGAGTCGATAACAGGTCAATTATCTCCGGTCAAGGATCCAGAGAAGCTCCTGCAAGATATGGACGTTAACCGCCTGAGAGCAGTGATATACCGTGACGTGGTAAGTGGCTGAACATAATTTAGTTGTGTGTATTTAAAAAGGTTTTAAAAAGGGGTAAATTTCGTAAGTGCCTTAGGGGGAGATTTGTCTTCACTACGCTGAACATGAGTGGGTTATGATAAGGGAATTTTGCATGGCTTTTAAATACCAATTGGATCAACTTTTCTCGTAGTCGGGTAGAACTATCGACGTTAGTAGATACTTAGAAGCAACCGAATACTAATGAGAAGCAAATTTTATACCTTCCAATTTTTAAGTCGATTCTTCTCCTCCTCTGTTCCCAAGTAGTACCTATTTAACCTTTTCTCTGTCGGAGTGGCACCAAGTGCTCATCAGACATGTCTTCTAAAACACGCTCTGCTTAGATTTTGGCTATTTGGCTTAGACCTTCGCTCTCCTGTAACTGATAATGATTAAGATAAAATACATCCTTTCAGCATTCTGTTATGAAACTACAAAATTCGTACAAGACTTTAAGTTTTTGAAAAGCTAAAATTTTATAGAAACATCGAAAATTTATTTATTCCCACTGTTTATATCTACTTGCCTACCTTGCACACCTCCGTCTAAGTTAATCAACTCTTTTTACAGGAGGAAACAAAGCAAGCACAATTCCTGTCGCTCGCCATCGTTTACTTCATTTCGGTTCTGATGGTCTCCAAGTACAGAGATATCCTCGAACCTCCTGCAGAACCACAAATAACCCGTCAATCACCCATAATGCAACGAGGAGCTGCTGCCGGTAAGTTTAAGACCATTTTTTCTTCTTCTCTTACACGAATTTGTATTAATTTATTTTATTTAAAAAAAAAACAGAAAAAAATCAACACACACTCTTAAATAAAAAACAAAATAGATCCAAACTAGACACGAAACTATTTAAGAAAAATAAAAACCCTTTTTATTTATTACTTTTACTTACCGTGATGTGTTGTTAAGTGAGGTTTAATTTATTTATTAAAAGGAAGAGATTTTAGTTTATATTTTTGTTTAGTATTTTTTTTTCTTTTACCGAATAAACCTCCCGTATCGCTAATGAGAGTATTTTTCCCATTTTTTCTTTTTTTTTATTTTCACGCTGCTTTGTTCGGATCTATAAATTTAAATTAAAAAAAAATACTATATCGTATATTAAAAATTAACAAAAACATTTTTTGTTTCCGATTAAAAAAAAAAAACATTAAAACCATTACAACAATCCAACTGTCAACCATTTTTTGTATATTTTGTAAATATTATATATGATAAAAAAACCATGTAAATATTTGTGCGCGCGATGTATGTCACGTTTTGTTGTGTCTTTTGATTTTGTTCTCTCTCACAAAACGCACAAAATTTTACACCACCATTTTGTATTATATTTTTGAAATCATTTCTGACCACCACCTTTAAATGCACCTCGATTTTTCATTCTTTGCATCGTTTGCTCCCGTATTCATGTGTACGCGCGTGTTTCATCATCGCTAGAACCAACAGCTCGTCCATTGTTTCCGCAATGGTCACACCATGTGTATCCGCAGTTTTTGCCCGGCTCACAGCAGCAGCAACAGCAACCCCCTAGTAATGCACCCCAAATGCAACAGCAGCACAACAATCACCAACATTACTATCAGCAGCAACAAATTGCAGGTGGATGTGCGGTAGCCCCGCCACCACCTATCGCAGGCCATCACAATCACCAGCATTACCATCCATCTGCGTATGGTGGTGGGATTGTTGATAGCTCATCGCCACCCACCGGCGGAGGTGGGTCCTCTTCATTGTCCTCATCGTCACAGCCCGCCTCATCGTCATCGCTGTCGAGTGTTGCATCGCAACCGCAACACCAACATCATGCCCACCATCATAACATGAAACCGCAACAACAACAACAGCAGCAGCAGCAACAACACCAACAACAACAACAGTCATCGCAACATTTCATGATGAATGGTTCGTCAACGAAAATGTCTATGATGAACAACAGTACCGGCCATCACATGCACAACAATCACAGCTCGAATAACTATTCAAATGACATGACAAATACGAATAACTACTATCTGCGCGGAGGGATGGTTAACGGTGTTGGAGGCGACAGTCATCATCTGCACAATGGTGTGGGTGGTCCACCTACGTCGGGTGTTTTGAACTCGATGAGGAATCGCAACGGAATGGGTGGTGGCGGTGGCGGACAGATGAACTATAAGACAACCAATGGAATAAATAATAATTATCGCTATCGCAATAATACAGGTAGAGAGGATAGATGCCGGCATCAACTTTTTTTTGGAGCGATTTTCAGTTTTGTTTGAGCGAATTAAGTATCTGTGTGTTGCGAGTGTTTTGTAGAAGTTATTTGTTTTTTTTTCTGCTTTATCACGATGCACGCTGTGGCTGGAAACAAGGTCAACTGTCATTTGAAGCACCACACACAAACCACAAAACATACACCACAAGTTTATTTTTTTTTCGAGTTTTACTTAATTTTTTTTTATTTAATTATTAAAACATTTTGTAATTCAGGAAAATTCCCTATCACTATTCAAGGTGGTTGTGTACAGAATTAGTGTCAATATTCATCTAGGATAATGAATGATAATTATTTATGCATGCAAATTTTGATGTTGGAAATGTATACCTACGTGATGGGATTTAATGTTTGACACTGTGGATTCGGAAGAGTGTTCGGATTAATTAGCACGCAGACGATATGTCAGCCTAAGGGGGCTTAGTGATTAGGGAACACTCCTAGTTTGAGAACCTTGTTTACTGTGTCGCATTAGATCACATTGTGCCATGTGTTCATTTGCGAACCGCTTATGCTTACTGTTGGTCTTTTGAATGGAATTACCTAGCTACCTTTGTTTGAAAGGTAGGTAGTTCTCAGACGTAGGTACATTGAAACTTTCTTAATGGGACAGTTTCTCTAGAACGCAGCAATTGCAAATTAAAAAAAATCAAAGTAGTGCAAGCTTGGGAAGGATGCCTTAAATGGTTGAAGCTTCTTTTGACATAAAATTTATATTTAAGTACATTTCGGCTTCACGGATTACAAAGATTTAGTCAGAAATTATACAACTTAAAATATTCGCAATAAAGATGGTCCACTATTTAAAATGCAATCTAAGTCAAATTTCATAATAGGGAAGTGTTCAAAACTTTGCTCCAAATTTTAAAACTCAAAAAAACTCGGTACAATTTTTTGGGAACCACAATTTAGTACCTATCTACGAGTTCTCCCTACACTTCGTACGCTACTTTGCGGATTAAGTTGGAGTTTAATTTTGTCCCAAATTTTGTGTTGGTCTATACATATATGACCGGTCGAAGACATTGATTCGGAATTTTCAAAATTCTAACACTTCATATTTAATCCGTGTCGTCATTTAACCTCACCATTTTAAATTTCTGAATTTTCAACAAAAGTTCGGAATGGTAGAAAAAACCCGCAAGTCTAGTAGGAACAACGAATGGTCCGCCCTATTTGGTACATGTTCATATCTCCCTAAATTTTATTTGTTTGAATTTTGGCCGACAAAATCAGAGGCAGAATCGCCATTTCCGTGTGCGCTCTATATCTTCATAGAATTACGTCGAAATTCCGTCACGTATTGCTGAGGACTCTAACTACACACTGCTAGGAAATACTTTCTTCGTTGTTTTTTCTGACCACACGATTTTTTTTATCGGAGATAACAGAAAATTGTCTCAAAATTTAACATCCCAGAAGATCAAACATCGATTTACTCCTCGAAAAAACATGAAATATATATAGGTAAACGAGTTTGATGCCAATTTCCTTCAAGGTACAAAGTTATACATTACCACCCTTCTTCTAACGCAAATAACAAATAGCTCTAGCTACCTTCCACAATATTTCCAAACATAGCATTAATTTAGCGAAAAGTCGTTTCCATTTGGCCTAATAGCCTAATGAATGACTCGAGTATAGTTAAAAGTGTATAGTTAACCAACCGAAGCACGCCTTCAAAAAGTCTCCATTCATTTTGTGAAATAAATTTATCCTGTCACCGACACTGCCGCCGCTCTGTCAAATACCACAAAATAGTTAATTAAGTCGTGTGCGGCACGGAATAATGAAAGAGGACGAAATCAACTCAACTCTAGAGTAAATACTAGCATTCGCATTCACATCTGAATTTTGTACGAGTTGACCTATAAATTGGATTTTTTCAACGTAGCACAGTTTGCTGAATATTTAATTTTAGTTATTTATTCTGTTGATTAAGCAGTGTTGCGAGAAGTGACATTCGTGAAACTTTTTCTCCATATGTTGTAGATTGAGGGTACATTTTGAGTCAGAATTAATGTAGGTGGATATGTGATGTGCAGTGCAAATTAATTTGTTGTTCATCAGCATACAACATTTTGGCGATGACATTTTTAAAATGTTTCCGCATGAAGAATTATATTTGCTTTGGAGATTACAGGAGTTTTTTGTCCGATTAAAATAAATTATAAGAGTCTATTTATTTTCTTCCTTTATAACCATAAGTCCACATTCCACATGCCAAACTGTTAAACTGTCAACTGCTACTAAGTTACAAATGTTAGTGTACGCATCCATTTGGTATTGGATTCATTTCTATGGATCTTTCAGAAAATTGCGCCTTCAGAAAGTTTGCTAGTAAATTTTTTAAAGAGCACATCAAGTTTTTTTTCTACTTCTTCATCTCTCGCGAACGAATGGCACACATCCATGAATACCTATCCAAGTGGAGTAGAAGTGGACATTCACAAATTCGACTCAATTCCAAAATTTTTAAACAGGGCCCTCCAATCTAAAATCGACTGGAGTTACATAAATGACACCCGTTTTGTTAGCCAGCAGTCTTCATACCCAGTATCTCAACAAAGTACCGTCCGCTTTTTTAAAGCCCAAAGAAACCACGCCCACTTTTGAGGGCATTAACTTAAGTTCCATCAGCATAGGAAAATTAGTCAAATCAAAGTTAAAAAAAATTAACATATCCTGTGATTTCATCAGAGAACGAAAAATAGTTCTTCAGCTAATAAATGGGGAACCCCCTTTAGCAAAATTAGTCCAATCCAACCACGCCCGCTTTTAAGGGGCGTTTTATCAATACCGAAACGCAATCTCTGTAACTTTACCAGAGCTCGAAAAGAAGTATTTTAGTAGATAATTCCATTTTGCATTTATTTTTATCGATACTGTGTTTTGGGCAACAAACATTTTAAGCTATATTTTCGATTAAAATGAAGATTCTCACGGATCGATGATTTCAAATGAAAATTTCTGTCTGTCTACTTCGATACCAGCGTTGTATTAATTCCAAATGAGTACTTCCACTATATAGCTTTGCATCCATCGTAAACGAATTTTATATTTTTTTGCTTTTCTTTATATTTACTTACTCTGTCTCTCTGTACGTAATGATTTTATTTGAAATACATGTTTTACTCTCCTATTTCTATGTGTTTATGTAATTTTTTTAATTTTTCTTATAAGACTTAAAAAAATACTTTTCTTCGTAGTTTGAAAAAAAAAATACAAGTAAAATAAAATAGAAAAAAACTGATTCAAAAATTCAGCTTTCTTTATGTTGCATTGCTTTGTTGCACACAAAATTATTTTCGTTTCCTTTAATTTTCGTTCCCGCTGTCATTGTTAGTTGTTTTGGTTTTAATGTTTTTTTTTTTCTTATATATACTCAATCAAATTAAATTATCAAAATACAAACACAAGTGGTGTGTTTCCAACTAGAATTCAAAAAGAAGGAAAAGGCATTTATATATACACATAAAAATTAAATTTAAACAAATGTCGGCTTACTCCACATACACACAATTTATATTTTGTTGGTTCAATTTTAGTTTTATTCATAACAAAAAAGAAAAATTTTTCAAAGCTTCTTTGTTTGTTGTTTTAATTTATTCAAAATATATATATATCGTTTACACTATTACACACTTTAAATGAAAAAAAGGAAAAACAGATAATTCCAGCGAATATTATTTAGTTTTATTTTCTGTTTAATTGCAAGCATTTGTTACTCCAATTAGTGTTTCGAAAGGATAAACAAAAATGGAAAAAAATCCTTTTGTTTCGATTTGCTTAATATATTTTTTAAACAAAAACATTTAGATGAATATGTATAAAATGTATTTACATCCTATTTCGTTTGTATCTCAATTCGCTCCTCCTCCCCTTCTAGGTTCACGAACAATTCAGGATGGTGACTATGAAATCATTGTTGTCGACGAGAATAATCCTTCAGTGTTGGCAGATAACGATTCACATTCAAGTGGGCCCCCTTCAATTAAGGTGAGTGAACTCGTTGTTATATTTGTTTGGTTTATCTATTATTGTTTGAAAAATTTCCAAATGTAAAGAGTAAACAAAAATGGGAATTAATTAAATCTGGGAATGCAAGGAAAATAATTGAAATTTTTTGCATGACATAAAACAAGAGTGGGGCTTAGGATAAATTAATTCCTTCGTTCTTTCTTTTTCTATTTACTAAACAAACTAATTTTTTAACTGAATATAAAAATAAAAAAAAAACTAATAAATTGCATGTTAGAGTAATATGGGTATAACAACGACGGGTGGTAAGCTTCTTCAACTGCAGCCATTGTCACCACCGAAACCAATGTTGCCACAAAAACTACCAAAGGTAAACGAAATAAAAATAATCCTTGATTATTTTACTTACTTTTTTTTCTATTTCTTTTGTCTATTATTTTGTGCAGAGTAGTCATATTTATTCTTCCTGTCTCAATCTTGTGTTTTCTTTTTCACTATTTATATTAGTTTTAGATAAAAAAAAGACACACCTAAAAAATGTGATCGTCGCTTTTAGTTAGTTGAAATTTGTGTTTCACTCAATTTCCACCATTAACGCACACATGCAGATGATAATATTTATGTTATAGATACAACTGGAAAAATTCTCTCCTTGGCGTGGCGATAAAATTCTAAACACTTTGTACAGTATTGTGAGAATTTATTTATATACCGGGTAGCTCACAAATTGCAACACATCACTATTACAATTAATGACAATGACAATGACAACGAAGGTCTGCTTGACGGGCTTAGGTTATTCCCAAAATTCTCGACAATATGCCCGTCCTTATGGCATTTTCCAAAACCTTCCAGTTTGTCTATGGTTGGACAGGGTTTTATCTCGCCAAGGCGACCATTAAACAGCACGGTGGGATGTCTAGACGAAGTATTTCGTACACTAAAATGGTATCCATTGTCATTGATGTGCATGTTGCCACTTCTACCACAAATTCTGGATTTTTTCCTATTCCCCACTGCACCTAAAAATTCGTTCACTTTTTGTCTTTCTGATGTCAAATACAGTCTCTCTATTTTCCAACCTCAAAGAGGTTTAAATGGATTTTCTTAATATTTTGTGTAGTCATCAAAATTTGTATTCGGTTATTGACAGCTTCAGCTTGAGTGTGTATATAATTTAAAATGTATAAACAATTCAAAACTGCAACTGCAACGACTCCTGACTCAAGTTAATGTCAAAAGGATATACAGCTCCTCAATCCGCTTCGTCAAGAGACATGGATGAGTGAAAGGAACTCTGCAACTTTGAGGTAACAGATTTATGCAAATAACGAGAGATAGTTGCTTCAACAAGTTTTCTTTGACTTCGCCCCTAGGGGTAGCTCAACTAAATCAAGTGATGCCATACCTACTGCTACTATACACACATTCCCCATGGAAACGAAGTATAATTGGAAGGTGAACGCTCACCTGCGTTTCTGTAAAAGGGCATTTGTGAATGTGATAACTATTTTATGTATAGTTTGATTTTAATTTATCATAGCATCAACCCGTCACTCAGTTAGACATTCCTTTTTTTTTGTATGCATTTTGGTTGCGTGCATACATGGGAAAGACGGGCGAGAAATATACCTATGTCGAATCAATTTCGAATGAGAATACCTTGCGGGCATGAGTTTCGAATTTGAGTAGAGCTTGATGATGATGGATGGAAACATTTTGGAAAACATTTCGCTTTGTTTTTGGATTGGGTTTGGGTTTTGATGAATACCACCAGGAGGTATTCATTTTTGTATTAATTTTAGAAATTGTTTCCCTAGGCAGAAGTACATCTTCTCTAATGGGTTGGGTATGATGAAAGGTTTTGTGTAGAGGAAGGTTCTTTTGATACATTTTTCGGTTTACAGCATCTGCAAAATATTCTATTTTAAGTGTCCATCTGTAGGTTGGCGAGGGGTGGAACTGTGGATTAAATTTAATCTAACAACCTCGGTGTAGGTTAGTCAATCGCTCGAAGCGATGCCTTTAAAGTCTTAAGTCAAGTAAAAAACAACGTTCCTTACCAGGGGAATATTCTAATCCCTATCAGTCTTGAATAACAAATTTGACATTTGGAAGACGTTTAAATTTGATATCGGGACCAAGTAAAGTTCGATAACCTACTTAAAAGCGATTTAGGAAGTTTTAATCTTTTCGAAAAATTAAGTAAGGAGTGCAAACGATGTTGCTGACTGAAAATGAGAAACGTCTCCATTATTTACAAAGGTTTTCCGTCAATCACATAATTTATTTAGGTAAGATCGGTTTATAAAAATTGCCGAATGTGAATTTTACGGGACACATTGGATTGACTGAGAATTATTGACAACAGGGCATTTGACCGCGCAGAGTCTATTAGGCTACCAATGTTAGACACCTGTAAAAGTAATTCAGCTGGTACTAATTTGTAATCTCTTTGAGGCCGCATGAACTATTTAGGGCGGTCGTTAAAAATCGCTCAAAGAATAAAAACAATTAAACATAAAACGTGCACGACTAATTACTTATTACAATTACCATTAGCAACCAGTTGTAGAAATTAGAAGGTTCTAGTAGCTCTTTACACTCAGTCCTTAAGGAGCTCGACGGATAAGGTCATGATGGGCCAAAACTACCTAAGTACTCCAACCGAGTTTGCAACAATTCGCCGATAGCTCAATTAGAAGAAAGTGTTCTAGGCTTGGTTCATATACCGCCCTTACACAATGTACAACTCATCCATGATGGGTTTACATCTCGTTTATGGACATTTTATCCACCATCAGTTTCAGTGTAGACTGTAGGTGTCCCGAAGCACAGGCTTTAAACTGTCACGAATTAATTTCGGACATCAGCCGGTCCTATTGGGACACAGCTTTGTCATCAAAAGCCTCATAGATGAGTTGTATCTGTGTCGAATAACCATTGCTGCAGACTAGTTGACAACATTTTCTTTCTTAAATTTTCGCAAAAGTAGGTTTTTTACAGTTTTGCATTGGAATACACATCTTGTGGCTGGGGTTTTTAAATCCTTTGGATTTGTTTGAATTTTGCCCTCATGTCTGTTTTGGTTTTGAAATATTATTCACCCACTACAGCCAATTGTCAACAAATGTGCTTGCTAAACCCGTTCCCATTGCGATCCCTCTGTCCTTAAAGCCATCTTTATCTGATTTTATCAACAAATTGTTGAAATAATACACCCCCTTTCCACTTTTCCATGAATTTCAATACGAACCGCTTTTCAGAATGCCATCCATTGACATTTTGTCGTCATTTTTATTTCAACTTTTTTATACGACTAATGAAAATGGACAACACCTACCACTGGCATCCGGCTCCGAATGCCATTCCATTGAAGGAAAATTCTATAAAAAAAAATAAATTCCACTGACATACCCATCGTCGCCGTCGCGTCGCCCAGAGGATTGAGCAAATGTTGATTTTGCCGGTTCGAGTATTTTTCACTCGAAAAAAAATAAACCTCACTATTTGTCATAGTGGCTTCGCCGTTGCATATAAAACAGATGCATTGTGTTCTTTGGTTTCCATTTAACAAATAATAGTCAAATAGGGAATTCCAAATAAAAGGCGGGTTTGTTTGGCTTTTAGTTTCTAACAGTTCCGCTGGGAAATCCCAACGCGCGCCGCAGCCACTCGTCCCACTTGTGTTAAACCCAAATTGAAAATCATCGTCCAAATAAAGAAAATGCCGTGCTTATCCTGTCGGGGGTCCAATTAAATCCCATAGAATCAAACCCGAAAATTAAACCGAAATATCCTGCTTCATCCTTTTTAATTATCACCATATCTAAGCGGACAAGGATTCGGGGCCAACAAGCCGAACAATAGCCCAGGCCGCATATAAATCGCAAAATAAGTACGTCTCGGGAGAATAATTTCGCGTTGGTGTGTACTAATTTACGACACCCCAACAAAAGGATATCCGGTATTATCGCTGGGCAATGAACCTCGCATCGCAAGGATTATAAATTCGATTCGAGGATGGAGTTGTTTCGTGTTTCCGATTCATTAGGAGGAAAATCCTTTTGATCGTTGTATCCTTTCTCCATCTAATGACACGGTACCTTGATACTCCATTGATGTACGTGCGTCGTCATTGTATGTGTGCATTAGTTGTGTGGAATATTTTCATTTGATTTTGATTTTTATTTCGCTTTTTGTTTGACTTGACGGCCAAAACGCTCATGCACTGAATAGCTTCACCGCATCCTTTGTGTCGGTGATAGATAGAAAAAAAAAACAAAACCTATACTCACTCACAGTACCACTGTAAGAAGGTAATTGCCATACTAGTTAAGTAACTCGCACCAACACACACAATTTCAGAGGGCCATATGGACTTCAGTGC
This sequence comes from Cheilosia pagana, assembly GCA_936431705.1. Lineage (NCBI taxonomy): Eukaryota > Metazoa > Arthropoda > Insecta > Diptera > Syrphidae > Cheilosia > Cheilosia pagana. Next base: position 40,599,572 of record OW386168.1, read on the forward strand.
AAAAAATGATTTTTCCGTGTGAATCTCTCTGAATCGCTCTCATCACTGCGTGCTGCTCGTGTTTTGTTTGATTGTCCACACACATTTACACCTGAGGATATTTAGTCAGCTGTGTTGATAATGCATTTCTGACCGTTGCCTTTTGATTTGTTTGGTTTTTTAGAGCGTCGACTCGGATGCGGCATCTCTGAATATGAACTCGACTGAGAACGAGGTGCAGGAGGTGGAATCGTCTAGTGAAATCATGGTCGACGACAACAAGCCCAGCAACTCGAACGACGAGAGTTGGACCGATGTGAATTTGAATGAGGACGCCAACGATAAGATGCGCGACATGGAGGGCAACATCCATCACTTGGCGCCCAGCGGGGAGCGTGGCGATAAGCCCGACTCTGAGATTTCGGTTGTACGCGTGCCACAGGACAACTTTGGCGGTGGATCATCATCGTCGGGGCAGCGATCGCGGCCGGAGGAGCTTGCTATAAAGCCACCACTAGTGGGCCAGCTGCCAATGACGACTCCATCTCGCGAAGCTAGCCTAACCCAAAAACTGGAGGTCGCCCTTGGACCCGTGTGTCCGCTGCTGCGGGAAATCATGGTCGACTTTGCTCCATTCCTCTCGAAGACACTGGTTGGCTCGCATGGACAGGAGCTGCTGATGGAAGGCAAAGGCCTCACCACCTTCAAGAACAGTCACTCGGTTGTGGAACTTGTAATGCTGTTGTGCTCACAGGAATGGCAGAACAGCCTTCAGAAGCACGCAGGACTGGCGTTTATTGAGCTCATCAACGAGGGTCGCCTGCTGTCGCACGCCATGAAAGATCACATTGTGCGAGTCGCCAATGAAGCCGAGTTCATTCTGAATCGTATGCGCGCCGATGACGTGCTCAAGCACGCCGATTTCGAGTCACAGTGTGCCCAGACGCTGCTGGAGCGCAGGGAAGAGGAACGTATGTGCGACCATTTAATAACTGCCGCACGACGAAGGGACAATGTAATCGCAAGCAGACTGCTGGAGAAAGTCCGCAACATCATGTGCAACCGGCACGGAGCCTGGGGCGAGTCGAGTGGCAGTGTCATCAAGCAGACGTTCTGGAAACTCGACGCATGGGAGGATGACGCTCGCCGGCGAAAGCGCATGGTGCAGAACCCCCGAGGATCTAGTCACCCGCAGGCGACATTGAAGGCGGCCATAGAAAATGGCGGCCCCGAGGATGCGATCATGCAAACTCGCGACGAATTCCATACACAGATTGCTGTTTCTCGATCTCACCAGTCATCACAACACTCTACGGACTTGCTAGATGACGCCGAGCTGCTGATCGAGGATCGCGAACTAGATTTGGATCTGACTGGACCGGTCAATATTAGTACCAAGGCGAAACTGATCGCTCCGGGACTGGTAGCACCAGGAACGGTATCAATCACCAGCACCGAGATGTTCTTTGAGGTCGACGAGGATCACCCCGATTTCCAGAAGATCGATCAGGAAGTTCTCAAGTATTGCGATCACTTGCACGGCAAGTGGTATTTCTCTGAAGTGCGGGCGATTTTCTCGCGCAGGTATCTCCTGCAGAATGTCGCACTAGAAATCTTCCTAGCCAGTCGGACGTCGATCTTGTTCGCTTTCCCCGACCAGCACACGGTGAAGAAAGTCATCAAGGCTTTGCCTCGAGTTGGAGTGGGCATCAAGTATGGAATTCCCCAAACTAGGCGCGCATCGATGATGTCGCCGCGACAACTGATGCGCAACTCCAACATGACACAGAAGTGGCAGCGTCGTGAGATCTCCAACTTTGAATACCTGATGTTCCTGAACACAATAGCTGGCCGAACATATAACGACCTTAATCAGTATCCGATATTCCCATGGGTGCTCACCAACTACGATTCGAAGGACCTTGACCTCAGCCAGCCTTCGAACTACAGGGATCTGTCGAAGCCAATTGGTGCGCTGAACCCCAGTCGCCGGGCGTACTTTGAGGAGCGCTACGAGAGTTGGGAGAACGACACAATTCCACCATTCCACTATGGCACTCACTATTCCACGTCCAGCTTCACTCTGAATTGGCTGGTGCGTGTCGAGCCTTTCACCACGATGTTCTTAGCCCTGCAGGGCGGTAAATTTGACTACCCCGATCGGCTGTTCTCCTCGGTTTCGCTGTCGTGGAAGAACGCCCAACGCGATACCTCTGATGTCAAGGAATTGATTCCGGAGTGGTATTTCCTACCCGAAATGTTCTATAACTCTTCAAGCTATAGGCTCGGTCACCGGGAAGATGGCTCCTTGGTTTCCGATGTGGAGCTGCCACCATGGGCGAAGACCCCCGAGGAGTTTGTTCGTATCAATAGGATGGCACTGGAATCAGAGTTCGTTTCGTGTCAACTGCATCAGTGGATCGATTTGATATTCGGCTATAAACAGCGCGGACCCGAAGCGGTTCGGGCTACAAATGTCTTCTACTACCTCACTTATGAAGGCAGCGTAGAGCTGGATGCGATCGTGGACCCAGTCATGCGCGAGGCAGTTGAAAATCAGATTCGCAACTTTGGTCAAACGCCGAGTCAACTACTGATGGAACCACATCCTCCGCGAAGCTCCGCCATGCACCTGTCACCGATGATGTTCAGTGCCATGCCCGACGATGTATGCATGTCAATGAAATTCCATCTGAACTCGCCGATCATACACATCTCGGCGAATACGTATCCGCAGTTGTCGTTGCCGTCCGTTGTGACAGTGACTGCGGGCCACCAGTTTGCTGTGAACCGATGGAACTGCAACTACACCGCATCCGTCCAGAGTCCCAGCTATGCGGAATCCACGCAATCGCCGGGCTCCAATCTACCCCTCACCATGGATCCGGTTTTGTGTAAGTTTAGAAATCGCCAATATCCCCGATCAGTTGATATGATTTGTGTATCTTTCCAGCATCTACGCAAAACACGGGACACAACAATCCAATGAATCGGCGCCATTTGGGCGACAACTTCAGTCAGATGTTGAAGATTCGATCGAACTGCTTTGTCACAACTGTGGACAGTCGGTTTCTGATCGCCTGTGGTTTCTGGGACAATAGTTTTAGGGTTTTCTCCACCGAAGCTGGTAAGTTGCTCTTCGAGTTACTTTGGCTTCTTTTGGGTTACATATTGGTTCTTGCTCTAGCTAAAATCGTGCAAATCGTCTTTGGCCACTTTGGCGTCGTTACCTGCCTTTCACGATCGGAGTGCAACATCACCTCGGACTGCTATATCGCATCTGGATCGGCAGATTGTACTGTACTCTTGTGGCACTGGAACGCAAGAACCCAGAGTATCGTTGGAGAGGGTGACGTTCCGACTCCAAGGGCTACGTTGACAGGCCACGAACAGGCCGTCACATCGGTTGTGATCAGTGCTGAATTGGGATTGGTAGTTTCCGGATCGAGAAGTGAGTTGAAAGTGTGTGTTTGGTTTGTGTTTATGCTAAGTTGGGTCTGTTTACAGATGGTCCCGTTCTGATTCACACTACATTTGGTGATCTTCTGCGATCGTTGGATCCCCCATCGGACTTCTATTCGCCTGAGCTGATTGCGATGTCACGTGAAGGTTTCATTGTCGTCAACTATGACAAGGGCAACGTAGCTGCGTTCACGATCAATGGCAAGATGCTGCGACACGAGTCGCACAATGACAATTTGCAGGTAAGTTCTAAACGATTTTTTCTCAGTCAGCCTTTCTTTAATTTTTAAACGAATATAATAAAAAAATGACTCATTTTGTTGCATTTTGCTCCTTTCATTCGCAGTGCATGCTTTTGTCGCGTGATGGTGAGTATCTGATGACTGCCGGTGATCGTGGTATCGTTGAGGTCTGGAGAACTTTCAATTTGGCACCACTGTACGCATTCCCAGCGTGTAATGCTGGAATTCGATCGTTGGCGCTGACGCACGATCAAAAGTAAGTATTGATCCTCATTTATCTATTCGGTTACTGACTAAATCCAAGTTACTGAAATAAGTCAGCCCATCTGTCGCTTGCGTCGCCTCTCAAGTAAGTTAAACTTGATCTGCGTATCCGCGACCTTAAACGATCTAAAGATCTAAAGTTTTGCATGAACCAGTCGTGCACTTTACTTCATGAAAGACGAATATTATTTACTAATACCCACTGGAACAACAAATAATACTTTTCTGCATTAACATTTTCCTTATCCATAAATGCAAAACCCTTTTTTTAATCTCGTTTCAGATATCTGCTTGCGGGTCTTTCCACAGGATCAATTATCGTATTCCACATCGATTTCAATCGGTGGCACCATGAATATCAACAGCGTTACTAATGTATGTATGGAATATTCCACAGATGTTCAAGGTAACACTAAACTAAATAGAATGTACTTACCAATTCAAATGATTGACATAAAAATAAATAAAACACAAACTTGAAAAATACCTACGAAAATATACAAAAATGAGAAAAAGAAAACCAATCAAAACTATCAAACATCTACAACATACATAAACATAATACATCTCCATAGTGAAGCCAAAATTATTATTCTTATCACCGAAGTACTTAACGCAAAACTCTAGTATAACTAACATACCTTAGAAATTGTAGAACGTAGATATGGACTACTTTTTTTTTCGTTTAACTTATGTACTTGTAATGTACTTATTGTCTACAAATACATTTTTTTTGTAATTGCTGCAAAGAGAAGGGACAGTTGTTTTTTTTACATTTTCCTTTGTTATTTTTCATATGAAAAAAAGCAAACAGCGGCCAAAATACTTAATTAGCAAAAACTAAAACAAAGGAGGAAAATTAAAAATGATAACAAAAGTATTTTACGTAGAAGTAAATAAATTATAAATAATGACTTATAATTAAATAAAAAATAAAAGAAACTAACAGATTAGTTAAAAGGAAAAAAAACTATGAAAATTAACGTAATTATTATTAATTAACGTTCGTTTGATAGGAAAAAGTTTTTTTTTTAAATAAATAAATAGACGCTTGGTTCATAATGAAAATTAACTAGAAATAATAAAAAGATAAGTGAACAACTTAGTGCTCTCGCTTATGAGTAAAAATATTGCTACAGTGCGTTGATAGATTTCATTAAGGAAACAATAAAATAAAGCAAAAGTAAAAAAAAAAATAAAAGGAAAAAACTCACTTAGAAAATATTTTTCATAAAAAAAGTAAATTTTAAATATAAATGCGAGTAAATAAAAGAAAAGTGGAAAACATGTCTTTGGAGGATAAACCAAAAACCGTGTACTTATGATGTAAATATTGTGCTAAAAAGAAAAATATTTTTTTTTAATAAAATAATTTGCTGAGTTAACGAGTGTTAAACAAAATATGGAGAATATTTTTGTTTTGTAAATTATGTGACCTTTATACATTTTTACTGTGTTGATAGGTTTTTCTATTTGAGATGTGGAATGGTGTAACTGGGAATCTTGAATACATGGGATTGCACTCTGGCCTGATTTACAGATTCGTGTAAAGTTAGAACCTTGCACTTTAAAACGCGTTCCTTGTTTGATTGTAAAATATTATATGGTATCACTTCATTTTGAATAATGAGCAGTTGGTCGCATCATATTGTACGTCTATTTGTACGTCAGCTTAACGTATAAATTCAAATCTCGAAAAGGGCGTGACCAAATTTTGATATATTATATCTTTGAAAAAGTTAAACAGCGCCATCTGTTAGGATCAATTCAATTATTATGGAATCGCATTTATATTTATATCAGCAACTATGTACTTACACCAGACCCCACCCAAAGTGACCATTCCAAATATGACAGCTTTGACCGCACTCGTACTTATTGTGGAATCAATTTCCTGCCCTCATCTTCGTCCAACATCAATCTTACGTCCCCCTATATATAATTTATTCCACCCTTCAGCTACTTAACGTCTCTTTGTTGCGCGGTCCTAGACTACTTGCTGCTGCATTTTCTATTCCATCCATTAAATTTTAGTTTTCTCTTTTTGTCAAAGTCTACTACAACCGAAAAAAATTAGCTCAAAATATCGTTTAGCAATTTTTTTTTGTTAGGCTCTACAACAATCATGAAAAACAAAAAGACAAACAACAGAAAACCCTACTTGAAAGAAAAACAAATATATATATACCTAATATATTAAATTAAAAAAAAAGTGAAAGTAAAAGACACTATTTTTGTGAAAATGTTAACATTCCGCCATCCAATATTATTAAATTTAATGTAAAACGAAAATAAATTATTAAATTAACGCTTAGCTAATAATAAAATAAATAAAATATAAGTTTTAAACACGAACTAAATTTAACATTATTAAAAAAAAATAATATGGCGCATGTTTATTAAAAAAAAATAAACGTATTTTAAAAATACGTTCTCGCAATTCTGTCCAATCCATTATAAAAAAAAAACAAACAAAATGCAACTTTGTAGTGTTTAAAATTTTAAAGCAAACATACAAATTTATATACACAACCTAAAAACACTTGTAAATAACTAATCAAAAGACGATAGTGTGTGACTTCGTTATTTCCTTATATGTATTTTTTTTCTTTCATTTTCAATAAACTTACTTATTTAAGTAAAATAAATGTTTGATGGTGATGGGTTAAAATAAATAATTGTAACATTTAATTTCCTTTGTCATTCGTTCTTTCTGTTTTGCATTTTATAATGTAAATATAGATTAAAGCAATTTTAAATAAAAAAAGCCAAATAATGAAAAAAAAAAACATATTTTCGAAAGTATAGTTATAATCTATTATCATAAAGAAATTTAGCAAATAGCAAACAAGCAGACACTACTTTCTTTTGCAATCGTAAAATAATAAGAAATAAATTGCAAAACAAATTAAGAAACTAAAAAACAAAATTTTTGTATGCATTATTAATATTTATATAGAAAATGGAAATTAATTAAAACATGATCATGATGTCCTGAAACAAAGTGAACATTTTTTTTAGAACTAAATCCTAAATTTATTGCATTTGCACGAAGAAAAACTTAAAAAAAAATTATAAACACAAACACACACTAACACTGAGAATATTAAATCCAGGAAACATAAAAAATCAGAACATTAAACACAATTTAACTAAAAACGCCTGGCTAAATTAAAAGAAAAAATGAAATGTATTCTTATTGATGCAATTATAATAATTATTATATTTTGTCAATAATGTTAAATATGAAAAAAAAGGAAAATCATGATAAAAGTAAAAATATATGGAGATAACTTAAATTTAAACACACAAAAGAAAGTAATTATTATAAATATTGATATGGTGAATAATGAAATATTATTATGTTCAATAAAAGAAAATGATTTAAAAAAAGTTTGACTATTATTTATATGAATGTATGGTATAATGCTGGTGTTGGTGTGCCGGGAAGAAGAAAGCAATTGAAATAAGATAGCAGTGAAGTTCAAGTAAGTACCTACCATATTGTGTCCCGTCTTCTTGAATTTCGTATGTCATTTAACTTTAACAACCAAATTACAAGCGGTTTATATACCTATTTTTATTTAGTGCGTGCTTGGAGTATAGATGAAAAATTGAAAACAGTAGGTAGGTATTTAAATCACAAAGCACAAGTCTTAAAAGTTATCTCGTGGAATAATAGTTATTTTTTTGACTTATAATTTACTTTTAAATTTTATTCAATAAATAGGATCATATTATAAGACAAAATTTTCAAACTCAATTCGAAACTGGAATAATTTATCAATTGATCGTCAAACGAGGAGTAAAGCGGCAAACAAAGATGTACCATGTACCTAATATTTACGTTCGTTATGGATTTTTTTTACTCAAACCGCATTTATATTCAAAATGAGTAAAACAACGAGTAACGAGTCATTTCCTTTTCAAAAATCTACTTATTTTCAAACACCCAGATTGGTCTGGACTAGATGTATCAACCCTGAACGCAAGAACTAGACGTCGTCGATTTTATACGATTCGGAGGATTTTTGCTTCGAGGTATAATTCGGAACACCTATTCGGAATATTTTTCCGACAGTTTGTAACGCATATCGGCGAATTGCGTTGAAGTGCGATGAAGTGCATTGTTTTTTGTTAAATATTTGACAGCTAGGTTCCGATATCCTCCGACAGAAATTGGTTGCTGAGTTTGTTTACGATTTGGAGTGAAGTGTTTTCTTTTCCGAAATAGGATACTTCGAATGTAGTTTGAGCCTCCGACCGACAGAGTATGCGTTGCGGAGAATCTTCCGTTCCGAACGGATACCTCGATAGGGGTGAATATAGGAACTGTCAACTTAGTACTTAGTCACAAAATACTTGACTTGATTCTTCGGCTACCCCTCCATAAACATCAACTGAAAAAGCTGTTGATGTGATCGTTTTAGGCCAATCAAGACTGTTACCGATCAAGTCAGCCAGCTGTCGGACTCACTAAACTCGGAACATTATTTTTCCATAAGTTGCAGTGCGAAAAAGCAGCCATTGCTTATTTTACAGCACATCGACATGTTTCTATAATAAGAAAATAAGATTCACGACTAAATCGCGCTTAAACTTCTGCGTCATTTGGGATCTTTACGATCAATTGACGATCAACTCTTGCAAGCGCAATTGCAAGTGAATTAAAATTTATCCGAGGGCATGAAGAGTATTCTAAGATCCTTTTTTGTAACTGGTATCTATGTTCATTGTTCAACTAAATGCACAAATAATTATAACTGATAAGCCCTGTCCTCTGTAAGCAATTCCATTTCAGATCAAAAAAGCTTATAGCATAGATATAAGACTAATGGTTCAGACTGACTGGAGAGACTTTTCATTTACGGCCTCGTTAGACCTGCCTACGTAAGTAACTTTATATATCGCACTTCAAATCATAAAAGAACTTGAAATCACCACTTTTTAAAAATCATAAAAAAACATTCGCGGTTACGGCACGAATTGTGTGAGTGGCTTTGAAAGAAGAAGCTGTCAAAGGCCCAAATTTACAGAAAATATACCTTTTCTTGCTTGACAACGTTGACGATCTAAAGTCAGTCAATATCATTTTATCAAAGCGAAGCCATCTCAACAATAAGACAGACTTCCAAGCTCTTCAAGTGCAAATCTATTACCTAAATAATCCAAGTTTTTATTGTCAAAGCAAACAATCCCCCATTGAGAAATAAATTCTTTTCTGCCTTCTTTACTCTTAACAACTATTTTGTTGTAGACTATTCAAATTGGCCCCACGTCTTTCTATAATTTTCTATTTCAAATGCTACCTTGGCACATAACCCAAAAATAGCCACCGCATATACAACAAAAACTACATCAATGTCGTGGAACAAGAATAAAACCTACCTGCATATTATATCATCTACAACCCAACCCCGCACCTACGACTCCGAGCATTATAATCAGAAAAGGTGAACAAAGGCAAAGCTTCTCAAAAGCTGATGCAGTTGTTATTCTAGGATAAACTGGCTCCCCCTCAAGCAGAAGCACCTTCTACGGGTAATTGAGTTCGTGAATACGCAGCCAAACTATGTGTTGGAACCACAAGCATCTTCCAACTGACATAGTGTTGCTACTACAACCGCACATCACACAATATCATTGTCAAGTTACACAGATAGAAGTGGAGTGTCAGGACGGTTGCATAAAACAAAACAAAACCAAACACTCCCTATAATAACAACAGCACTAACAATCTAAAATTTTATGTGCTGACGACTGAGGTGAGAGTGTTTGAATGAGCAAGCTCTTTGTCAGGGATAAGGAGCGTTCGCAGTGCACATAGTAGCTAAGACAGGAGGTTATAGGTTGTATGGAATTTCGTATATGAGGCTTAGCAGTGGGGCCTACACCTACATGCAAAATAGGATGAACGACCAACGACACAGTTTTTCGATCAAGGAGTAGATAACATGGTACATGGGACTCATGGGAGCCTTAAAATATTCAAAATCGAGTTTCTCTTGCAAGTTATAGGCTCAGCACGAATAAATAATCTATAGATACCTACCTACCCCTTGGCTGGTATAGAACTGCATCCGCATTTTGTTGATTTGCTTATATTGAGAAATATTTTATGAAACAAAAATAAATATATATTTTGATTGGCAGGATATGAAGATGAAAATACAATTCCAACATCCGTATGCTTAAATTGTTGTTCTTTCAAAAAACAATTCTGAAATTTGTTGATTTTTTCTTTTCAAATATCAACAACCGTCATTGTGTCTTATTTTTGTGAAGCAGTCCTTGAGGCATGTTGTTATTCCATTCAATGAGAGATGAGATTTTCGTTTTTTTTTTGTCGGAGAGATGAAACAATTTCGCTGCAAATGAAACATCCTTCGCTTGCATTGTCAAAGAAACACGAGTATTGTCTTTTGGGTACAATGGAAAATGTTTCAAGGATGTCTAATGAATTTTTGTGCATGCGAGGATAATAACAAGTGACAATTTCAAATGCTTTTCTCATCACAGATTTTATTGAGCTTAGTTGCATTCAAATTGTTTTCCAATTATATTGTCGGGAGTGTATTCCAAAGGGCATGCTTTATCGTGCGTATTCTGATATTGGATATCCTTTGGAGAAATGCAATCATGGTAGATATACCATATTATTATTGACATCAAAAATTCAAAGTTCCGGATCTTTTGTTATAATTGGATACTTTTGTCTGTGTGTATGTTTTCGACTCCTTCATCCTTCTTTATCGAATGGCCAGCAATAATGGTTCACAGTTTTTCCTTGCATCAGCATCATTTAATGTTTTTCTTATTGTTCCTTTAAATTTCGAGTTTAAAAGTACATGATTTAAAAATAATTAAGAAAGTAACTTAATTAAAAAAACATAATAATTAAAATATAGAATTCTGGCTTTCAAATCTGCTATATATGTACCTAATATTTAATTTTACGTTTTGTCGTTGTTTTTAAATGTTTCTTCATTTTTTAATTTTAAGTACAAAAAAATGTCCCTTCTGCCTTCTGTTCCCTTAACGGGGACATAGTACTTACTACCTTAACAAACTCTTACCTCTAAATATGTATCTGTTAGGTAATCCTCAACCTCAAATATAATCTTCGTTTAAATCTCTATCGGCTCGACAAAAGGAGACACAATACCACAGAAACCGGTTAAGCTCCCGTATATTGTTCACTGACTGTTAAATTAAATATGTCATACTATTATCCTGGGGCGACGAATTGTTGCTGCCTACGAGTATATGTACAAATCTCTTTCCATATATAGGTAAGTGGGAGACACCATCCACACAGATGACTGATCCTGTCAAACTATGATAATCGAGTCACGAAGGCAAAGGCGCACAAGACAAAATCTGGTCGAATGTTGCGGGGAATTTGTGAAATTGTTTTTGCGCTGTTCACTGAGGCGCGAAAAACTAAAGAAAGCCAAAATTCAACCCACGGTGTATGGAGTAGCGAAACAGAAAGCAGCTGAGATGGTAGCTGGTAGGATGATGGCAAAGATGGTATGGTGAATTAATAATAAATTGGGAATGTGGTATATGGTATACAGATATGCTTTACCTTTCTGACAATAAGATGCAGTTGAAAACAACATGAACAACTCTAATTTTAGAAGATTATTCCATCGGCTTGTAACTTCTAAAAACACTACTTATCGAAGAAAAGGTCTGTGCAAAGGGTTGTGTGGTGCTTGCAAATATATGTAATTTTTGTTGTCTAAAATGGTACTTAAAATACCACCTCCAATATTGGGTTTTCGACGCACCCAATCTATCTATGCAGCCATCAATATTCCTAGTTCATCTACCCCATATACGTATGTCGTATGCCTAATGAACATCCTTCTAGCTTATTCCATTTTTATTGCAATTTATTTGAATTTATATTCTATCTGCATGACAGCGGACCTTCCCGATTTACACCAACATCACTGCATAAAATACTGTACAACAAAATGTGAGTGCTGAGTGTAAGCAAACTCAACGGTAAACAAGGCGAAATCTTTTTTCCCCCTAACGAAGCTAAATCCAATTAAAATTTATTCCACGTCACTTTGTGAAAAAGTGCGCTTTTCATTCATTCATCGGATTAAAAGGACACGACACACGACCACGAGTGCTCTAGCTACTCATTTGTGCCTGCATACAACTCGTCCTTTACTCAAAGCCATTTTGTATCATGTCATGTAGTTGCACTTTAGCATATATAAATCAGCCAATGCAGTCAGTGACTCTCCGACCCAGGACGCATTGGTATTATATACAATTTAAGTGATTTTGTATACCTACCATCTATACATAGTTGCAGTTATCCATGGCCACCTTTGGATGGCATTATGCATCCGTAAGTTGCTATGTGCTACCATAAATCAGAACATTCGAATTAAGTATGGTCGCCCAGCCAGGCAAAGTAATTAACCGGACTGATGGTGACAAATGCTGCTGGCTCAGTTGTTCTAGACGATTACATTGGATATTAATTATTTTCACCTAATGTATTCCCAGTTCCCACCTCTGATTTTCCCAACCCGTGGAAACTTTGTCCCCCCAATCAGAGTCTGTAAAGTCTACCCCATCATAAGTCCGAGCTGATGCATCTACAGTAGCACTTTTCACTTCGTACAAGAGCGGCCAACGACTTCATCGAATATTCCAATCGAATCAATGTGTTCATACCAAAGACCATTATTCCCAGATCAGTAGCTAAGGGTTGAACGATTTGTCGACACCGTCCATCCGGTGCACATCTCTATCAACAGCAGTGGCAAAGTCAAACGTCCGTTTCGCAAGGAAGAGTTAAATTTGCATACCCACGCTCGGGAGTAAAAAGTTTCCCTTCATATTCCATTCCTGTTAAAAATAAAGCTGGTATGGCAGATGGTGGATAAGATGCTGAAAGGGATCAAAGGGTTGATTGTGAAATTTATAAGATGAGTGAGCATGTGCTGAAAGAGGATTTTCAAAGAGTCATTCGGTGGTCATCATGAGAAGGATACACAATCTGACCAAATGGGGGTTTCCTTTAATTTGACTAATAGTTGCAGGCTTGCACTGTATTTTGTCGAATACCCAAAAACAAACTCATTTGGCAACAATAAAGTATTTACTAGGGCGCGTGGAAAATTGGGTGGGCTACAATTTCTAAGCTCCTCTGACATTAGCCTAAGTGGGCTATGCCTTAATAAATCAATTCAGATGGATCCCATTCGAGCGAAGTAGGAAGTGTTTTTCAAAAACCTTTTTTAGGTCGATAGGTAACTGCTTTTCCTGCTGCTCCACTGAGCCACCCCTCGCAAACGTCTGACAAACCTCCGAGAGTAAAACTGTCATAAAAGAGCTTCTCAATTAGCCGTTTGGACTCGGCGTAAAATTGTAGATCCCTTCTATTCGTCCCAAACATTGAAAACCCGCACAAAACGAATGGTTGTGAGAAGCTAGGCCTTGGGTCCCACGGACATGTCGCGCCAAAATATTTATTTATTTAAAAAAAAACATACTTCTCGGCAACTGATGCGATCTTTGCTTAAAACTCTCTTAAACTATATTTTGTAACAAAAATAGAACCTCCTGCCACTGACTCCAATTTAAAACGGTAACAGAATTTAAAATTTCTGCTCTCATACCTGTTAAGTCAGCATAAATAAAATAAAGTAATTTGCCCCGATAAAAAAAAACGGATACGAATGTGGGAACAAATTCTTATACCGGGGGTCAGAAAATTGCGCAAAAAAAAACCCAATATCCTCTCTACTGCACGTAGCATGTGCCAATGTAAAACTTAATTCTATTACTCGCAAAACAATTGGGTCTGTCCATGAATCGGAAATGAATTGTGCCTTCTTTTCGAATTCATGGAATGGCTTCCAACATATTTCACTTAATCATGTGTTCATTCTCAGTCGGCCGGCTGACGCAAATTACTTTAATTACTGGTTGTGTGTGCTTGTGTGCTTGTGTGCTTGTGTGCAGTTTCAGCTTCCGAAAAGGATTCTCCAAAAAATTGTTTTTAATTATTGCAATTTATTGTAATTATTATTAATGAAAACAATTCAACTGGTAATTAGGGTTGCGGATGGACAGTCTTTGTCAGTCGTATAAAAATTTAATTTGTTGGCAATTAACTGTTGAAGCGAAGTGTACGTAGCACGTTTAAAGAGGTTCAGAGTTACCAGCTATCTCTACTTAGGTATATGGGTTCATAGGCATTGTCCTTACAGATGTCATTACCATAACCATTCGAACAGGACATGGGTTAACGCTAACTGGAAAGCATGCTTGCCATATTCGATTCTGAAACTTTTAATTAGGCATGGCAAGCGGAAAAACGAGCAATCGAACCTCGGATCTGAGCCAGCCGAACAAGCCCCAAAAATATCAACGAACAACCAGACCTGGTACCGATTGGCTTCTTATATTGAACAAGTAAGAACCTACACCTACTCAAAGCAAAAAAGAGTCAGGAAGACCTTATCATAGGTATAGCTACCCTCGTAAAGCGTATATAAACGGCTTAGGCCACAAAAGGCATACAAGTACAAGATAGGGTACTTCATTCGGAGCCATTATTAAGAAGAACAGCAAGTGGGTTAAACGTACTAAAAAAATACGTAAAAGAACCGGAAGATATTAGTAAACCCTGAATAAATTCAGGAGAAAGACGCCGATGGATGGCTTAAAATTCAAGGACTGTACGAATAAGTGCAGTTGTAGGTGGTTTACAAATCATCTTAAATGTGTTTGAAAAATATTAGCAGCTATTCTTAAGTCTGTGCGCAGCTTCAGGAAATTTCTTGGCGAATTTACTTACACCTAGCCTCTGATGTAATTCCTTTTTCCGACCAAATATTCTTCTCAAGCTTTGCACAATTTGTGCAATAATTTCTCAGTGTTTTTCTAGTATCAATGACCGTTTATTTTCCTAATATTCATGGAAGAAAAATTAAAAGGACTGCTCTTTAAAACGATATTCCCAACTCTCACTCTAAATCATTTTAGATTTACATTTGCTCAGAAAAGCTTGACACGTGTCATATCTCACATGCCATGGCAGAGACGCGTTTAACTTCTGCCGCGTCACATAATCCGACCTCTGACAGCGCTGCACACTAAATCTCCAAATTGCACAACACGAAAACTCATTTTAAATTCCAAATATCAACACATCATTCACCTCCACCACCAGCTACGAGTCCCCGACCCACTGAGCAATGACTAGAACATCAGATTTCGGAGGCTAAATCCATTTTTACCCATTTAAAAACAAAAAAAAACTTTAAAAAACAAATTCGCATTCGCAAAATTTGAAAAATCCCATTCGAATGTGTGCACGTCACATAAAGTGTCAGACTTTCTGCTCTCGCTCGAGAAAGTTTTTCATTTTACGCCCTTGTTGTGGAATTTTGTTACGGTTTGTTTTTTGTTTTAAATCCTTGCGCTTTGTATTTATTATTATGTGCTTCGCACCCATTCCCTTTGAACATTAATTCGAAATCCTCCCGCAATGCGAAATGTATTTCCCGGTTGTTATCCTGCGGATTTTGGATTTGAATATCTATGTAAGTGCGCGAACACGAATATTCCCGAAGCTGTTCGTTCTATTGGGATGGGTCCTTGTTTGACTTTTCGCCTAGACTGCGCTGTGTGTCTTACACCACAATCCATCTGTGGAAAGGTGCTTCCATTGATTTATCCCCACCAAGATCTGATCATCGGAATGATGTAGTTACACTGAAGTGTAAAAGTTATCCTTAACGATAGGTGATTGGAAGTTATTCTCTGACTGGGGGAAGAACAAGGTGACAGTTTGTTTGGAAAAGTTTTTTCAATGGCTTCCACTTCATTTTCAGTGACGGTCCTTGGTAATTTTTTTTTTATTCTGTTCTGTTTAATGCAAATTTTTTGTTTACTTATAACGGCTTTTAAGTGAAAAGGGAAACAGGACAAAAAATACTTATGAAGCACCCGACAGGGAAAGTTGTGCATTAATTTAACTTTTAAGCCCTTCATTGAGTTCCATAGCGAGCAAACGACCGCCAAAATATTGCAAAGTTTTTTCAATGCCCTTCCTTGTGTGATGCGTCCTCATTGGATCAGCGGTCATTATGGTAATATAAACAGAAATATTACAGTTTAATGCTTAGGCCAGAGCTTATGAGGACATCTGGGGATGGAAAATGTATTCCATCTCCCCGCTAAGGGAGATGTTTTTATTTCTTTTGGTTTGCTCCTCAATCGCAAGTACTTTAATACAAAATCTCTGGTAAATTTTTTTAAACGCTCAAAACACTGGCCTCGGTCTGATGTCCAAACGGAGGATATTAACTTGCCCAATCCCTCAATGGTAAGGAGAGTTAGATTGAGTTCGAAAGGCTTTAGCATATTGTGTAAGAAAATCACACTGATTTATAAAATAACAAATGAACTTAACACAGTACCAGTGATAAAGATCGCGGGTATTTCTTCATTTTTCCGCTGAATTTCAGACTCGAATTGTAATTCTTTTTTTTAGCTCAAAGTGTTGTGCACATTTTAAGGCCTTAGAAGAGATTCCAGTCTTAATGGGTTTATCTCAGAATAAGACGGCAGCAGAATTGAGGTCCTCGGGGCGACATGTAGTTCAAGAGACAAATGTTCGTTTGTAGCTTATAGACTTTGAAGCGGATCCATTGTTTTTGCTGAAAATGAGACTGTTTGTTCTTATAAGTGCTAGCAGTGTTTAAAGAGTGATTTGTATGAAAGAAGATGGGTGGCGCTATTACTTCTACTGTCCCTAATTTTAAGTGCATCTCAAGAACTACACAAAGGATTTGGGTGGAACTTTTAATATTCTTACAAGCATTTCTCTGAAATTAGTTATACAAATAACTTTTTCAAGAATAGGAGCAGTGTATTAGATAATTCTAGCTTGAAAAATGGTCCGGAAATCCCGGAAATCCGTCATTTTACATGTACCCCTAACTCAACCATGGCTTAGAGAATTCATTTATAAACATTAGCTATCACGATGACATAATTCACGTTAGATCTGAACGGATCGGTGTTTTGTAACTAATAGGAAGCAATATTGTAATAGCAGCAAACAAAAATGATCAGCTTTACCTCTGAGGTATGCCAGCGGACTGAAGGTCAACTTTTAAGTATTTTCCACATCGAATCTTCGATACTTCTGACCTCGACATAAACATTGGATGTCGGCGAATGGTCAGAAAATATATGTGACTAGTTCCACGTCTCAGAATCGACTGGCGAAATGCATAGCAAGCGTCTGTTTGGTAGGTATTTTATGAATTCGAGGGCTCTTTCAAGGAGCATAAGGCACAAACAAAAAGGTGGGTGTCAGCTTAGAATTCGACCAACATTTTGACGTACCTATAGGTCTATGACATTTCTACAATCCAGTTTGAGCTCATTTTCGATAAGTGGTACCTAGTCCTGCACCCCGCACGATTTCACTTTATTTTATTTGTTAATAAATCACCACAAACACTATAAAAACAAACAGCTCCACCTACCTCAGCACAAACTGATGACTTTTCAGCAAAATCCTTGGGACAGTTTTTGAGTCTATTAATCATACACAATCAAACATTGCCTGCCTTTAATCTATTTAGATGCTGATGACTTCAATTTTAAGCACTGAGCGGCGGTTATATGTCACTATCCTTTAAAACTCACTTAAATACCAAAGGTAAACCAACTCTTAAGCGGACGATTCACTCGTAAATCAATTCAAAATTAAAACTTCAATTGTCAGCTGTCGCAACGACTTAACCTTTTCACTGTCTCAATGTCATTGTTTGCTGTATATCCACATAATCCGTCCGTCAATCACAAACACTCCATTGAAAGTGATTCCTTGCAAAAGAACGTAGGTATGTATATACAATCAGAAGGACAAAAACACCAACCATATCACCTCTGTTGTGACACTCTGATACCAAAGGAAGGCCCAACAACAACAACAACAACACCATCCTTCCATCTGAATTGGCATATACCCAGACGCACTCGTATGTATGAATCCAATGCATGACGCTGCCATATAGACATTAAATCCTTCGTCTCCCGACCGCAATCACAGATGGTGCTCCGCCACCACAAAATATCCATATATTTCAATGCTTCACAGCGTTTCGTCCCGTCACCATTCTGTCAGCAACAGAATACACCACTTTAAATCCCCCCTATCAATCCTGTCACCCCTACCCCCATCCCATGCTGTGCACAATATGCCATACCTACACCCACACATAAGCGCGGGATTTAACTGCCACCGCACAGGTGGCAACAAAAATCGAAACGAATTCCCTTGTGAACTGTAAACTGCCGCAACGCAAGGGTTGATATATATTCAAACTGAATCATCCAAGTCAGGTGGCGGAGTCAATTTCGTTTCAAACACAAAAAGAATTAAGCACTTTGGCAGGAGACCTGCTCCTGCAATGTCACATAAAAGGGTTTCTAAGCAGAAAGGCTTTAAAGCGATTAGGGCGCTCCCAAACTCCTCGCTATAGAAATTACTTCCGATTGATATAACCCGAAATTGTCGACAATCTTCATCCTCATCGTGCGTCTGTGTGTGTAGCCCGCAAAGTGTTTGGGCCGGCGAAACAATGTCTTCTTCATTGGTAGTCGGCTCATCGTCTTGCTGCCTGTCAAACCATGCACGAGTGACTGCTTCGTGCCTATTCGAAGATAATTTCACCGAAATTAAGATATCATGCGGATATGCTTCGAGAGCAACCCCTTTTTTTTGTCTGTGGCAGACAATGCTGTCAATCCGTCTCGAGGAAAGCTTCCAGATATTTACGAGGAAGCAATTTTTAGCTGTGGCCGCAGTGTGGTGCTGTTGCGATGCGAAACCAATGCTGCTTCTTCAAGTGGATTAATCCGATTAAATGAACAAAAAAAAAATGCTATATATATATATATTTTGCGTTCCTTGCTTTTTCATGAGTTTATTTGATTTATGACATTGTTGGGTAAACGAATTTTTCTTCGAAAGAGGGATTAGATGGAATCACATGAGCAACTCGAAACTTTGACTAATCCTCGAGTGATACCATTTAGCCACGCCACCATGGAGACCGCATAGGCTACTGGATTTAGTCTAGTTGTATGTCTTCATTGTTAAGTTTTGTATCTGGTAGGGCAACATAAATCCACACCTCCATGTTGACGTCTTATTGAGTGATTGTGTCAACAGATAATCAGTCCCTAAGAAGGTTGAAATACATTTTCCCTCTTATTTACCCACCATTCACATCGGGTAGAAGTTTCCCATTTCACTCGATATCCGAACCCAACTATCGCAGAGGTACCACTGGCCGATACACAATTTCCTCACCGTTTTGTTGTGGCAGGTTAAATGTGGTGGTTTGTCGGTGTTCAAGCTTCAAGAGTGGAAACGTAGCTATTCATAGGTGGTTTCGTTCATTTGCAATGTTCCATTACGAATTCAATCGCCAACCAATGGCAGTGTGTAATGATAAATACTCTGGTTTGTTGGGGGGGGCGCTCAAATGGACCGTAGAATTAGTCGTACGCTGTATCACATGGCATTTGCGGTGCGTTTGCCTTACAAAATAACCAGATGGGGACCATGACAATCGCGCGTTTGCTGCGCTGACTGATTTCCTAGCAAATATCATTTCGTTACCAAAATAACTACTTAAATCCAAACCAGGTAAATACAAACAGGCTGCAGTGTGACAGATAGATTGGTTTGGGCTTTCGCCCACAGCCAGGTGGTTGAGCATTTTGAGTTCAAATCAAGCGGATGCATTCAATGCCTGTGTGTGGGATATTGTCATTTGAAATTGGTATTCATTACGTATTATTTGTGTACGTGTGTCGAACGATAGGTAATAACACAGATTCGATTACGGATATGAAGAAAATTTAATTGGATATTTTTTTTAGCAAGTAATTGATGTTGGTACCCAGGATGGGGTCCATCGATGGTTGCAAGTCCATTGAAAATGATGAAATTGACTGTAATTTCAATTTGAATCCAACGATATGTTAGTTTGTAGTATTTTATCCAGCCCTCGCCCAAAAACTAGTAGACTTCTTTCGATCTTCATCAATTTCCATCAGTTGGAGGAGGATCTACGCAGTATTTACCCCCAAACAAGGAGGCAAACCATCAGTAACCGTCCCATAAGCTTGACATTGATTCTTTTTTTACGAAAAACATATTAAAAAACGCATTGACTTTCATGTCAAAGAATTTTCAGTCAATAAAAAATGCTAAAAACAATTGTGTCTCAATCCAACTTCGCTGAGACTAGTGCCTCTACCTCATGGAGGAAGATTGCGTTTATATGAGTCTTATATACAGTTTCCAGCTCAGTGAATAATCTTTGTTTGAGACACGCATTTTTGCAGTTTCTTGCTTTTATTTATTAACACCAATGTCTTTAAAACTGATGTTTGATCTACTTTTGCCTTCTTGAACTTGTAGAGTCAGTTTTAGAAGATCCACTTAAATCATTTCTTTCACTCGGTCATGTCGATGCGGCTGAACCAATGCGCTCAAACTGGTTTCGTCTGTTGGGCCTATATCCGCATCATATAGAGTCCAAGTTTGCATCTACTTATCCACTGGCCTTCCTCGCTTACCAAGAATCCATTAAAAAATGTTGTATCGCAAGAGCCCTTCCTGCCTATTGCCCCAGCACTCGATTCGCACTTCATCTTTTTCAGAAAGTCATTTTCCTCATACTACTAACGAGTATTTAACATCACTCTCTCTAGCTATCTCAGAAAAACCATCCTTGACTTTTTCAATTATGATCTAACTTTCCATCACTTCGGAAGAGCGCAACAATTGCTTTCCTCAGTCCCTCCTTGCATACAGTATTTAGCGTCACCAAACATGCAAGTGCACATCTTCCGCTCCGACGACCGAGCTATCCATAATGGGTCCATTACTTTAGCAAATGTTCCCTTTCTTCATCCGCTTTTTACGTTGGTTTTGTATAACTTTTACAATCTGCAAATTGAAATGATACAAAACGCTGGGAGAGGAAGTAGATAGCACCTTCTCCTCATCACGTATATGAAGTGCTTTAACCCACAGCACTCTGAGCACTCATTTCGCCATTAGCTGTCGTCATTCGACACTGGGTAGGGAGAACATGCAAAATCATACTTTTGCGCACCCGAAAAGTAAGTGCGAGTTATATACGTATGACAATCGGTGCCACTGCACCAGTCCTTTTGTCAGTGAAATCTAAAAAGGGATGAAAACAAAGCCCTGCCATCATAAGTCCAGAAAATTAATTTCAACTTCCCCGCTACATGTATATGCATTAGTTTGTATGGGCAAGCACTGTTCCTGGACCTGTAAGAGCAGTTACTTTCCTCTCAATGAACGGTGTTCTCTTTTGTGTCATTTGCATTTGGGAGGGGGTGGGCACCCATGCTGAAAATGGACACAGCCCAAGGACAAACGGAGTCAACTATGAAGTAAGGCTTCCTCAGATGTCCTACGGCTGGCTGTACAAAATTAAGAGTCACCAAAGGAAATGGAAATGGGTACTAAACTGCCGAGTTGCTTACATTTTAATTAAAAAATAATTAATTCAAATTGAGCTAGATGGAGACCATATGTAACCATTTCTCTTGAGTGAATTTTTCATTTTCGGGGATTGCTCAGATTTTTGACGAAAGTTTGCAATGGAAAAAACATTTTTTTTTGTGTTTTTTTATGGGGGTCACACCTAAGAGGCCCTCTGCCAACCGGGCCTACGGCAAGCTTATTTAAATGTACTAAAAAAATTCTGTCCGCGATTGACGTAGAAACTACTGATCAGATTTCGGTGAAATTTAATTTGAAATGTTTCATTAGACTCCTACAAGGCTTAAGTTTATGTAGTTCACTGCCACGCCTACTTTTTGAAAGCGATTTTCAGAATAATGCATTATTTTCTGACTTCACTTCTTCTAACTTGTCTTAACTCCAATAATTGTTATTCAATACAAAAAATGAAGAAATACGTAGGTAAGTAAGCCAACATACCCCTAAATGTTTGAAGCTTTTTGCTTCAACTGGGAGCTAAGCTACAGGCCAAAATTTAGTGTGGTCTAATCGAAATTTATTTGATCAACTCGTTAAATATAAGCAACGATTTTTTCTGATAGCTGTTCTGTGTGCTAGTGGTGGGCAAACATCTAAGGTACTGTGTATCGTTTTATATGTGGGAGCGGAACGCAAGAGATTTAGCTACCTAACAGCAACCATGCGTGGAGTGGGGAGATATCATACATAAATCAACCTTCAACCATCTCATATTTGTTTTTTAATTAAAATTCCCATGCCCAATTGGCTGACACTGAGACCTAAAATATCTTTTTTTATCGATTGGGTAAGGTTACTCGAAGAGACGTGTGACCTCCCCGATGAATGTCAGTAGGTCCTTAAGTAGCAGATTTTTGTATGTCTGTCGGTGTACGAGTCTCTCTGTTGACGACTCATTTTCTCAACCAATGAAAAGCCGGGCTGTCACAGCAGATGTGTCCAGAGGATTCGACATCCTGCAAACAGAATCTACATTCTGTGTCCGGGCATAGGCTCATTTTGTTGAGGTGGTATTTTAGACCACAGGAGGTCTAAAATACCACCTTCCTTCAGGAAGCCCACTAGCTTTCTTATATTTTTCTTACTGAGCCTAAGGATTTCCTTGTTGAAGTAAGGCCTAATTAATAGTTTGTATCGTCTTAAACCCAGGACCTTTCCCCAGTGTTCAAGACGAAGTTGATTTTTCCATCTCATCTTAGTTCTTCGTGAAGGTCGTCTTAGTATTTTAACAGTCTTCTAGAGACAATTCAATTGGACTTGTCGTTAGAGGTCCTCCAAATTCGAAACTGCTTTCGCCATGGCTGCTCTGTGACGTAAATGAATAAGATGGCATCAGAGACATCAGATATGACAAAGTTTAGTGATTTGATCGCCAAGACTATTGTTCAAAACGACAGATATGTGATTGTCAGTGAACCGAATTGTCCAACTCAGAAAGTTTATCACTCCGACTGCGTTAGATCTTCTTCTCACAGGACAGAAGTTAAGAAGATTTGTCTCTTACGATGATATTCGACTGTCGTCCGATTAAATTGAATTAACTACATCCACCAGTTTTTCAGTATTTTCAAATTCCCTATTGCCAAAACCAACCTTATGTTAGTGTGTTTCTGAATTTTTGGCACAAACCATATCACTCCCTTAAAGGAAATTCATCCGCAGCCACGGGACTTAGCAGAAGCGCTCATTATTCGATGCATTTCCCCCACCCGAAATTTGAAATTGCAACCACTTTTGAACAAAAGCACTGTGGAAAAAAATTCATTTACTATTTGTATCCGACCCAAATGAGTATGCTCACTTCACTCTTTTCGTTCTCCCTCAGGTTGTCGTTATTTATTTACATGCGCCGTCCCACATAATTGTCCCAAATGTGTCCTGGAAAATATTACTCACATTGTGTTGTTAAATTGCCTGCGGTTTTGCGACTCATAATGTTGGTATTATATCATGTTTTACCCTCGTTCCATTAATCATCTCCTTTTGTTCTATTTTCGGCCATCATATCTCCAAGACTGATATAATTATTCCGTACAACTAACAGCCAGCGCCCAACAAACAAGGGGCCACATAAATTCGGCTTTTACCATATCTAACCATAAAGATTGTCAGACAACTGATGCAGAAATCCGCGGATATCCGTTTCTGACTTAAATTCACTACACTACATACACCAAAGGGACAGGATCACTTCATTTGCAATTAACTGGGTTTTCAGAGCTTGTGATTAATATACATTTGAATGGTATCTCCATCTGTATTGGGTTGGCCTGTGAGTGCATATATAGCATCTGTACCATTGCGGTCTGTTTGAATGTCCTTTCTTGCTTTGAGTCAAACACACAAGTAAATATGTATTATGGTGAAATCTGCTTGGCCTCACCACACCGCACATCGGAGTTGATTTAATGATTTAGAAACTGAATTTGCGGTTCAATTAAGTAGTCTTTCAGGGGATGGGGATGACATACCAAATTCATTCGGTCATCTGGGATTTATGTCAAACTAATTAAGGTCAGCGGTAGGTAAACGGAAACGGAACAGAGCCCTTTTGCATTCACAATGACTGTGGTGGATTTAGTGTGGGTATTTGTATTTGCGGTTGGCTTTTTGGATCAATGCTCGAATTAAGAATGCATTCGCTGGTAACAGCTGACCGAACTCAACCCCTAAAAAACTATATTTTTTTTTTTTTTTTGTATTGCATTTCTTTATTCTTACAATAATTTCAATTTATAATAGTTTACCCACAAAGCAAAATGCTTATCTGCAGGCGGTTATAAACAATATTTAATTTTAAGTGATTGAAGTAATTCGGTTATTATTATGGTATTTTGTTTTAGTATTTCGTGTGTACATAATGAAAAGAAAGTTGAGAATTTAAGTGTTAAATTAAGTTCAATAACATTTTTTTTTTTTTTTTTTTTTTTTTTTTTCTCTATCTGACAAAATACAGCTGTAAGAGGTACTTTTTAATTTCTTTTTTTCGTTTCTTAAAGTTTCGAATATCTTTTATGTTCCCAGGTATTTCATTTAATATTTTCGGCATAATAGATCTGAGCTCTCTGTTCCCGTATACGTTGAAAGTTATTGGAATTTCAAACATCCGACGCGCTCTTCTTCTAGTGTTTTGATTATGTCTTATTGGTTGTAGAAATCTTTGATCATCCATATAATGTTGCAATGCTGTCATACGAAAGATTGCGTTAATATCCAAAACTTCAAAGTGCGTATTTGTTGGTTTAATTAATTTAACAAGACGTTGTTGAAGGTTCAGTATCTTATCTAGGTGTGTTTTTGAAGCATTTCCCCAGGCCATGATCCCATATCGGATTCGTGATTCTGCTAGCGAGTAGTAGACTTGCTTCAGTACTTCAAAATTTGAAAATCTTTTGAGATAAACTAAGGCAAACATTGTGCTTTTGAGTTGACGACGCAAAGTGTTTATATGTTCACGCCAAAGAAAGTGTTCGTCTATGATGACTCCTAGATACTTTATCTTTCTGACGATTTCGATAGGTTTGTTGTTTGCTAAAAGTGGACATTGGTCGTTTCGGTAGTAAATTTGTATTGGTTCTTCCCGCTTTAATGGATGGCGTATGTGCATTATTTTTGTTTTTGTAGTATTAATAACTAGTCCATGGTCAACGATACGGTTGCGTTGAGCAATTTGAATGCCAAAATAGGTTAGGAGGGAAGAAGGGCTAGCATTGCCTAATTGCCCTGCGAAATGCGAAATGTCCCTATCCATCTTGTACCTAAAAGGAGAAGCTTGTTTGTGTGTATCCCAGAAACTTTAAACCTAATCCACCGATTTTGCTGAAGTCTGTCCCTTTTCGTGCAAACAGAGTTTAGCGAGCGATTTGTGTTATTTAAAGTGTTGACTAACTTCTAAGCTATGAAAATCCTGCGGCCAAAATTCGACCGCAATGAGCAAACGGAAAAGTTTTTGACACATTTTTTTAGGTATAAGGCTTAGCTGAAGAAAATGGATGGCACGCGGGAATTCAGCTACGGATGCTCGCTTTTCGCTTGGTAAATATTTCACGAAAATCGGTTTTGAAACAACCCCTCAATCGGTACGAAAAAAAACAGCTTGATGCTGTCAGAGATTAATTATAGCAGCGGGGATATTTTGTATTGGGGTAGATTTCTATATACCTACTAAGCCTATGAAACAGGGAAAATATAAATGGTCAATGTTAGCCATTGTGTTTTCCAACCTGGTCAAAGTTTGAAAGCGCTCGGTCAAAGTTAGCCGTTCGCTCATAAATTTTATCATATTTTCCAAAGTGATCTCAAAAACATTATTCAATTTGAAATATGTCCTAAAAAATATATATTTCTGAAAGAAAACATTTTAAACTACTTACTAGTCAAAAAATTGTAACGAAAAACTGGTCTTTTAACGCTGAAACACCTGAAAGTTTGAAGCACACAAAAAGTAGAACACAGACGACATTCACTGCATTAGCTGTCAAATAGGGAGAATTGGCCCTATTCTCTTAATCTTTTTTTTCGTCATCTGTCCACAAATAGCGCTCAATATAAAACAATAATTATGATTCTAGATTATACCAGAGGCCTTTTACGGGAGTAGAAAGAGTTTGTTTACTTTTGGTCAAAGTTACCCCCCCCCCCCCCGGTCAATGTTAGCCAGTTTGACGGTAGTTCTAAAGTCAAAGACCTACTACTAGGTGCTGAATTTGTTTGCTGAAAGTCATGCCTAGAAACATGCATTAAGGCTCTAACTCTGATATAAGGACTGACAGATTTCTCCTTTTATTTATTTTTTTCCTTGTTTTCAATTATCCATCTTGCCGCGTGGCATTTACTTAAATAAAAAAAAATCTCATCCAGATCTTGTCCTCCCAGTGGAAAGTGTTCAAAATGTCAGCCACATTTGGAGCGTGAATATTATTTCAAAATTTAATTTTGAAGAGAACATCATATCATCCACCACCGCTGTTGGTGATGTGGAAAATTCAAATTCAAACTTTTCTCCGTTCGGCTTCCACAATCACCGTCCCATTACAACAGTCGTCAGCGTCTTAAAGGACATGATGGCGAAGGAATAGGGAAGACACCACAATATAAAGGAGGGGGGCGCTAAAGCAAGATGAAAAATTGCCAAGAAATATAATGCAAGCGGCATGATTTTTCACAGGTAGGTAAATTGAAAAATGATGGAATATCCGGGTCAGCCAAGTGCGAAATTTACGAAATCGTAGTTCAACCGTTATAAGGACAATGATTACTTTTCCATTTTGCTAGATTTAAGTACTTTTAACCTGATTGACGGTTGTTTTGCTGATGTGCGTGGGGCGTTGTGCGCGTAAATTATGCGAAAGGACCTTATCGCACAGCCGGAGAAGACGAAGGACGAGTGTATCCTATAATTGTTGGGATTGAAAACAGTATTTCGATGGGGGGAAGAGGAGTTAATCGGTTTGTAATGCGTTTACAAGGGAGAAAGCAATTTCAAAACAATTTTCGGGTCTGTCTGAATATATCCTCTTTGTTGAAAGTGAGTACGAATTTTAATGGGTAGTTCTGATCTGCGGAAGAATGACAATGAAAAAGAGTGACAGAAGATGTACGTCTTTAGAACACTGCGGCACATTTTAAGGACAACAAGAGAAAAGATAGTGCAAGCAGAGAACCCGCAATCGGGTCTTTGGATAACATTGGCTTAAGCTGGGTTACCCCAACTTTATATTCTTTATTTTACAGTCTTAGAAAAAACAAAAGTATTCTCTTTCGTATGCGTCAGAACCCAGCTTCCTTTACACTTCAGTGAAGTAAAGGGGTAGATTTCTGTGAGTCCCTTTTTATGCGTACGGCCTTTGTAGTTTCGCGGGTTCCAACTGCACTGTCAGTACTTCCAATATCAAAATGAAAAATAATGTTTTTCCTATTATCCTCGAACTCAGCTGCAGCCCACTCATTTTACAAAAGCCATACGTTATCTGATGTTATTCATCTCTAAAGTAATCAAGTACATAACCCCCATTCATCCACACAAGAAAAACCCTCTCACTCTCATCGGATCACGTTTCAAGTAAGTCCAAATATATGCGCATTATCTTCACGAAAACAAAATGTTACTCCAGGATAATTCCTTCATCCTATGTACAACTTATACAACTTCTCTAAATCTCTTTATACCAACACCATTTCGCTGCCTCACACTATACCTCCTGTATGCTCCAACTTCAAGGCTTTATTAAACGAGCACCGCTTTACGAAAATGCTTATCCTTATCATAATTCTCCACACATCCCATAATAATCCTTACGTGTACGAATTTTTATATACATCCTTGGGTTCTGCCTTGCTTTGGTCTGATGAAGCACTCAAGTGTCCTTAGAACAAAGTGTAAATGCCAAAGTTAAGGAAAAGTATTTTTTTTTCTTCTTCCCCTTCGCTTTGTTTCTCTTTTCGCTTTCTGTTTCCACAAGTTACTATAATTTTTCTGGCTATATGCTCTTTCAAACAACCAAAATTGTTTGCCAAACATTGAAATCCTTAGGATCTACCAGCCCACTAGTGGCGCAGAAAATTAATCCATGGATGGGGTGGTGAGCACCCGCTTTTCCAAGTGTAGATTTGGTTGCGGCGGCAGATGAATCGAAATTCGACGGTTGACATAGTTAATTAAGACGCTTGTCGATAAGTGGAAACGTTTTGTATCTCCACTTGCAGCATCCTGGCATACATATGTTGGGTACGATGTAACCTGACAGATAGATAGACATCTTCTTTGTGCGATGAATGAAGACGGGGTGGTGGAAGGGAGACTGCGTGAAATGTCTTACATTGTATCCACTAATTGGGAGAAACTTCGTTAACCGCTAATTTGTCTTCTGCTATGTGCAGGCATTTTGATTGGCATCATCGAATTGGATTTGGCAGTACGACGAAAGTATTATGCGCTGAGGGTATAGCTGCCAAAGTTGTGGCAGGAAGTATACCTCTTGTCTGTAAATCTGTGATTTTGGATACATCGAAGGAGCAAGTCATTGCATGAAGTCGGGTGCAGGATTGAAATTTGCTTGGTAAAGTTCGAGGATTAAAAATTTAATCTAGAGTCTGATCTGATACGAAAAACATATATGAGATATCTTTAATATCCGAAACTGTGTGAGTTGTTTATCATTGAATTGACTCCAGAACCCCCATGCAAAAATGACGAATATTTTTCAAAGCATTTTAAACAGTCATCAGCTAAAATTTGCTGTGTGCTTTTTAACGCTTTTTTGACGTGTCTTGACTCGTTTTTGGCACGTTTCCCGGCGGTTTTAAATACTTGTTTTTGACGCGATCTCAGGAAATATTTTTGACGTGCTTTTGGGGAGTTTTTTTAAATAGTTTTTCGGCTCGTTTTTGAGAAATTCTTCGACTTTTGCCTGGTGAATTTTTTTACGCATTTTTTAACGCGTTTTTCACTCATTTGTTTACTAGTATTTGACTGTGGTAGTGTGTTGGGCTACTTAGCGAGGGGTACCCGGTTCCAATCCCGAAAGAACCAAATTACTTCTTTAAGCTTTTTTCCACTGCGTCACCTCTCGCAAACGTCTGACAAACAACCAAAATATTTATTTATATTTATTTGACTGTTTTTCGACGTGTTTTCTTATGCAGGTACCATTTATTTACAAATTTTGACTAGTTTTTCGACCGCTTTTGATTCGTTTTTTATCACATTTTTGACGTGTTTTTAAATCAGTTTTTCTCGCCCTTATTTCACACTTTTTTTGGCGGATTAATAACATGTACTTTAAAACTTATTTCGGCGTGTTTTTGACGTTTTTTTTTTATTTGTCGTCAACTGGTTTTTGCTCGCGTTTTTTGACACGTTTTTCAATTTTTTTTCTTTTTCTGCTTTGTAACTAATAGACCTTCAATAGGGGTGGGTTTTTTTTCAATCGCCTTTCGGAGTATCATGCATCGACAAAAGTAGTCGGAAACTCCAAGAAGACGCCCATAACATTTGCGTTCTCATATGACAGTCACACAAGCTTCAAGGTGAAATCTGATTCGAAAACCATTATGCGCATTTACAATACATTTTTACCAGTAACAGGAAGCACTCAACATAAGCCGATTGGGCCATTTACGTACCTATTACACATTCACGCACTACACACTTCAACCAGCTTCGAAACTAAATACTCAATTTGAAATAACGCTCAAGTTACCATAGAAAACTGACTTCGTCGAGCGCTTAATCCCTCAATAGGAGTTTGCCTCTATGAATTTTAAAAGGATCCTCTTTACATTAAATTTAAACAGATGTCTTTTGCCAGCCATCTCAATATTTCTTGCAAATTAAAATATTCCAAGAACATCTTGCTGAAAGTTAGCAACCCCTCACTCAAATACCTATTCCATGACGACATAGTTCCGACATGACGTTAACTCAACTTCCCACATACAGCACATAGTAGTTAACCTTAACAGCTTGACATTTGTCTCGGTTGAAACCCCCTACCCACACCAGATAAAGGTAGGACTTCGACTTCCTCTACCACCTGACTGCCGCCCTGCGAATTTCCATGAATAACTTACTAACAATTTCGAAATTTGTCTCGACACCTTTCCCCTCCCCAAGGACGACCAGGCCCATCCCCAGTTGCACGTGCAGCTCCAATTGAATTCTGAATATTGTTTTTGACATATTCTGGGAATTTTCGGTAGCTAGTGTTCCCCTCTTGTCAAGTTCCATTCCTGTGTACAGTTTAAATGAATCCCTTTCTGTTGGCATGGATACCGAGAAGATTTTCGAATTAATTTCATGGATTCCCGTCCCAGTTACCCATTTCGAAAAACATCAAATTATACCCACTCCCCCATGGCGGCGCCGAAATAATTCCAAATTTACCTCGAACGATGTGGTTATTGACTCGACGGCACAAGGTGCTCGAGAAGTGAAACAAAAAATCGAAATCATAGCTCTAATCCCCAATTAATAGCCAGAAAGAGCGGAATGAGACAAACAAAACGAAACAAAAAAATTGGAGCAGGTCATAAAGCAAAGGCCCCCCACTTGGACTCCGAGACGTTATATTTTTCATGGCCATTCCGGGAATCCCTGCGGACCATTTTACTAAATTAGAAGCTCACAAATCACTATAACACAAGCTACACAATTCCTCCGAGACAGTTCTTGGCATTGCAGTGATTTTTTTGTACGTTTGTGTGTGTGTGTTTTGGTATGGGATTTATATCATCTGCCACCCTAAGAACATGTTGAGCAAAATTGAACATGACAGTGTACAGCTCCTTAAAAGGGAGCAGAAATAAATAAAAGTGGACGTTGGTTGGTACAAGGCAACCAAGCATCGCTCGAGTGGACAGCAGTGACACAGCTTACGAGAATGTAAATTATTAAATAAGAAAAATATCGCATAAAAAAAAGTAGTGCGGCTGGCACAAATTATCCTTGTACAGTCTGCCCCGCTGTTTCTGTGCGGTCGGTGGGAAGAAATTAATGTGTGTCACTTTGGTAAGCTCATCGGCGATTTAGTTGCTGGGCCATGGTCAGAATTTAGAATAAGCAAGGATGCAGAAGGAAATTGGTGGTTTTGTATTTCTAATTTAAAAAGGTTTACGTAAATTAGATAAGTCGTTGACCCCGATGGGTAGGAAGTCTCCCAACTAGTCATTTGTATTTTTACTAAGCGCAGATGTCACGCTTGTAGATTCAATCGGCACAAGGATATTGGATGAGTTTGTTAGTGGTCCAGTAAGTGGATTGTATTTTTGAGCTCATTTCTAAGGCATAAGCGTTGAAGCAAAGCAACCGCGATTTATAGGTCTCATAAACACATTTAGTCATCTACGTAAGCTGTACGCTCTGTGATTTGAGTCTTTTCTTTAACAGAGTCCTGGTATGAATAATAAAAGCTGAGTTTATTGTCATCAGCGAAGGAGTGAATAGGATTAAAAGATGTAGACAAAATTCGGAGTCGGAGACAAAACAGAGCCTAGTGGAACAACAACATTTATACCTGTGGCGGTTTTTAAACTTGAAATCATTCTAAAAAAACTTGGATTGAATGGCCTGAAAGGTAGTTTCTCATCCATTGAATAGGAAATGCATCAATCCCATAAGTACCTACGCGTTTTCGACTAGAGAGCATAGTGCCAAACTCTGTCAAATGTCAAGTGTTGAAGAGATTGGTTCCATTCCTCGGTGGGAAGATCACTAGTGGTTCCATCGCCACGGAAGTCATACTACCGATCAATAAAAAGGGCTCGTTCTTCAAGATTTATCAGCGTTTTCATGAGCTTAGAAAGAATGAGTGTTAGTGCTAAGTGGCGGTAATTGATGAGAGAAGAAGACGAAGTAAGAGTCCATAAGAATAGGACAGAGAAAAAAAGCTTACGCAATACGAGCATGCATTTGTCACGTGGAAAATTTAAAGCCCTTAAGTACAGTTGGGTAGAAAGCGCAATGTGGGAGCATCGAGCTAGCAGCGAAATTCGCCAGAAGCAGATTGTTTTTATGTAGGGAGCTGACAGCTGATGGATTGTCATTGTAAATGAGGACTGGAGTTAAAGAAGACTCATGATTTTTTATGTTTTTTTCAAATATAACCAAAAGTTTTTACTACATTTGGGATAAGGAAACTTTTTGCTCGACTTTTGGTGATAAAATTTGATACATTTAATGGCATTGCGTTGTTTCTGATGAACTTTTTTGTAAGACCGAAATCTAAATAGTTTCATTACATCTCGAGTCGTGCCACGCGTTTTCTTTTTGTTGTTGATTGAAAAAGTTCAGTGAAATTGAAAGTGAAATTTTCACGCCGAAATGTCAAAAATTTAATGCGGCGGACAATAAAAGCCAAGTGAAATAGCTTAAGTAACGCCCTCTACAAATCCTTTTTAAACAACTGCCTAGTTAAATCTTCACGTGGAAAGTTCATTTTGACAATTCGCAGTGAACATTTTGTATGAAAAATTGGATTTCACGTGAACTGCATACAAGGTTTAAGTAAGGACACACGGCAATCGATTCATTTTGAATGCTGGGTGTATCTAAATGTAGATATGTTCAACGTATAGCCGGCAACTGTATGACCGGCTGTCTACGCTCCACCCCGAGCACGGCACTAAATGTCATCCTAGGCCTAACACCCATTCAGATCCACATTCAAATGGAAGCGAGATTGAGTATTCATCGTATGTTCCATTCGAACAACATCGATCCTTAATCCTATCAAAGAGGTCACCTATCTTTGCGTAACGCTATGGAGTCCAAAAGCCCTTTTAGCATGCCTAAAGATGACATGCTACCGGAATACGGCTTCCATTAAAATTTCATCATTGTTATGTCTCCTAGGGAAGACTGGGAAAAACTCAAACCGAACCCATCAAGTCTTGACCTCGTGTGGTATACAGACGGGTCTAAGATGGAGTCAGGGACTGGATCTGCCATATATGGAGAGTCACCTCCAGTAAACTTGTCAGTAAGCCTTGGTAACAACATATCTATATTCCAAGCTGAAGTCCTTGCAATCAACCACTGTGCTCGAATAAACCTAAGCTCTAACACTCGTGGAAAGCAGCCAAGCAGCTCTCAAAGCTCTGGACTCATCTGCAATAAAACGAAGCTTGTCTTAGAAATATTCACAGCCATCGATGAACTTTCCAAGTAAAACCTAGTCATTCTCCACTGGATTCTAGCCCATAAAGGTTTTGCTGGTAACGAAGAAGCGGACTCACTGGCCAAAATCGGGGCTGCAACGCCGCTGATGGGACGTGAACCCTTCTGTGGTGTCAGCAAAAACAATTTCAGGGGTTTCATCATATATTGAATCCAATGAAGTCTGACTTAAAACTCCTGGGCAGAACTGCACCAGACAATTTTTCCCCAAATACTCTCCCAGGAAATCCTACTTCCTGATTAACTTAGACAAAAAAACCTAAGAATTCAAACAATAATAATCAGTGGCCACGGCCTCATGAAAAAACACCTATACCGCATCGGAGTCTCTCCGGATTCAACATGTAGACTATGTCTTGAGAGTGATGAATCCTCTCTTCACATACTCATGGAATGTCCGGCTCTAATCAACCTTAGGAAAAAAATACTTAGCGAGGAAATCGTCACTTCGGCAACTCCCGCTGATTCTTTTCTTCCTGACTGCCTCCGGAGTTAAAAGCTGGCTCTAGGACCTTACCAGGGAAGGCACAATAGGCTTCTTTAAAGAGGCCGCAGTTCCAGAGCCCCCGTGAGGGCTCTCCCGCAATCCAATCTAATCTAATCTAATGTAAATGTATTATGACGACGATTAAGTTTAACAGCAATTTTATAAAGACTCAAGTGTTTGCGCCCTA
Source organism: Cheilosia pagana (assembly GCA_936431705.1). Taxonomy (NCBI): domain Eukaryota; kingdom Metazoa; phylum Arthropoda; class Insecta; order Diptera; family Syrphidae; genus Cheilosia; species Cheilosia pagana. The sequence continues at coordinate 40,633,481 of OW386168.1, forward strand.
CAGTTCTATACTTCCGACAGTAAGAGGTGAGCCAGTCAAAAATATTGATAAGAATTTCAACAAATTTTGTGGACAAAATTGATTAGAAATAAATTAAATGAATCATCCACTCGACGTTCATACCTAGTTAAAAAATGATTAACGAACAGAATCCACCCCACCACTATCCATGTTCCCATGGTCTCGCGGCCACCGCGCGACAATTCTTCGCATCCACAATTTCCTTTTTCAACTTAATTGAATTTATGCTGTCATCACCATGTGCAAACATAAATTTCATTTAAAAAATCGAAACGAGAAAAAAAAAACGGAAAACACGAAATTTAATTCAATTTAATCAAAAATCGAATTTACACTCTCCCACCCAGCGAAGACAGTCATAAATGCATGAAATCATTCACTAATTGCAATATCCATTGCAACATCCCCTGGGCGGCAACGTTGTTATAGCAACCGCTGCTACTGCCGCGGAGCGTTTCCTCTCCTGTGCATAAGGCAACATATCAATTTTTATCCGGTCCATTAACTGCATCGCCGCAACGGAGTGCAATCACAATCCGGTGACCGAAAATTATATTCAACCGGAACATACTGGAGAATATGTGCGCCTGGTTTTGCTGCCGATCCCTATATGGGTTCCTGTATGCAGAGAGGCGGAAGCAGTACCATCAGGAACAGGATGATATAAGATAGTTACCGATTGTGTGTGTGTGGGCGAAAATGATATCAGCACCAGAAACACCTACGGCACCAAAGCAACTGGTAAAATTTACGATGACCGTTCCTTGACCTTCCATCAGGATATTGCAGAGGTATCTGTTTGACTTTCCATACCGGTGATATTGGTTCATTTTATAAAGCGAAAAACCTGCTCGAGGAATTGATCCAGAAGAACCCGGTGGCAGTTTATAGACATGCGGCACAGTGGTTGTCAAAAATTATTGTCTCTAGACTTTGCAAGTATTCGTTAAAAAATTATTGTAAAGGTTTGTTGGCGCAGTGACTTAGTGGTTAGTGTATTGGACTACCAAGCTTCAAATTTCAAAGTTATTTTCCACTGCGCTACCTCTAGCGAACGTCTGACTAACATCTGAGGGTATTACTGACATGAAAGATTATTAATTATCCTTTTGGACTCGACACACAATAAAATATCCCTTTTATTCGCCATAAAAATGAAAAACTCACACAAAACGAATGATTGTGAGAAGCAAGGCCTTGTGTCCCGTTCGGACCCAACTCTTTATTATTTATATTTTTTTAAAGGTAAAAACTTGAGCTCTAACCCACCATGTAAACAAGAGGACGTGCTTCAAACTTAAAACATTATTAAAATATGTGTAACGCTTTTCGCATGATATCTTTCGCTTTTTTAAAAAGTGATAGTGGTTTTCGTTTCGTGTTTCTTTTTTTACAAAACTCAACCAAGCTTTGTGTACTCAATATTTAAATATTGACCTCTTTGGCTCCTAATGTTATGAGTGAGTGGTTGGTGCCTAAATTAAGCGGGATAGAAATGTTGCAACTATTTCAAAACGCCCGCCATTTTAAGATATTTAAAAGAAATGTACTACACCACTTTGCGTTCCCGTTTCGCACACAATACATTACAGTCTCAATCACCTTCTTAAGTCACCCGAACGACCCCTTGTTATCCTACTCTCAGAAAGATGAAAATACTTCAAAAACTACCTTTCGAACACAACTGTCCCAGGCATGGATTCACATATTTTGTGCAGAAGATGCAAAAACGACAAGGAGCAGGACTGCGGCCGGGCCCTGTGCGTTTTCAGGTGGAAAATACCCTTCAAAGAAAATTGAATCAACACAGTTTGGCATTTGAAGAGCAATTCATGCATGCAATGAATAATTTCCGCTCTTATGAGTTTTACTTCGATCGTCATGATTGTGTTAGCGATGGCTTCCCTCACCGGATATACCGATACCATCCGGCACACCTAACCGTTGGTTGGTGGCCATCAGTGTACGCTGCACCGAGTGATTCTGCCCTCGCTATATCCCGGCCGGCCAGCATTTCCCCGATGATAGTTATCCTCTTCTATACTGCACTTCCGAGCGGTTGGCTGCTAAATCAGCCCCCACGCCATTGTGCTCATATATGGAAGGACGAACAACTGCTATACGCGAGATAGTATTTTATTGGTAAAAGGATTTAACATAACCGCCCAATCAATTATATGATGAGAGCTCAATTGGATCCTTCTCCTACGTGAGGTATACAGTGCGCGCTAAAAGCACTTGCCATAGATTCAGGATTTTGTCTAAAAGGATTCACATCTCAATTCATTGTAGTCATAACGGTCCATTATTGAAATTCTCGTGCGCGCACTCAGCGTAGCCTTTCTATATAAGAGCAAGATTCACAACTACACAAAACGCGGATCTGTTGAGGTCCTCTTCATCGTATTAAGCGTCCATTAGGCTTGAGCCAAAGCGCTTTTACTAGGTACACTCGGACCAGGAAGCACGAGAATCATTATCCTGCCGGTTGTCGTCGCCCATGAAGCAATAAAAGTACTATCCCACGTACGTGCAGTGGCGGCAAAAACTGCTGCATTTGCAGAAATAAAGAAAAAAAAAGCGAAACACCACTCAGGACATTCTGTATGTAATCAGGAAATAAATAGTAATAACAATAATTGCGCGCAATAATCATATCCATTTGGCTTTATGACTCACACAAATGGATGGAGGCGATGGGCTTCGGACTCGCTCGGACCAGTGCTAGTGTCAAATCAACATAGTTGTGGTCTTCTACCACAGACAGGACATTTCATCTGAGGGAAGCATCGCCCCAAGCTGCTGCTGAACATTATCGAAGGATGTTGTTGCTTTTTTTTGTTTTTTTATTCTATTTTCAATTTATCTTTCTCTCCTTCCCTGGGTATATCCTTGAAACGTGTCTGGGAATTTTGTTGACGAAATGCACATCGCTGTGTAGATGTTTGTCCTCCCACTTCAGATCGAAAAAGAGCACGTCCACCCTCTTTAGATATTTAAGGACAATGGTTTACTTCGATTGTTTACATCGTTACATGCTGGCAATAGCAATGCCATTGTAGAAGTACCGTCGCCGCAGGCCCAGCGGAGGACGGGGGAGCAAAACAAATAAATGCACATCACCTGGCCAAAACGTTTAGATGGTGGTTGAGTGGTGGGCAGGTAATGTTGTGTAAAATTTCCATTAGATAAAATAAAAAGTTCTTACGAACGTTAAGGTATGCAGGGAGTAGGGACAGACATCACAGTACCTTTCTCGGTGGCTGGCTATATGTCGAATATGCTTCCGGGTGAGTTTTTATTACTTTTATGAGCAGGGTACTCCTTTAATCGATGACGGTGTTTAGCGGTTGGTAGGACCTTTTCTGTTTATCTACATCTCGACTGGGTCGTGCCGAGTGGATTTAGTTGAAGTCCTCTGGACTTTTCAAACCTGTGGTAATGGGCTTATGAGGGAACATTGAACCCTTGGGTGTTGATTGCCAAATATGATAAAGCGGCGCGACGAAGTGGGGAATAAAAATGAAATCGCTGTTGGCCGCTGTGTTGTTTTAGGTGTTTTCGTGTCCTGTTGCTGTATTGTCTGGGGACTTTTTTTTTTGTGTATAAAAATTCGTCGACGGACTTTTGCAAATTATGAGTTTGAAGTGCTGCTGGGTATCGGCAATCTAATGACGTCTGTAGAAAGCTATAAATATCTGGGAGTAATTATTGACTGCCATTTTATATGGGATAAACTACGCAAGGATGTTTCATGCTCTATCCAATTTGCGGTCCTATATGCCAGTGGGCATTTTTTATAGCAAGTTCCCCTAATTGAGTCAAAATTATGCGGTACTTTATATACTTGCTTGGGGAAACGCAGCTGCAGCCCACATCCAAAAGCTACAGAGACTTAAAAATTGAGCACTGTATTATTTAAAAACGAAATGATGAAAGAGGTCTTAGAGCTCATGTTAAAAATGACGAAAAGGCCCCGAAATTTACTTTTAAATAAATAAGTGATTGCAACGTACTCGGACAGATGGGCATGGACACTTATTTTAAAGGACCCCTTCAGGTCGGGGTTAGAATAGACCTGAGGTAAGGTATGCCTGTCGTAAGAGGCGACTTCGTATAGTAGGTACCTAGCAGTAATGCTCGACAACAGGTTAAGCTTTAAAACGCACATCCAGTACGCCAGCAAAAGGGCGTCACAAATGCAAGCAGCTCTTTCCCGGATTATGCCAAACATCGGTGGCCCTGGATACGCCAAAATGATTCTGTTATCCAGGGTGGTCAGCTCAATACTGATATACGCTGCACCGGTCTGGGCAGGGGCTCTTACAACTAGGGAAACAAGAAGGAAGCTCTCGTCAGCATACAGGCTCTGCGCAATAAGAACAATAAGCGGATTCCGAACGATTTCGGACGAAGCGGCCTGCGTTATTGCGGGAATGATTCCCATCGACATTCTCGCCAACGAAATGCAAAGGATCTACCTTAGGCTAACTGTCAACAGGCAAGAGGTCATCATAAGGAAAAGGATAAAAGAAGAAGAAAGGGCAACATCTCTAGCACTGTGGCAAGTCCGGTGGGATAACACGGCAAAAGGCAGATGGACCCACAAACTGATCCCAAACATCGAGGTCTGGACAAGAAGAAAGAGCGGGGACTGGAACTACCACCTCACGCAGTTCCTGTCCGGGCACGGCGGCTATCGTAGCCGAATCTGTGAAGATAACTTCACAGATTCGGCTACGATAGCTCGCCTCTATGCCCCGAATGAACAGATGAAGAAGAGGATACGGAGCACGTAATGTTCCACTGCAGAAGGAAGAGTGAACTTACCCATTCCACATCTTCTCATAGAGCGTTATGTTCATACATAACGAGCGTACAAAACGAGCTAAGAAGAGCCAAAAGACTAAGAAGGGTCGAAGTGGCAGACGTTGATGATTTAGCATGAGTTGCTAACCAGCCCCGCGAAGTAATACCTAACGGCAGTCCCGCAGGGAGAGTGGTAGAAGAGTACATGGGTGTGGTTTAGTATAGTACGTAAGGCGCGAGGCACTGGAGAAACATATCCCGCGAATCGTGCATGCTAGTAGCACGGGCAACTAGTATCTTTCGAAGATTACACATCCTTTGGAATCGAAAAAAAAAACTTCTTTTGAAGAAAATCTTGTCAAATGCTCTTTTGGAAATTTAAGCCTTTTTATTAAATACTTATGTGATCAAGGATGAGCAACTTTACTTTAACATTTTAACGAGCTTCATGGGGAAGGACTTCTATCGCCTTTAATTTTGTTCGAACTCTTCTTAAGGTTTTTAGCGCAAGTCGATTCGCATAACATGCTGTGGACATCTGCAGGAAGTTTTAATAGTACAGGGTGGGCCAAATACAAATTTCCCTTTTAAAAATGCAATAAAATTAATAAAGTTAAATTTTTTTAATGTATTAGGTATGGTTTTATTAGTAAGAGCAAACATTCCCATTAATTATGAATCAAAACGTCGTTCAAGGGGCTGCCTCGGCTGGCTTCGCAGTAGCGTATTCTGTCACTACAATTTTCTAAGACCTTATTGATGGTTTCGGGCTGTAGTTCACGGATTGCTTGGATGATATTAGCCTCAAGTGCTTGAATCGTTTCTGGATTGTTGACCTCATTGGTCCCTCACGATGTTCCCCCACAAAAAAAAAAAGTCCAAAGGGGGGTCAAATCGTCCAGAAGACAGCTGAAAACACTTTGTAAGAACTTGGCGCGCAAAAGATCGATTGTGGCACGGGCTGTTGGACATGGCGCGCCACCCTGCATGAACCAGAGGTTGTCCAAATCGAATTTCGTTTGTTAACGTAGCCGCCGAGATTAAAATGCGCCTCTTAACCACTTTAGAAATAAGTCTTCAATATTTCCCAAAGTTTTTCAAGCGTAAAGCGGCTCATTTCGTTCCGCGGAGGTATGATACTGAATTTCTGTCAAGCTGACAGCTGTCAGTGTCAAAATAGCCTATGATTAAAAAGAAACCACTAGATGGCCCACCCGTTCGCTTTGACTATATATAAAAATCGATTTAGAAAATAGATTTGAAAGTTCTAATATTCTCCAGCAGACTTTAACAAGGCGGCCACTTCAAAACATCCCCGCCTAACGGGTGCGCAAATATTTCCATAAAACACCACGACACCCTCAATGGTACGAGTACAGTTCAATCGCAGCATCCGATTGTGTAAAACTTCGCACCTCGATAATTGAATTCGCTTTTCCATTCTCGTACAGAGTTTAGATACCTACCGTCTCCCTCACTCTCTCTCCCTGAATGAATGCGCATCCCGAAAATATGAACCGCGTCACACTTCCCAATTTCCGATTCTATTTGCATAATTTTCAGCGCGCCAACTGAAAATTACAGCGCCAACAGATAATTGATCTAAAATTAGAATTTTGTCCGCATTCAAAGTTCACACAGATTTGATTGGTTGTGTGCCTCCTCCGGCGGCGACGGCGCTACTACGGTGTGGTACACAATCCAGTACCGACTACCGACATCAATTATAGCTCTTAGACATTTAAATTACCATCAGCCAAAAGTTTCGATTGGATTTCTTGTTCTGCCTATCTCTGCGGAGTGTGTGTGTGTGTGCGCGCTGGAGTTGAATGCGACTTTGATTACGAAAATTCAAAATTTGCTTTTAATTAAATTTTGGCCAGGAGGGTGATGTCTCAATTCTCGAATATGAATCGATCCAAGGCTCCGCTGAAAAAGTAAACTACATACATAAATCGATATTGGCGATAGAAATCCTATTCAGGAGCACGGCCATAATGCGATTTCGCAGACCTCCGAACTTGTTGGTCGTCAAGCCGAGCCTAAGCGAAAAACCAATATTTGCGGCCCACTTGGAGTTGGCTCTGGCATGCCTTTTCGAAATCGAACGCAAACAATTCAATTCTGATGAAATTAAAGTGCCATGCCGATGGCATCCTTCCTCTTTTCCTATTTTAATTTGAAGCTTTAGCGGAATACTCACCGCACATATCCGGCAATCTACAATTTGGGTGCGTGTTGCAGTACAGGCAACCGGGTGTAACCAAAGTGAAAGCTGACGCAATTCTTTTTGCCACATATTCGGGTGGGAGTATAGGTATGGGGCATGCAGTATGTTTCTTCCATCCTCTCTGCGGCATCACCAGTGTTCATAATTGACGTAGACCCTATGCTATTCACCATCCGCAGGAGTTGTGCTGCTGGTGCAACAGTAGTACGTGCGTCATATGCGGCATTGCTGAGAATGCAGAAAAATACCCACAGCCCACACCCAGCAGCCATGGACAATATATGACAACGACATGTGCGGAGGATGATGATGATGCGACAGCACACATGGCCGATGACGTATCTATTATCCGTGGACGTTTTCGGCGTCGTCATCGTCATAGTGCGGTGGCTAAACAGTGGTTCCGTCTACGTCGCATCGGTCCATCGTTCCTGTTAACGATGAGAAATAGCCAGTGTCCGTGTTACCTCTTTGACAGGGACACAGGATTTCATTAATATTTGTGTTCGGTTTTCGGTATGATAGATGACCACAGAATGTGACATTCGACAAGCAGCAGCCATCGGCATCATCGTATACAGCAAGTGGCGCTGCGGTCAAATTGAAATGATCCTGAGTTATGACTTCAAACAGTGCGATGGTGCGGACAAACTTTTGGTTGAGTCATTTAAGCTGCATTTAGAGATGCCAGCAAATTTGACCATATCATTCCTGAGCTAACACTCAAAGTTGTCCATAGACTTTTGACTCATGTGGGAGCTGTTTATTTTGCGAAACATTTTTGGGACAATATTGAAGGCATTCATATTTATAGGGGGTATGCACTTCACCTTTCTTTGTCTTTTGTCTTGCGACTTCTTCCTTCCAGCGTCGATTCAAGACCTCAAAATGGAATTCGTGAGTCTATCGAGGACATAGGGCAGCCACTTTGCGATTTTGGTATAGAAAATTTCATGAAAAGGATATGGTCCTGTAAGCGTGGTCGTGGTGGCCATTTGGCTGATGTTGTTTTCCATTATTAACGGCATACCTTCCTTATTATTATGAAACAAATATCCGATCATTTATCTCAAAAAATTACATTTTTATTTGAATATCAAAATAACACCTCTTATTGGAAAACCCTTCGGGTTGGTGCTTTGTTGTCCATACGTTTCACTTGTCCCAGCCATCTCAGCCGTTGTATTTTCAGCTTTTTGACTAGGTCAGCGTGGCTGTATAGCCCGTATAGGTTGTCGTTGAATCTTCTTCTCCGCACACTCCCTCGTCACAAACTGGACCGAATATCACTCGAAGAATCTTTCTCTCAAAGCATCCCAGAAGGTTTTCATCCGCTATTGACAAGGTCCATGCTTCTGCACCATACAGCAGGACCGAGATGATTTAGGTCTTATACAGTACCTCCTTGGTTCTATGAGAGAGGGCTTTACTTCTTAGATGCCTTCTTAGCCCGAAGAAACAGCGATTGGCAAAAGTGATTCTTCGCTTGATCTCTGCGCCGATGTCATTTTGCGAAGTGATAGTGGAGCCCAGGTATACAAAGTCTTTAACTATACTTCGAAGTTGTATCTGTCCATCGTGACGTTTTGTCCGAGTCGCTGATGTTAAGAGCCATTGCTTGTTGACAGCATATACTTCGTTTTGTCCTCATTAACAGCCAGACCCATCTTCGCCGCCTCCGTTTCGATGCTTGCAAATGCGCCACTGACAGCTCGCCGCGTTCTCCGAATAATGTCAATATCATCAGCATATAGGCAAATAGTTGATAGGACTTTTGAAAAATTGTACCTCTGGTGTTGGCTTGTGAGTTTCGTACAATTGCTTCAAGAACGTACATGATAGCGCGTCGCGGTGTTCTTGCCGACGTTGACGGAGCAGCGGGATTTCTCCATTGTAATCCTGCACAAACGGACGAGTTTGGCGGGGATGCCAAAACTTGACATAGCTTTGTATAGTTCATCCGTTATTATAGGCGACTTTAAAGTCGATAAATAGACGGTGTGTATCGATCTGAAAAACAGAAAACAGAAATTAAGCATTTGATATTTCTCTTCGTTTTTCCAAGGACTGCAGCTTCAGCAACTTTAATCTACTTATGTAGGGGGGAAGACGACTTTCGGGGTCCCAATGTAAATCTTGTTATGCAAAAAGAACAAATTGTTTTCGAATACTTTCAATTCTTGCGATTCCAGATTCGTACACCAAACAGGACTACAGTATTCCAAAACAGGTTGCACGAGAGAATAGTATAAAAGTTTTGTCAAATATGGGTCTTTAAATTCCTTTGAAAAACATTTTATAAGTCCCAATCGGCTTTTTGTCTTACTGCAATGGAATCCAAATGGAGGTCAACGTTGTGTTTCTTGTCAAAGATGACTCATCATTGGTGAAATAAATCGGTACAGTTGGATTTTTACGCCTCGTAAGGGACATGCATTTACATTTCTTCAGGTTAAGCTGCATATTATGTAGTTCTCCTTAAACCACTCCTGCATGCGGTCAATATCATGCTGTAGAAAAATATAACCTTGTAATCTAAAAGCAATTTCCTCTGTAAACTTGCTTATATATTTTATCTTAAAATCCATCACTCAATTCTCAATGGCATACCGCATTTTTAAATTGGCAGTCTGTTTGTATGGCGATTGGGGGTTTGCTAAGGCTACGCGTTAAAACTATTCATCCAGTCTATATGAATTTATTAGGCATTAGGTAGGGTTTTGTAGTGTAAAATTCAGATTTTATGTAATTGCAATTTGCAATCGGCCGCCATATTTATAGGATAGGTATACAAATTTTAAATTTTCTGAAAGATGTCTGATTTTATCGTCTACGCCCTAGGGTACATTATGTAATGTAAATCATCATCAGCTAGAGTGACTATTTTTTCAAACGCTGTTTTATTATAAGTTGCGCAACAGACAGACATCTCAGTTTTATATTATTTGACTCAGTTTTAAAATAAAAGAAAATTGGACAGAAAACCTCTAACTCACAATATTGGAGGACAGATTCTGTTGATTCTAAATGCAACCAATGTCATTTGAATCGCTTCAGTAGTAACTTCTCAATCGGGGAAACGAATTTGGCATTTTCTGTACTTTAGCTTAAATAATGGGGCAAACCCCTCGTTAATAATTTCGGATGGCAATATTTAATTAATTTCGTTTTAGCATTTGCACTAGTTACGGGACTCCTAAAGTAAAGAAGTTTGTCTCTCAACAAAAAGTAAAGCAACCTTGCATATTGGAAGTACTCCGATCATTGAAAATAGATACCACCGATGCTGTTTGTTCTTGCAAAAAAAAACGACTCAATCTACCATGCAAAAGTAACGAACTTTCCTCCGTTTCCTTTGAGCATAAAGAGGACGCCATTATTTGGACGATGACTACCCATTGCGTGGATGGAACTCTGAAAATCGTAGCGACTTATATCTCAAACGCGATGCACCACCCCCACCCTCCACACCAATGACTTGATATCCCTGATCTGTGTGCTATCACCATTTCCACGTATATTCACATCATCAAATATCTCTTTCTTCTCTCAGACTCCCACAAGAATCTGACTCCTTGGTTAACGTTCAGATGGCACAAACCGAATCCGTTCGTAAATTTATTTCGTTCGCTTTAATTTTGACTTCGGCATGAGTCCTTGTTTAACTTTGTTTGCAGAGCGAGAGAGAGAGATAAAAAAAGAACGAACCAGCTTCGGGTAAAAATAGGGACTAAATGAGTTTTGTGTTTGGTGAATGGAATTAATGTGCACAGTCGAGTAGATTTCCCATTCTCATGAGCATAATTGTTAAGCAAGTTCTTAAAGTTTTCTCTTTTTTTTTTGTTTATTTTTTTCCCCGCTGATTGTTTTGGGGCATCCTTGGGGGCTTTCTTAATTAAATGGGCAAACACAAGGATACTGGTTTGCATTTGGCTGCTCTCCATACTATTTGCTGGATTAAGCATTTATGATTGGTGCATGAACATGGACAAGGAGTGCTATTGCAGTGGATAAGAGATTGGCTCGTTATTTCCCATTTATGTATGATCCTGGGAATAAATCCCTCGTACCGAAATAATACAGTGACCTTTAGCGAAGGAGATATACGAATGGCATCAATAATATGGCTCCCAGGATAATTCAATGGATTTGTTGTTTGGCATGCAGAGCAACCTCATGGTGGGCCAATGTCAATAGAATAGATCTAAATGAATCTTGATGTTCGAAATGCTGTCTGCATACATCAGGCTGGGGATTTGATTTACTAAAAGGCGCACACACATGATGTGTAGCAAAGGAAAAGCTGTTTCTTCCTCCAGAATACGTAAATAGCATGTAATGGGTTTTTGTTTGGCAAACACTGTTGGGGGCCGAATGTTTTATTCTCTGTCCGCAACCGAATATGACTATGGGAGATATTTGATTCTATGTAGTGATGCTGCTTATTTCGCATTCAGTTATTGTATGTCATATGGCTTCTAATTGAGGTGGCTTTGCTATTGGGCATATGGCGTCGAATAAATTTACCTACCTCTTTCATGGCAAAAATGGATACACGTTCCCAGGACCTGACAAATTGAAATTTCCCAATCAATTTTAAATTCCCCCGTGATAGGAACACTCAAATTGATATAGGTACTTAGTTTCTGTAACTCGTTCGTGCGTGGCAACAACGTCACAATTGAATTCATTTTGAAATGTCAATTTGTACAAATTGTAACGCGCAGTAAATGGCGAAATAAATTTGGGAATCTATAAAATTGAAAACCTAAATTACCACGCCATTGTGCTGGGTGTGCTTCTAATTTGTCGCACAAACGACCACCATGCCACTCGTGCAATAATCTTATTAATGGTGCCCGAATATCAATTGCGGTGCATTCAGTTTTAGGTACGCTATAGAAGTATAGGTGTGTGCATTTATTTGTCTAGATATGGCGTCCATTAAATTTGTTAGTTGAATGAGGAATTTCGCTCTATTAACCGGACATACAAAAGGCGCAGAGTAACCTACACACAGCACGTCCAGCTTCCAGCACCAGCGCGCGGTGGGAGGATTTATGAAATATAAATAAGGTATGCAAAATGCTGTTATAGCCCAATACGCTTTGCCCTTTATTAGAATCGATATCTATGGAAATTAATTTCAATCAGTTTGGTATTTATTGCAATTGCATGTTGCGCAAATAATTCAAAGCAAAGGGCAGGCTAGGCGCCGGGGGCAAACAGGCTTAGCTTAAGTTAAAATTCAATAAACTGAGTGCTTTAAAAACATCTACCTACAAAATATATGAAAATCAACCTTTATTGTTGGACCGCTGAAAACTATAGAAAATATGACCTATTCTCACTGCATACTAAGATGATTAAATTCATTACTATGGAAACATGTCGGCGACAAATTGAATGGCAACAAAATGCTTTCGATTAACTGCTAAGCATTTTGTATGGAAAATTCTTAACTTCATTTAACGAGTCTTAATGGCGACATGTACCTACGATTTTTTGTTTGTGCACATCTATTGCACAGTACCTTTCGAATGATATAAGTTTCATTCTCCTCATTTTATGATAAATACTTAAAAAGTGCACGGAAACTTTTGATGTTTACGTATTTATATTTTAAATATGATTTCTGGCATATGATCGCCACGGCTCCAATTTTCGATGACTTTTTCCAACAATTGTGGCCGTATATCGGCAATAACGTGGCGAATGTTATCTTCAAAGTGGTCAATGGATTTGGGCTTATCGGCGTAGACTAGCAACTTTACGTATGATGATTATCATCATTCCAAATACGGCAGTTTTGTTTATTGACTTATCAATTCAATCACAAGTAAGCTTCATGGCAAAACAAAATTCGCTTATGAAAATACAACACGTATTTCCAACAGAGCCATGATTTTCAAAATAAATTTGCACAATTTGGAAGTGTTGTTCAGGCGTCAGTCTATTCGTATTAAAATGCCAAACCTAACTAAAAATAAATCACTGACAAAATGGCCGCCAGTTAAAATAGTGTTACCAACTAAAAGTTTTATAACTCTAAAAAAAAACACCCTTTAGTTATACAATATGGGCCAAAAGAAGTCATCCGATGTTGTTTGGCTCTCATTTTTTTTTTAAATTAGAAACTTCGATTTTGTTTTTTGATTATGTTTATTTGAAAGTTTAAAATTTTAGTCGAGAAGATGATATCGGCCAAATGGGCGCCGTCACAATTGATTGCCATACGGGCTCGTTTTATGGCATTTTTCATCACTTCGGCCAGAACTCGCGCGACAGATTCTCCCATACTCTTCAAGGTTGGTGGCCAAACGGCGCAGTGTTTGCGCAGTCGGTGTCCTCGAAACCGGCTTAGTTAGGTTTGACGTGTTGTCTTTGACAGCGAATCAGTCAAAAAATTGTTTAAAAATGATTTTGCTATTTTGTTATGCTGATAGTCGAATTCCTTTTGGTTTTTAACATTATTTGCAATTTTATTTTCAATGGGAAGCTCGACAATAGTTGTATTTGGTTTTAAAATCAAGAGCAATTATTGTTCGTGTTTTAATATAATATTGCATGCTCGAAAGTTTAAGTTGGACTGTTACAGATAGAGGTGTTAAGTGAATGCGACCTGGGGTCGAATTACCGCACCCGTGAGCGAGCGATACGTCACTGAATTTTGTTGAATTTACATGCTAAACAATAACAAATTCAGTCACGTATTGCTCGATCACGGATGCGGTAATTCAACCCCTGCATTTCGTATTTTAAAAGGATAACTTATGAGGTTTTGTTTTCGAAGTTTGCTGTGCATGGTCATGATTGAAAATTCAAAAATATAGCTGGTGTTAATATTTTATTTCAATGAAGTCATAATTGTTACATATCAATGTGTAAGCCATGTCGGATTGCTAGTAGAGCGGTGGTCATAAGAGATGAACTTAGACTGCTAAGGCTAAAACGAAACACTAATTCCCTTTTTATTATTAATGAAGGAGTTCGTTTTACAAACGTTTTTTCATGGTCCTTACGTATGCAAAATAAAAACAAAATCCTGCTTCAGATCAAGGGCGACGAGATTACAAATAGAGTAGACTCCAGAATGAAAAAGAACCCTTTAAACAACATTTAAAAATGAATTTCTAACGCAGTCATGAAACGTGAAAGGAAAACAGAAAAAGTCTACCTGTATCTGTGCCATTTCTTTTTTACTAATTACTTTTATGAACTCAATCAGTCAATCAAAACAATCAATAAACGTATGTTTGTCGTGTTTGACATGGAATAATTGTACGCATGCTAAATCTGCAAGGTTGTAGGTCTCCCTGCACGTCATATCCTTTTAAAAGTTGTTGAAGCAATTCTTTTTTGCTTTTTCTTTTTTTTTATTGAAGTTGTGATTTTTTTTTTACCTTATTAAAAACGCAGTACTTTTTCAGAGGTGGCATTCGGTCCTGTGAAGTCGAATAGAGCAGTCGTGGATTCGAGACGCTTTTATATTGGCATTTTAATTTCTGATTTTATTAACTAAAGTCTTAGAAATTTGTATTCTTGCGGAAATTTTTTTTTAAAGTAAAGAGTCGAAATTTACACCGCTGGAGAGAAAAAAATTAAAAATTTGAAAAAAAAAACTCAAATAATTATTTAGATTTTCTCGGTCTTTAATTATAAACGTAGTTCGTTTTAAAAAATTAAATATGGAAACGCACGAAAAGATCAAAATCAAAACCAATGACGCCACAAAGAACCTCTTCCTCTGGTTTCGCATTCTTGGCATTATAATGCCAAAGAAATACAAGGCACTTTATGTCATTTATTCGATCTTTGTGCAAGTCGGCATTGTGATTATCTATCCACTTTCGTTCCCCTTGAGCTATTTCTATGCGTATGAAAAATGGCAAATAAACGCATTCCTGACATCGGTGGAACTGGCCGTCAATACATACGCGTGTGCCATCAAGTTCGTTTGTATCGCTTTGATGCGGAAACATCTGTTCAAAATTGAGGCGATTCTCGATAGGCTTGATTCACGCATTAAACACCCGGAGGAGATACGTGAAGCCCAGCGGGCTATTGGAATGGGGAATAAAATCCTAGTGGGATTCTCTATTGCATACTATTTGTACATAGTAGTAACAGTGATTGGTGCGTTGATCGTCGGAAGACCACCATATTCGTTGTACAATCCTTTTATTAACTGGACCGAATCCAAGCAAAAGTACTACATTGTCGTCTTGTTGGAGACTATGGGGGCGTGCTCTATATGTTTCATGGAGGTGTCCAATGATGCGTTTGCGGTCATCTATGTCAGCTTATCGTACTCACATTTGAAACTTCTCCTTATGAGAGTCCGGAGGATCGGATCGGATCCCAGCTTAATTACTCTTTATTGCAATTGAGTGCTAAACATATTTTGTGTTGCTGATATCAGTTGCTAAACACGTCGTACATTATCTTGATATTGTTTCCTTGCAGGAAACTGAAGTGTCCTCTTCTCTATCGGGTGCAAAAAACTGTGTAGTGTACCAAATCACTATCCTCAGTGACGTGCGGCTATACTATTTTAAAAATTGTGATATGCGAAAGATTTATTTGAAAGTGCCCGCGAGGTCCATGGTACTGAAAAGCGTATACACCGAAAAAGAAAACTTGATTATCTGAAAGAGGAAATGTATTGATCAAATAAAATCTGAACAAAAATTCACCAAACCTACCCCAACAAAAGTGTTTAATGTAATCGGAACGAATTTTCCAGCATAAAACACGATATCGTGCTGCGAACGATGCATAAAGAACAAACACAGTTTGCGAAACTCGTAGCTCTGATCTATCCAGTTCATGTGAAAAATCGCTTGCGGTAAGCGTTCAGCTTCTGCTACCAGACAGTTGCCAGAGTAGCAAATTGGAAAGATCTCCATTACTATGCCGAAGAAGAACGTATGCGCGCTGAAGGATGTTGACTTATCAGACGCGATGCTGATATTGACCAATGCTGCGCCCAGATCCATTGTTGTCGCTATGAATTGCACCAAAACCGTTGGCGAAATGACGGGTGCCACAGCGTCGAGCAACCTCAGGGAAAAATACAAAATAAGTCATGCTTTATTAAAAAAAAGCATAAATACCCACTCAATTATATGCTTATGGTCGTGAATGCAATTAACCAACTCCTTTTTATTTTGCTCCTTTGTTAAGCTGGGATCCGATCCGATCCTCCGGACTCTCATAAGGAGAAGTTTCAAATGTGAGTACGATAAGCTGACATAGATGACCGCAAACGCATCATTGGACACCTCCATGAAACATATAGAGCAAGCCGCCATAGTCTCCAACATGACGACAATGTAGTACTTTTGCTTGGATTCGGTCCAGTTAATAAAAGGATTGTACAACGAATATGGTGGTCTTCCGACGATCAACGCACCAATCACTGTTACTACTATGTACAAATAGTATGCAATAGAGAATCCCAGTAGGATTTTATTCCCCATTCCAATAGCCCGCTGGGCTTCACGTATCTCCTCCGGGTGTTTAATGCGTGAATCAAGCCTATCGAGAATCGCCTCAATTTTGAACAGATGTTTCCGCATCAAAGCGATACAAACGAACTTGATTGCACACGCGTATGTATTGACGGCCAGTTCCACCGATGTCAGGAATGCGTTTATTTGCCATTTTTCATATGCATAAAAATAGCTCAAGGGGAACGAAAGTGGATAGATAATCACAATGCCGACTTGCACAAAGATCGAATAAATGACATAAAGTGCCTTGTATTTCTTTGGCATTATAATGCCAAGAATGCGAAACCAGAGGAAGAGGTTCTTTGTGGCGTCATTGGTTTTGATTTTGATCTTTTCGTGCGTTTCCATATTTAATTTTTTAAAACGAACTACGTTTATAATTAAAGACCGAGAAAATCTAAATAATTATTTGAGTTTTTTTTTTCAAATTTTTAATTTTTTTCTCTCCAGCGGTGTAAATTTCGACTCTTTACTTTAAAAAAAAATTTCCGCAAGAATACAAATTTCTAAGACTTTAGTTAATAAAATCAGAAATTAAAATGCCAATATAAAAGCGTCTCGAATCCACGACTGCTCTATTCGACTTCACAGGACCGAATGCCACCTCTGAAAAAGTACTGCGTTTTTAATAAGGTAAAAAAAAAATCACAACTTCAATAAAAAAAAAGAAAAAGCAAAAAAGAATTGCTTCAACAACTTTTAAAAGGATATGACGTGCAGGGAGACCTACAACCTTGCAGATTTAGCATGCGTACAATTATTCCATGTCAAACACGACAAACATACGTTTATTGATTGTTTTGATTGACTGATTGAGTTCATAAAAGTAATTAGTAAAAAAGAAATGGCACAGATACAGGTAGACTTTTTCTGTTTTCCTTTCACGTTTCATGACTGCGTTAGAAATTCATTTTTAAATGTTGTTTCAATGGTTATTTTTCATTCTGGAGTCTACTCTATTTGTAATCTCTTTGCCCTTGATCTGCAGCAGGATTTAGTTTTTATTTAAAACGAACTACTTCATTAATAATAAAAAGGGAATTAGTGTTTCGTTTTAGCCTTAGCAGTCTAAGTTCATCTCTTATAACCGCCGCTCCATTAGTTATCCCACAAGGCGTACACTTTGATATGTAAGAACTATGACTTCATCGAAATAAAATATCAACAACAGTTATATTTTTGAATTTTCATTCATGACCATGCACAGCAAACTTCGAAAACAAAACCCCATAAGTTTTCCTTTTAAAATACGAAATGCAGGTCGCATTCACTTAACACCTCTATCTGTAACAGTCCAACTTAAACTTTCGAGCATGCAATGTTATTTCAAAACAGGAACAATAATTGCTCTTGATTTTAAAACCAAATACAACTATTGTCGAGCTTTCCACATTAAATATTTTACACGTAGTATACACTGAAAATAAAATTGCAAATAATGTTGAAAACCAAAAGGAGTTCGACTATCAGCATAAAAAATAGAAAAATCAATTTTAACAATTTGTTGACTGATTCGCTGTCATAGACAATACGTCAAACCTAACTAAGCCGGTTTCGAGAACATAAAACTGTCAAAATTCAACTAAGAAAAAGTAATATCTTTTCAAAAACTTTGACCGAAAGTAATAACTTTCTCTCACTACGCAAGTACAAAAATAAAAATACACGATTACATTTTTTAGCTCCAAAAAAATATTATCTACTGCAAAAGTTACTTGTCAAAGAGCTATTCAAATACCAAACAATGGCACTTGTGCAATTAATAATGACAAAAATAACTTTATTGACTTAGTCGCTTACATTTCAACATCGTTAAATAAATAAATAAATATTTTGGCGCGACAGGTCTATGGGACCCAAGGCCTAGCTTCTCACAACCATTCGTTTTGTGTGGGTTTTCAATTTTTGGGACGAATGGAAGGGATCTACAATTTTGCGCCGAGTCCAAACGGCTAATTGAGAAGCTCATTCATGACAGTTTTACTCTCGGATGTTTGTCAGACGTTCGCGAGAGGTGGCGCAGTGGAAAATATAGACCTTAAGATGTAATTTGGCCCTCTCGGGATTCGAACCTGAGCCCCTCGCTTAGTAGCCCAACACACTACCACTAAGCCACTGCGCCAACTTTAACATCGTTGTCCACTATAAAAAGCACCACTGATCGAGTTGCACGTCAAACCGTATTCCACTACGAAGTTAATCTGTATTTAGCCGTCGCACTAGCCGTTCTAGGGATTCAGCTAGCCAGCGCACTGTCAGTCGAAAAGATTCCAAAAGATGGTTGTCTTAGAATATATTGTCTGCAGGTGGCAGAACCAGTTTGTGGTAAACAAGACGGAGTGCCCGGATATGTTTTCAAGAAAATGTCAGATGATGTCAATCAATGCATTTTTGCCAAAAGGCAACAGTAAATAAAATTAATTTATAAATTTATTCAGTAGAATATGTTCCGTGTTCAACAGAGGATGACATTTGAATTTTACTTGAAATAAAGTATATGTTTGACACGCAAGAAGAGCTAATTTTGAATTTATTTTTATTATTTTTAATGTGTATTGGAAGTCTTATCTTATCCTGAAAACTGGCTAAGCATTAGCATACTGAGAGAGAAATGTCAAAAAACGATCCTGTTCCGGGAGCTAAACCAAAAACTATAATAACTAAATTAAAAAAAAAATATTAAAGTGTACCTATACCCTCTTTCGAAACAAGTTTATAAGTTGGCTTTCCTGACGGTGTCTACATAAACCAAGCTATTTTTCAAACTTCAGCTTTAAAGGCCTAAAGGGCTATGAGTTGTTTTCAAATATGACAGAGGATTGCTTAGGTATAGACAACTAACTGATTCCTTTATTTTTGGGGGTTACCTACTTATATCAAGGACATTTATAAATACAAATATATTACGTGCTTATGGGGGTCAGAACAAACCCCGCAATTTGAAAAACTGTAAGCTTCTTTCATTTATTTTGTCAGACAGTTAGAGAAATTAGACTACATAGGTATTTGCAAATAAAAGTCCTAAGAGACATCCGACACCGAACTCAACAACCACATAGGCTCTGGGTTCATACAGCATTCAATTTTGAAAATGTCCTTAGCTTATTCCGGGGAACAATACAACTGTCGTTTTCGATTGGTTTCACTCGTGGAATCACTCATTCTGAAATTCAGTGGAACAAAAAAACTGCTTCAAGTTGAATCCAGAAATGTATTGGTGAAATGTCAAAAAATAGTCTAAGGCTGCTGTCAGTTTTATTGTATAAAATACTTCTTGAGTGGATTCTGAATTCAAATCGAAATGAAACCGATAAAAATTTTAAAACCCTAGTTTTATCAAAGTTTTTGTATAGGTACCTAATCTACGGCAAGCATTTTAAAGCTGTATACAGGGTGGCGGATAAGTAACCTTATGATTTATTTAATGATATTTTTTTTTCTTTATTTTACTTTGTCATTTATTGGAATTTATTTGGAATGGAATTATGTTTAACATAATGTTTGGAGGATATTGTCTCTCAAATGGTGACCATTGAAAAAGATAGCTCTTTGTTCTGAGCTAAATTTACAAAGTTTTTCAGAGTGAATTGAAAGAAAATATTTATAATACCTATTTAAAACATAAAGCTACCCATACGTCTTACCCCACCCTGTACATAATATAGGGGAACACTAAAGTCTAGTTTTTTCTTCTTCCCGGTTGACACTAGCCTTGCGGGGAAATACGCTTTCAGAGATGTTTGGAAATTTGTAAAGTGTGTCTTTTTAGAGGTATAGAACTTTGAAACGGAATACATCAACGATGACTTTTTTTTTAAATTGACATGAAATTAACTTTAGGTATGCTGAATGTCTTTTGTCAGATTCCTGAAATTTCAACAATTTTGGTGAGCTTTCTCTTTTTCCCACAGCTTTTTGGACATACACATTTTTACAAAAGGGATAAATCCCACTATATAAAACACTGGTGGTTTAAGCAAT
The DNA here is from genome assembly GCA_936431705.1 of Cheilosia pagana. NCBI lineage: Eukaryota > Metazoa > Arthropoda > Insecta > Diptera > Syrphidae > Cheilosia > Cheilosia pagana. The sequence continues at coordinate 40,654,037 of OW386168.1, forward strand.
AGGTTCGACGGTGTCTTGCTTAAGAATGACGAAAAAAGTCGAACTCTTAAATTGGGGCGCCTCGCGCTAGTGCTGACTGGATATTCGAAGTAGATCTGCTTGCGTGTCGTAGTAAGGAGTTGCTAGTTTGTTTATTTAAAAATTTCAAGTATCTAAGTATGAGGAACTCCTGCCTATCGCGGGGACTTGTTGATTCAACCAGCAAAGATTGCTGCATTGAATTGACGGTTTTTCTTAAGGCGGTATCAACAATTTGAGTAATCCTTTTCCATATTTAACGTGTTGGCTAGCCCCACACGCCAGGGAAAAAAATGTCATTGAGATATGCGATTAACTTTTAAAAGATTTTAAGTCTGATATTCGCTTGCGTTAAATGCGTTCCGACAAAGACAAAGCCACTGGGAATGGTAACAAGTTTTTCAGGAAGCAAACTCCGAAGATCCTCCTCCGCCGTTTAAACGTCCCTGAATGCGACCTCTCAGCGAACTTAAGTCAACAAATCCTCAGGTCTATTTAACTGTCAATATTGACTCGACTGTGAAAACTTCTGCCATACACCATTCCATTAGCGTAAAAGTTTCCGAACGCACTAATGAATGCGCTGCGCAATAAAGCCATTATCTCGTCCAATCGTATCTCTCTCAAACATTACCAGCAATCAACTGAACTGCGGACACTAAAGTCAATACCCCAAAGTGATTGAGCGCGCGTTCTGATTCCAATTCCATTCCCAATACTCCCGCTATGACATCTTGTCGTCCATTTTATTGCCTCCCCCGACTTCACAATACCATTGGAGACAAAGCAACAATTATCGCTTTATATCCGTTGGAAAACCACTACTTTTCGATACAATTCCATCTGCGCTGTTCGTATAGGTATAGAGATTGGCAAAACGACTCAGAGGACATCCCCCGGCGGGGGAAGACATAAAGAAAGCGAAAGATTTAAGAAATCAATTTGAGACTTTTGCTCCAGAGCCAGAAGATGCCACATCGAAACTTCTCGATATATATATCGTCCCCAAGTGAACTCGCACTCGAAGTTTAAAGCTCCCCAGGGAATCGAATCACTATCCCATATTGAACAACACAACACGCCTGTACATTGTCGATATGTATACAAAGGACGATGGATGTGTGTGACATAAGTTGACATAAGGACGAACACATTTGGACTCGTCGCACACTCACAATCAATTCGGGCAAGAAAAATTGTCCCCAATTCAAGTGCACATAACCTGCCATCAATATCCTGTTCCCGAGATAACAATAAATTACAGCCAGGGGTTGAGTTGGGTGCGGATGTGTGCTATAAGGCTTGCAGGCCCATGTGTGGGTGTTTGCCGAATTAAAATAAATTTTATTGGGGCGCAACCAACGACCAGAGGGAACATTAAATGGGAGAGAGGAACTTGAGTTGAAATTAATGGCAACTGAGGCGTGGCTGGCTAGGCTACACAAAGTTCAAGTTTAAGGGTATCCTCAAGGAGATTTTTGCAGGGAAAAAAAGAAATCCAGACAACAATGGACGACTCACAGATGCTTATCGGCAGTGAGGCTCTATATGCGCAATAATGTGTCCATTGAGGAGCAACCCACCACTTAATATGTACGACAGTGTGTCAGGAATGGAGGATAGGTGTACACCGGAGGATACGCACACAAAACAAAGTTTGTAGTCTTATTTTTTTTGAGCTGTTAATGGTTTTTGTATGATCTACCGATGGCACTCTGTGTAAATGTCATCGACAGATGATGAAGCAATTTTGCGTGACTTCGATGATTGATTTGATAGGTAAGCGTTTTTTGTTTGATGGCCTAATTTAGTCCAAGCCATAAGAGGCTCAAAGAAATTCACAGGTTGTGAAACTTGTAACTGAGAATTTAAGGCACAAGTTGTGAATTCAACCTGAATCAACGTGAATTCAAACCTGTTCAGCCAAAAAGGATTCTACGGTCCAACTCAGTTACACCAGTTGTCACACCGACGGTAGAAATATCATTGGAGAAATCTTCTAGTCTTCTATCACCTGGACCATCTTCTTCATCGTCGGCGTTATTCAACAATAACAGACATTTGATTAATGAAGATGTTAATCCTCCTGCCAACAGCGATACACCTGTGGTCGTTCCAGTACCCATCGTCACAAATAGCCGTGATATCTCTCTGAAAGTTGTGGCTCCATCATCTGCCATATTTCTAGCAAGGCTACAATACGGAACTAAACCAAAGGATATTCTGGACTACATAAAAAACAAGGGCATTGACACCGAAGCTATCAGATGTCATAGCCTCACACCTGATAACCTGCCGGACCGAATATCAGCCTCGTTCAAAGTTCTTGCTCCTTCAGATATTGGAAAGGCTTTAGTTAACCCTAACTTATGGCCAAAAAATATGATAGTTAAGGAGTTTACAAATCGACCTGGCAAATCCAATAAGAAGCCAAAAAACTTACCGAGCTTGCCTACCCGCATCACAGAGTCGTAGAAAAGCGAAACTTTGAAAAATCGAATCTCAAAATTTATTATCATAACGCCAGCGGAATTCGGACAAAAATCACTAAATTATTTAAATATTCTAGTCATCTTGACTATGATGTCATTATTATCACAGAATCTTGGTTATACGATGATATTCATGACTCTGAAATTTTTGATGAGTCTCTCTATCGGGTTTTCCGTTTTGATCGATGTAAAAAGAAGGAGGAACGTGGTGGAGGAATTCTAGTTGCAGTTCGTCGAGGTATTACCTGCTTTGAGATTCCCTTACCAGATCGTGAAGTGGAACAACTCTGCTTTTCTTTGGAAGTCACAGGTGTTGTGAGCTCACTTATTTTTATTGTAAGTTATGTCCCATCAGGGAGTGGATTAGATGTCTATGAAAGACACATATGTAACATTGATTTTATTTTCGATATTCACGATAATGTCTCCAATAGTATTTGTGTATTGGGAGATTTTAATGTCGGTGACATTGTTTGGTCTTGGTCCGACGAGGATAAAATGCTTATGCCATGTAACTTAAAGAAAGATATTGAATTTGTTTTAGTTGATTTTCTACTTTCTCTTAATTTGTGTCAAATTAGCTCAATTGTTAATTCAGTAAATAGAATATTAGATCTAGTTTTTATCTGCTGTGATGATATCAAGGCAAATACTTTTGAAGCTCCATATCCTCTGTTAAATAATTCTATTTATCATAATCAAACTTCTATTGAAATTGAGGTTTACGATTTTTTAAAAGCTGATATTAATCTTGTTAAAACGTTCGATTTTTCAAAATGCGATTTTAATGGTTTTAACTGTTACCTTCATGACATTGATTGGAATAGTAATCTGAGACATTTGTCCCTTCAGGACTCTTATAATTTTTTTAAGTCTGTGTTGTTTAAAGGATTTAACGCTTTTGTTCCTTATAGATCGAAGAAGAATTTATCTAAGCCTCCGTGGTACAATAGAAGGCTCGCTCATCTTAAGAACCTTAAAAATAAGGCGCATAAAAATTTCAAATTGTCCGGTAGCCCTGTGGATTATGAACTTTTTGACAAGCTGCGTAAGGACTTTCTTGCGTTAAGTAAATTTCTGCAAAAAAATCACGTAAATCAAATAGAAAATGCATTAAAGACAGATTCCAAACGCTTCTGGACTTTCATAAATAGCAAAAGAAAATCTACAGGTCTGCCCAAATCCATGTTCTATAAAAATTTTGAATCTAAAGATGTAAATACAACACTTGATTTGTTTGCTAAATTCTTTGAATCTGTGTACTCTAAGCCAGATACACCAAGTTTTGTTCCAGCTACAGAATGCAGACTGGACCTTGGCCTCATTCAACTAAGTCTCCATAACATTATGGCGGCTCTTAATGTTCTTAAGCCCAATTCAAGTCCGGGACCGGATGGTATTCCTTCGATTATTTTTAAAATGTGTTCCCAAGAAATCTGCAATCCGCTTCTTCATATTTTTAATCTGTCGCTATCCTCAGGAATTTTTCTTGAAGAATGGAAATCCTCTTTTCTTATTCCAATTTTCAAATCTGGATCTAAGAATGATATTGAAAATTATAGAGGAATCTTCAAATTATCTGCTTTGCCTAAGCTTTTTGAAAGTATCGTCAAATCAAAACTTGAATTTTTTACAAAGGAATTTGTTTGTGATGCGCAGCATGGCTTTGTGTCTGGTAGGTCCACTACCACAAATCTGGCTTACTTTTCACACTATGCCATTAATGCAATCGAAGATGGTTATCAAGTGGACTGTGCTTACACTTACTTTAGTAAAGCTAGTATTAGACGATATGCTGAATCAGCATACGTATGCTGAAAAATGTGTCCCAATAACAACATATCGTATAATATCAAAATTTCTGTCATCATACGTATGCTAAAAGTTGTTTGTTGGTAAATTTGTTGGCTAGTCAGCATATGTATGTTGCCGACCTGAACATATCGTGTAATACCCCTTTTGGGACCGTATGCTAACATTCGGACACATTTTTGGCGTATGCTGACTCGTATGATGTATGCTGACGAGCTAAAGTAGGCTCATGAGCATACGCCACATTTTTCAGCAAACGGCTTTGATATTTTTGAAGTTTCGATACATTTTGTACGTGTTTTTTTGTGATTTTGTTGTCCTGATTGCTTGTTAAAAACAAAACGGCTGAGTTGTTTAGTTCGCAGCCATCGGCAACAAGAGTGTACGGAACGGGAAATTCTCGACCGGGCTGCGGCTCAGGTGGTGGTAAGCCCACACAGCGCCAGTATTTAAGGACCCCATCTCTCGCTCTCGGATCGAAGGATGGATCGAGAAGTAGTGATTTGTTTCTGTTCCCTAAGACGAAATCAACTTTTCAAATGACAATAGACTTATTCAAAAATAAAAATGTAGCTATATTTGTGTTTATTTAAGGGCGAGATAATCTTAACACAAAACTGTTGAAGTAAATAAACTACCACACACCCTAAAGTGAAGAGAGGAGAGTATACATTGATATTGAAGCGTCAATAAAAGTCATTCTAATGGTGAAACGATTTTGTGCATCACCGTGTCTCATAATGTGCGGTGTCACCAAGACAAGTAGATGGTCGAATTGCTCAGGTGTCACGTGCACAAACGTTCGATACAAATCTGTTTCTTCTTTGCGCAATTCGCGGTACAATTTTGCACAAAATCCTTCTTCGGCGCGCAGCATGACCCAACACCCATTTCCTTATCCAAACTTTTCGCTGCTTCCGTAGCAATTCCTCTTTGTCGTCATCGTCGAATACACATATGGCCAATATTACAGCGAGGGCTCTTTTTTTGCACGCATTTTATTTTTCAACTAAACCAAACAAAAACGTTAAAACAAATACAGTCTAATCATAAAACGATATTTACAATAAATACAAGGAATTCAAATAGTGTATAATGCAATTCTTCTTCTTTTTTTTTCTTTTTAAATGAATTAAAATCGCGATCTGTCAATTTTTCAGCATATAATCATACGGGTCTTCAAACTTTTCAGCAAACCGAATTCAACATATCGTGTAATAGGGCTTCATATGTCCTAAAAAATGTGATAGCAAACTGTTTGTTAGCATATGCTGTCAACAAACAATTTGCTACTTTGGGACAAATTCAACATATCGTGTAATAGGGCATCATACGCCAGACGAACATATGCTGTTTGCTGAGAATTTTCAGCATATGATTGTCAGCATACGTATGTTCATTAAACATATCGTCTAATACTAGCTTAAGGCATTTGACTCAGTCAATCATCACATATTACTAAAAAAACTTGAAAGTCTTGGGTTTCACTCAGCAATGCATGAGTGGTTAGCATCCTACTTGATTGGAAGAAATCAAAAGGTCAAAATAGACGACTACTTTTCACGATCCTTTGGGTGTGGATCAGGAGTACCACAGGGTAGTCATTTGGGTCCGCTCCTATTTATACTTTTCATCAACGATATTTCACGAGTATTAAAATATTCCCATTGTTTGATGTACGCTGATGATTTAAAGCTGTTCCTTAAAATGAAAACTTCACTTGACTGTGAGTATTTGCAACATGATCTAACAAACCTATCTGTTTGGTGCGTCAGTAATTGTTTAATGTTAAACATTAGAAAATGCTTCATAATATCTTTTTTTAGAAGTTCTTCTCATTTTGAATTTCAATACGAAATCGACAGTATTGTACTAAAAAGAGTTCTAGAAGTTAAAGATCTTGGTATTATAATTGATTCGAGGTTCACCTTTGCATCTCATGTGGATCAAGTTATTGCTAGATCAAATAAACTTTCTGGTTTTATAAAACGAAATTGCAAAGAATTTTCGGATCCTCATACCCTTATTTCTCTTTTTATTGCATTAGTTAGGTCTCTGCTAGAATATGCTGATGTAATATGGAACCCATTATACAAAGTTCACTCTGACCGCATTGAAAAAGTCCAAAGGCGTTTCACTAAATACATTTTCCGCAAAATGAGATGGGACTTTGAAATTCCTTACCAAACTCGGTGTCAATTGTTAGGCATTTCAATTTTAAGCTCAAGAAGAAAAGCTCATGACATCATGTTTGTAAGGGACTTGTTAAGCTATCACATTAACTGTCCATCTCTGTTAGCCCAAGTACCAATATATGCCCCGGCTAGACCTTTAAGGGAAAGAAATCTTCTCCTTCGACCAGTTCACAGAACTAATTACGGCCACAATGAGCCTATGTCCAGAGCTATTGTTTCATTCAATGAAGTTTGTAATTATGTTGATTTACATTTCTCTCGTAGTCGCTTCAAAAGTGTTTTACTTAATTATCTTGCATTCTCTTAGTCTTAAGAAATTGTTTTATATAATTTGTAGGTATAGTTATCACGTAATCTGTATAGCTTAGCTAGTAGATGAAATAAATAAATAAAAAAAAAAATAAAAAAAATAAAAGTAATTGTGAGTTGTGAGTGAGGGCTGGGAGTCCATTTGCAATGATATTTTTCTCTTTGGCATATCGGGGAAGGGACTTACTGTCCAGCTAAGTAGGGATAACTCACTCAACTCGTCCAATTACAACTTGATACCTCTTGAAAAGCTATCGGCTAGGACGCTTATAGAAGACCTCTAGAAAATATTTTATGTACTCTGTTACGCGCCTTCCCGGAGAAGCTGATATTTGTAGCTAGGTGAGCCATTCGCCTAAAAGTATGTCAAGGTCTTTAACAGCGATTAACTACAGTATGTTTGCAGGCGGTTAGTTGATCTTTATAGATAGATAGTGGTAGCTACTTTGGTTTTATCCACCAAAGTTATAGGACCATACATACGCAAGCCAGTCTCGATCAGTCTTGCTGCTTCATTGCGGTCTTCAACTCGTCGATGACTTTGGTAGATGCTTGTTGGCAGTCTGACTGTATGTGGATTTGAACAGGCATCTTACTAAGCCAATTCACCCAATCCTTACAAATTTCGCAGCTTAAAATAGGGCTTTACACGGAGCAACACCATGCCTTATTTGTTTACAATTGGACATCTCATTTAGAAGCTATGCGAATTTAAACATTTTTTGAAAAAGGACGAATGTCCCTCACTACACATAAAAACTTTACATTCTTAGATATCAGCTCACAGGTGTAAAATGTTTACGCATGGACTAGTGGTAATCTTGTCTATATTGCTGAAGCCACCTGAGTTTTTTAAAGAAAAAGTTCAAAAGTACTTATGGACAGGCCTGCCTTTGAGCAGAGAGGTGCCTGAAGTTTCTTTTGCATTTTATCTTTTGCATTTATCTTACATCTTAGTGTCCTTCTTGCCAGATTGAAGGTTTCATCTATGCCTTAGGTTTTTGATACCCTGATTGGGGATCGCCATCCCTCCTGCTTTATGAATTCCAACTTGTCGCCGACGGTACAATCCTGTATTTTGCCCATGTTGCTCATCATCAACCAGGTTCTGTATGAAAATGTAAATACCTTGCTAGCTTTCCTTTTTTTATTTGGTTGGGTGTAGTCCTTACTTCTAGCCCCAATAGAAGTCGCCTACAAAAATGACGGAAAGTCGTGTCGAAATGTGGTAACATTAACTACGTGTTTGTCACGGCCCGTGCCTCTGTTAATCTAAGCTTTCCATTCGGTTTAATTACAATTGATATGAATTCTAGTTGGGTGCGATTTTTTTCTTCCAACCTACTAACGCATTCCTATATACCCCTTAGATGAGACGAGCTTCCTCTTTCTCTGCGGTTAAACATTCTCTGAGTTATGTATCCCATTGCAGTGCAACAACTAAGCCAATGATTTAGAACAGAAATTTATCGCAGCGGAAATTTAAAAAACGGACAATTTCGAAAAAATTTAATTTACTTCCGCAAGCCCTTTTTCAAACAAATCATACAAATATGCGGCAAAAGTTTGTCGTTTAAGTAATCGAAAAAAAAAACGAAAATTCCGTTAAACATTTTAATTTACAACTCTTGCTCTGCATGGGTATATACTGTGTCAGAGAGTAAACCAAACCAATTTATTTCTGTTACCACCGGAATCCTCCTGCGAACACTGAGCACACCCCGATTTCACTTCACAACGAACGAGCAGACTGCAACTTTTACCGCCTTCGCCAGCACCAAACAGCATGGATCCAAGAGTGTATGACAAAGTTTCCACAGCTAAGTATCTCGCTTGGAAATATTTAAATTTATATCCGCACTTGCGTTGCGTGCGGCTAGAGGAGTGTCAGATCCGCCAGGGTGAACACTGTACACACCGTACAAGTGTGTGTAGGTACATGAGCAATTCCATTTTCCATATCGAAGGGCATTCAAGTTAAGAACGGAGGAATTAAATTACGGAACAAGTTGTGCGGCACCAAGCAACAACCGCACCGCCACCGATGTTGTTATTTCTCTCCGAAAAAATTAAAAAAAAAATCAAACAAACCCCCCAAGAAGCTTCTTCTTGACTTTCTGGCCAAAGTTTGAGTTCTGCTTGTGTACCGCGAAACAAAGAAGCTTTGCAATCGGGCTAGCAGCTAATGCGCGCACCCACCAGCATCATCTTCACGGAAGCAGAAGTGAATAATTTATCTTTACCGGGGCACGGTGCGGTCGTAAACTAGAAACATACAGCTTCATGGTTTCAAATCCGAGTAATGCTTGATTTTTGATACGGATTTGGAATGCGGTAGATATAGCTCCAGGTTTCGACATGGTGGTGTCGTCGCTGGCATGAGATGGAATCTCACAGGAAGACGCATTCGTCACAGAGTATATACACAGCTGATGCATTGAACATCTTGGAAATGGAGTTATGCTGTCCTGGTATACGGATGGGATGAGTTTTGGTTGCATTTGTGAACGCGGATCAGACAAAGTTTGGTTGGGTTTCCCCTCGTAAGACCTAGCTTCTAATTAGGAAAATTAATTTCAAGAGGTTAAATGTATGTAAACAATTTTTTGAACGAAGTGAAGTCTAAGTATTTATTGATTTTGTGCAGGCTTTTGAAAATGTTTCTTCTTGTCCCAAACTGACTTTGTAAGGCATGGTTTCAAAAACTCTTTTTAACTTTCTCGCATTACGTAGTAAGAGAAAGGTATTGTAATCGTACAAAAAACCAAAATTGATATTTGGGCTTAAGTAGGTGTAACTAAGATGGCTGCGTACTCAGTTTTTCGCAAAAAAAATCGAATACCGGTAATTTAGAAAATTGATCATATCTCAAAAACGGTCAAAAATATTTCAACAAAAATTCATATTTAAGGTAATACGGTCATTCCCAACATGATGGCAAACTCAGTTTTTCCCTAAATTATCGTTCAACGGACTATTTTGGAAAAATTTTGTTTTTAAGACTTTATTTAATTATGGTTTACTTGAAAACGGCTTTAACGATTTTAACCAAAATGTATACTTGCACTACCATATATGGGGTTAACATGGCTGCATACCCAGTTTTTGGCTAAAAATTCGAATAACGGTACTTCTGAAAAGTAGCCTTAATTTTTAAGGTAATATAGTCATTCCCAACACGATAGCAAACTCAGTTTTTCCTTAAATTGTCTATAATTGATTTTTGAAAAAATGCATATTTTGAGAATTTTGGTTTTCTTTGGTTTACCTACATGAAAACGGATTTTGACCAAAATGCATACTTGACACAGTTTTTAGCTAAATAGTTGAGCAATCATATTTTTTGAACTAAACATTGCAATATTTGTTACCATTTTTTACGCATTATTTTCCAAAATCAGCTTTAAAGATTCTGACTAAAATGCTTATTTACGATAACATAAGTATTCTAAATAAGACCCCGTACTTAGTTTTTCTTAGAGAAATGCAAATAATGCCGTCTTATAAACATTCCAGTTAAAATGTAATGACAACTACTCGAAACTCCTTTTTAGCAAATATTTCCCACTTCTTCTTTTTCAACCCTATTTATCATGAACCTTTAAAAAATTACAACCAATTGGAGTCTACACTATCAGAAACCCGCACTTCATTTACCCCCAAACACGTGCAAATTCAAAAACAAATCTCTGAATTCTTACATCACAAACCCTACTTCGAGTCATGGCCACCTACCAGCATCACCAATTTGAAAAATCTGGTTTTATAGCCTATTTTTAAAAAAATGTTGTTTTTGGTGGGTCTAAATCGGTAAATATGGCTTTTACCTTTTTTATAAAAAAATTGACCTAACATTTGATTTGATGGAGTAGTAGCCTACAAAAGTATGCTTCTTTTGCGATATTCTGCGCATTAAAATTCGAACGGGCTATCTTTTCGCCTTTTTTTTTGAAACAAAAGAGTTTTATTGCGAACTGGCAGTTACAAAAAAAAAACAATTAAATGGCGATTGTGGGCGAATGGCATATCAGAATGAGAAACAAATTTATTTCCTCAGAGCGATTATATCGGTGAAAGTGAACGCTGAGGATCCAGCTTTACCGGTAAGCTAGGTCAGCCACTTCCCGAAGTGCGACAAAATCAAGAATTAAATCAATTAAGTCCCATGTACTTTGTTTGCGAAATTTCAATGTGGCGGACCCAGCTTCACCCACGTAAAGGAGGTTCCAAGTCGAGAAAAATAATGGACGGATAAAACACCCCCTGCAGTATTGTCAAACATGAATGCAATAGAAAACTAGGTGGATATTTTTGTTTTCCTGTTAAGTAATAGCTTTTCACGCCCTTCAATTAAGCGCCTTTTTTGAGGTGCCAATACTCATGAAATGCCAAAAATGCAAAAAGTAAGTAACCACACATTTGTTTTTGTCGTTTTAATATCGGAGTCGAAGTCTATTAAAAAAAGACGTACACAAAATGAAAGGTTATTTTGAATCTTAGCCCACATTCAAGAGCAAATTGTAGATCTATACCTCCATATATATAAGAAACAAAAAATAATGCTTTACACTATGAAATCGAAAATAACGTTCATTTGACTGGTTTTTAAAGCTTTCTGTAGGTAACCTTGCCGTATGAAAGGTTTACTCCTTCCCTACAATTTCCCCCGGACTATTTTTCTGCGAAATGAAAAGCAACCTATTGTGATAAGTGAGTTATGTGGCACCTCAAATAATAACCTTCTTACGACATTCAGATCAATCTCATTACATTATGGACCTCATTTGCATTTGCAGTTTACATACTTTTTTTAGGCACATCAAATTTTTGAATCTCCAACATAATTTATCTAACCCGATAGCAGTTACATCCCTTATCCTTTCGCATTTATCTCGCAAGGTCTAATCCAAGAATAATTGGCAGTCGCCAGCACATGCTCTCAACCATTTTACCCAAAACTAATCCCTTAATTTAAAACAAAACCTCACAAAAATTAAATCGCTCCATTGTCCGAGTTAATACCACGTTAACAAATCGCTCCAAAGCCTTTGTCAGAAAAGTTGGCTCCCTATACTTCTTCTGGTTCAGCAGTGACAATTATTTTCAAATTTTCAAACAAGAGCACCGCCATCGTTCCATTATTAAAATTAAATCCTACCAAAGACCAAAAAAAAAATGGGTAAAAAAAACTGCCTTCAAGGTGGGGATGAAAAGAAAGATAAGTATAAATCCAAAAAGGATCATGTCCCTTCTACTCATACGCCCATTTGAAGTTAATACACCACGAGAGTGTATGCCATTGTTTGTTGGACGGGGATCGAGGACACTCTCCCAGGGATGGTTATGTTAATGTTATGCTAAACTTTGCCCAAGCACTTAAATGGGACTTTTTCAAGAATTATTTGCGCCACACAATTTCAGGGGAAAGGGAATTTTTTTTTTTGTCAGTTTTGCTGCTATTTTTTTTAGAGTTCCTATATCTGACATTACGGCGGCTGTATTCCCGATGGTGAAACATAATCCAGATTTTACACATCGGGTCAGGATAAAATCTGCCTGCGCTGTGAGGACTTTTGAGTGTATAAATATTTAGCAAAGCATAGGCCACACAGTCCGGAAACCGTGTGTGCATGTGCATATGTATACAGTACTGAGACTTTCGGATGAACATTTGCAACAGCTATACCCACACACGTTGGTATAAGCTGGGGTATTGCAATTATACCCACGTGACCCCATCGGGCTCTGGCATGGTTAACATAGGTGAAATCGGATTTACCCATTTAACCCAAAGCGTATTTGTATAGCTATAGATACAGATGAATGTAGCGAGGATTCGATTTTACCACGAGTATAATGTGGGTATATGGGAGGGCAGTTCAATGTCAGTGAATTTCCGAATTTTAACGAGGACAGTGGATGTTCGCTTTTATATGTAGAGTTAAAAATTTATCTAAAAATGTGGCGGCTTTTTAGGGTGTCGTAAGTGTTGAGTTTTCAGAATATATATTATTTAAGAAAAATGTTCGAATCAGACCAGGATCCGATGTCCCTTTCCTTCACTGTAGTGTTTTACTCAGGGAGACTTGCTTCAATATCTTCCCTGTTTCTTATTCCAATGCTAGGGCTAGCATCTGTCGTCGTATGCCGGTGTCTCAGCTTTCCCTAGGTAAAGTTTGCATCAGGTATCCTCCTCTAAAAGGCCCGTCTGTCTTAAAATTTTCAGGATTGCTCAAAATAATTGTACCTAATTGTAGAAGCTTCTTTGAAGTTTCAAAAGGCAGCGACCTAGACTTTTTTTTAAAAACTACTTTTAATCAAATGCTAGTTTATAACGTTGTTTTAAAAGAGCAGGGAGTTCATTGCTGATTTGCTGGTGCTACTTCTGCACTTTAATTGTTGGGGGAAGTTGTAGTCCTGAAGTATCAAAAAAATCGCCTGTTCTTATAACCAAAACAACTTAAGTACTACAAGGTGAAGGGCATTGATTGTCTGCCTGTTAAAGGAACTCATATGTCAAATTTTAGGGAATAAATTCATTAAGTTTTTTTTACCTAGGGCAGTAGGTATCTATAACTATTGGCACAGTGGCTAAGTGGTTACTGCGTTAGACTACTAAACGAGAGTTCCCCGGTTCGAATCCAGAAATAACCAAATTACATCTTAAGGTTTTCTTCCACTGCGCCACCTCTCGCGAACGTCTGACAAACATCCGAGAGTAAAACTGTCATGAAAGAGCTTCTCAATTAGCCGTTTGGACTCGGCGTAAAATTGTAGATCCCTTCCATTCTTCCCAAAAAAAATTTAAAATTTACACAAAACGAATGGTTGTGAGAAGCTAGGCCTTGGGTCCCACAGACCTGTCGCGCCAAAATATTTTTTTTTTAGTATCTATAACTAGACATAGGTCAGCGACGAGCCTTGGTTGTGGATTTGAAGGTCGAGTACATTCTTTTGTCGAATGAAACTTCTCGTCTCTAAGTTCTTTCTTGTAAATATTTTTGGGCCAAACTTCCTATAAGCACCCCCAGTGCAAAAGAGCGATAAGTCAAAAAGTGGCATTTCGAGAAAACGCGACTCGAAAAAATTAAAAAGAAACTTTTGCCTGTAACTAAGCGTAAGAAACAAATACTTCAAATATTTAAACTTTATTACAAAAAGAAATAAATAATCTTTTAATTTTTATCAAAAACTTATATTTTTTTTACCATTCAAATGAATAATTAATGTTTTTTAGTTAATTTGGAAAGTCAATACAAACTTTTAAAGTAAAAGAGCGATAATTCAAAATGTCTCTTGTTGATTTAAATAATTATTCATGTGCAAGAAGGATATAACTCGAAATATATCTACAAATTTAAAGTAAACAAGTATTGAAAAAAGTAAGTAGGTTTGTTAAGAGTCTGGTATTAAAAGATTAAATGGTATTTTAAGCTCTAGCTCTTCTCTTTCTATAAGGACTTGATTTGGGACTTCCTGTTTCTTCACGTTCTAAGTTTTTGAAAAAGTGGTGATGGCAAGCTGTACCCACTAATAGAATTTTGTTCGCATAGGTCTATTAAATCTTTTTTCTTCGCGATTGGAGTTTTTGGTGGACCATTAGGATAAGCTGGATCTATGTTATAAACCTCTGTTCAGTCGCTACTTTAAGACCCTTGAAGGTCTTACCAGGGGTCGAATCGCATCATCCGTGATCGAGTATTACGTTGTTTTTAATTTAAAACAATAAAAATAAATTCGGTTATTAGAGTCATTTTGGATTTCGTCGGTATTACAATGGAATCATGCCAATTTTGGGCTAAAAAATAGAGTAACATTTCGTGTTAGCTCAGTTTTGCATTAAAAAATGCGAGCTACTCGAAACGCGTGATTTTTTAATTTACCGCCATATCTCTTCTCTTCTCTTCTCTACATATAATAAAACTGTAGAATAAAAAATGCCTGACCGCGTATCACGCAGAAACTACTGGACGGATTTTGATGAAACTTGGCATAGTGATTGCTTTTGTTCTGGATCGGGCTTTAGGATACTTTTTAACCCGGAATATAACTTGGTTTTTACAAAATAGTCTAAAAACCGGATATATGTAAGGAAGATTCTGTTTATAGAGACCTAGCTCAGTAATGGCTTATCGGATTGAAAAATAAAAAAATTGGTGAATTTAGTAAGTTTTCCCTTGAATCATTTGAGATATAAAACATCCTCCTTCGTTGTCCTGAAGCTGAGCAATGTTCAAAACAAATATTCAAAACATCGCCCACAATTTTCCTTCAGTGGATATAACTGCCAGTAGTCATGCAGCAGTGAGTATCGTTGCAGTAGTGTGTATGTGTGATTATTATGTGCGCGCACTAACGTGATCATATGTTTTGCACTTCAATGGGCAGTCGTCTCTTTTCATCGCATATATTCAGGTTGAACACGTTTTCGGGTGCTGTTCATTGGGAAAAGTTTGAAAATGGGCTGGGGCGGAGTTCGTGTGTCAATGTCAAGTTGTTTCATTCGTGTTGCTTCTTTTCGCCGACATATGAGGTGGGTAAGAGAGAACAAATAACAGAACTTTGGATAAATCTTTTTTGTGTAGACTTTTTAGTTGGAATTAAAATTATGTTTTCATTGTCTTTGTTTTTGCTTTATATTGCTTTTAGAAAGGTCGAAAAGAGGGAACATATTTATAAAAAAACGGCGGGTGAAGCAAGGCGAGCACGGGTCAGCTAGTTTTAACTATTTTTATGAGCATGAGAACGGCAAACCACTTAAATTAAAGGTGGAAGTGAAACCAACTCTACCTCATCATTAACTCAAAAATCACATTTTTCATTGGCCTTAGATATCTATCTACTTTTTTGTTTCTAGGGAATAATATACGAGCCATGGTCTCCCTTGTACTTTAGAAGGAAGAAGAAGTTCCTGCGTAGGAACCTCTTCGCTATAAGTAGGAAACCTAACTGTGATTACTCCGATCTTGCGATGATGCGGATATGTATTCCCTCAATGTTAGTTTTAAATTCAATGTTCCAGGACCTCCAGCTATTGTGTGCATTTTTCTTACGAAGTATGGCTAGCTGCGTCTTCTGTTTCACGTTTTCCGTTGCCTCCTTTGAGATGTTGCTTAGATATTTGTAGAGAAATTTTATCGTCATTTGTGACAAACCAATTCATGCGGAAATTCACATATGGAAGCTTGCCATGCCATAGGTCCTGATTTCATAAAAATCGGTGTTGAAATAACGCCGTAATCGGTACGACCACGCTGCCAAAAACAGGCATTTGTTTCGAGTATGCTAGAAATCGATTTTATTTATGCAATCAACATCACCAACGGTTCATAGACATGCCTCACATGTTCAACGCCATTTATTTATGGAAAATGAAAGAGTGTGTGTACATATTATATTGGCAAACATTTTAGGTAAATGAGAGCTCCAATTCGAATGTTAATTGCTGCACATCAAGTGTCGTAGGTTCTTCAGTAAATTATTATTTTTTATCTGCACGCAAGGATCTGGATATAATAATCGTACCACCATTATCCATTCTTCCACCTGCTCATTCATTTACAAACATCCGGGCATTCAGTAGATCGAAACGCCCACCTCGACAGCACATTCGCATGCAAGTCACTAGCCAGCCATCGTCTCTAAGAGATAGGCAGCTCCTAGTCTATTGAATACCAACTACCCGTCTGCTACCGCCTATCTTATGATCAAATAAACGAGCATCTAATTGGCATCAAAAGCCTCCTGATTGGAGTGCCACCCCAAACTACTCCCGAAATGTAGGACGCGCGTTCTCTCGCCGACACAAATGCCGTGCGATATACATTAATTCCTTTCACGTTCGGTTTCCAGGATCCCCCAAACACGTTGCGCATATAATACAACCATAACAAGAGAATATAATATCACATCGTTTCCATCCGAAACAAAAACAAAAAAAAACAAACGCTTTTTGAAATATGAAGGGAATCGTATATACTACACACACGTCCTTGTGCACAACCACCCACCCGCGCATATGGACGAAATTAATTGTTGCTCTGCTAATACGTATGCCAGCACATGTCGAGCCTTCCAATTAATTACCAACTCCAGCAACCTGGTGGAGATTGTTGATCACGCACCTTTATGCCGCCACCGCTCAACTCTAATTGACTGGGTGGGGAAGGAAAAAAGTGTGTCCTCCTCAGCAAGCCCAATTTATTAGCCCGGAAGGAGTCTCGGGAAGGAGCTTGAGTTAAGATTAAGAATGCTCTCGCTCCCTCTCCCTTTGTAGTACGCAATTGGAGGTGAAAACAATGCACCACCTGGTGGCGACACATAATTTCGTTATGCTTATGCCATTGCACCTGTAAAGCGAGCCCCATCCCCTCTGATGAGGGTGATGCACCGCCCCATCCATCTCAAAAAGAGAGTTCCTCGAAGAAGGTGAATGTAATTTGTAGCCCTTCTGTGGGGTGAAACAAAAATAAGACGAGTGAAATTTGAAAGGACCTGACTCGGAAACACCCGCACCTTGTGACAAGGCAACAGGATGTGGTGTCAGTGGCACTCAGGCAACCGCTCCCGCCACAAGGGGCAATAAATTGTTTTCTGTGCGCCATCATTAATTTTCCCCTCATTTACTCTGCACTCTGCTTTGTTCCTTGAAGTGAATCCTTTTCAACACCGAGTGGTGTCCCAATCCCAATGACGAACCAAAGAGGACGAATTGGCTTCTCTACAGCGCCTGATGACGACAACGAGACGACGACAACGACAACAACAAAGTGTATAACAACAAAAAGTACGAGTGGGTATATGCGGATGCGGGTTGCATTTCCTTGTTTTGTTTTTGAGATTCTCGATTCTCCCTGCGTTGCGGTAGAGCGTAGAGGCCATGTCAACCCACTCTGTATCTGTATGACTAAGACAGGTTGCTCCTAATAATGCCGGGGTATTAAAATGACAAATTGCATTTAGGCGGATAATTTCTCTTGTTTTGTCGTCCTTTTTGGATACGTTTACCTCTTTTCCCCGGCTCACACACCACACACCTTATGAAGGACTCATTTGTGCGGATGGGATTAGACAGAATTCTTCTACCATTCCTTGGCAGTAACATTATATGTTTGTAGGATCAGTTAGGGAGGCTGAGGTGTTTACGGAAGTGTGTGTAGTCGATTTTGCACCGCGCAAAAGAGCTGATGGCTTATTGATGGTTGTTTGTTTTTTTTTTTACGACCAACTCCTGTTCTGCGCTGGTGGCGGTGGATGGCTTCTATGACGTCGACGAGATGGTGCTAATGAAAATAGTGGCAAAATATGTTGCGATATGCTGCTGACGCTAATGCTGATGATGATGCTGATGATGGTGGTGTAAACGGTTTTTCTTCACCCCCGACAGACAATTGGAGTTGGAGGTGGTGCACGGCCCCGGATGGTGTTAAAGCAATTGTTTGGCTTTTATGGCCACTTGTATACATAAGAGCGACAATTTATTTAACGGCATTAGTGTCGGTTGGAGTGATATAAATGGGATGGCTAGATGCGATATTAATGGGGTTTTTTTATGAGCTCATGGTGTTTGGCAGCGTTGATTAATGGGTGCTGTTTGCGAATTTGCATGGATGGAAAGGCTTTTCAATTTGTTTGGTATACACTTTCTCTATCCACAAGAGAAGAAATTGTCTTAGTTATGGAAAGCTAACTGGTATCTGAGACTTCGTCTGCGTGGAATTAGTAAATAATTCGCTTAATTTTTTCTCCCTCCTTTTATTAATTAAAAAAAGCTGTTTAATTGTTTTCTTTTAACCCTGGATGGTTACCCTTCGTCGTATCGACGAACACCTTTCTCTTTAACTATTCGTCCTATTATATTTTCTTTCTTACAACATCAGTTGGCTGTGGTTTCTATCAGAAATATTATTTTTACAGGTATGTATAAGTATACCTATTCATTGAAACGATGAAGGTTAGCTTTTGCATCTGTGGTGAACGCAAAGTTGAAGCCTGTGCTTCTTGCATATAAAACAGTTTTTTTTATTTTTTTAGTTGATATGGATTTATACTTTTTATTTATGTAGTATTAATTTTGGGGTGCTATTATTTTATTTATTTTTTCAAATCAGTGGCTGTTTTTAATTTAACAACATGAAGTGATATATCTAATTTACATTTAAAAAAATGTAGATACATAAAATAAATCTAGTTTAAAGATGCCTAAGAGTCTTATTGAAAAATTTCAAGTCAAAGGAAAGACAAAGTTCGGAGTAAAGTTCGGAGTATGTAGGCTTTAAGTTGAACTATGTACGTCGTTTCGACGAAGTTCAACCTGAGTGTTTGTCCTTGATTGTCATCGCAAATGCTGCATGCAGGGGAAATTTTCAAAATTGACAAATTTTTTTAATTGAAATGGTAATTCAGTCGGGATTATTGTAATGCGGGAATACCACATCTTTTGCCTTTGCTATTCCTGCTATAATTATTGCGCGCACAATATTACGTCCTTGATGTATAATTTGTATAGGTTTCGTTATTTGTAGGTACATCAAATAATAGATATACTTCCCTATTTCATCTCCTCCTAACTTTTTCTTCGCGAAAAAAAGTACCTAGTCTATGTCCGTCTCCTATGCCGCGTCTATCTCTATACCAAGATTCATAAATATTTGTTTAGCGGCTTAGGCGTGAAAGGGTAACACAATAAGTAACTTTTGCATTTATTACATAATCAGTTTTTTTTATTATTTTTAAGGTTTTCCATTATTCGTACACTGAATAAGCGTTTCTGACGTTCACCTTGGCCAAAATCAGCGAAATAGCAGCGGGTAAATTGGCAATTTCTGTACCGAAGTTGGACTTCAGATCTTGTAGGGCTGTAAAAAAAACCCCACAAACAAATTGCTAGAGGCCAAATGGTTCCTACTCTAAAGCCTTTTCTGAGAACTTACATCTAGCCTATGTCAGCTCTGAATCATGTTCATCACAATGACAGAAGATGTTTCCTTTTTGCAGGATGGCCAATTGCAGTTCATGTACATATACATATGGTAATGATAATGAAAAAAACCCTTTAGCAACGAAATAAAAAAAATATTTAGAGGACCACCGATTAACAAGCGACAGAGGCAGTGTAGATTTTGAGCCGTTGCGTAGAGTCGTTCCACTGATAGAGAGACCGCTTGATCGAGCTTTTCACATTTTTTATTCGTTCTTGTAAACGATCACAAAATATCGTATCCTGTTTCAGATTTATTTCGGCTCAGAAAATCCTATTTGGTTCACTTCGAGGTTACCGGAATAATATTTCGTTCGCCGGCAAGTTCATCCGAAAAAATCAGTGTTCGAGGTATATTTTCTGCAGCAAAGCAAAAAGAAAAATAGTTGCCGCGGCAGGTTTATATGGGAACCCTAGATTTTTGTGAAAAAGACCTACAATTTTCCGAAAAGCTAAATTGAGAATTTTTTTCACGAAAGTAGGTAGAAGTTTACTCTAAGTTGTATAAAGCATTTTTCCGCTGGAGCCCTTTTGGGTTAGGGGCTTATGCAAACGTTCCTTGTTTTCGTAAGATTTATTTTGAAAAATACTTGCTAAATGAAAAATATTTTCGTCTAGACGGTTATGGTTTGTGAACTTTTTTGACGAATTCCTTTACTAAAAAAGCTTTCGAGACCTTTCCATTCAAAAGTAATATCTTCTCCTACAAAAACGATGTTTCCAACTTCCAAAATTCTTACATCTATTACACAAGATATATATGCACACAAACTGCAAACTCCAATGATGTGAAGATACAGATTGCCGCACAGAATTTCTGCGCACCAAAGTCTCCATGACTACAACATTGAATTGAAGTTGTGTCCGTTCAAGTGCTCTACCCAAACCCGTCATGCCCTTTGCAATTGTATTCAATTGAATTTCTTCAGAGTGGTCAGCAGACTACAGTCACCGATGGAGTTCCTCTCTTTATCTTACGACTATTACATTGATGGGAGCAAACCGCAGACAGGAAGAGAGAGAAAATTCAAATTATTTGGAAACCACGACTTTGAGTCTATTAACATACATTAAACCATCCGGCAAGGTGTTCTTGATATCCACACATATACAATATATACTATACATATAGTCACAGAAAGAGCATATTTCTCCTAATGCATCCTCAAAGTTCCTTTTTTTTCGTTTCAGTGTGACGTATAGGTCCAATTTCTTGCGCTGCCGGTTGCTAAATTCAAATTCAGACACTGCAACCGCAGAACAAATTAGATTTAGTTCAATGTAGAGGTATATACGATTTCTGTGGCAAATGATGCCCATGACTACAGGGCATGTAGCTCATATACACATACCTACGTGTGGAAACGGAAGTTTAAGTGAGAAATGACTTTAATAATAATTTAACTTCATCAGTGCGGAACATAGGAGTATTATGGTGCACACCTTTTCGTATGTGGTTTTAGCTTATGCAAATCCTTGAAGGTGATTTTCATGGAAATTCACCGCAAGGATATCGGTGCGCTCAGGTATTCAGTGTCTGGAAGTCACAATGCATTTAGGTATGCATTACTCATTTACATAGGTGTATTCGATACAATTAGGGCGATAGTCATGCTCAATCTAGGAATAATTACTTTGATGTAATCAAACCAAAGGTGACTTATGTGCATAAGGGCGAAACGCACCAATGAGAGTGGTATGTGGTATCACTATCAATTGATTTTGGTTCTGTGTATGTTAATGAGACTTTGTTTACATAGAAAAGTGTGTTAATTTGATCGTGTCGTTTAAAATCGTGTAAGTTTACAATCCCACTACCCGAAAAGTATTGAGTGAAGCATTTCGTATGTCCTTTTTGATATGCAAGTGAAAGATTCCGCTGCGAAATGCGAAACATATTCGCGGAAGAATAAAATGCGAGCATCTGGGGGAAGATTTTTAGAAGGTTTGTCCGTCGCATTAGGCAATTGCGGAAAGGTGTTGAAAATAATATCCCGTTCCATTTTTCAACTATGTAAAATGTAACGACATTCGTGAAACATTCACCAAGGAGAACGCGTTCGAGGCTAGTTAAATTTTACAGAAACCCTACAAGAAAGCGCGCTGGAAGGAAGGCTTTCCTTACCTCTTATATTTATTTTTTATTTACCAAATATTTATTTATTTATTTTCCAGGCAACTGTCGTTTAAATCGTTACAATCTTTTCTATGAGACCCGACCCTATATGACATTGATGATTAAAATGCTTAAAAACGGGCTAACAGGTCAACTCTTTTAAGACTTTTATTGATATTTGCTTGCTTCACGAACAGAAGAAGATCTTCAGCTGCTCTAATAAGCTCGACAGGAATGGTATGATGTGTTTTTGGGAAAAAAAAACTTGGTTACCGGTTCCCTTACTTCGTCCTGATCATGTGGACGGAAGTTTTGACTCTTGTTGTTCACATTTTTCAAATAATCCAAGATACCGTTGCCAAGTGGTAACCACATAAAATAACAGAACTTGGAGACACATCAACTTATTCGGAAACTTTTTGAGAAATCCATCAAAAGAAGTTTCTAAAAGTCGCCCAACGTACCTACAAAGGTAGCAAATCTCTGCAATAGTACAGAGCCTTCTGTTTAATTGGAAAATTGTTCAGCCATTTGCATTTTCAATTTAAATAGTCAAAGTTGCTCCTGCAAATGCCAAGAAAAGCCGCATTTCAACTCGCGAAATTCTGTTAAATACGATTTTCCGGGAACATCCTCCGCATTTAAGGTATGCAAATAGCGCACGAAAACTTTTCCCTTCTCTATCTATTTGCATTCACTTAGAAACTCTCTGCTAACTGATAATAAAACTGAGATTTACTATACAGAGTCTGCACTCTATACCTACATACACGAACATTTCTCTTTGGCTGCCCTCTCTCTCTTTGCACACGGAACTTTTCCAAATACAAACGATCCACCTAATTGAGATACAATTTTCCACTTCCAATTAAATCCCTTTCGGGAATCCTTCATTTAGAAAAGATATACCTATAGTACAATTCAGAAAGGGTGCAAAGTTAAGTACCTAGTCCATGAACTGTTTGCGAAAAAAAATCTATCGCGCTTGTCAGTGGTGCAAAAGTCCTATGAAAACAGCGGACCAACCGCCCGAAAATACCTTTTCATTTCCCATTACATAAAACGTCGAAACAATAAAATGGTGGCCTATGCTCTTAGCGCTATGCCGCACACAGTGCCCAAAGTCCGCAGCGTATTGAAAATTAAAAGCGAAAATAATAATCTCCATCCCTTAAGCGCTGGGGCTTCCTGGTCTTGGGCGTTTTCCATTAACACTTCATATTCCGTGATAAATTCCAAAATAACAACTCATTTCCATCTTCGTTCCGACGCGGCCACCATCACCGATGATTGTGAAGGGGTGAAAGGTTTGATGGTTGCAGGCGCCCTTTCCTTCCCGCCGAATGTAACACCACATGCGAGGTCCTTTAAATGTTGCTTAGACTGACATTAGCCGCACACGACCACATTTTCCCGACGCACTGTTGAACCCTGGAGCGACATGTTCCCTTTTAAATCAAAGACGAAACAGGCACGCCATCTGGTGGAAAACTATGGCAAAAGCTTTGATGCGCATGACTTTCTCCATTCTCCATGTTCACCACGCACCGAGGTGGAATGACACTTTTGTTTGTGGTATTTGCAGATAAATCTTCATTTCTTTTGATTTGTATGCGGAGGGAAAAACATCAGCAATATGGGTCACCATCGCATACACACACTTACGCCTAACCCCCAATATAGATACTGAGTTTTGTGTGGTCTATGAAACTCTATTATACACGAACTCTCTTCGGCGTTCGCTCCAGTTACTGGGATAATTGAATGGTGTTCCATATACCCAGTTCTGGATGCATGATTGATTTTATTACAGGACCACAGCCACCTACCGCGCCACCGGATCACTGAGAGTTCGCCATCGCTGCCACCTACTACAGATGAAATATAATCACGTTGATGTAACAGAGTTTGTTGCCTGGAAAAGGCAGCAGAGTGTTCTTGACTTCCTACCAATAGTCGAGCACTTTGGGACGATGGTCGGCGTTGTAGGATGGCTGCCTGTGACTGTGCCATAATTAAAATGAAAAAGAAACACCTTTCTTTTTGACGAGAATATTAGTTTCGCTCTAGCATAGTGTTGGAAGGCTTCTCTGCCCGATACTGTCCGAGAGAATTTCGTGGAGAAGATAATTTTCAAAGTGGCAAACAAAAGACATTTCAAAATACTGTAAGCGGTGAGTTGTGATTTGTAAGACTACGCGATTGCGTGCGATTTCGATAATAATGCGCATATTCATCGTCGTTATAGTCTCCTTAGAAGACTCATAAAATCGCTTACATACCCAGGTTCCCAGGCATATTTGATTTCCTTCAGACTGAACCTTTGCAACCTTCCGCAGAGAAGGCCAACTTGATTCCTACAAGCTATATAAATAAATAGATAAATAAACTCGACGTAACAGATCGTTAAAGGACCTAACTGACTATAACGGTGAAAGAACCCTAAAATTTCATGAAAACAACTAAATTAAGAATCAGGACAGTTATACAGAGATGGCGTGAAATAGATGTAATTTACTGAATCTAATGATGTAATCTGTGAATTGGACGGAGCCATAATTAATAATAATAAAATATATATCTACTTAAAAATAATAATTTAATAATTATTTATTTTGTCAAATTTGATTTTTTTTATTGAAAAATTTTATTAACTGATGCCACGTTTCAAAAACATGTTTTGTAAGTTGGTGCTGCGGAAAAGTTATGTTTAACCATAAATTTAGGTCAGGGCTAAACTCTGCTATCGACTTTGGAAAAGCCACCTCCAGCGCCGATTTTTTTGGATGATAGCAAAATGTTTTTATATTAAATTTTAAATTAATAAAAGTTTTGTCGTCTTAGGCCCCAGTAATAGCTATCATTGAAATGCATCATTGAAAATTTTGATTTTCGATTTTAAGACGATTAATCAAACAATATTGTCTTTTATTGGTTTCAAAATAAAACTAATAATTTAAATAAATATATAAATATAAATATAAAATAAATTCTGATTAAAACTTTTATCTAAATGAACAGCTGATTTCCGTTTCTTAAATTTGGAACCCAATCGTTTCACTGATGTGTCCGATATTCTTTCTATTCTCAGCTGTTAGTTTTGCTTTCAATGATCAACTCTAACCTCAAAACCTGGAAACCTTTATTAAATTTCACTGACAGCAATTTTTCAATGATTGCTATAACTGAATTGTCAACAAAAGGAAACCACCATTCCACTGAGATAGTTATACCTAACTGGGGCCTAACTTGGCGTTCTTTGGCCTTTTATTTATAATCAGTTCGAAAAAGTGACCTTAGCAACAATAAATGCGGATGTCCTGTTGAATCTTCTTATTCAAGTATTTTTAACGCAGAACGGAAAGAAATAGCATGGGGATGGCCATGGTAGTAAGCCTCTTTTATGGCTTACTTCAGTCTAGCCTAAGAAGCAATCATATCAGTCATATCAGAGAACTTGAGTGACTTGAATACTCAGAAGTGAATTTGAAAATTGAGCACCGAAGGATGGCTAATAAAGAGTCTCTTTCAAAAAACGTTTAGCACGGTTAAAATTACGTTCTTTAGGTTAATATCATCTACGACAGAAGTGATTTTATTGAAAAACTAAGCATGAAAAAAACTATAGACTATAGGTACTTTAAATGCTCTGGAAAGAGGCCAGTCATCTGAAAAATTTATGAACCGGGCCGCAAATAGTGAAGACTCAAGACATTTAAAAAACTCAAACTCATTATCTGACTTGGTCGCACAAATGACTTAATTCGCATTGGCAGTACTTTTACCTCATAAACGTTGTTTAAAAAGCCGACACATCAGTAGTTACCAT
Source organism: Cheilosia pagana (assembly GCA_936431705.1). Lineage (NCBI taxonomy): Eukaryota > Metazoa > Arthropoda > Insecta > Diptera > Syrphidae > Cheilosia > Cheilosia pagana. Next base: position 40,679,787 of record OW386168.1, read on the forward strand.
AGATTAGGTCATGGATTTTATTTGGGCAGGTCCTCAGCTGGTGCTTTTACTTTGGAAATATACTAGCCCTCTGGTTGCAATAACCTAACATCTCCCTGGTTAAGTCTTATAGGTAGTTCGATGGTAAAGCATTTAAAAAAAAAGTATGATAACGATGATGTTATTGAAATGGATACCTTGTATTGTCGAGAGATCACCAGCAGTTCGTCAGGCTCATCCACCTGGTCTCCGCTATTGAACTTGAGGTGCAGGGGATCTCCTTCTTTACTTATCCCCTTTATGTTCCTATGGCCGGAAACCCAGAGTGACTTGGGCGTAGACTTGGTGCATGACAAGTTTCAAGTTGGGAAAGCGAAAAGATTAAGAAATGTCTATTTTAGTTCAATTCTCGCTCTCCACCACAGTTAATTTTAAAACAACCTATGAAGATGATTTTTGTGGGAATTTCATGGAAGTTGAGGTTGTTTAGTCAGTAGATGTCCTATCCCGGACGGTATGGAGAGTTGTATGTTGGTATGTCCCGCATTTGGATTCGTTCAATCGATTTGCTCTGGACGTTGAAATATTTTTATATACAGATCCACCGGCAGAATTTTAAGTAGGTGCAAATATTGGTACTGTTCGTATTGATTGCGTCGCCAAATCGACTCCCACCCAAACCACACACAATAGAGTCGCAGGGCATGCAACGACATTGCTTCGATTAACTCTAACAAGGCTACTATCAATACCAATTTTCAATTTACCAGCCACCAGCTGTCAACGCTCCAAGTGTAACACGTGGTGTCTCCAGTTCAATCTAAGCTGTGTGTTCCCCAATGCTTCTCTACACTACAGCTACAAGTTGTCACTTCGCAGAGCATGAAGCAATCCTCAAGTCTACAACGCCCACCTACCTACTTCAAGTTAATTGCGAAATAGATATTTAATTCAATTTCGTGTTCAACTCATAAAGAACGTACTGCACTTTCGAGAATTGTTGGCTTTTTTAAATCACAAATTTCATTTAAGACGATCTCGCTTCTGCTTCCGCTTACCCTATGTATACAAAGATGCCAAAGACCAATGCCATACCTTTTGTTTAATGCTATCTGTATTTGTGGAACGTGATTTCATCAAAAATCCTTTGGAAATGGCGTACATTTTTCAGTCACACTTCAAGGATATTCAATTCCAATGACGATGACGTTCAAATTCAGAGATGTCGTTGTCCAAAAATGAAAATTGATTATTCAATTTCTCTTCATCTCTATTGTAGGTTGTACCTACCAGGGCCGATGTCAACGTCGTCGTCCTAAAAATTGCGCGCACTCCATGCCTTCAGAATGGACTTTCCTCGGTTATCACCGGTCGGTGCTGTTCAGCATTTTTTTGCCCCTATAAATTCGACAAGGATGATGAGGATAATGATTCACTTATCGCGATCCATTAAACTGTAAAACGAGGATTTACGAGCGATAGAAAAAGAAAACGAAAATATTTCCACCGGTGTGCAAAGTATTCAAGGACTTTCTTTTCCCTTTTAATTTTTTGCTTTTTTCGTTTGAGTCTGAATGTTCCTCTGGTTGGCCATCGTTTTGGGCGCCTGCTAGCATTTTGCCTGTTCACTGAACGGAAAAAGATGGACTCAATTTGCAACTAATTCGAAAGTGAAAATAAGTTTGTGCAGGGCGAAGGAGCATGGGAACTGAACGTCTCACAAGTCACAGACCGTGAAGGGGAGTATTACGTTTTTCTTGGAACGAATGTCAGGGACACGTGTGTCGCAAAGGGAATTCTCAGAATTTACAGCAGTGATGTGGAATACTAAATGATGTGACTTTTTGGTTGAATTATTGAAACGCATTTGGATATGAAAATTTATTTTGCTTTGGAAAGAATTGCAGACATATCGAGTGTAAACATAGGCAGACAAAGGACAGATGCGGAAAGATTGGCGGGCGTGAGAGGGGGTGAGAAATTTTTGGTTTTACGAAAACTGTCTGTAAAAGAATTAAAAGCATTTTGTAATGAATGCAGATCCAGGTCATATTTTCATAGACTGGTTTGCTTGTTTCCATAAAATAAAGTGCACGACTGGGTCGCTCGAAACTAAAATAAATAAATAAAATTAAAAGTTTTCTTTTTAGAAAATTCAAGCAATTTAAACGCAAGAAGTTCCATTCTTTGTCTGTCAACATTGAGCTCAAAAGTCAGTACTCAGAGTTGAGCTTATAGGACATTCGTTTAGTTTCGCGGTGGATTATTTTAGCCCAAAGGATTTGCCATTTGTAGCATATTGAGCCATTCATTGACGTATTATTTACGATACCGAGCACATTCTAAACCCATACAGTCCTTCGTGTAGCCTTTTCATCCTGTTTCCACTGTATTTTATGCATTGTTTTGTTTGCTCTACACCCAAAACCACACCCCTATCTATGTTTTTGGTCTGGTTAGTTCTGCCCAAAAAGTTTCGACAAAGAAAAAGGGTGAAATTATTTATTTATAATGACTGGTATCCTTTCCAGCCCGTACGATATCCGCTGGATGATGGCGCTGCTAAAGAGGCTTAAAGAATTGCCACACCATGAAAGTGGCATCATTGTAAATCATTTGAGTTCCCCCTCCTGATGGTTTGAGCCGAGCACGATTGTCCCCTCTAACGGAAAATGAACCCGCAAACCAGGAGCCCCTTGTTGTTGATTATCTTGGTGAGGTTGAGGGGTATTTCGTTCGCTATAGCCGATGGAATCAATGATGTTGACTCTGATTGAAAGATAAATGGAAGAGAATATTCAATTGGATCGGTGCCATTCATCTCTCGTCCTCGTCCACTAGACTACCTCGGGATGGGATAAATAAATTAAATGATTCTGCGGTTATTAGAACATTGGGTGCTGCAGATATCTATTTTTGATTGTGACCCCGGTCAATGTAAATAAATGGAAAAAGGTACAGAAGCTGTAAAGGAGTCGGCACCGCGATGAGATAATAATTAATTTGCTTGTTTTGGAGTCGATTGATGTTTTTTTCTTTTCTCTGTTTTTTATGGAAACGAAAATTGTTGTTTAATGGTGGATGGAATTTCGTTTGATGGGAGTCGTATACGGGGTCCGTTGTTTGCGGTCCAAAGTGAACTTGATTAAGGGGTAGCCTATAAATATTTGCAATCAAATTTGAGTTTGTTTGCCTGTGTTTTTTTTTCTCTGAGAATGGAGAGGATGAGGGGAAGCCGAAGCGCAAAATCATTAGGAATATAAAGCGAAAGGGTTGAGTGCCCTCTTATGCGTTATTCGTGTAATTATTCTAAAATATCCTTGCTGGCGCCTAAGGTAGGAGTGAATCTACTTCACTTTAGTAAATGATGTGGTTGGAAATAGCGCTGAGATGGGAAAATATTTTTACTCTGCGTGTAGCGGTTTCCAGCGATGTGGCGTTGAAATTATGCTGAGGGTTTTCTTTTGTTTCTAGACCGGAGGTGAAAAATTAATTTTTATGTGTTTTTAATATTTTAGCAAAAGTCGAGGGTGGTGGTTATTATAATATTTTTTTTAATTCTATGTTTAATTTAAGGTAAGTGCTTGGTAAATATCTTGTGATGATGGTGGGGCTTTGAGGTATGTACCTACATTGCGTTCTATTTTTTTCACAAGCCTCGTTGATTAACATATGAAAGAACGGAACATGTGCGAAGTGCGAATCGCCTTTGGATGCGTCGAAATAGGGTGAGAGAATGAGGTGTTGTCGCTTCTAAAGGTATAGTCTGTTTATTCTCACTTGATAACTTAAACTTTTATTTTCGTTTCAGACGTCCTGCTTAAAGCGATCGATCCGGTCGTATGGGAAGCATTTTTGTTTGCAGTTTACGGCGTGACGCCAATCATTCATTCATCGTCCTTTTTATTGAAGAAAAGAATTGAAGCTGCAGAGATATTAAAAGGCATGCAGGCATGATTCTCTTGTTTGTCGATCGGTTACTGTATATTGCTGACAAGCAGGACGCAACCCATACTATTAACTTTAAAGAATCTCTAGAATCTCGTCAACTCTATTCGTAGCAGATACGGGGCTTCCAAAGACCTCGCCTGGAACTTGTCTTGACGAAAATAATTGTGACCTGAAAATCAACCCGGCTCTAGACTGCCGCAAAAATATCTGGTCTCACTATCTACTGTTTTTCTTTGAATTATTTCAACAACATTGGACTTATCAAAGGACTTGCTTCGTTACGCATTAGCACTTAACCAAGCATGAGTTCCACCACAACAATGCACTTAATGATTTTTAAGGCAACTCAAGTATGTTTGCGAGAACAGAATGTGCAAGAAAACAATTGCGGAAAAAATCAATTTGATATTTTTTTTTATTTTATAGCGTCATTCAACACCTGCCGCAGATCACAGGGTAACTGACATGACAGTGACATATGGGATGTGTTACTGTCAGTTTTTTTAAAATCAGAATTTTCTAGACAATTAATTTTCAAAAAAATTTCACAAATCGCAATTTTTCTGTCACACCCACTAACAGTTGTTTTCACCCTTTACTTCGAATGAAAGAATTTCCCTTATTATAAATTAAGCACTTTCCCTTTGCTGACGTTTCCTGCGAAGGCATTTCGTCTTTAATTGCCCGCCTTGGTCGAATGAATATTTTACATTTTTTCTGCGTTGATTTATATTGCTTTAAGCACATACAATGAAAAACTGGCACCCACAATCGAAGTGGTTTGAGAAGGTAGGCCTAGGCTCTAATATGATGGACATGTTGAGCATTGCGCCTTGCGACTCTTGGTAAGCTAGACCAACATAACATGACTCTACTGTAAAGGAACGGTTTGTATTAATTTCCGTGGAGTCCATCAGACTTCGCAACGTGCAGTATACATAAAATAAAAAAAGTTGAACATCAGGACGTCAGGAGTAAAATCGATATACTTCCTTTGGCTAATAAGAAACTATGAAAGGAAACAAAAATCGAATAGTAAAGCCATCGCAAACTTCAAGTCAATATGAAAACAGTAAAGATTAAGACCAATGACGCAACGAGAAATCTCTTAATTTCTTTTAGCACGAGTATTGTAGGCATGATAATGGCAAACAACAAACACCAAGCCTGAAAAGTCCTATAGGTAGGAAAAAAACGTCTACACATATGGGATATAATTCTGACTCCACTCTTCGCTTGGTATATACAGTAACAAGAACGAGCTGGATGATTTTTAGTGAAATCCCTCAATTAGCTTTGGAGTTAATAGCTCACTTGACTTTAATTAATATAAATCTACATACGACTGCTGTGCATATTTTTGCATAAATCTATAACAAGCCATAATTGACGAAGTGACGTGGTGTAAAAGCAGCCCATCTCCAATCGATTGAATCACTTTCCAAAGCCCATCGAACGCAACAAAGTGTATACCGAAAATGAGAACTTCATAATCTAAAAGAGAAAAATTGATTACAAAATTTAAGGTGCGGTCCTGATCAACTCACCGAAACAAAAGTGTCCAACGATATTGGGAATAGCTTTCCAGCGAATAAGCTGATCTCCTGCTGTGAACGTTGCATAAAGAACAGACAGGTACGTCGAAATTTCTGATCTTGGTCAATCCAATTCATGTGAAAAATTGAGATTGGCAGGCGAAGCCCCGTATCCATTAGAGTGTTGACATAGTAGCAGACCCAAAAGATCTCTATAACAAGACACACGGCATGGGATATCGATCCGAATAGTGTGTAATTATCATTGGAAATGGTGATGTTGATCAGGGTGGTTCCCATTGCCAATGATGTTGCCAAAAACTGGATGAAACACGTCCCCGATATGACAGGCTCCAAGGTGTCAATCAGCCTAGAAAGGTATTTATTATTTTTTTTGCATTATAAGCTGGTGTTGGCACACAAAAGTTACCTAAGGATATCCCGATGATCGTTGACACAGCGCACCAATTCCCTTTGATTCTCAGCTTGGCTGCACGACTTATCCGTTCCAATCCTGAGCACCCGCATAACAAGGATCTGTAGATGCCCATTGAATATGCCAACATATACGACCGGATACACGTCATTGACCACCTGATGCAAGAGCGCCGTGTTAATTGTTAAATACTCTATCACACTGACAATGTAAAAGCTTCGCGGAGAGTCGTGCCAGTTCAGAAATGGAATGTACAATCCGTACGGTGGCCGTCCCGCATAGAGTCCGCCCACAAACGTCACCGTCGAGTATGTGAAGTATACTATTTGGAATAGCACAACGATGTTGTTGCCAAATCGAATTGCCTTTTGCGCCTCTTCCATCTCTTCTGGGTGTTTAATGCGAGCGTCTAGCTTGTCGAATAAGGCCTCGATTTTGAAAATGTACTCCCGATACCAGAAGATGTAGAAAAACCGGGTAAGGCAACCGTATGCGTTGAAGCAAATCTGCAGCGATGTGAGGAAATCATTGATTTGGGCTTTTTGCGCGCCCACAAAATAGCTCAGGGTGAAGGAGAACGGCGGCACCAAGAGTATTGAGTTGAGCAGGAGCGAGTAAATGATGTATGGGACTCTATGTTTATCTGGGAGTATGATGCCCAAAAGACTGAAACAATAAAAAAGCCGCTTAGTGCCGTCGTTGGTTTTTGCTGACATTCTGATTGCGTTGACGAGGCGAAGTGTGTCGGAGCTGCTCCTTAGATATATCCTTTGAAAATGTACGACAGTTTGTGTATAATCTCCGATAGTATGATATAAATTTAAATTGGTCTTACGCAAAAGTGGTTGGACTTGTTCCGCTTGGAGCGAGGACAGAATATGAATGGCGTTCATCGGCTTTTAATCGGAAGTCTAACGCTTCCTCTTTGAATAGCTAACAAGAAAAAAATGGTGCTCTAACTAATTGAATGTAATTTCAAGGACAGCCACCATTGACCGTTTCTAGTGTTGTCCTTGATTAACAAAATCATTATTATCAACAAAATTAATTACCGGGGTACCTACCCCTCCACCTGCTTCGACGTCACGTAAGGAACATAATATTTCATTGTATATGTATTTATTCGAGTTATTAAACAAATGCATTTAAAATCATGGGTATGAGACGACCTGCTCTACCCTAACCCTAATTAGAGTGGGTGTAATCATTTCCATAATTCTCACGAGTAATCAATTATTTCTATCTAACTACAAGTTATCGCGTGAATAAAAGGATAATAGTCGATGACAACATAGATATCTACGAGGGTCGCACAATAATTACTATTATTAGGGGAGAGTGGGGCACCTTTGAACGTGGGTACCTTTGAACAGCACTAATAAAATCTTATTAAAAACATATTTGAGAGCGTAAAACAGATTTTTATCCTGGCGTATTGTTTTATTTACACGTCAACTGCATTTCCATCTTATTTTTTTTTTTGGAAGAGTATATACAAATTATTTTGGTGAGCTTTTTTATTTGTGAAAAATATATTTCGAAGGCGAAGGTTCATTTAAAACCGTATAAAAATAAGTTTTTTTTTATATGTGTAGAATTTGATTCTATTTAAAGTTAGTTATAATTAGGTTTAGAAATTCATAAAAATTGTCGAACAACTATAAAATAAAACAACTTTTAACCAACAAACAGGTGAAGTGATAAGGTAGCAGAAAGGCGTAAGGGGCCACCTCAAACTAGGATACGGCGACTGGTAGCCAAGAACAGCTGACACAATCAGCTGTAGTGGGTGGGCATAGCCGAACGTGCAGCGAGAGCAAATACCGCTGCATAGTCAACAACAACCGACTCTTAATTTCTTCTTCACTTCTATTTATCGTTTTTTTCACTTTCTTTTTACTTTACTTTTCCGTTTCTCTAAACCGAGGAGTGGATTTTTTTTTTGTTTCTTGACTTCCCGCTCTCTCTGGTCTACTCTCAATTCGGTTTAGCATAACATTTACAAACTCCAATTCACTTCTCCTTCATGAGGGACAGACAGAAGACGTACCTTTTTTTTTATTGTTCTATCCAGATAACATGGATAATTGGCACGATAAATTATTTTGTATCGAGGATAAAGCAGAAAGAACCCCCCCATATCCGACGAGTTTCCGCCCGGCCTACCGCAAGCGTGCCATACACTGCTATTAAGGATTCATAAACACCTTACCCTCCTCCCGCTACAAATTCTTTAAAAGAAAATGTCAACTCATTAAATTTTTTATGAGTTATGGATCCGCAAACGAACCAATTGAAAGGTTTGCAAAGAAATGCAAAACAATATCCCGTCGACAGCCAGCGAAGTCGGACTTAATTTTATAAATTTTCTGTGCAATTTTTCAAACGTGTTAAGAATGCCTCCAGTGGCAGATATAACTTCAAAGCCAAAAACTAACGATGGCACCAAAAACTTATTCGTTTGCTTTCGTCTATTGGGCTACATAGAGCCAGAGAAGTTTCAACCGCTTTTTGTAGCATATACCTGCTTTGTTAGGATAATACTCGTACTGGTGCCATTGTCCTTTGGCATGAGCTTCTTTAGAGGCTCGGAAAAATGGCAAATCAATAATTTGCTCTCATCGCTTCAGATTTTTATGAATACGGTCAGTTGCGTGGTCCGGGTTATTATCTTCTACTCGAATCGAAAGTACATTTTCAAAATCGAAGCCATTCTCGATAAGCTAGATGCTCGAGTGAAACATCCCGAGGAGATTAAGGAAGCTTGGAGAGTTATTAAATTTGGAAATCGGGCGCTGATTTTTTTCCTAATAAATTACTCCGCATACTCGATTGTAACGTGGTTGGGAGCATTGCTGAGGGGACGACCACCATATGGACTATACATTCCGTATTTGAACTGGCGCGATTCGACATGGAATTTGGTCGCTGCCAGTGCAATAGAATCTATAACGGTTTATATTTCTATTTTCCATCAGTTGGGTAACGATGTGTTTCCCGTCATATATGTAGGCATATGTAACTCGCATCTAAAGATACTCGTTATGAGAGTGCTTCGAATTGGAACCGACTCAACGGCAACACAGAAGGATAATAAAAGGGAATTGGTGCAGTGCATCCTCGACCACAAAACTATCTTAGAGTAGGCTCCGATGGTTTTAGTGTCTAGTCATATTGTTTACAGTGGATTTATGTGTGTTTTTTTTTAGGCTAATCAACACAATAGATCCGGTCTTATCGGCGACATTTTTCGTGCAGTTTGTGGCGTCGACAGTGGCCATGTGCATTTCCCTAGCCAACATCACCATTTCAGACAACAACGACACCTTGTTCGGGGCACTTGTGTTCATCTTTTGCCTATTAATAGAGACCTTTTGGGTCTGTTACTTTGTGACATGCCTAACAGATACAGGCAATCGCTTGCCGGAGGCAATATTTCAAATGAATTGGATCGATCAAGACGTGGAGTTCAAACGGCTGATGTTGTTTTTCATGCAGCGTTCGCAGCAGGAAATCGCTTTGTTTGCGGGAAAGTTATTTCCCATCTCTTTGAATACTTTTGTGTCGGTAAGTAGAGAAAGTGGTCATTTGGGTGACAATGTCAATTGAATTTTTATTTAATTTTTTCAGATGAACAAGTTTTCGTTTTCTCTGTATACATTCTTGGATAACATTGACATTAGAAAATGGTTCAAATGAAGCAGTACCACGGGCAAGGTTGCGAAATATAATCACTTCACAGAAGTTCATTTAGTAGATATCCACTGTACACGTTATTTTAAAGGAGTAGACAATTTATTAAAAAGCACAGTTAAATAAACGAAATAAATAGCACAAAAGTTTCTTTTTGACTTAACCGCCTCTCAAAATTTGAATGCCATTTGGACCAACCGCTTCAGCAGCATCTTCATCAACAGCTTCGGAGACTTGGGTTGCTCTTGCCCGCTCACCTTGTGCCACCTGCTCTACAAACATATATTCATGCCATTGAACAAAATAAAATTCAAAAGAATAGAGAAAGCTACCTTAGTCGGACCTTGGACGGAAAACAAAGAGGTAGAATGAAAGAGTAAGGGGTAAAACGGAAAAGAAAATTTATCACGGCCTATGCCGATACCCTCGAAAAAGACCAAAAAGATTCCGCGAAATAACCCTTACTATCCTAAAATACAATGAACTAAATCTACCTATAATAAAGCGACTCTTCCTTCCCAGTGCCTCTCCAAGGTAATGGTTCGTCATGAACCAAAGGTGTGCCTGGTGGTGGTGCCAAAGGACGGCCATCCCACCAATATGTCCTAGGACACTCCATGGCTCCATAACCCCTTTTACAAACTCCTCCCGGTCACTAACTAAAGTCTAATCCTCCGTTGTATCGGCAGTGTCACATTCTGTCGTCACTGTTCGTAAACGTCCTGTTCGGTCATTGTCTATCTATAGAAGGACGGCCTTCCCTCTATTCTCACACACCATTCGCGAAGAAAAATTAAGCCCTCAAGAGTGCCACCTTTATTAAAAGAAAATCTGCTCTTAAGCTAAAATTCATAAAAAGAACCAACTAGAGTTTAATTAAAAAGAAAGAAACATAAAAAAGTTCTGACTTTAAATCTTACTTAAAATATAAAAACTAGACAAATTAAACCAAGATGCACTTTAAATAAAAAAATTCACAAAACTGCTCCTCGATGCACATCGTTCCTCTTAAGTCGTGTGGCGTAAGACTGTGAGTCACCACTGTCCTTTTTGGGAGATGGAAACTCTCGATGGATATCGCCACTTGCCTCCGGTGTGATCTCACCTTAGGGAACGAAAATCGTCACCCTTTTAATGGCCTAGAGGTCTGGTCATAGTGTAACGGATGGCCATTGGAGTGACTCTTGTTGGTAACCGTTGCCGGAAAAACTTTATTTTCGAAAAATTATCCGCTCTTTCTACCTATCAACAGCAACTGGACTGTGATTTGTTGAATTGTAAATTCATTTGGGGGCGGCTGCGTCACGCAACCATAACTAGTCAAAGTGAGTGCTTATACATACCTACTCATAGTCAGACTTGTGCCTAATAATTTTGGTAATTGACACTCAATTGTCATGCCTCAACTACCTATATTTTAACGGACTCACGCAATGTTTTATCGAACACTGTTGAAATAAATAGGCACTGGAGTTTGGGGGAAGGGTGAAAAAAAATAAAAGTGGGTAGGGAAAAGTAAGAAACTATAACTATGAAAACTGAATTGAACTGCCATAGCAAAGAAAACCGCGCTATTATGGCAACCCTACTACACAGGCACTTACTTACTTACTTACTTAAGGTGGCGCTACAGTCCGGGGTGGACCTGGGCCTCAAACAGTACGCCTCTCCAGTTAGCGCGATCTTTGGCTAACTGCCTCCAGTTGCGCACTCCAAGTTGGTTAAGATCCCCCCTTCCCTTCTTCTCCACCAAAGCCCGTCAACGAAAACGGGACCGAAAATCACTCGAAGAATTTTTCGGTCGAAGCGACCAAGGAGATCTTTATCCGCCTTTGACAGCCTTCATGCTTCTGCACCATATAGCAGAAATGGGATGATGAGGGTCTTATATAGAATCTCATTAGTGTTTCTCGACAAGGCCTTATTAATCAATTGCCTTCTTAGGCCGAAGTAACAGCGGGTGGCAAGTGTGATTCTTCACTTGATTTCTAAGGTGGTGTCATTTTCAGAATTAATAGCGAGGTAGACAAAGTCCCTAACTACCTCAAAGTTATAGCTGTCTATCGTGACGTTCTGTCCGATTCGTCATGTTGTGTGTCCCTTCTTGTTAACAGCATATATTTTGTCTTGCTCTCATGCACCACTAAACCCATTTTTGCCGCTTTCGTACTGATAGTTGCAAACGCACCAGTGACAGCTCGTTGTGTTCTGCCAATGATATCGATGTCGTCAGCCTATATACAAAACCTACGAAAAGGCTACATATAACTGCCCATGTGAGAAAACTGGATACTCTAAATTCACTTCACAAATTCCTAACGTCCTAAGTCTTGTACTTGTACCATTAGACAAACGGCGTTGATTAATATTCCAAAGCATAAAATTATAAATTAAGTGACTCCAACTTTCAATTGGAGAGTATGCGGAGGCAATCCTGGCAAATCCAACGATTCGGTGGTTTTCGAGATAAAAGATTTTAATTGTTTTTTTTTTGTATGGGTGGTGCCACTCGTCTTTGTCTAATTTTGATCAATTTTCACAGAAATACTCCTGGGCCAAAACGTACGATTGTGTGTAAATTTGAACTTAATCGATTCGGTGGTTTTCGAAATATAATATTTTGAATGCATTTTTTGTATGGAAAGTGCCACGGCCCTATACCTAACTATTAACCAATAAACCAAGAAATACCGTTTATGCTTACAAACCATGGTATTAACGTCACCTTTCATGGAAAATTTCCAGAATCAAAATCGGTTCACGCTTTACAGAGAATTCTGGGGTCTGGGATTCGAAGATCCTCTCAGCCGGTGCATTATTGTCCATTCGCTCGATGTGGCCGAGCCAATGAGTCGACGTGTTTTGGCTTTTTGGACTACATCCACATCTTGGTACAGCTCATAGAGTTCGCGGTTGTATCTTCTCCTCCATTCGCCCTCCTCGCACACAGGACCAAAAATCCGCCGAAAGAATTTTTCTTTCGAAGGAGCCAAGTATCAGCTCTCCCTTCTTGCCTATGGTTCAGCACTCGGCACCATAAACTGGCAAGATAAGGGTCTTGTAGAGCACACATTTCGTTCTTCGAGTTAGGAGTTATGAACCCAGTTGTTTTGCCAAACCGAAGTAGCAACGGTTTCCTATGGTAATTCTTCGCCGGATCTCCACTATGGTGTCATATGTGGAGTTTATGTTTACTCCAAGGTAGGTAAACTCCCTAACTACCTCGAAATTGTTGCTATCAATAGTGACGTTTTGACCTAGGCTGTGGACAAATTAGCGCCTTTTAACAATTATAAATACTAACCAATATAACTTTCAATGTTGTTGAAGGTAGTATTCCCGTACTCTCTCACATCCACATTTCCCATAACGCTTGAGTTGGTGATTAAGAGATATTTCTAACACTGTATAAAATAATTTGTCTTCCTTTTTATTACCGTTATGTTAACAACAGGTATTTGTTTCAAATGTTAAACACTCTCTCTCTCTCAGTCCCGTATCTATCATTTCACACCCTATCTCTCTGATTACACGCCCCCCAAGACCCCACACTCCATCGAAATTTAAAATGCGATTTATGGATGAATAAAATGATATGAAATATAAATTTCGCAAGAAAGCAGGACGAAGCGTTGTAAAAGTGCATGAAGCGGCCCAACTCTACTTAGGGTTTAGGGAAGAAAAAAAAAGAGATCCAAATAATTGTTCTCTCAAAATCAACTATCCAGTGAGAGCTTTAATAACCCGATTACCCGACATTTTGGGTATTGGTAATTGGGTTCAGGGCTGCCATTGTCCTGCAAAAGCAGTATTTGTGCAGCTTTCTGTACAGTTGTACTGCTGTTATGCACTCCCTCTTAAAATACTACTTTTTTCAAAAGATGCGCTTCTTGGATAAGAATTTTGTAGGACATTATTATCAATCACTAAAAAAAATTTCTTAAGCATCCGAAAGACGGAAAAAGGCCCGTTTTATTCACTCAAAGTTCAATATGAGAAATTGCTTTTATTTACTCGAAAGATAAAGTGACATAAATTGTGTGTTATGGAATCTGACAGTTATCGACATTTTGAAATTAACTGCGGTATTGAAAATTATCGTAGTGAATAATAGTAACTTACAATTTAAAGTTCAACTCTCGATTTCAAATAAAATCTTAAAATCGAGACCATAAGTAGTGTGTTGAGTGTTTTAAATTTAAAGTCGATTTGTGTGTTAGTAGTACCATACACTGGATGAGGTTCTGCTTTGTACCGCTTTCTGTCGACTGGTAGTACTGCTGCTTTTTGTCTTCAAACGACAGCCCTGATTGGGTTACTTTCGCATTGTCATTGTTTTGGTTTTAAGTAGATAGTGTTGACTGGTGGAAATTTAAAAAATCTAGTAGTCGGTAGGAATCTATTTATAAAATAGAATTGAATGACAGATACTTTTTTATTTTTTTTAGAATAATGCAGTAGAAATTATAAATATAAAATGCTATTACAAAGTAGGGGTTAGTGGTAGAAAGGTGAAAATTATGTATCGAATGAATTTTCTAATGTCACACCATACAAAAATTACCAAAAAAAATCTGTCCAAACAATGCAAATTTTGTTTTGGGGTGAGTCACCCTTAACACTTATATAAATAAATATCTAAATAAATATTTTGGCGCGACAGGTCTATGGGACCCAAGGCCTAGCTTCTCACAACCATTCGTTTTGTGTGGGTTTTCAATTTTTGGGACGAATGGAAGGGATCTACAATTTTACGCCGAGTCCAAACGGCTAATTAAGAAGCTCATTCATGACAGTTTTACTCTCGGATGTTTGTCAGACGTTCGCGAGAGGTGGCGCAGTGGAAAAAAACCTTAAGATGTAATTTGGCCCTTTCGGGATTCGAACCTGGAACCTGGGCTTAGTAGTCCAACACACTACCACTAAGCCACTGCGCCGACACCCTTAACACTTAGGGGTATAAAAATTAGTGATAAACCGATTCTCATACCCAATGAATATACATATAAAATTTCATCAAAATCGGTCAAGCCTTTTCGGAGGAGTTTAAACACTAAAACTGTGACACGAGATTTTTATATATATAGAGAAGAAGAAGAAGAAGAAGATACCGCGAGAGCTATAAATTTTATAAAAATCATGCAGAAGGTGGGGGTGAGTTAATCGGAGAAAGTGGAGATGGTGGCGATGAAACTGTTTTCAAAAATGATGGTGCAGTTGGTGGAGAAGTCTCTGAAGCGGTTGGCGAAAATGGCAATCGAATTTTGAGAGTCGGTAAAATCTGCAACAAATTGCAGTTATTGATAAATCTAAAAATGTCCCAAACTGCTCATCGGGCATTTTCATCACAAGACAGTGTCAAATGGGTTGATGCTATGAAGGCAGTAGGTAACGACATCGCTAAAGAAAAATTTATTTATTTATTTTAACACAAGCAGATTTTTTGGTTTTCTCTTAAACGGGACAAAGCGCTACACCGGTACCGATAGAGTCAGGTTGCGCAGAATGACGATAAAGAACGCTCTCTGCTCCATAAAGGTGGGAGATAATCTCACCAATAGATTTGATGTTGAAGTCCTGCAAATGTTACCTCGAAAAGAATTAACTTAGCTTCTGCACATTATAAACGCCGCGATCAGATTACAATACGTTCCGACTTCCGAGTCAATAGAAAATCGCAGAGGTCATAATGGTTCTTAAACCAGGAAAACCACCGAATGAGAAAAAGTCTTACAGACCCATCTCGCTTCTTCCAATTATTTCCAAAGTTTTTGACAGGATATTACTCAGACGCTTACAACCAATCATAGAAGAAAATATAGAAAGCTCTAGAAGAAAACAAAATCTGCAAACGAATATTCGGAATCTAAGGAAATAAAGGCAGGTGTGCCGCAAGGAAGTGTCCTTGCTACCGTGGCCACTTTTGCCCAAGACACTGCTATTCTAGCAGTGGTTGCAACGACCAAAGAAACAAACAAACTATTACAAGGGCCACTTAACAGGGTCAATGTATGGACAATATCTTGGAGGATCGCCCTTAACGAAACGAAATCGGTCGAGGTGGATTTTACATATAAGCAAACAAGTAACTTGCCTGTATTTATAAATACGGTATAAGTTCCATTTGCAAATGAGGCCAAATACCTCGGAATTACTCTTGACACAAAAGGAAATGCGAAGAACTTAAAAACAAATACTTTATTGGTTACTCGAAAAATATTCCAAGCTTAGCCTCGAGAACAAGATTTATTATATAAGCAAGTGCTTAAGCCTGTATGGACGTATGGTATACAGTTATGGAGTTGTACCAGTAACACAAACCTAAATATTGTACAAGCTCTTCAAAATAAAGTGTTAAGATCATCCGTCAGTGCACCGTGGTACATTGGAAATGAAGATCTCCATAGAGACCACGGAATTCCCAGGGTTAAGGATGAAACGAAAAGTTCCGCTTGAAAGCATAGAAATATCGACAATTAGGACACGCTAATAACTCAGTTCGTGAAATTCTCGATGAAACAAATTCATTGCGGGGTCTCCAACGAACTAAACCTTTCGACTTAGCCCGATTCCCGATAATACTATCAACCGCGTTAAAATTGCGGAACGAGCAGGAACTATCGCCGGAATTTTGTCTGCCAAACGTGTATAACTTCGTGATAAAAAATTGCTTGATAAGTCATAGCTTAGTTGCAGTAAGAAATAAATTTGTAGGAGGTTGTTTTAGTGTGTAAAATTCTTACACTACTATGAGTACGCACCGTCTGTCCTCATAGTGTCTTTTGAAGATTTCCAGCTGCCTCGGAAAAAAAAGCTTCTTACTTGAAAGCAATCTCAGTTTTTCAGTGTCAAAGGATACCAAACTGATGATATGCACGAGAAAGTTTCGTGCGACTCAGTCGAGCACTTTATTTAACTAAATTTTTAACTTAATATTTTGTATCTTCCTTTGCATGTATAGATAATTATGTACCTTGATGCCCCTTTTGCATTTTTTTTTGTTGGGCAATTTTTACGAGACCCACTATTTTACGATTAGGTAGAGTAGGTTACGTATGTAAAAAAAACTAATCTTTCAAAAAGTAAAGTCAATTTGAATGATTTTTATTGTGATGCTATATGCTATAGAATCTGGCGCAGGGACATAACTCCCAATTTTTACATTTGGGACTTATGTCCCCGAGACATGAATTTTACAAAACACTTACTTCTTCACACACACCCACTAATAGTTGTTCTAAAGGCTTCTATTCGATTAATAGAAATTCCCTTGTTAGAAATTCAGGATTCAGCAGATATGTAGGGTTGCCATAATAGCGCGATCTTCTTTGCGATGGCAGTTCAATTCAGTTCAACCACATCAATTCATAATTATAGTTTCTTACTTTTCCCTACCTACTTTTGTACCAGGCAATTATTATATTTTTTCACCCTTCCCTCAAACTCCAGTGCCTATTTATTTCAACAGTGTTCGATAAAACATTGCGTGAGTCCGCTAAGATATAGGTAGTTGAGGCATGACAATTGAGTGTCAATTACCAAAATTATTAGGCACAAGTCTGACTATGAGTAGGTATGTATAAGTACTCACTTTGACTCGGTATGGTTGCGTGACGCAGCCGCCCCCAAATGAATTTACAATTCAACAAATCACAGTCCAGTTGCTGTTGATAGGTAGATAGAGCGGATAATTTTTCGAAAATAAAGTTTTTCCGGCAACGGACAACGGAGTGACAAGAGTCACTCCAATGGCCATCAGTTACACAATGGCCAGATCTCTAGGGCATTAGAAGGGTGACGATTTTCGTTCCTTAAGGTGAGATCACACCGGAGGCAAGAGGCGATATCCATCGAGAGTTTCCATCTCCCAAAAAGGACAGTGGTGACTCATAGTCATACGCCACACGGCTTAAGAGGAACGATGTGCATCGAGGATCAGTTTTGTGAATTTTTTTATTTAAAGTGCATCTTGGTTTAATTTGTCTAGTTTTTATATTTTAAGTAAGATTTAAAGTCAGAACTTTTTTATGTTTCTTTCTTTTTAATTAAACTCTAGTTGGTTCTTTTTATGAATTTTAGCTTAAGAGCAGATTTTCTTTTAATAAAGGTGGCACTCTTGAGGGCTTAATTTTTCTTCGCGAATGGTGTGTGAGAATAGGGGAAGGCCGTCCTTCTATAGATAGACAATGACCGAACAGGACGTTTACGAACAGTGACGACAGAATGTGACACTGCCGATACAACGGAGGATTAGATTTTAGTTAGTGACCGGGAGGAGTTTGTAAAAGGGGCTATGGAGCCATGGAGTGTCCTAGGACATATTGGTGGGATGGCCGTCCTTTGGCACCACCACCAGGCACACCTTTGGTTCATGACGAACCAACCTTGGAGAGACACTGGGGAGGAAGAGACGCTTTACTATAGGTAGATTTAGTTCATTGTAGGTTAGGATAGTTGGGGTTAATTCGCGAAATCTTTCTGGTCTTTCCCGAGGGTATCGGCATAGGCCGTGTTCAATTTTCTTTTCCGTTTTACCCCTTACTCTTTCATTCTACCTCTTTGTTTTCCGTCCAAGGTCCGACTAAGGTAGCTTTCTCTATTCTTTTGAATTTTATTTTGTTCAATGACATGAATATATGTTTGTAGAGCAGGTGGCACAAGGTGAGCGGGCAAGAGCAACCCAAGTCTCCGAAGCTGTTGATGAAGATGCTGCTGAAGCTGTGGTCCAAATGGCATTCAAATTTTGAGAGGCGGTAAAATCTACAAGAAACTTTTGATACATTTTAATATGCCCCAAACTGTTAATCGTGCATTTTTATCATAAGACAGTGACAAATGGGTTGATGCTAGGAGGGCAGAAATGACATCGCTAAAGAAAAACAATACGTTCTGGATTGTCATTGTCACCGGAATGTGAAGACAAAGTATTGACAGAACCCCATGCATATATTATATTCACCAATACGCACTTAGATTTTTCTATGAACATTTGTTAGACGCAAGGTGCTATTTATTTCGTTTATTTAACTGTGCTTTTTAATAAATTGTCTACTCCTTTAAAATAACGTGTACAGTGGATATCTACTAAATGAACTTGTGTTAAGTGATTAAATTCCGCAACCTTGCACATGCTGCTGCATTAATTGAACCGTTTTCCAATGTCCATATTATCCAAAAATGTATACAGCGAGAACGAAAACTTGTTCATCTGAAAAATAAAAATGAAATTGACATCACCCAATGACCGATTTCTCTACTTACCGACACAAAAGTATTCAAAGAGATGGGAAATAACTTTCCCGCAAGCAAAGTGATATCCTGCTGTGACCGCTGCATGAAAAACAACATCAGCCGTTTGAACTCCACGTCTTGATCGATCCAATTCATTTGAAATATAGCCTCCGGCAAGCGATTGCCTGTATATGTCAGAGATGTAACATAGTAACAGGCCCAGAAGGTCTGGACTAACAGGCAAAACACGTACACAAACGCCCCGAATAAGATGTCGTTGTTGTCTGAAATGGTGATGTTGACCAAGGAAATGCACATGGCCACTGTCGACGCCACAAACTGCACGAAAAATGTCGCCGATAAGACCGGATCTAATGTGCTTATTAGCCTAAAAAAAACACACAAAAATCCACTGTTAACAATATGACTGGACACTAAAACCATCGAAGCCTACTCTAAGATAGTTTTGTGGTCGAGGATGCACTGCACCAATTCCCTTTTATTATCCTTTTGTGTTGCCGTTGAGTCAGTTCCAATTCGTAGCACTCTCATAATGAGTGTCTTTAGATGCGAGTTAAATATTTCTACATAAATGACGGGAAACATATCGTTCCCCAACTGATGGAAAATTGACATGTTAACCGTTATGTACTCTATTGCACTGGCAGCGGCCAATTTCCATGTCGAATCGCGCCAGTTCAGAAACGGAATGTATAGTCCATATGGTGGTCGTCCGCTCAGCAATGCTCCCAGCAACGTAACCGTCGAGTATGCGAGGTAAGTGACTAGAAAACAAATCAGTACGAGATTTCCAAATTTAATGACTCTCCGAGCTTCCTTTATCTCTTCGGGATATTTCAGGCGAGTATCTAGCTTATCGAGAATGGGTTCTATTTTGAAAATATACTTTCGATTCAAATAGAAGATAATAACCCGAACCAAGCAACTGACTGTATTCATAAAAATCTGAAGCGATGAGAGCAAATTGTTGATTTGCAATTTTTCCGAACCAC
The DNA here is from genome assembly GCA_936431705.1 of Cheilosia pagana. NCBI lineage: Eukaryota > Metazoa > Arthropoda > Insecta > Diptera > Syrphidae > Cheilosia > Cheilosia pagana. The sequence continues at coordinate 40,699,625 of OW386168.1, forward strand.
TAAAGAAGCTCATGCCAAAGGAGAATGGCACCAATACGACTACTGCCCTTATAAACCAAGTGTATGCCACGTAGAGCAGTTGAAACTTCTCTGGCATTATATGGCCCAATAGACGAAAGCAGACGAATAAGTTTCTGGTGCCATCGTTAGTTTTTGGCTTCGAGCTATGAACTGGTGAATTTTTATTTGACTTTGAACTTTTATCTGCCATTGGAGGCATTCTTAACACGTTTGAAAAATTGCACAGCAAGTTTGTAAAATTGAGTCCGACTTCGATGGCTGTCGACGCGATATTGTTTAGCGTTTCTTTGCAAACCTTTCAAGGAGTTCTCTTGCGGATCCATAACTCATAAAAAATTTAATGAGTTGACATTTTCATTTAAAGAATTTTTGAACAATTTGCTTTAAATGCGGGTGCGACAATTTATATTTCCCACAATACAAAATTCATTGAAAAGTTTTTTAAAACCTTCTAAACATAAAGAACATCGGCAACAGTATGAGTCTTTAAATCAATTATCTAGTGTCGCAAAGTCGTGGGAAATTTACCCTTTCGTGGGAGTTTCAGTGGCAAAAATCAATAGGTAGGTAAAACTCCGTGGAAAACTTTATGAATATAAAAAAGTCCCATACTGTCATATTCCCAAAACCCCATACCTACTTCTATCATGTACAAGTATGTCTCATGTTTATCGCTGCACTTTTCTAAATTGAATATGCATTTCAAATTCCCCTTTAGACTTATCCAAGTTGACGCCAAATAAAATATTCGAGTTATCTAGATATTTGAGTAATAGAAGTTCGATTTATCAAATAAAATTTGCATTTAAATTTCAGTTTTGGCGCTATTGCCAAATCAATTTTATTAGAGCTATCGAAGTTCGACTAGTTTAAGCATTTTAATTTTTTTATTTAACAAAAAATGCAAAGGTAAACAATTGTGAATAATTTCAGATTTTTTACACCCACCTGTCTAAGCTTAAATATTAATTTTGTTTAAATCGTTAGAGCCGCTTTTGAAAAAACCCAATTTGCTTACCCTTATATGGAAAGTACCGTTAATAATACCTAGGGCTAAAGTGCCAAAAAAGTTTCATTGAACTGTAAGCCTATTAACTCCAAATCCAAAGTCTAAAACAAATCCGTCCAGCCGTTAAGGCTATGGACTTCAGGAGCAGACGGACGGGCAGACAGAATTACGAGACCCACTTTTTTGCATTCCTCTATCATCCTAATGTCCAAATTGATTAATTGTTCAAATACAATATCTTTCTCTTACTAAGTTTACGAAAAAGTTAAAAAAAGTCATACGCAAGAATGTTCTATGGATTAAAATAAAAAAAAATTTAAACTACCTATTCAACGTTTAAGACAGTTAAAATGGTTTTTACCTATTGTGCATTCGCCTATATATATATATGACGATGATGATGATCATGATTATGAAGATGATGATGATTATTATTATGATCATAGTGATTATGATAAGAAACAATGTACGTACATACGACTGTTGCGCATCATGTTTGTGTATCTACAATAAGCCATAATTTTTTGGTACTGCCATGAGTCAAAAGCAACCCATTTCAAATCGATTCAATCACTTTCCAAAGCCCATCGAACGCAACAAAATGTATACCGAAAATGAATTCATAATCTAAAAGAGCAAAATTGGTTACAAAATTCGTACCTTGATCCTGATCAACTCACCGAAACAAAAGTGTCCAACGATATTGGGAATAGCTTTCCAGCGAATAAGCTGATCTCCTGCTGTGAACGTTGCATAAAGAACAGACAGGTACGTCGGAATTTCTGATCTTGGTCAATCCAATTCATGTGGAAAATTGAGATTGGCAGGCGAAGCCCCGTATCCATTAGAGTGTTGACATAGTAGCAGACCCAAAAGATCTCTATAACAAGACACACGGCATGGGATATCGATCCGAATAGTGTGTAATTATCATTGGAAATGGTGATGTTGATTAGGGTGGTTCCCATTGCCAATGATGTTGCCAAAAACTGGATGAAACACGTCCCCGATATGACAGGCTCCAGGTGTCAATCAGACTAGAAAGAGAATTATTTTTTTGTACACAAAACTTACTGAAGGATATCCCGATGATCGATGACACAGGTCTCATCATTATAACAACATAGACCATCACCATGTTGTGTAAAAAATTATGTCAAATGTTTCACTCCCACTCTTGCAGCAGATATAAAATAACTTCTTTAATAACTTAGCTCGTGTAGTGCAGTAAGTCTACGTTCAATGAGCTAAGTCCACAAGACTACGTACCAAATCAAGCAGAACAAAATCAATAAAAAAATGTTACGTACGTTTATTGCAATAAATCGCACGTAAGCCTCTAGTAAGCACATTTTTCATCGTGAAACTCTTGCATTTATAATAAGACATAGACCGGTTGATTCAATTAAAGGAATTCAGCTAACTTCAACTGACAATGTGCGATTTAATTGCAATATCGTCCATAGACGACGTAAAAAGTCTGAAGTTCGTTGCTGGAAAAAACGCCAGTACACTATGGGTGGCAATGGCAGGCCTTGTCATTAATGGGGCATTTAATAAAGTGGCAATTTTAATGTCCGATACACCGAAGAATGTCATTTTTGCAAGAAAGTAGACAGAAGGTATATGACTTCGATGGCAGCTAGCTATTGTCATCGATTGAAAGATAGCTACCCCCGCTAGAAGTAAATCAGCTATCTAGCAGATATGGAATAATGGGCCCTTGATAGTTTAGCTCGTGCAGTAAGTCTGCATTGGTATTTATGAATAAATTAGTGCCATTGATGACTATAATTCTCACGGGGGTTATCGATAGAAAAACGATGGTTAGGTATAGAGAGTTTGATTTCAAGTAATTTGAGATGTACCTAGTTCCAAATATTTGCATTGTTTCGTATTAATTCCGTGAACGCAAAGCTCGTTACTACTCTAAAATTAACGGCGCTAACGAAATTGTGTTCAGATGCAGTATCAAATATGTCGGAGAATCACTGCAGTTTTTCGCGACCGACTTGATAGTGAACTATACGATTTAAGCTATAACAATATCACAAGTGTTTGCTCTTTTGGAAAGATTGGCGTAAATATTCCAACTGATTTTTTTAAACAGTCTAGCATTGCAATGTATAAATGGAATTGAATTATTACACAACAGCTGTAGCTCCATATAGAACCAGATCCCTGTCGTGAATAAATGCTGCCACCACTAAAAGAAGTACTTCATGCGGCATTTGAATTGCTTCTACCCTTAAAGACTCCTAATTGGCAACGCATATTCAACAGCTTTTGTATGGGATTTTCATACTCTCACATATGCCCATCGATGGCCACTAAGCGCGAACGCCCGCACTTTAATATTCAATTTTGCACATTCACTTAGAATTCCCATGGAACCCGTACTTTGACTAATTGCCTTTCCATTATTCATTCAGCAATTTTCCAATAATAATCAACAACAGGTGCAGGTATAGATAACATATTATTTAAATGATTTTCAAAGTCAAAGACATAGGGATAGTCGTTCAAAGTCGAAACGATTTTTTTGAACTTCACCTAGGCTTCTTTTATCTATCTAACCAATTCAGATTTAGCTGGCACTCAAGCAACTAAGCCTGCCTTTGTGATAAACACTGCAAAGCGGATATTTTTATGTATGTCTCGACTTTTGGTTTAAGTCCCAAGTCTTATTTTTGGAAGCGCTCAGAATTTTGCTGGTGTAAATGGACTTTTCTTCGGATCCGAATAGTTTCAGAATTCAGACCCTATGAATTAAAAAAAATTTGAATTTCGTGTGGTTGTGTTGTTGTAAAATTTGAGATGTTGTCGTAATCCGCAGTGGCTAACTGGTTTTTGTGTCTCAGGTTCGATACCCGGTTTTTCAAACTGCGTCGCCTCTTGGGAACGTCTGAAAAACATGCAACAGAATACGTGTCACGAAAGAGCACTCAATTCAGTCTTTCATACGTTGACATAACAAGAATCCCATCACAATCACAATTTCCAAATCGGTGCCATTTCACGAAAATCAATTGACACGTTCTTAGTGCAAAGATAGCTGTTCTCTCAAAACAGTGCGAAGTTTTGTAAATGCTACTTAAGGTAGATTAAGTTATGAATCCCTTCAGAAAACAGTTTTTGAAAATCAAGGTCAATTTGAATGATTTTTATTTTGAATGTGTATCCCGATAGGGCCAAATTACATCTTAAGGTTTTTTTCCACTGCGCCACCTCTCGCGAACGTCTGACAAACATCCGGGAGTAAAACTGTCATGAATGAGCTTCTCGGCGTTAAATTGTAGATCCCTTCCATTCGTCCCAAAAATTTAAAACCCACACAAAACGAGAAGCTAGGCCTTGGGTCCCACAGACCTGTCGCGCAAAAAATATATATATTTGTTTTATTTTTATATTCCGCACTTACTTACTTCTGAATATGGCATGTGTCACCTTCTCCTTGCTGTTAAAGAATGTCCCACTACCTCAGGAGTGTGTTTACTGATCAATTAAGTGGTGTACAATGTCAAGAAACACTTACTTCTTCACACACACCCACTAATAGTTGTGCCAAGGCTTCGCTTCGATTAATAGAAGTTCCCTTGTTATAAATTCAACTGAATTACTTTACGCGATTTTCTTTGCGATGGAAATTCAAATCAGTTTATTTTTTTTTATTAGCAGCAAAATTCCTTAACCGATTTCTATAAAACCATACTACCGCGTTCTAAAAGCGCTCGACGTTATTAACAACGCAACATTGTATATGAATACGCAATACTGCATGCGCATTATTATTTCTTACTTTTCCCTAGCTACTATTCTATTAGGATATTTTTTATATTTTTCCACCCCTTTCCCCAAACTCCAGAGCCTATTTCTTTCAACAGTGTTTGATAAAATTCCACCTCCCCTCTTAGTCAATTGTGAGAGGGTTTGGAAAACGTTGCGTGAGTCCGTTAAAATATAATTGAGGCATGACAATTGAGTGTCAATTATCAAAGAGATAAGTATATAGGTACTCACTTTGACTAGGTATGGTTGCGTGATGCAGCCGCCCCCAAATTAATTTACAATTCAACAAATCACAGATAGGTAGATAGAGCGGAGGATTTTTCGAAAATAATGTTTTTCTGATATATATATCTCAACAATAGATGCCGCTGCTGTCAATGTTGCTCCTATTTTTTAATTTTTAGTAACTCTGGACATTTTTTATTTAGTTTTATTAAAGCTTGAGCTGATATTAAATGACGCCTTTTATAGCGTTACAAGTGACTTCGGATTGCGCTTTGGTAAACTATTTCTATCGTTTCATTGGTAAATTGACAATATAATTGCTCACAGGAAGGGTTCTAATAATTTGGAATAGAATTTTTAGCTATCGCTCACAATTGAGAGCAGCTTTTCGGTTTTAAGATCAACGTGACGCATCGATGTATAAGTGGATTCTGACAATCAGATTTTTGATGTAGGTACCCATCCCATCATCTCTTGTTTTTTAGGGGTTTTCGGGAGCACTAAAAGCAGTCCACTGAATGCAACCACCTACTGAATATGGTCCTTCGAGCCGTATTTAAATCAGAGAGGGAATTTATTTCCAATATCAATTGCACAAAAAAGTATGCAACGAAAATGAAAACTTATTGATCGGAAAAACACACCGAAACTTACATAGTTGCAGTTGTCACCCAAAATGCTAATCACTTACCGACACAAAAGTATTCAACGAGATTGGGAATAGCTTTCCGGCAAAAAGATTTCCCTTTGCGGCCGTTGCATACAAAAATAAGCACAATTTTTTAAACTCCTTATCCTGATCCTTGCAAGCAAAGGAGACTGGCAGGACCGCTAGTACCTAGTATTTTATTTATGACGGTGTAGTTTTTATAACTTGCTTTTATTTCGTCTGGCAACAGAATGCGCAGTATATATTCGGATAAACGTGACAGGTTCCTTTTCGGCTTGATGGTATTTTATTTTCGCTTTTGAAATCCTTTTTAAGCGGTGAAAACACTTTCCCAGGCTTGTCATTGGAGAAAGCAAGTTAGAAGAGATGTTTTAATGCATTTATCCAGTAGATGTTCGTTTGTTCACTCAACCAAAGTACTCAAATACGAGTGTGTGTTATATTTTTAACGCGCCAGTACAAGTATGGGAAGAAAATGTGTCCCTTACTAAAAGAGTCGGCCGTCTGTTGCCTACTGATGGTCGACACTATAGTCTCACTTCTGGAGTAATTTTAATGTGTTCCTTAATCGGTATTCAGCGGTGCAACTATTTTATGAAATATTGATGTGTTTGCAGAAAGTTGGTTGTCCTTTTATTTATTCAAATAAAAGTTAAAATAGTACCCTTTCACCAGAAGTTGTTTTGGCACATATGTTGGCAAACAAAGTTGCACCCGCCTTGGATACCGCTTTAGAATGGAATAATTTATTCAGATGCAGCCGCATATTCGCACCCATTGAAAAAAGTTTTTTGTGACCCTGTCGTGCACATTTGCTTAGTGGTTCGATTAAGAAGATTGTTCATTCATGTCATGGCTATTTTTTGCAGCAATTGTCGTTTTGTAATGTGAACGCATTTCCAGTAATATATAAGAGCTTTCTAATCGCAACTTTGGAAACGGCTAATGGAAGGTTGGAATATGTTTCTCTTTAAACCAACTTGTCGGCTGTAGATAGGTGCGTGATTCTTCAGCTTTCTTAACCGTCATTCGAGTGAAAAACTACGTCAATCTCTGTTGTTTGTGGAAGAATATAGGTTTAATAAAATTGCGTATTTCTTCAGTGGAAGTGGACACAAGGAAACAACCAATGGTATACCATTTGCGATTTTTAACAATAATTTTAGGTTCAGTTTGATTTACGTTTGACTCAACAAGGTTTTTTTTTGTTTAGCAAAATGGTTAAGAGCTTGAATTTCATTATACGCACTATATGAACATTATAACTGATACAATTAATTTCATCATGGACATCATCAGCGAAGACGTTGTGTCCGGTACCGCAGTATATGCAATAGGCGAAGCAGCAGCTGCACGGGGCCTACGGGACAGGACCACATATTTCGATGATACCTACCAGTATGCTGTGCTCCTACATTTCTCTAAGGACGTTTGTAAGACGCAGCATATAACTAGAATCTGCATAGTCCTTGAATAGACAATGCACAACTTTCGCTTAGCTTTATTAAATGTTTACTTTATTTTTTAAAACATTTCGTTAATTTTAATTTGCTTCTACTCCCTAAAATGTGTGCCAGACAAAACCACGTGTGTATTGGGAACTTCATAAACTATTCTGCTTCTTATATCAAGTGCTTTTAATTTGAAACCTTGCCCATACTGCTGCATCAATTGAAACGTTTTCCAATGTCCATTTTATTCAACAACGTGTACAGAGAAAACGAAAACTTGTTCATCTGAAAAAAATAAAATAAAAATTCAATTGACATTGTCACCCAAATGACCACTTTCTTTACTTACCGACACAAAAGTATTCAAAGAGATGGGAAATAATTTTCCCGCAAACAAAGCGATATCCTGCTGCGACCGCTGCATGAAAAACAACAACAACCGCTTGAACTCCAAGTCTTGTTCGATCCAATTCATTTGAAATATAGCCTCCGGCAAGCGATTGCCTGTATATGTCAGAGATGTAACATAGTAACAGACCCAGAAGGTCTGGACTAACAGACAAAAGACGTACACAAGCGCGCCGAACAAGATGTCGTTGTTGTTTGAAATGGTGATGTTGACCAAGGAAATGCACATGGCCACTGTCGACGCCACAAACTGCACGAAAAATGTCGCCGATAAGACCGGATCTAATGTGCTTATTAACCTAAAAAAAACACACAAAAATCGACTGTAAACTATATGACTAGACACTTAAAACATCGGAGCCTACTCTAAGATAGTTTTGTGATCGAGGACGCACTGCACCAATTCCCTTTTGTTATCCTTCTGTGTTGCCGTTGAGTCGGTTCCAATTCGAAGCACTCTCATAATAAGTAACTTTAGATGCGAGTTAAATATTTCTACATAAATGACGGGAAAGACATCGTTCCCCAACTGATGGAAAATTGATATATTAACCGATATGGAATCTATTGCACTGGCAGCGGCCAATTTCCATGTCGAATCGCGCCAGTTCAAATACGGAATGTATAGTCCATATGGTGGTCGACCGCTCATCAATGCTCCCAGCAATGTAACCAGCGAGTATGAGAAGTAAGTGACTAGGAAAAAAATCAGCGCCCGATTTCCAAATTTAATGACTCTCCGAGCTTCCTTAATCTCCTCGGGATGTTTCATTCGAGCATCTAGCTTATCGAGAATGGGTTCGATTTTGAAAATATACTTTCGATTCGAGTAGAAGATAAAAACCCGAACCACGCAACTGACCGTATTAATGTAAATCTGAATCGATGAGAGCAAATTGTTGATTTGCAATTTTTCCGAACCAATAAAGAAGCTCATGCCAAAGGACAATGGCACCACTACGACTATTGCCCTTATTAACCAAGTGTATGCCACGTAGAGCGGTTTAAACTTCTCAGGCATTATATGGCCCAATAGACGAAAGCAGACGAACAAGTTTTTGGTGCCATCGTTAGTTTTTGGCTTTGAACTTATATCTGCCACTGGGGGCATTCTGAGCACGTTTGAAAAATTGTATAGCAAATTTATAAAATTGAGTCCGACTTTGATGGCTGTCGACTTTATATTGTCTGGTATATTATTTTCTTTGCAAGCCTCTCAATGGTTCTATTGTAGGTTCATAGCTCATTAACATTTAATGATGGATCAGAGTCATACCTATCATTATAGGGTACGTGGACTTGTTTTTGATTTTTTCTTCAAATTGATTCGACAATAGTTATTTCTCACGATACATAATTTATGGAAATGTCGGGCTCGTGGCATAAAACTTCGGAGACGGGACGAATATGTTGCCCTAGAGGAAACACGTCCGCACTATCATTTGATTAGGGACCCATGTCAACTCCGATACTTAGCAAATTAAAAAAATATATCTATATATATTCCTAAAGGGGTCTATGGGTTTGGTTGAGGTACAGTAATCTTGAAAAGGTGCCACTGTAAACTAGGTAGTGCTTTCTGAAAATTTCGGCAGCATTTCGATGCAAAGCAAAATGAGGCTACAAGTCTAAGAGTCAGTGTAAAGTCTTGGGGAATTAATTGACCGCTTTGTGGGAGTGTCTACATTAAAATCAATAGTGTGGGAAAAAGGGAAAAAAAATCTGTGGGAAATAACCATACACACCTAAATTTAAACCTCAGCTCACATCCTTGGAGAAGTATTAGACGTAGTTAAGTATTCTAATTCTGCCAACTTTTATCAAATATATATAAAAATAGTCTACTGTTGTAAATGGTTTATGACTATTTGTGTCAAACCTAATTAGGTACATTTTACAGTAGAGTAAAGACGGATATTGTGGTATAGCTTGGAAATATGGTAAAGTTGATTATCTCGTCCTCTTTAGATTGTCTATTATTGCGCTACACATCAACAGTTGTTGTGCAACCGGAAGAAAAGGGCATATTTTTAGCTGTTAAAGTGTCTTCAACTTTTTACGTAGAAGGAGGGTGATTTTCTTTGTGACCTTTTGTAACCTAATTAAAAAAAAAGCGAAAAACCCGAGTGACTGTAAAAAATAACTAAAAAGATGTAAACAAGACACATTCAGTGACAGTAGCCTCCGACTGCCAATTAGTTGTACTTGAATGTAAAAAAATATGTATTTTTAGTTTTATTTTTTTACAGTCATTCGGCATTTTTGAATTATTTAAATTAAATTTTTTTTATTGTAAAAAATTACCATTATTGCAAGAATCTTGAATAATATTGCGCAAGGAAGTGTTAAATTTAATTCAATAAAAGTGTTCCTCAATCAATGTGTAGGTTATTTTTTTTTCTTTTAATGAGAAATTTGTATAAGTCGGTTAGACCTAAGAAAATTTTAATTATTTTACTTCAAATGAGAAATTTGGTTAATGTTGAAATAGCTAGTCGAGGCCGGGTATTATGGTAGGTATTGTTTAACACATTAGCTTATTAAATTTGATTGAAAAACTCTTTCAAGACTTTCAACTCTTTTTTAATTTATTAAGTTTCGGTATAATTTACATTTTACTACAGGGCTTAAATGGGAATCAAATATGGGTCCTGTTGCGTTGCAGTCCAATACGCTATCCGCTATGCTAATTCTCCACTATTTTCCATAGCAGTGTTAAATCTGAGTTACTTGATACATTTTGCAGTTTCTTTAAGACTTGCAACTTACATTATTGTCATATTGTTAAGACCTTTTTTACGAAGACGACCATCCTGGTCAGATACAAAAAGTGATATGAACCCAATTTGCCAATTTAGCTTCGTTTCGCATCCTACTCTATTCTACCTACTATCTACTAAAGCAGGAGCGATTTCCCTGCTCTCTCTCTCTCTCATGATCGATCTCATCGTTTAACACAAATGTAACGAATAACTTCAAACTCAACGGGTAAAATTCTACTTCAGGGGAACAACTAGGTAATTCGATCCTACTTCCGATTTTATGCGAAAGTTGTTACGATTCAACTTTCAAAGTTGAATAGGAACAACTTTCGAATGGAATCGAAAGTACAATCAAATTACGTAGTTGGCCCCCAGATTCTGATTTTTTTTTTTTTTTTTTTTGACTTTGGAATTTTCATTGTCTTTTCCAATATAAAAGGTTTTCCAATAAGAGGTGTTATTTTGAATAGCACGCTATTTCGGTAGCTGTCACTTTTGAAGTTGTTATTTTTTGATATTTGACAAGTAGAAACTACGCCATTACTAAAAATGGAACGATACACGCTTCAACAATGCATTCAAATTATAAAAAATTGGATCCTTGAAATGCATTAAAATGATCCGGAATTCCATCGAAAAATCATCTTGACTGATGACGCCCATTTCCATCTCGGTGGCTACGTCAACAAGCAAAATTGTCGCATCTGGGGCTCGGAAAACCCAAGAGTTATTGTTGAGAAGCCTCTCTATCCTCAATGTGTGACTGTTTGGTGCGGTTTATTGTACGGCGGGGTCATTGGACCTTACTTTTTCGAAAATGAGGTTGGATCAACAGTTACGGTGAATGGATTGCGCTATCGAGAGATGATTGATGATTTTTTTTTTGGCCGGAGTTGTATGGTATTGATCTGGACAACGTTTACTTTCAACAAGACGGCGCTACGTGCCACACAAGAAACGAAACCATTGATCTTTTACGGGAAAAGTTTCCGGACCGTGTTATCTCTCGAAGAGGTGATCACAATTGGGTTTAAAGCTGTGTATGTGTTTTCCCCTACCGGTAGTCCCTTTTCTTCTTCGTGTTCTGTCTTTGTTTTAGTCTTGTTACAATAGGGCAGCCACTTTGCGATTTTGCCCTGTAAGCGTGGTCGTGGTGGCCATTTGGCTGATGTTGTTTTTTATTATTAACGGCATACCTTCCTCTTCATTATGAAATAAATATCCTATCATTTATCTCAAAAAAATGCATTCTTCTTTGAATATCAAAATAACACCTCTTATTGAAAACCCTTTACAAATTTCTAACTCATTTACTGTCGTATGCTTTAAGAATTCATCAACTATTTCCTTTTTGAAATTTGAGTTTGACAAAAAACTTTAATTGACTTGACCATTTCGAGGGTCGTAAAAATTATACACTTACGAGCTTCATACATTTTTAAGCTTAAGTGAATACCCTTTTAAACGTCTTCTCCGAATTAAACCAACAGCAATCGATTAGTTGTGTAAATTAAAAATTTATAAACGTTTATAAATCAGCACATTTCGAATAATCCTTAGACACTTCTTTGGTGTTAATACTACTGCACAAAACTGACACAATTACATTGCAAAATGTCGGGAATAAAAGACAGGATGTGGTTTATCGTCTTGAAGGCGAGCACGGGCGGCTAGTTAAATCTGAGAAATGTACTAAGTATGCCAAACAATAAAGAGAAAAATGTTGGCAAATAGACGCAATAAATTTTAAAACTTCCAGCACTCTGCTTACATTTTTAACTTTCTCGTATACGTAGTAAGAGAAAGTATTGTAATCGTACAAAAAATCGAACTCGAGATTTTAATCAAATCTAACATTACGATGATAGAGGAACTCGAAAAAGTGGGTCTCGCAATTCTGTTCGTCTGTCCGTCTGTCCGTCTGTCCGTCTGTCCGTCTGTCCGTCTGTCCGTCCTTCCCGAGCTCTACAGCCCAAACGGCTGGACGGATTTCTTTCAAACTTCGGATTTGGAGTTGGTGGGCTTACAGTTCGGGGCCACTTTTTTTTTTACACGTTAAGTGTTGCCGTTCTAACGGTATTCAGCAATTTTGAGTTTTTCGAAAACGGCTCTAACGATTTCAACCAAAATTGTTATTTGGGCTTAAGTAGGTGTAACTAAGATGGCTGCATACTCAGTTTTTCGCAGAAAAATCTAATAACGGTAATTTTGAAAATTGGTCATATCTTAAAAACGGTCAAAACTATTTCAACAAAAATTCATATTTAAGTTAATACGGTCATTCCCAACATGATGGCAAGCTCAGTTTTTCCCTAAATTATCGTTCAACGGACTATTTTGGAAAAATTTGGTTTTTTAAGACTTTTTTTAATTATGGTTTACTTGGAAACGGCTTTAACGATTTTAACCAAAATGTATACTTGCACTACCATATATGGGGTTTACATGGCTGCACACCCACTTTTTGGATAACGGTACTTTTGAAAAGTGGCCTTATCTCGAAAACGGTCAATACGATTGCAACAAAAATTTATTTTTAAGGTAGTATTGTCATTCCTAACATGATAGTATAATCAGTTTTTCTCTAAATTGTCTATAATAGATTTTTGAAAAAAGGTATATTTTGAGAATTTGGTTTTCTTTTGTTTTACCTACATGAAAACGGCTAAAGCGATTTTGACCAAAATGCATACTTGGAGTAAAATTGACGTTTTCAACATTATTGCGTCCTTCATTTTCATTTCTAACCTCCGGAAACGCTGATTTTGAAAACTGTTCATATCTCGAAAACGCCATTTTAGATTTCGATAAAACTTTAAAAACCTAGTAGATAATACTAACATCCTGAACAATACCCTGTACTCAGTTTTTAGCTAAATAGTAGCAAGCATATTTTTTGAGATAAACATTGCAATATTTGCTAATATTTTGTACGCATTATTTTGCAAAAACCGCCATAACGGTTTTGACCAAAATCCTCTTTTTATGATAACATAAGTATTCTTAATAGGACACCTTACTTAGTTTTTCGTAAAAAATGGAATTAATGCCGTGTTTTAAGAATTACGGTACTACCAGTAAAAATGTAATTACAACTAAGTAATAGAAGCTAATTTTTAGCAAATAGTACCCAACCCACTTTTTCCTTTTTCAACCAACACGCACTTCATTTGCAACCCCCAAACACGTCCATCGATAAATTCAAAAACAAACATCTGAATTCTTACATAATAAATCTATGTCAAGATATCGGTCTATCACAAACTCTACATCGAGTCATAGCCACCTACCAGCATCACCAATTTGAAAAATCTTGTTTTATAGCCTATAAACAACAATTAAATAAAAATGAACCAACCAAACTGATGATATGAACGAGAAAGTTTCGTGCGATCCAGTCGTGCACTTTATTTACTTTGTCAAATTGAAATAGGGGTGAAAACGGGACTAGTTATGCTTTCCCTTTATGACAAATCTTCATAAAATAGATGCTGGCGCATTGTGCCTTGTAGTAATCCACTTATACTAGGCAGCATTACATACTTTCAAAATTTGTGTCCAACGCAAAGCCCAACTATCTTGAAGGAGCAACACGAGCTTGTGCACTACCCATACACTTGTTGAGCAATGCGTTGTGAAACGATCCTCAAGTGGATCAAACACGTCGCGTCGGTTGCATAGAATCAGGACTTGTGATGGCAGTATAGTACGTTGGAGTTGATTGTGTTTAATTCTAAATTAAAGTGGACAGGATGCATAAAGTTGAATTTGAAAACCTCTCCGGCTTGAATTTTATATTGGTTTCACCATTAAATCCGATCCGAAGTTAAGTGCAGATATGCAGGACGCACCCCCACCAGTTATTTTCAGCAAAGTCCTCTGTATGCGAAAGACCTATTCGCAAGGGGTGCCTTATCTATTCATATGCGTGACCTCTAAAAATGAACATATGCTAGATACCCCAACCAAATAGGTAAGCAAAATGCCATTTCGCAGTCAATAAATGGAGGGCACTGTCACTCATCACTCGGAATATATAATTTGATTTTCACACTTCCCAATACCAGGTGCGAAGTTCTTCTTCAGTCAATAATAATTGTTTCATTACAAATTCAGGTGTCTTTCCCTATAAAAGCAAGTGTGCAGTCTCGTTCCGTCACAATCCGATTCGAAAACGTATTCAAGATGGCTTCAAAGTCGAAATCACCATCCGAAGAGGTGTTAACGATTCCAAAAACCAACGACGGTACTAGACTCCTGTTCAAGTGTTTTTTCCTTTCGGGCATTATAATGCCCGAAAAATTCAAGGCACTCTATGTCACTTACTCGGTCATAATTAATATCTTAGTGGGGGTGCTGCCGTTGTCCTTCACCCTGAGCTATTTTGTCGGTGTGGAAAGTTTGCAAATAAATAATTTGCTCACATCTCTGCAGATTTGCTTCAATGCATACGGTTGTGTTAGTCGGTTTACTTTCATCTTCATCAATCGGCATAGAATCTTCAAAATCGAGGGCATTTTGAATAAGCTTGACGCTCGCATGAAATTCCCGGAGGAGCTGCAAGAGGCTCGCGATACCATTCGCTTTGGGAATGGCATTGTGGCTTTCTTCTTGACGGTTTACTACACTTATTCGACGGTTACAACTGTGGGGGGAATGTATGCGGGACGTCCTGGATATGGGTTGTACATTCCGTTTCTCAACTGGCGCGAATCACCGCAGAAGTTTTACTCGCACAGTCTGTTTGAGAACTTTTTGATAAACGCAGCGCTCATGCATCAGGTGTCCAATGATGTCTATCCGGTTGTGTATGTGGTGATATTTAATGGACATATGAAAATCCTGATTATGAGAGTGCTGCGAATCGGTACAGATCCGTCGTGTTCACATGAGGATAATAAGAAGGAGCTGATTCGCTGTGTGCTCGATCATAAGGATATTCTTGAGTAAGTGTTGTTGTTCTGTTCATGTGACATGCGGCGAAATTATTGTGGTGCATTTTCTAGTCTGATTCAAACGATAGAGCCGGTCATATCGATCACATGTTTCATTCAGTTCCTGGCCACATCAGCGGCAATGGGTACTACGCTGATCAACATCGCTATTTGCAACGATAATTACACATTATTCGGAGCGCTAACGCATGTGTGCTGCCTGGTAATAGAGATATTCTGGGTCTGTTACTATACCAACGTCCTGATGGATACGGGACTTCGCTTGCCAGAAGCAATTTTTCACATGAATTGGGTGGATCAGGACAAGGATTTTCGCCACATGTGCATATTCTATATGCAGCGGGCTCAACAAGAGATAAGTATGTATGCTGGAAAGTTATTCCCAATATCTCTGGATACATTTGTGTCGGTGAGTTGACGCTTTTTGAACCATCAGGTAGGACAAGGGATAGTTCATAACTGTCTGCCTGATGATTCAAAAATCAACCCCTACTTACATTTTGGGATACATTTTCGTTTCGCTTTTAGATTATGAAGTTCTCGTTTTCGGTGTACACATTGCTTACCACCATGGACTTTGCACAACATTTCAATTAATATTCCAGAGATGGACTGCTTATGCGAAAATATTCAACACCAGCTTTAGATGCACAATTTTGTTTTGGTGATATTCACATTTAGTGATTGTAAGTTCGGTTCGATATTTGCTTTCAAAATAGTTTACAAAATAGTTTATTTTGCAATGAAACACTTTTCTTATCTTTGTTTGAATAAAAAAATAGTTGGCTAATAGTTGAGCCGCTAAGCCTAGCTTCTCACAACTATATTCGATAGTTGTATGAGTTTTTTTTTCAGTGACAAAACAGAGGGGCCTACAATTTGTGTGCCGAATTCAAACGGATAAATTGAGAAGCTTTCTTACGGGAGGTAGGTAACTCTGGAGTTTCTGATCTGTTTATGACTGAAATTGGAAGAAGGGTTCATGACATACAGAAGTCTTAACGCAAGTAGGAGTTTAGGTTATTATCCAAATTTTTTTTTAAATATTAAGTTCAAAGTTGAGACAAAAATTGTAACAAATAATCCAATGCTTGGTTTAAAAACTTATGTTCTTCAATTGTTTAGCTGAAAATCGAGTACGAGGTAGGTATTAAGCGTGTAAAAATTACCAACCATTCAAATTTGTATTAAAATCGTAAATGGGTTCTTAAAAATATGAGCCGTTTTTTTAAGTGCCTGCCGTTTTTTTAGATTCGAATGGAAAACATAGGTCGCAGTTATTTTGTAAACATTTATTCCAAGTATCTATTTTGGTCGAAATCGGTAAGCACATTTTCATGTAGGTAAACTACAGAAAACCAAGAACCACTTTTTTGAGTAGGTACCTAATGAAAGAATTGATTCAAATCTCGAGTTTCAAATTTTGTACTTACTTATCGGGCTCCCGAACCGTGAAGAGTCTCTGCCTGAGACACTGCAGCCTTCCATCCTCTACGATCCCGCGCACGTTGCTTCCAGTTGTCCAGACCAAGCGCTCTGGCATCCGCGATGGCTTGGTCTTTGAAACGGAGGTTCGGTCTTCCTTTTCTTCTCGAACCTGGGGGCTGGGATTCAAAGATCCTCTTAGCCGGAGCATTATTGTCCATTCGCTCGATGTGGACGAGCCAATGTAGTCGACGTGTTTTGGCTTTTTGGACTACATCCACATCTTGGTACAGCTCATAGAGTTCGCGGTTGTATCTTCTCCTCCATTCGCCCTCCTCGCACACAGGACCAAAAATCCGCCGAAGAATTTTTCTTTCGAAGGAGCCAAGTATCAGCTCTCCCTTCTTGCCTATGATCCAGCACTCGGCACCATAAACTGGCAAGATAAGGGCCTTGTAGAGCATACATTTCGTCCTTCGAGTTAGGAGTTTTGAACCAAGTTGTTTTGCCAAACCGAAGTGGCAACGGTTTCCTAGGGTAATTCTTCGCCGGATCTCCACTATGGTGTCATTGGTGGAGCTTATGTTTACTCCGAGGTAGGTAAACTCCCTAACTACCTCGAAATTTTTGCTATCAACAGTGACGTTTTGTCCTAGGCGGTGGACAGTTGTTTGTTGGTTTGTTGATAGCATGTACTTGGACTTGTCCTCATTTACTTCAAGGCCAACGGATTTCAAATTTTGTATACAAATAAAATAAAATAAAGAGATCTTCAGTTGCGCGCCTTGCGCCATTTGCGCTCCCTTCCAAACTTTTGCGCCACAAAAAAAATGTAAGGACGTCCTCTACGCTACACCGTTTTTGGGGGTGAGTTTTATGGTAATGAGCTGAGCTGTAATATCATGTAACGGGCTCAGAGAAAAGAGAATTTTCAATAACATTCATGTTGACAGACACGGCACATCTGTATATATAAAAATGGATCTTGGTTTGTTCGGATGCTTAAAACTCGAGAACGGCTTAACCGATTTGAATGATCTTTGTTTTGTTTTGTTTGTCTTACATCAGCGATGGTTTAGAAGAAAAGAAAAGTTGGAAAATTCTCACACACATTACATTTTTCATGTGGAAACGCACTTTGAAAAAAAAATAAAAATAAACTGGATAGAGATCGAGTAGTGACACTTCAAATACAGAAAAAAAATATTTTCAAAATCACAGTTTGTTGATCTTTTGTGATAGAAACACTTTACTGCTAAGTGCGAGAGAATCAACAGGTGGCGCTGTGGTCGATCTTCAGAGCCGCTCAACCGATTTCAATGAAACTTTGTAAATGCGCATGGTTGATTCCAACTTGAAAGATAGTATAGTTTTCGGCCCTAATAGAAACAAAGTGCAATCAAAAACAATACAAATAGAAAACCTTGGATTAAAAATAAATAAATAAATATTTTGGCTCGACAGGTCTATGCGACCCAAGGCCTAGCTTCTCACAACCATTCGTTTTGTGTGGGTTTTCAATTTTTGGGACGAATGGAAGGGATCTAGAGCTTTACGCCGAGTCCAAACGGCTCTTTCATGACAGTTTTACTCTCGGATGTTTGTCAGACATTCGCGAGAGGTGGCGCAGTGGAAAAAACCTTAAGATGTAATTTGGTTCTTTCGTTAACAAAGCCATTTGCAAAAAATAATCGGGATAGAAATCGGGATATGGCACTTGCCATATAGGTAACTAAATAATTAAATTACTATAGGCATCTGGACATTTATGAAGCCTTGAATGTTTGTAAATGGTGTTCAACACAATGGGGCAGTAATCAAAAAGGGCGCCGTTGCACCTCCCTTAAAAAACGACTCTGCGAATTGTGGCGGGACTTAATGCGAAAGGCACGGGCAGCGCCGTGGGAGCTAGTTTTGTATACAAATACAGTCGAATCTCTCTAAGTCGAATTTTCACGGGATATAAAAATTAGGTCGACACAACCTATCTTCGCGACGCAACACTTATATTGTTATAGGTCAAGAATCAAAAGAATATGTTCGAGTTAGAGGGATTTTCGTCTTAGAGGAAAACTTTTCTATGCAAAATTGAAGGGAATGCAAAAATTGGGTCGAAAAATTCGAGTTAGAGAGAAATTCGAGTTAAAGGAGGTTCGACTTACAGGGATTCGACTGTATAAAAAATAAAGAGGTCTTCAGGTGTGCGCAAGCCTTTTTGGTTGAGGTCCCCTTCCAAACTTGTGCGCCACAAAATAAATGTAAGGACGTCCTCTACGCTACACCATTTTTGGGGGTGAGTTTTAAGGTAATGAGCTGAGCTGTAATATCATGTAACCTGCTCAGAGAAAAGAGAATTTTTAATAACATTCATGTTGACAGATACGGCACATATCTTTTAAGAAAAGGTTTTCAAAAAATGTTGTCCGATAAAAAGGTAAAAATGCATTTAATGACAGGTAAGTTGTAGATCAAAGTTTATTATGTTATTATGTTTCCTTGGCAAATGTTCATCAAACTTTATCTAGGGAAAAACAATTATCTATGGTTTGATTGTAAGATGGAACAATACCTACCTACCTACACAAAAAATAATTTTTAGGTTTCGGCCATCCACCAGAGACCAGTGCCTTGATTTTGTGCGGTTTTTCCCGCAATGGCGGTTTGCGGAAAGCGTTCACGTATAGGCAGATTCTATAAATGTGTGCGTGATGTCGAGAACTGACATATTCCAATATTTCCTGTTCTAATATCGCTTTGTTCCTGGAAATTCCAGGCGGGATTTCCCTAACGCAACCTATTTAGGTAGCGAGAAGGATGTCGGTTGACGACAATTGACACGCTATCCGATTTTCGATATAATCTCGTAAATATCGATTATAAATGTTAGTTTTTGTTTTACGCTCGTAATACAGTATAGACGGTAAATTGATCATTTTCACACAAATTTTATTTTATAAATAAACAAAAAACAACCCAAATGTCATTTGATGTAATTCAAATCGTTCAGCGGATGAGCTATGCACCACAATGAAACAGTAGAACGCAGTCAAAGCCAGTGGCTCACTCACACATTCAAATCCGATTCGGAACATTCCCTAGCGCAATTGCGGGAAAAAACCGCACAAAATCAAGGCACAGAGTCGATGGAAAAAAAGTGCAAATGCAGTAAAGTACCTAACTATATAGGCGTTTTTCTTTTTTGGTTCAGAGCTGAGCTCTGAACTGAGCGCGAGCATTATGAGCGCGTTTTGAATCGAGCGTGCTCAGATCGTTCAGATGTGTTTAAGAAACACACTTGAGCACAATCTGTCTAATGTCAGTCAAAAAATGAAAAATAATAATTAAAATGGATAAGCTAATTTGTTTACCTTCTGTGCCAGAACAACCAGGTTCGTCCGCCATTATCCTGTTTTTTT
Source organism: Cheilosia pagana (assembly GCA_936431705.1). Classification (NCBI taxonomy): domain Eukaryota; kingdom Metazoa; phylum Arthropoda; class Insecta; order Diptera; family Syrphidae; genus Cheilosia; species Cheilosia pagana. The sequence continues at coordinate 40,719,756 of OW386168.1, forward strand.
TTTGTCAAATGTGACTGAAATTTGTATGTATATGTGTAATCAGCTTTTTATTCAGGATGCTCAGTCAATTTCTTCTAGCTCATAGAGCGCGCTCTGATCGTGCTCTGAACGAAAAGAGAAACACAAATTTGAGCTCTGAAGTCTCTGAGCTAAAAAAGAAACACGAACTTTTTGTATAACAGTTCAGGTTCTGCTCTGAACTAAAAAAGAAAAACGCCTTATGGGAATTGTCCTAATAATGTCCATTGGACATTTTTCGTTAAGGTACATTTATGCATTATAACAGTATTTAACTGTCATAGTACATTTTTTTAGGGATAAGGGTAATGGAAAAATAATTTTGCAGCGATTCTAATCTATGCTAATGTATCGTTAGCAGTCAATTTTAAACTCCACGACTTCCTCTCGAAGGCAGCTCCACTGTTCCAAATTAGAACGTATTCCTCGTACAACAACCAATTAATTTCCTTTAACAACCGCTACTGAATTTCGAAAACAGAAAAAGCTTGCGCAAGTCTCCAAAACATTATCGAAGACTAAAACCAGTGGGATTTTAATCAGGGAAAGTCACAATAATGAAATAAATAAAAAACAAAACTGTTTATTCAATATATTTATTAATAATTTTTAGTTATACGGTTACATTTTTACATTTTCGCATGGTACCCGAAGTGGACAATAAATGGATTCAGTCTTAAATGTTATTCTTTGATTAAAATTTCTAGCAAAGTACAAATCCGCGGTGACAAACACACACAAAAAATTGCAATCACAATCGTTAAATTTTAGGAAATTCCCTAAAAAGCATCCGGGAACCGGGATGTGGGTCCAAAGAGCCACTTCTTGGTAAATGGTTGGAAAATTCGTTTTTCGTGTTCGAAATAATAATTCCTAGATTGTATTATCCAGAGAAATATAAGAAAAAAAATACCTAACTCAAATTTTCTGTTCTCTGTTTTTCTTTCTAGTGCGATTTCGATTTCCACTCCCTGTCACGGTCTGCACTCGCACTTTACCACCATCAACAGATGCGACAATCGACAAATCAAAACCAGACATCGATCGAAAAAATGGCGATACAAACCAAACGACGCGACGAAGGGATAGGGAACACAATAACATCGGATCTGATCCCTTTTTTATGGATACCTTAAGGGGCCCAAGAAACATGCACTTTATTCCTATGTGGATTTGCCCCATTCGAATTAATTAAAAAAAAGTCGCATCGCACAACTTTCCTTCGCAATAAATAATTTAAAATTTGCCAAGGCCAAAACTTTACCTCGACCCCAGAATGTGTTACCAATTTGACCTGTTTATAATCATCCACTCTTCCCACCCATTCTCAGCTGTGCACATCTACAAAGGGTAACGCTTAACTTTTGCCCTAAAGCAACCAACGAGTCTGCTAAGCGGAAAACTTCTCTTCGAACAGACATCACCCGGGCCGGGATAATAAAACAATTACATTAGCGAGAAACTTTTGTGCGCTCCAGTCATCTGCAACAAATGCGCGAGGTGTAAGTGGTCTTGTTTCTTGTTTCTTGTATGCTTGTTCAATACCACCGTTTGGGTTGGTAAAAGTTTTAATATAGGTACCTAGAGATGCATATGTTAGCACCCCCGGGGGTGGGAGAAAAATAATATTTCGCGCATCGAGTGTCGAGTCCCAATGGAAGTGGCAGAAAGTCCTTTTGCACTTATTTGGCAAAATTATTGAGAAATTTTCCCGTTCGCCCCAAGAAAGTGCTTTCGAATTGCCAAATAAGTTTCGCAATCGAATCCCCGCGAAACGTTGTGCTATTTCCTAATCGAAGTTCGTCCCGGCTGATATATTATTTATATCTATGTTGTGAAAGTGTGCCCGCAGAGGGGTATTTGGCAAATACATATTTTGCATTAGTACGGATCCAATTGGTAAGAAGCTTGATACCTACCTAAATTTGCTATGAAGTCTTCCCCTGAATAATTTAGACATATAGCATGGGGCCATTGTGTGTATGCACTTCCATGCACTGCACATCCACACCAAAGGAATAACACTGTTAATAATAAAGAATTCCTGTTTTATAAAGTTTCTGAAAGAATAAAAATCAAACAAAATTAAATATAGATGAATTAAGGCCGACACGCAATATTTTTAAGCATAGTGTTCAGTTTAAAGCGCTCGCTAAGAGCCAGTAAGCTATAATTAAGATCAATGTTAGTTTTCAATTAGATTTAATCGTTTTTGTTAAGTTAATGAATGAATAAATAAAAATGAATTGAAAAAAAAAATAAAAAATAACACTGTTGGGTCACACCTTTTAATGTTAAATATTGAAGTAAACTACTACTTGTGTATATGTTTAAAAAAAGGCGCAAACATTACATAACGCGTTGAAAAACGTATCGGTCAAAAATGCGACAACAAACGTTATGAAGGTCGCTTAAAAAGCCATTAAAAAGGTTTTAAAAAACGTGTCGAATACTCCTGGAAAAATATGTCAGAAATCGCTTCGAAACCGTCTCAAAAAAAGCGTCAAATAGGTACGTATATGTACATCGGAAAGTGAGTTAAAAAGTCATTGAAAAACACGCCAAAAATAAACAGAAAAATAGCGTCAAAGTTGGTCGAAACTCCATCAAATGCCGGGCGAAAAATTAATAAAAAAACGCGTTAAAAAAACGATTCGGAAAAGCAATAAAAAACCACCGAGCTTAGTGAAAAACGCATCATTTGATACCCGTAAAAAACGCTTAAAAAATGCTCAAACAAATACGCCAAAAAGAACCTTCGAAAATATTATCGAAAATGCGTGAAATAGTGGTAGAGAAACGTGACAGAAATAGCTTTACAAAACGTGTCAAATACCCATCGAAAAAAAACCATTAAAATACTCATCAAAACTTGGTCAAAACTGCATGGATTACTAGTCGAAAAACAGATCAAAAGACTCATCAAAGAACCGTTCGAAAAAAGCGTTGAGCTTGGTCAAAACCGCGTTAAATATTCGTCAAAAAACGCGGGCGAAAAGGCGTTTATTTTGTTTTAAGTAATAAAAACTGTTTAGCGTGTTTGACACTTTGTGGAAAAGGAGATAATGTACTTAAGAGTAGGTAAAGTTTTAATAAGTTGAGCTTATGTCAGTTATAGTTTTTTTTTAGAAAAGCGAACTAACCACAGTCCGTTTCAGGACACGGGTCTACAAGGTAGGTTGATAGCTGCTAAATATTGTGACTTGGTTATACAGTTGAAGTCACTTATAACGACCTCGCTTATAACGGCCAGTTGCTTATAACGTCCACTTTCAATTCATTTGGTTGGTTCATTATATTTTAAGCTATTTATATCGAAATGTTGGATTGAACGACCAAGTTTTCGGAAAAAATTGGTCCTTGTTGTCGGTTATAACAAGGGAACGATGGAAAATCAAAAAAAAAACAGTTAAATATTATGGCAGGTAATTTGATGTGTCGCCTTAAGAGCTGCTTTTAAAATTAGTTGTGGTTTACGCGTCTTTAACAATAAAAATAGCATTTTATATGATTTTGTTTATTCCTGAATATTTGTGGAAGCCAGATATGACAGGCGGATATAAAGACCGCCGGCTATAACGACCTCATTTCATGGGTCCCTCGACCGTCGTTATAAGAGACTTCTACTATATTTAATGCCACATAACTACCGACAATGATGAGCACAATTCTTTCCCAGACAAATGCCTAGTTAAAGCCTTATTCCGTAAGTCACATTTGTTTAGCCTTTTATGCCACAAAAACCCATTACATAATCGGGCCATTATTACAACATCGAAGGGGCGTCGCCACTCGCCACCCCCTTAACATGTCTTCTTTGCAACAATAGCCTCTGAAGAATAAAATATATTCGTCCTTTAATAATTCGACTGTCACATTCAGTTAGGTCTAGAGAAATTTCACGCTTCGCTGAACCATACATCAACATTCATGAACCGCTATTTACATTTTCGAGTCCATTTGTCATTTTAGCGAACACACAAGTTGTGCTGCTGTCCCTGTTTGCAGTCCCCGAACGCCATCGACTTCCAACTATTCATTAATAATGTCCGCAAACGGCCCCGGTAACTGTGTCACACCCTGAACATTGACAAACGAAAATCGACTTAAATCTTCAGGCATGTCCTTGCTCGAAGCTGAGGTAGTTTTTCCAACAATGAATATTAGCACCACTGGCGCGCGCCCTTAGCCCCCTCGTTGGCTGATTAATTTCCTTCATTAATCGCCAACGACGGTAGGTCTTCATTCTAACCATAGAAATGGGACTAACACCGCGAATTTCAACCTATTGATAAAGGGGGTTCTGCTTGACTACTTAAAGTCACGCTGTAAACTATACTGTCAGTTGCCTCCTCCTGTGCATATTCATGCGGAATAAAAACGAATCCCGCGCGTAAAGCAGGAAACAGGAGATTTACCGCAGAGTACGTGGGTGGTAATTAAAATGCCAACATTTAATTACACATCCACCGTCTCCCAATTGGCCGTTTGTTTTATGCGAACTTTGCACAATCCTGTTTCGGTGTTTAACTATTTATTGACTAAGCGAAGGGGCTTAAGTTGCACTTGTCTGTCGTCGTCGCTGAAGCTTTACGCAAAGGGAGGTTATTGGCGTAACCATTTTCAAGGTCTTTAGGGATGAGAGTGTGTATAACTCGGTGTGTTATGGTTTGGTTATGCAAGGATATTCAAGGGAACACTAAAACAGTGGCAAAGCACACAAAACCGCTCCAGACTTTTGTTTTGATGACTCACGGGGGAGTTGGATCTGTTCTCTCTGTAAAAGCTTGGAACCTGGAATGTTATAAAGCTGGCGTGTGAAAGAGAGAAGCGTAATTTTTGAACGGGGGTTGTTGCACTCATTTATGTCAGATGACTCAACAACTGTGCAAGTTGGCCAACTGGTGGGAATAAAATTTCCTATCGACAGTCTGGTGAAGCTTTTAACTCACCATACCTGACTTTGACTTGTGGATAAGGACGATAAACTGTTATATTTTGTGGGGCATTGTTTGGGGCGCAAACTATACGCTATTTAAATTATTTCCATCTGCTTAATTTAATGGTTTAAATACAAAACTGCACTAAGAATGCTTATTAGAAAATCCACAGGAGAAAGTCTTAGGATTTTAATACATCATGTATTATTCAATGATTTAGTGTGCTGTAAAATGACCAATAAGCAGGAGAGTAGCGGAGATAGTAACCTAGCCATTCCTGTGTCCATAGTGTCCATAAGTGTCTATAAATCATGCAGCTTCAGATTATTGGAAATAGCTGGCCAAAGACCTAAATAACTGATACTGGTAAAAGGACTATTGCATCTTCCTTGGGTTTTCGTATTAGAGAGAGAGAGTCATTCAGGCTCTACGGAGTTGAATGTTCTTAAGGCTGCAGGCAGCTACGAAATATCTACTGAGCAACAAATGTTTAAAACAGACCTTCTAAAAATCCCATCAGTCCTATTGTTGGAGCACCTTTCAGCCCATTTCGACCAGGTTTATAAGAGCATTGGGGCGCGAAGACAAAGTCCACGGCTTGCAGAAGATGCCTGGGCTCTCATCGCGTAATTCATGAAACGATCATCGTCAAAACGATCAAACTGAACGACGTCGTTGTAAGTTTGCTTCGCGTAACATCTTCGTAGCATCGTTCAATCGAATCGTTCATCGTTCCCATTTTGAACAGTTTGAAGACTACTGTAAACAGACTCTGACAGCAGAAAATGTATGGACATTTTTTTCCGTTGTAGAATTGGGTTGAAGAATTGGGTGGAAGTGAAAAACCATAGACAAGATGGCGCTGTCTGTGACACCCATTCGTGGAAAATATACATACCTAAGTGTGGAAGGATGTTTACGGAAATCAAACATCATGAAACATCACATGAGAATTTGTATTCTTAATATTGAAGTTGTAAAAAAGGATTCAATGAATGCAATTTTATAACTACATTTCGTTTCTGATTGCATTACTGCATGCCATTATAAAACAAAATTCATTTGAAATTCTAAAAAAGTTGTACCCCATTTTTTTTTGTTGCAAAAAATGCGTTTTTTACCATTCCGACAAAATTGAGTCCCCTCCAAAGAGAACATAAGTGTATGTTTCCCTTAAATATTTGTTAATATTTCTCTCGGCCCGAATCAAACTGAGAAAATGCACCAAAAACGATCAAACGATTGCAAAATAGCAATCGTTCAATCGCAATCGTTCAGTCGTCGAATTTGACAGTTGCACGAGTTATACGAAGCATAGTTCAATCGTCCAAAACGACGTCGTCCAGACGATCCAACTATTTTAGTGTTACACGAAGAAATACAATCGTCGAAACGACGTCGTCAGACGATCGTCGTCTTACGCGATTAGAGCCCTGGAGTCGGACGAGCTGTCAATTACCGCAGCAGTAGGTAGGAGCGAACGTTAGTCCCAATTCCAAGTAGAAAATATTGAATATTTACTACAATTGCGAATACTGCGGAACATACTCCACCTATATTGGTCTGTGAAATATATTCAGTTTGAGGGCACTAATTTGGTGTATAAGGTCATAGACCTAAGCAGCTTTGACTGATGATCCCATGTTTCAAGGCTTGAATTCTAGATTGACAACAACCACTAGTTCTCTTTGTGAGCTGGGAATTCCAATGGAAATTTTTCTAGTAGGTACACTTCACGTCCCGTCCAAGTCGTGACACACGACAACCTCCAAATATATATAAAAAATAAAAAACAATAAATCTAATTAAATCTAGACCACAAAGCGCCTTCTTATCTCAAACCAGAAATTAGAAAATGGTCGCCATTAGTCCATTTGTCAGTTGTCACCTTTTTACCAGTTATACAACACGGCCGACATAATGCAAATCACCTTCCCCAATATCCCAACTGTTACCATCTACAGTTTCCACATCGTCCAATCAAAACATTCGGTTGCAGAGCTTCCCATAAATGAAACTAGTATCATCGTTGACCTTGAAAGAAGATACCACCTAAGTTCCACCCCTAATGACCCCATCCAGCATGTAACTTATCGCAGAGATGAATTCCCCTATCCATGAGAAAGAGAGAATAGCAATAAAACAAGATCAGAAATGCGGAAGACAAACACGCACAAAACGCACAAGAACGTAATAAGCCACCTTTATCTGAGAACATTAGGTGTATCGTGCTCGTGCACATTGTCCTCCTCCGTAATGTGAACAAATTCTTCTCTCGTTTCTGCCGATCGCACGAGACAACGTAGACGTAGAGTAGAACGTACTACTTCAATCGCACGCACACAAGCGAAATACTCTCGCGCGACGAGTTTACAAAGTGGTATCACCTCGCACCAAGCATAACAATACACGAGTCATCAGCCGGGCCAGAGACCAAGACAAAACAGAAGACGAAAAGCCAGACAAGGCACACAGAGTCAAGAAGCCAGGAAAAAACCAAGTAACCCAGTCGATCGCCACTTCAGTTAATCGAAGACACTCGAACTGTTAACCAAAAATAAAATTAATTAAATAAAGCAAACTATAAATAAGATACAAATCACAATTCGCCAGCAGTGCTTGAGGTGCTAAAATCCGTGTTCAGTGTAAAATCCGCAGTATATCCGTAGCGACAGTCCAAAAGGAGTTAGAACGATTTTTTTTATCATCATTATAATCAGAGTGGTAAGGTCCTAGGCCGGGATTAATATGAAAACAAAAAGTTGGGAAGTCTATTCGCACATAGGACATGAAAATTCTTAACTGCCTAAAGTAAAAAGTCCTAAAGCCTGACTTAGGTTCGAAAAAGATGTGGGAAAAGTACTCAAAGCGCTCTATAGTGGAGAGGTACGCTTTTTACTGATAATTAGTGTTTTCGGCAAAATTATTCCAAGGCAGGATTGGACGTTTCAATAAAGTGCACTTTGTGTCCATTTTAGCCTGGCTCATGGTCACAGTTCTATTAATAACATTTCTTTCAAGGCTTACTATCTGTACGTAAGCCTGGTGTAGAGTAGCAAAGTGCCTGTATGCAGGATCATTCCTTAAACTCCCCCGAGTAATTGCCCACCCAGGACTAGCTAGAAGCTATGGGTGCATTTATCTGTAATCAGCCTATGGAGTAATTGGGGCATTTGTTGCACACATTTTTGTCGGACTTAAGGCAATGCACGTTTCATTTATTTACTCAAAAGATACAAAATTTTCTTTTATTTTCTGTTTTTACATACTTTTTTGTTTCTCCATTTTCAAAGGCATTCGCGCTGGACGTTATTCGGCCGGAATATTAATGAAATTTGTGTTTATTTTTTTCATACACATATATTTTATCTGTCATGGTATTGTGCATGCGAGTGAGAAACACTATAGTCTTTGAATAGTGAAAAAGAATTGAATTGAGTAATTATTTGTGATTGTCGCGCAGCGGTTTAAGTTATTGTGTGCTCAACTCAACAGCGAAATATTGATATATTGTTATACATTTTGGATTTTGCAGTGTGGTGACAGAACAAAAGGAAATAACAAAACGAAAAAACGAAAAAACCCTTCCTGTCCATAGAGGTGAGTGTGTATTTGATGAGTAGATTTTTCAATGAAATTTCCATTTCTCTTGCGAGGCGGAAATTGAAATGCATTTTCCCTTTTGTTTTTTTTTTTAATTTCTTGGGTAGCTATAACTCTTATATGCCGGCAGGCACGTAAAAAAGTCAACGAAAGTTATTTGGTTGCTGTTAGTTTTTTAATTATCTACATATATTATTTCTCGGTAGCCATTTTTTTTGGTTTTATTTAGAACCATATTTAGGGTGACCAAAAATTTAAAATTTTATTGCATTCAATTGCGAAAGCGAAATTTTTTTTTTGAGACATAAGTTGTTTTGAGTGTGGGATCGAAAGATGTGGTTGATGGTTTATTGACACAGAAACTGCTGTTGATTTTATTTTTATATTGTTTTATAAAAAAATTAAACGCTTTGGGCATTTATTGAGGGTATCAATTTGTTTACTGCCTCGTAAATGGAATATTGAAAGGGAAAATTTGACAAGCCCAGACCTGGTAGCATGCCTTAAAATGTGGAGATGATTACGAATTGCGGCAGTTAGCACATTGACACAGTTTTTTTTGGCGGGATTTTTCTTTTAAGTGGAGTGTATGGGGCTGTTGGATTTCAATAGTTAGTAGCTATGTTTAGATTCAATGTTTAGCAAACAATATTATAGAAATATTATTAGATATTTTCTGTAACGTATTCAAATAGAAATAATTTACATAGCAAAAAAAAACAAAAAAAAATGTAAAAAATAAATTTATTTAAGGAGAGCACTAAAAATCTATAGACAAAAATAATACTTTTTGGCCTAAAAAAGGAAAGAGTTGGACACATACAATTTGAAGCATAGCTATATATCGCAAATTTTTTCTAATTATTAAAACGGCTAAAATATTTAAGCTAAACATTATAAATATCTAAAATATTCTTCGTTACCTAAGAGCGTGTAGTTAAAAGAGCTATTTTATACTCAGTGTTCCTTAATTCTGAAATATAACACTGATCAAGAAACGATAAAAAATTTGTCTTAAAACTTTTTCCGTCTTTTAAATTTTTAATAACAAAATACCTCAACAAACTTCGTTTATAGATATGTCGGAAAACAGTGTCCCGTTTTTCTTTATTCAAGGGAACATAAAGGGACATTATGAAATTAATTTTTTGAAACGATGTAAACAGTGTTCAATATTGGCTTTTCGCCAAATATGCGTACGGAATATAAAACAATATGAGCGGTTTAAAGTTATAACGCAATTACACGGATTAACCAAGTTTTGTGCTACCCAGTCTTGCATTTTATTTCGTTAAGTGCACGTCGTTGAAATGTCATGTAAAATGTGGTGCACAAAATGGAGAAATAAGGCAGTTATGGGACATGATTTGAAAAATTATGTCTTCCTTCACATATACCTTGGAACCGACCAAGCGGCAAATGTTTTTTGAGTATTGTTTTGCCCATATGCCTGAAATCCCTATAACTTTGCGTGAAAAACTCCTGCAGCGTCTATTAATTTTCAGTCGCAATATTATTAATTTTTTTGTTACGCTAATATCTTCGAAGAACAAAGAAAATACCAATTATGCCTTTAGTTGCGATTTTATACCCGTTGTTTAAAAACGGCTCTAATGTCGGCATGTTTTTGAGCAACATTTTGACAAAATGTGGAAATCGCTCGTCAATTTGTCTCAGCAAATTTACATTAAGATAAATCATATGGTCTAAAATCCTGCATCAAATTAATCCAGTGAAAATATAGTTCTAGATCAAAAGGTGGAATGGACTGTATCCCCAAACTTTGACAAGTTCAGCTTACATCTCTTCAGAAAGGCAAGTTTTAAGCACACTTTTGTCGTTTTGCAAGATCGTTGGCTTAAAAATTACTCTGGATTCCATTCAATCGAGATTTTCGATTCATACTTTAACCAAATTATCCACTAGTAGTACAATAATTTAGATTTTACTCGAAGCAGAAATCACATACTTGGAATAATTATTATTTATACTAGCAAGTTTATTGAGCTTTTATCTCAGCAGTGCAAAGTAAAGTTAAAATTTCAGCACGCAATTACAGCAACTACTTGACGCTTCTAAGATTCGCACTAGGTATTCAACACAAGAGTGGAGGTGGCTTGACAGGAGCAGCTTATGTTTGAAACCCTTGTGTTGATGTGGGTGTAATTCGGCCCTAGCGAGGTATCAGTCGGAACGGAAAATTCTACGATTCGAAGGTTATTTGCTTCAAAGTGTTCTTTGGAACATCTATTCGGAATATTTCTCCGACATTTTGTAACGCATATCGGCAAATTACGTTGAAGTGCGATGAAGTGCATTTTTTTCTTCAATTTTTGACAGCTAGGTTCCGATATCCTCCGACAGAAATTGGTTGCGGAATTTATTTACGATTTAGATTTGAAATTCCGACAGAGTATGCGTTGCGGAGAATTTTCCGTTCCGACGGATACCTTGCTAGGGCCGATTAGCAACCAGTTTATCCCATTCAATCACAAATGTGATTGGGACCCCTTTTCTGCGCTTTTGTCTACTTTACTTTACTTTGCTGAGGTGGAAGCTCAAAAATCAAACCTACTTATTGTAAAGTGGTTTAACACAGAACCCATTCTGCGATTCAAAATAATCCGCGCTTCAATCGCTACCTCACGCGCCCCCATACCCTCACTATGACAAAAATGGTGTTGCCATTTGCAAATCACTACAAAACTTAAAACTTCGAAAAAACGTTTCTAAAAAGCTGTATTTCTATCAATAAGGCTCGTATACCACAGCTAACCAGACGAAATTAACAATGCGACGCAAATATTATTTACGAATCCAATTAAGATAATTTGCTTAAATGAAGAGTTCGTGCAATTATTCCAGCCAAAGATATTCTGCGCATTGGCAACCGATTCCCACTTTGACAGAAGAATATTCAGATTTTCAGCTTGCGAACGCGAAACAAGTTGGCATCAATCACTTACTCATTATCGTAATTAATGAATGACACAAACATATTCGAACAGTTATTCCTAACACCACATTTTGCGGTTGCACCAGAATCTGTTTTATTTTATTTTTGTTTGCTTAGCCTGTCGTGGGAACAAACCAATACCATCGCACTCGAAGGAAGATTTATATTTGCTTTTGAAGTAATTTATGTTGTTTCGATATGCAAAAAACATTTGTCCTGTATCGGCGAAAGTGAATTTCACAATAAATCAGTCAAAAAGTAGACGGGTTTTGTGGTGAAGTTAGTAACAGACTAAGTTCAATCGGAACCGCGACGAAGCTAAAACAAATTGAAGAAGTTTGCAAATTCAAAAACATGAATGTAATAACTGCAATTGGGGAATGCAATAATTGAAGTGCAATTCCGCAAACAAAGTAAGCCAAGTATGTGATAATAAGAACACAGTGGAAGTAGCTAAGTGTAAAGGGTTTAAAAACTCGTAACAGCTGCCGGCAGCCGAGATGAATGCCGTCCGCTGGGATGCGTCTTCAAACTGGTTGCGGACGCAACTTTTTTTAGTTCATCAGTTATTATTTGCTGCTTGAAAACAACTGTCAAGGTCGTCGTCAATCGTATGTGGACGTTGAAAGTACGACCAAGAAAGGATGCTGCTGCCACAAAAGTATACGATATGTTTGGCAAGGAAGGAGCTAGGGCCATTATGGGGAGATAATTGCGTGGACATATTAATTAGCATTCTTTTTTTGTGCGTCGCATTGGTGTTTCATTATTGCGTTCAAATGAATCATTCTGGCGGCGCGCATGGCTATGGTTAATTCATTGAATTGCAAGTTTGCCCACGGCACAACCAAATTTAATGAAAGGTATTCACAGGTAATTTTTAGTAAGAATCTTCGGTAATTCTCGACGAATAAGTCTGACATTTATTTATTTTAGTTTCGATTTATTTGAGGCAGAACAGATTAAACAAGTCTTGTTAAGAGAGACGTGACTTCTGGCAAAAAATTACTTTACCCTTTAAGGCTTTTAAACGTTACGTTCTTTCCTAAGCCTCGTTTGAGTTAGCGGTCATTGTTGGAAGGATGGCAAATGGGGTTTCTCTTATGTTATTGGCTATGATTATAAGGATGCGAAAGTCTCACAGGATGAACCAATAACAACATAGGCAGTAACGACTGCTTAATTACTTTGTGATTATAAAATGGATGAAGATTTATCTCGAGGTGTCGTTGCAGACATGCGATGAACCTGAAGAAATTTACAAGCACTCATCTACTTAAGTACTGGATGTGGCCAATATGGCGGCTATTATGGAGACCCCACCTACTCAAGTATTAAAAATAATATAAAAAAAATAAAAAATCTATGTGAAAACTTGTTGGGCATAGAATCAGGTAAAATGTATGTTCCCCTAGCTAGCACTTGTAAATTGCCTACTAGTCTAACAAAAGCTGTAGGTACAGAAATGGCAAAAAGTTTGCATCGATCCTAATGTTGTGACAGCTTCGATTTAATAATTTTATAACAATTTTATTTATTCCACAAACTCGTTGAAATAAATTTTTCAAAAAATGTTTCTATTCGACATTTGGATATCTCATAAAATACATTAGGCACACTCAACCTCTTGTTTCATGCTAATTCCAATCTCTCCCGGAAAAAATGTATATTTGTTGGAAATATAAACGTTTTGCACAAAACCATTATGCAAATTGTCAAGTCTACACATTTGTAAGGCGAAAATAATAGAAAGCTTGTCCTTCTTGAGGCGACAATCTCAACAAAATCAATGACAAATTGTTAACGCTTACGGTCCATTCCATCAAGTCACGATTTAACCATTTATATATTGGCTCCCCCGAAATTGACCAGGGGCGTAGCAACAAATCCCATTAGCAGAGTTCCCACAAGTTTAATAAATCACACGCATGACGCGTTTTTTTGTTTCCAAATACAAACTGACCAATGCTGATCATCGCTGCTACGCACTGCTTTTGGAATAACACTGACATGTCGACCAATTAAGATCGATGAAATGATGAATTCATTAAAGCCACCTATGAGGTCTTTGTTCAATGTAAGTCCATGATTGGCTGATCTTTAAAGGAGGGAAGTTTTGGCTTCACAGTCAGACTAATAGGCCTAATGGATTTTCTGTTGTTTTTTTTAGGAAATAAATCAGCAGTCATAGTTGTGAAAGGCTGTTTTAAAGAAGCTTACCATGTTAAATGGCTGTCAGAGATAGGATGCCGATTGTAAGTAGGTAGCTTGACGTAATATTTATGGTATGTTGCTGGGTGTTGAACTGGGCGCAATTTGTCCAAATGGAAATTAGCTGATATAAGTAAGTGATTTACGATTGGATGAGTGAACTAGAGTGCATTGAGTCATGAGAATTGAGAATTTCAGCAATGAGTCATAGTTACGCCTTTTTTATTAGGTTCTTATTCCAAAATTGGGGTAGATGTATGTCGCATTTTTTTACAATTCCATGGTTCTTAACTCAAAAATTACAGCAGATTTTGATACGATGTTTCTTAACATTTTTACTGTTATTTTGCGGATAAATACCTAATAACAAAGAACCTTCATATGAAATTCAAATGCATACGCAACGCAGCAGCCAATTCGATGTTTCGAGTTTTTTTGCGGAAACTGCTGGCTGAAACTTGTTATAAAGTAGTTAAAGTTCGTCTCTAGACTTACGTTGAGATGATTAAGGAGGACAAATAAAAAAATTCAATTATACACGACGCCCTTATGTGTTTGGGGCAGCAGGCCGTTTCTAATGCATCTCATAAAGCCGGTATTGCAAGCCAAGGCACTGACCTCTTTCAAATTCTATAGAAAAACTTGTAGCTGTCTATTAGGACTTTCTTTTCAATTCCGATACCAGAGTGATTGTTAACTTGCCAATTTCGCACCAATTTTTCAAGTATAAAGGTCAGAACGTCATCATGACAGCGAATCACTTTGCTTATCCTTTTTAATATCAATAGTCTCTTTAAAATCGTTTCTGACCAAAATGAAGCTACTTATGTTCTGCTGCTGGTGCCGTTTAAACAGTGTCTTTCTTGTGGATCGGCAAGCAATTGTAATGTTCATTTCTTCCTTAAATAAATCGACAGACAGAAGCCGACAAGTCGGTGAATCTTGTTGGACCTGAGCTAAGAGGAGGGGTTTATGCAGATCCATAAACGTTATCCATTAGTAAAGGGTTTTTGTCATATGAGGCTTAAAACACAAAGCGACAAGTCGACAAGTATAACAAACGCCTTTTGAACTTGTATACAAGTTGTGAGAAGTTACAAAAAATTTTAAAACTTTTAGAAATTCCAATGTACAACAGTTATACTTGCATGGATGTAGCTCACAGTAGGTAGCTGTTTCCGACGCACAGTGTGAGAATTCGCTTATCTAGCGGAATTTAATTCTACTAAGCGATTATGAAAGAATGTGGGAGTCATGTAAAACAAAAATAATTGGGCTTGAAGTTGCAGTTGCTTACAATTTCAGTGAAAATTGGCTTGTGAAGGTAGTTTTGATTTTATTTTTTTACGAGTGCTTAAGGTGCTGTTTATTGAAAATTTTGTTTGGATTTTATAAAAAAAACAATATCAAGAAACTGTAAAGTAAAAAAAAACTAAATTCCATAGGGTGTTTATATTATTTTTTTTTGTTAAATCAAAAAAAAAATGTTTTTTTTTGCCAATTTTTGCCTTTATGAGAGAAAAACTTTATGTGTTCAGTGTTGTTCGGATGGGAGACTATATGCATTTTAAAGCCTGATATCTCTTCTATTATTTAGCGCTTTAAGTTGCTGCGCATAGCTGCGACACCCATACATTTTTTTCACTTTCGACTTGGCTATGAAACAAAAGTGTTACCTACACTAAGTAACAGTCGTACTAAGTTTCATCCAATGTGTTGTAATTTTGTAACTTATATTTTGTATGTACTAATTTTCGACTTTGATTGTACCTACATATGTACATACATGTTGCCCTTTTCAAGTGTATAGGATTTGGATACAAGGCATTTTTCATATTTTTTAGAATGGATTTCGAAATGAAAAAAAAAATGTTTGAGGTTTGCATTTCCAAATCAAAATTGATGCTGTTTTTTCATTTGCAATGAGTTCTTTTGATGAAATTATATTTTCTGAAGGTGTCATCAACTGACTTAAGGCAAATATAAAGCTTATCTGTTTTAAGTTAAGTGAGAAGTGGGCCAAGAGTGGTAAGCACCTTGATCAGGAAAAACCTTATCCAAGACAAATTTAGGAAGGAATCTGGCTGATATGCCAACCGAAGCTGGGAATACGAACGGCAGGGCGGTTTTTCCTGAGATGATTGGTATTGATATAGAGCTTATGAAAAAAGTTACATATTATTTTAGAGGCCCTGGCGTCTGGGTTCCCGATTAATTTAGATGCTTTAGACATAAATGTGCGACAAGGAATCGGGATTTGTATCTTGAGAAGTATGGGTGGTATTATAAATGCCAGCAATCGCCCATTAATTATTGTTTCATCGCAAACAAGTGGTTGCTTCTTGTATTCTTCAAATTGGTCAATTTTTAGAGGGAGCGCAAGAGGCTAAAAATAAAGATACATAATTAAAAATAAAAATATAATTTACAAGAAAAAATTCGCGGTTGGACACAATGACAGATCTTGTTCATAGACTGTTGATAACTTCAAACCCTTTCTAAGCAAGTCTCTAAGCATTCCGAACAGAAAAAAAAAGTATTATTGAACATGAAGTCCTGAAGCTTATAAATGTACTAACCGAAAATAGAAAGTTCTTTTAGAGTCTGTTTTGCTCAAAAATATGAATGATTCTTTACTTAATGTATGTATTTAATGATTATTTTTGATAAATGTTAGCAAATATTAACTAAAAACTTTTTTCTGTGAGCGTTATTAATTTTTTTCTATGGATCCACTTTTGTACAAAAAACATGTACTTTCAGAACTCCGTTCACCAAAAATTTGGCAAAATATATAAAATGTTGTAGTTCAATTTGATACTTTAGATATTTATGATCAATCCTACAAAAAAAAATTATCAAAAAGCTTAACTTGCTATTAATTTAATTCTCACACTGTGCGACGGCGCCAAAAGATCGAGTCTTGCAGGTCAGATATGAAGATCAAAATTGTTGTGAACATTTTGACCCGAAAAGGATTCATCGCTTGAAATGGTAGTTTTCTTATCCAAATGATAACTACAGAGTCAAACCTTCTGGTTAAATCAAAAGCCTTAATTTAGGACAGTCTTTGAGCGGACCTACCTATACTTTATACTAGTAAGTACAGAAATTCTCTGAGGTCATCCTTCATCGATGTTATGGCGTGGTTGTGTAGTTGCTCTAGTAGTGGCTGACTGTCTTTTAAACCTTTTGTGACCTTAAAAATGTCAAAAACGTCGAAGTGGTGCCGGTGTCATTCTGACTGTGGCTCATTTTAGGTCCGTGTAATGTAAGATCCTTGCAGTCAATGTTTTCTGACTTCGGGTATTTACTTCGTTTACAACTTTCGCGCTTAAGACCTGACAAAGTCAAGTGAGTTTGGACAAGACTTGTTGGGAAAATCTACTTGTTGCCGTAAGGTTATTTCCAAATTTTAGATAATTTCAAAAGCGAGTCCATACATCGAAATGTTCACAAGACTTGCACAGAAAGTCATGATTTTCAAACTTGTTTTAATCTCTGACAAACTGCCACAAATTTATGTGTGAATCCACCGAACCGGAAGACCGTTCGGCACGCAAAGTGCAGATATGTCACATAAATTAATTTCCATTATCTAAGAACAATCGCAAGGCCACATTATCAGTCTAAGGTGCATAGACAATTCCCAAAATACCATCTACTCGTATCTCTATAGCAATCAATCACATTCAAATCATAGACAATACAACTAGTTTTAGCCATCATTCAAGCATCATTTGCTTAACATTGTATTACCAAGTAGTAATAGCACAATCAATTATGCAAGCTTCGACAAAAAGGTAGCTCCACTGCATCTGTCTTATTAATCATTAAAATTGGCGATGGATTCGTTATTTTTTTCCGGTTCGGGTGCAAATTTATCTGCATTCAATCTTAGTTTTTCGGTTTCGTTTTGACATTTAAATATTATGCTAATTGATGTTAAATTATAAATCAGTTTTATGAGCTTCTACAGCGATTTAAATTACAATTTAAGTCGCGGTGGCGTAATTATTTATTTTGGCCGATTGGTGCGATTCGGTGTGGGAATATTTACGAGTTTATCGATAACAATTGGCATTTTTGTATGAAAGGAATTTATTTGTTTTGCCGCCAAAACGATCTTCAAAGTGGGTGGAGGCGCCTTGCCGTTTTAGAGAAAAGACATTTTGACGCAAAATAATAGTTATTTCGATCGGCGATCTACTGGTTTTGAGTTGAATCGATTTTGGAAATACCGCACTTAATCTATGAGTATCAATTGGATTCTCGTTTCTCAAACGTGCCGTCTTAAAATGTTTATTGATGCTTTGACGGTGTGTTCTTAAAATTCAGCTCACGACCGAATCAGTTCATTCAACCTCAAGACCAAAATCTATGTCCGTTGCCTAGCATTATCCAACGTAATGTTATAATTTCAAGCGGGTGTCTTGAAGTAAGGCACCGCTTGTAATTAATCTTTAAGTGGATGAGGTGATGACGAAAACTGTATGAAAACTGTATGACACCAATTGAACTTTTACGAAAAACTCTGGAAATAAATTCAGGTGACATCGAAGTCGTGAGATTGTAATGAAGCCACAAATTGATTTCCGATGAGCTCAAGATCGGAATGACAATGAGTCGTGTGCTGTGCACTGATTTTCTTATTTTCGGGTGCTAAATAGTTAAAGTGGTTTTTTTGTATGTCACACGAATGTCCGTTAGAAAATGTTAATTCTGCTGAGTGTGCGAAATGACTTGAGTTTGAATAGGAGTTGCCAGCAATTGCGGAATTGTTTGCCCCCTTTCACGTTTCAACTTTGTAACAGGGGGTGAGTATCCGGTCTTGAAGGACTTAGAACCCACAGCTTTTATAGCCACTTCAAAGCAGAAATGAAGCTGGTGGGTGTTATTTCTTCTCATTTTTTTGGGGGGAAATAAGACCACTATAAAGAAGAACCGAGCCATGATGAAAAACAATCGTTACTGGCATTTTAAGACTTGATGGAAAAAAAAGTTTAATTTAATGTAGTTTAAATTATGGAAGGCTGTTTTAGGTCCCTTAAGAAGTATTCTGTTTTCCGTTGTTTCAGAATTATTGCATTAATGACACATTAAAGGCAGTAGAGGCTTGGACGACATACTCTCTAGCCTGCCTAGACCCTTAAAAAATATTTAAAAGAAAATTTCATCAAAATCTGTGAAATTTTTACATCAACCGGTAACAGGCTAACTTAAAACTCCGCACTTTTTGTTCTGTGTTCTGTGTCAGTTTAATTGAGAGATTTCTTACACAGCTATTTGAAAGTGAAAAATACATTGAACATGTATATTGTATAAAGGGGGTAAACTCACAATCCCCCATCCAACTTGACGATTCTACTTGAAATTTCTATATATTCAAGTTCAATGACAAACTATCAAACATCCCGCTCAATTTTCATCTTAAAATTCACAACCATCTACTACCAAACCGGCAAATCATTTGGCAATTATAAATATTTAAACATTCAATTAGGTACATATTTGTGTTTAGATTCAGTCATTCATAGAAGATCGGCAAGTACCTACCTACAGATCACACATCGCACTCAAGTAACCCCATCGATGGGGTTCAATAAACTTTGATATCGAAAAGAAATATTTAACTATATGCCAAATGCCGAATTAGAATAGGTAAATATTTATATTTTAGTTTTTTTTCTCTGTCATTTATGAATTAAGTCTAAAACGACTATTTGGCAAAAGTTGTAAAAGAACAAACGAAAATCACTCAAAATAGTTATGCCTATCACAATAAAAATATGATCGTGGTATATTATTGCCAACTTGTTTGGGATGTTGCTATGCCTACCCGTTAGATAATTTATTTTATTGCTTTTCAATAATTTATGAAAGTTAAAGAACAAAGCCTATGCTCGTTGTATCCAGGTCAATGGAAATAACAATTTTAAATTTCAAAAACTTAAAATTCGTGTTTAGGTACTTAAACAGCGATTGCTAGTTTGGCAATACATAACTCAAGAACTTACCCCGAATCTTGAAAGAATCTTGAATCTGTTTTATAAGCAACAGCGTGGGAGCAAAAATTTTGTTGGACTCAGCACAGTGTAACTATTTTGGTCTAAGTAATTAAAAAGCGATGTGATCTCAACAAAAAAAAACGACAAAAGGTAGAAGCCATTTTTTACTGCTACGAATATTAGAAAAAGTACTCAAACAAGCTCTTCGGATAGGTACCTACGTCATAAATATTTTAAGTCTCTTTTCATTTGTAAAAAAGTGAAACTCCATCAGGCAAACGTTTTAAAATTATACTGAAGAAGAAGTTCATATTCATCCTTTGCACCCGATAGACATACAAGGTGGCGCAAAAATAACCTTCCGATGTTTTTTGGCTGTAATTTAAAACAAAATTAAAAACTTTGATTCTTCTTGTGGATTATTTTTTTTGGTCTTTTAGTTTTTTTTTACATCAAGTCGAGAATATGATGTCATGTAAATGGCCGCCGCCAGAGTTGATTGTCATTTGAGCCCTTTTTATGGCATTTTCCATCACTTTGGCCAAAACTTCCGGCGATAGGTCCTCACATTCTTGACGGATATTGTCTTTAAGAGCTGCAAGAGTCTGAGGCTTGTTGACATAAACCAGCGACTTCAAAAAGCCCCACAAAAAGAAGTCTGGAGCGGTCAAATCAAGCGATCTTGCTGGCCAGTGCACATCGCCACAACGGGAGATTAGGCGCCCGGGAAATGCATCCTTCAGCATATCGGTTGTGGCACGTGCAGTGTGTGCCATTGCACCGTCCTGTTGGAACCACATGTTTTCCAATCCCAAATCATCAAGTTGCGGCAAAAAGAACTCGTTGATCATTGCTCTGTAGCGTTCACCATTCACAGTAACCGTTTGGTCGATGTCGACGGCGCTTCCATGACATCTTCGGCTACAGCAGCAATATTCTCTGCAGAACGGCTACTCCGGGGTCTGCCACGCCTGGCAGCATCTCGTGCTGTGCCAGTCTCTTCGAGGCGAGCGGCTTAACGTCGCAGTGTTTCACCAGTAGGCGTTGGACGGCTAGGAAATCTGTCACCGACCGATTATTGCTCAAATAAATAGTCACCAATATTCCGCGTTCTGGAGCAGTGTAGCGTAACATTGTTTATTAACGTGTATTTCGCATGTGTTTACTACACAAATGTCAAAACAGAACTGACATTAGGGGCCAATCGCAAAATTTATAGCATTTTCTGATAGGAGGATTACTTTTGCGCCATCTTGTATAACCTAACCATGTGCTACATAACATTTCCATTCTTTTATCCATTGTCAACGTCCACCTTATGAATAAAAGGTTCGCAGGTAGGGTGTTTAATTCAATTTTTTATTGTTTTTAATATTCTAAAAAATCTGTTCATGCCCAACGCAATCCTTCAAAACCGGTTTGCAAATGGGATCCTTTAAGCTCATTCAAATCAAATCTGCGCTGCGCTTTATAAACCAAAATCAGTATAGGCAGTAGTTCTACACAAATCTGCACCAATTAAAATCAAAAATAAAAATACCCATGAAAGAGTTGCCCCTGAGCCTGACTGACTGACCAACGCGTAGTCCTAAGCGCTTATCGTTGCGTCATTTAACTTTTATGGTGTATTTCATATTCTTTCGTAACATGGTTTTTGTATCGTAACGCTGATGAAAACTCAGGAACAATGTGAATTTCGTATAAACTTGAAACGTACGACATTAATAGAGAGAAAAAACTAAAAGACATGTAGGTATTTCGCTATTTTTCAAAATGAAAATTTGAAATGGTAAATGTGATATAATAACTGGCTACAGCTGTCGGTTCCCACAAATGATTAAACGTAAATTAGAAGCCGACTCATTGATCTTCTTAGTAGGTGACCGAGGATCGCTTTTGCCATCCACATTATCAACCGCACGTCGACGCCAAAAATTTCCTCTTCAAAATATATATTAAGACCCAACTTGTTCAACATGATTAATCACCTTTTTTTAAATTGCCATGCCATACATGTGACATTATAATTAAGTCACCGCACTAATCATATAAATTTTATAAATACCAACAAAACGATCATTTTTTGGAACCCTCCTTCTGAATGACCAAGTTATTTATGACAGATTCACGGGATGCACCTTCCTACTTGCTCATACGGTTATGTAATACTTTCGCATGAACCAGTTCAACACAAATAACCCGCAAAATTCAATTAATTGATTAAAAAAAAATACAGAAGATAAAAGACGCGATTCAATCAATATTTTTTTAGCGCATCCGTGGAGGGCATGTGACCCGCAGAGCCTGTCAAAAGTCCAATAGCTCAGGTTACGAGTAAAATGTCAATAAAATTTAATTACTATACGGTAACTTGTTGTAACAGTGGCCACGCAAGGTCAATATGGAGAATATTTATGTTATGGGACACATTTTTAGATGACGGTTGTGACAGATTGCATTGCCATTTTGTTGCGGTTCGAGTTTCAAGTAAATAATCTGAGTTGAATCACCTTTTCCCAACAACATCAGATTCCAATGTGTATCGACAAAATAATCTATTTCTAAAAACTTCACACGTGCTTCCTTCTTACAGCATGCACGCAATAGAACATCAATGACAACTTTGTGTCAAAATGTACTTCCCTTTGAAACATACATCATTCGCATGCGATATGTTAACTACAGTGTTGGATGTCAAAAAGTTGTGTGAAAAATTGCATTCTCCTCAGAGCAGCTCAGAGGATGATAAACGACCCTATGTGCTGTTGAGTATACCATTAGACGTCGTCGAAGAACACCACAGCACAGATTGAAATGTTTTAACACCCACTGAATACTAATCACCCACCATGGTCGTAATTCATAACGAAAGAGCTGTCGAACTTTTTATGAGCGCACTAGGAAACATTAGAACTTGTTAAATTTTTGTCATAGCGGAGCAGTTTCGAGTGCGGAGATTGACAACAAAAGAGATTCATGAATTTACCAATCAGTTGCACGGTTGTACAAGTAGTTTAGAAGTGTTATTGGTTTTCCGTTTCGATTGTCATAAGGAAACCTTACCTCTCGTTGAATTTTTGTCACGTGTTTCGCATGAATTAAGTGGCGTTAATTATTAGAAAAATTATTTGTGTGGGTATGGTATTAAGAATGGACCATCGACCACCTCCAGTGTGTCATTAACTTGGACAGTTATCTGATCTACATGTGTTTGGAAGTTGGATTATCCGCAATCGATTTTGAATACTCTTAATTTTTCCGGAAGTGGTATGACTAGCTGTTTACGCCATAATTAAGAGATCGCTCAACACAGGGTGTTTAGTATGTTTGTATGTGACTGGGTCGCATCAAACTTTTACATTCAATGCGAGTTTGACTACATTGGGTGTGCTTTTATTTTGTTTATTTCGTCTTTAGATTAAGTAACGAAAGCCAACTTGTTTTTTACATAATTTATTTATTATTAATTTAAGCTAAGCATTTTGTATAGGAAATTCTTAACTTCATTTTACCAGTCTTATTTTCGACATATACCTACGATTTTTTGTTTCTGCACATCTATGGCACAGTACCTTTCGAATGATATAAGTTTCCTTCCCCTCATTTCATGATAAATACTTAAAAAATGTACGGAAACTTTTGATGTTTACGTGTTAATATAATGATTAAACATCAGTTCTGGGAAATTCATCACGTCCTCTTGGAGAAGAAAAAGGTTCATTGCGAATTTTGTATGTTAAGACAGATGTTCAGTCTAAGACGTCCTTTTTTACAATTGATAACAATTCAATTGGGAATAAGTAACTTTAAAAAATTCACTTAAAAAAAACATTGAGTGACCTTCCGTTCTCTGTAATCCACTTTGTAGGTTCCACCTTCAACCCATTATCTTGCAGGAAGGTGTAAAAATATTCCTTGTCATTCATCATCATCCATGAACATGAAAACTCCTCTGGAGACTCTCATCTTAATCCCTTCAAATCCAAGTAGATCATTTAGCACACCCACGCATCGGCGAAATCAGTCAAAGTATTATGATTAATGATACCGCAAGCTCAGTTATGACACATACATTTAATATAGCATGTGTTTGCCAAATAAATAATCCATAACCTAAATTCTTCGAAGTGAACATGATTTCCTACTTGACGCACGAAGACCTAGCACAATTCCCCCTGTATTGGGATTCAATTTAAAATTTTTATCAGGCAATCGATTAAGGCTTCGCTTGTTCACTGTCTCTATATTATTATGAATATGGTTCGCCCCGCCTTTGGTTGGTTTGCGTGACTGTTTTTTTTTTTTGTTTCATGCGAAAACCCTACGCAAACGCAATACTTTTGTGTATACAATAAACCGACTTCGCACGATTAAATAAATCGATCAGTAGTGAACACCTTCGGATTGTCTTGATGCGAATCTTGTTTTGGTTTTGGCTCAGCAGAATGTCACGATCATTGTCGCCGATTTTTTGCGGATTTTGTAATTTTGCGTTGTCGATGTGACATAATGAAGGGGGCTACAAAAACAAAATGTTGTTTTTTCGTTGCCTTCTTAAGTTATGAGTATGTTTTCAACTGAAATGGAAACGTGGTTGTCTGGTTGGATTTGGTTGAACTAGCCACTAACTGATGTAGATGGCTGATTGCAATCAACGTCAAGGATTTGAAGGGAGAACTGTAATTGATTTGAATTTTCAGGGCAAAATTGTGCCTGACAAATAACAGAAATGGCCATTTGGCATTGGCATTTAATTTTCATTATCATTGCATTAAAGAAAGACAATTCTAATGTTAAAAACAATCAATTTGTATTGATAGTCATTCACACTGGTTAATGGTTATTCACGATAGATTTTGAAACGTAAGTTGTTACAGGTACCCGGCCTGGCTTCACTTCCCGATTTGAAATCTAAGTTCATCTCCAATTCTATCAGAAGCTACTTTCAACTCGTCAAATTTTCTACAAAACGTAACTGCGCAGTCGAAATTATAGTAAATGGACATAACCGGCCACAAGTGGGGGTATTGTGATGTCCTCTATTTAGAGCTCATCCATGATTCCGCAGTTTGTTAGAATGGCGGCTAACTCTTTGGGTGCGCGCTGGCAGCTATATCGACTGCTTCGAGGTAAAATGTACCTAACATTGACGTGTCTTGATTAGGCAGTTGCAATCACGTAAAATGTGTTCTGCTGTTTCCATGTCCTCGTTGCACAATCTGCAAGTGTTGTCTTGTGCTATTCCCATGGTCATCAGGTGTTTTTTGACGCGGCAGTGTCCTGTGAGGAAGCATGTGACTGGCTTCTACTTAGTTGTAGTAGTTGTTTTGTTTTTTTAATGGGAACTGTTTGGCATGAAGTTTTTTTCTTGTCTGTTTCCTTCAGTTTTCTTCCAGAAATGGAGCTTCTTTTTATTATAGGTAATTTGTGTTACTCCATGGATCGAACCTAAGAAACTAAGTACCTAGTCCCGCAAAGTATCCACTTAGCAAGTAAAAGAAAAAACCAAAACATTTTCAAATAAAAACCACCCAAGGACAAAGGTTGTCGCTCTGGCCGGTCGGTGGTGGTGGTGTAATTAAAGAGTTTACATTATACCTGACCGTTGATTCAAAATATTTTTGTTTTTACCAAAAGCCCACAGGTTCCCTGTTTTACGACAACTCGGCTACCACCTCGCTCCTCCGTCGATCCCAATCCGACCAATTTAACTTGTATTTTGCTTGTCCAGTCAAAATCGAAAAATAATAATCTAGTTTCCAACTAAATCACTTATACCCTGTTATAAATATTCCAAATGCCAGATGTAGGCACTTTAGTACGACAACATTCCGAAAACAGCACATGCTGTTTGTCACTCGCTTGACGTTCGGGATTTTATTGTTTATTTTAATGCGCGCATTATCTCAATTAGATCCAATTGAATGGACTTAATCACCCGTGAAGACATGTTTTGGTTATTACTAGTTTTTTTTACTACTCTGATTTTACTCTACATGCCATTGCCCTCTTTGAATGCGTGTTATTTTTTCCGCCACCGGTTGATCAGGATCCTGTTGGGTTCTATAGGGGCTGGATTGGCCTAGACCTGTTCTTTTGTCCGCCGCTAAGATCGAATTCTACTATTTGCAGTCGTCACACGCGGAGATTAAAAACATGATTAATGTAAAAATACTTATATCTGTATGCGATTGGTGTTGTTGTTATTTTGGATTGCAATCGAGTGGATTCAATTAATGAATGCTACCCGTTCTCCTTCCCATCCCAATGGCCAATTGTTTTGTTGATTTTTTATAGAGATAGTGAGATATACCCCCTTGGCACATGGCTATACTTGTGGAGACGGACAGGTCATTTGTTATGGATAACTAAGTTAGTCGTAATTCGAATCAAGGCCACCGCACTTAATTGTTAAGGTGCTCTACCTACGACTAACTTTGGTGTGTACACAATAAAAATCCGAATTTGGCTAAAGGACATTGGCACTGTGGATTTTTTTTTCTCTGATTGCATCAAGTTTATAATTTATTTTTAATTTTTCATGTCTGGATGATTGCGTTTGAGTTCTTGATAATTCATTAAAATAAGAATAATATTTACGTGAGATTTGTTTGCACACATTTCTAATACAAAAAAATTTAATTTAAATTAGGTATAGTCGCGCGGTCAAAGAGTTCAGAGCAAGAATTGAATAATTTGGCTCTGAGGTCATTGGCGAGTTTTTAGAGACGTAATCTGATTCATGGACTGACAGGCAGCGCGCTGACCTTGATCTGATGCAACTTAGTAAATTGAACGTAGGTTAATAAATTAATTAACTCTTCGAGCGAGTTCACTTATCATCAATTGTATTTTTGGACACTATTGTAAAATATATAATTAAGCAGATATAGATATTTGGATTTTTTGGATATTATTTGTCATTCGTGATTTTGAAAAAGAGTAAATTAAAACGAATTAAACATTGGATAAGTTAAGTGTCAAGGTTGCTATCCCACTTGAATGACACCCTATTATAAAACTCACTGAATATGTGTAAGAGCCGAACCTATATGCATGGATTAGAACTCAATGCACTTCCACAGCGCCTCATATTTTACGCATTAAACATTTTTTTACATTAAAGCAGTTTATTTTTGTGTCACATTTGCCAATTATTTAATAGCACTTTCCATATGCATCTACAGAAATCCAATATTTTGTTCATAATCCTACCTTTATGAACGAGTGCCAAGTTACCAAAAGTACCTACCTATGAACAGGATTTTTAGATATGTTAGCTATTTATGAGAAGAATATTGAACAGATTTTTTTCTAGTAAAATTAAAACACACTGTAGATAAAATGGAGAAAAAACCACACCCGATCAATCTTCAACATAAATTCGTTATCCAAAGATTAAATGAAAATTCAATTTTAAAATTAAAGTTAAAGTACATACACATCTTTACAAAAATCCCAAAAAAATATTGTCATTATGACGAATAAATATGAAATGCGCATTTTATTTTAAAAATTTAACGTAAATTTATTTTTCAAACTTGTTAAGTCACATTAAATCACAGACAAATAATTCAAAAACACAGACCGAAGAACTGCGCAAATTGTCATCAAAACGCGACGTAGTTTCAAATTCAAATCACTCGCGAAACTATTAAAATCAATTTTTAAAAAAAATTGGATTGGGAATTAACAGAAAGTCCCTTTAATTCGATGCGAAAATCCGACGTGAACTGTTTTAAACAAACAAAGTGAGACTGCAAAAGCATTGCGAGTGCGACCTTGATTTATGATTAAGATAAACAAATCATTGAACCATATACAATACACTCACACATATTTTTATATGTATATATGCCTGTGTGTATAATACGTTATACCCCACCCCATGATAATCCATTCAAAAATACTTGCAAATCCTCTGCCCAACCAATTACCAGTACCCTCACAGATTTTTTCCTTTAAGTCATACGTAAATGTCAAAATTTACAAATAACACCAATTGCAATTATTGTGTAACTTTCCTGTTTCGAAATGACCTTATATATTATTTTCCAAATTTTGGGTTGACGCTTATAAGAAAAAAAAAATGTTATTGACTTCGCACTTATCCTGGAAATAATGATCAGACAACAAAATAATACAAAAACGAAAATGGCATGTCCCTGAATGAGGCTTTCAGTAAATATAACCGGTTACCATTATTATTGTATAACTCTGTTTCCAGTTTTTCAAGTCAAATAAAGATACTTCTGTCACTTGAGCGGGTTTTTGGGTCTTTATTAAGAGTTTGCCGTTAACACATAATTATATTAGAGCCCAGTATGAGCATTCAAGGAAGAATGACAAGGATTGAGAATATTTGAACTTGAGATATATTACGGATTTTGTTACTAACAGTATTCATATAAAAGAGCCATATTAAATATCAAAAATAAGCTTATTAGGTCGGTAAAGGAAGCATTTGAAATAAAATATGTATTTGGAAAATATCAGCAGGAATAATATATTTCAGGGTCATAATTTTATAATCAAAAGTACCTACCTGACAAAGGCTGCAAAGTAATTAGCACGTTTTTATTTAAATAAAAAAACCATGTGTCCGAAAAAAATATTTAACTATTTCTTTTAATGCCAGCATATATGACAATTTTGAAAACAATTTATGTATGTACTGCATAAATTGTTTTCAAAATTTTCATATGCTGGCATTAAAAAAAGTTAAAAAGAAATTTCTCAATATTTCACTCTAAAAAAGCGGACTTTTGCTTCTAAACTTGGTCTAATAGAGCTATAAGGTACTTGTTAAGAGCTAGTTTTATAGTTATCTAAACGACTTTTTCCCTAAAATAAGTCAAATAACAAAACGGATACAAAATGCCTTAACGTACTGACTTTTATTAGAACTGAATTATTTGAATTTAGTTGTTGTTTTATTTAAAGCTTTGGCATTGCACTTATTTTCGGAATAGGCTTTATTGACGTCTTACAAAATAACTATAAAAAACTTTTGTGGCTTTCTATATAAATTGTTATATCAAATCAATTTGGAGATCATAATGCTTTCTGATTTCATTTCAAGGAGAAATAAAGAAAACTGGGCATGCATGCATGTGTACATTTTTCTTAAAAAACTGATGAAAGTTGGTTCAAAATGTTAATATTTTCTTACAACAATAGTGCATTGTTTATTGTTCATAAATATTTTAAGCAAATGTACATTTTTCCTAAAAAAAAATACTAACTCATGTAAGGAATAATTTCAACGGATAAAATTATTCGAACGCTTTACCCGCTTTCGACGTTGCAAGATTAGGTGCGAGTGTGTTGGTGTTTGAAGTTTCGTGACATTTGTCAATTCGAATTACTTGGACAATACTAATGCACCTAATCTTGTCAGCTGCGTACAAATTTAGCTTGTAGGTAAATAACTGTAAATCGGTCGAAGTTGGGGATCTCACTATTGTCTCTGATGCGCAGTATCTAAAAACCCATATTTATTTTAAAAGTCAAACAAGTTTCAGCTGTTCTCTAATTTTTATAATAATTAACATTTAGTTGTAAAATAAATTGTCAGAGGACAACTGCTTCAGTTTTCGTCCATCGCTCATCTTAAAGTCGTTAGCGATACATAATATGCCATTTAAATCGATTTAAATCAATCATTGCAAATTTATATAATAGAAGAATCGCCAGCGATTCGCCTAAACCCACGCGATATGACAATATACGAACACTATGTCAATTCGATAACAATGAGCCACATCATTATTTATATTTTTCTGTAGAATTTTTAATATTGCAACGAACTTCCTTCATTCACTATGATTGCTCCTTAGGAAAATTGAAATCTCTGTGCTAGTAGTGACCACTTAATAATAAAATAAACCTCAATATTTTTACATTTTTTATTTCTCATTTATAATATAAGCCAAACTCTACTGCACCACTTCGCTCGACTGACAATCTACTGCAATTTATGTGAGTTTCGGAATTCTAAGCCAATTGCAAGTTACTAGAATCACTGTTTATTGATGCTGCAATCTATTACAATATATTTTAAAAGAAAATGTACATGCCATCTTGTTTTCACTGCATTTGCTATGCGTGAACTGATACTGAAGTCAAGTCTCAAGTGTGTCTTTTTCTGTTTCTAAATTTATTGTTGTTGTTGTTCTGCTCTGCTGTCCGCTGTCTAGCACTAAATAGAGCTCAACAAGTCAAAGATTTGTGATCTCATTTTATTTCAACTGAAATGTGCATTTTTCTTTAGACTAATACATTTTTAAAAAAATATTTTAAAACTTCATTTTTATCGCATTTTTTCTAAATTCAAAATCTACTGCAAAAAAATGAATCTACTGCGCTTCTTTTAAGATCTACTGCGAAATTTTATAACTGAAGTCCGAACCCTCACCGAATTTTATCAATTCATCGTATAAGAAACGCATCGATAAATATAACTATTTTGTATATTCAGCTATCAAAAAGTAAGAACTTATTTGAATGGCAATACAATTCCGGTTAACACAATGAATCCATTAGTAAAACAAAAAATGTTTAACCAACAAAAAAATGCTGAAGATATAATTTTTTTCATAACATTCTTGTCAAACTTTAAATCGGTTCACTTGATAAATGTTTACTTCTCTCTGTTATTCAGTTAACCATTTTACACGTTTCACATTATTTTTCTTATACGGATATTGATACCTTACATAGGTGGCGGTAGGTCCTGCAGTTCTTAATAAATATTTGTCAAGTTTGTCTCCTATTAAAAACGGTCAAGCACTTCGCATAATGAAATTTTATGTAAATCGTTTAAAAAACCCGAGTGATAGACGTCAGGCAGCACTCTCAGACTCGTGTTTATGGCGGCGCGTCATTGCTCCTTTCAAATGTTGATCCAAGCCGAAATAGTTTATAAATCAGCGATTTTTTTTATAGAAGCCAGCAAATATAATATCTACTTCAGTGTTATCTGTATTTATATTCTCCGACTAAACTGGTCAGCCCCAAATACCTTTCCTTTGTACTGCCTTCCAATTAGCATACCACTAACTTTCTGCGTCTTGGCTTGGAACATAAATTTGCGTATTGATTGGCATATAAATATTGATTTTATTAAATCAATCGATTTGTGCTTGTGACTCTTTCCTATTGCGGCGAAATGTAGAATTTTTTTGTTTGGCTGCTCGGGTGAATAAACCTTTATCTAGTCTCTTGTTGTTTACTAACAATCTGGGCACAATCGAATAATTTAAGTCGTTCATCGCCCTCTACCCATAGAATGAATAAATAGTTTCGAATCAGAAATTTGGTATTTGAATGGGGTCGTTGATAGAATGGCGATTGAAAAAAAACAAAAAAACTGGATTCAGCAGAGATAGGTAGCTCGAAATAAATCCAATTGCCAACCTTGTTTCATATGAGCAAAGACGTATCACATATAGGTTGCTCCATTTATTGCACTTAAGTGCCACTCCAATACCGAGCGGATTCCTTAAATTAAACGACGATCCATTGTACAAGAGTTATCGCACTTTGCCACAAGGCGGAATTGCCTAAGGTTATAGGTCTGGCCCACTCCTAACCAGTTGTCCGCGCCTACTTTCCTTTTTCATTCCAGCGCATAAGACCTTGACTCCCCAGAGAAGTTATGTAGTAGTTGTCGTTGGGATGATCTTGGCCCTTGACTCTTGAGCCTTGTTTGCTTGTCGGTGGAGTAAAGCGAAGTACAAGGCTGTCGAATGGAGTCTCCTTACGATCGGAGAGTGCTTCAGTACTTGCTTTAGAACTCGTCTGGAAATCTAGATTACAATGCATCGAAATTAGCATTTGTGAGTAGTGATTTATCGATGACAGTGAATTAAATCGGCTCGCTGTCAAAATCGATAAATCGTGCGTGTATCTGTATATGGCTATTCACAGCTTCGTACCGGTTTTATATGCTGGAAGATGCGTATCACGAAACGAAGATTATGACTGGACAGTGGACACTCGCCATTGTGAGTAGGAGGAGGTTGCAACTTGCAACTTATTTAAAGAGATTTGTATCTGAATGTAGATTGTGTCGCGGATAATGGGTAATCGAAGACGAGTATTATGTTAAACGTAAGGACACCTAAAGAGTTTGTTGTTGAAATGAAGTTGTGAAAGGGTTCGATATATGAGATGTGATCGCTTTAAAAATGCAGTAGGATTTTGCGAGGTCAAGTCTTTTTTTAGAGAATGTTATTTATTAGTTTTAGTATAGCACCTACCATTTAAAAATACCAATTATGCGCTTTGGCAATATCCTCTTTTGTTATTCATCAAAAATTAACTTAGATGGAATAGCGTGGAAGACCAATCGTCTTCCTTTTGGGGCAGTTACCTACAGTTAGCCCAAAAATATCGTTAGGTTCTTTTAGAAATTAAAAATCTCATTACTGCTCGTTTGAATTTGTAATTGCAGGCTCACAGATTCTAACTTGTAAAAGCACTCAAGTCACAAAAAGTTTAGGTGCAACCGAACTCATCTCGCCTCAGCGACCTAATCCGTTGGTGGTAGAAGTTTAATTTAGATTTCATATATATAATATATCTCCACAATCCTTCACAAGAGCATCTCCCTTGCTTAATGCCTTCTCAAACAAAAAAAATCAGCGTCACATGCATTCATCCAAAACAGTGAAAACCTCCCAATTAATGAAGGCAATCGTCCCACTTCAATATCAGTAATAAATTTGACGCTCAAACAACCTTCAGTTCTCACCGTTCTCGACGAATCGATAATTTACAGGATAATTACCGTCTTAATTGGATGATTTTGTTCCGTAATTGAGGAGTAGCGTGCTACTGAGATTCTCTGTAATTTCGTCCGTATATACCAAGCCCAACGCTTAATGATGTATGATGCGTGAATTATTTTTTGTGGATTTTTCAGGAGTAGCAGCCATTGAATTAATGGATGTGTATGTGCATTGGGTTTCCGCTTTTGCACCTACCAACTGATTCATTGTTCATGATTCAGAAAATGAGTGTGTTTAAAAAACAACCACACTTTTGGTTTGCGGTCTGGTCGAAAAACCCAGGGAGGCGATAAATTAATGGATATTTTTATTAACCGCGCCCGTTGGATTGATTGTGATGATTGACTTAATGCAGACTTTGATTACATTGTTGAACGAACAATACAAAACCGAGATCATAACTCTCCTGTCAGCCATACTGTCCCTGCCTCTACGCTGTCATCAAGTGGCGGCCAAACGATATAATTTCGTTCACCGATGACTTAAATTAAATACGATTTGCTTATATTCTCTCCAATTCATAATGAAAACTATACAATTGTACGCACAAACAACCATATTTCTCAGTCAATGGGTCACAGCGTGAATCTGAAACTTTTGGCACGCTTTTCATATCGAATTTCCATTTATTCTACGTTTCTTGACCGAGAGCCCAAAAATACGCAAACTGAATTTTAATTCATCTCCGTTGGCAAGTCGGAATGTGAGCCAAGACAACTGAACAATTTTTTTTAATTTTTTTCGTTTGAGGTTGTTTTAACAGGTGTCTTGATGGGGGCTTTTAAGGTTTTAACGTAGGACAAGTCGGACAAAGGAGCACCGATTGTCTGGATGATATCTGATGGCGCGGTGTGATACATCTTATTTACATAAATAAAACATGCTACACAAAAGGGGGAATGGTTTAGAAGTAAACCCCACCGTAAAGGCGATGGGAACACAAGACCCCTCCAGGCGATGGTCATTTTGTATGAGTAATGACTGGCGGTATATTTATTTATGGGCGATCTGAAAATTGTCATCAAGTCTGTAATTATGCGGCATCATAACCATAAGCTAATTATGTCACGCAAAAGCATAAAAATGCAAATTAATAGTGAGTTGGGAGCAAAATGTTGCGAGGACGAATTTTTGGTTTTCGAAAAGTTTTAGTTTACTTAAACCTCCAGAGATGTAAATTTTTTAGCTTTAAGAATTTACAATATGTGTCATTGTTACATTACATATTTTTTGTTTATAATTAGTATAGAATATTTTTTATTATTTAATTGAACCCGAACTCCGTTCCCTTACGAAAAAGTTGGTCAGAATTTAGCCACAAAAGTAGAGCAAGTTACTTTCCCTCTGAAAATTTGTTGTGCACGTGATGCTAGTTGGTTAAAAATAGTCAAATCGCATCATGTCACTAACTTTTTGTATTATTTAACAATAAAAGAGAAAATAAATGAAATTGAAATTTCTTGTTAACAAGCAATAATTCAAAAGCTCTTAAATATACATCTGTCAAGTCAAGTTATGTTTATTGAAGTCTGAGACAGCCGTCTGTCAAAACATTTTTCTCTACAATAGGTCTGTTCCTTTACTTTTAAATCTTACAATTTTTTTTACGAATTCTTACGCATTTTACTCAATTGTCGTTCCTCAACTCGAAAAATACGTAAAAGAGAGCGGCTTTGAGAGAGCAAGATATTTCCCCTCTTACTAGTTTTTACTCAACAAATTTCTTTGCGTAAGAATTGAAACAACTGTCAGTCGTCTGGAAATTGACAGCTGATTTGAATTTGTTGTTCTATTTAGCATTTGAGTTTTGCACAGGTTACTAAAAGCGTTCCCTAACTTTTGCGTAAGTATCCCCCTCTAAGAGAGAATTCATCCCCTCCACAGTCATTTTGAGAGTTTTTTCCATTTTTACTACAAAAGTAAAGGAACAGGCCTAGTAAGTCTCTGGGTCTGGTCTGTGGGCATTTCCGTAATTTCTTCATCAATAATACATATTTCCTATGCCGATGTAGAGTAATCTAACCGACGTAAATGAACAAGGAATTTTCACTCGCTTTCCAAAGTAAAGGCCTTAGTTATAATGAAACGATAAGCCTTCTGATGTAACAACCTTGTCGCACACACTGTTATCCCGCCAGTTTATCTACTCCTTCTGAATCA
Source organism: Cheilosia pagana (assembly GCA_936431705.1). Lineage (NCBI taxonomy): Eukaryota > Metazoa > Arthropoda > Insecta > Diptera > Syrphidae > Cheilosia > Cheilosia pagana. The sequence goes on from OW386168.1 coordinate 40,754,446, forward strand.
CAAATTAACTCTTCCATATTGAGTTTCGGATGACGAATCTCTGTTTGATAAGTTTATCGACTCTAACACTGGCGTATTGAGTCATTTGGCCGCGTCGGCTTTGCATTGAAAATCCAACACGTTGAGACCATCAATCGCCACTTCATTCAAGAAATAATATCACCTGGAGCGACCTTGCACTTCGCAGCCGCCATAACCCTGTTGTCTGACCAACTTCATCCTCATTGTTTACAGAACCGAAACCAGTTCCTTTCATCAATTTGTATCCACAAAACAAACTTCAACCTAAACAAGGCTTTTAATTATATCTTATTTCTTTCTGGCTTCGATTTTTTCCTCTCTAGATGAGCAATTTACTCGGACGTCAGAGAAGACACACGATGAGGATGACCGCTTCTACAACAGTGGCCAGCAACCTGATGCTGTTGTCACTTCTGTTACAGGTAAGCTTATAGTACAACAAGGAAGACCCTGAATCGATAAATGAAGGTATCTTTTGCTTAAAAAAAAACAAAACAAGATCTTCTCAAGCATGTTGCCATTGGTGGCTGGACATGGACGACTAATGGATCCACCGGCACGAAACGCTATGTGGCGATTCGGTTATCCGAATCCCGTCAACTACAACGACAATGAGCTCTTTTGTGGCGGCTATGCAGTACAATGGGAACAAAATGCTGGCCAGTGCGGAGTATGCGGCGATGCGTATCACGTGAAGTCACCCCGTCCCCATGAGGCTGGTGGCGAATTCGCCAAAGGAATCATTTCGCGCTATTATGCCGCTGGACAGGTGAGTTCATTTTCGTATATAAGTCAATTCATCAGTTTATTTATGTTGAACGGTGTGAGGTGCACCATGATGTTCGTTCGGTGTGGAGTTGCTGACATAATCAAGTATGACAACTTATTCGAAGTTGTGCCTAAGGGAGCGCTTGTTGACAAGGGAGCTCTAAAGAAAGTCACATCCAATTCAGACAGTGGTTACTCTTTGGCATACGCCTTTATTTCTAACAATAAAACAACATCCGAACAACCCACGTTAAACTGATTCCAAAATGACAGCTTCATAGGCGCTAAGGGACAAGGCTCTTATAGCCACAGGATCGCTGAGGGAAAGGAAAAGCGAATTAATTTCCCACAAATGGAAAACACTGTCCAGAACACTTACCCCACACTTTTGTTTGAGTACAAGCTGACCACCTTATATCTCAGTGAAGCCGGCATAGTTAGTTTTGAATTTGCGGTCAAATCTGCTGTCAAAGACGCGTCCATAATATTTGCCGCAAGCACATATGCCTTCCCTCTGTATGACCTATATAACATTTATGTCAAGGCGTTAATAGAAGTGGCACAAGATATACCTTGTGAACCTACCTTTTTATAACCAAAGTTGCATTGCCGACCAAACCGTACTGAAGGTCTCCATACTTCAGGACATCGGTGTTCCGCAGCTCTGACGACGCCTTGTAAATGTTCAGATGGCTTTTGCTGGCTGCTCGTTCGTTTTTCACATTTACCTCGGCGAAGTCTGGATTCACTGGCAGCCATGTCGTAGTGTTTGTCGAGAAACCTTAATCAGGAGAAAATCTTTCACAAAAGCTTCCATATACGAAACAATGTCTATATGTACCTGCCGATGTTGTGCCATCCCATTGGAATGGTGTCCTAGCTGGATCCCTGGTGAACTTCTCATAGATTTGTGGATTGGAGTTGCAAGCGGCCGGATCGCGGCTGTCCGCCCATGAGATGTTTCCATCCAACATGCCTATTTCCTCACCCTGAGCAAAGGTTCCATCAGGAGTGCCAAATTGAATGGATTTGTACTCACCATATAAGTTACACTGACTCCTGGTAGAATCATTTGGATCATATTCATGGTGTCGATGCGTTCCTTACCATACCAACTGCCAACTCGTCTCTGATCATGGTTACCCATCTGAAAGGAGGTTCATTTACGCCGTCTTTGATTTTAACCTCTTTCGTTTACTTACCACCCAATTGGGGGTCTTGCCGGAAGGCATGCTCTCCAGCCACAGCTTAATGATGCTTTCATATTTCTGCGCATTGGAGCTCGAATTACCTTGCAAAATGAACTGGAAGTTGAAGGGTATCTGAGCGCCTGTACATCTGTTGTCTGATTCCCGTACATCTTCATAACATAGTCCAACGGCGAGTAGGTTTCGATAAGCAGAACCCTTGTGTCGCCGCCGTGAATCCTCTTGTAGTCGTCCAATAGCGTACGCCATTGGTAGACCATATCGACTGTCTCCGGTTGATCTTGGGTGTATATGTGGCTCAAATAAGCTGACTCTTCTGGATCAGAGGTAAGTCCACTGACAGGTTCGTCCGGATAGTTGCCATCTGCATCGGTGGCAACTTCAAAACACCATGGAACGGCATCAATTCGGAAGCCCGCTACACCACGATCAAGCCAAAAGGTCAACACACGTTTCATCTGGGCCACAACGTCCGGATTACGATAGTTTAAATCCGGTTGCTTGGTAGCAAACTGATGCAGATAGAATTGCTGACGTTTCTCGTTCCATTTCCAAGCGCTGCCACGGAACGCTTGCAGCTAAAAATAAAAATAACTAACATCAAACAAAGTTCAACAGCGATGCAGAAAATACTCACCCAGTTATTGGGTGGAAGTCTCTTTGCAGGATTGTTAGGATCCGGCTTGCCATTGTGCCAGACGTAAAAATCCTCGAAGCCCTTCTCGCGATTGACTGACTTTGTAAACCAAATATTCTCGTCACTCGAATGATTCGGCACAAAGTCCAAAATGACCTTCAGTCCTCTCTTTTTCGCCTCTGCGATGAGATTGTCGAAATCATTCAAAGTTCCGTACTCGTCTTGGATGTCAAAAAAGTCAGCAATATCATATCCGAAATCAGCCATCGGTGACTTATAGATCGGAGATAGCCACGTTGCATTCACACCGATTTCTTTGAGATAGTCAAGCTCCGAGATGATACCGTTTAGGTCGCCAATGCCATCGCCGTTGGAGTCCTTGAACGATCGAGGATAGATTTGATAGAACTGAGCGGTCTGCCACCAGTCCTTTTCAGGATTGGTTGGAGTACTGCTGGGTGCCTTGCAGCCCAGGCAGGATGAACTCAAAAGGCTTATGCCAAACAGTGACACAATGTAGAATGACTTCATTGTGTTTCGTCAACAACGACTGGACACAATTTGAAAATGCTCAACGCAACGGTCAGGCTTATAAAAGGTTTGCGTTGCCGGGGTTGCGTATTAACTTCAGGGCTATTAAGATAAGCAAACTACTTGACTTGCTGTCATGGCATTCAGAATGAGATTATATAAAAATTCAACGGTGGAGAGGGTCTTTTGCGAGCACCTATATAAGTGGGTAAATAGTGCAACGAAATTTCGATTCGTATAAGAGTGCCCAGTTGATGAAACTAACGCTAAGCATATAACTAGGCTTGTCAAGTGTTGGATCTTTTTATTGATTTTATAACTTTTAGATCTTTAATTTGTTTGTAAAGCTTATATGTGGATGGCGGTGACCAATTATTGTTTTAGGGTTGATTTGATTCAGCTCTGCACATTTGTTTCGTTGTTTTGCTTTGTAGATAGACTCTATAGAAGTCAGGGGTAGTTTCTAAAATGTTAGCTGGTTTCTTTTGGAAATCCTAAAAGTTATTTGTCTATACCTTTAGCCAGAGTAGTTTGAATCGTCGAATTAAAACGTCCTTGTTAGCGGGTGCAAATTTCTAGCTCCGGAAGGTTTTATTTGTTTAATAAATGTTTTTTTTTAAGTAAGATAGACAAATTGATCTGATGATGTCGACAAAACCATTATGAGTTTTACAAAAGCTGAAATTCGACACCTTTCTTCGTCTAATTGTCAAATTATAACCTTATATTATGGCACAGAAGATTTCGCAAATGGAATAGATATAAAGGGTTTTCCAATAAGAGGTGTTATTTTGAATAGCCCGCTATGTCGGTAGCTGTCACTTTTGAAGCTGTTATTTTTTGACATTTGACAAGTAGAAACTACGCCATTACCGTAGAGTTGGCTAACTTTGACCGGGGGGGTAACTTTGACCAAAATCCTACAAACTCTTTAAATCGATACCACCGAACTCTCTTAATGAATAGTTCTGCCTTTATTTTAGAGTTGTAAAGCGCTATTCTTACAAAGATGGCGGTAAAAATGTTAAGGAGTTTAGAAGCAATTTCAATACCTTTCAGACAAGATTTGTGAGTAGTGCCTTTTGACCGCTTTTTAGTGTGCTGCAAACTTTACTGTTTTTGTGTATATATTTGCACTCATTTCGAAATATTTCACAAGTAAGTTAATAGTTGAACGTATTTCCCTTAAAAAAAGTGTATTTTGAAGTAGATATTATTCTATTTTTTATAATTTTAACAAAATGTAAAAATACGCACTTCGATTTCCTATTCAACGGCTAACTTTGACCGGCGGTTGTGAAACATTGACCTCTTATTTCCCGCCGTTTTTAGAGTACCGTAGAGTTGGCTAACTTTGACCGGGAGGGTAACTTTGACCAAAATCCTACAAACTCTTTAAATAAAACGTGCGGTCAATGTTAGACTAAGGGTGGTGAAACTTTGACCACCCGATTTTTATACCGTTTTGGTCCCAAAATACGAATAAAAAACAAATATTAATATTTTAAAATACGGTATTAGACACAGCCCCTAGTATAGATTAGATAAATTTAGATATATATAATATTTACAAATTTTACAACTACTTCTTGGTCAAAATCGGTCAATGTTAGCCAAGTTTACGGTACTAAAAATAGAACGATACACGCTTCAACACCGCATTGAAATTATAAAAATTCACTACAAAAATGGTGAAAATTTTGCAGTCACAGTTCGCAAAACTAAAGCATTTTTGGGTCGTCGTGAAGCATCTTGTCAACAAGCAAAATTGTTGCATCTGGGACTCGAAAAACCCAAGAGTTATTGTTGAGAAGCCTCTCCATTCTCAACGCGTGACTGTTTGGTGCGGTTTATTGTACGGCGGGGTCATTGGACCTTACTTTTTCGAAAATGAGGTTGGACCAACAGTTACGGTGAATGGATTGCGTTATCGAGAGATGATTAATGATTTTTTATGTCCGGAGTTGGATGGTATTGATCTGGACAACGTTTACTTTCAACAAGACTGTGCTACGTGCCACACAAGCAACGAAACCATTGATCTTTTACGGGAAAAGTTTCCGGACCATGTTATCTCTCGAAGAGGTGATCACAATTGACCACCGAGATCTTGTGATTTAACACCTTGCGACTTCTTCCTTTGGGGCCACGTGAAAGATAAGGTTTACACGCCAACAGCCCACCGTCGATTCAAGACCTCAAAGATGAAATTCGTGAGTCTATCGAGGACATAGGGCAGCCACTTTGCGATTTTGTTATAGAAAATTTCATGAAAAGGATATAGTGCTGTAGGCGTGGTCGTAGTGGCCATTTAGCTGATTATCATTCACATCGTTACTCCAATTATAATCAGCGTTACTTTATACGATAAGGTTTAAAGCTATTGAATTATCTGGCTTACCTATCACTAAAAGGTCTCCCGAACCGTGCAGAAAGCAGAGGTTCTTTCTTCCCTGCCATTTCAAGCATGATGGCTCTAGTGTTTGTGTATAGATGTATTGTTTACAGAACTCCAGTTTTAATAAATAAATACGAACTACAAAGCCGTGGGCTAATTGTCTTTTCAAAAGTCAATTCAAAAGTCAACTAATCGAAGGAAACTCGCAGTGGTACAGAAAGTGCGAAAGCTATAACCAGTCTCCCCTAGCCCACTCACTAATACGATCATTTTTCACTTATGTATATACGAAGTAATTTTCAAAGAGTGCGTTATTTTAATGCCGCCTACAAGTATGCACGTTCTTTTGCTAAGTGGAAGTTTGTTATGATCCCCTTTAACCAAACCAAACCAATTGCCTGCATATTTCTTCACTAGGAAATTGACGTCGAGGTCGAACTTACAGCCAACCATTATGGACGATTTGAAATGTTCCTCTGTCCCAACAACAATCCGCGTTACGAGGCCACCCAAGAGTGTTTCGATCGGTATCCACTGTTCATTTCCAGCACCAGAGAGCATCGGTTTTTCATTCCAACCGAAGCCAAGAAGAAGGATATCTTCCGCTATCGAGTACGGCTACCGCCTTATGTTACATGCACGCAATGCGTCCTGCAATGGACCTACTACACCGGCAACATGTGGGGCACCTGCTCAAACGGTACAGAAGCAGTTGGATGTGGACGAGCAGGTGAGTCTTCAACATCTTATTTCAATGAAAAGCGTTTCCAATTCCACCCTGACCCCATAGAAACCTTCCGAAATTGCGCCGACATTGCAATTGTATCGAATACCGGAGGTGGCGTTCCACCAGCATTCGTCAACAACAAGTCGCCATACCTACTCTACTACAGAGACTATCGTGCGCCACTCGACAACAATGTCTTCCCCTTGGTTGTACGGTGAGTAATATTTAAATACGGACAATATTTTCATTTCAAAAACAATTGGAAATCATTTTTTGAACATTTTGTAAATACTTGTACCTTTTTTAGCAATCGCCATTAGATAGATAAAATTAAAGCTTTTGTAGAAGCTTTCACATAACATGAGTAACAAAAAAAAACACTGCTTATAACCGCACTATAGTTCATCTAAAAAATATTTCCATCTTTGACTCATCAAATTAAACACTACTTTTAAATAATTCAATTCAATTAGTCACGTAAATTGGCAAAACTTATTATTTTACAGCCTAAAATTTATATATCTATTGCTTAAGCTAATGCTAAAAAAAACTCTTTTATTTGAATTTATTTTGTTAATCATTTTATTGTTGTTATATATGTATTTTATTTTGGTTTTGGTTAATTGGTTTACTCTTCATTTTGGGATACAAATAAACTTGTTTTATTATACAATACAAATGAGTTGTGTTTCATTTAATGGCTTGGTGTTGGACACTCAAATTTGATGGTTGTTAGCAAGCTTTTTAGTAGTTGTTTTTGTCGCCGGTGATGGATGATAATGGAGTTGCAGAACGTTTCATTTAATATACGGCGGAGGAATAAGCGTGGTTATTTTGTAGATACAATACTTGTTGATTAATGAATTCATAACCCATTTAATACGGTTTTTAAGGATGAATGTTTCCATCCCAAAGAAATGTGAAAGGTTTTGAATGTCCTTTTACGATGGATGCATAAAATATTCTGGAAAAGTAAAAAGCACTCACAGTCCGCTGTCATTAGGTCTGTTCCTTTACTTTAGTAGTAAAAATGGAAAAGACTGTCAAAATGACAGTGGAGGGGATGAATTCTCTCTCAGAGGGGGATACTTACCCAAAAGTTAAGGAACGCTTTTGTAAAGGCTGCTACGCTGTTCGAGTGAAGTGAAATTTTCACTCCTCTCCAAAAAGTGCTGTGAAATTGAAAGTGCAATTTTCACGCCGAAATGTCAAAAATTTAATTCGACGGACAATAAAAGCAGAGTGAAATAGCTTGTAACGCCCTCGACAAACCATTTTTTGAACAACTATTTTTCACTTCAACAGCGTACTGCCTGGTGAAATTTTCATGTGGAAAGTTCATTTTGACATTTCGCAGTGAAAATTTCGTATGAAAAATTGGATTTCACTCGAACAGCGTACCAGCCTTAACTTGTGAAAAATGACAGATAATTGGAATGCGAATATTCCACTCAAATGCCAAATAGAACAACAAATTGAAATCAGCTGTCAGTTTCCAGGCGACTGACAGTGACAGCTGTTTCAATTCTTACCTACGCAAAGAAATTTGAGTAAAATCTAGTAAGAGGGGAAATATCTTGTTCTCTCGAAGCCGCTCTCTTTTACTAATTTTTCGAGTAGATTCGTAAAAATTCGTAAAAATTCATAAGATTTAAAAGTAAAGGAACAGACCTACTGTTTCTTAACGCATTGCGAGCTGACATTTATTCAAAATGGCCGTAATGACCAGAACCGATCTTATTTATCTTAAGTCGGCTAGATGAGTCTTGACTAAATGTTACCTGAATGCAAAAACTAGATTGGTAGGCAACGTCACTTTTCCTACGTCAGTCACATAATACGAACTGTCAACTGTGTACTCTTTTACGAATTTCTTGACTAGATTCGTCTATCCCTCCATAAACGTCAACTGAAATAGCTTTTCAAGTGAGCGATCTAGCCCAATCACTACTGAAACACATCAACAAGTCAGCCAGCTGTCAGACTCACCAAACTAGATACTTGAACGTCACCAAAGACTATGCGACAAAATAATCCGATGTGATTCGCTGCAAATCGATGCACAATACCTTAGATTTTGGACTACTTTACTGTGTCCGCTGAAACCCGTAGCAAGTTCTTAAAAAGAGCGATTACTTCTTCCTAAGGAATTGACTTGCATTCTCCCTCCAAACGTTCAGTACGCCCACTGAGCATTTTTCTACAACAGATTATTTAAAAATTAAATCTTTTTTTGTGGTTATATTTATTTTTATTTATAATTTGCAACTCAATAATTTACAAGGTGCCAAACTAACCACAAAACAAAATAAGTCGTATAACCGATGGTTACATTTCAGATAATGCATATTACTTCCGGATAAAAGATGGCGCTGATAACCGTAAAGAGCAGCGAGAGCTGTACAGCTCCAATGAGGACAATTCTAAACAATCTGTTCTTGGGCGTTACCTGCGGGTCCTCCAGCAAAGACTTACTTCTCTGCCTTAGCACTCTCTTCTTCTTTTTTGTCAATGAGGCCTTTGATGGAATCTTGATTTCGGTTTCAAGTTGCGTTGGTTCGAGCTTAGTCGGAGTGTCTGGAATATCTGGCTGATCTCCACCATCAGCCGTAAGCTTTAACACGTTGACCTTTTTTGGAACGTATAGCTTATGATTGTCGGCAGTCTCTGAATAAATTTTGCACATCTTCGTGAGGAAATGATTCAAAAACATGGGGTCCTGTTCGATCAAATTGAATTTTATTTTGGAATCCTTAGTGAATGGCTTCAGTCTTCGGAGTAGCAACTCAGGGCTGCGACTTAGCTTGTCGAAATTAGTCCTCTTCAGTGTGAAGTCACCCAAGTCTTCGGGGATGAAAAATTCCTTCTCGAGTCGAAGTTCGTTGATGGTTTGAAGGCGAATCTGAAACTCTTGGGCTACATTGATGACTACTTGAACAGCCTTGACTGTAACGCGGAAAGTAGCCATGCCTATGCAGTGTCTGAAGTATATCGCCTGTCTGGTGTGCAGAACGATGTTCCGTCTTTGCTTTTCTCGTGCAGAGACTTTCCTCTCGGATTTCTTTAGGGTTTCCTCCAGCTTCAGGCCTAAGGAGCGCAGAATTCGAATTTCCTTTTCAAGAGATGGGACGTTCTTGAATATAACATCTACTTCTTGTTTGCTGTTGGCGACAGAATCGGTTCTGTTAGCTGAAATGCCCTTTACTGACTTCGGAGTAACCATGGTGTCTTCCATGGGCTGTTCTGCGGTATCAACTTTAAAATTGGTCACTTCTACCTCGCTGTTGCGTCGACCTCGAATCTTCTTCAAGGCGATTTTAATCACACGTTCTTGCTGTGAGATTTCATTTAGCTGACCCATTAGAATCTCCTTCAGCAGCTTGTAATCGTCTCTTCGGAGTTGCTGATGCCGCTCGTCGGCCTTTACAATATCCTTGAGTAGGGCGACCTCGGTCTGTCCCAAGAGGTTTGTCTTAGAACTCTCCTCTTGCAGTAGAAGTTCCTTAAAGTGCCGAAGAACCCCTGGACTTTTCTTAGTAGCAGCAGACTCCAACGATGTTACCGAGGGCAATTCAAAGTCCTCGAAGAGCTTAGGTGTTTGGAAATCATACTCGGAGAAGCTCTCGAAATCGGCGTATTGAGCTCGGAAAAATGCCTCTCCATCGTTGCATTCAAAGAAATTATCTGACAGTTCGTTTGGATTTATGTTCTCCGAATTAACAAGTGAGTTGTTTGTCTCCTGCTTTGGCGAAAGGTAGTTCTTCTTACTGCAATAAGGCTTTTGGATACTGCGATGAGTTAAAAGCTTGGCTTGTTCGTGTTCCAAGTTTGATCTCGAAAAGGCGTTTCCAATATCCCATTGACGCTTTTTGGACGTTGCGGCTGCGGATGCTCTTGTCGATGATGCTTTCTTTGCCCGCGGATGACCAACCTCCTTGGACTTTTTGTTTTGAGATCGATGAGCTAACGGATTGAGGTCCAAATCCGGGACAATATCATGTTTTCGCTTTGGTTGGCTAAGCCGTTCCCAATTAGCTTCGGTCTTACGAGGCGCATTTCGATCTAAATTGAAATGGACCTGAAGAATGGACGTATCAATTATTTCAGCTACTTACCCTTGGTCTTTGCTTGAACATTCTCCCCATCGATAGGATTTTTAGCTTCCAGTTTGATTTTCGCTTGAACAGCTGGCATTTTTTTTTGCTATTTTGGAAAATTTTCAAAAACTAGTAATTCGACAAATTTGAGAATTCCAAAGATAACTATAATTTTCTCGAATACTATTTGGAAAGTGCTTTGACGATGTATTTTAAATCTGATTTCAGCGATCAAGTGTGTTTGCCATCACGGGCATTCCGTTCGCTACCTGGCATGAGTGGCTGGTGTGAGGCGAATTGCCTGAGGTATCCTCCAAATTGTCCCGAGAGTGCCTGTCATTGTCCGTAAGTATTTTTTTAAACTAGATTTTTCCCTTAACGTGATGTTTAATGGTTTCTATTTTCGTTTAAGGCAAACCTGCGAAGCTATCGGAGAATTGGAAGGACGTGAAGGTGCTGATGTTTATTGTTTAGACAATTGTCTCAACTATCGCTCGAGTTGTCCGACGGACAGATGTCGTTGCTATTAGAATAAAATTGTCGACAAAAACTTGCTAATTATAGAATGAAATTGGAAGGTTTAAGCTGTGCTAAGAGGTGACTGCCATAAATGTTGTAAAAAGTTAGAGAACAAACGCGTTCTAAGAAAATATACAAATTTTATAAAACTTGTTGTTTTTTTAACTTACCTATGTTTTTTTACACTGTTACATCTTCCATCTCTTAAATGCTGTCAGTTTTAGAAGTAGTCTCCTAATCTCTTTAGGCAAAAATAAAGGAATATTGAAGCTTCAAAATAATTTTTCAAGCTAACCTCCAATATGTGGGTTGCTCTTCATTTAATCCAGCACACTTTTTGCCAAGATAGGAACACCCCTGAAGAATAGAAGGATGTGCGGAACACGTTACTACAGTCCCCCATGTCACAAGAAGGTTCTTTAAACTTGTCCATGGATTTCGATACTGACTGAATGAATTATTGTGATTCAGGCACAAAGTTTCTTTGTCTCCCGAACTAGGAAGGTTAGGTATATGTGAAGTCGCCAAGTTATGGAAATTGGTGATCTCTTTCAAATTCCGTTAGTTCAGATCTTTCCCCACACCTCGTCGAAAAGTAGAAAATATTTCCCCTTAACTTAATGGAAAATCGATCTTGAAAAACGTTTCAAATTTATTTTAGTTTTTAAAAATCAGAAACAAAAATTTATCTGTCGCACATTTAAACAAAAAATAGTACTAGATTTTTTTAACGCCTCTAATGCTTTATGGCTTTCGCAAGATCGGTCAACATCACCGCCGACTCTTGGCGAACAGTATCCCTAATGATATCACCAAACTTTTGTGTCAGGGACATCTTTATAGCCGGGTCCGTTTGAAAATTATTCTCAAGCTTCGTCGACAAAAAATGGCTCGACCTAGGTTTGGGTAAAGGCGGAGGTGCAGGCACATTTTCGGAAATTTCCTCAGCATCGATATAATCCGGTATTTTCGATAGCGATTCCGATGGCGGTGGGAGAAACTCATCTTCTTCCGAATACCGATAGGTTCTTATGTAGACCTCAGCGGACTTAGAGCGCGGCATAATATTGGTCGTGGAATTGAAACTTTCAAAAAAACCATCAATAACTAGTGTTTCTTTTGGCACCGTGCTGGTAGCAAGATTTGACAGATTCTCGATGAAACTTTTGTAGCGTTCAATGAATAATAGCCGTTGGTTAATAGCTGATTGAAGATTCGAGTACAAGTCGTTTTTAGACTGAAGAATTCCTTTAAACGTTTTTAACATATTTGGATTTGGCTTGTCAGTGGAAAGACAATGGGCGAGAAAGTTTATGAAATCTTCTTTGGATTTGCTTCTTTGAAGACTGCGTAGTCCTTCTTCGGTTATTGAAAAAGAGTCTAGCAACAAGTATTTTTTATGCACCGATGCAGTCCTTTTTTCGACATATCCTTGCTCATTCAAGATGTGCGAACGTCGAATCTTACTTTGATAAGGTTGCGACTTACGATTCTTCTGCGATTCGCTGTTTCCATAATGCAATCGGCGGTCAAGACGGGATTTCTCCCGCAACTGTTTCTGAATACGTCTATGCTTTTGGTTTTCCAGGAAACTTAATATCGGTGGCGGTATATCAAGGTTCTGTCGGCAATATTCGATTCCTAACTGACGTGCTTTGGCTAGTTCAACCGCTCGAGTTTTCTCAGCGGTATTTGGTGGCGACTGATGGTCCTTATCCGCACGAATTGATTTCGAACTGGTCAACGATTGCCGTATGCGACGCAGGAGTTTGCCGAGGCGAAGTTTTTTAATCTGAGCCTGGATAGGCCTTTCGTTAAAACTATAAACGTTTTCGCAGGCCTGTTTAAGACGCACCAATTGATCTGAGTCCTTGCGATGCATCCGCCTGAAGTATGGTGTACGATGAATTTGATAACTACTGTCAGTTGGACGGCGGAGTGGTAAATCCATTTAATTTAGATTTTGCAATTCAAAATTGATGTTTCGAAAGGATTAGGGAAATTTTGTTTCGAAAAAACTACTGACTAATTTGAAGTATTAGACGTTTTTAACTCAAGGGTGTCTTTGTATTGATATTTAGAAAATAGTAAGCACCTTAAAGTTGGTAGAGCTCTCCTTTAACCCCGCGAACTAGGCTGCTGTCTTCCATCGGCTTACACGTCCCAGACAAGTAGAAGTCGCCATTTTATCTCCTCGTCCAAAACACAACTGCTGATTACAAATGTAACCGCATTTTCTTCTGTTAGATGAAGATCTTCGAATCCACACCCGAGGGACGGCGCAGTAGAGGAAGACCTCGAATCAGGTGGCGCACCCAAGTTTCGGCAATTCTACTAACGGATTTTCCAATAAGAGGTGTTATTTTGAATAGCCCGCTATTTCGGTAGCTGTCACTTTTGAAGCTGTTATTTTTTTTACATTTGACAAGTAGAAACTACGCCATTACTAAAAATGGAACGATACACGCTTCAACACCGCATTGAAATTATAAAAATTCACTACAACACAGTTCGCAAAACTAAAGCATTTTTGGGTCGTCGTGAAGCACCTTGGGACTCCGAAAACCCAAGAGTTATTGTTGAGAAGCCTTCCGTCCTCAACGTGTGACTGTTTGGTGCGGTTTATGGTCCGGCGGGGTTATTGGACCTTACTTTTTCGAAAATGAGGTTAGATCAACAATTACGGTGAATGGATTGCGCTATCGAGTGATGATTAAAGATGTATTTATGGCCGGAGTTCGACGGTATTGATCTGGACAACGTTTACTTTCAACAAGACGGCGCTACGCGCCACACAAGCAATGAAACCATTGATCTTTTACGGGAAAAGTTTCCGGACCGTGTTATCCCTCGAAGAGGTGATCACAATTGGCCATCGAGATGTTGTGATTTAACACCTTGCGACTTCTTCCTTTGGTGCCACCTGAAAGGTAAGGTCTACGCCAACAGCCCAGCGTCGATTCAAGACCTCGAAGATTGAATTCGTAAGTCTATCGACATAGGGCAGCCACTTTGCGATTTTGTTGTGGAAAATTTCATGAAAAGGATATGGTCTTGTAAGCGTGGTCGTGGTGGCCATTTGGCTGATGTTGTTTTTCATTATTAACGGCATACCTTCCTCTTTATTATGAAATAAATATCCGATCATTTATCTCAAAAAATGGCATTTTTCTTTGAATATCAAAATAACACCTCTTATTGGAAAACCCTTGATTTAAATAAATGTGCACCTTCTGACGCCAAACAAGTGTAATAACGGCACAAGAATTGATATGGTTTGACATCTTATGCAGCTGTTTCAACAATAATTTTAATGGCATGGGCTATGGAGCGACCTTCTTGAAAATCAGACGTTGATCCTCTTGTTTGTTTAGAAACTGATGAACTTGGTCGCATTGTAAAATTATGCTTTTCCACAGTTTCCACCAAAAGCGCTTCCGATTTAAATAAAAAAATGGAATTTTAATTTTCATTCAACATAAAAATATATACTTTTGTTTGTTTTATTTTGTTTACTTTATACAGGAAAAGAGAAAATAATAATAAAGAAGACAAAAAGAAAAACAAATTCATTTTTTACCTTTTCTTTTAATACGTATATAAACAACTAAATTTATGATATATTTTGTTTTTTGTTAATAATAAGTGTTAAGACTGTAAAGATTTTGTTTTGTTTAATAATATTTACTTTTTTATTTTAAGGAAAAAAAATAATAGAAAATAGCAAAGAGTAGAGCAGGCAAACTTAAAAAAAACGAAAACGTTTAATGTAAAACAATGCACTCTTTGCTGGCTCAAATAAAATGAGTTTTTCTTGTTTGTTTAATAATTAAATGCTAAATATACAAATACATATCAATTTTAAGCGACTATATGTGGGACGACGAGATTTATACTTGTACACGTTAATATAGTTTAAAATAAAAACAAATTGAAACAAAAAAAAAATGATGACAAACAAAAGAAGAGAATCGAACTTGTACAGTTTTGTGTTTTTTTCAAAATGAAGATCAGCCCATTTTTGAGGACAAATCGGGTTGTATGTTAATAATTTAAGTTTAGTGCTTTTGACGAATTATAAAAAAAAATGTTTAGATAAATATACATGCAATGCAAGCTATCACAAGTAGGGTGTACGTAGTAGGCCTAAGGGATTATGTTGATATTGTTGGGTTGGCTACTAAATGCCTGTTTGTGCCTTGCGCGGGGCATATTGCTAAGATCAGTTTATAACAATTTGTAGAAACAAAGCAGCCAACTTCAGTCCAAAAGTTTCAAATCAAATTCCATTGCAAAGGCTCTAGAAGAGGAACTTCTTCTTTTTCTTTTTGGATTTCTCCTTTTCCACACTTAATTCGGATTCGTCAGCGTCCTGCGGGAAAAGTTGAGAGTTTAAATCGAATCGAGGACACTGGAGTTGGGGTGATCTTACCTTATCTGCGTCAAGTTTTTTGCTTTTCCCAAGTTTCTTGGTTTCCTTTTGCTTTTTCTTTTCCTTTTTGGAGAGTTTGCTCAAGGTGTGTCGGTTCATCTCTTGTTCTCGGTTAGCCGAATGAAGTTCGAGCCTTTGTTTGATGCTCTAAAGGGGAGAAAATGTGTAAAAGTGGTAGTTTTATAAATTTTAATTAACATTCGAAGCAATTTCAGCAGTGGGGTAGTTTTAGTAAAAAATAGAGAAGTGGATAAAAGGCAATTGCAGTATAGCTCTATAACAGATTGAGCTTCAAAATACAAATACGCTACGAGCCCATAGGTAAGGACTAAATCTTTTAATCACATCTCAAGTGCAGCCCGCGGAGCTTGCAGTCGCAACCTTATGCAGTTCCAGCCGAACGCAATCTTAAACTACAAGCGTTTCACAAAGGGAAGAATGAACCATTCATGATTCCAACTTACCAAGTCCTCCTCGGCTTCCCTCAGTCTGTCCATCTCAAGACATTCGATCACTTCATTACGCAGCTGAACGACTTCCACCATTCGAGCGATAAGTGCCTCTTCGCGCGCTTTGTCCGTATCGGTCTTATTTCTCTCCGGCTGCGCCATTAGAACACGAATCTCATATTCCAAATCGGCTTGTTCTTGCTCCAAACGATGTTGACGACGTCTAAAAATGGATAAAGAAATTAAATTAACACTCAAGGCCTCTTTCGCTGCTCAACTTACAGATACATCAGTTCCGCCTGCCTTCGGAACAACTCGTTCTTCTCGTTGACCAATTCAAACAGCTGCAATATCAAATCCTCAACTTCCTTCGAATTTTGCGGATGCCCACCCGTGCCAGCGTTTCCATCAACGGCATCCAATTCGCCATTCTTGCCCTCGCATCGATCGCGAATCATCTTTTCCAAGATAACACCCTGTTTTTCAAGACCCTGTTGCTGGACTTCAATAATGTCCAACTCATGGCGTATCTCCTGCAGTGGCAGCATTTGAAGGACTTTCCTCGGTGGTATTGGCAGCGCCGGCGCTGGTCCTTTACGACGCTTCCATTTGCCGTGCGATGATTTATTGTAAAGTGGATCGGAATCCTCTGCTCCCGACGACACCTGACTCTGGCGATTGCGGTTCTGTGCCTCCTTGTTGTCCTTCATTTTTTCCAATTGACGATCGTGAGACACCGGCTCATCGTGTGTTGGTGACGCAATGTGTAGCGGAACAATTGTCCGTCTATAGACGACATTGTCGTCTTCGTTTTGTTTAATCAGATCCTCCGAGTCCGAGACCAAACTCAAGTCCAGTGGAACTAGCTTTCGCACTGAATTGGCACTGTCCAGATACTCATCGGGTTCAAGATGTTTTTCGCTTGTTAGCGCCAAGCGATTACCCTCCAACAAAGCTTTCTCTTCGTCAGATAACTTGTCGAGATCACTCTGCAGAGGGTAACTAAGCGAGTTTTTTGAATTGGTATCGTTGTTGTTGTCGATTTTCGCTGCCAAAACTATTGCCGGATCAAGAAGTCGTGCTGGCTTAGGCGGTGCAGGTGCTGGTCGCTTTTTACGTCCTTGATGTGGGGTGGCTGAATTGCTTGAACAGGGCGATGACTTCTTGCTGTCAATGGTCTCTGTGGAGGGGAATAACTCCTTGACGGGCGGTGGCGGAGCTGGTGCTTTACGAGATTTTCTCGAACGAATTGTTCCTGTTGACGAGGTTAGCGAGTTGTTCGATCCACGCACATCAGCGTTTCTCTGCAAACTGTATGGGGTACTGCCAAGCGACGAATTGCTTCCATAGAAATCACCAGAGTTGTTGAGCGGCGATATATAGTGATTTGGCAGCTTCTGGCCGAGACGAGGTGTTGGCTCTGGCGTTGGATTCTGCGAGAGCGATCTGAGTTTATGGGGTGGAATGTATTTGTATTTTAGCATTTTCGACACAACCAAAAGATATTCATTTTTAAACAGACACACTAAAGGTTGATGACCAGAGAGATGACCGTGCAACCGTTTTCTGTTTTGATACTGGAATGGGACACTAGTCGAGCGGAAACAATGAACTATTCCAGGAAATTTGAATGAAAATCACGTTTTGCTTCCCTTCTTTGCCCGAGAATAGAGCACCGCCAACTTCACTGACTCACTGAAAGCGATTGAGCGAATGTGGTCACACAGCAAAGACAATTCAAACAGGAACACCGCGACAAAACAATTATAATCCACAACCAAATTGGTTCTTCGAGAGAGAGACAACCGCGCACAGTCGAGCAATTATGACGACGATGATAGGCGGAAGAATTCAAGAGAAAAATAGACCTCAGCGCGCCTCGGTAGCCGTTTCAGTACTGTGGTGTGGAGGAAGAATAGGCGCAGCCAGATCCACCTAAATGACACCAACAAAAGCCATTACCAGTTGAACAACAATGAACCGACACACAATAACACAACGATCAAGACGAGGGCTTCTTCAACACGATAAGGTTGTGCTACTACAGTAGTTAGATGTGGTCTGGGCTAGATGAATGGGTTTGCCTAACTGTTTTGCATTTTTAATAGCCACTGCCACACCGAACCACTTCCCATAGTGCAAGCTGACACTCTAAGTATGCGTGTGTGTGTGTGTATTGAGTGAAAAACTTGTGTTGTGTTTTGTCGTTGCAAAAGGTCTCAAGAGGTCTATACTGCTTAGTTCTGCACTGACTAATTGAAGGCATATGATGCACTTTTGCATCTTGAGTGAAGTTTTCCACCATCAGATAGAGGTCAGTGATAACTGTTTTTGTTGTCGAAACCTACTTTGTTGACCCAAGAAAGTGGAGTGGAGCTGATTTGAGAGGTGAATGGCAGTTTTTTACCCTTTAGGTAAAAGGTGTCGTCTGCCTTAGATTGCATAATAACAGTGTTGACACATGGTTATGACACTTAAGGCGCATATTTGACCATATGCCAAAGCATCATATGTCAACTACCAGCGACATCTTGTTTAGGCATAGACATGAAGTAGATGCAGTCCGGCGTAAAATTAAGTAGAAAACAAATGCAAATGAGTGCAAGTGACAGACACTGAACTGGAACGCACGATCGATTATATTATTGAATCTCGATTATCTCGATCTTTATGCAACAGTGGTTTGTAGAGCTTTGCTCCTAACTAATGATGCGTGGCAATTGGAGTGGGAATCAATCGGAATAATGTAGCATGGCTATTGCGTTGTCGAAATGAATATTTAGGGCTTGTTTTCGTAAATTATTATTCTTGTAAGAGGCGCTACCGTCGTGCGGCTAAAATAGTAGTACAGAGAAGCGTGAAAAGACTGGCGAGATTTGGATCTTGGTTCATGATGTGTCTCAAGATAATTGTGTCGTAAATATTGTGAAATGTGTGGCTGTTTGGGATGAATTAGGAAAGCCAGGTTAGTTTAAAACGTTCATGCATTTCAATACATCCCAGATGCCAAATTAGAACGATAATTCATTTGTCTAGATCACAATCTGTACCAGCTGTCCACAAATGCGGCTCAAATATTCACCAACTCTGTACGTACTTACGCTCAATGAAAACAATAGTGAATCTTCCCATTTGTTGGCCGACAGACCTTGCAAATAGGTTATAAAACCTTACGAGGTCACAACAATACACTAAGTAATGAGTAAAGTGAAAATTTCACAGGCACTAATTGCTTAAGTTAGTGGTGATCTAGGTGACCCAAAGAAACAAAAAAAAATGAGTACAAGGTGAAAAAGCAACAAATAACCACCTCAAGCGTTTGTCTATTACACAACTTCTGTGATTCATTTAGAGGTACATCAAAGCGGGAGAGAGAGTGTTCTATTTGTGCAGTTTCTATACTCAAATTAAGATCAATTAGGGAATTGCTAGGGCAAGTAAAGACCGCTCTTTATCAGCCCAAATGAATAAAGTTGATCCGCAACATAACGAGGATCTTATTCTATTATTCTGTGCACAATGTGCTGATGGGATCTCTTAGCCCACGATCACCAGCACTGCTTTCTGCTATTGTCAAATCATCTTCGTCTTAAACGAGAAATAAAAGCTTCTTTGGCGCAGATGAGAAATTGCAATGGACAGCTGACACAGAATGAAATTAAAATTGATGCTGCTGCATCGCCTATGAAGTGAGAACCATAATTTACTGCGCCCAAGGAGCATCTGCTGTGACTCCTCTTATTCACCGTTTATTTGCGATAAATTACAGTTGAATGGGAAAAGATTACGGGTTGACGGACTGGCGGAGAGTCGAGTTAATTGAGTGTGGTATCCACTGAGCGTGTGTGGGCGCTACACCAAGTAGGTGGCGAGATGCAAATGACGAATGATTCACACAAACGTATGTTGTACATCCGCAGGAAGTCAAATTTTAAATGGAAATTCATACATATATAAACGTGCAGATTATGTTATAACCAGAGTAATTGGTATAAACAAAGCGAACAATCGATCAAGGTTTACACAGTGAGAATGGAACTTAAATCTAGCAACGGCAACGTAGGTGGTGTTTATGGCGTAAACAGATCTCCCACATTAACTTATTGAAATTGAACACATTAATATGGCTAAAAAATGAGTTTCAGATGAAATAAAAGCGCCGCCATTCAATTAAACTGATTTATTAAAATTGAAAACAGTGCCACACACTGAAACACCCACCCCCACGCTTCGGAGAATCTGTGCAGATTGGAGAATATTCTGAAGTGCCCAATTAATACGTCAAGTAAATGTTAATGGGTGTCTGGAAAGACATTTTGTCAAGAGGCGCGTGTCATACTGTATAAGGCGCCGACGAGTGGTAGAAGGGAGCCATTTCTAGTGTAAATTCTGCATGGGCGTACTGGGAACAACGCCATGTAAACTAAACATGTTTTGTCGTTGCCTGTTATATAAATAAGAGAATTAGTTGGCTTTTGAGTAGTGTACGTAAAGGTTGCGCAAGTGCAGGTTGTTGAACTGCATAAAGAAGTAATTCCTACCCCAGATCTTTTCCAAATAGCCCTATAAAGAGTAATTTACTCATACCGAGCAGCAAAAAGGCTTGCAAAGAGTTTGGGTTGTTACATACCTGAGTCCTGACTCCTGAGTGTTATTTTGGATATCTAATATTGCGCTAGAGTTGCTAGAAGAAAAACCTCACTAGGCAGTGATAAACTCAGTGTGCTAGCAAAAACAGTTGCCTCCCTACTATGGTAGATGAACTACCGATTATTTCCAGCAAGGACGGCTTATAAACCCAAGGATATCCTGACGACATAATCAGAGGTTTATTCGCAGACGAAATCTGGCATCGTGCGACCGACGGTTGCTGAATGGTGCACAAAAGTAGCATTCACTAAGAGAAGACAGCGAAATAGAATAAAAACTGCACTACTGTGCCAAAAAACACCTGATGATCAGGGTAACAAGACATTACCTGCAGATTGTGCAACGAGGATGTAGAAACAGCAGAACATTCTGCTACCTCGAAGCAGCCGACATAGCTGCCAGCTCACTCAAAGAGATAGCCGTCTTTCTAGCAAACTGCGGCATCATAGACGAGCTATGTTCACTTGCGGACGCAGTTATCTGGGGTACACTATACCACCTTCCCCCACAATCTATGTAACTTTATCGAAGGCCGAGACAAATGAGGCTTCGGTTATATCCAACCGTTCATTGCTCTTTGGCTTTGACTTGTCAACAACAGTCCCTGTGCTATTCAGAGTCGAGTCTGCCTGTCATGGTGAAACACTCTTGTCCTCTTTGTCAGCTTCTTTGACGGGGTCAGATGCAGCAGACCCATGCCCCGATAGGCTATGGCATATCACAGGCATTGGCGGCTGCATAACAGCTCCCTCGCTCGAGATTTCTGTGGAGTCAGTCTTAGGTTGGGTGCTAGCACAAGGCTCACCACAGTCCATGGACTGCCTTTCCAGAAAAACAAGAGCGTTTTGAAGCCTTTGTTTGTCTCTGTCGTCTAGTTGGTGCTTCTTTTGGAGTTTCTTAATAGTCATCTTACAGTTTCGCACCCTTTCCCTAATTGAAACTGTAGACAAAATTGAGTATTTGGATGAGCTGGCATTGGATTGATTGCCATGTTCCTCGAGAAAAAGATTCTCGAGTCTGAAGTCAACCGTTCCTATGCTTCCCTCAACCGAAGCTGTCCTGCTGGTCGACGGTTCTTGGAGTAAGAGAATCTCTTCCTCCTTCGTCATTTTCGTATGAGAATCGGTATTGCCTAAGTTCTTGGTGCCCGATTCATGAGCACCAGTCCCTTTGTTTTGTTTGTTTTTGTTTGGTTTATCTATTTTGGACCCACGAGTAAGGGAGAAGAAGAGGTCGTTCTGTACTCACCCCGGTATACAGAAAAGGGGAGGGGTTTTTATCGAGCTATTCCGCTCTAGATCCGTCATATTCAGTCGAAAGCAGTGGCACCTCCTGCAGGATGTGATTCCTCACCACGTATGACGATCTTGACAAAAACTTCCCCTGATTTCCTTCCGGTATCCGGTGCGTTCACAGCCTGGAACGTATTCCAGACTGGGTCTACCCCGGATCTCGTGGGAAGTGACCTACTCAAGGCGAACTGCAGTGGCATCTCTCCCTTGGTCCAGACAGCTTCCTTTCAGAAACCTTTATCGAAGGTAAGACTTATTTTTCTTGTTGTTTTTTCGAGCAATTATTGCAGTAGCCGAAGACTTACGGTTTAGACACAAGCTAATGAAAGGTTGAGATATAGGATATAGGTTGGTGTATTGGATATGCTGTTTTATTTTGGGGGTGCTGTAGAAAGTCAAATCCCATCTGATCATCAACGCATGTACAACATATTCACAACAAGATAAAACGAAAAAAAACTTAAATCTACTTACACATTCGTCCTGGGCGCTGGCACTGGTACCTTCTTGGCCACATTGGTCGTACTATTGTAGTTCTCGTCGCCACCGTCCTCGGATTCGCTGCCAAAGGGATTCTTTGAAATCTTTGGTGGTGGTGGACGTGGTGGCTTCACTTTCTTCTCCATTTCAACTTCGTCGTCGGAACTATCGAACGGGTTTAGGCTCCGATCCTTGTCCTCCTTCTTGCTAGAAGCCGCCGGCGATGGTGTACCAGCATTTAATGATCTCCTCGGTGCGGGTGTTATTGGCTTTGCTGGTGTAACTACGGGCAAGGGTGCAATATCATCATCCTCATCATCACTCTTGAAGGGATTCAATTCTTCGGGATATAATTCGAGGTTGACTTTTGCCGGTGAAGTAAATGGCACCGCTTCCTCGGTCTTTTTGATCTGGGGCCTTACTTCGGCTGGGTGTTCGACTTCCATTGTAGTTGGTTGTGGTTGCTCTTCGACTTTGGTTGTCTGCTTTGCTTCGACTTCAACTACTTGGATGTCCACTGCAACTATCTTCTTGGGACTCGTTTCTAGAGTTTCTGCTGGTACCGGCTTAGTGTCTTCATCCCGTTGCTCAGGTTTATTTTCTTCAATTAACACAATTTCTGTTTCTTTTTCGATTTCTACTTTAGGTTCATCATTTTTAGACACTTCTTCTGATTTCATCTCCAGTTCTGCTTTAGCTTCAACTACAGAGGACGATACAGGTGACACTGTTTCCACTGACATCTCTGCTTCCTCGTCCTGCTGCAGTGTGGCTGCAGTTGGTTTGATGACATCGCTATCTTCTGACTTAATACTACTATTGTTAACACTAGAGGAGTTCTCTGGGGTTTTATGCATTAGATTATCGTTAGTATTCTTATTATTTGCAATTACTTCGAATTGATGTAGACGAGCACGCACCACACTTAAGCGATTTGTTGTCTCCTCATCCTCATGGCCGGCCATCATTGTCGTTGCCATGTCACTGTTGCAATTGGTCTTAATGTCAAGTGTTATTGGTCTTTGACGGAGAGGTGGCTTCTCCCTTAATGCTGGTGTCTGTTGTTTTTCTTCGGCCACCTCTTGCTGTTCCATGTGGTGCTCTTTGACTGTATCTTCTGCTGGACCCGCAGCAGTAGGCTCTTCGGGCAAAGACGTTGGTGGCGGCAATTCGGTTGATTCCACAACTATTGTCGCATTTGTTGTTCTCATCTGCTCATCATGTTCGGTATTATCTTTGGTAACAAAATTAGATTTAGATTTACTTAGATTAAGATCATCTGCTGTTGTTGCAATGGTCATTGATGTGGTGGATGGGGATTCTTCTACTTGTGCATCAACATTGGCCTTCTCAATTTTGCTATCATCATTGTGCTTGGTGTTGGCAGGCTGTATCTCCTCAACTGGCTTCAACGTGATCTGTGCTGTCGATGTAAATGGCTTCTCTGGTTTCACTTGATCTCCACTGCTTTCAGGCACTCTTTCTCGTTCCAACGTCGACGTATTTGATTCCATTGGCGGAGGTGGTAGGGTGGTAGGAAGTTCAGGTGGTTTCTCTTCATCATAGTCCTCCTCGTCATCTTCAGAATCACTGCTGGTTGCGAGACTCTCAGACGTGTCCATAGGTGCTGAATTCAAGCTCAAGTCCATTTTTTCATCTTCAGCACCACCGTCGGCTTCATCCAGAGTGGCATTCATAAAACTACTGAGAGCTGAATTCATTTTATACGGCGCCGAAGTTTCGCTACCGCTTATTTTCTTCAAGCTCTTAGTCTTTTCCTCGTCGCTGAGACTCTTCTGAAGAAGTTTACTGCTGCTACTGGCAGAGGAGTCATTCTCCTTACTCTTCTCGAAGAATGCCAAACGATCTGCGATCGAACTGCGGACAGTTGTTTTAGGTCGAGCTGCGATCTCCGCATCGTATGACTCTGGTGGTGGTGGATTTCGTAGCACAACTTCCGCGTCGACCTCCAGGGTGGTCTCCTCGTCGGGACATGTCTCGCAACAGTACTCGCCATCGACTTCGGTTTCATAGAAACTGCCCGGTGTTAGTTGGGAGCTACACCGGGCGCACTTTAGGCACGTTCGATGATAGACTCTTTTGCCGATGGTCAAGCGTTCGGCTAGAAACACTGGAAGACTACATTTCTGGCATGGATCACGTTTGGGCACGCCAACAACATGAGCCATCTGCAAAGAAAGAGAAAAACACAAGAATTTTGTTAGAAATTGATCTGAAAAAGGGTTTGGTTCGAATTGTGGGTGCTAGGGTACGCGTACTAAGCCGAGGGGATGTTTAACTTAATCGCTAAGCTAAGGTGCTATGGATTTAATATTAGTACTGACTCGGATAAGTTAGGGATTTCTCCTACTTATAGGGTGGTCTCAATTTAGGTCTCTACTAAAATCAGTAGAACTAGGTAGTTGGATTACATGAAAATAATGAACATTGAACCGTCTTAAGAGATATTTTTAGCATAGTAGACATTTTGGGCTGAGCAGGTAGGTGCTGGTAATCGTATACGCATGTCTTTGGTAGCTGTAGCTAAAGCCCTTTTGATGGAGGAAACCATGGGATTGATGAACGGAAGTTGAAACTTGACCTTGCCGATCACAGCTCGTCGGGAATTATTGATTTTAGCAGGCGGGTAACTAGTTCCAACAGATTTTCCAGAAAAGCAGTCGAACTTATAGCTGGACTAGACAAATTTCTGCATCTTGTTCACTTTTTTACACATAAAACAACTGGTTGCATCAGTATATGTATTAAGAATCACTTCTCAGAATTACATAAGGGCTTGTCCTAAAAAAATTTCTCGATTTTTTTGATATGCCAAGGAAAGCGCTCTCAACAAGCGATACTTCCCGTTCACCGAGCGACATTGCCTGTATAGATAACATCCAGATTCAGAGAGCGATATACCCACTCGGGCAAGGTATGTGAACAAAAACACGTCAGTTAAAGTAGATCAACGGAAGTTGGTGTTATTCAACAGCTATTGACAAAAACTATCACTATCAGAGATAACTCGACGATTTGTTGCCCTAACCTAGCTAAGTGTAAATAATTACACAGCTTCAATTAACCTGTACAACAAGCAACCTCAATAACAAAGGTAATTATATGAGATAGTCGTTTTTTTAACTTTAAAACACAAATATTAAAGGTAGGTATATACGGAAAAATAATAATGAATATGATTCACACAACGAGTAAGCAATATACGTATACTTAAAGCATAAAGCGATAAAAATACACAAAAGAAAAACTTATAATTAACAAAAAAAAGCAAATAAATGTGTCCATTTGATGATTGTTTCTTACCTGGCAATAAACAATGAGAAAGCTCCTATCGTGCTTCACTCCGTAAAATTTAGCTTTTCGTTAAATTTTCAAAAAAATTGGAGTTTTGACGATTGTATGATGTAAGCAGACTTTTTTTTATAATAAGTGATGAATGCGTAGAGAATATTTTTTAACAAAAAAAAATGCAAATTAAAAGTAAAAACTTAAAAAAAAATAAAGGTGATGTTGTTTTTTTTTTTTGTTCGGTTATCCTTGTTCTCTAAGTAATTGTGATTATTTTTGTTTGTTCTTTTGAGAATTATTCGTTTTGTTCGTAGGTGTATTAGAAATTAATTAATTTTGTTCTTTGATTTTAAATGTTTTTAATTTTTTTGTTTTTTAAAATGAGATTTATTTTTTGTTTTGCTTGTTCTTTTTTTTTGTGTGAATTTTCTTAAGCTTGATTTTAGCAGAAAATTTCTGGCTTATATTGACCCATTATGTCCAAGCTTTTCTCATCCTGCGTAAAAAGAGAAAGAAAAAGAAATAAAAAAATTTGTTGTTGTAGTTTGGCGATCAACTAACAAGAGGATTTTTGTTGTTGTTGTTTTTTTTTAGTGAGATTACTTTAGTTTTGTTGGTTAGTGGAAAGTTAGTGCAGCTTGCGTTTACTTATACAGCTAATGTACAGAGAGGAGGATTTGTTAGTTACAAGGAGTTGGATGGATGAATGAAAGGGTGCGGATGACGTTTGTTGTTAACTCTTAAACATAAATACCATACACCAGTTGTTTGTTAGCATACTTAATTCCCGCATTAACCAGCACACACTGTCACAGAAAACTTTGGATACTAAATAAGGATGTAGACTTCATAAAATCAGGACTACGTTTGCTCTTGCCCAACAAGAGAAGGTTCACATTATAAATGTCTCACGTGAGCCAAATGTTTGTTGCCACACCCTTGTTTGAAAGGAACTTTTGCCAATCGAACTGAAGGTTTAAAATGTGATGCTCCACTTAAAGCTCTTTCAGACGGATTTTTTCCGCTGCGCCACCTCTTGCGAACGTCTGACAGACACCCGAGATTAAAACTGTCATGAAAGAGCGTCTCAATTAGCCGTTTTGATTTGGCATACAATTGTAGATCCCGTCCATTCGCCTTAAAAATTAAAAACTCACACAAAACGAATGGTTGTGGGAAGCTAGGCCTAGGGTCCCGGACCTGTTGCACCGACTGTTTGTTTATTTTTTTTAAATCTCCCAAAACCTTCAAATATTTAACTCTCAAATTGTGCTTTTGACTGTTGGTATACGTATTTTTTCAAAATTGCTTTCCAAATTATATTAAATAGACCTTCACCAAAGGAACACCTACGTAGCATTCAAACATATTGTAAGAAGATCATTTTTTCATTAAAGAACTTCGGCCTTACTAATAATCAAACACTAATGTAGTTGAAATGGTACCAATAAACAATTTAACCTCCAGCTTTACTAGCACGAAGACTTTCTGTTGAATCTATTACAAATTTGCTGTCAATCGTTGTCAGTTATCAGATGGCAAATCATTTGTTTTTGTTTTCATGCAGTAAGTTTTGTTTTTCAAAAAATTTAATAAAGATTGAAAATTAATTCAAGTCGAGACGAAGATATTTTTATGGACCTTTTATTTGTTGAAGAATCGGCAACCTCTCAGAGGATAAAATATATGACGAACGAGAGTTCTTTTGCCACTATAGGTTTGTTGGTGGTGTGTACTATCTGGTAAAAAGTTTATTAAAACTATTAATAGATTTGATAAACCGATTGTGCGCTTTGTTGTGGAAATCGTAAGAGAAGAACTTGCTCCATGGACGAATCGTCGAGGAGAAGCACTTTCGGTGGAAACAATAGTTTTAGTTGCAATATGATACCTAGGGAAAGGATCCTATCAAAACGATCAAATCAGTTCGTTCCGTCAGATCTAGGTTCTGTTTATGGGACTGGTGTTGCCAATTTGTTTTAAGTGTCTACGTGTGGATATAGGATATTATGCTCCAATTGTTTCATACGGTATTTTAATTTATTTGGTCGTTTCATTTCATTTATTTTCATTTTCGGCTTTTCTAATAGAGAATTGTAAATATTAACTGAAACATCAATTTGCAACAATTATTTTTGTTTTTAATAGCACAACAAACATTTCAATCTGACATTTTGCTTGTGTGTGTTGGTGAACTCAAGGAACTTTTTTAAAAATATTCCGGACACTTATTTCGTGTTGAGAATTGACCTGGAAGTGCACTTTCTTTTTCAATGAAACATGAAAAACATAGAAAGCACACTTCTAGATTTGCTCTTTTCATAGAAAGGGCATTCTTTTCTTCAATCGAAAACGCCATTACACAGTTTTATTTAATTATATAAAAAATTTAAGTTACTTGAAGTTCCCGATTGACACTTCTTGCTCCTAAGATATAATACCATGTTTTGATTTACTACTAAAATTTGAGTATGCATGGCAACATTCCTTTGCAGAACGAGTTGTGACAGAGTAATAATTTGGGTTAGTGTACGACATAAACATGGCTTTCTGACCATTAATATTTAACCCTACAGTTAGGGATAACCTGACGACTAAATTTGTTTATTGGTAAAGCGATTTTGGAAAGTCTGGAGTCTTTGCGTTAACTGCCAGACTAAATTTGATTATTGGTAAGGCCGCTTGTGTTTAATGATGACACTGATATTTGGCTCGGTTTGGGTTTGGGAACAAGCACGATTATCGTTCTCGTGAGACTCAATTGCATTCGTCAATTGTTTGGTATGGAATCATTGGTCCTATTTTGAAAAATGTGACTAATGCTCGCGTTATAGTTGTCGGACAATGACCAGCAATCTCTATCTTCTTCTCTTCCCTTCTCTATCTTCTCTTCTCTTCTCTTCTCTACATATAATAAAACTGTAGAATAAAAAATGCCTGACCGCGCATCACGCAGAAACTACTGGTCGGAATTTGATGAAACTTGGCATAGTGATTGCTTATGTTCTGGGTCGGGCTTTAGAATGCTTTTTATCCCGGAATATAGCTTGGTTTTTACAAAATAGTAAAAAAACAGGATATATGTAAGGAAAATTCTGTTTATGCAGACCTAGCTGAGTAATAGCTTATCGGATTGAAAAATAAAAAAACAGGTGAATTTAGTAAATTTTCTCCTGATTCATTTAAGATATAAAACATTTTCCTGCGTTGTCCTGAAGCTGAGCAATATTCAAAACAATTATTCAAAACATCGCCCACAATTTTCTTTCAGTGGATACCACTGTCAGTAGTCATGCAGCAGCGAGTATCGTTGCAGTAGTGTGTGTGTGATTATTATGTGCGCGCTTTAACGTGATCATATTTTTTGCACTTCAATGGGCAGTGTCTTATCAGCGCATACATTCAGGTTGAACACGTTTTCAGGTGCTGTTCATTGAAAAAGGCTTGGAAATGGGCTGTGGTGGGGTTCGTGTGTCAATGTCAAGTTGTTTCATTCGTATTGCTTCTTTTCGCCGACATAACAGAATTTGCGTAAATCATTTTTGTGAAGACTGATCTTGTGAACCACTGATCTTGTGAACCACTGATCTTGTGACTATCCAAGCTCTGTAGCTTGAATAGTCAAGCTTGTTGTGCCTGCGAGCTTGTAGCGTTGTTAAAAAAAAGCAAGAGGTTATAATCTCATAGGGATGTAGGATGTAGGTCGTAATAGTTTTTTTTTCGGTCAACGGCGAACTATTTTTCACCAAAGATTATCTATTCATTGACCTATGTTCGAGAACGCGCAGAATTAAAGAAAGACCTCCTACATCTCGAATTGAATACGTTGTTGGTTAAGGCCGTTGTCCACATCGAACTGAAGCGTTATCTAAAGTAAAGTTGAGTAAGTTGAGTAAAGCGCCAAATACGCCAGTGATGCTAATTTTAGACAGCAAACTTTTTTGGAGAGATAACATTGCCGAGCGAGCCAGAAAATCCCTGGTGGCTCTGTACTCCTGTAGAAGGGCTGTAGGCTTGAGATGGGGCCTCCAACCAAGCATAATGCACTGGCTTTACACCGCGGTCATTAGACCGATTATCCTATACGGCATAGTGGCAGGCCTTGGAGAAGAGCTCCAATCTGAAGGTCCTCGAGAAGACTCAACGCTTGGCTTGTATTAGCATCACAGGCGCATTGATGACTTCTCCCACCGCTGCTCTACAAACAATGCTCAACCTTCTTCCTCTAGACATCGTCAGTAAGGAATACGCCGCAAACGCGGCAATCAGACTAAGGTAAGGGGGGCACTGGAGAGAACAATTAACTGGTCATGCCAGCATCATCCGGTCGATTAACCCCTTACCTATCACTACTGATTACTTGCCTACGAAGATAGACTTCGAAAAAGGCTTCACAATTGAAATACCGGACAGATCCCAATGGGACATGCTAAATGTCCTACACGAAGGAGCATACATACATACATAAGCAACATTGTTTCCCATGATTCCATTTTCCATTTTATAGGTATTTGTCAATCTCCAATTTTTGCCGAAGAGTTTTTCATTCGATTTTGCATAGAAATCTATTACTTCTTCATGACACATACTCACAATCGAATGATACTTAAGTTTTGACCATGAGCATAGCACCTGTACCATCACACATCATAAAAGCACTCGACTGCAAGCCTGTTGAGTCTATCTATCCAACCGGTTTTAACTGCGTTGCATGCCTAACCTCCAAGTACGAGTACTCGTTTGTGTTACATCATTGTGGGCTCATCTCTTTACAAAATTTTGCATAGAAACAACTCATTGCAGAGTCTGACATCAGCGGAATAATTTATTTAGACGCCCGTTTAGTTTGAAAAGAAAATCCAAAACTGTATAAACGTTAGCTTTTGAGTGCGCATGACTCAACTGTTAATTGAAGCTCAATCCAATCGCTGAGGTAACACACGCTCTCTATATAGGATTTGATTTATGTACGAGTTGTTAGCGATTTTTGTTTTTAACTATTTTTCCCCCTTATGCAACAGCACACCGTCAAATGTCATGTCAGCTGCGCTGTCTATAACAGTTGGAAAGATTTCCATTTTGGGAAACCAATTCCGAACCAATAAAAAGTGAGAGTTAACCATAGACACGCTCACAAATTGGGATATGAAATTTGTTTCGAACAATAGAACAATAACAATGTAACTATCACACAAAAGAGCTCATTTTGTATCGCATAAAAAACACAAACAAAATACGAAGATAACTTTCAAAACGTGACTGTACTGTCACGATGCTTCGATATGACATGTTTTTTTGTATTCAACTTCCAACAATTATACTGTAGCCGTCGACTCGAAAAAAAGAGAGGAAGACCCAATTACTATCTTTAACTGAACTGAAATCAAAATAATTAACGAACATAGGAAAATAAAAACGAATCAAATTATCCGTAAACAAATTAGAGGCAGCAGAGCCGAACGTCAGTGTAGTGATTAACGCTCAAGAGCGCAAGCTTTCAAAATGTCGAATTTATTATGCGTATGCGACCTTGCCACATTTTGTTTTCGCATCGCATGAGAAAAGTCAATGAGAGTGGTGCTGAGATATGGCAAATTCTAATGGCGATATTTCAAAGGTCATATGCTGAAGCTGTCAGTCACTGAATGGAGTCTAACAATTGTCACAAAACGAAACTGACAGAAACATTGATATAAATGGGTATAGGTATACACTAAGCACACAGCTGGTGGAAGTATGTTCGGTTGATTGATTGGATTTAGGGAGAAGAATTGCTTTTCGAACCACATAAAAATGCGGCAGGCATTTGTTATTGATGAGGGATAAATTTGGAAAGTGTTTCCCTTTTGTTTCGCTCTTTTTTAACCTTGTTCACTGAAAGCGTGACATGTTTCACGAACTCCCACAACAATTTGCGATGTGCAATTCGGTTTATTAGAAACAAATTTAGTATCAACTCTCATGCTCATGTTATAAGTCATAAATCATAATCATTGAACAACTTATCCCATGTTTATATGCTGGAACTAAAATAGGATTAGTTGTACACTTTAGGCGTTTTGAAGAACTTAAGTGCGCTATCGTTTGACACCAACTTAAACGTACATAATCCGCTTATAGTTTTTACCTTTACACCGGCACAACGCTTACAAAATGTGGAGATTTCCATTTTGACAAAATTGGAAAGCACTTTGTCTTATGATGTTTTATATTGCCCACAATCTTTCAAGTTTTTTAATAAGCTTCCGTGTCGGGAGAGTTGGTAAAATTGCCTTGCCGTACAAGACGCTATCGATGCAACAACTGAAGCCAAACGAAATCAATTGCGTCGTTTTTTAAGTTTTTGCACCCAAAATCTAAAAAGTCATTGGCAGCAACAATGTCGAGGTAGTTAAGGAGTTGATCTACCTTTAAGTAAACATGAACTTTAAGAATGGCATCATAGCGGAAGTCCTGCAAAGAATTACCCTTGGAAGTTATTGCTATTTCCGTTTGGCGATACCATTGGTTTCAAGGCCTCTAACTCAAAGGATTAAATGTTTGCTTTACAAAAGCCTTATCCTGTCAGTTCTGCTACACGGCGCCGAGAGCTGGACGGGACAGCTAATATTGGGCTCCGGATTTTAGGTCCCGTGTGCGAGGAAGGCTGTACCAAGATGTTGTTGTAGGGCAAACATCCAAAATAAATCGACTTATACAACAAGGGAATGGCTCCAGCTAAGCGGTTCTTCGAATTCCAGCACCCAGGTTCGAAAATACCAGAATGACCGAACCTCCATCTCAAAGAGCAAGCCAGAATGCTTGGTCTGGATAATCTTGCAGTCTCTCAGGCAGAGACATTTCACGGATCAAAAGCCCGTTTAGTTAGTTAATAATATTTGTTCACTTAACAATCTCTAGGCCTTATTTATTTAAGGTGACGCTACAGTCCGGGGTGGACCTGGGCCTCAACCAACAAGCGTCTCCAGCCAGCGCGATCTTTAGCTAGCTGGCTCCAGTTTCGCACGCAAAGTTGGTTAAGGTCCAATTCCACTTGCATGCGCCACCAGAGTCACGGTCTTTCTCTACTGCGCCTTCCCTCGGGTGTGGATTCGAAGATCTTCCAGGCCGTAGCATTCGTGTCCATTCGCTCTATATGACCCAGCCACCTCAGTCGTTGGACCTTCACTCTTCTGACTAGTTCGATGTCGCTGTACAGCCCGTACAGTTCGTCGTTGAATCTCCATCTCCATTCACCGTCAATGCAGACGGGACCAAAAATAACACGAAGAATTTTTCTCTCGAAACAACCGAGTGTTACCTCATCCGCTTTTGATAGAGTCCATGCCTCTGCGCCATATAGCAGGACTGGGATGATTAGGGTCTTATAAAGGGTCACTTTAGTTTTTCGAGATAGGGCTTTGCTACTCAATTGCCTTCTTAGCCCAAAGAATCAGCGATTAACAAGAGTAATTCTACGTTTAACCTCAGCGCTGGTGTCGTTGTCTAAGTTCATAGCGGAGCCTAGGTAGACAAAGTCCTTAACCACCTCAATGTTGTATCTGTCTATTGTGACGTTCTGTCCGAGCCGTCGGTGTTGGGTGTCCTTTTTAGTTGACAGCATATACTTCGTCTTGCCCTCATTAACCGCCAAACCCATCTTCGCCGCTTCAGTCTCAATACTCACAAAGGCGCCATTAACATCACGCTGCGTTCTGCCAATTATGTCAATGTCGTCGGACATGTTGGACGGACTTTTGAAAAATCGTGCCTCTGGGGTTTGGCGCTGGAGTTTTGTACTATTCTTTCAAGAACGATGTTGGAGAAGTCAATGACAGCGCATCGCCTTGTCTAAATCCTTTTTTGACATCGAAGGTCTCGGTGAGTTCTTTACCGACCTTGATGGAGCAGCATGCATTCTCCATCGTCATGCACAAACGGACAAGTTTGGCAGGGATACCAAAACTAGACATTGCTCTGTATAGTTCGTTCCTATAAATGCTGTCATAGGCGGCCTTAAAATCGATGAAAAGGTGCTGGGTATCGATTTGAAGTTCCTGGGTTTTCTCCAAGATCTGCCGCAGTGTGAATATTTGGTATATGGTGGACTTTCCTGGCCTGAAGCCACACTGATATGGACCAATCAGGTTGTTTACGAAAGGCTTCGTGTTTAGAAGACTGATTCCTCTGTAATTGGCGCAGTTCAGAGGGTCTCCTTTCTTGAGGATCGGGCAAACAATCCGTAGAAGTTAGCATCGCAAAAAAACCCACAACTCATAAACTCCATAAGATAAGACTTGGTACAAACATTTTTAGTGTTGCTATACAAAATGTACAGTATCCAAGACAAAGTAGGTACCAACACCAAGCTAAACAAAAAAATGCTCTGGTTCGTGAAGAAATTTTAAAATTCTTATCACCAACAAAAAGAAAAAACCTCATCTGACAAAGAAAAACATTCCACTACAGCCAACAATTTAATAATTCATTCGTACGGCCTCAATTACATGTTGTGCTGATTATAAAACTTTTGTAGCTATGAAATTTTCACAAAACATGATGACCGACACAAAATAGACGCGCTATCAGTTTGAGGTAGTGATTGTTTAGCAATCGAAACGGCTCGCTTTATTGACCGATAAGTCAATGAATGCCATTTAACAAAGGCCGCTATAGATAGTCTCGTAATGTGTATGACTCATGTGTGTATGAATTCAAGTGTTTCACTTATTCCAAAAGTCAAAACCTCAAATGACTAAACTGTGTATAAAAGAGGAGAGTAACATATTTTTGTGACGACAAAGAAGGCTAAAAACAGATGCGTAGCGTTGATGTAGGTACTGGCCGCACGATCTATTTGAATAATCGCCACTTGTACTTCTTGCATTTGCAGTTGGGCTGTGTTGGAAGACATCCAGAAAGTACGGGTATTTTTGGGATATGGAACGACCTCGGAGGAAATGCGTCACCGAAGGGCACTCGAAAAAAGAATTTTTGCATTCAATAGGGATTCACAGTGAGTAAGCGATAAAACGAAGTTAATATCGCTGGGAATCCGAATTTGTTTATATTCAGACTCGAGAGGTTTTACTACCATTCGCCATAGGCTTTTCCCAGGGCAATTGGAATTGCGATGCGCTTAATATTCAATTCTCGTTCTTGTTTTAATATGATAACTTGCCTCTGAATGGGATGTGACCCTATGACCCCTGAACCTACTGCCAAACGTTACAATACGCAGCCGGCAAATCAATGAACGAAATGTGTCGACGCCACACCCGCTTTTAAAACAAAAACCACCATATGGTTAGAAGAACGTGTTCGCGTCATTAGGTACTAATCTGCTTCGCCTTTCCACTCCTAGACATGACAAGGTTAACCCATATACCTCCCATAACCAAAGCTGCTTACATCATACTTCAAACACCCTCCAGTTGAACCCACTCCATCACGCCACAGCTAACTTCAACCGTCTCACAACTTCACCTCAATATTTTTACGTCTATTGATTTTCAAATGTAACCACAGCTGACGGCCTGACAGTTGTGACAA
This sequence comes from Cheilosia pagana, assembly GCA_936431705.1. Taxonomy (NCBI): domain Eukaryota; kingdom Metazoa; phylum Arthropoda; class Insecta; order Diptera; family Syrphidae; genus Cheilosia; species Cheilosia pagana. The sequence goes on from OW386168.1 coordinate 40,789,495, forward strand.
AGCGGCCATCATTAAACGGACCGCTACTTGAAAATAAAACAAACAAGTTTCGATTTCTACTTGATCTAGAAATTGTGTCTCCCCCCCCCAAACACCCTTAGGCCTAAGCATTTGGGAGCTGAAACACCAGGTATCGTATACGCCCTACCCTCCCGCATCGTCACACATTGCTGATTCATGCCATGATGATGTGGTGCTTGGTTGGTTAGATTGCTTCGTGATTTGGTTTTATGCGCCAATTCGCAGCACAACGGCGGCGCACGTACTCATGCGTTTCATCAGCAGCTTCAATGAATTTGGTTGATCGTTTAATCTCTGGCTACTTTGTGTTTATTCTCCTTTGTTCCATTTAATCGCTGAAAAGTGGCGAAGATTTTATTTTTCGGACTGGGTTGGGCTTAGCTATGACCCAATTTCATTACAGCTTTCGGCTGCCCATGTCCGAAAATACATTTAATAATTGCACGAGTGTTAGGTAGGTATATTAAAAGTAATGATGATGTCCTGTCACGCAACCATACGTGGAGACATTTTTAGCCGGCTTTTGGGTTCATTTTTGGAATTGCTACCCCCCGTTGAAAGATTTTATTACACCAAAGTGTCGGCTTGCGAAATATTTCAATCCACCGCGCCCCGGTCCATTGCTAATTCAATTGGCGCAAATGTCTGAGCTGTGAGTGATCTATATTTTTTGTTGACGATAAGATCTTGTGGGTTGTAAGGGGAGAGGCTAGGTGCATTCAGGTGTCACTTCAGCACGAGCAGCAGGGTGGAGGTAGATTTGAAGTGACTCCAGCGCTTACGAAAGCAAACAAAAATATTTATTTGCATTCGAATCAATTGCGGCGGAATAGATGGTTTTATTATTGTTTTTCGGTGTAAATACATTTCGCTGTTATGAACAATTTAATTTAAAACAATTGAAAATGTGTAAGGCGATGTGTACGTCAGTTGGCGGTATAAATTTACTCGATTGTGGGATGCAAACGAAGATCTCCTTAAGATGAGTTTGTCGCTGTTATGCAATTTAAAAAGGCGATGATTGGGTTTGTTGAAGCTGATTGCTGTTTTTTTTTTGTCTATAGCCATTGAAGGACATGCAGAAAGGCTGCTTTAAGTGCTTCAAACTACATACATCGTTAAGTTTGTAAAAGTTTAGTTCACTTTGTTGCAAGCTATTCGAACGAAAACTGGTGTTGTGCCAAATCGAAGCATCAGTGAATGAGATAAACGTTCATATTATACACCTAGGTATAAAGCAGGCCGACTGTAAAGTTTTCTAAACTTCAAAAGTTAGATGTGGTAATTGGATAGGAGTCTTTGCAGCACCTTCACCTGCTGCAGAACTGGAATTCGATTCTATCTCAGCCAAACAGGTTATCCCCAAAAATTATCATCATTATTTACATCCCAAAGTAGGTTCGGTATCTGTTAGTTGACTTTCTTTTTTCGTTCTTCTTCTATTGACCCCGCTACGGGTAAAAGTAAACCATTCAAACCTGCAGCTTAAGAGCAGTACCAACTTGAGCCCAGCGCCAGTTCCATGTGATTAACGCAAACGTTGACCCCAATGTCACGGGTAAAGCAACAAAGTCCAATGAAACCCGCCCAAGGAAAATTGACCAGACGAACAATAACCGAGAGAAACATGGAAACGTGATATATAAACAATTGAGTCAGCACTTGGGGGCAACAATAAATGCATTCCCATTGAAATTTCTAAAATCCAATTGGAATGAACTTCTTCAGAATTGAGGAGGCAAACAAAAACAACAAATAAAGACATGTGTCCGAGTCCGAGGACAATTGCGAAAGTGAAATCTAGAATTGCATTGATTTTTTTCCCAGTTAGACTTTGCGCGAGTTTATCATCTGTAGCGGCAAAGGATGACGTGTTTCCTTTTAGCTTCGATTGGAATGAGTCAGACTTTTCAGAGTGGGGAATCACAAACGAAATAACATCGATAACTCACCTTGTTTTCCGATGGAAATCCTTGAATTCTCACCGAACAGAGATCACTTAGTTTGCCACATTTTTCGCGTATCCACTTAAATTACAAGTGGACGTTAGTTTTAATTTAATTTCTTCCTTTCACACGGGAAAAACATTCAACGTGGACTGTCCCTGAACTGCAAAAACTCTCAAAGATGAAGTACAAAACACTGAAATGATGAAAATTTCATCAGTACCACAACCGCTCCGGCGAACTGAACCGAATAAAATTGTCCAAAAAGAAATGTCACAACTGGTACAGCACAAACGAATTCTTTGTATTAATTTAATAAAATGCTAATTAGAAGCGAAAATTAGGTGAAGAAAATTACAATCCGCAGAGATTTTTCTGTCTTGATTCTATTTCGTGCGAAATCTGTATGGTTGAACAGAAAACAGAAACAAATAAAAAAAAAACACGACGACAGCAAAACGTAGATTTTCAGCCGCAACAACGCGATTTTCGATGGAATCGTAACTTGCTACTGAAAGAGGAAATGAGACAGGCGGATAGATGGAGTTGTGTAGATTTTTCTTTTGTTGCGGTTGTGTGATTTTGTTTGTTTTTCTGTGGTGAATTTCGTTTCGAGTTGTGCAACTACTGTCAAAATTGAGCTAAACAAGATGGCTGGCGGAAAGGAAACTCAACGAATGCTAGGTGGGTTGCTGTCTTCGGTTATGCTTACTATTGAATCGGTTGAAATTGTAAACGAAACGGGTCGAGATTCGCCTTAGTGTTTAGTTTGTATTGGAACCATATGAGTTATCGGGTTGGGTATTTTGATTACAGGGAAATCTATCATGGCCAACAACCGGGTGCGTTCATAGAGTAAGGTGATTTACAAATATTTTACAAAGTAATTTTGGAAAACTGCGCGAAGGACGGCAATTAGTTCAAATGGAGGACAAACGGAATGAGTTGGGTTTTTCGGTTACTGGTTGCATTTTGTGTCCCAATAATTTTGTATTTAAATCGATTTTAATAAATTTTTTTTGTTAAGGAGTTCTGCAAAGATTTTTGATTTTAATGTTTGCCAATCGTTATGTGAGTGGAAATAAGAATAGGTAAGCTGATTTTCGGTCAATCTTCACTGGAATAACGTCCAAAGTTAATAATTATGAAAAGAACTTGAAAGCGCGAATGCAGACCGAGCAAGGCAAGCAGTTCTAGAGATACCGACCGCAGTTGGAGCAGCAGTGAGTTAGGGATTGTGGCACTGTAAGCTAACTCAAAAAAATAGGGACAATGGGCGTTGTGGCACTGATTACCAGAGTTTTGAATAAATACTGTGCTGAAAGCAATTTTTATTGACGACCGATGGGACAGTTCCTGTGGGTGTTCCAAGCCAAGGAAAGGAAAAAGGAAAACATTGCCAAATGTTCATTAAATTCAAAGATTTCGTAGTTCCTGCCTTTGTTTACCTATACTCGACGTAACCTTCCTTGCTCATCTTCATGTAAACAAGCGCCCTCACTGTAAATATGGTACCCCCACTGAGTCTACAAGTACGTCCTGACACACTTTCCTCCATCCTCTGGCTATAGAAAATGTCACAACAAACTGTAAATGCCAGGCATTCGTTTCCCAGTTTCCCATTACGACATCCTTTGTCTTGGTAGCTCTTCCAACTTTCAGCGCAGCCTCAGTTTTCCCAGTGACACACACAGCACAGTGCAAATGGAATAGAATTATAAAATCCATTCGCGTGACTATATCTATATACACTAAGGCCTAGCCTCCTTCTTATAGTGCACGGCTCTGCCGTGTTATCTCGATTGGATACCCCGCGCACACGAAATATCTCAATCCTTGTACAAGCTCGCCATCTCCACCGCACGTTCTAGGTTCTCTCTGCCTCTGTGGTGGCGCGCGTTGTTGGCTATACAGTTAAACGACCTTGCATTCATAGATGCTAGATACATTGCAGTTGTTGTTTTGTAATTTACTCGCTTCGTTTTTTTTTTGCTAGCCATGTTTGGGCAGTTCCGCACAGAGATGCTGGCTGGCATCTGTGTGAACGAGCATACCCGCTTTTATGTCTTCCTTTTCTAGAGGAGGTGTTGGGTTCGATGGTGCACACGTCTGCTCTTCTCGTATGCGGTGCGCTAATCCGATAGATCTCCCCCATTGTAGCGTTTTATAGAGCACATGCTTCACGCTTTGACTTCATTCACGCAATCAGGTGATTAGAATCGCGCCAAAAAAGAAACTGATACATACAGTTTGGAGTGTTTCGGTGGCGATCATGTGGGCAGAGTTGTCCGACCAATGAGTTTCGCTAAGTCACCAAAGAGAGGCTTATTAACAGGATGATTGCATTTGTGTTTTGCCTGTTGCGGCGCATAATAAATTCCGTCCAACACCTGCGCGATCGGTGCGCGGCGAAGATCACTGATCACCTTCGCATCGGAAGGTGATATAGGCGTGTGCGTGTGCGCTCAAAAGTGGAGCACTACCGATGCATGCATATGTGTGGTTGATGATAGTGATTGGCGCTGGAGATTTTAATGGGGAGCAGGAGCACATGAGCGTGTGCCTGTGCATATAGCTGACACTGACACTGACGTTGATGGGAATTTGCAACAATGTTGTAAGTAGTTGGCGGCGGCAACAGATTACGCACGCCAGCAAGCAGCATGTGCATACGTGTGTGATACCTTTTTTGATTCCAGGAAGATATCTGAATTGATGGATGTGGAAAGCCGAGGAGGGAGAGAAATGTCAGTTAGTGTTTAGTTGCATGATGGCAGGGTATGCTATTGCTGGCCTTGTATGGAAAATTGAAATTGCGTCCGCTTTGTTTCTGATGGGGCTTACAAATTGACGCAGATTTCCGTCTCAAGGATGTGTAGAAAGCCGGAAATTCTTGTAAATTATTGGTTTGCACCAACGTAAGTAGTTGCGGAGGGACACATATTACGAAATAACATCTTGCAGCGTTTTAGAGAAAAAGGGTTTGATGTTGTTTCCAATTTGAGCTAAATCTAGCTGGTCAGGCACTTGTTGGACATGGTGTTGTGGACCGCATTTGTTGATATAAACATGGTTAAACTAACAAACTTGTAAGGCAACGTATGTCACTATTTTTACCGACAGTCAAGCAGCGATTAAATCGGTAACCTTCAACTCGAAGACTGCTCTCAATTGCCGCCTATCTTTCAACGAGATGGCGGAACAATTCAAAATTCACCTTATTTGGGTGCCGGGCCATAGGGACATTCCAGGCAACTGTAGGGCCGACGAACTCTCCAGACATGCATGCCTCTCGCTACTTGCAAACTCCTAATCAAACAAAACGCGATAAACGCTACACACCGCATGTGGGCAAACTGCACCACTGGCTCTATCACGAAAAAAATTTGGCCCAGGCTGGATCTCAAGCGCTCCAGCACTCTTATAAGATTAAAGAGATCCGACATAAGCACCCTAGTAGGTGTGATCACGGGGCACTGCATAATAGGGAGACATGCCCTCAGGCTGGGTCTTCCCGCTAATGACTTCTGCAGAAGTTGCATGGATGAGGAGGAGAAAGAGTCCATTCTTCACCTCCTATACACCTGTCCTACTCTTTCAACTCAAAGAAGATTTCATCTCGGTGAATACTTCTTTGATAATCTATAATACAAAATAGCGTCATGCACATTTCAGCGTTTGTGACGTTTTCCACTAAATTTGTTTGAAAAATTTGGCTCGCTTTAAATGCATTTATTCATATCAAACAGTCCTTTTTAATAAAAGCATTAATCGCTTCGAGTTTTAGTAGAGTAACAAGGTCTTCCCGTTCCATAATGAATTATTTTAGTTACGTCATAATGGGGTGTAACGTTGCTAGCTCATGTCACATTCAGTCGAACGCATCTGCCCTTTATTATTGATTTAAATAACTTTTAGATTGCTATACAATTTTAAGGACAAATGCAAAAAGGAAGTACCTAAACGTCTTCTACATTGACCATTAAAATAGTAAGTATACGCCTCTGTGTTCAACCAATACTCCTCAATGATCTGCAAACTATCTTATCAACTAAAAGTTTTAACTGAACCCTGCCAAATGAAACAAATGGACCATGGCTCTGGTGTAAACGAAACGCTGTTTGATAGAACTTAATGTCAGATATTTCAAAAAAGTCCCAAAAAGCAACGCTTAACAACAGTCCTATAGCGATCTTTATTGAGATGAACATTACAACTGATTACTAGTGGGACCCTAATTGTTAAGACCAAAACCGATTACAAATTCAAAAGTCGACCGAAACCGTACTATCCTCTGCAAAAGTAAGTCAAGTCCCGCTGATAGACAGCCGCGATCACGCGTAAACTTCAAGTTTCACTCTGCTTTATACGCAGACGAAACGGCCAAAGCCTGTTTCAACAGGCCCTCCACTATCTTGACCATTTCTCCCAATAACCACTCAATTACTTATTGCACTGCAGAGAAATGGTCAAGTTATATCCGGATAAAGTGAAGAGATCTTCCACAATAAGGTGCACCGCACACAATTTCGCCTCTAACTCGAATATATTTACAACCTCTTGCCGGTCGTAAAAAGTTCTTTTGTTAACAAGTTTAGATTTCTATCTACACCCGGCAACGACTACTACTACTACGACGACGACAACGTCGTTCGAGGCCGCACCCAATGGTAGCCGCCGCCGCGTTGTCTCTAATTTGGTAGAACAGCTCGCGCGATCCAACATTTCAGAAATGAGGTGCAAACTGCAACCAGGTCCAGCGTCAGCTTTAGCTTCTCAGCTCTATGAGCTATTAATCGACAAGCAAATTACAATTTACAGCCTCACGAGATGTAATCGTATAGATACAATCGACTCGAGACTCGAGTTTATATACACACTCGTACACCCAACCGATAACTAATTAAATTTAATTATACATAAACAATGGGGATTAACAACGCCATATCTGTACACACGAATACATATGAGTGTATGTGTGGAATAAATATATATATATGAAAATAAATTGTTAAGACGATGCGTGCCTCCGTAGAAAGTACGTTTGGTTTGGTGCACAAGAATTTAAACGTGCTAAACTGTACAACAAGTGGCATGATGGTGTTTAGGTGATGTATCCATACTAATTACTACCCAATGTCCCGCCATGCACCGAAATGTGTTGGATGTTAGATTTATAAAATGGATAAGTGGTGATTTTATATGGTTAACAAAGTTAGGTTAGAGGTGCACTTACCTTGGCTGGGGGTCCTTGCGTTTTTGTGATTTGTGATTTCTCCGTCGCTACTGACGGACGTTTCAGTCTGTTGGGGGAATCTGGAAAATGGAAATGGAGAAATGGAAAACAGAGTAAAATGTCAGGTGTTGTTAAATTAAAAGAAAAACATTTTGACACTGAGAGATATAAGCTAAAATCGTCTTTGGCAGCAGCTGTCATCAGTTGATAATATTTCAGTCTAAAACGCAAAAAATTCACGAAATTTTCAAAGTTTTTAAATCAACTAGATCAGTGCTTTCCAAGCTGAAACATTCGAATGAAAAAGTAGATGGATAGGCAGGAAAATTAAAACATCCACCACAAAATAAACTAAGAAAGTGCAAAGTGATTTATGTGAAGGCGCGGCGCCCTTCTTTACTTTCTACGGCGCACACTTTCCGAACCCCTGAACTAGATGCTTGCCATTTATTTCAAGAAAATCACTGCCTATTTTAAAGGGGATTTTTCAATACAAACATTCTATTCTGTCAAAATAATGTTGTTTTCCGCAGGAATCACGCTGACCAGTGAGATCGCCTGTCTTACAGGCTCATTGGATGATCGCCACTTCGATCACTTCTATAAGGCCAGTCAATAATAAGCGAAGCATGTTGCCACGCACAGTTTGATATCGCTAATTATCCTTTAGGATTTTCCAATTCCAAAAACCATACCATGAGTTAAATTTCCCTGGGAACTAGTGAAGTAGTAGAACAACTGATCGAATTGAGTGTTCAGTCGGTCTGATCTTTTAAATTTGGTAGGTACAGTTCGGCATCGAACTGAATTTTGTAGCTGTACTGGGTACCTCCACATCAATAGAGTTTATTTTACCTCAAACATCAGAAACTAAGCGAAAATGTCAAATACAGCTATTTTTATGACTTCAGAAATCTATAAGTCCTTGTCAAGGGAGACTCCATGCAATACAAACACCGCCACATTTATATTAAAGAGGAAAGAAGCAAGATCGTAGTCGGATTTTGCTGGAAAAATAACTTTACAAACGTTCTCTATCACCAGTTGCCAAAGATGACTGGACAAGAAGGCTCTAACGCTGATGTAACGTAGTACAGGAAAACCTACTAAGCTTGACAAACTTGCAGAGGACTGCGCAATTTCATTTCTGATTATTTCCTTCACCACAAACTGCTTGTCGGCTACCGATCAGCGCAAGATCATTCAAATAATTTAAAGTATTCAAAGATAGCAAAATTATTGTCAGTTTCCGAGAGAGAATTTTATTTAAAATTTTTCTCTAAATTCGTGGTCTATATTTTTGCCAAATTTAGACCACTAACGGTGGGCAGTGGGCTCAATGCTTAAGTGGTAAGTTAGAGGTCTCCGGTTTGATCTCGGGAAAACACAATTTTTTTTTCCACTGCGCCACCTCTCGCGAACGTCTGGCACACATTCCAGAGTGTAACTGTCATGAAAAAGCTTCTCAATTGAAGGAATACATCTCTCTTTGATCTTTGGTCGACTTTCTGTCGAAGAAGTTGAGATAATGAATTTTAAAGAATTAAGAGATGATCGCTTAAGTGCTGTCAAAAATCGTAAAACCCCTAAAAAAAAGCAAGAGCAATTTAAAAAAATTGACACGTGCCTCAGAGTCTTTCAAAAACACTTCTGCAAAAGTTTACAATTAGTCTACGAACTCAACCTTTTATGAACCTTTTATAAATTTTAATTTTTGTGTCGATTAGGTTATGCACTTAAAACTGAGTGTGTGGAGTCGTAAATTAACAAAAGTTCCCACAAAAAATCGGAAAATCGTGCACTTGTCAGCTGAACCTTTTCCAAAGCTGTATAGAGTAAATTAAAAAAAGAAAATAAAATTCGAAATATTTTTGTTTTTAAATTTATTGTATTTTTTGTACCATGTACTCATATTTGGGACTCCAGACCGTACAGCTTTAAGGTTGCCACAAACTTTAAGTGGGCCCAATTCGCGAAGAATGAACTACAATAATTATTTAACTGAGCTAAACGTCTACAAGGTGCAGATAAGTCCAAGACAATGGTTAACTTTGTTCCCAACAATTACTTCGACACCGCCGACCATTTAGACTGCAACGAAAAGTGCTTCCATCTGTATGTGCTTCGCGTCTTTTCTCCCCATCAGCGACTTGCGTCAACATTGCCCACATACTTAAGATATCTTTCAAATGTGACTGCTATTCCGCTGACGGCGTACAGTTCCTCACCTCAATGGGTGGCATATATACAGCTCCACCCATTTGCAAGGCCTGGTGGGGGCTGCCCCATCTCTCTTGATCGTCACTCCAAGACAGACAGACAGCATCTCATAAGTGATTTGTTCTATTTATGTGAAATTAATCAGCTTAATTGAGGGGAAATTGCATTTTGATTGAGTGATGACTTTAATTGGCTCAAAAGAATGACGAAGATTCACACAAGTCAAGGCAGCAGCAGCAGCAGCAGCAGGAGTAAATGTAGCTAATCCCATTCCGTCTCCATTAGGCTGGACTAGATTGTGACTGATAATCGCGGTGCAGGAGACGGATTCTATATGTATATGTGTGCAGACTGCAATTATACCTGAGAATAGCATCCGCACGCAGTTTCCGTTTTCGAACACGCACGCACCTGCCAATTTAAATTTAATTTTTCAAACGAAATCGCATCTTCGTGTCGTCCTCGTTCTGTGTACTTACCTAGGCGCGCATGCGCTGCCTTGTCATAGTAATGGTCATAGCAATTAACTTTATTGCACCAACTCGCCATGCCAAATGCGGCGCAGTGCAGTTCAAATTTACTATAATCGACTTGAGATACAAATGTATCTATGAATGAATATGAATCTGCACACATATGGGGGTACTCAAATTAAATCTTTTCACTGATTATTTATTTACTCAATGGCAATGGCGATGGTTCAGAAGGAGGCGCACGCGTAGTAATGATTGTTGTTGTTGATGGTGTAATTGTAATGACTGTGACTGTGAATGCGAACAGACACACAGAGTCGCTTGCAGTAAGACAGGAAAATTGTCTGCAGGTGCATTGCTTTGATATTTGGAATAATTACTGCGTTTTGATAAGTTACGGTCTGCGAGCGTCTTGTGTCTTGTCATGTCAGATGTCACTGATGGACGCGGTAAATGTCATGCGGGTTTTTGGGTGACGAAATTGCAAATAATGGCAGGTTAGATTTCCATTATGGGTTCGATGTAAACAATTTGCTGACTGACATCTGGTACGTTGTTGGTGTTTATGGTTAAATGCTTGACATTGGAATAGTCAGTGGTATTTAACTGAGTTATATGTAAGTTCATAGCTGGCTCAGCAAAGAAGAGGTGCACCTCGGTGGCTATACGAATTGACATTGGAGGTGTTTTTAGTACGGCTATGCGGTAGTGGCAATGTCATAGGCAAGGTCCTCATTTGTTTATGTATAATGTCAGTGCCCGTAGTGCTTACATTCTCGCGACGCGCGACTTATTTCTCCACCTCTTTGCAATGACTTTCTAATGCGACATTGATCAGCAGCTTTGCACAGCTTTTCCTATAGAGTCACACAGTTTGCTACCAGACTAGAGGAGCGAATTTTGCAATTGTAAATTATTTTGACCTGTTTAACATTAGATTTCGTAGGATAGGTTTGCACACTAACAGTTTATCTCGATCGCATCGGCTTTTCCGTTTTTTTGTATTCTACTGTAGTCGGGGTTCGGGGACCGAGGTAAGAGTTGTGTTCAACCTTTGTGCTAAGAAGCTTACTATGAGTTGAGACTCTTCGAATCCACCGTTAAATGCGTTCTATTTTTGGGTCTCCGATGTCTGAAAAGTCTGAGGAAATTGTAGCCTTTTACCGAAGTCTACAACCTGCAGTTTTGTTTGCCGCAAATTATCTATATCCAGCTAGGAAATGTGACGTAAGACGAGTCAGAAGCTGTAGGACGTGGAATGGGCAGCGTAAATCGGCATGAAAACTGAATGACAACATCGCAAAGCGTGCTGGAAGACCAAGAACAGCGTGAAATTTTGGTAGAGCAGGCGCAGTGACTCAAAAGAAAAACGCGGCCACATTCCGAACACTAAAACTACAATTTTTTCCAGTTTTACGCCCTGTATTTCGAGTAAGGAGATTGAGAAGAAGAATATTCAGGATGTTTGTGACAGAGAGGCCCCCGTTTTAATTCCGTTTAGTCGGCTACCACGGTCCCAATTCGAGTGAACTTTGCCAGAGCTTCGCCAATGACCATAAGCCAAGAAGTGCTTATTTAATGAGCTGCACTCCTCTAACGTCTTGGTTATAAGGCCGTTGCATTTAATCGTGCAAGCTGACTTCTCAATAATTATATACGGCATCAAAACGAACAAACTCATCGGTCCGTTTGGGTGCTCAACTCTAAGCAGATGGGTGCCTTACTGGATGCTCTATCGCCACTTCTGGCATAGGTTTCCATCATCAAACCATCATCTCATCGACGCTGCAAGATCCACGTGCGGAACTCTATACGAGTGTGAGTTCGAGTACTCGACGCAGACCCAACTTATCAAGAGGATTAATCCAAAGTGCAGTGTAAATGATACGCGTCTAAGTTGACCACAAAGATGATGATGATGATCATGGTGATGAGAGTGTTATGGCCAACATGAAACCCTAGATCCACCCAGAGTGACGACGACGACGACGACGAAAGTCGGTCAGACACATTATGAATAAAAATGCCAAGCAAATAAAAATAGTCAGTCAAACGCACACACACTCACACTAGAGCGACGCGAAAACGCAAACTTTCCAGCTTGCGCGATGATCTCCAGCTGATGCTGCCAAGATATGTCATTTTATACCATACTACATTCAGCTTGGGCGGATCGATTTTAATGTCGCACTAATGGAGGCGCCCATTAAATGCGAATCAAAATGCATCGCAACTCCTCCACAACTGACAAGTGAGTGTGTGTCTGTGTCAAATTACCATCTGTGTGCTGCGATATGAGAAAGTATCTTTCTCTGCCTGCTTCCTATATATATATTATAGATGTCCGCTGTTACTGTTAGCATATATTGTAATTAGAAAACAAAACTTTTCCATCTCCATGTGGCAGATGTTTGGCTGGCATAGAAAGTTTCCGGCGCACACTAGGTGGAGTTTTGCGCACGTACAAACATATGCCTTACTATAATGGCAAATCTTTCAATTGTTTGGTTTGGCACCAAAGTAAAAGTATACGAGTACCGGCTACTACAACTACCGCTGGTAGATGTCTAATTATGGTCACACATATGTGAAATCAATTCGTCATAAGCTCTGTATGCCCAACAATGGTCAGGCAAGGTTCAATTGGATGGTATGGGGTACGACCAGAACTGTATCTTTGCGCGAGGCTTTGTTTCGAGATTAGATCCGTGCGCACCTATTGTTCGTTAGCGTTACATATATCAGTTTTTAATTGAGCTCTGGTTGTTTGGACTCTGGCTGAGTCAGAGCGTGTTGAATAAAATTATGAGAATCGTTACGACCATCAGGTTTTATAGAAAGGGAAGGTAATTTGCATGGACGTTTCATAATCGAGTTATAATTACATATCAATCGCACTCGTATCGTTTATTTAAATTAGTTCGCGAGCGCGGCATATTGTGGTAGATTGTTTTAACTTTAGACTCACAATAGAGCTGGCATAAGTTGTTGGCAGGTCGCGGAGTCTTGTAACCGGCTTGCGGGTAGCCTGTGTTAATCACTGTTACGGGGAGGCTATATTTATAGAATGAGCAATGGCAATGGGTACACCAAATTGTTAGCAAATGAGAAAAGTTATAAAAAGACGTCTTTAAAGCAACCAACGTTTTTCTTTTCACGGAAATTGGTGCAAGAATATGCGAACAAACAGAGGGAGACCCCTCGAATTAGAAAAGTGGGTCAAAATAGAATTTTAGTAAGCTTAAGGACTTATTTGGAATTCGTTTAATTCATTTCTCTTAATATCAACAATCGCTCGAATTCAGTATTAATTTGTAGTTCCCTACCATAGTCCAATGCAAAACAAACGGAACGCTGTAGGAAGATAGACCTGGGGGTCAATTACCCGTCTGTGAAGTGATAAATAATTTACCATTTATATTTTTTCAACTAGTTTTTCATTTTATCACTACGCGAATCCCGAATTCATCACGATATACAGCTGTCATGTAAGGACCCAATTTGGCACTTTTTCGAGAGCCTGCAACCATATTTGTCTCTTTGCCCTTTTTTAGACGGAAAAGGCACTCCAAATTTTTCAAAAACTGTTATTTCCGTATAAATACGTTTAAAATGTAACGCAGTTGTTTTTCGCAACACTAGTATAGAGTTAAGCGAGCCATTGCTTGTTAAATATCGTGCAAAAGTTCTAAATTTGCAGAGTATAGTAGAACTTGTGGAAACACTTTCCCCCCTGGGCCCTATTTCAAGCTGTTGCGCCAACTGGATTTTATTTACTGTAAAACTGAGCCATTCTGATGACAAATAGGTGTTTTCCTGGGATAGTGATTACCATCGGCAGTGTTAACGCTCACAAAGAAGCCTCTTCCTTTATTTTCAGCAGCTCGCCATCTACTAAGATGAGAGAATGCCACTAACCACTGCGATAAGACCTAAAACAGCAGCCTAAATATGGATAATCGGGTTTTTAAAGAACTATATACCCACTGCAATTGCGCTCAAACCCGCTTTCAGACTTACAGGGGTATTGCACCTATACAGTGCAGTCCCTCGAAAGGCTTTACCGCACCTCAGCCTTTGCCCTTAAATGCGGAGATTCACTACAAGAATAATGGGTCAATATGGCATTCACAATAGGAAAAGACAGCTGCCGGCCTCGGCTTAAAGATGGATATCGGTCTATGCGCCGGCGTCGTCTTTGAAAAATTGTAAATCCCTAAGAAGCAAAGAACCTTATCCAGTTTAAGGATTTGAATCATTTCTGGAATGGGGTATGCACGATTTTTTAAACTATTGCGCAAAAGACCGAATGTTTGCAAGGCTGTGTGGCATTACGTACTATACTGCTGAAACCAAAGATCATCCAAGAATATATGTCTTAAATTTTAGACAAAAAAAATTGGTAATCATGTATGCAACAGTCAGTCTCACGAAATTTTTGCACCAACTTGCGAACAGCAGGCGTGGTAGGTGATTGACTTTGGCCAACACTTCACTTGGGTATACTACAAATTTTTCGTCAAATAACACATGATTGCACATTTTGTCATTTTTGCCGGACTATGTCAGTCTGTACATATTCGTCTTCATCCAGCTTGGAGCACTTCCTCTTCCCAGCTTCACGGTGGCACCTTTCTACTTTATTCAAAACCAAAACAGCGCACTTGTCCAAAAAATCTGAGAAAAGCAACGAACCCTCGGGCCATACCTCGGGACGCACAAACCTATTATAATGTCAAGTAATGTTCAACACAAGTTTACGTGCTTGATGCCCCCCATAAAACTCTCTTTCTAACTTCTGGAGTACCTACCTATGCCTATGCTACTTGACCACCAGTCAAGAAGTCGTAAAGTAAACAAAAAAAAAAGAACCCGCCGAACTTTGTCTGACATCTGCGATCGCTAGATACGAGTATTTTACACAGTTTCACTGCAATCTTCTTGGTGTTGTGTGTCTTTCCAGTTTCCACTCCCAAAATTCACAAACCAACAAACAAAACAACACAAATGACAACTGAAGAGAATCTTATCAACGGGGCAACCTTAATCCAAGGAAATAAATTGCCGCCCATTTATCTTTTTCGCTTGTGAAGTGTTGGTGGGTTGTTTGTTTGTTTGTTTTTTAATTTTTTATTTTGTTTCTCGTAATTTGTCATCTTAAATGAGTGTGGTTCTGGTTTGTCTGCTGCCATATGCACGTGTTCCGCAAAATTTAAACAAATTGACGTTTTTTCTGCTGTTGGGTTTTAGACTGGGTATGACATTTTGTTTTTTATTGCGATAGGTATAAGCTGTTTGTTGAACAAATTCGTGGAAAATAATCTTACTTTGTTTAATGCGCGGATTTGCTTAATTTAAACAAATTTGTTTTGGAATTGCGAATTAATTTGTTATTTATTTTATTGTCAATAAAAGCGCAAAAGTCGCTTGTTTTTGCCAATGGATATGTTTTCCTTGGCAACTAATAAGCTATGAATGATTGCATTTATGAGGCAGCCTCAGGTTCCTTTTCAGGGCTTGAATAGCACACTTTGTACTGCTCGCAAAGTGACCAGTGCTGTTTTGGCAAAATATGTCACGGTATTGAGGTTTTAATGAGAAATGACGTTACAATGATAGATGAACCCAAAAGGTGGATCTGGCAGTTCCGTCCCACAACACTCTAGAAAAATAACTAACAGCTCTCTCGTTCAAGAGACCATAGTCGAAAAGGCTGCTAGGTAACCCCATTAAGGTCAACGGTGAGTGTGAGTTCTACACAGTCATGATAACCGAATCTTCGTGAACTGAAATTGAAGTATAAAGTTTGAGGTTCTTTGTATATCGATCTTTTGCAAAATAAGCTAGGAAATCTATTGTCAGTCAGCGATTTGATTGCTTTTTCTGGGGTGTCCTCCAACATGACGTTATGCAAAGGCGACATATTGCAACTCAATGCAGTGCCTATGACTCCAAAATGCATAGGTACATCTCTCTCTCTCTTTAAGTTATTAAAGAGAAACTTTGGCCCAGTTCTGGACAACAATTATTTCACTGTAGCAAATTGGAATACTGTACGATAACTAAGGCAGAAGCTTTAGGGATCTTGAAGAGATACTATCAATCGTTCATTTTCTGTGCCACATTAGCCTACAATGATAGCAAATTAAAAATCCTTGGTAGCTAATAATAATAAAAATGAAGAGCGATTAGTACACTGTGACCTTGTGGTCTATTGTGCACCTAGCTTATACCTTGGAAATGTTCATGCCAATTTTCAGGGTCCCATCGCATTACAGTTTCATTAAGAACCGTGCTTAATGGTCTTTGCTCTGTCTTAGCCTTGGCAAGACTATCAATCCTCATAAGCTGCCCTTTTATGAACTTAATGTTCGTTTGTAGATGCCTGTTGCACATCTCTGACAAAAATTCTACTTTTTCACATATCTACTGATCAAATAACTTCCTAGGTTGGAAAGAGGCTTTGAAGTCAACTGCTTGGAAGTATCTTTCTCTCATAATTGCAGGTTATATTGATCAAACTTCCCTGCAAGCGTTTACTTAATGGCATACCTCAAAAGTTGTTGCGGTTCCTGTCTTTCGCGAATAATGTCACATCGATATTCAACCAATCTATCCCTCCTCACCATCGATCGCAAAAACTGCCAAACGATTTGTTGGCTGGTCAAACTTACGCGAAATTAATTTAGCCACGCACGTGAAATTGAAAAAAAATACGCATTATATATACCACACCCAGTGGTGAGCTGAGATATCTCGTAAAATGTGTTCGCATAGTTACGATAGACTTGTAATAACCATATACGCATTATCCATATGGCTAACGAATTTTTATTACGTGCAAATGGCATCTTCTTCCGCTATAAATGCGACTTAGACCTAAGCCGAATAGTGCGTTATCCGCACAATAATACAAACGACCAAAGTCTCAGATGCGTCCGCATGCGACTGCATCAGCAACTCAACAACAATAATCCTTAATGCACTTGTAAGTACTTATTATGCACCAAAGTGCATTTCTTAGAAATTGTCGCAGTGCACTAAGAGTGCTGCTATACATACGAGTACCAACATGTGTGCTTGCTTAGAGAGTTCATTAGACTCGTGTGCAACACTTTCAGAATTTAAATGAACAAACATCAGCAGCGGTCAACGCGATAAAGAGCGAACACAAAAATGTTTATCTATTCCCTCTTGGGGCAGATATAGGTGTCTATACCTTTGGAGATTATTCCAGGCTTTGTCGTATGAGCCACGGTAACGAAATGAATTTCTTTATGTGAAGGATAGAACGTGTTCGTCTATAGATAATGGTATTTGTGGTAAGATACGTGAAGAGATTTTTTAACGGAGGAAATCTTGAGCTGATCTTCAACGACCGACCGCGATAACATGAAGAAAAAGGTGTGAAAAAGAGATGCACTTCAGTGGAGCTCCTTGAAGATAGATAACCTCATCAAAAGACTTTTGAGCCGTCATCTACCACTAGGCATACACAAGTGACTTTTTGTTCTACTGCATGGATATAGATCAATTAACTTACTCAGATATCTACCCCTACGTAAGAGAGCTTATAAGGCGCAGCGCATTGGAATGGAACGCAACTCTGTTCAACAATCCTTAGATAGTTACATTGCTCTCAAACCTTATTTCAGAGTAAAATTGACATATCGCAGCTGATATTCCACTTGACATAAAATGAATAAATGAGTGACTAAAATTACTTTTGATGTATAGCTTAAATTTTAGGAGTTCACAATGGCAATATTCCCCATGCAACTTTTGTTATTGTGAGCATTCCTAAATTTAATTTAAATTAAAAAGTAGAAAACAATTTGCAGAGCGCTGGTTATTTGCGCACCAATAAAATAACCCAACATCAAATTAACGACGTCGACGTCTCAATGATATTACAACTAAATCGAAGGGAATTGCTTTAAAAAGGGTGACATTGTTCATTAAACATTTTAAATCATTGCGTCTTACTCATAGGGTACTGATAACGAACTTTACGAATAACAATTTTTATTTCCCAGCTTTAATTTTCCATTCTCACAATAGAGAAATTGTCCACACAAAATTAGCTATTGTGACCTTCTAAGAAATGTAAATCGGAAGATAAAAGTGATAAGAAGTAAGGCCTACTAATTTAAAATTAATTGTGGGTTACAATAGCAAATTTTTATGAAAAATATTATCATTGTGAATACGCAAAATTCAGATTATTCAAAATCAATAAGTATACAAGCATTATTTTCGTAATGGGTCTAGTTGAAACATCATGTCATGACCATCAACTGTGAATATTTGCGGACCGGCGTAAAATACGTGGTATTTTATATAAAGAGATCCATTTGCGTCACATACCTAATATTTTAAATGATCTATCCACTCCATCATAAAAATGCTTACAGAAAAAACTATACAGCATATATTTCCCCTATGAGTTTGCATTGTCTCCCCTCAAGTTTGCATATCGTTCCAAAGGAAGTTTGCATAATACTCCTTCATATTTACCATTGCGAAAGTTTTCATTTTGATCATTTGGATCTTTGGGACAATTTTCCCAACGTCAACCATTTCAGGCGAAGCACCTACCACCTGGGATTCTTAGATGAGAACAAAATCTTCTTCCCGACACTTCGAAAGCAACAAAAAGCAACTCGATTGTTTTCATTTGTACAAGTATTAGTAGTAATGTGAATATGACATTTCTGTAATAGACAAGCATTGACAACAGGTCTGCCAAAAGTCGTTCTTTCAAAAGTTCTACCCTAAGGTAGGTAGTTGTCTACCTTCTTGGTCTTTCTCCACAGAAACGAACAAGTCCTCAGGTATAAACTTTTTATGATAACCTATTTCCATGTCGCGGTAAAGTTTGTCCCTAATTTACATACGTCAACAAGAAATGATTAACAACATCAACCATCATGTTTAACTAATTCTCGCCGCTTGGCATCTCATAATACACTTAAAGCGAAATTGGTCTGTAAATGGGGTAAAAAGCTGACTAACATTATAGACAGTGTGCCTGTCTTTAAACTTGTTTGCTGGAGTGTTGTTTAGCTTTTTTTTCTGTCTATATGCATGGTTTATCTTCATTTGTGTCCATTTAATTACCATTCCAAAACAAAACAAAAGAAAAAACGAAATTAGCAAAATTGGTAAAATGCCGGTATCAACGCAATTTATGCAAAAGGGGTAACGACTCTTTAACTGCGACTGGACGGACAATAAAGTGTCGTCCATGCGCTGAAGAGGGAGAGGTATAAGCATAATAGTTGAGGGTAAGTGGACTTTTCGTTTGCTTTGACGTACGTAGTTTGTAATAATTTTTAAAACAGAATTGTAGACATTTAATTGCGCTGCCGGTAAAATGGTACATACTCACAGTGACACAGATTGGCAGACAAACTTACCTGAAAAGATAAAGAGACACAAATGGGAAAGTAAATTTTATACAAATTTGAAGGATATTTAAATGTAAGTTACATTTAGTTTCAGATTTGATATATGAGGAAGTAGCATAAAATCCCGTCAAAATTTTAAGGAAAAGGGATAAAAAAGAGCTGATACTGCTTTCGAGAAAAGTTAAATTTCTTACTCGTATTTATGGCATATTCAAGTTATACAAGTATGAATGTTCATGACAGTTATCAGCAACCTTTAAACTATTCAAAACACTGGTCGCATATATACATATAATAAGGTTATGCATATGTGCGCCAATTAACCGGTTAAAAACAGCCCTGCAAGTTCAACATCGCTTCTAAAAAAAAGTCCGCAGTCTTACTTACGTTTCTAATATTTCGACTGCTCATCCATGAGTCATGCCTTTATTGACATGGATTCGGGATGCCTCTTATCTGATTTTGTTATTTTTTCGGATATACGTAAACAAAAATTAACGAGTTTTCTGTTTGCAAATATTTTCGACTGCGATTGTATTTACTTTTAAAATTTGGATAAACCCTCTGTTAACAATTATTATAATTAGTGAAACGTCGTCATAAAATGTTGATGACCATTTCCAAATCGTATAAATACTGACCGATTTGTTTGATTCTTCACAGAATAAAAACATCTTTCATTGAATTAACATCTTTATAAAAATCCTTCGAGTAACAAAAATGGCTGCTTTCAACAAGACATTTGTCTTTCTATTGATCCTTGTCTGCGCAATGGTTATCACCATCGAAGCCGTTCGTGTTCCGGCCTGCGACGAGGTCTGCGGTCGTATTGTAGAGGAAAGGAACTCGTGCTGCAGGGCCCACAAATATTCAGGATACCAGAATTGTGATGGCGGAATGAATTGTTATTAATTATAATTAATTGGTTTTTATTTTTGAGAGACCCGATAAAAAAACATAAATAAAATCATTGCTTAAACCGATTGTGTTTGTTATAACTAAAGGTGTGCAAGTTCCTTATCAAAGGTTGGGAAGTACCCAAAGTTGCACGTTCAATGAGTATTTCAGATTTTGTCAAATTTGGTAGCAAGTCACTTTAAGCAAAAACCTCCCATCAGTGTTTGATTAAAAGATCCGGGGATGATTTTTATATAATGAGACCCTTGGGACATTTTAAAACTACTGGGTTATTTGAGTATTATTTTTGGGACGAATGGAAGGAATTTAAAATTTAATGCCGCGTCCGAGAAGTTTTCTCAAAACAATTACTCTCGAATTTTGGTCAGGCGTTCTCAAGAGGTGGATCAATGAAAAAAAAACTTTTAGGTGAAAGGCGCGTTGTATAGAGTTCGAATGTTGAATCAAACCGAAAGTCGGGACATACACCAAAATAACACATTTTTTGCATTTTTCATAAATACTTGCATATCTGCAGGGTGACTTAAAGTCATTGGGTACATTCAAAAACTTAGTTGTAACCTGAACGCAATACCTAGATTGGTCGGGAACGTCACTTTTCCTACGTCAGTCACATATGCAAACTGTCAACTTAGTGCTCAGTCACGAATTTCTTGACTAGATTCGTTGGCTACCCATCCGTAAACGTCAACTGACACAACTGCCCATGTGACCGATCTAGGCCAATCAAAACTGGGATACATCAAGTCAGTCAGCTGTCAGACTTTCTAAACTAGATACTTGAACGTCCCCATTCTGAATTGTTTTTTATATTTTTTTTAAGCTTTCAATGATACAAAAATTAATGTCAAAGAAAGTAGCTAGAACAAAGGATTAATGGGCCAGTTTTCAAAGCAATGCAGGTAGATAAGACAATGCCATCGAGTCTATTAATCGTGTAGTCGCCTTACAGTGACATAAAACTAAGTAGTATTTCGGGGGCGCTTTTTTAAAAAGGAACCTTCTACCAAATTTGAAAAACATTCGACAAATTAAGTCACAAAAACTTATCGTTTTATATTTTGAAAATATTTCCCTATGAAAATTTGCACCCACGATATATATTTTCAAGTTTTTTCCCAATGAATTTGTTACTCAGCTTAAGTATTATCTATCCGGCACAGATTAAAACACATTCGCGATCAGCTCTGCATGCGATTCGAAGCGATACCTTAATCGACATAATTGTGCGTTAAGCACGATGTAGGTAATGTAGGTTTGCGTTCAATAAACTTATTTTCCAAAAAATTTAATTAAAATCGGATCAGACGGTCGCGGTCGTTTGCCTGCAGATAGATACATACATGTCATTTCATCTGACAATCAGAAATACCACTTATTACTCAATTCTTACTTGGCCAATATCTAAGGGGCTAGTATTGGATTCAACAAAAATTTCCAAATCTTAATCAAAGCTGAAAAAACGGTCCCACACTTATTTCCCTCTTTGTGTCTTGAATCTTTAATAATTTTGAAGCTTCAGGTCTGAAATTTAACTTCTGCAATTTCCGGTACAAAGGGGTTACCCAAACTAATGGGCTTTGAAAGTAATGTTCTTTCTAAAGATGTGTTTGTCAATTTTTAAAAAAATGCTCATATCTCAAAAACGGGTCCAAATTAATCAGCAATATGTTATATGCACTTAAATCCGATTTTACGAAGCCCTTAACTACTGTGAGTTCGTAAAATATCGCCTGGACACTCAAAATGATTATGAGTACCGCTCAAAGTTCGTTCCGCTTTGATACGTGGGGTTTGACCGCAATTTACGCCTCCAAATAAATGCTATTCGCAGCAACAAACTGTTCGGAAATGACGAACCCGTTTCTAGGATTTTCCGAAATTTCGCATTTTGCACGTACCTAACCTATAACTAACCTTAAACAAAAATGAAAACTTTTTTACAAAGATTAAAGCCAAATTCGCACATTTTAATCGTAAAAATTTACAAGAGATAATTTCGAATTGGGTTTTTGATTAAATAGTCGTATAAATACGGAAAGCAGACACTCTGCTCAGTATACAGTCAGACTTTTTCGTTGAGTCGTTTACTATTATCTTCAAACAATAACAATATCTGCTTTCAACAGGACAATGATTTTCCTTTTGTTCCTTGCATGTGCAAGTGTCTTCCGAGGCGAGCCCCATTTTGGTGCGTATTACACCTTCTGATCAGGTCTGCAGGCGCAGCAATGCCGAAAAGGACGAGTGTTGCAGAGCTAGTATATAGACAATATATAAAAAATTTAATAAAATGTAAATAAATGTATGTGTGAACATTTTTGTTGTTTTCTTTTATGATTCAGCTTTGAAATAATTTTGGGATTTCTATTAGTCCATAGCAAAACTGAAAATGTATGTATGCTGGAATTGTGTGGTAAATTTGGTAAATGCACTGTCTTTGTCTACCACATTGGCACTTTTGGAAACCCATGTAATTTAGACTGCAGTCCTTTTAACTTTTTGCGAAAAGGAAGTAAGAAATGATTTAAATTAAGAATAGCCATGGAAAATTTTCGTTTTTTGAAATGCGAAAGTGTTTTTCGTTTCGTTTTTCACAGAATAATACCCCTGAAAAAACGAGGCGTCCTGTTCCAACTCCGAGAAGAACGAAAAATATATTTTAAAGTATTTTTTACTGCGCCGACCTCTCGCGAACTCCTGATAAACAGCCGAGGGCATAACTTTCCTTAATAAACGTCTCAAATCCTTCGTTTGCATTTGATTTAAAATCGTAGCTGCCTTTAAACTGATTTATCTTTTCAGCAGTCAACAAGGGGTAGTTACTTATTTATGAATGTTTTTGTACCATCCGTTTAGAGATAGATAAGGTCGGTTTTCCTCCTGCCCATCTCTCTAAGAAGGTATAAAACACAAGTCTTCTACAAGAACGCAGTATAATATTTTCTTTCAGGTTTGCTTACCATTATTTATTAAATTTTTATTTGCAGAAATTGTCTGACGCAGACAATGTTAGTTGCGCAAAAGACCACTAGAAATCAATAAAAACAATACGCTTGGCTTCAAATAAAAGTAATTCTCACATCTGTCGATAAATTGAAACAGACTTACAAATAGAAATTCCAAAAGCAAATAAATGACTTATTAATTAACACAACTAATGACTATTTGTTTAAATGGTCGTCTGTATTAAAAAATCGAATTTAACCGTGAATTGTAAAAATTAAATAAGTGTGTCTAACCACTTTGTTGCCAAAAACAAATAATAGCATCTTGGTAAGCAAATATTAAATTCGACAATGACAAATGGACTTTGAAACGTTAACGTTATCGTACTTCCCGCGATGACACCGTATTCTGGTTTTACGTCAAAACAAGATGATCGCCGTTCGGTATAAATACCGAGGAGATAAGACTTTGTTTTCACAGATCATAATGTCTTCTCTGCGAGAGTGTTTCGTTGAGTTTTATAACAGAAGCTTTAAATTCTGACAATCAGTACAAGGCTGTATTTGTCTTCCGTTTGTACCATGCTCGGTGTGATCAGGTCTGCAATCGCAGCGGCCCCGAGAAGGCGAGTGTTGCAGAGCCCACGGTCTGGCTTTCAGTGATTATTCTTATGGCGACATGTATTGCCGTCCGTGTGGTCATAAACCGTGTGACAGAGCAGGATAATAGGCGGAAATTCACGACGACCCCTGTAGGATAAATTCCGATCAATCCGCTTCAATCATATATCAGGAGTGTGCGTCAGGTAGTGTCATAAACGAATATCCGCAGAGACTGTAGTTACTCAAAAACTCACTTTCTCTGCGCTTATCAAAAAATATGGACTCATCTGAATTATTTGTGTTTTATTTTCAAACGCAATCAACCAGTCAGCGATGATTTCGACTTCGGTTCTTACGTCACAACAATCACAACAAGATTTTGTATAAATACCGAAACATCAGACATTATTCTTCACAGTCCTGTCACAGAGTGTTTCTTTGTGTTATAAATAATAAGCATCGTTACAGTCCTCTTCCACATACAATGGCTGCGTTTAACAAGACCGCTGTCTACCTTTTCGTCCTTATGTGCGCAGTGATAATCACTATCGAAGCAGTAGTGGAACGTGTAAGAAGCTGTGACGGGGTTTGCAGTCGGAATCGCAACCACGCCGAAAAGGTCGCGTGTTGTAGAGACCACGATTATTCAGATTACGTTAGATGTTCTGGCGGAATGCGCTGTTATCGCCGTGGTTGGAACTGACCAGAATAAAATATTATTATCTATACTAGCATTAGTTGATAGTGGTATTTTTTTTTAAATCAGTTTATCAAAACAAATTCTGTAATTTATTACTCAATAAATAAAATAAAAATAAAAAATGTGAATGCAAATTGTGTAGAGTATCATTTCAAATAAAAAAATTTAGGAGCACTTATATATATGCAATCTCTTATTTCTCGGAAGCAAACGTGAGAGAATTTTCTGATAATGGCTAAATCAGACCTCGACTGGTGAAGTGCTAAATAAACAGCAGATGACAACTGGTGTGGTGATGGAAAAACCACTTTACTGTTACTGTGTAGGATCCACACACGATACTTGACCTGTTTGAATGGACATATTTCTGAGTAAAGCAAATTAAAAATTAATCTTGAACACAACAACTACGCTCCACTTGACACCTGTGGGATTCACACTGGCTATTTATCGTAAATAGTAGTAACTTGACAGCGGCTTAATTCTGAGCTCAAGGGGAAATATATTTACTTCGTGTTGTTGATGACATTGCTAGTTCTCTGCACTTTAAGCGAATTTGGTACCCGAGAACGTTGAATCAAACGGATGTCGAGATCGAAACATGCACCAAAAAATAGTTGATCAGCTAAAGGTCTTTATAAAAAAATGATTGCATACTTGCAGGCTGATTTGGAACACGCTACTCTGACTCAACCATCTCTCGTCTGTTTTGCTATTAACCCACTTATAACTTGAGAACTGATCAACTTCGCATGTTTTTTTGATTTATAGATGTTTTCTGAGATTTTGTTTTGAATTCAAATACATACACGCGAAATTTTACCATTAATTTGTGTGACTTAAAAACAAAACAGGGCACTCATTCCGTAATTTTGAGAACGATAATCGTCCGGGCGATAGTAGACAACGATTTCGTCATCAATTTGCTTTCCGTATCTCTATCACTATAGTCTCGTCTCTCGTTTATTTGATACTAAGTTTGAGAACCTTGAGTCACAAAGTTTGAGAAGTTTCGGTTTTTCTGTAGCTCACAAATTGTTATTTGTTAAACGATTTCGGTTGAAGTGTTTGGTGAATGTATACTAGACGGGAACCGCCTGTCAGGTTTAGTGTTTCCAAATCCATCAAAAATGCCTTTTGAATAAAATTTCCTAGATTTAAAGTAAATATTATAATATGTAGCAATAAAATCGTCTGGATGATTTTCAACGATTATTGAATTACGTGAAGCAAATGTTGAATCGTCAAAACGTATCGCCCGGACGATATACGATTATTTAAGTAACGAAAAGCAAATCTATCGTCGAAACGCTATCGTCTGACGATAATCGACATACGGAATGAGTGCCCAGGCTTTAAGTAAACTCGTCCCTGACTCATATGAGCTATTATTCATCCGTCTTTTTATCCAGAAACTAAGCTTCACGCAAGGACCACTAACCTTGCTTGACCCTAACTTCCCAAGAAAATTGCTGCGACCAAAAATGATTTTTAGGGCCAGCAATGCCGTCCGCTGTTTGCGGTTCTGAGTAGTGAGGACAAATGAAAGGCAAATTGCATAAAAACTCTCTGCGTTATTATTTTATTTTTAGTTGGAGCAGAATGAGAGTTACACTTATATACTCTGTTTTATAAAAAGACTAGCTGTACCCGCCCGGCTTTGCCCGTGCAAAATGTTGTTTCAGAACAGTTTAAAACAATAAAATAATAACATTTTGAGCCAATTTTCTCCAGTTATTTAGGAAAAATGTACACATTCAATCGGAATGATATCGAAAATTGGTAAATAAGTAACCATGCTTCGAATTTGTAAAACCTCTCTTGTAGCCAGTTTTATTAATCAGACAAATCAAATTAAGCGCATTTTAACAGTATTTAAATACCTACTAACTAATAGCATTCATTATTATATAAAGGTAGTATTCCCGAACTCTATCACATCCACATTTCTCATAACGCTTGAGTTGGCCTTGGCTGGCGAATAAGAGAAAAAACGGGATAAAAAGTAATGTAAAGTCAACTATCCATCCAGTGAGAGCGAGAGCTTTAATAACCCGATACCCGACCTTCGCTTTGCGATGGACGATGAATGATCAAAATGGATACACAGACACACAATATTTAGTTCATCGCTTACGTATGTGCACCATTTTGGGTTTTGGAAGATAGTGTTGAGGTTGACTGGTGAAAATTTAAAAAGAGAAGTCGGTAGGAATCGGGTTAGGGTTATATAGACGCCACGCCACTTCCAGGTTGAATGAAATAGAAGTTGAGCAAGAGAGCAGATACACCACACCTTTCCTACAAATTTGGCATTTGTTTTATAAGTTTCCTTTTTTCTTAGCAAACCAAACAGCATACTGCTTATGTCTATCTCCCTTTATTTCACAGGAGAAAAATAAGGTTAAAAGGGATGTCATGATGATGATGTTGGTTTGTTTCATTTGAGAATGAAAAGCATATCCAGTATCCACTTATTCAGGTGAAAATCGTAGAAATGTTTCAAATTTTTCCTATTTATTTAATAACCTTGAAAGATTTCGAGTTAATAGTTATCCTCTTTAAGCTTTTATTTTTTTTTTTTTAATGCTACCAGTTTTTTTGTACGCAAAGCGTGAAAGCAAAACGAAACGAAAAAATAAACTACTCTTGTCCAATTTTTTTCCGGAATTTATAGAGATAAGAAGTTGAAATAAAGTTGGGATTGTAGGCCTAGGTATCCTCTATAGTCTATAGGCCTGTGAAAAATGTACCAAAATATATTCAGCAGTTTCTAGGGTTTTTGCATTTAAAGATGTGCAGTCAAATTCAATTTTCGAATTGAACAGAATTACACCAATTTTATTTAGGTATATGATTTAGCATTTTCATTTTTAAAAGTGTGGCAACGTTGCTCGAAATCCCATACACTTCACAATGTCACATTATCTTATCTGTTATCACACTCAATCTCGATTCTCGATACCATCCTCCGTCCCTCTCAAACGGACAGCAGACAGCACACTCGCCAAATTCATATACATACTCTATATCTAGCCAACTAAAAAAGAACTCACTCAGCTCAACCTTAAACGCATGAGCTGAGCAGATGCAAAGCACTTGAGCACTTGAGCATTGAGCAGACCAAATCCATTCGACTACACTACTACAGTTCTACAGTTCCGATTCTGAGTATTTATATGAAAAAAAAACCCTCCCGCTCTCTCAAAAAATACGAATATACCTTGAAAGAAAACTGAAAAAGAAACCACCACTGAGATCGATTGGAAAATCTTGGTCAATTAACAAATTGATAAAAAAAGGAATTTCGCAAAGGATTTGTTAATATTGCTCAGCTGATATAACAAATAGAAACTTAGTTTTGGACTTAAAAGATGGGCGTTTTAGGTATCTAAAAAATGGAATTAATTTCATTCAAATAGACGAAGGAGAAGTTCACTTTTTTTGTGTTTAAAGTCTAATTATTGAATTTCTTCGACTTCCACAATCAAAATCAAATATTTTTAAATGCACGAACTTGCTCCTCATAGAAACCTAATAAATAAAAAAAAAATTGTCAAAATCCGTTCACCCGTTTGTTCTGTAGCTTCCTACAAAAAAATATTCACTTTGTTTTATATTATTAGGGATATGTTGCAGATGGCTGATGAGAGCAGCAGCAGGCATTGCCATTTCATTTCACATGGAAATAGTTTGCATGCTGTAGGTCACAATCACAATAGAAAATTTACTTTGTTACTCTGCGAGTATACTTTTGTACAGTAGGTCACTAAATCTTATTTCTGTTAATTTCTTTTTCTCAAGATGCCTGGCGTAGAAATAGAAGTTATTTAATTGGAATCTTTTAACTTAACTCTAAATTCCCTGTAGTGTGTCGTCGAAACAATGCATATTTGAAATCTAGGGCTACTATTTCTATTGTGAATACAAAACTGCCTATCATCTTAAACAGCGTTGACTCGAATCTTCCTTCAAAATTTAGTATTTCAAATAGAATTTTGTAAAAGCTTACTATTAAAGTTAAATGTTTGCCTAACATGCAAAGGTTAGAAAGACATCTTCATAACTATATCTACAGAAATGAGACTCAATCTTAAGATAGAAATTAAAAATGGTAGGTACTAACTCAAAGAATATAATACGCAATCTTAGATAATATAACCGGCAAAAGTTCTTGAATAGGTCCTACTTAACATCAACCAAAGTCCACTCGGGAAAAAACATAAATTTTTGGAATTATGAAGAGAGAAGTTCTTCAAAAATATACCCTACTTCAGACTTTAAGCTGCCTAAGTAAGTACCTAAGTAATGTAAATGATGTCTTCAACAATGGTCCACAAAAGACCATAATGGAAGCACGATCATTAAATGCATAAAGTACTTTGTACATCGTAAGCTAAAATGATAGAAACTTTAATCGAAATCGTTCAATTCATACAATCAGACAATAAGGCAACCAAGCGAAAATTCAAATTGTAAGTGATAAGAAAACCACGGTTTTATTTGTTTACCATTATTGCGTAAATAGCATATTTTTTTTGTTGCTTTTTAATAAGGGTGAGTATTGTTTTTGTGTAAATATTTTTATTTCGGTATTCGAATACAACAAGACATTTCTGTAATAGATAAACAAAAAACGATCGTTTATGCATTTATGCAGTGTACAATTTCTGATAATTGCGGTGCGAAAATTTTTGTTATATTGCACACACAAGATTTGGAATTAAACGACGTTCCTCGGCATACGTAAAGCTCTAGAAGAATGCCTGCATGTCAAAAACGATTCAAAACTGTTTCTGTATAAATGTTAAACCACTTTAGATTCGGTGTAAAATTGGCTAAATAATCCCGAAATTTGGATGGAATTTAAAGTCGTTACTGGTTTCAAAAATGTTAAAAAGCGTAAATCATTCGCATATCCTTAATCTATTGCGATTGTCTGATTGTCGATTTTCCAAATGTTAGACTGCTTTTAAATTCAGCCATGAATGGTTATTAAAGCTTCTATCCTTTAAAAACAGTTAACATTCAATATTAATTGGTTTATATTTAATTTATTCACGACTAACATCTTTATGCGTTTTAGAACATTGCACTTGCTAATTTTATTGTCTAATTATAACGAAGCATGTCTATTTACATGTGTTACCCACTCGCGTGCACCTGATTGCTATTAGCATCTTTATTAAAAATTACCATTTTCAAATGTACACGCCTATAATAATGTTTATTAATTAATCATGTGTTACCGAGAACTGCATACACTTGCACTAACAAACTACTATAGAAAAATATTAATTAGGTAAGCACTAGTTTTTGTTGCTGTAATAAAGCGAAAACACTTAATCAAATTGTAAGGGAGCTCGACCTTTTAACACTTGCCTATTACTATGCAGAGTATGCCAAGGTGGACTTTAATAAAGCACACGACCTGGTCGGACAAACTTTGTTTTCTAAATTTAGGAAAATTCGATTTTTAATGCATTTAAAAAAAATTTAAATTATGTAGATTATTTTTAGAGCAAGATTGAGATAAAACTTCTTAGCGTTGGTTTGCAGAGTTGGGAACATTAGACAACAAAAAGTTAAAAGTGTAATACTTCTCTTTTTGGCGAGTTTGTTGGTCAATTTACTATATAATTTGTCTGGCATTAAACTCACTATTCGTATTGCATTTCATTGAAGTAAATAGGTACAGCCAGTTTCGTGAAAACTTTAATTTAATGTTTAATTAAAATATTAATGCAAGCAGAAATAGTAGCCGCCTTTCATTCTTCTGAAAAGGTCAGTAGCCGAATGGTTTTTAGTCAACGTCACTATTGCCAGAATTGCCTATGAGGGAAAGTTTTGATTGTGCACAACGAGACAGCTGTTACTCAAGTAATACACATTTGGCGTTTAATTGTGATTAATAAAATGAAATAATATAGGCCCGATATTCACAGGAAAATTCAGTTTAGGGCACAGTTGCCAATGATGAGACGAGAAACTTTTAAGGCAACTGGCGCAGCTATAACATTAGTGATGCAGGTTATACAGGAAATTGGTCGTAAAATTTGTGTGTTGTCCAAAATACACAGCCGCTGCTGTGCCAGTTAGTCAGCGAAAAAATTGTCAATAACAGAAACTTTTGAATACGTTACAAGGGAACTATGCAACAGTTGCTGAATGAAAGAACATTGGAGAGTTAGTTGAAAGCGAATAGTTTGAATGCGCAATCACGTAACTGAGCCACTTTAGCATATGTGACGAAAATCGGGAAATGATTTACCTGCAACTTTTTATTACTTTTCTTATTGTTGCAACGCCACAGTTACCACTTAGAAAACTTTTGACTGCGCAACAAGTCAATCTAGTAACTCACTTTGAGTGATCAGTTACCTGCAACTTATAGTTGCTCATTTAATACCTGTTAGTCAATGGCGCAATTGTCAATAAGAGACACTTTTGATTGAGCTACAAGGCGGGTAATTTTTTGCATAACATTAGCCTGTCAACAATAACACACTCACCAATTAGGGAAACTGTCGTTTGAACATCAGGACAACTGAGCAACTGATGCCCAAGTAACTCAATTTTTATTTTTTTTGTTCTCGGTTATATTTGAACTATTTAGACTCACTGCAAAATAGAAAATTCACAAACGTAACAAACCGCACTATCTACTCGGCGGCAAATTGAATTGAAACCAATACTTGCCCCTATATGAAAAATGAAAACATGTCAATCAGTCGTAAATAAAGACTGATTTATACAATTGATTGATTGATACAATTGCATCTCGCACAATAATTCTAATAATAATAAAATTTCCCGAGATAATTTCGAACTGGTTTTTCCTATTAATCACTTCGAATAAGATGATAGCCATACATGCCCGTTAGTATAAATACCGACTGAACGTGCCTGATTCTTCACAGACTAAACGATCATCTTAACAAGAGTGTTTCATTCAGTTAAACGGCAAATTCTTACAATCGCTATAATGGCTGCTTTCAACAAGACAACCGTCTTCCTTTTGCTCCTTGTGTGTGCAATGGTCATCACCACCACCGAAGCTAGATTGGTCCGTGTTGGACCTTGCGACCAGGTGTGCAGCCGTACCAATCCTGAAAAGGACGAGTGTTGCAGAGCTCATGGCCATAGGTCTCACGCTAATTGTAATGGCGGAATGAAGTGTAATTCCTAAACAGTAGGCAATACTGTTTTTTGTCTACCGGCTTGGTTAACAATTTTAAAAACAATTTAAAAACAATTCTATATACTTGAAATAAAAAAAGTTTGCGCAAAATTTTGTACGTGTTTTAATTGTCTTCTTATTGACATACATAGGGGAAACCCTTCTTAACTTAAAAGTGGTGTGTTGTTTAAAAAAAAACAAGTTACTGCACACAGCTAGTGAACTTATCAAACCGTAGCAGGACTATACGGGAGTAAACCAGATTAAGCCAGTGGATGTTGCACTAAACGTATAGGTGGGTTTTTCCTTAAAAACCAGTGGATTGGAAAATAGACTGTACCAGTGACATGTTCTATAGCAAGGGGAATTAGATAGAAAGCCGATTCGGAAGTCGAGCCTATACATGGAGTGTTCGGTTTATAGCTGGTTGCTAGCGGTGTACATTCTTCCCAGAGGTATAGATGCGAAGATTCTTACGAGCGTTTCGTTGGAGTTGCTGCATATTTCCCGGCGAGTTTAGCCAATGAGTTTGAAACTTTCTGACCGATCTAGTCAGCGTAGAACGTCATTGGATGTACACAACGGTAGTGCGTCCCAGCCTCACCTATGGATCACTGGTATTGTGGCCTGCCTTAAGCAAAGCCTTTAACATCACATCACTAAGTAGAGTCCAAAGCTGGAATTGGATGCGCTCAACGAGATTCTGAATCTTCTTACGGTAGATCTGCATAAAAAAAACGTTGTAGCGTGTTATGCAGTTAGATTGAAGGAAATCAAATGCTGGTCCGAAAGTCCTTATGGCCATACCAACATTCAACTCTCCCTTCCCGACGGAATATAGGACGCATATCTACAGACTACACTTTCATAAAAACTTCTCTGTTAAATTCCCCTCTAGATTAGAATGGGAGAAAAACGCGATCGTTAACAATTCCGACATACCCATCTTCACAGATGGTTCGAAAATGATCTGTGGAGTGGGAGCGGGCGTTTTCTTAACATAATTAGACATCTCCAAATCTTTCCGCCTCCCCAATGCATCCAGCGTCTTTCAAGTAGAAGTACTGGCAATTAAGGAGGCTTGTAGACTGCTTTTCAACATAGAGACACCCAGAAGAAAAATAGGTATTTTCGTTGACAGTCAGACAGCAACCAAGGCCATCATTTCAACCTAGTCAACGTCCAAGCTTGGTGCGAAATGCAGGGAGATACTGACCAGGGCGTGTCATCGGTTCGAAATCACTCTCGTTTGGGTTCCCGGCCATAGGAAAATAGAGGGAAATGCAAGAGCTGATGAACTTTTAAGACTTGGATCTGCTCTATGCGTGTCTCATGCGGAGGAGGTCTACCCAACAAACCAACAAACCAATGATAAAAGTTGAAAAACCTCATAAGTTCCATATTGCTGCCAGACTTACATTTTAAGACCTCTTAACTCGAAGATGTGATCTAATTTCACAAAAAAAAAAAAAACAGAGCCTTGAAAGACTACATACATCTCTATCTTCAGAGAGCTTCCAATTTGACAACCGAGCTATTCAGTTTTAGGTGATCTACACGCAGAATCGTAAATCTTTTTCGCTTCACTTTTAAGCCATTGTTGGTGACAGCTGGTGGGGCTTTGCCTGTCAGCAATATGACGCCACCTTTCCAATCACTCTGAAAGCACATTATCACGATTATCGTTCTAATAAACAAAAGTTCGGCTATACCAAGCGTTCCCACAATTTGGCTGCTTCATTTCCCTTTCCAAAACAAAAGTACTTTCTTTTCCACACTCACGTTTACTTTCAATTGCGGCGCGCGTTCGGCAATTCATCCGAAAGATGCAACGAAGACGTGCCTTCCGCAATGGATACAAAAAGGCAACCGAAATAAAATATGAAACCTCAGCAATAAAAGGTTCAAGGTATACCTCTATGTGTACGGTATCCCGTGATTATACCTTTGAAGACCCCCCCTATACACACTCTCCACTAAACATGCCCACAGAGGCTTTATCTGACAGTCGTGACAATTGAAATTCTGGGTACTTTCTCTGTGACAATGACGAGGACTGTTAGCTTGATGATGGGCCCCGGCGACGACGACGATAATGACGGTCGAGACCTTTCTTCTCGACTATACGTGCCCACTTCCTCTCTTCGCAACGGGCTGGTGCAGTGCGCGCTCGCCCAAAGACAAAAGAACACCGAAATCTGATTAGATCTTCGTCTGAGTAATTTTAATGAAATGGAAATTAATTGTTATTCCTCCGACGATGCCGACGGTGTACGGAGGAGGAACTGGGATGTGAAATGCAACAGCAATGAAATGTCGTCGTCATGACAGCATGACCACCGTCGGAGAGGTTAAACAAGGGCGGAATATAGGGAGGAACCAGCGCGCCATGTATACGACGATGTATGGATTGCAGTCTTTTGTCTCTCGGAATTGAATTAAACAAGTGCCGGTTGGGTTTGGTTTCGGAACAAAAACGGGAAAAGGGGAGTAAATGTTTCGTTCCGCTCGTATTAGTTAGCATAATGCAATTGGATGACAGCTATATGACATGTTTGTGCGCTTAAGCCAGTCAACTGTGGCGCGATGAGGAGGGCTTTGAACTTTAAGTGGGCCAGGGACTGTTAAACGAACACGAGGGTTATGAGGACAGGTATCCATCCTCTTCGTAAGTGCCGTGTCTCATAATTCATCTTCACATTGCAACAGTTCCTTTTGACTCGAACCGCACCTTGCGATGTAAGACAACAACAAATCTCAATTATTATGCAACACCCCATCCCTGGCAATTCATTACACAATGAGTTGACTTACCTAGCAACCACCGGCAGTTAATTACCATTACCATGGTCTTCCACAATAGGAAGCGCATAGATGCGCTGCCGCATCTGTTACGAAACTGTTACTTTGGCGCAATGTGCGCAGAGCGCGCAGACACAAGCGAATGACCCGTACAATGTATGAGTATAAACTAAAATTCACGGAAGATATTTTAGGTCTCACCAGTGTCTGGCTAATGGACTTTTCCATGGTGGCCGTGTGTAACAATTAAAATTGTGTGCGCCGCAGAAAATCTAGCGTGGAAAATCGTGAGCTACTACCTCGAGAACGGGCGGAGATCAGACAAGATGCGGAGATTTTTGTTTCAACTGATGTTACTTAATTTTCAACATACATAATTAGACAGTGTATATCTGTATTTGTGTTTGCCTTTCAAAGGAACTCGGGTGGGACTAATGATGTGACGCTCTCCGTGTGATCTTTAGCCCAGTTTAGACAGGCGACGATGCAATAACCAACTCAATGGGATTTACAGCGATATAGGTCCAGGAAACTTGAATTGATCAGCCAGGATGAAGAGTACGTGAACATAAATGCTCCAACTTGATGAAGCTTCGACTCATCTCTAGATGGGCGGCGCGGTAGACTACGAACTTACTTTATGTGGAACGCGCAGTTGGAAGGGGTCCACCCCC
Organism: Cheilosia pagana; assembly: GCA_936431705.1. NCBI lineage: Eukaryota > Metazoa > Arthropoda > Insecta > Diptera > Syrphidae > Cheilosia > Cheilosia pagana. Next base: position 40,824,626 of record OW386168.1, read on the forward strand.
GACTTGTTGCGCCTTCAAAAGTAAGTATAAGTTCATGGTTCAGATTTAAAGTGGCAGAATATTGTCTACCTACATTTATTAAAGCTGAAGGTAGGTAAAAAAAAAGTTGAATTTTGAAGGAGAAAGGAGGCTGTCACTAAGGACACTCTTATACTCACTGGATGTAATTCGAAGACATAGGATGGAATTTAAAAAGTTGCGAAAGAGGGCAGATGTCATCGTCAATTTTTCGATGCCATATGCATTAAAAGTTTACTTCCTTTTCATTCAAACTTTGTAGTTTTAAAAGTCGACTGTCATGTGCCTCTCGTTGGGAATATCTTTGCGCATGGACTGGTGGTAATCGTGTGTCGCAGAAAGTATAAACTGTTGCCCACAGCGCCTTTTGAAAAATTTTTAACTCAAGTCGAACTGAACGTATTTAAGACGAGAAACCACAGAAGCAGGTGTCCTCTTGGTAAGCCCTAGATAAGCCGGTTTAATCATGATGGCTTAGAACTGGTGGCGGGAAGTGTTCACATAGGTACCCCATAAATGCATCGAAGGAAAGAATTTCATCAGAACCATTTCAAAAATTGATTCGCCCTAACGACCCGAAAACAGTTTGACCCACATGCCCCTATCCATCTTTTATAAGAAACAATTGAAATTAATTGGCCATCTCATTTCGTCACCATCCACACACGCACAATTTATCTCTCATCAAAACCGCAATCAAATGCAAAAATTCTCTCATCCATGTCGTGGCCAGTGGCCGCCGCGCCGCAACAACTTAAAGAGCCAAAAGTTAAGTAATTCAAAAGTCAGTCTCAGCCGCTTCAATATGGCGAGAAGATGCAAGAAATGATGCAAAACCCCATTAACATCGCGGTCAGACCGCATGAAAACCTTCGAGGTCAACAGCACCTTTGGGGCAGCGAATAATCGCCAATATTCCCATCATTGAACTGGGGGCATTATGCAATTGACATCGCCGTCACATGGGACGATTTATATCTTTCGATTGCACCGCTGCTGCTGCGCGCCGACTGGTTCCCAAGGTACTCATACCATCGTCGTTGCCCGTCAGACCTTCCATATGCGAAACAAGTTTCGCAGACACTTTAACTGACCACCATCAGCTGCAAATGTGTATGGTGCAGCAGAAAAATGCGCCAACACACATTGTGGCCGAACAATTGCGGAAAGTGAAAGTCCTTGTGCGCCATCCTGGCTACCATTGACCAACTTGAAACGTCCAATTACCCCAGCTGCACCAGCAGCCAGCTCCTCATGCAATCATTTGCTTTGCTTTATTTATTACGGTAATCTGTGAGTTTATTTGCGCCAACAAAAGCAAAAAAGTATCTTTTATCTGCGCAACTGGGTAACTGGTTCATTGTACTTCATTCCGCAGCGCTGCGGATCAGAGTGCAACTACAGCAGCAGCAGCACAGTGAATAATTATACACCGAAATCTGGCCGCGATCCAAAATGCGGCCTGTCCCGCAGTCGCCGCGCCGTCTAGCGTCTGCTCTTTGCCGATATGGAACAAATCTATTTCACCGCTATTCACCTCTAGGGCCTTATCACTGGCGGAGTATCTAGAAATAATATTTCACTCTCTCATTTCTTATAGGTATGCGCAGTCGCAGTCGAATGAACGGGGCCAGCTGGTGGTCCCAAATTGAACCTCTCTTTCGCAATAAATTCAATAAATTCAATTAATTCGAGTTTGGTTGTTGTTTTTGAAAGGTTTCTAGCTCTGGCACACACCGGTGTGCCATTAAATCATGCAAACATGAATCTTTTACTTGGGTCCAACTGAACGGGGCTGCATGCATTTTGCCCAAAGGGAACCACTGACAGTTTGTTCGCATTTTTTTATTTATAAACTTATTGCTGTCAAAGTGCGGCCAAATGTATCCACTGGCGAACTACTATGCTCGGTACGTGTGTGCGTGCGTTGACAGTTGACTGTGAGTGCGCGCCGCCACACCTCCCTACCACTGGGTCTATTCGGGTAGCTGGCAAAATTCCAAAATGATAGTTCTGTCCATATAACTCAATGGCCTGTCAATGAAAATGTTAATTAATGGAATCAGTCGTTGAGTTGTAAAGTGGCAGTTTGACTTTCAAAATAAGGAATGGTCGACGAGTTGGAATGACATTTAGCGAAACGGTGGCATTAGGTGGTGCATATTTATGCACAGTACAGCGGATGGTGTTGGGTTGGATTTCATGGCTTGACAGGGAAAAAGTCGCAGGAATGAGGTCGTGATTGATGGGTTTTCCTATATGAGCATTATTCGATTGAAATCGAATACGAGCGGTACGAGACTATTTTTTTTTGACCGACAGAAGACTCGGAAACACACATATCCAACTCAACCTCAGCGACCTTGGCAGTAGCGATTGAAGTGAAACTTTCATGGTAATCCGCATGTTTTACGAACTTTTAATTGTTTGTTGGGAATAAGATTACGAACGGTCTTCCATAAAGTCTCACTTAAGACTGCACTGCATTTTCCTGACATTACTTACTTACTTAAGGTGGCGCTACAGTCCGGGGTGGACCTGGGCCTCAACCAACAAGCGTCTCCATCTCCAGCCAGCGCGATCTTTAGCTAGCTGTCTCCAGTTTCGCACGCTTAGTTGGTTAAGGTCCCCTTCCACTTGCGTGCGCCACCTGAGTCGTGGTCTTCCTCTACTGCGCCTTACCTCGGGTGTGGATTCGAAGATCTTCCGGGCCGGAGCATTCGTGATGTCCATTCGCTCTATATGACCCAGCCACCTCAGTCGTTGCACCTTCACTCTTCTGACTAGGTCGATGTCACTGTACAGCCCGTAAAGTTCGTCGTTGAATCTCCTTGCGCCATATAGCAGGACTGGGATGATTATGGTCCTATAAAGGGTCACTTTAGTTTTTCGAGAGAGGGCTTTGCTACTCAATTGCCTTCTTAGCCCAAGGAAACAGCGATTGGCAAGAGTAATTCTACGTTTAACCTCAGCGCTGGTGTCGTTGTCTGAGTTCATAGCGGAGCCTAGGTAGACAAAGTCCTTAACCACCTCAAAGTTATATTTGTCTATTGTGACGTTCTGTCCGAGCCGTCGGTTTTGGGTTTCCTTTTTAATAGACAGCATATCCTTGGTGTTGCCCTCATTAACTGCCAAACCCATCTTCGCAGATCGCAGCCTCAGTCTCAATACTCACAAATACGCCATTTACATCACGCTGCGTTCTGCCAATTATGTCAATTTTCCTCACATGCTATCCTTAATAATTTAAAAACCTACCTACCTAAACCTAGACCTCTTTAGAAGCACCTGCAGGTAGTACGTAGCCCATGCAAAATGCCATCCAAAAATTAGCTTTAAACATTTAGCTAAGCATTTTTGCTATGCTATCCATTAAAATCATTTTAAGCTTTCAATATATGCCTACTTTGCAATAGTTGTTACTCATCCACGAGAATTATTTTCTGACCTGACCCTGACCCAAGAACCAAGCTTCGTAGGGACTTCCCGGAACCCGCTCATCAATAAGAACTTTTCTAACAAAACTACTCCAAAAACAGTGGCTTATCACTTAATTTTGTATTACAAAATCATTGTTATAAATGGTTTACGGAATAACCTATTCTAACGCTTAACGAAAGCACGTGCTTATTTGGGTTGCGAAGACTTCAGATCCGGAGGTAGTACCCCAGCGCCAGATAAAAAGTATACACTACACTCCTAAAATCCCAAACTGCACATTTGTCCAGAATCAGTTTAAGAAAAATTGCGGAAAGGTCTTCAAATAGTTGTACCTTTTAAATTTTGGAAATGCAGTAAAACCCGGATAAGTGTCTCTCGCTTAAGTGCCTAACCCGCATAGTACCTTTTTTAGAACCATAATTCAGAGAACTTAAGGCGGATTTTTGTTATAACGTCTAACCCGCATAAGTGCCTATCAAAACGGGAATTTAAGGTGACGCATTTAACCGGGTTTTAATGTATAACTTTTGGTTTATTTATCCCGCATTTGAAAACCTCGTAAGATGTAAAAAATTGTATACGAATTTTTAGGGTTGGCATCTACCTCTGTCACAGTGCTGAACTTCAACGAAGAGGACCGTGCGGTACATGCAACATGCCTCCCCCTATAGCTCATGTTACCAGTGAACCCCTGAGCTAGAACGCCGATTTCCTTTTACACTTCCGCAGTAATAAATTTACACGCATTTAACCCATCCACCCAACTAGAAATGTTTCCATCTATTTAAAGGCTAATTTCATTGTTCAGCAAATCGATGATTTCCAAAGCAGTACCGCACCCAATAACTTTTAGTGCCATCGTCGTCTTCTCTAGACCAACAACTTCCTGTTTTTCAAAAGCCCCCTGTTACCCAGTTACAGTTTGATAACCCCCCCAGTTAAAGCCCTTTAGGCGGAGTGCATTACAAAATCCGCACTCGTTCGCTCCATAAAATCCCAGTGAATCTCATTAGTTCCATTCCATGTGAAGTGCAGTGATGCCCCCCAGCCCCCACACGCCTTCCCAATTCGCTGGCGGTGTGCTCGTTTCGGCGTAATAAGACTTTACTACGACTGCGAGTAAAATTTTAACTATTTTGCAGTTTCCCTTTCGTTTCCGTTTCGAAATGTTTTTATTTTATTTTAGAATAAAACTTTTTTTTTATGTACACACAACATAACAATGCAATCAGATATGCACGCCACCTAGACAATGTGACGTCGCTCGTTGTTTTTTGTAGATTTCTACGTCGCGATTTCATTCAACGAGTTGTTGTTGTCGTCGCGGCAGATAATACGTAGTATGGCGGCAACAATAAAACCCGGCATTTGTGCGACGACGATATTGGTCGTCGCCAGTCTGTGGTAGACGGTTTGTGGAAAATGGAAAAATAGACAGAAAAAAAAATTAAAATAAAATTATCACGAAGAGACTGAAAACCGGTCGAGTGCAAAATGTTCTTTTTGGCTCAGCCGGTTCAAAAGGGGGAGTAGGTACTCGTTATCTAAACATTAAGTTCCGCTTATGTATGAGGTTACGTTTGGTCATGGTGTTGTGAACGTAAACGATTTAAACAAATCATTTTTGGATGGATACAGTCGTTTTGATTGTTTTTTTTCCAAACTTTACTTAATGATTGCACAAGGTCTTAAAATAAATTCAACGTCAGCGTAAAAATGTGCAAAGACAAACTCATAGATGGATTCAATTTTTTAATCCGAAAAACTCACCTTGGGCAGCGAAAACTTGATAGAATTGTGACAGATAGGTGAGAATTGATAATCTGTCTGGTACTTCGTAGGCAGCCATGTCGTCGGCATCTAGCAGCGCTGGTATTCCCAAATGTCGTTCGGCTGTGCTGAATGCCAAATCGTTGTTGTAGTAGATGTCATTTTTGTTCAGCTTTTCGAATTCACTGAAAGTGGGAAAAAAGAAAATTGATAGTTTTATTAAATTGGTTTGGCAATAAATAGAAAAAACATTATTTATATAGAACTAAAGTGGAAACAGATTAATTTGATCGACCAATCACTTTATTTTTACTTAAAAATTCTACAAAATAATGGGAAGGAAAGAAAGATGCCTTCATCATCATCATCAGTATTTATGATCCATCTATTATGTTCAAGTGGACCCCACAACTATTGATAATTTGCTTTCGATTTTAAGTCATTATCAGAGGCAAGAAGGGAGATGTCGGGTAATTTGGCTTCAACTTTTAAACTTATGAATTTTATAAAATTTGTTTCTTACTTCAATTCTTTAAATTGATTACGGCAACAATAGGTCTGTTCCCTTACTTTTTGGGCCAATTTCGGCAAAATTTCAGATATCAAGGAGTGGGGATATATTCTCTCAGAAAAAGAGAATATAACCAAAAGGTACAGGAACGAAAGTTTGGCTGACGTTTGTTAAAAACACATGCGAGAAATTCAAAAACAAACGTCAGTGGGTTTAAAAAAATTACCAGTTTGCAGACGTGGAAAAACATTCGGATTCAGTTAAATATTTTGTTCTCTCTTTGTGGCTCTCTTCTGCCCAACTTTTGTGTTCGAATGCATTATCGTTAAGGAACAGACCTAATTTGACGCAAACTTTGTCATATTAAGGGCAACGAAAGGGCGACGGTCTGGCCAAAAACGGAGCTGAACTTCCACAAAATGATGCAATCGAGGGCATAAGACCACCATTGGTTGTGGCCAAAAGTTTGATTCTTGAAAATACCGGGAACAGGGCACATGTAAGAAGGGCATGGGGTCTCAAAGGCCCTGTGACCAAAGTTAGATAGGAAAAAAATCTCTAGAATTGTTAAATCTTAGTAGATCAAAGTTACGAATGATAATTGAAATACTATCGGGGCGTTGCCTTTTGAGGAAACATGCGAGGAGATTAGGCTTAATAAATACGGATGCATGCAGGTATTGTGGGAACTAACATGTCGCAGATGATGTTACTCATATTCTCTGCGAATGTCAGGCTATAGCTCGAAAGAGAAGGAAATACCTTGGAAGGTGCTTCTTCGAAAATTTGGAGAAAGTTGGTCTCGCAAACACAAGTGAAACCATCTTTATGGTCTGCAGGGAAATTAAGTGTTTGGGAGAATTGGTTTAGGTTTTTGACCGTGAAGGTTCCTATAGGGATGGCGATGGGCCCAATATGGTGCCTGGTCCTTGTGACGAACTTACACCCTACTCAACCTAACCTAACCTAGCCTTGCCACAGTTCTTATACTACTACCGCTTGACAAGTGTTATTCTCCAACCTCCTTAAGGCCAGGGAAATCTTCTTCCATTCCGAATTTCTTCAAAAATAAAGTGTTTTAAATATTTGTAATGGAAAAGGATGTGGCACGCCTCCTTATCGAATCCAGCCCACATTAAGCAAAAATATTTTAAAAACGCAAACTACATCTATTTACCATTTACCTTAAAAACAGCTTTGTGGTGTGGGACGTCAAAACACCATGATTTAGTCAAAAATTTGCAAAATGTTTGGTCCATCTAATACCTATGCCTTGATGTACTAATTTTTAATACAATATTTGCTTTAAGTGGCAAAATATAGGCCAAAATAATGCAGCAATTATCTGTAAACAAACACTTTGGTTGGTGTTAAATCAATTTTGCACAACCCCCCTTTCATAATTGACAAATATTTGCCCACCCTTTGGCAGGAAGTGAACCATGCACACGATTTGCGCCAATTGAGATATTGGCAGTTGGCACCAAACTAATGAATATTCAAGTCCCGAGAAGCTTAAAGAGAAGAATGAACGAGGCCTAATTAGAAGTCCCTAGTCCACTCAAAATTAAGTTACCTACGGTTCCGTTGTCTATGTTTAGATCCGTATAAGCTATTTGTAAAACCACACCAGAATATGTTTTCAAGCCGGATTTTGGTCGTACTGGGGTCATCAACTGTTTCTGTTTGGATAAGCAATGTTTATTATTTTGAATAATAAGTTTTTCTACGACCAAGAATTAGCTCAAAAAAACCCCATTGAAAGCATTATAAAAAATTAAATGTCAATCTAGCATAGCTGAAAACCAGCCGTGTCGTCGCGTCGACACATTCAAGTTATGTGTGTTTCATTATTTACCTTCCAAATCGCCTCCGAATCACATCATCATCGCGACGACAATTTCACGATGACATCACCACCAAAATGCAAATAACCAAAATGTAAATCTTAACACAAAGAATCCCATCTGAAATAGCAATCATATGTCAAACACCGTCGCCGTAGCCAACACATAACCTCATCACTTCAGACGAAAAAAAAGGTCAACTAATGTCAAGAGATCAAAACGGCAAATACCTACACCAGAACAAGAACAGTAAACGTAGCAGCGTCACTAGAAGGTAATGTGTCAAATTGACCGGTAAAGTACCTAGATCCTCTTTGGAAAAAAAAGGTTGGGCAGATGCTTTAGGCTTTAGGGTGCTTCGCAGCTTGTCCACTGCGAATTTCGCCCAGTCAGAGTGTAATGATCTCCAAGTGACACTCGAGTTAATGAACGTAATTTCATTTCCCCCGCCCATTGTCATCTTGACAGTCATCACAATAGGTGGCGTTGTTTTCTTGTCCAGCATCGAGTGGTGTCATCCTCTCTGGTGCCGGTGCGTTGTATTGTGCTGTGAAATTTGAATAAGCTCGTCATGTATCGTGTATCCGAGTGTCAAGTGGAAAACCAATGAACTTGCTATTGAACTTGCGGCATTTTCATTGACCACTTTTTGTTGACGTTTTCTTGTTTGATTTGCTTTTCTCTTGTGGTTCGTCTTTATTTTTTTTTGTTTATTTTTTTTTTTGCTTTGTTTTGTGACGATGGATAACGAGTTGGATTATTAATAAGTATTTTGATGACGGTTTGGCATTAATTGCCATTCAACGGGACAGTTGTAAGCCAACCCAGAGGGAATACCGTTTGTCATTCACGCGGTGATTGATTACGGGAAGATGATTTGAAACAATGTGTGGGCTTGTGTATATGGTAATTGTTGACGGTGCTATTTAAAATCAATTAGGGTTAGCTATTAGCCAAGTTGGTGAGAAATTTGCATACGTGCTGGTAATGGGCTTTGAGGTCGAGAACCATTGTAGCAAACAAAAAAAAAATGTTTGATACTTGTTTGACAAAGACGGATGGAAAATGGGGGCGCTTAACCTGGAATAGGATTAACTTCCTACACGTAGAAGTTGGTGGCTTACTTTGTGTTTGGTTTTCAAGTAGATCGACATAGTTCTATGGAAAGAATTTGTTTGCCAATCAATTAATTTTATTTCGAACTTGGTTGTGGTTCCTTTATACATCACGGTTGCCAAAGGTCTAACGTCTAAGCGCAATGGGATTAAGGCCGATATAAAGTTCAAACATTTGGTTTGGTTTCTTAAAACGCAGATAATTCAAGGTTAGAATGATAGACGAAGAGAAAGTTGAATTCTCCGAATCGTCTTGTCCGTGAACGACCAATACGTAACTCAATTTGTTTGTTTTTTATGTACAATGTGCACAAATCACTTTAAGATCTGTCCCAAGTCGCCATTTTCGGATGAGTTAACGGCATGATTCAGTTACATGTTGCTCCTTCGAACGTAGTGTTCTTAGACATGTTAAGGGTCGACTTTTCTTTAAAAGTCTGTCCAGAAAACTGTGTAAAATGCACTGCTGGGAGGCGGCTTTTCAATGGTTAGTTTGCTAAACTACCGAGAAAAAACAGAGCTTACTCCCATACAGTCTTCTTGCGCCCAATATCAAGTACCCACATAATGTTCTCTATTTGTCAATTAGATACAAATATCAGTCGATTCTACATAGATACGGGTATGCATTTAATACGACCATCAGCGGTCCATGGATCAAAAGCAATTACCCCAGTGGGCAGCAATAAAACAATTTATCCTTCTTCTCGATCTTCTAGAAAAAGGCCCCCCAAATGACTTATGTCCAATTTGCAGCTTCACGCTGCGGCCAAATATCAACATCCAATCCATTGCCATTTGCAGGCATCCACCATAAAAATGTAAACACCTTAAACAACCCAGTAGTTAGTTATTACACTCAAAGTTTACCACTGTTACGAAATCGCAATCGAAACTGAAAAACCTTAGTCTCAATATCCGGTGAGGTGATTACTTAGAGCCATTTTCCAGTAGAATATTACCAACATTTAACTCAAAATGGCTAACATTTCGCCATGGCCGACGGCGCGGCGTCCGCGGCGAGCGAGTGATCGATTGATCGATCTAATAAAATCATTATTTTACCATTGACTTTCATAGTGTTGAAAGCGAACAACACGCAGTGGCAGGGGCTTCGCTGCACGCCTGCACCGATCACTTCATGCTGCAAAACAGCCACATAATGCAGTCTTATACTGGTGGTTCCATTTATGCTGTTGCAAAGTTCAGTTGTGAGGCAATCTCACGATATTCGATAAATTCGATTACACAACTCAATTGTGTGCCAAAGTCGACATTTATACGATTTTTCGTTTCGTTTTAACATGCGCGCGCAGTCCCTGAGTTATTACTTCATTAATGCAAGTGCTATTCCATTTCATTTCATTTGGTTTATGAGAGAAGTATAAATGAATGTCCATGCGGCTCAATTTAAATAAATTACTTAATTTAAGCGCAGCGCGATGGTTTTTTTTTTTTTTTGTTGTCTTTCTATACCCCTGCAAAGTGTGCATACATCTTTTTAATTACAATGAGGGAATGACGATCGGTTTTTCTTTCCTTCTTCCTGATGGCGACGACGACCGACGACGTTGGCAGAAAAACAATTTAGCAGATATAAAGTTGCAGCGCATTGAGGTTGTTCCGCATGTTATGACGTTTGACCGTAACCATGCATCAATTGCGTTGTCAGTAGAGGAGGCTAAATATGTTGGTACCTGGTTCGAAATATTAATAACTTCGAGGGGTAGAACGTAGGACCCTCGCGAATAACAATTTGCTACATTAGGAGGTGGTCGGATAATAACTAATGACAAAGTGGTCTTTGAGAGGTTATACATGCTTATTGATCGCATTTTTCACCCATCCCAAAGCGGTCGCGTGCGTTAACGAGCTTGAAGAAATGTGCAGGCTAATGGGATGGACCTTTGGTACGTCTTGGAATGTGATTGAGGTGGCACTTCCTATTCCTCCTTCGTTTAAGCGAGATTTTGCTTGGTGTGCGTCTTAGGTAATCAATTTGAAAAATATCCATATGGTCTTAAAGATCGAAAATGAACAGAAAAGTGAAGGGCGATCGCGTTGGACAGCCTGGGATGAGCTTTATCCTCATGAATTTACGATCATCTTGCACGATTAAGTAACAAATATTCACACTGTTGATATGTAGGCCTATGAATATATATACTACACTAGCGGACCCCTGCACATTTCGTAGTGTAGTACAGAAATATAAAAAAATCAAATTCAAATTCAAAATCAAAATCAAATTCAAAACTGGATAATCTGAATTCACTCCACAAATTCCTAAAATTTGCCCTTGCGCCTTTTTAATAAAAACCGCAAACGCTATAGGCGAACAGAAACCTGAAGTCGTTTAAATTCAAATGGAATATCAGATAAAATCATTGGGATTCGTGGTCTTCGCCTTTAAATTTTTCAGTTAAATGGAATGTGTAAATCACTGACATCTTTGTTCTTAGCAGCTACAAAACGGCAAAAATCATTTGGCAATGTTATCAATTTAGTTTCATCAACAGGAATCCCACCATTTTCAACTTTTATCATTTGCTTGAACAAAAGCATTCAATTCGATGCGATCGTATTGTAGGTCACATTGCAATTCTAGATCAAAAATTTCATGCATTGCACTAATGTGCTAATGCTTTATTAGCAATTGACAGATATTTTTAATAAAAATCAATGCTTCATTGTAAATTTCCGGCGTGAAGTCCATTACAGGATTATGATTAACTTGACGCACTCAGAAATCAGTAATCGATTCGGTGGTTTTCGAAATATAAGATTTTGAATGTATTTTTTGTATGAACGGTACCACGCCCCGTTGTCCAATTTAGACCATTCTCCACAGGAATACTCCTGGGCCAATACCTAAGATTGTGCGTAAATGTTAACTTAATCGATTCGGTGGCTTTCGAAATATAAGATTTTTAAAGGTATTATTTGTATGGGCGGTGCCACGCCCCTTTGTACAATTTCGACCAATCGTGAATCTAAACCATCCAGGGCGCCACCCAAACGCATACAAAAAAAAATTCATTCAAATCGGTCCAGCCACACGTACAGTAGAATTATATAATAAAGATAGGTAGTACTTCCATTTGCGACCTTAGTAATCTTAAACTAAATACACGAATTACACACATTTAATGATGGCCAGTGATACCAAATTGTTTTTATATTTTTTGTGATTCCCAAGATTAATTGGTTGATACCCCAAACGTGGTTGATCGCTTTTAGATTATCAGGGATTGATCAAACAAATGAATACTCAACCTTCTTGAAGCAATAAATATCCAAATACTTGTTGAAAAGTTCTGCGTTGGTGACTGTCATAAGCGTAGTCCACTGAAAGCAGTGTTTAAAATATATCTCCCACTCTACTTGGATTGAAATTTAATTAGTAGAATTGGCTGAGTATCTTAAAAATAACATTTTCGATAAACGCGTTTTTTAATGTCAGGCGAAGTAGTAAGTGCGGGGTCCCCGGTTCGTTCCCCAAGAGAACAGCAATCACATCCCAATGTTTTTTCCACTGCGCCATCTATCGCAAGCGTCTGACAACTGTCATGAAAGAACTTCTCAACAGCAACAAAAATCGTTTTTGAGACAATTGTTGCGTCCCCGAAAATATCCATAACGGAAGGTCAACTGAAACAAGCGTCTTCTTTGTGGTTTATCATAAACATCTATCAAGGGTATTTAGAAATATTTAGCAAAGCAACTGAATATCACGAAATGTTCTCCTTTATTTAAATAATTTTATAAAATTAAAATAAATTAAATAAAACACACAAAAACGACCGATTGGGGACTAAATTTGCAAACATTTAAAAACCTGTAAACCTTAATGCACGCATTGTGTAGGAAGACAGTAGATCAAGATCGTGTAGATAGTTGATAGGTTTTCCTACAATTTATCATAATTTTTAAACATTTAAAGACTTTCACTTAACCGCATTTGCTTTCTGCATTGTTTGATGATATGAAAGTCGGGTTCTTTAAACTTTTGGGTAGCACTTCCTAGGGGTTCATGCTTCTAAGGCTACTTCTCTACTGAGCGAGAGGTTATAAGTTCATATCCCAGAAAACTAAGAAATACATCGGAGAGTATATGACCTTAAAAAGCTTCTGTTCGGAAACGGCCTAGAATTGTATAACCTACTGCCCAATGAGAATCCCAATATTTCTCTATTTTTATACGAATCATAAACTATTCAAACATAATCCATTCAACATTTGTTTGTAATTTGTTTTGATGCGCTACTCATGCATTTCCGTGCTATTGACCTTCGTCGATTTCATCACAACTTCTCGCCCCAAAAAACAACTCAAACAATGCCCATCAGTTTCTGTACACCAAATAACGGGGACAATCCATTGTTCTCACCTCTTCTATAACAATACGTTAGCTCCCAAAATCGATTCCATCAATGTCAACGCCTCGGGCATGTTGTTGTCACTATTTTGGGCCAACAAATAATTGATGGCCTGACAGATGGCTCATTGTTTCCCAAATTGGCAATTTCTCCGCCATTTATCTATGATTCGTCAAATTACTTTGAGTTTGTAAAAACGTTCCTCTCTTGCTTGTTATAAACCTAGCACAAAACTCAAGAGGCACCATACGTACAAGGTATATAGCCGGCGTCGAAAAAGTGGCACTCAGCTCAAACTGGTTCAGCAACAACAACAAACGAAACAAAACGAAACAAATGTGTGTCAAATGGCCGCTCACACTCGAGTAGTTACGGCGAATAAATTATTCATGTTAATAATAATTAGTTAAGTATGGTAAATTGAATTTTCCCTCTTTTAAGAGGAGCACGATACAGAAGGTAGAAGGTATAGAAATAGAACCCGTTCGATTGCACACACGGTTAGAGCCGATTTTCCAATTGGCAAAACATGACCAATAAATTGAACCAAGTAGAGCGCGGGTTTCTTGACTTTTGCTCCATGATTGCGCTCTGCCACTGCGAATATCTTGCGTGTAATACTCGTATAGTGTGTTAAACTTGTTGTCACTTTGATGCTATGTTACATATGATGGTATGTATGGTTGTAGTGGTGGTTCTGGCCATATCTGGTCACTAGATCAAGAGCTGGTCTAATTGATTTTTGCGGTTGCACCCAATTCCAGGGCACAAATACGTGTCCAGTGTCCACAGCTAGTGAATGGCAAGCTAATTCTAAATTATAACATAGAACGTTTCGACCTTGCAAGGCTGTTGGGGTTTTTTTTTCTTGGTTTATGGTTTAGGTTTAGCTAATGTGGCATTATAATGAGTCAATTTATTTTATTCATTAGGGGGGCTAACCATAGGTTTGTGCGGGCTTGGACAGTATTTAGAGCCTGCGTGGGTTGAAGTGAAGGGAAGGCTGTTAAGACCAGTTTAGAATGTGTGCGTTTACCTTGTTGTGGTCGGGAAACCAGTTTTTTATACGAAAATCTATATCAATGCTTGGGATTTTGGTAATCTAGGTAATAGGAGATAGTACCTAAGTCGAACGGCTGCTGAGTAACTCAATTCAGTCGGTAAAATATTAATTTGTAAGAACCAGCTTTAATGAAATAATAAAAGGAGGTGCACAAGGTGCGTTTAGAAACCAAGGACTAAAACTAATGAATACATAGGGGGGCAAAAGGTCCATGCAGATTCCCAAAGCCTAGCTTCGTACAACCATGCGTGTTGTGTACGTTTTAATTTTTGCTACTACAGGACTAATTTTACTACAGATAGGTATAGTTTCATTCAAACTCATTATGAAAAGGGCGTAAGTGAAGTTCTACAGTAAGAGGAAAGTATATTTGCCTGCCCGTATTTTAGAGGGTGCCACATAAGTCAACATTGGTTAAATTATTTTGAGCATTTTATCGGAAAATATTAAGCAGACTTAAAAATTTCAAAACTTTGGAAAGAAGCAATATTTTTTATTCATTTCTATTTCCTTTCTAGTTTGAATATATAAATTCTAGTGCACTTCACAATTTCTGAATGGATTTTCGTTTTCGAGTTTACTTTCGGCACCACAGCGATAATTTCGCTGTCACTTAATGTAACTCGTCTAGAGATGCTATCATGCATTTTTATTTCGTTTTCAACAAAAAGGAACTGCGATCAATCATAGGCAATCTTTAAAGACCAAAAACCGGACTTTCTTAAAACAATATAAGTAACGCTGAAGCATCCGTTGATGAAGACCATTCGACGGCGACTAAGAGGAGAATATTTTATCCAATAGAAAATTTAAAATAAAATAAAATTATGGAGATTTGGATCGCACTAAACTTGTTCGTACAGCCAAAGGTTTGGTAAACTTATACATATTCTAAGTGAACAAATCTTTTGTTTTAATTTCAAATAAACATTTTGATTGTCGTATTTAGTTAAAATGATAATATAATAATAAAGGACTTGTTACAAAAATATGGTTGATTTTTCTCGTCGAATATCAATTACTTCTTCACCTACTGTGTATCGATAGGGATATTCTTTTCACAGCTTTGTTATTACTTCTCGTTAGATTTTCCCTATGCCTTACCCCCTTTACAACTTGAATTAGCAGTCTCTAAACGAAAGCGTAACAGCTAAAATAAATAACAATTAAGTCATTCATTCTTAAGGACATTTAACAAATTGTTTCAGCCAGAAATAACAAATAATCTTCCACGCGTACCTCTGGCATTTAAAAGTTATCTTGCAAAACCAACGCCAGCAAGACATCATTTGCAGCTAATCAACTTGTTAACACTTTTCTTTCCCTTGTTCCAGTTTAGCTTAGAATCTAGTTCATTTTATATTGCAAACCAACAAAAAAAAAAGGAAAAAAAAAACTCATTACTTACATCAATTCAGGCCTAAAGTGATGGATCATTGCGCAAAATGCCAGACCGTCTCGCCACGATGTGGTCATATTATCGATCTTTACACCTGGATAGCCATCGGTCATTCGTCGGCACCATAGTTCCAAAGCTTTTGTTCCTCTTCTTTCGCCCATATTTTTTTTGCTCTTCTTTTTCTTCCTCTCTCAAAGGCGGTTCTCACGTTCTCAAAGCAGATTTGCCGCAAGAAACTCAGCTAAAGTTGTTAAGTAGCAGCACACTACTCGTATCTGTAAAAGAAGCAAAAAAAAAAACAAATTGATTAAACAAGTTGCATTGTACATTCGAAGAAGGCTAACCAACAAAATATTACAACATCGCTGAAGTTTACACGCCAATTGATTCGATCGATGGGCGCTCACGTAAATTTGTGGCGTATCGCAACCACTTATGGTTATGGTCCAAAGATGAGAAAGAGTGCGGGTTGGTATGTAGACAGCATCGAAACTAAGCTTCAAATATAGCTAGGATCGGCTTTGAATGACATTTGCAAAAGAAAAAGGTGAGTGGTGCTGTATGTAAAAGGTTAAACACCATCAGGTACAGTAATTTGCCGAAACAATGGGACTGGCTGCTAGTGAATCACTATATGACAGGCGGTGTGCCCACACTATGAACGAGTTTCGAAACCAGAAGAAATACGATGATGACGACGACGACAACAGACCCTTTCATGGATATCTCGAACCTCGTACCTCGATGTGCGAATCAGGTTATCGGCATGCAAGTTGCAACAATTAATCAAAGTACTGTGGCTGGCGGACAAAAAACATCGTCAAGATATGACGCCATCGGGACTCAAGAACATGATTTCATGGCCACCCCACACCCAAGACCCAATGTAAGAAATGCGTAGCGTATATGTAGAGTTACACTACTGGTAGAAAGTATTGGTACGATAGATCAAACAGGACCTGTAAAAAAACTCCTCAAAGACTTTTTTCCAACTAGGTTATATGTTTCGTAGCTGCAAGTAACAAAGCGTCAAATGAAACCATTAAAAGATGCCATGGGAGTCATCCAGCTTGCCCAGGTTAAGCGTCAAATTGTGTTCAAATTCAAATAGCAAATAGCTCAGCTTTTGTCAACAATCACTCAACAAAGCTCAATTAAAGTAACTCATATGACTGACTGACTACGCACGTAAGTGAAGAAGAGACAGCAGGTTTAAAAAAAAAAAATGCGCATGGCGTAGTTTAGTATTAATTATTGCGCCACTTGGACTTGAATTAAATGGCGCAGAGAATTTATTACGTCACATAAAATTTTGAATTACCGGAAATGATCCTTTTGCAGGTTTGATTGCAGATTCATATAAATAATATTTTATAAAAACGTGCTATGGTTAGTAACACCTCCATTAAAAACTGCAAGTACTTTGGTTCCCTGCAAGCAATTTCGACTTCAAATTTGCGTCAAGAGACGAGAGCGCTTGTCGAAAGGCGTAGCTTCCGAAATTATTTAAAAAAATAATGCAGCTTACGACATGATTCGAAAGAGAAGTAGATTATAAAAAGTACAAGGGTCTAGGGATGGGGATATTAGTAGGCAATCGCGGATATTGCTTCTAACATATGCAGCCTTCTTTTGATCTTAAATTCCCCAATCCAATTTCTAATCTCAGACATTCAAAAATGACAAAAACATAAGTTCATTTTCCGGCAGCACATAAACCCCTTAATTTTTAAAAAAATCTCATCAAAAAGGTTTTTTCTTTGTCTGGAACTTGAACGTTCAAATCTCTATTCATTGACCGCTTATAAGAGTTACCATTTTGGCGTTCTCTTCCCATCACCAACGTCGACTCCTTAGAGACCGCTTGCCATCTACTTTGCCAACCAGTATTCTACTCATTAAACCTATTCTGTACACCGATATAGATGACGTCAACTACAGTGCGCTAATTTGACAACAGCTGACAGCATTTATTCACTTTATGTCCAAGATTGAGCACTCAATCTCCATCCACTTGAACAGAGTGCGTAGGGGGACACACTTCATAAAAAGTTCAATATTCGCTATACCCCCAGACAATGCTCTCCACAACTTGGGGCAACTTAACCGCCAACTCCGGTTCAATGGGTTTCCTATATACTCAATTCAAAGGTAAGCCTACATATAGTTCCCACGCTTGAAACCTCAAAAAAAAAAACCACATGAGCAATGTGGGCGCAAACAGCCGATCATCCCAAATGCGAGTGCACTCAAGCCTTTATCGCACCGGCCGGTAAGTGCCATTGTTCTTGCATATACAACACAACCAACCTCAAGTGTTGTCCACCCCCAGAGGCTCGTCATATACACACGGAAGAAATGTAAACTTCTTCAAACTCGAATTCGGATTCTTAACTCGGCTTGTTTTGCAGACTTTTCCGCTGTCGTCGAATGACATCATCAGAGTACACTAAACAAACTTACTTTAGACATCCAGCGAGGAACCGGGAGAAAAAAAAATGAACATCACCCAACCCAGACAGCGCGCACTGCAGTTGAAGAGATGGAATGTTCCTCTTCTTCTCGGAACTGTGTGCCGGAAAGATTAGAATCTCATTAAAGAATGAAATATTCAAACTGTGTTCTTTGGAAATCAGTATCTCAGGGCTTTTAGTTGTTGATGCACTTGTCAGGGGCCTGTCAACATGTTGACTTCCTACTCTAGATTTCTTTCAGGTGAAAATCTGTACAGAAGATGTGTGTAGCCATAGAGCAGGTCTGTGCTTCTTGCGACCACAGGACGAAACCTAACCCTAGATAACCCCTTCTACAACATGCAGCTAGACGATTTCTCCACATATCATCGGCCATGTAACCAAATCATTTCTTACTCATCGCACCTTGTACAAGGTAATCAGATCCTTTCTTCTCAGCAACAGCAGCAGCACCACCGCCACTCAGCACACCGCATCCATGCCCAGATAACCTTGGTGTCGATGAGATATTTCCTTCGAACCAAAGAACAGTTTCTTCACTTTTTGTTTCATCGCATGTCTTCGCGCGCGGCCTGCTATAACTTAATGAAGAACACGATTCCGCAGCGATAAGTTAATAATTTTAATAGCAAGCCCATGATATTTGTAAGACTTCATTTTGCATTCTCATGTTCGATCCGTAGCAGAGGCGCTTCTGCTCCACCATCTGATTAGCCTCGCTCACACCTTTGTTCTCCGATGTGCATAGCTATTCCCCATCCTATGGGCCAGGGAAGAGGATACCTTACCTATGGCTCGGAACATCAAAACGCAAAACCCCATGTACGAGTACATACATCATTGGAAAAGAGTACCCCAATGACTTGTAATTCATTTATTTTATCGGAAGGCTTTGTGACCTTTGTCTATGGAATGTGCCCATCACTTGTTCGCCTCGATCAACACCTACACGCTGCTGTGAAGAACAATCGTGTGTAGACGCCCGCTTGTTGACCTTAGCTTATCAGTGCCGGAAAAACTCGAGAGAATTTCTTCAAAGCTAAAGTGTCCTCTTGAGGAGCATATAGTCGGCGACTTGGGTAAACCTTTATACAATTTATTGAGACCAAGAGGTACTCACAAAGTCACAAGCCCAATAGCGGCCTCACTTGAGTTACCTTTGGACAAGCTTTGCCAGCGTGTTCTTGATCTTGGTGTCTGAGTGGTGTGCGCATACAAGGATGAAAGAAGATGTAGAAGAAATAAAGTGAACGACATCATCGGTCCATGGCCTGATAGTTAGCCTGCCAATATGCATGATCGTCATTGTCCCTACATACGCGCAATGCGTGGACTGCACTATGAAGATTATATTTGCAGCGGCATGATGTTTTTGTGTGGTTAAATAATTGCGAACAGTGGGTTGCGAAAGTTTTCGTACCAAGTTAGTTAAGTAGCCACTGTTGGTGGGTTACTCACCAATGAGATGGATGAAATGAAAAACTAGGCCCATTGAAGTATTTTCCATACAAGGGACCTTGAATCCAAAATGTGCGTTTGCATTGTTTTTGAGAATTTACTGAAAATCGTGAAGATATTAATTTAAGTATTTGAAGTCAAGGTCTGTGATTCTGCCCAGACTGCACTTAACTGGTTTTCCATCAAATCGAATAGGAAAAGTTCCCCTAAATAGAAAGCGCACACGAAGTTAGATGATTTTACCAACTCCGCACACACAATGTGCGCAAAAATATTAAAAAAAATTTTTTTTCAATCGATGAACACCTACTGCTGATACTTTTTTAAGACACACTCAAGGCATGGACTAAATGTTGTGCGCAATAGTTTCAAATAGGACCCAGGGAGCTGTACACCCGTTTTTATAATTGTGTACTTAATGTGCGTTAAGTATTAAGAGCACATTTAAGCACATATTTGCAGAAAACTAAAACTAAAGTGTTTTTCATCTTGTTACGTATTTTGTTAAGGAGTGTAGCGAAGCGTTACCTATTAAACGATCGGATGTAAACGCCTATTTTTCGCACACATTTATGCGAGAACACATTCATTACACATTATTGCGCAACATTCATTCAGTTAGCGTCATTCACACTGTGTCCATTCATATTGAGCTTCGTGTAACCTATTTCTGTACAAGTTACAACTACAAGTCGAACTTGTGCGAAAATTCAAGAGGCGATTTCTAATTAAAACCAAAAACTAACTTGGACTATTTATTTGTAATCTAATTTCCACAACTAATTTTAATTTGGTAGACACAGACAAAGTCGGCGAAGTGGCTTAGTGGTAGTGTAGTGTGTTGGGCTACTAAGCGAGGGGTTCCAGGTTCGAATCCCGAGAGGGCCAAATTACATCTTAAGGTTTTTTTCCACTGCGCCACCTCTCGCGAACGTCTGACAAACATCTGTCAGACGTAAAACTGTCATGAATGAGCTTCTCAATTAGCCGTTTGGACTCGGCGTAAAATTGTAGATCCCTTCCATTCGTCCCAAAAATTGAAAACCCACACAAAACGAATGGTTGTGAGAAGCTAGGCCTTGGGTCCCATAGACCTGTCGCGCCAAAATATTTATTTATTTATTTAGACACAGACAAAGACGACTGTACGGGTATTTCAATTACAAAGCAAAATCTATAGCCCCAACAACCCAAAGCCGGATCCAAGTCCATCTGGGTGACTCACCTAGGCCATGTTCGCAATTTGTCACTTTACTCAGACGACACGCATCCACTTTGTGCTCACAAAATATACTCGGACGTATCTATATATGCGCGACGCACAACCACTTGAAATAGAAGGTGCCACTGCAGCAATTGTCAACAGCACCAGCCACTCTGGCCTGTGGGTAATAAGATACAGATGCACTACCTCACCATCGAATTGAATAGAAAGTCTGTAATTAGTTGGTCAAGTGTGGATAAGATCAACGATCGCTGATCACTGATCGCGGATCGCGTTCGCGTTCGTTGTTGTTGGTCCACATGTGACCAGGCGCACCATGTGGACATCTATCTCTTCGAGCCGCGTGCGCTTGCAACGAAGAAAATTGATTTCATCTCAGCGACGACGACGACGACGACGACACATATCTCCCGAGATCGCATAAAAGCAGAAACGGAATGCCTTCCCTGCAGCAGTTCCTTTGGGATATATGAACAGAATCTCTCTGTTAAAAGCTAGATTAAGAATCGTAGATCGCGTTCAGCGGGACCACTTTTACAGCCTCATAGTGACCGTCGCGTCGTCGTCATCTTGGCTGTAACAGCATCTTTGTATCTAAGCAGTGGTTATGTATGATGCTCCTCTCCGTCGTTCATTAACTCAAGAATTTAGGGTTAATTACCAGATGATGCAGATGTACTGACCAGACCGTTGTTGCCTGCTGCCAACATTAACTTTTAAGTGATCATAAATTTGCAAATAAAGCATTTTCATTGCTAGTGTGAGGTTAGGTATGGTTTGTTGCTACCACAGCTGCACAACTTTCTCTGTTGGCTGCATGAGTGTGTCGGTATATACACAATGCGCTTACCGAAGCACATCTAGCTGTGTTAGATGCTTGGCCAACAATAAAACACTTGATTTAAGGTTGTACGTCAATGGTTTCAATATTCACTTCCACTTAACGTTTTGCTGGTGTAAATCATTGGCGTTTTATTGATTCGCCGAAAGGGGTTCAATGCGGTTCTTTGATGCGCGAGGGGCTTCTTGCGCACTCAGGCATGCGACGACAAGGAAGGTTTCACTTTTGTTGTTATTCTACGGATGGAGATATGTTTAAATTGTTTATGCAAAATGATGGTGCAGTCGCATATAGTGTATTTATGCACGGCAGCCAAGTTGTAATTACTGACTTCTGTCTTGAATTGTAGTTGTAGATTTATTTCATTAGTAATAGCTGAAGGCAGAGAATTGTGCTGCAAGATCGAGTGAAGTGGAGGTGGAGCTTGCATGACTCGATGTGAATAGAATTGTGCTTGTGAATTGTGTGAATTGTAGTCGCAATTACCAGATATAGGTATATGTGTAGTTGGGAAGCGCAATAGATGTCATGGCGACTTGATGTGCTCAGGGTTAACGTTTAACTATAAACAGCATTGAGTGACGACTTAACATGCCTTATGCTTGCAATTGAAAAATTTTACCCTGCATCTTTGATATTTAAATCTATTCAAATTTTGGGTACAAAGTGTCATTATTCATCTACAGAGACACTTATCATTAACAGCATTCAACTAATTGAAGTGAGCTTAACTGATGCAGCATGAATCAAACATTTCAAATTTGTCTACAGGTAAATTTTTACATCACTTGGGACGATGTAGATAGATTTTGGACGTGTGCTACTTGTTTTTCCAAGCATTTTCGTCTCACTTCTTGTCGTGCTTTTGGTCTTTGACATGTTTTGTGACAATTTTTTTTTTTTAATTTTTAAACCTTTTTTTGAAGCTAAAAGGTTGCAATTTATTCTGCTTACGAGGAAGGTGTCAGAAGGTACCGGGTTTTTTGAACTTGATTTTTAACGCTTCAGGCTTTAAGGAATTTCGTACAAAATTGTTGGCATACTTAGTCCATATTTGATGCATTTTTCGACAGGATTTTGAGCTGGCCTTTGAAGAATATTTTTTGGCTTACTATGTTATTGCTCTGTTTTTCAAGTTGACTGATTTTTGACGCGTGTTTGACACATTTGACGACAACATCTTTTACTGGTATTTTGAATCATTTCTTTTGTTTATTTCTTAGTACCTACTTTGAGGGGGGTAATTATCCGCTTTTAAGAAAGTTTTCTATGCTGAACCTCAAGCATTTTAACCTGAAATTTTTTGAAGAAATTTTCGACGTTTTGTAACATATTTCGAAACATTTTCTTAATGAAATCTTACAAAAATCGACTAAAATTGTATTGTGCCTCCGAGCCTCTATGAAGCTAGTTTTATGCAGATTTTGACCAACACAAAATGTTTAACTTTTTTTACCACCAGCTTAAGTTATGGCGTTGAAGGAAATTTAAAAAAAAATATATTTTGGCGCGACAGGTCTGTGGGACCCAAGGCCTAACTTCTCACAACCATTCGTTTTGTGTGGGTTTAACATTTTTGGGACGAATGGAAGGGATCTACAATTTTACGCCGAGTCCAAACGGCTAATTGAGAAGCTTTTTCATGACAATTTTACTCTCGGATGTTTGTCAGACTTTCGTGAGAGGTGGCGCAGTCGAAAAAAACCTTAAGATGTAACATGGTTCTTTCGGGATTTGAACCGGGGACCCCTAGCTTAGCAGCTAACACACTACCACTAAGCCACTGCGCTGGATACATTTTTAAAAAAAATGCGTGAAGTGTGTCCATCGTCTTCAATAAGAAAAACCTCGCCAAGCGCCCTTGATAGTCGGATACGAACCGCGATCTTCACTCAATACGTCTGATTCACTTGACGAGCTGAATTGCGCATAATCCTCCACTACTACCGTACCTTTAAGCTCAATGAAGCTGCACCTGCTTTACAGGGTAACATTGAAGAGATTAAAACTATAGGTAGTCAAATTTGTGTGCCGTTTTAACATGGCTTTTTGAGATTGCGAAGAAAATGGTGGTATGCCGCAAGGTTCTGTGCTATCTACGACTCGATTTTTAGTTATCGTGAACAGTCTATTGCCCTTAGCTTCAAATCCAATATATATTTTCAATAATGACGTCTTATCAGAGACAAGCTGCGTCGTTTATTAATGAACTTTTTTCCCCTTTTTGCCGTTGAAAATGAGCTGTAACTTTTGTTGAGCTGAAGCGCAATATATTTTCAATAATCTGAGAAGCAAACGAAAGTGTATATTGGGTCATCAACGGCTACTTTTTTGTCGAAGTGTCCTCGATATGTGCCTGCAACTGCAATACAAACTATCGATTACGTGTATCTAAAACGCAACTCTGTTATCTTTATATTGCGCACTCTTAGTGCCTGATTTTAGCTGTTCCCAGGGAAGTAGCCATTCACAACATTGTTCAGTCCCGACGAATGAAAATTGTTACTCATAATGTGCAATTTTGTCCGCAATGCGTTTCCGTTCACAAAAAGAAAACCTTTCACAAACTAATTACCAACCTGGGTATGTAAAAGAGAAAGGCCCTAAATGCCAGTATTGTGGGACACCTGAATATTTTTTTTGTCTTGCTTTTCTCCCGGTTATTAGAAGCCACTTGTACGTTAATGACTTTTCTCCAATAATTGCGATGCACATAACACTATACTCGGAACCCATTTGTGTGCAAGCGCACTGCTCCACCAATTAATCAAATATCGCCATCGGAAAATGGTTACACAGCACAGTGCACTCATTTACACGCCATAATGCACCGGTCCAATTCATCATACCTACAAGTGCGTTGAAGTAACACAATTAACACAAAATTAAACTTTCTAATTTCACTTTTACCGCACCGCAACAAAACACACGAAAACAAATCGGATTTGAATACCGCTAAGAGTACCTTCAAGCTTTCCAGAGTCTGTCTATCTCAGCCTGTATGTCCAGCGCCAGCCCACTGTGACAAATCGCCAGTGACAGTAGTAGTAAAGGTAGCTTAGCGCCAGTTAACACAAGCAGTCCAACACTGATTTTCTGTAGCATGTCGTAGTCGTCGTCGCCGGTAGAGTGGCGATAATTTATCGCCACAAGGTCAAATTTATGTCGCTTAGTGTACCTCCGTGGTGTAGATTTTTGCAGCAAGCTCGTACGAAAGTGTATTAAATGTCCCATACACTGTTTGGTGCGGTTCGAGTGTTCCGCATGTTCCACAGGATGGTGTAGTCCGAGCTCGAAGAATTTATTTATCGCAAACAAATTATGTTCATGTTGTGTTGTGGCGCGTATAGTGTGGCGCTCGTCTTAAACCATTCGGCCATTGTGGACGTTGTTGCGCGCACGAAATCGTATTGGGGCGCGTTTAATCTCGGATTACACCAGTGCTAACAATGGTGTGCACACTGAACGTACACACGCCGAGTGTGTGTGCATTAACACACATGGTGGTCAAGAATGAGTTCAACTTAGACGGTGCTGGTGCAGTGAAATTGGGCAGCAGCTAAGAAGTTGGGCATCGGCTGGTCGTGTGTAAAGAGGGTTATGTCGGAAGTGTATCTGGCGGAAGATATTGCGAAATGATAGTGTTTCTACATTCTTATGGCTGCGGAATATGGTTATATTGTGAGTGCACTCGTGATAGGTGGAAAATTCGTACAGATGCATTTCTTAATGCCGGTTAGGCAATGTTTTCCCTTTATAGCCCGATTGGAAGATTAGGATTAAAAGCCTGCGAAGCTATTGTTTTGAGCGAGGCTCACATGGTCATACTGCCAGAAAGTGCGATAAGATGTAGTTGGCCTTAAGGCGGAGACAATCACTTTTTCACCAGCGACTAGACGGCCGAAACTAAGATAAATGCGGACAACTCTTTGTGATTTCTTAGTCAAAGTTATTTTGATTCAACTCAAGTCAACACCAGTCCAATCCGTTTCCACTAGTATTTGAAATCAATATATATATGTAAAGAGTATTTCACAAAGAGCGATGGTTTTTTTTTTACTATTCAAAACAATACTACGTCTAAATGTCCGACTTTAGGGTTTGTTTACACTAACTAACTCGATAGATTCAATTTTGTTTCACCCATGGAATACGCATAATTGAGCTCGAACTTCCAAGCTGTCGGGAACTCCGAAATCGCAAATTATACTATGGCTTTGACACCTCAAGGAAAAGATAAATTAAAAGATCCTTAAGCTTTCTTCGCCGCAGTGGCTTAGTGGTAGTTTGTTGGGCTACTAAGCGAGGGGTTCCCGATTCGAATCCCGAATCATCTTAAGGTTTTTTCCACTGCGCCACCTCTCGCGAACGTCTGACAAACATCCGAGAGTAAAACTGTCATGAAAGAGCTTCTCAATTAGCCGTTTGGACTCGGCGTAAAATTGTAGATCCCTTCCATTCGTCCCAAAAATTGAAAACCCACACAAAACGAATGGTTGTGAGAAGCTAGGCCTAAGGTCCCACAGACTTGTCGCGCCAAAATATTTACTAATATATTTTATTTTTTAAACATTAAAATTGTAATTTTATTTATCGCAGTCTTTAAAGGTGCATGCTTGCTGTCATGTAAGGCTCTGTGACTACAGCATTCTATGAAACAGATGTTCGGTGTTCCTAAGGCTGTATACTAGGTCATATATTGTACATGACATGATGCAAGCTTTCCAAATGTATTTATAGCCAATTGGCTTAAAAAATAACAAAAGCCGAACAAGCTTGACATAAAGATAAGTGTAAGTCTACCTTGATTATTAAAAGGTAACTTATCTGTGATAGGTCGTCGACTGATTAAATACCAAGTACCAAAATTCAAAAACATGTTTAACGTTTCATATCAACGTTTACATGGGAAAAAGATTTACGACCCATATACAGTGGCAAGGAAGTTCGGCTATTAAATCAAAAAGCCTTTTCTACACATGAGTTCGCATGAGTTCGGAAAAGTCCAACAATTTTAATATATTTCCAGCAAAAGTTGGAGAACCAGAAACTTGGGCTTCGACATGAGCTTTCTCTAATCCAGCCTTTATAATTAAAGAAGGCGCCTTCGTGCACTGCGAGCTTATGATCTTCCGTGAATGAAGTTTGGACCTGAAAAGGATATCGAGTAGTTCCCTTGATCAATTCGACATACATTGGTCGTTTGGATTTGGATTCCGCGCGATTTTACGCACCTTAGACTTGGCGCCGGTATGGCGATTTTTCCATAATGCGTTTTAATATACCTACCCATCATAGAACATTCCTTCAGAGAAACGTCATTCACATAGCTTATTTTACACACGTCTCACATCCTCAAATTCATCCGTACAACCCGTATTTGTGTACGTCTTCCCGAAAATTAATTCGAAAACTCAACTCTCTGACATTTTGGTCATTGTTACCTCCCGGAAACCCGATCAGCATGTTAAACGTTTTCATTACAAATTTCCATATTTTTATTTTTGTCCTCCTCAAACGATAAAGATATCTTTAGCTTTGGCTGTCAGGAAACCCTCATCATATACACAACTCGCCCCCTATATGCTAATCCGTAATTCAATCTCAAGTTTACATATTCAAAGCATGTCATGCATTCGTAATGACATTTGTTCGTCTTATGGCTCTGCTTCTTCCATTTCGGACAACACTCGCTCTGTATGTCCAAAATGGTCATTTTCATATATAGCATCCACGTCGCAGTTGACGACTGTATGGGCTTTCTACTTATGAATAACAATAGGCGCTGTTTGTCAGTCGTCTAGTCGGGGAGTAGGTAATAAAAAAACAAAATCACAACACACAAACACAGACAGAATTGTCAACTTGAACTTATACTTGAAAACCGTCTTGCATCGTGCATCTACTTTAGATACGACTCGAATAAAGCAGCCAATGACCCGAACAGAGGGTAATTTCAAATACAACATAATGAACCTGACCTGGTTCATACCGCCGGCCGCAGAGAGACACATCAAAAAGGCCCTCCGACAGACGACATCAGTGAAAGCGGTCTTAATCCCTCATACTGCTGATGCACGCTTAGCACGTTTGCCTGACGTTGCAAGTCATGAATGAAAGGGCTTCGCAGTGCGGGACACAATTCCAATTAATTTATTTCAGTTTAAATTATAATTCGGGATTATGGGGTCGTAATGTGGATAATTGAACGAGTCACAGATACTTATGGCTCGGTTCGGTTCGGTTTATTATTTCAACAGTTTTGCTGCAATTAATGCAGTTGAGTGGCTGGAAATTGAAAGAATTGTTGATTTTGTTGATTGAATGCATTCTGGCGTGCGGTATTGATGGGGGAAGGTTCGTTACGAATTTTTCTTTTTCTTTTTCTTTGTAAGGATTGTCAACACTTACTTGAGTGGTTTAAAGAGTGTGTCACAATATCTCAAGAAATGCTACCTTGCAACAAGAATAGGTACTTAGCACAGCCGCACGATGAATAAACAGAGCGGGCTTGTGTAATTATCTGGGCTTGGCAAGTTATTAAGATTCGGCCTTTACCACAGAGCGCGTTGAACCTCCCTTGAAGTTCCCCGGAATTCCTTACAATAAATGATTGTATGTGGAACTTTTATCGCCTTCAACGTGGAAAAACAGAACCTTCGACAAAGACGCGTCGGAGGAAGTGATGAAGAGGACCAGGGCCACCAAATACCAAAACAGCGGAGAGGATCAGAATCCTTAACTAGATAGCATAACATGGATTTGAAAAATCCTTCCACCGCCAACCTAACCACTAAACTCAGATCCAGGCAATGCCAAACTTTCAAAGCGCATGTAATCAAGAACAAATTAGTTCCATTTAGTACGTCGCCCTCATCCAAACATCAGTCGTCCAAGTTACAACTCCAATCGGGTCCCCTTCACCTTCACCACTTAAAATGTTCGAACAAATCCCATTGATAGATTTTCAATTTGATTGATACTCGACTGATCGCATTTAATCCCCCCAAATGTAAGAAAGGAAAAATAAACAAACTTCACAAATTCTGTTCAACCGCCGAAAATCGAAAGCACGACCAATCGAGCCGCGCACACCAATCGAGCACACTGGGTCATCGACTCTGATGGTTAATTGTCTTTTGACGGGTGTTGGGGGGCCGTTGGGCAACCTCGACGAGAGTCACGATTGTATTTGATTCGAATTGAAGTCGACACTAGACACACCCGGCGAGATTACAATTTCCATTGGATCTCTTCAAATATTGATCACAGACCGTTCAAGAAGCCTCACTATAAGTACTGTCGGTCCATAGGATAAACATTGAAACCGATTTGTGGCACTCGCGTTGTACACCCAAGGGCATTTGACGCTGAGACTGTGTATAGTTAGGAGTGACCACTGACCAGTTCGATTTTCGATGATGCAATGGACGAACCCTTTTCGTATCCTTAGTTCGAGAGGCTTTCGAAGAGACTTGGGTTCTTGCCAAGTACAGCGGCGGCTGTAGTAGCGTCTTTGATGATGATGCGGATCGCGCTCAGTCAACCGAAGACCGCATGCGTGTGTGCAGAGGCGGCTGTACTGTGAATAAACACGTTCGCCAGAGGCGGTACAAAAAAAAAAAAAAACACCAAGAAAGACACAACATCGTCGTAATCGATAACATGTAATCGAGAAGGGGAGGCAAACATTTCGAGGGTGCTAAGGTCTAGGTTATACGATGGTATATAGAAACCGCATCACAACAAAGATTGGCCCATCTGAATGAAGGATGAATCTTAATTTGAAGCTGAACAGATGCAACGACGAGAGGACGGGAATCACACGAAGTCATTCAATCGATCAAATAATGCTGCCATTGACGCTTCGGGGTGTTCAATTGCATGATCGGTGAGTTTGCAAATTTACTTTGAAAACGGGCTGCTGTGGTGTCGAAAAGTGGCTTCCAAAAAGAGGTCTTCATAAATTTCATTATTAGTAAAAATTTGTGAAAAATATCGATGTAAAAACGTACTTTCGATATACAAACTTAATTTGATTGGCAAAAGATGCTACAAGATTTTTATTTTGATAATTTGTTAACTAACCGATATTTTTATGCATTTTGTAATAAAGCGTTACGCTTTTTCTGCATATTTTAGAAAATTTTGCAGTTCCTTGAGGCACCTGGCCATCGTAGTCGTTAACGAAATATGGACGGATGACGCCGCCAGCCCAAAATCCACACCAAACAGTCACCTTTTCGGGATACATTGGGTGCTCTTGGATCTCATGTGGATTGTTATCGTCCCAAATTTGACAATTTTGTTTGTTAACGTGCCCATTCATTCAAAAATGGGCCTCATCGCTGAAGATGATTTTTCGATGAAACTTAGGGTCAGTTTCCAACTGCTTTTGATAAAATAATTTTGTCATTTACATCTGATTTTGAACGCTATGTCTGTCCACGGTGATTTTGCAAAACAGACTTAATAAATGACAGCCAATTTGACAGATGTAGCTTCAATAGTATGGCCGCTATCAACTGTCAAAATTCGGAAGTCCCTATTGGACCTATAATAGGTACACGTTACATGTTTTTTTGTCGTACCGATTTCCGCGTTGTTTCAAAACCGATTTTTATGAAATATGGACCAAATGAAAGCTGCATCTCCGCAGGTGAATTCTAAAGTTATTTTTTTGTCACAATGTTTTCCTTGACTGATCAGTAAGTAGATCAGGAGGTCGAAGATGCATAACGGGCAGATAAACAGACGTTATATTTATAAGTCATAAACAAAAAAACCGTTTTATGCTATTTTCTAAAAATATTTGCATATTTTAAGACTGATTATAGGTATGTGGTTCCTTTGAAAAAACTCGCCCACCGGCCGACGCCACTGTCATTGAATTTCAATAGACTTTCCCTTCACTCGCCCAATGACTCACTCACTGTTGGAATGACTCCCTGCAAGCGTACATGTCTTTGCAATCTGTTTTCTAGGAATAAAGGACAAAGCGGATGATTTTTAATGAATTGTTCCAGAACACTGCAGCCTCTGCGCACCACCACAAAACCCCCTTGCGCCGCATCGCACACATCACAAGAGCGCATCCGCTTGCGGGAAGAATAATTTAATGAAACCAAAGCGCAACATCATCTCACATGAAAACAACATCATT
The DNA here is from genome assembly GCA_936431705.1 of Cheilosia pagana. NCBI lineage: Eukaryota > Metazoa > Arthropoda > Insecta > Diptera > Syrphidae > Cheilosia > Cheilosia pagana. Next base: position 40,855,330 of record OW386168.1, read on the forward strand.
CCGCATGCTGTGGTGGTCATCATTCATCAATGCAAAAACCACGAAAGGATGCAAATCATTATAGAAGCGAGGCGGTGCGACGCGCGGCTGCATGCGCTGTTTGCGTTCAAATTAAGCACATATATACCTTAACACAGATCTGTGCACCTACCAGTAGTGGCTGTGGCAATGAATGACTCTGGCTTGAAGCAATCACACATCATCCTGTCGTCTTGACTATTATTAGGTAATTACCAATGTTTGTTGAAGTAAGAACCTTCGAGGTAAATGAGTTAAGCCAAAGGATTTACAACAAGACGCGCGCACTTGGCGAGTAAATTCATTGACTCGCTGGACACTGGGCATTGTCCTCCGCTCAAAAGAGGTGAAGACGACTTGTATATTTGTGGATTTAGGCGGGTAGGTATAGATACACCCAACATGAGTCACTATCTCTCTTTTGTGAGATTTATGTGTGCTCCCCATAAAGTCATCTATCTTGGTAAGTGAAATATGTCGGTCCAACTTAAGGTACTGAATCACAATACCAAATCTGACTACTGACTACTGACTCAGTCGCAAGACCACACCGCGTCGTTGAAATTTCCCAAAAATCAAAAGCATTTCCTTCGGAGCCGAACATGCGTCAGTATCTTCTAAGCCATCTGCTCATTTTACGAGGGCAACAATCTTCAAAAGCCGATAAGAAGCGCTCACATAATATGATATCCACAGAATTTGCGCATTCCATCACACAATGAACAGAGGCAACTTTGTATTTGCGTATCTGAGATACAAAGCAAATTTATGACAACCTAAGCATGCTGCGCTATCAAGTTGCAAACGGTTATCTCTGATGAAATGAAACCAAGCAGAACACAGTTCAGCACAGAGGATGCTGAACGGAAATCATATATCCGCTAGTCGTCATTTAAAATGGGGAACAACAATTTCAAAATTAAATGCTTATAAACAAAATCTTATCTCACCCAAAGGAAGCATCAGCGTTTTTTTGAAATATTTAAAAAACCTACCTGAAAAGAGAAGAAATATGACAATTAGTAAAAATGTTGTAAATTCAATGAGATTAAATCGCTGAATAATTAATTTCAATTTTTAATATACGAAATCAATCACAGAGCTTGTATGGTTAGCAGGGTCCATTTAAATTTGATTCTCCTATGAGATATAGTAGATAGTTGGACGCATAGGCAAACCTACGCAAAGATATATAAGGCGTTTACAGATTTTGTAGGCGTTATATAATTAAGGCGTTTAGTTACAAGATTATGTAGCTGTTGCTATATGTAAGGGCGTTGTTAGAGATTAAAATCAATAAACAGCTAATTAACGAATGGCTTGTTAAGCCGAGACCCACGCACTTTGTATGCATTTCGAGGTGTCGAAGAGCGCTAGGAGACTTTGTCTAACACGACTACCGCAACCATAAATCTTTCCAACAATTGGAGAAGCGTTTCTAAAGTGTATATTTCCGAAATCAGTTCAAAAAAATACACGGAGCGTTGAGGTTTGGATTCAATGTAAAGGCTTTTGAGAAAATTGACATTTTAACAATTTTCTACACTGAATTTTATTCGACCATGTTTTGTTTGATTTATGTGCTTCCTTTTTCTGAGTTTCGACACAAAGATTTGACTATTATTGAATTTTGTAATTGAAAATAAGTTCAGTGCAAATTCTTTTAAATTTTCGATTTCTTAGCTTAGAAGTTTTGATAAGAAAAAACTTAAACCTTATGCTAACGTTTTTACTGCAGTTTAAGTTAAGTCAGGTCAAAAAGGAGGTATTGAAACTTGAAAGAGACTTCGCATGCCATTCTGGTATCCCGAGTATGAGAGCAGGGTTCCTAAAATGATTTTAATAATTTAGTTGAGAAAATGTCTAATTTTAGTCGATGACCACATGTGCTAAGTAATGCGAAATGCCGTTAAATAAAAACAATGACTTTTTTATAAAATCAATGTATCCCATTGCAAAGTCCAGGTGGCGCATACATTTGTGGTTGTCTTAATTAAGGCTTTTGTAACAGCATTTGTATATTGGACTTGCTTAAATTGCAATCCCCAGCACATATAATCATCATCGAAGTAAGTAAGTTTGGTCAGAAAATCCGGTCTTAAAAATCTATTTTATTTTTACCATTTTTAAATTCAGCGATTTTTACTTCACTTTTATTTTTACCATTTTTAAGTTGATATAAGATTTAACGATTTTTACTTTTAAGTTTCTGCGGAGCCTTGGCTTTTCTACAGATTATTTGACTAATTGCAATTCGGCTTTCTTTTCCAATATTTATAGCTTTCAACTACCTTAGAACATTAAGATAGGCAAATTAATGTAAAATATTGTATTGAGTAGCTTTCAAGTGTGGACTTAGTATATGTACATCATCGTTGTCGTTCGCAAAAGAAAAGTTTGCTTAAAAATGCGAAAAATGATGAGAATCGGACGCAGTTTCGAATTCCGTATTTCAACGTTTATTAATCTTGACGCAAAGCAGCTTTCTTTGAAAAAGTCAGTCAATATTTCTCAAATGGCTACCCGACTTAGTGCGTAGGTTTGAGTGACTTAGAGTGCTATTTAAGAAACGTTTTCGTTTTTCTGAAATCCTTAACTGATCTCTTTTAAATTACACCTTCCCAGAGACATTTCTACTACCGGTTGTATAGATGCCGGGCTATAATTTTTAACTCCACCGAAGCTTGGGTTATTAAATTTGTATAGATGGAGGCGTATACCTTTCAATGTCAAGCGCTCTAATCAGTAGCTATGTCATTTATGTTTTCCAAGTGGAGTGAGTCTGTACTAAGATAAGTTGTGCATATTTCTTAAGTATAGCGTAAAAATGTCGGTTGCCAAATTTTTAGCCTTCGATACGTCTATATTCAGTTCTTTTTTCTCAAGGATTTTTTAAGGCCTTGTTGTTAGAATGCCTTCGTCAACGCAACTTTCTACGAAACGTGCAAATCTGCTAGATCGAAATTTGGCAGATGATAGTCAATCGGATAGTCAATCGATCGCTGCAGTTTAATTAAAACTTATTTCGCTCAACCACTTGTAGAATTTTAAGCTGATATATAGGTAAGCGTATTGTCTTCTTAAATGTTGCTTTAAAACTAAATATTTAGTTCAAATCACGATATAACAAGCAGTCACAGCACGATCCACATTGCCAAACATTTTGTACCTCGTTCATATTTTTATTTAAGACATGAATTATTTATCCCCTTCAGTGTTACATCATACAATACAACTCATCTAAGAGACAATTGCACATAATGTCATCCACCATCAAAGGCCTCAATATATCGCATCGGACATTATTTTTACTGCAATCTATCTATGGATATTTATGGATGAGTTGTCCTAAAATTTAGTTGCCTCATAGATGGGTTTGAAACTTGGCTGTGTGTGAGTCTCTTACGTTTATTTTGTATAAATATAAGTTTTGATTTATTTTTTTAATAACTAAATAAATCTATTGAATAATTAAATACATATTTAAAGTTGTTGAATTTATTTTCATAATGGGACGAAATTAGAGGAAGCCAAGCACAAAGTGAATGACTCTTCTCACGATAGGAACGTTGATTAAGGACCAGCTTAATTTACTGAAACCCTCTCATTTCAGCCGATGTCATCAATTCCACAAATTAACAATCAACAATTAGCACACATTTAGCAATTCCTCCTATAGGCGGTGTGTTAATTGGAGTAATTTGGCTAATTTCGCAAATTTAATCAAACGTGTGAAACTCCTCCACAGTCTAATCAATCTCGATTAACATTAACAATTTGCAACACATTATAACCTCTTACGCACATAGTGACCGCGCACGTTTTTCAAACACCATTTCCGCAGTCCCACTTCACACCATCAACAGATACGACTACTTGTATTGACCTTCTCATGTCGCCGACCAATCAGCACGATAAATTGAAAATGACACGCGGACAGCGACAGATGGCTTAATTTTTTCTGCCACTGTGTATTGACAATTAAATAATTTATTGCATTTTGTGATGGCTCCTTGTTGAGTAACCAACCGCTTCGATCGCCCCCTCGAAATGTGTGTCATTCACTTTAATTTCAGCACTCTCCAGCTACAGCAGTATTTTGGCTAAAAACTGCCCCCTCAGAAGACACGTCCAAAAATAGATCGTGATCCGCGCTGAGGTAGCAGATGATTACCTTGAAGTTGGCTTGCAACTGGTTTTCTCTTCATCGCACATACATATCCCCCACAGGTTGTTCTGTGGACGTTGTTTTCGGTTAACAAGTGTCGCTAAATTTGTACGAAAAGATTGTTTTAGTTATTTGTAACTACTATTTCAATTTCAACGCCTCTGCTACTAGTTTTGGCCATGTGCCTGGCTGAAGGCGTTACGCTTTCATAGGCGAATCCAATTAAGTTGGAGAAATTGATTTGCGCAACAGAAAGAGTCAGGAAATCGTGAGTGTAACATATGATCAGTGGGCAGGTCACAGATAATGCCTTCGATGGATACACTGCACATTTAACCCAATTCGCGCCAATGTCTGGCCAATAAGCCGGCGTGGACAATTAATCGCTTCATTGCTCTCACCTCGTAGTATAAGCAGTACACAGAATGAGGTGTGTGAACAAATTGCTAAACGGGGGAAAAAAAGAATTAGAGCACACAGCGCTCTCTACCGAGGTTTTGACACAATTTTCAAAAAAATAATAATTCAACAGAAAAAGAGCAAAACAAAAAGTGCTAAGCAAACCTCAACTGTATAAACAAGCCGAATTTGACATTTTCATGGTCGACGATGATGTGTAAGTGTTAAACACTCACAAGTCAGAACACAAAACGTATAAGCCATTCGTCATTGCTCTTGAATTGGTATGGCAGCTCTCTGCTGATTTGTGTTATTCTTGAGGAGTTTTTTTTTTCACTCTCCTAAGCATAAAATGATTTCATTGTTATGTGGGAACAATAAGAAAACATTCTAGATACAATTATATTCATTATTTTGTTGGCGGGCAGCACGCATCTTCCGTGAAGTGTCGTGTTGGTGTTCAGAGGTTGTTTTCATTTTTTTGCCTTGTAGAGAGGAGGACAATTTATACGGAAATGGATGAGCATTCTAATGAGTTCTTTAAATAGCGAATGCAATGTTTATTAAATGGGTGTTTAGAAAAAAATCCCAGAGTTGCCAATCAACTGTGTCTAGTGGATACCGAGAGAGACTAGTGAGTTCGTTAACTGACTGCATGTAAAGGGTGTTCATTTGTACAGGTTTGGTTGTCGAATTGCAGTGGCTATTAAATTGACAGATGATAGCTGATTTGAGGTCAGTTAAGTATGTCATTTTACTACGATACAATGCTCCAACTCCAGCTTCTCAAGAATAAACAAACATATGGTAAGCTGTCAAAACATACTTTGCACAGATTTTTTATTAGACCGTTCAATCTTATGTTAAGCTCATAGAAAGGGCTCTGAGCATGATCTGACAATTAAGGATCTACTTGGAAGTAAAAAAGAAAGGAGCCTCTGCAACCTAGCACGTCATTCTTATCATTTCCGACACATTATGCTAGTAGTGAAGCCATGGGTCTTCTGCAATTTTTTTAGAGAGCTCAAAGAAATACCAAAAGAACGAAATTACATCTTAAGGTTCTTTTTCCACTGCGCCACCTCTCGCAAACGTCTGACAAACATCCGAGAGTAAAACTGTCATGAATGAGCTTCTCATTTAGCCGTTTGGACTCGGCGTAAAATTGTAGATCCCTTCCATTCGTCCCAAAAATTAAAAACTCACACAAAACGAATGATTACGAGAAGATAGGCCTTGGGTTCCATAGACCTGTCGCGCCAAAATATTTATATTTATTTTATTTGTCAAGGAAAACTCGATGGGCAATTAAGAAGCCTTTTATGACAGTTTTACTCTCGGAAGTTTGTCAGACGTTCGCGAGAGGTGGAGCAGTGAAAAAAAAACCTTAAGATGTAATTTGGTTCTTTCGGGAATTGAACCGGGGACACCTCGCTTAGTAGTCCAACACACTATCCACTAAGCCACTGCGCCGACTTTCTTTCGATGGTCCTACAAAGAGTGCCCTCTCCCGCTTTGTGTTGAAAGCTCCAGGACCGTCTTTACATATAACCACTTAAAAATTGCTTAAAACGTTCAAGGAGGTGATCGTGGAGACAATTCTTGAGCCGATCGTCTTTTTGCCCTAAAAAGTCGTGGTAACAAATGATCGATGATGTCTTAGGACTAAGAACTAAGACCTGTCGTAAGCATTACGGGAAAATACGACTAGCAAGGCCAAGTGACAGATCCGGGCAGAGTAGTACCAAGCTATTGGAACTATGTTAAAGATTGAATCAGGACTTTGTTTAGAAAAATATGAGTCTCAAAGTGAATACCTGTTCGCACGATTGGGCCGGTTTTACGCTCCGATGTTCAAATGATCTTTATGACGCAATAAGATCGCAACGCATTAAGCTAGCTTAAGCCAATGTGCGATTACATTGATGTTGTATGTCGTGACTATGTCTTACTAGATGAGTGTGACATTTACAGCAATTGGCAGGATTTGAATAGATTTTCCTCCTTATTTGGCGTACCAACTTAAGCCTAAGCCTCTAATGGTTGACCCTCGATGCACAAAATCGATCAGAACGCTTACTTTCAACTTAATTTCACTTAAGGCAAGCTATAGGAATAACCATAAAGTTGCCTTTAATTATCATTTAAGATTGACCATACTGTGAATAAGAAAAAAAAAACACAAAGAACCCATAGATATAAATTAACCCAGTGTCCATAAGCAAAAGCGATCTTCTCTAAGGCGCACCAATTTTCATTCAAACTGATCTACCTGCTGTCTGACCCACTTTCGCCTTTTACCACAAATTCGATTCAATTTCCAAACAAAATTGAATTTCAAATGGCTTCCACTTATGATGTTGCGCCTTTCACTTTCCTACTGGGACAATAGAAACAGAAAAAAAAACCGCCCAAAGTCACTAGCAGCGCGTTTCCTCCATATCCATTTTCAAATGCGCAAGTATATGTATTTGTATATACAACAAAACAGATGTCAAGTGGAATATGCCAACGCGAATGAATAACTAATTCCGCATGACCAACGATAGAACACTGACCCCGGGGTCAGTCCAAATCCCATGCCAGACGAAGGAGACACACATAAAAGCAGACGACACAGCTAAGGATAGGTAGAAGCTTCATACTGACTGCAAGACTCAAGTCAGTGGCCCCCGGCTCAATTAGCATTCAACAACAAGTTGAATGTATCCAACGGATACACAAGTTACATTACCTATGTGAATATGTGCACGGGTGTATAAATAATCCAATTTAATACGAATCGTCTGCGCGAGAATGGAAAAAAATCTGGTCTGGTCTAGTGACCAATAATTTGCCTGGCAATGATGATGACGGAGATGGTGGTCGGTGTGGTAGTCGCCCAAGAATAGAGGAAGAGATGCTGCACGACCACCACGAGTGGTAGCTCTCTCTCTCTCTCTCTGTTCAGCAACACAGGTGAATCTCTGATGTGCCTATAAGAAACACCAGTGGAGGTCCGCTTCTTTTCGTGTTGTCTGTTTCTTTTGGGCTCTGCGTTTGGGCTTTTCATCAGACGACTTCTTTTGGGGAACGTTTAGAGACAGAGTTGCATGAAAAGTAGCTTTAGGACCTTTGGAGCGGCTTATTATAAATTCAGTGCAAGCCCAAAAACTCCCAAGTAAGGTATTTTAATTTATGTCCTTCCACTGGACCACATCGACGATGTTGGAGGAGCGCTCTGAGTCAGTAAGTGCTTTGGATGGTGTTTTTTTTTTGTTTTTTTGAGAGCGGTGTTCCTTTTGAAATTGAAATATTTTTTTTTTGTTTTTTTTGGCTTTTTGAGTCTGGCTTGGTTTTCGTTTTCCATTTTGTTTGGTTCTTGTTTTGTGTGAAGACGATCGGCGATGGAGCCTTGAAGTGGAAAGGAGATTTGTAATCTCATTTTGGGCCTTATGCTTGAATTGATTGTTGGCGTACTAAATGCATCTTTCGGGATGAAATTCCTGGAATTGGCTGTTGCCGTAACGTTTATGTGTGTGCGTGTGTGTTTGTATACTTTTTGGGGGGATTTTATTTATTTTTATGGTTTTATTGCGGAGATTCGATTGGAAAGGCGGGTGAATCCGTGGAGACGACCAACGCTGACGGAGATAATTTGTTGTATTATATAAGACGGGCGATTGGTCAATGCCCTGCGGCGGTGAATGTTAACATTTATTTTTCTCATTAATATTTTACAAGTATTTTTGGATTAAGTCTGAATTAAACTGTGCGCCTTAAGAAGTGTCTGATTAAAGGTGCAACGCAATAAATTTATTATCTCTCTGGCATTGCATTTTCCTGTATGACAAATGTTTGCGAATGAATCGCTGCAAACTTTTGTTTGTTTGAGGGTATTATAAGAGTATCTTCTGGTAGTGAAATCGTTGTCTCACTTTAGACAAAACACTCTAGTAACGCAGCACCAAACTTCTGTCCATTTCTGTATCCAATACGAAACTTTTACCACTTAAAAGACTCGTTGTCTCGACGATTGTTGATAACAAAAGGGAAAATAGAAACTGCTAAGAGCGGAGGACTCCTAGTTATGTTTCACATTTAAAGATGTGTGCTATGTGTGAACTTTCATATCTTGGTATGCTACAAACGGTAGAATCGGAAGCTGCAAGATGCAGTGAAAATTTAAGAGCAGAACTTGCAGTTCATTTGCTTTTAGAAATCGTAGCAGCGGTCCCAGATAATAAGCCAGAACAACCTTCCACCTTTTTCGACCTTCTGCGAGTATGGCGCTTGTAAGAAATATTTTTTTCATGTAGTCTTTGACAACATTTTGCAAAGTTTTTTGATTTTGCACACATGTGCGGACTTTCGTCCTAATACATAAAGTTTTAAATTGCTTTTCCAAAAAGGAAGTGCCACTCCTGTATGTCCAATACAGCACATATTGTCAAATTCGAGATTGTCATAATAGAGGTTCTCAATTAGCCTTTCGAACTCGGCATTTAATTGTAGGGATCCCTTCCATTCGTACCAAAATAAAGACTCACACAAAATGAGGGGCGCTTACTGACATTTGCCGCCAAATGGTTTTCTTTTTTAAATAATCATTTATTGCTCAAACCGAACAAAAGCTACCAATATAGCGCTTAAAGTGAATTGCTATGTGTCACGTTCGGTTCATAGGTTTCGCCCACTTTCAAAAAATTATTTGTTACATAGAATATGCCAAAATGCAAATAGGTGCCAATATTTATTTATTTATTTTTATTTATTTATTTATTTACTTAAAATTTTACACTTTAAGACAAAATAGTCTTTTAAATTAGTGAAAATTACGAATTTGAAATAAAGATACAAGATGTAGAAATTTTGGAGGGAATACGATTAAATAGAACTTACAATATACAATTTTCAATCTTAAGGGAGGCGCCACGCCTCTTTAGCCGAAATGCTTTTGGATGTTAAATCGGTAGGTAACGATCTTTAAAAATGTATTTAAAGTAGGTACAACTAGACAGATGTTTGACATTTAATTTCATATTTCAGAAAGAAGAAGAGTTCTGGAATCTGAAATAAAAGGCGTCCATATACGCATAGAGTCCAGCTGGGCTTGAATATTTAATATACATGATTGCCTCCAAAATCAGCCATACACTACGTAGAATTCGTCTCGAAAATGGATTGAATAAACGATACTAGGGGTGAACTCATGTGGTTTTGTCGATGAAATTTGGTTTCTGTGTTGTTTTACATTGGAGCAGGAAATGATACTTAGGTATTTGTTAGTAAAAAATGAAATTATAAAAATACGTTAAATGAGACTCATGCATGACTGGACTGTAGATGCTGTCACATTAGGCAATCATCGTTAGCTTATAAAAACAAAGACCAAAAGGTGACTGCCTTTTTCGTGCCTTCTACGGTTTTTCAAAACTCAAAAATGTTTGTCAAGTCAGGTCCCAGAAAGTCTCACAATTGTTGTACTTGTTCACATATTGTCTTCAATTATTTTAAGACTAATATAAAGGTGAAAAAACACGTCACCTCTGAGAAATCAAAGCTTCCTCTATCCCAGTTTAGCACTCAGCAAAAAAAAATAAATGCCAAAGTTGCAATCTTCATTACCGACTTTTACTTATAGATAGGTACGTATTTATTTTATGACAATTATTTTCTATTGACCTTGTCAGTTCGAAATTCACATTCACAAACAATTTTCCATTCGGAGATCGTTCTTAGCGAATTTCAAATTATTCAGTGAATCATCATCAGCGCCTTTTATTTCGTCTTCCAGCACATAAAATCGACTCGAGTAACCCCAATTTCCAAGTGGTGGTAACTTAAACTCACTCATTTGAAATATATGTCCCCTCAGCCCTCCCTAATAAATAAATGACGCTACGGCACCGCACAGCTATCATGTCCGATAAAGAAAAAAACAAGTTGTCAATTGTCATTTGGCATTGGGCGCCTCTTTGTCAGCTCAAACAGCAAAAACCAGACAATTTCTATTGTCGCCGCTAAATACTACATGTTAATCGTAATTACACAATTTAAAACAAATAACAAACATGCGGCAGATTTGTATAGGCATGACCATGAAATCGCCTATCTCGGTAGGTGAAGCCGAACCAATTTTTACACGCAGATACATTTTATTATACGACTTCTGCATTCGTCATTTCCCCTCAGATAAGACGAGTATTTTTGGTTTTGTTTAAATAAAATGATAGCCGACATAATACACTAATATGGGCGTCGCTTTGGTATTTTTTTTTAACAAAAAAGCAAACGCAACTTCTCGTACTTACCAAATCGTTGAAGAAAATAATCCAGAGTTCGCAGCGATTCTTTGTTAATCCGTGCACAGATTGGAATTTGAATATTTTATCAGTTGTAGGTTGATTCTGAAGATGCACACAGATATGAAGATATAATATACTTTTTTATCTATTTCAGATACGACGACACTTCTTATCACACGGTTACGTTACAGTGTTATCACTTGAGAAATCTGAAAAATTATTTTTTCCTTTTGTGTATTTTTTGTTCTTTATCAAAATTACTCAACTCTTATTTTAGTCACAAGCACGTATGTAGATACAGATACGAATTAATATTTAAAACTGCAACGAGTATAATGAATACGAAAATTGTTTAGAAAAGAAAAAATAAATAAAATAAAATAAATAACCGGAGATCGATGCGATCGTGTGATGAGAGCCTGAGTGCGAGTTGGTCTTTAGTTTTTGTTCGCAACTCGAAAACAAGTAGAACAACAAACGGTATTTGTAGCAAAATCGGTAACAAAATCGAAACAAGTTATGTCTGTGATGAGAGGAGGCTCTCTGTTGATAGACGGGTCGGTCGGTATATGCGATCGTACTCGTAGATACGAGTAGTTGTTATAGTTGATCACTCGTTGTGTGTGCATAGCAGATTGATATACAGAAAATCAAACAGTCGATCAAAACAAATCCTCTGATCGTTGGCTGAGTCACGGTCGTCGGGGCTTCGTGTGGTTAGGAAAAGAGAATGATGTCGATGTGAATTGCATTGGCAATGCCGAGTGTACAACATCATCAGGTAAGCCAAGATGATGAGACCAAACTTGGTTTTGAACTTCGCGTTGCAATCTAGAACTAGTGGGAATATGTGTGGTGCGTTGGTTTCTGCAGCTTATGAGGTTTGTATGTACTGTTCATTTGGAACGGAGGATACTCGTATGGGTTAGATGCACCAGAGGAATGACGACGACAGTCCGTTTAAGATGATAGTAATTGTTATGGAAGGGGTATAAATTACGTGCCTTTTTGATGGCAATTGGCATTCACTTTGGAGTCACTAAGGTTCCCGGTCCACTTGCCGGAAAAGGAAGTAGGTACTTGGATGATGTCATGCACCAAGAGATTATCAACAGTTTTTCGAACATTTGTGCGGTGAAATATCGATTTGTGAATGTAAGGAGAAAACGAAATGAGGTGTTGTATTCCTAAGTGTTTGGTCAAAATTCGTATTTTTGAAAAAACGGGACCAAATATTGTTCCAGAGATCGTTTGATCCATGGTTGTAACGAACTTAGGACTGATCAAAACCGTCTGATTGGAGGAGAATTTTCTTATAAGAAGTTAGTGCAGTTATCGATATACAAAGAAAGGTCTGTAGGCCTGGGACTGCATCGTCCAATAACTGAAGGAACGAAATGTTACGGAGTTTGTTTTATATCATTGTGTGTTTTATAAAGGTCCACGTAAAATTTTTGAATTGGGTTGGGTTCACAGTAATCGGAAAATTGATGACTCAAAGTTTTCTGAAGCAAGTAAGAACCTAAACTAGCTTTTGATATATTGGACCTTAAGTCCAGTGTTCCAAATTGGATAAATTAAATTTGATAACACATATCCTGGTAGGTCTTTTAAATAGTGCCGGCTTTGGAATAAGCAGGGGCTTCGGCAGAAAAATCTGGACTATAAGCCGCAAATCTATGTAGTCTTTCTTGAGGATTAGCTAAATAAAACACTTCTGTTTTTGTTTTAATTTCAAATACCTATGTAATTGAATAGTTGAGATTTTTATTTAAGAAAGAAAGAAAGGGTTAGGGAATGATCTGGGGAAAACTTAGCGGGGTACTCAGCTCTACGCTTAGCTTCTTATCGACTGACTACTTCTTCTTTTTCTTAGTGTTTAAATTCGAAACATTGTAACATAACACTTTACTGGTATAAGTTCTCTTTTTCACTTTTCGGCTCCACTTTATTTGACCACTGCATCCACTATTCCACATCTATGAGCTAGACCTCAACAACCAAAATTTCCCAACATCGACCGAATAAAGAAAATATGCTCCAACAACTGATATCTTTGAACCTCAAGCTTGGCCTGGATGGAAGGCTGATTAAGTTGCAAAATAAGGGGGAATGAAAGGTTTTATAAGTACCTACCCAACCAAAGTAAGGTCAAATTTTGTGGAAGCACGGGCTTAGCCGTAGGTTGACTACAAACAGACGGATCTTCAACAAAACAATAACCGAATGGTTTCCGAAAGCTAGTTAGGCTTAGGGTCCGCTATGTACTTTTTGCATCAACTACGTTCACTGTTATTTGTTAGTGCAGAAAAATGGTAAACTGACGAGGATATAAAAGGTTCCTTGGCTAAGGAAATTAAAACTATACCTTTAAAAAGTTCCGAATTTTCGACTTAAAAGTCTTTTTTTCTACAAACCTTCAAAAGAATGCCAACAAATTTTGACTCGATTTAGGCAAACTTGTCTGCACGTCAAAGGCTAACAAATCTTGAAAAGAATTTCCTACAAACTCAACTTAAGTTGAACAAATTTGACTGTTCAAAAAGTGGGAAGAGTCTGTTGCAATTAGACGAGTCAGATTTTGTGTTTTTTAGTTAAAAGTGTCAAATATGCTCACAAAATTTTTGCGGCGTTTGTCAATTCGTTAAATAGGTATTCACAATGTTTGGAGCTAGTGGTTTGTAGGAACGGGCTATGCAGGCTTTCCGACCCATCTATAATTACTTGCACTCACTATTCTTCTTAGCCAAACGACAGATTTAATTAGATGCCAATTTAAACTTCTTTGGTCAACTGCTAAGACAAACCAAGCTCATGGAATTCTAAAACGAAGCCACCCGTAATGAGTTGATTTACACAAAAGTCTTAGCCAAAAGCTCGACATAAACACACTTAACAATTCTGTCAGATCCTAACTCACTTTCACAAAATTTTACAAAAATTTCCGTTCGCCTCGTTCGCTAGACCACTTCGTTACTGAGAACACATTTAAACTCAGTAATTCTAGTAGCAGAGTTTCACTTTCCTTAGCCCATAAACCCAAATTCAGGTCGCATTCAAAAATACCTTCCGCTCTCGGTTAGCTGCCAAAAACCAAAAAAAAAACAAATCTTCATTCAAAAATAAACTACACGCCGCGATATTATGCCGCTGACAGTCCTCAATAAAATGCGCAAAGAATGCGTACGCGTAGCTGTATAATCTGCCTTCAAGAAAACTGCAAGGCAAACAGTGCATGCACTTGTTAGACAGTTCGTCGGCCACACTAATCATCCAGACTTGGTTGCTTGGACACTAAGTGAGTGCAGAAATATGAATAGTTGAATAACAAACAGCCAGATGGAAGGGGGCGAGCGAGACCGAGAGATCACTGCATAAACCATAAACATTCAAATCAAACAATCGACTTCAGCGCTATTTTGTTATCGCGACCGAACCGCCGCCGTTCTCTGTGGTCACAAGGCATAACCGCCTAAGTCGAGTTATGACGAAATAGAGCTTTTAATGGTATTTTGAAAGCATTTTTCTGCTCTATCTTCATTATTTTTTTTAGATCTGTAGCTTAGTTACTTTGGAAGTTATGCCCTGAAAACCTAACCGCCTAACTGAGTGTTTGCACTTATGAGTTTGCACTTAAAACTGCTCTCCTGAAAAAAGTGCAAAACAGACTTAGGCGGTTATGCCTTGTGACCACAGCTATCTCAAGAGCATTGACTTGGGTTGACGTTTGTGCCCGTTTCTTTTTTTTTTTTTTGCGTTAGAAAGTAAAATAGAAAAATCACAGATCAATTGAATTCCACTTGCTTGGTGATCCAAGTATGGATGTACCCTTAACATACACAAAAAGCACTATTACAAAACAACAGAGACGACAACAATTTCCCTAATGCGATGACAAAAATTAGAATCTCTTTAACTCACGGATTTTCGACAGACACTATCTATAATTTATACACACTTTGACAGTTAAGTTAAGACGTATCTTTTCGATAAAAATTCAAAAGCGCGCAAAACGTAGCTATACTTTCAAACCGGCGTATGACAAGCAACTGTTTCGGTTCGAGCGTTTGCAGCAGGTAGACACGTTTGTTGTTTGAATCAATTTTACTGTTGTGTTGCTGGAAGTTGAGTGGATTTACTAGCAACATGTTTACTATTGTGGGTAAACGCAGACGCAGCGCAGGCGGACAAGAAAGATCATAAACAGCATAGCAGTTAGCATAAGCTATAAGCAGCAATAGCATGCGGCAGCGGCAGACAATCGGCTATCGGCGAATGGGTTTGTTTTGAAATGAATTGAAATGGAACGACTCTGGAACGTGGAGTGGGACTGTGAGTGTATAGTTAACAAAAAAAATGTGGTTGGTGGAGTGGAAACTTCAAGTTTGGTTGGGATTATGTGGTGTGTCTGCAAAAGGCACTGCAAAACTTTACTTGGTGGTTTCACTACATGAATGTCTATAGGAGCAAATATTTTAATTTCTAAGTACACAGGTGAAACAAATGGAAGAATTATTCCAACTAAAAACGCATTTTAATACTTTAAAATTCACAATTAGTGCTCGCGTAATTTTTTTGAAATATTGGAAATTTTACATTTTAATTTATAAAAATAGAACAACGGCTATAAGCATTGTGCGTGCAGCCAAATACGTATTTAGCGAAGGTGTTAGAAAATGTTGCCGCCATTACAGAAGTGGCTGAAGAATAGACCCGGCGAAAGATGGATGAAAGGCGGTAACGCTTTCGTACTGCGGTTGCTGGCTAGACCATGAAACCCCTTAATCAACATGATCATAGAACAGGCACTCCGGCGGCAGTGTTATAAATACGT
This sequence comes from Cheilosia pagana, assembly GCA_936431705.1. NCBI lineage: Eukaryota > Metazoa > Arthropoda > Insecta > Diptera > Syrphidae > Cheilosia > Cheilosia pagana. The sequence continues at coordinate 40,871,036 of OW386168.1, forward strand.
TTGTAAATGACTTGGTAAAGTAAGCTGCTTTTCACTATACATAAACAAAAAAACGGTATTGCTACTTCCAGGATTTAATAAACCAATATTTGTCTCTATCGCTGAATGTCAAATACAGCATGCTAGCATAGCTTTTGCCAGAAGGTTTTACAATGTACTGTTGGATAATTAGGGCTCTTGATTCAATTATGTCTAGCTCTTGAGAGTTGTGGTGTCAAACCTTAGGGATTTTTCAGTTTCAACAATAAAGGGCACAACCCATAGAATCCGCCGCGCCCGTTGCGGCAACGTATTCGACTGACAGGTTGATAGAATACACAGCAGCTTATGGAAAATGACCCATTGGTGTCGCACGTGCCGGATGCGACGGATAAAGTAGGTTTACTTTCTACTTTTCTGTGTGCGGCATGCGTTGACAGTTGGCACAGCGGGAGAGGAAGCTCTTTCATTGGTGGAAAATGGAAATATTGAGAGTGAGAGAAACTGTCACCTGTCGTTTGGAAAAATTAAAAAAAAAATATTTTGTGGCGGGCAAAAAAACTAGTTTAAAGAACTCATGTGACTGAGTATATATTGTGTTTTCAATGCAATTCGTACTCAAATTTCTTCAAAAAAACATGTTTGAGGAGCATCTCATTGAGACTATGTATGAAGTGAAGTCATCGGTAGTTAACATGTGCGACGGATTCTATGGGACGGCTCGTTCCGTCGAATACGTCAATATTGCCGGATCCCTTGCCGCAACGGACGCGACGGATTCTATGGGTTGGGCCCTTAACAATGCCAAGAAAAATCAGGAAACGTTGCTGTGTTAACTAACTTTTGTTGGTAGTAGCGATTCTTTTTTTTTTTGTTATTTAACCAAAGCGTGGATTTTAACAATTCTGCTCAGTTTTGATACCTGGAAAAACACAAATAACCTCCGTTTATGTTTTTTTTTTCAATACGCTGCTAACACCTCGCGAACTTCTGATAAATGTCCGGAGAGTTGTTATAGCTGCAATGAAAGAGCTTCTCAATTCAGCCCTTCGAACTGGAAATTACATTATAGGTCTCATCTCATCCAATCGCACCCATAAAAAATATAAAATATAAAATATAAAATATAAAAAGTTACTTAAAACGAATGGTTGTGCGGAGCTTCGCCCAGGGTGTCATATAAATTTGTTGTGCAAACATTAATTTTATTACTATTAATTCTCCAACTCTGCCCCAGACTTAATTCACCACTTTGTTCAGTGTAGATTGAGTCCGAATGTCGTCGTCCATTTTTCCACTCCACTCAACGTCAGCATTTAAATGTATTCCTCCTCACAACACAACAGTGGATAAATGAGTCTTTAGAAATGTAAACAAAGCGTCTGCACTACATGCAAACTGCAAAGCATTTTTTCGTCCCTCACTCACTCTTATGCACCCATCCATTCCATGTAAACCAAAAAAATAAGAACCATTGAAGTTTGCAGTGAAAGAGTGCATTTTGCATTCTCCACTCCACTCCAATTCCAGTGCCGCGTTCGTTCGAGTTTCTTCAGCGATAACGCAACGCAATGCGGTAGACAAATAGTCCATGATAACTCGTCAGAAGATAGTTCCCGCACAGATAATAGTTGTAGATTGGACTATCTGTAAACAAATTCAGATTTATGAACTATCCACATACCTAACACAGAATTCTGCCCCGCTGGCTAAGTGGCGCTGTATTTACCTCCAGCTGATTATGTCGTTTCGAGTCGAAATAGATAAAAGGCATGATGTTGATGTATGATGTTGCTGCACTCTAGTACTGCAATGAGTTGTGTTGCTTTGTAAACAAACAATTTACAATGTAAAGAAAGTGTAAACACTCGGGTTTATTTGGGAACGAATTTTGAAAGGGGGGTCCGTCCATTCGTCCGAGGGGTCTATCTCTCAATTGAGAAAATGCTTGCTTGGATTTAAATCCCATCATGACACTCGAGAATAATAACAGCGTCTATCGCCTGACGCATGACTTCGACTTGGCGTTGGTAGGTATCTCCCCTGCAGGCGATGGTTATTATTATGTAGTTTCGTCGACTGGCTTGCGTGACTCGTTCAGACTTTCAAAACGCAGCTACTACTCAATTGACCCACTGACCCGTAACTGCCAATTTAAAAACCAGCAGCTACACAGCGACAGCGCACACAGCTACCTGATGGACAATTGTGCACCCATGTCGCATATCCTCGTGCTGTTGGTCCTCAAACAAAAACAAACGTTGCACCTGCTTTGGCCATTAGTAGAAGGTGTCAAACGACAACCGTAGCTCTTCAGTGCTAATCATCTCAAGCGGCGGCGCACTATTATTGTTCTGCAGTTTAAAATAATGACTGACACACACAGATACCCAATACAAACTAGTTTGTGTCTCGGATTATAGGAAAACTTCCCTTTTTTCGAAGGTAATCCTCCCAATTAGAAGCGGATTTTCGGGTTTACCTATCGAGATTGAGTATCTATTGCGTTTCTTGTGCCCGCCAGTTCTTTATTGTGTTTCGAGATTGTTTTTCAGAGATTCTGAGGCATCTTCGTATTGTTTGTTATTCTCACCTGAATATGGATGAAGCACCATGCATCGCAGACGCAGACCTCTGGATGCGTAAAGATAAAAGAAAGGAAGTCTATTACTTGTCGGAGAATAGGTTTCTTTGTCTGTACATTTTAACCTGTCAAACGATGTCAGGGAGGAGGGTATAAAGAAGTTTGTCGAATGTTTGAATTTTTATATAATAAACCGGAAAGTTTGGTTTTTTTTTTCATCTTCTGGACAGAATGGTTCCATTGAGGGATTTTGTAGTTTCGCCCTTTTTTTGGAGTGTATCTACGCATGCATTTTCTGAGCGTGGGAGTGGCACTATACAAATCGTAAGGAGTTAATTATCGTGTTTTTGTAGTTCCACGAATGTGGTCATAAAGAGGGAGATGGTTAGCGATAAGGGCCTGGGGGAAGCGGAGAGACACGATCCCTACATTAAGAGCCACCCATCAGACGCGTTATGATAAGCGAGAGGGGTTATAAACCTCCTTGGTAATGGGGCACATAAAAGTGAAATTAATCGTCATAATTAATCACAGGCGGTAGGCGGTACAGGGACAAGGCCTTAATATTTATTGGGGACAATATCGGTTGAGGCAATCTGAAATGATCTATGATAACCTTGGCACTGAAAATGCATATGAAGGGGAGTTTAGTAGCTAAGCTGTTTGAGAAGTTTTAAAGGTAGGTTATCGTTTTTAATTTCCTGTCGAATATGTTATGTGCAGTTTGTGGACCGGTTCTAAATATTTGAGTTGTTTTAAAGCCCTATTTTGTAATGTTTACTTGCTTCGTATACGTACAAAGAAAAGGGCCAGTTATCACACTACACCATAGGGGAAGTCATCTTCCAAAACTGGTTAAAGAGGAAAAAATATAAAGCCTTTAAAAAGGCGAAGGTCTGCGGAAAACTGAAAGAAACTTCTTTAACCTCAAATTATTTTTGCTTCAGTTTAGGTAGGGAAACATGTATCGGTATTGATTTACAAATTGTTTAACCACTTTAACCACAACGAACTACTCAGGGAAAATATGGACTATATGGTCTCTGAAGATTCTCTCGAATCCACTCCCGATCTTTTGGGACTCCAATTGTTTTAGAAAATAGCAGTCAAGGGTAAATGCCATTAACCGTGGTATGAAATGGGTAAAGGACCCTAATAAAACTGCTGCAGCGATGGGTATATAACGTTAGAATGGGCCTTGGAAAAGATGCTTATATGGAAGAAGACTTTAGATTTAGAACATACTTGCGCTTTAACGAAACAATTACTGCAAGCGTTATGAGCCTTTTATTTGTATAAGAATAAACCTCTACTGACCCACATTTTATTGCCAAATTAACAAGCTACCCTGGGCTGAAAGATGCCCTTCTGGGGTTTATGTCTTTGTCAAGTTAATTCAGAGATTCTGAAATAAAGCTCCCAGAAACATCACAATTTGATGGAGCTCTGGGAAGAAGGTACAAATCACTTCAAGACACTTAACTATACAAAGGCTTTCTTTTTTACAAGCGACATTTCCTTGGGATCATATTGACCTAAGCATGCTTAAATGATGGGTGCAAGAAAGCTTATTTCTGATCGAGGCTAATGGAAGACGAGTTTTTTGCTTCAACTCCTTTGTCTTACAATATGGGGCTGTTTAAAGCAGCGGCTCAAAAAACATTTGGTTTCGACTGCAAAAAAAAAAAAACAGTTTATGTCGTATGTATACAACTTTTAAGTGCATACTTTCAAGGTCGGACTTTCGGGGTTTCTATGCTTTCTAATTTAAAATGTTCTGTCAACAGGGTTTGAACATATTATTTATGCGAGATGTGTTGCACTAAAATACGCTGTGACGATAACAACATTTATCTCCGCAGTTAAACAATACACCTACCAGAGGCCACTTTCAAGACCAATGTAATGAAGCCCCTTCTCTTTTTCAGAATTTTTAGGCAACTTCCTTAGAACATGTCTAAGTACAAGTAAATTTCCCTCTCTCATCGGTACCATTTCCGAGAAAAAAAACCTTACTACCAGTAGCAGTACCCCACCGTGTCACCATTGACCTCTTCTCGGCCACTTGAAAACCCTCAGGCTTTACCGACTTCCCAACAGTCCAAATAAATTAATTGACAGCACCGCTTCAACAAGCTTACCAGCGACAAAACATGTTCCTCTAATGAGTACGTCACTCGGAATGAATTTATGACACTTTCCTCCCCTTCAATATCATGTCACAGGGAGTGCATACTTAATTTCCATTTAAATGGTCGTTATCTGATTCAACGCGCCGCAACATCTAACAGCAGTCGGTTTGCTTGTTTCCAACAAATTAGGTTCACTTGTTCATCTGTTTGTTCCACTCGAGAACTGTTGTTCTTCCATATTCTATCCTCTGTCCGAATGGGTCAGTGGTCAGCAAAGACCCGCCGAATTTCTCACTACCGCTCCACGCATCTATGTGTATGTATATACGTATGTATATACGGAGCACCTTATTGGGAAGATAATTAAAAGTTCATGTTTAACATGCTTGGTGGCGGCACCAAGTCCACAACCACAACCACAGAATATACCTCGGTCCCGTCCCGCCCGGTGGCAAATGGTTCGAGAATCGAGAGGCTAATGGTCGACTTCCTAGAACTAAATACATGTGTACCGCACTTTTAAACATTCGGCTGTCTATACGTGAGTGTGTTGCTTTAAAGTCGGTTAATTAGCATTATCTTTGGGTATTCGTATTTGGATGATAATTATGCTGAGTGATTGTTCGAGGCTGATAAGGTTCAACGAGTTCGAGATATTTAATGGCTTCAAAATGGGTATGGGACCCAGCTACAACAGGTCGTCTAGGAAGGTCGACATGAAGAATTTGTTGGTGTTAATCACGCCAACAATTAGAGTACATTACTCTCGGCCTTAATTGGAGTTCTGTTCTGATGATCCCAGATATAATAAATCGTTTTGCACCTTCGATACCGTCAATTAGGAGGGAAATATTCGCACAGTCGTTAAAACTTCAACTCTATTGATGAAGATGAGCCAAACCAGAAATGTGCTCAGTTAGGTATAGCTACTAAATACAAATAGATGGGCATTAAGACCCCAACCCGTGCTTGGAATCCTTTCATGTTGAAGAATATTTTTAGCCCTCACTCAGCCAATGTCAGCCTTATATGTATGATCTTTCAATATTTTTCTCCAATTTATTGAGCTATCGCAATTGAGCCTTCTAGAGTATGATAAATTTTTAATTTGTAAATTTTTCTGGCTAGGTTCATTCAGCTGTACAAAGTTTCGAATTTTTTAAAAGCCGAGTTTTTCATGTTTGTGTCAAAATTTACTTTTTTTATGCTCAGGTCAAAAATCCAAATCAAATCCAAAAATCAAAAATTTTCGTTTGGGTAGGATCGAAAATCGGAATTTTTCATACCCGGATCAAAATTTCGAGACTTTTCCATATGCGACATAAAAATCAACATTATTTGTCACAACAGGATAGGAGCTAGGGGGACAATTTTTATATATACGTCAAAATTTTATATATTTCTTTTTCGGATAGTTAGGTCTAAAATTCAATTTTTTATTTCACACTCTCACAAACCTTTACCATACCTTTTAGGCTAAGAATCAGAATTTGTTATGCCTGGCCAAAAATCTAAAACTGCATATGCGGGTCAAAATTTCATATCTAGACCAAAACTTTAAATTTTTCAAATCAGGTTCGAAATTCATGATTTTTTTAATAGTTAGGGGTTTGTCAAAATAAGTTGATGGGCTTTTCGACTTTGTACTGGTCGAATACGATCACATTATAGTGTCTGATATAATTTGAGAGGTAAACTAAAAGCGCGGAAGTATACTAAAAAGAAAATGTCACTCGAATATTCGAGTATATACAAGTGCGGTGACAAAAAAGATCACAACAGGACCCAAGTAAAATCAGAATTAAAAAATCGAAGCTGAAAACTTCCATCTTTGTCATCCACTTACTAAAAACGAATTCATGTCAATAAAAAGAGCCTCATCCACGACAGCTACACCAGCTTATCTGTCCAACATAACTTCGCTCTTCAATCTTTTGCTTCGGCAATCACACCCAGCCAAGTGATCTCACTGATCATTTACCATCTCTGATCACCTCATTAGCCTTTGTGACCACTATTATGCGTTATGCGACGAAGAGTCCGTATCGCGCGGCTACTACCAAGTGATTTATGAATATAATCTTAACTGCGCTGTCAAGGCGAACACAAATGAGCATATTCAGCTGGAGTAAATTGGGAGAATAATGGTATTGTGACTGCGCCATCATCATTTTTACCGTTCTTTTCAAATTGCATCGAGTTAAAGTTCAGTGTCCATCTAAGTCAATGTCATCACTTTCTTTGTTGGCCGGTTTGGGCTTCTTGTGCAATGCTATACATAATAATGTGTACCCCTGCTTTTGCGCCTTGTCTGATTGATGCATTAGCTTTTTTGTTTCTTTGTGTCTATCTATTATTACCACTTCAACTTTGACATGCATAACACCATAACCAATAACACTGTTTGTAGCAGGGGTCCGTCTAAGTTGATTTAAGTTGAGAAATGTGTTAATTTGACAATAAATTGATGGATTGGACTTTACAATGTGATGCCTTTAAGCCATCTAACCACTTATGCTTCATTACTGTACTGATTGGAAAGACAGTTATTGTGTTTCCTATTTACGGGTGGTAACTACTTTTATAGGAGCACTATCAGCAGGTTTTATGCTGCTGTCAAACAAATACCTACATCTTTCAGTACGCGAAATTCACATGCCTTATTAAAATAAACAAAAGAGCGTTAAATTAGAAGTAACCCCCCAAGAATTGAATTTTTGAAAAATTTTAATAAACAGAGATTACATTCCTCCCTTCTACGAAGCTTAATATTTCATTAGATCCATATTCCATAGAAATCGGTTCGTCAAAGACGCCTTAATCGGTACAACGAAAATACGTCAAGCAGTTGACATAAAGAAATGCAAGAAACACCATTTTAAATTTTTTTTCTCTTATCACCATAAAGATTGCAGAAATTTGATTTATTTAAGTCTTCAATTTTGTTTATATTCCCTATTCACACCGAGCCGAAACCGGGTTTTTGCGAAAAGACTCGAAAATTGACAGAAAACAGAAGTTTTCTTTCAGTTTTCGAAACGGGTTGTTGGATTGTTGAAACAAACACAACTTTTGCAATACTCAGCAAATTCAGCAGAACAGCTGACCGAACAAGTCACAACTCACACCTTTCTTTTTAAATTCTCTGAGTTTATTTTATTTGTTAATTAATGCGCTCGAATTTTTAACCAAAATAGTTTACACGGTAGTTTCACGACTAAGTGTCTAACAGCTGATTGAAACGTCAAACGAAATCTAGTTGGTGTTCGATGTGAATGGGGTCGTTCAAGTATCTAGTTTAGTAAGTCTAACAGCTGACTGACTTGATGTATCCCAATTTTGATTGGCCTATATCGGTCACATGGGCAGCTGTGTCAGTTGACGTTTATGGAGGGGTAGCCGACGAATCTAGTCAAGAAATTCGTGACCGAGCACTAAGTTGACAGTTCGCATATGTGGCTGACGTAGGAAAAGTGACGTTCCCGACCAATCTAGTTTTTGCGTTCAGGTTACATCTATTCCAGACCAATCTAGTCGACTTACGATAACTAAGTTTTTGAATGTGCCATCGCAAATGCATCAAATTCGGTGCGGTGTAAAGATGACATTATTTGTTAGATATTAAATATTTGTAATCTCTACATATAATAAAACTGTAGAATAAAAAATGCCTGACCGCGCATCACGCAGAAACTACGCAGTGATTGCTTATGTTCTGTGTCGGGCTTTAGGATAATTTTTAACCCGAAATATAACTTGGTTTTTAAAAAATATTCAAAAAAACCTATATTTGTAAGGAAAATTCTATTTATACAGACCTAGGTCAGTAATGGCTTTTCGGATTGAAAAATAAAAAAAATAGGTGAATTTAGTAAATTTCCTCCTGAATCATTTAAGATATAAAACATCCTCCTGCGTTGTCCTGAAGCTGAGCAATGTTCAAAACAATTATTCAAAACATCGCCCACATTTTTCTTTCAGTGGATGCCACTGTCAGTAGTCATGCAGCAGTGACCACTGAGTATCGTTGCAGCAGTGTGTGTGTGAATTTTATGTCCGCGCTCTAACGTGATCATATGTTTTGCACTTCAATGGGCAGTCGTCTCTTTTCAGCGGTTACATTCAGGTTGAACACGTTTTCAGGTTCTGTTTGTTGGGAAAAGTTTGGAAATGGGCTGGGGTGTGGTTCATGTGTCAATGTCAAACTGTTTCATTCGTGTTGCTTCTTTTCGCCGACATTTGAGGTGGGTAAGAGGGAACAAATAACAGAACTTTGTGTAAATCTTTTTTGTGTAGGCTTTATATTGCTTTTAGAACGGTCCAAGGGAGGGAACAGATTTATAAATAAAAACGGCGGGTGAAGCAAGGCAAGCACGGTCAGCTAGTTATAAAATAAGATAAATAATGCGGAAATAATAAAGGTCTGAAATATGATAGTTCGTTGGTAGTTTGGTTTTTCAAAAGTCATTGCTGCCAACTACTTAATATTTCGAGAGTATCAAACACTGATTTTGTAGGTACCTAATTGAAACTCCCAACGCAATATTTTGAAAATGCAATACTGAAGAATAACATTCATCAAGAAAGCCAGCCTTACGCATTCAAAGTCCCCTACTTCTCTGCGCACCTGTCACCTGGGCGCTGTACCTCCACTCTTTAGCATATAAAATCAATGCAAACCTGCAGTCATTCTTTTTTATAGTCAACTCAAATGTCACCCACGCAGGTGACAATAACAACAATAATTATTTACTTGCTATTTCTCAGTGCTCGTGCCGAGTTCTCTCATTTAAAATGCTAATTTCGACGATTAATAGCGATATTATTCTCGTTTATGCGAAATATATAATCGAATGGCATAGATCGATACCGCGGACAACCGGCCGACGACCTAGATTGCCGCTCGTGACCCAGAGGTCATCCGACACAAACTCTACTATTTCTATGAGTATTGACACACTTTTTTAGAGCGTTCTTGCCAGATTTTCTGCCACACCTTGAAGCTGCGAGAGCTCGTTCTCAGTTTCCATCTTCGATGTAGGTACCTACGCGAGTAAAGATAATTGCGTAATCAATTTGACGTGAAAGCAATAACAACGTGTTTATAATAAAACAAATTAAGGCATTCCTTCAGCGCGGTCGAATTAACACGTGGATGTCAATTGACTGATGAATTTCATTTGCCGCCTGGGGGTTTTCGAGATTAACACTTTTCCGAGTCGCAGCGCTGTCAGTTCCTAGCATTAGAAAGGCGCTGTCGACCATCACTTGGTGCGAGTTTTGTAAGACGTTCCACCGACGATGCGCGCGCACTCACTTGAAAGTGGTTTTACGCAACGCGGCAAGTGTTTAATTCTAGTTCAAAAAAAAAATATTCACTAAAACCTGGTTAAATGAAAAATTATGATTGATGTAATAAAATAAAATGTAAGCAACGTGCACACTATATAAACTGGTTAGCGAGTTATTCAGTGCCGCATAACTACGAGTATGCCCATCAGGTTCGGTTCACTCCAAGTCCATACACTTGTCGGTGAAAAGTTTTCCCATTTACCCCGTAGCTGGAGGTGTTGGTCGGTATATTGGTATTACTTGCGCGCATTTTCTTTTGCGCGCGCTATTATGACAAAACTGTTGGAAAGCATAATTATTATGATTGCGTAAAATAAAAAAAACTCGTTGTCGACGACAAAAATCAGTCATTCACCCATGAATTGTTGCTAGTTGTTTATAATCGAAGCTTAGGCACCTAACAGGTCGACTTTGTCATTACAACTATAGAAGGTGTCACAAAATGCACAAGAGTCATACATAAAGTAGAGTACATAAAGGTTTATGTAAATATGGAATAGTATATAGAGTAAAATTAAAGCCGATCTTCTTTCGTGAAACCCTATATTTGTAATAACACTTAAATTTTTACAATCACGCTGTATTTTTATTTGTGTTGGCAGCACCTAACCATGTAATTGCGCAAAATTTAAATCTTACCTGAAGGTAAGTGTATAAAAATAATATAGGTACAATTTACAAAGCGTTATTGTAGATAGGTACTGTTAGCTGAACTATGAAGAATGTTTCTACAGAAAGCAAGATTCAGAATCCACTTCTGGAGCCTGGTTGGGAATAGTTTGTGTCAATCTGGGTTGGTAAAACATCTTGGAACTCAGATACATCAATTTCAATCGCTACTTGCATACTAATTATAAAGCTGGATGCCATAAATAGAACAAATCTTAGTTGGACAACCGGCTCGACATGTCTAGTAGCAAAACAGATCTGTCCAAAGCTGGATCTAAAACTTTCGGGATACTTGATCTCCCTCGATAAGAAACACATCAGTGCTATACAATAGGTGTCATCTCAGGACATTGTCTCATAGGCAGGCATGCGCAAACAAGGCTTGGCGTATTTTCAAACGATTTTTGCAGAAGCTGACTCGACGAGGAGGAGGAAGAAACTATTCTCCATCTCCTATGTACTTTTCCGGCTTTTCCACAAAGACGAAAACTCTATTTGGGAGAATTCTATTAAAGTGATCTGAACAATCTAAATAACATAGACATTCGAAATCTCCTACGCTTCATCAGAAAGTCCAATTGGTTCAACGAGTAAGAAAAAATTAAATTTTAGATTCATGTGGTATCACAAGGGACCTTCCTTCAACCTAACCTAACCTAACCTAACCAGATACATAAAAAAAAGAACCATGACAGAAGCGCTAAAAGAGCTCTGTCTTCTGTCCACTTGCGTATTATTTGAGCTGTCAAAGTGTAAGCTCAAGAAAAACCAGTCTTATCCGTTACCAAATAGGGACCTGACAAAACTAAAAGACATTCGTGTTAATCTCTTAGCCGAAGACCGAGATTTTGTAACTGGGTATAGTTATTTTCAACTCTAAGTGAAATTGTAAACTGTCTTTGGAGGAGTGAATGGCTATCCTGTCCATAGGAAGTCTTTAAGAAAGAAGGTGGCTTTAAACTAAATATAGAGTAGCCATTAGTAGCGTCCACACTTTGTCATCTTAGGGGCGGCTAACAAAAAGTTAGGCCACTCCACCTTAGACTAGATCCCATAAATCTTTGTACGAAAAACGTTGGAGCTGAAAGTAAGTTGATTTCTTTACGGAGAACGAAATTTGGAAACCAGACTCTTTTGGAGATTTGCTATATCTAATCAAATGATACTAATAATACTCACTTGGGCTTCATTCACATAAACCAATGAATAAGAACCATAACTTAGTCGTAATGACTTACGGAACAAGGCTTGCTGATGGGCCGCTTTTCTGATACCAAGGACCCTGCTCACACTTTGTTGTTGAGTCGCTTTCTCTGACCTTAAATGTAGTGATCGCGCTTGTCATTCTTTATAGAGGTTTGTTAAGTTAGTAAGCGCCGGAATCAAGGGATTTTTCTCCGTAACCTTAAATTCAGTGGAATTCGATACAAAATTAAGAATTTTGACGGATATTCGGAAAAATTTGGTACTGATGGTGTCACTTTTGACTTTACTTTCGATTTTATGAACCTTATTCTCTTTGGCGGGTCCCACCAACCTTTCTTAAAATTCTACCAGTAAATCTGGCACTTTTCAACTTTAGCCATGGTTTGCTTAAATGGTTAATCATGTTTTAGCAAATTATTTGTATCGAAGACTTATAGTTAATGAGTCTTGCGGCACAAACAGCTGCATTTTTCCGCCTGAATATGAACAGTGTCCCTGCGATTTGCGTTCGTCCCGCACGCTTTATACAATTCCATGTAAAATGCCATTGACTGCGCGGTTTTCTTTGCCGATTGTTGTCACAAATCGTTGGGCGGGCTATTTTCTATTCAATTTCGAAACCATTTTCATTTATTTAGAGAAAGGACATTCCACCGAAGAAAGCGATATGCGCCTGATTAGTTGCGCATTAGCGCATCAATTACCAATTCTTGTGGAACCCAAGTCTCCATGCATACCAAGGTCATCTAGCCTCCTCAAGACAATAGCCAATGAATTCAGCAGGTCATCTTCAATCCGCGAGCGCACACTTCATCTGCTCATCGCATCTTTGCCATTCCATATTCCAAGCACACGTCTCCTCGCAGAGATGCATCTCCGTTGAACTAAATCACTTGCCAGAGGGGGGCGCGCACATTCATGAAAGCGAAAATCGATAAAAGAGTCGTGATATGCCAATGGGACATTGCGCTAGCTCCAGCTACAAGTCGTGGCTTTGCCACCAAACAATATGAGTGGTGCATCTGCAGCTAACGATGAAGCGATAGATGGCTCAAAGCCTTTGTTACTCTCTTGGCCCCTTATGTGTGTTACGTCATGGAGCTGTTACCGCGCTGCATTTGTGGTGATTATGTCAAATCTCCTTGAATGGTGCATCGAACTTGTAGGAGGTGTGCGCGCATGCGCATTATTGTATTGCCATGCGCCAAATGTAAAGTATTGCGGGTAAGCACCATCAGCTCAAAGCTCACAACTCCATATCAATCAATAATCCTTTCCGTGACAGTGTACGCGTCGTTCATCATTATCAGTACACGTCGATCTGACATAAACCCGCTAAGCGTGTCTGAATACGAGATAAGCCCAACTAATGGCCAATGGCTTATAGCGGACTTTGCGTATTTTTTTTTATTTCACAAACATTTCTTGTAACATTGCCGGCCCCGGAAGCTGTCCGAGGAGCAACCAATTCGAACTACATTTCCTTCTGGCGCACACACGGACGACCGAAAGTCTATCGATAGTCAAATGGGTTTTTGCGTGATTAGCTGAATTGATTTGTTGCCCGGCGAGTGTGTTCGATTGGCCAGGAACAAGTTAACTAGGTGAGGATAACTTTCTCTCGCATGAGTGTATGAGAGGTGTTGCACAGAGTACAGCCCAAAATTGGCCTACGAAGGAAATTTTCACTTTTCGGACAAAGTGTTTGTCCGGGTGTTCCGTTTCATGCACGCGATTGGCAAAAACCAGCAAAGAGTCTGCTAACGCACTATGCAGTTGCGGCAGTAACACCTTTTTGTGACCAAACAGGCGGGGATAGCTTTCCCGACGCACGATAGTCTCAAAAAGGAGTCGTATTCAGCTGGGAAGTGTGGGAGGTTAATATACACGAGTGCCGACAGACTAATCTTGACTGAACTCGCAATCGACCTGTGAAGGCGTTGCACATTTTGTTGCATAAAATACCATCACAGTCATAGAGGCATTGCGTAACGCACCAATTTGTGCCCAAGACAAAAGAGGCAATTGCGCGCACATTGAAATTATTAATTTTCATTTTCAAAATGTGGGACAGTACTTGAATGCAAATGAATTGTGAGCTAGAAGCGAGGGTAATAATAGATATTTAGGTCATCGATTGTGGGGGGGTCAAAGATTAGTTGACACATCAAGACGAAGACGAAACAATTTTTATCATTTATCAGCGGGGGATATGGGACTGATTGAAATGGCTCCACAAATTGATCAAACGATTGCTTTAAATAATATTGAACCACGATCCGGTGGTTGGTAGTTAATCAGTTAAGGTTTTTAGGCTTTGGTTTGTCAATAGAACCACAATCTGCTATTTCACTGTAGGTAAGTTGTGAGAGCATGCAACCATTTTAAGAATGCACTTTCAAAACTCGCATTCAATGATTTGAAATAGTATATAATTTAAATCAATGAATCAGCTCGAAATATTGCTATAACTAATTATTTTGCAACCACTTATCATCGACCAAACGATTTAAATCATACGATTGCAATCATTCGCATTCCTATTATTCACGTAAGTATTGTCCTTTACTATTTTTGGAAGTTATTTGATTTTTCATATATCTTCCGATTAAATTTTAAATTACTTGCATCATTTCCCAGTCATTTTCTCCACTATTTTCCAATCATTCCCACTATTCTGCAAACATTTCAAATGTTTTTGAACCATTTCTATTCTTTTGCCATCATTTAAATATTGTTACCTCCACATAATTCTTTTACAAACATGTCGATACCTTTCCAATCATTTCAATTCTTTTTCAATACTTTTCCAAACATTTTCATTTTTTTCCAATCACATGCAATCTTTTTTTAAATAATTTTGAATTATTTCCAGTAATTTTCTTAAACTGCAATCATTTGCAAAAATTGTGAACTTGTCTTAGTTTTCAATTTTAAAGAGTTTTGTTTCAGTCTAACCATTCGTATGTAAACGAACTATACTATTTGAAGAACCGTACATACAATCTCGCCAATCCCGTTCATAAAAGACTGAATTTGTCATATATCCACTCGGTGGCTCTATGGTTAAGGGGCCAGTTATAGCGCCGCGAAAAATGTAACCGAACAAAAATTCTTTTGCTTTTTTTAACCACTTAAACCTAATTGTTGAACTCAATCTTGGTCTTAAAATTTTGCTTATGAATTATAAAGAAAATATCTTAAATTTTCAAAAATTGTTTTCGTACAGAAAAATTAATATATTATTTTTCTAGAAATATTGAAGATAATTTACTTACTTTTTTTTGATGAACTAACTTTAAAATTCAGAAGCAACATTTTCAGACTAAGATTGAGTTCAACAATTAGGTTTAAGTGTCATTTTTCGTGTCGCTGTAACCGGCCCCTAAATCTGCTTAAAAACAGATCGAAAGATTCGATTCCCGGAAAACAAATATTCTAGTGTATAAAATAGGACCGCTGGCGTGCCAATTGCTTATTCATTTTAAGAAAGGTAGATTCAATCGTACATTGTTCCAAAATTCCCGTGTTAAGTGACAGGAAGAATATATTTCTGTCTTCAGAATTTTTGCAAGTTTAAAAACGTTGTCTGACGTAAAGGCTGGTAAGCAGTTCACGTGAAATCCAATTTTTCATACAAATTTTTCACTGCGAAATGTCAAAATGAACTTTCCACATGAAAATTTCACCTGGCAGTACGCTGTTCAAGTGAAAAGTAGTTGTTCAAAAAGTGATTTGTAGGGGGCCTTACTGAAGCTATTATACTTGGCTTTTATTGCCGTCGCATTCAATTTTTGACATTTCGGCGTGAAAATTCCACTCTCAATTTAACAGCAGTTTTTGGAGAGGAGTGAAAATTTCACTTCACTCGAACAGCGTACCAGCCTTAACGTGACAAATGACTGCTTCTCTTTAGACGTCAAAATGAGGCTGCTCTCTGCGGCCATATTAGGCGCCATCTACATACGAAAGCATACAGATCAGTTGACGTAAATTCAGTTGACAATTCAGCCATTTCCGTTTTCGTATGTTTCCTATGACGTTTTGTGTGATAACACTTCAAGAATATTTATGGCAATTTATACCTTCTCAAATGAACTCAGTTCTTATAAAGGTTTCAAAAATCGAGGCGTTTGACTTCTCTCATCGAATTTCTAATTTTTGACAGCTCATAAGACAAGTCTTCTTTTAAAGTGCAAAGTGGCACTTTGTAAAATAAAAACAGGAACAGAATCACCGCACCCTCTTCACTTCTTGTTTAATTATCCATATCGATCTGAAGTCAGCGACAGAATATGACGCATTTATGGAAAATGGAGGAGTATCCGACTAATGAGTCGTTTGGAGTGCAACCACTTCTGTTCACTTTTTTTTTTCTTTTCTCTACGTACTATACCGACTCAAACAATAAGTTTATCGTGACAATCTTAATACCGCGTTGCGGTTGCGTAAACGCAAAAGATGCCGGCAATTGTTTGCCAGCCATATACAGTAGATCGCGTGCTCCTACTGCCATCTGGGGTCTTTCATTACGTAATTAAGTGCTGCCGAGGTGCATTCATTTCTTGCTGTATTAATCGAGTTGCTATTGTGTCACCGAGAGGGAAAGACAACCAAACAGAAAGAGCTATATGGTGTGTTGGTGGCGCGGTAACTACTCATAATTGCAATTGAAGCTAATTGAGACTGACGTTGATTATGTTGTGTACAACATTAACATTGTCATGGTAAGTTTGTGATAAAGTACATAAAGAAAACGGTCCAACTTGCATACAGCAATTTGTACGCTCAGAAGGTTCGTTTTAAGTGATTCAGTCTACTGAATTGGAACGAGGTGATTTCCCTCATGTGATTAACTAGGCTTGGTGGGGCTAAACTGTACTCTTATATTGTTATATTGTCTTCTTCCTGCATATAGTAGCAAAATAAGTAGGGATTCAAACTGTTTGAGGGACTTCGCTAAAATATGGTAATGCTTTTGGTTTTTGGTAAAAACGCGGGCAAGTTCATCTAAGAATCGCGGAAGACACGTGTTTTATATCAAATGATTGGGGGTGCTGCGAATACCGGTGGAAGAGTCAGTTCTGATTCTCAAAAATGCATGCGAAAGAATAAAATGCGAACATTTACAGAAGGCTTCTGCGAATACATACAGAAGACTATGCAAACTTTCGCGGGATCGAAATGCAAGTTTGCGGGAGTGGATTTTTTGAGCTCCGTGATGAAGAATTCTTCAAACAATTAACACTTGTTTGACATAATAATATCCAACGTTGTATACGATAAAGGATAAAAACTGATAACGATTAAGCTTGATGAGAGATTTTAAAGCAAACATTTTCCTAGCCAAAATGTTGCTTGCAAATGAGGATCAAGCTCAAAATTCAATTAAGGCTCGACAGGTGTTTGCTTAATTAGTATCCTACTCATTTCCATATAAAAAAAACCTAATGACTCTTCAAAGTAGTTATCGAAATCTGAAGCCCATATTGCAAGCACGACCTCATGCATGTCCGAATTTTACCTGCCAACAAGTTACTGACAGTCCTCTTGCAAAATCGAGTAACTCCTATTCACAATAACCTTTCAAATGCATGTAACCGTTTCCCAAGATTCACGTCATTAGCAGCGGCCACTTTACACACTGTTATTAACAATAGGTTTCACAACGTACCTCCGTTGCTCATCTCGTTCATTGTGTGGCCAATTAGTGAAATTGCTTAGTTGCAACTACCACTTATACTTGAAAACTTTCGATGCGCAATTCAACAGCTTTGACTCCTGCGAACAGTGCAATGTATTATGGCCAAACGCCACCCAAAGGTCAGCGAAGAAAGTGATGATACTGCATCCACTGGACCTGTTGATCTCGGCGTAATGGCGATGCTATTATTCCCATTAATCTCGATACCTACTCCTCAATAGGGGCCCTGGTCAGCTTTTTGTTGATCGTTTTCATGAATCACTTAACAGCATAGACCGCACGAAGCACAATGGCCTGGCCATTACAAGAGAGCATCAATGCTTTCTTCTTTGGAAGCCGATGGTGAGTAGCGTGTACGTGGAGTTAGGTCAGTGATCTGTGAACCGTTGATTGAGTACCTCGGCGCTAAGATGTGTCTTGTTGAGTCATCGCATTCAAATTACATTCGAGGTATAGGTAATCATCTGACCTTTGGTGCAGTACCAGTGGCGTCACTCCGTTGATGGGGTTATAAGTGGCGCTAAAATGAAATGTGATAGCTGGCCCGCGTTGAGTACCTGTACACTTTCCCTTGCTGTGATGGATGAAAGTGAAAACGCACATCATTTGACTCATGCATTTCAACAGATAGATACTTATCAGCATTTTCAGTCAGATAGATACTTATCACAATTTTCCCAGGTAGCATGAGAATATTGTTGCAGTACCATAACTAATCCGA
This sequence comes from Cheilosia pagana, assembly GCA_936431705.1. Lineage (NCBI taxonomy): Eukaryota > Metazoa > Arthropoda > Insecta > Diptera > Syrphidae > Cheilosia > Cheilosia pagana. The sequence continues at coordinate 40,889,383 of OW386168.1, forward strand.
ATCTGGAGCAAACGGAAAACCATAAAGTTGTTTTCACATAGATATAAAGCATTTTGCATGCGGTTTATTCGCGCGTAATTTTCCATTTCCTCCTTTTTGTCATTAGGCCAACACACAAGAGTATCTATGTACGGTAGACCTCACTTACAAGTGGTTTTTCACCATGGTTTTTATAACTAAACTTCCAGCCGCCGGATTTATAGGGAAATCATCGGGAGTTATGACTCACCTACATTTATCTGATGGATGAGATTTCTGTTTCTGTTTCTGTATATCTGCGGTTGTGGCACAGTTTCACTCTCTGCAAAATGAGACGATGATGAGTGCCGCGAAATGCCACAGAGATTGATTGTCATATGGAAATCATACAAAGGCTCCGGTCGCGATGGGAAGTTAGGCCGGTTTTTGTGTTGCATTTATGTCAGTCAGTGTGACGAGTTTTTGTACACTTTGTCAGAAGGAGGTGAATAGGTTACTATGAGTGAGTATATATAAGATAGATTCGTGATGCATTAGGCAAATGACGTGGGAACTTTTTTGAGAAATTTGCAACTTTCCGCCGCTTGACACAAGTACAAATATCTATACGTTATGTAACCCCACCTATGGCCATTTTAAGATATGTACATTTTGGCTGTAAAAAGTTGTTTTAGTTGCTTAGAAAATATTCCACTCGTCTAAAATTGAAATTCAACGAAATTAACAGAGGATAGTGCAGGTACAAAATATTTAACACTTTTTTTATGTGTTTCAACATCCTGAGTGGCAGGACGAATTTAAGCCTTGAGCATCCCGATAGGAATTCACATTTCTTAATTCAGTTCAAATTACCGAAGCATGTTACGTTCGACCCAGTCGTGTACATTTTTTATAAGTTATAACAAAAATCCGCCTTAAGTGCTCAAGCACGTCAAGCACGTAACGTTTTTAACTCATCAGGCGAATATTTTGCCATCTACAGTTTTTTTCATTAGCTTACATGAGCCGTATTTATTCTATTAAACCTCTCGTAGTCTTATTTGTCAGCCAAAAGTGAGCTATTTTTATCAGACATCATAATATCATCATCAACGTGTCAAAAGAAGCGCTAAGTGTTTTGGCTGTTTTAGAAAAAAAAAACTCTTCTTTATGCTCCGATTATGCATAGAATCATCTTCTGAGGACTCCCAGCTCGATAATATATATTAAGTGGTTCACTTTCAAGACCAAAAGTACTATAGTATTGTTTCATGTGGGCTACAGACAGGGGATAATAAATTTCCCACAATTATAACCAAAATTCCCCGTCATCTGGTTTTGCGAATACACCAGAAAGAGTAACGGCCGTATTATTCACTCGGTTTAAAAACGAGGTTAAAGCGCTTTGAAACCGAAAAATTTAAACCTGCCTACGTAATATTCACTCGGTTTACCTAGTTTAAGATTTTGGTTTATTTTAAGTACTAAAAACTTTAGCACGTCTGTCTATATATGCGGTAAGGTCGTCGAACCGCACGTTCCACCTGACGCACGTCTTCTCTTCTGATGGGGAGATCATCGTTTTTTTTCAATTTCAGACAAAAATTTAGTGAATATTATGTAAACTGATTTAAACCTTCAGAAAAACTACGTAAACCGGTCGTCGGAGTACGGTTTATCTGACAAAAGGTTTAAAAACTTACGTTTATAAGGTTTAAATCGAGTGAATAATACGGAATTACAAATTTAAACGAAATTTAAACCACGGTCTAAATTAAACCACTTTTTAACCAGTGCACGTCTACGTATTAAATCAGACCTCGTATTTAACTAAAGTGTATTTTACCACTAAAACTAACTAAACTAAATAAATGAATATAAATGTCATACACAAATAAATGGAAATTGTTTTGTATAACCTAAATTAAAATTACATTCAAGGATATTATGATAATTGTAGATTTAAAAACAAATTCAGGCAGTAATAAATAAAATAAGCATCACTAAAAATATTCCTTTTATTTTTCCAAAAGGTGCAAAAATTGGTATTTTAATACTCGAAATGCCACAGAATGGAATAAAAATGCAAAAGCACCTTACAATTTATTTATACAAAATCGTAGACTGACTTAATCAGCTTTAAAAATTATTGTCTTATAAAATGCATTATTTCCTTATTATTATGAGTAGGTACCTACTTTGTCTATCCGATGCGGCATTCAGGAATGCTCAATTTTATTTGGGAGGTACCTTCTTTTCTATCTCTATTCTTCTTCACTAAGCGCTTTATGGTCACTCCTAATCGTTTCGGTTTGTGCCAAATTTTTCATTTTTGAATACTCATTTCAGCCAACAACTGCCTTTGTTACGATTCCAAATAAAATCATTCATAAGCTTAAAAACTTGAATTGCACAAAAACCAACTCCATATACGTTTTACCACTTTCAACAATGAACGAGCGTATATGAATGCAATCACACAATGACTTTATTAATTGAGATTCAGTAGGAGATCTTAATTAAAAACGCCATGAATTGACGACAACGACGCCGACGTAACGCTGCCTACTTCCGCAGATGGCAGGAAGCGTTTTGTTAATTGCCCACAACTATAAATAAAATAAATCACTATATTGGCGCACTCACCATTTAAGGTGCGTACACATCTTGAGATTTATTATATTATCAACTTATTTGTGCGGTGCGATCACTTTTGAAAACCGAATGAAAAACTTTACCAAATTTGACTGGAATAGGGTCAACCACTTTTTGTTGAATCAATTTCCCTCTTTAGAGTTGCTTCATCCAGGTTATGGTTGATTAGCTGTCAAAGAGCCCGCAGGATAGAATTTAGAGAATGTGTACTGTATGGCCTGGACCCCTAAACTCATTTGGGGAGATTTCATTAACAGAATTCATGTTTTCCACAAAACAACAAAGAAAATTATTCCAGAGTAGATATAGCACCCGAAATGGAGCAATTAATCACTTTTATTTGTATTTATCTTTATATTTTTTTACACTGGAAGCTAGCATTCAATTAGCTCAACAGCATGACGGCCAGCCAAACTATGAATTAATTTATCAACTCGAACCGATGGCATTTTGTGTTGTTTGTTATTTGCTATGCAATTAAATGCGGTACCTAATTATTATTTCGCATAATCACAGGAATGGTCTAATGGACTGACATTAGGGGTATCCGTTGGAGTCTGTAATTTGTTGTTGGCAGGCTGGGGCAACGCTTTATTAATTGCTATAGTCAAAAATATGCAGATGACAGGTTGTTGTACATTGGTATTAAATTTCGAGTACCCAACATGGTCGTACGTGGTGAGATTTTGATCTCGTGGGAATGGTTAGAAGTAATTTGATTAATGACTTATCTAATGGCTTTGAAAGTTCCCAACAATGGAATAATGTTTTGCAATTTTTGTAAAATGTTGTGCACTACAGATGGATGTAGTGAAGTACGTAATAAGGTACGGAATATTCACCAAAAATATCGACTGTGCTTTAGTGAAACGTCATTTTCATATAATTGTTGGAAATAACTTTACCTACCTTCTACCCTAGAGAGAAACACACCCCAGCATCAAATTATAACTTCCATTTAGAAACGTTTCCTTAAAAGCGAAAAGTTTTGTTTCCAAATGAACATCTAAAACAGCGACATCTAGTAGAAAGGGGTGCAAGTCATCTGTAACCTCTTTAAAACTTTAATTTCCACCTTGGTATAAGACTCACATCAACAAAACCGTAAGTGAAACTCGGTATAACTATACTAAGTGTGCCATTTCTTGGTAGGTATCTAATAAAACTTCATTCTCCTATTTTATTAAACAACTCTTTGCTAAATGTTAAATGTACACACAAGGGAAAGTATCTTAAAGTTTAACGATTCCACTATGCAAAGTTCGAAACACTTTAAACAAAATGTTGAACAAGTGAGGCATTAAATTAGTTTGTGGAATCAAATGTAACGAAGGCATCACTATGACCACAAGTTCAGAATTTATTTCTTTAAATAGAAAGACGAAAAAAAAACACGAGGCAGGTTGCATTTTATGGCAGAATGGCTTCAATTTAAATGGAAATGAAAGTGAATAACGAGAATGTGTTACAATTGATTGTAGGTATACGACTGCGACTGTGGTCTGGAGTTTGTATAGGAATTTACTTTCTAAACATTTTCCAAGTGGGTTGGTTAGAGTTTTTGGCAAAAAGAAATCGAAAGTTTTTCCTTTCAACACGAACAGTATTTACAAGAATTAGATCGAACAGCTTTATACAATTTTCAATTGATTGCACTGCTTGCTGATAGTTGGGGTCCATGCTACTGTTCATGTTCACTAATGTACCAACTAAATACTGTTTGTGGTTTTGAGACAATTTTAATCACTATAGCAGTAGCAATAGTAGTAGCAGTAACAGTAGTGGTCAGTAGAAACAGCACTTCTTGCTACAACAAAAGTAGTCATATATGAGTAGCCTACCATAAGAGTAGCAATAGCAGTAGTAGTATAGCAAACAGTCGCAAATTTGTGCACCTGGTTACTACTATATGATTGCATTTTTCTAGTATTCTGAGAACGTGGTTCTTCTCCAGGTTTTTTGTGGCTGGTTCTCTGCTATTTTTCAAATTCGATAGATTTTAACCCGTTCTTCAAACTGGCATCTGTGTTTAGAATACGTACACTGTCATGTCATCATGGATTAACAAAAGATAGAACTATCACATGATTGTAAAGGGTGATTTTATAAGAGCTAAATTCAGAAAAATGCATGAAATCTTTATTTGAATCGATAGTACGTTCGATATAATTTAAGGTTTGAAGATTATTTCATGCAAATGTTGACCGTGACTGCGCCTCAAATGGTCCATCCGCTTAGTCCAAATTGGAATACTCTTTCCAACATTTCGGCCGGTATCTCACGAATAAATGCTTCAATGTTGTCTTCCAATGCGTCAATTGAAGCGGGCTTGTCTGTATAGACATGAGCTTTAACATAGCCCCACAAAAAATAGTCTAAAGGCGTTAAATCGCACGATCTAGGCGGCCAATTAACCGGTCCCGAACGTGAAATAAAATGTTCACCGAACTCGCCTCTCAATAAGTCCATTGTTGCGCGTGCTGTGTGGCATGTGGCACCGTCTTGTTGAAACCACATTTCATGCAAGTCAAGCTCTTGCATTTTTGGCAAAAAAAAGTTGGATATCATCTCACGGTAGCGCTCATTATTCACAGTTACGTTACGATTCTCATCATCTTTGAAGAAGTACGGTCCAATGATGCCACCAGCCCATAAACCGCACCAAACTGTGCCTTTTTCTGGATGCATTGGTAGCTCTTGCAATGCTTCTGGCTGATATTCAATCCAAAATCGACAATTCTGCTTATTTACGTGCCCATTGAGCCAAAAATGTGGGTCGATTAAACTGACCATAAAATGGAAGAAGCGCGCGATGATCTTTCTTAACAGAGCACGCATTTTGATAAAATTCAATAATTCGCAAGCGTTGTTCATTTGTAAGACGATTCATGGTTAAGTTATAGACCAAACTGAAGATGTTTGATAGTGAAACAAAACACGAAACGTGCGTGAGCTGTTTAAACCAGTGTCGCCAAAAAGATAATAGCTAAAAAATCACCCTTTATGAGAGTAATCCAGCTTAAGTTACCTTGCGACTCTATTGCATTTGTAAAATCTGGATACAATTAAGAAGTTAGCATCAATGTTTCACACTAGCTTAAGATCAATTAATTGTGGAAATTTATTTGAGAAATCAGACCTTATTAGTTTTATCAATATAATAAAGCGTTCTATAACTTATGGTAGGTCAAGTGAAAGATCAGTTATAACGCATTGTGGTATCTCAAAAGTTGACTACGATATATTGCGGCGAAATACGAGAATCTTAGTTGTCATAAAGTTATAGGGTATTTGAATTTGTAGATGTTTTCTTTTTTCCTAAGCTTTTGGCACTACATAAAGAAATGAAGATATTTAATTGAATTCAAACGCAAGACTAACTTATAAGTAAAATCTGTGGCCAAGATTAGAGTAAGGTCACAATACAAGTCAGTCTCCTTTCAACGCTCGAATACATGTAAGAAAAATGCAACTTACCATATTTGTTTATTACATATTCCTCCTATGTCTGTGAGTCTGTGAGGCCCTAAAGAAATCAAACTCTATAAGACAATTTTGGATATTGAATTTTCACTCATTTATTATTTGAATTAACGTTTTTTTATAATTAATCCCATTCCAACAATTATCAATTAACGCATCAACTTAACAAATTTTCTTTAAGAAAAACTCAAATCATAGACCTAAAATGAGGGTTAAGTTAATGTACGATTCGTTACAGGCGTATTAAAAATCCTCGACTGTGACTTTTGGATTTATTTCATATTTTATCAATATATTGCCTTCGGTGTAATCCTATATAATGTGTTAGAAGTTTCAATGAAGATTAATGAACGACACATTTTCGGCTTTGATTAAAGTAATCATTTTAATGTTCAGCGTGCTACTACGGTCAAATTAACATAATTAATCACTGTCAACTGTAAATACCTACCAACATTTCATCCAACACATCTTCTGAATATTTTAATTTTGTATCTTCATCAATTTCGACGAATATTTTATACCTATGCCAAAATCATTAAACAAATTTCCCCTGAGCGGAAATGCCGCATAGGTTTAACTTTACACATGAGATTGGCGACGGAATAGGACAAAAAGCAAAGTCGTAAAGCTTGAGACAAAGTCGCATAATTGGAACTGCGTATAAAAGCTGCGATCGTGGGAAATGTCGTGAACTGAATTATACCCCAAAGACAGCTCACAGTGCCACATTCTATTTCTTTTTTAGCTTTCATATAAACTCATTTTTATTTTTCATCTTTATGATGTTTTGCGTACAGATGGAGCTGGTGGTATATATAATCTACTGTCATTATTTGCACCAACGATCATATAAACTTCAGGTTGACACATACAAGCGGCTAATGGGTTTTATGGTGTCTGAATCATAGATCAGACTAACCTATTTCTTATATAAATACACATTTTGATTAGCGAGATAATGCAATGAGGTATTGCACTGCTGACAAGGGGCAACCTACTTTTCCAAGCTCATTTCTTAAAATAAATTCACAACGTAATTATTCTCAAGTCAATTGCTACTAAATTGACTATAAACATGTTTAAACAGTAGCTAGGCGCCACTGCAATCTGAGAGAGCCTACACTTATTTACTATCTTGTCAATGTCGTTAAGAATTAATTTATAGCCGTACGTTTCGATTTATGCAATTTGATTAAACGTCTGTGGGAGCCAAATTGTATAAAGAATGACAGCCAAGCCCCTTTATTTATTGTTATGCTGGGTTGACAGCTCGCATTCACGTGAAGACCGTTTATTTAATGCTCTGGTAGATCAAACTAGGTTTAAGAAGTGACAGTTGTATTTTAGTCATCAATTTTGCAAGACCTGCTTGTGTTTTCAAAAGTTCTATGATGAATCGATTCAAAACGAAGAAAATATCAATACCCTCCAAGCAAGGTCAATTTTAAAGGTTAAGTTCAATCGAACGAATTTTCCATTCCTGTGTTTGTGAATCGCGAAAAAGTGTGACAGTTTGCAGCAAGATGTTTTCATTTCGCGGGAAAATCTCTGTAATGGTAAATTTAGCTTTTTAAATGAATGGAGACTCAATTTTGTTTAGATTAGATGTTAGATTAATTAAATATTATATTTCTGTGGTAGAACAAATATAAATTTTTGGGTCATAAATGCAGTTAAATTGATTTGTTCGCAGTTCGTCTATTCGCAATTCGATCTCATGTGAATAGTCCTTTATTGGTATTCTCCAGCAACAAACTAAGCTTCAGTAAAACTACGCTTGCTTGTGTTTGCATGGAAAGCTCAGAAGATTTAGGATCGCTCTGTACACAAACTGCGTATACCTACTTCCTGTTTTCCTTTAATTTTCAAATTTTACTTGTGTTTTAAACTTGGGTCATCTATAGCCAATAGATACCTACTCCTTCGGTAACCGGTAACAGACGAAAGCCACCTACAGTGAAAACTACTAGATGAATTTCGAAAACACTTTTATTGAAATGTTTCTTAAGACCACAGGAAGGCTATAGGCTACTTTGCTCCTTGCCACGCCTACTTTTTGGGGGCATTTTTTGCCCAATGCGTATTTTCCCTTCTTTCTATCTTTAACTTTTGGTTACTCAAATAATTCTTACTCAATATATTAAATAAAGTAGTACTTAAGAAAGCCAACACTTCCTGAAATATTTTAATCCAACGATCAGCCTGCTGATTTATCCAGAAGCTCTGTAAAGAACATTGACTAGGACAAACAAACAATGTATGTCGTTTCGTCTGTAGGATCAAAACTAAAGAGAGCTTTCCGATCAGAATGTGAATTTAGTCGATTTTTAACTCATTTAAATTTGTATAATGCTTAGCAAATGAATTGCACTTTGAATAATAGTCAGTTGTAAATAAAAACGACAAAACACTCATAAAGATGAACAAATACCCGCCAAAGGGATTAACCATCTCACTAAGCACAACTTTCTAATTGCCAATAAAGCATTGAACATATTCAGACAAGCCAAGTCATTTCACGGCTTGATAGCTGCCATAATTGCTTATTTAATCCCCTAATATCGAGGCAGCGACTATTGAATTTTCCCATATAAATAGCTTGCAATTATCATGCAGTTAAACTGCTGCTAACAACACACAGAAACGTCCAATAAATTGCATAATACCCAATTTCCCGCTGTCCGTATTAATTGCCATCGACAAGACGCTCCAAAGGCCCTACCACACCACACACCGTCTTAGCCGATGTAAATTGTAAAGAGGAAAATACAAAAAGAATCATGATTGCGCAATCCGTTCATGAAATTCATTACTCAATGGGTTACCATTACCATTACGATTACCGGTACGGGTATACCAATGAGACGGGAAGGCTTCTTCGTCAGTGGTTAATTATCGCACCGCCATGGCATGCCACATAGGAAGCTATGTAGTTAGTGGATGAGTATGAGATTTGCACCTCCAAAGGTGAAGTCAGTCACAGTCAGTCTTACCTATTTGTATCGGTATTACCGAAACGAATGATCTCAAAACGATTGTGGGGGGTATATGACTTCTGTTGTTGTTTCTGGTGGTTGGTGGCTAATTATCTTTTCCACGGTTCGCATAACAATTAAAATTGATTTACACCCAAAAGAATCGGTGGATGCTTGTGATGTACCGGCATGTTACAACCAATTGACTGGCCAGATTGAGCGATGTTATATAAATTTTGTTACAACCTTTTGTAAGTGGACGCAGTAGTTAGTCGGTGATTTCTGGAATCGGAAGGGGGAAAAAATAGGATCGGGAATTTTGGCCATTGGGAGGAAGAGAGGTCTTGCTCTCCTAAGAATGCAGTGTTGTTTTTTCCGTAAGTGCCGTTACTATATAGGACTTTATAGTACCATAGTACTTCTAAGGGAGTAGGACTCACCATTAATAGACTTACTTACTTACTTTAGGTGGCGCTACAGTCTGGGGCGGACCTGGGCCTCAACCAATACGCCTCTCCAGTTAGCGAGATCTTTGGCTATCTGTCTCCAGTTGCGCACTCCAAGTTGGTTGAGGTGCCCTTCCACTTGTGCGTGCCACCTAAGGCGAGGGCTTCCTCTACTGCGTTGTCCTCGCTCTACATGTCCTAGCCATCTTAGACGACTGATACGTATTTTTCTATGTCGTTGTACAGCTCGTAGAGTTCGCTGTTAAATCTTCTCCTCTAAAGCCCGTCAACGCAAACGGGACCCAAAAATCACTCGAAGAATCTTGCGTTCGAAACGGCCAAGAAGATCTTCATCCGCCTTTGTTAGGGTCCATACTTCTGCGCCATAGAGCAGGACTGGGATGATGAGGATCTTATATAGAATAGACTTGATGTTTCTTGACAAGGCCTTACTAGTCAGTTGCCGTCTTAGTCCAAAGAAGCAGCGATTGGCAAGTGTAACTCTTCGTTTGATTTCTGCTGTGGTGTCGTCATCAGAATTAATAGCGAAGCCGAGGTAGACAAAGTCCCTAACTACCTCAAAATTATAGCTGTCTATTGTGACGTTCTGTCCGATACGTCGATGTTGCGTGTCCCTTCTTGTCGACAGCATATATTTTGTTTTGCCCTCGTTTACCACTCGTAAACCCTCGTTTTTCCGCTTCCGTACTAATATTTGCAAACGCGCCAGTGACAGCTCGCTGTGTTCTGCCAATAACATTACTAGACGACTTGAATTTAAAACAAAACAAAAAACGTTAAAAAGGGTTTTTCAATTCGGCTGAGTGTGCGTTAGCAGCCTGTGGCGGCCATGTTGTTTTAGCTGCGTCTGTCTAATATGGCAACTGTCAGATATGTAAAAACATCCCCAGACTGAGTTCAAAGCTGTAAATTTTATATTTAAAAATAACACCATCATAAATGATTTCTTGTTTATGCGATATGTCAAACGTTATGCGTCACAGCTTTAAGAAGCTGTAAATGATAAAAACTGGCCAAAAAAAGGAAAGAAAGAAAAACGGCCCTAGTAAGCTAGCAATCCGAACGTCCTTATTATTACTCAATTAGGGATCTTCTTGCAGATTTTTGGAGAAAAAAGTTATTAAATTAAAAAAAAATGTTACTGACTTTTTATCTGCTAAAATGTTTTCACCTCCACCTGGACTGAATAATTTGTGGTCTACCTACATGATTTCAGTTTCAAAAATAGATTTCCGCGAAACATGCCGCAAATTCGTTTATTATTCAAATTTACCATATTTCTTTGTTTATGAAAGTTGGGATTTATTTTTCGTGATATCGGTAGACATACTTCTTACTTACACACTGTTATTTTAATTTTTGAAGGTGTATGGTATGCATATTATAACTGGCCACTTATTCGCAGCAAAAGGGGTACCTAGCTTTAAAGGCTATAAAAACCAGCTGTGGTTTTAAAATATCTCCGTTCCTTCCATTCTTAATATTTAATGACGATCGATATATTCCAATCTCATGCAATAAATCTAGACAATTTGTCCCAAAACAGTTCGAAATTGTATGCAAATTTGAAATTCGAACTTAAATCAAGCGGCTACTGACAGATTTGTGTCGCTGAAGATGACAAATGAATTTTAAACAGTATGGCACCACCAAAAAAAAGGAATCAACAACAATAGGTAATGTATGGAAGTGGGGAAAAATTGTTCTTCTAATTAACTTAATGTGGAAATATGTCGCCAAAAGAAATTGGTTTAGTTTATTTGACAAATGACAAAGGTCACCCATTCTAGTGGGTGCGTGTATTGAAGGCCAAGTTGTCATAATTTATGACCAAACAAAGTCGTGAACATGCGAAATAATATTGAAAGTGAAAACATTTGCATATTTTTTGGTATTCATTGTCTGTGTCACGAAGTGTACATAAATAACGATTTTTTCCTTTTATGTTCCTCGTCGTTGTTTGAAGGCATTGTGCGTTGGTGTGGGGAATATTTTTGTTTCGAACAAATTTGTCTTGGGAAAGAATTTTAACTGTCAGTGAAGGGATTTATACTGACTGCTTTTATAGGGAAAACGTGATAGGATGAGGTTATGTCTTTTATTTTTATTTATACAAATCAATTCTAAATAATTTAAATGATATGTTTACACATTTTAAAACGAAACCCTATAAAACGTCATCCAAACTTTAATTTTTTAATTTGTTTTCTAACTTTTTCACAACTGACACATGTCAAAGTGGTGCAATCTTTTATCGAGTAATACAATTATGTAATCAAGCAAATACTCTGAACTACAACGTGTTTCTTATATTGTTTTTCGTTTCAGTTTTTTTTCTGCCGATTTGACAGCTACAGAATAGCACTTTATTGAGCATGCCAGGGTATTTGATGTTGTTATTCCAATGACGTGGCGAAATTCAACTGGCGACAGAATATATTAAGGTACCTCCCTAACCAACCCAAGCTGAAAGTTAATGGGAGATTTTAAGCAGCAGAAATTGATCATTCCTCCAGCCGTTGTCTTAAGACTCAACGTAAATAGTGGATCCATTTGGGTCCAAATAGGACCAGTCTTCTCACATATCGTTTGCGTGAGTTGTATTTTTTTTACGAACTGAAGGCATCTACAGTTTTATGCCGTTCCTGAACTTCCACAGCAATATGAATTGGATCTTCACAACTTATCCACAGTCAAGTTATCCATAGCCATTTCATCGAACTTAGGTGCTTAAGTTCAAAGTATGCAATGATCTCCGAAAATGATGTATCTACTATAATGTTAAAGCTTAGGCCGCGAGTTTAGCGAGACACCCTCCCCGAAGGATATAGTGGATGAAATGTCTGAACGAAGCGTTGGTCTCAGTTTGACTCATCACTTGTATGGGCATAAGTTGGGATGAATTGCATGATGGTATGAGTATAGGCCATACAATAACTCGACCCAGAATTGTGTACAAATTTAATACAAATAATTGAAATACCAATTGACAAATTTTTTAATTTCTTGCAGAATAACCTCTATTTAATTTCGCACTCTTTGATTTTCAATAAAAACAACATCTATTGAGTTGCGGTTGTGCCTTTCACTTTCCATAGCCGCAACAAAAAGACAAATTTCTTCACTACATTACAAATTAGGAGTGAATTTCCTGAAAGAGAGAAAACGTAGACATCACGCAACGAATTGAATGTAAATGCCTTCGAACAACTCCCACAAATGGGAGTACGAAAAAATTGTTAACCCGAAAGGTCAGCTTTTTGTCCCAGAAACACAAACGAGTGGAATACGTGAATTGAAAGGGAAGCCATCAGTGGACAGGCAGAAATGGCAAAGTCAGTGACCCATTATGCTATAATATATTTTTTGTGTTTGGTATATTAATGTGTACAATCGATCTAACGAGTATTTGGGGAACACTTCCTAACCACCGATAAACAAAAGGGCCACAAGCTCTGTTTGAAGAGTTTCTCATGCATATTGTGGCCGCATTTTGCAATCAAAGGCATTTGAAAAGTAATATCTGCCAAAAAATAAAACCAACAAGTGACCTTCTTATTCAATCCATCGCATAAACATCATCTACCTGCTCCTTAATTAAAATCGTAAGCAAATTCCACTCCTAATGTGAAATTGCTACCACACGTTACTATCGTTAGCTGTATCTGACCCTATTTGCCGATATGAATCCTTTAATCTTACCGGAACGCTACCTTTTCAGAAGCTAATCAGAAAACATGCCGGCTTCTTTATAATTTCTAGGAAACCATTTCAAAGTGTGAGGGATATCTTTTCAATTAGCAGGCTTACGAATCTCAAGTTACCACCTCTTCTATGGGATTTTGTGCAGAGGGTAGAGGTATGCATGAACTGAAAAATAATTGAAAAGGTGTTTTTTGTATTATTCATGCTGAAAGTAAACGCGTTTGTTTGTCTCTTAAAAGATTTATTGGCGGATGCCTATTAGTTGAGATGTTTGTGAAATAACTTGGATGTTCCCCTTAGAGCTTAAAAAGAACAAATGAGCTAGTGGCATCAACGATTATTTTATTTTGAAAGGTTTCTTGGACACAATTCGATACAAAATCAAGTAAAACTAAAAATTTACTTACGACTTACGAGTACATTATTATACTCATAATGTTTATTCACAATAAACACACTTACATTGGTTCAGTTTCAGAACCATGAACAAGAGTCTTTACATCATTTTTGCGGTCGATCTTTGTTAAGAAGTCGAAAATGTAAAGGCTGGCCATTTTTGCTCTTACTACTTATGTTAGCTTTGCCTTCCCGGTATTTAAAGCATGTTTTGAAGCTCGAAACGAAAGTAAGTACCTAATAAACGCAGATTCTTGACGTTAGCAGCCATTTTCTAAATTAACAGCCCTGCCTTACCAGCATTCAATTGAATCGGTGATTTCAGAATTTCAGAGTTAAAGCCGTCACCCATATTGCTACCTTAAAAATGGGCGCCCATGTACCTTGATGTAATTGTCAAATTAGTAGGTAATCTACTAAGCCAACTGCCGATAGATATCCTGAGAATGCACTGTTTTTTTACCTTTCAATGGTAATATGTATGTTTTTCTGTAAATAAAGAGGAAAGTTGAAACTTTTCTTTTATATAAATAATTTTAAAACATGTATCCAAAACCCATAGTAAAATATTAATCAGCCCGATTTTTGACCGTCCATCAATTAAGTTTTACAGATTGCTGACATTCTTTCGACTGAATCCAGAGACCCTCCTTAAAAGCTGAACGGTTTAACATATCTTAGCCCTACAACTGCAACCAACAAAACGTAAATCCGATGAAAAACTATAACTGCGCCTCTGCCGCATGCCTAGTGCAGGCATATTTAACTGCACAATTAAAGTGCAGACAAATAAATAAATTTCCCGCTATTTCGTGCACCCGCAAAATATTCGATTCTCAATAAAACCTTCACGTATTTAAAAATCTAACAGTCTTATATTATAAATAACAAATCGAATGCAACCGTCACTCCACGGTTAAACATTGAGAAAAAATATTCCAGCAGCGTCTCTGCATTCTTCATTAGAATCGACACACGCTAGACTAGACAGAGACACCTACAACTATCCGCAGATAGACATCCCGTTGTAGGTACTTCCATTACCAACGATTCATTTAAATTCCAAAAAGCATTACTTACCACCAGAGTCTAACGAACTCATTGGCCAACAAAGTATCAAGACATCGTCGCGTCGTCGTCTGTTGGATCTACTACTTCTTGGAAATAGATAGATTTAGTGGTATAATAAATAGTAAGTTACGCTGCTCAAGGTGGAGTCAGGCAATTCCAACTCCAGTAACTTCCTCTGTGCCGGTGCGGCATAAACTTTGTGAACGCAGTCTCGCCAACCTGTCACGAGGAAAATGCCACTCACATCATTGTGTGTACGCCATAAATGCATCCAAAACATGTGTTTATGACAATCCGATCATTCATTTCAACAAACCACGTTTGATTGATGAAAAGTGTGCAGCGTGCCGTGTTTAACTTTGCATAATGCCCTCCTAATACCTGCGCTTACTGACTGGCAACGGCGACGTCGAGTGTATTAGGTTTCCAGAGAGCTGTTCGTTATGTTCGTGTTATGTGGGGGGTAACACAATATCATGGGAGCTTAATGCATAGGCGCATGAGCTGTGCGAGCACAAAAATCGGCCATTCGGCGAAACGATTCGAGCGGTACGAGTGTCGGTTACGATTGAAATTATATCGAATGCAATGCGGGACAGGTGTTTCGTTTGGAATTCAGTAGTCAAGAAACCGCAACATTAATAAGCATCTTGTTGAATAATAAGCTTTGAGGTGAGTTCTGTTTGCAAGTTGGCGCGTTAATACGCTTTTGATGTGCGCATATCGGTCACTATCAGAGAAACGATTTTGTGAGCGGTATAAATGTTATTGTTGGAGTTATTTGAGCCGATTGCTCATACGAAAACAATTTACGGGCCCAAAGCGTAGTGAAGTTGAGTATGACTAAGGGTTAATGGGATTAAACCAAAAATCAGCAACACAAAAATAGAAAGAAACCGATATGGGAATCTCTGATCTCGGAGCGTCATTTTGTAGTAGCTTCTGTCCAGTTCCGTACTACCTATTTGTGTTCAATCTTTCGCGAAATATGTTAAAAATGTCCAAGTGTAACCACGACCCTGCTAAGAAAACAAGCAGGGAGTAGAGTAGATATTTATAACAGAGTAAGTAAAGATGTGACAAGTGATAGGTACCTACTCATATCGGTATAGTTAACACCCGGTGAACTAAAGACGGATTCAAAAGATTAAAAAATACAAACCTGCAAAGATGGGGTCAATGTGCGGCAATCAAGGCAAGCGGTAGTTGGATATAGTTCCTTGGCAAAAAAAAAATTATATATAAGACCCTACAACAGACCAATTGCTCTATTAGATCCGCTTTGCTTTCAAAGTGCCATGGGAACCAGGAACATAACACTCAGACATAAAATACCACCCATTAGGTTGCATCGCTCGCTATCCCTATACCTATTATCCAGGTTTCCACTTCCTTTTCCTTTCTTTGTCGCCCGATTGTGAAACGCGTGCAGGTATTCAGAACACTTTAAGTGGAAAACCGATGATATAATTCATCTTGTTACATGGTTGAGAGCATCATGCTGCAACGAAGAACTTATACATGACCGCGGAAAGGCTTAATTTAAAAATCGTCTCAGCGCCTCACGGCGGATTCCTCTGGCCACAAACAGAGAGGATGATGTGCGGGAAAATTCTCAAGTATTGTGAGGGGTAATCAAAAAACAGCGAGAAAGAATTCGATGACACTTGAGAGAAACAAAATACTACTTTCACACCCACGAAGCTTTTCTTCCAGCTTGATGTGTCCAGTGGCCACCACGCTCTTAGATCCAGTAACCAGTTTATAATCAACTCATTTGTATGCAATAAATTAACCATTTTGCATTAACGTCACGCGGTGTTTTGGCCCTAAGAAGTTCACTTCATACGGACACCCTTTTCGCGGCGAAATGCTATCCAGTTCGCCTTCACTCCGTTTGATGATGGCAACCAATTAGGAGATGGAACTACAATTACTTATAGCCTTGGCAATTATTGGGCCACTTACATGGGTATTACGGTTCCGCAAGGTTGCCAGCTGCTAACAATTATAATCGTAACACAAGGAGATGGATCGTTTGAGTCGACAGGACACAGGAGCAGCTTCCATTTTGTGGTTGTTAAGGGATTGACCTCTTTGTTTGTGGTTCGCATTCAAACTGAGTATCGATTTCCGATTTTTTAATTTAGCCAAGCCAAGAAATGTCAGTTTGTTTACGACATCTGCCACCAGAAAATTATTGTACGTAGTATATGGGAGATGTATTGTTGCTTATGAATGTTGCTTAAAGTATGTTGCTGCGGATTTGAGTGTTTGGCAGACTAATGGTCAGCAAAAGTAGAAGAAGTCTGCAAATGGTTAAGTAAACGTAATCCGCCATTTGGGTGGCTTTGCACAAAAATTCTCCACGCATTTTGCATGTCATCTATGAGGGACTTCTTTGTTCTATGAAGTTTACCCATCAAAAACATCCAGCTGTCTAGGTATTTCGAACCTTTAGATTGATAAGGATAACCAATATCCTTATAGCCATTATTGCACCATTTTCTCCTGAGATAGCTTACAAATTGTGACACAATATTTATGTGTCGGTTTCTAAAGCACAAACGTGCAAGTATTTTGCTGCAGCGATTGCCAAACAGACTCAAGGTTCTGTGAGTTGCTTACAATTGCGTCGACAATCGCGCAGGTCATAACCCCACTCACTCATAGTATTTGTCAAAGCAGTGGTAAACATAACCATTCCATTAGCAATCGTTCAAGTATTTACAACTTGAGCAATCATATTCATAACCACCATCGGCTGTTATTGCATATCTGTGCTTCCCTTGCACCTACATCGAGCTAAGTGAGTCCCGAACGTGAGGGCCAACGTGTCAATGTGTGTCATGAAAGTGAAAATCGATAGGAAAATAAAGTCGTGATATGCCAATAAGCCATCGCGTCGTCATCTTCATCGTCACATAAACTGTATCCGCAACACTTTAAAGATCATTTATACAGAGAGCGACTTGAATCTATACACCACGCTTACGGCGACTGCCTTCAATGGCATTCGCTTCGTTTGTACCTACTTCATGTGCAGATGGTTCAATGTTTATGTTGCACAACAAAGTGTTGTGCATTACGTCATTGCAACGACACGTATATCTAATCTGTCAGTTTATAAATCCTGCTCTATGATTTATCTCTTCCCAACGGTTTCCGAATGAGTTTGAGGCCCCAAACAAGTTCAGCATCTGACCATATAGATGCTATCGC
The DNA here is from genome assembly GCA_936431705.1 of Cheilosia pagana. Lineage (NCBI taxonomy): Eukaryota > Metazoa > Arthropoda > Insecta > Diptera > Syrphidae > Cheilosia > Cheilosia pagana. The sequence goes on from OW386168.1 coordinate 40,907,318, forward strand.
CGAAACGTAAATCCTTTCAACATTATTTTAATTGCAATCGATTCTTGTGCAGTGTCTGGCTTACCTATACCTACACCCAATTTGAGAACGCAGTGGAAAAGTAATTAAAAGCCTGTCGAGTGTCCATACGTCCATTCATGTGCACAGTATGTTCGTACATGTCACCCTCAAGTGAACATGAATGTTTTGCAAATTGAGGTTTATCTCAAGGCTAAAGGTGTTTCGAATGAACGGGCCCCCGACTGGCCTATAATAGGAGATTGAATCGGATTAACTATATATACAGCATAAATGGTATATCTTTTGAGATTGAATCATAAAAATTAATCGAATTCCAATCGGGACATAAATATCCGAGAGACATTTACCGCGATTTGGATTTATTTGCGGCCATAAGAGTGCACCGTTTTATGGAGTTAATTATGTTGGCATGGTTATTGGCATCCGAACGTAGGTGCATATGGCAGTTTCGAGGAATTCGGAGAACGGATTCAAGGAACTTGGTTTGGTATGTTGATACATTTTTTTAGAGCGCACACGGGCTTAGTTTTTTTTAGAGGGGAGGCTTCAGCTAATATAATTTAATCACATCATAGTTTGACTCCTCTTTGATGTTGGTTTTGATGGTCCCGTATTGGGTTTGCGCAAAGCCAGCTTCGAATTTCGCAAACTAAATTGACCAATTTAAACTGTTTCAACAAAACTCATCCACTTTGAAAACTATTTCGCAATATTTTCCGACTTTTTTCAAGGATAGGCGATTTATTTCGCTCTACGGAGACATGGTCTGTAACTTTTTTGATGGCAAAAGAGCTGTAGCCTTTAATTTAAAAGCCAGACAAACAGATGGTCCACCTGGAAACAATAAAGTCAGTCATCTGGATGTAGGTACCTACGTATAAAAAGACCGAAATAAAGAGTCCTCGAGATACCGAAGGAAATCTCACCGCAGCGCAGCGCCTGGGAGTAGAAGATATATTTTAGTAATATTTTTAGCAGCTGTTAAAAAGTGATCATGTAGAAAGAGTGATATTGCAAGAAAAGACAAGTCAATAAAAAACTAATTCCACTACCCAAAGTAGAGGAGAGCACTTGAGATTAACAGCTTAAGAAGAGATAAACCGCCAAATCGAATGGCTAAGGCTTTTCAAATACAGACCAAATTACTAACCAAGTATGAGGTCGAAAAAACATCCAATATATGACTTTGAGAAGATCAAAGTAAATCATTTTACATTGAACAAGCTGCTACTTGGGCTTACCAAATCAAATGGGTTGAATACTCAAGAAAATAGAGTGCACGACTGGATCGCACGAAACTTTCTCGTTCATATCATCAGTTTGGTTGGTTTATTTTTATTGTAGGTGGCTATGAATCGAAGTAGGGTTTGTGATGTAGGAATTCAGAGTTTTGTTTTTGAATTTGCACGTGTTGGGGGGTAATTGAAGTGCGGGTTTCTGATAGTGTAGACTCCAATTGGTTGGAATTACTTTAAGGTTCATTATGGTGGGAAGTGGGGAAGTGGGAAATATTTGGTAAAAAGGAGTTTATAGTAGTTGTGATTACATTTTAACTGGTAGTACGGTTATGTTTATAAGACAGCATTATTTGCATTTCTCTAAGAAAAACTAAGTTCGGAGTTTTATTAGGAATACTTATGTTATGTTTATGCATTTTACTCAACATCTTTAAAGCTGATTTTGGAAAATAATGCATGCAAAATAGTAACAAATATTGCAATGTTGAGTTCGAAAAATAATCTTGCTCAACTATTTAGCTAAAAACTGAAAGGGTATTGTTCAGGATGTTAGTAATGCTTGGTTTTTAAATTTTTATCCAAATCGAAAATGGCGTTTTTGAGATTTGAACAGTTTTTAAAATCAGCGTTTCCGGTGATTCGAATCGAAAATCAAGGACGCGGTAATGTTGGAAACGTCAATTTTACACCAAGTATGCATTTTGTTCAAAATCGCCTTAGCCGTTTTCATGTTTTCATAAATCAAATCAAAATATGATTTTTTTCAAAAATCCATTATAGACAATTAAGAGAAAAACTGAGTTTGCTATCATGTTAGGAATGGCCATATTACCTTAAAAATGATTTTTTGTTGTAATCGCATTGACCGTTTTCGAGATATGGCCACTTTTCAAAAGTACCGTTATTCGGTAACTGGGTATGCAGTCATGTTAACCTCATCATCATAAGCCCAAATATCATTTTTGGTTGAAATCGTTAGAGCCGTTTTCGAAAATTTAAACTTGTTTAAAACCGTTAGATATATGAGAATTACCGTTAATAATAGGCTTAACGTGCAAAAAAAAAGTGGCCCCGAACTGAACTGAGCTCAGGAAGGGACAGACGGACAGAATTGCGAGACCCACTTTTTCGAGTTCCTCTATCGTAATGTTAGATTTGATTAAAATCTCGAGTTCGATTTTTTGTACGATTAAAGTTAAAATGTACGAAAAAGTTAAAATGTCTCTGCGAATTGCAGAAGTCCTGCCTCTGATGCGATTGCTTTCACCAGACCACAACCAAGAAGTATCCTAGGTTGATAAATTCATAAATAGAAGCATGAAGCTTATAGAAAATATAGAGGCCTTTTATGCTTCGCTCGTTGAATTTTGTCTGCAATAATCTAGGAACGACCATAGTTAATCATCAGCAAACTGAAGGATCCTCCCCAGTCCAAGGTCGCCAAAAGTCCATCGTAGATTAAATATCAAACTCGATACCCTCTTCACTGTGTTTACCATTGTCCTTGAGAGCTTTTAACATCTCATCCATTTTTGCAGGATAACGTTTGGAAATTTTCGCACCGTATAATAGGTAGGTTAGGAACAATACCATCAAACCTTTCGATATCAGACAAGGTTTTAGATAAGCTTTGACATGATAAACTGTTACAAATATTGAAGCAAAAGCTGCACATATGGGTGAAGTGGTGGGTGGAAGCTAAACAAAATGCTGTCTTTTAGAAAAGACTGTCCAAAACGAACATATACATCGATAAAGCTTTTGTTAAGAAGAAAATTGAGATCGAATCGCCTCAGTTGGCTGGGGTATAAGAGCTTTGGTTTGGAGAATCTTCAGATCAACGTAAAAGAAACACCTAATCAAAATCGTCATGGCCAGTTGAAAAGGGGGCCTTATCCAACGTGACGTGAGCTACTGTATATGCAACTAGTCTCGACTAAAATTGTATAAAAAAAAAGAATTAGCACGTCAGTAGAGATTGCATGCTACCTATGGTTCAATGAACTAAATATTTAAACACTTTCCCACGTCCTAATACTCACTCACCCATTTCCATTATTTTATCACACCCTTGATTAGCTTAAACTGTCCACTCATTCACCGCTCATAAATCGGACAGATTTCCCTATATACTGTCAACTTCTAATCTATTCCGATCGTAAAACTGGGTTTATGTTCACTTCAATCAATGGGAGCAGGAAACTCCTACCTATTCTCCATCCGCAGAAGTAGGTCTGTGGTAAATCGTAAAATCCATACTAACCGCAATGCGGAAGTTTTTATTGCACTCTAGCGATGGAAATTTGATGACCCAAAAACAGTGGAATCCATCAAATAATCAATAGAACCGACAAATTGAAAAATGTTGGCATAGTGTGTATAAAACTGACATCTATTGTGGTTTGGCTTTTGTCAATCGTGCTCTCAATTGAAATGTCCCCTTCGATCCATAGAGATGTGGTATCGCATAAATTAGCGCGCCCTCTCGAGGCTGTTTGTAATTAATTGGCTCAATGCAAACAAACACCCGAAAACATTGTACCATCAATTACGCCCAATGATGCCCATCAATTGCGGCCAATTGGCGCCAATCTCCCAAAGGGACTTACAATCGATCATATAGACTGGAAGTTTCCCTTGAAACCAATTAACCACTCAAAGCGAGTTAAATCAAAATGATGATGTAAGTACCAATGGAATCGAGTAAACACGACTCCCCTGCGATTACGAAAAACTAGCGTGCGACATCCATCGGAGGCGCAGCGCAGATATCTATGCCAAACCTTAGCGTCGCTCTTTTGTCTTAAGGTGTTCATAGATACGAGTTACGAAACCCGCATCGAATCATACAATAAAAATCCACGGCCCACAATGGCAGCTAGCTATACTCGTATGCGTCCTAAACGGCATCGGGTTGTGCGCGCGCAGCTGCAACAATGGAAGCGTATTGTTGCTGCGGCGGATGAACACTCATACTCATACTCATAGCGCGGATGTTACAATTCGTCTGACTGTCTGTCTAGCGGAGAGCCCCAGCGCACTAGAGTACAGTATCTATGCCAATAAACTGCGCGCAGTCTAAGGCCGTTGTGCCCCTGTGAGCTCTATCTCTGTTAGGAGTTCATAAATTGTCTGCGACTACATTTTTTGTCTATGATGCGAGACCATTTGTTGCCCATGTGAAAGTTGCAAGGGCACTTTTGGCAGCTGCACATGCGCCTCTATATCCCTGTATCTCTATGGCGTGTGTTGAAACTTTATTCTATTATCACCGTATGGTGTCAATCGGTGCGGCTATACCGCACCAGACACATCGGGCAAATAAGGTGTGAAAAGTGAAAATATCTATTAGCCAATTTGGGATGGGTGGCTGGCGGTCGGTGTCGCCTGGTGTATGGGTTCGAGGAAAACTCTCGAGAGAAAGTTATCCTCTTGTTAACTCGTTTTTGTTGTTTTTCCGATACACTGCAGGAGAGTAAATCAGCGCAACTAACTTAGCAAAGCCATCCAACTAGTTGGCCAATTCAATTGGTCAGGCTTTTTATGTTGTTTGGCTTTCTTATAGGTGGAAATGTCACCGTTGAACAGATTGAATTGGCCACACTAAGTAAGGATTGCTTCCGGGACTGGTATGGCGGTAGCTGTGATAAGTTGAAGGAAATCCATGAAGATGTATACAAATAAACTAAAAATAGTGAAACACGTCTTGGAGCTGTAAGCCACTGGCCATTAGTGCAGGTTATCTGATCCAGACATTATATGCAATGCTTGCGCGTGCACACACTGTACCGTGGAGATTAATTGATAATGTAAACGGTGTACACTTTGACGGGACAGGATCGTTGATCGATGGACAGGGAAATGGATTTTCGTGAATATTTGTATTTCTCTTGTTTGGTATACATTTCTACGATTGTATGTCCCGTTTCGTAAGAGCAGGTCTATGATGGTTGGCAGTCGTCCAGTTGGTTATATAGTTGAGTCGGTGGTTTTGAATGTTTGACAGAAGTTGAAGACATGACAGTTGTTGGGGGAGTTACATAATCACGCAGGAGGCATTTGTGCAATGCCTGGCATAGTTGGCTCAAAGACATTCAGAGAAACAGGGGAATAACTAAGACGACTGTGGGGAAAATATGTTCTTCTTAAGCTTAAGCTTTGTGAACTCTTGGTGGCCATTTAGTAGAAATATTAAAGCATAAATGGAACGACTTACATGGTTAAAGCGATCGATGGCAGACAGCAGTTCTTCCACGTTAAATGACAAATATAACCCCAAGGCTGCCTGTTTAATGGTCTACAGGGTCGAATTACCGCACCCGTGAGCGAGCGATACGTCACCGAATTTTCTTGATTTTACATGCAAAACAATAACAAATTAAGTCACGTATTGCTCGATCACGGATGCGGTAATTCAACCCCAGGATATAATTGGGTAAAGAGAATCACACACAAAAGAAAATGCTGAATAGATTCGTGTGGAGCAACTCCATAGATTGAAAAGGTAGATACCTAATCAATATCTGAAGATTTTATGTATGTTACCGGTTGACGTGAAAACTACTGAACTGATTTTAATAAAACTTTCTCTGAAATGTTTCTTAAGATTACGAGAAGGTTATAGGCTGTCGCTTATTGCCACGCCTACTTCCCGGAACCTTTTTTGACCAATTTGCATTTTTTCTTGACTTCAAGTCGGCGATCCGCCTTCGCTGAATCCATGCGTCTGCAACATAAAGCAGGACTGGGATGACAACAAGAGTCTTATTTAAAATTTCCCTGTGTTGCTTTTTTGTAAACTTTTGATGAAAACGTACGTCGACCTAGAAGATCTATTTTGCCGAGATTTTCAGAAAATATCACTTGGGGTAGCAGAATTTCTCCTTGCCTAATGTAGTTGATGATGTTTTCAGCAGAGGATCCTCAGTTCTTCTGAAATCAGTATTTCTAGATGGAAATTTGCTCAGCTGTGATCCTCAGCAAGACCTTACAACTCCATTGTCTTTGCAGTTCAAAGAAACAGCGATTGACAATCAACCAAATCGACTTCCGATAACAAGGCTTTAGACAAAAGTAAGTTGGAGAGGAACTGGAACTTGTAAGACTTCCATTCAGTGTGGGATAGCCCAGGTGCATATCTTTTGGTCGAATTTTGATTTATCAGTTATATTTCCACCTACTTGCGCAGTTTTCTTCGTTTTTTTCTTCATTAACTGGCGCCCATTATCAAATATTCATACTTCCTTGCAATTTACTGTCACCCAGAGTATGCCTTATCATCCCTATAACTATATCAAGATTAAATATAAGATGAGGATCACCAAGATGCTATTCCACAAAAGCTGTTCTAAATAGGCCCACTTCAGGCCGCTGTGATCTAGGATATATTACCACCTCCCCTCGCAATCGAATCTAATCTAAAAAGCTGTTCTCGGCTTACTTATTACAAGTCTGAATATTTTAAACGGGTCGACTGCCCCCCACTCTTCACTTTGTAGTCCCTAATCCAATCAATTAAAGCTACCGATTTCCGTCATGTCATACCTGACGTTGTCGTCCAGTTTAGTTCGAAGATATGAATCAGAAATAATAATGAAAAACACCCGAACAGCTTCATCCCATTTCATCGGTTTATATCATCGCGGACAACAAAATTACGTGACCATGAAAAGACTTAATTTAATAATTGCACCACGCAGAGGGTCCCGTTCCTCGGCCACACGAAACAGTAATCAGACTCTCTCACCTGAGAGTCTCAGCACACACAATCAAAGTGTACGATGTACGTATATCGCGTATCTGAAGTTGCACTTCATCGCGAAATAATTATCCAGATCGTACTTCATCGCATCACAAATGATCGCGTCGTGCGAAAGAGCATATTCCCGTGTCGAGAAGATGATTCGCCGACACTCCTCTGGTGTCGCGCAATGTATGTTCTCACATCAATTTGACAAACAGAAACCGAGCCAGCCACAGCTACTCACCCTTTTCGCTGTGCGGTTACGCGATCTGTCAGAATGCTTCTCGTTAATAGGTGGCGTTGATTATGATTTGTGTTGTGAACGGCTTGACGTCGTTTTCTTTTCTCGCTGCTGAAACAGGATAATTTGGGTGATGCCACTGGAATTTAATTGAGCGCTATCACGCACCCAGACAACGACCAACAGGGCGGATAGATTTAATTAATTTCCAGTACTTGATGAGTGCAATTGGCCACGTTGGGTAAGTAGACACTAATTGCATAAAATTCAGCTCGGAGTGCATTTCATAGCCCACGCCATTCCTAATGCGAACAAACGTGCGCGCATACAACTAAACGAAATTAGATGTCAGAATAGCCCCAACCCTTCGTCCTCGACGAATCGACGCCAATTACAAAATAACCAAGTTCGACTTATCTCGGCCTCGGGTCAAACTCGAACTCGAAATTAAATTGGAAAACAAATTCAATCTCCTTTGTGAGTGTGTAAAGGTATACAGAGCGTACATACAAAAAGTGGGCATGAAATAATAAATTACAACTTCGTTAGGTTTGGCAGGTTCAACCTCCTCCAGCAGCGGCAGCAGACAATCGAGAGAAAAACCTCATTTATATATCGGTAAGAGTATGTGGTGCATCCAACCTTGGAGGTCCACAAAATTGGATAATCAAGAAACAACCCAGAAACAAATTCATCTGGAAATGTGCGCCGCCCGCTAGCAAAGGTCAAGGCGGCCACATGAAATGGGACCTAACGAATATAGGTACCTATACGCAGTCAATATTGCTGGCCTGATGTGCGCCCATCATCAAGACAGTATGTGTCAGATCTTTGCCGCATTAAAAGATACAGAGAATTGCATTATAATTGCCAGCAGCTGGCCACCTTGAATACGTTAATGGGTTGTGAGAGTATCAGTCCGACAATTGAAGATCGCGCTCTAGAATAGGTGATCCAAAAAATGGATTTAAGTGGGCGAGTGGACCAACTGTGTGGCGTGCGTTGTATAGAGTCATCATTTTAAATTGATCTCCAAAATAGCTGGAAATGCCGCTGAAGGGGGTCTCGAAGCCATCGGCATCCACTGGCAATGTTTGCATACAAATCATCTCATTAGCGATGTGGTTCCGGTTAGTATGGTCTTTTTGGACTGCCGTCTAGACAATAGGACGGCGATGGGTTTGTTTACTTTAGGTTTGACTGTGCGTTTTAAAACAACATTCCTGTTCGTCTCTAGTCGACGAGATATAAACACAAACAGAAAGCTCCCACATGTGGTGATCCAACTGGCTCTGTCAAGCACCCTCCCCTGCCCTGTAACCACCGGCCGCTCCACCACAGCTAACAAGAACATCTTACAAAATCTCACGTACCTAGACAATACACAAATCCACACCTTTCGATTGCAAAAATAAAATAAAAGTCGTAACAGCTCCAAGCCTACGTGGGATTGGATCCCTCGAAACTGAAGCCTCAATCAGCTGCGAGCTAGATAGAGGCGTATGTGCCAATTTGATCCGCCTCTACCGCACATGATCTATCACCCAGTGTGTGTGTACAAAAACCAATTTCTCAACATTCAAATTAATTTCAAGAATCATTGCGATACACAATAAATCCTGCTAAACCCGTCTCCCGAGGGTGAAAGTAATTTATTAGTTGCCGAAACAAATTTCACCATCCCAAGTTGCACGTTTATCACCGTTTAATCTATGTGAGTGCAGCGCAAGGCTTGAAGAAATCCGCATGCAAAGATTAATTAATCTTTTCTCTGGGTGTGTGTGTGTTTGTCTACCGCCAAAAACCGAACTACAATCCATCAACTGATTGTTGTCAAAAATTTGAAATATTCACAATTACGCCGCATGTGAGCTACATCTCTGTGGGAATTACTTTGATGATCAAAACAAGAGAAAAAAAAAAACAAAAGAGTTGATCAGCGAACTCGATCATTAATTCATTAAAAATAATTGTGGCCAGATCGCATCTGAGAAGACATTACACTATCTGTGCGCACAGCACCGTGCTGATCATGTCCACTTGCATTCTGGGAAGCAATTTCACATCGATGGGCATGAGGGCTTTTTGGCACAAGAGTGTGCGCCCTTTGCGGCGCGTATCCTTTCATTAAAGCGCTTTTCGCCGATCAACACTCTGTGCTGAGTCTTGAGTGGTTATGGCGTGTTCGGTTTTTCATACTGGCGCACTGGGCCTCTTGCTTGTTGGTCGACTTCAATTTTGTGTTTGTTGTGTTGCCTTCTTTTTCGATCGTGATCATTGTTAATTTGTCGAACAAGCAGTCAGTCAGACAGCGAAAGGATATGGTGTGTGTTACCACTTACCGTGTTGGCGCACAAGTCCTTTTTATTTTTTATTTTTTGCCGGTTTTTTGATGCGCACGAATACATTTTCTTGTTATGTTTGGCGGTGTTTGATCGCAAGATGCACTGTATTGGATGTGAAGTGTAGGGCAGAGTTCCATCCATGCTCGCATGATGGGAATTCGCGCAAATCGATCTTTGGGAGAGATACCTATGTATTTTTCGGCATCGCACGGTGAGTTTTTGAAAGAGGCGCCATAAATAATTTTCAGTTTTTTTTGTTTATCGGGGCGATACAATTTTTTTTTACTTATAGCTGGTTGCCAGTTCGTTGATAACAGGGCGCGGGCTTTGCTCCTTTCTGGCCAAACGTGATTAATTTTGATGGCTGTGGTTATCGGCGAAGGAAAAGATTGAAGTTTTTTTGTTCCATCCTTTGGGGTCGATCATTTTTGTATTCGATTTGGATTGACTTCTTTTGAAGAGGTGGTTTAAATTCGTAGAACTTCAGCCATTGCTGAGCGTTTATTTGGGACACACGCCCACCGAATCCTTCTTCCGTTTAAGACCGCCATAGAGTAGATCTAGCCGACTAGACTTTTGAATGTGTCCGATCTAATTTAGAACTGTCAAAATGAGATCCATAGCTAAACCCAAAATAACAGATGAACCACATTATTGAAAAGGAATGGCATTTGACAAACTTATAAAGGTATTTGTTAGAGTTTCGACAACAAGTTGGACCGTTGCCGACTGTCGAGACGCACCAATGACAGACAACGCATTAGTATACAATAAAAGACGAATCTCTTTCGATCAAGATTTTCTCTGTCAAGTATGCGAACGTAATTGAAAGGGAAAGTGTAGCAATGCTACTCAAAAATGCCTGTCACTGCATTAACAATCAGATTTCTGTCATGTCGTTTTCCATTGGTTTCACTCGGGGATTGACTCATTCTGAACTCCAATGGAACAAGAAAAGTGCTTCTGTTTGAATGCAGAAATGTATTGGTGAAATGCCAAAAAATAATCTACGGCTGCTGTCAGCTGACTTGTATAAAATACACAAATTGCACTTGTGTAGGTGCTTCTTGAGTGGATTCTGACTTCAAATCGAGAAGCGAATTTCTCTCCTCAGAATCACCAGAAGAGTATTTTTTGTGCCAATGGAACGGTTTCAGAAGTGATTTTTTCGATTCCGGACTCTCCCGGACGCTTCTTTTTGCCCAATGGAAAACGACATCAGTCAATCATTCCAAATCACCAGTCGCATCTCGCGCACAAAAGAACAAATCCGACAGCAGGAGGATATGTGCAACACACTGTGATACTGATTATTAAAGTCACACCACGATTTTTGTCAGAATTGAAATCGAAATCACGATTTCTCTGGCGGAAAACGTTTCGATTGTAAGCAAAACCGACAACACACTCCACAACCCATCATTCATTGAACCATCAACAGAATACCTACTCCAAACTCTCTCAAGCTACAAAAGTAAGTACACACTGTGTGTATATAGAGTTTGGACTGGGCCTCCTCGACTTCCATTGAAAAACTGCATCGACTTCTGGAATACGAATAACCGATAAAGCGGAGGCTTCTCGATCATTTGCATTTCTTGAACGCATTTCTTTCAAGTGAATGCGGGACTACGTGCTTAAGGCATTGAAATCGTTTTTGCAGACGCATTGTCAATCAATTTGCCATCTCGCCAATGCAATTCTGGAGAAATTGTCACGCAACAATGATAGAGTGGACTGGTGAACCTTTGATGTGCTCATTCAATTAGCCAATTATGGCAGACAACCGCAGCCACTTGACCAGACCATATAGTAGTTAAGAAGCTCTCTGAAGTGAGGCTTCTTCTATATTTGCGGCGTAATCATGTCAATGACCTGCTGAACACTTTGTCTAATTATAGCGCAGGCGTGAATTAATGGACAATAGGCCCTGCGCCTTCTACACATAGGTATACCTATATAATCAACATGCATCAGGGAAAACGGCTTAGAATGGGATCATGCCACGCAATGGCGGTGGTTCCAGGTAGGTATGAGCGCTAAATAATTTCAACTATGTTGGAACTTAGTTTGAATAAAGAAGAAATTTATGCGTCAAGATGTGAGCAGAAGTGTTCGGCAAAATGTACAGAAATCAGCCAATGATCAATAAGTAAATTAGGTTTTTCGTTAAGTTCACATCCTCTTCCAAATCGGTTGTTGGCGCTGCTTTTTGAACATGTCAAGAGTTTTTATTCATACGAATAAATAAATAAATAAATATTTTGGCGCGACAGGTCTGTGGGACCCAAGGCCTAGCTTCTCACAACCATTCGTTTTGTGCGAGTTTTAAATTTTTGGGACGAATGGAAGGGATCTACAATTTTACGCCGAGTCCAAACGGCTAATTGAGAAGCTCTTTCATGACAGTTTTACTCTCGGATGTTTGTCAGACGTTCGCGAGAGGTGGCGCAGTTGTAATTTGGTTCTTGCGGGATTGGAACCGGGGACCCTCGCTTAGTAGCCCAACACACTACCGCTAAGCCACTGCGCAGACTTATTCATACGAAATTAGGTTCAAATTAGCCAAGAGGAACTGCTACCGGAAGTAGTGTCAGATAGTGTCAAAATTTTAGCCGATTATTGAATGTCATTCTTCCATAAAATTGGACAAATCGAAACTTTTTTCTTCGTAAAACGAAGTGGAAAAAAGTGGACAACAAAAAGCAAAAATATCACAAAATTTTCCGGAACGAGTTTTAGGAAAAATGCAATTTCAACAGGGATAAAAAGATCTGGACTAAAACTGGATCTAGGATCTAGTTTTTTCATGGAATCGGGCCCTTGAACCCAGTTTAACCTATCAATTCTTTTTATTATTCGTACCTTAAGAACTACTGGCGAAACGAATTAATTTGCTAAGTAGTACTAAAAACATTAAATGTGGCTAACCACTCGAAACTCGCAATTAGATTTTGACAACAATTAACAAAAATATAGAATTCTTTGCAGTTAAAAATTTTCCGAAACTGCACTCTAACAACGGACCTAGGTACTACCGAATTTTTGCTGAGACCGGGCCCTAACTACAGTTTGAAAGTTCACTAAACGTTAGGTACTATTCTTACTTTGAGAGGCACTGTGAATGGAATGGATTGTTAAAACAAACAGTACCAAAAATTTAAATGTCAAACAAAACACAAAAGTAGCTGGAAAACACATGTGGATGATGGTTGCAAATCCATTTGTAACAAAACACAATTTATAAAACACTATTTTTTTTCAATATATACATAAACGCAAATAACCATGGTTTTCAAAACCCACCTCAGTAATATAGAAAGGCAATTCCTCTGCTGTTACTCAGTGAAGCACATTAACTGGCAAGTATGACAAACCTCCGTATCCACTACAAACGATTTATTGATACAATTCTTCAGCAAATTCCTACGAATCTATCCTGGGACGATCAAAAGCACCTCCTTGACCAAACGTACAACCACCGTCTCAACAAGGACTATCCAATCAACGTCAAATACCAGCTGTCCTTCTTCAAGAAACTCATTCACCACTTGGAACAGTCATCAGATGAAGTCCATGATGAGATCTATGAAGCGTACTGTAAGCTCCAATCTGCTGGTAACGTAGACGAAAAGTTCTCCTACAAACACTATTCACTGCCAGTATACAATACGGTTATAACTTTGAAAGAGTCAAAGAGTTTTGTTGCGGATGGTACTACGGGCCTCTGTAGCTGGCAGGCATCACTAGCTCTTTCCGACTGGTTGCTGCACAATTTCGATTTTGTTCATGGAAAGTCAGTCATCGAACTAGGTGCTGGCACGGGATTGTGCGGATTCATAGTGTCAAAGTGTGCTAAAGCGAAAAAAGTCATCTTAACCGACGGGAGTCCTGCCGTAATTGATGCTCTCAATGCGAACCGAAGTCTTAATTTTCAAAACGAAGGCGAAGAACTTTCCATAGTTCGTCTACCATGGGATAAATGTGAACTTGCACAGCATTACGAGTTTGATATCATTCTTGCAGCTGATGTTGTTTATGATTCCATGGAGTTTGATGATCTGGTGAATGCCATAGATTACCTCATACGGCTGATGGCAGACAAAGCGAAGCTGGTACTAGCAGCCACTGTTCGCAACGAAATTACGTTGAGAAAGTTTTTGGATCTACTAGGTAAGCTGGATTTTGTTGATATAAAATTGTTCTAAAATTAACTGACGGTTTTTGTTTTGCAGAACCAAAGGGATTTGTCATCAAAGTTGAGGAAGTTGTTCCGTTGGAGAAAAGTCATCTGTTTTGGGATAGATCGACTCCGGTTAGAATAATGTCTGTTGCAAGAAATACAAAGTCGGGTTAAGAAATGCTTAGTTTTTTTTTTTATTTAAATCAACTTCATAGTGGAAGGACGGAAAAGAAAGGCTCTTGAACTCAGTATTCAATTAAAGGTGTAATAATAGCCTCGATTGAACTATCATTCTTGTCGGACAAACGGCATGTGCTTTTAAAAATGTTGGCAACTTTTCTAGAAATGCTCATGACCTCATCCAATACTTAAATCACGACTTTCCACAGCGCTTTTCTATAGAACAATCAAACTTTGAAAGGCGAATGTATCATTTATGGTCTTAAACAGGAATTCGCTTGAATTTCAGTCACATCTGTATTGAAAGGCATTATAGGAGAAGATCCAAGATCGTCAGAAAAGTGCCCACCAGTTGTCAAACAAAGATGGCTGTTCAGTTGAGCTGTAAACCAAAATAAACACAGGTTTCCCAGGCATAATCGACATAAACAACAACTTCTTTCCATACTTTCCTTCTTCAGTTCTAAAATGTTATTTTATTTCTTTTTGCACATAAATTTTTTTTTTATCTTATCAATTTCTTCTTTGTTCTATTTTGTACGCTTACAATCAGAGGAAAGAAAACTTAAAGAAAAAATACAAAACATGCATGTAAAATAACTAAAATAAGACTTGTTAATTTATTTTCTTCTATTATTTTATGAATCACTGCTAAAATTAAAATTAATAAGGAAAAAAATATCACATTTACGATTAATTCTTTAAAACTACGAAAATATACAAAAAAAAATTACACAAAAACGATGGACTAGAATATTTTGCAAGAGTTAAACTAAACAAAATAAAAATATTCAACTAAATCTGAATTCTTTTGTAAATTTTAAACAACAAATCGAAAAACGAAGCCTACAATGATACCGTAGTGGGTGACTATTATTTGAATGAAACAAAGAATTAAATCAGTGTGCGTTAGAAAGCCAGCCATACCTATTCATACGCCTATATCATGCTCATCGCTTAAAGGGTTGTACAATCAAGTAAACAATTGAGTATACGACACAATAAATTAATTAAAAGCTAAATGTCTCGAATGTTTGTTTTCCTTTTTTTTTTGTTTAGTTCTTAGTTGGCTAATGCGCCGCCTGTATCTGCTGCGCCTGCGTTCGTGGTTCGCTTTGTGGGTTTATTTTTCTTTTGGTTTCGTGTGATTTTGTTCATTTGATGCTTTGTTCGTTACAAAATAAAAAGTAATGTTTCGGGTGGATGACTGAAGGTCGCTTGCTAAAAGCACACATACACATCCTAATTCTCATCTTAGGCGACCAGCAATTCCTCATGCAAGCCGGGCTCTGAGTCCAGTGACTTGTTGGACTTGAACATGTAATTGTTGTTGTCGCCCTGACTGGATGACTGCGACTTGGAACTCGATGTCATGTTGTAGAGATCATCGAGATCGGTGCTTCGTCGATAACTGAAATGGGAGAGATGTTTACAAGGATATGGGAGCGGACCAAAAGTATTTACCTGCTGACAGGACGACTGTAAGTGGACATCGCCGGACTGCCTGGATTGTTGTCGTGATTGCTGTCATTGTCGTCCGCCGACTGATATAGATCGCATCGATCCAAGTAATCAGAAGTCAAATACGCTGGCAGATCGTTCTCATCGTCCTCGTTGTTGACAAAGTCCTGACCGTCATCTTGGTCTTGCTGCTGCTCAACCATACTCAGCCACTGGGAATTGTGATTGCGGAACTTCTCCAACTAAAATGGTATAAAGTTAGTTTAGGTATAAAGTTTCAGGAACGTCTGAAGGTAACTAAATGGAAACCCACCTTTATACGTGAAGCCCACTCCGTGTCCGACAGCGCAATGATATCCAAGCAATAGTCGCACACTTTCCTGATTTCCGAGTTCTTATCGTGCATTAAATCTATCAAATACGCCGGTGACTCTGTCTCCTTGATCATGTACTCGCGCGTACTCTCATGCCGCAGAATGCGCTGAAACACAAATATTATCTGCAGAACAATCTCATCATCCTCCTGCTTAGCCTTTAGCAGCTCAATCAGCGACAGCACAACCTTCGCCCGACAAAATAGCAATGCGCACAACTCATCGCGCGCACAAGTACCCAAGTAGACGATCGTGTCCAGCACGACGTCATCTAGTTTTGCTGCCGGCACCAAAATCTCCCGAATCCAAGGAATCAAATCGAAATTCTGCAAAATCTGTGAATAATCCAAGTCTGCGAGCGATAGATTGCCCAAAATGCCAACGCATTCCACAATAAAATTCTCATCGTCGCACATGGTAATGATTCGCGCCAAATCGCCAACATAGTCTATAAACTGATACTGCAGATTATCATGCTGAGAGAGATTCCGTATCAACTTCATAAGCAAGGCGTCCTGGTACTTAAACGCCCGATCCATTAAGCTGTGCAATCGATTGCCTTCGACCATAATTTGTGCATTTCGTTTGTTAAGTGACAGATTGATGCATAGTGCGACTAGGTCCAGGTCAACTTTGGTATTCAAGTTGAGGATTATCGCATCGGTAGCCATTTGTACGCACTCGGTGTGAGTGAACATTGCCTTGACCTAAAATGAGAGAGAGAGAGATAAGTGGGTGCATTTCAAACAAACCTTTCACACTCACCTTATCGTCCAAACTCATGTGATACAAGATCTTCACGGTAATACCGTGATGCTTCTCATCGTTAATGAACATCACCAGCATTGGCAGGAATGCAGATTGCACCATTTTTCGTCGCAACGATCCGTCAAAGGACAAATTGAAGACTAGTTTGAGGGTGACTTGTACCAAGTCAGCGTTACCGCTTTGAATTAATCGCGGGAGCTTGGCGACAATGTTCAATTCGTTCATGTCGTCCTTGTTGTCGCCAACAATGGAGAGCTTCTTGAGGAATGTCGTCACCAACATCAGCAGATCGATATTCTGTCGATCCAGAGCTTTGACCAGCATCTTTACAATGTTTTTTCGACGCATCTTCTCCTCCAACTTAACATTTTCGGCCATATTCAGCAGTAGGTAGAAAGCAACTCTCAGCAGTTGTTCCTGCTTCTTGGCGAAGATTTTCAACTGCTTATTCAAGCGGTCGTACTCCTCCTTCTTCGCTTTGGGATCATTCGAAGCCAATGCCTCATTGCTGTTTGTCTTTGCCTCTGGGGATGTAGCACCCGATGAGAGGTGCTCGTGATAGCTGCTGTTTAAAATCTGACTCTTCATCATGGACGATGACATGGAGCCATGAAAGCTGGCCCAATTGCCAGACTTTGGACGTTGTTTTAACTCTGGGATGCGACGTCGTGGAGGTTCCATCTAAACCATAAATTCACACATAAATTGAAATGGAAAATTTCAAACGACCACTCACCTCTTTGGGTTTTTCCTCGTTCATGATGTCAAGGAAGTCATCTGAACTGCGATTTAGTTTCTCCTTGCTCACCTTGTTGTTGCCCGGATTCTTTCGAACGTCTAGCTCGTTACGCATGCTTTCGTAACGCCGGAGTTCATAGTCTATGACATCCATGCATAAGGAACCAATCTGAAACAAGTTTTGAGCAAATTTACCGCTGTGGAATCCATTCAAAATACGATCCACTCACCTTGTACTGCACAATAACCGGATGAAACTTGGTATACGTGGAGAAACAGAAGAATATATAAATAATATTCGTCGAGAGATCCAAACTCCTGCGCCAGTCCTCCCGCAGGACCCTCGAAAGGGCACTGAGCGCAGCCTCTAAACAGGAATGTCAGTTTTAACTCATCTCACACCGTCAAAAGGACTTACCATTCTTTTCCAGTTCTTCAAGATTATCTGGGTTTCTGGCAACTTGCAATATCATAGCTGAACCTCGTATTCGTTCGCCCAAATCCTCGTACAGTAATTCGACATACTCATCGATGTGATTGATCGAGACATCTGGTTGTGGTGCTGATTTCGATGAGGACCGCAAAGCGGAAGTCGACCGCTGACTGTTGTTGTCAGCTATATCTATCAGTGAGACAATTTTAATATTTCATTTTTGAAACAAGGACTCGCTTGACAACATACCACTGCCTGCATTGTCTTTTCGATTTTTCAAGTAGAAAATAATTTGTTCCACATCGGCTAATTGGGATCTGTGAATGAGATCGCATCGTTCCACAACTTCTTTGGCCAGAGCGGCTGGATCCGTTTTCGCATTCAGAGTTTTTAGGCGGATGATTTTTTGACAGTCCTAAGAAATACAAGTTATACATGATGAGTCTTTGAGTATGTTGTACTAGTTTTTTGTTCTTTAAATGGAATGGAGAACAGTAGTGGCCAACAGAATTGACGCACGACCTGAAAAATATGCTGTTCACTACATGAGTCTATTTCTGTGAGCAGCCATACTTCTTCCTAATCCACTTAATCGCCTCTACAATGGCAGCGTTTTTTTTAAGCAATGTCAACGAAATGGAAACACTTCATAGATACATACACAAGTGCTATACATCCGTCACTTTCGCAAAAAATATGTGCGCTCTTGTTTGCTGTTTTTTTTTTAATCGCTGTAGACACAGATTAAGCCAACACTTTGGACAGTTGCCCAAGGTTGCAAACGAAAACGAACAGCGGACCAATTCAGAATCTCAGCTAAACCTCCCTGACCTGACCCATTTGGGTGGCAAAACGTTTTCGTGCCTCGGTTCGTGGTGTCGCATATCCCGCGTAAGCTTAGCACGAAGAATGATGCTTCAATTGGACATGAATCGAGTGTCGTTTTTTTTTCTTGTCACAAAACACCAAATAATCTTTCCCCCGCTCATAATGACATTGATAACTTATGTCCCCCCTCTGCGCCATGTGCATGTTTAGATAATTATGGTAATTAAATTGATTATCCCGAGTGAAACTGAAAAATCACACATACGAGTATTGCGTCATTTCTATTCTGTTCCAGCTGATGGTGCTCGTTGCCTGTGCCAAAATAAAACGCCACCAATCACACTTTTCGTTGCCAATCTATTTATACGAACAACTCAAAGCCCAGAGATAGAGATGGTGCTACCTATAGGAAAACAAAAAACTGACACGAGTCCGACATGACCGGGCGGTGCACTTGAAATCGATTTGGCTCAGCTTTCGACTGAGATTAAAAAAAAAAACGTCAACTCAACTGCGTTTGAGGCGATTGCTGCTGCTGCTGCTGCCTGCTGCTGCATAAACAACGACTCCCCGTTCCTCAACTTGGTCATTTCAATAGTTAATGGCCATGAAGTTGTGTTTTTATAATTCCCCTCTCGTAGATGGCGTCTGTGTGCTGTGTAACTCTTGGCGTAAATGAGCTGTAGTATGAGGTAATGAACTTGAAAACTGGCGTGGGAGTGAAAATATGGTGACTACACTGGGTTGGTTGACACCATAGTGCGTGACCGTAATTCATTTGAATACGGTTTTGGTCCCATTTTATGTAACCGCTAGGACATTAATGTCGTTTTCCATTGGGCAAAAAGAAGCGTCCGGGAGAGTCCGGAATTGAAAAAATCACTTCTGAAACCGTTCCATTGGCACAAAAAATACTCTTCTGGTGATTCTGAGGAGAGAAATTCGCTTCTCGATTTGAAGTCAGAATCCACTCAAGAAGCACTCACACATGTGTAATTTATGTGTTTTACACAAGCCAGCTGACAGCAGCCGTAGATTATTTTTTGGCGTTTTACCAATACCGTCGTGAATTCAACCAGAAGCAGTTTTCTTGTTCCATTGGATTTCGGAATGAGTGAATCCCCGAGTGAAACCAATGGAAAACGACATAAAGTGGCAGAAGTTTTGATCAAAGGCTGCGATAGTGGTATGGGGTGATTCGATTCTAGGTCATGGTGGCTACTTGAATACGTGTTTTGTGGGGACAATTAAAATTCTGTTGGCAACATTTGTACAACTTTCTGTTTTATTATTAGAAATTTATTGTTTTTCGGACTGACGTCAACTTAATGATTTATGTGCGTTCTTCTTTACTACAAGTGGGTGGCTGCGCCAGTTGAAATTTTGGATAGTGATGAGTGTGCAGTTGGAGAGTGCATCAGTGCGTCTTTGTGTAAGCAGATGATTAAGCAGAAAACGCCGAGTTGAGTGTGATGTGTGAACAAAGTGTGGCACGAGAGGGTTGATGAACCGCGCGCCGTCGTCGAATCGTTGGCCGTATAAATGAGTTTGTTTGCTGATTTGACATGCGTTTTGTGTCCAAAATTGAGAAGTAATACAATCAGAAAATGGTAAAGAGGCAAAAAGTCCAAAAGCCCCTAAAACAACTTGCGTGAAAACATTTCTCTTATTCAATTGATAGCTAGACGACTAGCGGCATAGAACTTACATCGAAACCCATATAGTTTGAGTTTGGTTAGCACATGTGTCTCTTTTTTTATATAGCGTTTGACATTAGTTCCACGCAGTCAATGGAAAACCACAGCGAACTGTCACTTATTAAAAAAAAAAAGGCCGACAAAAAATGAGGACGTTCGGATACCTAGTTTAGTAAGTCTGACAACTGACTCACTAGATGTCTTTGAGTTTTTATTGGCCCAGATTGGTCACGTGATCTTTTTTTGCAGTTGAAGTTTATGGAGGGGTAGCCGACAAATCTAGTCAAGAAAATCCTGCCTGCGTACTCAGTTGACATTTTAAAGTGTCAAAATTCAAAAATAAACCACACGTTTACAACAACAACTCAACTTACTTAGTTAAGGCGTACGGATACCTAGTCCAGACAAATCTAGTTGACGTTATACACAAACTACGTATCCGAACGCCCTCAATCTTAAGTCGACTGGATTGATCTGGCTGACCGCAAAAACTAGATTAGTCGGTAACGTCACTTTAAATACGTTAGCTGCATACACGAACTGTCAACTTAGGACACGAAATTCTTTACTAAATTCTTCAGCTTCCCCTTAAAAAATGTCAACTGAAAAATAAACTGTTCGTGTGATCGATTCTAGCCAATCAAAACTGAAAAACATCAAGTAAGTGGGCTGTCAGACTTACTTAACTAGATTTTTGAACGTCCTCACTCAAAAGTTAGGCGTGTTCGCATGTATGCGACAAAGCTTCATTTTAGATTTAGGTTTAGGTAGTTTTGAGGCGTAGAACATATTTTGATTAGGTTTTTAGGTTAAAAAGGTTATCGGAGGCCCAATTTGTGTGGGCCGCTTAGAGTTTAACCGAAGTAGGGCCACGCTATTAATTTAGCGGAACGTTTATACATATTTAAAGGCTAACGCTGAAACGCAAGATGTAAATTCTTCAGCTTTTAAGGGCTAGCACTCCTTTTAGTCACTAAATCTATTCGATGAAATCGGTCCATAACTTACAATGTAGGGAAAAGTCAAAGTCAACTTGATATAACAACAAGTTTCACATCAACTCAATAACTCGCACATGGAATACCCAAACAATTCCTCTGGTTCATTGCCTCATATTTATCGCATGCTTTTTTATAACCATATATGCACCTCTTCTACAGTCTGGGCGCTATAAAAGAATAAACCATTTAGTCACATAATGCAGTCATCAACCTCGATTCCTATTACATAACATCTGTCACGCGCGAAACCGATTCGCCATTGCCATTCATATCTAGCACTTACATGCGAAAACGCCAATTATCATGTTAGCATGAAATCTGTATCTCACCACACTGACTGCGTGATAATTATCTAACACGGAAGAGACTTGGCCAGCCCCGTAAATTTATGCCAGGCAAAAATTACCATAAAACTAAATAAAATGCGATAAGTAATAGATAAATGAATACTATCATTCGAAAACCGGAATCAAAATCGATGACAGAAAGTTGATTTCAAATCAAAGAGCCCTGCCGTCCCGACATACGTGCAGTTTTATCGATTTCCTTGTAGTACGCTAACGCTATCAACGGTATCCAGCCGTTCTAGGCAAACAAACAAAGCCAATGGCATTCTAATTTGCATGGGTGTAAAAGAACCGCATTATTCTCGTGTCCATAATTGAGAATGAGTTCCGTCGCCTATTCGAAACTTCCGGGCAGCCAACCTAGGCACAACTGAACTCAGCAGCTGCTGCTGGTTTGTTAATGGGACTAGAGAAGGAAGCCGACTATAGTCTCTGTGAGAAAAGTGGCCTCTTTTGCAGGCGACACGACAAGACGCCCACTTGCGTTTTTTAAGCAGATTCAAAAATCGTCGTCAATCGTCGTATTGTGATGAATACGATTACCTATTATATTGGAGAAGCTATAGAAATCCTTAGAGGGAAAATTCCATCACATAAACGCATTCCTTGATCGATTGAATCGATAACACGAAGAATGAGGTCATCTACTTTAAAAGACTGCCTTAAGGGATGCCGCGTAAACGTTAAATACACGTGCTGTAGCTAACGACAATTGACCCACATCCCACTCGAATGTACTTGTACAACATGCTGGCTGGTCATGCAACAATGGCCAAAGCAATAATCCAATAATTAGGTTTCACTCTATACAGAGTGGGTATTTTGTTTCCCATTTTATTTCATTTTGTTTATTGAGCTGTTCCGCTGCTTGGTGATGTGACCCTATTTCCGCTATGGGCCGAGGGAGGCAGTTCCTAATGTTAAGTTCGATTTAATAACGAAAACATTTCGCTAAACTATACGCTCATAAGTCACAATGCATTGCAATGTAAGAGGGCTGTGTTAACAAATATCCAGGCGTAAGCAACGAACTAAGCAGATTATTTGACGTAAATCGAGCATACATGAAATGGTAAATTATAATAATGCCGATGGCCATAAAGGCTGATGGCCTTTTGAGTAGCAATAACAGTTGTGGAGACTATACCTGTACGTGTACTTGACGGCGGAATAACTAAGAAACAGTCGCAGCATATTGTACGTTCCCATCTCTTGAAAACATCCGCTGACAGGATTTGTCACTCTTTTGGGTGATTTAGTAGGATTTCTAGCTAACGTTTATGGAGATGGGTAGCACACAAATATAATCAAGAAATCGAGGGAGGTTCACGTCTCTAGTTAAAGGTCTGACAGCAGGCTGACTTAATAGGTTTGATTGACGTGGCTAGCACTAGTGCCCACTAGTGCGCACTGAGAAGTGTCAGCTAATTCTTACGTATGTCCAAAACACTGCATAACCCTGTAAATTCGGCTACTATATCGAACGCAAAATATGCTGCCCTGAAGTTTTACATTGAAAAATTAATGACAGAAGTCATGCCGAATACAGGTTTTCAGTACTAGGACAAGTTCAGTGCTATATCGAACGCAGGGTTAACCCAATGCGCACTAGTGCCCACGTCAAACAAACCTAATGTGTCTCAGTTTTGATAAGCTAAGATCGGACACATGGGCAGCTGTTTTAGTTGACGTTTATGGAGGGGTATCCGACGAAACTAGTCAAAACTCATTACTAAGTTGACAGTTCGTCTATTTGACTGACGAGAAAATGACGTTACCGACCAATCTAGTTTTTCCGTTCAGCGAACATCTAGTCAAGACCAGTATAGTCCACCTAAAATAACTAGATTTTCGATTACCCGAACTCTTTTCTTAGAATGCGCACTAATTTGACATTTCAATGTGTCAAAGTTTCTATGCAGCTAGAATTATAGGTCTGTTCCTTTACTTTTGTAGTAAAAATGGAAAGGACTGTCAAAATGACAGTGGAGGGGATGAATTCTCTTTCAAAAAGGGAAACTTACGCACAAGTTAAAGAACGCTTTTGTAGTAACCGTGAAAAATGACAGAAATGTAGTTCATAAATTGGAGTGAACAAATAATCAACAAATTCAAATCAGCTGTCCATTTAGAGGCGACTGACAGTTGTTTCAATTCCTACGCAAAGAAATTTGTTGAGTAAAAACTAGTATAAGAGAGGGGAAATATATTGCTCTCTCGAAGCCGCTCTCTATTACGAATTTTTGGAGTTAAGGAACGACAATTGAGTAAAATGCGTAGGAATTCGTAAGATTTTAAAGTAAAGGAACAGACCTTATGTTTGCGGTACCTATTTAAAGGAGCAAATCATTTGTCAGTAGCTGCGGAGTTTATGTAGCTGTAGCTAACAAAGTGCCCACAAATAAATTGGAAAAACAGTCAATCATTAGATCGTCAAGACGATGGTTATACCATACGTGAACTATTCAGACTTATTCGATTCTAAGCTCAGTGAAAATCTAAGGCTGTTGAATAAGAAATGGTGGCTGATGGCTCTCTTCTTTTACAATCCCGAAGTGGGCTACCAAAACCATAATATCCTTTATCCTGGTCTGTCCCAGCCGGTTGGAGAGGGTCTGCGTGGAGTTAACTGTCCAGATAGAAAAAAATATGGTAACGATGGTTCAACAGTTGACGATAATGAGAAAAGGACAAGAAACCTATACAACAGCGTCTCACAGTCCCTTGGGTATAGAAATTGTAGCTATTTCTGCTTCCACTCCTTTTTTCATAGCGAAATATAGAAAGAAAGAATTTTTTTGACAACATCTGACAGTTTCAAATGTCATATACAACGTCTACCGAGGTCAGACAATAGGTCTGTTCCTTTACTTTTGTAGTAAAAACTAGCAGACCCCCTGCACACTTCGTAGTGCAAAATACAAATATAAAAAATCAAATTCAAATTCATTTAAATCAGTGGTAAATTGTTGTTCTTGCAATGCTTTGTACTACACTACATTTGGTTTTTCGATTTTCGGTGTACCAAGTCGCCAGAAATTTTGGATTGTATACGCATTTTTAATTCACTGACATCTTTGTTCTTAGCAGCTTAAATTGCTCTATCACTCAACCGCGTATGTTAGCACTTAGCACTGTTGTGCTATGTTAGAGAAAACACTTTCAATCAATTTCTCTTTTGACAGTACAAAACGGCAAAAATCATTTGGCAATGGTATCAATCCAGTTTCATCAACTGGCAACTCACCATTTCTAATTTTCAGCAATTGCTTAGAGAATTTTTCATCAGATCGATCATTCTGCAACTGAACACAAACGTTGATATTAAGTTTCCATGACTTAACAAATCTTCATAAATATAAAGACTTTAAGAAAGCGTTAATATCATCACAAGCTGTCGATCTAGGGATGACGGGCAATGTTTGTCTGAATTCGCTTGACAATAAAATAAATACAACGCCAAAAAAATCTGAATTATCTCGAACATCTTTCACTGTTCTTTCCAAAGCTTCAACAGGTGGCTTTCGAAACACATATAAGATTTTTAATGTTTTTGTTGTATGGACGGTGCCACGCCTCTTTGTCCAATTTTGACCAATCTTCGCCGGAATACTCCTATGCCATTACCTAAGAATGTGTATAAATTCGAACTCAACAATCGAATCTATGGTTTTCGAGATAAAAGATTTTCAACGTATTTTTTGTATGGGCGATGCCACGCCCCATTGTCCAATTTTGACCAATCTCTACAGAAATACTCCTGCGCTATTACCTTGATTACGATTGTGAGTAATTTGAACTCAATCGAATCTGTGGTTTTCGAAATATAATATTTTGAATGCATTTTTTGTACGGGAGGTGCCACGCCCCTATAACTCATGAACCAATACATCTACAAAGACCGTTTATGCCTACAAACCATGGTATTAACGTCACCTTTCATGGAAAGTTTTCAGAATCAAAATCGATTCACGCATTACAGAGAACATTGGCGACAAACACAATTCAACTTATTTTTATATATATAGATGGAAAAGACTGCCAAAATGACAGTGGAGGGGATAATTTCTCTCTCATAGAGGGAAACTTACGCAAATGTTAAGAAACGCTTTTGTAGTAACCTGCGAAAAATGACAGATAGTTCATAAAACCCAAATGCAAAATAGAACAACAAATTCAAATCAGCTGTCAATTTGCATGCGACTGACAGTTGTTTCAATTCTTAAGCAAAGAAATTTCTTGAGTAATAACTAGTATAAGAGAGGGGAAACATATTGCTTTCTCGAAGCCGCGCTCTTTTACGAATTTTTCGAGTTGAGGAACGACAATTGAGTAAAATGCGTAAGAATTCGTAAAAATTTGTAAAAATTCGTAAGATTTGAAAGTAAAGGAACAGACCTAATTTGTCGAAACCCGTTTCGAGTAGAGTGAAACCGAGTTTAACCCTCAAATGTCATGAATTTTTTCGCTATAATTATCACTATTATTTGATGGCGAAAAATATCTAACACCTAACTTATTTTAATAAAAAATATCAATATCAACAAAAGTCAAAACAGTACACGATTTAAAGAAAAGTTATTATTAACACATCATATCACTCTCCAATGTCATCTATCCAAAATATCAACCCTAAGTAAATGTGCAAACACCATCATCAGAGCAGAAGCCGGTTTAATATTTTCACTTCAACTCAATATGTCTTCTCGTTCTCATATATATTTAATCTCTCTGTCAAGGGCATGCCTCTAAATGGAATTTTCATTTCAACGTCTCGATGCACAAATATATTTAAACCATTTCCCTCCGTATCTGGTGAGCTAAATTACTCGTGTGTGCTCCGACGACCATGAACCCTTACACAGCATCTTTGGCTTTATACCCTGTAGCTAACATTTGACACATGACAAATTGCAATTCCAGCAAATAACACAAATAAATCTTAATCCATATTTTTATCTGCGTGCAAGTGATTCACATTCACGGCACTACGTTCCACAATTATTATTAAATGTACAAAACCTTGCACCCGTGTATCTGGAGCGCAATCAATCCACGATGTTATCTTCAATCGATAACCGATTTGTTTATCAGTTCCATATTGTTTACAAATTGATATAGGTAAATCACCAGAAATGTACAACAAAAGCAAGAAAGCGCAATTATTGCATCTATATAGATATACCAAGCTCACAAGAGTTCCCATGGCATCAGATGAATGCAACGCGCACTGATGATAGATTGCTTTTACGAATTGATTGGAAAATGTTTATATATGTATAGATGGACTAATTGCAGACACACTAACTAACTTATCGATCGAGAATGAGATGAGACACAGATTGAAACTTGAGTATCGCGTAGCCGCAATCCGAAACCGATTTCGAGTCCACTATCCAGATACGCCTCCTCCCATTCAAGTCGAGTGCGCTGTTGTGCGCTGCGCTACTGCGAGTGACTACTTCAAGTCAAATGACATCATTTGCATGGCAAATTTTTTCCATTTAAATTTTTATTTAATTGCGATGAAGAAGATGAAGATATGAGTTGGATCGTTGGATGTCGGATCGAGTTCGATTCGAGTGCGTGTGTGGGAAATAAGACAAACAAAACCATCAGCAGTAGATATACCTATTGGTGTTTTTTTTAATAAACAAAGAGATGTGACGAAGAGATACTCGTGCAGTGCATAGATACACCAGAGAAGAGTAAGTAGGCATGGAGAACTTCTAAGCGTTTTGTTATGTCTACGAACTGTGTAAGTGGAATGGAGAGCACTCTTTAGTGTAGTCTGACTTCTTGTCTGTCTTTTCGAGTACGGTACCAGCCGCTGGCAGAGAGCGACCGCACATGATAAAATATGAAAACAACATTGCGATAGCCAAACGATGATGATGATGATGATGGTAGTAGCTCTGGTGGTTTAAAAACCCATTGACCTTCCAGATGACGATGACTGATGTGCGGTTTATTTTGTTTTTATTTGTTGCTCTCGTTCGGTATTTTAGAACAGAGGTTTCCTCATTTTTCGCAACTTTTAGCGGAAATATTTTGCACACAAGAACATAGATGACTGTCTCAGAACAGTGGGTGGATTATATGGGAAAGGTGATGTAACTGTTGCACAGAGATAGCCTATTGCGAATTTCGGGTGAAATGAAATGCCTTCCGGGGTGGCAGGTTTATTACGTAACTTGTACCTAACCGGTTGGAAATGAAAACAACTCTGGCGACTTACAACTTATACTTTTGAGAATACCCAAAGCCTGCTTATGTTTGTTTTGGGGTTAGGTCCAATAATCGAGAAGCAAAACGAATTTATATGTTTATTTCAATGTCGCGTAGACTTGTATAGGTAGAGTTGGTCAATGACCGCCGGCACATTTCGAAAAAATAGGGTTTTCGTTACCAATTCGTACCACAAGCCGGGGGAAATGACTGAAGGTGATTGGAAATGAAATTTCAGCTTTAAACAAATAAATAAAATTGAGAGAAGTACAGGGTATAGCGTGCGACGTGACAAGCGCAATTACATCAATGGCTACAGAAGCAGAAGAACCTGCAGCTAGGTGCGACAGCAGAACCGTTTACAGAATCACCAAAGGGCTAATAGGTGAAACTCTGCCCAACACCCATGAAAGGCCTTGACGGTTCGTTGCTCATATCGGATGAGAAACAGCTCAAGAGATGGAAGGAGTATTTTGATTCGGTCTTGAACCGAGTATTCGCCAGCAATATGCACCCAAGTCAGACTGAGGAGTCCGTGGAAAGAAATGCCCGAATTCGCATCACTAATCCCAGTAAGGAAGACATCATTACCGCGATCAAAGCACTGAAAACCAATAAGGCGGTAGCACAGAGCACGATGGATCCATATGTCACGATTTGCACAGAGGAAAGCTGTCTGAGGAATTCGAAGTCCAAAGCGGGGTTCGGCAAAGCTGCATTCTTTCACCAATATTGTTTTTATTGGTGATCAGCGATGTGGTAAATTCGGCTTTATCGATGGGAAATGGAAGAAAGCTTACTATTTTACAGAATAATGGACCTTCACCAAATGACAGCAAATGTGGAGAGGGAAGCAGACTTCGTTGATGGGCTGAAAATTAATTCTTCAAAAGCAAAAATGATCAGCCTGACACCGAACTCATCAACCCATACTCTTGTATGCATTGCTGGACAAACGGTTGAGAGAGTAGAGAGTTTCCAATACCTTGGGAGTATTGTCTCAACCGATGGCGGAACCTAACTGGATGTAGCCAACCGAATAGGTAAAGCAAAGTCTGCGTTTGGGATGCTATCCAAAATATGGCTTAAACACCAAGCTATAACTGTTTCGTTCCAAAGTTGAGTCCGTCCTACTATATGGATGTGGTACTTGGAGAGTGAGCACTACTATCACAAGAAAGCTGCAAACGTTCGTTAATAGGTGCCTGCGTAATATCTTAAGGATTTTCTGGCCAAGCCGTATCTCGAACGAACAGCTTTATGAGAGAACCGGCCAAGAACCTATCGGCACAACCATACAACGACGAAAGTTGGAGTGGATTGGTCACACTTTTCGAAAAGTTGACAGGTCCACAGCTAACCACGCGATGCAATGAAATCCGCCTTCTCAGGATGGCAGGACACGCGTCGGTTCTAGAAGAACATGGCGTAGAACAGTCGAGAAGGAAGCACGGCAACTGGAAAAGAGTTGGGGAGAGCTGAGGCACATTGCCAGAAACCGCATACGATGGCGCGTAGGCGTTGTAGAGGCCCTAGGACCCACAAAGGGATATACGACATAACGAAAGAACGATTAAAACATTTAATAAAAATAAAAGATTCCTTTTTTTGCTTAGAAGTCGATGCTTTTCGCCATTTTCTTTTATGCTAGTCGACATTTTTCCTCAAACGAGATTTCGTTGTGTAATTTATTGGGGTTTTAACTAAAGTAGAACCTCCCACTTCTACAACTGTTTTACATTGCAAAAGTAAAGCTGCTTTTGGCAAAGCGTCAATCCACAACTTACTTAGCATTGCTGTAATAAATTCCAAGCGAAAACGCATTGACCCACTTTTCGGGAAAATTATTATTAATTAAAGTTTTTGTTTTTAAATAGTTGCCTTGTCTCTAATTCAATTAAACTGAATTCTCTAGTTAGGCACGTTAAACAAAAGGAAAAAAATTCTTCTCGCTCGAACGCACCGAAAAACGAAATTTCTATGAGAGGGATAATCGCAGCTATGAGTTTAAGCGGTTTTTCTTTCTTAAAAACATTATTAGCTAATTTTCTATGCAAAAGCAAACAATAACAACGTTAACCAGGTATATATGTGTTTACTCGCGTGAATATGGTTAGATCAATATTTACGCAATATTCACTCCATCAGTTCGATGTGCGCCCATCGCGTTTGCAATTCTCTCGCACGCTCGTTAAAGTTCAGCAAACACCGTGAAGGTCTTACAACTGCGAGTTACCTTACGAAAAGCGTTTGCGCAGCTCCGTTACTGAATTCAACAACTAAAGCTGACGTTTCCTAATATGGCCAAAGCAATTCCACTACAAAGGCATAGGTATAGTTACGGCGGCGACTTCAATTCTCCCATATGGTACATTGAGTTTATTTTTTTCATTTTTGGATTCTCTGCTTTTGCATGCCTTGCGAACACGGCCGTGCAGAAATGACTAATAAAGGGGAAGATAAAGTGTTGCAAAACAAACAAAAATGCTATACTTTCAACAAAATACTGGAATCCAATGAAAAAGTATGACTTTCCTCCTCCAGGCGACAGCCAATTCAGGGTGAACGACCAATTTGATAGAAAAACGCGCGCAATGACTGTCACTTCCTGAACAGAACTTAGTCATTTTTTTCCATATAAGGAGCTTGTTGTTTGTATCAGAGAGATTATGCAAAAGTTTACTACACTGTTGACTTCCGAAGTACCTATTTATGTAAGTAACAAAAAAGGTCAGGGCATATCGATTGGCACACCTCGACACACCACTGTCCACGACGAACACTTAATTCTGAGGATATATTTCTTTTGGGCGCAACGGTTGCCAACTCAACCTACTTCCTTTTTGTACTGAAATGTGTTTCTTAATTGCCTGTAGAAAATAAATCAAAAGTTCCGTTTCCAGGACTATGACCTACTAAGCTAATCGAATGCGGATACAGTCTCAAAAGGGAGACACAAAAACTCTTATCTTTATTTCGAATGGCTTGGTGTAATATCTACCAAGCCCAACCTACAAGTTTCCGTTCACATTTTGTATTGATCGATTTCTTGTGGATGGCAAGATATGAGTTAGCCGGCGAAATGAAATAAAATTTATGGAAAATACTTATGCCTTATCGCACGTCACTATCGATTTCAGTTTCGATAATTGGCCTCAATTAAAAAATATGTGGTTGGTCGATTAACACGCGCGTTAACTGCCAACTGGACGAAGCGTCTAGCTAAGTTGAAACTTTTCAAGGTCGGCTCAGAAAATGTTGTATAGCCATGGCTAGAAGCATACGAGCCACAATTGCAGTTGCTCTTGTTCTGTGCATTTTTAAAATTAATTGCCCATTTGACGTAGGTAAATGGAAATGATGTTGCATGTGTGTTACTGTTTGGTGCAGCTAAAATTTTAAACATGCAAGGAGTCCTAGTACGTGTCCATCAAAATGGGATCACAACTGTAAATGTTATGCTGTTCCCTATCCCATTTATCGAAAGTGGTGTAAACAATTCGCACAGCGTAGGCAACTTTTATTTATTACGTGACTTTTCACAAAGTTCAGAGGGACTCACGAACGTTATACAAATAAATTATGTAGGTATACGTATACATTTGACATGGTAAAATATGTCTATATACTTTTGTGAGAATCGTGCTGAATTAATTTAGCTTAAATTTAGTCCTGGGTGACTCTTTTAGGGGTGATTTGAAATTCGAAAAACACTTTTCGACAACTTCACGATAAGTTATTTATTTTCTTCCCAGCTCATTAGATTATTATATGCCTAGGTACAAATATGTAGCACAATTTTAGCCTGTCCATTGAATCCTTTGTCGACTAATCCAACAAAAAAAAACGATAAAAGTACCCAAGGTCAATAGCGATCAATCTTCGAACTACGCAATGAATTCAATTCAAGTATTAATAACCCAATGAACGTGTGCCAATGCGGTGATTATCGTCTGTCCCTGTCCTTGACCCTTACAGCTACTAATTAGCTTGGTCCGATAATGTAATCCGCCTCTTTCTTGATTTGAATTGCTGATACTTGTCATTGGGGCAGGTTGAGTTGAGTGTTTTCTCCCATTAAGAAATAAATCATAAATCACCGACAGCGGGTAGTAGCACTGACAGTGACAGATAAGTTCAAGTTCTGGCCTCTGGGAGACGAAAATATACATTAATATCCACAAAATCTAAGGTACATAAATAGAAAGAGAAAACTATTTTTAGAAAGATGAATCAACTGAACTACACAGCTTATCTGTAGAGTGTTATTCTTTTTCCTAATGCAGTGAGTGACAAGTAGGTATAATAATTTAAAGCTATCTTCCCACCGGATGTCCCAATTGATTAGATTGCTGTTGTCACTTGAAGACTCACTTTTCTTTGAGAGCAATGCCTTGCCATTACAAAAAGTTCCCCTCTGTATACAAACAGTTGCCAATTCGTCATTCGGTTGGGTGAGGAAACCCGACAAAAATTTGCAATGAGTCCACCAATGCAAAACATAGTCATGGCTCCCATTCCAATGAATAATGGGACGTTCGTCTACTACCTACGTCCTACTCTGTGTACAATATCGCACTTCCTCGTCATCATTTATCGTCACCAATTTACTAATTCACTTCATGTACTACACCTACTAGCTCGTTCTTTTTTTTGTGACTATATTTCTCCCCTCGTTTGGTATTACGGAGTCTGCACCAGTGTTGCACCGGGCTCCGGGCGGCCGGCCACGAGCAATCTCATTGTCAGACGCCGCCAGTTGAGCGGGGGAAAAATGGACTTGAATGCGAACAATCGTCGACCACCCCACTTCGCGGGCTCTCCTGTGACTCATGGCAACATAAATAAATGGCAACAAACATTTTCCAACCAACAAAATGCGAGGATGGGATTGGATGTGGTAGTGGTGGATCTGAGTGTTCTCTGTTCGGTCCGATGTCGTCGTTATTACGTCAAAAAGTCGCAACCCATTTATGGTGGTGGTTGCTACTTGCTACTCCTGGCTGCCTCCCCAAAATCATCCTTTAAACCACCCACTTTGAACCATGAACAACTGAAAACCGCCCTTTTGATGAGACATTGTTTTTCGAGCTGGCGCAAAGGGAAAATCAATAGACACATTCCATCTACAAGAGAGATGGGCAACTAAACTAGGGAATTACTTAGCGGTTCCTACCTTTTTCTCCTCGATCATAGGATTGTTGGGTTCGCCAAACACTGTTGCCTCCAGCTGATAGTTAACAATTAACGCTTTATCCGTTGGATGTGGTTCGATGGTGCCACCTTTCCAGCGTCTTCCGAAAGAAAGAAAATAAACACAAATATATAATTTTTTTTTAAATCAATTTTCTTCAACAACACTAAACACTTTTCATTTTCTACAACTAGGTACATGATTTTATTTTCACACATTTTCCACTAGAAGAACGAAAAAAAATCGCAAAACAAAACAAAAATTAACAATTCGAGGGGATGGAAAAAAATAATCGATAAAATTTTCTCGCGTATGTTGAGGGAAATTCTTTTTCTAGGAAGAGCTGCACTCGCGATAGATTTTTGATATTTTTGAACAAAATAACAACATGAAACTCACTTCTTTATATACTTAGCATCGTCGGATTGCATTTTATTACCGGCTATTGCATTAATTATATAATAAATGTAATGAATCAGAAATAAAATTAGTGTTATGCCCGCGACTGTGTTAAACAGAGCCGATAACATACAACACTTGTTCACTTCTGTCGTCTGACATTTATCGCCATTTTTTCGTTCGATGTTTGGTTTCGCTTCTTTCGCTGTTGTTTTGTTTGGATTGGAATTGGAAATGGAATTGTATTGGATAGGATGCGAGTGGAGACCGTTAGAGGGAGTGGAAATCGCACTCAAATTGTTTAGAAAAATAGTGGAGACATTCATTTAAAAGAAAGGCGCTACTTGCTCTAGTCAAATGGTTGGTGTCATGGAAATAAATTTAGGTTGTGATTTACAACAGCGAATGTAAAACTGTTTGTTACAGTTTCGTTAGGTATTTATTTCTCTTCGACTTTAGTTCGTTACCCGACCGGATAGGTTGAGAAGCTAGACTTTGGAAATCAAATCGGGAATCATTTTAAATTTTGAAAATCCTCACAGAATGTCAGGCCACGTAGTTTGAATTGCCAGTTGCATTCCTCGTCTAAGTTTTGGCGAATGGCCGCCGACAATACTTTTATTGGTAGTTGGCGGAGCGGCAACCATTTGTACGAAATTTCGATGTATCGCCTGCGATTCTCAGACCTCTCGCCGGCGAATGAAATGCTCTTCCAAATGTGAATCGTCTCTTGGAAAATTCTCACACGTTTCGTTAACGTTTACTATAATATTTGGTGATTTCTTGCCTGATTTGACACTACTTTTAATTAGGTTAGCGCACTAATGAAAAACCCAATAACAATGTTTTAGTAGTGTAAATAACAGTGTCACATGAAATTTATTCGCCCCGAGTAACAGGCGCCTGGAGGGAACAATGAACCATTGAAATAGAGAACTGGAATCTGAGCGTTCGCTTAAATTTAAGAATAAGAAATATAGGATATAATGAGTAATTAATTGAACTTTATTGAATTGTCGACTTTCGTCAATATTTGACACTAGATTAAGGCCCCATTGAAGAAAAGAATTGCTCTTTCTTTGAAAAGAGCAAATCCAGAAGTGCTCTTTCTATGTTTTCCTTGTTTCATTGAAAATAAAATGCACTTCCAGGTCAATTCTTAACACGAAAGAAGTGTCTGGAATATTATTAAGAATTGCCCTGAACTCACCAACACACACAAGTAAAATGTCAGATTGAAATGTTTGTTTTCTAGTAGGTAGTTATCCCAAAATGTCACTTCCAGCCTGACTTTTCATCCGGAACTAACATACACGACAATATTCTCACGTTGTCACCTTTACATCACGTAAGCTACGTGCTTAATTACCCCATTCATGAACCAAATTGGTTGTTAGCATTTTATGGGCGGAGAATATATCTTTTCCATTTTAAAGCGAGTAGAAGGAGATATTTGGCAATTCCAGAAATGCTTGGAATCTGTTGGCTTATATTATATTAGAGCGCGCACTTTCTGTTGCCTCCATTCCATCTGTGGGGCTGATTAAAAGCAGGTAGAGTGACCTACCCGATTCTGAGACTGGGCGCTTATAGAAATGTGTGATAACTACGTGGTTTATGACTGCGACGGCGGTAGCGATGATGCTTGGGCTTTACAGATGCTCGTTAAAGCGGAGGAGATGCAAAAGGTCCATCTACTGGGTGTGACAACTGTTAAAGGGAATGCAAGTGTCGACGACGCGACTCGAAATGTTTTGAGGATTCTGAAAACCGTTGACCGATTGGATGTAAGAAGAAAATGTAACGTGAGTTAAATTATTTCAAACCAATCCTTACAGATTCCTGTCTATAAAGGAGCTCCAGACTCGATTTTGGACAATAACGTGGAAGGAGTTAATTTTTATCACGGTAAGAATGGCTTTGGCGGAGTAGAATTCAAGGATGCCATTGATATAGCCAAGCTTGTCCACAAAAAGCATGCTGTAGATGCCATCTACGAGGCAGTTACAAAGGTAAGCAAGAGAAGAAGAAGTCTTCGAATTCCTTTGCTATAGTTAATGTGTTCTTAGTTTCCCAATAAAGTGTCCCTCATCTCTGTGGGTCCGCAAACAAATGTTGCCCTGTGCCTGGTCAAGTACGGAGAACGTTTCGCCAATCTAGTTAGAGGTCATTACATCATGGGTGGCAACTTTCAAGGTAAGTTTTTTTAAATCCTCTGCCTTTTTTTCAATTTTTATCCTCATTAGGCGTTGGCAATTCTAGTGCTGCTGCAGAGTTCAACTTCTTCCTCGATCCTGAAGCGGCTAACATTGTCCTGACAAAGGCTAGGAGTCCGATAGTTATACTACCCTGGGAGGCGTGCATCAAAGATAGGTTCCGTATTAGTGTGGTGAGTGGTTTGGTTTGCTGTTTCTTTCAAGTCATTACCAACAGTGTCTCTCAAAAGGATTGGCGCTTCGAGATTCTAGGAAAATCAGACCAAAACTCGGCATTTCTGAAGCTCCTCAATACCATCGAGCAAGCTCAGCTGTTCCCGAAGGGCTACACATCTTGGGAGCCATGTGATGCGATGCTTGTGTCTGTTTTCCTCTTTGGATCGAACATTATCGTTGATCATTCCAACTGGAAGGCAACTGTCGAGCTCAGCGGTACGAAAACACGTGGACAAATGGTCTTGGATCACCTGCAGGATGATGTAACTCCAAAGAATATCAAACTTGTGGAGAAAATCGACGACAGCATTTTTATGCGAGTTGCTATGTGGGCGGCAAATGGTGATAGTGGTCCAGAAAAGCTCTTACAATAAAACCGAGTTTCAGTTGGAAAATTGTTTTCTTAAGAAAAAAATCGACCTCCCTTACAAAAGTCCCTGAATGAAGTCGCTGTCAGCGCCGGCTTGGCCAGTAGCCCACATGACAATCATTTGGAACATGTCCGTGTCAACATTCTCAATGATGGTGGCATTGATCGGATTCTTTGTCAAGTTCTTCAGGTGGTCAAGGATCATCTCACCTCTGGTGTACTTTCCGAATAGCTCAACCTTAGCGTTCCAGTTGCTGCGAACGCTCACGAAATGGATTCCAAATAGAAAGGCAGCGACAATCATGGCGTCATACGGAATCCAAAAAACGTTTCGAGGATCCCCGCCGACAAGGGCACTTTCCAGTTGGTTCATCAGAAGAATGAACTCAGCTTGGTGATTGGCGCCAAGAACATAGGAACGCCATTCCTTAAAGACAGAGCTGTATCTGAGCACGGGATGTCAGGTGCTAAGAGGGACAATACTTACAGCGGTTATACGGAAGCGATCTTTGACGCAAGCCTCCCATGGTAGGATTGTTATGGGACACTTTGCTCTTGTAAGGACAATTTGAGCTGCCTCGGGATCCATATAGAAGTTGGCTTCAGCATTGCGAGTAACGTTGCCCACAGCCTGGTAGGCACCTCCCATAATTAAGAGCACCTTTATCAAGGCGGCGTATTCCGAGCCATACATAGCCAAGGATAGGGCGACATTGGTCAGAGGGCCAGTCGAAATGATGGTCACTTGGTTGCGGTACTGAAATAAGAAGGCTTGGTTAATACTGTCATGCGCGTCGTGGGTAACCCACCTGGTAGACCAAATCCCTGATGGCTTTGACTGCGTGCTTGCTCTCATTGGCACGTTCGCCCATGAAATCTGCCGGCAAGATCTCATCGAAGGTATCCCCCTCACGATGGTGATGGCCATGATGATGTTTATGATGAAAGTCGGTGTCGTAGCTGTCCGGCAGGAAACGCGATGCAGCTCCCAAGTAGATAGGGATCTGGAATCACCAAATAAAATAAAATTCGTCCCATAAATTTCAGTTTTAAACTTACATCATCAGCTCTCAGAGTAAGAAGGACCTTGCGCATGTTTCGTGCAACTGTATCCTTCTTAATCGGTCCAGGAACACAGGTGATAGCAAGTAACTTGATCTTGCTGGTTTTATGGGCTTTTAGGAGCAACGCTAATGCCCATCGAAAGTCTGTTTGAAACGTATGCACATGCACACCCAACTGGCTCAAATCGACAACCGTCTTTAGAGAATTGATTTCTTTAAAGTGAATGGATACATAGATTTTATTGATATGTTCCTCAGAAATCTTGCAGTACTGAGAAAGGGACAGACGCTACATGAGGTGCGCTGACCTAATACCTATAACGTTTGTAGTGGAAGGTAAACGAATATGAAGGTTAGAAAGAATGTCCTAACTAGTTCATCTAGCCGCCACTCCAGACAATCTTACAAATGACAATGACACTCTTTTGCATTTACCACAATGAATAGTGACATGAGAATTTTCAGACCTCATCACTTTAAAATTGCGAACAACAATCAGCATTTCCCTACAATTCTTTGTTATCATCTATGCCTATGTGTAAGACGCACCCCAATAACAAAACACTATCTTCCAACTGGGATCAACGTCTTTAATAGATTAACTAGCACTGAGGCCTATGCATATATGCGATCTACGAATAAGCGACCCTAATCGCAGTGGCTTATCACTATGACATACCGTTTGAGAAGAATGCCACAAGTCTCGGTGTCGGTATCAGTATCTTTAAATCTCTAGAGGAAATCACGTTCTCTCCACCCAGATAGTAATCTATCCAAACGCCAAAGTAGGTAGCCCGATAGCGGTTTAGTTTTTAGTCTATAAACCAAACCACTAGGTCAGTGTCGTCAGTTTCGTAGTGCGTAACGAATTGGTTTGGTGTTTTTCAATTTTGTTGTAGTTATCGTGTAACCGGTGAATTTTGAGAGTTTCTGTAAATTGATCTTAATTGTTTATATAAAAATAAGTTATTTAAATAAATAATGAGTGCAGTAAATTTGTGTGTTTACGATTGTGACGTCGGAAGCGATGATGCTTGGGGATTGTTAATGCTGTTGCGAGCAGAGGCTTTAAAAAAAGTAAAACTCTTGGGAGTGACATGTGTCAGTGGAAACACAACTGTCGACAATGTATGCATAAATGCATTGCGCGTTTTGAGGACCGCCAATCGAGAAGATGTAAGCTAAGCACCTACAAAATATGGGGACATTCCGTGATAGATTTGTAAAAGAATTAAACTACGTGTTTACCTATATGCCAATGTCGATAATGAAAAGTGTTGGCACACACAAAAACAGGGTCTATCTTATCAAATTTTATTGCGTAGGTACTTTAGATAAAGTTTTAGAACAAAGTGTTTATTGGTATTGGTTGGCAATACGCAGCTGTATTTAATGTTAGTCATATTTGTCATATTAAAAGCTTTTATACCTACGAACTGTAAAAAATACGCCCTTAAACTTGATTGTCAGGTTATTACCATAAATACACATAATAAGAAATCCACGTCAAACTCTATAAAAAAAAAAAAGACATAAATCTCAAAGCTCTAACCATTTGTGCTACTGTAAATTTTTGTATTGATATTTATTGGTAAATGGAACACAAGAAATGGATAGAAACGTTCAAAACACGAGCCTGACAGCTGGCTGTCATGATGTGTTTTAGTTGTTATTTGCCTATATTGACATGAACAGTTTTTTTTCTAGTTGACGTAGGTATTCAGACTGCTTACCGATATAATCTAGTCAAGAAAATATTTCTGTAACCCATTCATAAGTTACACTAGTTTTTTTCATTTATTTTGGACAAGTTCTTTATGTTGTTTTAAACTGATTTTCGCTGCAATATAGGTAATGTAAAATGTCATATTGGTTGCTGTCACCACTTGTCCCCGACAGCGTTGTTTGGTTATGGAACACCATTCCTATTATATAGTTGTATGACAGCAGTCCAATTATAATGCATGTCAATGCAGTTGTCATTTGCATTTTATTTGGCTACGTCTAAAAGATATAATAAAATCGTTAAAATCCCAGTTTGCAACTGATTAAGTGTTCAAGTACTACCTATGCTATATTAAATTTATTTCTTTTTAGTTTTGTTTTAAAATCTTTGGGGACTTTCAAGTATCTAGTTTAGTAAGTCTGACAGCTGACTGAGTTGATGTATCTCAGTTTTGATTGGCCTAAATCGGTCACATGGGCAGCTGTGTCAGTTGACGTTTATGGAGGGGTAGCCGACGAATCTAGTCAAGAAATTAGTGACTGAGTACTAAGTTGACAGTTCGCATCCCGACCAATCAAGTTTTTGCTTTCAGGTTACATCTCTTCCAGACCAATCTAGTCGACTTAAGATAACTAAGTTTTTGAATGTGCACATTATCTCTGTCCATCCTGACAATATAACGTCTGAGAAATAACCACAGCTAAATGTCTATCGTACACCGTCAGACGTATATTGCATTGCACTATTGTAAACAAATTCAGATGTCATTAAATTTGCAACACACCACGACAGCCATCACAAATAATAATTAATATATCGTAAGGCATTATGCGTATTCACTTAAATGCGTAAATGCCTCATAAACTGCGTAAAGACAGAAATTTACCATATCGGTAACTAACTGTCAGATTTTGTATAATTTTTGCAGGCCTCATAATTTACTTACATAATGCTCGAAAATTAAACGTCGAAAGTGGCGCACAACTCTCAAACTCCAAACTTTGAGATATTTTTGGAATGAAATCTAGAAGAAATCCACTGGATCAGCATCAGACGACTTTTCTTTGTAAGTTCGAAAATTGGAACATAGCATTTACTTCTACGTGCACTTGCGTGCGAATTGCTGTCAAACCTGTCAGTTAAGTTTGAATTTTTGCATTCCCCTTGAGACTCTAACGATTTTTCTGGAAAAGTACTTGGTGATTTTTTATTTCTTCTTCAGGTGCTGTGAAAAAAAAATTAACTTAACTGTCAATAAACAAAACAATGAAAACTTACACGGCTTAGATCGCTTTCGCTTTAAGTTTAGTACCTACGCTGCTCGAGCAAAATTTTAGCGCTCATACAAAATTCTCTCCAAAATTTAGCTGTGCTAAATTTAAGCGAATCCCTTTAGCCGAGTGGTACGCAGCTCAAGCTAAAAATCAAACTTTTGTTTATGAATGTCTTTCATGCATCTGTCAAAATTTAGCGCATCCATTAAATGGGTCGGGACATTTTTTATAAGCTAAATTTTGACAGATCGCTCTGCTCTGTTGTTCTATTGTGTAAAGATGAGTAATTTTATTGAATACATCGACGAGGAGTACCTGAAACTAGAGTCTTTCATTGAAATGACAGAGAAGGCCTAAAGAGAGAGCAGCTAAAATTAATTTTAACTCGAGCAGAGTACTAAGCTTTAAGTAAAAATTATGTGTAAAAGATATTGAGGAAATGCTCTGAGTCAGGAAAATAGCAGACTTAAAATTATCGTAGCAATTGCTTTGTCTAACACAATTCATTCATACAAATTTAGGTCAAAGATAAGTGGCGCCGCTTTTCGAAGATATCAAAAGTCGGAGTAACCTAAAATAAGTTTTTATTCATACGAAACTTAGCAAATGCTTCGTTTTTTTTTAGTCAAAGCAATTGCTACGCTTTAATAATTTCACCCGATAAAAGTCAATGTTTGTCGCGATTTCTTTCTTTTTTAAGCCGATTTTGTTGTTGTTTATTTTTTAGCATTGGTTTTCTGAAGTTATATTCGACCTTACATATTTTGTTAGCGTTTCACAAGGGCTTTCTATAAATTTCATTGCCAGGGTTAAGTCCCACCCAAAGTCAA
Organism: Cheilosia pagana; assembly: GCA_936431705.1. Classification (NCBI taxonomy): domain Eukaryota; kingdom Metazoa; phylum Arthropoda; class Insecta; order Diptera; family Syrphidae; genus Cheilosia; species Cheilosia pagana. The sequence continues at coordinate 40,948,433 of OW386168.1, forward strand.
CCACTAAGGGTTATACCTGATTCGTGAATGATAAGATTCAAACCGTTGAGAACCACATCGCTGTTTATCCTTTTCGAATAATTGAATTAAAATCCGATCTCCTTTAAACTTTCTAAGAATTTACTTAATCTTATTCCAAGAAACCAAGCATCATCATAACTTTCCGAAATCTTTATAGATTCCTGTGCACAAGGGTGCAGTTGGCCCACTGATCCCACCTAAGCCGGGAAATAAATTCACATCGTTCCACGGCAACGATGGATTTGCAGATCTGCCATTCGAGCACTTTGACCACGAGCAACTTCTGCACCGAAGGCATGCCGTTGAAGCGATGTACGAGTACGCAAAGAAGGTTTTTGTTTATCTCACCCTAAGTCCTAGCCATTATACTTAATTATAACGATTTGATGATTTTATTGCACACAGCATCCAAAAGAAGTTTCATTCATTCTCGTCGGACCACTGACGAACTTTGCACTTTGTCTCAGTATGTACGAGGACTTTGCGGAAAATGTGAAAGACGTTTTCATAATGGGAGGGAATTTCAGAGGTCAGTACTTTTTTTAAACTTTTTCTAAGTACTGACTAAAGCGTTTCATTTGCAGGAGTCGGAAATGCAACCCGCAGTGCTGAGTTTAATTTCTACAAGGATCCGGAGGCCGCTAAAATTGTACTCGAAAAGAGTAAGAGTATAATTACCGTGCTACCCTGGGAACCATGCTTGGAGGAGAATTTCGGAATTTCCATGGTTTGTACTCATCTGAAGTGTTCATTAAATTTAATTTATTTCTGAGTAAAAAAAAACTCAACAGCACTGGCGACTAATTGAACTGACATCACAGAGTACCTGTCCAGTTGTTCAATTGTTGACTCGCGTCGAAGAAGCACAATACGTTCCGCAAGGCTATAATCATTGGTGTCCCTGTGATGCGCTGCTGGTGGCCGCTTATTTATTCCCCAACGGAATGATAAAAAAACAATCAACTTGGCATGCCACCGTTGAAGTCTATGGGGAGCAGACCCGAGGTCAAATGGTTTTGGATCACCTGCAGAGTCCTGATAATCCGCAAAATGTACACCTAATTGAACTTCTAGATAGTGAATATTTTAAGGTTGTTGCCCTGTGGGCAGCCGGTGTTGCAGAAGACTGCAATGGAGTGTGAATAAAATTTTAACGGGTGGTCATTCAATTTTTTTACTTTAGTTCTATGTTTAAGGTGGACTTTTATTCTGAGCTTAAGAATATCGCAAACTAATGATGTAATGGAGGAGGTTGTTTATATTGTTTGTAAATTTAAATCGAACACATGCTGCGACCTGCGTTTTTAACCTCTTTTTATTGTCATAGCGCATTTTTCTTTCGCAGCAAATCAATTTGCACTATAGGTACTTACTTACTTACTTGGTGTGAGGTATCCTTCCGGTGTCTTAACAATACGTACAAAATTTATTAAGCCAAAAACAAGCATACGCAGTCTATTGCATTCAAGCCAACATCCTTTTTAAACAAGTTTTACATCAAAATTGAGGTGGTCCATTCATATAGCCCTCGAACATTATAGGAGATTTAATGCCAAAGGTGAACAAACCATTACCCTTAACGCTATTCCTAGGAATACACCGAGTAAGCATGACTAATTTAAAGTTATCGAACATCCGCAAGTCCAAACAAATCGATTTCGATACCGACATTTGAAGAAAAGATAAACAGAGGGAAAAGTTTGCAACTGAATTTCTTCGAACGCATTTAGATTGCCGACCAACGTCCTTAAGGACAATCAATTTGACTTTTAAGTAGAAGTTTATAAAGTCCACATGCCCTAAACAAACAATCACGAGACGGAAAAGCCACAATTCCTGTATCAAGCCTCCCTCGTATGTACAGCTAACATTAACCTTTATTTACACAAGCTGAGGGTACAGGCAAAATGGAGGTTTATATGTATGCAATGCCAATTTCAGAGTCAGCATGCTGTCGAGGCTCTTTATGACCTCGTCAATAAGGTGGGTGTGTACTTTTCTTCTTTAAAACGCGTCTGCAACGTCCCTTTTTAGTATCCCAGTCAAATTACTATTTTTGGCGTTGGTCCGCTGACCAATATCGCCTTGGCCATGACCATGTACGGCGAGCAGTGGTACCGCAAGTTCAAGCAGCTCTACATCATGGGTGGCAACTACAAGGGTGAGTGAGAGAGTCGCTCTCCAAATAAGACTCAGATTCAAATGATTTCTGCTCTTTTCAGCTGTTGGAAATGCCACTTCTGGCAGCGAATTCAACTTCTACTTGGATCCGGAAGCGGCTCACATCGTCCTGAAGAAGGCCAAGTGTCCGGTAACCATTCTTCCATGGGAGACCTGTTTACCACCAGATTTCGACGTCACTGTGGTGAGTATTCACCAGGCCAAAAACATCCATTTTCAAACTACCTTTCTGTAGGACTGGCGTTTCAACGTCCTCGGAGCAATCAACTCGCCAGTTGTGAACTTGTTGGACACGGTGGAAACGGCTCAACTTATACCAAAGGGTTACACCTCGTGGGAGCCATGCGATACTATTTTGGTGGCAGTTTTCATCTTTGGCAAGCAACTGGTCCTGAAGGGGAGAAAATGGAACGCAGTGGTCGATGTCAATGGATGGCTGACTCGTGGCCAAATGCTCATCGATAACTTGTGTGAGAAGGTGGATGCGGACGTCTTCAAGACTATTGTGTTGTAGGCTGTTAACAGTACGGGGGCTAGTAGCGTCTTCCTGAAAAATCCCCAATGCGAATAATGTCTTTTAAAATTTTTGTAGTCTTAATCGAAATAAACTTCACATTATTATTGGTTACAGTTACTGTCATTGTGCAAGCGAACTCTTAAAACTGTTGATAGTTTAGGACTTGATCCTGTAGCTTCTTGTTTATTAACCAAACATATACTAACAACTAAACCTTTGGAAAAATAATGTTGTTCTCCTCTAACTCAATTCAAGTCCCCTTCGTATTTTCCTTCACACGTCAGAGAATTATTGTTGCAGTCATGAGGAAACCAGAATAAAGTGGCAGTGTTAAGTATGTATACTAAAAGTCAGCTAATTAGAATCTACCCCAATTTTAATACGAAATCAGAATTCATAAAATGCATATGCAGACACACATCCGGTTACCTTTTAAATGGTTCAAGCACTCAAATACAAAATACACAAAAACTCGTTATACCTACTCCTCCAAAAAATAACGCACCCAGTTTAGAACGCTAATTTGACATTGCTGCCACCGCTAAAAGGAAGAACTACGTGGCTTTCTACATGCAATTGAGGGCGGGATTCCTCAATCCGAAAAGCATTCCGCACGTTCACCTGTGTTATCCATCTGCAAAATACAAAGTAAACCCAGCACCCGGTGGCATGATTCAGATGCCAAGTCTCTGCACCATCAGCATCAAGTCAAATCCAACACTACTTAAATTAAGGGTAAAAGCAAAACTCGGTTTACCTCTGTATGTGCTTACAGCCCACAGAACCACAACGACTTAAATACTTCCATGCCATTAAATCTGTCGATGTTTATGCACGTTCACCATACGAGAAAGCCAACCACCTATATGGGCGGGTCGTTTGGTTATTTAGTTATTTTAGAAACACAGCCACCATCCCCTACTGGTATTTCCGGGTATTGAAATGTCTGTGCCCAGATAAATCAATATTCCGGCACGCAGATTGAATAGATAGAAGAACGCACACACTTCACGAGTCCTCCTCGAGCATGGTTTCAGTGTTAGCAAAGAAACTACTACCCTCCATTGCTGTATCCTTTATTATGTATTAAATTCGACCACCATTCTGCCCTTCAATGTGGAATATTCCCACTACACTAAGCACTTCCAATCCAGTTCGGGGTCCGGCAAACCAGCAGTCCATGCTATTATCCTTTTGTAGTTCTCCCTGTCGATCTCTTCGATCACGCATACATTGTCGTCCTTCTGCCTCAAATGGTCCAATACCAGTTGACCGCGTGTATGGGTACCATTGAGCTCAACAGTTGCATGGTAATGGCGACTTTTTGCAATTAACTTCTCGGGGAAGAGAAAGGCAGCTGCCAGGATTGCATCACACACAATCCAATTGGGAAAGGCCTTTGGTATGAAAATTGCTTTCTCAACATAGTTGAGCAATTCAATTGCCTTACTATTGACTGAGCCGAGCGTTTCAATACGCCATTGCTGGGGAGATTTCATGTGCATTCATAATATGGATGATAAAAATCGGTAGAGGGGACTATTGATTTAAGTTTATATCTTACCCAAGTTGTGCCAAAGTTTCCATCGATGCAGGTCTCCCATGGCAGCATCACAATGGGCGTTTTAGCATTCTCAAGAACAATCTGAGCCGCTTCTGGATCATAGAAGAAGTTGAACTCTGCACATTTGGTAACGTTGCCTTTGCCTAAAAATTTAATAGATTCAAAAAATGTTTGTGTATTTTTAGGCTTTGCCCTACAAGGGAGAAGTGGATTATTATTACGAAAAAAAGAGTTTATTCTCCGTTGCAACTATAAACCTCATATGACTTAAAAATATTTTCTATCTATGGAAATGACACAAAGTGTTGGAAGACAGACACTGAAAGTAACAACAAAAATATTTAATTAAAACCGAGCTTAAAGTATTTCTGAAAGCCTTTTTGAAGTCGAGCTTAAATAACTGAAGAATGTGCACCAAAAATAAAAGACTCACACAAAACGAGTAACTGACAATAGGTGGGCCAATAGGACCCTATGTAAAACTGTTGCCTTCAAGCTAATTTTGGTAAGATCTTCACACATTTCGTTTTAGCGATTTTTTTATTCCTTTAACTAAATGCTTGTACACAATAAGCCCCACGCTATATCTAAGACTTTGACACAAATTGGATAAGTAGTCTATATCTGATGCGGTAACATACCCACATCCCAACACAGCAAGACTGAACGTTTTAATGTATAGGGAGATCGAGATCTGGGTTCTGCTTGGATAGCTTGGTCTGATCCACAGATTCTGCCAGTCTATTCTCTATTGGCTTTTGGCGAGAGTACACCAAAGTTTCCGATGAAATTTTGTCGCGTATGCCTGAATGAATGAAACCTCAGCATCGTTTGCCCGGTAAACTGCGCCAACTACAGAGGTATCACTCTGCTTAACATCGCATACAAGATCCAGTCTGCCATACTGTGTGAGCGCCTGAAACCATATGCCAACGAGCTCATTGCACCCTATCAGTGTGGTTTTAGTCCCTGTAAGTCCACAACCGACCAAATATTCACTCTACGGCAGATCCTGGAGAAAATCCAAGAAGTCCAAATCGATACCCACCATCTGTTCATCGATTTTAAGACCGCATTTGACAGCATTTTTATAGACGAATTATATAGAACCATGTCTATAGTTTTGGCATCCATGCCAAACTCGTCAGATTGTATAGAATGACAATGGGAACTTTCGGCGAGACCTTTGATATCAAAAAAGGATTTAGGCAAGGATATGCACTGTCATGTAATTTCTTTAAAACCGTACTGGAACTCACAAGCCAGCACCAGAGGCATAATTTTTCGCAAGTCTGTACAATTACTTGCATACGCAGATGCCATTGACATAATTGGTAGAACACAGCGAGCTGTCACTGGTGCGTTTGCATGTATAGACACAGAAGCGGCAAAAATGGGAGAGAACAGTAGACAGATATAACTTTGAGGTAGTTAGGCACTTTATCTACCTCGGTTCCGCTATAAACACTTGCCAACCGCATTGGCCTTAGAAGGCAATCAAGAAATAAGGCCTCGTCAAGAAACACCAATGAAATTCTGTATAAGACGATTATCATCCCAGTCCTGCTGTATGGTGCAGAAGCATGGACATTGTCGAAGTTGGATGAGGATATCCTTGGACGTTTTGAACGCAAAATTCTTTGTGTGATTTTCGGTCCCGTTTGCGTTGACGGTCTTTGGAGAAGGAGATATAACAGCGAACTCTACGAGCTGTACAGGGACATAGACCTGGTCAGAAAAGTATGCATCAGTCGTCAAAGATGGCTTGGACATGTAAAGCGAATGGACACCAACGCTCCGTCCCGAAGAGTTTTCTATTTGAACCCGGAGGGACAACGCAGTAGAGAAAGACTTCGAATTAGGTGGCGCGCACAAGTGGAAGGGGACCTCAACCAAATTGGAGTGCGCAACTGGAGGCAGTTAGCCAAAGATCGGGGTAACTAGAGAGGCGTGTTGGTTGAGGCTCAGGTCAACCCCGGACTAAGTAAGTTAGTAAAATTGCAGACATATAACAGTTTTTGGAGCTTCTGGTGATGCTAGGGGGTTCTTCATTCTTCGTTAAGCTCCGTCCTCAATGTGTGTGTGTTCTTTTTTACTGACTTTAAAGTTCCTGAGACTTGTTTAACCATTTAACTCAGAACTTTGTGTAAAATTCTTATCCATGTCCGTCTTCCCACACGCAACTATAAGTATTACACTTATCTAATTTTGAATTAGTCGACAGCAACAATATTTTATGTGTCAAAGATAACATTCACCTTATGGTAACAGAGTTACTTGGGCCATATATCAGAGAAAAACACAAATTCAAAATTAGATGAAGATAAGCTAGCAGAGCCCTCTAAACGAAAACATCATAAACACCTCAAGCGAATTGGTAATCAGAAAAGTAAGTTTCCTGCCACCTGGTAAATAATTAAAAGTATGGCCTTATTAAATTTTCTCACTCACCTCTGATATTCCCGCCCATAATCCACACGTCCTTGACGTTGTCCAAGAAGTCCTCGTACATGTTAATGCACATGGCGAAGTTCGTCAATGGACCCAATAGTACAAAACTCACTTTCTTCGGATGCTACAGTCATTCGAGAGCAAAAAAAAGTAAACAAATTAAAATCAGTCCGTCACGATTCACTTCCTGACAACATTTATACCTTGCATGCTAGTTCGTACATTGCATTGACAGCATGAGTCTTCTCTACCCGATTCATATCCACTTCGTAGCTGTGCTTCACATCACCGAATCCATCTACGCCGTGGAAACACTCGTAGGCGTAGTGTTTGGTGGACAAAATTGCTGTCGCACATCCCTTGTATATGGGAATCTGTAAAATAAAGATGAAACACACCGAACTACCGCGGTCATAAATACCTCATTACATCTTTGCAATCGAGACTATCCAGCACCCGGATGGTGTTCTTGGTGACATTTGTCACGTCCGAGTTGCCGACAACGCAGGTAACAGCAAGGGTCTTGAACTTCTTGAATGTCTGTTCGGCTTTTAGAAGCATCATCAGCGCCCAGGCGTCATCGTTGCCAATGTCACAGTCGAAGACTACGTAGCGTTCCTCTGTCATACTGAATACTAACTGACTCAACTCAGACCCGCCAGACTTGCTTGTGCTGCATTCCCGGTGCGGCCGGCGTTTTCTGTGCGCTCTAAGTGCGCTCCAGTTCGGGCATAGTTTCTACTCTAGTAGAGGACTACACTATACACTACTCAGAGAGGGAGAGCCAGCTACTGTCGTACTACGTAAAAATAAACTTTTCGCCTATACTCGTAGATATTCAGCTAGCATTCGCCTAAGAAGATATCGCGTGGCAAGTGTGTGTAGTGTTCGTTCAGAAGTCATTTTTGTTGTACAGTGGGGCCGGGCGCCGGGGGCGTTGTGATATCACTTTGTGGTGACTTCCAAGTGGGTTGGGTGGGTGGCTATACTCGATTGACGAGACGCAGACGACATGCTTTTCTCACCTCAGTGAGTATTCCCATTTCCCATTAGCAAAGCAAATTATACTTGCATAAGAGAGCGAAATCGAGAGCTGAATATAAATTATTGACAAGAATTATTAGCGGGAAGCTCTGGAGTCTAGATTCTGACAAGATTAGTTCAGTTAATTAGATAATTTGTGAGCGATTGTGCAACACAGATTTAATGAGAACAGTGATATCGGACTTTTAGTGTAGGTTGACAACCAACATTTCCTGTTGACGGACGTAATACGATTAAATGGAAACATGACAGAAAAATAATGGCGGTCATTCCTTGGCTTTGGATTGTCATTAATAAAGGGTCTTTCATTTGCGATTTGACAACTTCAAACTTTCAGTGTGAACGCCCCCTTAAATCGATTAATGAACTGTCAATGTTAACGCCAATTTTCGTTAACGCTCATTTTAGGTTAAACGGCTTCGTTAATAAGCAAAATATGCGTTATTGGACATGTCCTCATGTGCTTCGCGAAACAGCACTTCATCCACAAGGAGTCATTAAAATGGCCGTCACGTTACGGTAAATGGTATTCGCTATAGAGACATGTAGGAACGTTATTTCTTTGAGCAATTGCATGAATTGGACATTAGTTGGTGCCACAAGCCACCCAGCGGATGCAGCAATCGAATTCAATATTGACCATAATTGAACGAGAAATAGCTCGGTGGATATTGGACAAATGAATGAAGTTGAATTCCATTCGTAAATGTTTTAATAGCAGTTTGCTTTTAAAAAAAAAATGTCAAGTCCTTAGTGAAAGACCCTTCAGCCTTCAGAAGTCCAAACCTTAAGCCTTCGCAACCCATCATGAACTTAAGTTTCGATTTGAGAACTTGCAAGCAACAAGCTTTTCTTGTTCACGTTCTACCCAACAACACCAACTACGATTTTTGTTACTGTTATGTAACGTCTCACGGTTATTCGCACCGCACTTTCAATATCAAGGCGCTAAAATTATATGTTGGACTTTTTATTGGAAGCAACTTCATTCAGCCAGCAGCATTGAAATTAGATTTATGGATTATTTTTTTTATAAGAGACCCTCCAAGAGGGGATCGATCCTTTCCATTAAATTCAAAAATTGCAGGCTACGTTGTTGTCCACTTTTACTAATGCTCTCAAATAAAAATGTTCTTCCCTTTTTGCTTTCTTTTCTGGTAAGGACCATAATACAAAAATTCCAAAAGCCTTTATTTATGTTAAATACTCGAAGCAGTAAAGTTATACAAGCACTTTTTGTTTTTAAAAATTTAGAAAGATATATAAAAAAACAGTTCACATTTCAAAATACGTAGTAGTGAAATTTGTAAAAGAATATTCAAAGCGGAATTAAAATCCACGGCTACACATATCCCAAGTAAGGGAAAACCAGCAATAAACAAAATAATCAAGAGTCTTACATTCGATTGAACACGCCAAATCTGAAATCGGATATCAAATCAGAGAATCCAATCAAATAGGATGTTAAGAGTTTTATCACATTTTCGTTTAAAATTTTCGATGAAAATCGGGTAGGTCCACGGAAGATAGGCTTTGTTTGAATCAATCACGTGAATTCATTTGCGATAAACGCTCTCCTTCATGTTTGAGTACATCAAGCGTTGATGGCCGATACAAATATTCGGTGTTCATTACTGGAAGGGCTAATGTCCATGAGTGGCTTCCTGCAGCACCCGACGGTAAGTAAGTATGTGCCAAATATAGAACTGAAATCTAAAATGTGAAGTAAGTCCACCCAGTTGTATCCAACTGAATACCATACCTCCCTTGACCCGAATCATTTGTATTGAAAACTATGGACACAAAACTACCACAGCTATATAAAGTCCTTTTAAATTCTAGGAAATGAGGGTTATTGGCAGCATTGGCAGAGAAGGGGACTGCGTAACAAAGCAAATGGGGTGGGCAATCGGAAGGATTACCTGAACCACAATTGAACTTTTACTTTCGTCTTAACAAGTTCAAACTTAGCTTGAAAGCACTTATGAGTATGACACTCTTATTTCTGAAGTGTGAGAAGCCATTCCGATTCTCACCTTCACAAAGGAGGTAAAATTTATTTCCAGGGCGTAACCTTTAAAACTATTAAAATGATTCCAAAAATTATTTCTCTGAAAACTAAAAGAAAAGCTGCGGAATAGAATACCTACAGCTAGAGGATGTGCTATTTTTACGATATTAACTATCAACGTACATCATCATTTTGATACAAAAATTCTCAATTCAAAAGTATTATTTCCACCAAAAATGTATATTTCCCCAAAAAAAAGTACAAAAATTTAAGAAATCCCAACTCATTCGCATTGGGGGTTTTTCAGGAAGGCGCTACGAGCCCCCGGGCTGTTGACACCCCACAACATAATAGTTTTGAACACTTCCGAATCCACCTGCTCAATCAAACGGATGTTATCCCGATGCTCACGCAAGTTATCGATGAGCATTTGGCCACGAGTCAGCCATCCATTGACATCGACCACTGCGTTCCATTTTCTCTCCTTCAGGACTAGTTGCTTGCCAAAGATGAAAACTGCCACCAAAATAGTATCGCATGGCTCCCACGAGGTGTAACCCTTTGGTATAAGTTGAGCCGTCTCCACCGTGTCCAACATGTTCACAACTGGCGAGTTGATTGCTCCGAGGACGTTGAACCGCCAGTCCTACAGAAAGGTAGTTTGAAAATGGATGTTTTTGGCCTGATGAATACTCACCACAGTGACGTCGAAATCTGGCGGTAAACAGGTCTCCCATGGAAGAATGGTAACCGGACACTTGGCCTTCTTCAGGACGATGTGAGCCGCTTCCGGATCCAAGTAGAAGTTGAATTCGCTGCCCGAAGTGGCATTTCCAACAGCTGGAAAAAGCAGAAATCACTTGAATCCAACTGAGTCTTATTTGGAGAGCGACCCTTTCGCACTCACCCTTGTAGTTGCCACCCATGATGTAGAGCTGCTTGAACTTGCGGTACCATTGTTCGCCATACATGGTCATGGCCAAGGCGATATTGGTCAGTGGACCAACGCCAAAAATAGTAATTTGACTGGGATACTAAAAAGGGACGTTGCAGACGCGTTTTAAATGAAAAATGTACACACCCACCTTATTGACGAGGTCATAAAGAGCCTCGACAGCATGCTGACTCTGAATTACTGTGCGATAATTGACGACATCGGTGAGGACGTCTCCGAAGCCGTCATTGCCGTGATAGAATTCGACACCATCCAGGGTGGTCGGTGGGATGAGTTCCATCTCTGCTCCCAAATAGATCGGAATCTGTACAATGACAAGAGAGTTAAATGGTATTTGGATATATATTTTTCAAACTCCCTACATCCAACCTTCCACTGGCTTTGAGTGTTCGATGCACATTGATGGCGGCTTGGCCGATCTGACTTCTAGCATTGCCATGACCACAGGTCACTGCCAACAACTTGATTTGCTTCAACTGATCGGCCTTCAGGAGTAACACCAAACCCCAGGCGTCATCGGCGCCACCATCGCAGTCTAGGATCACGTAATTTCGAGACATTGTTTAAATTGATTTTTGAATCTTGCACAGAATAGAACACACTCGGATTGACTATATAAAATTGTGGTTGCAAGTTTCTTTATATAGTCTTTCTGAAGATGAACCTTTTATTCTTTTCAAATGAACCCTCCCTATTTGATTTTCCAAAGGAAAGGGAAATTTATTGCCTCTTACAAGCAAGTTGGGTTGATTTGGTTCCCATTGTCATAAAGATTACAAAGCCCAATGAGAAAATAGGTTTTATCATTCGATTATATGAGTTTGACATTCGAAATTTGTTTCTCATCCAATGGATTCTTTAAAATTGAATTACGCCTGTTTATTTAAGGTTGGAATTGTGGACTTCTATGAACGTACTCGCCTATTTCTATTCTTTGGCTCTGTTGCAATTTGTTAGAAATTTCATGCGAACTACTCGACCTAAATCGAATGTTTACTAAAGTTTCACAATTAAAAGAAACGTTGCCGCAAATCTGACATTAGGTACAATTGCAGCACACGATTTCGCAGCAATAGCGCATAGACAGGAGGATTTTAATTATTTCAGCAAAAGTTTAAAAGTTCCCACGTACTTGATCCCCAACGTATTGTAAAGTTGAGGATCAGATTTAAGATTGAATTAATGCAAGTTCGTAGTGTACTTATTTGTCCATCTATAGGTAAATCAATTTTCAGAGTAATACTTAAGAGAGCATTTATTTATAAGACTGCCTCGTCAATGTAGTTAAGGTAGGACGAAATTAGACAGTTCATTTATAGGTAACAGAAAAATAATGGTCCTGCAAACGGAGCTATGTGGGATTTTTTATTTTTATTTATCTTTTATTTATTTCATTGAAAACTTAAAGCTATACAAATTTAAAGATAAATTTAAAAGATAGAAGAGCATTTAATTTATAACCTGAAATAGTTATGTACATCAATCAAGCCGAATCTAAATAATAAGTTTAAATTAAGCTATAAAAAAATAAAAAAAACAACAAAGAAAAATCAAACCAAAGGATTCAGTAAATTACGAATTACAGCGTGATTTAACGAGAAAAGCCAGCATTTTACATTCTTAAGTTATACGGATTTAACTCGCTCACATCTCAGACTTGGAGGTAATTTATTGAACAAACGCGGAGCATGTTACTGGTGGAAAAATGTGATTTATTGATTGAAGGTGCATTGACAAGATTACTAGTGTTGTCGCGCAAATTACGATTTTCATAAACCCTGGGAGAGTTGTACCCGTAATTTAAAAAAAATATTTTTAAAACTTTATGGAAGTATAAATGTCTCAATGGAAGAAATCCAAGACTTTTGGACAGTCCTAAACTTGGCGTACGACGGTTAACTTTACACATAATACGAGCAGCGTGTTTTTGTTTTATTAGCAAAGGCTCTAATTTATTATAATGTGTACCACCCCAACAAGCTATACCATATCGAAGTTTAGATTTGAAAAGACCATTATAGACTAACTTTAAAATTGGCAAAAAACAGTGCTGAGTTTAAAAACCTGTCTAATAACACAGTTTAGACAATTTTTTAAGTATATAGTATGCTCCAACGTGATTCTTTATCTCTTGCCTGTGGATCTGCATATTAAAAACATTGTAGCTTGTGGTGCTGCTAGATTAAAGGAATCAAAATGCTGGTCAGAAAGGCCCTACGGCCATACCAACATCCTTCTTTCACTCCCCGATGGGTTAGGACGTATATCTACAGACTATACATTATACCTAAACTTAACTTCCATTTCACAGTTAGATTTCCCTCTAGATTAGAATGGGAAAGGAACGCGCTCGCAAATGAATTCGATATACCAAATTTCACAGATGATGGTTCCAAAATGAACTGTGGGCGTTTTCTCAGCCGTACTAGACGTTTACGTGTCTTTTCGCCTACCCAATACAGCCAGCATTTTTCAGGTAGAAGTTCTGGCTATTGGGGGGGCGTGTAGTATAGTTATGAACCGTGCGACACCCGATTAAAAAAAAAAGACATCTTGATAGTCAAGCCGCGATTAAGGCTTTGGTTTCGGCCAGGTCTTCATCTAAACTTGTTGTGGACTGCAGGGAGAAACTGGCCAGGGCAGGTCATCGGTTTGAAATCACTCTCGTCTGGGTTCCCGGCCATAGGAACGTAGAGGGGAATAAGAAAGCCGATAGACTTGCTAGACGTGGCTCGGCTCTGTACGTGTCTTATGCGAGGGAAGTTTTTCCTCCGCTGGGACACGTAAAGAGAGAGATCCCCCTTCACTACACTGCAGGGGCCGTGACTAGATGGGTGAACCTAACAAACTGCGTCATTTCTAGAAAGGTTTGGCCAACATTCGACGAAGCCAGAACAAATAACTTCCTTTTCAGAACGCGTGCAGATGTCGCTAGACTTACGGCGATTAGTACGGGCCACTGGCCTCTAGGAACTCACGCAGCCAAGCTAGGCTGCCCACTGTCGTAGCTGCGCTGACACTTATAATAAATAAGGTAGCAGGGATATCAGAAACATTTAGACTAGGTACTATAAATTTCAACTTCAACAAGTCATCTTCAGTAGATTTGCCACTACGAAAGCCAATTTGTCAAGTACTAAAGAAATTAGTCTTGTCTAAGAAAGACAGCATTCTAGATTTAACCCATTTTTCAAAGACTTTGTATATATCACCTTTTATATAAAGAGGAATTACAACAGCTGTTTTAAGTATTTCCGAAAAAAAAAACCTTTTGAATACTTAAAACGAAAATATGACATAAAACATCAGAAACAAAGAGCGAAGTTCTTTTTAAGATATCTCTTGAGATTTGATCGCATGACATTGAATTTGACGCTACAAAGTTTTTATAAGAAGAAGCTCATTTTTAAGAAAAAAAGAGACGTCTATCCACATACATACCATTTGTATGCTTGAATTCTTTCCCACGATTGGGTAGATTATTGCTCCACCCGATTCGGAGCCTATTATCCACACTGACTAAACAATACACTTCTCTAAAGACGGCTGTCTTCATAGGTGGGTGCGCAGATGCAATAAACAGTGCACACAATGTCACCTCCCTTCAGTGGCGTCTAGAATGCATACAATCAAACATGGAGGTTGTAAAACCAACTATGGTTACCTTTCTGTCTTCTACAACGCCGCCTCTTGATATCGCATTGAGGAGCGGAATACTATTCCGCTATATAAACCAAAATCAATCTACAATAGAGCACAGTTTGGTTTTACTTCATAGTCTTTTGTATACAGATCTTGGATCGAAATCCTTTTTAACTGAAAATGAGCTCCAGCACTAGCAACTACGTGATCTTCGATTGCAATGGCAGCAGTGACGACGCCTGGGCATTAGCGTTGCTCCTAAAAGCCCATAAAACCAGTAAGATCAAGTTACTTGCTATCACCTGTGTTCCTGGACCGATTAAGAAGGATACAGTTGCACGAAACATGCGCAAGGTCCTCCTTACTCTGAGAGCTGATGATGTAAGTTGAAAACTGAAGTTAAAGGGACGAATTTGATTTTATTTGGTGATTCCAGATCCCTATCTACTTGGGAGCTGCATCGCGCTTCATGCCCGACAGCTACGACACCGACTTTCATCATAAACATCATCATGGCCATCACCATCGTGAGGGTGATACCTTCGATGAGATCCTGCCGGCAGATTTCATGGGCGAACGTGCCATTGAGAGCAAGCACGCAGTCAAAGCCATCAGGGATTTGGTCTACCAGGTGGGTTAGCTACGACGCGCATGACAGTATTAACCATGCCTTCTTATTTCAGTACCGCAACCAAGTGACCATCATTTCGACTGGCCCTCTGACCAATGTCGCCCTATCCTTGGCTATGTATGGCTCGGAGTACGCCGCCTTGATAAAGGCGATCTTCATTATGGGAGGTGCCTACCAGGCTGTGGGCAACGTTACTCGCAATGCTGAAGCCAACTTCTATATGGATCCCGAGGCAGCTCAAATTGTCCTTACAAGAGCAAAGTGCCCCATAACAATCCTACCATGGGAGGCTTGCGTCAAAGATCGCTTCCGTATAACCGCTGTAAGTATTGTCCCTCTTAGCACCTGACATCCCGTGCTCAGATACAGCTCTGTCTTAAAGGAATGGCGTTCCTATGTTCTTGGCGCCAATCACCAAGATGAGTTCATTCTTCTGATGAACCAACTGGAAAGTGCCCTTGTCGGCGGGGATCCTCGAAACGTTTTTTGGATTCCGTATGACGCCATGATTGTCGCTGCCTTTCTATTTGGAATCCATTTCGTGAGCGTTCGCAGCAACTGGAACGCTAAGGTTGAGCTATTCGGAAAGTACACCAGAGGTGAGATGATCCTTGACCACCTGAAGAACTTGACAAAAAATCCGATCAATGCCACCATCATTGAGAATGTTGACGCGGACATGTTCAAAATGATTGCCATGTGGGCTACTGGCCAAGCCGGCGCTGACAGCGACTACATTCAGGGACTTTTGTAGAGGCCTTCAGTGGCAGTTTCAATTTTCTTTCATTAAATAATAAAAAAGCGATCAAATGATCTTTAAATTTTCTTGAAAAAGCATTTATTAATTTTTTCGTAGAAAAAACTTTTTCGGATCAAAATCTCAGTCATGTTCTTTACTGTTCCGTTTTTCAGGATTTTTTCCTGATGGAATCAATCCAATTAGTGGTGGTTGATTAATTGTCATAGCTTTCGCAGTTTTTTGATAAACTAACTGTGTATTTAATGAGCGACATTTTAAAAAGAACATCAAATTTAAGTGCCCAAAAACAGAACAACAAATTTTCTTCGGTTGTTTACTTTTCTAGTGGTTTGTTGATGAAATGTAATTTGTAAGTACCTACTGACTGATAACACAGTGACAGTCACGATATTTTTCTGTGGTGGAATTATGTAAGGTGAAATTCGTTATAGTCACAATAAAATTTGTTGGCCTACGTAAGCTGGATAATCACTGTGATTGTCCCATTTTCGCGATCGTTTTCTTGCGATAGCTTTTTAGGTGTCATCATCATATAATGTAAATTTGCTCTTTGTGTTGTTGGCATTCGATTTGTAAAGAGTGAATATGTTTACATCAGATAGTAGTTAGTCAAATGTGTGACTTCTTAGAATGAACTTACGAACAAAATCAAATATTCTTGAGCTTCCAACATCAATAATTATAAATCATTTTAGTTTTTTGAAAAACTTTCGGTTAACAAAAGAAGGGGGATTCCACCCCTGTTTGCTATAACCGCCTAAACATTAACAAAAATCATTTCCACACTGTTCCAACTTTTGCGGTTGCATTTTACGTATGGCTATAATTGAGGCATCTGAAAAACTACGCGCAAGGCAACAACCTGGTTTGTTAGGAAGTGCAAATCCTTTGTTAAAAAAAACAAGTAAACATTTTTAAATGTCGCTAAATTTAAAATAACCTGCAATCAGGTACAACGCACCAAACTAACTTAATCGGATCTAGAATTTGGATAAACCAAACCAGTTAAAACTTAGCAAATATAATGTGTGTTATTAATTTTAAGTATAAACATTTATTTTAAAAAAATTAGCATAAATTATATATAGGTATAAACGATCCAAACGTGTTACGATATTTTATAAGTATACAAATAGCGCCACCGGTGCTGGTAGGGCTTTCATGTTTTAGTTTTAATGAAAATCGTATAAAAAGTTTTTGCAGAAATCTTTACTTTTTTTCTGTCATTTTCTGTCACATTTTAAAGAAAGGTAATTTTAAGACATGCCCTTATTATGACGTTAAGATTGTATTGTGTCATTTCATCAACCAATCGAAAAGGAAACTATTTTTTGAGGCTGTTAAAAAGCTCTGCTTATACTACGCTACGCAAGAAATTCTATACAGTTCTCTTTTTAGCCCGCGAAGTTCATAACTAGCTTTAAAACTTGTGTGACAAATATATTTGTCATGAAGCTATGAAAATTCAGAGATAATTTTTATAAATATCACCTTTCTTTGAAGGCTTCTTTTACAAGCTCCTTCTTTTATTAGTGGCTCATTTAGAATTTGACCTCATTAAACGAACTAAAACTTACTACAATTCCACGCATAAATACCCATTTGTCAAAGCGCCCAATTGTCAACTACCCCCGGTCTCCCTTACCTTACTTGTAGCATTGTCTACAAATATTTAATTTATATAGTCGACGTTACATTCAATTCAGTTCAGTTTAAGAATACCAGCCGTTTGTGATGGCTGACGGTAGTTTAGTACTTTTCGACTGTGATGTTGGCACCGACGACGCCTGGGCGTTATTGATGCTGATCAAAGCTGAGACGGTCTTGAACTTGTTCAAAATTCTAGCAATTACAACGGTTGTAGGCAACACAAAAGTTGGCAACGCCACGGAGAATGCACTTCGCGTGCTAAGCAGTGTCAACAGGACAGATGTAAGTTGGAATGGCCAGGAAATACAAAATCAAAAAATTTGTTTGTATTTCTTTGTAGATCCCCCTATACAAAGGCTGTTCACAACCATATCTGCCTGTAGACGCGCCAGATTCGTTTTACTACGGCAAAGATGGATTCGGAGATGTATTGCCGTCTGTGCCTTCTGCCTTGGAAGATATTCCAACCGACCATGCCGTCAATATCATGTATGAGCTGGCCAGCAGGGTTTGTATTTCAACAATAAATTTCCTGTTTGATATTTTTTTCAAGTGAGTTCTCTAACAGTATCCAAAGAAAATAAGCTTCATTATGGCTGGGCCTCTGACAAACTTGGCCGCCTGTATCAACATGCACGATGATTTTCTGGACAAAGTTAAGGACATTTGGATGTTTGGAGGAGATTTGTATGGTAAACTTAAGTTGACACTGAATGTCATGCGACTTTACTCACTATTCCCTTTTAGACTACCGGAATTCTAGTAACCATCCTGAATTTAATTTCAATGCAGACAGAGCTGCAGCCAATGTTGTGCTTAGAAATGCCAAAGTTCCAGTTTATATTGTGCCAAAGGAACCATGTCGGGCAGTGAACAACGAGATTGATTTGTTAAGGCTGATATCGATAGAATTTGAATTTTAACAAGTTTTACTATCATCACAGGCTTTCCGCTTTGACTACATCGGCTCGGTTGACAGTCCTGCGATTAATTTACTGAACAAAGTCGAGGAGGCGATTTTTGATGTGAAACATCTTATGGCGCGACTTGGGAGTAAAATCGATTCATGAAAGCGGAAATGACCAAGCGGAAGTGCGAGACGGAAATTGGCCTGTCGCCATCGCTATGTCGCCGCCTAAAACTCCTTAACCACTCAACCGATTCGAATGAAATTTTGTGGGTGGGTATGGTTGGTTGTAACTTGATGAGTAGGATCATTATGGACCCGATAGGTGGCGCTGTTGTCGATCTTCTTAACCACTCAACCGATTTCAATGAAATTTTGTGGGTGGGTATGGTTGGTTGTAACTTGATGAGTAGGATCATTTTGGACCCGATAGGTGGCGCTGTTGTCGATCTTCTTAACCACTCAACCGATTTCAATGAAATTTTGTGGGTGGGTATGGTTGGTTGTAACTTGATGAGTAGGATCATTTTGGACCCGATAGGTGGCGCTGTTGTCGATCTTCTTAACCACTCAACCGATTTCAATGAAATTTTGTGGGTGGGTATGGTTGGATGTAACTTGATGAACAGGATCATTTTGGACCCGATAGGTGGCGCTGTTGTCGATCTTCTTAACCACTCAACCGATTTCAATGAAATTTTGTGGGTGGGTATGGTTGGTTGTAACTTGATGAGTAGGATCATTTTGGACCCGATAGGTGGCGCTGTTGTCGATCTTCTTAACCACTCAACCGATTTCAATGAAATTTTGTGGGTGGGTATGGTTGGATGTAACTTGATGAACAGGATCATTTTGGACCCGATAGGTGGCGCTGTTGTCGATCTTCTTAACCACTCAACCGATTTCAATGAAATTTTGTGGGTGGGTATGGTTGGTTGTAACTTGATGAGTAGGATCATTTTGGACCCGATAGGTGGCGCTGTTGTCGATCTTCTTAACCACTCAACCGATTTCAATGAAATTTTGTGGGTGGGTATGGTTGGATGTAACTTGATGAACAGGATCATTTTGGACCCGATAGGTGGCGCTGTTGTCGATCTTCTTAACCACTCAACCGATTTCAATGAAATTTTGTGGGTGGGTATGGTTGGTTGTAACTTGATGAGTAGGATCATTTTGGACCCGATAGGTGGCGCTGTTGTCGATCTTCTTAACCACTCAACCGATTTCAATGAAATTTTGTGGGTGGGTATGGTTGGTTGTAACTTGATGAATAGGATAATTTTGGACCCGATAGGTGGTGCTGTTGTAGATCGTCTTAACCACTCAACCAATTTCAATGAAATTTTGTTGGTTTGTATGGTTGTTGGAAAGATAAATTTTTCGAATTTTTTCAACTGAATTCTCAAAGTGAATACTTATATGGGCACGCAGGAGGAACTGAAGAAGCTAGGTTTTACACAGACACTAGGCTTCTGAATGAGTTGACGGTGTGAAAACAAAATGTAAACAAAAACTCTCGAAATAGAAAACATTGGATTGGATTGTGTTATGAAAACTTGTTAAATTAATGAACATAATTATCTACTGCGGTGTATTAAGGATATAATATTATAAAGATTTGGTTTTTAAATTAAATTTCTTAATGAAATTCACCTAAATACAACACAATTGAATTTAACATCCACATTTAGCAAGAGAAGTTTCACATCTGGCGTGTGGTCACAAGCACGCTCTCTGTTTTTTTTACCAAAGGGACAATGGCATTTATATGACCCATACCTGTCTGCCGCTTTTATCTTCAAACAGAAAGTGGTTGTAGATAATCAAACGTATTACGGACGGGTGGATATTTGTGGAGAAAATACCGGTGCATTGGTCCTTGATCACTCGGCACATGACAATGTTCATATGATTGAGGAATTCGACGCCGATGAGTACAAGAAGATAATAGCATGGACCGGTGGGGTACCGGGTGTTGAAATCGATAATCTGTAATAACAAAGTTTTATAATGGTGCATTTTGCTTACACCGTCCAATGCATAGATAGAAAATGTTAGTTTAATAAATAATTGCATAGTATTCTTTTGTTTTGACTAATTTCCATCTGCATCACTATCATGGGTAGCACAGCGACAATTAGCCGTTTTGTAATGGACTAAGTACGAGTACCATCACACCATATTTAGACTTTACTAGCCCTTTCGCAACCTCCTATTCAATGCTGTCTATACAGACGGATCCAAAGTAAACTATGGGATAGGGTCCGGCACTATCTCCGATTCGCTGGGCATATCAAAATTTGTTCTCGACTCTGTTCAGCAAGTCAATGGCTGGCCTTTCACCCAAAAGAAAATAATTCCAAAATGAATTACGACACCAAAACATACGTCCAAGATTCCACTAACACACTACTGTGCCTACAGTACGTGCACATGAAATACAACTTTTCGTGCTTAAATCATAATCGAAGGAAACCTCAGCCATGTTGTGAAACCCCCTCAGAAGTTCATGTCAACAAAATAATTTATATTGATGAATGTTATCGGTAACCCTCATATTAATAAAGGCTGAGATAAAGTAATCAACTGGTTACACATAATTTGCGTCGAATTTTGGCATGCCAACTGACGTCTGCACCTTTGTTTATCAATACAAGAGTAAGTGTATAAAACCAGTTTCACCCGACAATCAAATTTTGTGTTCTGAAAATCATATTGTAAATAAAATCCTCAAACACAATAATACACGTTGTAGATATGTATTTATTTATTTCATGTCTATATGAATACAATTGATTTTTTTCTGAATGAGTGTCATGTGCTGTATACGGTTTACCTATCTAACGACAGGTTTCTGGTTTATCTGCAGGGAAGAAGTCGAATTTACTTCTTTTTTGACTGTGTCATGTGTCAATCTCGCATTGAGCGAAGTAGCTGACAGCATAGAATTTAGAGTCTTGTTAACACTGATCGTTCTATACCACGATTCCACTAACAAGATTTAGCAATCTTGGGTTTACATTGAACGAAAAGAGATTTATTTTGACAGTTCAAAAGAAATGAAACCACAACATATTAGGTCTATTCGCGTACTTTCCCGAGCTAAGCACTAAACATCTGTCAAACTACAAAAATTCTCTCAGAGAGCGAAAAATGTACTCCAAAGTACGTGTATAGATTTCTAGCTTCTTTAAGCCACTTACATCTTTGACATCCACTACGGTAAAAATAAAACACCTGATAAGTTTTTTAAACACATCACAAATAAATATATAACTTACCATTTTGCAACAAATGAAATGTTCTGGGAGAGCATTATACCAAACTGAAATTTTCTTTATTTTCGCACATTTTTTTTTGCGCATGACGTTTGTCGGATTTTGAATTTGTGTCAAATTTGTGGATTTGACATATTTATCAGAACTTGGCGGCTGAAATTCTCTGAGCTGGTTCGAGCCAAAAGAGGAATTGCTCGTTACTCGTTATTTTACTAATTTTTCTCTTTTCCTGTCAATTTTGATGAGTAGGTACGTGTATGGAATTTGTGCGATTGCGATCGATTTATATCGATTGCGTTCGATTTAAACCGCGTACGCGAACAAACCTATTAAAATAAGCAAAGAATTTTACCCGAATAGTAGGCACGCACTTTAAGCTTAATTTTAGCAGCATTCTTCTCGCACTCAGACATATATATCCATAGTTCTTAAATTCATCTAATAAGCCTGCTCGAGATTAAGCAAAGTTTTGAAAGAAACTTCCCGCAAAGATAAATTAAAGCAAAACACTTTTCCGGTCTTGAAAATCTCAGACTGCATATCTTCACAATTTTTTGCAATTATGTCCACTGTCAAAATTATGCAAATTTTTAGCAATTTAATTCTGCGATTATAATTTATGAAGCGTTGAATTTGTTTCTAACAAAACGCAAGTGTGTTTCCAGACTCATCTGTTAACAATTGACATGCGGAAGTGTCCTTTTTTCTATAATGAAGGAAAGACTTATAGATTCTCTAGATTTGTTTAATTTTAATACGCTTGCAGCGCATTCTAGCGGGCTTTATTTTGCCACAATTCTTTTAAGACTAATACAAATTTATACACAACTAGCTGTACTCCCACGGCGCTGCCCGTGCCTTTCGTATTAAGTCCCGCCACAATTCGCAGAGTCGTTTTTTAAGGGAGGTGCAACGGCGCCCTTTTTGATTACTGTCCCATTGTGTTGAACACCATTTACAAAAATTCAAGGCTTCATAAATGTCCAGATACCTATAGTAATTTAATTATTTTGTTACCTATATGGCAAGTGCCATATCCCGATTTCTATCCCGATTATTTTTTGGAAATGGCTTTGTTAACGAAAGAACCAAATTACATCTTACGGTTTTTTCCACTGCGCCACCTCTCGCGAACGTCTGACAAACATCCGAGAGTAAAACTGTCATGAAAGAGCCGTTTGGACTCGGCGTAAAGCTCTAGATCCCTTCCCAAAAATTGAAAACCCACACAAAACGAATGGTTGTGAGAAGCTAGGCCTTGGGTCCCACAGACCTGTCGCGCCAAAATATTTATTTATTTATTTTTAATCCAAGGTTTTCTATTTGTATTGTTTTTGATTGCACTTTGTTTCCATTAGGGTCCAAAACTATACTATCTTTCAAGTTGGAATCAACCATGCGCATTCACAAAGTTTCATTGAAATCGGTTGAGCGGCTCTGAAGATCGACCACAGCGCCACCTGTTGATTCTCTCGCACTTAGCAGTAAAGTGTTTCTATCACAAAAGATCAACAAACTGTGATTTTGAAAATATTTTTTTTCTATATTTGAAGTGTCACTACTCGATTTCTATCCAGTTTTTTTTTTTTCAAAGTGCGTTTCACCATCAAAAATGTAATGTGTGCCTACAACGCCACCTGTTGAGAATTTTCCAACTTTTCTTTTCTTCTAAACCATCGCTGATGTAAGACAAACAAAACAAAACAAAGATCATTCAAATCGGTTGAGCCGTTCTCGAGTTTTAAGCATCCGAACAAACCAAGATCCATTTTTATATATATAGATTCGTGTAGATAGATATATACCTACTCATAGATTGTGTTATAATCATACTCTGAACGAAAAAAGAAACACATTCACTAATTCAGAGCCTGGCTAGAAGAGAACCGCGAACCTTTTTGACAGTTTTAGCTCTGTTTAAAAAAGAAAAACGCCCAGTCTGGCGTCTGCTATAAG
The DNA here is from genome assembly GCA_936431705.1 of Cheilosia pagana. Lineage (NCBI taxonomy): Eukaryota > Metazoa > Arthropoda > Insecta > Diptera > Syrphidae > Cheilosia > Cheilosia pagana. Next base: position 40,972,004 of record OW386168.1, read on the forward strand.
ACAAGGGAATATTTTAGGTCCAAAGCTCCATGCAATATTACCTTTTGGATAAGGTATCTCTATTTTCCCTTAAAAGATAACCTAACTTTGAAAACACTATACTTTTTTAAACTATAATGCTTAATTGAATTAATTGAAATGCATTAAGTAATCGATAGTAAATATCATTGGCCAAGTGTAACCCCCATCTGTGTTTATTTATTTCAACAAAACACTAACCATTTGAAGGTTCACACTCAATCCATGAACAAGTACCTACCTATGTAGTTTTATAGGCAACAGTTGAATAAACAAACCCGCAGACAAATGCAAATGCATCCATATTACCTAGTCGCTTCAACTTTAATTGCCTATCAATGCGGTGAATGTAACATTTTGTGTCAATTCATAATTAAACGAAATGTGCGGGTTTAAACTCTAATCGCATTCATATTTCATGCACAATGCAAAATAATGAACTCAAATCATTTTCCTATATATCCTACTCACACATGGGTTCCATCCAAGATGAACTTTGCTCCGGTAACTAAATAATATCCTTATTCGATTCCACTTTATCTACCATCTTCCGATTACCATCTTCTGCCTGTTTAAAACTCAAGAGCGGGATAATTAACTTTATATCAACCTTACAGTCCACAGAACTCAGTTCCTGTCCTCGCTTAATTGGTCCTAGATTGCATATGTATATGATTGCTGGTTTCGTGCATGTTGTGCCAAGCCAACTCCATTTCGAGTATTTCTTCTGCTTCATCTCTTTCTTTTGAGTTTCGATGTCGTACAACCCAATTTGATCAGTAGAAATAAAAATTCTGGATAATCTTTTGAAAAAGAACGACATCTACGAAGCGAGTTTCAAATGGATTGTATAGGGGCGCATATCCATGTCGGTCATAAGTGAAACATTTTTCCAGTAAGATACCACGTTTTTAGATCAACTATACACAGGCATCGCATTTGACCTGCTTACACCAATGAATACTTATACTGACACTAGGTGGATGCACGTACCTAGATAGAAAATAGTATTGAAATTCAAGTTACCATTAAATGGGTAAGGGGATAGAGCGGTTCAAATAGATCCACTTGACCGCCTTTTAGCTTTTAAGTAAACTGTAATGAAACTAACAACTGCAGGTGGGTGTGGTAGTCCTTTGGTGGAAACGCTTTCATCACCAATCAATACAAATATTGTTTTTTTTTAACTGATTGATGTTTCATTAGAGGTAATGCAGTAAAACAGACATTCAAAGCGCGAAACGTTACGTAAATCTGATTTCTAAATGTGAACCAGAAATAAAATTAATTAAAATAACAGAATTAGGTAGTATAGTAGTTAATAGTTCCTACCTACTATTATCTAATACTACCCAAAGAGCTATAACAACTTTTCCTTAAAAAAAAAAATTGTATTTACCAGACAGATGTAGTAAGACGTAAGTGAGGTTATATTCGGAATCCGAAAACAAAAGAAATAATAAAACTCTTGAAGGGAATAGTTTAAAAGAACCATCTCTCCGAGTCGACAAAGCAATTTGCAATCGTTGTTTGTGATGAGGACAATTTTAAATGCTAGTAGTAGAACAATTGAAAAATACCAATCGCTTTCAACGTACTTTTCTAATGCGCCCTTGGCCCTTTTTCAAAGTTCGCAATCTTGCGCATTCCTCTCACAAGGAATAATATTAAAGCACAGATTTTTTTTTGCAGGGACGCTTAAGTGTGTACAGTAGTTTTATATAGCGGCAAGAGTGAATAAAATATGCGAATTTCTGTATTCTGAGTTACAGCGGACAGTCATTCCCATACCGGGGCATGTGTATACAACCTCCGCTTGCGTCATTGGATTTAAACTAGGACGATAAGCCAACTAGAAGGAAAAGTCGAAAAGAACATAATATACCTATATGTACATCTAAATATTGATATTGACATTATTGGCAGAACATTATTGGCATTATTGGCAGAACACAGCGAGCTGTCACTGGCGCGTTTGCAAGTATGTATTAGTACGGAAGCGGCAACAATGGGTTTAGTGGTGAAAGAGGGCAAGACAAAATATATGCTGTCAACAAGAAGGGACACACAACATCGGCGAATCGGACAGAACGTCACGATAGACAGCTATAATTTTGAGGTATTAGTTAGGGACTTTGTCTACCTCGGCTCCGCTATAAACTCTGATAATGACACCATAACAGAAATCAAACGAAGAATTACACTTGCCAATCGCTGTTTCTTTGGACTAAGACGGCAATTGACTAGTAAGGCCTTGTCAAGGCCAGTCCTGCTCTATGGCGCAGAAGCATGGACCCTAACAAAGGCGGATGAAGATCTTCTTGGCCGTTTCGAACGCAAAATTCTTCGAGTGATTCTTGGTCCCGTTTGCCTTGACGGGCTTTGGAGGAGAAGATTTAACAGCGAACTCTACGAGCTGTACAGGAACACGACCTGGTCAGAAAAATATGCATCTGTCGTCTAAGATGGCTAGGACATGTAGAGCGAATGGATACCAACGCTCCGGCCCGAAGAGTCATCGATTCCAACCCGGAGGGACAACGCAGTAGAGGAAGACCTCGCCTTAGGTGGCGCGCACAAGTGGAAGGGGACCTCAACCAACTTGGAGTGCGCAACTGGAGGCAGTTAGCCAAAGATCGCGCTAACTGGAGAGGCGTATTGGTTGAGGCCCAGGTCCACCCCGGACTGTAGCGCCACCTTGTAAGTAAGTAAGTACTTACATCTAAATTAGTAGGGGCTCTAACTGGTCATAGCTTCGTAAGAAACCACACAATGAAACTTAATCTCAAAAATTACGACATATGTAGAGGCTGCGGAGACGAAGAAGTCAACGAGGACACACCTCACTTCCTTTGTCATTATGCGAGTCTTGGTCACTTGAGGAACAGAACACTTGGAAGATATTACTTCCAAGGCGTACAAGATGTCTGATGTCTCACTGTCTGATCTTTATACAGGTTTTTGAGTACATCGGCATGGCTGGACAGCGTCTGGTAACCACAATAAGGAAATGAATCAAGATAATGGTTCCACGAGCTTGCCGTCTACCTAACCTATCCTATCTATGTACATACCTTTTCCTATGAATACGAACTTATCCATGCAAGATGCAAGATCCAAAGTTCAATAATAATAGAACGAAATTGTGATTCAACGCAAATGGACAGTACCAATAAAAGAAGAAGAGTTCGACATACACAACGATATGAGAGGACTGTATGTCGAAATGAGAAAACTGTAAAGGGACACACAAAAATTAACTGCCCAATAAATTGGATCTGCATTCACGATTTCATTTCGACAATCCAATTACAATGGGCACATTCAAAAACTTAGTTATCTTAAGTCGACTAGATTGGTCTGGAAGAGATGTAACATGAACGCAAAAACTAGAATGGTCGGGAACGTCACTTTTCCTACGTCAGCCTAGACTAGATTCGTCGGCTACCCATCCGTAAACGTCAACTGACACATAGCTGCCCAAGTGACCGATCCAGGCCAATCAAAACTGAGATAGGTACATCAAGTCAGTCAGCTGTCATACTAACTAAACTAGATACTTGAACGTCCCCAATCTAAAATGTCCTCAAAAATGATGACGAAAAAAAAACATCTGTCAGCCAAGAAATGCATAACTCTTCTTCTATCTACAACGCAACTACAAGTGGAGCGTCACATTTCCCCAAACCGTTCTCAACCATTTTAATTTCAACTGATTATAAAGTGTTATCCACTTCAATTCAAGTGGGTAGATACCTGCCTAAAGTGCGCTACCATTCACAGCAAAATGGTACAATGACAAAATGCTATGGGGGGAAACAGATACTATTCCTGCGAAGAGAAATTTACGGAAAACTGCTACAAAGCCCTGCCGGAAGTATTTTTGCATAACCATTAGATGGACAGATTACACAACTGTTCCATGTATCCACCACGATATAATCTAATTTGACGTGGAAACTGTTACAGGATAGATATTTATTAGGTTAGAACTTGTAAAGTGCCTAATGCAAATTAATTTCTAAGACCTGGTAGCTATGACTTAAAATATAATAATTGCATCATTGCATTCTGTTTAAGCCCAAAGTTCATGCATCCGTTTGAAAGAACGTTGCGGACAGGTATCTGCATTCTGCAACTGCAAACTACATGCGAGATTTAAGAGCGAGTTTTCATAGAAATTCACCACGGTTAGAAAAGGAGTACTTTTAAGTAAGCTTCATGGGGTAGAGTAGAAGCTTTATAAAACTTGCCCCCATTTTTCGATTCGGAGTAAATGTTGTAAGCTAAATTGAAAATTTATAGGCAACAATAAGCTATAAATAAAATTATAGCGTTCCACTCGACCACTAGCCATAAATTCAGATGATTTGATTATTTTTTTCCTGGACATAAATCAGTTAACTATATTGTTAACTATAATCAAACTTACATTATTTCTCGTCTTCAAAGATTTGAAAACAACTGCCCGAAATTGATGTCGGTTTCCAAAGCTTTACTGCCAAAATGTCGGGCTTACAAGACAGGATCCACTATAAAGGATTAAACTTTCTCTCTCAGGTCTGAGGTGGTTGTCATTCTCAGACCTTCGCAGGAGGAGGTGCCGTAAAAAAAACAAAAGGTTTTTTTCCTTTTACTCTCGCTCAGTAGTCCAATGTCCAACCCTCTTAGCAACGGCTGAGCCTCAAAAGTAACCGCGATTTTAAGGGCAGTTGGGAATTAATTCGTTGTAAATATGTTGTAAACGTTGTAAATGAAAATCACCAGCTAGAAACAAAAGCGTAAATTAATTGTGCATCAGCCTCCCACCGAAACTAACTACCCCAAGAGTGTTTGTGATAAGTTTATACGATTAATCGCGGAAAGTATACCAACCTCTGCGTTATAATTATAAAATTAAAAATGTTTATCAATTTATAGATTTTTGCAGTATAAATATATGCCAAGCACAATTCGCCTCGCTTTTCTCTGCTTTCAGTTGCTTGTCGTCCGTCATCCATAGAGAAATGTCTGAACTACGTTACGACGGAAAGGTAGCCATTGTCACTGGTGCTGGCGCCGGTTTGGGTCGGGAGTACGCACTGCTGTTGGGGTCACGCGGAGCTAAGGTCGTGGTCAACGATTTGGGTGGCAGTCACGTTGGAGAGGGGGCTTCACAGCGCGCCGCAGATGTTGTGGTTGATGAAATTCGAGCTTTGGGTGGAACTGCTACCGCAGATTACAACTCTGTGGTCGATGGTGATAAAATCGTCGAGACCGCCATCCAAAACTATGGACGAGTTGATATTCTGATTAACAATGCAGGTATTCTGAGAGACAAAAGCATTGCCAACATATCTGACCAGGATTGGAACCTCGTACATGACGTCCATTTGAAAGGCAGCTTCAAGACTACTCGTGCCGCCTGGCCTTACTTCAAGAAACAAGGCTACGGGCGTATCATAATGACCTCGAGTAACTCTGGCATCTATGGCAACTTTGGACAGGCGAACTACAGCTCCGCCAAGTTGGGTTTGGTTGGCTTGGCTAAGACTGCCGCAATTGAAGGACAAAAAAACAATGTACACTGCAATGTGATTGTACCAACTGCTGCCTCTCGAATGACTCAAGGTGTTATGCCTGACTTGCTGTTCCAAGAACTGAAACCAAGTCTAATTGCTCCGGTGGTGGCTTTTCTGTGCCATGAATCATGCGAGGACAATGGTGCCATCATTGAAAGTACAGCTGGATGGGCTACTAAGGTACAGATAGTGCGTGGAAAGGGAGCTGTCCTTCGTACATCGTTGGACACCAAAATCATCACTCCCGAGTATGTTAAAAGCGTTTGGAATAAGGTTACTGACATGACCGAAGCTACCCATGATCCGAGCATGGGCAAGGCCGGCGACCATATACTGAAAGCTCTTAAGAACTTAAAAGAAGGTCGTGTCGAACATACCTTTAGCTTTGCATCAAAGGATTTGTGTCTCTACGCCCTGGGAGTTGGAGCTACCACCACAAACCCCAATGATTTGCGATTCCTCTACGAGAATGATCCAAATTTCAGTCCTTTGCCCTCATTTTTCATCATGCCCGGCATGCTTCGCAGTGTTATATCACCCCTTATCGGAACTCGACTTTCCGGCGACAGTGCTGATCTGACTAAAATACTGCACGGGGAGCAGTACATTGAGATCGCCGATGATCTGCCAACATCTGGTAAGCTCACAACATACGGAAAGGTGTTCGACGTAATGGACAAGGGCTCTGGAGCTGTAGTGGTCACCAACTGTGATACCTATGGCGAGAACGGTAATCTGCTGGTAAAGAACCAAAGTGCAACCTTCGTCGTGGGAGCTGGCAAATTTGGCGGCAAGAAGACACCCATTGCAGGAGTAGTCCCAACCATTCCTCCACCCAAGCGCTCGCCAGACTCGTCCATTCAATACAAGACAACAGCAGACCAGGCGGCTTTGTACCGCTTGTCGGGTGACTTGAACCCACTCCACATCGATCCTAACTTCGCCGCTATTGCCGGATTCAAGACCCCAATCCTTCATGGACTTTGTTCGCTGGGATATTCTGTGCGGGCTGTTCTCGCCAAATACGCTAACAACGATTCGTCGCTTTTCAAAGCGAGCAAGGTAAGGTTCGCTTCTCCGGTTCTGCCCGGCCAGACGTTGAAGGTAGACATGTGGACGGAGGATACGCGTGTCTTCTTCAAGACATCTATTCTGGAAACTGGAAAGGATGTGATAACTGGCGCCTATGTGGACCTAAAGACCTCTGTCGCAAAGTTGTAAGCGGGGATATAGAAATACATTTAAGGACATTGTTTTCTAATTAAATTGTTGCATTGATTTGAATTTAGAAATAAAAGAGAAGTGTGGGTTATTGTTTTTGTCTTATTCGTATCTTATATTTTGTCTTTGACACTAAGGTTCTGAATTTCCTTGTCGTCTCAAACCTCTAGGTACTCGGAGTAGAATATCATCTTGGCGCGGAGCTTAATTTGTAGATTCACTTTACATATCCACTTCAAAGAGTAGCGGTTTTCTTTTCAAGAAACCCAGTAACAGCTATTCCTTCACACCTGACCTAATATAACAAAAAGCTTGTAAAAAGCTAACCCTTTTTAAAATTCCGGATTCATGCCTACCTACGTAAAAGTTAATTCTGGAACGTTCGGGGAGCTCAGCTAAGCCTCCACATACTCGATATCTCGTTTAGAAATCAGTAAAACTGCGGTAAACAATCAAATTACACTATGCATGTGATTTGTCTATTAAAATTTAAAATTACAGCATCGTATGATAGAATTTGCCTTTTACTTCTAATAGTATATTTTAAAAACAGATCGTATCGGTTCTGACACGGGGAAACTAATTGTTAAATGCCAAGTAAAAGGGACAGGCTTATTATTTATCTTATGGCTCATTAAATAATTATAACGACAATGTCAGGAATAAAGCTTGGATAATAGATTGGAGGTTTATTCTATGGGTTAGGTTAGGTTAAAAACGGCTGCCACCTACGAAAGCCAGCACACTTAGACCAGTAGAAAAGGTCCGTTGTGGTACCGATGGATCAAAAATCCTAAATCATCACTCAAAAAACCAAATTTATAAAGCGGAGTAGACTTCTGACGTCGGTATTAACTAGTTCACTAGTATTTTTGAAGAAGAAGGCTCTATAGGTGCAATGCAAACAATTTTACTCTTAAGAAAATGGTCGCGTTGGATTGACAGTTCGATTAGTAGCGAAACGTCAAACTTATTTGCAACTCTATGGACCTTGCCTTGTAGGAAATAGAATTTGTTATTGTGCAATTGTGCATAGTAAAAGGTCTGTATAAACAAATTTGACTCCAAGAATTTGAGCAGAAGTTCTAGGCTTTTTTATAGATTTTGACGTAGGTAGTATGTTTGACGTTCTGCTAGTAGTGCCGATTTCTTTTTACAGATGAATTTCCTTTGTTATTTCAGTGAAAAACTTGTTTAACTTGATTTATAAATTTGTTTATTAATTTTACTTGTTTTTTTTTTGTTTGTTTGTTGTTGTTGTTGTTTATAACGATAAAATAAATTCATTAAAATTATTATTAACTAAAACGAGTTTCTTATAAATTAATATTCCTTAAATATAAATATAAATTAATCACCAACTTATTAATGGTTAGCTAAATCATAACAAAACAAAATCATATGCAATCTAGAATTTCATATTAGTTTTGTTTAATTCCTTTAAAATGTACACTTTCTTGTCTCTTGTGTCGAGTTATTAATTTAATTCGAAAAAGTGTGTCCTTAATTTAATATTTCTTCTTTTGGTTTTCCAAATTTGGAAATTAACTTCTATTGCTTTAATTCGGATTTTTATGTTTTCAGAAAAGAAAAACATTTTTGCGTGCTTTTTGAAGAAGCGTGTTAGTACAAAGCCTACTTATAGAGTTAAAAGGGATTAAATGTTGAAAAACTTTCTGTAGTCAACCACTAAGATGTAGAAATTGGTATTTTTCAAGGTTAGTGTTGTTTATCTTTCTTTTGATATGTGTTTTTTATTATTTACTGTGGTAACACTGGAGGCCAAAGTCTACTACATGGTTAGCTGTCAAAAAGAACTGTCACCTGTTAACCACGCGGGTCGTCAGATCGCAATTTCTGTTGTTCAGGCGGGTTTCCTTTTTATCGTACAACATGTGCTAATTTCATACGTAATAATATACTTCTTCTTTTTTTGCGTTATTACTTTAATGAATAAATATTAAATATACATTTAACATTGCGCGTTTGTTATTGAACCAACAATTTCAGCGGTATTACCACATTTGGCGACGAGGAAAAGCGAATTTGATTAGCTGTCGACACGCGGACAGTGAAAAAAAAATTAAAAATGGCGGCAAATGTGCAAAATTTCAATTTCGACAAATTTCTTCCAGAACGGGAAGATTGGGAATACTACATCCAACGCTTCGAGACAGAATTGGGCATTTACGGCCTAGACACAGCAGACAAGGAACCAATTCGACGGAAGCTATTGCTGTCAAAGGTAGGTGCAGACACATTTAAGATACTGGTTGACCATTTTCGCCCAGATGCCGTGAACGAGAAAACATATCCAGCTATTAGCGACGCATTAAAAACATATTTCGGCAAACAAACTTGTGTGTTGGCTGAGCGACGTACATTTAGTTTTCGAACACGGAAAGACGATGAAACAGTGGCACAATTCGTTAATTCTTTGCGGGCGCTGGCAGGAAATTGTGACTTTGGTGCGAATCTAAACGAACGAATTCGTGATCAATTGGTAATCGGCATAAACAACCCCACGTGGCAGCAAGAATTAATTCGGTTGTATCCAACAAACAATTCAACGCTGAGCGAAGTTTTGGCATCAGTTACGAGCATGCAACAGGCATCTATACAGACACAGCGGTTGGAATCATTGGCACAAAACGAAGGAACACACACATACCGGGTGCAACACGTTAGCAAATCAAGGTCAAGTACATCGTCTAAAAAACAAACTACAGCTGTTACATCGGCAGCAAAGGAATTGAATGCCTCAGTGACTTGTGTGAAGTGCGGTAAACAAAAACATAACAGCAACGCGAAATGTCCAGCCGAAGGCAAAAGCTGTCGCGCGTGCGGACGTATGGGACATTTTTCAACAGTTTGCATTGCATCGGGAAATGCAAAAATTAAACCAAAACGACAATCTAACACACATTCAGTGCGGCAAGAAATCGATAACATACAGTTCTGTTGTGATAGTAATTTATCTAATATTCGGTCTGTGTCTGGCGCAGCGAGTAAAGTGTTAATTCCAACAGTATTAAACGGAGTTAAATTCGATATGTTGTACGATCCGGGGGCATCACATTCGGTGATCGGGCGCGATATGTGGAGACAAATTGGAAGTCCTAAGCTTTCGCCCACAAACAATTTAATAGCGTATACAAATGTACAAATAGAGACTCTTGGCGTGACGAGCGTAACGGTTAGCGCTCTTAGAAAAACATTAGAATTACCAGTTCATGTCGTAAGGAAAAGTGACATTCCATTGTTCGGACTCGATTGGTCGTTTGCATTCGAGGTACCAATGCCGGAAGGGGTTAAAATCTGTACAGTGAACAGTACAACGAATTCGAATACCAACGCGTACGGTAGCGAAACAAGCAAACTCTTGTCGGAATTTAAAGATCTATTTAGTGACAATATCGGTGCGTTGACGGGAAAACAAGTGAAGATACATATATCGAGTGATGTGAAGCCGAAAGCTTTTAGACCGAGACCGGTTCCTATCGCATTACAAGACAGTGTTCGGGCAGAATTACAACGTTTACATCGGGAAGACATAATTGAACCTATCGATACATCGAGAGAAGCCATTACTTGGGCATCACCAGTCGTAATATCCGTTAAGTCAAACGGACACATCCGGTTATGTGGGGACTTCAGGGTGACGATAAACCCTCACGTTCAGATTGACGATTACCCTCTTCCACGTTTCGAGGACATCACATCGAAGCTAGCCGGCGGATTGAAGTTTTCGCGTATTGACTTAAAGGACGCGTACCTACAAATGCCTGTACACCCCGAATCACGACGGTACTTGGTCATATCAACTATAAACGGTTATTATCAGTATAAACGACTACCTTTCGGAGTATCGTTTGCCCCAGCGCTGTTCCAGAAAACAATGGACGAGTTGATTTCAGGAATCCCAGGCGTAGTTTGCTACTTAGATGACATCCTCATCACAGCTGATAATAATGAAACACACTTACGACGCCTGCGACAAGTATTACAACGTTTAACAATTGCTGGCGTGCGTACACAACCTAACAAATGCATTTTTATGAGTGATAGTGTTAAATTTCTCGGACATACAATAGACAAACACGGATTACACCCTACAGAGGAACATTTGAACGCGATTAACAAGATGCCAAGTCCAACAAATATTGGTGAGTTACGCTCTTTCTTGGGTTCTATTACCTATTACAATAGATTTATTAAGAATTTACACATAACATGTGCACCGCTATACACTAAGCTTCGTAAAAACCAAAATTGGTCATGGACTAAACAAGACGAAGAGATTTTCATGTCATTAAAAACAAGATTGACATCGACAGATACGTTAGTACATTACGATTCCAGACTATTACTAGTTCTCCAAACTGATGCTAGCGACATTGGAGCGGGGGCAGTATTATTCCACAAGTACGACAACGGTGAGCTGAAACCAATTGCTTTTGCGTCACGAACATTCAACAGCACAGAAAAGAGGTATGCGACAATTGACAAAGAAGCACTTGCCATCGTTTTCGGTGTAACGAAATTCAACCAATACCTATACGGTCGACATTTTACATTGTATACGGATCATAAGCCGCTCGAACGCATTTTCGGGGAAAATCGTGAAACGCCAAAAATTATTTCGAATCGTTTGGTCCGTTGGGCTATGTTTCTGGGGTCTTACAACTTTACAATTAAATACATCAAAGGGAAGGATAACAGTCCCGCAGATGCATTATCCCGACTTCCACTTCCGGATGAACAAAAATCACATGGTGAGGAATTAGGCCTGTTATATGGAGGTCATCTGTTACACTTACGTTTGGACACACTACCGGTAACGAAGAAACATTTACAAAAATGTACGAGGTCTGATGTAGTCTGTCAGCGTTTAATCACATTCATAACAAACTCTTGGCCGAAACGAGAGAACGTTCCCGATCATTTTCGACATTACTACGAGAAACGCAACGAGCTTTCTTATGAAGACAACATCCTTCTGTGGCAGGGAAGGCTCATCATTCCGACGACGCTTCAAAGGAGAGTGTTGGACATGCTACACGAAGGACATCCCGGAGTCTCAGCGATGCAGTCGTCGGCTAAGTTTCACATCTATTGGCCAAACATTAATGCGGATATCGTCAATTTCGTTCAACGCTGTGGATCTTGCCAGGAATCAAAACCAAATGATAGCAACGTACCATTGTATCCGTGGAATTCACCATCAGAGACCTGGGCAAGGATACATATAGATTTTGCAGGTCCGTTTGAAGGAAAAATGTGGTTACTTGTAATCGATGCATACTCGCATTGGTTAGAAGTAGTACCAATGGTCGACATAAAAACTTTAGCGGTAATCACCAAGTTGCAGGAAATCTTCGCGAGGTTCGGCATTCCAAAAATCATCGTGTCAGATAACGGCCCTCAACTTGTGTCAACGGAATTCAAACAATTTTGTGAAAACAACGGGATTACACACGTTAAGACCACGCCCTACCACCCAAAAACAAATGGATTGGTGGAACGAGCTGTTAGGACTTTTAAGGAACGGATGAAAGCTAGCAGACTTAATGCCGATATTCATGGACGATTACAAATGTTTTTGTTTAATTACCGAAATACCATACAACGATCGACTGGCCGTTCTCCAAGTATGCTGATGTTCAATAGACAGTTACGAACAAGATGGGACTTGATGAAACCAGATGTTAACAAAACCATGGACCAGGAAAAATTAAAACAACAACTCAACTACAAGCGGACAGTTGAAAAATTTTTCGAGACGGGGGAGAAAGTCTGGGTGAAACGCCCGTTATCAAAGGGTTACGAACGAGGACATATCATCAAACAGCAGGGACCTTATTCGTATATTGTCAATGTATGCGGAATAAATCGACGAAAGCACGCTGACCAGTTACGTCATCGCGAAGACTCAGAATTTAAACCAGCTACGACACCCTTTAACCCAGCTACGACACCATCTAACCCAGCCACGACACCATTTAACCCAGCTACGTCATCATTTAAACCAGCCACGTCATCATTTAAACCAGCCACGTCATTATTTAAACCAGCCACTACACCATTTAAACCAGCTACGACAACATCTACGCCAGCTACAATGGAGGAACCAGCCATACCAGCATGTGAAGCAGACAACGAAGTAAGCGAACAACACTCTATCCACAACACGCCATTGGCACAGGCAACTGTCAATGAACGTGAACCAGAGCCGGTAGCTGACCAAACTAGAGACACCCAACATCGAAGGAATCCTCCAAGACAGCGTCACGTACCAGCCCGGTACAAGGATTAAACTTCTCTAAGTGGGGGAGGAATGTGGTAACACTGGAGGCCAAAGTCTACTACATGGTTAGCTGTCAAAAAGAACTGTCACCTGTTAACCACGCGGGTCGTCAGATCGCAATTTCTGTTGTTCAGGCGGGTTTCCTTTTTATCGTACAACATGTGCTAATTTCATACGTAATAATATACTTCTTCTTTTTTTGCGTTATTACTTTAATGAATAAATATTAAATATACATTTAACATTGCGCGTTTGTTATTGAACCAACAATTTCAGCGGTATTACCACATTTACTAGTAGAAAAAAGAATTGTTTGGAAGGCGATAAGTTCAACAAGCTATTATGAATTAGGAAGGTTAGGATTTATTTGCTGCGGTCAAAGTGGCAGGTTTTATACGACTCGCGAAATAGAAAGTCGACGAAACAACATTGCACTAGTGGGTAATCATACAACTTGTAAATTGAGATTTGAATAGTTGTCCGATTTTAATGAACCGGCACAGTGCATAAGAGATGAGATAATTTGTATACAAAAGGGTTGAATATTTTATTTAATTCTTAAGTTATACTAATCTTTTTCGTTTCTTAAGTACAAAAATATTACATAGTTTTTTCTTGTTTTGCATTCTTATCTACAAAAGTTTTGTTATTTGTCGGGTGTTTTCTTGCGGTGAAAAAATATTTTCGTTTTCTTTTCAATTTTACATTGTTGCATCTTCCTCATTTTCTTTAATTTTGTTATTGACGAAAAAAATTCAAAATATTCTTGTTACACATCAAAAGTTTTGTTTTGTTTTTTTTATAAAGTAAAAGGAGTGTGGTTGTTCAATAAAGTAAATATACTTTGTGAAAACTAGTATCAAAAATTACTTCGTTCGTTTATCGAGTTTATTCCAAATTTACTTACATATTTTTGTTTAAATATTATTTTGTTTAAAGGCACTTTCTTACATACATATGGAAATCATTTTGTTGTTGTTTTTATAACTTAATGTGGTGGTTTTTTGTGACTAATTTAGTTTTGTTTGTTTTGAAAAGTTAAGTAAATGAGAAAATACTTTTGCTGGGTAGAGAAAATGAGATTTTTGTACAAAATATGAGGGAATGTTAACACTTTGATTGGTATTGGTTTGTTTTTGAATAATACTACAAAAAGAGGAGCTGATTGGATATGTTTATTGGGTGGTAGATGATTTGGGAGATTCCAGAGACAAAGTGAACAAATCTTTAATGTCAGAGAGCATACTATGAGATGTGGTTGTGCACAATTAGAAGGGTTATTATATTATTAAGAGCTGTCGTGGTTTTTACTCAGTTTTTCTACGAATTTTATAGCAAATGCGACATTTCATTGAACTGTTTAGCAATTTTGCTTCTCTTCCACAACTTTTGAAAAAAAATAATAATATACTGGGAAAAATGCGAGAACGGAAATACTTTTCACTAAATTTGACATAAACAGATTTGGCATTTTGCGCTTTACAGACAGTTAACTATTGGTACCTTTTCGCATCTTCAGCATTCAATTTCAACACGACACCTCTTCAAACTATAAGAACAGATGGGAGAAAACTCCGCCGTGAAAAATAAATGGGACAGTAAAAACACGGAAATACTAAACTTTTTACACCAATCAAAGTCCATATCTACAATTTACGTACTTTCTAACGTCACGCACATAAATGGCAGTTTTAAGGGGAAATAACTGACTGTGGTCTTCTGTTCTGTGCAGTGAATTTCATTGGACTCAAATTTTTAAAATAAAGACTCGGGACATTACTTGTTAGCAACCTGATGTTGATTCCTTTTCATTTCCTTTATAAAATATATATCACAGACGTACGACTTACGGTGCACCAGAAGAAATGGCAGATTTAACTTGCACTTCCTCCTCATTGTCTGCTACATTTTCTTTTTATCACAAACCACAAATCAGTCAAATAGTCTAAGTACTTGTTCACAATTCATTTCACTTAATCGCTAGAGCTACAATGAAATTGCCTTCCCTGGAATCACACACATTCGCACGCATGCACATAAATATTAACTAAAAACCAAATTCCATGCAATCCTAAGGATCTGTTCTTACAATCTAGGTTCACCTACCATTTCGTGTTAGTTCATTTCAGTTTTAGTGAATTAGTTTGGTATGTCTCTCCTGCACGCAACACACAAATGAGAGATGAGGGTTTAATCGATTTTTGTTTTTCATCTTTACCCGATGGTGTGAATCACCACAAACATCACAAATTGAATAAATTAACGGTAAACAATATGAAAGAAGACACTCTGACGGTCGGTTACAACAAAACAACTCCGCGTGCAGAGAGATAGACAATTGACTCAATTTCCTTGCAAGAGTTTAACGCCGCCCCGCATTTAGATGTTCACAATCATATTCTGAAGCTGCGATAAGGTGGAACCTATGTGCTGTGGTTCGGATATATTGCGAATGCGCAACAGCCAATGTTGGCACTCGATGCATTTTCGTTGACGTTCTTCGCGGGTAACATCAACACCTAGGCCACCGGCGGACCAGGGATCAATGTTCTCTTGGATGATTGGCAAGAAATTCGATAGAATCACTCGAAGTGTATCGCATGCGCGGGTATAGTGGCTAAGGGAAAAACAAATTCAAATGAAAGAGTCGGCACAGTGGTGATTATTACTTACAACTTATGCTGACTTTGCAGGAGTTCGTAGATTTCTGGCAGGAGAAGTAAGCACAGATCGAGGTTCCATGTGGATCTGTATTAGCAAAATTTAGAAATTGGAAGTAAGTTTGATCAAAATAGTTTACTCACGTTTTTTCGAGAATAGCCCCCAGCAGGTCGACGAATACCGTTCGACCGCTCATTTTGATCGCCTGCTTTAGTGCGCCCACTATGTCGTGTGACCTTTAAGCAGAGGAAACATAAATTTAGCAACACATAGTAGAATGACAATGACTGTGGACTGACCTCGTTGAATTTCTTATTATTTGTAAGGTCGCGTGGCGATTGCTTAGCTCCTGGTATACTTGTTCATGGGATGCAGCTAGCATTTGAATCTCCGAACTGTCGTCTATGCGGTTGTTGTACATTTTTTGACCCTAATAGAAAAAAGGGTGAGATGTTACAAAAAAAATAACTGAAAACAGTCGTGCAAAAAGTATTGAGATCCAAAAAAATTACGGGGTAAGAACGAAGATCATGTAGCTTCCCAGTACAAAAACAGTGGAAGTTTATGTCTCATTTATGGCGTACATACATTCGCCCGCAAAGCTTAGTTATAGGTCTGTTCCTTTACAATAATGCATTCGAACAAATCAAACTCCGTTCCCTTACTCAAAAGTTAGAAAAGAACAATCTTTGACTGAATTTGGCTAATGTGTATGAATGCATTATTGTACGGGAACAAACCTATTAAGTGAATAGATATGGCGCACATTTGACGTATGATGTACATTGAACGAACATAAAATAAAACAAAATAGATCTACTCACAGGGGGCTGTGTTATAAGCTGCGGATCAGGTCGATAACTTGAGGATATCTGTAAAGAGTTCAACACAAAATTAAGCCTTTATTTTCTCTGCAATGTAACCCACCGCCGACTTACATTTGTAACATTCTGCGTTCCTGAGTTATTCAAATCCACTGTGTAGCCCGATATCTTTTGTGAGTGCCTTTGCGAAACAGTTACTCCATTTTGCTGTGATCTCAAGTCCAGCGAAGTCTTCGATCTCGTCGGAGCTTTTGTGATAATTTGCACTGTGATGTTCTTGTTCTTGGCATTCTCTTTGTTCAAATTGGCATCCCTTCTCACTTTCGACGATATCGTTGTTGAAGTCGACTTCCTCATAACCATGTTGTCGTCAATTTTGTGCAAATCCGTCGTACTTACCGATGAAACATTTGTCAGCTTGCCACGATTCTGAAAGCTTGAACTCTTATTTGAAATAGCTATCTGTCCCGTTCGCTTCTGAATCTGTGACGACGTCTTAGGTTTGGCTGTTTTCTGGACAGTATTCATGTGATTTATTGAGGCAGGTCCATCGTTCTTTGGCGCGTAGTCTGGCGGTTGCGCATTATTCACGGGAAAGTCTTCGACTAGTTCACTGCCGTTGTAGTTGGAGATAATTGGCGGGTTACTGTCATTCAAATTGTATTCGATTTCATTTGAAAATTTGTCGACTATGCGATTGAATTTGTAAACGTCACGCTCGCCAGGCATTTTAAGAGAACTCGGTCCATCGAAACCACCGCTGCTGTAACTTGTCGTGCCTGAGGACAGCGATGGAAAGATATATGGGTTGATTTTCTTCGAGGGGCCGTACTCGAAATGTACAGGTCCGTTCGGAGTTGGGGCACCGTGTGTATCCTCCATTTCATCAACTAGCTCTAGACTCAGATTCGGCGAGGACTGCCCGTCCAAACTGGGACTACGTTCTTCGTTCTCTTCCATGAGGCGGCCCTGTTTTGGTCCACCGATGGATAGCCGCAGCTTTTGGTGGCCTCGTGAGAAACTCTTTCGTGTTGTTTGATTGTGACTGAACGGAGCATTGGATGGATTGAAGAATGGAATCACTCGATCGATGCTTAAAGCATGGATTACGGCATACTCCTTCTCGTGCGATCCACAGATCTTTGGGAAACGATAAAAAGAATAAAAAAAAACTCACACACTGAAGTCGGGCTTAGCTCACCAGCTTTCTGTTCACTATTTTCATGTCACCCAAAGCACTCCACGAGGATTCAATGTGATCGAACTCCCGATCCGGCTCCCATCCTATGACGGAAATTCCTGCTGCTGTACCTACAAAGACGCATTCGCCATTTTCACTGCAAAAAATAGTAGAGAAGCCTTCTATAGCGCAAAAGAAAATTACGTCTTTTTAAGAGCATTTATACCTAAAAGTAATGCACTTCACCGGATGACCACTGAATGGACTTGTCGTGTCTGTTTTTGAGATACAAACTTTACTCTCCAGATCGTAGATGTAGACACTGCCATCGATCCGACCCACGGCCAGTAGGAACTCAAACGGATGAAATTGTATACATGTGATCGCTGGAGCTTTCTCTGTGAAATCCATAATTTGTTTACTCTTGCGGATGTCCCAGATGATTACGGATCCTTCTGTGCCAGCAGAAGCTATCCATAAACCATCCGGAGAAAATTTCACTGAGTTCACATGCGCTATATGACCGCGGTAGATTTTTATGCATTTGTTTTGATTGCGAACGTCCCATAGTCTGTGAGAGAAAACGTTATATTCGTTTTAAAAAAGTTCTCAAAATAATAACTGTTTTTTTTTTTTAAATATAGACCTAACCTAACACGTCACACTTAAGCGTAAAACACGCAACCGTACCAGTCAATTCGTTTGTGAGAAGTTTTCTTAACAAATCTTTGTCGGCGACACAATTAACTACAAATTCTGAGCGCAAACTTCTCGAAATAGCTTGCTCTAAAAGTCTAAATCGTAATCATAACCTCTTACGGCAGTAATCGAAAAAAAAAACAGTGGCACTCCGGGAGCGCCGACAGAAGTGAAAACTTGAACAATTACGTATGTATTTTTTGTTTCGTCAGCGCCACCTATCGGGTCCAAAACGATCCTATCTTTCAAGTTGCAACCGACCATACACACCCACAAAATTTCATTGAAATCGGTTGAGTGTCTTAAAAAGGTTGCCGTAAAACATTTATAGTTTGCCCTATTTCACTTTTCATTTTTCAATTTTGCAAAAAAAATAATTCCTGCAAAGTAAAAGTGCGATGTGTTTCACCAAAGTTCTCACGACTTTGCATTTTGCATTTTTTCAGACTTTTTTGCAAAATGAAAATTATTAGTGTTTCACCAATTAGAAAGAGAACTTTGCATTTTTAATCGTGTTTTGCAAATTTGCAAAGGGGAAAACATATGCGCGTATGTTTATATATTTAATTGCACCCAAGACGTAATATAGAAGAAGTTTTATTGTCGGAAACTTGTTTGTTGGGCTTAAAAAAAATGTTTTCTCGGTTAAAACGCTGGAACCACTGGAACTTCCGGATTTGTTCTTAGTAGTGTTATTAACCATTCACTTAAAGAATAAGCGCTGTCCCCTAAAAGTAGGTACTGAATTTGGAAATGGTCGATATCCTGCATTGAAATTCGCATTCAAACGGGAATTCCTTAATACCCTTGCATCGCGCACACTACCTGGCCAGTTACGTTAATCGCAAAGAAAGATCGGTCCGGCCCACATACCATCATTTCATTCAATGCATGCTTCCCATGTCTATTAACGAACTGCTCTTCATTTTCCCTGGGTGCATCAGTGTTGATCATCGTACCGTCAACGCATCCAGCTACACAAGGGGAATCCACTTTGAGCAAAAAATTGGGTAGCTATTTCCGAAGTGTTTTGTGGCCAGCAAATGGTGGTTGCAAGCAATTCCTCGATTATTTCGGTCGCTGTCAAACTTTAGCCTACGTCTAATTGTTGACAAAACACGTTCAATACTGGTCTTTGTTAAACGAAAGCCTTCCAGGGTTGAAAAATTATCTTCAATTTCAAAATTTATCCTTAATATTACAACCCTTTGTACATTATTTGTATCCTCTTCGTCTTCAAAGAGTGCTTTGAAACGGTTCATTATATATTTTTTTAATTATATCACCAACTGTTCAACTGCAAATTATTTTTTTTCTTTGCATATTATTGACAAACTTTTCACGATTTAAAATGTAAAGTGCAAATCTAATTTGTTTGGTGAAACGAAATGGACGATTTCTTTGCAAATTCACAAAACTTTGCAATTTGCAAAAACATGTTTTGCACTTTGAAAATTTGTGTTTGGTGAAATGAATTTTGCAAAGAGGAAACATTTTCAATTTTGCAAAAAAATAATTTCCTCTTTGCAAATTTGCGTTTGGTGAAACGAAAATTGCAAAGAAAAAGTGTAAAATTGCAAAATGTAAAGTGAAAAGTGGTTGGTGAAATAGGGCCCAGGTCCACATACGGCCCTATGCCTAGCATCATACAATTATAGCATCACACAATTAGTTTTCTATGAGCTTTTTTTGGGACAAGTTATAGGACCTGCAATTTTATGCCCAATTATGCCGAGAACGCAGAAAGAAAATTATATTGCATCACGAACGTCTTTCCTAAATTTTTTTGTTGGTCGGTTAAAAATGTGCTAACTTATTTAAATTTAACGGCCAACTACGTTCCTACATAACCCAAAGTTGTTCTGCAGTTTGAGGAGTGTGGTTGTAAAACAATTTAATGTTCACTTCTGTCACAGATGACTTCAACAAAGTGACAGCTGCTGTTTTATGTTATATTAAATCGAGATTGCAAAAACCAGAGAACACGGTTTCCATCGCATAAATATTTAAATTTCTTTGAATTATCTGATCAGAAATAATGCACTTTATCTGAGAGGTACAAAGGTTGCGCAACATTATACAACTAGAAAAACATCAAGAAATCTAACAGGTAAGAATAAAAAGTGAAAAGTCATTGTACCTCTGTGCCTTACAACAAAACTAGGCAAAGAATGTGCAAAGTTCATTCGTTTATCGCAATATACGAATAAACCCCTTCCCCTTTGGGCTATAATAATATTTATCAATTCACATTTGCCGTACGTACCTACTCCACATTTCCCCAGTGGTGATAATTTATTTGTGCGATTTCTACTTTCAGTTGGTTTTTGTCTGTCGACCATCGCCCATTAGCAATTAAACAGTGTCGAGAAAATGTCTGAACTACGTTACGACGGAAAAGTAGCCATTGTCACTGGTGCTGGCGCCGGTTTGGGTCGGGAGTACGCACTGCTGTTGGGGTCACGCGGAGCTAAGGTCGTGGTCAACGATTTGGGTGGCAGTCACGTTGGAGAGGGGGCTTCACAGCGCGCCGCAGATGTTGTGGTCGATGAAATTCGAGCTTTGGGTGGAACTGCTGTTGCAAATTACAACTCCGTGGTCGATGGTAACAAAATCGTCGAGACCGCCATCCAGAACTATGGACGAGTGGATATTTTGATTAACAATGCCGGTATTCTGCGAGACAAAAGCATTGCCAACACTTCTGACCAGGATTGGAACCTCATTCATGACGTCCATTTAAAAGGCAGCTTCACGACTACTCGTGCCGCCTGGCCTTACTTCAAGAAACAAGGCTACGGGCGTATCATTATGACCTCGAGTAACTCTGGCATCTACGGCAACTTTGGACAGGCAAATTACAGCGCAGCGAAGCTGGGTTTGGTTGGCTTGGCCAACACTGCCGCAATTGAAGGACAGAAATACAATGTGCACTGCAATGTGATTGTACCAACAGCTGCGTCCCGAATGACTGAAGGTGTTTTGCCTGACTTGCTGTTCCAAGAACTGAAGCCAAGTCTAATTGCTCCGGTGGTGGCTTATCTGTGCCATGAGTCTTGTGAAGATAATGGCGCTATAATTGAAAGTGCAGCTGGATGGGCTACTAAGGTACAGACAGTGCGTGGAAAGGGAGCTGTCCTTCGTACATCGTTGGACACTAATGTCATCACTCCCGAGTATGTAAAAAGCGTTTGGAATAAGGTGACTGATATGTCCGAAGCTTCGCATGTTCCGAGTATAGCCCAGGCCAGCGGATACCTAATGCAAGTTCTAGAAAACGTTAAAGAGGGACGTGTCGGTGCCGAAGATACCTTCAATTTTGGATCAAAGGATTTGATCCTCTACGCCCTGGGAGTTGGAGCTACCACCACAAACCCCAATGACTTGAAATTCCTTTACGAAAACGACCCGGACTTCAGTCCTCTGCCCTCTTTCTTCGTCATGCCCGGCCTAATTCTCAGTATGACAACAAACTTGGTAGGATCTGGACTTCCTAGCGGCAGTGCCGATCTGGCGAACATACTTCACGGAGAACAGTACATTGAGATCACCGAAAGCCTGCCAACATCTGGTAAGCTCACCACATACGGAAAGGTGTTCGACGTCATGGACAAGGGCTCTGGAGCTGTTGTGGTCACAAACTCCGATTCTTACGATGAGAACGGCAGTCTGCTGGTTAAGAACCAAAGTGCAATCTTTGTCGTGGGCGCTGGCAAATTTGGCGGCAAGAAGACACCCATTGCGGGAGTAGTCCCAACCATTCCACCACCCAAGCGCTCGCCAGACTCGTCCATTCAATACAAGACAACAGCAGACCAGGCGGCTTTGTACCGCTTGTCGGGTGACTTGAACCCACTCCACATCGATCCTAACTTCGCCGCTATTGCCGGATTCAAGACCCCGATCCTTCATGGACTTTGTTCGTTTGGATACTCTGTGCGAGCTGTTCTCGCCAAATACGCTAACAACGACTCGTCGCTCTTCAAGGCAGTCAAAGTAAGGTTCACCGCTCCGGTACTACCCGGCCAGACTTTGAAGGTGGACATGTGGAAAGAGGGCGCCCGTGTCTTCTTCAAGACATCTGTTGTCGAGACTGGAAAGGATGTGATAACTGGCGCATATGTGGATCTTAAGACCCCTGCCGCCAAGTTGTAAACTTGTAACGTTCCATAAAGGGATATATATATATTTTTTATGTTTTGGGATCTTATTTAGGTGTTTTAATTGTTGAACGCATTCGGAATTATGTATTAATAAAAGAGATTTTTGTTTTTTACCACTTTATCACTGGAGTGTGCGTTATTTTGGTCTTATCTTGCTTGTTGTTTATTTCGTTGGATAAGATTTGCAAATTGCACGATTTAATCTCGACAAGTAATCGCTATGCCAAAGTTTATTATTTGTTACCAAGTTTTCCAAAAGGTAATAAGTGCCTGGACTTTGCCGAAACGAAAAGTATGTATGCGTTAAAACTCGTCGTCATGAATCAGTGAGTGCGGCGGCAGAGGTTGTTTTCTGCACCATTAGGTGCAACGTGCCCTCACAATTTTAATATTAATTATACAAACAGCAGCAGCATTTGTTGCTCTGTTTGACATTGGAACCGAGAAAACAATTAAATGTTCTATTTCGAGGAAGGAAAATATTACTTTATGTTACTTAGAAGTAACCGGACGACTTTTAACTAATTTATTCGCTTGTTTAGGATGACTCATGGGATTTTTGAAAGAAAGCTAGTTTCAAAAGAGACAGCCAACAAACGAGATGTCGAGCATTGATTTATATATCAGTTACTTAACTGCGGCAAATGGACAAATAATAATAATTATGCATGTATGTTTGATTTATTCAAAAAGCCATATCGAATGATTGCATTTGCTTGCCTTATAAGATAGAGCTGCGTTTTAATGCTAATTGTGTCGGTCACGGTGCTGTTATCTTTAGAGTTTTCAAGGGGCCTGCGTTGACAACGGAAAATAGGTTATAACGTAAGAAATTTGATGCTAGAAACATGTTAATACGTAACAATTGGTTGACAATAGAAGCTAGAAAAGGGTGCCTTAGGTGCCACTGGAAATTGTCGAAACCGAGGATAGGACAGATTGTTCAACCAGAGTCAAGTATCGCAAAAAAATATAAATCCCAAGGGCAATTGGGTCCAACAGGGACCAACTTTTCACAACCATTCACTCATGGGAATTTTTTGACGAATTGGACGGACGTACAAATTCTGTACCGTGACCGATCTGCTTAGAAGCAGTAAGCTGCTTAGAGTAAGGTGTTCGACAGACTTTCGCGTGAGGTCAGGCAGAGAAATAACTCTCAAATTTGCGCAATTTGCATTTTTCCGGGAGTTCGACGTTAAACCCTTTGCTTTGCAGTTTTGTGCATTAGTCATTGTACCACTGCGCTCGTATTACTACTAAGAAACTTAAAATCACCGTCTAAATAGATAAATACTCGCTTCCGAGACTACGATCTCGATGGTGGATTAAGATATCATTTTTAGACAGTAAACTTTTATGGAGAGATAACATTGCCGAGCGAGCTAGAAAATCCCTGGTGGCTCTGTACTCCTGTAGAAGGGCTGTAGGCTCGAGATGGGGCCTCTAACCAAGCATAATGCACTGGCTTTACACCGCGGTCATCAGACCGATTATCCTATACGGCATAGTGGCCGGCCTTGGAGAAGAGCTCCAATCTGAAGGTCCTCGAGAAGACTTAACGCTTGGCTTGTATTAGCATCACTGGCGCATTGAGGACTTCTTCCACCGCTGCCCTACAAACAATGCTCAACCTTCTTCCTCTAGACATCGTCAGTAAGGAATACGCCGCAAACGCGGCAATCAGGCTAAGGGAAGGGGGGCACTGGAGAGAACAATCAACTGGTCATGCCAGCATCATCCGGTCGATTAACCCCTACCTATCACTACTGATTACTTGCCTACGAAGATAGACCTCCGAAAAAGGCTTCACAATTGAAATACCGGACAGATCCCAATGGGACACTCTGAATGTCCTACACGAAGGAGCACTGTCAATATTCACGGACGGTTCCAAAACAACAGAGGGAGTCGGAGGCGGGGTCTTCTTAGAAGAACTAAGCCTGGGCCTCTCCTTCTCCCTTCCAAAGCACTAAAGTGTCTTTCCAGCCGAAATCACAGAGATTCGTCATCGTACATAGACAGCCATGCTGCCATTAAATCCCTAGTATCCAGCGTTTGTAGGTGCAGCTGACGAATTGGCGAGAAAAGGCTCTTTCGGCGTTGATAGTATCAGTCTGCACAACGTGCATGCCCCGCTGTCCTACGCTAAACAACTCATTCACGCGGACGCAACAGGTAAAGCAAGTCATAGATGGAAACATCTAGGATACTGCGACGTTGCTAGGCTTACTTGGCCAGCCCTGGACACTAAAAGAACCAAGGCGCTTCTGCGACTCAACAGATCTAGTATCTCGATAGTCGCTAATGTCATTACCGGGCATTGTATTCTGGGCAGAAACGGCTACAAATAAATTTAAAGTCTGTTCGACTTTTAAAATCTTACATACATGCGCCATCCGAGAAGGTATGTGAAAGGGTACGTCTGTGCATCTGTAGAATTTGGGGTATTGAGCCCTGATGTAAGGAGGAAATGATGAATACAGAAATGTATAGGTTCAACTAAAGCCACACTGCAAGTATGAGTTCTTCAAGCGCTATCTGTAGCACACAATAAAATAAAGTAAATAGTTGGCGGAACAGGTCCCTGGGACCCTAGGCCTAACTTCTCACAACCATTCGTTTGTGTGACTTGATATTCACTTGCCTTAACGTTAAAATGTCTATATCCGAGAGCGATTTAAACAAGCTGCATTGATTTGAGGTGACCAAACAGCCCATAGACTTTGGTTTTCCTCGTTACAACTATTTTCTTCCCATACGTTATGCAGTCCAACTTTCTACATGTAGCATGAGATAGATACGGCTGTAAAAATCTTGTAATCTTTGACAAATCGCTTACTAGGACAAAAATATTTGTTTAAGTGCTTGCTAACTCTTTTAATTGCGAACCACACGTTTTCTTTTCGCACTTTCTACTTGTTTTTGTCGCCACTGCGATGCGCTCTCTTTCTGACGGATTATTCTTTAATCTCTTATGGTCTTCCACGTTTAATTATAACTCGATCGAATTGCTGAATTTGCATACTTTGACTAATCGTCCAGATGAGCTTCCACTTATGGTGGCGTTCTGAATTACAGACACCTATATATAGACCATAGGTCGATGTAACTTGACGCGTACGCATGTTTACAATCTGACCCAAATGGTTATCTTAGGTAGCAGCAATAAACAATAAATTAAAGTCCAAGACATCGTTCCCCCTGTCTGTGGATTTAAAATCCAATTTAACGCAGTCATTTAAAACTGATTTTTAAAAGCGAACGGTAACAATGACAAAACGAAGGTCATTATCAATTCAAGGGTATTAACATATCAAACAACGTTTGAGTGTATAACTCGCGGCCTATGAACTTGCTTGCAATGGCCTCGGGCTTTCTCCCCCTCGAAGTGAAGAGTAAAACACCGGACGCTCTTAACCTGTAGACCTACATTTGGCATAGTAAAACGTTTTTGTCTGTCGGACTACAATCGGTCAAACTCTAAAACAAGTTCCCAACTCTTCGTGAGTTACCATTGAAATGAAAAGCTTTTTCGTTCTGCTATTTTTCGCTTTTTTTCGCCTTTCTAAAGACCAAGTTGCTAGACAGCATGTGCAAATTTTTTTTTTATCGCGCACCATGCCCATGTTTGCCTAGCCATGAAGTTGGCTAACTCGCACACAGCAAAACCCGCATTAACGATTACAAACGACAATAATTATCAGCAGCAGCTAAATAAATGAAAAACAATTTGCGCCAAGACAATACAGCAACAAAAAAAACAAAAAAACAAGTGAATCACGTCAAACACTATGAGAGAGTACCTACCTATACAACCTACTCTACACTCTGGCGCAACAGATCTGTCCCAAGTTGACCATATTGATGTCGGAATTGGTCACAAAGCCGCTCCTCCATCAAACAAAGTCATCATTAGCGCGTTTCTTGTTCTTGTGTGCGCTCGAACGGGATGTGGATTATGATGATGATTGAGAGGTTCTTGATCTGTCTCCGGTTAATCTGTGGCTTCTTTTCTGGAGCTCGCGAGAACTAGTTCTGCGTCTCCATAGACATTGACATGTAAGAAGAGGTATACGAGGGGGAATATCAGACAAACATCTGTTGCTGAGAAGCGAAACGCGCACTGCAATGTTTAATGATGTAGGCAGAGGTTTGATTACATATGGCAGGAACATAATGTGACTCGAGTTGGGCAGGTAAGAAATGCCTTGATGAATACCACTCGAAATCGTTGCTCAGGTACACAGAGGCAAGCAGTGACATAACGAACGACAATAATTGCGAATTCTTTACAAGTAATAAGCCAAACTGAATGTTGCTATGAATTGGGGAAGGTGAAATTTTCGTTTCGGTTTCGGTTTCGCTAATTGAGGTTAATTGCGGCCGGTTATGAGATTAATTTGAATTTAATTAATGCTACAAATGCAACACCAAAAACTGTGTTCTTAGGTTTTTATTTGCTTTGCCCATATATGTTCTCATCTAATGATCTCGATGTGGTGGTTTTGCATAAGCTGCTGAAAACTATGAAAACCTCTAGATATACAGGATGCTTATATAAGGAGTTAGTACTGGGGTCGAATCGCGTCGTCCGTACACGAGCATTACGTTCACGGAATTAAGTTGATTTACATGTGAAACAAAAACAAATTTCGTCACGTAATGCTCGTTCACGGACGATGCGATTCGACCCCTGATTGAGAGGATTTTCATCTGTCCACGCATGAAAACAAATTATGATTTATGAACTCAACATAATGCATCTCTAATAGATTTATATAGGCACAAATCTATTTTTATATATATTGGAACGTGGGTGCACTGGTTCAATGGTTTGGTTCGCACAACACGTTCCCCTGTTCGATTTGTTTGTTAAAAGGACAGGAGACTTATTTAAGCATTCGGTTTTTAAACTCAAGGGAATTTAGCTCAATTTTTTACCCATGTCCCTAGAAGTTAAATGCAGCTTAAGATGCGCAATGGTAGAGCTCACATAAATTCCCAATTTGATACGTCAAACAGGAACCCTCGGAAAAGCCAAAATAACAAACATGTCTTCGGTAGGCACGATACTTGCACCAGAAATACCCTTTTTATAAAACGCAACATGTAGATAACTGTAAAGCCTTTAAAAAGAACAAACCTCTTAATTTTTAACAAAACTCTAAATCCATTCTATAGACGCAAAGTGTACCTACGTCATTTAGAAAACGAAAGAACGATTCCAACCGTTCACTGGTTATATTTTGTGTTTGAGATAGCTACATGATTCACCATTAATTGCTTTCAAATTAGGCTTTGAGTCATCGCTTTTTATTGTGCTGCTAGGTAGTCACCGTGCTCCAGAAACAACACACGTAAAGAAAAGAAATGCGTAAGCTCAATCACCTTTAGGTTGATATTCTCAATCACATTATGCTTGTTCATTGGGTTCGCTTAGACAAACGAGCTGACGTGACAAAACAAATCGTGCACTCGTCGCACTTATATCGTCGTGGATTCACGGTGATAACTGCCCTAAGGTGGCGCCAATGAAAGGATAAGCCATCCCGTGGAAGCAATAAATTTGTACAAGTAGCATAATGGATTTGCCAAGAAGTTCTTCTTAGTTCTGCGTGAAGTGTCATGTCTACTTGGTGTGATACATCTCAGCATGTAATGTCCGTTAATAGCAACAACTATTTGTTAGGACCAGTACACTCCTTCTCTTATTAGATGCTACTTAAAGTTTCTTCGCAGTTACCTGTTTATAACCACACTGTGTGTTTACATGTTCATTCATTATTCGTAATTTATTTATTTTCAAATGAGTTACAGGACCTTTTCAACTTGTGAGGGTTTGTACACCTTTTATGAAATTCAAAAGCGACACTAGAATTGCTCTGCCTTTATGTAAATCGACAATGCTGCTGTCAATGACCTAAACCATCATACCTACTAAAATTTGGATTACTAAATGTCTTTACTTTTAAAGTCATATAAATGAGAAATTTTGGAAAGAGATCGTAAAATGAATTGTTGGATACTATGCTGGAACGACAACTTAAAACAAACTTGTGTTGAGCGACATTTTAGATGCTACAATCGGAGATAAAATCAATTAGAATTTAATTTTTAAATAACACTTATCTCTCGCTTTTATTCTCAGAAGATAGAAGTTTTGCCCGGATGGCAGCGAAACGACATCAAAAGTATGTAGATGAGATGTATTTTTCAGTACTCTGTTAGGTGGTATGTCAGGCTTTATTACAAGTGGTCGTTAAACAAGGGTTTGCCTTAAATAATGTCTGATCTCCGAAAAATGTAGATTAAGTAAAGCGAAGTTCTGCGTTGAATAAAATCATTTAACCGGTGGCTATGTAATATACAAAGTGATGGAACTTAATTGTCTCGTAGACAACGCAGTTCTCTACGAGTTTCCACTAAGAAATGCTGAAAAATGTTGCACGAAACAAGCAGAACTGTATTAATTGCTTCTGCAAAATAGTTGATCACTCAAATCGGCGACGTTATGAAATTTGGTTCTAATTTTGCAATTTGAAACGTTTTTCTAGCTTTCATTTAAATTTCCCTACAGTAATTTCCCGACTAGACCTTCTACGAGGTCGAAATTATTGAAAACTCTGTCAATCAACCTCCCAACCACAGACTTCGTTATACCCAAACTTAACTTCCATACAAATTTCTCAGTTAGATTTCCCTCTAGATGAGAATAAGAAAGGAACGGGCTCGAAAATGAATTCGATATTCACAGATGATGGTTCCAAAATGAACTGTTAAGTAAGGGTGGGCGTTTTTTCATCCGTACTAGATGTTTTCATATCTTTTCGCCTACCCAATACAGCCAGCGTCTTTCAGGCAGAAGTTCTGGCTATTGGGGAGGCGTGTAGTCTAGTTATGGACCGTGCGACATCCGATAAAAAAATAGACATCTTGATAGTCAAGCCGCGATTAAGGCCTTCGTTTCGGCCAGGTCTTCATCTAAACTTGTTGTGGACTGCAAGGAGAAACTGGCCAGGGCAGGTCATCGGTTTGAAATCACTCTCGTCTGGGTTCCCGGCCATAGGAACATAGAGGGGAATAAGAAAGCCGATAGACTTGCTAGACGTGGCTCTGCTCTGTACGTGTCTTATGCGAAGTTTTTCCTCCGCTGGGATACGTAAAGAGAGAGATCCCCCTTCACTACACTGCAGGGGCCGTGACTAGATGGGTGAACCTAACAAACTGCGTCATTTCTAGAAAGGTTTGGCCAACATTCGACGAAGCCAGAACAAATAACTTCCTTTCCAGAACGCGTGCAGATGTCGCTAGACTTACGGCGATTAGTACAGGCCACTGGCCTCTAGGAACTCACGCAGCCAAGCTCTCTAGGAACTCACGCAGCCAAGCTAGGCATCCCCCGCTGGCACAGCTGCGCTAACACTAAAAAGAGTGAAACAGTGTTCCACCTTCTTTGCGAATGTCCGGCTCTAACTAAAACAAGATACAGTACCCTGGGTAGTCCTTTCTTTGATGACCTATCGGCCATCCGGGGCATCACCATTTAATTTCTCAACTCTTCAGGCTTGTTTTCAGCTTACTATAATATACGTCACCCTTTCTATCTCCAGGTTCTACTAGCTGTGGTTTCAAAACGGCGCTTAGGCGCTACTTGTGTTTTTCCCTAATCAGGATGGAGGGAAAGCAACCACCTAAACCAACCAACCTCACAAAAACAAAATAATCAGTCTATCTGTTGGGTTTTTATTAAATAAATAAACTTTCACTCTAAAAGAAAAACTTCGAAAGAAGAATCTTGAGAGATCATAACTTAATTTTAACGATTTTCTGGAGCTGTATTTCTAAGGGCAATAGACCGATCCATTTTCGAATCAAAAGGAAAAGACTTTCACTTCTAATTTAGTAGGTAATAAATATTTCTTGGTATTCAAAGCAACTTCTCCTTAAATCCTTTGTAAATCGACATATAAACCATCATCTTCTTCTTGTACACAAAGTGCATGGCTGGATAGGATGCGCCT
Source organism: Cheilosia pagana (assembly GCA_936431705.1). Classification (NCBI taxonomy): domain Eukaryota; kingdom Metazoa; phylum Arthropoda; class Insecta; order Diptera; family Syrphidae; genus Cheilosia; species Cheilosia pagana. The sequence goes on from OW386168.1 coordinate 41,002,662, forward strand.
CATTTTTTTGCTATCTGTCAGTAGGTAATCACCATTTAATGGAATACTGATCATCAAGGGAAAAACAATTTAAAATACGATTCCCAACTCATTAAGCTACATAGCAAAATGTCAATTGTCGTGATTATTTGTCATTATTGCCACAGAAGCAGTCACTATTGTCTGTTAGATCATTTGTTAACATTTAATCAAAAACGTCATTGCTATCCGAAACAACAGGCACCCTCCAAGTAGAAAAAGATGACAAACTTTTCATTAGGAATACAGTTTTGCTGTTCGACTTCATCTCAGTTGCAATGAAAGCATTTCAAAATGACAACAACTGCTTTTTTATATGGTAACACTGTTTCCCACTACAAACCCACCCACTCTTATAGTAAAGTTCTGCAAGCTCTGTTTCTATGAACAATAGCAAATATGTATTCAATTTTCGTTCTTAATGAATTGGAAAAACCAAAACAAACAAATTCAATCAAAGCGCCAACTATATCAGTTCCCCAATAGATCCGGGCAGTCGTAAAAAAATCGTATTATAAACCCATTACAAAACAAACGCCATACTTAGGCATATGGATCCACCCACACCCCACCCATTGCTTTAGGTAAATCATATCTTATCTGACTTGTGCATCCCCCTTCTTCAACCACCTGGGGAGCTTTATTTAGTATTTGTTCTGTTCTGCTTTGAAAAAAAAAAATCAAACCTATTATAAAATACAATAAACCGCAAGCCAACTGATATACGCTTACAATGATTCGGATATCGAATTTCCAATGAAAAAAACACATCGATAAGTCCGATTTCCACTGAAACTAATGAGCGGACTGCCGAAACGACGACACAATGCAATAGTGCTACGTGACCTTAACGGCTACGCGTTTCTTTGTGTCTCCCATTCTCCAACTCCAAGCTCTTCTACGATTTATGACCCTACGCCGACATTTTTGTCAACGTTTATGGTATTGTTTGGCTGTTACCGGTTGAGGAAAACTACACAACTCACTTACCTTACTGTGGTGTCATTGCTGCCTGAGACTACATATTCCCCGGATGGATTAAAGTCAAGCGTTCGCACGCTCTCCATGTGGCCATTGAGGGTGGAGCAGATTGTCTGTGCATTGAGATCCCATCGCCGAATGATTCCGATGTCATCGGCCGAGTATACGAAATCATCGTTGTAAGCGAACTTTACACAGTCAATTGAGCCATTGTGGCCAGTCAGTGACTGGAATAAGAAAGCCAAGATGAGTTGCAAAGTTCATCCTCAATGTGCTGAAGCAAAAACTTACCATAAAACATTTCTCCTCGCCGATAGCCCAGAGATTTACGCTGCGATCTTGTCCACCTGTTACTAAAACTCGTCCCGTTTCGCCGAGATCTAGGCTGGTGACCTTTCCAATGTGGGCTTTTATCTCATCTGCAAGAGAAGTTTCCAATTAGAACGAGCTATTGTGTTGAATCGGTTAGTTATTGGCCTGTCAGCTTGGTCTATTTGGCTAACATTTTTTTGCATAACCTTGCATTGGCAGCAATAGGAAAACTATAAATGGACAGAATTGCCCGAGAGTGGGCGCAGGGGTCTGCCTTAAACACTTACATATTTTTGATGTTAATTTCCGCGCTAATGCCATCACTTGGAAGCTGGAATTTCTATGATTTTTTTTAGTCGCGTCAATGTGTTGATTTTTTTTTCGGTTTAAGGCTTTTTTCAATAGTTTTCACGATTCTTTTGTAAATTTTTTTTTTCTTTTCTTTTCGACGAATAGCGGACGGCTGTGTGCTTTGGGTGTTTTTGTCGATAGTTTCGCGATTGGATTTTTAGTCGGATACCGAAGGCAATTTGCTTGTTTTTTTTTTATTGGTTTACACAGAGTTCACGTTATATTTTTGTAGTTTTTATAAAAAGAAGTCGAAATAAGAAATGAAACAAGAACAACAAATAACAAAAAGTACAAAAAATATATCCTTTCTCTTCCTATTGTCAAAAACATCTGAAGAAAGACTGAAGAGAAGAAGAGAAAATACATAGATGTGTGTAGACAACGGACAGGAGTGAAGGAAATTTGTTAAAAACGACTTGGAAGAGACAGCGATAAAAGGCCAACGGAAGAAAAATTTACATTTGAGAACGAGAAAATCGGAAGAAAACAAAGAACTGTTGATGACAGTTTTGTAGGTGGGTAGGTGTTGCCATGTCATTGTAACTGCCTGCTGGATGTGACACGAAATAGGTGGCGCGCTAAATGACAGAGAGATTGGGAAATTAGGTACCTAGTTAAGCACGGCTTTATGTTCCGGGAGCTATTAAATAAACAAAAAAGAGTGTAAAAGATCCAATATGGCAAATATTATAACAGCTGCTTCAGTTTACAGCCATCGATGCCGTCGACTTTTCGAAAAATGTTCTTTTTCTTTAAAAAACATACTTAGTGTAACAAGAAAATATCAGTTTTTCATATAATATTACAAACGAACCATATATAACAATACAAACAATAATTACAAAGTCTACATTCATCACATTTTTCACTTAAGCAGAAAAGCGAACCTTAGTTAAATTAAAAAGATATATAAATAATTTGGCGCGACAGGTCTGTGGGACCCAAGGCCTAGCTTCTCACAATCATTCGTTTTGTGTGGGTTTTCAATTTTTGGGACGAATGGAAGGGATCTACAATTTTACGCCGAGTCCAAGCAGCTAATTGAGAAGCTCCTTCATGACAGTTTTACTCTTGGATGTTTTTGCCAGACATTCCCGAGATGCGACGCAGTAGAAAAAACCTTAAGAAGTTATAGATGTTCTTTCGGGGACCAAACCTGGGACCCTTTACTTATAATAGTCCGACACACTAACCACTTAGGCACAGACAGATAAAGCTTATTTAGTTTTTAGTCATAAACAAAAAAAAGTTTCTTCATGAAAACTTTAAGCACCAAAATCCAATTTGATTTGTTGAGAGCTAATCTCTTCTTTAAGTTTTAATTTAAACAAGAGCCTGGTAGCACTTTTCAAATTTAACGTCAGGATTAGTAATACCTTTAGCAATCTTCACAGAATTGAGCACCACTGCGCATTGAATTCACCGCTGGCAGTGCTTCACGTCAAAAAGGCTGACAAACAGTTTTCTCATCTTGTCATCGCAGTTTCAGTTTGTGCAAAGCAATTCAGTCGGTTTTTGTAAATTTTCTACTTTTTTAAACAAATTTACCACAATGTCCGCTAGATACGATCGTGCTGTAACTATTTTCTCACCCGATGGCCATTTACTCCAAGTGGAATACGCCCAAGAAGCCGTTCGCAAAGGTTCAACAGCGGTAAGTTCACATCATCCAGCAAACAAAGCAAAACCAAACTTAACCTTTAAATGGGGATGCCAATTTTTTGTCTGGTCATTATTAATATGAAATTTTTTTTTCGCACACAAAAATTAAGGTTGGCATTTGCGGTGCCAATTGTGTAGTTCTTGGGGTGGAAAAGAAATCCGTAGCAAAACTCCAAGAGGAGCGTACAGTGCGAAAAATCTGTGCACTCGATTCTCATGTTGTGATGGCATTTGCCGGCCTGACAGCCGATGCTCGAATTCTCATCAATCGCGCACAAGTTGAGTGCCAGAGTCACAAGCTGAATGTAGAAGATTCAGTCACTTTGGAGTACATTACAAGGTAGGTTTGGAATTCAATCAATGAATGTGAATAACTCGTGTTTTTCCGTATTTTAGATTCATTGCCCAACTTAAGCAAAAGTACACACAGAGCAATGGTCGTCGTCCTTTCGGTATTTCATGTTTAATTGGTGGATTCGACTTCGATGGAACACCGCATTTATATCAGACTGAACCATCTGGTATTTACTATGAGTGGAAGGCCAACGCGACTGGTCGTTCGGCGAAAACCGTTCGAGAATTTTTGGAGAAGCACTACAAAGACGAAGAAGTTGCCGAGGAAAATGGTGCAGTGAAATTAGCGATTAAGGCGCTCTTGGAAGTGGCGCAGTCCGGGCAGAAGAATTTGGAAATCGCAGTTATGGAAAAGAACAAACCGCTGAAAATGCTCGATGTGGAGACCATCGAAAAGTATGTGGCAATTATCGAAAAGGAGAAAGAAGAGGAAGCCGAGAAGAAGAAGCAAAAGAAATAAATTAATGGAGAGGTCTTTTTTTTAATATTCTTAAACAACGTTTTCATATGTTTGCTTAGTTGTTCTAATTCTTAAAACGGAAATAAAAACATGCTTCATGTAATGGGTAAAGTTTTGTTCGCATTTTTTTTCTAAAACCAGCGCGCAAATCGCCGCTTTTCTGAAGTTTATGGGCAAGAAAAGTTGTCGATGAATGGGTCCAAACATAAATTGTCCTTTAAATGAAAACGTTGGGCGTAAACTAACGAGAGACGAGGCTTGGTGATGATCTTCTACATCCCTTTACACAAACTTTACCCAAAAAAAAATATGCCACTCATGCTTAAAACATAATTTTATTTCTACTTTCATTAGCTACACATATCACAAATATAAAAAGGACATCAATTCGTACAGAAAACATTGCACCCCACCTATTAGATGAGATCACTTGGCGAGAGTTGTGATTCACCTTCTGCCAAATACATTTGCATCGATTTAAAGAGCAAAGCTACGCCCATGCATTTCTTAGCACGCATCGTCCATGACTGCGGCGGACCGTAGTAGTCACCGCGTTTCATATTCGTTAGATGTTGCAGGCTTAGCGCATCAATAATCGCCGCCTCTCTGGTGTATGCCTCAGTGGGTATTATATTGTGGAAAACATGCAAACACACAACGCCCTTGCTGTCCGACCATATGTCCAGGATCCGGTCTAGTTTCTTACTGTCCAAAGATTTTTTAGTTGGCGATTTCAAAGCGTCTAGTGTCATGGAGGCTTTCACTAAAAAACAAAATAATATAACACAAATAAACATGATTCATCCGAAAACTCACGTGTGTTGCCTTTGTTCTGGTGCACGCCATGCAACCGGGAGAACTTCTTCATCGCATCATACAAATGCGAGTAAGGTCGCGAGCTCTTCCCCTTGCCAACGTAGAAAATTGATCGCACGAATCTCCTCCAAATATCGAATTTTGTCATAAACTAAAAACAAATTGTCCCATTGACCAGGCGAAGGATGAAAGTCTCATTTACTTACCGAACTCTCTCCTGGTAGATTGCTAGAAATTCTCGGGTCGATTAACATATAGATGAAACTCTGCTTTAGGTGGCCTTCGCGGAGACGTTTCGGGTTTGGATTGTGTTGGAAATACGTAACGAGTTGTTGCTCAAATTTGAGATATTCTGGTATCCGATCAAAGATCTCTTTGCGGCGAATAGTTTGGTCCAGTTCAACGGAAAATTCTGCAGCAAAGAAGGGTTAAATCGAATATGACAAGGACATGCAATTGTATGCACACTTTGGGTAGATAAACGACGGTGAACAATTATTTGAAGATTTTTTGGAAATTTGGCAAGGAAAACAAACATTTTACGAAAACAAACAAAAATAAACAACTGTGCATACTTGGTTGATTCTGCTCGTTGGCGTTGAGTTTCGTTTGCATCAGGGAGGTGTTCCGCTTGTACTTTGTCAGGCGTTTGATGTACAATTTTTTGGTGCTCTTTGTTATGGGACCTGAAAGGAAATTGATTTAGTTATCTGTAGACAATGGGGGCATTATGATAGAGGGCTTTCAAGGGTGAGACTTGAGTCAATAAGATACGCCCTTCATAGATACTCACCAGGTGGATCGCCGAAAAGTGTTAGTTCCGCCCGCAGCGCTTCCGTTTCATAGTCCAGTGGGACGCTGAGATTGGTCGAAACACTAGACACGGTTACATCGTTGTCAGCACAATCATTTCGGTTATTGCTAATACCAACCATTTGTTAGGAAATTGCCATCAAAGCGTTACACAATCAAACTCACCTCTGAGGTGTATTCTTTGTAATTTTGTTGTTCAACAATTTTGTCTCGTAGAACACGAGTCCGTTTTCATCGTCCGTATGCACATAGGCCTCAGTCATTTGAACAATATACTCACTGCTACTGGGCGAACGAATAAACTCGGACTCATTTATTTGGGCTGGAGAAGCCTCGGCATCAGGCACGGTATAGAAACTCTCCTCGTTCTCTGTCGGTACTTCCTCAATTGTCCTAACCACCCGTCCGAATGCTGTTTTACTGAAAGACTTTGCGTTCTGTGTCGCTTCGGCCTCTTCCTCATTATTCAGATCCAGTATGGTGTTTGTAAAGTTCAACTCATCGTTATTGATGATTCCACTGAGTAGCGAGTCGACATCGTTGAATTTGCGTAAAATCGATTGTTTACTCTTTGCTCGCTGAACCTTTTCTCGCCATGCTTGTATCAAAGACATTGGAGAACTATTTGGTGCGACTGAGACTTCCTTGGATAGTTCCGAAATGTTTTCCTTGGTCAGAGCAAAGATGTTTTGAGGTTCGTCTATTTCTTTTGCCTCCTTGTCTTCAGCTACTTTATCTTGGGGTGTGCAACATGAGTCATTACATAGAGGCTTACGGCGATGGGTTATGTTGATGTAATATGGACTCGTTACATCGTAGTTGTAGTTGATGCGGTTGGGAGTAAACTTTCGCTCTTCCAGGTGGCTTACCGTGAGATGGTTATTCTTCAGCGGTTTAGGTGAGTCTATTTTAGAGAGATCTTGATGTTTCTTTTTGTATTTTTGTTCAAAAATGTGGTCTTGCATCACTTTGACCACATCAAAGTGACATTCGTGGATGGCATAGAGGATTGGAGTTTTGCGATCGTCATCGGCGATGTCCAGCTTACCTCCTTTTTTCTACGGAGTATCAAAATTATTTCACACTTTAAAAAAGACGACGATAGGATAGCTCACCAGAAGCATTTTGACAATATTCGAACGCCCATGAATGGCTGCTACATGCACTGGTGTCATATTATCTTCAGAGCAAACATTTGGATCGGCTTAATTAGAAAAAAAACATTGCATTCTGTCTCATCGACATTCATAAAGTTTTTGAGTTACCTCCTCTTTCCAGCAGCTGTGCGGTGGTCTTTTCAGCTAATTGGATGTTCGGCATGCCACATGAATAATGTATCGGAGCGATTCCTCTGTCTTGGATTATTGTGTTTGGATTAATGTCGTATTTTCCGAGCACATCTTCGATCATTCTACAAAAATGTATAAAGAATACGAACGGATTTCTACTTATGAATTGTTTATCGTACTTGGGATTCTCATCTTCCATAGCATCTAACAGGCAAAGGGCAAGGAAATTAGCACGTTGTTCCATTTTAAATAACAAGTTTGATGCACTTTGTACTTATCTTATTTATGAATATTTTAATTACTTAAATTAGAGACGAATTTACATTGTTGCGGTAGATTTAAAAAAAAATATTAGTGTTTACTTTTCGTGATGCACAAACAGATATTGCACCTTTTGCTTGAAGTTTGAAATCGATGACAGTTGCATGCACATTTTGCTATATACCGATAGATGGCCCAAGTAACAATCAGCTGTTAACAGTGTGATACAAAAAGGATGTACATTTATGGCTTATTTTTACATATTAAATAATTGGATGTCTAATAAAGAGTATTTGAGAGGTTTTTGCTACAAGCTAGTACAGGATTCGCAATTGCATTGTGAATACATATATTAATTATTATTAATTGGACAACATGGACATACATGAAATTGCTTTAATTTGGCAAACATCCTGTTGAGAAATGAGTTCACGTTTTACACGTAGAAAAAGGAAAGAAGCGCATTATCAAAATTAGCTGATAACATCGGGTAGGATGAAAGCTGGATATTTATTTATCAATAAAGCTTAAGCTGTGATCACCATAAAGCCATTACAAGGCCTGTTTTTATTAAATATCACTATCTGAGAAAGGCAATTCAATGGGGACGTTCAAGTATCTAGTTTAGTAAGTCTGACAGCTGACTGACTTAGTGTATCTCTGTTTTGATTGGTCTAGATCGGTCACATAGGCAGCTGTGTCAGTTGACGTTTATGGAGGGGTAGCCGACGAATCTAGTCAAGAAAATCGTGACTGAGTACTAAGTTGACAGTTCGCATATGTGGCTGACGTGGGAAAAGTGACGTTCCCGACCAATCTAGTTTTTGCGTTCAGGTTACATCTCTTCCAGACCAATCTAGTCGACTTAAGATAACTAAGTTTTTGAATGTGCCCAATAAAACGTTTTCAATTTCAATTCTCTGCAACGCATACTCTGTCGGAGGCTCAAATCCAAATCGTAAACAAATTCCGCAACCAATTTCTGTCGGAGGATATCGGAACCTAGTTGTCAAAAATTGAAAAAAAATGCACCTCATCGCACTTCAACGTAATTCGCCGATATGCGTTACAAAATGTCGGAGAGATATTCCGAATAGATGTTCCGGAGAATAGGTACCTCGAAGCAAAAAACCTCCGAATCGTATAAAATCGGAGAATTTTCCGTTCCGACTGATACCTCGCTAGGGCCGATTATAAACAGAAGTACACTTTAGGTCTGTTCCTTTACTTTTGTAGTAAAAATGGAAAAGACTGTCAAAATGCCTGTGGAAGGGATGAATTCTCTCTCTAAAAGGGAAACTTACGCAAAAGTTAGGGAACGCTTTTGTAGTAATCTGTGCAAAACACAAATGCGAATATTCCACCCAAATGCTAAATAGAACAACAAAATCAAATCAGCTGTAAATTTTCAGGCAACTGGCAGATGTTTTAATTCTTACGCAAAGAATTTTGTTGAGTAAAAACTAGTAAGAGGGGAAATATCTTGCTCTTTCGAAGCCGCTCTCTTTTACGAATTTTTCGAGTTAGGAAACGACAATTGAGTAAAATGCGTAAGAATTCGTAAAAATTCGTAAGATTTAAAAGTAAAGGAACAGACTTTTACTGCTTTTGTAATGAATTGAAAAAAAATTCATTTATTAATGACAACTTTGTTGCAATGCAGAAATAATTCAAATTGGTTAAGTGATTACAACACCATTTATATACCCTTAGTCCAAATGTTTCCAATGCGATTATTGTGCTCGCAAATACCCGTATACCCCGAGTACCTAGTTTTCAATCGCAATTTAAGCATCAATACATTGTGCTGATTAAATTTGAGTCTCATAAAATATTCACATTCAGTCGATACTGATCTCTCGTCGTGGCTTGATCAATATGTCGTCAGGAGCTCTTGTTATCGGTTTGCTAGCGTACGTCTTCTTTGTTAATCGACGGCAATTAGTTCAATTATACTCAGTATTTACTTTCTTCCATCAACAGCTGCTCACTGAGTGGCATTCTGGCAGATTCATGCACCCTCCCTGCAAAGGGAAGTCCTCAATTTCCATCGAACTTCAGCTTTGGCGTCTCAACAGCAGCTTATCAGATTGAAGGCGGTTGGAATGCTGACGGCAAAGGTCCATCGATCTGGGATGACTTTACACACAATCATCCGAATAATATTGACGATCACTCGAACGGCGATATAGCAGCAGACTCTTATCATCGTTTTGATCAGGATTTGGAGGCCTTAAAAGAGCTTAAGGTAAATCTGACCATTGAGTTCTATTTTTAACCAATCATTCGCAAACAATGGGTCAACCGAACGAGTGCAAATCTCTTATCAGTAAAGATAATGTTTTGTTTGGTAATCGCGTGTGTCATATATTATGAAAATTGGTTCGAAGAAGTGATGTGCATCCTACTTGTTGAATGTTTTAGGTCAATCACTATCGCTTTTCGATAGCATGGCCGAGAATCTATCCCACTGGAGACATTTCATCTAAGAGTCAGAAGGGAATCGACTATTACAACGATGTCATCAATAAGCTTCTGGCGAATGGCATTGAACCCATGGTCACTATGTTCCACTACGATCTTCCGTCGGAGATCCAAAAGATCGGTGGGTTTGCCAATTCGCTGCTTATCAATCAGTTTGTTACTTACGCAAAAGAGTTATTTAAGAACTATGGTGACAGGGTGAGATCAGTGCATGTGGCCCGCCCTAAACTGGAATATATACATCTGTTTTATTTTAGGTAAAAACTTGGATAACATTTAACGAACCGTTCGATTATTGTGTCCCAGGCTACGGGTATGGAAACTATCCACCTCAGGTCCAAGGCTCCGGCATTGTTGACTACCTATGCATGGATAACACTCTTAAGGCACATGCTGCCACCTATCGAGCTTACCGATCGAAATTTTATGAGCAACAAGGTGGCAAGATCGGAATAACGATCAGCAGTCGATTCTTCTTTTCAAATTCGAATGATGGCGATATTGTGGACCGCGGAATGCAATACAATGTAAGTTTGCTTAGACTACATGAATGGAAGTTCAATACTGAGATCTTTTCACAGTTAGGTTGGCTGGCACACCCAATCTTTAGTAAATCTGGCGGATATCCAGAGGATATGGTGATGGACATCGATAGCAATAGTCTCAAAGAAGGAAGGATACGATCGCGCTTGCCCAGTCTCGAGGGGAAATGGAGGGAGATGCTCAAAGGATCAGCTGACTTTTTAGGCCTTAACTATTACACATCGCGATATATAAAGCGTTCCATCTCACCAAAAGGTGGTAACCCGTCATGGGATCGTGATTTTGATTGCGACATCTCCGTCGATCCCAAATGGATAAGGGCGAAGTCAGCGTGGTTGTTCTGCGTGCCCGAGGGCCTGGAGGGTATCTTAAAGTGGGTATTGTATAATTGACCATATTAAAGAGAGACTATTTAATTGTATCTTACTTTTGTATTCTTATAGGTTCATTCGGGATGAGTACGATAATGTGGAGGTGATAATAACCGAAAACGGATGGTCTGATGACGGGGAAATGGTGGATGACAATCGAATTATGTACCTAAAGGTAGGATTCTTATATACAAAATGGCTTTGGGGAGTCTTCACAGGAAATACAACTTTTCATTTACGTAATAAATTGTATTTCCAGAGTCACTTGCAGGCAGTATTGAACGCTGTAAATGACGGCTGCAATGTAAGTGCCTACACGTTCTGGAGCTTGATTGACAATTTCGAATGGCAGAGAGGTTATACGTAAGTTTTAACAAACAAACTCAATAAATAATCTGAAAGTTATTTCAACTCTTTGGCAGTGAAAAGTTTGGATTATACGCTGTAAATATGACCAGCCCTAACAAGGAGCGCACTGCCAAAAAATCTGCGGGTTATTTTAAGAAGGCAATTGAAACGAGGACAGTTCCAAGTGGATTTGATTGAAATGTTTTTAAAAATGTTTTTAATAAATAGCTACACATTATTTTGAAATTATTATCGGTTAGGTACTTTTAAACACTGCTTTTCAATAATGGTAGTAGTTTTTACTGACGTTGCAAAGGAAAGGGAACTTTTGTTTACAGCTGTACGAGAATTCCTAAACCATTAATAACGGCCTCGTCAAAAAACTTAAAAGCAAATAAATTCGACCGAGTATTGGATTAATCAAACGATTTCAAATTTGAATTTGTTTTGTATTGAACGCACTCAGTTAATACCGCCATCTACTGTTAAATAGTGAACATCATTCCTTTATTTATGGCATTAACAGCTGATGCAACAAAATTCGTAAACAAAACGACGATAAGAGAAAACAAACAACATGGGTAAAATAGGCGAAGGAAGCTTGCTTCATCCAAAAATTGCAGAGTTTTACAACTTAACAACTACAGAAAACAGTCACAATGAATTCAATTGCAATTACATTAATAGGGATTTCACTTACAATTGGGGGAAAATAGAAAAATTGCTGCTAGGTGACGGAGAATGGCAACTGGATGGTGAGTACATATTCACAAAGCTGAGATAATTTACGTTTTTGTTTAAATTTGCGGTTTTTCACAGACCCTGTGTATCCCAAGAAATATGAAGAATACCTGACATACTTTAAACGCCTTCAAATTGTCCTTGAACAGAGTCAAGAAGCCATAACTCAATTAAGCTATGATGACAGCATTTTGATAAAGAAACTGCAGTGGCTGGGTCATGAAAATCGAATGCGGTTTGTCTTACAGGAGCACCTGCATCCCTCGTCTCAGACATCTGCGGTCGAAAACATTTTATTCCTGACATCAGTAATCGAAAATGCCCTCGGCAATGTCTATTTTACGATAACGAAAAAATCTCCACCACATCTTTTGCGAGACCTCCTTAATACGAGGGAGCTTCGAGATGTTTTCGGCATCTCGCCGGTGAGTAGCACGCTTCAATGGAATTGCAAGAATCAAGTTTTCTTTTAGATATTCTTTTTAAAAATCATCATGGGCTCCCCCGACTCGGTAAATCTTAGGAACATCGTCTGGCACGGTTTCCCGCTGCCCTATGAGGTTCCACCTTGTTATACTGCCACTCTACTCGTTGTTGCTGCCAGCCTATCAGTCTTGATCGAAGAAAAGCAAATCACACTCATATCAAGACTAGAAGTAAACGATTTCAGTCGATTTGTGTCAAAAATTACAAATGCTTCCATAGATTTTACTCTCGATGATATTCCACAAATGGAGCAATGTATTTCTAGCTCTAAGTGGACTGGTAACTCTGATCACAAGGCATTTTGGTATCAAATAATTCAGCATTATCAAAACGACCGCCACTGGCAGTTTATTATACTTATTCTTCCACAAATCGAATTACTGCTTCGTCGAATGTACGGCGAGGCAAATGATTTTGACTTCACCGCCAAATTAGAAGAGTACTACATAACGATGGACACTATATTCGAATCCAGGGGCAATCGTCTGCTAGGTGGTAACCTATGCAGAGGAACACTTCATTTGCTCTACGATGCATTCATTTCTCCCTATGGTATGCGCGTACGAGATAAGGTAAGCCACGGAGAGGTGAATTTGGACTGCGTTGGCAAGGACCTCTGCTCGATATTGTTATACGTAGGATTAAACCTTATTACTTCCAATAAAAGCTATCCGCTACACCAATATGAAAGCCGATTTCACTTGAATTACCTGGCTTACGAGTGCATAGTAGAGTCGAAGCGTTGTGTTCTGCAAATGATGACATTGAAAGCACCAAGCCGCTGTGAAATGCAATTCAACTGGGATCAGGAGTCTATAGCAGCTCTACAGGTAATGGAAATCATAAAACCAGTGGAGATCTTCGATCGTCATAAAAGGGAATCCGAAATAGTGGCGATTCTCATGAAAATCGCACAACTCGTCGTGCAGGTTTGTGAAAATTATCAAGCTTCCTTTGAGGAGAGATTTCGAATGCTGATCAATCATGAGTTGCGCTCAAGAGCGAGGAAAACCTTACACCAAATGGTGCACACAATGACTGTGGTTGGGGCTACTCTCGGGAGTATTGTTGAGCATGTGGCTGGATTGAGTAATCTTATCCAGGGTAACGATCTCAAGTGGTTTGAAGATAAATATTCGAATATTCAAAGGTTTGTTGTGAAATGAGAATAATGAATGATGCGTTGTGACTTATGAGACTGAATTTAGATTCTGCAAACAGACGCTGTCGATTTTGGAGAACTTTGCGCGGTTCTCAGACAGAGAAAGCAACGAGTGGCTTAACGCTGTGGAGTGTTGCACTCGGTTTAGGGAAGTCAGCACTCATTTTGGAGGCACTGGAAAGTGACTATTAACATTAAGGAGAACCATTATCGGTGTTGGCAATCCAATTAGATATTTTCTAGTATATTATTTTTGTTTAAAGAAACTTTATTTACTTTTTTTATAAATAAATATAAATTATAAACTGATCTTACAAAACTATTTGGTGAGTTGTCATATAAACTATAAAAATTAGCGCTCATCTCGCTTGATCCCACTGTTGTATAAAAGAGCACCGACAAAGGAAGTTCGAAATTCAACCACTTAATGAGACAGAGTTCTTCTGATTATTCCCTTAACGAGGATTTACTTGGTGAAGCCGTTGCAATAGTTCGGTGATCCTTTTTTTCACGCTTCATAAAGCCAAATGCATCGGATGCCTTGTCTGACTTATAAGCTGCTGAAGGCGTTTCGCCAATACTTCTTCCACTATCATAACGCCCACGGTCATACCGATGGCTGTAATCTGTGCTAGATGGCGCACGAACTATTTCCGGTAAATGTGCGTAGTACACGATGCGACGATTACGATTATCATAGCTCGGCCGATCATAGATCTCGTTATTATACAGCGGTACGTAGTCGCGTGGCTCTGGAATGTCGTACCGTCGATCGGGATAGTTGTAGTATGCCTCAGGATAGCTAGGAACACGTGGACTGTAACTATCATATGGATCAAAGTGGCGACGATACAAATAGTGTTCCTCATAGTTGTATGGATCACGATCGTACTGCTCATCATACCTGTGAAAGAGATGATATGAACACTTAAAGTAAATTGCAAGTTCGAGCATAGCTTTTAACCTACCTATCATATCGTCGTAGATACTGATCATACGATCGCGATGGATATACTTCATACTTGTAAGGTTCGTATTTATCGTAACGCGACTTTAATGGTGGCGGTGAGACCTTCACTATCGTACGATCCTTCGGTTCCAGATCGCCCTTCTTGGGCTGCGTTACAAAGTTAACTCTGGGCTGTCGTCCTCTGTAACCATCGCTGGTGGCATCCGATACTGAATCATCATCATCACGTTTTATATTCCACGAGTAGTCGTTCCAGGAGTCCTTGCGATAGTATTCTGGTTCCATAATCTGCTTTTCGGCCTTGGGTAGTTGACGGTCGTCTCGGTTGGCGTCTATAACCTCAATTTTATCACTGTCCACACTCTGTTCGATGTCTTTCTTTTGCGATTTTGAAGTAGACGCCTTGGCCGCATCATAAGCCGAAGTTGATCGACGGTTTCGTATTGACTTTGATTGACCAGCAAAGCCAGCTGCCAGACTTCTAGCTTCGTAGTATGCGCTGTCTGATTGGTAGTACTCTGGGGACTCTTCGAAGTCATAGCCGTCGAGAATTTCAACATCCTGCGGAACGTACAGAGCCAATGTCTGATGGCCAAGCATCCATAGGATGATTAGCAGCTGTCGCAATGACATAGCGTTTGGGTTCTTTGGCTAAATGAAAATGGAGAAAACAATCGATTAGAAAAGGAAAGTCTTGTAGAGTACATAGTAGTTATTATTATTAAAAAGGAATTTATATGTGGGACCCAATTGTTGCAAATGGGAGTCAAATATTGAAAGTTCTGCAGAAGAATAAAAAAACTGGGGTGCTTATTTCGCACAGTTTTCTGCTTAATTCGAAAAACGTTTCCAAATTCGCATAAAATTGGCCTAAATGGTTACATTTGGTTCTTTTTGTGGGTTTTTTAGGCTAACGGCGATGATTCTTCCATCGGCATTTTCCGCAACGCGAGCTCAATTGAAATAAAAATTTTTTAAAATATATAAACAACAAGTTGAAGATTAAAAAGGATTTATACTCGTTTGTCATATCTAAGGAAGTTATTTTGTTCAAAGTCAACCGGAAAAGAAGCTGTTTATTTTTATACCCTGGTTTGGGAACGATAATCTTTCGCGCTTTACTCAGCGAGTTCCTTTTCACTCTAATTGATAAAATTTCGTATATCTTTCCAACATTTTGGAAAAGGAAAACTCAGTAATTTTGACGTTGAAGGTATCCTTATTCCCACTTAAACTAAACGTATCCCTTTTCACTCACCAAGTAATA